>CM057345.1:235244273-237878224 GCA_030015575.1 Agapanthus africanus
AGCAACGAAACCGGCGATATCACATATTACACTTACGGTCACAGAAAAGAAAGTGTAAAACTACAACAGTTGGAATCCGCAACCACCTCAGACATCGCATGCCTGACCAAATGAATTCCTTAGATATCGCATGCCTAACAATTATAAACCCCGCATTTTAGTCTCATTATCGAAAACTCTTTTCAATATCAAGTCGGGCAATTCAACAGGATTCCCGACATTCTGATCGAATGCTCGTCGCAAACTTCAATAGACGGCTGCACCCCCGATACCGTCGACGAAGTGCACCAAGGCGGAACACCGCTACCGCGAGCACCCGAACGGATGCTTTCGGCGACGGGGTTCTCCTACAGTCACTTGGTCGGAGGCTATGGAGTGAGGCTGTCTATTAAGTTTACCCGGTGAGTATCCGCGTACGCTACGTGATTGCGACGGACTTTTGATCACATCAAAATTCCGTGGCAACCGATCAAGTGAGACTAAACTGCTATGTTTATAACATTCATTCAGTTATCTCATAACTTATTGTGAATTCCAATTATTGTATCATATTCCAGACAATTAGAAAATGTTAAACTTTCCGATTGAACATTCGAACACCCAAGTTTTCCCGATACAGATCAACACATGAAATAAGTCTAACAACATTCAGTTCGTGCCTCAGTACCAACGGTCCAGCCGTAGAAGGGTCAAGCCAACGCCTCACATGTGGCACGCCGTACTGCCCCAAACCCGAAGGTTCAAAGGGCAGTTCAAGACGGTCACATAATCGAGTTAAGGTTTGTTGTCTTCTAGAGGGTCCATCGAGTTACTTGCACTACTTAGAACGTCGTTAAACTACGGAAAAATCCAACACTTGGAAATTTCCCTACAGGGGAAAAATTGGGTATTTATATCCGGTCGAACTGTTTGACATATTCTAAAATTTATCCGGAAAGCCAAATAGACAAAATTTGATACCCCGATCGAAGCACCGAATCCCCAAAACAACTGCAGAAAATTCAACTCTTGAAAAATTATTAAAAATTCCCAAGAAAACCAGCACAGTCAAATAGGAGTTACTGTGCAAACATCACCTGATAATACGACAAACAGGCCGCGTTTCCGCCGCACGAGCCAAGCTTGTGCCGCGGAAACGCGGCGCTTTAATGGAATTAGGGCACACGATTTCACAGTAACTCTTAGATTTTCCTGCATGTTTTTCTTCATATTTTTAATATAGAAAAACTCACTGTTTTCAAAAAAGGACAGAGAGCATGTTAGAAATGGGTTTTCGGGTTCGTTCGGACTTCAAACTCCGTCTGGACTTCGCCTAAGGCTCTAGCTAGGCTCTGATACCACTGAAAGGTCCCTAGGCACCCTAGTGAGGTCTCACAAGGCATCGAACATGCCAATTTCAAAAATTCTAGGTGCCGAGAGACCCGACTACGGATCGTTTGCTAGAAAACTAGGCGAAAAAGCTAACAAGTTAACACTTTACTATGAGAATACGGATATACAACCTTTGTAGATCCGGTGCTCCACCTCCATAGCTCCGCAACGAAGTCCTCTCCGCTGTCCAAAAAGAATTCGGGCTCTAGCGTCGACTTCATCGGAGAATAAGCGAGCTAGGTCGTCGATGTCCATGCCGAAGATGATCTACGTCGAGGCATCGCTAAATCAAGCTCTCACTTCACCAAGTCATGAAACTTGTGAAGAAAACACACTCTACTACTTGGCAAGAGGTAGAGGATGAAGAAATAGGAAGTGGGTAGACTTTAGAATTGGATTTCTCACTCATTTCATCAAGTTGCCATTGATGGTCAAGCTTTTCTTCACTTGAAGGAAGAAGAAGAAGATGAAGAATATGATAAGTGTTATTATAATTGAAAAAGAAAATGATTCTTATCATATTCTTAACCTTAGTTAAGTGTATAGAATAGACCATGGTTAGTAATGATGGTTAGGGTTAAGAAAGAGACAAGAATGGTGGACTAGGTCAAAGCTTCATGAAGCTTCAACAAAGCAACAATAAAAGCCACCATTCTTTTCATATTATTTCCAAAATGAATAAATTTAAAAGATAAATAAATGAATAAGGAAAACCAAAACCCTAACCATGGTTTAATTCTTTACACAAACCAAGTAAGTATGCATCATCAAACATGATACAATCATGTGCACAAAACTATATCAAATATACAATGTGCACATCCGAGCGAGAAAGTCCATTTAAAGTGAACCGATACTAGTTAATGCAAAGTAATATATCAAATATATAATTATGCATTAAATCATTAAATCAACACTTGATTTAACGATCCGGTCATATCGCATATAACCGACTAGTATCATTAGTAACAACTTATCGAATCAACACTTGATCCGATAACCCGGCTATATCGCATATAACCGATCAATGTCACATATCGCGAGAATCGAATACAGTATCACATACTGGTATCATTCTCGGTCCCGCACATATCTCATATGCACTCCTATTTCGTTTCGCTTGAGCCAGGAAACCTCTGTGTAGGACTCTAAAGACTCGTCAATACGCCGGCAGCGGATGATGATCATATCAAACATCCACAAGCTGCAAGCGGTCTGCTAAACGTAACGGCCACCCGGGTATTGAGCGATCTGAAGATCGACGAGCAAGCCCGCTCACACTCCAGTGAATCCGACCAGTAACACTACCGTACAGTCCGGTCTGATCGTCTGATATGTCGCATATCTCGCCTAGGGGTGGTAAACGTCAGACCCTAATAGCTCGATAAGTCGTGTCGATATGAGGTCTATAACAATTCGAGAAACTACTGGTAACACTTACCAGTAAATCTCAGCAACCCTGGCCAGGGATTTCCTGTTATAGCCAATCGAACACAGCACAACATCAACTCCCTATACCGGGAGAGACGAATCCCCTCCTATCGCTCATTGCCTCCATGTGACTCGGGACTGTACCCAAAAACCACCGTTTTGCACGCCCTCTTGGACGTGGTAAGATGGAAATCAAAGCACAGTGGGAACCACACAAGACTCTGCGACGATCTCGGGTCAACAGACTACTCTGTACCAGTGTCACCAGAGAACTGCCATCTGACGTGAGGTATAATACCATCTGGGAGTTCTCGGCGAGTCCGTCCAGTGTACCCAGTCTCTACTGAGCACCCGTATATCATCTCTGATGTCAAACACCAATGGATATGGGATCATCCATCGCCCATCTGTATGGGTCGAGAAGGTATACGCTAGTCTACTCTGGTATATCGATGCCCCGTCTCGATATACCCACGACTAAGGACTTTGAAGGATGTACTTATGGACCACCATGTCCCTACTAGTATGAACCGCATCATAGTCCAGGTAGTCAAGTACAGATCCTAAGGGCTTTACCAATATGTAATTGAGAGACAATCTGTGTACACGTTAAGGTAAAGAGCAACCAGATAGCATACTATCATGTTGAGCAAGAAAGTCCTCCCTATATATGTCCCAGCATCCACTACAATATACATCCTATGTACAGTAATGGCCTCTAGGGCATACATATAACTAACAAATATGAGAAGGTTGACTTGGACTTTTTTTCCCCAACTTCCCCACACCTCTCCCCATTCCCTCACTGCTGAAATTCTGCAGAAAAAACAGCCCCAAATCTCCCCTCTTCTTCCATCAAATTTCATCAAAAATTGCTCCAAAAATCCACAATTTATTCAAAATTCAAACCAAATCCTTATGCTATCCTTTCTCCTTAGCTTTTATAACTTGAATCATGGTGCTATGAAGCCATCATTGGAGGCAAATTCTTCTTGCTAGATCTCTAGATTTTTAAGGTATAATTTCTGTTGGAGATAATACCCTCAGAGTCAATTATTGGATCACAGGCACATGATTGCAATGATTGAGGAAGGACCTATCCTGCTAGGATAGTCTTACTCAAGATGATGGTATGCTATCTGGTTTATCTTTATCATCATGTACTGCTTTAGGTGACCTTACTGGTCGCTATTGCACGTTGATAGAGCCCCTAGGATTCTTGCTTGACTGCCAGCAGTATGAGGACGATCATATACGTGGGAGCTGGGGTCTATAAGCACATCCTTAAAAGGTCCCTAGTCGTGGGAGTTTCGAGACAGGGCATCGATACTCCAGAGTAAACTAGAGTATACAGTCGAGACCCCGACAAGGGGCGGTGGCCGATCTCACAAGCCACTGGTGTCAGTTGGTTCACCTAAGATGTATACAGGTGCTCATTGGGTTATGAGGATACTGGACAGGACTCGCCGGGAACATGCTAGTTGGTCTTATACCTGACGTCAGATAGCAGTTCCCTGGTGACATGTGTACAGGTTAGTTCATCGACCTGACATCGTCATTTGTCTCGTGTGACTTCCCACTGTACTTTGATTACTATCCTACCACGCTCAAAGGAGACGTGCAAACAGGTTTTAGTTGGGTACAGTCCCGAGCCACATGGAGGCAGTGAGCGGATCTGCAGGGGTTCGTCTCTCCCGGTATTAGGGGTGAGGTCGCGCTGTGTCTAGGAGAGCCATTACACGAAGTCCTTGGCCAAGGCAGGAGATTTACTGGTAGGTATTCCAGTAGTATCTCAGGGTGTTCTGGGCTACACTCCGACACGACTTGTACCACTTTTGGGGGTCTGACTTTTACCAACCCCCTAGGCCCGCCATGCGATGCTCATAGACGAACGGACCGGACTGTACGGATATTGTCACTGACAGCCTCAGTAGGGTGTCAGGATGAGTTCGCTCATCGACGTCCCTTTTGGTCAATAGCTGGTAGCCCGTTACGTATGGCTAATACCTCTGACGTGCTAGTGGTTAAATCCACAGCCATAGTATTGACGAGTCTTTAGAGTCCCCACAAAACAGTTTCTCCAGTTTCGGGCGAAACGCTATAGAGGCCGTATGGAGATATGGCAGGGTTCGATCAGATACGTGCTGTATTGCACAGATCATGATTGGACGGTTAATACTAGCGGGCTTTGGTTTAAGCCGGATCCTAGTATTGTACAGTGTAGATTTTGTCTCATTGCATTTGTATTCGTTCGGAATACAAATGCGGGTATGTATATACAGTCGCGGGGTTTTCCTGTAATTTATTACGGGATCAGTTTTCTGAAGTTGCCAGTTTGCATTCCGTTTCGGCCATTTTTCTTTGTATCTTTCCTTGGCTGAAAAGTGGTGGAGGATGGCTTATTTGCATTTGTGCAAATAGGCATTTGTGGAGGGTGGTCTTTGCACATTGTTGCTTCATGATGATTGTACCTTCGTTTGACTTCATATCCTCATGATTGCTTGACTTTTGTTTGTGATGATTAGTTGGTGGAGTGTTGGACCATGTCTTGTGATCATTCTTCATGATAACACCACACTCTCTCTTGCATTATGGAGAACCCCCCCTTTGGTTTTTTACTCTCTCCTCTTCATCACATGAGGCCGGCCACTATTGGGGAGGGATTCATTTTTGTGTAAAAATTTGATCTCTTTTTGCTCTCACAAAATGATATAGCTATCTCCAAAAAGTTCATCTCATTTCCTCCATAAAAGGGCAACTTCTATAAACCCCATGAGACACATAGCATTCTATAATTAACCTACAGTAATCCTTGGGCACGTCGGCTCGCCAAGTTCGTGCCCGGGTTGCCTCGGTCCAGAGGTGGGAGCCCTTAAAAGAACCTGGCGATGTGGTGCCCTTCCGGCGAGGAGGTGAAGACCAGAGATTCCGCGGGGAGATCGGGACGACGACGAGAAGACCGAAGGACACGGATCGCTCGGTATATCTCTCTACCCGTTCTTTAGTTAAGCTAGAATTAGATTAATGGCCCGATCCGGGATTTTTTGTGCGCGGTGGTGCTGGTTCAAAAGTTAAAGTAAAACATCGTTTCCATATTTTGGCCTCGTTTAGACGGCCGGGGCGCCGCCGTGCACTTACACTGGTATCAGAGCCATGCTATTAACCTAGTCAAGCTTGGTCTAACGTGTTTACATTTTCGATCGAACAAAAATCCCAAGACCGCATTTTCATGTACATCTGTTCTCTGTCGATTTTGTTTTGGCTCAGAAATTTTTTTAAAGTGTCGCAGAATGATGTGCAGGGAAATATTAGCATTCTGTGAAAATTTGGTCTCGTGAACTCACTACCCCACCGCGGTACCACGGCCAAACCCATGCTTGGGCCGCGGTTCCGCCGCTACTTTCACCGTTCAGTGTACCAAAATTTTACAGAATGCTCATGAGTTGAAATTAGGGTTTTTAGAATATTCTTTTTGGGCCCAGATTTTCTTTAAGTGCTACAGTAGTGCTAGGGGCCCACTTGGGAAATTTGATCGATCGAATATTTTAAACATGTTAGTTCACGGTATTTACATTATATCTGCGACCGTGAATGTCATTTGATCGGTAAATCCTGTCTAACTTCTTTAGCCCTTTTAGACGGATTTACGAACGTGACATTCACGTTGATGTTCTGTGTATTGCTGTGTTGTTGCGGATTGGTCGTGGGGGATAGCCTGGTTGCAGTGGTAGTGCAGTTTTGTCTTATATGTACATTTGATATTGCGGGGCGAGTGTCCGACATGTGGACTGTCATCACTGCCTGTTTGTATTATTCTTTTGGGGCACGACCGGGTCGAGATCGATGTACCCATTGTATGTATATTTTACTTTCTGTACTAGGATTACCCCGCGGAGGGGTGCACGGATAGCCAGGTTCTAGAGGGCAACGGGCCTGCATCTCATGGCATTAAGATGGAGGGGGCTTCACTCTAGAATTGGCGGGCTATTCGCCGCACTCGTAGGGGTACAGGTTGACCCAGGAGGGGTGCCCAAGTTACCGGATTCCGTGAAGTGCTGGGTAGTCCATTCACGTTGCTAAAGGGGGCTGCCTCGCTTCAGATTTTGGCGGGTAACTTGCCGCGCCCATAGGGGTCTAGGATTTCATTGCACGGGCTATCCACACGACCAGGGGAACGTCGGGTTTCAGTAGCGGCTCTGTGAAACCCGGGGATCCCAGATATCTGTATTGTTCTGTGATGCTTATTACATTTCTGTGATGTTGCATTTTATCACGCCTTGAGCGAATATTAAATATTGATATATATACTAGTAGATGTTGTATATGTTTTGCATCCGCGCTAGTCCAGTCCCCGCTCTGTCGTTAGTTAACTAACCTAACGGGTAATGACGGGACCCAGTGGCGAATGCGGATGGCATATACGTACATCATTATTTTCGTTCTTTATTGGTGTGATCAATTGATGGGACTGCATTGATTCGGATCAATGCAAGTTAAACAAACCTATTCTGATGTTGTTGGAACAACTTTTCAAAAAGCTGTTATTGCAAGGACGTTCTCTTTTGTTTTGCACAGTGGTATTCGGTTATGAATATCCAGCACCTCAGTCGACGAGGCAAGGGCCGAGATCCCTTCACCGGGAGTGACCCCTTGGACAGAAGTTTGCGTCAGGGCAATAACTTCACTATTGCCAATTACTTTTACTTTGCATCATGGTATTCAGTTGGAATATCCTGCACCTCATTCTACGGGGAAAGAACCGAGATCCCTTCACTGGGAGTGACCTCTTTAGCAAAAGTTTTCGTTACTATATTTTTATAAAGCTATCCGGTTCCTTCAACGATATCAAGTTCATTACGTTAAAGGTTTTTCGCCAGAAACCATTCGTAGCCCTCCGTCATTTCAGACGGGTAGCACGTAGTATTCATGCTATGTTTGTTGACCTTCGTCAAGACATAGTGTATGGTAGCTGCTTGTTACCTTTCTGTTGCATAGATAGATGCGTTGGTTTGGGACAGTCGTATAGCCTTGTTGACCTTCGTCAAGGGCTTGTACGGGTGGGTTCAAATTAACCTGGACAATGACGGGTAGAACTTGACATGTGACTTATGATTTGTTGACCTTCGTCAAGGTCATAAGAGCATGGGGCAGAAATCACATCGGGAGTTTCTAAAGAAACTGAAACTTGCCAGATATGCGCATACCTTCTGGAGTGTGATAACGTGAGCGGAGTCCGTCACATTATCATGCGATGATAGTTGGATCCCGATTCCCACTGATGAGTTTGTTTACTCCTCGGGTGATCCCGACTAATTCTTCTTTCAAGTTTGGAGGAGAATTTGACGGTACAGTGGGAGGTTTCCTGATTAGATAAATTGATAACCATTCTGATCTAGGTTAAAGAGCACACTGAGTGTTTCTTTTCTCTCTCTCTTTGGCAGCGACCATTGACCCGACCCTAGACTATGACTCAGTGACCAAGTTGACTGAACCTTCTTATAAGACTGGCTTTTGGATTGTCAGAGTTGCAAACCTCATTGCCACTCCTACTTTTACCCTTTTCTCTAGGACACCCCGTATTACTACGAACATCCACTTCCATTGGACAAAACCATCGTATGGTTATATACGAGCTCGAAGGAATTTATTCGAGGATGGTTTCTGGTTCTGGAGAAAACGAATAGGACTATTCAGTTGTCTTTTTCTTTTACCTTCTCTCAGGTTGCGAGTACTCCTTGGTTTAGGAGATAGTACACCTATTACGCAAATTGGATAGTCTTCTTCCAAACCTTAGGCTGGTGCCGAACGGTGGGGAATGAAGAAAACCAATTAGCATAACGATGGTGTACAGAAGGTATTAAGTAAAGACATATAAAGGGATTAGTAAGAGGGCAAACTAAATTGCGACTGCTATTCACGACCAAACCAAGTATTTCATTACCACTCCCACTTCACCTTTGTATTTCTCTAGAACACTCCGTATCACTACGAAGATCCACAGTTTATTGGATATTCCATCGTATGGTTATATACGAACTCGAAAGGAACTTGTTCCAGTTCGGGGATGGATTCTGGTTCAGGAGAAATACGAATAAGGTTTATTCAGTTGTCTTTTATCTTCGCCTTCTCTCGCATTGTGAGTGCTCCTAGGATTAGGACAGTACACCCATTATGCTTATTGGATAGTCTTCTTCCAAACCATAGGCTGGTGCCGTACAGGAGGGAAGGAAGAAAACCATTTGGCCTAAAGGGGTGTACAGAAGGTAATGACTAAAGACATATGAAGGGATTTGGAGAGATGGCAAAGAAATATACGGTTACAGTTGTGAATCCGATAATGGAAGAGGCATTACTAGGAATACCCGGATACCCCATCGAAACATTTCAATGTTTCAGTTTCACTGTGTACTGTTAAAAGAAAACCGATTTCCCAATTAGACACTTGCTCCATGGTATGTATTTATCAGGTATGATTCTCACATCTGTATGTTTTTACAGATGATGAGTGGGGGTAAGTTATTGGGAATTGGGTGATCGTCCTCATTATATCGGAATTCGTTGTAATTGGTGATATTTGAGGAAATCACCTGGGTTGTTTGTCGGACGACAAATATTTGGTTTTGAATATCCGCTGTTATGCACCAATTTCAAATTGATATATCTGTACGTCTATTTTTATAGAGTGAGATATACCTTTTTGAAATTATGTCGATGACATTTACCTATATCAGTGGATGGTTAGGTAAGGAGCATTAAACAGCGGTGTAATTCTTCTTAACCATAAGTACAATTTTCAACCTACGACACACAGGGAGTGAGTTATTAGACTCAAGGGACTTATATAGAGTATTGTATGTTATCCGGTGTCCATGAGGACAGAGGGGTTGGTACTCGTACTATATTCTGTTTACTTATGATTTCTCTAGTTCTTAGATAGGTGTTTCGTAGAAACACAGGGTCCAAGTTTTGAGAAGTTATAGGTATAAGAGTAAAGTAGAGAACCAGATATTGCAAGTATCGGGATTCTTAAAGGTGATCGAAGATGTAGATACTTGTGTATGGTATTCAGTTAATAGTAATGGTTAAGAGAACTTGCTTCTCTTTTAGGTTACTCATAATTGGAAGCACTCCTAAGTTGAGTAACGCTGATCGGCCTCTCTCCATTTACTTGACATGCACCGGAGACAGCTGCATGATTTGAATCTGGTTCAATTAAATTTGTGCCTCTATTTCTATATTGGATATAGAACAGTTCATATCTTAACGATGTTAAGGTACGGGGAGTTGTCCGGCTTATGCTTAAAACCAGACTCTGGATAACTCAAGGCACAATTCTGTAATGGTTGTTTGTGGGTTGACCCAGGCTATGATGAGGGTTGACTTTCTACCATCTGGAAGATCAATAGTGATATTGTTCTAGACTCGCCACAGTTTTAAGTAAAATGGATTTTTTCAGAAAACAGAAGTGGGAGTATGGTAGAACTGAAAGTGATTCCAGAACAACAAACGATTACTGAAAATTTGATAAAGAACCTAAAGATTCAATCAGATTTGACATTCCATTAGCCACTCCGCAGATACGGTAGGTAACCTCAGGAACCCGAGAGGTACTCCGGTAGCCTCAAGGATGGTGACAGGTGTAAGTCCATATTGCGACCCCCGGTGCTTACGGGGAGGCGGAAACGGTATAAAAAACAAATTTTTATCGCAAAGAAGCAACATGGACTAAACAAGGTCGGGATCGTGTCTAAACTAAACTAGCAAACTTGCTAAAGACAGTTAGCTACTATGGAAGATGGTTATACCTAAACTTGAACTCCTTCTTCTTTAAACCTTGTAGAGGTTGATGGTTCTCTTCTTGTCGCCTTCTTCCGTCGAAGATGGATCCACCTCGAAGGTTCGACCTTTGGGCTCTTCCTCGATCTTTGAGTGAACTAGGGTTTCCGGCTTGCTAAACCTTGAACCTAGAATGAGTAGAGAGTGACTAGGGGTTGCTTTTCTTTTTAAAGAGAAGGATTCTCAACACATGAGAAGGTTTCTCTTTTGCTAGAGGAAGAAGAAGATGAAGTGAGGAGAGAGAAGCTAAATGAGATAATGAGCAATCTTTTTCTTTCTTGCAACCATAATGCCAAAAGAAAAGAATTATCTAATAATAATAATTGAAAATGAGAATAGTTGATGGTAATTTGGAATGACCACTATCATACTTCATTAAATGAAGTGTAAGCATGAATCAAGGAATATCTTTCAAAACATGGTGGTGGTCAACATTCAACCATGGTCAACAAGTCAACCATGGTCAACAAGTCAACAAAATCAACCATAACAAAATTCTCATTTAATTACTATTATAAATAGATAATCCATAAATCCATTAGGGTTTGGAAAATGATAACTGTCAACTGTGCATACGCACCCGTTCCGAAACCCTAATGAAAAAACTCATCCTCCGCCTCAAGCAACTGTGCATACACACCTGCATTCTCGTTCCGAGGAACAAGAATACCGAGATATAAAAGCAACCCTAAAACATATACCAGTATCTGGCTCAAACCAGAGCCTGCCAGTATAATCCGTCCGGACTCCAAACGTGCACAAGTGCGCGGATGAGAACGAACCCTGTCGCAAAACCATGCGACCTCTACTCTGTTTTGCCCAGAGGAGAATACCCTCTGTGTGGGACTCTAAAGACTCGACACTACGCTGGCAGTGGGTTTAACCACAGATCGCAAGCGGCACTAGCTGTGCGTAACGGTCCCCAGGTAGATGCCGACAAGAAGGCTGACGAGGTAAAACCCCATCTGAACTCCTACTGAGTCTGAATGTGACATTCTCCGTACAGTCCGGTCTGTTCGTCTGATACATCGCATGTCGGGCCTAGGGGGCGGTAAAACGTCAGTCCCCCAATAGCGGTACAAGTCGTGTCGGAGTGAAGCCCAAAACACCCTGAGATAACACTGGAACCTACCAGTATATCTCGCTTGCCCTGGCCAGGGACTACTCGTGTAATGGCTCTCCTAGACACAGCGCGATGTCAACCCCCAATACCGGGAGAGACGAATCCTGTCTAACCGTCACTGCCTCTAAGTGCTTCGGGACCGCACCCAATCACCACCTGTTTGCACGACTCCTTTGAGCCGTGGTAGGGTAGTGATCAAAGTGCAGTGGGAACACACTCGAGGCGAAGTGCCAGTGTCAAGTCAGCGGACTAAGCTGTACTCATGTCACCTGGGAACTGATAACTGACGATAGGTATAATACCAACCTGTCAGTTCCCGACGAGTCCTGTCCAGTGTACTCGTAACCCAACGAGCACCCGTATACTATCCCCAGTACGACGTACTGATGGCTGTGGGACAGACCATCTCCCACACTGGGATGAGAAGCGCATACGCTAGTCTACTCCGGAGTATCGATGCCCTGTCTCGATAGTCCTACGACTAGGGACCTGTATAAGGATGTGCCTATAGATTACCCAGCCCCCACTAGTGTGACTGCCATCACAACGCTGGTAATCAAGCAAAGATCCTAAGGGCTCCACTAATGCGTATAAGTGATATACTGAAATAAACACAAGTACACATTGAAGTAGAAACAAACCAAGTAGCATACTACTATATTGAGCAAGATTGTTTATACAAGGTGAATATCCCAAGCTTCCATCAAGTAATATACAAACTAGTATGATACAGTAATGGCCTCTAGGGCATATACACTAACAATCTCCCACTTGCACTAAGGCCATGAACTGGCGTACCGAAGACCTATCATCTCGATCAGCCGCTCGAACTGAGTCTGGGGTAAGGCCTTGGTGAATGGATCTGCAGTGTTCTCTTCTGAAGCAACCCTCCGAACCTCGATCTCCTTGCGATCCACGATCTCCCTGATCAGGTGATACCGCCTCAAGATGTGCCTGGATCTCTGATGGGACCTGGGTTCCTTTGCTAAAGCTATAGCCCCGTTGTTGTCGCAATACAGAGGTACTGGGTCAACAATGGACGGAACCACCTGAAGTTCTTTTAAGAACTTCCTTATCCAGACAGCTTCTTTTGCGGCATCAGATGCAGCGATGTATTCCGCTTCCATAGTCGAGTCTGCAACGGTTTCTTGTTTGGAACTCTTCCAACACACCGCCCCTCCATTGAGGGTAAAGACAAAACCCGACATGGACTTGGAATCATCCTTGTCACTCTGGAAGCTGGAGTCAGCAAAGGCCTCAATCTGGAGGTCTTTTCCGCCATACACCAAGAACATCTCCTTAGTCCTTCTCAGGTACTTGAGAATGTTCTTTACTGCTATCCAATGTTTCTCCCCAGGGTTTGACTGATACCGGCTTACTACACTCAGTGCATAAGCTACATCCGGTCTGGTACACAACATCGCATACATTATAGAGCCTACCGCAGAAGCGTAGGGTATAATAGACATGCGATCCCTCTCCAAATCAGTCTTGGGAGACATCTCTTTAGAGAGGGTGATCCCGTGACAAGCCGGTAGGTTACCGCGCTTGGAATCTTCCATACTGAATCTTTTCAGTACGGTGTCGATGTACCTGGACTGTGAAAGTCCTAATATCCTCTTGGATCTATCACGATGGATCCGGATCCCCAGGATGTAAGAGGCATCACCCAGGTCTTTCATGGAGAACCTGTGTGGCAAGAAACCTTTGACAGATTGTAGTATAGGAATGTCATTTCCTATTAAGAGAATGTCATCCACGTATAAAACAAGGAATACTACAGTTCTCGCTACAAATCTACTATAGATGCATGGTTCATCTGGATTTTTGATAAAGTCAAATTCCTTGACCGTCTCATCAAAACAGATGTTCCAACTCCGCGATGCCTGCTTTAGTCCATAGATGGACTTAAGCAACTTGCACACCTTTCCGCTGCTCCCACTCTGAATGAAACCCTCTGGCTGATCCATATAGACACACTCCTCTAAATTTCCATTTAGAAAAGCGGTTTTTACGTCCATCTGCCAAATCTCATAATCGTGGAAGGCAGCAATGGCAAGAAGGATCCGAATGGATTTCAGCATAGCCACTGGAGAAAAGGTTTCGTCATAGTCCAAGCCAGGTCTTTGACGGAAACCCTTTGCTATAAGTCTAGCTTTATAGGTCTCAACCTGTCCATCTACACCAATCTTCCTTTTGAAGATCCACTTGCATCCTACGGGTTTTACCCCGTCTGGAGCAATGTCCAACGTCCATACTTTGTTGGTGTACATGGACTCCATTTCGGTCCGCATTGCATCCAGCCATTTTACCGAGTCTACGCTCTGAACGGCCTGCTGGAAGCTAGTAGGCTCATCATAGTCTATGATGCAATCCTCTCTATCCCCGTCTATGAGAAAACCGTAGTATCTCTCAGGCGGATGAGACTGCCTACTACTTCTGCGGAGCGGCATAGGAATGTCCTGTTCATTTGAACCCTCTGGTTCCATTAAGCTTTCAGTAATAGTTTGTGGTTCTGGAATTTCTTCCAGTTCTATTGCGCTCCCACTTACTTCTTTTTCTAAGAACTGATGTTCCAGAAAATGGGCATTACGAGAAACAAGGACTTTTTGTTCCTCTGCGTAATAGAAAAGATACCCCCTGGAGTTCTTTGGGTATCCCACAAACTTGCACAGTACTGAGCGCGCCTCGAGCTTGTCCGTATGCTGCTCTTTGACATAAGCTGGACATCCCCAAATCTTTAGGTACTGAAGATAGGGTTTCTTCCCACTCCATAACTCATATGGTGTGGTAGGCACAGTCTTAGTAGGAACTCGGTTCAATAGGTATGCAGCTGTTTCCAGCGCATACCCCCAGAATGATCGCGGTAACTCAGCGTTACTCATCATGGACCGTACCATATCCAATAGGGTCCGGTTCCGTCTCTCCGATACACCGTTATGTTGTGGGGTGTATGGAGGAGTAAGCTGAGAGAGAATTCCATTCTCTTTTAAATAATTCAGGAACTCGGCACTTAAGTATTCTCCACCTCGATCCGATCTTAGAATCTTGATACTTTTGCCGGTTTGTTTTTCTACTTCATTCTTAAATTCCTGGAATTTTTCAAAAGCTTCGGACTTATGTTTCATTAAGAAGACATAACCGTATCTTGAAAAATCATCCGTAAAAGTAATGAAGTAAGAATAACCGCTTCGCGCATGTGTAGACATTGGACCGCACACGTCGCTGTGTACGAGTCCCAAGAGCTCGCTCGCTCTTACTCCGTGTCCAGTGAACGGAGTCTTTGTCATCTTTCCTTTGAGACAGGATTGACAAGTGGCATATGATTGATATTCGAACGGATCCAAATATCCTTCTGTATGTAACTTAGTCAACCTTCTCTCATTGATGTGACCCAGTCTACAATGCCATAAGAAAGTCTGATTGATATCTGGAGACTTTCTTTTGTGTGTATTCTGGACATTGAAAATCTGTGGTTGGTTCAATACGTATATACCATTGCTCAGTGTACCTGACCCAATCAGAACTTGATTAAGGTGAATGTTTACAACATTACTTACAAACGCAAATTCATAACCTTCTTTAGAAACCAAAGATACAGAAATGATATTACAAGTTGCGTTGGGTACAAAAAAGCAATTACGCAAAACCAAAACATGCCCATCTGACATTCCTAGGTGATAGTCCCCCACGGCTTTAGCATCCATGCTAGCTCCGTTCGCAACTCTGAGGGTCATATCACCTTCCTTCAAAAACCTACGGTTTCTCAACGCCTGCAAAGAATTACAGATATGAGATCCTGATCCGGTATCCAATACCCAGGAAGTAGAGTTTATAGAAAGACAGTTTTCAATAACATACACACCTGAAGCTGAAGCCGCAACCTGCTTCAGTTCCTGTGTCCTGGCTTTCCAAGCCCTGCAATCTTTCTTCCAGTGTCCACTCTTGTGACAATAGAAGCATTCCTCTTTACCCACAAGCTTCCCCTCTATCTTTGTTGCCTTTTCCTTTCCCTTCGTACCCACTTTACTAACACCGCCTCTTGGTTTGGCGGGGGCTTTCTTTCTCTTTCCCTTGGCTTTCGCCTTGGACCTAGAGGAAGAAGATCCTCCTACAAACAAAGCGGGTGTATCCCTACCCTTCTGTAGGGTGCCCTCTGCGCTCCTCATCAGGTTGAGGAGTTCTGAAAGTTCAACTTCCTTTTCTTGCAAGTTGAAATTCAGTATGAACTGGGCGTAAGTGGATGGAAGGGACTGGAGAATTAAATCTGTATAGAGTTCACTATCCAACGTGGTCCCAAGTTCTGCGAGCTCCTCAGTGTAGCCAATCATCTTAAGCACATGGTACGCTACCGATGATCCGACGGCCAACTTTGTCGAAAACAACTTCTTCGACACTTCGTATCTTGCGATACGAGACTGCTCTCCATACAGTTCTTTTGTATGGAGAAATATGGACTCGAGGTCCATATTCTCATGCCTCCTCTGATGTTCGTTGTCCATAGAGGCAAGCACGAGGCACCTGGCCTTCGCGCAATCAATCTCCCAAGTCTTACGGATTTCCTTATCCGCGACGCTGGAGGTGGGACTTGGGACGGGGGGAGCTTTGGTGGTAAGAAGATACCCCAGCTTGTCATAAGTGATTGCCAATTTGACATTCCTGAGCCAATCTTTGTAGTTTGGCCCTGTCAGTATGTTTTTATCTAGAAGTAACTTAAGTCCAGTCATTTCGATTTGGTCGCTGCAGGGGGAGAGAAGAAACACTTAGCACGATGCTCTTGCAAGTTTAGAATGGTTTTTAATTTGTCTAAACAGGATGGCTCCCACTGTCTCTCGAATCCCTCCTCAAACCACAAAGGAAGAATTAGCCGGGATCAATCCCACCGTACAATACTTGCTTAACCGTTCAGCCAGGCCAGTGTCGGTACTTCGAGGGAGGTTTTCCAACGCTTTCGCGAAGTTCCTTAATTAAATAACCTCTTTTCCCTGGGGGCGTAGCCCCGCTAACACCTTTCTAGGCACCTACTAGGTTTATAGCATTGATCGTTTAGTGAGAAATTTCCCGAGGAGTAGCATATACTCACAGTAGGATCTGGATCCAAATATCATCGCGTGACGAAAATGAAGGAATCCTACCATAATCATCACACTCCAAATGGTATGCAAATCTAGCAAGTTTCAGTACTTATGAAACTCCCGATGTGGATTTTTGCCCCATGCTCTTATGACCTTGGCGTGAGGTCAAAATGTCATAAGTCACATGTCAAGTTCTTCCCATCATTATCCCGGTTGATTTGAATCCACCCGTACCTACCCTTGACGTAGGCCAAAATGGCGGTACGACTGTCTCAAAACAACGCATTCTATCTATGCAACAGATAAATATCCGGCAGCTACCAATCACTATGCCTTGGCGTGAGGTCAAAATACATAGCTTGAATACTACCGTATATTTAACTGAAATGATGGAGGGCTACGAATGGTTTTGGCGAAACCGTGAACGTAGTGAACTTGATATAATCGATGGAACGAGATAGCTTTTAGAAGGAGTGGCTCAAGCTCCGCATTTAAAAGTTAGTTTTGAAAAGAACCGAGTGGTTTTTCGAAAGTGTTCCAACGACTTTAACTTGGTTTATTATCTTGCATTAGTTCTTTTAATGCGTGATATTCTTGCATTAGTACTTTTAATGCGTCCCATCATTTAATTCCTACCATTGCAGAAAACAACCAAAATATGACGTACGCTTATGCCATTCGCATTCGCCACGGGGTCCCGTCATCACTCGTTAGGTTACTTAACTAACGACAGAGCGGGGGCTGGGCTAGCGCGACTGTAAAACATAAGCAACGCCTAAATAGAAAGCAATGATAGACATTACAGATCACAGATGAATATATTGGATATACTAGCAATCCGCAATCCTTTCAAGCCTGCAATGAAAAGCGGATTACACGGTCGCGGTGAATAGCCAAATACCCCACCCAAGACCCCTACGGGTGCGGCAAACTACCCGCCAAGTTCCCGGTAGTTTGTGCACCCCACCATGGGTCTATCCTAGGAGCAAAAACAGTAAAAAGAATTATACAATGACGGCTACAACCCCGACCCGGTTGTGCGGCCAAACAAATAATAATATTACATCAATTTACATTTACAATGAATGAAAGAAAAACAAAAGCTCATCTCACATCCACCCCGGCTATTCACCCGCGACAGTCCAACACATTCATATACACAATCCAACATCAAACACAGATCATGTATAACCCCGACTAATCGTCTTATAGCGATTAGCCGACGTTCAATACATGCAAATATCACAGATATAACCATCATAGTCAAAGTGCAGTGAAGTTCGGAAAAAAATACGGAATTATAGGACCCCAAAAGTGAATTTCTGTTCTGGAAAATCTGGGCACATATAATATATCTTAAAAATCCCAAAACCAACACAGAAGAACACTGCACGAAAAACGATGCAGAGAAGATAACAAACTGCGGCGCTTCCGCGGCACATGCCTACCTCGTGCCGCGGAAGCGCGGCGGTTTAAATGAATTAGTGCGTCGTGTTTCTTGTGTGATCAAACAAAACCCTGAGCCGAATTTACAAGTATAAAGTTTTTCATTTAGAGCAGAAAAAATTTCAACAGAAACTTAGGGTTTTGGTTTTTCCGGTTTTGCGATTTTTCGGTTCCGAACTTCGTTACACTTCACTACCAAGCTAGTTTAAGTTTAGTTAGGCTCTGATACCACTGTAAGTCCATATTGCGACCCCTGGTGCTTACGGGGAGGCGGAAACGGTATAAAAAACAAATTTTTATCGCAAAGAAGCAACATGGACTAAACAAGGTCGGGATCGTGTCTAAACTAAACTAGCAAACTTGCTAAAGAGAGTTAGCTACTATGGAAGATGGTTATACCTAAACTTGAACTCTTTCTTCTTTAAACCTTGTAGAGGTTGATGGTTCTCTTCTTGTCGCCTTCTTCCGTCGAAGATGGATCCACCTCGAAGGTTCGACCTTTGGGCTCTTCCTCGATCTTTGAGTGAACTAGGGTTTCCGGCTTGCTAAACCTTGAACCTAGAATGAGTAGAGAGTGACTAGGGGTTGCTTTTCTTTTTAAAGAGAAGGATTCTCAACACATGAGAAGGTTTCTCTTTTGCTAGAGGAAGAAGAAGATGAAGTGAGGAGAGAGAAGCTAAATGAGATAATGAGCAATCTTTTTCTTTCTTGCAACCATAATGCCAAAAGAAAAGAATTATCTAATAATAATAATTGAAAATGAGAATAGTTGATGGTAATTTGGAATGACCACTATCATACTTCATTAAATGAAGTGTAAGCATGAATCAAGGAATATCTTTCAAAGCATGGTGGTGGTCAACATTCAACCATGGTCAACAAGTCAACCATGGTCAACAAGTCAACAAAATCAACCATAACAAAATTCTCATTTAATTACTATTATAAATAGATAATCCATAAATCCATTAGGGTTTGGAAAATGATAACTGTCAACTGTGCATACGCACCCGTTCCGAAACCCTAATGAAAAAACTCATCCTCCGCCTCAAGCAACTGTGCATACACACCTGCATTCTCGTTCCGAGGAACAAGAATACCGAGATATAAAAGCAACCCTAAAACATATACCAGTATCTGGCTCAAACCAGAGCCTGCCAGTATAATCCGTCCGGACTCCAAACGTGCACAAGTGCGCGGATGAGAACGAACCCTGTCGCAAAACCATGCGACCTCTACTCTGTTTTGCCCAGAGGCGAATACCCTCTGTGTGGGACTCTAAAGACTCGACACTACGCTGGCAGTGGGTTTAACCACAGATCGCAAGCGGCACTAGCTGTGCATAACGGTCCCCAGGTAGATGCCGACAAGAAGGCTGACGAGGTAAAACCCTATCTGAACTCCTACTGAGTCTGAATGTGACATTCTCCGTACAGTCCGGTCTGTTAGTCTGATACATCGCATGTCGGGCCTAGGGGGCGGTAAAACGTCAGTCCCCCAATAGCGGTACAAGTCGTGTCGGAGTGAAGCCCAAAACACCCTGAGATAACACTGGAACCTACCAGTATATCTCGCTTGCCCTGGCCAGGGACTACTCGTGTAATGGCTCTCCTAGACACAGCGCGATGTCAACCCCCAATACCGGGAAAGACGAATCCTGTCTAACCGTCACTGCCTCCAAGTGCTTCGGGACTGCACCCAATCACCACCTGTTTGCACGACTCCTTTGAGCCGTGGTAGGGTAGTGATCAAAGTGCAGTGGGAACACACTCGAGGCGAAGTGCCAGTGTCAAGTCAGCGGACTAAGCTGTACTCATGTCACCTGGGAACTGATAACTGACGATAGGTATAATACCAACCTGTCAGTTCCCGACGAGTCCTGTCCAGTGTACTCGTAACCCAACGAGCACCCGTATACTATCTCTAGTACGACGTACTGATGGCTGTGGGACAGACCATCTCCCACACTGGGATGAGAAGCGCATACGCTAGTCTACTCCGGAGTATCGATGCCCTGTCTCGATAGTCCTACGACTAGGGACCTGTATAAGGATGTGCCTATAGATTACCCAGCCCCCACTAGTGTGACTGCCATCACAACGCTGGTAATCAAGCAAAGATCCTAAGGGCTCCACTAATGCGTATAAGTGATATACTGAAATAAACACAAGTACACATTGAAGTAGAAACAAACCAAGTAGCATACTACTATATTGAGCAAGATTGTTTATACAAGGTGAATATCCCAAGCTTCCATCAAGTAATATACAAACTAGTATGATACAGTAATGGCCTCTAGGGCATATACACTAACAACAGGGAGGTTCTTGTTTACCCAGACTTGCCTTTGCTGTTGTTCCAGACTATGAGACCCGGCAAGAGGATGAGTATAGCGTCGTTCTGAACTAGCTTTAGAAGTGTACGTTTTTATGACTCTGCCAGAGGGTTGTCGTAGTCAGTGGGAGCAGCGGAAGTATGGTGGACAAGTGGCTTATGTCTATTTATAGACTAAAGCAGATATAGCGGAGATAGATCATCTATTTCTGATGTGACAGTCATAGGTTTGACTTCATCAGAATAGGGGATGGATCTGTTAAGAAGGTAGTAGCGTGTGATATCCTGGTATTTGGATGAAATACACAGAGTAGGAAGTGATATTCTTATACTACGATCGGTTATTCTTTGGTTGTCACACAGTAGTTTCTCCACATAAGGCTTGGATATTATATCAGACATTCTGGTTGCTAGATCTATGGTTTTAGATCTAGATTTGGGTAGTTTCCCAATCTGGGTAGTTAGACTGCATTCTACAGGTGTTTTAGAATGGACGACTCCATGCACGGTAGTGTACCTGCAGATAGTGGATTCACCCTCTCTAAAGGTGTCTTACAGACTAAAGGGGAGAGGGATGTGCATGATTGGCAGATCACTTGCTTAGGCAATTGAGTCAATCATGAGATGTCAAGTACCACACCAGATGTTTTTTTTGCACTAGATGCAATAAGTTGATATTGATTCAATCCTGGAGAAACAATCGGAAGCAGTTTTAGAACATAAGTGGATGTTCTAGGGATATGGTAACGACAGCCTCGTTCAGGAGACAGTTATCATTCCAGGCTTCCAAGGTGACCTGGACGACAGGGTGGCCGTCAGAGTTATAGTTTTCCCTCTGACGAGGGGCAGTATATTGGACAGGTGATCCAAGTAGATACTGAGGGAGTCATGGCGCAGGATACTGATTAAGTTCAGTTGACGATTCAGTCTAAGAAGTTTGGATTTGGAGTTCATTTATGAGCTAGGTCCCATCAGACATCCAGACACATTCTAAGACAGGTATTGCTCATTTTGGGAGATGGGTTTCTCCACGAACTTGAGATATAGAGAGACATAGAAAGAAACATCCAGGTAGATCCACTCACTGAGGCTATTCCTCGAACGCAATAGTTTCGCAAACGGGTTTTGTGAGACTGATTAGTAGAGGAGTTGGGTGTTCGGTATCACATGGGCTGTGAGTATGCGACATCGCAATAATTAGCCTTGGGTGCAAGTGGGAGATTGTTGGAGATAATGCCCTCAGAGTCAATTATTGGATCACAAGCACGTGATTGCAATGATTGAAGGGGGACCTATCCCGCTAGGACAGTCTTACTCAAGATGATAGTATGCTATCTGGTTTATTTTCATCATCGTGTACTGCTTTAGGTGACCTTACAGGTCGCTATTGCACGTTGATAGAGCCCCTAGGATTCTTGCTTGACTGCCAGCAGTATGAGGGCGATCATATACGTGGGAGCTGGGGTCTATAAGCACATCCTTAAAAGGTCCCTAGTCGTGGGAGTTTCGAGACAGAGCATCGATACTCCAGAGTAGACTAGTGTATACAGTCGATACCCCGACGAGGGGCGATGGCCGGTCTCACAAGCCACTGGTGTCAGTTGGTTTACCTAAAATGTATACAGGTGCTCATTGGGTTATGAGTACACCGGACAGGACTCGCCGGGAACATGCTAGTTGGTCTTATACCTGACGTCAGATAGCAGTTCCCTGGTGACATGTGTACAGGTTAGTTCATCGACCTGAGATCGTCATTTGTCTCGTGTGAGTTCCCACTATACTTTGATTACTACCCTACCACGCTCAAAGGAGACGTGCAAACAGGTTTTAGTTGGGTACAGTCCCGAGCCACATGGAGGCAGTGAGCGGATCTGCAGGGGTTCGTCTCTCCCAGTATTGGGGGTGAGGTCGCGCTGTGTCTAGGAGAGCTATTACACGAAGTCCTTGGCCAAGGCAGGAGATTTACTGGTAGGTATTCCAGTATATCTCAGGGTGTTCTGGGCTACACTCCGACACGACTTGTACCGCTTTTGGGGGTCTGAATTTTACCAACCCCTAGGCCCGCCATGCGATGCTCATAGACGAACGGACCGGACTTTACGTATATTATCACTGACAGGCTCAGTAGGGTGTCAGGATGAGTTCGCTCATCGACGTCCCTTTTGGTCAATAACTGGTAGCCCGTTACGTATGGCTAATACCTCTGACGTGCTAGTGGTTAAATCCACAGTGATAGTATTGACGAGTCTTTAGAGTCCCCCACAAAACAGTTTCTCCAGTTTCGAGCGAAATGCTGTAGAGGCCGTATGGAGATATGGCAGGGTTCGATCAGATACGTGCGGTATTGCACGGATCATGATTGGACGGTTAATACTAGCAGGTTTTGATTTAAGCCGGATCCTAGTATTGTACAGTGTAGATTTTGTCTCATTGCATTTGTATTCGGTTGGAATACAAATGCGGGTATGTATATACAGTCGCGGGGTTTTCCTGTAATTTATTACGGGATCAGTTTTCTGAAGTTGCCAGTTTGCATTCCGTTTCGGCCATTTTCTTTTGTATCTTTCCTTGGCTGAAAAGTGGTGGAGGAGGGCTTATTTGCATTTGTGCAAATAGGCATTTGTGGAGAGTGGTCTTTGCACATTGTTGCTTCATGATGATTGTACCTTCATTTGACTTCATAACCTCATAATTGCTTGACTTTTGTTTGTGATGATTAGTTGGTGGAGTGTTGGACCTTGTCTTGTGATCATGCTTCATGATAACTCCACACTCTCTCTTGCATTATGGAGAACCCCCCCTTTGGTTTTTTACTCTCTCCTCTTCATCACATAAGGCCGGCCACTATTGGGGAGGGATTCATTTTTGTGTAAAAATTTGATCTCTTTTGGCTCTCACAAAATGATATAGCTATCTCCAAAAAGTTCATCTCATTTCCTCCACAAAAGGGCAACTTCTATAAACCCCGTGAGACACATAGCATTCTATAATTAACCTACAGCAATCCTTAGGCACGTCGGCTCGCCAACTCCGTATCCGAGTTGCCTCGGTCCAGAGGTGGGAGCCCGTAAAAGAAGCCGGCGAGGAGGTGAAGACCGGAGATTCCGCGGGGAGATCGGGACGACGACGAGAAGACCGAAGGACACGGATCGCTCGGTATATCTCTCTACCCGTTCTTTAGTTAGCTCGAATTAGATTAATGGCCCGATCCGGGATTTTTTGTGCGCGGTGGTGCCGGTTCAAAAGTTAAAGTAAAATATCGTTTCCGCATTTTGGCCTCGTTTAGATGGCCGGGGCGCCGCTGTGCACTTACACTGGTATCAGAGCCACACCATTAACCTAGTCTAGCTTGGTCTAACGTGTTTACATTTCCGATCGAACAAAAATCCCAAAACCGCATTTTCATGTACATCTGTTCTCTGTCGATTTTGTTTTGGCTCAGAAATTTTTTTGAAGATCGGAAGCAAGCTTGCATCTTTCTCTTCATGGAGCCTCTCTAGAGTCCGGAAGATCATGGATCACGGCAAAGGGACTACTACTCGGAGCTTATGAAGCGAAGGAACGGACTATAAAGGCTGTAATCCCTCTCTCTTAGATGTAAAGCTGTTTACATGAATGTTTAACCTAATTCTCTAATTAAGATCTTATTTAGGGTTTGTTTAGCACCCCAAAAATTTCAATATGGCATGTGTGATGCCTTCCTAAACCTTGCTAAGGTGCTATACTAACCCTACAGTGGTATCAGAGCCAAGCTAGAGCTTTAGGCGTTGTCTAGACGAAGTTAAAAGTCCGATCGAACCCCGAAACATCGCTTTTGACCCCCTCTCTGGAAATTTTCTAAAAAATTGGCTTTTTCCGTATTAAAAATACTCAGAAAATTAAGCAGGGACTTCTAAGGATTACTGTGAAATACGAACTCCTAATTCCCTTAAGTCGCCGCGGAATCGCGGCAATACCATGCTTTGCACGGCGGTTCCGCGGCCGTACTTGGGTATTAGGGATAGATGTTTCTAGGATATATCCGTAGGTATTACTACATACTTCTGGGAATTTTTAATATTACTCAAGTGTTGAGTGTTCTGGAGATCTTAAGAATTCGTTGATTCGATCAGAAAGTTTAACATCGTTTAGTTTTTCGGGCAATTTAGAACGTGTTAAAAAGTTCGAACAGATTTCAATAACTCATTTTTTCCCCTGTCGGAAAATTTTCAAGTGTTGGATTTTTCCATGAGTTTAAAACTTTCGGGAAATCATGCAAGCGTATCTGTGGACCCTCTAGAAGAACGTAACCTTAACTCGATTATGTGACCGTCAAAACTGCCACTAAACCCTAGGGTTTGTGGTAGTTTAGCGTTGCCATATATGAGGCGTTGGTTTGACCCTTCGACGGATGGTTCATTGGGGTTGTGACATGTTCTGGGATTTTTGAACTCCGCTCAAGTGTTGAGCTATTTGGGAAATCTTGGGTGTTTTTTTATTCGATCGGAAAGTTTAATATTGTCTATTTATTTGGAATATGATACAATATGTGGAATTCATATAGTTAGGCATGAAATGCGAAGTATGTGATATTTCGGATTTAAGATGTCTAAAGTGATTGTGGATTCCAAATGTTGTAGTTTTACACTTTCTTTTCTGTGATCGTAAGATTAGTATGTGGGGTATTGCCGGCTTCGTTGCTATATATCAACGACAATCGGGATACGCATAGATATGAGATATTATGTGTTGCTGTGATATGTTATATTGGATCGTCGTGTTCTGAATAGTCGGGGGTTTTATGTGAAATGAGAGTTTTTCTTTTTCATTCATGTAAAATTCAATTGTATGTAATATTCTTTTATTGGGGCACTTCCGGGTTGAGGATGATGTCACCATTGTATATTATTTACTTTTCCGCATTAGGACAGACCCGAGGAGGGGAGCACAAGTAACCGGATTCTAGGGTCCAGTAGGAGGCCATCTCGAAGAGTCGAGACCGGGTCTCCTAACCCTAGAATTGGCAGTGTTGCTTGTCGCTCGTAGGGGTCTAGGGATGCGGGTTTGGCTATTCATCGCGACCGTGGAATCCGTGTTTTATACAGGCTCGAAATAAAATACGAACGTCCTAGTATATCCAATATTTCATATGTTATCTTCTGCTGCAATGTTCTGTGATGAGATCATATTACTGCCTGAGACGAATGTTTATATTATATATATGAGATATATGTTATATTGCTGATTTCGTTTCAAATGTGATGCTTGTGAAGCATAATAAATTGGGACTTCATTAATGAGATTAATGAAATAAAAGAAACCTAAAAATGTTGTAGAAACTTGTTTAAAAACTGGTAGCTCGAATTCTTACTTTGCATAGCGGTGTTCCTTGTAGAATATCCAGCACCTTATTCGATTAGGAAAGAGACGAGATCCCTTCACCGGGAGTGACCTCTTTAGCGAAACTAGCAGATGCTACAAACTCACGGTTTTGTTTTTTGATTGCTTCTATAGTTCTTGCTTTGCACAGCGGTATTTGCGAAATATCCTGCACCTTATTCGATGAGGAAAGTGCCGAGATCCCTTCACCGGGAGTGACCTCTTTAGCAAAAGTAGAAAAGCCTAAAAAACACTCCTTTTCAAATTCGCTCGATTCTACAACGATATCTAGTTCATTACGCAAAGGGTTTTCTTAAAAAAACCTGTCGTTGCCCTCCGTCATTTCAGATAAGTAATAGTTAGTATTCGTGCTGCATTTGTTGACCTCTGTCAAGTCGTAGTGTGCGGTAGCTGATTACTGCTTATCTGCATAAGCATTTGATGTGATTGATTTAGGGTAGTCGTGCGATCTTGTTGACCTCTGTTAAGGGTCGTGCGGGTGGGTTTACTTCAATCAGGAAATGACGGGTTGAACTTGACTAGCAGCCTATGCTTTGTTGACCTCTGTCAAGGTCATAGGATGCTTGGGGTAAAATATTATTGGGAATTTCAAGTGTTGAAATTTGCAATGAGATTGCATACCTTCTATGAGATAGTTGGATCCCAATACCCGCTGCGAGTAAGAGTTACTCCTGGGAGAGTTTTACACATTACAATTAGCCGATCAAGTAGGTGTCTAGAAAGGTGTCAACAGGGTTACGCCCCTGGGAAAACGAGGTTTATTTTAATTAGGTCCGTGCGAAAGCATGGGGAACCTCTCTCAAAGTACCGGCTCTTGCCTGGCTGAAAGATTGGCGAATTTGTAGGGTGTAATTAATCCCGGCTAGTCTTTCCTTTTAGGGTTTGAAGGAAGATTTGACTAAAACAGTGGGAGATATACTGATTAGATATATTAATAACCAATTTAATCTTGCAAGAGCATACGCTGAGTGTTTTCTTCTCTCTCTTTCTAGGTAGCGACTATGCCACGCATTAATCAAGATAAAAATACGGATGTATTGACCGAACTCGCTTGTTATACTGCGCTAGGGACGTTGGTCCCACTCCAACTTATAATTGTTATAAGACAGCAGGAAATAGGGGATTACCAGAATTCCCGTGCCACCCAAACGAAGAAAGTACATACTGATGCATCTTCTTCGGGTGTGTTCATTACCGAGAACTGTTTCTCAGTATTCTTTACGTCCTGGGTATGAGATATCGGATCAGGATCCCGCAAATGTAATTTGTTACATGGGCTACAGATAGGTAGAGAACTGAGAACGGGTGATAAGTTTCAAGAGTTGGAAATAGTGCAAGTGTTGCAGCCATGTATGTTGGCAGTTATCATCCTGTATTACCAAATACATTGATTCTGAATGAATGTTATCAGATACCGAACCTGATATACAACATCATATCAGTCTCTTTATTTAGTAAAGAAGGATATAATTTTGTATTATTGGATAATGTTTTGAACATTTCCTATATCAAGAATTGATTGGTTTAGGCATGTTATCTAAAAGCATAGATGTTCTAAATCAAACTACAGTTCTTTATGTACAGAACACACACAAGGGGAAGAGTTCAGAAATGAACGAATCCTTCTTGAGGTATTTGTAGACTAGGTCATATCAACTGCGACCCGACTAGCTAAGTTATATTTAGATGCATATTTAAATTAGTTTGAATTTACATCTTGTGAAACTTGCCAGTCATGTTACAAAGATAAGATGACCATAGCTCCGTTTATTGGAAACAGAGAAAGAGTTAGTGAACTCTTGGGATTGATACATGATGATGTATGAGGTCCCCTGTCTACACATGAGAGGACTGGTTCTTTGTACTTCAGAAGTAGAGAACCAAAACGGGTATAAGCATTATGTCCTTTGATGTGATCAAGGAGGAGAATACTTGAGCACGGGATTCCTGGACTATTCTAAAGGAGAATGAGATTCTCTCTCAGCATTACTCCTCCGTATACACCACAGTACGTTGGTATATCGGGGCGAAGCAATCGCACCCTATGTGATAAGGTGTGCTCTATGATGAGTACTACTGAGTTACCTATTTCCTTTTGGGGGTTATGCACTTGAGAAGCTGCATACTTATTGAATAGGGTTCCAACCAAATTAGGTGCCTACCACTTCATATATGATATGGTATGGAAAGAACCCATCTCTTAAGGATGTTAAGATTTGGGGTTGTCCAAAGCAAAAACCGGACAAACTCGAGGCAAGGTCATTTCTGTGGAAGTTTGGTGGATATCCCAAGCATTCGCAAGGGAATATCTTCTACCAAACTGGGGAGCAAAATGTGTTTTTGTTTCTCAGCATGCCACCTTTTGGAAAGGGAATTTCTTGTGAAGAAATTAGTGGTCATGAGGTAGAACTGGAAAAGGTTCCAGCTATACAAACTGCAGCTGATGATTTGGTAAACCCGAAGGATTCAATAGTTTCTAACGAACCTCAGCCTCTCCGCCGATCTAGTAGGGTTCCTCATCCACCTGAGAGATACTTCAGTTTCCCTATGATAGTGGGAGTAAGGATTGCATCATGAGATGATGACCCTACTTGTTTCGAGCAGGCCATCAAGAGTGTGGACTCTATAAGAATGGCTGGATGCTTAACGAGCTGAGATGGAATCTATGTACACCAACAAAGTATGGACTTTGGTTGCTTTATTTGAAGGGTTAAATCCCCATCAGAAGCAAGTATATGTTGAGAAGATTACTTGGTGTACATGGAAAAGTTGAGACTTTCAAAGCTATGCTTAAGTCCATCCAGATCCTACTTACAATTGCTACATACCATGACTACGATATCTGGCGGTTGGGTATCATGACTGCTTTTCTAAATAGTGATTTGGAAGAGAGCATCTATAAGTACACAGCCAGAGTGCTTCGTAAACAGTGGGAGCAGCGGAAACGTGTGCAAGATATTTTATGTGATAAATCAGGCATCGCGGAGTTGGAACGTCTGTTTTGATTTAGTAGTCAAAGAGTTTGACTTCATCAAAATGGTAGATGAACCAAGTATATACAAAAAGGTAGTAGGGAGTATGGTGGAGATCCTCGTAGAGTACGTGGATGACATACTCTTGATAGGGAAGGAGTTTCCTATGCTACGCTCGGTCAATCTCCTCTTATCACATGGATTCTCCATATAGGATCAAGATGATACCTCCTAAATCCTGGGTTATGGATCTATAGGATAGATCTAATTGGATGTTAGTATTCTCACTAGTTGTAGTAAGATGGTATCAATCGATCCTGGGGAGAATCACTGGAAAGGTTCCAGGGTGATAAAGACGACTGAATGTCAGTCACAGGCATTGTCTTTATCCTCAGTGGAGGGACGGTATGTTGGAAGAGTTCCAAGCTAGATACCGTGACATACTAGACGATTAAAGGCTAGATACATCATTACCAAGGATGGTACCAAAGAGACAGTCTGGACATATATAAGTTCATGCGATGAACTTCGTTCCTACCATTGTGTGACAATGGAGTTTTGGCTTTTGCCAAGGAAACCCCGTCCTAACTGAGATCCAGACATATTCTTAGGCAGTATCACCTTATCATGGAGATGTTGATCTTCAGGGAGATCGAGGTTAGGAGAGTAGACACAGAGGACAACAGCGCGGATCCACTCACAAAGGCCTATTTCCCAGTAAAGACTTTTATGGGATGGTTGAGTATGAGATACTTTAACCACAGCTGATTGTTGGGTATGAGATACTACAACAGATGGCCCTAGTGCAAGTGGGAGATTGTTAGTGATATGTATTCCCTAGAGGCCATTACTGTACATGCGATGTATATTGTAGTGGATGCTTGGATATATATATATGGAGGACTTTCTTGCTCGACATGATAGTATGCTATCTGGTTGCTCTTTATCTTAACATGTACTCTGATAGTCTCTATGTTACATGTTGATAAAGCCCTTAGCATGAGTACTTGACTACCAGGACTATGATGCAGATCATACTAGTAGGGACAGTGTAGTCGCTAAGTACATCCTTCAAATGTTCCTAGTCTCAGGTATATCGAGACAGGGCATCGATATACTAGAGTAGACTAGCGTATGCTTCTTGACCTATGTAGATGGGCGATGGATGATCCCATATCCATTGATGTTTGACATCAGAGATAGTATACGGGTGCTCAGTGGAGACTGGGTACACTGGACGGACTCGACGAGAACTCCCAGATGGTATTATACCTCACGTCAGATGGCAGTTCTCTGGTGACACCGGTACAGGTTAGTCTGTAGACCCGAGATTGTCATAGAGTCTTGTGTGATTCCCACTGTGCTTTGATTTCCATCATATCACGTCCAAGTGGGCGTGCAAAACGGTGGCTTTTAGGTACAGTCCCGAATCACATAGAAGCAATGAGCGATAGGAGGGGTTTCGTCTCTCCCGGTATAGGGAGTTGATATTGTGCTGTGTTCGATTGGCTATAATTGGAAATCCCTGGCCAGGGTTGCTGAGATTTACTGGTAAGTGGTATCAACAGTTTCTCGAACTGTTATAGACCTCATATCGACACGACTTATCGGTTAATGGGGTCTGACGTTTACCACCTCTAGACTGGATATGCGACATATCAGACGAAGAGACCGGACTGTACGGGAGTGTTACTGATTGGATTCGTAGGGGAATGTACTGGCTTGCTTGTTGATCTTCTGATTGCTAAATATCTGGGTGGCTGTTACATTTAGCTGACCGCTTGCAGCTTGTGGGTATTTGATATGATCATCACCTACTGCCGGTGTATTGACGATTCTTTAGAGTCCTACACAGAGGTTTCCTGGCTAAGGAAAAACGGAGTAGGAGTACATATGTGATATGTGCGGGACCGAAAATAATACGATATGAGATACCGTATTCTATTCTTGCGATATATGATATCGGCCGGGTATATGTGATATAGCCGGGTCATCGGATCAAGTGTTGATTCGATGAATTGGTACATGTTATATTAGTCGGTTATATGCAATATAGCCGGATTGTCGGATCAAGTGTTGATTCGATAATTTAATGTATAATTATATATATGATATATTACATTACGTTAACTAATATAACCTCGCTTTATTGATTCATTTTCTCACCGGATAATACATTGATATATATGCGATATATGTTAATTGTATTATTTTCTTTTGTTGCAAAATATATTATATATGTGATATATAATATTGTAACAAGTTATGATTACAAATACAACATGATTTGTGGAGATTAAACATGTTAGGGTTTGATTTGGGTTAGCATTTGGGTTAGCTTTTTCTTGAAGCTTCTAGAAGCTTTATTTTGTTTTAAGCTTAGATATTTTCTAAAGATATTTTGTGTAGATATTTCTTAACCCAACCCAAACCCTTTACCCTAGTTAAATCTCTACAAGGGTTAAGCCTTCATTCTTAACCCAAGGTTGGTTTTGTAACCATTACAATTAATTCATTATTCATCACAAAAGATTTCTTCTTCTTCCTCCTTGAAAAAAGCTTTCTAGCTTTTTGACATGTGATGATAATGAGTGAGAAATTGAATACAAAAGAGAGCTAAATTCCTACTTCATCATCCTCATCTATTCTAACCACTTAGATTAGGGTGTTTGCTTTGCTAATACTTGATCAGTGAAGCAAGAGCTTGGGTTTGAGTTTCTTCAAGGTAGATCATCTTAGTTATTGAAGATCGGAAGCAAGCTTGCATCTTTCTCTTCATGGAACCTCTCTAGAGTCCGGGACATCATGAATCGCGGCAAAATGACTACTACTCGGAGCTTATGAAGCGAAGGAACGGACTACAAAGGTTGTAATCCCTCTCTCTTAGATGTAAAGCTCTTTACATGAATGTTTAACCTAATTCTCTAATTAAGATTTTGATTAGGGTTTGTTAAGCACCCTAAAAATTTCAATATGGCATGTGTGATGCCTTCCTAAACCTTGCTAAGGTGCTATACTAACTCTACGAGCCAATCGAGTAGAGCGCAACATCAACTCCTAATACCGGGAGAGACGAAACCCCTCCTATCGCTCATTGCCTCCATGTGACTCGGGACTGTACCCAAAATCCACCTGTTTGCACGAATCCTTTGAGCCGTGGTAGGGAGAAAATCAAAGCACAGTAGGAGCCACACAAGACTCTATGACGATCTCGGGCCTACAGACTAACCTGTACCAGTGTCACCAGAGAACTGCTATCTGACGATAGGTATAATAGCAACTAGGAGTTCTCGGTGAGTCCTATTCGGTGTACCCATTCTCTAATGAGCACCTGTGTACAATTTTTGATGTCAAACACCAATGGATATGGGATCAAACATCGCCCCATACAGGGTCAAGAAACGTACACACTAGTCTACTCTAGTGTATCGATGCCCTGTCTCGATATACCCTTGACTAGGAACAATTGAAGGATGTGCTTGTAGACTACCCAGGTCCCAGTAGTATGATCCGCATCATAGTCCTGGTAGTCAAGCCAACATCCTAAGGGCTTTATCAACATGTATATGAGAGACGGTATAATAATACCAGTGAACATGTTAAGATAAAGAAAACCAGATAGCATATTATCATGTCGAGCAAGAAAGTCCTCCATATATATGTCCAAGCATCCACTATATCATACAATAATGGACTCTAGGGTATACATATCACTAACAATCTCCCACTTGCACTAAGGCCAGTTGTTGTAGTGTCTTATACCCAACATCCCAAAAAGTCTCTCGATCAGCATCTGGGGAAGGGTCTTGGTGAGTGGATCCACTGTGTCAACTCTCCAGACCTTGATCTCCCGGAGATCAACTATCTCCCAGATCAGGTGATATCGCCTAAGAATATGTCTGGATGACTGATGGGATTGAGGTTCCTTGGCCAAAGCCACAGCTCCATTGTTATCACAATACACAGGTATTGGATGCTCAATGGATGGAACCTCACCAAGTTCATCTTATGAACAAGTTTATCCAGACAGCCTCTTTGGCAGCATCGTTGGTAGCGATGTATTCAGCCTTCATCATCGAGTCTGCTACGGTATATAGCTTGGAACTGTTCCAACATACCGTCCCTCCACTGAGGTTGAAGACAAATCCTGAGACTGACTTACTGTCGTCCTTATCACTCTGGAAGCTCGAATCGGTAAAGGACTCCTCCTGGAATTCACCGTTACCATACACCAAGAACATCTCTTTAGTGCTTCTCAAGTACTTAAGAATGTTCTTCACAGCTATCCAGTATTTCTCCCCTGGATCTGATTGATAGCTACTCACTACACCTAGTGAGTAAGCTACATATAGTCTGGTACATAATATCGCATACATGATTGACCCGACTGCTGAAGCATAGGGTATTCCTTGCATGCGAGCCCTCTCCAAATCATTCTTGGGAGACTCTCTTTGGAGAGAGTGATTCCTGAACAAGCGGGTATATTACCACGCTTAGAATCTTCCATACTAAACCTCTTTAGTATGGTGTCAATGTACCTAGATTGAGACAATCCCAACATTCATTTAGATCTATCTCTATAGATCTTAATCCCCAGGATATAGGAGGCATCAGCTAGATCTTTCATGGAGAACTTATGAGATAAGAAGGTCTTGACCGAGTGTAGCATAGGAACAACGTTTCCTATCAAGAGTATGTCATCTACGTACAATACGAGGAAGAAAACCTTACTCTTTACCACATACTTGTATATACACGGTTCATTTACATTTTTGATGAAGTCAAACTCTTTGATAGCTTCATCAAAATAGATGTTCCATCTCTGCGATGCCTGATTTAATTTGTAAATTGATTTAAGCAGCTTGCACACGCTTCCGCTGGTCCCACTGTCTACGAAGCCTTCTGGTTGTGTCATGTACACGCTCTTTTCAAAATCACCATTTAGAAAAGCGGTCTTGACGTGCGATCTGTCAGATTTCATAGTTATGGAATGCAGCAATGGCAAGTAGGATCCTGATGGACTTAAGAATAGCCACTGGAGAAAAGGTTTCATCATAGTCCTCACCAGGTCGTTGACGAAAACCTTTTGCTACAAGTCTAGCTTTGAAAGTCTCAACTTTTCCATCTACACCAATTATCTTCTCAAGATCCACTTACTCCCGATGGGTTTTACCCCTTCAGGAGCAACTTTCAAAGTCCATACTTTGTTAGTGTATATGGATTCCATCTCAGATCGCATAGCATCCAGCCATTTCACAGAGTCTCCACTTATGATAGCCTACTCGAAACTAGTTGGGTCGTCATCTTCTATGATGCAATCCTCGTTCCCACCATCTATGAGAAAACCATAGTATCTATCAGGTGGATGAGGAACCCTACTAGATCGGCGGAGTGGCTGAGGTTCGTTGCGGACTATGGAATCCTCTGGTTCCACCAAATCGTCAGTTATAGTTTGTGTAGTTGGAACTTCTTCCTGTTCTACCTCATTACCACTAATCCCTTTGACAAGAAATTCCTTTTCTAAAAAGGTGGCATGTAGAGAAACAAACACCTTTTGTTCCTCAGTGTGGTAGAAGATATACCCTCGTGAATGTTTGGGATATCCTACAAACTTGCACAAAACTGACTTTTCCTTAAGCTTACCCGGATTTTGCTTTTCAACATAGGCTGGACAACTCCATATCTTAACTCGTTTAACAGATGGTCTCTTCCCATTCCATATCTCATATGGAATGGTAGGCACGGATTTGGTCGGAACTCTATTCAATAGGTATGCAGCTATCCCAAGTGCATTACCCCAAAAGGAAATAAGCAACTCAGCATTACTCATCATAGAGCGCACTATATCTAATAGTGTGCGATTCCTCCGCTCCAAAACTCCATTGTACTGTGGTGTATACGGAGGAGTAAGCTGAGAGAGAATCTCATTCTCTTTTAAGTAGTTTCTGAATTCCGTGCTCAAGTATTCTTCTTCCCCAATCATATCGAAGGATTTTAATAGTTTTACCCGTCTTGTTCTCAACTTCGTACTTATATTCCTTGAATTTCTCAAAAGATTTAGATTTTTGTTTCAAAAGGAACACATGTTCATATCTTGAGAGATCATCGGTGAATTTAATAAAGTATGAGGAACCATTCCTGGCATGTGTAGACATAGGATCTCATACATCACTATGTATCTGTCCCAAGAGTTCAGTAACTCTTTCTCCGTGTCCAGTAAATGGAGATTTGGTCATCTTGCCTTTGAGACATGACTGGTAAGTTTCATAAGATGTAAATTCGAACGGATTCAAATATGCATTCTTATGTGTTAGTTATATGTATGCCCTAGAGGCCATTACTGTACATATGATGTATATTGTAATGGATGCTTGGACATATATAGGGAGGACTTTCTTGCTCGACATGATAGTATGCTATCTGGTTGTACTTTATCTTAACATGTACTCTGATTGTCTCTATGTTACATGTTGATAAACCCCTTAGGATATGTACTCGACTACTGGGACTATGATGAGAACATACTAGTGGGGCCACGGTAGTCGACAAGTACATCTTATAACTGTTCCTAGACGAGAGTGTATCGAGACAGGGCATCGATACACCAGAGTAGACTAGCGTATACGCATCTTGACCCATATGATGGGTGATGGATAATCCCATATCCATCGGTGTTTGACATCAAGGATGGTGTACGGGTGCTCAGTGGAGACTGGGTATACTGGACGGACTCGCCGAGAACTCCCAGATGGTATTATACCTCACGTCATATGGCAGTTCTCCGATGACACTGGTACAGAGTAGTCTGTTGACCCGAGATCCTTATAGAGTCTTGTGTGATCCCACTGTGCTTCGATTTCCATCATACCACGTCCAAGAGGGCATGCAAAAAGGTGGCTTTTGGGTACAGTCCCGAATCACATGGAGTCAATGAGCGATAGGAGGGGATTTGTCTCTCCCGGTATAGGGAGTTGATGTTGTGCTGTGTTCGATTGGCTATAACTGGAAATCCCTGGCCAGGGTTGCTGAGATTTACTGGTAAGTGTTATCAGTAGTTTCTCGAACTATTATGGACCTCATATCGACACGACTTATCGAGCTACTTGGGTCTGACGTTTACTACCCCTAGGCGAGATATGCGACATATTAGACGACGAGACCGGACTGTACAGGAGTGTTACTGATTGGATTCGCAGGAGAATGTATAGGCTTGCTTGTTGATCTTCTGATCGCTCAATACCTGGGTGGCTGTTACGTTTAGCTGACCGCTTGCAGCTTGTGGGTGTTTGATATGATCATCATATACTGCCGGCGTATTGACGATTCTTTAGAGTCCTACACAGAGGTTTCTTGGCTCAGGAAAAACGGAGTAGGAGCACATATGTGATATGTGCGGGACCGAGGATAATGCGATATGAGATACCGTATTCTATTCTCGTGATATTTGATATCAGCCGGGTCATCGGATCAAGTATTGATTCGATGGATCGGTAAATGAGATATTAGTCAGTTATATGCGATATAGCCGGATTGTCAGATCAAGTGTTAATTCGATAATTTAATGTATAATTATATATTTGATATATTAAATTATATTAACTAATATATGCTCACTAAAAGATTCTTTTTCTCACTCGGATAATACATTGATATATATGCGATATATGTTAATTATATTATTTTATTTTGTTACAATAAATATTATATATGTGATATATAATATTGTAACATGATATGATTACTAATGCAACATGTTTAGTGGAGATTAAACAAGGTTAGGGTTTGATTTGGGTTAGTTGTTTCTTGAACCTTCTAGAAGGTTTCCTTTTTGTTTTTGCAAAGATATTTTGCAAGATATTTACTTAACCCAACCCACACCCTTTACTATGGTTAGATCTCTACAATGGTTAAGTCTTCTCTTGACTTAACCATGGTTGCTTTGGTAATGATATTATTACTTTCGTTATTCATCACAAAAGGATTCTTATTCTTCTTCATCTTCTTCCTTGGAAAAAGCTTTCTAGCTTTTTGCTAAGTGATGATTATGAGTGAGTAATTGAAAACAAAAGAGAGCTAAATTCCTACTTCATCATCCTCATCTATCCTTGCCATTTAGATGAGGGTCTTCAGTTCATTTAGTGAGTGAGAGCTTGTGTTAATGAAACTTCAAGGTAGATCATCTTTGTTATCGAAGATCGGAAGCAAGTTTGCATCATTCTTTTCGTGGAGCCTCTCTAGAGTCCGGATGCATGATGATCACAGCGAAGGGACCTCAACACGGAACTTAAGAAGCGAAGGACCGGATCTACAAAGGTTGTAATTCCTCTCACTTAGTGTTAAACTGTTTAACATGCTTGTTTTCGCCTAATCTCTAGTTTAAAGATCTTGTTAAAAGTTGTTCGGCACGTCTAAATTTTAAATCGGGCATGGTTGATGCCTCGTAGACCCTTGTGAGAGTGCCTAGTAACCTTACAGTGGTATCAAAGCCAAGCTAGAGATTTAGGCGAAGTCTAGGCGAAGTTTAAAGGCCGATCGAACTCCGAATACCCGATAAAACCTAGTTTCTGGAATTTTTTTGAAAAGTTGACATTTTTCAGATTAAAAATACTCAGAAAATTAAGCAGGTAAATATAAGAATTACTGTGAAGTACGGCCCATTAATGCGCTCACATGACCGCGGAACCGAGGCTAAACCAAGGGTTTGGCGGCGGTTCCGCGGCAAAAATTTTGATTTGGTCCCTGGTACTTCAGGTATTTATTCTTAGGTCCTTTTTAATTGTTCTGGGAATTTTTAATTCCACTCAAGTGTTGAGTTTTCTGGGTTGTATTGGAGACTCATTGATTCGATCGGATAATTTAACTTCGTTTAAGTTTTTTCTGGTTAATTTTAGAAACTGTTAAAAAGTTCGAACGGATATCAATAACTCACTTTTTCCCCTGTCGGAAAATTTTCAAAAGTTGGATTTTTCCTCGAGTTTGAAACTTTCGGAAAGTCATGCAAGTAACGCGGTGGACCCTCTAGAAGAACACAAACCTTAACTCGATTAAGTGACCGTCTGAACCGTCTCTGAACCTTAGGGTTTGGGGCAGTATGGCGTTGCCACATGTGAGGCGTTGGCTTGACCCTTCTACGGCCGGACCATTGGTACTGTGGCATATGATGGATACTTTTTGAACTCCGCTCAAGTGTTGAGCTATTTGGGAAATCTTGGATCTTTGATTATTCGATCGGAAAGTTTAACACTGTCTTTTTATCTGGAATGTGATACAATATTTGGAATCCACAGGTAGTTATGAGATAACTAATCTGAATGTTATAAATCTAGCAGTTTAGTCTCAATTGATCGGTTGACACGGGATTTTGATGTGATCAAAAGTCTGTCGCAATCACGTAGCGTACGCGGATACTTGCCCGGTAAACTTAATAGATAGCCACGCCCCATAGCCCCGACCAAGTGACTGTAGGAGAACCCCATCGCCAAAAGCATCCGTTCGGGTGCTCGCGGCAGTGGTGTTCCGCCTTAGTGCACTTCGTCGACGGCATCTAGGGGTGCGGCCGTCTACTAAAGTTTGCGACGAGCATTCGATCAAGATGTCGGGAATCTTGTTGAATTGCCCGACTTGATATTGAAAAGAGTTTTCGATAATGAGACTAAAATGCGGGGTTTATAATTGTTAGGCATGAGATGTCTAAGGAATTCATTTAGTTAGGCATGCGATGTCTAAGAAGGTTGCGGATTCCAACTGTTGTAGTTTTACACTTTCTTTTCTGTGACCGTAAGCGTAATATGTGGTGTATCGCCGGCTTCGTTTCTATGCATCAACGACAATTGGGATACGCATACTTGCTTACGTTGATAATATGAGATATTATGTGTTGTTGTGATATGTTATATTGGATCGTCGCGTTTTGAATAGCCGGGGTTTTTATGTGAGATGAGAGTTTTTTCTCTTTCATTCATGTAAAATTCATTTGTATGCAATATTTTTTTATTGGGGCACTTCCGGGCTGATGATGATGTCACCATTGTATATTATTTACTTTTCCGCATTAGGTAGACCCAAGGCGGGGAGCACAAGTAACCGGGTTCTGGGGTCCAGTAGGAGACCATCTCGAGGAGTCGAGACCGGGTCTCCTAACCCTAGAATTGGCAGTGTTGCTTGCCGCTCTCGTAGGGGTCTAGGGATGTAGGTTTGGCTATTCATCGCGACCGTGGAATCCGTGTTTTATACAGGCTCGTACTAAAACACGGACCACCTAGTATATCCAATATTTCATATATGTTCTTCTGCTGCAATGTTCTGTGATGAGATCATATTACTTTCTGAGACGAATGTTTATATTATATATATGAGATATATGTTATATTGCAGATTTCGTTTCAAATGTGATGCTTATGAAGCATATTAAAATGGGACTTCATTAATGAGATTAATGAAATAAAAGAAACCTAAAGATGTTGTAGAAACTTGTTTAAAAAAACCGGTAGCTCTAGTTCTTGCTTTGCATAGCGGTGTTCCTTGTAGAACATCCAGCACCTTATTCGATAAGGAAAAAGACGAGATCCCTTCACCGGGAGTGACCTCTTTAGTGAAACTAGCAGATGCTACAAATTCGATTTGTCTTTTGATTGCTTCTATAGTTTTTGCTTTGCATAGTGGTATTTATGAAATATCCTGCACCTTATTCGATAAGGAAAGAGCCGACGATCTCTTCACCGGGAGTGACCTCTTTAGCAAAACTAGAAAAGGCCTAAAAAACACTCCATTTAAAATCACTCGATTCTACAATGATATCAAGTTCATTACGCAAAAGGTTTTCTTAAAAAGCTGTCGTAACCCTCCGTCATTTTAGGAAGTAGGGTACTTAGTATTCGTGCTGTGTTTGTTGACCTTAGTTAAGGCACATCGTACGGTAACTAAGTGATGTCTTCCTATATAGCATATGATGCGATTAGTTAGGACAGTCATGTGACTTTGTTGATCTTAGTTAAGGGTCATGTGGGTGGGTCTAATTAATCAAGAAATGACGGGTAGAACTTGACTAGTGCTTATGATTTGTTGACCATAGTTAAGGTCATAAGTCACTAGGGGTAAAACATTATTGAGAATTTCAAGTGTTGAAATTTACAATGAGATTGCATACCTTCTATGAGATAGTTGGATCCCGATACCCGCTGCGAGTAAGAATTACTCCTGGGAGAGTTTTACACATTACAATTAGCCGATCAAGTAGGTGTCTAGAAAGGTGTCAACGGGGTTACGCCCCTGGGAAAACGAGGTTTATTTTAATTAGGTCCGTGCGACAGCACGGGGAACCTCCCTCAAAGTACCAGCACTGGTCTGGCTGAAAGATTGGCGAACTTGTAGGGTGTAATTAATCCCGGCTAGTCTTTCCTTTTTAGGTTTGAAGGAAGATTTGACTAAAACAGTGGGAGACATCCTGATTAGATAAATTAATAACCAATCTAATCTTGTAAAAGCGCACGCTGAGTGTTTTCTTCTCTCTCTCTCCTGGTTATGACCATGTCATGCCTTAATCAAGATAATAATACAGATGTATTGACCGAACCCACTTCTTATACTGCGCTAGGGAACGTTGGTCCCGCTCCAACTTATAATTGTTATAAGACAGAGCAGGAAATTAGGGATTACCAGAATTCCCGGGCCGCCCAAACGAAGAAAGTACATATTGATGCACCTTCTTCGGGTGTGTTCATTACACAGAACTGTTTCTCAATATCCTTTACGTCCTGGGTATATGATACCGGATCAGGATCCCACATATGTAATTTGTTACATGGGCTACAGATAGGTAGAGAACTGAGAATGGCTGATAAATTTCATGAGATAGAAATGGTGCAAGTGTTGCAGCCAAGTCTGTTGGTAGTTATCACCCCGTATTACCAGAATACATTGATTCTGAACGAATGTTATTAGATACCGAACCTGATATACAACATCATATCATTTTCTTTATTAGTAAAGAAGGATATAATTTTGTATTGTTGGATAATGTTTTGAACATTTCCTATATCAAGAGTTGATCGATTCAGGCACGTTATCTAAAAGCATAGACGTTCTAAATCAAACCACGGTTCTTAACGTACAGAACACACACAAGAGGAAGAGTTCAGAAATGAACGAATCCTTCTTAAGGCATTGGAGACTAGGTCATATCAATGCGACCCGACTAGCTGAAATTACATCTAGATGCATATTTAAATTAGTTTGAATTTACATCTTGTGAAACTTGCCGGTCATGTCACAGAGATAAGATGACCACAGCTCCGTTTATTGGAAACAGAGAAAGAGTTAGTGAACTCTTGGGATTGATATATGCTGATGTATGAAGGTCCCCTGTCTACACATGTCAGGACCGGTTCTTTGTGTTAGTTGTATGTATGCCCTAGAGGCCAGTATTGTACAGATGTTGTATATTATATTGGATGCTTGGACATATATAGAGATGCCTTTCTTGCTCGATATGATAGTATACTATCTGGTTACTCTTTATCTTAACATGTACACTAGTCTCTTTATACTGTCTTATAGTTACATGTTGGTAAAGCCCTTAGGATGTGTACTTGACTACCTGGACTATGATGCGGATCGTACTAGTGGGGGCATGGTAGTCCATAAGTACATCCTTCAAGGTCCCTAGTCGTGGGTGTATCGAGACGGGGCATCGATATACCAGTGTAGACTAGCGTATACGTTTCTCGACCCATGTGATGGGCGATGGATGGTCCCATATCCATTGGTGTTTGACATCAGAGATGGTGTACGGGTGCTCAGTGGAGACTGGGTACACTGGACGGACTCGCCGAGAACTCCCAGATGGTATTATACCTCACGTCAGATGGCAGTTCTCAGGTGACACTTGTACAGGTTAGTCTGTAGACCCGAGATCGTCATAGAGTCTTGTGTGATTCCCACTGTGCTTTGATCTCCACCTTACCACGTCCATGAGGGCGTGCAAAACGGTGGTCTTTGGGTACAGTCCCAAGTCACATGGAGGCAATGAGCGATAGGAGGGGTTTCGTCTCTCCCGGTATTGGGGGTTGATGTTGCGCAGTGCTCGATTGGCCGTAGCAGGGAAGTCCCTGGCCAGGGCTGATCAGAGATTTGCTGGTAAGTGTTACCAGTAGTTTCTCGACCCGTTACGAGCCTCACATCGGCACGACTTATCGGGTTATTGGGGTCTGACGTTTACCACCCCTAGACTTGATATGCGACATATCAGACGAAGAGACCGGACTGTATGGTAAGTGTTACTGGTCGGATTCGCAGGAGTGTGAGCGGGATAGCTCGTCGATCTTCTGATCGCTCAATACCCGGGTGGCCGTTACGTTTAGAAGACCGCTTGCGGCTTGTGGGTGCTTGATATGATCATCATCTGCTACCGGCGTAATGACGAGTCTTTAGAGTCCTACACAGAGGTTTCCTGGCTCAAGCGAAACGAAATAGGAGCGCATATGAGATGTGTGCAGGACCGAGAATAATGCGTGTATGTGATACCGCATTTCATTCTCGCGATAAATGTTTCGATTGGTTATATTCGATATGACCTAGTTATCGAATCATTGATTCGATAAATCGATACATTGAATACTAGTCGGTTATGTGCGACATGACCGGATCATTGAATCAAATGTTGATTTAATGATTTAATGTATAATTATATATTTGATATATTACTTTGCATTAACTAGTGTTGGTTCACTTTAAACGGATTTTTCTCACTTGAAAAAGCACATTGTATATGTGATATATTTTGTGTGCACTTGTATGTGTCATGTTTGATGATGCATGTAAATTGGTTATGTGTTAAGTATTAAACCATGGTTATGAGATGAGTTAGGGTTTTGATTTAATTACTTATTTATTTATCTATTCTTTCTTGATAAATAAATAAATGAAAAACAAAATGGTTTCATTTTTTTAACTTGAAGCTTGTTGAAGCTTTGACTAATGATACCATTTTGTCATCATACTAAACCCTAACCAATCCCACTAACCATGGTCTATTATCTACACTTGACCATGGTTAGAAGATGATAAGTATTATTTTATTATTCTTTTTTCATAACACTTATGATAACAATTCTATCATCTTCTTCTTCTTCTTCAAGTGAGAAACCTAGATGCCATTAATGGCAACTTGAGATTTAGTGAGAGAAATCCAAATCTAAAGTGAACCCACCTCCTATTTCTTCATCCTCTACCTCTTGCCAAGTGGTTTTGGGTGTTTTCTTCACAAGTTTCATTACTTTGTGAAGTCGGAGCTTGAGCTTGTGCAACCTCGACGTAGATCGTCTTTGACACGAAGCCGACGACCTATTCCGCACGTTTCTCCGATGAAGCCGTCACGAGAGTCCAAGGTTCAAGATGGACAGCGGGAGGACGCCCTCGTGGAGCTAAGGAAGTGGGCTTCCAGATCTACAAAGGTTGTAGCATCCTAACTTTTAGTTAAGTAGTTAACTAGATTTACTTTTCGCCTAGACATCTAGTAAACGATCCATGTTAGGGTTTCTCGGCTTCCATAATTTTTAAAACTGGCATGGTTGATGCCTTGAGAGACTTCATTAGGATGCCTAGGAACCCTACACTTTGTACTTCATTACGTTCACTGATCATCTCTCAAGATTCAGACATATGTTCCTGTTGAAACACAAGTCCGAAACTTTTGAGGTAATCACAGAATATAAGTTAGAAGTAGAGAACCAAAAACGGGTATAAGTATTATGTCCTTTGATGAGATCAAGGAGGAGAATACTTGAGCACGGAATTCCTGGACTATTCTAAAGGAGAAAGAGATTCTCTCTCAGCAATACTCCTCCGTATACACCATAGCACGATGGTATATTGGGGCGGAGCAATAGCACCTTATGTGATATGGTGTGCTCTATGATGAGTACTACTGAGTTTCCTATTTCCTTTTGGGAGTTTTGCACTTGAGAAGCTGCATACCTATTGAATAGGGTTCCAATCAAATCAGTTTCCTACCACTTCATATGTGATATGGAATGGGAAGAGCCCAAATCTTAAGTATGTTAAGATTTGGGGTTGTCCAGCCTATGTCTAAAAGCATAATCCGAACAAGCTCGAGGCAAAGTCAGATCTGCGGAAGTTTATTGGATATCCCAAGCATTCGCAAAGGAATATCTTCTACCTAACCGAGGAACAAAAGATGTTTTGTTTCTCAGCATGCCACTTTTTTGAAAGGGAATTTCTTGTGAAGAAATTAATGGTCATGAGGTAGAACTGGAAAGAGTTCCAGTTATACAAACTGCAGCTGATGATTTGGCAGAACCAAAGGATTCAATAGTTTCCAACGAACCTCAGCCTCTCCGCCGATCCAGTAGGGTTCCTCACCCACCTGAGAGATACTTCGGTTTCTCTATGACAGTGGGAGCGAGGATTGCATCATGAAATGATGACCCAACTAGTTTCGAGCTGGCCATCAGGAGTGAGACTCTGTAAGAATGGCTGGATGCTTAGTGATCTGAGATGGAATCCTTATACACCAACAAAGTATGGACTTTGGTTACTTTATCTGAAGGGTTAAATCCCCATCAGGAGCAAGTATATCTTGAGAAGATTACTTGGTGTACATGGAAAAGTTGAGACTTTCAAAGCTATGCTTAAGTCCATCCAGATCCTACTTGCCACTGCAACATACCATGACTACGATATCTGGTGGTTGGGTGTCATGACTGCTTTTCTAAATGATGATTTGGAAGAGAGCGTCTAAAAGTACACAGCCAGAGAGCTTCGTAGATAGTGGGAACAGCGGAAACGTGTGCAAGATATTTTATGTGATAAAGCAGGCATCGCGGAGATGGAACATCTGTTTTGATGTGATAGTCAAAGAGTTTGACTTAATCAAAATGGTAGATGAACCTTTTATTTACAAAAAGGTAGTAGAGAGTATGGTGGTGATCTGTAGGGTTCCTAGGCACGGTAGTGAGGTCTCCCAAGCGATCTACCATGGCAATTTCAAAAATTATGGTGCCTACAAACCCTAAACTACGGATCGATAACTAGATGTCTAGGCGAACAATGAACTAGTTAACACTTAACTAATGAGAAAACGGAAATACAACCTTTGTAGATCCGGTGCTCCACCTCCATAGCTCCGCAACGAGGTCCTCTCCGCTGTCCAAGTCAAATCCGGGCTCTAGGATCGGCTTCGTCGGAGAATGGGCAAGCTAGGTCGTCGATGTCCATGCCGAAGATGATCTACGTCGAGGCATCGCTAAATCAAGCTCCGACTTCACCAAGTCCTAAAAATTGTGAAGGAAACACACTCTACTACTTGGCAAGAGGTAGAGGATGAAGAAATAGGAAGTGGGTAGACTTTAGAATTGGATTTCTCACTTGTTTGCTCAATTCACCATTGATGGAGGTGAAGCTTTTCTTCTTGAAGTCAAGGAAGAAGAAGAAGAAACTTATGATAAGATAATTCTAAAATGAAAAGAATAATACATTCTTATCATCTTAGAACCATGGTTTAGTGTAGAGAATTAATCATGGTTGAGTGGTATGGTTAGGGTTAAGGATGAGATAAGAATAGTGGACTAAGTCAAAGCTTCATGAAGCTTTAACAAAACAACAAAAGAAGCCACCATCCTTTTCTCTTTCTTTTATTCATTTATCAAAAATAAATGGATAACTAAATAAGATAAATGAATAACTAAATTATAAACCCTAACCATTTCATTAACCAAGATTTAATACTTTACACTTAACCAAAAAGCATGCATCATCAAACATGATACAAGCAAGTGCACAAAATCATATCGCATATGTAATGCGCACATCCGAGCGAGAAAATCCATTTTAAAGTGAACTGATACTAGTTAATGCAAAGTAATATATCAAATATATAAATATGCATTAAATCATTAAATCAACACTTGATTCAATGATCCGGTTATGTCGCACACAACCGACTAGTATACAATATATCGGCTTATCGAATCAACGCTTGAATCGATAACTAGGTTATATCGCATACAACCATTCGATACATTTATCGCGAGAATAGAACACGGTATCACATACACGCATTATTCTCGGTCCCGCACATATCTCATATGCGCTCCTATTTCGTTTCGCTTGAGCCAGGAAACCTCTGTGTAGGACTCTAAAGACTCGTCAATACGCCGGCAGCGGATGATGATCATATCAAACACCCACAAGCCGCAAGCGGTCTGCTACACGTAACGGCCACTCGGGTATTGAGCGATCTGAAGATCGACGAGCAAGCCCACTCACACTCCAGTGAATCCGACCAGTAACACTACCGTACAGTCCGGTCTGATCGTCTGATCTGTCGCATATCTCGTCTAGGGGTGGTAAACGTCAGACCCCAATAGCTCGATAAGTCGTGTCGATATGAGGTCTATAACATTTCGAGAAACTACTGGTAACACTTACCAGTAAATCTCAGCAACCCTGGCCAGGGATTTCCTGTTATAGCCAATCTAACACAGCGCAACATCAACCCCCTATACCGGGAGAGACGAATCCCCTCCTATCGCTCATTGCCTCCATGTGACTCGGGACTGTACCCAAAAACCACCGTTTTGCACGCCCTCTTGGACGTGGTAAGATGGAAATCAAAGCACAGTGGGAACCACACAAGACTCTATGACGATCTCGGGTCAACAGACTACTCTGTACCAGTGTCACCAGAGAACTGCCATCTGACGTGAGGTATAATACCATCTGGGAGTTCTCGGCGAGTCCGTCCAGTGTACCCAGTCTCTACTGAGCACCCGTATATCATCTCTGATGTCAAACACTGATGGATATGGGATCATCCATCGCCCATCTGTATGGGTCGAGAAGGTATACGCTAGTCTACTCTGGTATATCGATGCCCCGTCTCGATACACCCTCGACTAGGGACTTTGAAGGATGTACTTATGGACTACCATGTCCCCACTAGTATGATCCGCATCATAGTCCAGGTAGTCAAGTACAGATCCTAAGGGCTTTACCAACATGTAACAGAGAGACAATCAGTATACACGTTAAGGTAAAGTGTAACCAGATAGCATACTATCATGTCGAGCAAGAAAGTCCTCCCTATATATGTCCCAGCATCCACTACAATATACATCATATGTACAGTAATGGCCTCTAGGGCATACATATAACTAACAATCTCCCACTTGCACTAGGGCCATCTGTAGCAGTGGTTGTAGTATCTCATACTCAACCATCCCATGAAAGTCTCTCTCTGGGAATAGGCCTTTGTGAGTGGATCCATTGTGTTGTCCTCTGAGTCTACTCTCCAAACCTCGATCACCCTGGAGATCAACCATCTCCATGATCAAGTGATACTGCCTTAGAATATGTCTGGATCACTGATAGGACGGACGTTCCTTGGCATGAGCCACAACTCCATTGTCTCACAATGGTAGGAACGTAGTTCATCTCATGAACCTATATACACCCAAACAGCCTCTTTGGTAGCATCTTAAGTAGCGATGTATCCTGCCTTTATCGTCTAGTATGCCACGGTATCTAGCTTGGAACTCTTCCAACATACCGTCCCTTTACTGAGGGTAAAGACAATGCCTGCGACTGACATTCAGTCGTCTTTATCACCCTGGAACCCTTCCAGTGATTCTCCCCAGGATCGATTGATACCATCTCACTATTACGAGTGAGAATCCTAACATCCAATTAGATCTATCTCATAGATCCAAAATCTAGGATTTAGTAGGTATCACTTTAATCCTATATGGAGAATCTTTGTGATAAGCGGAGATTGATCGAGCGTAGCATAAGAAACTCCTTTCTTATCAAGAGTATGTCATCCACGTACTCTACGAGGATCGTCACCATACTCCCTACTACCTTTTTGTATATACAAGGTTCATCTACCATTTTGATGATGTCAAACTCTTTGACTAATTCATCAAAACAGATGTTCCAACTCCGCGATGCCTGCTTTATCCTATAAAGCATCTTGCACACGTTTCCGCTGCTCCCACTGTCTACGAAGCCCTCTGGCTGTGTACTTATAGACGCTCTCTTCTAAATCATCATTTAGAAAAGCTGTCATGACACCCAACCACCAGATATCGTAGTCATGGTATGTAGCCGTGGCAAGTAGGATCTGGATGGACTTAAGCATAGCCACTTAGAAAAGGTTTCATCATCATCCCATACCTGGTCAATGATGTAGACCTTTAACAAGTCTAGCTTTGAAAGTCTCAACTCTTCCATGTACACCAAGTAATCTTCTCAAGATATACTTGCTCCTGATGGGGATTTAACCCTTCAGATATAGCAACTAAAGTCCATACTTTGTTGGTGTATAAGGATTCCATCTCAGATCGATAAACATCCAGCCATTCTTACAGAGTCTCACTCTTGATGGCCAGCTCGAAACTAGTTGGGTCATGATGCAATCTTCGCTCCCACTGTCATAGAGAAACCGAAGTATCTCTCAGGGGGGTGAGGAACCCTACTAGATCGGCGGAGAGGCTGAGGTTCATTGGAATCTACTGAATCCTTTGGCTCTATCAAATCATCTGCTGCAGTTTGTATAGCTGGAACATTTCCAGTTCTACATAACAGACCTTGCCTCGAGCTTGTCCGGATTTTGCCTTTAGACATAGGCCGGACAACCCCAAATCTTAACTAATTTAAGACATGGGCTCTTCCCTTTCCATATCACATATAAAATGGTAGGCAACTAATTTGATTCGAACCCTATTCAATAGGTATGCATCTTCTTAAGTGCATAACTCCTAAAAGGAAAAAGGTAACTCAGTATTACTCATCATAGAGAACACCTTATCATATAGGGTGTGATTGCTCCGCCCCGATATACCATCGTGCTATGGTGTATGCGGAGGAGTAATGCTGAGAGAGAATCTCATTCTCCTTTGGAATAATCCAGGATTTTCGTGCTCAAGTATTCTCCTCCTTGATCTCATCATAGGACATAATACTTATACCCGTATTGGTTCTCTACTTCTAATTTATATTCCGTGAATATCTCAAAAGGTTCGGACATGTGTTTCAACAGGAACATATGACTGAATGTTGAGAGATTATCAGAGAATGTAATGAAGTACAAAGAACCTGTCCTGGCATGTATAGACAGGGGACCTTACATACATCAACATGTATCAATCCCAAGAGTTCACTAACTCTTTCTCTGTTTCCAATAAACGGAGCTATGGTCATCTTATCTTTGTGACATGACTGGCGAGTTTCACAAGATGTAAATTCAAACTGATTTAAATATGCATCTATATGTAACTCTAGCTAGTCGGGTCACATTGATCTGACCTAGTCTACAATGCCTCAAGAAGAATTCGTTCATATCTGAACTCTTCCTCTTGTGTGTGTTCCGTATACTAAGAACTGTAGTTTGATTTAGAACATCAATGCTTTTAGATAACGTGCCTGAACCAATCAACTTTTGATATAGGAAATGTTCAAAACATTATCCATCAATACAAAATTTTATCATTTCTTTACTAATAAAGAGACTGATATGATTTTGTATATCAGGTTCGGTATCTAATAACATTCGTTCAGAATCAATGTATTAGTAATACAGGGTGACAGTGACCAACAGACTTGGCTGCAACACTTGCCCCGTTTTCTGCCTCATGAAACTTATCACCCGTTCTCAGTTCTCTACCTTTCTGTAGCCCTATGTAACTGATTACATATCTGGGATCCTGATCTGGTATCACATACCCAGGACGTAGAGGATACAGAGAAACAGTTCTTTGTAATGAACACACCCGAAGATGATGCATCATCATGCACTCTCTTCGTTTGGGCGGCACGGGAATTCTGGTAATCCCCAATTTCCTGCTCTGTCTTATAACTATTATAAGTTGGAGCAGGACCAACGTTTCCCAGCTCAGTATAACAAGCGGGTTCGGTCAATAATCCGTATTTTTATCTTGATTAAGGCGTGATATGGTCGCTACCAGGAGAGAGAGAGAAGAAAACACTCAGCGTGCGCTCTTGCAAGAATAGATTGGTTATTATTTTATCTAATCAGGATGGCTCCCACTGCTTTTTATCAAATCTTCCTTCAAACCCTAAAAGGAAAGACTAGCCGGGATTAATTACACACTACAAGTTCGCCAATCTTTCAGCCAGGCCAGTGTCGGTACTTTGAGGGAGGTCCCCCGTGCTTTCGCACGAACCTAATTAATGTAAACCTCGTTTTCCCAGAGGCGTAACCTCGTTGACACCTTTCTAGACACCTACTTGATCGGCTAATTGTAATGTATAAAACTCTTCCAGGAGTAACTCTTACTCGCAGCGGGTATCGGGATCCAACTATCACATAGAAGGTATGCAATCTCATTGCAAATTTCAACACTTGAAATTCCCGATAATGTTTTGCCCCTAGCTCGCTATGACCTTGACGCATGCCAAACAACCCATAGTCTGCTAGTCAAGTTCAACCCGTCATTTCCTGATTGAATTAAACCCACCCGCATGACCCTTGACGCATGCCAAACAACGCCGTACGAATACCCTAATCCAATCGCATCATATGCTAGCAGATAAGCACTAGTTAGCTACCGTACACTACGCCTTGACGCATGCCAAACAACCGCAGCACGAATACTAACTAATACTTATCTGAAATGACGGAGGGCTACGACAGGTTTTTCTGAAAACCTATTGCGTATGAACTTGATATCGTTGTAGGATCGAATGAATTTTTGAAATGGAGTGTTTTTTAGGCTTTTCTAGTTTTGCTAAAGGAGTCACTCCCGGTGAAGGGATCGTCGGTCCTTTCCTCGTCGAATGAGGTGCGGGATATATCATATATATCACTGTGCAAAGCAAAAACACTTAAAAGCAGTCAAAATACAAACCGAGTGTGTAGCATCTGCCAGTTATTGCTAAAGGAGTCACTCCCGGTGAAGGGATCTCGGTCCTTTCCTTATCGAATAAGGTGTAGGATATATCACATATACCTCTGTGCAAAGCAAGAACTGTAGCTACCTGTTTTATTTTGAAATTCGATTCTACAACATCTTAGGTTTCTTTTATTTCATTAATCACATTAATGAAGTCCCATCATTTAAGTACCTAAACATCACAGATAAATACGACGTACACTTATGCCATCCGCATTCGCCTCGATGTCCCCTCGTGCACCGTTAGGTTAGGTAACTAACGGCAGAGCGGGGCAGGGCTAGCGCGAGTGCAAAACATAAGTAACGTCTATATAATATATCATATATACTATATACTGTATCTATCACAGAACATCTCATGATCACATCACAGATATCGCAGCAGAAGAATCATATGAAATATTGGATATACTAGGACGTCCGTGTTTTCAATATGAGCCAGTATAAAACACAGATTCCACGGTCGTGATGAATAGCCAAACCCACACCCCTAGACCCCTACGAGAGCGGCAAGCAACCCAGCCAATTCTAGGGTTAGGAGACCCGAACTCGACTCCTCGAGTTGGTCTCCCACTGGACCCCAGAACCCGGTTACTTGTGCTCCCCTCCTTGGGTCTATCCTAGTGCGGAAAAGTAAATAATATACAAACGGTGACTCTTCCGCAACCTGGAAGCGCCCCAATAAAAGAATATTACATACAAGTTTTTACATGAATGAAAATGAAAAACACTCATCTCACATAAAAACCCCCGGCTATTCAAACACGACGATCCAATATAACATATCCAGCAACACATAACATCACATGTCATCAACGTAAGTAAATATGCGCATCCCAATTGTCGTTGACATATAGCAACGAAACCGGCGATATCACATATTACACTTACGGTCACAGAAAAGAAAGTGTAAAACTACAACAGTTGGAATCCGCAATCTCCTCAGACATCGCATGCCTGACCAAATGAATTACTTAGACATCACATGCCTAACAATTATAAACCCCGCATTTTAGTCTCATTATCGAAAACACTTTTCAATATCAAGTCGGGCAATTCAACAAGATTCCCGACAGTCTGATCGAATACTCGTCGCAAACTTTAGTAGGCGGCCGCACCCCCGATACCGTCGACGAAGTGCACCAAGGCGGAACACCGCTGCCGCGAGCACCCGAACGGATGCTTTCGGCGACGGGGTTCTCCTACAGTCACTTGGTCGGGGCTATGGAGTGAAGCTGTCTATTAAGTTTACCCGGCGAGTATCCGCGTACGCTACGTGATTGCGACGGACTTTTGATCACATCAAAATTCCGTGGCAACCGATCAAGTGAGACTAAACTGCTATGTTTATAACATTCATTCAGTTATCTCATAACTTATTGTGAATTCCAATTATTGTATCCCATTCAAGATAAACAGAAAATGTTAAACTTTCCGATCGAACATTCTAACACCCAAGTTTTCCCGATACAGATCAACACATGAAACTAGTCTAACAACATTCAGTTCGTACCTCAGTACCAACGGTCCAGCCGTAGAAGGGTCAAGCCAACGCCTCACATGTGGCACGCCGTACTGCCCCAAACCCGAAGGTTCAAAGGGCAGTTCAAGACGGTCACATAATCGAGTTAAGGTTTGTTGTCTTCTAGAGGGACCATCGCGTTACTTGCACTACTTAGAACGTCGTTAAACTACGGAAAAATCCAACACTTGGAAATTTCCCGACAGGGGAAAAGTTGGGTATTTATATCCGGTCGAACTTTTTAACATATTCTAAAATTTATCCGGAAAGCCAAATAGACAAAATTTGATACCCCGATCGAAACACCGAATCCCCAAAACAACTGCAGAAAATTCAACTCTTGAATAAAATTTAAAAACATCCAGAGAACTCAGCACTGAAAAAAGTGAATCACTGTGCAACATTTAAAAGCTGACGTAAGCAATCAGCCGCTGAACCGCCGCCTAACAAAGGAATATGCCGTGGATCCGCGCCTCAGTGCACTGTTCATGGAAAAATAATTCCACCGTAATTCTTATAATTTCCTACTGAGTTCTCTGCATATTTTTAATTTGGAAAAATCACTGTTTTGAAAAAAGTACAGAGAGCAATTTTCCGGGTAGGGTTTCGGTTCGATCAGACTTCAAATCGCGTCTAGACTTCGCCTAAGGCTCTAGCTAGGCTCTGATACCACTGTAGGGTTCCTAGGCACGGTAGTGAGGTCTCCCAAGCCATCTACCATGGCAATTTCAAAAATTATGGTGCCTACAAACCCTAAACTACGGATCGATAACTAGATGTTTAGGCGAACAATGAACTAGTTAACACTTAACTAATGAGAAAACGGAAATACAACCTTTGTAGATCCGGTGCTCCACCTCCATAGCTCCGCAACGAGGTCCTCTCCGCTGTCCAAGTCAAATCCGGGCTCTAGGATCGGCTTCGTCGGAGAATGGGCAAGCTAGGTCGTCGATGTCCATGCCGAAGATGATCTACGTCGAGGCATCGCTAAATCAAGCTCCGACTTCACCAAGTCCTAAAACTTGTGAAGGAAACACACTCTACTACTTGGCAAGAGATAGAGGATGAAGAAATAGGAAGTGGGTAGACTTTAGAATTGGATTTCTCACTTGTTTGCTCAATTCACCATTGATGGAGGTGAAGCTTTTCTTCTTGAAGTCAAGGAAGAAGAAGAAGAAACTTATGATAAGATAATTCTAAAATGAAAAGAATAATACATTCTTATCATCTTAGAACCATGGTTTAGTGTAGAGAATTAATCATGGTTGAGTGGTATGGTTAGGGTTAAGGATGAGATAAGAATAGTGGACTAAGTCAAAGCTTCATGAAGCTTTAACAAAACAACAAAAGAAGCCACCATCCTTTTCTCTTTCTTTTATTCATTTATCAAAAATAAATGGATAACTAAATAAGATAAATGAATAACTAAATTATAAACCCTAACCATTTCATTAACCAAGATTTAATACTTTACACTTAACCAAAAAGCATGCATCATCAAACATGATACAAGCAAGTGCACAAAATCATATCGCATATGTAATGCGCACATCCGAGCGAGAAAATCCATTTTAAAGTGAACCGATACTAGTTAATGCAAAGTAATATATCAAATATATAAATATGCATTAAATCATTAAATCAACACTTGATTCAATGATCCGGTTATGTCGCACACAACCGACTAGTATACAATATATCGGCTTATCGAATCAATGCTTGAATCGATAACTAGGTTATATCGCATACAACCATTCGATACATTTATTGTGAGAATAGAATACGGTATCACATACATGCATTATTCTCGGTCCCGCACATATCTCATATGCGCTCCTATTTCGTTTCGCTTGAGCCAGGAAACCTCTGTGTAGGACTCTAAAGACTCGTCAATACGCCGGCAGCGGATGATGATCATATCAAACACCCACAAGCCGCAAGCGGTCTGCTAAACGTAACGGCCACCCGGGTATTGAGCGATCTGAAGATCGACGAGCAAGCCCGCTCACACTCCAGTGAATCCGACCAGTAACACTACCGTACAGTCCGGTCTGATCGTCTGATCTGTCGCATATCTCGCCTAGGGGTGGTAAACGTCAGACCCCAATAGCTCGATAAGTCGTGTCGATATGAGGTCTATAACATTTCGAGAAACTACTGGTAACACTTACCAGTAAATCTCAGCAACCTGGCCAGGGATTTCCTGTTATAGCCAATCTAACACAGCGCAACATCAACCCCCTATACCGGGAGAGACGAATCCCCTCCTATCGCTCATTGCCTCCATGTGACTCGGGACTGTACCCAAAAACCACCGTTTTGCACGCCCTCTTGGACGTGGTAAGATGGAAATCAAAGCACAGTGGGAACCACACAAGACTCTATGACGATCTCGGGTCAACAGACTACTCTGTACCAGTGTCACCAGAGAACTGCCATCTGACGTGAGGTATAATACCATCTGGGAGTTCTCGGCGAGTCCGTCCAGTGTACCCAGTCTCTACTGAGCACCCGTATATCATCTCTGATGTCAAACACTGATGGATATGGGATCATCCATCGCCCATCTGTATGGGTCGAGAAGGTATACGCTAGTCTACTCTGGTATATCGATGCCCCGTCTCGATACACCCTCGACTAGGGACTTTGAAGGATGTACTTAAGGACTACCATGTCCCCACTAGTATGATCCGCATCATAGTCCAGGTAGTCAAGTACAGATCCTAAGGGCTTTACCAACATGTAACAGAGAGACAATCAGTATACACGTTAAGGTAAAGTGTAACCAGATAGCATAATATCATGTCGAGCAAGAAAGTCCTCCCTATATATGTCCCAGCATCCACTACAATATACATCATATGTACAGTAATGGCCTCTAGGGCATACATATAACTAACATGATCCTCGTAGAGTACGTGGATGACATACTCTTGATAGGGAAGGAGTTTCCTATGCTACGCTCGGTCAATCTCCGCTTATCACAATGATTCTCCATATAGGATCAAAGTGATACCTTCTAAATCCTGGGTTATGGATCTATGAGATAGATCTATTTGGATGTTAGGATTCTCACTAGTTGTAGTGAGATGGTATCAATCTATCCTGGGGAGAATCACTGGAAAGGTTCCAGGGTGATAAGGACGACTGAATGTCAGTCGCAGGCATTGTCTATACCCTCAGTGGAGAGACGGTGTATTGGAAGAGTTCCAAGGTAGATACCGTGACTTACTAGACGATTAAAGGCAAGATACGTCATTACCAAGGATGCTACCAAAGAGGCAGTCTGGATATATATAAGTTCATGAGATGAACTTCGTTCCTACCATTGTGTGACAATGGAGTTGTGGCTTATACCGAGGAATGCCCGCCCCATCAGAAATCCAGATATAATTCTTAGGCAGTATCACCTGATCATGGAGATGGTTGATCTCCAGGGAGATCGAAGTTAGGAGAGTAGACACAGAGGACAACAGCGCGGATCCACTCATAAAGGCCTTTTTTCCTAATAGAGACTTTTATGGGATGGTTGAGTATGAGATACTTCAATCGCAGCTAATTGTTGGGTATGTGATACCACAACAGTGGCCCTAGTGCAAATGGGAGATTGTTAGTTATATGTATGCCCTAGAGGCCATTACTGTACATATGATGTATATTGTAATGGATGCATGGACATATATAGGGAGGACTTTCTTGCTCGACATGATAGTATGCTATCTGGTTGTACTTTATCTTAACATGTACTCTGATTGTCTCTATGTTACATGTTGATAAAGCCCTTAGGATATGTACTCGACTACTGGGACTATGATGAGATCATACTAATGGGGCCACGGTAGTCGACGAGTACATCCTATAACTGTTCCTAGTCGAGGGTGTATCGAGACAGGGCATCGATACACCAGAGTAGACTAGCGTATACGCATCTTGACCCATATGATGGGCGATGGATGATCCCATATCCATCGGTGTTTGACATCAAGGATGGTGTACGGGTGCTCATTGGAGACTGGGTACACTGGACGGACTCGCCGAGAACTCTCAGATGGTATTTTATCTCACGTCAGATGGCAGTTCTCCGGTGACACTGGTATAGAGTAGTCTGTTGACCGGAGATCGTCATAGAGTCTTATGTGATTCCCACTGTGCTTTGATTTCCATCATACCACGTCCAAGATGGCGTGCAAAAAGGTGGCTTTTGGGTACAGTCCCGAATCACATGAAGGCAATGAGCGATAGGAGAGGATTTGTCTCTCCCGGTATAGGGAGTTGATGTTGTGCTGTGTTCGATTGGCTATAACTGGAAATACCTAACCAGGGTTGCTGAGATTTACTGGTAAGTGTTATCACTAGTTTCTCAAACTGTTATGGACCTCATATAGACACGACTTATCGAGCTACTGGGGTCTGACGTTTACCACCCCTAGGCGAGATATGCGACATATCAGACGACGAGACCGGACTGTACGGGAGTGTTACTGATTGGATTCGCAGGAGAATGTATAGGCTTGCTTGTTGATCTTCTGATCACTCAATACCTGGGTGGCTGTTATGTTTAGCTGACCGCTTGCAGCTTGTGGGTGTTTGATATGATCATCACCTACTGCCGGCGTATTGACGATTCTTTAGAGTCCTACATAGAGGTTTCTTGGCTCAGACAAAATAGAGTAGGAGCGCATATATGATATGTGCGAGGCCGAGAATAATGCGATATGAGATACCGTATTCTATTCTCGCGATATTTGATATCAGCCGGGTCATCGGATCAAGTATTTATTCGATGAATCGGTAAATGAGATATTAGTCGGTTATATGCGATATAGCCGGATTGCCGGATCAAGTGTTGATTCGAAAATTTAATGTATAATTATATATTTGATATATTAAATTACATTAACTAATATATGCTCACTAAAAGATTCTTTTTCTCACTCGGGTAATACATTGATATATATGCGATATATGTTAATTGTATTATTTTATTTTGTTACAATAAATATTATATATGTGATATATAATATTGTAACATGGTTTGATTACTAATGCAACATGTTTAGTGGAGATTAAACAAGGTTAGGGTTTGATTTGGGTTAGTTGTTTCTTGAACCTTCTAGAAGGTTTCCTTTTTGTTTTTGCAAAGATATTTTGCAAGATATTTACTTAACCCAACCCACACCCTTTACTATGGTTTGATCTCTATAATGGTTAAGTCTTCTCTTGACTTAACCATGGTTGTTTTGGTAATGATATTATTACTTTCATTATTCATCACAAAAGGATTCTTATTCTTCTTCTTCTTCTTCTACTTCCTTGGAAAAAGCTTTCTAGCTTTTTGCTAAGTGATGATTATGAGTGAGTAATTGGAAACAAAAGAGAGCTAAATTCCTACTTCATCATCCTCATCTATCCTTGACATTTAGATGAGGGTCTTCACTTCATTTAGTGAGTGAGAGCTTGTGTTAATGAAATTTCAAGGTAGATCATCTTTGTTATCGAAGATCGGAAGCAAGTTTGCATCATTCTCTTCGTGGAGCCTCTCTAGAGTCCGGATGCAGGATGATCGAAGCGAAGGGACCTCAACACGGAGCTTAAGAAGCGAAGGACCGGATCTTCAAAGGTTGTAATCCCTCTCACTTAGTGTTAAAGTGTTTAACATTCTTGTTTTCGCTTAATCTCTAGATTAAAGATCTTGTTAAGTGTTGTTCGGCACGTCTAAATTTTAAATCGGGCATGGTTGATGCCTCGTAGACCCTTGTGAAAGTGCCTAGTAACCCTACATTATGCAACTCAGCCAGCCTTGTCGAATTGATATGACCTAGTATACAATGCTACTAGAAGTCTTCGTTCATTTCTGAACTGTTCCTCTAGTGTGTGTTTTGTATACATAGAACTGTAGTTTAATTTAGAACGTTTATACTGTTATATAACGTACCATACCCAATCAACACTTGATTTAGGAAAACATTCACAATATTTTTTTGGTACGAAAGAACAGTCGCTCAGAATCATTGTGTCACCACTTGGGAGTACAAGGTGATATTCGCCAACTGCTTTGGCTGCAACAATTGCACTATTCCCTACTACTAGAGACATATCAGGCTTTCCCAGTTCTCTACCTCTCTATAGCCCCTGTAACAAATTACATACGTGGGATCTTGATCCGGTATCCAATACCCAGGACGTAGAGCAAACTGAGAAACAGTTCTCGGTTACGAACACACCCGAAGACGATGCATCAACATGCTTTTTCTTCGTTTGGGTGGTGTGGGAATTTGGATATTCCCCTATTCCTTTCTCAGACTTATGACTGTCATAAGATAGAGTGGAACCTAGCCCGCTATAATAAGCGGGTTCGGTTAATACATCCATATTATTATCTTGATTAAGGCATGTCATTGGTCGCTACCAGGAGAGAGAGAAGGATAATCACTTTGCGTGCGCTCTTTGCAAAATTAGATTAATTATTATTTTATCTAATTAGGATGGCTCCCCCTATTTTTATCAAATCTTCCTTCAAACCCTAAAAGGTAAGATTAGCCGGGATTAATTACACCCTACAAGTTCGCCAATCGTTCGGCCAGGAAGGTATTGGTACTCCGAAAGAGCTCCCCATGCTTTCGCATGGAACTAATTAAATAACCTCGTTTACGCAGGGGTATCACCCCGTTAACACCTTTCTTAGACACCTACTTGATCGGCTAATTGTAAAGTGCAAAACTCTCCCAGGAGTAACTCTTACTCGCAGTGGGTATCGGGATCCAACTATCATATAGAAGGTATGCAATCTCATTGCAAATTTCAATACTTGAAATTCCCAATAATTATATTTTACCCCTAGTGTCCTATGACCTTGACGCAGGCCAAACAACCCATAGGGTGCTAGTCAAGTTCAATCCGTTCATTTCTTGATTGAATTAAACCCACCCGTACGACCCTTGACGCAGGCCAAACAACGCCGTACGACTACTCTAATCCAATCGCATCACATACTGCAGATAAGCACTAATCAGCTACCGCACACTACGCCTTGACGCAGGCCAACAAACGTAGCACGAATACTAAATATCACTTATCTAAAATGACGGAGGGCTGCGACTGGTTTTGAAGAAAACCTTTAACGTAATGAACTTGATATCGTTGTAGAATCTAGTGATTTTGAAAAGGACTGGTTTAAGTTCCGCTTTTAAAATTGAATAGTTTTCAAAAAACAAACTGAATAGCTTTTACTAGCTTTGGCTAAAGAGGTCATTCCCGGTGAAGAGATCTCGGCTCTTTCCTCATCGAATGAGGTGCTGAATATTCATCAAGGAATACCACTATGCAAAGCAAGAACTACAGAAGCTATGATGACAAACCGAGTGAGTTGTAGCATTTGCTAGTTTTTCTAAAGAGGTCACTCTCGGTGAAGGGATCTCGGCTCTTTTCTCATCGAATGAGGTGCTGGATATTCATCAAGGAATACCACCATGCAAAGTAAGAACTAGAGCTACCTTTTTAAAAAACTTTTGATCCTACAACATCTTTAGGTTTCTTTTCTTTTCATTAATCTCATTAATGAAGTCCCATCATTTAATATATCTTAAACATCACATAAAATGAAACGAAAATAGAACGTACACTTAAGCCATCCACATTCGCCACGGGGCCCCGTCATGAACCGTTAGGTTACTTAACTAACGGCAGAGCGGGGGCTGGACTAGCGCGGGTGCAAACATAAGCAACGTTTATTATATATCTTATATATAAAGCATTCGTCTCACGCAGTTATATGATCACATTACAGAACCAAGTAGCAGAAGTCAATATATGAAATATTGGATATATTAGGAGGTCCATGTTTTAAATTAAGCCAATAATGAAAAATACGGATTCCAAAGTCATGATGAATAGCCAAACCCACATCCCTAGACATCTACGAGAGCGGCAAGCAACCCTGCCAATTCTAGAGTTAGGAGACCCGGTCTCGACTCCTCGAGATGGTTTTCCACTGGACTCCAGAACCCGGTTACTTGTGCTCCCCGTCTTGGGTCTATCCTAATGTGGAAAAGTAAATAATATACATCAGTGGTGACATCATCCTCAACCCGGATGTGTCCCAATAAAAGAATATTACATACATATTTTACATGAATGAAAATGAAAAACTCTCATCTCATGCAAAACCCCGGGCTATTCAATCATGACGATCCAATAAAACATATTACAGAAACACATAACATCACATATCATCAACGTAAGTAAATATGCGTATCCCAAATTCCGTTGACATATAGCAACGAGATTTGGGATACCACACATATTACACTTACGGTCACAGAAAAGAAATGAAAAACTACAATAATTAGAATCTGTATTTTCTTAGACATCATAAACCCGGAATATCTCATATTCCGAATTTCATGCCTAACTTATGAACCTTGCATTTTAGTCTCAAATTTAAAACTCTTCTTAATAAGCTGTCGGATAATTCAACAAGATTCCCGACTAAGTGATCATGTACTATATGCAATTGCGACGGAGTTTTGATCCGAATCAAAACTCCATGGCAATCGATCAAATGAGACTTGATCAGTTGAAAATATTGCATCTTTTAACTGGCAATTTCCCTATCATTTGCACTCATTTAGAAGTGTTCGGTATTCATATTTCACATATTAGCAAATCAGTCGTAAAATATCAGATTGCATGTGTTAGACTTTAAAACCAGCACTTTATGGGAAATTGACTGTATTTTATGGCATCGCATCATCCCTATATTGTGCAACACTTGTTTCGAGATTTTTGCAGGATAATCCGGAAGAAAAGCCAAAATTGTCATTTTTTGCTGATCAAACATTACGCCAACTCAAAGACCTGAGATCTGGTAGCAATCCAGAAGGAATTACACAATTCAACATATCAAAACAAGGCCCAATTGTCATCCCAAAGCACCAGAAGAAGTTACAAGCCATAAGGCCTCAAAAGCGCCGCGGAACCGCGGCGGGAGCCTGCTTGCGCCGCGGTTCCGCGGCGGTTTGGTCAGATAATCATTCTATTTTCATGGCATAATTCCTATCTCAGTGGGTACACCTCATTTTGACATGTCAAATTCCAGAATTCTCCAGAGTCTTCTACCAGATCAGCAAAGAAGATCATTAAGCTAAACCTAATTAAGCTCCTAAGTAATCACATCTAGAAGCTTCTCCTCAACAAAGTTTTGGAGGGAAATTCAAATCTCCTCTAACTAACTTTTGGAGGGAAATTCAAATTCTAATCCTAGATCTAGGGTTTAGGGAAGTCTATAAATTGAAGCCTAGACCTAGGGTTAATGGTTAATCTTGATTAGTTCTTTAGTTCTTCATTAGTTCCTTAATCTTTACCTCTTTCTTCATCTTCTTCCACAAGTCTTGTGACAACACTTGTGCGAAACCCTAACCCTAATTCCACTCCAAATTCAAGATCCCGAGTACCAATCAAGCGAGAAGCCTTCAACCTTTTAGGAGACGAGCCGATCTTCAATCGGGCAAGTGATCCAAGCCGATCCGCGACTCAAGGAGACGAGCGAAGCCAAATCGACGATCGAGTTCTTCCTCTTGTAGTTCTTGAGCGATTGTACCGAAATTGTTGATATAAATAAAAGGTGAAATTCTTTAATCTTGCTTTCTTTTAATTCTTGCATCATGATTCGATCTCAATTTGTAATTGTAGTTCTTGTTGTGATGTTCGAGTAAAACTCCGCTCGTAAAGGAGTCGAGACGATCAATAGAATGATGATGTAACAAATCTTAATACGATTCTTGAGTCCTATGAGCTTTGTAAACCCTAGCAAGTTCAAGAATCGATGACCTAGTTTCGTTGCGATGCTTTCTTGATTGTGATCGCTCGAAATTAGGGATCTACGATCGTTTCTTGAATTTACTAGAGGCTAGAATGTGAATGATATCGACGAAAGAATAAGGGATAAGATGAAACCCTAGTTTCATAAGAAATCCCTAATTCTCGATCGATCATCATCGATCTAGTATCAATTCATCGAAGGATAAGAATACGCCATTGTAAGATTACATCACATCTATAGATCCGATCGATTCCTACGAGCCTCATTTCGATTGTTGATATTTGGTTGGAAAAATCATCACAAACATCTCAATTCTTGATTTTATCTTTTCTTGTTATTAGATCTAGATTTTCTAATTCTTGAACTTCAACTACAAAACTTGAATTATTTTCGTTTCTTTTCTTTAAAGTTTCAACTCACCTAATTCAAAAGACGAATGATTACACTTTCCCTATGGACGATCCGCACTTACTAACACGCTACAACCGACACCGTTATTGATTGCGGTCAAAATATTTTTGGTTGTGATTTCTATACATTTTTCTAAACATGCACAATCCGAAATCGTTTCAATCAAATGGTGCCGTTGCCGAGGATCATTTGATAAACACAACAAAAATCAACAATCAAATGGCGCCGTTGCTGGGGATCATTTGATAAACACAACAAAAATCAACAATCAAATGGCGCCATTGCCGGGGATAGTGCGCTAATTGTTTGTATTTTGAAATTTGAGTTGAAAAATTTATTCCATTATAATTTTTAGATCTAAACTCGTACAAACCCTAATACGTGTTATTGTTTGATTGTGAGGAAATCTGGAACTTGTGGAGCTGTGGAAATTTTTTTCTGCAAACTCCAGAGGACAAGAAAAGTAAACAGGGACATTCTCTAAAAATTTGGTGCAGTGATCCTGTGAATTGACTGCGGAAGCGCGGTTTTAGCCAACATTTGCCGCGGAATCGCGGCTAGATAGAGGGATCTCTGTGCAATTTTTCCTCAGGTACTTTCCTACTTTCTTATCTTCTCCCTAATCTGCTCCAATTAACATTTTGTGCAGGTTCTTTGCAAAAATCGCAGCGCCGCGCAAAAGAAAAATTAAATTGTGCGTGTTTTGATTTTGTGGTTGTTTGCATAATTAATACGGAAAATTAAGGGGCAAAGACCAAATTCAGATTAGGTGGGGAGTTCATTACCCTTCCTAAGCCCCGAAAATCACAAACTTGCATCCGCATTACCCTCATTAATTAAAAAATATCTAGAGATGACGCTAAGGACCGTCGCGCTCACTTAGGACAGAAGAAGGCCGTGGGTAATTCATTGCTTATCCGTGTTTTCTTATGGTGTCTAAGGCAAGTGTGTCGAAGGCTAGTGGTTATTAATTAGGCCCACTACTTACGTAGTGGAGTACCTTCCCACTTACCTGGCACTTACCTGGCCACAGGGGGACAAAGAGGCAGTGGAGGATTTATCCTGCGACTTGTCTTTTGGCAGTTAGGAGCGGTCTAGAGCCTGACCTAGGTGACCAATAGAATTAGGGTTTTGTGTGTTGCATTTGTTGTGTTGCATCATTTTTTCAAAAATCCGTCCAATTTTTCAAAGCAAGCACCAATCACATTCATTCTCTCCCCTAATTATAAATACACGCTGCCACTTGTACTAACCCTTTTTAGTGCAAGATAGGCTGGACAACGGGATTCTAGTGCCTGTTCAGTCCGCATCCCCCGATCGACCCTAAAGTCGGTATTTCTACATTTATCTTTTCTTTACCCACCACCACACCCACATCGATGGATCCGTCTCCATCGAACTTCTTTTCCACTACCCTGCCGCCGTCCGTTGGTGCGCAGAATCCACCTCGCATCTCTCTCCAAGAGAGGTGTTATCCCACACGAGGTCCCCTTTCCACCTGTCTCTCCATTCCACCAGCCAACGGAGAGAATTTTCAGATTAAACCCCAATACATCAACCTTCTACCAAAGTTTCACGGTCTCGAGTCTGAAGACGCATACGTGTTTATCTTGAAATTTGAAAATGTATGCGCAATGATGGGTACCTCACAGTTGTCTGTGGATGCTATGCGTCTTCGTCTTCTCCCATTCACCTTGTGCGATTTACCCGAGAAGTGGCTATATAACACTACCGCGCATTCCATTTCAAATTGGGACGAATTCGTCAAAGCATTTCTTAAGAAATTCTACCCACACCAAAAGACAGCTCGAGTCCGTAGCGAAATCTATCAATTCACCCAGCTTCCAAATGAAACATTTTCAAAATGTCTTGAACGTTTCAAGGATCTGTTAGTCCAATGTCCACATCACGGCATCCCGAGATAGGAATTGTGCCGAATCATTTATGAGGGCATTACTCCTTACACATGACAGACCCTTGAATCCATGTGTCAAGGCAACTTTATGACTAAGATTGATGGGGAAGCCTGGGATGTAGGGTTCCTAGGCACACTAATGAGGTCTCACAAGGCATCAACCATGCCAAATTCAAAAATTTCCGGTGCCGAGAAACCCTAATGCGATCGTTAACTAGAAATTAGGCGAAACTACAAGCTAGTTAACAACTTAACTACTAAGTGAATGGAAATACAACCTTTGTAGATCCGGTGCTCCACTTCCTTAGCTCCGTGATGATGTCCCTCCGCTGCGATCATCGGATCCCGGACTCTCGCGGTGGTTTCATCGAAGAAATGATCGGGCTAGATCGATGACTTCGATGCCGAAGATGATCTACGTCGAGGCGACTCTAACTCGAGCTCCAACTTCACCAAGTCATGAAACTTGTGAAGAAAACACCCTATACTACATGGCAAGTGGTAGAGGATGAAGAAATAGGAAGTGGGTTTACTTTGGATTTGGATTTCTCACTTGGATTCATCACTTGAAATTTTGTAGAAAGCTTTTCTTTCTTCATCTTGAAGAAGAAGAAGAAGAAGAATGAAAAAGAATAATAATAATCAAAAGAAAATCAAGTGACCCTTATCATATTGCAACCATGGTAAAGTGTAGAGAATTAACTAGGGTTAGGTGAATGGTTAGGGTTAAGGAAAGAAACAAAATGGTCAAGCATTCAAAGCTTCATGAAGCTTCAACAAAATCCAAAGTTAGCCACCATTTTATTTCTTTCTCAAATGAATAAATAAATGAATAAGTAAATAAAGCATATGAAACCCTAACCATTAACTAACCATGGTTTAATTCAAACATACACCCAAGTTTGCATGTATCATCAAACATGATACAAACTTGTGAACAAAAATATATCATATATACAATGTGCACAAACAAGTGAGAAAAACATCTTAACACAATAACAACAACAACAACAACAACTGAGCCTTTTATCCCAAGCATATGGGGTAGGCTACATGAACCAACATGAGAATCACGCCGGGTCCAGCACATGAATCCTCTGTCTCCACTCACTTCTATCGAAAAACATATTAAGTGAACCAATATTAGTTAATGTAAAGTAATATATCAAATATATAATTATACATTAAATCATTAAATCAACACTTGATTTAACGATCCGGTCACATCGCATATGACCGACTAATATCCAATGTACCGACTTATCGAATCAATCCTCGATTCGATAACTAGATTATAACGCATACAACCAATCGATACATTCATCGCGAGAATAGAATACGGTATCACATACACGCATTATTCTCGGTCCCGCACATATCTCATATGCGCTCCTATTTCGTTTCGCTTGAGCCAGGAAACCTCTGTGTAGGACTCTAAAGACTCGTCAATACGCCGGCAGCAGGTGATGATCATATCAAACACCCACAAGCCGCAAGCGGTCTGCTAAACGTAACGGCCACCCTGGTATTGAGCGATCAGAAGATCAACGAGCAAGCCCGCTCACACTCCTGTGAATCCAACCAGTAACACTTACCGTACAGTCCGGTCTCGTCGTCTGATATGTCACATATCTTGCCTAGGGGTGGTAAACGTCAGACCCCAATAGCTCGATAAGTCGTGTCGATATGAGGTCTATAACAGTTCAAGAAACTACTGGTAACACTTACCAGTAAATCTCAGCAACCCTGGCCAGGGATTTCCGGTTATAGCCAATCGAACACAACGCAACATCAACTCCCTATACCGGGAGAGACGAATCCCCTCCTATCGCTCATTGCCTCCATGTGATTCGGGACTGTACCCAAAAACCACCATTTTGCACGCCCTCTTGGACATGGTAAGGTGGAAATCAAAGCACAGTGGGAATCACACAAGACTCTATGACGATCTCGGGTCTACAGACTAACCTGTACCAGTGTCACCAGAGAACTGCCATCTGACGTAAGGTATAATACCATCTGGGAGTTCTCGGTGAGTCCGTCCAGTGTACCCAGTCTCCACTGAGCACCCGTATATCATCTCTGATGTCAAACACCAATGGATATGGGATCATCCATCGCCCATCTGTATGGGTCGAGAAGGTATACGCTAGTCTACTCTGGTATATCGATGCCCCGTCTCGATACACCCACGACTAGGGACCTTGAAGGATGTACTTATAGACTACCATGTCCCCACTAGTATGATCCGCATCATAGTCCAGGTAGTCAAGTACACATCCTAAGGGCTTTACCAACATGTAACAGAGAGACAATCATTGTACACGTTAAGGTAAAGAGCAACCAGATAGCATACTATCATGTCGAGCAAGAAAGTCCTCCCTATATATGTCCAAGCATCCACTACAATATACATCCTATGTATAGCAATGGCCTCTAGGGCATACATATAACTAACAATCTCCCACTTGCACTAGGGCCATCTGATAGCAGTGGTTGTAGTATCTCATACTCAACCATCCCATAAAAGTCTCTCTCTGGGAAAAGGCCTTTGTGAGTGGATCCGCCGTGTTGTCCTCTGAGTCTACTCTCCTGACCTCGATCACCCTGGAGATCAACCATCTCCATGATCAGGTGATACTTTCTTAGAATATGTCTGGATCACTGATGGGACGGGCGTTCCTAGGCATAAGCCACAACTCCATTGTCTCACAATGGTCGGAATGATGTTCATCTCATGAACTAATATACACCCAGACTTCCTCTTTGGTAGCATCTTAAGTAGCGATGTATCCAGCCTTTATCGTCTAGTATGCCACGGTATCTAACTTGGAACTTTTCCAACATACCGTCCCTTTACTAAGGGTAAAGACAATGCCTGTGACAGACATTCAGTCGTCCTTATCACCCTGGAAGCTTTCCAATGATTCTCCCCAGAATCGATTGATACCATCTCACTACAACTAGTGAGAATCCTAACATCCAATTACTTCTATCTCATAGATCAAAACTCAGGATTTAGGAGGTATCACTTTGATCCTATATGGAGAATCCTTGTGATAAGCGGAGATTGACCGAGCGTAGCATAGGAAACTCCTTCCCCGTCAAGAGTATGTCATCCACGTACTCTACGAGGATCACCACCATACTCCTTACTACCTTTTTGTATATACAAGGTTCATCTACCATTTTGATGAAGTCAAACTTTTTGACTACGACATCAAAACAGACGTTCCAACTCCGCGATGCCTGCTTTATCCTATAAAGCATCTTGTACACGTTTCCGCTGCTCTCACTGTCTACGAAGCCCTCTGGCTGTGTACTTATAGACGCTCACTTCTAAAACATCATTTTAGAAAATCTGTCATGACACCCAACCACCAGATATCGTAGTCATAGTATGTAGCCGTGGCAAGTAGGATCTGGATGGACTTAAGCATAGCTCCTTAGAAAAGGTTTAGCTCCTTAGAAAAGGTTTCATCATGATCCATACCTGGTCAATGATGCAAACCTTTAACAAGTCTAGCTTTGAAAGTCTTAACTTTTCCATGTACACCAAGTAATCTTCTCAAGATATACTTGCTCCTGATAGGGATTTAACCCTTCAGATAAAGCAACCAAAGTCCATACTTTGTTGGTGTATAAGGATTCCATCTCAGATCATTAAGCATCCAGCCATTCTTACAGAGTCCTACTCCTGATGGCCAGCTCGAAACTAGTTGGGTCATCATCTCATGATGCAGTCTTCACTCCCACTGTCATAGAGAAACCAAAGTATCTCTCAGGTGGGTTAGGAACCCTACTAGATCGGCGGAGAGGCTGAGGTTCGTCGGGGACTATTGAATCCTTTGGTTCTATCAAATCATCAGCTGTAGTTTGTATAGCTGGAACCATTCCAGTTCTACATAACTGACCTTGCCTCGAGCTTGTCCAGATTTTGCTTTTAGACATAGGCCGGACAACCCCAAATCTTAACTAACTTAAGAAATGGGTTCTTCCCTTTCCATATCACATATGAAGTGGTAGGCACTGATTTGATTCGAACCTAATTCAATAGGTATGCAGCTTTTTAAGTGCATAACCCCCTAAAAGGAAATAGGAAACTCAGTAGTACTCATCATAGAGCACACCATATCACATAGGGTGCAATTGCTCCGCCCCGATATACCATCGTGCTATGGTGTATACGGAGGAGTAATGCTGAGAGAGAATATCATTCTTCTTTAGAATAGTCCAGGAATTCCGTGCTCAAGTATTCTCCTCCCTGATCGCATCAAAGGACATAATACTTATACCCTCATTTTGGTTCTCTACTTCTACCTTATATTCCGTGAATATCTCAAAAGGTTCGGACTTGTGTTTCAACAGGAACATATGTCTGAATCTTGAGAGATCATCAAAGAATGTAATGAAGTACAAAGAACCGGTCTTGGCATGTGTAGACAGTGGACCTTTATACATCAACATGTATCATCCCAAGAGTTCACTAACTCTTTCTCTCTTTCCATTAAACGGAGCTATGGTCATCTTATCTTTGTGACATGACTGGCAAGTTTCACAAAATGTAAATTCAAACTGATTTAAATATGCATCTATATGTAACTTCAGCTAGTCGGGTCGCATTGATATGACCTAGTCTACAATATTTCAAGAAGGATTCATTCATTTCTGAACTCTTCCTCTTGTGTGTGTTCTGTATACTAAGAACTGTAATTTGATTTAGAACATCAATGCTTTAAGATAACGTGCCTGAACCGATCAACTTTTGATATAGGAAATGTTCAAAACATTATCAATAATACAAAATTTTATCATTTCTTTACAAATAAAGAGACTGATATGATTTTGTATATCAGGTTCGGTATCTAATAACATTCGTTCAGAATCAATGTATTTAGAATACAGGGTGACAGTGACCAACAGACTTGGCTGCAACACTTGCACCGTTTTCTGTCTCATGAAACTTATCACCCGTTCTCAGTTCTCTGCCTTTCTATAGCCCTATGTAACAGACTACATATGCGGGATCCTGATCCGGTATCACATACCCAGGACGCAGAGAATACTGAGAAACAGTTCTGTATAATGAACACACCCGAAGATGATGCATCAGCACGCACTCTCTTCGTTTGGACGGCACGAGAATTCTGGTAATCCCCTATTTCCTGCTCTGTCTTATAACAATTATAAGTTGGAGCGGGACCAACGTTCCCCAGCTCAGTATAACAAGCGGGTTCGGTCAATACATCCGTATTATTATCTTGATTAAGGCGAGATATCGCTACCTAGAGAGAGAGAGAAGAAAACACTCAGCGTATGCTCTTGCAAGATCAGATTGGTTATTATTTTATCTAATCAGGATGGTTCCCACTGTTTTTATCAAATCTTCCTTCAAACCCTAAAAGGAAAGACTAGCCGGGATTAATTACACACTACAAGTTCGCCAATCTTTCAGCCAGGCCAGTGTCGGTACTTTGAGGGAGGTCCCCCGTGCTTTCGCACGAACCTAATTAATGTAAACCTCGTTTTCCCAGAGGCGTAACCTCGTTAACACCTTTCTAGACACCTACTTGATCGGCTAATTGTAATGTGTAAAACTCTCCCAGGAGTAACTCTTACTCGCAGCGGGTATCGGGATCCAACTATCCCATAGAAGGTATGCAATCTCATTGCAAATTTCAACACTTGAAATTCCCGATAATATTTTGCCCCAAACGATCTATGACCTTGACAAGGTCAACAAACCATAGACCGTAAGTCAAGTTCAACCCGTCATTTCTTGATTGAATCAAACCCACCCGCACGACCCTTGACAAGGTCAACAAGGCTGTACGACTACCCTAACCCAATCTGCATCATATGCATAAGCAGATAAATACTGGTTAGCTACCGCACACTGCGCCTTGACAAGGTCAACAAACGCAGCACGAATACTAAACAGGACTTATCTGAAATGACGGAGGGCTACGATAGGTTTTTCTAAAAACCTATTGCGTAATGAACTTGATATCGTTGTAGGATCGAATGAATTTTGAAATGGAGTGTTTTTTAGGCTTTTCTAGTTTTGCTAAAGGGATCACTCCCGGTGAAGGGATCGCCGGCCCTTTCCTCGTCGGATGAGGTGCGGGATATATCATATATATCACTGTGCAAAGCAGAAACTATAGAAGCAATCAAAAGACAAACCGAGGGTTGTAGCATCTGCCAAGAGTCACTCCCGGTGAAGGGATCTCGGTCCTTTCCTCATCGAATAAGGTGCAGGATATATCATATATACCGCTGTGCAAAGCAAGAACTGTAGCTACCTGTTTTATTTTTGAAATTCGATTCCACAACATCTTTAGGTTTCTTTTCTTTCATTAATCATATTAATGAAGTCCCATCATTTAAGCACCTAAACAACACAGATAAATACGACGTACACTTATGCCATCCGTGTTCGCCTCGATGTCCCCTCGTGCACCGTTAGGTTAGGTGACTAACGGCAGAGCGGGGCAGGGCTAGCGCGGGTGTAAAACATAAGTAACGTCTATATAATATATCATATATACTATATACAGTATCCATCATAGAACATCATATGATCACATCACAGATATCGCAGCAGAAGAATCATATGAAACATTGGATATACTAGGACGTCCGTGTTTTCAATACGAGCCAGTATAAAACACGGATTCCACGGTCGCGATGAATAGCCAAACCCACACCCCTAGACCCCTACGAGAGCGGCAAGCAACCCTACCAATTCTAGAGTTAGGAGACCCGGACTCGACTCCTCGAGTTGGTCTCCCACTGGACTCCAGAACCCGGTTACTTGTGCCCTCCTCCTTGGGTCTATCATAGTGCGGAAAAGTAAATAATATACAAAAGGTGACATCTTCCGCAACCTGGAAGTGCCCCAATAAAAGAATATTACATACAAGTTTTTACATGAATGAAAATGAAAAACACTCATCTCACATAAAAAAACCCCAGCTATTCAACCACGACGATTCAATATAACATATCTAGCAACACATAACATCGCATGTCATCAACGTAAGTAAACATGCGTATCCCAATTGTCGTTGACATATAGCAACGAAACCGGCGATATCACATATTACACTTACGGTCACAGAAAAGAAAGTGTAAAACTACAACAGTTGGAATCCGCAAACACTTTAGACATCGCATGCCTAATCAAATGAATTCCTTAGACATCACATGCCTAACAATTATAAACCCCGCATTTTAGTCTTATTTATCGAAAACTCTTTTCAATATCTAGTCGGGCAATTCAACAAGATTCCCGGCATCCTGACCGAATGCTCGTCGCAAACTTTAGTAGACGACCGCACCCCCGATACCATCGACGGAGTGCACCAAGGCGGAACACTGCTACCGCGAGCACCCGAACGGATGCTTTCGGCGACGGGGCTCTCCTACAGTCACTTGGTTGGGGCTATGGGGTGTAGCTGTCTATTAAGTTTATCCGGCGAGTATCCACGTACGCTACGTGATTGCGACGGACTTTTGATCGCATCAAAATTCCGTGGCAACCGATCAAGTGAGACTAAACCGCTAGATTTATAACAATCATTCAGTTATCTCATAACAACTTGTGAATTCCAATTATTGTATCACATTCCGGATAAATAGAAAATGTCAAACTTTCCGATCGAACAATCGAACAATCGAGTTTTCCCGAAACTGTTAGTTATATGTATGCCCTAGAGGCCATTACTGTACATTGGATGTATATTGCAGTGGATGCTGGGACATATATAGGGAGGACTTTCTTGCTCGACATGATAGTATGCTATCTGGTTGAACTTTACCTTAACGTGTACACTGATTGTCTCTCTGTTACATGTTGGTAAAACCCTTAGGATCTGTACTTGACTACCTGGACTATGATGCGGATCATACTAGTGGGGACATGGTAGTCCATAAGTACATCCTTCAAAGTCCCTAGTCGTGGGTGTATCGAGACGGGGTATCGATATACCAGAGTAGACTAGCGTATACCTTCTCGACCCATACAGATGGGCGATGGATGATCCCATATCCATTGGTGTTTGACATCAGAGATGATATACGGGTGCTCAGTAGAGACTGGGTACACTGGACGGACTCACCGAGAACTCCCAGATTGTATTATACCTCACGTCAGATGGCAGTTCTCTGGTGACACTGGTACAGAGTAGTCTGTTGACCCGAGATCGTCATAGAGTCTTGTGTGGTTCCCACTGTGCTTTGATTTCCATCTTACCACGTCCAAGAGGGCGTGCAAAACGGTGGTTTTTGGGTACAGTCCCGAGTCACATGGAGGCAATGAGCGATAGGAGGGGATTCGTCTCTCCCGGTATAGGGAGTTGATGTTGCGCTGTGTTCGATTGGCTATAACAGGAAATCCCTGGCCAGGGTTGCTGAGATTTACTGGTAAGTGTTACCAGTAGTTTCTCGAATAGTTATAGACCTCATATCGACACGACTTATCGAGCTATTGGGGTCTGACGTTTACCACCCCTAGACGAGATATGCGACATATCAGACGATCAGACCGGACTGTACGGTAGTGTTACTGGTCGGATTCACTGGAGTGTGAGCGGGCTTGCTCGTCGATCTTCAGATCGCTCAATACCCGGGTGGCCGTTACGTTTAGCAGACCGCTTGCGGCTTGTGGGTGTTTGATATGATCATCATCTGCTGCCGGCGTATTAACGAGTCTTTAGAGTCCTACACAGAGGTTTCCTGGCTCAAGCGAAACGAAATAGGAGCGCATATGAGATATGTGCGGGACCGAGAATAATGCGTGTATGTGATACCGTATTCCATTCTCGCGATGAATGTATCGAATGGTTGTATGCGATATAACCTAGTTATCGATTCAAGCGTTGATTCGATAAGATGATACATTGTATACTAGTCGGTTGTATGCGACATGACCGGATCATTGAATCAAGTGTTGATTTAATGATTTAATGCATATTTATATATTTGATATATTACTTTGCATCAACTAGTATCGGTTTACTTAATATGGATTTTCTCACTCGGATGTGCACATTGTATATTCGATATAGTTTTGTGCACTTGATTGTATCATGTTTGATGATACATGTTTGCTAGGGTTTTTGTGTAAAGATCAAACCATGGTTACATAATAATGGTTAGGGTTTTGTTTTATTCATTTATTTATTTGTTTATTTCATTTTGGTAAAAGGAAAATGGTGGCTATTTTTGTTCTTTGTTGAAGCTTCATGAAGCTTTGAATAAAGTCCACCATTTTTGTTTTATACCTAACCTAACCATTAACCTAACTATAGTTTGCTCTCTACACATAACCATGGTTGGATTATGATAAGTTTGGATTTTCTTTTCTAATTTAAATCAACTTATCATAATACTTATCATCTTCCTCATCTTCTTCTTCTTCTTCACTTAAAGAAAGAAGCTTGCATCCATCAATAGTGATTGATGAATTTGAGTGAGAAATCCAATTCTAAAGTCTACCCACTTCCTATTTCTTCATCCTCTATCTCTTGCCAAGTAGTAGAGTGTGTTTACTTCACAAGTTTCTTGACTTGGTGAAGTCGGAGCTTGATTTAGCGATGCCTCGACATAGATCATCTTCGGCATGGACATCGACGACCTAGCTTGCCCATTCTCCGACGAAGCCGACGCTTGAGCCCGGATTTGATTTGGACAGCGGAGAGGACCTCGTTGCGGAGCTATGGAGGTGGAGCACCGGATCTACAAAGGTTGTATTTCCGTATCTTGTAGTTAAGTGTTAACTAGTTAGCTTTTTCGCCTAGTTTTCTAGCAAACGATCCGTAGTTTAGGGTTTCTCGGCACCGTAAAATTTTATATTGGCATGTTCGATGCCTTGTGAGACCTTCATAGGGTGCCTAGGAACCCTACAGTGGTATCAGAGCCTAGCTAGAGCCTTAGGCGAAGTCTAGACGGAATTTGAAGTCCGAACGAACCGAAAACCCGACCCGGATCATGCTCTCTGTACTTTTTTGAAAACATTGGATTTTTCCAAATTAAAAATTGCTAAAAAATTCAGCAGGGAAAAATAAGAATTACGGTGCAAAAAGTTTCTGGTGAACAGTAAATTTTGCGGCGGATCCGCGGCAGAAGCATGGCTTCTGCGGCGGATCAGCGGCCCCCTGGTGACGTCATCACATCTTTTCTGCACAGTAATTCCTATTTAATTATTCTGGATTTTCTGGGAATATTTAAAATTTATTCCAGAGTTGAATGTTCTGGGTTGTTTTGGGGATTCGATTGTTCGATCGGATTATCAGATTTTGTCTATGTGGCTTTCCGGATAATTTTTAGAATATGTTAAAAAGTTCGACCGGATATAAATACCCAATTTTTCCCCTGTCGGGAAATTTCCAAGTGTTGGATTTTTCCGTAGTTTAACGACGTTCTAAGTAGTGCAAGTAACGCGATGGTCCCTCTAGAAGACAACAAACCTTAACTCGATTATGTGACCGTCTTGAACTGCCCTTTGAACCTTCGGGTTTGGGGCAGTACGGCGTGCCACATGTGAGGCGTTGGCTTGACCCTTCTACGGCTGGACCGTTGGTACTGAGGCACGAACGGAATGTTGTTAGACTTGTTTCATGTGTTGATCTGTACCGGGAAAACTTGGGTGTTCGAATGTTCAATCGGAAAGTTTAACATTTTCTATTTATCTGGAATGGGTTACAATAATTGGAATTCACAATGAGTTATGAGATAACTGAATGAATGATATAAACATAGCAGTTTAGTCTCACTTGATCGGTTGCCACGGAATTTTGATGTGATCAAAAGTCCGTCGCAATCACGTAGCGTACGCGGATACTCGCCGATAAACTTAATAGACAGCCTCGCTCCATAGCCCCGACCAAGTGACTGTAGGAGAACCCCGTCGCCGAAAGCATCCGTTCGGGTGCTCGCGGCAGCGGTGTTCCGCCTTGGTGCACTTCGTCGACGGTATCGGGGGTGCGGCCGTCCACTAAAGTTTGCGACGAGCATTCGATCAGGATGTCGGGAATCTTGTTGAATTGCCCGACTTGATATTGAAAAGTGTTTTCGATAATGAGACTGAAATGCGGGGTTTATAATTGTTAGGCATGCGATGTCTAAGTAATTCATTTGGTCAGGCATACGATGTCTGAGGTGATTGTGAATTCCAACTGTTGTAGTTTTACACTTTCTTTTCTGTGACCGTAAATGTAATATGTGATATCGCCGGTTTCGTTGCTATATGTCAACGACAATTGGGATACGCATGTTTACTTACGTTGATGACATGTGATGTTATGTGTTGCTGGATATGTTATATTGGATCGTCGTGTTTGAATAGCCGGGGGTTTTTATGTGAGATGAGTGTTTTTCATTTTCATTCATGTAAAAACTTGTATGTAATATTCTTTTTTTTGGGGCGCTTCCAGGTTGCGGAAGTTGTCACCTCTTGTATATTATTTACTTTTCCGCACTAGGATAGACCCAAGGAGGAGAGCACAAGTAACGGGGTTCTGGAGTCCAGTGGGAGACCAACTCGAGGAGTCGAGGCCGGGTCTCCTAACTCTAGAATTGGTAGGGTTGCTTGCCGCTCTCGTAGGGGTCTAGGGGTGTGGGTTTGGCTATTCATCACGACCGTGGAATCCGTGTTTTATACTGGCTCGTATTGAAAACACGGACGTCCTAGTATATCCAATATTTCATATGATTCTTCTGCTGCGATATCTGTGATGTGATCATGTGATGTTCTGTGATAGATACAGTATATAGTATATATGATATATTATATAGGCGTTACTTATGTTTTACACCCGCGCTAGCCCTGCCCCGCTCTGCCGTTAGTTACCTAACCTAACGGTGCACGAGGGGACATCGAGGCGAATGCGGATGGCATAAGTGTACGTCGTATTTATCTGTGATGTTTAGGTACTTAAATGATGGGACTTCATTAATGTGATTAATGAAATAAAAGAAACCTAAGATGTTGTAGAATCGAATTTCAAAATAAAACAGGTAGCTACAGTTCTTGCTTTGCACAGAGGTATATGTGATATATCCTGCATCTTATTCGATGAGGAAAGGACCGAGATCCCTTCACCGGGAGTGACTCCTTTAGCAATAACTGGCAGATGCTACACACTCGGTTTGTCTTTTGATTGCTTTTAAGAGTTTTCGCTTTGCACAGTGATATATATGATATATCCCGCACCTCATTCGACAAGGAAAGGACCGACGATCCCTTCACCGGGAGTGACTCCTTTAGCAAAACTAGAAAAGCCTCAAAAACACTCCATTTTAAAAATCATTTGATTCTACAACGATATCAAGTTCATTACGCAATAGGTTTTCAGAAAAACCTGTCGTAGCCCTCCGTCATTTCAGATAAGTTGTATATAGTATTCGTGCTGCATTTGTTGGCTTTCGTCAAGGTCCAGTGTGCGGTGGCTATATGCTGCTTATCTTCCAGCATACGATGCGATTGGATTAGGGTAGTCGTGCGACTTTGTTGGCTTTCGTCAAGGGTCGTGCGGGTGGGTTTAATTCAATCAAGAAATGTACGGTTGAACTTGACTAGCGGGCTATGGTTTGTTGGCTTTCGTCAAGGTCATAGCACGTTAGGGGCAAAATATTATCGGGAATTTCAAGTGTTGAAATTTGCAATGAGATTGCATACCTTCTATGAGATAGTTGGATCCCGATACCCGCTGCGAGTAAGAGTTACTCCTGGGAGAGTTTTGTACATTACAATTAGCCGATCAAGTAGGTGTCTAGAAAGGTGTTAACGAGGTTACGCCTCTGGGAAAATGAGGTTTACATTAATTAAGTTCGTGCGAAAGCACGGGGGACCTCCCTCAAAGTACCGACACTGGCCTGGCTGAAAGATTGGCGAACTTGTATTGTGTAATTAATCCCGGCTAGTCTTTCCTTTTAGGGTTTGAAGGAAGATTTGATAAAAAGCAGTGGGAGCCATCCTGATTAGATAAAATAATAACCAATCTATTCTTGCAAGAGCGCACGCTGAGTGTTTTCTTCTCTCTCTCTCTAGGTAGCGACCATATCACGCCTTAATCAAGATAATAATACGGAATATTGACCGAACCCGCTTGTTATACTGAGCTGGGGAACGTTGGTCCCGCTCCAACTTATAATTGTTATAAGACAGAGCAGGAAATTAGGGAATACCAGAATACCAGATTTCCCGTGCCGCCCAAACGAAGAGAGTGCATGCTGATGCATCATCTTCGGGTGTGTTCATTATACAGAACTGTTTCTCTGTATCCTCTACGTCCTGGGTATGTGATACCAGATCAGGATCCCAGATATGTAATCTGTTACATAGGGCTACAGATAGGTAGAGGACTGAGAACGGGTGATAGGTTTCATGAGGCAGAAAACGGGGCAAGTGTTGCAGCCAAGTCTGTTGATCACTGTCACCCTGTATTACCAGAATACATTGATTCTGAACGAATGTTATTAGATACCGAACCTGATATACAAAATCATATCAGTCTCTTTATTAGTAAAGAAAGGATATAATTTTGTATTGATGGATAATGTTTTGAACATTTCCTATATCAAAAGTTGATCGGTTCAGGCACGTTATCTAAAAGCATTGATGTTCTAAATCAAATTACAGTTCTTAGTATACGGAACACACACAAGAGGAAGAGTTCAGAAATGAACGAATTCTTCTTGAGGCATTGTAGACTAGGTCAGATCAATGTGACCCAACTAGCTAGAGTTACATATAGATGCATATTTAAATCAGTTTGAATTTACATCTTGTGAAACTCGCCAGTCATGTCACAAAAATAAGATGACACTAGCTCTGTTTATTGGAAACAGAGAAAGAGTTAGTGAACTCTTGGGATAATACATGTTGATGTATGTAAGGTCCCCTGTCTACACATGCCAAGACCGGTTCTTTGTACTTCATTACATTCTCTGATAATCTCTCAAGATTCAGACATATGTTCCTGTTGAAACACAAGTCCGAACCTTTTGAGATATTCATAGAATATAAGTTAGAAGTAGAGAACCAATAAGGGTATAAGTATTATGTCCTTTGATGTGATCGAGGAGGAGAATACTTGAGCACGGAAATCCTGGACTTTTCTAAAGGAGAATGAGATTCTCTCTCAGCATTACTCCTCCGCATACACCATAGCACGATGGTATATCGGGGCGGAGCAATCACACCCTATGTGATAAGGTGTGCCCTATGATGAGTAATACTGAGCTACCTATTTCCTTTTGGGTGTTATGCACTTGAGAAGCTGCATACCTATTGAATAGGGTTCTAATCAAATCAGTTGCCTACCGCTTCATATGTGATATGGAATGGGAAGAACCCATGTCTTAAGTTAGTTAAGATTTGGAGTTGTCCGGCCTATGTCTGAAAGCAAAATCCGGACAAGCTCGAGGCAAGGTCTGTAATGTAGAACTGGAAAGGTTCCAGCTATACAAACTGCAGCTGATGATTTGAAAGAACCAAAGGATTCGATAGTTACCAACGAATCTCAGCCTCTCCGCCGATCTAGTAGGGTTCCTCACCCACCTGAGAGATACTTCGGTTTCTCTATGACAGTGGGAGCGAGGATTGCATCATGAGATGATGACCCAACTAGCTTCGAGCTGGCCATCAGGAGTGAGACTCTGTAAGAATGGCTGGATGTTTATCGATCTGAGATGGAATCCTTATACACCAACAAAGTATGGACTTTGGTTGCTATATCTGAAGGGTTAAATCCCCATCAGGAGCAAGTATATCTTGAGAAGATTACTTGGTGTACATGGAAAGGTTGAGACTTTCAAAGCTAGAATTGTTAAAGGTTTTCGTCATCGACCATGCGTGGATAATGATGAAACCTTTTCCAGTAGCTATGCTTAAGTCCATCCAGATCCTACTTGTCACGGCTACATACCATGACTGCGATATCTGGTGGTTGGGTGTCTTGACTGCTTTTCTAAATGATGATTTAAGCGTCTATAAGTACACAGCCAGAGGGCTTCGTAGACAGTGGGAGCAGCGGAAACGTGTACAAGATGCTTTATAGGATAAAGCAGGTATCGCGGAGTTGGAACATCTGTTTTGATGAGTTTGTCAAAGAAGTTGACATCATCAAAATGGTAGATGAACCTTGTATAAACAAAAAGGTAGTAGAGAGTATGGTGATGATCCTCGTAGAGTACGTGGATGACATACTCTTGATAGGGAAGGAGTTTCCTATGCTACGCTCGGTCAATCTCCGTTTATCACTATGATTCTCCATATAGGATCAAAATGATACCTCCTAAATCCTGGGTTTTTGGATCTATGAGATAGATCTAATTGGATGTTAGGACTCTCACTAGTTGTAGTGAGACGGTATCAACCGATCCTGGGGAGAATCACTGGAAGGGTTCCAGGGTGATAAATACGACTGAATGTCAGTTGCAGGCATTGTCTTTACCCTCGGTAAAGGGACGGTATGTTGGAAGAGTTCCAAGCTAGATACCGTGACATACTAGACGATAAAGGCACGATACATCGCTACTTAAGATGCTACCAAAGAGGCTGTTTGGGTGTATATTGGTTCATGAGATGAACTATGTTCCTCCCATTGTGTGACAATGGAGTTGTGGCTTATGCCAAGGAACGCCGGTCCCATCAGTGATCCAGACATATTCTAAGGCGGTGTCACCTGATCATGGAGATGGTTGATCTCCAGGGAGATCGAGGTAAGGAGAGTAGACTAAGAGGACAACACAGCGGATCCACTCACAAAGGCCTGTTCCCACAGAGAGACTTTTATGGGATGGTTGAGTATGAGATACTACAACCACTGCTACAGATGGCCCTAGTGCAAGTGGGAGATTGTTAGTTATATGTATGCCCTAGAGGCCATTACTGTACATTGGATGTATATTGTAGTGGATGCTGGGACATATATAGGGAGGACTTTCTTGCTCGACATGATAGTATGCTATCTGGTTGAACTTTACCTTAACGTGTACACTGATTGTCTCTCTGTTACATGTTGGTAAAACCCTTAGGATCTGTACTTGACTACCTGGACTATGATGCGGATCATACTAGTGGGGACATGGTAGTCCATAAGTACATCCTTCAAAGTCCCTAGTCGTGGGTGTATCGAGACGGGGCATCGATATACCAGAGTAGACTAGCGTATACCTTCTCGACCCATACAGATGGGCGATGGATGATCCCATATCCATTGGTGTTTGACATCAGAGATGATATACGGGTGCTCAGTAGAGACTGGGTACACTGGACGGACTCGCCGAGAACTCCCAGATGGTATTATACCTCACGTCAGATGGCAGTTCTCTGGTGACACTGGTACAGAGTAGTCTGATGACCCGAGATCGTCATAGAGTCTTGTGTGGTTCCCACTGTGCTTTGATTTCCATCTTACCACGTCCAAGAGGGCGTGCAAAACGGTGGTTTTTAGGTACAGTCCCGAGTCACATGGAGGCAATGAGCGATAGGAGGGGATTCATCTCTCCCGGTATAGGGAGTTGATGTTGCGCTGTGTTCGATTGGCTATAACAGGAAATCCCTGGCCAGGGTTGCTGAGATTTACTGGTAAGTGTTACCAGTAGTTTCTCGAATAGTTATAGACCTCATATCGACACGACTTATCGAGCTATTGGGGTCTGACGTTTACCACCCCTAGGCGAGATATGCGACATATCAGACGATCAGACCGGACTGTACGGTAGTGTTACTGGTCGGATTCACTGGAGTGTGAGCGGGCTTGCTCGTCGATCTTCAGATCGCTCAATACCCGGGTGGCCGTTACGTTTAGCAGACCGCTTGCGGCTTGTGGGTGTTTGATATGATCATCATCTGCTGCCGGCGTATTAACGAGTCTTTAGAGTCCTACACAGAGGTTTCCTGGCTCAAGCGAAACGAAATAGGAGCGCATATGAGATATGTGCGGGACTGAGAATAATGCGTGTATGTGATACCGTATTCCATTCTCGCGATGAATGTATCGAATGGTTGTATGCGATATAACCTAGTTATCGATTCAAGCGTTGATTCGATAAGATGATACATTGTATACTAGTCGGTTGTATGCGACATGACCGGATCATTGAATCAAGTGTTGATTTAATGATTTAATGCATATTTATATATTTGATATATTACTTTGCATCAACTAGTATCGGTTTACTTAAGATGGATTTTCTCACTCGGATGTGCACATTGTATATTCGATATAGTTTTGTGCACTTGATTGTATCATGTTTGATGATACATGTTTGCTAGGGTTTTTGTGTAAAGATCAAACCATGGTTACATAATAATGGTTAGGGTTTTGTTTTATTCATTTATTTATTTGTTTATTTCATTTTGGTAAAAGGAAAATGGTGGCTATTTTTGTTCTTTGTTGAAGCTTCATGAAGCTTTGAATAAAGTCCACCATTTTTGTTTTATACCTAACCTAACCATTAACCTAACTATAGTTTGCTCTCTACACATAACCATGGTTGGATTATGATAAGTTTGTATTTTCTTTTCTAATTTAAATCAACTTATCATAATACTTATCATCTTCCTCATCTTCTTCTTCTTCTTTACTTAAAGAAAGAAGCTTGCATCCATCAATGGTGATTGATGAATTTGAGTGAGAAATCCAATTCTAAAGTCTACCCACTTCCTATTTCTTTATCCTCTACCTCTTGCCAAGTAGTAGAGTGTGTTTACTTCACAAGTTTCTTGACTTGGTGAAATCGGAGCTTGATTTAGCGATGCCTCGACGTAGATCATCTTCGGCATGGACATCGACGACCTAGCTTGCCCATTCTCCGACGAAGCCGACGCTTGAGCCCGGATTTGATTTGGACATCGGAGAGGACCTCGTTGCGGAGATATGGAGGTGGAGCACCGGATCTACAAAGGTTGTATTTCCGTATCTTGTAGTTAAGTGTTAACTAGTTAGCTTTTTCGCCTAGTTTTCTAGCAAACGATCCGTAGTTTAGGGTTTCTCGGCACCGTAAAATTTTATATTGGCATGTTCGATGCCTTGTGAGACCTTCATAGGGTGCCTAGGAACCCTACAGAAACAACTCAACACATGAAACAAGTTTAAAAACATTCACTTCTTGCCTCAGTACCAACGGTCCAGCCGTAGAAGGGTCAAGCCAACGCCTCACATGTGGCACGCCGTACTGCCCCAAACCCTAAGGTTCTAAGGGCAGTTCAAGACGGTCACATAATCGAGTTAAGGTTTGTTGTCATCTAGAAGGTCCATCGAGTTACTTGCACTACTTAGAATGTCTTTAAATCACGGAAAAATCCAACACTTGGAAATTTCCCGGCAGGGGAAAAAGTGGGTATTTATATCCGGTCGAACTTTTTAACAGTTTCTAAAATATCCGGAAAAACATAAACGAAGTTAAATTATCCGATCGAATTAACGAGTCCCCAATAAAACCCTAGAAAACTCAACACTTGAGTAGAATTAAAAAATTCCCATAAAAAATTGCCAAAAAAGGACCTAAGAATAAATATATGAAATTTCAGGGACTAAGTCAAAATTTTGGCCGCGGAACCGCCGCCAAACCCATGGTTTCGCCGCGGTCCCGCGGTTAAATTATCGACTTAGTGGACCGTACTTCACAGTAATTCTTAGTTTTTCCTGATTGTTTTTCTGAGAATTTTTAATTCACAAAAATCCACTGTTTTAAAAAAATGTACAGAGAAGGGTTTTGTCGGGGTTTATGGGTTCGATCGGACTTCTAATTTCGTCTACACTTCGCCTAAAGCTCTAGCTAGGCTCTGATACCACTGTAGGGTTCCTAGACACACTAATGAGGTCTCACAAGGCATCAACCATGCCAAATTCAAAAATTTCCAGTGCCAAGAAACCCTAATGCGATCGTTAACTAGAAATTGGGCGAAACTACAAGCTAGTTAACAACTTAACTACTAAGTGAATGGAAATACAACCTTTGTAGATCCGGTGCTCCACTTACTTAGCTCCGTGATGATGTACCTCCGCTGCGATCATCGGATCCCGGACTCTCGCGGTGATTTCATCGAAGAAATGATCGGGCTAGGTCGATGACTTCGATGCCGAAGATGATCTACGTCGAGGCGACTCTAACTCGAGCTCCAACTTCACCAAGTCATGAAACTTGTGAAGAAAACACCCTATACTACATGGCAAGTGGTAGAGGATGAAGAAATAGGAAGTGGGTTTACTTTGGATTTGGATTTCTCACTTGGATTCATCACTTGAAATTTTGTACAAAGCTTTTCTTTCTTCATCTTGAAGAAGAAGAAGAAGAAGAATGAAAAAGAATAATAATAATCAAAAGAAAATCAAGTGACCCTTATCATATTGCAACCATGGTAAAGTGTAGAGAATTAACCAGGGTTAGGTGAATGGTTAGGGTTAAGGAAAGAAACAAAATGGTTAAGCTTTCAAAGCTTCATGAAGCTTCAACAAAATCCAAAGTTAGCCACCATTTTATTTCTTTCTCAAATGAATAAATAAATGAATAAGTAAATAAAGCATATGAAACCCTAACCATTAACTAACCATGGTTTAATTCAAACATACACCCAAGTTTGCATGTATCATCAAACATAATACAAACTTGTGCACAAAAATATATCATATATACAATATGCACAAACAAGTGAGAAAAACATCTTAAGTGAACCAATATTAGTTAATGTAAAATAATATATCAAATATATAATTATACATTAAATCATTAAATCAACACTTGATTTAACGATCCGGTCATATCGCATATGACCGACTAATATCCAATGTACCGACTTATCGAATCAATCCTCGATTCGATAACTAGGTTATATCGCATACAACCAATCGATACATTCATCGCGAGAATAGAATACGGTATCACATACACGCATTATTCTCGGTCCCGCACATATCTCATATGCGCTCCTATTTCGTTTCGCTTGAGCCAGGAAACCCTGTGTAGGACTCTAAAGACTCGTCAATACGCCGGCAGCAGGTGATGATCATATCAAACACCCACAAGCCGCAAGCGGTTTGCTAAACGTAACGGCCACCCGGGTATTGAGCGATCAGAAGATCAACGAGCAAGCCCGCTCACACTCCTGTGAATCCAACCAGTAACACTTACCGTACAGTCCGGTCTCGTCGTCTGATATGTCGCATATCTTGCCTAGGGGTGGTAAACGTCAGACCCCAATAGCTCGATAAGTCGTGTCGATATGAGATCTATAACAATTCGAGAAACTACTGGTAACACTTACCAGTAAATCTCAGCAACCCTGGCCAGGGATTTCCGGTTATAGCCAATCGAACACAGCGCAACATCAACTCCCTATACCGGGAGAGACGAATCCCCTCCTATCGCTCATTGCCTCCATGTGATTCGGGACTGTACCCAAAAACCACCATTTTGCATGCCCTCTTGGACATGGTAAGGTGGAAATCAAAGCACAGTGGGAATCACACAAGACTCTATGACGATCTCGGGTCTACAGACTAACCTGTACCAGTGTCACCAGAGAACTGCCATCTGACGTAAGGTATAATACCATCTGGGAGTTCTCGGCGAGTCCGTCCAGTGTACCCAGTCTCCACTGAGCACCCTTATATCATCTATGATGTCAAACACCAATGGATATGGGATCATCCATCGCCCATCTGTATGGGTCGAGAAGGTATACGCTAGTCTACTCTAGTATATCGATGCCCCGTCTCGATACACCCACGACTAGGGACCTTGAAGGATGTACTTATGGACTACCATGTCCCCACTAGTATGATCCGCATCATAGTCCAGGTAGTCAAGTACACATCCTAAAGGTTTTACCAACATGTAACAGAGAGACAATCATTGTACACGTTAAGCTAAAGAGCAACCAGATAGCATACTATCATGTCAAGCAAGAAAGTCCTCCCTATATATGTCCAAGCATCCACTACAATATACATCCTATGTATAGCAATGGCCTCTAGGGCATACATATAACTAACATAGGAATTCCTAGAAGATTTCGCTGAAAAATCTTTACAGTAGGAGGATATGAGTCAATCGTCTTGGGATGGCAATGATATTTCTATAGGAGTTAGAGCTGACATTGCAGCTATACACAAGAAACTCGAGACTATGGAAAACAAATTTTTAGCCGCCACCCTAAATCAAATGTCACTCTCCAAAACTATATGTGGCTGCTGTTTTGATCCGTCTCACTTGACGGAAGAATGTCCGTTTCAAGGTCATGAGCATACCAATGCCGCATTTCAAAGACCTAGAAACGATCCATCTTCCTCCACATATGATCAGGGTTGGTGGAATTACCCTAACTTTGCTTGGAACCAATCCCAATCTCAAAACACGGTTCCAAACATGAATCTTTTCCAAAGGGTCCCTCCACCACAACAACTGCCACCACTTCAATTGAGTCAGCACCCCTTCCATGCACAAAACTTCCAAAATCCGGCCAACACTTTTACACCGTCTAGTCCTTTGCAATTGACCGGTACAGATAATACCTCTGCACCAGCACAAACCTTGGATACTTTCATGAAACAATCCATCCAAGGGACGGCAAGTTTGCAATCTTCCATCGAGAACGTGATGAAGATCATTGTCTCTCAAAATGAGAATATCAAATCGATGGAAGCACAAATTGCACAACTAAAAGCCGAAATGAGTGCAAGAGAGAAAGGGAAACTTCCTGCTCAACCCTTACCAAATCCTGGCTATTCAAATCCTGTGAATGCAACCATGTTGAGATCTGGGAGAGTGCTTGACAATCATGTTGGGGAAAAGTTTGATAATACTGATAAATCAATCAATAACACCCCAGCTGAGACCTTTCCTCACACACACACTTCTAATTCTAACCCCAGTTCTTCTACCCTACCATCTTCTTCCGAGCCTATTCTTCATTTCCCAAAACGCTCGCCACCTCAGTCCACCTCTTCTAGTTCTCCACAGACGATCCCCATCCCTCTTTTGGGATCATGTCTACCCCCACTTCCTTCTCCTATGATGGACCCAGCGCTTATTGCTAAAGCACCTTATCCTAATCGGTTAAGGGCTAACACATCGAGTCCACATATGGAAAAGATTATGAACATTTTTAAGCAAGTTAACATCAACATCCCTCTCCTAGATGCTATCCAACAAGTTCCGTCCTATGCAAAAACTCTTAAGAACTTATGCACTAGGAAGAGGAAGACTCAAGTGCCCAAGAAGATATTCATGGCAAAAACAATAGACACAACTTTCCCCCAACAATTACCGAGGAAACGTAAGGATCCTGGCTATCCTACTATTTCCAGTTCTATCGGGGAAAAACACATTAACCGTGCTCTACTAGACCTTGGCGCTAGTGTTAACTTGCTTCCATATTCAGTCTATGAGCAACTAGGTATCGGAGAGTTGAAACCAATCCATTGCACTCTCCAGATGGCTGACCGATCAATCACCAAACCTAGGGGTGAACTGGAGGATGTGTTAATAAAAATCAGGGAATTTATATTCCCTGTGGACTTTATTGTAATTGATACACAGCCTGTAGCGAACTCACGGAATCAAATTCCGGTGATTTTAGGTCGCCCCTTTTTGGCCACTTCCAATGCAATAATCAACTGTCGTAATGGTTCTATGACCCTATCTTTCGGGAATAGGTCAATCGAGCTGAACATTTACAAGTTGGGAAGTGTACCCTCCGAACCTACTGCTCAGGTCTGTTCTGTCGACTTAATGGATGTCGACAGCAGTGAATTTGATGATCCTCCTGATACTGATCTAGACTCTTTTCATATGTTATTGTTTGACCCAACTATGTATCATACACATACGGACTCTTCCACCGAAATGTTCGGGTCAACAACTAACACTGAATATGAACTGTTCTTAGAGTTTGAAGATCACCCCGTACCTTGTGATGACATTATTCTTCGGGGTATTAATGAAACTTTTGAGGAGATCTTCGCTGATGAACTCGCATTTCTGAATAACACTGGTGTTGAGATGATTCATCTCCCAATCACTGAAATTGAACCTCCACCTCTTCCTCTGAACTGTAAAAGGAATGCGAGTTATCCATCATATTCATTGCTTCGTCTCTCCAAAATGAGATGCACACACACTCTCTTCCACCCCTCACCCTTTCCCCACTTCTTCTTCCACCAACCCGAGCACTGCATTGATAAAATCTTCGAATGGTTGGTGTTGATCTTCGGTCTTTGCAAAGCTTGGCATCGACCAATGATTCTTGACCCCCTCATGTGATTTTCAAAGCTTAACATTGCATAACTCAAGTTTGGGGGGGGGACTTTTTTTTCCAAAGCCAAGAACAAGTTTGGGGGAGGGTCTTCACTTATATATTTTGCTCCCACTAATAAATTCCTCCCAGGCTTACAGGTTTTGTAGATTTACCTGATGGCAACAGTGAGGACACTATTGAAAACAAGTTTGGAGGAGGTTTGTGCTTATTTTCGCATCATTTGCATATCATTTGCATAAGCACAAAGCATTTTTCAAAACCTATAAAAATTTGAAAAATTTTCAAAAATATAAAAACATTTTTTTTGTACATAAATAAGATAATAAAAGTTTAGATGGTGAACAATTACATCCATGAGATTAGAAAAATTTAAGAAAACTATGGAAATTAGAAGTTTTCTTATACGAACTAGTAATAAGTAGTTATGAGCCGTTGTCCCAAGGGTTAGTAAGATGAAGGACGTCACTAATCTGAGGATAAAAATAAGTCTGAAAAATAGTTTCTATTCTGGAAAGCCAAACATTTTGAACGTTGATACCCTGCTATTCGCACTTACACACGTCTTGAAGCCCGGGATAGTAGAGGATACCTTGAAATGCTCTTGTCTTAAAGCCGATGTATGAAGGAAATAAAAAAGTGAATAACAAAATATAAAGCGGTGAGAAAAATGGACACTGGTTTTGTTATCACCGATGGCAATAAAAATGTATAGCGAGGGTGCCTTTTCACCTAGTGCCCTAAGGCCAACTGGTCTGGGAGTCAGTACTATGCCTGAGGTGGTGCAAGACGAGGAAAATACACCAAATAAGCAAGCACATGAGTAATCGGTCGGTTAGTACCTCAAGAAGTATTAACGGTCGCATGAAAGTGTGTGAGCAATCCTAATATTCATTAATTAAAAAGTACTGAGGCTGATGGGCAAGAGTATGATAGCTTGAATTGAATTCTCCAGGTGTAGGGATGTCCTTTACACATACGCAGGGTGATATGATCGATGTTTGGAAGAAAGATAGGAATGAAGAATAAGACGATGTTTTATTGAGGGAGGACGTGATTTCTGACATCTTTTCATGACTATTAAGATAGGGTTCATGACAACCGAAAAGCTAGCTTAGTTGGAAATCCTAATTTTCAAGGCTTTTCTTCTACAATTCTTGTCTTTAAATGTAATATTCATGATCTTCTTTTTATTATTGGATTTTGTGGGTGCAATCCGCTGAAAACCCTCAGGAGACAACACTCCTCCTACTAGGGACATCTAGAGGTTTAAAGGCTTGTTGCACGTGCTCAGTGCAATCGTGTTGCCTACGAAAGTGTGCTAGTTAGTTTTTCTCTTTCTTTATTTTCTCCTTCTCTTTTTAATAAAACAATTCGCTCGAGACGATCAAAAATAAGTTTGGGGGAATTTGATCAGTCGAAAATACTGCATCTTTTAACTGGCAATTTCCCTATCAATTGCATTCATTTAGAAGTGTACGGTATTCATATTTCACATATTAGCAAATCAGTCGTTAAATATCAAATTGCATGTGTTAGACCCTAAAACCGGCACTATAAAGAAAATTGACCGCATTTCCTGGCATCGCATCATCCCTATATTGCGCAACACTTGTTTTGAGATATATGCAGGAACACCCAAAAAGAAAAGCCAAAAATTTACATGGTGCTGATCAAACATTACGCCAACTCAATGATTTCAGTTCTGGTAGCAATCCAAAAGGAAAAACACAAATCAACACATCAGATAAAGCCCCAAATGTTAGCCCAAGACCACACCAAGAGTTACAACCCCTGAAGCTACAACATGGCTGCGGAACCGCGGCCGGAGCCGGCTTGAGCCGCGGTTCCGCGGCGTCTTAGACACGTCAGCAGCTCATTTCAGCTTCATAACTTCCACCTCACTTCCAGAAGCTCTTCAAGCCACATCAAATTCCAGAAGATTCCAGAGGCTTCTACCAGTTCAGCAAACTAGGGTTTCTAAGCTTAATTAATCCTAACTTAAAACCTAGGCTGACTCCTAACAAACTCTTTCTAGAAACTCCTCAACAAACTTTTGGAGGGAATTGTAATTTCAAACCTAGACCTAGGGTTTGGGAAGTCTATAAATAGAAGCCTAGACCTAGGGTGAAGAGGATCCAATCATTGAATCTAGAATCTAGAATCTAGAATCATTCAATCTTTACTTTTTTTCATTTTTACCCCTTTCTTCATTTTCTTCCACAAGTCTAGTGACAAGACTTGTGTGAAACCCTAACCCTAATTCCAATCCAAAAGCCAAGATCCCGAGTACCAAATCAAGCAAGAAGCCCTTCAACCTTTTATGAGCGGAGCCGATCTTCAACAGAGCAAGTGGTCCAAGCCGATCAACGACTCACGGAGAAAAGCGAAGCGGAGCCAATTCAACAATCGAGTTCTTCCTCTTGTAGTTCTTGAGCGTCTGTAATGAAATTGTTGATATAAATAAAAGATGAAATTCTTTTATCTTGTTTTCTTTAAATTCTTGCATCATGATTCGATCTCAATTTATAATTGTAGTTCCTGTTGTGATGTTTGAGTAATACTCCGCTCTTCAAGGAGTCGAGACGATCAATAGAATGATGATGTAACATATCTTTAAACGATTCTTGATTCCTACGAGTTTTGTAAACCCTAGCAAGTTCAAGAACCGACAACCTAGTTTCGTTGCGATGCTTTCTTGATTGATATCGTTCGAAATTGGGGAGTTACGATCGTTTCTTGAAATTGCTAGAGGCTAGAATGTGAATGATATCGACGAAAGAACAAGGGTTAAATGATGAAACCCTAGTTTCACGAGAAAGCCCTAACTCTCGTCGATCATCATCGATCTAGTATCAATTCTTCGAAGGACAAGAATACGATATCTTGAGATTACATCACGTCTATAGATCCGATCGATTCCTGCGAGCCTCATTTAGATTCTTGACATTTGGTTGGAAATATCATTGAAAACCAATTCTCGATTGTTTATCATTTTCTTGATTCTTGATTAGTCTAGTGACACTTGAATCAATCGATAAAATCTTGAATCATGTTTTCTTTTCTTTTCGATTAACTTTTCAATTCAAACAAATCAAACATAAAAACGAATCGCACAATCCCTGTGGACGATCCGCACTCGCTTACGATCTACAACTAACACCGTAGTTGATTGCGGTCAAATATAATTCTTTGATTGTGAATTTTATTTAATTTTCTAAATACCGACACAAAGAAACTTATTCGTTTTATTCGATTTACACAGTCTTGAATTTTATAATCAATCAAGACTAAACGACTATATTTACAATATACTAACTAGTTTTCACAAAACTAATTATCCTGGATTCCAAAAAATTGTATCACATATCATCAAGATCTATACAACGTTAAACATTTCTATCGATTTAACAAACACCCACAAATCACAGAGACCTCAACAGCTTGAGTCTCATTAAAAACATCCATAAAGTGAAAAATCTAACAGTGGAGCAGCACAAGAAAAATCAAACCATAAAACATCAAACTTGCTGTGGAACCGCAACCAAACTAGGGTTTGTGCCGCGGTTCCACGGCTCTTTCAGGGAATTAGGGCATGAAATTTCTTGGGGGTCCATATAAAACCCTGCACGTTTTTCTGCATATTTTTAATCACGAAAATTCCAACTTTTGAAAATTGACAGAAACTTGAAAATTTTGGTTTTTTCAAAAACCGATCGAATACTTTAATGTCGTAAAGACATCCCCTAATTTTCTAGCTTGGCTCTGATACCATGAAAGTGTATGTGAGCACCGCGACGAGGTTTAACGGGCATCACACATGCAATTTTAAAAATTTCGGGTGCCAACGAACACTAACCAAGATCTTAACTAGAATAATAGGGTTTAACAATGATGATATGATTAACTATAGAAAGAGAAAGGGGCAACAAGCTTTGTAAACCGTGTCCTTCTCTTCATAAAGCTCCGGGTAGTAGTCCACGCGACTCCACTAGGCTCAACTTGAAGAATGAACAAGGTTCCTCCAATGATCTTCATGGCGAAGATGATCCATCCGAAGTCCGCCAATCCAAGCTACCTCTTCACTAAACTCTTTAGTGAAAGAAACATACTACACTAGAGTGCTAATGAAGTATAGGATAGTGAAGTAGGGGTTTTATTTGCTCACAAGGATTTCAAGCTTCATGGTTCACATCACATGTGAGGGGTTGAAGCTCGAAGGCATGAAGAGGAAAAAGAAGATGAAGAGGAGCTAGAGAGCAACTCAAGAAGGAGCTCTAGAAAAACCCCAAGTTCAAAATGAATGAGAGTGTATGTCAACTCTCTTGACCCCTCACTCATTCAAGCATGGAGTAAATATCAATATTAAATTGCAACCATACTTGAATAATGAGTCAAGAGAAATAAATAAATGATAAAGGCCATGCCTCACCATTCCTCCTCATTTTCCACCTCTTTTTGTATTTTCCAAAAATAGAAATTCATGCCATGCTTCATTATATAATATATATATATATATATATATATATATATTAGTTATATGTATGCCTTAGAGACCATTATTGTATATGTGATGTATATTATAGTGGATGCTTGGATATATATAGAGAGGACTTTCTTGCTCGACATGATGGTATGCTATCTGGTTGCTCTTTGTCTTAACATATAGACTTGTATTGTGATACTGTCTTGCTCTCACATGTTGATAAAGCCCTTAGGTGTGTACTTAACTACTAGGACTATGATGTAGATCATACTAGTGGGGCCAGGGTAGTCCACAAGTACATCCTATAATTGTTCCTAGTCGAGAGTGTATCGAGACAATGCATCGATATTCCAGAGTAGACTAGCGTATATGCTTCTTGACCTATATGATGGGCGATGGATAATCCCACATCCATTGGTGTTTGACACCAAAGATGGTATACGGGTGCTCAGTAAAGACTGGGTACACTGAATGGACTCGCCGAGAACTCCTAGTTGGTATTATACCTATCGTCAGATAGAAGTTCTCTGGTGACACTGGTACAGGTTAGTCTGTAGACCCGAGATCGTTATAGATTCTTGTGTGATTCCTACTGTGCTTTGATTTCCACCTTACCACGTTGAAGAGAACGTGCAAAATGGTGGCTTTTGGGTATAGTCCCGAATCACATGGAGGCAATGAGCGATAGGAGGGGATTCGTCTCTCCCGGTATTGGGGGTTGATGTTGCGCTGTGCTACGATTGGCTATAACAGGAAGTCCCTGGCCAGGGCTGATTCGGAGATCTACTGGTAAGTGTTATCAGTAGTTTCTCGACCTGTTATGAGCCTCACATTGGCACGACTTATCGGTTACCGGGGTCTGACGTTTACCACCCCTAGACTAGATATGCGACATATCAGATGAAGAGACCGGGCTGTACGGTAGTATTACCGACAGGTTTTACAGGAGTTAGAGCGGGCTTGCTTGTTGATTTTCTGATCGCTCAATACCGGGTAGCTTTTACGTCCAGCAAGTAGCGCTAACGGCTTGTGGGTGCTTGATATGATCATCACTTGCTGCCGGTGTATTGACGTGTCTTTAGAGTCCTACACAGAGGTTTACTAGCTCAGGCAAAACGAAGTAGGAGCACATATGTGATATGTGCGGGATCTAGATTAATACGTGTATTTGATATCGTATTCTATTCTCGTGATTTATGATATCGGTCGGTTATATGAAATATAGCCGGGTTATCGAATCAAACGTTGATTCGATAAGTTGATACAATATCGGTCGGTTATATGAGATATAGCCGGGTTATCGAATCAAGTGTTGATTCGATAAGTTGATACAAATAATATTAGTCGGTCATATGAGATATAGCCGGATTATTAAATCAAGTGTTGATTTAATGATTTAATATATAATTATATATTTGATATATTAATTTACATTTACTAATATTAGCTCACTTAAGCATTTCTTTTTTCACTTATGCATTTAATATATATGTGATATATATTGATTGTATTTCTTTTTGTGTCATGCTTGATGATACATGCTATATGGGTGTATGAGACCTACACCATGCTCATGATAATGTAGGCTTTATTTATTTAGAGTAAATCAAATATTAGTTGGAAATTAGTCATATGGGTGAGCTTAGTAGAAGCTTGTAGAACCATTGACTTAGTCCACTAGATTTTTCTTACACTAGATATTTATTAACCCAGCCGTTATCTAAACCTATGGTTAAGTCTCTACATGAGTTATATAAGATATTTCTCACCCATGGTTGCAATTCACCGTCTCATCCATTATTTGCTTCTTCTTCTTCATCAAGAGTTTAGCTCTCTAGATTTTTGAGAGGTGAAGAAAAATAGTGAGAAAAAGATTTCTAAAATGAGAAAAAATCATACTCCATTATCCTCTATTAGATTAGCCATTTAGTTTAGGGTGTTAGCTTCACTAATCCCTAATTAGTGAAGAGGTAGCTTGGGTTAGTGTCTCCTCGACGTAGATCATCTTCGGCTTCGAAGACTTCATGCAAGTTTGTTCCTTTCATCTTGTGGAGCCGTTCTAGAGTCCGCAAGATCACTACTTGGAGCGAAGGGACTATCACTCGGAGCTATTGAAGTGATGGACCGGTCTACAAAGGTTGTATTCCATATTCACTTAGATGTAAAGTAGTTTACATGTTGTATTGTCTAAATCTCTAGTTAAGATTCTAGGGTTAGGGTTGTTTAGCATGGAAAATTTTTGAAAATGGTATGGACGATGCCTCCCAAAACCTTGCTGTCGTGCTAGGCATTCCTACAGTAGTATCAGAGCCGAGCTAGAGAATTAGACGATGTTTGTAGAATTACGAAACTGAAACAACTCCGGAACACTCGAAATTAAAACCCAGTTTCTGTCAATATTTTTAAGTCGTCGAAATTTTTTTAAGCAACTGCAGAATGTTATATGAGATGTAACATGAACACTAAACAAATACGAACCCATTCCACCGGTTTTGACCCGTGACATGGCCATAAAATCCGGCCTGGCCGGCCCCCTCTGCTCTGTTCTGGTTCGTATTCATTTGGTGTTCTGGTCTCTGGGTTTTGGTGTTTCAGGTGTTGCTTTTTTTTTTCTAAAATTGCATGAGATGTTAATTTTCTATAAAGGTAATTCGGAGTGTTTCGTAGTCGTAATTTTAACATTATTTCGGGTTGTTTAGACGGAGTTAAAAAGTTCGAACGAATATCAAATACCCACTTTAACCCTCGATGGAAATTTTCCAAGAGTTGGATTTTTCCATGTTAAAGAACATTCAAAAATCATGTAAGTAATGCGATGGACCCTCTAGAAGAACGAAACCCTAACTCGATTCTATGACCATAAGAACCGCCGCCAAAGCCTAGGGTTTGCGGTAGTTCCGCGGCACCATAGGTGAGGCAAGGGTTGACCCTTCTATGGTTGGTCCATAGGTACTGTGGCATGTTCTGAGTATTTTTAAACTGCGCTCAAGTGTTGAGCTTTTCGAGAAATTTTGGGTGTTTGTTGATTCGATCGGAATTTTTAACATCGTCTAGCTATTTATAGAATGTGATACAATATTTTGAATTCATATAGTTAGGCATGAAATCCGAAATATATGATATTTCGGGTTTATGATGTCTAAGGTGATTATGGATTCCAAATGTTGTAGTTTGACATTTTCTTTTCTGCGACCGTAAGTGTAATATGTGGTGTATCGCCAGTTTCATTAATATATGTCAACGACAATTGGGATACGTATATTTACTTACGTTGATGACATGTGATGTTATGTGTTGCTGGGATATGCTATATTGGATCGTCGTGTTTTGAATAGCCGGGTATTTTTTTTTATGTGAGATGAGAGTTTTTCATTTTCATTCATATAAAAATTTGTATATAATATTCTTTTATTGGGGCACTTCCGGGTTGAGGATGTTGTCTGTAACATTTCAGAAAAAGAAAACATTATTTTTGGGAATTTTTATAATTAAATAATTAATATTATGAATATTTTAATATTGCGGTATAATTAAATACCGATAAAGTGGAAAATATTTGGAAAAGTACAAGAATTACTGAAATGAGGGTGTTTTATATGATTTAAGCAAATTATAAATTCTTTATGATTAATTATATTCCATTTTAATGCTAATCGCGATTAAATATCACTAATCGTGCATTAAGCTTCATTTGTGCACATGACATGTACCATGTCATATTTTACACTTGTGTTACATTTTCTACATGGTTTTTCCTTATTGTTGTTCATGCATGGTTTTTAAATGAAAAGAAAAGAAAAGAAAAGAAAAAGAGAAGGGGATTAAACAAATAGGTATGGGTAAGAGAGAGATTGGAGAGAGAGGTGAGGGGTCTTGACTTGTCTCCCATTGTTTTCCCTCCTTGTTTCTTCATCCTTTCCTCTCCTCTCCTTAAACATGGTTGCCCTCTCCCTCCCCCATCTCTACACCCTCACAAACAACCCTAAAACCACATTAAAACCTCATCCCCACTTCATTAAAAATGTACACAAGCTCACTACAAGCACTTTGGACCAAGAAAAATCGGATTTTGGAGACTTGGGGCAACTCAAGAAAATTCTTGAGTTGCCAAATGAGGTAATTCTTTCACTATTAGCATAGTATTACTTTCACATTAGTGTCCATGCTTGATTAGAAGTGTTTTAGTGATGTTTAGTGAGGATAGAAAATTCCAAGTTAGGGTTTTGAGGAAGTTTTGAATTGAGATAGTGTAATTGAGTTAGTAATGATCTTAAACCCCCTTAGTGATAGTATTTTGGACCTAAAACCAGAGACAAAACCCAATTCACGAACTTTGAAATTCTGCCGATATCGTATTTTGTGGAAATTGTGATGTGTTTTGGAGAACTGCTATAACCCGGGTGACCTGAAAATTATTCAGCGAACACAGTGAGACAAGCAGGCCACCTAGATGCAAACCCCAAGACCCGAGACCCCAACCATGCACTGAGGCCGCAGATTTATTCTTCCTGGCCACAAATTGTGGCCAGGGTGGGGAGGTTTGGGTTAGTGTTTGTTCCAGGGATTTATTTCCAGTTAACTAGACCCTCCACATGTGCAAAATTGGCTAATTTTACTTGATGGAAAATTTGGGATAGATTTCTCATGTTTTCTGATTCTGAAAACTTGGTTTTTGTATTTGATTTGAATTTGATCGTTAGACGTTTGTACGTCAACGACGAGGGATTGATGATTGTTTTTGTATGCGTAAGCGATAGGTTCTGACCTATAAGCACCTCGCGTGTTGTCTTGGATTTGAATCGGATTTTAATGCGATACGATATCTTGTGTGTATATATGTAGGTACCCCCATGTGGACTTCGGATGATGAAGAAGAGGGTGGAGACATCGACTTCGGCAAGCAATGATCAGGTGAGTAGATATATATCTACAGAGGAAGTCGGGTGGATGGCGTATAGCACCCCCGCAGTTCGAAGTGTAGTATACAATATATATGATATATATATATATATATGATATTGTGTTATGTGAAACATGGATAGTTAGTAGATAAGATTTAGGAGATCATGGGTTAAATTTTAGTGTAATTGATTGATAATGTCATTAGTTAGTTGTAGTCGCGAACCCTAGAATAAGGTTTACACTCACACACACACACACTTGCATGCATTTTATTTCTTATGAGTATATGGGGATATGCATACACACACAGGTATGGGACTATGTGTGTGTGTGTGTGTGTGTATACACACACACACACACATGGATAATGAGGATAGTACATGGTACTTGGAGATGAGTCGATGTGATTGGGCATAATGCCACGAGATCGGTGATGTGATTTGGTTCGTATTATGAGATACGACATGATATTATAGCAGATCATTAGGCGATGTATTTTCAGACACACGCATATATATATTATTTATGGTATCAGTATGTACTAGATTTAGATCAGTACCCAGCTCATGATATATGAGGATAAGATTACCAGTTGAATAATGCGATAAATGTGATATTGACCCATACCCAGATTTGGGATGCCGTACGATGGATTTACCGTACGAGCTATATTGATGATAGATCCACACTCTTGACTCGAGTATGTTATATGATATATATATTGTATCGTACGCGATACTATTGAGGCGAGATCACCGACTATTATACATATATATATATATAGAGAGAGAGAGAGATCGACTCAAATTTAGGTGGATTTCCTTACCCTTTCGACTAGTCTGTTAGTTTAGTCCTGTAGTTACTTAGTAGATATTAAACTGAGCACGATTCATACTTATTTCCAAAACTAACGAATCGTGAGTATTTTAAAAACAGACCAAGGGATACTACGGATATTTCAAAGGATGTACTTTTTCATAAAAACACCGTAGCCCTATTTTCTAAACACCACGATTCGTGCGATTTCAGATACCAAAAACTTTATGACTCGTATATAGGAATGTTTATTTCTTTATTGCTGCATTTACTATTCATTTGCCATTTATTCTGTTGTTCGCATTGCATTGCATGCTTATATGTATTTTCGTTAGTAATGATGAAACTTGTTGTTAGGACACCAACATCATTACCAATGATGCGTATGCTCCACATACACTCGCTTGCTGGCTCACACACATCTTCATCGGTAATTGCTATATCACGTACACTTTAGAGAATATTATTTCATTGACATAGCTTGCTAGCTGATAGTTCCTATATGTTATTGCTTTCATAGGCTAGTTTAATTATTGCATTCCTTACTTGATATCAGATGCATTCATATATTCATTGTCATGCAATATTATTGGGCCAGTCTGGATTGAAGCTCATCACCTACTGAGAAACTACTGATATCAGATCTGTAATTCTCAACCACCTTGGTCAAAGATTTCTGGTGATGGCTGACTCAACACAGCGCGACATTGACACCCAATACCGAGAGAGACGAATCCCTGAAAATTGTTCACTGCCTCCATGTGCTCGGGACTGTACCTAACTAAAATCTGTTTGCATGACTCCTTTGAGCCGTGGTAGGGTAGTAATCTAAGTACAGTGGGAACTCATATAAGACAAATGAAAATCTCATGTCAAAGTACTAATCTGTACTCATGCCACAAGAGAACTTCCATCTGAAAATAGGTATAATACCATTTAGAAGTTCTCGGCGAGTCTGTCCGGTGTACTCACTTCCAGTGAGCACCTGTATATTATCTTAGGTGACTTAACACCAATGGCTTGTGAGACCGGCCACCGCCCCTCATCGAGATCTTAAAAAGTATACACTAGTCTACTCCGGAGTATCGATGCACAGTCTCGATACTCTCTCGACTAAGGACATTTAAGGATATACTTATGAACCTTCTAGCTCCCACGTATATGATCGCCATCATAATGCTGGTAGTCAAGCAATATTCCTATGGGTTTTATCAAAACGTATACACATAATGATAAAGACAAATCAGATACCATACGATCATCTCGAATAAGACCGTTCTACCTATATAGGTCCTCGTTTAATTATCATAATCGCCTACTTTCAACTAGAATAATTTCCTTGATGGCACTATATCGAACACTATCAAAATACGAATACCGTATTTGTACCAAAAATACAAAATGCGCGTATTGATATTTATAATGAAATACATGTATTTGTATTAAAGCACAAATACCCATATTTATACAAATAAACGTATTCGTATAGATATTGTATTCGTAATAAATTAAAAATACCCAAAAGAGAGCAATATAATACTAGCATCAAAACTGGTTGTCTTTCAAATCTGCCAGTACTACTAAACCGTCTGATTAAAGAACGTGTATAAATACACGTATTCAATCGAACACCCGAGCGTATCACTATACACAAACTACACCATTTCGTAAACCGGGAAACCCTCTGTGTGGGACTTTAAAGACTCGAAAATACGCTGGCAGTGGGTTTAGCTGTATGTAACGGCTACTCAAGTATCTGTCGAAAGGAAGATCGACACGATAACTTGTCCGAAAACCCTACTAAGCCTATAGGTGACATTCTCCATACAGTCCAGTCTGTTCGTCTAAGAGTATCGCATATCGGGCCTAGGGGATGGTAAACTTCAGACCCCTAATAGCGAAGTCGTGTTGGTGTGAAGCCCAATACTACATGAGAAACTACTGGTGAACCTACCAGTAAATCTCACTTGCCTTGACTAGAAACCTTTAATATTGGACAACGGTACACATCGCGATATCAACTCCCAATCCCGGGAGTGATGAATCCCTTCTATCTCCTACTGACTTTAAGTGCTTCGGGACTGCACCCAACTACTACCTATTTGCATGACTCGTTAAAGTCGTGGTTGGATAGTAATCTAAGTACAGTAGGAACACACTCGAGATGAATAGTGATGTCAAGTCAACGGACTAACCTGTACTCATGTCACCGGAGAACTGCTATCCGACGATAGGTATAATACCAACCAGCAGTTCTCAGCGAGTCCGTCCAGTGTAACTCATAACCTAATGAGCACATGTATACTATCTTTGGTACCGTATATCAATGGTTGCGGGACATGCCATTTCCCCTGACGGGTATAAGAAGCATATACACTAGTCTACTCTGGAGTATCGATATCCAGTCTCGATAATCCTACGACTAGGGACAAGTTTAAGGATGTGCTTATAGACTACCCAACCTCTAATAGTGTGACTGCCATCACAACGCTGGTAGTCAAGCAAAGATTCTAAGGGCTCTATCAACATGTATTAGCGATACGTAAAAAGATACATATACACATGTTAAGATAGACTCAAACCCTATAGCATACTATCATATTGAGCAAAACTTTTATATATCTTAAGCTTCCAAAATGTAATATACAATCCAGTACTATACAATAATAGCCTATAGGGCATATATCACTAACACCTAAACCCTTCATGGAGAATTTTTCCGTTAGCAGTTTCTTCAGACTTTGAATTTTCTTGAAATTCGGACCCGCCACCAACATATCATCCATATAGAGTGATAAAATAATTTAGTCGCTATCTTTAAAAGTCTGAACGTAAACGCAGATATCTGAATCACATCTCACAAATCCTGTCTCCAGCATGAAACGATCGAACTTGAGATACCACTGTCTTAGAGCTTGCTTGAGACCATACAAGCTCTTTCTCAGTCTACAAACCATATTTTTTTTCCCATTCACCTCATATCCTGGTGGCTGCATCATATAGATTTTCTCCTCTAAGTCACCATGAAGGAACACGGTTTCACATTTAGCTGTAAATGCAAATCTTCCACTGCCACCATACTGAGTATAAACCGAATTGAAGTCATCTTCATCACTAGGTAAAATATCTCCTAATAGTCTATCCCATATTGTTGCGCATATCTCTTGACTACCAAGCGATCTTTGTACCGCTTCATGGCATCAGCCTCATCCTTAATTCTGTATATCCACTTATTCAGCAACACCTTCCGACCCTTGGCTAGTTTTGTAGGGTTCCCTAGGGTCGCCACTGGGTTTCGGGAGGCATCGACCATGCCGTTTTCAAAAAATTGGCGCGCTAAAGAACCCTAATCTAGAATCTTAACTTGAGAATTAGACGAAATAAGAATGTAAACATCTTTACATCTAAGTGAACACGGAATACAACCGTTGTAGACCGGTCCTTCACTTCAATAGCTCCGTGTAGTAGTCCCTTCGCTCCAAGTAATGATCTCCCGGACTCTAGTAAGGCTCCACAAGGTGAAATGAACAAGCTTGTTTGAAGTCTTCGAGGCCGAAAATGATCTACGTCGAGGAGACACTAACCCAAGCTACCTCTTCACTAAGTGATGAACTAGTGAAGAAACAACTCAATCTAAATGGCTAGTCTAGAAGAGGTTGATGAAGTATGAATTTTTTCTCACTTTAGAAATTATTTTCTCACTCATTTTCTTCACCTCCCAAATTGCAAGAGAGCTAGAGGAAGGAGATGAAGAAAAGAAACCATGGAGAGAAGAAAGTGTAGAATGAATCTTATATGTGAGAATAGCAACCATGTGTGAGATAATATCTCATATTAACTCATGTAGAGACTTAACCATGGCTTAAGGTAATGGTTGAGTTAATAAATATCTTATGTAAAACAAAATTAGTGGACTAAGTCAATGGTTCCACAAGCTTCTATTAAGCTCCAACCATGTGACTAATTTCCAACTAATTTTGATTTACTTTAAATAATAAAACCCACAATTATCATAAGCATGGTATGAGTCTCATACACCCATGTCACATGTATCATCTAGCATGACACACAAAAATATAAATTAATATATATCACATATATACTGTTGGATATAGTGCCCTCAGAGTCAATTATTGGATCACAGGCACGTGATTGCAATGATTGAGGGAGGACCTATACCGGTAGGACAGTCTTACTCGAGATGATAGTATGCTATCTGGTTTATCTTTATCATCGTGTACTGCTTTAAGTGACCTTACAGGTCACTATTGCACGTTGATAGAGCCCTTAGCATTCTTGCTTGACTGCCAGCAGTATGATGGCGATCATATTCATGGGAGCTGGGGTCTATAAGCGCATCCTTAAATGGTCCCTAGTCGTGGGAGTTTCGAGACAGGGCATCGATACTCCAGAGTAGACTAGTGTACACAGTCGACAGCTCGACGAGGGGCGGTGGCCGGTCTCACAAGCCACTGGTGTCAGTTGGTTCACCTAAGATGTATACATGTGCTCATTGGGTTATGAGTACACCGGATAGGACTCGCCGGGAACATGCTAGTTGGGATTATACCAGACGTCAGATAGCAGTTTCCTGGTGACATGTGTACAGGTTAGTTCATCGACCTGAGATCGTCATTTGTCTCGTGTGAGTTCCCACTGTGCTTTGATTACTACCCTACCACGGCTCAAAGGAGTCGTGCAAACAGGTTTTAGTTGGGTACAGTCCCGAGCCACATGGAGGCAGTGAGCGGATCGGCAGGGGTTTCGTCTCTCCCGGTATTGGGGGTGAGATCGCGCTGTGTCTAGGAGAGCCATTACACAAAGCCCTCGGCTGAGGCAGGAGATTTACTGGTAGGTATTCCAGTAGAATCTCAGGGTGTTCTGGGCTACACTCCGACACGACTTGTACCGCTTTTGGGGGTCTAATTTTTACCAACCCCTTAGGCCCGCCATGCGATACTCATAGACGAACGGACCGGACTGTACGGATATTGTCACTGACAGGCTCAGTAGGGTGTCAGGATGAGTTCGCTCATCGACTTCCCTTTTGGTCAATACCTGGTAGCCCGTTATGTACAGCTAGTACCTCTGACGTGCTAGTGGATAAATCCACAGCCAAAGTATTGACGAGTCTTTAGAGTCCCCTACAGACAGTTTCTCCAGTTTTGGGCGAAACGTTGTAGAGGCCGTATGATATATGGCAGGGTTCGATCATATACGTGCGGTATTGCACGGATCATGATCGGACGGATCATACTAGTGGGCTTTGGTTTAAGCTGGATCCTAGTATTAGATTTGTTGGATTACTTTAGTCTCATCGCATTCGCATTCAGTCGGAATGCGGATGCAGGTATGTATATACAGGTGAGGGGTATCCTTATGATCCGTCACGAGTTTACTTTAGATGTTGCCGGATTTTTTTGTTGGACCAAACATTTGGATTAATGTTTGGATAATGGAATTAGTGAGCTAGAAATCATCATTAGATGCATTAATGTGACATAGACATATACTATGAGTCATGGTCTCTTTTTTAGCAAATGTGTCATATTAATGGATTGATTTGAGCCATGAAATGAGAAGGAGAGAGAGAGGGGATGCCATGAATTGTTTTTCTCCCATATTCTTCTTCTCACTCTCTCACTCTCATTATTCATAACATCACAAAAGAAAAAGAAAAGAAAAGCTCTCTTCTTCTTCTTCTTCTTCCTCTAGCTCTTTAGCTTCCATTAATGGCAACACTTTCAACCTCCATCCAAGCCATGGATGCAAGAAGCAAAGTGATCACAAACATTCTCTACAACATCTTGGACGCGTCGGCTAGCACACTTCTCGCCCGAGTTGCTTCGGATGAAGCGGGAGCCCGTAAAAAGACTTCTCGATGTGGTGCCCTTTCCGACGAGGAGATGAAGACCGGAGTTGCCGCGGGGAGATCGGGATGGTGGCCGAAGACCGAAGGACACGGATCGATCGGTATAGCATTCTATCCCATCTCTAGTTAGCTAGCATTAGGTTAATGGTTACGATCCGGGTTTTAAACATACGATAGCGCCGGTTTTCTAGTTGTGAAAAATTTTCGTTTCCGCATTTTGGCCTCGGTAAGACGGCCGGTGCGCTACCGTAGTCTTACATGGTATCAAAGACACGCCGTTAACCTAGTCTAGCTTGCTCTAACGTGTTTACAAGTTCGATCGAACGGATTTTCCAAAAACCGCATTTCCATGTCGTACTTTCTGTCGAATTTTTCCTGTGCTCTAAAAATTATTTGGTATATTGAAAAAATAAGTGCAGGGTTTTTTATGAATTCTGTGAAAATTTGGTAGGCTGATGTTACTGTAGAGCGGCGTATCCACGGCCAAAACCACGTTATGGCAGCGGATTCGCGGCCGTACTGTAGCCACAGTGCACCAAATTTTTACAGTGGCTCTCTGACATGGAAATAGGGTTTCTGGTATATTCGTTTTGAGCCCAGATTTATTTTGAGTGCTACAGTTGTACTTGGGGGCCCACTTCGGGAAATTTTGTCGATCGAAAATTTTAAACATGTTAGTTCACAGTATTTACATTATATCTGCGACCGTGAATGTCACTTGATCGGTAAATCATGTGTAACTGCTATAGCCCTTTTAGACGGATTTGCGAATATGACATTCACGTTGATGTTCTGTGTTGTGCTGTGATGTTGCGGATTTATCGTGGTGGATAGCCTGGATGCAATGGTAGTACAGTTTGGTTGTATAAGTACATTTGATATTGCGGGGCGAGCATCGACATGTGGACTGTCGTCACTGCCTGTTTGTATATTATTCTTTTGGGGCACGACCGGGCTGAGGTCGATGTACCCGTTGTATATATTTTTCTTTCTGTACTAGGATTACCCCGCGGAGGGGTGCACGAGTAGCCGGGTTCTAGAGGGCAACGGGCCCACATCTCATGGCTTTGAGATGGAGGGGGCTTTACTCTAGATTGGCGGGCTATTCGCCGCACTCGTAGGGGGTATTGGTTGACCCAAGGAGGAGTGCTCAAGTTACCGGATTTCGTGAATTGCTGGGTGGTCCATTCACGTTGCTGAAGGGGGCTGCCTCGCTTCAGGTTTTGGCGGGTAATTTGCCGTGCCCATAGGGGTCTAGGATTTCATTGCACAGGCTATCCACACGACCAGGGGAACGTCGGGTTTCAGTAGCGGCTCTATGAAACCCGGGGATCCCAGATATCTGTATTGTTCTGTGATGCTTATTACATTTCTGTGATGTTGCATTTTATCACGCCTTGAGCGAATATTATATATTGATATATATACTAGTAGATGTTGTATATATTTTACACCCACGCTAGTCCAGTCCCCGCTCTGTCGTTAGTTAAGTAACCTAACGGGTGATGACGGGACCCAGTGGCGAATGCGGATGGCATATACGTACATCGTATTTTCGTTCTTTTGTGGTGTGATCAATTGATGGGACTGCATTGATTTGGATCAATACAAGCTAAACAAACCTATTCTGATGTTGTTGGAATATTTTTCAAAAAGCTGTTATTGCAAGGACGTTCTCTTTTGTTTTGCACAGTGGTATTCGGTTATGAATATCCAGCACCTCAGTCGACGAGGCAAGGGCCGAGATCCCTTCACCGGGAGTGACCCCTTGGACAGAAGTTTGCGTCAGGGTAATAACTTCACTATAGTCGATTACATTTTGCTTTGCATCGTGGTATTCATTTGGAATATCCCGCACCTCATTCTACGGGGAAAGAGCCGAGATCCCTTCACCGGGAGTGACCTCTTTAGCAAAGGTTTTCGCCACTATATTTTTATAAAAAACTATGCAGTTCCTTCAACGATATCAGGTTCATTACGTTAAAGGTTTTTCGCCAAAAACCAGCCGTAACCCTCCGTCATTTCCTACGGGTATTATTTAGTATTCGTGCTGCGTTTGTTGACCTAGTCAAGATGTAGTGTTCAGTAGCTGAGTGGTACTTGTTTGTTGCATAAATGGGATTGGTTAGGACAGTAGTGCGGCCTTGTTGACCTAGTCAAGGGCACATACGGGTGGGTTTAATGCAATCTAGAATAATGACGGGTTGAACTTGACTGGCGGTTTATGCTTTGTTGACCTAGTCAAGGTCATAGGCCGCTTGGGGTAAAAATCACATCGGGAGTTTCTAAAGAAACTAAAACTTGCCAGGCATGCGCATACCTTCTGGAGTGTGATAACGTGAGTGGATTCCGTCACATTATCATGCGATGATAGTTGGATCCCGATTCCCACTGATGAGTTGGTTTACTCCTCGGGTGATCCCGACTAATTCTTCTTTCAGGTTTGGAGGAGAATTTGAGGTTACAGTGGGAGGTTTCCTGATTAGATAAAGTGATAACCGTTCTGATCTAGGTTAGAGTGCACGTTGAATGTTTCTTTTCTCTCTCTCTTTGGTAGCAACCATGGTCCGACCCTTGACTATGACTCGGTGACCAAGTTGATCGAACCTTCTTAAAACACTGGCTTTTGGATTGTCAGAGTTGCATACCTCATTGCCACACCTACTTTTACCCTTTTCTCCAGAACACCCCGTATTACTACGAACATCCACTTCCATTGGATAAAACCATCGTATGGTTATATATGAACTCGAAGGAACTTGTTCCAGATTCGAGGATGGTTTCCGGTTCTGGAGAAAATGAATAGGACTATTCAATTGTCTTTTCCTTTTACCTTCTCTCAGGTTGCGAGTGTTCCTTGGATTAGGACGGTACACCTATTACGCTAATTGGATAGTCTTCTTCCAAACCATAGGCTGGTGCCGAACGGTAGGGAATGAAGAAAACCATTTAGCCTAAATGGTGTACAGAAGGTAATAAGTCAAGACAAATAAAGGGATTAGTAAGAGGGCAAAGTAAATTGCGACTGCTATTCACGACCAAACCAAGTATTTCTTCGCCAATCCTACATCACCTTTGTATTTCTCCAGAACACTCCGTATCACTATGAAGATCCACAGTGTATTGGATATTCCATCGTATGGTTATATACGAACTCGAAAGGAAGTTGTTCCAGTTCGGGGATGGATTCTGGTTCAGGAGAAATAGGAATAAAGTTTTATTCAGTTGTTTTTTATCTTTACCTTCTCTCGCATTGCAAGTGCTCCCAGGATTAGGACAGTACACCCATTATACTTATTGTGTTAGGTCCACGTTACCTCTCCCGGTACTTTCGGGGTTGCGGAAACGGTAAAACAAAATTTTTTCTGGACTTGGTAACATGGACCGTAAAAGCCGGATCTTTACTAAACAATACACTAGCATCCTAACTAGAGATTTATCTACTCGGTTTGGGGTTAGACCTCTACTTGAAATCCTTCTCTTCTTGTTGTTCTTCTTTTTGCTTGCTCCGAGGCTTGATCCGGACTTTGGTCACCTCCACAGCCTCCTTGAGTCGAAGACGATCCACCTGAGAGATGTACACCGAGCTCCACCTCGAGCCGAGGTAACTAGGGCAAAGAGATTGCTAATCTAGAAGCCCTAGGTTGTGTAGAAGTGATAAAGGGATGGTTTTGTCTTTGTGGGATCTTTATCTCTCAACACATGAGATCAAAAGATGAATCAAGAGGAGGAGGAAGAAGGAGGAGCTAGCAACCATGGTTCATTTCTTTTTTCTTCTCACTTGAAAAGGCAAGAGAGAGAATGAGAAAGAAATTATGAACTAAAAGAAATTAACCATGGTTCTAATAATGCACTAAAACCATCATTACAAATCCTATCAAGATAAAGTTGATGGCTACATTGAAATGACCATTATCATAATCCAAAAGAAAAAGAAAAAGAAAAGAAGAGTGTAGATCCCTCTTGAAAGTCAATGGTCAACACGGTCAACCGGTCAACAAAGTCAAGAGAGGTCAATGGGGTCAAATGGTCAATGCAATTAGCCATCATAAAATTATCACTAAAAGGATTAGCAAATGATGTCCGCGGCTCATAATGGTTTTGACCAAACGAACTGTCAAAAGCCTAATGAGCCTGCCACATAACGGTTTTGGCCGAACCAACTGCCAAAACCCTAATGAGGCACCTCCTCCTTCATCGCTCCGAAAAACTGTGCATACACACCTGCATCCGCATTCCGTAGAATGCGGATGCACAGAAGACAAAACAAATCCATCCGTGCAATACTAGGATCCGGCTTAAACCAAAGCCCACTAGTATTGCCTGCCCGAACACCACACGCACACAAGTGTACGTAAGTGATCGCAGCCCTGCCGTAAAACCATACGGCCTCTACACGTTTCGCTCAGTGCAGGGAAACTCCCTGTGTGGGACTCTAAAGACTCGACACTATGCTGGCAGTGGGTTTAACCACAGACCGCAAGCGGCACTAGCTGTACGTAACGGTCCCCAGGTAGATGTCGATAAGAAGGCCGATGAGGTGAACCCATCCGAACTCCTACTGAGCCTGTATGTGACAATCTCCGTACAGCCCGGTCTGTTCGTCTGATACATCGAATGGCGGGCCTAGGGGGCGGTAAACGTCAGTCCTCTAATAGCGGTACAAGTCGTAACGGAGTGATGCCTATTACACCCTGAGATAACACTGGAAACCTACCAGTATATCTCGTTTGCCCTGGCTAGGGACTACTCGTGTAATGGATTTCCTAGGCACAGCACGATGTCAACCCCCAATACCGGGAGAAACGAATCCTGTCTAACCGTCACTGCCTCCAAGTGCTTCGGGACTGCACCCAACTACTACCTGTTTGCACGACTCAGTAGAGCCGTGGTAGGGTAGTAATTAAAGAACAGTGGGAACACACTCGAGGCGAAGTGACAGTGTCAAGTCAGCGGACTAAGCTGTACTCATGTCACCTGGGAACTGAGAACTGACGATAGGTATAATACCAACCATCAGTTCCCGACGAGTCCTGTCCAGTGTACTCGTAACCTAACGAGCACCCGCATACTATCTCAAGTACGACGTACTGACGGCTGTGGGACAGACCGTCTCCCGTGCTGGGATGAGAAGCGCATACGCTAGTCTACTCCGGAGTATCGATGCCCTGTCTCAATAATCCCACGACTAGGGACGTGTATAAGGATGTGCTTGTGGATTACGCAGCCCCCACGAGTGTGATCGCCATCACAACGCCGGTAATCAAGCAAAGATCCTAAGGTCTCTACTAATGCGTATAGGTGATATAATAAAGAAACACACATGTACATATTAAAGCAGAGACAAACCAAGTAGCATACTACTCAATTGAGCAAGATTGTCTATACAACTGTGAATATCCCAAGCTTCCATCAAGTAATATACATACTAGTATGATACAGTAATGGCCTCTAGGGCATATACACTAACAATCTCCCACTTGCACTAAGGCCAAGTACTGGCGTATCGAAGACCTATCATCTCGATCAGCCGCTCGAACTGAGTCTGGGGTAATGCCTTCGTGAATGGATCCGCCCTGTTGTCTTTTGTGTCCACTCTCCGCACCTCGATCTCCTGGTGATCAATGATCTCCCAGATCAGGTGATACCGCCTTAAGATGTTCCTGGATTTCTGATGGGACCTTGGTTCCTTCGCTAAAGCTATAGCCCCATTGTTTTTACAAAAGTATTGGGTCAACAATGGACGGAACCACCTGAAGTTCACTAATGAACTTCTTCATCCAGACCGCCTCTTTTACGGCATCGCTTGCAGCAATGTATTCAGCCTCCATCGTCGAGTCTGCGACGGTATCCTGTTTGGAACTCCTCCAACATACCGCCCCTCCGTTGAGGGTAAACATAAAATCCGAGATAGACTTGCTGTCATCTTTGTCACTCTGGAAGCTTGAATCGGTAAAGGACTCGACCCTGAGGTCTCCATTACCGTAAACCAGGAACATCTCCTTAGTCCTTCTCAGGTACTTGAGAATGTTCTTCACTGCTGTCCGGTGGTCACCCACTGGGTCTGACTGATACCGGCTTACCACGCTCAGCGCGTAAGCTACATCTGGTCTTGTACATAGCATCGCATACATTATAGATCCTACCGCCGAAGCGTAGGGTATAGTGCTCATGCGAACCCTCTCCTCGTCAGTCTTAGGAGATATCTTCTTGGAGAGGGTAATTCCGTGCAATGCGGGTATGTTACCGTGCTTGGAACCCTCCATACTAAATCTCTTTAGTACGGTCTCTATGTACCTGGACTGCGAAAGTCCCAGTAGTCTCTTGGATCTATCTCTATAAATCTTGATCCCCAGAATGTACGAGGTATCACCCAGGTCTTTCATGGAGAACCTTTGTGACATAAATAGCTTGACCGATTGTAGCATAGGAATGTCATTTCCTATCAAAAGAATGTCGTCCACGTACAATACTAGGAATACGACAATTCGTCCTTCAATCTTCTTATAGACACAAGGTTCATCTTCGTTCTTGATGAAATCAAATTCCTTGATTGCCTCATCAAAACAGATGTTCCAGCTCCGCGATGTCTGCTTTAATCCATAAATGGATTTAAGCAACTTGCACACTTTCCCGCTGCTCCCACTGTCTACGAAACCTTCTGGCTGATCCATGTAAACACACTCTTCCAAACTACCGTTTAGGAAAGCCGTTTTAACATCCATCTGCCAGATTCCATAGTCATGGAAGGCAGCAATGGCAAGTAAGATCCGAATGGATTTGAGCATAGCCACCGGAGAAAAAGTTTCGTCATAGTCCAAACCAGGTCTCTGACGAAAACCTTTTGCAACGAGTCTAGCTTTATAGGTTTCTACCTGCCCATCTACACCAAGTTTCCTTTTGTAGATCCATTTGCATCCAACGGGTTTTACCCCAGGTGGAGCAATATCCAAGATCCATACTTTATTGGCGTACATGGACTCCATTTCGGATTGCATTGCTTCCTGCCACTTATCAGAGTCCCTACTGATAATGGCCTGCCTGAAACTGGTAGGGTCATCTTCTTCCAAGATGCAATCCTCTCGATCCCCGTCAATGAGAAAACCGTAGTATCACTCGGGCGGATGAGAAATCCTACCAGATCTGTGGAGTGGCTGAGGTTTGTTTGGGGTTATTGAATCTAGCGGTTCCTCCAAATTTTCAGTTATATTTTGTGGTCGCTGAATTTCTTCCAGTTCTACCGAACTCCCACTAGCTTCTTTTGCAAGAAACTCCCTTTCTAAAAAGGTAGCGTGGCGAGATACAAACACCTTCTGTTCCTCAGTGTGGTAGAACAGATATCCTAGTGAGTCTTTAGGATATCCCATAAATTTACACAGAACTGACCGTGCCTCTAGCTTGTCCGGTTTCTGTGTTTTCACATAGGCCGGACAACCCAATATCTTAATAAATTTAAGACATGGTTTCTTACTGCTCCATATTTCATACGGAGTTATAGGCACAGATTTGGACGGAACTTGATTCAAAAGGTATGTTGCTGTCTGAAGTGCATGTCCCCAGAATGAAAGAGGTAACTCAGCACTACTCATCATGGAGCGAACCATATCCAATAGGGTACGATTCCTCCGCTCCGATACACCGTTGTGCTGTGGTGTATAAGGAGGAGTAAGCTGAGAGAGAATACCATTCTCTTTTAAGTAATCTAGGAATTCCGTGCTTAAGTACTCCCCTCCTCTATCAGACCGGAGGATCTTGATACTTTTGCTAGTCTGGTTCTCTACTTCGTTTATGAATTCCTTGAATTTCTCAAAAGCTTCAGATTTGTGTTTCATAAGATACACATATCCGAATCTAGAGAGATCGTCAGTGAATGTGATGAAGTACGAGAACCCACCCCTTGCATGTATAGACATCGGACCACATACATCACTGTGTATGAGTCCCAAGAGCTCTGCTGCCCTCTCTCCATGTCCGGTGAACGGAGATTTGGTCATCTTTCCTTTGAGACAAGACTGACAAGTTTCATAAGATGAAAACTCAAACGTATCCAAGAGTCCATCTTTATGCAACTTACTCAGTCTTTTCTCTCCGATATGACCAAGTCTATAATGCCACAAGTAGGATTCATTCGTATCTGAATTCTTCCTCTTGCGTGTGTTTTGTACATTGAGAACTGTATTCTGATTTAGAACGTAGATACCATTACACAGTGTACCTTCTGCAACCAGTACCTTATGAAGGTAAATGTTCATGATATTTCTATCAAGAACAAAGTTATATCCATCTTTATCGAGTAAAGAAACTGATATGATATTGCAAACCATGGAAGGTACATAGTAGCAATTGTTCAAAATCATAGTCTTGCCATTTGGCAATACTAGGTGATATTCACCGACGGCTGCCGCATTAACTTATGCTCCGTTCGCTATTCTGAGCGACATATCATCCGATGCAACTTTCCTACTTTTTCTCAGTTCCTGCAATAAATTACAGATATAAGATCATGATCCGGTATCAAGTATCCAGGAGGTAGGGCTGACCGTAAAACAGTTCTCAATTACAAGAACACCTGAAGTAGATGCAAAACCATGCTTCTTCTTCAATTGGGTATCCTGGGAATCCATACAATCCCCTTTCCCTTTCTCATACTTATGACTGTTGTCACAAGTTAGAGCCGAACCAACGTTCCCCAGCCCCGAATAAGAATTCGGATCGGTCAAGCGATACATTTTATTATCTTGATTAGGGCGTGAAATGGTTGCTACCTGGAGAGAGATAAAAGAAACACTCAGCGTGCGCTCTTGCAAGTTTAGATTGGTTTTTAATTTATCTAAACAGGATGGCTCCCACTGTCTCTCGAATCCCTCCTCAAACCATAAATGAAGAATTAGTCGGGATCAATCTCACCGTACAATACTTGCTTAACCGTTCAGCCAGGCCAGTGTCGGTACTTCGAGGGAGGTTTTCCAACGCTTTCGCGAAGTTCCTTAATTAAGTAACCTCTTTTCCCTGTGGGCGTAGCCCCGCTAACACTTTTCTAGACACCTACTTGGTTTATAGTATTGATCGTTAAGCGACAAAGTTCCCGAGGAGTAGCATATACTCACGGTAGGATCGAGATCCAAATATCATCGCGTGACAAAACTGAAGGAATCGTACCAGAATCATCACACTCCAAATGGTATGCAACACTAGCAAGTTTCAGTACTTTTGAAACTCCCGATGTGGTTTTTGCCCCTAGGACCCAAGTGACCTTGACGAATAATCAACAAATCAAAAGGTCCTAGTCAAGTTCAACCCGTCGTTATCCAGGATTGCATTAGACCCGCCCGCATGATCCTTGACGAATAATCAACAAAATCATGCGACCGTCCTAACCAATCGCATCTATCAGTGCAACAGAGAATTATTACTTAGCTACCATTCACTGTGCCTTGACGAATAATCAACAAACGCAGCACGAATACTAAGTATTAATTATCTGAAACGACGGAGGGCTACGGCTGGGTTTTTGGCGAAAAACCCGTTAACGTAATGAACTTGATGTAGTTGAAGGAACATGATAGCCTTTTTTTTTTGAAAATATTGTGGCGAAAAACTCTTGCTAAAGAGGTCACTCCCCGTGAAGGGATTTCGGCTCTTTCCTCGTCGAATGAGGTGCAAGATATTCCAAACTGAATACCTCGATGCAAAGCAAGAATAATCGACTATAGTGAAGTTATTACCCTGACGCAAACTTTTTTTCCAAGGGGTCACTCCCAATGAAGGGATCTCGTCCCTTGCCTCGTCGACTGAGGTGCTGAGCATTTATAACCGAATACCTCGATGCAAAACAAAAGTGAACGTCCTTGTAATAACAGCTTTTTGAAAAATTGTTCCAACAACGTCTTTTAGGTTTATTTTCTTGCATTAGTTCTTTTAATGCGTCCCATCATTTAAATCCTACCATTGCAGAAAACAACCAAAATATAACGTACGCTTATGCCATTCGCATTCGCCACGGGGCCCCGTCATCACCCGTTAGGTTACTTAACTAACGACAGAGCGGGGGCTGGGCTAGCGCGGCTGAAAAACATAAGCAACGCCTAAATAGTTATTATATACAGATATATAGTAATGATAGCCAATCCAGATCACAGATGAACACTTTGGATATACTAGGAACCCGCGATTCGTTCGAGCCTGCAACGAAAAGCGGATTACACGGTCGCGATGAATAGCCAATTCCCCACCCAAGACCCCTACGGGTGCGGCAAACTACCCGCCAAGTACCCGAAGCGAAGCAACCTCCCTCAACGCCGTGAGTAGGCCACTCGGCACTTCGAGATACCCGGTAGTTTGTGCACCCCCTCCATGGGTCTATCTTAGGAGCAAAAACAGTAAAAAGAATTATACAATGACGGCTACAACCCCGACCCGGTTGTGCGGCCATACAAATAATATTACATCAATATACAAATTTATTACATGAATGAAAGAAAAAGAAACTCTCATCTTACATCCAACCCGGCTATTCATCCGCGACAATCCAACGAGTTCATATATACAAACCATCAGCATTACAGATCACAGATATGTATAACCCCCACTAATCGACGTATAGCGATTAGTAGACGTTCAATACACATATAACATTACAGGATATAACCAATAGCCAAAGTCTACAGAACATCGACCAAAAATACGGATTTTTAAGCCCCAAAAACAAATTTTGCTTTCTGGAAAATCTGGGCAGAAAAGTCATATTGTAAAAATCCCAAAATACCCATCTAAGAAAACTGGAGGAAGCAGATCCCCCAACTAAGTTAAATCGGCCGCGGAACCGCGGCGCTTTAGTCGAGTTGGGGGGTCAAATTTCTCCAGTTTTCTAACAAAAGCCTGAGCCGATTTTTAGTGCATGATTTATTAACTTTTGAATAGAAAAAAAATCGGCAGAAACTTGAAATATCCGGGGTGTTTTGCGGTTTTTCGTTCGGTCAAAATTCTAAACACTTTGCTAACATGCTAGGGTGTGTTTAGTTAGGCTCTGATACCACTGTTAGGTCCACGTTACCTCTCCCGGTACTTTCGGGGTTGCGGAAACGGTAAAACAAAAAATTTTCCGGACTTGGTAACATGGACCGTAAAAGCCGGATCTTTACTAAACAATACACTAGCATCCTAACTAGAGATTTATCTACTCGGTTAGGGGTTATACCTCAACTTGAATTCCTTCTCTTCTTGTTGTTCTTCTCCTTGCTTGCTCCGAGGCTTGATCCGGACTTTGGTCACCTCCACGGCCTCCTTGAGTCGAAGACGATCCACCCGAGAGATGTACACCGAGCTCCTTCTCGAGCCGAGGTAACTAGGGCAAAGAGATTGCTAATCTAGAAGCCCTAGGTTGTGTAGAAGTGATAAAGGGATGGTTTTGTCTTTGTGGGATCTTTATCTCTCAACACATGAGATCAAAAGATGAATCAAGAGGAGGAAGAAGAAGGAGGAGCTAGCAACCATGGTTCATTTTTTTTTTCTTCTCACTTGAAAAAGCAAGAGAGAGAATGAGAAAGAAATTATGAACTAAAAGAAATTAACCATGGTTCCAATAATGCACTAAAACCATCATTACAAATCCTATCAAGATAAAGTTGATGGCTACATTGAAATGACCATTATCATAATCCAAAAGAAAAAGAAAAAGAAAAGAAGAGTGTAGATCCCTCTTGAAAGTCAATGGTCAACACGGTCAACCGGTCAACAAAGTCAAGAGAGGTCAACGGGGTCAAATGGTCAATGCAATTAGCCATCATAAAATTATCACTAAAAGGATTAGCAAATGATGTCGGCGGCTCATAATGGTTTTGACCAAACGAACTGTCAAAAGCCTAATGAGCCTGCCACATAACGGTTTTGGCCGAACCAACTGCTAAAACCCTAATGGGGCACATCCTCCTTCATCGCTCCGGAAAACTGTGCATATACACCTGCATCCGCATTCCATAGAATAGGGATGCATAGAAGACAAAACAAATCCATCCGTACAATACTAGGATCCGGCTTAAACCAAAGCCCACTAGTATTGCCTGCCCGAACACCACACGCACACAAGTGTACGTAAGTGATCGCAGCCCTGCCGTAAAACCATACGGCCTCTACACGTTTCGCTCAGTGCAGGGAAACTCTCTGTGTGGGACTCTAAAGACTCGACACTACGCTGGCAGTGGGTTTAACCACAGACCGCAAGCGGCACTAGCTGTACATAACGGTCCCCAGGTAGATGTCGATAAGAAGGCCGATGAGGTGAACCCATCCGAACTCCTACTGAGCCTGTATGTGACAATCTCCGTACAGTCCGGTCTGTTCGTCTGATACATCGCATGGCGGGTCTAGGGGGCGGTAAACGTCAGTCCCCTAATAGCGGTACAAGTCGTGTCGGAGTGATGCCCATTACACCCTGAGATAACACTGGAAACCTACCAGTATATCTCGCTTGCCCTGGCCAGGGACTACTCGTGTAATGGCTCTCCTAGACACAGCACGATGTCAACCCCCAATACCGGGAGAGACGAATCCTGTCTAACCGTCACTGCCTCCAAGTGCTTCGGGACTGCACCCAACTACTACCTGTTTGCACGACTCAGTAGAGCCGTGGTAGGGTAGTAATCAAAGAACAGTGGGAACACACTCGAGGCGAAGTGATAGTGTCAAGTCAGCGGACTAAGCTGTACTCATGTCACCTGGGAACTGATAACTGACGATAGGTATAATACCAACCATCAGTTCCCGACGAGTCCTGTCCAGTGTACTCGTAACCTAACGAGCACCCACATACTATCTCAAGTACGACGTACTGACGGCTGTGGGACAGACCGTCTCCCGTGCTGGGATGAGAAGCGCATACGCTAGTCTACTCCGGAGTATCGATGCCCTGTCTCGATAATCCCACGACTAGGGACGTGTATAAGGATGTGCTTGTGGATTACCCAGCCCTCACGAGTGTGATCGCCATCACAACGCCGGTAATCAAGCAAAGATCCTAAGGGCTCTACTAATGCGTATAGGTGATATAATAAAGAAACACACATGTACACATTAAAGCAGAGACAAACCAAGTAGCATACTACTAAATTGAGCAAGATTGTCTATACAACTGTGAATATCCCAAGCTTCCATCAAGTAATATACATACTAGTATGATACAGTAATGGCCTCTATGGTATATACACTAACAATCTCCCACTTGCACTAAGGCCAAGTACTGGCGTATCGAAGACCTATCATCTCGATCAGCCGCTCGAACTGAGTCTGGGGTAATGCCTTCGTGAATGGATCCGCCGTGTTGTCTTTTGTGTCCACTCTCCGCACCTCGATCTCCTGGTGATCAATGATCTCCCAGATCAGGTGATACCGTCTTAAGATGTGCCTGGATTTCTGATGGGACCTTGGTTCCTTCGCTAAAGCTATAGCCCCATTGTTTTTACAAAAGTATTGGATCAACAATGGACGGAACCACCTGAAGTTCACTAATGAACTTCTTCATCCAGACCGCCTCTTTTACGGCATCGCTTGCAGCAATGTATTCAGCCTCCATCGTCGAGTCTGCGATGGTATCCTGTTTGGAACTCCTCCAACATACCGCCCCTCCGTTGAGGGTAAACACAAAACCCGAGACAGACTTGCTGTCATCTTTGTCACTCTGGAAGCTTGAATCGGTAAAGGACTCGACCCTGAGGTCTCCATTACCGTAAACCAGGAACATCTCCTTAGTCCTTCTCAGGTACTTGAGAATGTTCTTCACTGCTGTCCAGTGGTCCTCCCCTGGGTCTGACTGATACCGGCTTACCGCGCTCAGCGCGTAAGCTACATCTGGTCTTGTACATAGCATCGCATACATTATAGATCCTACCGCCGAAGCGTAGGGTATAGTGCTCATGCGAACCCTCTTCTCGTCAGTCTTAGGAGACATCTTCTTGGAGAGGGTAATTCCGTGCAATGCGGGTATGTTACCGCGCTTGGAACCCTCCATACTAAATCTCTTTAGTACGGTCTCTATGTACCTGGACTGCGAAAGTCCCAGTAGTCTCTTGGATCTATCTCTATAAATCTTGATCCCCAGAATGTACGAGGCATCACCCAGGTCATTCATGGAGAACCTTTGTGATAAAAATAACTTGACCGATTGTAGCATAGGAATGTCATTTCCTATCAAAAGAATGTCGTCCACGTACAATACTAGGAATACGACAGTTCGTCCTTCAATCTTCTTATAGACACAAGGTTCATCTTCGTTCTTGATGAAATCAAATTCCTTGATTGCCTCATCAAAACAGATGTTCCAGCTCCGCGATACCTGCTTTAATCCATAAATGGATTTAAGCAACTTGCACACTTTCCCGCTGCTCCCACTGTCTACGAAACCTTCTGGCTGATCCATGTAAACACACTCTTCCAAACTACCGTTTAGGAAAGCCGTTTTAACATCCATCTGCCAGATTTCATAGTCATGAAAGGCAGCATTGGCAAGTAGGATCCGAATGGATTTGAGCATAGCCACCGGAGAAAAAGTTTCGTCATAGTCCAAACCAGGTCTCTGACGAAAACCTTTTGCAACGAGTCTAGCTTTATAGGTTTCTACCTGCCTATCTACACCAAGTTTCCTTTTGTAGATCCATTTGCATCCAACGGGTTTTACCCCAGGTGGAGCAATATCCAAGATCTACACTTTATTGGCGTACATGGACACCATTTCGGATTGCATTGCTTCCTGCCACTTATCAGAGTCCCTACTAATAATGGCCTCCCTGAAACTGGTAGGGTCATCTTCTTCCAAGATGCAATCCTCTCGATCCCCGTCAATGAGAAAACCGTAGTATCTCTCGGGCGGATGAGAAATCCTACCAGATCTGTGGAGTGGCTGAGGTTCGTTTGGGATTATTGAATCTAGCGGTTCCTCCAAATTTTCAGTTATATTTTGTGGTCGCTGAATTTCTTCCAGTTCTACCGAACTCCCACTAGCTTCTTTTGCAAGAAACTCCCTTTCTAAAAAGGTAGCGTGGCGAGATACAAACACCTTCTGTTCCTCAGTGTGGTAGAACAGATATCCTAGTGAGTCTTTAGGATATCCCACAAATTTACACAGAACTGACCGTGCCTCTAGCTTGTCCAGTTTCTGTGTTTTCACATAGGCCAGACAACCCCATATCTTAATAAATTTAAGACATGGTTTCTTACTGCTCCATATTTCATACAGAGTTATAGGCACAGATTTGGATGGAACTTGATTCAAAAGGTATGCTGCTGTCTGAAGTGCATGTCCCCAGAATGAAAGAGGTAACTCAGCACTACTCATCATGGAGCGAACCATATCCAATAGAGTATGATTCCTCCGCTCTGATACACCGTTGTGCTGTGGTGTATAAGGAGGAGTAAGCTGAGAGAGAATACCATTCTCTTTTAAGTAATCTAGGAATTCCGTGCTTAAGTACTCCCCTCCTCTATCAGACCGGAGAATCTTGATACTTTTGCTAGTCTAGTTCTCTACTTCGTTTCTGAATTCCTTGAATTTCTCAAAAGCTTCAGATTTGTGTTTCATAAGATACACATATCCGAATCTGGAGAGATCGTCAGTGAATGTGATGAAGTACGAGAACCCACCCCTTGCATGTATAGACATCGGACCACATACATCACTGTGTATGAGTCCCAAGAGCCCTGCTGCCCTCTCTCCATGTCCGGTGAATGGAGATTTGGTCATCTTTCCTTTGAGACAAGACTGACAAGTTTCATAAGATGAAAACTCGAACGTATCCAAGAGTCCATCTTTATGAAACTTACTCAGTCTTTTCTCTCCGATATGACCAAGTCTACAATGCCACAAGTAGGATTCATTCGTATCTGAATTCTTCCTCTTGCGTGTGTTTTGTACATTGAGAACTGTATTTTGATTTAGAACGTAGATACCATTACACAATGTACCTTCTACAACCAGTACCTTATGAAGGTAAATGTTCATGATATTTCTATCAAAAACAAAGTTATATCCATCTTTATCGAGTAAAGAAACTGATATGATGTTGCAAACCATGGAAGGTACATAGTAGCAATTGTTCAAAATCATAGTCTTGCCATTTGGCAATACTAGGTGATATTCACCGACGGCTGCCGCATTAACTTGTGCTCCGTTCGGAAGCAGTCCTATTTCATAGTCTTGCCATTTGGCAATACTAGGTTACTCATAATTAGAAGCAGTCCTGAGTTGAGTAATGCTGATCGGCCTCTCTCCATTTAGTTGACATGCACTGGAGACAGCTGTATGATTTGAATCTGGTTCCAATTAAATCAGTGCCTCTGTTTCTATATTGGATATAGAATAGTTCATATCTTAACAATGTTAAGGTTAGGGGAGTTGTCCGGCTTATGCTTAAAACCAGACTCTGGATAACTCAAGGCGCGTTTTTGTAATGGCTGTTTGTGGGTTGACCCGGGCTATGACGAGGTTGATTTTCTACCATCTGGAAGATCAATAGTGATATTGTTCTTAACTCGCCACAGTTTTAGCAAAATGATTTTTTTCAAAAAACAGTAGTGGGAGTATGGTAGAACTGGAAGTGATTCCAGAACCGCAAACGATTACTGAAAATTTGATAAGAACTTAAAGATTCAATCTGGTTTGACATTCCATTGACCACTCCGCAGACATGGTAGGTAACCTCAGGCACCCGAGAGGTACTCCGGTAGGCTCAAGGACGGTGACAGGGAGGTTCTTGTTTACCCAGACTTGCCATTGCTGTTGTTCCAGACTGTGAGACCCGGCAGGAGGATGAGTATAGCGTCGTTCTGAACTAGTTTTAGAAGTGTACGTGTATATGACTCTGCCAGAGGATTGTCGTAGTCAGTGGGAGCAACGGAAGTATAGTGGACAAATAGCTTATGTCTATTTATGGACTAAAGCAGATATAGCGGAGATAGATCATCTATTTCTGATGTGACAGTCATAGGTTTGACTTCATCAGAATAGAGGATGGATCTATTAAGAAGGTAGTGGGGTGTGATGTCCTAGTATTTGGATGACATACACAGAGTAGGAAGTGAAACTCCTATACTACGATCGGTTATACTTTGGTTGTCACACAGTGGTTTCTCCACATAGGACTTGGATATTATATCAGACATTCTGGTTACTAGATCTATGGTTTTAGATCTAGATTTGGGTAGTTTTCCAATCTGGGTACTTAGACAGCATTCTAAAGGTATTTAGAATGGATGACTCCTGGCACGGTAGTGTACCTACAGGTGATGGAGTCACTCTCTCTAAAGGTGTCTTACAGACTAAAGGGGAGAGGGATATGCATGATCGGCAGATCACTTGCTTAGACAATTGAGTTGATCATGAAATGTCAAGTACCACACCAGATGTTGTTTTAGCAGTAGATGCAATAAGTTGATATTGATCCAATCCTGGAGAAACATTCGGAAGCAGTTTTAGAACATAAGTGGATGTTCTAGGGATATGATAACAACAGCCTCTTTTAGGAGACGGTTATCATTCCAGGCTTCCAAGATGACCTGGATGACAGAGTGACTGTCAGAGTTATAGTTTTCCCTCTGACGAGGGGCAGTATTTTGGACAGGTGGTCCAAGCGGATGCTGAGGGAGGCATGGCGCAGGATACTGATTGGTTTCAGTTGACGATACAGTCTAAGAAGTTTGGATTTGGAGTTCATTTATGAACTAGGTCCCATCAGATATCCAGATATATTCTAAGACAGGTATTGCTCATTTCGGGAGATGGGTTTCTCCGCGAACTTGAGATAAAGAGAGACATAGAAAGAAACATCAGGGCGGATCCACTAGCTGAGGCTATTTCTCGAACGCAATAGTTTCGCAAACGAGATTTGTGAGACTGATTAGTAGAGGAGTTGAGTGTTCGGTATCACGCGGGCTGTGAGTATGCGACATCGCAATAATTAGCCTTGAGTGCAAGTGGGAGATTGTTGGATATAGTGCCCTCAGAGTCAATTATTGGATCACAGGCACGTGATTGCAATGATCGAGGGAGGACCTATACCGATAGGACAGTCTTACTCGAGATGATAGTATACTATCTGGTTTATCTTTATCAACGTGTACTTCTTTAGGTGACCTTACAGGTCACTATTGCACGTTGATAGAGCCCTTAGGATTCTTGTTTGACTGCCAGCAGTATGATGGCGATCATATTCATGGGAGCTGGGGTCTATAAGCGCATCCTTAAATGATCCCTAATCGTGGGAGTTTCGAGACAGGGCATCGATACTCCAGAGTAGACTAGTGTATACAGTCGAAACACTGACGAGGGGCGGTGGCCGGTCTCACAAGCCACTGGTGTCAGTTGGTTCACCTAAGATGTATACAGGTGCTCATTGGGTTATGAGTACACCGGACAGGACTCGCCGGGAACATGCTAGTTGGGATTATACCAGACGTCGGATAGCAGTTCCCTGGTGACATATGTACAGGTTAGTTCATCGACCTGAGATCGTCATTTGTCTCGTGTGAGTTCCCACTGTGCTTTGATTACTACCCTACCACGGCTCAAAGGAGTCATGCAAACAGGTTTTAGTTGGGTACAGTCCCGAGCCACATGGAGGCAGTGAGCGGATCGACAGGGGTTTCGTCTCTCCCGGTATTGGGGGTGAGATCGCGCTGTGTCTAGGAGAGCCATTACACAAAGCTCTCGGCCGAGGCAGGAGATTTACTGGTAGGTATTCCAGTAGTATCTCAGGGTGTTCTGGGCTACACTCCGACATGACTTGTACCGCTTTTGGGGGTCTGACTTTTACCAACCCCCTAGGCCCGCCATGCGATACTCATAGACGAACGGACCGAACTGTACGGATATTGTCACTGACAGACTCGGTAGGGTGTCAGGATAAGTTCGCTCATCGACTTCCCTTTTGGTCAATACCTGGTAGCCCGTTATGTACAGCTAGTACCTCTGACATGCTATTGGTTAAATCCACAGCCAAAGTATTGACGAGTCTTTAGAGTCCCCCATAGACAGTTTCTCCAGTTTCGGGCGAAACATTGTAGAGGCTGTATGATATATGGCAGGGTTCGATCATATACGTACGGTATTGCACGGATCATGATCGGACGGATCATACTAGTGGGCTTTCGTTTAAGCCAGATCCTAGTATTAGATTTGTTGGATTACTTTAGTCTCATCGCATTCGCATTCAGTCGGAATGCGGATACAGGTATGTATATACAGGTGAGGGGTATCCTTGTGATCCGTCACGAGTTTACTTTAGATGTTGCCGGATTTTTTTGTTGGACCAAACATATGGATTAATGTTTGGATAATGGAATTAGTGAGCTAGAAATCGTCATTAGATGCATTAATGTGACATAGAAATATACTATGAGTCATAGTCTCTTTTTTAGTAAATGTGTCACATTAATGGATTGATTTGAGCCATGAAATGAGAAGGGGAGAGAGAGGGGCTGCCATGAATTGTTTTGCTCCCATATTATTCTTCTCACTCTCTCACTCTCATTATTCATAACATCACAAAAGAAAAAGAAAAGAAAAGCTCTCTTCTTCTTCTTCTTCCTCTAGCTTTTTAGCTTCCATTAGTGGCAACACCTTCAACCTCTATCCAAGCCATGGATGCAAGAGGCAAAGTGATCACAAACATTCTCTGCAACATCTTGGACGCGTCGGCTAGCACACTTCGCGCCCGAGTTGCTTCGGATGAAGCGGGAGCCCGTAAAAAGACTTCTCGATGTGGTGCCCTTTCCGACGAGGAGATGAAGACCGGAGTTGCCGCGGGGAGATCGGGATGGTGGCCGAAGACCGAAGGACACGGATCGATCGGTATAGCATTCTATCCCATCTCTAGTTAGCTAGCATTAGGTTAATGGTTATGATCCGGGTTTTAAGCATACGATAGCGCCGGTTTTCTAGTTGTGAAAAATTTTCGTTTCCGCATTTTGGCCTCGGAAAGACGGCCGGGGCGCTACCGTAGTCTTACATATATACTATATGCACAAGTGAGAAAAAGAATTCTTAAGTGAGCTAATATTAGTTAATGTAAATTAATATATCAAATATATATAATTATAAATTAAATTATTAAATCAACACTTGATTTAATAATCCGGATATATCACTTATAACCGACAAATATCATTTGTATCAACTTATCGAATCAACACTTGATTCGATAACCCGGCTATATCACATATAACCGTCCGATAACACAAATAGCGAGAATAGAATACAGTATCATATACACGTGTTAATTTCGGTCCCGCACATATCACATATGTGCTCCTACTTCGTTTCGCTTGAGCCAGGAAATCTCTGTGTAGGACTCTAAAGACTCGTCAATACGCCGACAGTAGGTGGTGATCATATCTGTTACCCATAAGCCGCAAGCGGTCTGCTAAACGTATCGGCCACCCGGGTATTGAGCGATCAGAAGATCAACAAGCAAGCCTGCTCATTCTACCGCGAATCCAATCATTAACACTACCGTACAGTCCGGTCTCTTCGTCTGATATGTCGCATATCTCAGCCTGGGGGTGGTAAACGTCAGACCCCAATAGCCTGATAAGTCATGCCGATGTGAATCTCATCAACCCTGGTCAGGGATTTCCTGTTATGGCCAATCGAGCATAGCAAAATATCAACACCCAATACCGGGAGAGACGAAATCCCCTCCTATCGCTCATTGCCTCCATGTGACTCGGGACTGTACCCAAAAACCACCGTTTTGCACGATCTCTTGAACGTGGTAAGATAGAAATCAAAGCACAGTAAGAATCACACAAGACTCTATGACGATCTCGGGTCGACAGACTAACCTGTACCGGTGTCACTAGAGAACTGCTATCTGACGATAGGTATAATACCATCTAGGAGTTCTCGGCGAGTCCGTCCAGTATACCCAGTCTCCACTGAGCACCTGTATACCTTCTCTGATGTCAAACACCAATGGATATGGGATCATCCATCGCCCATCATATGGGTCGAGAAGCGTATACGCTAGTCTACTCTAGAATATCGATGCCCCGTCTCGATACCCCCACGACTAGGAACAATTGAAGGATGTACTTACCGACTACCCTTTCCCCACTAGTATGATCTGCATCATAATCCTGGTAGTCAAGTACTCATCCTAAGGGATTTATCAACATGTAATAGAGAGACAATAAGTATACATGTTAAGATAAAGAGCAACCTGATAGCATACTATCATGTTGAGCAAGAAAGTCCTCTCTATATATGTCCAAGCATCCACTATAATATACATCACATGTATAATAATGGCCTCTAGGGCATACATATAACTAACAAGTTTCACTAGATCCCATGTATGGTTCTTTTTCAAAGAATCCATCTTTTTATCCATGGCTTGCTCCCACTGCTTGCTAGCACCGTCTTGTATTGCTTCTGCGAGGGATTCAGGCTCTCCCGAATCAGTGTACAATACGAAGTCGGTAACTAACCTTTCAGGCAGCCTCCTGTCTCGTGTAGATCTTCTCAGAATTGGAACATCTGATTGCTCAACCGGGTCTTCAACCGGTTCCTGAACCTGATCATCTCTTTTGTTAGGACGAAAATTAAATAACGAAAGACAAAACACAATAAAGCAAGAACAAGAGAATCAAACTAGAGAGACAAGAGATTTGTGAACAAGGTTCACTCACTTATAGCTAGTCCTCGGCAGGGCAGAATCTGCAAAATTTCTACCAGTCTTTTAGTCAAGTTTTACACCAAAAGCAACCCTAGGAGAGTTCTCTCAAATCTCTTAGCCGTCTCTCTCTTTCTATACAATAATCTTAATGGCAATAATTCTATCATATGAGAGATCTCTATATATAGCCTAACCATAATTCCTATTTAAATTAGAGATAAAACAGAATATTAAATATTTGGTTCGCACAGAAACTCGTCGGCAGACGTCTAATGCATAATACATCAGACGTCTGCCTCTTCTCTTTGTTGGTTTTAGCACCTTTGGCATACGTCGGCCACTCCTTGGTTAGACGTCTGCCTGTGCTTTGTGACTGCTCTGGATTTGGCCAGATGTTGTCTCTTTTGCCTTCAGATGTTTGGCGTCGCTCTGTTTTTTTGGCTCCTGCATACGTGTATGTCCAGACGTCTGAACCTCCTTATTCAGACATGTGAGGAAGACTCTCCTCAATTTCAACAAAGGCCGGCTCAAAAAGTTCTATCTTTTCAAAGTTAGATGTTCTTGTCTTGATATATATATATATATATATATATATATATATATATATATATGTAAGGGTTTTGGGGACACATGCTACTTCTCTTAAATCAATAAAAATTCTCATATCCATAGTATATCGCTCTAGGTTTATATTTCTATTTGCCCAAAGAAAACAAAGGATTGCATGTCATTTTCATTTTTTTCATATTAATTTTTCTGATATCATTTTCATTTTTTTCATCCAAACAATAAATTTGAAATTTTAGAGAGACAAAATTCCTTGGTTAACTGACTCCTTCCCTACTCCATATTTTTTGAATTTTGCAATCAAGTAGGCCAAAATTAATTTGTCTAATTCTCACGCATAACAAAACTCCACCTATCATCTGAATCAGAGGTTCAAAAGCTTGTATTCATGAAATCCTTACAAACTAAAAGATAACAAATTTCAAGAGGGAAGGATGCAAATTTTATTCTAGTTTAACCTCATTGTAAGGGCATGTGTGGCAAATCCAGTCCCAAAAAATTGATTGTAGTTTATGTACGAGGTCAAAAAAATTTGTCCTAGTGTTTATTTGGAGTTTTTTTGTCCCTTTGAGTAACAACTAACAAGATTGGAAGAGTTCTTTATTTGTTTGGAGTTTGAGTTATCCTTTGCGGTTGAAAAGATGGTGGTGTATGAGCATTATATCATCAGTCTAATACTAAAATACCATGAAATAAAATAATACTAAATTAGGAGGTGAACACAACTTTCATATTTATTTATTATTAAAGATGATAATTTGGCAAGAGTCAACTCAAGAGTTGGGACCAAAAAAAGTTGGCCTCGCCTTTTAGATTTTGCTATCATGGGATGATGTTTTTTGGATTTTTCAATGGCATCACTTTGAGTTAAACAAACAAATCCAAACTTACAGTTCAAGATGATAAAAATTGGTTTTCCCTCTTGATTCCCGGTTCAAGCCCTTATTTGATGGAACAAACGGGTGCCTGGGCAAAGCAATTAACATGGGTCATTTGGTGAGCCCTTGTCCTTGTATATCTAAGGTGATCAAGGAGACAGTACAGAGCAACGATACTTGATATTTTTAGAAAGTCAATTTAAGGTCTACTTGTAATATTCCAAATTTCGTTTTGGCAGCTGATCTTAATAATGATATTTAATTTCCAACCATTCCAAATCTATTGAATTAAAAATTAACTCTGATTATGGGTCATATGAAGTGTTTTAAAGCTGAGGGAAAACGTGTTGTTGCCAGAGAGCCTAACCTTCAGGATGCCGCCCGGATAGCACATACTTATGTGAAGATGCATATTAATGGGCTTAATTTTAATTTTTCTGTAACTTGTTTGTTAAACATTATTTTAAGGGGGCTGATGGAGGCTGAGATCTGGATGTTGTGCTCCGTCGATCATGTGATGACAGTTTTTGACGGCTGAGATTTGTTTTGGAAGTTGTTAAGTGTGGATCTCAATGGGTTGGTATTTGACGCCGAGCTACCTGCAAAGAAGTCCCGGCGCGGGTGACCACCGTAGGATCCTCCGACGTTCAAGTTAGTGCCGAGGTATAAGTGCAGAGTAGCGGCGTATTAGAAATGAGTTCAAGTTACCTGAGTCGTCTGAGAGAGGGGTTTATATAGGGGTCACGTGGAGCGAGCAGACGCGAGATCCTCGCCGTCAGTTACGCCCCAGTGTTATGCTCGTCTTGAATGACGGGATGCGCCCATTAATGGGGGGATGCGCTAGCGTGGGAGGCGGATCGTGGGGAGGCGGATATCTCTTCCTAGCGATATACGCGGAGCCGTTATGAGGCGCATGGGATCCGCGCTCTTGATTGATCGGGGGGAAACCGAGGAAACTCGGCATGTCAGGAGCTTGGAAACGAGCCGGGTGGCCGAGGAAGCTCAGCATGTCAGGAGCTCGGAAAAGAGCCGGGTGGCTGAGGAAGTTCGGCATGTCAGACGGCTCGGAGACGAGGAAGGAGACTGAGCAAGCTCGAAGATGAGCTGTTGGTAGTTTCCTAGGTGAAGGTGGAATGTATTCAGAGGGTCTCCCGAAAGGTCGGATACGTTCCTCGAGAAGGGGATCTCGATGAATGTCCCTGATGAAACTCATTTATTCCACCCCGTAGCCTTCGGGACACATCATCCGCCATGTGTCGTAATTTGGGAAGATACCACTTGTGAGCATCATTATTATCCCCCGACTCTCGTTCCGACCTATTCATAAATCGGGTCGAGAGTGGTTTGCTCGGTTTTCCTTTTGCTCATTTTGGCGCCAAGAATCATAATGCGGATCGTCCGGAAACGGCATGACGTTTGGTGGTTGCGTCGTTTCGATCTTTGGGCCCACGTGTCGCTTCGTCGTTCGCCTGATATTTTGCACGTATTCCCGATTGCGTCAGCGGATCAGTGAAATGATTGCTCTTTAAAGAGGGGGCGCCGTTTCAGTCGATTCATCAGTTGAGATACGGACTATATGTCAGCCGTTGGTTGGTGAAGGCGACAGGCTGTCTCTGACTATTGCAGTCGAAGAGACGTCCCCAATAGCCGATCACCACGTGGAGCCCCGCCGGCCGCTGGGCGCGACGTTTCATTTTGGCGGAAATCAATCTGGACCGTATGATGTTCTCTTTTGGGGTGTATAAATAGGAGGGGACCATCCTAGCGCTGACACTTTACTTATATTCTCTTTCATTGCTGAAGATTGCCCGGCGCTCCTTCATTTAGACCGGATCCTCTGTTGATTTTCCTCGATGAGTCCCTTCCTTTGAATCAGGTTTGATGTCTTCATCTGAGGAGTCCGTAGAGATAGTAAGGGTAGAGTCGGATGATGAGGTACCCGTTGTTGGGGCTGAGTCCAGTGGGTCTTTCTCCTCTTCGGCTTCAGATAGCCAAGAGAGTTCTTCTTCTTCGTCCTCTGTGTCAGGTTCACCTCCTAGAGTTAGGGCTGCGCCTGTTACTAGCCGTCAGGCGGCGACAAGGGCCCCCAAGATGCGCATCGGGAACACCCGCGATGCGGCCTCCGTTTTGAAGAGTCTGGACGAGATTTCCGAAATTCGCATTCGATTCTACATCCCCTCTAACTATTCACTTCTCTTAGCTAGAGAGGGTGAGCAGGCGGATCAGGTGCGGGGAAAGGAGATTGTCCTGTACCTAGAAGCATTCCGGTTAGGAATGCGTCTGCCCTTCCCCACCGAGGGTTGTAGGCTGCATCGTTGCTTCCACATTGCCCCGGGCCAACTAGCGCAGAACTCGTAGAGAATCCTCCTCGGGTCTCTGGTCTGGTTGAAACTTGAAAATATCCCTTTCAGTTTGACTCTCCTTGTGTCACGACCCGAAATGGCACGTGACCGAAACTTGAATCATATGAAATCTATAGGACCTAATCTAATTCAAGTAAGCCAAAATCCCAGAAATCTAAACCATTTGAAAAGAAAAAGAAGGAAAAGTTTAGTTTTAAAGAAAGCGGTTTAACAAAATAAGCCAAAGTATGCATTTTTAAAACTTCAAGTTTTTTCTGAAAATTTCGGCAGAGTTTTCTTCGTAAATACTGGCCCCAAAAGGGTACAACATATCAAATATATATAAAGACATCTCCAAGCGGGAGCTAGCTCTTCGCCAATTGGCGGTCACAACCACGCAAGCAATATAATATATAACGCCGAAGGGCGAGGATCAAAATTCAAAATGAAACTCAATATCATCAAGAAATCCATAATAATACAAGCGCGACTCTAAGGTCGAAAGAATATACAATAGGTCTTCTAAGGCTATCAAATATATAAGTCTGGTTGATGGAGTTTACTAGATACAACTGAAATAATAAAGTACAATGGTGGTCACGATGCGAATGAACCCACCTATAAAAGCAATCACCCGAAATGAAGTAATGTGACAGCAAAGCCGCCAAGGAAAACCTGTACAGCAAAACCTGCAAGAAACTGTGGCACAACGGGGGTGAGTTGCTAACTCGTGAGTAGAAAATATCACCGAGCAGAAATCGTATGTATGACTCAATTCTAGGTCATACGATAATAATATATCCTCAATAATATATACTAAACAATCTACACATAAGTGTCATACCACGTGCTCGTGTCAGTGCCTCAGGTAGCAACAGATCATATATATGATGTATGCATGCAATATAATGAAAATAGAATACTTCATGAATGAGAAAACTGTTTTCTTAATTTAGTGAGATTTCTGTATATATAAATCGAGGTATCATTAATGAAATCAATATAGAATCAGTGTCAAGTATCGACACAAAACATATATCCCAATATCTCAATATCTTAGGCTCCGGCAATCTGGAATGGCCCGTATCCTCAAATCGCAATATCTAGGGCTCCGGCTATCCGGACTGGCCCATATCATAAAATCTCAAAAGCTCAGGCTCTGGCAATCCGGACTGGCCTATACTCCGATCGGTATCCTCCGGATATCCGTCGAGTCACAAGAAAATCACCAGTCGGTAGTGCTCCCCTGCCAGGCTCAACGCCATCATCTGCTACCATCTTGTCTCGGGATACCGCACCGGGTCCACCATGCACCCACAGATGGTTCCTCCTCGTCCTCGAACCGGGTGTATGATATCGCTCAAGAGTCGAGAAAAGTCATGGTGGACTCCTCTCAAATCATATCATGAGAAAACCGCAATTTTCTATCTTTAAAATGATAATAAGTTTATAAAATCTTTGCGGTTTCTCCAAATCCAGAAATCTCATGGAAATCCGAAATCCCAATCTCAAGGGTAAATAAACAATAAAATACCGGTAAAAAGCTCCATAATATTGCATGAAAAATGAAAATACACATGCATGAGATATCACAGTAATAAATGCAATGTCTAAGCTATCATATAAAAGCAAGCGTATTAGTACTATGTCGAAACTATCAGTTAGCAATTTATACTAATGAAATAGTATTTTCTAATATGTACGTGATATGGTAATTACCGATGATGATGTGTGTGAGCCGGCAAGCAGGTGTACGTGGAGTATACGCATTATCGGTAATGGTGCCGGTGTCCTGACAACATGAATTTAATAATAACTAATGGAAACACAAATAAGCATGCAATGCGATGCGAACAACAAGAATATGCGGAACGGTATTAATAACGCAGCATATAAGAATATACATTTATATATGAGTCATACAGTATTGACATTTGAAATAACATGAATCGTGGTGTTTAGAAAAATAGGGGCTACGGTGTTTTTTTTAAGAAAAGGTACGTCCTTTAAAATATCCGTAGAATCTCTTGGCCTGTCTTTAAAATACTCACGATTCGTTAGTTTTGAAATAAGTATGACTCGAGTCCAGTCTAAAATCTACTAAATAAACGACAGGACTAAACTAACAGACTAATCGAAAGGGTAAGGAAAACCACCTAAGTCTGAGTCAATATCCATATCTAGTAGTCGGTGATCCCGCCTCAAAAGTATCATGTACGATACAATATATCATATGACATTCTCGAGTCAAGAGTGTGGATCTATCATCATAATTATATCTCGTATGGTAAGTCCATCGTACGACATCCCAAATCAGGGTACAGGTCGAATATCACATATAATACAACATCCATGTGGTACCATCATCACATATCATGAACTGGGGGTACTGATCTAAAGTCTAATACATACTGATACCATCAAAATATATATATGCGTGTGTATGAAAACACATCGCCTAAGGACCCGCTTTAATATCATGTCGTATCTCAAAATACGAACCAAATCACATCACCGATCTCGTGGCATCATGCCCAATCATATCGACTCATTTCCAAGTACCATATACTATCCTCATCATTCATGTATATGTATACATACATACATATATATATATATACACACACACACACATACATACTCACAACATATATATATATATATATATATATATATATATATATATATCCCAATATACACACAAGTAAATCAAATGTATGCGTGTGTGTGTGCGTGTACCTTATTCTAGGGTTTCGTGACTAAAAACTAGCTAATGACACTATCATCCAAATACACTAAAAAGTAACCCATGATCTCCTAAAATCGTACTTGCTAATTATCCAAATTTCACATAAAAGAATATAAATATAAAACATATCCATGCTACACTACGAAACTGCGGGGGTGCTATACGCCATCCACCCGACTTCCCCCGTAGATATATATCTACTCACATTGATCCTTGCTTGTCGAAGTCGATGTCGCCAACCTCTTCTTCATCATCCGAAGTCCACATGGGGTACCTACATATCACACGTAGTATCGTAAACCGAAATAGCACACGAAAACCAAAATGGCTCGCGTATCACGCATAGGTTAAAACTTATGGTCTACACATGCAAGAATAGCCAAGCAACCCTCGTCGCTGACGTACAAACGTCAGACGATGGGACACAATATCAAATATCAAATCCCAATTCATTAAAAGCCGCAAAACGAAATCAAAAACTTTGAAAACTTGCTCCAGATTTGCCTCAGGTGACAATTGGGACATTTTGCATATAGGGGAGGTCTAATTAACTGATATAGGAGCTATAGACGAAGCACGAAATCAAAATGGGGTACGCAGGCCGCAAATTGCGGCCTCCCAGGTTTAATCTGCGGCCAAAAAGTGACATTGGTGTCTCAGGTCTCGGGGTTTGCTTCTTAGGTGCCTACACATCTCTCAGTCTTCGCTAAATATTTTTCAGATGCCCCGGGTGATAGCATGTCTCAAAACAACGTCACAAAAGTCATTAAAATCTGATATCGAGGTTTCTAAGTTTAGGGTTTGGGCTTCTAGTCTCAGGTTTTGGTCCAATATACTTTCACTAAAAGGGGGTTTAAGGTCACTACTAACTCAATTACACTATCTCAATTCAAGAATTCCTCAAAACCCTAACTTAGAATTTTCTAACCTCACTAAACATCACTAAAACACTTCTAAACTTAACTAAGTGCTAAAGTAAACAATCACTACACTAATGGTAAAGGAATTATCTCATTTGGCAATTCAAGAAATTTCTTGAGTTGCCCCAAGTCTCCAAAATCCAAACTTTCTTGGTCCAAAATACTTGTAGTGAGCTTGTGCATATTTTTTGTGAAAGGGAGATGATGTTTTGAGGTGGGGTTGAGGTTGTGGTGTGGAGTTAGAGGAGGTGGAGGGAGTGGGCTACCATGAAGAGGAAGGAGGAAGAAGATGAAGATAATGAAGAGGGAACAAATGGCCAAGGTCAACACAAGACCATCCTCCTTTCTTCTCTCTTTTACCCATACCTCCATTCTTTAATATTTTCCTTTTTCTTTTCTATTTTCCTTATTCTTTTCTTTCCTCTCATTTCAAAAACAAAACCATGCTACAAATAAAAAGAAAGACATGGTAAAATAAATGTAACAAATGCTAGCAAATATGTTTTGGTGCATGTCACATGCAAAAAACACAATTAATGTGTGATTAGTGAACAATAATCAAGTTTAGAAATAAACCTGTATATAATTTATTATAGAAATTTATAATTTGCTCAAATCACATAAATACCTCCAAAATCACCATTAAATTAAATTTTCCAAAATTTTTCAATTTATCGGTATTTAATGTGCCACATCATTAAAATATTCGTAATATTTATTATTTAATTATTTAATTTCCCAAAAATAATATTTTATTTTTCTGACATGTTACAATTTTCCTACTTAAAGAAATTCGGTTCCCGAATTTAAATTTAAACCCCTCAAATACTAAAACATTTCAGTAAAAAGATCAAGTCGTCGGGGCTCCGAAATTATAAATACATAAAACACATCGTAGCGCAATGCATGCGCATGAACAATGAGTATATAAACCAAAATCAAAACTCCGTCAAGCATCCCGCAATCATCGGACTTATGGCGAAGACACCAATGTCAAAGCCCAATACGAAACCAACATGATATACATCAAACTATACATTTAAACATCATTAAAACATCTGAAAGAAATGCATGCCAAACATTTTCAAGTCGCTGTGCGATACGCGTATCACTGCACAGTGGCGGACGTTTATTGGAAGAAAATAACTATATATATATATATATATATATATACATCCTTTGTTTAACATACATGTCCTGCCGTTTTGAAAAATAATTTAGAAGGGTTTCCTTTGTTAAATGTCTCGTGTCATCTCGGACACGTAGGTAAATACTGAGACTATAGCTCCTTTTTGGAAATCCCTTCGATAACTATCAATGCATGCAAAAATATATTTAGGTACTGTCCTCGGACTAGTCCTGCTCAGCTACTATACCATATAGTAAGTATCATAAAACATACTGCACCAAAAGAAATCAATCCCCAAAATATGTATATGAATGCCATGTGCGTCTGGTGCGCATGGAAATCGAAATCCATGAATGTGCCATACATGTGCACAGAAACAAAATCTAAGTGCAACGGGTGTGCACGAAACACCTGTCAAAGGCAACGGGTGTGTCTGACAGCAATATCAGGTGTATCTGATAAGCACGAACAATCCCGATTTAGTGCATCTGGTGTGCACCAAAATCGCATTAAGCGCGTCATGTATGCGCAAGAATCCAAATCAAGTGCATAAGGTGCACGAAAACAAATATCGAGTATCACAATCAAAATCGCAGTATACAACACATTTCAATCCAAATCCAAATCAGGTATACCGTGGTATATAATCTCACAACCATGTGCATCAGTGTGCACAAATCGAATCAAAATACTAAAAGTACATGGAAACTATGCCGAAAGCACAAGTCGAATCACATGCGTACCATAGGCATGAAATCAAAATCAACATCTCGAATGATATCAAATCGAAGTCAAGTGCAACTGTGGTGCACAAAATCTCAATCATGCAAATAAATCGCCCAAAATACCGAAATCAAAGATGGCGGAAACAGTCCTGCTCTGGCACATCCTCTAAAGATCTCTGACCAACTGTCATGGTCACTCATAACATGTCTCGTCGATGATGTCGAACTCTGGCCTACTGGGTGTGCACAATACGTCTGATCCTGGGTCCAAGTCTTCTCGTATAGTATTCCAGAAAGGTTCTGTCGAGATCTCTCCCAAATCTCGCTTCTGCCGAACTGCCCGGAAGCTATCACCCTTTACTAAATCGATTTCTTGTTCCGGAACGGCTGTATACTCATTGCGACTCCTTCTGGAAGATATGTCCATATACAACGTCTCTGCATGCGTATCACATCTTTGATGTCAATGGAGTGGAACGTCATCTCGTCGAAGTCTCATACGAATCTCTTACACCATTTTTCTCAAATGTCGACTGATTCGGACTTGTCTCTTCGTGGCTGCATGGGCCGCGCTCCAACGGCTATACTCATATCTGGAATCTCCCAAGTAATGTATCTCATCACATGATATCCGAATGACGTCGAACTTTTCGACCGATTCATCAAAGTTCCATATTCCCCGAGAGCTCAACTCTTGAGTACAGTTTAATAATATTCAGTACATGCCACAGTACCTATGAACCAGCCGTAGAAGGGCAAACCCAAGCCTCATTAATGGCACCGCGGAACTGCTGCAAACTCTAATGTTCAAAAGCGTTCCCATGGTCATTATATCGAGTTAGGGTTTCATTCTTCTAGAGGGTCCATGGAATTATTTGCATGTTTTTCCGAATACTTTAAACTTGGAAAAATGGGTTTCTGACATTCGATCGTTTTCCTTCGACTCCCAACGTACTAGCGTGAAGTCTTCTCTAGCTGAAATCAATCAATCTGATGACCTCACATCGGGGTGTGCAAAAGAACCACATGTCCTAGTCATTCATCCTTGGGTGACTAGCGATCTTATATCATATCTCTAAGTATAACTCGTACGACATTAGCTTCAAACATCTGGGGCGATATCTCTTCAGTCGCAGCAACAACTAAATCATTCGTCCGCACGCTGAACAGTGCATCAATCATCAAGATAACGATGCATTGACGGTCATCACATTCTGGCTGGCCTCTAGTAGTGGCCCAATCCTCTGGTGCTGATCTGGACGTTCGAGAAATTTTGTAAAAGCGATCCATCAAACGCTCATGGCGCGAAAACAAAATAAAACAATACATCTATGCAATCATGTGTCCCTGGAATCATACCCTGGTCAGTCTTCGTCCGTGACGAGCTCGTGCTGACCGCAACTCTAGCCGCAGCTCTCTCTGCCCATGTAATCGTGGCAGCAAAAACCATAAACCGATATCGATGGGGATAGATCACAGGAATGAATATAATAATGTGCAAGGAAATGTACATCCTAAGGCTTTTTAAGCGGAGTAGCGTATCGTAAGTATGCCGCGGAACATACACACAGTACGCCACTCTCCTTAAGTCACCTACTCCATCAACCAAGGTCAACCTACGCGACGAAAGTTCGGGTCTAATATCCCCTCGACCAAGTCTAAGTTCCGTAAGGTCAAGCCTAAGTTCCGAATATATATATATATATATATATATATATATATATATATATATATATATACGCCCTAGACTCCGCATAGTCAAACATAGACTCAAACCAAGGTTAAACCTAACACTCTGATACCAAGTTTGTCACGACCCGAAATGGCACGTGATTGGCACTTGAATCATATGAAGCCTATAGGACCCCATCTAATTCAAGTAAGCCAAAATCCCAGAAATCTAAACCATTTGAAAAGAGAAAGAAGGAAAAGTTTAGTTTTAAAGCAAGTGGTTTAACAAAATAATCCGAATTATGCATTTTTAAAAGCTCAAATCTTTTTTGAAAATTTCGGCAGAGTCTCCTATGTAAAAACTGGCCCTAAAAGGGTACAACACATCAAATATATATAAAGGCATCCCCAAGCGGGAGTTAGCTCTTCGCCAATTGGCAATCACAACCACCCAAGCAATATAATATACAACGCTGAAGGGCGAGGATCAAAACTCAAAAGGAAACTCAATATCATCAAGAAAACCATAATAATACAAGCGCGACTCTAAGGTCGAAAGAATATACAATAGGTCTTCTAAGGCTATCAAATATACAAGTCTGGTTGATGGAGTTTACTAGATACAACTGAAATAATATAGTACAATGGTGGTCACGATGCGAATGAACCCACCTATAAAAGCAATCACCCGGAATGAAGTAATGTGCCACCAAAGCCGGCAAGAAAAACCTGCAAGAAACTGTGGCACAACGGGGGTGAGTTGCCAACTCATGAGTATAAAACATCACCGAACAGAAATCGTATGTATGACTCAATCCTAGGTCATACGATAATAATATATCCTCAATAATATATACCCGAACCATCTACACATAAGTATCATACCACGTGCTCGTGTCAGTGCCTCAGGTAGCAATAGATCATATATATGATGTATGAATGCAATATAATAAAAACAGTATACATCATGAATGAGAAAATTGTTTTCTTAATTTAGTGAGATTTCTGTATATATAAATCGAGGTATCATCAATGAAATCAACATAGAATCAGTTTCAAGCATCAACACAATACATATATCCCAATATCTCAGGCTCCGGCAATCCGGACTGGCCCGTATCCTCAAATCTCAATATCTAGGGCTCCGGCTATCCGGACTGGCCCATATCATCAAATCTCAAAACCTCAGGCTCCGGCAATCCGGACTGGCCTATACTCCGATCGGTATCCTCTGGATATCCATCGAGTCACAATAAAATTATCGGTCGGTAGTGCTCCCCTGCCAGGCTCAACGCCATCATTTGCGACCATCTTGCCTCGGGGTACCGCACCGGGTCCACCATGCACCCACAGACGGTTCCTCCTCCTCCTCGAATCGGGTGTATGATATCGCTCAAGAGCTGAGAAAACTCATGATGGACTCCTCTCAAATCATATCATGAGAAAACCACGATTTTTAATTTTTAAAATGATAATAAGTTTATAAAATCTTTGCGGTTTCTCCAAATCCAGAAATCTCATGGAAATCCGAAATCTCAATCTTAAGGGTAAATAAACAATGAAATACCTGTAATAAGCTCCATAATATTGCATGACAAATGAAAATACACATGCATGAGATATCACAGTAATAAATTCAATGTCTAAACTATCATATAAAAGCAAGCGTACTAGTACTATGTCGAAACTATCAGCTAGCAATTTATACTAATGAAATAGTATTTTCTAATGTGTACGTGACATGGCAATTACCGATGATGATGTGTGTGAGCCGGTAAGCAGGTGTACGTGGAGCATACGCATCATCGGTAATGGTGCTGGTGTCCTGACAATATGATTTTAATAATAACTAATGGAAACACAAATAAGCATGCAATGCGATGCGAACAACAAGAATATGCGGAACAGTAATAATAACGCAGCATATAAGAATATACATTTATATATGAGTCATACAGTTTTGACATATGAAATAATACGAATCGTGGTGTTTAGAAAAATAGGGGCTATGGTGTTTTTTTAAGAAAAGGTACATCCTTTGAAATATCCATAGAATCCCTTGGCCTGTCCTTAAAATACTCACGATTCGTTAGTTTCAAAATAAGTATGACTCGAGTCCAGTCTAACATCTACTAAGTAAACCACAGGACTAAACTAACAGACTAATCGAAAGGGTAAGGAAAACCACCTAAGTCTGAGTCGATTTCCATATCTAGTAGTCGGTGATCCCGCCTCAAAAGTATCATGTATGATACAATATATCATATGACATCCTCGAGTCAAGAGTGCGGATCTATTATCATAATTATATCTCATACGGTAAGTCCATCGTACGACATTCCAAATCAGGGTACGGGTCGAATATCACATATAACACAACATCCATGTGGTATCATCATCACATATCATGAACTGGGGGTACTGATCATCTAGTACATACTGATACCATCAACATATATATATGTGTGTGTATGAAAACACATCGCCAATGGACCCGCTGAAATATCATGTCGTATCTCAAAATACGAACCAAATCACATCACCGATCTCGTGGCATCATGCCTAATTACACCGACTCATCTCCAACTACCATATACTATCCTCATCATCCATATATATGTATACATATATATATAGATATACATACTCATAACATATATATATATATATCCCCATATACACACAAGTAAATCAAATGTATGTGTGTGCGTGTACCTTATTCTAGGGTTTCGCGACTAAAAACTAGCTAACGATACTATCATCCAAATACACTAAAAGTAACCCATGATCTCCTAAAATCGTACTTTCTAATTATCCAAATTTCACATAAAAGAATATAAATATAAAACATATCCTTGCTACACTATGAAACTGCGGGGTTGCTATATGCCATCCACCCGACTTCCCCCGTAGATATATATCTACTCACGTTGATCCTTGCTTGTCGAAGTCGATGTCTCCAACCACTTCTTCATCATCCGAAGTCCACATGGGGGTACCTACATATCACATGTAGTATCGTAAAACGAAATCGCACACAAAAACTAAAATGGCACGCGTATCATGCATAGGTCTACACATGCAAGAATAACCAAACAACTTCGTCACTGATGTACAAACGTCAGACGACGGGACACAATATCAAATACCAAATCCCAATTCATTAAAAGTCGCAAAACGAAATCAAAAACTTTGAAAACTTCTCAAGATTTTCCTCAGGTGACAATTGGGATATTTTTCATATAGGGGAGGTCTAATTAACTGATATAGGAGCTACAAATGAAGCACGAAACCAAAATGGGGTTCCCAGGCCGCAAATTGCGGCCTCCCAGGTTAAATCTGCCGCCAAAAAGTGACATTGGGCTCTCAGGTCTTGGGGTTAGCTTCTTAGGTGCTTGCACATCTCTCAGTCATCGCTAAATATTTTTCAAATGCCCCGGGTGATAGCATGTCTCAAATCAACATCACAAAAGTCACTAAAATCCGATATTGGGGTTTCTAAGTTTAGGGTTTGGGGTTCTAGTCTCAGGTTTTGGTCCAATATACTAACACTAAAAGGGGTTTTAAGGTCACTACTAACTCAAGTACACTATCTCAATTCAAGAATTCCTCAAAACCCTTACTTGGAATTTTATAAGCTCACTAAACATCACTAAAACACTTCTAAACTTAACTAAGTGCTAAAGTAAACAATCACTACACTAATGGTAAAGGAATTACCTCATTTGGCAACTCAAGAAATTTCTTGAGTTGCCCCAAGTCTCCAAAATCCAAACTTTCTTTGTCCAAAATGCTTGTAGTGAGTTTGTGCACATTTTTTATGAAAGGGAGATGATGTTTTAAGGTGGGGTTGAGGTTGTGGTGTGGAGTTAGAGGAGGTGGAGGGAGTGGGCTGCCATGAAGAGGAAGGAGGAAGAAGATGAAGATAATGAAGAGGGAACAAATGGCCAAGGTCAACACATGACTCCCCCTCTCTTCTCTCTCTTTCCCATACCTCCATTCTTTAATATTTTCCTTTTTCTTTTCTATTTTCCTCATTCTTTTATTTTCCTCTCATTTCAAAAACAAAACCATGCTACAAATAAAAAGAACGACATGGTAAAATAAATGTAACAAATGCTAGAAAATATGTTATGGTGCATGTCACATGCACAAAACACAGTCAATGTATGATTAGTGAACACTAATCAAGTTTAGAAATAAACTTGCATATAATTTATTATAGAAATTTATAATTTTCCTAAATCACATAAATACCTCCAAAATCACCATTAAATTAAATTTTCCAATATTTTCCAATTTATCGGTATTTAATTGTGCCATATCATTAAAATATTCGTAATATTTATTATTTAATTATTTAATTTCCCAAAAATAATATTTTATTTTTCTGAAATGTTACACCTTATCTCTTTCCTTTGTTATAAGAATCATCCCGGCACTAGTAAGGATGGGTCGAGCTGGATGTATTTTTCATATAAGAAGCGTACGGGTAGGGCGGCCGGGTTAGGGGTAGTAGTCGTCCCTTCTTCCAACCACGAGTGGAAGGAGAAGTTTGTATTCGTCGGGCCGCCTGAGGGTGAGGATTGCCCTGTGCCTATACAGTCGTGCAGGGCCGACTGCCCGAGGGCAAAGCAGTCGACTTCCCCCGAGGCGAGGGTGGTGTCCCAGTGGGAGCCGATCCAACAGGCAGATGTCCTGCTATCCGAGCAGGCACTGAGCTGGGCTGGGCTCAGTCCTGCGTGGTTTTTAGGTAAGTTAGGGCTTTCTACGATCTGTTTAGACTTTACCAAATTTCCTTTAATGTTTTAGTATCGCTAACCCCCTTTGTTTGTGTGTCCCCTTTTTTTTGCAGAGCCCATGGACCGAGCTAAAATCCTAGCTGCCCTAGCCGCCAAGACTCAGGGAAAGAAGGCCGGGGGCACAAGCTCATCCTGACCCGGTCCAGGCTCTGCCTCGAGGCCAACTCCACCGCCCAAGCCTTCCGCTTCTCCCCGAGTTCAAGAAGAACGCTGCAGGGGGAGCCATAAGCACTCACGAGACCCGGCGCCCCGGGTGCGAGAGGAGGAGGAGGCTGGGCCCGCCGAAGTCCCCCTCAAAAGACAAAAGCAGACGATCTTCCGTCCACCTCCTTCCGGGACCCCATTGCAGGAGGGCGACATCTGTATTGAGGTGCCCTTGGGGATCTCCATCACCTACAGCCTGCTTTCCGACATGGAGCAGGCGGCCAGGGTTAAAATACCCTGAGGGACCATGAAGGCACAGGTGGCCGCCATAGCACAAGAGGCTGTTCAGGTCGGTTCCTGACTTTTTTCAAAATATTTCTTAAGTATAATTTTCTCTGTTTGAACTTTCTAACTCGTTTGCTGATTTCCACAGGTCCTCCACCACTGCGCACTCCTCTTCGCCATAGAATCCGAGGAGGTATCCTCAACCATGAAAAAGGCGGGTGAGTCCTCCAAGTTGGAGGAGGAGCTTTGCCTCTAACCGCGGCAAGCGGAGGAGAAGGTGGCTCTCCTCGACACTCGTCTGGACGCCAAGGGTCTGACGAACTCCAGGCTGAAGGAGTCGCATCGGCTTCTGGGCGAGTCCAACCGGGATATTCAGGCCAAGTTGGAGGAGGTGAACGGCTTCTACCACACAGTGAAGAAGTCGAGGGATGCTCTCACAAGGGATGCCTGGGTGTCCTTGGACGCGGTGAAGCTCACCGAGTGCCGGGCGGCGAAGGCCGTGGAGGTGTATAAGAAGTCAGATCAATTCTACGCCGATCTCGCCGAACTTGCCGCCGTCGTGTGGCATAACGCCCTCGACGCCGTCAAGGAGTCTGCACCGGGGTTCGATATCGGTGAGCTTCGATCTAAGTATCCCCTGGCCGAGGAGGTGCCGCGGGGGGAAGTGGCCGAGGCGGCCATTGGGGGAGAGGCTACCGGTGGAAGCGCCGACCCCGAGGTCGCAGTATTGGTCCCCGAGGCTGGTATTGAGCAGGGTGAGATCTGTTGGCTATAGTGCCCTCAAGGCAATTATCGTATTCGCAGGCAGGTGATTATGATGATCGAGGGAGTACCTATACCGGTAGAACAGTCTTACTCGAGATGATAGTATGCTATCAGGTTTGTCTTTATCATCACTATTACATGTTGATAGTGCCCATAGGATTCTTTCTTGAATACCAGCATTATGATGGTTATCATATACGTGGGAGCTGGGGGTCTATAAGCACATCCTTAAATGTCCCTAGTCGTGGAAGTATCGAGACTGGGCATTGATACTCCAGTGTAGACTAGTGTATACTTATCCAGACCCTCACGAGGGGCGGTGGCCGGTCTCACAAGCCATTGGTGTCAGTTGTTCACCTAAGATAGTATACATGTGCTCATTGAGTTATGAGTACACTGGACGGACTCTCCGAGAACATGCTAGTTGGTATTATACCTACTGTCAGATAGCAGTTCCCTGGTGACATGTGTACAGGTTAGTCTGTCGACCTGAGATCGTCATTTGTCTCGTGTGAGTTCCCACTGTGCTTTGATTACTACCCTATCACGTCTCAAAGGAGTCATGCAAACAGGTTTTAGTTGGGTACAGTCTCGAGCCACATGGAGGCAGTGAGCGGATCGTCGGGGATTCGTATCTCCCGGTATTGGGGGTTGATGTCGCGCAGTGCACGGGTGGCCATCACCAGAAATTCTCGGCGGGGGTATATGAGAATTATCGATCCAGGATCGATTGTTTCTCAGGTGGTGATGGGTTTCATACCTACACGAATTGTCACGTTGTTAGAGTCTGACTTTATCCACCCCTTAGACTCGATATGCGATACGCTTAGACGAACAGACCGGATTGTACGGATATTGTCACTGTCAGACTCAGTAGGGGTTCTGGATGAGTTTGCTCGTCAGCCTCCCATTCTCTCAATACCTGGGTAGCCGTTACGCACAGCTAGTGCCGCTGACGTGCTTGTGGTTAAACCCACTGCCAGCGTATTAACGAGTCTTTAGAGTCCCACACAGAGGGTTTCCCTTCTTCGGAAGAAATGATGTAGAGGCCGTATGGTTTTTACGGCAGGGTTCGATCATTTATGTGCACTTGTACACGTATCATGATTCGGACGGATAATACTAGCTGTTTTGGTTTAAGCTGGATTCTAGTATTATATTGATGGATTATTTTCGTCTCTTTGTATTCGTATTTTTCAGAATACGGATACGGGTATATATATATGGATGAGGGGTATTCTTGTAATTTCATTACAAGATGCTTCTAGAAGATACCACCTCATTATTTCTTTAATCATTTGGATAAATGGTTTAATGAGGTGGACTTGGCATTTATTGGAGGCATGGCTCAAGTGGTGACTCATGGTAGCACTATTGAACCATGCTTTATATTATTGGTGTTGTGAGATATTTTGTTGTGTGAGTTTTTTCTTTAGTTGCTAGCATGCTTGCCTTTCTTCACTTGATGCCACACTCACTTATGCTCACAAGACTTAGCCATTTTCCTTTCTTGAGTTGCTACACTCTCATCCTCATGCTTCATCTTCTTCCTCCACCCATCATGTCTCATGTGTTGAGAAACATTGGGTGATTAGAGAAAACTTAATCCATCATTAGATTCTACATCTCATAGGCTATCATGTTTAGCTAACTTGATACCTTAGTTACCTCGGTTATGAGGTTGAAGCTCATTGCACAAACCTTCGGGTGGATCATCTTCGATGGAGGGAGACCGGCGACCAAGCTTGGTCAAGGAGCCTTTAGGAGCTTGGGAATATGGTTGAAGACCGAAGGACACGGATCAACTCGGTTTAATCATTCTAACTTCTTTATATATGCTAGCTAGTATAGGGTTTAGGATAGATCCGGGCATCGTGTAATGGTAGCGCCAGTTTAGATAATTTTTGTTCTGCATTTGGCCACGGTTTGATGGCCGGGGCGCTGTCGTAACCAAACATGGTATCAAAGCCAACCTTTAAACCCCTAGCTAGCTAGTTTAGACAATGTTAAAGTATCGAAATCAAAACAACCCCAAAACAGTGCACTGCACATTCCAGTTTCTGTCAATTTTTTAAAGTCTTCAAATTTTTTTAAGCAACTGCAGAAGACTACTTGAGTGGCCACTAGAACACCCTACAAAAATGAGCCCCATTCGCCGGTTTTGACCCGGCGAGATTTGAGAAAGAACGGGTGAGGCCGGTTTTTTAGTGGAGCTGGGACTTGAATTTTGTAGGGTTCTCTAGTCTCTGGAATATTGGTTCTGTGGTATTGCTTGTTTTTCCTAGTTTGGATATTTTGTTACATATTATTCAGAGGCAGTTCGGGGTGTTTCGAAGTCGATAATTTAACACTGTTTAAATGTTTATAGTACATGCATTGCTATCTGCGACCGTGAATGTCATTCGAGCGGTATAACTCGTCTAATTGCTATATGTTCTTTTAGACGAGTTTGCGAACGTGACATTCACGTTGTTGTTCTGTGTTGTGCTGTGTTGTGGTTGGATCGTCGTGGTGGATAGCTTGGGTGCAATGTTAGTACAGTTTAGTTTTATTTGTACATTTAATATTGCGGGGTGAGCATCCGACATGTGTACTGCCGTCACTGCCAGTTCGTATATTATTTGTTTGGGGCACGACCGGGTTGAGGTCGATGTCACCGTTGTACATCTTATTTTCTTTTTGTACTAGGATTACCCCGCAGAGGAGTGCATGAATAGCCGGCTTCTAGAGGGCAACGGATCCGCATCTCATGGTGTTGAGACGGAGGGGACCTTACTCTAGAAATGGCAGGCTATTCGCCGCACTCATAGGGGGTATAGGTTGACCCATGGAGGGGTGCCCAAGTTACCCAATTCCGTGAAGTGCTGGGTGGCCCATTCACGTTGATGATTGGGGCTGCCTCGCTTCTTGGATTAGCGGGTAACTTGCCACGCTCGTAGGGGTCTATGTTTCATTGCACAGGCTATCCATACGACTGGGAACGTCGGGTCTCATTTGTGGCTCAAGTGAAACCCGGGGCTCCAAGATTATCCACCATTTTGTGTTGCTTCTGTGATGCTTCTGTGATGTTGCTTTATATCATGCCTGGGACGATTGTTGTATATATTTATATATATACTAGTAGATGTTGTATATGTTTTGCACCCGCGCTAGTCCAATCCTCACTCTGTCGTTAGTTAAGTAACCTAACGGGTGATGACGGGACCCAGTGGCGAATGCGGATGGCATATACGTACATCATATATTTTCGTTCTTTTTCTGGTGTGATTAATTGATGGGACTGCGTTGATTCTGATCAATGCAAGGATAAAAAAACCTATTTAATGTTGTTGGAACCAATTTTAAAACTGACATTACAGACGTTCTCTTTTACTTTGCACAGTGGTATTCAGTTATGAATATCCAGCACCTCATTCGACGAGGTAAAGGCTGAGATCCCTTCATCGGGAATGACCCTGTAACATTTCAAAAAAAATAAAATATTATTTTTGGGAATTTTTATAATTAAATAATAAAATATTGAATATTTTAATAAGGCGGTATAATTAAATACCGATAAATTTGGGAAATTTTTTGAAAATTATGGAAATTACTTAAAAGAGGGTGTTTTATGGGAATTATGCAAATTTTTAAGTTTTTATGATAAATTATATGCTAATTTAGTGCTAATCATGAATAAAAATCGCTAATCGCGCTTTAAGCGTATTTTGTGCAAACATGCACCATATCCTTTTTATTAACACTTGTTGCATTTTTTACTACATGTTTTTGGGTGCATGGCTTTTATTTTGGGGTTACTATTGAGGAGAGAAAGAAAATAGAAAAGAAAAGGGAAAAAGAATAAAGAATTAGGTATGGGTGAGAGAGAGAAAGGTGAAGGGGGTATTTGACCTTGACCATTCTCTTTTCCTCTCATCTCTCTTCATCATTATCCTCTCCCTCTCTTTCTTTTGCTGCTGCTGCTGCTGCCCCCTCCCCCTCCATCTTCACCTCCCCCAAAACTCCATGAAAATACTTCAAAACCCAATTCCTATTTCATTAAAAAGATGCATGAGCTCACTGGCTACCCCATGGACCAAGAAAAATCAAGTTTTGGACACTTGGGGCAACTCAAGAAAATTCTTGAGTTGCTAAATGAGGTATTTTCTAAACCTTTAGTTTAGTATTTCCATTACTTTTACCCCCATGTTAGATTAGAACCGATATTGTGTGGTTTGGGTTAACATGGAAAATTCTAGTTAGGGTTATTGTAATTTGAGAGTTGTGATGTGAAATTAAGCTCAGTAGAGGCCACACAAACCCCCTAGTGCAAGAATTAAGGCCTAAACCAGAGACTAGAACCCCGGAATACGGATTTAGAAAAGCCGATATCGGAAAATTGTGGATTCTGTGGATGTAAGATGAAATCTGCTAACACTCGGGCTACCTGAAAATTATTTTGCAAGGACAGTGATACATGCAGGTGATTTACAACATACCCTAAAGACCCCAGCCCCTGATTCTATTCCTTGGCCGCAGATTTATTCCCTCTGGCTGCAATTTGCGGTCAGACCTGGGCCATTTGGTCTCGTTCTTGTTCTGTGGTCCCCTCATCAGTAAAATAGACCCTTGGCAGATGCAAAATTGACCAATTTGACCTAGGGTAAAATCTGGGACCTTTTTCCTGAGTTTCTGTTTTGATTCGAAGTTCGTTTCTCGTATTTTAAATTCTGGATTTGCGTATTTGTGTTTTACCTCGATCACTTGACGTTTGTATGACGATATCGAGGGTTGTTTGATGGTTTTGAAAGCGTAGTCCATAGGTTTTAACCTATAGGCCTTAGCGTGTCATTTTGGTTTTCCCGATGTGATTTTAATGTGCATTTGTGATTGTGTTATCTTGTAGGTACCTTCACATGGGCTTCATATGATGAAGAAGATGAAGGCGACATCGACACCGACACGCAGGATGCAGGTGAGTAGATTATAGCTACGGAGGAAGTCGGGTGGATGGCATATAGCAACCCCGCAGTTCGATGTTTAGTATACTATATATATACTATATATATGTATGATAGCGTTAAGTGTGATATAGATATTCAAGATGTGATTAGGTGTACTATGGATAGATTAGGGTTTAGAAGTAAACTAGTATAGTTTCCTAGTTACGAACCCTAGAATAGGTTTACACCCACACGCACACGCATGCTTATCTGTTATACTTATACCTGGATGATGAGGATAGTGGATGATATTTAGGGATGAGTCGAGGAGATTAGGCATAGTGCCGTGAGATCGGTGATATGATGTGGTTCGTATTTGGGATACGACATGAGATTTTAGCGGGCCTTTGGGCGTGTTTTCATACACGCACATACATTTATATATAGATAGTATCGGTTTGTACTAGACTTAGATCAGTACCCCAGATCATGAGATATGATGATAAGGATACCAGATAATTGATGAGAAGAATGTGATATTGACCCGTACCCAGATTTGGGATGCCGTACGATGATTTACCGTACGAGCTTTATTTGACGATAGATCCGCACTCATGACTCGAGGATGTCGTATGATATTGTTGTTAGTTGTATGTATGCCCTAGATGCCAGTATTGTACAGATGATATATATTATATTGGATGCTTGGACATATATAGAGATGACTTTCTTGCTCGATATGATAGTATGCTATCTGGTTGCTCTTTATCTTAACATGTATACTAGTCTCTTTATACTGTCTTATGGTTACATGTTGGTAAAGCCCTTAGGATGTGTACTTGACTACCTGGACTATGATGCGGATCATACTAGTGGGGACATGGTAGTCCATAAGTACATCCTTCAAGGTCCCTAGTCGTGGGTGTATCGAGATGGGGCATCGATATACCAGTGTAGACTAGCGTATACGCTTCTCGACCCATGAGATGGGCGATGGATGATCCCATATCCATTGGTGTTTGACATCAGAGATGATATACGGGTGCTTAGTAGAGACTGGGTACACTGGACGGACTCGCCGAGAACTCCCAGTTGGTATTATACCTCACGTCAGATGGCAGTTCGCTGGTGACACTTGTACATGTTAGTCTGTAGACCCGAGATCGTCATAGAGTCTTATGTGATTCCCACTGTACTTTGATTTCCACCTTACCACGTCCATGAGGACGTGCAAAACGGTGGTTTTTGGGTACAGTCCCGAGTCACATGGAGGCAATGAGCGATAGGAGGGGTTTCGTCTCTCCCGGTATTAGGGGTTGATGTTGCGCTGTGCTCGATTGGCCATAACAGGGAAGTCCCTGGCCAGGCCTGATTCAGAGATTTGCAGGTAAGTGTTACCAGTAGTTTCTCGACCCGTTATGAGCCTCACATCGGCACGACTTATCGGTTATTGGGGTCTGACGTTTACCACCCCTAGACTTGATATGCGACATATTAGATGAGGAGACCGGACTGTATGGGAAGTGTTGCCGGTTGGCTCGACGGGAGTTGTAGCAGGTTCGCTTGTCTTCTTCTGATCGCTCAATACCTGGGTGGCCGTTACGTTTAGCTGACCGCTTGCGGCTTGGGGGTGCTTGATATGATCATCACCCACTTCCGGCGTATTGACGGGTCTTAGAGTCCCACAAAGGAGTTACCTAGTCCAGGCGAAACGTTGTGGTGCGCGTATGCGATATGCGCATCGACCCGGTTAAAATGCGCGTATAGGATACCGTATATTAATCGGACGGCTTGCTTTTTGTGGGGTCGTATGTGATATGACCGGATTGATAAATCAAGTGTTGATTTATCATTTAACCATTAGCTTCTCACTTGAAATCCTTTCTTGTGTTTGATGGATGTATGCATGCATGTATGCTTTCTTCATAGATTCATGCACATATGGATGTGCATATATACATACATACATACATCATCTTTCATGGTTGATTATACATTGAAAATGGTGGCAATATAAGACTCACACCATGGTTTAAATATATGGATTATTATTTATATTTGTGTTAAAACAAAATGGAAAAGAAAAGGTTTATAAATGGTTGTTTTCTACACACTTCCTTTACCTAACCATGCTCACCTACTTCTAACCATAGATTAACCTTCTCTTTGTGTTTTAACTCAAAGTAAATAATATCTTGAATATTTAACCATGGTTTGAGATGAGAAGTGATAAATATATATACATATATTTTCATTTTCTTTTAAGGGGGTTATTCTTTTCACTCTTGTTCAAAAAGGCCATCATCTTCTTCCTCCTTCTTCATTTGCTCTCTAGACTTTTGTAGTGAGCAAAATACTCAACAAGATAGGATTTTGAAGTAAGAATAAGAACCAAAACATCATTTTACACAAGTTTAGCCTACTTGTTTAGAGTGTTAGCTTCATTTCAATCTCTTGATAAAGTGAAGTTGCTAGCTTGGACAAAGCGGACTCCGGGTGGATCATCGTTGACCTATAGGAGTTCAAGCGGACCTTTTCCAAACCCCAAGTAGCCGAGGAGTCTAGCGTAGGGAGCTACAAAGGTTGTACTCTCAAAACCCTAGCTTTTCTTACTTGAGATGATGTGTAGTTTTTGTAACCCTAATTTTTCTAGGAACGATTCTTTGTTTGTTAACTTAGCACCCTAAAAATACAATCTTTGGTACATGATGCTTCTAAACCCTTCATGAGGTGCAAGGTTAATCCAACATTGGTATCAGAGCCGACCTAGAATATTAGGCGACACTTTAGCGAAGTAAAAACTCCGATCGAACCGAAATACGACTTTTTAGAACCCTCTCTGGACATTTTTCCGAACCTGGTTATTTTCAGAATTAAAAATATGTAAAAATTGGAGCAGGGAATTCTAAGAAATACTGTGAAAAATGAAACCCTAATTGGCCAATTCCACCGCGGAACCGCGGCCATAACTTGCTTAGGCCGCGGCTCCGCGGCCGTACAGAGCCATTAAGGCTTCATTTTTTGTACAGTGTGTTCTTGTCTGCTTGCAGATGTTTTTGGGTATTTTTAATCTATTTTCAGTGATGAATGTTCTGGGGATGGTTTTGAGTTTATTGATTCGATCGGAATTTTAACTTCATTTTCTTTCCGGGTAAATTAGAAAGTATTGAATTGTTCGAATGAGTATCATTTGCTCACTTTTCACGGGGTTTAAATCTTTCGGAGATACGTGCAAGTTTTGTGGTGGACCCTCTAGAAGACAACAAACCTTAACTCGATTATGTGACCGTCTTGAACTGCCCTTTGAACCTTAGGGTTTGGGGCAGTACGGCGTGCCACATGTGAGGCGTTGGCTTGACCCTTCTACGGCTGGACCGCTACTACTGTGTCACACTCCGGGTTTTTGAACTCCGCTCAAGTGTTGAGCTTTAGGGAATCTTGGGTATTTGATCGATCGTTCGAAAACTTTAATACTGTCTATTTATCTAGAATGTGATGCAATGTGTGGAATTCATATTACTAGACATGAAATACGAAATATGTGATATTTCGCATTTATGATGTCTAAAGAGAATGTGGATTCCAGATATTGTAGTTTTACACTTTCTATTCTGTGACCGTAAGTGTAGTATGTAGTGGTATTGCCGATTGTCGTTGCTATACATCGACGACAATCGGTGTATGCATACTTACTTACGTTGATGATATGAGATATTATGTGTTGCTGAGATATGATGTGCAGGATTGTCGCGATTGAATAGCCGGGGGGTTTTATGTGAGATGAGAGTTTTATATTTTCATTCATGTAAATTCAAATGTAATGTAATATTCTTTTATTTGGGGCACTTCCGGGTTGAGGCTGATGCCTCCAGTGTTGTATATTATTTACTTTTCCGCATTAGGATGGACCCAAGGAGGGGAGCACAGGTGACCGGGTTCTGGGGTTCAGTGGGAGGCCATCTCGAGGAGTCGAGACCGGGTCTCCTAAACTCCAGAATTGGTAGGGTCGCTTGCCGCTCTCGTAGGGGTCCAGGGTGTGGGCGTGGCTATTCATCGCGACTGTGGAATCCGTATTTTCTATTGTTGGCTAAATAATAAATACGGACGTCCTAGTATATCCCACATTATATCTATGTTTCTACTGCGATATCTGTGATGTGATCATGTGATGTGCTGTGATAGATACAATATATATAGTATATATGATATATTATATAGACATTACTTATGTTTTACACCCGCACTAGCCCTTCCCTGCTCTGTCGTTAGTTACCTAACCTAACGGTGCACGAGGGGACATCGAGGCGAATATGGATGGCATAAGTGTACGTCGTATTTATCTATGATGTTTAGGTGACTTAAATGATGGGACTTCATTAATGTGATTAATGAAAGAAAAGAAACCTAAAAGATGTTGTAGAATCAAATTTTAAAATAAAAGGGTAGCTACAGTCTTGCTTTGCATTGCGGTATATATGATATACCCTGCACCTTATTCGATGGGGAAAGAGCCGAGATCCCTTCACCGGGAGTGACCTCTTTAGCAAAACTGGCAGATGCTACAAAACTCGGTTTGGTCTTTGATTGCTTTTGGAGTTTTGCTTTGCACAGTGATATATGTGATATATCCCGCACCTTATTCGACGAGGAAAGAGCCGAGATCCCTTCACCGGGAGTGACCTCTTTAGCAAAACTAATGAAAGCCTCAAAATCACTCCATTTCAAAATTTACTCGATTCTACAACGATATCAAGTTCATTACGCAATAGGTTTTCAGAAAAACCTGTCGTAGCCCTCCGTCATTTTAGATAAGTCCTACTTAGTATTCGTGCTACATTTGTTGACCTCCGTCAAGACGTAGTGTGCGGTAGCTAACTGGTATTTATCTGCTTTTGCATATGATGCAGATTGGATTAGGGTAGTCGTACGACCTTGTTGACCTCCGTCAAGGGTCGTGCGGGTGGGTTTGATTCAATCAAGAAATGACGGGTTGAACTTGGCTTGCACCCTGTGGTTTGTTGACCTCCGTCAAGGTCATGGGATGCTTGGGGCAAAACATTATCGGGAGTTTCAAGTGTTGAAATTTGCAATGAGATTGCATACCTTCGATGAGATAGTTGGATCCCGATACCCACTGCGAGTAATTGTTACTCCTGGGAGAGTTTTACACAGGACAATTAGCCAATCAAGTAGGTGTCTAGAAAGGTGTCAACGGGGTTACGCCTCTGGGAAAACGAGGTTTACTTTAATTTGGTCCCTGCGAAAGCACGGGGAACCTCCCTCAAAGTACCGACCGGCGAAGTTGTAGGGTGTAATTAATCCCGGATAGTATTTCCTTTTAGGGTTTAAAGGAAGATTTGATAAAAACAGTGGGAGCCATCCTGATTAGATAAAACAATAACCAATATGATCTTGCAAGAGCATACGCTAAAGTGTTTTCTTCTCTCTCTCTCCAGGTAGCGACCATGTCATGCCTTAATCAAGATAATAATATGGATGTATTGACTGAACCCACGTGTTATACTGTGCTGGGGAACGTTGGTTCCGTTCTTTCTTATAAGAGTTATAAGACTGAACAGGATATAGGGGAATACCAGGATTCCCATGCCACCCGAATGAAGAAAGTACATGTTGATGCATTTTCTTCGGGTGTGTTCGTTACAGAGAACTGTTTCTCCATTTGCCCTACGTCCTGGGTATTAGATACCGGGTCAGGATCCCATATATATAATCAGTTAAATGGGCTTAGAAAAGGTAGAAAACTTGGAGAAGGTGATAAAGACATAAGGGTTGGAAATGGTGCAATTGTTGCAGCTAAAACCGTCGGGGAATATCATCTTGTATTGCCAACTGGTAATACATTGGTTCTGAACGAATGCTATTACATGCCGAACCTGATATACAACATTATATCGGTTTCTTTACTAAGTAAAAAGGGATATAATTTTGTATTACAGGATAATGTTATGAACATTTTCCGTAACCAAAAGTTGGTTGGATTAGGCACGTTGTGCAATGGCATTTATGTTCTAAATCAATCAACGGTTCTAAGTATAACAAACACATACAAGAGGAAGAGTTCAGAACTGAACGAATCCTTTTTGTGGCATTGTAGACTGGGCCACATCAATGCGACATGACTAGCTAAGTTGCATAAGGTTGGATATTTGAATCCGTTTGAATTTTCATCTTATGACACTTGCCAGTCATGTCTTAAAGGCAAGATGACCAAAACTCCTTTTACGGGACACGGAGAAAGAGTTACGGAACTCTTGGGGCTGATACATAGTGATGTATGCGGTCCCATGTCTACACATGCCAGGGATGGTTCTGCGTACTTCATTACATTCACTGACGATCTCTCTAGGTTCGGGTATGTGTTCCTGATGAAACACAAATCAGAAGCTTTTGAGAAATTTAGAGAATATAAACAAGAAGTCGAGAACCAAACCGGAAAAAGTATTAAAATCCTACGATCTGATCGAGGAGGTGAATACTTGAGCATTGAATTCCTGGACTTCCTAAAAGAGAATGGGATTCTCTCTCAGCTGACTCCTCCATATACACCACAGCACAACGGTGTATCAGAACGGAGGAACCGCACCCTATTAGATATGGTGGGCTCTATGATGAGCATGGCTGAGTTACCTATTTCCTTCTGGGGATATGCACTAGAGACAGCAGCATACCTACTGAATAGGGTTCCTACCAAATCTGTGCCTACCACCCCATATGAGATATGGGAGGGGAAGAGACCATATCTTAATTTTATTAAGATATGGGGTTGCCCGGCCTATGTCAAAAGACAAAAACCGGACAAACTCGAGGCAAGGTCTGTTTTGTGTAAATTTGTTGGATATCCCAAGCATTCACGAGGGTATATCTTCTACCACAATGAGGAATAAAGAGTATTTGTTGTTCAACATGCCACCTTTTTAGAAAAGGAATTTCTTGCAAAAGAGATTAGTGGCTCTGAGGTAGAACTGGAAGAGGTTCCAGCTGTACAAACCACAACAGAAGATTTAGTGGAACCAGAGGATTCAGTAGCTCCCAACGAACCTCAGCCTCTCCGCCAATCTAGTAGGGTTCCTCGCCAACCTGAGAGATACTACGGTTTTCTCATGGATGGTGGGAGCGAGGATTGCATCATGGAGGATGATGACCCAACTAGCTTCGAGCAGGCCATCACGAATGGGGACTCAGTGAAATGGCTGGATGCAATGCGGTCCGAGATGGAATCCATGTACACCAACAAAGTATGGACATTGGAAGATGCTCCTGAAGGGGTAAAACCCATTGGGAGCAAGTGGATTTTCAAGAAAAAACTTGGTGTAGATGAGAAAGTGGAGACTTTCAAAGCTAGACTTGTTGCAAAGGGTTTTCGTCAAAGACCAGGTGTGGACTATGATGAAACTTTTTCTCCAGTGGCTATGCTTAAATCCATCCAGATCATGCTTGCCATCGCTGCATATCATGACTACGAAATCTGGCAGATGGATGTTAAGACCGCTTTTCTAAATGGTGATTTAGAAGAGTGCGTGTACATGACTCAGCCAGAAGGCTTCGTAGATAGTAGGAGCAGCGGGAAGGTGTGCAAGCTGCTTAAATCCATTTATGGATTAAAGCAAGCATCGCGGAGTTGGAACATCTGCTTTGACCTCGTTATCAAAGAGTTTGATTTCGTCAAAAACGTAGATGAACCTTGTATTTACAAGAAGGTAGCAGGGAGTAAGGCTGTCTTCCTCGTATTGTACGTAGACGACATACTCCTGATAGGAAATGACATTCCTATGCTGCAATCAGTTAAGCTCTTCTTATCACAAAGATTCTCAATGAAAGATCTAGGTGATGCCTCCTGCATATGGGGAATCAGGATCTATAGAGATAGATCTAAAAGGATATTGGGATTGTCCCAGTCCAGGTACATTGACACCATACTAAAGAGGTTTAGTATGGAAGAATCCAAGCGTGGGAACTTACCCACGATCTCTGGAGTCACTTTCTCCATTGAGATGTCTCCCAAGACTGATTTGGAGAGAGCTCGCATGCTAGGGATACCCTATGCTTCGGCTGTAGGCTCTATCATGTATGCAATGCTATGTACCAGACCCGATGTAGCATACTCACTAAGTGTAGTGAGTAGGTATCAAGCTGATCCTGGAGAGAGTCACTGGACAGCTGTGAAGAGCATTCTCAAGTACTTACGAAGGACTAAGGAGATGCTCTTGGTGTATGGTAACGGAGAACTCCAAGTGTAGTCCTTTACCGATTCGAGCTTCCAGAGTGATAAGGACGACTCTAAGTCGCAGTCGGAATTTGTCTTTACCCTTTACGGAGGGGCGGTTAGCTGGAAGAGTTCCAAGCAGGAAACCGTGGCAGACTCGATGATGGAGGTTGAATACATCGCTGCCAACGATGCTGCCAAAGAGGCTGTCTGGATCAAGAAGTTCATTACTGAACTTGGAGTGGTTCCATCCATTGAGCATCCAATACCTTTGTATTGTGATAACAATGGAGCGGTGCCTTTGGCCAAGGAACCCAGGTCCCATCAGCGATCCAGGCATATTCTGAGGCGGTATAACCTGATCCGGGAGATAGTTGATCGCCGGGAAATCGAGGTCAGGAGGGTTGACACGAAGAACAACACAGCGGATCCACTCACGAAGGCCATTCCCCAGATTCAGTTTGAGAGACTCTTCGGGATGCTCGGTATGCGATACTACAGCAGCTGGCCCTAGTGCAAGTGGGAGATTGTTAGTTGTATGTATGCCCTAGAGGCCAGTATTGTACAGATGATGTATATTATATTGGATGCTTGGACATATATAGAGATGAATTTCTTGCTCGATATGATAGTATGCTATCTGGTTGCTCTTTATCTTAACATGTATGCTAGTCTCTTTATACTGTCTTATGGTTACATGTTGGTAAAGCCCTTAGGATGTGTACTTGACTACCTGGACTATGATGCGGATCATACTAGTGGGGACATGGTAGTCCATAAGTACATCCTTCAAGGTCCCTAGTCGTGGGTGTATCGAGATGGGGCATCGATATACCAGTGTAGACTAGCGTATACGCTTCTCGACCTATGAGATGGGCGATGGATGATCCTATATCCATTGGTGTTTGACATCAGAGATGATGTACGGGTGCTCAGTGGAGACTGGGTACACTGGACGGACTCGCCGAGAACTCCCAGTTGGTATTATACCTCACGTCAGATGGCAGTTCTCTGGTGATACTTGTACATGTTAGTCTGTAGACCCGAGATCGTCATAGAGTCTTGTGTGATTCCCACTGTACTTTGATTTCCACCTTACCACGTCCATGAGGACGTGCAAAACGGTGGTTTTTGGGTACAGTCCCGAGTCACATGGAGGCAATGAGCGATAGGAGGGGTTTCGTCTCTCCCGGTATTAGGGGTTGATATTGCGCTGTGCTCGATTGGCCATAACAGGGAAGTCCCTGGCCAGGGCTGATTCAGAGATTTGCTGGTAAGTGTTACCAGTAGTTTCTCGACCCGTTATGAGCCTCACATCGGCACGACTTATCGGTTATTGGGGTCTGATATTTACCATCTCTAGACTTGATATGCGACATATAAGACGAGGAGACCGGACTGTACGAGAAGTGTTGCCGGTTGGCTCGACGGGAGTTGTAGCAGGTTTTCTTGTCTTCTTCTGATCGCTCAATACCCGGGTGGCCGTTACATTTAGCTGACCGCTTGCGGCTTGGGGGTGCTTGATATGATCATCATCCACTGCCGGCGTATTGACGAGTCTTAGAGTCCCACAAAGGAGTTACCTAGTCCAGGAGAAACGTTGTGGTGCGCGTATGCGATATGCGCATCGACCCAGTTAAAATGCGCGTATAGGATACCGTATATTAATCGGGCGGCTTGCTTTTTGTGGGGTCGTATGTGATATGACCGGATTGATAAATCAAGTGTTGATTTATCATTTAACCATTAGCTTCTCACTTGAAATCCTTTCTTGTGTTTGATGGATGTATGCATGCATGTATACTTTCTTCATAGATTCATGCACATATGGATGTGCATACATACATACATCATCTTTCATGGTTGATTATACATTGAAAATGGTGGCAATATAAGACTCACACCATGGTTTAAATATATGGATTATTATTTATATTTGTGTTAAAACAAAAATGGAAAAGAAAAGGTTAATAAATGGTTGTTTTCTACACACTTCCTTTACCTAACCATGCTCACCTACTTCTAACCATAGATTAACCTTCTCTTTGTGTTTCAACTCAAAGTAAATAATATCTTGAACATTTAACCATGGTTTGAGATGAGAAGTGATAAATATATATACATATATTTTCATTTTCTTTTAAGGGGGTTATTCTTTTCACTCTTGTTCAAAAAGGCCATCATCTTCTTCCTCCTTCTTCATTTGCTCTCTAGACTTTTGTAGTAAGAAAAATACTCAACAAGATAGGATTTTGAAGTGAGAATAAGAACCACAACATCATTCTACACAAGTTTAGCCCACTTGTTTATAGTGTTAGCTTCATTTCAATCTCTTGATAAAGTGAAGTTGCTAGCTTGGACAAAGCGGACTCCGGGTGGATCATCGTTGACCTAGAGGAGTTCAAGTAGACCTTTTCCAAACCCCAAGTAGCCAAGGAGTCTAGCATAGGGAGCTACAACGGTTGTACTCTCAAAACCCTAGCTTTTCTTACTTGAGATGATGTGTAGTTTTTGTAACCCTAATTTTTCTAGGAACGATTCTTTGTTTGTTAACTTAGCACCCTAAAAATACAATCTTTGGTACATGTGATGCTTCCAAACCCTTCATGAGGTGCAAGGTTAACCCAATAATTGTATCGTACGCGGTACTTTTGAGGCGGGATCACCGACTATTATATATATATATATATATATATCGACTCAGATTTAGGTAGTTTGCATACCCCTCCCGATTTACTTGTTAGTTAGATCTGTAGTTGCTTAGTAGATGTTAGGCTAGGCCGATGTCATACCTATTTCAAAAACTAACGAATCGAGAGTATTTTTAGGACAGGCAAAGGGATTCTACGGATATTTTCAAAAGACGCATCTTTTCTTAAAAACACCGTAGCCCTAAGACGCATCTTTTCTTAAAAACACCGTAGCCCTTATTTTCCTAAAAACCCCGATTCGTCTTGTTTCAAATGGCAAAACAGTATGACATAGATCCATCGATGTAGATACTGCATTGTTGTGTTTATTATTCATTTGCCGCATATTCTTGTTTTTCGCATCGCATCGCATGTTGAAACATGTTTATTGTTATATTAAAACCATGTTGTTAGGACACCAGCACCATTATCGATGATGCATATCTTCCACGTACACCTGCATGCCGGCTCACATACTTCATCATCGATAATTGCCATGTCACTACACTTTAGGACTGTTGCATTCAGGATATGACCCTTGCATGGCATACTTGTGTGCTTACATATTGTACACTCATACTTGTGCACATACCTATTGTACATTCATACTTGTGTACTTACAAATTGTACACCCATACTGTGCACATACCTATTGTACATTCATACTTGTGTACTCACATATTATATACTCATACTTGTGTACATACATATTGTACACCCATTCTTGCATACATATGTATTTGCACACACATAGATGATTCTGGCTTGATTTGAGATTTGGGAACCGCAAGATACTTTTAAAACTGATTCATTTTAAAAGAGCGGTCTTCCCTTGCTATGTGCATATTACTGTTTTATGTCGCATGATATACTGATATGCTTACATTCTTTTATATGTCGCATACATCATGCTTTATGATTATACTCATTAAGATATGTTGTTTCCATGATATTTTTGGATTTGGGAACCGTGGACATATCAAAATAAAGTATGTATTGTTTTAAAAACCCGGTTACCCTTGATATGATATTTCAGTGCGTCCATCATGTGTTTTCTCGGTTCTGAGAGTGGCACGTGAAACCCGATTCGAAGAGCGGTAGGCACCGTCTACGGGTACATGTGTTAGTTGTATGTATGCCCTAGAGGCCAGTATTGTACAGATGATGTATATTATATTGGATGCTTGGACATATATAGAGATGACTTTCTTGCTCGATATGATAGTATGCTATCTGGTTACTCTTTATCTTAACATGTATACTAGTCTCTTTATACTGTCTTATAGTTACATGTTGATAAAGCCCTTAGGATGTGTACTTGACTACCTGGACTATGATGCAGATCATACTAGTGGGGACATGGTAGTCCATAAGTACATCCTTCAAGGTCCCTAGTCGTGGGTGTATCGAGACGGGGCATCGATATACCAGAGTAGACTAGCGTATACGCTTCTCGACCCATGAGATGGGCGATGGATGATCCCATATCCATTGGTGTTTGACATCAGAGATGGTATACGGGTGCTCAGTGGAGACTGGGTATACTGGACGGACTCGCCGAGAACTCCCAGATGGTATTATACCTCACGTCAGATGGCAGTTCTCAGGTGACACTTGTACAGGTTAGTCTGTAGACCCGAGATCGTCATAGAGTCTTGTGTGATTCCCACTGTGCTTTGATCTCCACCTTACCACGTCCATGAGGGCGTGCAAAACGGTGGTCTTTGGGTACAGTCCCGAGTCACATGGAGGCAATGAGCGATAGGAGGGGTTTCGTCTCTCCCGGTATTGGGGGTTGATGTTGCGCTGTGCTCGATTGGCCGTAACAGGGAAGTCCCTGGCCAGGGCTGATCAGAGATTTGCTGGTAAGTGTTACCAGTAGTTTCTCGACCCGTTATGAGCCTCACATCGGCACGACTTATCGGTTATTGGGGTCTGACGTTTACCACCCCTAGACTTGATATGCGACGTATCAGACGATCAGACCGGACTGTACGGTAAGTGTTACTGGTTGGATTCACAGGAGTGTGAGCGGGCTAGCTCGTCGATCTTCTGATCGCTCAATACCCGGATGGCCGTTGCGTTTAGCAGACCGCTTGCGGCTTGTGGGTGCTTGATATGATCATCATCTGCTACCGGCGTATTGACGAGTCTTTAGAGTCCTACACAGAGGTTTCCTGGCTCAAGCGAAACGAAATAGGAGCGCATATGAGATATGTGCGGGACCGAGAATAATACCAGTATGTGATACTGTATTTGATTCTCGCGATTTGTAACATTGATCGGTTATATGCGTTATAGCCGGGTTATCGGATCAAGTGTTGATTCGATAAGTTGTTACTATTGATATTAGTCGGTTATATGCGATATGACCGGGTCGTTAAATCAAGTGTTGATTTAATGATTTAATGTATAATTATATATTTGATATATTACTTTACATTAACTAATATAGGTTCACTTTAAATGGATTTTCTCACTTGATGTGCATGATGTATATGTGATATACTTTTGTGCACTTGTATGTATCATATTTGATGATGCATGTTTATATGGTTAAGTATAAAGAATAAAACCATGGTTAAGTAGATAATTAGGGTTTTGTTTTAATCACTCATTTATTTATCCATTCCTTTTTATTTAAATAATTTTATGAAAACAAAATGGTTTTCTTTTTGTCATGAAGCTTGATGAAGCTTCATGAAGGTTTGACTCAAAGACCATTTTGTCTTCATGCTAAACCCTAACTATTCCCACTTACCATGGTTTGCTCTCTACACTTAACCTTAGTTTGATTATGATAAGTATTATTTTTCTTTTCATTTTAAAATAGACTTATCATAATTCTAGCTCATCTTCTTCTTCATCTTCAAGTTTGAAACCTTGAGGCCATCAATGGCAACTTGAGCTTGAGAGTGAGAAATCCAATTCTAAAGAGAACCCGCCTCCTATTTCTTCATCCTCTACCTCTTGCCAAGTAGTAAAGTGTGTTTTCTTCACAAATTTCATCACTTTGTGAAGTGGGAGCTTGATCTAGCGATGCCTCGACGTAGATCATCTTCGGCATCGTCGTCGATGACCAAGCCCGTTCATTCTCCGATGAAGCCGACGCAAGAGCCCGGGGTTCGACTTGGACAGCGAGGAGACTTCGTTGCGGAGCCGTGGAGGTGGATATCCGGATCTACAAAGGTTGTAGCATCTTAACTTTAGTTAAGTAGTTAACTAGTTTTGTTTTTCGCCTAGAATTCTAGTCTAAGATCCGTAGTCTAGGGTTTCTCGGCACCATTTTTTTTGAAATTGGCATGTTCGATGCCTTGTGAGACCTCACTAGAGTGCCTAGGAACCTTTCAACATGGTGGACCCGGTGAGGTACCCCGGGACAAGAAGACTCGTATATGTTAGACGGTGAGCCTGGCAGGGGAGTACTACCTACCGGTGATTGTATTTGAGCTCGGCGGATATCTGGAGGATACCGACCGAAGTTGAGAGATGAGACGGGCCGATCCGGACTGACGGAGCCCATGGGCCGATCCGGACTGACGGAGCCCTATATATATATATATATATATATATATATATATATATATATATATATGAGGATTTACGTGTCGATGCAAGGCACAGGTTTCATGATGTTTTCGAGTGTCGATGCTAGACACTCAGGTTCCATGATTTTAATATGTCGCGAGCGACACATGTTGATTTACATCCTCATACATCCATGCATATGCTTATGATATTTACATGCATGATGCTTATTGTCTTTAGGAGACACGTGGATGAGATCCACATACATACAGACATTGAATACATAGTTGGATGATATCCACATACTTATGGACTGCATGATATAGTTGACATTGATTCATGTTGATTACATTGATCTTACCTCATATTTATGATATGTCGTTACCTGAGGCACTGACACGAGCACATGGGATTACACTTATGTATAGATATTTACCCTGGCCACCTTTTCATGCTTCAGACATATTCATTGAGGTTTATATATATATTTGATCGTATTGACCTAGGATTGTGTCATACATACGATTTCTGCTCTGTGATGTTTTCTATTCACGAGTTGGCAACTCATCCCCGTTGTGCCACAGTTCTTGCAGGTTTTGCCGTACAGCTTTCATTGCGGCTTTCTGGCACACTGCTTCCCTTACGGGTGATTTGCTTTGGTAGGTGGGTTCTTTTGCTTCAGAACCACCATTGTATCTGTATTACTCAGTTGTATCTAGTAATTCCATCAACCAAACTTGTATATTGTTTCAGACTTAGAAAACCAGTTGTGTATTATTTCGACCTTAGAGTCGCGCGATGTAGTATTATGGTTTTCTTGATATTTTGAGTTTCTTTTGAGTTTTGGTCCTCGCCCTTCGGCGTTGTATATTACTGTTTGCGTGGTTGTGACCGTCGATTGACGAAGAGCTAGCTCCCGCTTGGGGATGCCTTTTATCATTGTATATATGCTTTTATCATGTTGTACCCCGTTCGGGGCCAGTATTTACAAAGGAAACTCTGCCGAAATTTTCAGAAAAAGACTATAGATTTTAAAAATGCATATTTGGCTTACTTATTTAAAAACCTTGTTTTTAAAACATGTTTCTTCACTTCTTAAAAACTAGTTTTCTTTATTTACTCCTTAAAATGGTTTTAGATTTCTGGGCTTTTGGCTTACTTGAATCAAATGAGGTTTTATAGACTTCATATGATTCAAGGGCCAGTCACGTGCTATTTTGGGTCATGACAAAGTTGGTATCAGAGCGCTAGGTTAACCTTGGTTCGAGTTTAAGTTTGACTATGCGGAGCCTAGAGCGTTTATATATATACGGCTTGACTTTACAGAACTTAGACTTAGTCGAGGGGGTATTATACCCGAACTTTCGTCGCGTAGGATGACCCTTGGTTGATGGAGTAGGTAGCTTGAGTAGAGTGACGTACCGTACGTATGTTCTGCGGCATATTTACGATACGCTACTCTGCTTAAGAAACCTTAGGATGTACATTTCTTTGCACGGTATTATATTCATTTCTATGATCTATCCTCATTGGTATCGGTTATGATTTCGCTGCCGCGATTGCACGGGAAGAGAGAGCTACGGCTAGAGTTGTGTCAGCTTGAGCTCATCACGGACAAGGACTAACCAGGGTGTGATTCCAGAGACGTACGATTGCATAGAGATGTCGTTTTATTGTGTTTTCGCGCCATGAGCGTTTGACGGATCGCTTTTACGAGATTTCTCGGACGTGCAGATCAGCACCAGAAGATCAGGCTACTACTAGAGGCCATCCAGAATGTAATGACCATTGATATATCGCTTATTCATGATGATTGAGGTGCTGTTCAGCATACAGACGAATGAGCCAGTTGCTGCTGCAAATGACGAGATATCGCCCAGATGATTGGAGCTACTGCGGCATGAGTATATACTTAGAGATATGATGGAAGGTCGCTAGTCACCCAAGGAGGAAAGACTAGGACATGTGGTTCGTTCGCTTACCCCGATGCGAGGTCATCAGATAGATTGATTCCAGCTAGAGACGACTTCACGCAGATTCGTTGAGAGTCGATTGAGACGATCGAATGTCAGGAACCCATTTCCAAGTTTAAAGTATTCGGAAGACAATGCAAGTAATGCTATGGACCCTCTAGAAGAATGAAACCCTAACTCGACGTAATGACCATGGAACGCCTTCGAACCTTAGGGTTTGCGGCAGTTTAGTGGTGCTATTTGTGAGGCTTGGGTTTTTCCCATCTACGGTTGGTCCACAGGTGCTGTGGCATGTACTGGAATACTATTAAACTGTACTCAAGATGTTGATCTCTTGGGGGATTATGAGGTTTTGACAAATCGATCGGATGGTTCGACATCATTCGGATATCTTGTGATGAGATACATTGCTTGGGAGACTCCAGATATGAGTATAGCCGTTGGAGCGCAGTCTATGCAGCCGCGAGAAGACGAGTCCGAATCAGTCGACATTGGAACAGAGTGGAGTAAAGAGTTCGCACGAGATTTCGACGAGATGACGTTCCACTCCACTGACATCAGAGATGCGATACGCATGCAGAGGCGTTGTATATGGATATACCTTCCAGAAGGAGTCGCGATGAGTATGCAGCCATTCCGGAACAAGAAACAGATATAGTAAAGGATGGTAACTTCCGGGCAATTCGGCAGAAACGAGATTTGAGAGAGACCTCGACAGGAACTTTCTGGAATACTATACGAGAAGACTTGGACCTAGGAGTGGTCATATTGCGCACACTCAGCAGGCCAGAGTTCGGCATCGTCGCCGAGATAGTGACCAGGTTCGGATAAAGGACCTCAACCAGATGCGTTGTGAATTGATCAAGAACGGATGGGTATGGAGTATATCTCCGCAGGTTGGGACGAGTTCCTGAGGACGTGTTCGGCTAGATATCTTCTACAGAGGGATGAAGATACCGAGTTCGTGATTTCGAGTCCGTGTGAGAGACTTCAGATTGACCGTAGCCGAGACCATTTGCAGTGTGCAGATAGAGACGTGACGTCGAAATAGACGATGATACAGACAAGCGGGACAAGAGGTTCGTGCGAGATGCTAACGAGCTGTTGTTACTCCCCGTTAAGATTAAAGGTCGGATATGTCTACAGAGGCGTTGGGATGCGACCAGTTTCCAAGAAGATGCTATGCTGAGGACGCAGATGTCCAGAGAGCGAGAAAAGATTATGCAAGGGTACCTGCCTCCGTACAGTTCGGCATAGGCGAGATCGGAAGAGACCTTGAGCAGGATTCCTTCCAGGACACTGCTGCGATAAGATTTGCACCCAAGATCAGATGTGGGATGTATATTCAGAGGACCAGAGGTCGGCGCCAGTGACGTGCTGCTTTACGAGTGGCTGTGAGGATTGACCCAGAGATGACCAGAGAAGAGCCAGGACGGAATCGTCCCTGTTAGCACACCTGACAAGGCCGATGAGCCGATGGATTGTGAGATTGGTAATCCACAGAGAAAATAAGGGCCCAGAGACAGAGGATTCCAGACCGTGAGCAGGAGGCAAGTAGATATCTTGCGCTGCTAGCATTGGATGCACCGACACCTTCTCGACTTTGAAGGAGGATATACCGACGATGGTACTTATGATTTGTGATTTGGTGATTTGATTATTACGTATCTGTCACCTTGGATTTTGGTATTTTGGGTGATCTATTCACATGATTTAGTCTTGATGACTGAGTTTCATGATATTTGTTTTCGTGCACCATGGTTGCACCTACTGGGTATTCATGTTTGTGCACAGGATGCGCTGTATTGGTATTTCTTGCACAGGATGCGCCAGTTTTATATTTCGTGCGTTTGTCGCACCAGATTTATGTTTCATGCATTTATCGCACCAGATTTATATTTCGTGCATTTGTTGCACCGGATTTATATTTCATGCGTTTGTTGCACCTGACATCGGTTTGATGTCATTCGATATGTTGATTTTGATTTCATGTCTATGTTATGCATGTGATTTGACTTGTGCTTTCGGCATAGTTTTCATACACTTTTAGTGTTTTGATTTGATTTGTGCACACTGATGCACATGGTTGTGAGATTATATACCGCGGTATACCTGATTTTGATTGAGCCGTATTGTATACCGTCGATTTTGATTTTGATATTGATGTTGATTTCTTGTTTTTTACATATTTTTAATTCTGAAAATAACACAGATTGAAAAAATGTCCAGAGAGTGTTCGAAAAGTCCGTATTTTGGTTCGATCGGAGTTTTAACTTCGTTAAAGTGTCGTCTAAAGTTCTAGGTCGGCTCTGATACCAATGTTAGGTTTACCTAGCACCTCATGAAGGGTTTGGAAGCATCACATGTCTCAAAATCAAAATTTTAAGGTGCTAAGTGAACATACAAAGAATCATCACTAGAAAATTAGGGTTTCATAACTAGAACAACATCACAAGAAACAAAGGCTAGGGTTTTGAGAGTACAACCTTTGTAGCTCCCTACGCTAGACTCCTTGGCCACTTGAGGGTTGGAAAAAGGTTCGCTTGAGGTCTTCTATTGCCCACGACGATCCACCCGAAGCTCCTTTGCCCAAAGCTCCTTGCTTTACTCGATGTATCAATGGAGTAGAGCAAACACCCTACACAAACCGGCTAGATGTGTATAGTACGATGATGTGGTTTGTATTCTTTGATCAAAACTCTTTCTTTTAATTAACCTCACTTAAGAAAATGATCAAGAGAGGAAGAAGATGGTGGCTTTGCTTTCTCACAAAAAGAAAAGAGATGCGAGTGTGAATAATTGAAATGAGAAAAGAATAATATATCTAAATTCCTTCTCACTTCAACCATGGTTAGAATTATCTAGATCTTTTCCAAAATGAGTTAAAAGGTAAAAGGATAATTAACTCAAGGTTAATAAGTGGTTGAAGCATGGTCAAAGATGATAAACATTAACCTCTTATGAATTATCCTTTCCTTTTTACAAAATGAAAAATAAATAGATAATTCTACAATGTAAGTCTTGCATTGCCACCAAACTTGTATCAACAACCATGATACAACGTATCCATGTATGTATCCATGCACATCATCACGTGCATACATGTATGCATACAAAATAGAAAAGAGTTTGATTAAAGAATTAATCTAAAAGTCATTTGTTAAATCAACACTTGATTTTACAAACCGGTAATATCACATATGACCTGACCAATAGAAAATGCCCGATTAATATGCGGTATCACATATCCGTATTTAATCGGGTCCCCGCGCATATCTCATATGCACACCACATCTTTTCGCCTGAGCTAGGAAACTTCATTGTGGGACTCTAAGACTCGTCAATACGCCGGCAGTAGGTAACGATCATATCAAATACCTACAAGCCGCAAGCGGTCAGCTAAACGTAACGGCCGCCCGGGTATTGAGCGATCAGAAGAAAACAAGCGAAGCTGCTACAACTCCCGTCGAGCCAACCGGCAACACTACCGTACAGTCCGGTCTCTTCGTCAGATATGCTGCGTATCGAGTCTAGGGATGGTAACGTCGGCCCCAATAACTCAATAAGTCGTGCCGATGAAAGGTCTATAACAGATCGAGAAACTACTGATAACACTTATCAGTAAATCTCAACAGCCCTGGGCAGGGACTTACTGATATAGCTAGTCGAGCACAGCACAGCATCAACTCCCAATACCGGGAGAGACGAAACCCCTCCTATCGCTCATCGCCTTCGTGTGTCTCGGGACTGTACCCAACGACCACCTGTTTGCACGACTCAGTAGAGCCGTGGTAGGGTGGCAATCAAAGTACAGTGGGAGAACACACAAGACTCTATGACGATCTCAGGTCTACAGACTAACCTGCACCAGTGTCACCTGAGAACTGCTATCCGACGATAGATATAATTCCATATAGGAGTTCTCGATGAGTCCGTCCAGTGTACCCAGTCACCACTGAGCACCCGTATATGATCTCGATGTCAAACATCGATGCATGTGGGAACATCCATCGCCCATCATATAGGTCTAGTATCATATACGCTAGTCTACTCTGATATATCGATGCCCCGTCTCGATACACTTACGACTAGGGACATTCCAGGATATGCTTATAAACTACAGATGTCCCACTAGTATGTTCTCCATCATAATCACAGTAGTCAAGTCTATATCCTCAGGGCTTTATCAACATGTATGAATGAATAAAAGCATGATCAAATCAACATGTCAGATAAAGAAGAACCAAATAGCATACTATCATGTCGAGCGAGAATGTACACTGAATATATATATATACATGTATAAATACATCCACTATCATATAATGGCCTCTAGGGCATACATATATCCAACACTAGGGTCCAGTGGGAAACCATCTCGAGGAGTCGAGACCGGGTCTCCTAACCCTAGAATTGGCAGTGATGCTTGCCGCTCTCGTAGGGGTCTAGGTATATAGGTTTGGATATTCATTGCGACTGTGGAATCCGTGTTTTATGCAGGCTCGATATAAAACACGGATGTCCTAGTATATCCAATATTTCATATGTTATCTTCTGCAGCAATGTTCTGTGATGAGATCATATTACTGCCTGAGACGAATGTTTATATTATATATATAAGATATATGTTATATTGCTGATTTCGTTTCAAATGTGATGCTTGGGAAGCATAATAAAATGGGACTTCATTAATGAGATTAATGAAACTAAAAGAAACCTAAAGATGTTGTAGAAACTTGTCTCGAAAACAGGTAGTTCTAGTTTTTGCTTTGCATAGCGGTATTCCTTGTAGAATATCCGGCACCTTATTCGATAAGGAAAGAGCGGAGACCCCTTCACCGGGAGTGTCCTCTTTAGCGAAACTAGCAGATGCTACAAACTCAGTTTGTCTTTTGGTTGTTTTTATAGTTTTTGCTTTGCATAGTGATATTTGTGAAATATCCTGCACCTTATTCGATGAGGAAAGAGCCGAGATCCCTTCACCGGAAGTGACCTCTTTAGAAAAACTAGAAAAGACCTAAAAAACATTCCATTTAAATCACTTGATTCTACAACGATATCAAGTTCATTACGCAAAGGGTTTTCTTAAAAACCTGTCGTAGCCTTCCGTCATTTCAGATAAGTACTACTTAGTATTCGTGCTACGTTTGTTGACCTTAGCCAAGGCGTAGTGTGCGTGTAGCTAAATAGTGCTTATCTGTATAAGCATATGATACGATTGAGTTAGGGTAGTCGTGTGACTTGTAGGGTTCCTAGGCACACTATAGAGGTCTCACAAGGCATCAACCATGCCAATTTCAAATTTTATGAGTGCCGTGAAACCCTAATACGGATCGTCGACTAGAAATTCAGGCGAAAAACGAAACTAGTTAACACCTTAACTAAAGGAGAGATGCTACAACCTTTGTAGATCCGGTTCTCCACTTCCTTAGCTCCACGTAGGCGTCCTCTCGCTGTCCATCTCGAATCCCGAACTCAATCGTCGGCTTCATCGGAGAAATGGGCGGACTAGGTCGTCGGCTTCGTGCCGAAGATGATCTACGTCGAGGCATCACAAGTTCAAGCTCCAACTTCACCAAGTTGTGAAACTTGTGAAGAAAATACCCTATACTACTTGGCAAGAGGTAGAGGGTGAAGAAATAGGAGGTGGGTTCACTTTAGAATTGGATTTCTCTCACTTTTGCTCAAGTTGCCATTGATGGACTTAAGCTTTTCTTGAAGAAGAAGATGATGAAGAAGAAGAAAGAATATGATAAGTGTTTTTTTCAAATTGAAAAGTAAATGAATACTTATCATATACTAACTAGGGTAGAGTGTAGAGAATAGACCATGGTTACTTGGATGGGTTAGGGTTAAGCATGAAGACAAGAATGGTTAAGAAGTCAAAGCTTCATGAAGCTTCAACTAGAAACAAATAAAGCCACCATTCTCATCTAAATCATTTCCAAATAAATAAATGAACAAACAAACAAATAAATGAATAAGCAAAACCCTAATCATCATATTAACCATGGTTTAATTCTATACACTTAACCAAATGATCAAGTATCATCAAACATGATACAAAAATGTGCACAAAAGTATATCACATATACAACTTGCACATCAAGTGAGAAAATCCATTTAAAGTGAACTAATACTAGCTAATGCAAAGTAATATATCAAATATATAATTATATATTAAATCATTAAATCAACATTTGATTTAACGATCCGGTCATATCGCATATAACCGACTAGTATCCTATGTATCGGCTTATCGAATCAATCCTTGATTCGATATCTAGGTTATATCGAATATAACCAATCGATACATCCATCGCGAGAATGAAATACGGTATCACATACACGCATTATTCTCGGTCCTGCACATATCTCATATGCGCTCCTATTTCGTTTCGCTTGAACCAGGAAACCTCTGTGTAGGACTCTAAAGACTCGTCAATACGCCGGTAGCAGATGATGATCATATCAAGCACCCACAAGCCGCAAGCGGTCTGCTAAACGTAACGGCCATCCGGGTATTGAGCGATCAGAAGATCGACGAGCTAGCCCGCTCACACTCCTTTGAATCCAACCAGTAACACTTACCGTACAGTCCGGTCTGTTCGTCTGATATGTCGCATATTAAGTCTAGGGGTGGTAAACGTCAGACCCCAATAACCGATAAGTCGTGCCGATGTGAGGCTCATAACGGGTCGAGAAACTACTGGTAACACTTACCAGCAAATCTCTGATCAGCCCTGGCCAGGGACTTCCCTGTTACGGCCAATCGAGCACAGCGCAACATCAACCCCCAATACCGGGAGAGACGAAACCCCTCCTATCGCTCATTGCCTCCATGTGACTCGGGACTGTGCCCAAAGACCACCGTTTTGCACGCCCTCATGGACGTGGTAAGGTGGAGATCAAAGCACAGTGGGAATCATACAAGACTCTATGACGATCTCGGGTCTACAGACTAACCTGCACAAGTGTCACCTGAGAACTGCCATCTGACGTGAGGTATAATACCATCTGGGAGTTCTCGGCGAGTCCGTCCAGTGTACCCAGTCTCCACTGAGCACCCGTACACCATCTCTGATGTCAAACACCAATGGATATGGGATCATCCATCGCCCATCTCATGGGTCGAGAAGCGTATACGCTAGTCTACACTGGTATATCGATGCCCCGTCTTGATACACCCACGACTAGGGACCTTGAAGGATGTACTTATGGACTACCATGTCCCCACTAGTATGATCTGCATCATAGTCCAGGTAGTCAAGTACCCATCCTAAGGGCTTTACCAACATGTAACTATAAGACAGTTTAAAGAGACTAGTATACATGTTAAGATAAAGGGTAACCAGATAGCATACTATCATATCGAGTAAGAAAGTCATCTCTATATATGTCCAAGCATCCAATATAATATACATCATCTATACAATACTGGCCTTTAGGGCATACATATAACTAACAATCTCCCACTTGCACTAGGGCCAGCTGCTGTAGTATCGCATACCGAGCATCCCGAAGAGTCTCTCAAACTGTATCTGGGGAATGGCCTTCGTGAGTGGATCCGCCGTGTTGTTCTTCGTGTCAACCCTCCTGACCTCGATCTCCCGGCGATCAACTATCTCCCGGATCAGGTGATACCGCCTCAGAATATGCCTGGATCGCTGATGGGACCTGGGTTCCTTAGCCAAAGCCACCGCTCCATTGTTATCGCAATACAAAGGTATTGGATGCTCAATGGATGGAACCACTCCAAGTTCAGTAATGAACTTCTTGATCCAGACAGCCTCTTTAGCAGCATCGTTGGCAGCGATGTATTCAGCCTCCATCGTCGAGTCTGCCACGGTTTCCTGCTTGGAACTCTTCCAGCTAACTGCCCCTCCGTAAAGGGTAAAGACAAAGCCCGACTGCGACTTAGAGTCGTCCTTATCACTCTGGAAGCTCGAATCGGTAAAGGACTCCACTTGGAGTTCTCCGTTACCATACATCAAGAGCATCTCTTTAGTCCTTCGCAAGTACTTGAGAATACTCTTCACAGCTGTCCAGTGATTCTCTCCAGGATCAGCTTGATACCTGCTCACTACACTTAGTGAGTATGCTACATCGGGTCTGGTACATAGCATCGCATACATGATAGAGCCTACAGCCGAAGCATAGGGTATCCCTTGCATTCGAGCTCTCTCTAAATCAGTCTTGGGAGACATCTCTTTGGAGAGAGTGACTCCAGAGATCGTGGGCAAGTTCCCACGCTTGGATTCTTCCATACTAAACCTCTTTAGTATGGTGTCAATGTACCTGGATTGGGACAATCCCAAAATCCCTTTGGATCTATCTCTACAGATCCTAATTCCCAATATGCAGGAGGCATCACCAAGATCTTTCATTGAGAATCTTTGTGATAAGAAGAGCTTGACCGATTGCAGCATAGGAATATCATTTCCTATCAAGAGTATGTCGTCCACGTACAATACGAGGAAGACAACCTTACTCTCTGCCACCTTCTTGTAGATACAAGGTTCATCTGGATTTTTGACGAAATCAAACTCTTTGATAACGACGTCAAAGCAGATGTTCCAACTTCGTGATGCTTGCTTTAATCCATAAATGGATTTAAGCAGCTTGCACACCTTTCCGCTGCTCCCACTGTCTACGAAGCCCTCTGGCTGAGTCATGTACACGCACTCTTCTAAATCACCATTTAGAAAGGCGGTCTTAACATCCATTTGCCAGATTTCGTAATCATGATATGCAGCGATGGCAAGCATGATCCGGATGGATTTAAGCATAGCCACTGGAGAAAAGGTTTCGTCATAGTCCACACCTGGTCTTTGACGAAAACCCTTTGCTACAAGTCTAGCTTTGAAAGTCTCCACTTTCCCATCTACACCAAGTTTCTTCTTGAAGATCCACTTGCTCCCAATGGGTTTTATCCCTTCAGGAGCAACATCCAAAGTCCATATTTTGTTGGTGTACATGGATTCCATCTCGGACCGCATAGCATCCAGCCATTTCACTGAGTCCCTACTCGTGATGGCCTGCTTGAAACTAGTTGGGTCATCATCCTCCATGATGCAATCCTCGCTCCCACCATCCATGAGAAAACCGTAGTATCTCTCAGGTGGGCGAGGAACCCTACTAGATCGGCGGAGAGGCTGAGGTTCATTTGGAGCTACTGAATCTTCTGGTTCTACTAAATCTTCAGTTACGGTTTGTGTATCTGGAACTTCTTCCAGCTCTACCACTTTGTCACTAATTTCTTTTTCAAGGAATTCCTTTTCTAAAAAGGTGGCATATTGAGAAACAAACACCTTTTGTTCTTCGGTATGGTAGAAAAAATATCCCTGTGAATTTTTAGGATATCCCACAAACTTGCAAAGAACTGACAGTGGCTCGAGTTTGTCTGGATTTTGCCTTTTGACATAGGCCGGACAACCCCATATCTTAACTCGTTTAAAATATGGTCTCTTCCCACTCCATATCTTATATGGTGTGGTAGGTACAGATTTAGATGGAACTTGATTCAATAGGTATGCAGCTGTCTCCAGCGCATATCCCCAGAAGGAAATAGGTAACTCAGCTGTGCTCATCATAGAGCGCACCATATCTAATAGGGTGCGGTTCCTCCGTTCTGATACACCGTTATGCTGTGGTGTATATGGAGGAGTCAGCTGAGAGAGAATCCCATTCTCTTTTAGGAAGTCCAGGAATTCATTGCTCAAGTATTCACCTCCTCGATCGGATCGTAGGATTTTAATACTTTTCCGGTTTGGTTCTCAACTTCTTGTTCATATTCTCTAAATTTCTCAAAAGCTTCTGATTTGTGTTTCATCAGGAACACATACCCGAACCTAGAGAGATAATGTAATGAAGTATGAAGAACCATCCCTGGCATGTGTAGACATAGGACCACATACATCACTATGTATCAGTCCTAAGAGTTCGGTAACTCTTTCTCCGTGTCCCGTAAACGGAGTTTTGGTCATCTTGCCTTTGAGACATGACTGGCAAGTGTCATAAGATGAAAATTCGAATGGCTTCAAATATCCATCCTTATGCAACTTAGCCAGTCGTGTCACATTGATGTGACCCAGTCTACAATGCCACAAGAAGGATTCGTTCAGTTCTGAACTCTTCCTCTTGTGTGTGTTTGTTATGCTCAGAACTATTGATTGATTTAGAACATAAATGCCATTGCACAACGTGCCTGATCCAACCAACTTTTGGTTACGGAAATTGTTCATAACATTATCCTGTAATACAAAATTATATCCCTCTTTACTTAATAAAGAAACCGATATAATGTTGCATATCAGGTTCGGCATGTAATAGCATTCGTTCAGAACCAATGTATTACCAGTAGGTAATTCAAGATGATATTCCCCGACAGTCTTAGCTGCAACAATTGCACCATTTCCAACTCTAATGTCTTTATCACCTTCTCTAAGTTCTCTACCTTTCCTTAGCCCATGTAACTGATTACATATATGGGATCCTGACCCAGTATCTAATACCCAGGACGTAGAGCAAATGGAGAAACAGTTCTCAGTAACGAACACACCCGAAGAAAATGCATCAACATGTACTTTCTTCATTCGGGTGGCATGGGAATCCTGGTATTCCCCTATGTCCTGTTCATTCCTATAACTCTTATAAGAAAGAACGGAACCAACGTTTCCCAGCACAGTATAACATGCGGGTTCGGTCAATACATCCATATTATTATCTTTATTAGGGCATGAAATGGTCGCTACCTGGAGAGAGAGAGAAGAAAACACTTTAGCGTATGCTCTTGCAAGATCAGATTGGTTATTATCTTATCTAATCAGGATGGCTCCCACTGGTTTTTATCAAATCTTCCTTCAAACCCTAAAAGGAAAGACTAGCCGGGATTAATTACACACTACAAGTTCGCCAATCTTTCAGCCAGGCCAGTGTCGGTACTTTGAGGGAGGTCCCCCGTGCTTTCGCACGAACCTAATTAATGTAAACCTCGTTTTCCCAGAGGCGTAACCCCGTTGACACCTTTCTAGACACCTATTTGATCGGCTAATTGTAATGTGTAAAACTCTCCCAGGAGTAACTCTTACTCGCAGTGGGTATCGGGATCCAACTATCTCATAGAAGGTATGCAATCTCATTGCAAATTTCAACACTTGAAATTCCCGATAATATTTTGCCCCTAGCAGCTATATGACCTTAACATAGTCAACAAATTATAAGTGCTAGTCAAGTCCAACCCGTCATTTCTCGATTGAATTAAACCCACCCGCACGACCCTTAACATAGTCAACAAAGTCGCACGACTACCCTAATCCAATCGCATCATATGCTTATGCAGATAAGCACTAATTAGCTACCGCACACTACGCCTTAACATAGTCAACAAACGTAGCACGAATACTAACTAGTACTTATCTAAAATGACGGAGGGCTACGACAGGTTTTTCTGAAAACCTATTGCGTAATGAACTTGATATCGTTGTAGGATCAAATGAAGTTTTGAAATGGAATGATTTTGAGGCTTTTCTAGTTTTGCTAAAAGGGTCACTCCCTGTGAAGGGATCGTCGGCCCTTTCCTCGTCGAATGAGGTGCGGGATATATCATATATATCACTGTGCAAAGCAGAAACTATAGAAGCAATCAAAAAAAAACCGAGTGTGTAGCATCTGCCAGTTATTGCTAAAGGAGTCACTCCCGGTGAAGGGATCTCGGTCCTTTCCTCATCGAATAAGGTGCAGGATATATCACATATACCGCTATGCAAAGCAAGAACTGTAGCTACCCTTTTTGTTTAAAATTTGATTCTACAACATCTTAGGTTTATTTTCTTTCATTAATCACATTAATGAAGTCCCATCATTTAAATACCTAAACATCACAGATAAATATGACGTACACTTATGCCATCCACATTCGCCTCGATGTCCCCTCATGCACCGTTAGGTTAGGTAACTAACGACAGAGCAGGGCAGGGCAAGTGCGGGTGCAAAACATAAGTAACGTCTATATAATATATCATATATACTAAATACTGTATCTATCAGAGAACATCACATGATCACATCACAGATAAAGCAGCAGAAGAAACATATGAAATATTGGATATACTAGGACGTACGTGTTTTTAATACGAGCCAGTATAAAACACGGATTCCACGGTCGTGATGAATAGCCAATCCCACACCCCTAGACCCCTACGAGAGCGGCAAGCAACCCTACCAATTCTAGGGTTAGGAGACCCGGACTCGACTCCTCGAGTTGGTCTCCCACTGGACCCCAGAACCCGGTTACTTGTGCTCCCCTCCTTGGGTCTATCCTAATGGGGAAAAATAAATAATATACAAAAGGTGACAACTTCCGCAACCTGGAAGTGCCCCAATAAAAGAATATTACATACAAGTTTTTACATGAATGAAAACGAAAAACACTCATCTCACATAAAAACCCCCGGCTATTCAAACACGACAATCCAATATAACATATCCAGCAACACATAACATCACATGTTATCAACGTAAGTAAATATGCGCATCCCAATTGTCGTTGACATATAGCAACGAAACCGGCGATTTCACATATTACACTTACGGTCACAGAAAAGAAAGTGTAAAACTACAACAGTTGGAATCCGCAACCTCTTTAGACATCGCATGCCTAATCAAATGAAATACTTAGACATCGCATGCCTAACAATTATAAACCCCGCATTTTAGTCCCATTATCGAAAACTCTTTTCAATATCACGTGAGACTAAACCGCTAGATTTATAACATTCATTCAGTTATCTCATAACTGTTTGTGAATTCCAATTATTGTATCCCATTCCGGATAAATAGAAAATATCAAACTTTCCGATCGAACATTCGAACACCCAAGTTTTCCCGAAACCGATCAACACATGAAATAAGTTCAAAGACATTCACTTCATGCCTCAGTACCAACGGTCCAGCCGTAGAAGGGTCAAGCCAACGTCTCACATGTGGCACGCCGTACTGCCCCAAACCCAAACGTTCAAAGGGCAGTTCAAGACGGTCACATAATCGAGTTAAGGTTTGTTGTCTTCTAGAGGGACCATCGCGTTACTTGCACTACGTCATTAAACTACGGAAAAGTCCAACAATTGGAAATTTCCCGGCAGGGGAAAGATTGGGTATTTACATCCGGTCGAACTTTTTAACATATTCTAAAATATCCGGAAAACACATAGACGAAGTCTGATAATCCGATCGAATCTACGAACTCCCAATAGACCCCAGAAAATTCAACTCTTGAATAAATGTTAAAAATTTCCAGGAAAACCAGCACTGCATAATGAGAATTACTGTACAAAATTAAATGCATGAGGAGACCACATGGCCGCGGAACCGCCGCATTAGCCATGCTAATGCCGCGGTTCTGCCGCACTTTGGTGGATTCAGGGGTACGGGCTTCACAGTAATTCTTAAAATTCCCTGCTGAATTTTCTGCATATTTTTAATATCGAAAAATCCCCGAAATTGAAAAATGTACAGAGAGCATTTTTTGAGTTAGGGTTTCGGTTCGTTCGGATTTCAAACGTCGTCTAGATTTTGCCTAAGGATCTATCTAGGCTCTGATACCACTGTAGGGTTCCTAGGCACACTATAGAGGTCTCACAAGGCATCAATCATGCCAATTTCAAATTTTATGAGTGCCGTGAAACCCTAATACGGATCGTCGACTAGAAATTCAGGCGAAAAACGAAACTAGTTAACACCTTAACTAAAGGAGAGATGCTACAACCTTTGTAGATCCGGTTCTCCACTTCCTTAGCTCCACGTAGGCGTCCTCTCGCTGTCCATCTCGAATCCCGAACTCAATCGTCGACTTCATCGGAGAAATGGGCGGACTAGGTCGTCGGCTTCGTGCCGAAGATGATCTACGTCGAGGCATCACAAGTTCAAGCTCCAACTTCACCAAGTTGTGAAACTTGTGAAGAAAACACCCTATACGACTTGGCAAGAGGTAGAGGGTGAAGAAATAGGAGGTGGGTTCACTTTAGAATTGGATTTCTCTCACTTTTGCTCAAGTTGCCATTGATGGACTTAAGCTTTTCTTGAAGAAGAAGATGATGAAGAAGAAGAAAGAATATGATAAGTGTTTTTTTCAAATTGAAAAGTAAATGAATACTTATCATATACTAACTAGGGTAGAGTGTAGAGAATAGACCATGGTTACTTGGATGGGTTAGGGTTAAGCATGAAGACAAGAATGGTTAAGAAGTCAAATCTTCATGAAGCTTCAACTAGAAACAAATAAAGCCACCATTCTCATCTAAATCATTTCCAAATAAATAAATGAACAAACAAATAAATAAATGAATAAGAAAAACCCTAATCATCATATTAACCATGGTTTAATTCTATACACTTAACCAAATGATCAAGTATCATCAAACATGATACAAAAATGTGCACAAAAGTATATCACATATACAACTTGCACATCAAGTGAGAAAATCCATTTAAAGTGAACTAATACTAGCTAATGCAAAGTAATATATCAAATATATAATTATACATTAAATCATTAAATCAACATTTGATTTAACGATCCGGTCATATCGCATATAACCGACTAGTATCCTATGTATCGGCTTATCGAATCAATCCTTGATTCGATATCTAGGTTATATCGAATATAACCAATCGATACATCCATCGCGAGAATGAAATACGGTATCACATACACGCATTATTCTCGGTCCTGCACATATCTCATATGCGCTCCTATTTCGTTTCGCTTGAGCCAGGAAACCTCTGCGTAGGACTCTAAAGACTCGTCAATACGTCGGTAGCAGATGATGATCATATCAAGCACCCACAAGCCGCAAGCGGTCTGCTAAACGTAACGGCCATCCGGGTATTGAGCGATCAGAAGATCGACGAGCTAGCCCGCTCACACTCCTGTGAATCCAACCAGTAACACTTACCGTACAGTCCGGTCTGTTCGTCTGATATGTCGCATATCAAGTCTAGGGGTGGTAAACGTCAGAACCCAATAATCGATAAGTCATGCTGATGTGAGGCTCATAACGGGTCGAGAAACTACTGGCAACACTTACCAGCAAATCTCTGATCAGCCCTGGCCAGGGACTTCCCTGTTACGGCCAATCGAGCACAGCGCAACATCAACCCCCAATACCGGGAGAGACGAAACCCCTCCTATCGCTCATTGCCTCCATATGACTCGGGACTGTGCCTAAAGACCACCGTTTTTCACGCCCTCATGGACGTGGTAAGGTGGAGATCAAAGCACAGTGGGAATCACACAAGACTCTATGACGATCTCGGGTCTACAGACTAACCTGCACAAGTGTCACCTGAGAACTGCCATCTGACGTGAGGTATAATACCATCTGGGAGTTCTCGGCGAGTCCGTCCAGTGTACCCAGTCTCCACTGAGCACCCGTACACCATCTCTGATGTCAAACACCAATGGATATGGGATCATCCATCGCCCATCTCATGGGTCGAGAAGCGTATACGCTAGTCTACACTGGTATATCGATGCCCCGTCTCGATACACCTACGACTAGGGACCTTGAAGGATGTACTTATGGACTACCATGTCCCCACTAGTATGATCTGCATCATAGTCCAGGTAGTCAAGTACCCATCTTAAGGGCTTTACCAACATGTAACTATAAGACAGTTTAAAGAGACTAGTATACATGTTAAGATAAAGGGTAACCAGATAGCATACTATCATATCGAGAAAGAAAGTCATCTCTATATATGTCCAAGCATCCAATATAATATACATTATCTATACAATACTGGCCTCTAGGGCATACATATAACTAACACGACTTTGTTGACCTTAGCCAAGGGTCGTGCGGGTGGGTTTAATTCAATCGGGAAATGACGGGTTGAACTTGGTTAGCGCTTATGATTTGTTGACCTTAGCCAAGCTCATAAGTTGCTAGGGGCAAAATATTATTGGGAATTTAAAGAGTTGATATTTGCAATGAGATTGCTGTTAGTTATATGTATGCCCTAGAGGCCATTACTGTACATACGAAGTATATTGTAGTGGATGCTTGGACATATATAGGGAGGACTTTCTTGCTCGACATGATAGTATGCTATCTGGTTACACTTTATCTTAACATGTAATCTGATTGTCTCTATGTTACATGTTGATAAAGCCCTTAGGATGAGTACTTGACTACCAGGACTGTGATGCAGATCATACTAGTGGGGACAGTGTAGTCGCAAGTACATCCTTCAAATGTTCCTAGTCGTGGGAGTACCGAGATAGGGCATCGATACTCCAGAGTAGACTAGCGTATGCGCTTCTTGATCCATATGATGGGCGATGGATGATCCCATATCTATTGGTGTTTGACATCAGAGAAGAGAAGGTATACGGGTGCTCAGTGGAGACTGGGTATACTGGACGGACTCGCCGAGAACTCCCAGATGGTATTATACCTCACGTCAGATGGCAGTTTGCTGGTGACACTGGTGCAGGTTAGTCTGTAGAGTCTTGTGTGATTCCCACTGTGCTTTGATTTCCATCATACCACGTCCAAGAGGGCATGCAAAAAGGTGGCTTTTGGGTACAGTCCCGAATCACATGGAGGCAATGAGCGATAGGAGGAGATTCGTCTCTCTCGGTATAGGGAGTTGATGTTGCGCTGTGTTTTCTTGGCTATAACTGGAAATCCCTGGCCAGGGTTGCTGAGATTTACTGGTAAGTGTTATCAGTAGTTTCTCGAACTGTTATAGACCTCATATCGACACAACTTATCAAGCTACTGGGGTCTGACGTTTATCACCCTTAGGCGAGATATGCGACATATCAGATGAAGAGACCGGACTGTACGGGAGTGTTACTGGTTGGATTCACGGGAGAAAGTACATGATTGCTTGTTGATCTTCTGATCGCTCAATACCCAGGTGGCTGTTACGTTTAGCTGACCGCTTGCAGCTTGTGGGTGTTTGATATGATCATCACCTACTGCCGGCGTATTGACGATTCTTTAGAGTCCTACACAGAGGTTTCCTGGCTCAGGCAAAACGGAGTAGGAACACATATATGATATGTGCGGGACCGAGGAAAATACGTGTATGTGATACCGTATTAGATTCTCGCGATATGAGATATCGGCCGGGTATATGTGATATAGCCGGGTCATCAGATCAAGTATTGATTCGATGAACTGATACAGATTATATTAGTCGGTTATTTGTGAAATAGCCGGATTATCGGATCAAGTGTTGATTCGATAATTTAATGTATAATTATATATTTGATATATTAAATTACAATAACTAATATAAGCTCACTAAAAGATTCTTTTTCTCGCTCGGGTAATACATTGATATATATACGATATATGTTAATTGTATTATTTTATTTTGTTACAATAAATATTGTATATGTGATATATAATATTGTAACATGTTATGGTTATAAATACAACATGATTAGTGGAGATTAAACATGGTTAGGGTTTGATTTGGGTTAAACTTTCTATTAGCTTCTAGAAGCTTTGCTTTTGTTTTAAGCAAAGATATTTGTTATGATATTTTGTGAGATATTTGTTTAAGCCAACCCAACCCTTTAAGCCTAGTTAACTCTCTACAATGGTTAGCTTTTCTTTTATCAACCATGGTTGCATTTTTAATCTCACTATGGATTCATTATTCATCACAAAAGGTTTTGGATATTCTTCTTCTTCTTCCTTGGTGAAAAGCTCTCTAGCTTTTTTCTTTGTGATGAAAATGAGTGAGATTAAGAAAACAAATGAGAGCTAAATTCCTACTTCATCATCCTAATCTATTCTTGCCAATTAGATTAGGGTGTTCACTTCATTTAGTGAGTGAGAGTTTGTGTTAAAGAAACTTCAAGGTAGATCATCTTAGTTATCGAAGATCGGAAGCAAGCTTGCATCTTTCTCTTCGTGGAGCCTCTTTAGAGTCCGGGAACTTGATGATCGTAGTGAAGGGACCACAACACGGAGCTTATGAAGTGAAGGACCGGACTACAAAGGTTGTAATCCCTAACTCTTAGATGTAAAGTTGTTTACATGCTTTGTTTCGCCTAATCTCTAGTCTAAGATCTTGGTTAGGGTTGTTCGGCATGTCTAAATTTTAAATCGGGTATGGTTGATGCCTTATAAACCCTTGTGAGAGTGCCTAGTAACCTTACAGTGGTATCAGAGCCAAGCCAGAGCTTTAGGCGAAGTCTAGACGAAGTTTAAAGTCCGATCGAACTCCGAATACCCGATAAAACCTAGTTTCTGGAAATTTTTTCAGAAGTTGACATTTTTCATATTAAAAATACTCAGAAAATTAAGCAGGTGAATATAAGGATTACTGTGAAAAACGAGCAATTAATACTATTAAAGAGCCGCGGAACCGCGACAATGACATGCCTTGCGCGGCGGTTCCGCGGTCGTACAGTGGACTTATTGTTTTCTTTTTGCACAGTTATATCCGTATGTATTTTCTGATTGTTCTGGGAATTTTTAATTCTACTCAAGTGTTGAGTTTTCTGGGATGTATTGGGAACTCGTTGATTCGATCGGAAAGTTTAACTTCGTTTAAGTTTTTTCCGGATAATTTAGAACGTATTAAAAAGTTCGACCGGATATCAATAACTCACTTTTTCCCCTGCCGGAAAATTACCAAGTGTTGGATTTTTCCATAGTTTGAGAACGTTCTAAGTCGTGCAAGTAACGCGGTGGACCCTCTAGAAGAACAAAAACCTTAACTCGATTATGTGACCATCTGAACCGCTTCTAAATCTTCGGGTTTGGGGCAGTACGGCGTTGTCACTTGTGAGGCGTTGGTTTGACCCTTCTACGGCTGGACCATTGGTACTGTGGCATGTGATGGATATTTTTTTGAACTCCGCTCAAGTGTTGAGCTATTTGGGAAATCTTGGGTGTTTGTTTATTCGATCAGAAAGTTTAACATTGTCTATTTATCTGGAATGCGATACAATATTTGGAATCCACAAGAAGTTATGAGATAACTAATTTGAATGTTATAAATTTAGCAGTTTAGTCTCAGATGATCGGTTGCCACGGGATTTTGATGCGATCAAAAGTTCGTCGCAATCACGTAGCGTACGCGGATACTCGTCGGGTAAACTTAATAGATAGCCATGCTCCATAGCCCCGACCAAGTGACTGTAGGAAAACCCCGTTGCCAAAAGCATCCGTTAGGGTGCTCGCGGCAGCGGTGCACTTCATCGACGACATCCGGGGGTGCGGCCGTCTACTAAAGTTTGCGACGAGCATTCGATCAGGATGTCGGGAATCTTGTTGAATTACCCGACTTGATATTGAAAAGAGTTTTCGATATAGAGACTAAAATGCGGGGTTTATAATTGTTAGGCATGCGATGTCTAAGGAATTCATTTTGTTAGGCATGCGATGTCTAACGAAGTTGCGGATTCCAACTGTTGTAGTTTTACACTTTCTTTTCTGCGACCGTAAGCATAGTATGTGGTGTATCGCCGGCTTCGTTGATATACATCAACGACAATCGGGATACACATACTTGCTTACGTTGATGATATGTGATATTATGTGTTGCTGTGATATGTTATATTGGATCGTCGCGTTTTGAATAGCCGGGGGTTTTATGTGAGATGAGGGTTTTTCTTTTTCATTCATGTAAAATTCATTGTATGCAATATTCTTTTATTGGGGCACTTCCGGGCTGAGGATGATGTCACCATTTTATATTATTTACTTTTCCACATTAGGTAGATCCAAGGCGGGGAGCATAAGTAACCGGGTTCTAGGGTCCAGTGGGAGACCATCTCGAGGAGTCGAGACCGGGTCTCCTAACCCTAGAATAGGCAGTGTTGCTTGCCGCTCTCGTAGGGGTCTAGGGATGTGGGTTTGGCTATTCATCGCGACCGTGGAATCCGTGTTTTATACATGCTCGTATTAAAACACGGACCTCCTGGTACATCCAATATTTCATATATGTTCTTCTGCTGCAATGTTCTGTGATGAGATCATATTACTGCCTGAGACGAATGTTTATATTATATATATGAGATATATGTTATATTGCAAATTTCGTTTCAAAAGTGATGCTTGTGAAGCATGATAAAACGGGACTCATCAATGAGATTAATGAAATAAAAGAAACCTAAAGATGTTGTAGAAACTTGTTTAAAAACTGGTAGCTCTAGTTCTTGCTTTGCATAGCGGTGTTCCTTGTAGAACATCCAGCACCTTATTCGATGAGGAAAGAGCCGAGATCCCTTCACCGGGAGTGACCTCTTTAGTGAAACTAGCAGATGCTACAAACACGGTTTTTCTTTTGATTGCTTCTATAGTTTTTGCTTTGCATAGTGGTATTTGTGAAATATCCTGCACCTTATTCGATAAGGAAAGAGCCGACGATCCCTTCACCGGGAGTGACCTCTTTAGCAAAACTAGAAAAGGCCTAAAAAACATTCCATTAAAAATCACTCGATTCTACAACGATATCAAGTTCATTACGCTCATGGTTTTCTTAAAAACCTGCGTAGCCCTCCATCATTTCAGATAAGTACTACTTAGTATTCGTGCTACGGTAGTTTGGCATGCGTCAAGGCGTAGTGTACGGTAGCTAACTAGTGCTTATCTGCTAGCATACGATGCGATTGGATTAGGGTATTCATACGGCGTTGTTTGGCATGCGTCAAGGGTCATGAGGGTGGGTTTAATTCAATCAGGAAATGCACGGGTTGAACTTGACTAGTGGACCATGGGTTGTTTGGTATGCGTCAAGGTCATAGCATGCTAGGGGTAAAAGAATTTTCGGGAATTTCAAGTGCTGAAATTTGCAATGAGATTGCATACCTTCTATGAGATAGTTGGATCCCGATACCCACTGCGAGTAAGAGTTACTCCTGGAAGAGTTTTACACATTCCAATTAGCCGATCAAGTAGGTGTCTAGAAAGGTGTTAACGGGGTTACGCCCCTGGGAAAACGAGGTTTATTTTAATTAGGTCCATGCGAAAGCACGGGGAACCTCCATCAAAGTACCGGCACTGGCCTGGATGAAAGATCGGCGAACTTGTAGGGTGTAATTAATCCCGGCTAGTCTTTCTTTTTAGGGTTTGAAGGAATATTTGACTAAAACAGTGGGAGCCAACCTGATTAGATAAATTGATAACCAATCTAATCTTGTAAAAGCGCACGCTGAGTGTTCTCTTCTCTCTCTCTCTCCAGGTAGAGACCATGCCACGCCTTAATCAAGATAATAAAATGGATGTATTGACCGAACCCGCTTGTTATACTGCGCTAAGGAACGTTGGTCCCACTCCAACTTATAATTGTTATAAGTCAGAGCAGGAAACAGGGGATTACCAGAATTCCCGTACCGCCCAAACGAAGAAAGTGCATGTTGATGTATCGTCTTCGGGTATGTTCATTACCGAGAACTGTTTCTCAGTATCCTTTACGTCCTGGGTATGAGATACCGGATAAGGATCCCGCAAATGTAATTTGTTACATGGGCTACAGATAGGTAGAGAACTGAGAACGGGTGATAAGTTTCAAGAGTTGGAAATGATGCAAGTGTTGCAGCCAAGTCTGTTAGCAGTTATCACCCTGTATTACCAGAATACATTGATTCTGAACAAATGTTATTAGATATCGAACCTGATATACAACATCATATCAGTCTCTTTATTAGTAAAGAAGGATATAATTTTGTATTGTTGGATAATATTTTGAACATTTTCTATATCAAGAGTTGATCGGGTCAGGCACGTTATCTAAAAGCATAGACGTTCTAAATCAAACCACAGTTCTTAACCATACAGAACACGCACAAGAGGAGGAGTTCAGAAATGAACGAATCCTTCTTGAGGCATTGTAGACTAGGTCATATCAATGCGACCCGACTAGCTGAAGTTACATAACGATGCATATTTAAATTAGTTTGGATTTACATCTTATAAAACTTGCCAGTCATGTCATAAAGATAAGATGACTACAGCTCCGTTTATTAGAAACAGAGAAAGAGTTACTGAACTCTTGGGATTGATACATGTTGATGTATGAAAGTCCCCTGTCTACATATGCCAGGACCGGTTCTTTGTACTTCATTACATTCACTGATGATCTCTCAAGATTCAGACATATGTTCCTGTTGAAACACAAGTCCGAAGCTTTTGAGATATTCACAGAATATAAGTTAAAAGTAGAGAACCAAAAACGGGTAAAAGAATTATATCCTTTGATGAGATCAAGGAGGAGAATACTTGAGCACGGAATTCCTGGACTATTCTAAAGGAGAATGAGATTCTCTCTCAGCATTACTCATCCGTATACACTACAGCACGTCGGTGTATCGGGGCGGAGCAATTACACCCTATGTGATATGGTGTGCTCTATGATGAGTACTACTGAGTTGCCTATTTTCTTTTGGGGTTATGCACTTGTGAAGCTGCATACCTATTGAATAGGGTTTCAATCAAATCAGTTGCCTACCACTTCATATGTGATATGGAATGGGAAGAGCCCATATCTTAAGTAAGTTAAGATTTGGGGTTATCCGGCCTATGTCTAAAACTAAAATCCAGACAAGCTCGAGGCAAAGTCAGTTCTGTGGAAGTTTGTTGGATATCCCAAGCATTCGCAAGCGAATATTTTCTACCAAACCGAGGAACAAAAGATGTTTTGTTTCTCAGCATGCCACCTTTGTGAAAGAGAATTTCTTGTGAAGAAATTATTGGTCATGAGGTAGAACTGGAAAGAGTTCCAGCTATACAAACTGCAGCTGATAATTTGGTAGAACCAAAGAATTCAATAGTTTCCAACGAACCTCGGCCTCTCCGCCGATCTGGTAGGGTTTCTCATCCACCTGAGAGATACTTCGGTTTCTCTATGAAAGTGGCAGCGAGGATTGCATCATAAGATGATGACCCAACTAGTTTCGAGCAGGCCATCGGGAGTGGGACTCTGTAAGAATGGCTGGATGCTTAGCAATCTGAGATGGAATCCTTATACACCAACAAAGCATGGACTTTGGTTGCTTTATCTGAAGGGTTAAATCCCCATCAGGAGCAAGTATATCTTGAGAAGATTACTTGGTGTTTATGGAAAAGTTGAGACTTTCAAAGCTATGCTTAAGTCCATCCAGATCCTACTTGCCACGGCTACAAACCATGACTACGATATCTGGCGGTTGGGTGTCATGACTGCTTTTCTAAATGATGATTTGGAAGAAAGCATCTATAAGTACACAGCCAGAGGGCTTCGTAGACAGTGGGAGCAGCGGAAACGTGAGCAAGATGTTTTGTGTGATAAATCAGGCATCGCGGAGATGGAACGTCTGTTTTGATGTGGTAGTCAAAGAGTTTGACTTCATCAAAATGGTAGATGAATCCTGTATATACAAAAAGGTAGTAGAGAGTATGGTGGTGATCCTCGTAGAATACGTGGATGACATACTGTTGATAGGGAAGGAGTTTCTTATGCTACGCTCGGTCAATCTCCTCTTATCACAAAGATTCTCCATATAGGATCAAGGTGATACCACCTAAATCCTGAGTTATGGATTTACGAGATAGATCAAATTGGATGTTAGGATTCTCATTAGTTGTAGTGAGATGGTATCAATAGATCCTGGGGAGAATCACTGGAAAGGTTCCTGGGTGATAAGGACGACTGAAAGTCAGTCGCAGGCATTGTCTTTACCTTCAGTTGAGGGACGGTATGTTGGAAGAGTTCCAAGCTAGATACCGTGACATACTAGACGATTAAAGGCAAGATACATCGTTACCAAGGATGATACCAAAGAGACAGCCTGGATATATTTTAGTTCATGTGATGAACTTTGTTCCTACCATTGCGTGACAATGGAGTTGTGGCTTATGCCAAGGAACCCCCGTCCCATCAGAAATCCAGATATAATTCTTAGGCAGTATCACCTGATCATGGAGATGGTTGATCTCCAGGCAGATCGAGGTTAGGAGAGTAGACACAGAGGACAACAGCGCGGATCCACTCACAAAGGCCTATTTCCCAGTAGAGACTTTTATGGGATGGTTGAGTATGAGATAGTTCAACCACAGCTGATTGTTGGGTATGCGATACCACAACAGATGGCCCTAGTGCAAGTGGGAGATTGTTAGTTATATGTATGCCCTAGAGGCCATTACTGTACATACGATGTATATTGCAGTGGATGCTTGGATATATATAGGGAGGACTTTCTTGCTCGACATTATAGTATGCTATCTGGTTACACTTTATCTTAACATGTAATTTGATTGTTTCTATATTACATGTTGATAAAGCCCTTAGGATGAGTACTTGACTATCAGGACTTTGATGCAGATCATACTAGTGGGGATAGTGTAGTCGCCAAGTACATCTTTCAAATGTTCCTAGTCGTGGGAGTACCAAGATAGGGCATCGATACTCTAGAGTAGACAAGCGTATGCGCTTCTTGACCCTTATGATGGGCGATGGATGATCCCATATCCATTGGTGTTTGACATCAGAGAAGGTATACGGGTGCTCAGTGGAGACTGGGTAAAGTGGACAGACTCGCCGAGAACTCCCAGAAGGTATTATACCTCACGTCAGATGGCAGTTCTCTGGTGACACTGTTACAGGTTAGTCTGTAGACCCGAGATCGTCATAGAGTCTTGTGCGATTCCCACTGTTCTTTGATTTCCATCATACCATGTCCAAGTGGGCGTGCAAAAAGGTGGCTTTTGGGTACAGTCCCAAATCATATGGAGGCAATGAGCGATAGGAGGGGATTCGTCTCTCCTAGGATAGGGAGTTGATGTTGTGCTGTGTTTGATTGGCTTTAACTGGAAATCCCTGGCCAGGGTTGCTGAGATTTACTGGTAAGTGTTATCAGTAGTTTCTCGAACTGTTATAGACCTCATATCGACATGACTTATCAAGCTACAGGGGTCTGACGTTTACCACCCTTAGGCGAGATATGCGACATATCAGACGAGGAGACCGGACTGTACGGGAGTGTTACTGGTTGGATTCACGGGAGAAGGTACAAGCTTGCTTGTTGATCTTCTGATTGCTCAATACCTGGGTGGCTGTTACGTTTAGCTGACCGCCTGCAGCTTGTGGGTGTTTGATATGATCATCACCTACTGCCGGTGTATTGACGATTCTTTAGAGTCCTACACAGAGGTTTCCTGGCTCAGGCAAAACGGAGTAGAAACACATATTTGATATGTGCGGGACCGAGAACAATACGTGTATGTGATACCGTATTAGATTCTCGCGATATGAGATATCGGCCGGGTATATGTGATATAGCCGGGTCATCAGATCAAGTGTTGATTCGATGAACTGATACAGATTATATTAGTCGGTTGTTTGTGAAATAGCCGGATTATCGGATCAAGTGTTGATTCGATAATTTAAAATATAATTATATATTTGATATATTAAATTACATTAACTAATATAAGCTCACTAAAAGATTCTTTTTCTCACTCGGGTAATACATTGATATATATGTGATATATGTTAATTGTATTATTTTATTTTGTTACAATAAATATTGTATATGTGATATATAATATTGTAATATGTTATGGTTATAAATGCAACATGATTAGTGGAGATTAAACATGGTTAGGGTTTGATTTGGGTTAAACTTTCTAGTAGCTTCTAGAAGCATTGCTTTTGTTTTAAGCAAAGATATTTGTTATGATATTTTGTGAGATATTTGTTTAACCCAACCCAACCCTTTAACACTAGTTAACTCTCTACAATGGTTAGCTTTTCTTTTATCAACCATGGTTGCATTTCTAACCTTACTATGGATTCATTATTCATCACAAAAGGTTTTGGATATTCTTCTTCTTCTTCCTTGGTGAAAAGCTCTCTAGCTTTTTTCTTTGTGATTGAAATGAATGAGATTAAGAAAACAAATGAGAGCTAAATTCCTACTTCATCATCCTAATCTATTCTTGCCAAATAGATTAGGGTGTTCACTTCATTTAGTGAGTGAGAGCTTGTGTTAAAGAAACTTCAATATAGATCATCTTAGTTATCGAAGATCGGAAGCAAGCTTGCATCTTTCTCTTTGTGGAGCCACTCTAGAGTCCGGGAACTTGATGATCGCAGCGAAGGGACCACAGCACGGAGCTTATGAAGTGAAGGACCGGACTACAAAGGTTGTAATCCCTAACTCTTAGATGTAAAGTTGTTTACATGCTTTGTTTCGCCTAATCTCTAGTCTAAGATCTTGGTTAGGGTTGTTCGGCACGTCTAAATTTTAAATCGGGCATGGTTGATGCCTTATAGACCCTTGTGAGAGTGTCTAGTAACCCTACAATTGCATACCTTCTATGAGATAGTTGGATCCCGATACCCGCTGCGAGTAAGAGTTACTCCTGGGAGAGTTTTACACATTACAATTAGCCGATCAAGTAGGTGTCTAGAAAGGTGTTAACGGGGTTATGCCTCTGGGAAAACGAGGTTTATTTTAATTAGGTCCATGCGAAAGCGCGGGGAACCTCCCTCAAAGTACCGGCACTGGCCTGGCTGAAAGATTGGCGAACTTGTAGAGTGTAATTAATCCCGGCTAGTCTTTCCTTTTAGGGTTTGAAGGAAGATTTGACTAAAACAGTGGGAGACATCCTGATTGGATATATTAATAACCAATCTAATCTTGCAAGAGCATATGCTGAGTGTTTTGTTCTATCTCTCTCCAGGTAGCGACCATGTCACGCCTTAATCAAGATAATAATACGGATGTATTGACCGAACCCGCTTGTTATACTGCGCTAAGGAACGTTGGTCCCGCTCTAACTATAATTGTTATAAGACAGAGCAGGAAATAGAGGATTGCCAGAATTCCCGTACCGCCGAAACGAAGAAAGTGCATATTGATGCATCATCTTCGGGTATGTTCATTTCCGAGAACTGTTTCTCAGTATCCTTTAAGTCCTGGGTATGAGATACCGGATCAGGATCCCGCAAATGTAATTTATTACATGGGGTACAGATAGGTAGAGAACTGAGAACGGGTGATAAGTTTCAAGAGTTGGAAATGATGCAAGTGTTGCAGCCAAGTCTGTTGGCAGTTATCACCCTATATTACCAGAATACATTGATTCCGAATGAATGTTATTAGATACCGAACCTGATATACAACATCATATCAGTCTCTTTATTAGTAAAAAGGGATATAATTTTGTATTGTTGGATAATGTTTTGAACATTTCCTATATCAAGAGTTGATCGGTTCAGACATGTTATCTAAAAGCATAGACGTTCTAAATCAAACCATGGTTCTTAACGTATAGAACACACACAAGAGGAAGAGTTCAGAAATGAACGAATCCTTCTTGAGGTATTGTAGACTAGGTCATATCAATGCGACCCGACTAGCTGGAGTTACATAAAGATGCATATTTAAATTAGTTTGGATTTACATCTTGTAGAACTTGCCAGTCATGTCACAAAGATAAGATGACCACAGCTCCGTTTATTAGAAACAGAGAAAGAGTTAGTGAACTCTTGGGATTGATACAGCTGATGTATGTAAGTCCCATGTCTACATATGCCACGACCGGTTCTTTGTACTTCATTACATTCACTGATGATCTCTCAAGATTCAGACATATGTTCCTGTTGAAACACAAGTCCAAAACTTTTTAGATAATCACAGAATATAAGTTAGAAGTAGAGAACCAAAAACGGGTATAAGTATAATGTCCTTTGATGTGATCAAGGAGGAGAATACTAAAGCACGGAATTCCTGGACTATTCTAAACGATAATGAGATTCTCTCTCAGCATTACTCCTCCGAATACACCACAGCACGTCGGTGTATCGGGGCGGAGTAATTGCAACCTATGTGATATGGTGTGCTCTATGATGAGTACTACAGAGTAGCTTATTTTCTTTTGGGGTTATGCACTTGAGAAGTTGCATACCTATTGAATAAGGTTCCAACCAAATCAGATGCCTACCACTGCATATGTGATATGGTATGGGAAGAGCCCATCTCTTAAAGATGTTAAGATTTGGGGTTGTCCGGCCTATGTCAAAAGCAAAATCCGGACAACCTCGAGGCAAGGTCAGTTCTATGGAAGTTTGTTGGATATCCCAAGCATTCGTAAGGGAATATCTTCTACCAAACTGTGGAACAAAAGATGTTTTGTTTTCTCAGCATGCCACCTTTTTGGAAAGGGAATTTCTTGTGAAGAAATTACTGGTCATAAGGTAGAACTGGAAGGAGTTCCAGCTATACAAACTGCAGCTGATGATTTTGTAAACCTGGAGGATTCAATAGTTTCCAACGAACCTCAGCCACTCCGCTGATCTGGTAGGGTTCCTCATCCACCAGAGAGATTCTTCGGTTTCTCTATGATAGTGGGAGCAAGGATTGCATCATGAGATGATGACCCAACTAGTTTCGAGCAGGCCATCAGGAGTGAGGACTCTGTGAGAATGGCTGGATGCTTAGCGATCTGAGATGGAATCCTTATACACTAACAAAGTATGGACTTTGGTTGCTTTATCTGAAGATTTAAATCCTCATCAGGGGAAAGTATATCTTGAGAAGATTACTTAGTGTACATGGAAAAGTTAAGACTTTCAAAGCTATGCTTAAGTCCATCCAGATCCTACATGACACTGCTACATACCATGACTACGATATCTGGCAGTTGGGTGTCATGACTCCTTTTCTAAATGATGATTTGGAAGAGAGCGTCTATAAGTACACAGCCAGAGGACTTCATAGACAGTGGGAGCAGCAGAAAAGTGTGCAAGTTGTTTTATGTGATAAATCAGGCATCGCGGAGTTGGAACGTCTGTTTTGATGTGGTAGTCAAAGAGTTTGACTTCATCAAAATGGTAGTAGAACCTTGTATATACAAAAAAGGTAGTAGAGAGTATGGTGATGATCCTCGTAGAGTACGTGGATGACATACTCCTGATAGGGAAGGAGTTTTCTATGCTACGCTCGGTCAATCTCCTCTTATCACAAAGATTCTCCATATAGGATCAAGGTGATACCACCTAAATCCTGAGTTATGGATTTATGAGATAGATCAAATTGGATGTTAGGATTCTCATTAGTTGTAGTGAGATGGTATCAATAGATCCTGGGGAGAATCACTGGAAAGGTTCCTGGGTGATAAGGACGACTGAAAGTCAGTCGCAGGCATTGTCTTTACCTTCAGTTGAGGGACGGTATGTTGGAAGAGTTCCAAGCTAGATACCGTGACATACTAGACGATTAAAGGCAAGATACATCGTTACCAAGGATGATACCAAAGAGACAGCCTGGATATATTTTAGTTCATGTGATGAACTTCGTTCCTGCCATTGTGTGATAATAGAGTTTTGGCTTAGGCCTAGGAACCCTCGTCCCATCAGAGATCCAGACATATTCTTATGCAGTATCGCCTGATCATGGAGATGGTTGATCTCCAGGGAGATCGAGGTTAGGAGAGTAGACACAGAAGACAACAGCGCGAATCCACTCACAAAGGCCTATTTCCCAGTAGAGACTTTTATGGGATGGTTGAGTATGAGATACTTCAACCACAGCTGATTGTTGGGTATGCGTTATCACAATAGATGGCCCTATTGCAAGTGGGAGATTGTTAGTTATATGTATGCCGTAGAGGCCATTACTGTACATACGTTGTATATTGTTGTGGATGCTTGGACATATATAGGAAAGACTTTCTTGCTCGACATGATAGTATACTATCTGGTTACTCTTTATCTTAACATGTACTCTGATTGTCTCTATGTCACATGTTGATAAAGCCCTTATGATGAGTACTTGACTACCAGGACTATGATGCAGATCATACTAGTAGGGACAGTGTAGTCGCCAAGTACATCCTTCAAATGCTCTTAGTCGTGGGAGTACCGAGACTGAGCATCGATATTCCAGAGTAGACTAGCGTATGCGCTTCTTGACCCATATGATGGGCGATGGATGATCCCATATCCATTGGTGTTTTACATCAAAGAAGGTATACAGGTGCTTAGTGGAGACTTGATACACTGGACGGACTCGCCGAGAACTCCCAGATGGTATTATACCTCACGTCAAATGGCAGTTCTCTGGTGACACTGGTACAGGTTAGTCTGTAGACCCGAGATCGTAATAGAGTCTTGTGTGATTCCCACTGTGCTTTGATTTCCATCATACCACATCCAAGAGGGCGTGCAAAAAGGTGGATTTTGGCTACAGTCCCGAATCACATGGAGGCAATGAGTGATAGGAGGGGTTTCGTCTCTCCCGGTATAGGGAGTTGATGTTGCGCTGTGTTCGATTGGCTATAACTGGTAATCCCTGGCCAGGGTTGCTGGGATTTTCTGGTAAGTGTTATCAGTAGTTTCTCGAACTCTTATGGACCTCATATCGACACGACTTATCAAGCTACTAGGGTCTGACGTTTACCACCCCTATGCGAGATATGCGACATATCAGACGAAGAGACCGGACTGTACGGGAGTGTTACTGGTTGGATTCACGGGAGAATGTACAGGCTTGATCTTCTGATTGCTCAAAACCTGGGTGGTTGTTACGTTTAGCTGACCGCTTGCAGCTTGTGGGTGTTTGATATGATCATCACCTACTGCCGGCGTATTGACGATTCTTTAGAGTCCTACACAGAGGTTTCCTGGCTCAGGGAAAACGGAGGAGGAGCACATATATGATATGTGCTTGACCGAGAACAATACGTGTATGTGATACCGTATTAGATTCTCGCGATATGAGATATCGGCCGGGTATATGTGATATAGCCGAGTCATCGGATCAAGTGTTGATTCGATGAACTGATACAGATTATATTAGTCGGTTATTTGTGAAATAGCCGGATTATCGGATCAAGTGTTGATTCGATAATTTAATGTATAATTATATATTTGATATATTAAATTACATTAACTAATATAAGCTCACTTAAAGATTCATTTTCTCACTCGGGTAATACATTGATATATATGCGATATATGTTAATTGTATTATTTTCTTTTGTTACAAAAATATATTATATATATGATATATAATATTGTAACAAGTTATGATTACTAATGCAACATGATTTGTGGAGATTAAACATGGTTAGGGTTTGATTTGGGTTAGCATTTTCATGAAGCTTCTAGAAACTTTTGTTTTGTTCTAAGCTAAGATATTATGTGTTGATATTTTTGGAGATATTTCCTAACCCAACCCAAACCCTTTACCCTAGTTAAATCTCTAAAATGGTTAGCCCTTTGTTTTTTAACCATGGGTTGCATTTGTAATTTTGATAACAATTCATTATTCATCACAAAAGGACTTCATCTTCTTCTTCCTCCTGAAGCTTACTAGCTTTTGATTATGTGATGAAAATGAGTGAGAAATTGAAAACAAATAAGAGCTAAATTCCTACTTTATCATCCTCATCTATTCTTGCCACTTAGATTAGGGTGTTTGTTTTGCTAATACTTGATTAGCAAAGCAAGAGCTTGGGTTTGAGTTTCTTCAAGGTAGATCATCTTTGTTATTGAAGATCGGAAGCAAGCTTGCATCTTTCTCTTCATGGAGCCTCTCTAGAGTCCGAGTACTCGATGATCGCAGCGAAGGGACCTCAACACAGAGCTTTAGAAGTGAAGGAACGGACTACAAAGGTTGTAATCTCTAACTCTTAGAAGTAAAGTTGTTTACTTGTTTTGTTTCGCCTAATCTCTAGTCTAAGATCTTGGTTAGGGTTTTTCGGCACATGAAAAATTTGATTTTGGCATGGTTGATGCCTTGTCGAGCCTTGTTCTAGTGCCTAGTAACCCTACAGTATCTTTCTCGGTCCCGCACATATCACATATGTGCTCCTACCCCGTTTCTCTTGATCCAGGAAACCCCTGTGTAGGACTCTAAAGACTCGTTAGTACGCCGGCAGTAGGTGATGATCATATCAAACACCCACAAGCCGCAAGCGGTCTGCTAAACGTAACAACCACCTGGGTATTGAGCGATCAGAAGATCAACAAGCAAGCCTGCTCACACTCCTGCGAATCCAATCAGTAACACTACCGTACAGTCCGGTCTCTTCGTCTGATATGTCGCATATCTCGTCTAGGGGTGGTAAACGTCAGACCCCAGTAACTCGATAAGTCATGCTGATGTGAGGCTCATAACGGGTCGAGAAACTACTGATAACACTTACCAGTATATCTCTGAAGCAGCCATGGCCAGGGACTTTCTGTTATAGCCAATCGAGCACTGCGCAACATCAACTCCCAATACTGGGAGAGACGAAACCCCTCCTATCGTTCGTTGCCTCCATGTGATTCGGAAATGTGCCCAAAAGCCATCATTTTGCACGTTCTCTTGAACGTGGTAAGGTGGAAATCAAAGCACAGTGGGAATCACACAAGACACTATGACGATCTCGGGTCTACAGACTAACCTGTACCAGTGTCACCAGAGAACTGCTATCTGACGATAGGTATAATACCATATAGGAGTTCTCGGCGAGTCCGTTCAGTGTACCCAGTCTCCACTGAGATCCCGTATACTATCTCTGATGTCAAACACCAATGGATATGGGATCATCCATCGCTCATTTACATGGGTCGAGAAGCTATACGCTAGTCTACTCTGGTATATTGATGCCCTGTCTCGATACACCCACGACTAGGAACATTTGAAGGATGTACTTAGAGACTACTCTGTCCCCACTAGTATGATCTGCATCATAATCCTGGTAGTCAAGTACTCATCCTAAGGGCTTTATCAACATGTAATATAGAGACAATCAGAGTACATGTTAAGATAAAGAGCAACCAGATAGCATACTATCATGTCGAGCAAGAAAGTCCTCCATATATATTTCCAAGCATCCACTACAATATACATCGTATGTACAGTAATGGCCTCTAGGGCATACATATCACTAACAGCCCCGTGCCGGGGATCAAGTCGATGCAGAACTCGATATCGCGCTCTGGCGGTAACCCAGGTAACTCATCTGGAAACACATCGAGGAACTCTCTCACAATCGGAACCTGGTCCAACGGGACCTCTTTGGCTCCAGCATCGGGAATATATGCCAAGAATACATGACATCCTTTCCTCAATAGTCGACTAACATAAAGGGAAGAAATCAAACTGGGAAGGGTGGCACTGCGGTCCCCCTGAACAACAAGAACTGGTTCTCCTGGAAAACTAAATCTGACCGACTTCTCACGGCAGTCCACGGACGCATAACAATTGGCTAACTTGTCCATGCCGAGTAGGACATCGAAGTCTAACATGTCGAGAAGGATCAAATCAACAGAAGAATCTCTATCCCCAATACGATCGGAACACGACCGGAACACGTGTCGAGCGATAAAGGACTCTCCTACGGGAGTAATCACAACTAGTAGCTAATCTAACAAGGATGAATCTCGGCCCAATCTCGGTATGAAGTGTGTGGATACATAAGAGTGCGTAGAACCAGGGTCAAAAATATGCCCGTGTCGAAATAACACACGGAAGGAGTACCTGTCACAACGGCATTCAATGCCTGCGCATCCTGAGGAGTCAAAGAAAAACTTGAGCCTGTCCTCTACCAGTATCCTGCTGTCTTTTGCCTCTACCACCTCATCCCATCTGAACAGGACTGCCACAACCACGGCCTCTCTGAGCATTGGTCTGGCATGGAGTAATGATGGGCGTAGGAGGCAATGCTCTCGGAGGAGGAGGTGAAGGGGGTAAGGTACCTGTGGAACTGCCGCCCTACCCTGGCGTCTTACAGTATAATGTCTGATACAGTGATGCGGATGTTAGTAATATGTATGCCCTAGAGGCCATTATTGTTGATATAGTGGATGCTTGGACATATATATAGAGTACTTACTTGCTCAACATGATAGTATGCTATCTGGTTACCTTTATCTTAACATGTTGACTGGTATTCTTTATTGTCTTTCTCTCACATGTTGGTAAAGCCCTTAGGATATGTACTTGACTACCAGGATTATGATGAGATCATACTAGTGGGGCCATGGTGGTCCAAAAGTACATTCTTTAATCAGTTCCTAGTCGAGGGGATATCGAGACTAAGGCATCGATATTCCGGAGTAGACTAGTGTGTACGTTTCTTATCCCTTGGAGGGTGATGGTTGATCCCACAGTCATTGGTGAGTGACATCAATGATTGTACATAGGTGCTCATTAGAGAATTGGTACACCGAACGGACTCACCGAGGAATCCTAGTTGGTAGTATACCTATCGTCAGATAGCAGTCCTCTGATGACACTGGTACAGGTTAGTCTGTAGACCCGAGATCGTCATAGAGTCTTGTGTGGCTCCCACCGTTCTTTGATTTCCTCCCTACCACGCTCAAAAGGAGTTGTGCAAACAGATTGATTTTGGATACAGCCCCGAGTAACATAGAGGCAATGAGCGATAGGAGGGATTTCGTCTCTCCCGGTATTTGGGTCGATGTTGCGCTATGCTCGATTGGCTGTAACTAGAAGTCCCTGGTAAGGGCTGCTGCTGAGATTTACTGATAAGAGTTATCAGTAGTTTCTCGAACCGTTATAGGCCAGACATCGGCATGACTTATCACGTTACTGGGGTCCGGCGTTTACCACTCCTAGACTTGATATACGACATATCAGACGAAGAGACCGGACTGTACGGTAGTGTTACTGATAGGCTTCATGGAGAGTATGGACAAGCTTGCTTGTTGATTTTCATATCGTTCAATACCTAGGCAGCCGTTACGTCCAGCTAGTACCGCTGACGGCTTATAGGTGACTGATGTGATCATCACCTACTGCTGGCGTATTGACAAGTCTTTAGAGTCCCACACAGAAGTTCCCTGGTTCAAGCGAAACGAAGTAAGACAAATATGTGATATGTGTGTGGGCCTGATTAAATACGTGTATGTGATACCATATTGTAATCTGGCAGATACCAGTTATCAGTTAGGTTATATGTGATATAACCAGATTATCGAATCAAGTGTTGATTTGATAATGTGATATACAGATAAATGATATTAGTCGGTCATATGTGATATAACCGAATTACTAAATCATGTGTTGATTTAATAATGTGATATATATTATATTTGATATAATTATATCTTAACTAATATCATTAGCTCACTAAATATTTTATTATATGTATTAATATATATATGATATATATATGTGTGTGTGTGTGTGTAGCATGGCATGAATTCTATTTTGTGAAAATAGAAATGAGGTGGAAATTGTGAGCATGGTTGAAAGTATGGCATTTCCATTTGTTTATTCATCTTGACTCACTATTCAAGCATGGTTGCAATTTTATATTGCAATAATTCCATGCTTGAATGAGTGAGGGTCAAGGGTTACCATACACACTCTCATTCATTCGACACTAGAGCTCATTCTTTAATTGCTCCCATTGTTGCTCTCTTGCTCTCATTTTCTTCCTCTTTTTCTTGCCACCATGGTTCAAGCTTCAACCCTCACATGTGATGTGAATCATGAGGCTTGAACACATATTAGTGAGCCTCAAAACCCCTACTTCACCATCTTACACTTGACTAGCGATAAAGTGTAGCGTGTTTCCTACACTAAAAGAGTTTAGTATAGAGATAGCTTGAGTTTGAGGGACTTCGCGTTGATCATCTTCGGCCTGAAGGTCATCGGAGGAAGCTCGTCCAAACACTCAAGTGGAGCCCAGTGGAGTCGTGGGACTACTACACGTAGCATGTGAAGTGAATGACTCGATCTACGAGGGTATAGCCATCTTCACTTCATATAGTTTACCTTGATATCAAACTAAAACCCTAATAATCTAGTTAACGATCTTGTTTAGTGTAGATTAGCAACCCGAAATTTTTTTAAAATGGCATGCTTGATGCTTGTAAAACCCAGTGGGGTGCTTGCATACACTTTCATGGTATCAGAGCCAAACCTAGAAGATTAGACGATGTTATTAGAAACTCAAAACTGAAACAACTCCGAAACCGTAACCCGAAAACCTGAGTTTCTGTTGAATTTTTAAGGTCTCTAAATTTTTTAAACAAGTGCAGAATGTTACATGTGATGTATCTAGAACACCAGAGAAATTTGAGGGCAAAATTCCAAAATTGACCCGGTGAGATTGCTAAAAAAACCGGTTTCACATTTTTTACTGTAGCAAAAAACCTTGAAATTTTTATGGTGTTCTTATCTCTTGGTTTTGGGGTTTCAGGTTATTTTTTATTAGTCCAAAATTGCATGTGATGTTAATTTTGTTTAGGGGCTAATACGGAGTTTTCCGTTGTCGTGTTTTTAACATTATTTCGGGTTTAAGTTTGATATAGATGCAATAGTTAGGATCCACATTAAATTAGTTTTGTGAAAACTAGTTTGTTTGTAAATCTAGTGTTTTAGTCTCGGATAATCGGTTGCCACGGAGTCTTGATTCGGATCAAAACTCCATCGCAATCGCGTATTGTACGCAAATACTCGCCAAATAACTTTGCTAGATAGCCACGCCCCATTGCCCCGACTGAGTGACTGTAGGAGAACCCTGGTGCAAAAAGCATCCACTCGGGTGCTTGCGGCCACGGTGTTCCGCCTTAGTTCACTTTATTGACGACATCGGGAGTGCGACCATCTACTAAAGTTTCTGACGAGTATTCGATAATGTAGTCGCGAATCTTGTTGAATCCCCGACTAAGTAATTGAAAAGTGTTTTCAATTTGAGACTTAAATACAAGATTTATCCAGTTAGGCATGAAATTCAGAATATGAGATATTCCGGGTTTATGATGTCTAAGGATATGCGGATTCTAATTATTGCGGATTCTAATTATTGCTGTTTTACATTTCTTTTCTGTGACCGTAAGTGTAATATGTGGGGTATCCCGATCTCGTTTCTATATGTCAACGAGTTTTCGGGATACGCGTATTTACTTACGTTGATGATATGTGATATTATGTGTCGCTGATATGTTTTATTGGATCGTCGTGATTGAATAGCACGAGGTTTTTATGTGAGATGGGAGTTTTTCAATTTTCATTCATGTAAAATTTGTATGTAATATTCTTTTATTGGGGCACTTCCGGGTTGAGGATGATGTCACCATTGTTGTATATTATTTAATTTTCCGCATTAGGATAGACCCAAGGTGGGGAGCACAAGTAACCGGGTTCTAGAGTCCAGTGGGAGACCATCTCAAGGAGTTGAGACCGGATTTCCTAACTCTAGAATTGGTAGGGTTACTTGCTGCTCTCGTAGGGGTCTAGGGATGTGGGTTTAGCTATTCTTCACGACCGTGGAATCCGTGTTTTACATTACTGGCTAAATTTAAAATACGGAAATCCTAGTATATCCAATATTTCATATGTTGCTTCTGCTGCTTGGTTCGGTGATGTGATCATATAACTGCATGAGATGAATGTCATATTATATATATGATATATAATAAACGTTGCTTATGTCTTGCACCCGGGCTACTCCAGCCCCCGCTCTGCCGGTAGTTAAGTAACCTAACGGTGCATGACGGAGCCCAGTGGCGAATGCGGAAGGCATAAGCGTACATTCTATTTTCGTTTCACTTTTCTGTAATGTTTACGAAATATTAAATGATGGGACTTTATTAATGAGATTAATGAAAGTAAGAAACGTAAAGATGTTATAGAATCAGATTTTTAAAAACAGGTAGCTCTAGTTCTTACTTTGCATAATGGTATTCCTTGATGAATATCCAGCACCTCATTCGATGAGGAAAGAGCCGAGATCCTTTCACCGGGAGTGACCTCTTTAGCGAAACAAGCAAATGCTACAACCCACTCGATTTGTTTTGCATGCCGCACTAGTTCTTGCTTTGCATAGTGGTATTCCTTGTAGAATATCCAGCACCTCATTCGATGAGGAATGAGCCGAGATCCCTTCACCGGGAGTGACCACTTTAGTAAAACTAGCAAACGCTACAAAACTATTCGATTTTTTTTAAACGGAGCTTAAAACACTCCAAATCACCTGATTCTACAACGATATTAAGTTAATTACGCTCATGGTTTTCTTAAAAACCTGCGTAGCCCTCCGTCATTTCAGATAAGTGCTATTTAGTATTCGTGCTGCGTTTGTTGGCCTTTGTCAAGGTATAGTGTGCGGTAGCTGATTAATGCTTATCTGTAACCATATGATGGGATTGGATAAGGGTAGTCGTACGACTTTGTTGGCCTTTGTCAAGGGTCGTGCGGGTGGGTTTAATTCAATCAGGAAATGATGGGTTGAACTTGACTAGCACCCTATGATTTGTTGGCCTTTGTCAAGGTCATAGGACGTTAGGGGAAAAACATTATCGGGAATTTCAAGTGTTGAAATTTGCAATGAGATTGTATACCTTCTATATGATAGTTGGATCCCGATACCCACTCTGAGTAAGAGTTATTCTTGGGAGAGTTTTGCACTTTACAATTTAGCTAATCTAGTAGGTGTCTAGAAAGGTGTCAACAGAGTTATGCCTCTAAGGAAACGAGGTTTACTTTAATTAGGTCCACGCAAAAGCACGGAGAACCTCCCTCGGAGTACCGATACCTGCCTCGCCGAACGATTGGTGAACCTGTAGGGTGTAATTAATCCCCGCTAATCTTACCTTTTAGGGTTTGAATGAACATTTGATAAAAACGGTGGGAGCCATCCTGATTAGATAAAAACCAATCTAATCTTGCAAAGAGCGCACACAAAGTGATTATCCTTTTCTCTCTCCTGGTACCGACCAATGAAATGCCTTAATCAAGATAATAATATGGATGTATTGACCGAACCTACTTATTATACAAGGCTAGGTTCCGCTCTATCTTATGATTGTCATAAGTCTGAGAAAGGAATAGGGGAATATCCGGATTCCCACGCCACCAAACGAAGAATAAGCATGTTAATGCATCGTTTTCGGGTATGTTCGTTACCAAGATCTGCTTCTCAGTTGTTTCTACGTCCTGGGTATAGGACACCGGATCAGGATCCCATATATGTAATTTGTTACATGGGCTAAAGATAGGTAGAGAACTGGGAAATGGTGATATGTCTCTAAGTAGTAGAGAGTGGTGCAATTGTTGCAGCCAAAGCAGTTGGCAGATATCACCTGGTGTTACCAACTGGTAATACATTGATTCTAAGTGACTGTTAATCCGTACCGAAATATTATGAATATTTTCCTGAATCAAGTGTTGACTGGATATGGTACGTTGTATAACAGTATACACGTTTTGAATAAAACCATAGTTCTAAACGTACAGCACACACACAAGAGGAACAGTTCAGAAATGAACACAGTCTTCTTGTGGCATTGTAGACTAGGTCATATCAATGCGAAAAGACTAGCTAAAGTTGCATATTTGAATCCGTTCGAATTTACATCTTATGAAACTTTCCAGTCATGTCTCAAAGACTAGGTGACCAAATCTCCGTTTACTGGAAACGGAGAAAGAGCTACTGAACTCTTGGACAGATACACGGTGATGTATGCAGTCCTATGTCTAGACATGCCAGGGATGGTTCCGCGTACTTTATTACATTCACCGATGTTCTCTTAAGATACGGACATGTGTTCTTGTTGAAACACAAATCTGAATCTTTTGAGAAATTCAAGGAATATAAGTACGAAGTTGAGAATCAGAAAGGTAAAAGTATTCAAATCCTTCGATATGATCGGGGAGGAGAATACTTGAGCACGGAATTCCGAGACTATTTAAAAGAGAATGGGATTCTCCCTCAGCTTACTCCTCCGTATACACCACAGCACAATGGTATATCGGGGCGGAGGAATCGCACCCTATTAGATATGGTGCGCTCTATGATGAGTAATTCTGAGTTGCCTATTTCCTTTTGGGGATATGCACTTGAGATAGCTGCATACCTATTGAATAGAGTTCCGACCAAATCTATTGCCTACCACTCCATATGAGATATGGAATGGGAAGAGACCATCTCTTAAACAAGTTAAGATATGGGGTTGTCCGGCCTATGTTGAAAAGAAAAATCCGGACAAGCTCAAGGCAAGGTCAGTTCTGTGCAAGTTTGTAGCATATCCCAAACATTCGCGAGGGTATATCTTCTACAACACCGAGGAACAAAAGGTGTTATGTTTCTCAGAATTTCCACCATTTTAGAAAAGGAATTTCTTAAGAAAAGGAATTTCTTATGAAAGAAATTAGTAGTAACGAGGTAGAACTGGAAGATGTTCCAGCAATACAAACTATAACTAATGATTTGGTGGAACCGGAGGATTCAATAGTCCCCAATGAACCGCAGCCACTCCGCAGATCTAGTAGGCTTCCTCATCCACCTGTGAGATACTACGGTTTTCTCATAGACGGTGGGAGCAAGGATTGCATCATGATAGATGATGACCCAACTAGTTTCGAGCAGGCCATCATGAGTGGGAACTCTGTGAAATGGCTGGATGCTATGCGGTCTGAGATGGAATCCGTGTACACAAACAAAGTATTGACTTTGTATGTTGATACTGAAGGGGTAAAACCCATCAGGAGCAAGAGGACCTTTGAGAAAGATAATTTGGTGTAGATGGAAAAGTTGAGACTTTCAAAGCTAGATTTGTAGCAAAAGGTTTTCGTCAAAGACCAAGTGTGTACTATGATGAAACATTTTCTCCCGTCGCTATGCTTAAGTCCATCAGGATCCTACTTGCCATTGCTGCATACCATAACTACGAAATCTGGTAGACTGCACGTCAAAACCGCTTTTCTAAATGGTGATTTAGAAGAGAGCGTGCATATGACACTGCCAGAGGGCTTCGTAGACAGTGGGAGCAGCGGAAGTGTGTGCAAGCTTCTTATATCCATTTACGGATTAAAACAGGCATCGTGAAGATGGAACAACTGTTTTGATGAAGCTGTCAAAGAGTTTGACTTCATTAAAAATGTAGATGAACCATGTATACATAAGAAGGTTGTAGAGAGTATGGTTGTCTTCCTCGTATTGTACGTGGATGACATACTCTTGATAGGAAATGTTGTTCCTATGCTACACTCGGTCAAGCTCCTCTTATCACACATGTTCTCCGTGAGAGATCTAACCGATGCCTCCTACTTCCTGGGGATATAGATCTATAAACATAGATCTAAACGGATGTTGGGATTGTCCCAATCCAAGTACATAGTCGCCATGCTAAAGGGGTTTAGTATGGAAGATTCTAAGCGTGGTAATGTGCCCACTTTTTCAAGAATCACTCTCTCCAAAGAAATGTTTCCCAAGACTGATTTGGAGAGGGCTCAGATACAAGAGATGCCCGATGCTTTGGCAATCGGGCTTATCATGTATGTGATGTTATGTACAAGACCAGATGTAGATTACTCACTAGGTGTAGTGAGTAGGTATCAATCAGATCTTGGGGAATAGCACTGGACAGCTGTGAAGAACATTCTTAAGTACTTGAGAAGCACTAAAGGGATGTTCTTGGAGTATGGTAACGGTGAACTCCAAGTGGAGTCCTTTACCGATTCGAGCTTCCAGAGTGATAAATACGACTGAAAGTCAGTCTCGGGTTTTGTCTTCACCCTCAGTGGAGGGATGGTATGTTGGAAGGGTTCCAAGCTATATACCGTAGCAGACTCGTTGATAGAGGATGATTACATCGCTACCAACGATGCTGCCAAAAAGGCTGTCTGGATGAATAAGTTCATAATATGAACTTGGTTCCTACCATTGAGCATCCAATACCTGTGTATTGTGATAACAATGGAGTTGTGGCTTAGACCTAAGAACCCCGGTCCCATCAGTGATCCAGACATATTCTTAGGCGGTATCACCTGATCAGGGAGATAGTTGATCTCCGGGAGATCGAGGTCAGGAGGGTTGACACAGAGGATAACACAGCGGATCCAGTCACAAAGGCCAACCCCCAAATGCGATTCGAGAGATTTTTGGGATGTTGGGTATGAGATACTACAACAACTGGCCTTAGTGCAAATGGGAGATTGTTAGGAATATGTATGCCCTAGAGGCCATTATTGTTGATATAGTGGATGCTTGGACATATATATAGAGGACTTTCTTACTCGACATGATAGTATGCTATCTGGTTACCTTTATCTTAACATGTTGACTGGTATTCTTTACTGTCTTTCTCTCACATGTTGGTAAAGCCCTTAGGACATGTACTTGACTACCAGGATTATGATGAGATCATACTAGTGGGGCCATGGTGGTCCAAAAGTACATCCTTTAATCAGTTCCTAGTCGAGGGTATATCGAGACTAGGGTATCGATATTCCAGAGTAGACTAGTGTGTACGTTTCTTTTCCCTTGGAGGGCGATGGTTGATCCTACAACCATTGGTGTGTGGCATCAAAGATTGACACAGGTGCTCATTAGAGAATTGGTACACCGAACGGACTCACCGAGGACTCCTACTTGGTAGTATACCTATCGTCAGATAGCAGTCCTCTGGTGACACTAGTACAGGTTAGTCTGTAGACCCGAGATCGTCATAGAGTCTTGTGTGGCACCCACTGTGCTTTGATTTCCTCCCTACCACGCTCAAGAGGAGTTGTGCAATCAAGTGGATTTTGGGTACAGTCCCGAGTCACATGAAGGCAATGAGCGATAGGAGGGGTTTCATCTCTCCCGATATTGGGAGTTGATGTTGCGCTATGCTCGATTGGCTGTAACTGGAAGTCCCTGGCCAGGGCTGCTGCTGTGATTTACTGATAAGAATTATCAGTAGTTTCTCAAACCGTTATAGGCCAGACATCGGCATGACTTATCACGTTACTGGGATCTGTCGTTTACCACCCCTAGACTTGATATGCGACATATCAGACGAAGAGACCGGATTGTACGGCAGTGTTACTGATAGGCTTCATGGAGAGTATGGACAAGCTTGCTTGTTCATCTTCATATCGCTCAATACATGGACAGCCGTTACGTCCAGCTAGTACCGCTGAAGGTTTGTAGGTGACTGATATGATCATCACCTACTGCTGGCATATCGACGAGTCTTTAGAGTCCCACACAGAAGTTCCCTGGTTCAAGCGAAACGACGTAGGACACATATGTGATATGTGTGTGGGCCTGATTAAATACGTGTATGTGATACCATATTGTAATCTGGCAGTTATCTGTTATCAGTTAGGTTATATTTGATATCACCAGATTATCGAATCAAGTGTTGATTTGATAATGTGATATACAGATAAATGATATTAGTCGGTCATATGTGATATAACCGGATTATTAAATCAAGTGTTGATTTAATAATGTGATATATATTATATTTGATATAATTATATCTTAACTCACTAAATATTTTCTTATATGTATTAATATATATATATATATATATATATATATGATATATATGTGTGTGTGTGTGTGTGTGTGTGTGTGTCTGTATGTGTGTAGCATGGCATGAATTCTATTTTGTGAAAATAGAAATGAGGTGGAAATTGTGAGCATGGTTGAAAGTATGACATTTCTATTTGTTTATTCATCTTGACTTACTATTCAAGCATGGTTGCAATTTTATATTGCAATAATTCCATGCTTGAATGAGTGAGGGTCAAGGGTTGCCATACACACTCTCATTCATTCAACACTAGAGCTCATTCTTTAGTTGCTCCCATTGTTGCTCTCTTGCTCTCATCTTCTTCCTCTTCTTCATGCTACCATGGTTCAAACGTCAACCCTCACATGTGATGTGAATCATGAGGCTTGAACACATATTAGTGAGCCTCAAAACCCCTACTTCACCATCCTACACTTGACTAGCGATCAAGTGTAGTGTGTTTCCTACACTAAAAGAGTTTAGTGTAGAGATAGCTTTAGTTGGAGAGACTTCGCGTGGATCATCTTCGGCATGAAGGTCATAGAAGGAAGCTCGTACAAACCCTCAAGTGGAGCCTATTGGAGTCGCGTGACTTCTACACGGAGCATATGAAGTGAAGGACTCGATCTACGAGGGTATAGACATCTTCATTTCTTATAGTTTACCTTGATATCAAACTAAAACCCTAATAATATAGTTAACGATCTTGTTTATTGTAGATTAACACCTACTTAACTTATGGATGGGCGGGGACATGACTAGTATGGATGCAATATATATATATATATATATATATAAACATTCTTCTCACGCATGATATCAGGTAACATCACAGAAGCATCACAGCATAAGCAAATACAATATGCAAATGCGGATAATCTAGGAAAAGTACATTTCAATAGAGCCAAATATGAAATGCAATTTTCCCGGCCGTGTGGATAGCCCGTAGTATCAGATCCTAGATCCCTACGAGTGCGGAAAGCCACCCGCCAATCCCAGAAGCGAGGCAACCCCAATCAACGAAGTGAGTGGGCCACCCAGCACTTCCAAAATTCGGTGACTTGGGCACCCCTCCACGGGTCAATCTTATACCCTTACGAGTGCGATGAATAGCCCACCAATCCTATAGTAAGGCACCGCGGTCTCAACGCTATGAGATGGTGGTCCATTACCCTTTAGAACCCGGCTACTCGAGCACTCCTCTGCAGTATAATCCTACTGCATATAATGAAAACCTGAGTATACAACGGTGACTACATCTCTAACCTGGACGTGACCCAAAGAATAATAGACAAGCCGCGGTGACGGCGGTCCACATGTCGGACGCTCGCCATGCAATATGAATATACATTACATCATAGAGAATAACATCTAATACTACATACTCCTGGCTATCCATCGTGACAAATCCAACAAAACCATAACCACTAAGCAATATCCATCACAAAACATGCAACTTGGGAGTATCAATTCCATAACCCCGTTTAAATGATACATATAGCAATTAGACGATATTTTACCAAACGTTATGATACACACAACCATCAAGAAGACTACGGCAATCGAATACCGCACACATATAGCTAACACTTCAATTTTCCAAAACACCGAAAATTTAGTATGCTAAAAACCGACAACAAATTCCATGCTAAAACCCACTCTGGGAGTCCGAAATGAGCTAGGATTGAGATAAAACTTCATGGAGGGCCCTGGCATAAAACTAACATCGACTCGGAGTCACCTAGGGGTTACCCACCACCTAGACCACCCTAAGGTGGTCCAAGGGGTGGACAGACCCGAAACTGCCTTCAGAGGCAGTTTCGGGTCCCCACCCCCCAAGGCCACCATTTGGGTGGTCTCGAGGGTGCAGTCCCTCCCTAGGTCCCCCTAGAATGTCCCCAGGGTACCCGCGCACCTCCTCATGGATTCTCGGTCCAAACCAAGAGCCCGCGGGGAGTCAAAACATCAATGCAACATGGAATTGCTCACTTGATTAAGCGCAGTTTTTGCGGAGCAAAAACCGGTGGGATTCGGAAGTCATATCTATCTGTTTTATGGTGTTTGGGTGGCTCTAATACCATTAAAGTTCTTAGTGCCCTCGCCGCCAAATTGCGGCCAATGCGGAATCCGAAAACAAAAATTTTCAAAGCACTAAAAACTTATACCCTAGAATCTAAACCAAACACCTAAACTAGCAAACATAAAATGGTAGAAATCATAACCATTGTAGCGTCTTCATTTGTTCCAATTGGGTTGGACTCTAGCATGCTCTCAAGAGATCTGGATCGCACTTGCAAGCCGGTCCACCTTCGCCAAAGGTGATCCACCCGAGCGAACCATGTTCAAGCGTCAACTTCATCCATGAAGTAACTAAAGATCCTAGGATGCTAATATAGAATGCTTAGTGATGTTTGTGAGTGTTCTAATGATTTTTCTTTCTCTTAATTCTCTTGAATCTCAACATATGAGAAGGTAGAGGAAGAATGAGGAGGAGGATCCATGGAAGAGAGAGAAACCAAAATGGTGGAATGAATGAAATTCTTCACAAATTCAAGCATGCTTCAACACTTTTGTAAAAAGAATTTTTCCATTTTAAAACTACAACCATGCTGGAATAGTATTTGCAAATTAATTTATAATTTATTTTCCCATACCCTCCACTATTTCTCTTTTCCATCTCATTTCATATTTATAAAGAAAATCTTAGAAATGAGGTGTCCTTCATCTAGAAGTATTCTTATATGAATACAAGAATACATCCCTGCAAGTACATGCCCGTATTCATAACAAAATACGAATACACACGAAATAGAAAAATACAATGAAAATAATGAAAGTATGTTTTATCACCTCTACTTCTTTAATATGAGCATCAAGTACACAATTTTAAAAAATCTAGAGGTCTAAGTATACTAAACAAGAATCGAACTAGAGAATTAGGGTTTAGTAATAAGCAAGCATTGTTCTAAACTAAGTGTAATGAGTCTACAACCTTTGTAGTTTAGTCCTTCACTTCTAAAGCTCTAAGTCATAGTCCCTTGAACTCTTCTTAAGGCTACACTTGAAAAAAGGATCGAGCTTACTTGCTGTCTTCATCGCCGAAGATGATTCACCTTGAAGTCTCTCTCACTCAAGCTCACACTTCACTAATCAAGATATTAGTGAAGTTAACAACCTATACTAAAGGGATACAATAGTGCAGGTTGATGAAGTAGGAATTTTGCTCACAAAATTTCTTCTTTCTCTTTTCTTTTCTCAACTCAAGAAAAATCTAGCGAGGAGTTGAAGAAGGATATGAACTTGGAATGTGAGAATGAACCAGGAAGATAAGATGAGATTTTTAGTGATATATGCCCTAGAGGCCATTATTGTATCATACTGGTTTGTATATTACATAATGGAATCTTGGGATATACACGGATATAGTAACAGTCTTGCTTGAAATGGTAGTATAATACCTGGTTTGTTTCTACCTCGATATGAGCATGTGTTTTTGCATATCGCTTATACATATTGGTAGATCCCTTAGGATCTTTGCTTGACTACCAGCGTTGTGATGGAAGTCACACTAGTGGTGGCTGGGTAGTCTGTAAGCACATCCTTATACAGGTCCCTAGTCGTAGGATTATCGAGACAGGGCATCGATACTCCAGAGTAGACTAGTTTATACGCTTCTCATCCCAACAGGGGAGATGGTCTGTCCCACAGCCATTAGTACGTCGTACTGGAGATAGTATGTAGGTGCTCGTTGGGTTATGAGTACACTGGACAGGACTTGTAAGGAATTGCTGGTGGGTATTATACCTATCGCCGAGTAGCAGTTCCCAGGTGACATGAGTAAAGCATAGTCTATTGACTTGATACTGCTACTTCACCTCGAGTGTGTTCCCAATTTTCTTAGATTACTACCCTACCACGGCTAAAAGGAGTCGTGCAAACAAGTAGTAGTTGGGTGCAGTCCCTAAGCACTTGGAGGAAGTGGCGGTTAGATAGGATTCGTCTCTCCCGGTATTGGGGGTTGATATCGTGCTATGTTCAGAAGGCCGTTACACAAAGTCCTTGGCCAAGGCAAGCGAGATTTACTGTTAGGTACTCCAGTAGTTTCTCAGGGTGTTTTGGGCTATACTTTGACACGATTTATTGCGCTATTAGGGGTCTGACGAGTACCGCCCCTAGGCCTGATATGCGATACTCTTAGACGAACAGGCCAGATTATACGGAGATTGTCACAGATAGGCTCAATAGGAGTTCGAATAAGTTTTCTCATCGTCCTTCTTATCGACAGATACATGGGTAGCCGTTACGTGCAGCTAGTACCACTGACGGCTTATGGTTAAACCCACTTCCAGCGTAGTGTCGAGTCTTTAGAGTCCCACACAAAGGATTTCCCTATCGGACAAAAGATGTAGAGGTCGTATGGTTTTACGATAGGGTTCGATCACGTACATGTACTTGTGCACGGATGATGATTCGGACAGATAATACTAGTGGGCTTTGGTGTAAGCCAGATCCTAGTATTATACTGATGGATTATTTTTGTCTCTTTTGTATTCGTATTTTTCGGAATAAGGATACGGGTATGTATATACGGATGAGGGGCATTCTCGTAATTTACTCAAGAATGTTTCTAGAAGATGACACCTCATATTTTGTATTAACCATTTAGTTTAAATGATTAATTACATTATGAGGTGGAGGAAATAAGGTGGAGGTTTGAATAATATGGAGCATGGCTCTTGGTGACACATGGAGGGTTTTCATGCCATGACTCACCAAGATGACTCATGAACCATGTTTGATTTGTGATAAGATTTATTCTATTGCATTTTTTCATTGTTCATAATTCACAAGAGAGTACACTCACCATTCTCATGCTAACTCTTCACCATTTTTCCTCAAGCTTACCATCTTCTACCTCTAGCCTTTCATGTCTTATAAGTTGAGAAACCTAAGGCTATTAGAGATAAACCAATCCATCTACAATCTCTACATCACCTAGGTCATCTAGTGTAGCGAATTAGGTGCCCTGGTTTCCTCGGATTTGAGATAGGAGCCCGGACTATAGACTATCGGGTGGATCGTATTTAACTCGAGGAGGCCGACGAGGAAGTATCGATCCGTTACGATCCTTGGAGCCTATGACGAGGAGGAGAACAGCGAAAAGAAGAACCGAAGGACAAGAATTCATGAGGTATAACATTCTATCCAAGTAGTTAACCTCATAACAGTTTGCTAGTTAGGGTTTAGCAGCGATCCTGGAGTTCGAGTCGGTGTTGGGAGCTTTGTAAAGATCGTTTTTTACGTTTTCCACCTCCCCGTGAACCCGCAGGGTGTGCGACATCGACTTACGGTGGTATCAGAGCTTACTAAATCATACTAGCTTGTTAGCAACTGTTAGAACTTCGATCGTCGGAAAAACACGAAAATGAAACACCGAATACCATGCTTTCTGTCGAATTTAAAAATTGCCAGAAAATCTATTTCAGAGGTATGAAAAATGTGTGCAGGGCATTCTAAGAATACTGTAGAAAAATGAGCCAATGAATCGCCAAGACGGCCGCGAAAGCGCGGCGGAACGGTGGGAATCGGCCGCGGATCCGCGGCCGATTCGAGGCCGATTCAACTCAATTTTCCACTGTTGTTTCTTATTTTTGGTGTTCTGTTTTCTGGAATATTTGGTTTCTACCGAGTAATTTTTTTGGTGTGCTGGTTTACACTTGGGTTAGACCCGGAAAATATGTTTCGATCGAAATTCTAAAGTTCTTGGCTAATCGGATCTTCTGTGTTGTTTATATGTGTTTTTAAACATCAGCTAATTGCTATACGTCGGTTAGCTTGGGGTTGCACATATTTGTGTATATGAACTTTATTGGATCGTCATTGATGAATAGCCGGGGATGTGAGAAGAGAGTTTCTTTTCTTCGATGTAAATTGTAAAGTGATGTAATATTATTTTGCAGGGCACATCCGAGTTAAGGTTGTCGCCACCGTTCTATTATTTCTTTTACTGTTTTGGCTCCTAGGATAGACCCAAGGTGGGGTGCACAAACTACCGGGTTCTTTGAAGTGACGAGTGGCCTACTCATTTTACTGGGGGAGGTTGTTTCACTTCGGGAATTTGGCGGGTAGTTTGCCGCACCCGTTGGGGTCTGAGGTGGGGTTTGGTTATTCATCACGACCATGGAATCTGTCTTTTGTTACAGGCTTAAACGAAACACGGAATTCCTAGTATATCCAATATGTTAATCTGTGATATGGAATTCCTATTATTGCGTGAGACGAATGATTATTATATATATTCTATATAGTAGACGTTGCTTATGTTTTGCATCCGCGCTAGTCCAGCCCCCGCTCTGACATTAGTTAAGTAACCTAACGGTGTAAGTCTGGGCCCAGTGGCGAATGCGGATGGCATAAGCGGACGTTTTATTTTCATTTCTCTCTGTAATGATAGGTGTAATTGATAGGACTGCATTAGATTAATGCAAAGTAAACAAACCAAACATGAATCGTTGGAACAAATTTCAAAACCACTCGGTTTTTTCAAAACAGAAACTTTTAAAATGTGGAGCTTAAACCACTCCTTTAAAAGCTATCATGGTTCCTTCGACTATATCAAGTTCACTACATTCACGGTTTCGCTAAAACCATTCGTAGCCCTCCGTCATTTCATATGAATATTCAGTAGTATTCAAGCTATGTTTGTTGACCTTCGCCAAGGCATAGTGATTGGTAGTTGCTGGGTATTCATATGTAGCATAGATAGATGCGTTGGTTTGGGACAGTCGTACTACTTCGTTGACCATTATCAAGGGTATGTACGGGTGGGTTCAAATTAACCTGTAAAATGACGGGTAGAACTTGACATGTGACTTATGATTTGTTGACCTTCGTCAAGGTTATAAGAGCATGAGGCAAAAATTCACATCGGGAGTTTCTAAAGAAACTGAAACTTGCTAGTGCTACATACCATTTTAAGTGTGATAATGTTGGTAGGATTCCTTCAGGATTATCATACAATGATATTTGGATCCCGTTCCTACTGTGAGTATCCGCTACTCCTCGGGAGATTTTTTCACTAAAACAATCAATGCTATAAACCAAAAAGGTGTCTAGAACGATGTTAGCGGGGCTACGCCTCCAGGAAAAAGAGGTTATGTAATTAAGGAACTTCACGAAAGTGTTGGAAAACCTCCCTCGAAGTACCAACACCAGCCTGGCTGAAAAGTTATGCAAGTATTGTAAGGTGAGATTAATCCTGACTAATTCTTCTTTTATGGTTTGAAGAAGGATTTGAGATACAGTAGGAGCCATCCTGTTTAGATAAACTAAAAACTAATCTAAACTTGCAAGAGCATCATGCTGAGTGTTTCTCCTCTCTCCCCTAATTGTAGCGACCAAGTGACCGGAAATAGGTTACAGCTAGATAATAATTTGACTGGTTATACTATATTGACTGGCAAAGATTTTTCCAGATGTCCATTGCCTATGGCAAGCTGGACCACCTTCTTACTATTAAATCCCTCGCCATCCCAGGTCAAGATTCCACCGTCGCGGATATGGATATCGGTAAGACAAGGGGAAAAAGACAGTGTGAATGCAAAGTGCCTCGTGTTGGCCTCAGTAGATAGTGAAAACTAGAAGCAGCACGAGAAGATGGACTTAGCTTCCATCTTCCTCTATAACCAAGATTTATATGGAGAGGTATCTCGTATTGTAAGATATGAGATCTCGAAAGAATTGCTTCAAGCGAGGTTGGTTGTCGGGTCATCTGTAGGGGACCACGTCCCTATAATGATCAGCTATAATAAACAGCTCACGGACCTGGAGTCCACGTTGGAGAACGAGTCATATGCTGACTTGATTCTACAATCCCTACCTTCTACTTACACCTAGGAGATGAAAGTTATACTTCTAGTTGAGGGCACCCTGAAGGAAACCAGGGAGACACCCGCTTTGCTTATTGGGAAATTTTCCTCTTCTGGATCCAAGGAGAAAGCCAAGGGTGAGAAGAAGAAGACCTCCACCAAGCCGATAGGCGGTGTCAGTAAGGTAGAAAGAAAGGGCAGGGCAAAAGATTCGGTGCTAACAGTAGGGAGGAAGGGTTGTTCCTATTGTCATAGGAAAGGGCATTGGCAGAAGGAATGAAGGGCTTGGAAATCCAGAATCTAGGATCCGAAGCACGTTGTGGCTTCGGCTTCAGGTGTATTTGTGATTGAATATTGTCTGTCAATTAACTCTACTTCCTGGATACTAGATACCGGATCAGGATCTCATATCTGTAATTCTTTACAGGTTTTGAGAAACCGTAGAGTTCTCAAGGCAAGTGATATGACTCTCTGGGTTGCTAACGGAATGAGCGTGGACGCTGTATCCGTAGGGGAATATCACCTAGGATTGACAAGTGGGAAGATATTGATTTTATGTAACTGTTTATGTGTACCTAGTCTAGCTTGTAATATTATATCTATTTCTTTACTTTCTAAAGAAGAATACGATTTTACATTTGTAAGCGATGTGGTCTACATCCACCTTAATCATGGTTTGATTGGGTCAGGTACACTAGAGAACGATATATATGTGTTAAATCAAGCTCAGGTTTTCAACATCCAGAACACACTTAAAAGAAAGTCTGCAGAATTAAATATGGCTTTCTTATGGCATTGTAGACCGGGTCACATCAATGAAACAAGGTTGATGAAGTTACATGGAGAGGGTTATTTTGATCCGTTCGAATATCAGCCTTATGCAACTTGTCAATCATGTCTCATAGGAAAGATGACAAAGACCCCGTACACTGGACACATAGTAAGAGAGAGCGAGCTCTTAGGACTCATACATAGTGACATATGTGGTCCAATGTCTATACATGCAAGAAGTGGTTATTCCTATTTCATTACTTTTACGGATGATTTCTCTAGGTATGGACATGTGTTCTAGTTGAAACATAAATCCGAGCCCTTTGAGAAATTCCGAGAATATAAGAATGAAGTGGAAAAACAAACCGGCAAAAGTATCAAGACACTGAGATCTGATCGAGGTGGTGAATACTTAAGTGCCGAGTTCCTGGATTACTTAAAAGAAAAAGGAATTCTCTCTCAGCTTACTCCTCCATACACACCTCAACATAACGGTGTATCGGAAAGACGGAACAGAACCCTATTAGATATGGTACGTTCCATGATGAGTAATGCTGAGTTGTCGTGATCCTTCTGGGGTTATGCACTAGTATCTGTTAGCGATATATGCCTTAGAGGAAATTACTGTATCATACTGGTTTGTATATTGCTTAATGGAAGCTTGAGATATTCACAGTTATATTGACAGTCTTGCTCAAAATGGTAGTATGCTACTTGGTTTGTTTCTACTTCAATATGTGCATGTGTTTCTTTTAGCATATTGCTTATACATATTGGTAGAGCCTTCAGGATCTTTGCTTGAATACCAGCGTTGTGATGGATGTCACACTAGTGGGGGCTGGGTAATCTATAAGAACATCCTATACAGGTCCCTAGTCGTAGGATTATCGAGACAGGGCATCGATACTCAAGAGTAGGCTAGTGTATACGCTTCTCATCCCAACAGGAGAGATGGTTTGTCCCACAGCCATTAGTACGTCATACTGGAAATAGTTTGCAGGTGCTCATTGGGTTATGATTACACTGGACAGGACACGTCGGGAACTGTTGCTGGGTATTATACTTATCGTCGGGTAGCAGTTCCCAGGTGACATGAGTACAGCTTAGTCCGTCGACTTGACACTGCTACTTTGCCTCGAGTATGTTCCCACTATACTTTGATTACTACCCCACCACGACTCAAAGGAGTCGTGCAAACAAGTAGTAGTTGGGTGTAGTCCCGAAGCACTTGGAGGCAGTGGCGGTTAGATATGATTCGTCTATCTCGGTATTGGGGGTTGATATCGCGCTGTGTTCGGAGAGCCATGTTGGGTTATGCAAGCACCCAGGTCATCAAACCGTGGCCATTGCGGAACAAAAATTTTCAAAAACCGGTGCAAGAACAACCCGATAACCCGTATCGACCCATAAGCCCTAGATAACAAAAACATGCATAGGAGTTAGAATGGTTATACCGAATGATCCATGTCCTTCGGTCTTGAACTATCTTCCCAAGCTTCTAGAGGCCTCCTTGATCAAGCTTGATCTCCGGTCTCCCTCCATTGAAGATGATCCACCCGAGAGTCTATGAATCGATCTCCAACCTCATATTCAAGGAAACTAGGATACCTAGATCGCTACACTAGATACCGTAGAAGAAGTAGAGAGTGATGAAGGATTAATTTTTCTCAAGACACCCAAGGTTTCTAAACACATGCGAGGGTTTGGGTGGAGGAAGGAGAAGATGCCATGAGGATAAGGTGTTGAGAGCAACTCAAGAGAGAGAAAAAGAAAATGAATAATGGCTTGTGTTTTTGTTTGTTGTGTATGTGTGATAAGAAATAATGGAGCCATCGCATAAATGTCCATTTCTCCAAAATATCTTAGTCAACAAAAAATATCTCAAGTCAATATAATCTCACAACAAACAAAAACCCTAAGCATTCTAGAATAGTAACCATGGGTCACTAATTTGCCATGCCACAAAAATGCAATAAACACCTCATCCTACACCTCAATAACCTTTTAATCCAAAAGGTCTAAACCATGATGAGGTGTAATCTTCTAAAATTAATCTTTTAATAAATTACAAGAATACCCCTCAACCGTATATACATACCCGCATCCGTATTCCGAAGAATACGAATACTAAGAGATGAAAATAATCCAACAAATATAATACTAGGATCCGGCTTAAACAAAGCCCACTAGTATTATCCGTCCGAACATCATCCGTGCACAAGTACACTTATGTGATCGAATCCTGCCGTAAAACCATACGGCCTCTGCATCGTTTTGCTCGAAATAGGGAAACCCTCTGTGTGGGACTCTAAAGACTCGTCAATACGCTGGCAGTAGTTTTAACCACAAGCACGTCAGCGGCACTAGCTGTACGTAATGGCTACCCAGGTATTGAGCAAAAAGGAGGCTGACGAGCAAATTCATCCTGAAACCCCTACTGAGCCTGACAGTGACAATATCTGTAAAGTCCGGTCCGTTCGTCTATGAGTATCGCATATCGAATCTAGGGGGTGGATAAAGTCAGACCCCTAATAACACGATATTTAGTGTCGGTATGAAGCCCATCACCACCTGAGAAACTACCGATCCTGGATCAGTAATTCTTGACTACCTTGGCCAAGGATTTCTGGTGATGGCCACCCGTGCACAACCGCGACATCAATTCCAAATATCGAGAGAGACGAATCCCCCGACGATCTGCTCACTGCCTCCATATGGCTCGGGATTATACCGAACTAAAACCTGTTTGCACGACTCCTTTGAGCCGTGGTAGGGTAGCAATCAAAGCACTGTGGGAACTCACACGAGACACATGATGATCTCAGGTCGATATACTAACCTGTACACATGTCACCAGGGAACTGCTATCTGACAATAGGTATAATACCAACTAGCATGTTCCTGACGAGTCCGTCCGGTGTACTCATAACCCAATGAGTACCTGTATACATATTAGGTGAACAAACTAACACCAATGGCTTGTGAGACCAGCCACCACCCCTTGTCGGGGTCTCAATCAGTATACACTAGTCTACTCTGGAGTATCGATGCCCAGTCTTAAAACTCCCACGACTAGGGATATTTAAGGATGTGCCTATAGACCACCCAGCACCCACGTATATGATCGCCATCATAATGCTGGTAGTCAAACAAGAATCCTATGGGCTCTATCAACATGTAATATTGATCAGTAAAGCCACCTAAAGTAGATACATGATGATAAAGATGTAGGGTTACTAGGCACTGTCACAAGGTTCTACAAGGCATCAACCATGCCCGATTTAAAATTTAGACGTGCCGAACAACCTAAAGCGAGGATCTTTGCTAGAATTAGGGTTAAACATGTAAGTAAACATCTTTACAACTAAGAAAGAGGGATTACAACCTTTGTAGTCCGCTCCTTCGCTTCATAAGCTCCGAGTAGTAGTCCCTTCACCGCGATCCATGATCTCCCGGACTCAAGAGAGGCTCCACAAGCCGAATGATCCATGCTTGCTTGAAGTCTTCCTTTTCGAAGATGATCTACCTTGAAGTTCCTTTAACTCAAGCTCTCACTTCGCTAATCAAGTACTAGACAAGTGAACACCCTAATCTAAGTGGCTAGAATAGATGAGGATGTTGAAGTAGGATTTTAGCTCTCTTTTATTTTCTTAATCTCACACTAATTCATCACAAATCCAAAAGCTAGAAAGCTTTGCAAGGAGGAAGAAGAAGATGATTTCTTTTGTGATGAATAATGAAAAAGTTACTATGCTTACAAATGAACCTTGAGTTTAATAATATGAAGCATTAACTCATATAGAGAGTTTACTAGGGTTAAGGGTTTGGGTTGGGTTAAATAATATCTCCAAAATATCAACACATAATATCTTAGCTCAAAACAAAACAAAAGCTTCTAGAAGCTTCAAGAAAATACTTACCCAAATCAAACCCTAACCATGTTTAATCTCTACTAATCATGTTGCATTTGTAATCATAACTTATTACAATATTATATATCACACATATAATATATTTTGTAACAAAATAATATAATACAATTAACATATATCGCATATATATCAATGTATTATCCGGTGAGAAAATGAATCAATAAAGCGAGACAATATTAGATAATGTAATGTAATATATCACATATATAATTATACATTAAATTATCGAATCAACACTTGATCCGACAATCCGGCTATATCGCATATAACCGACTAATATAACCTGTACCGATTCATCGAATCAACACTTGATCCGATGACCCAGCTGATATCAAATATCGCGAGAATATAATACGGTATCTCATATCGTATTATTCTCGGTCCCGTACATATCACATATGTGCTCCTACTCCGTTTTGCCTGAGTCAAGAAACCTCTGGGTAGGACTCTAAAGAATCGTCAATACGCCGGCAGTAGGTGATGATCATATCAAACACCCACAAGCTGCAAGCGGTCAGCTAAACGTAACAGCCATCCAGGTATTGACCGATCAGAAGATCAACAAGCAAGCCTTTACATTCTCCTGTGAATCCAATCGATAACACTACCGTACAGTCCGGTCTCTTCGTCTGATATGTCGCATATCTGGTCTAGGGGTGGTAAACGTCAGACCCCAGTAACCGATAAGTCATGTCGATGTGAGGCTCATAACAGGTCGAGAACCTACTGATAACACTTACCAGTAGTACTCAATATCCGCCCTGGCCAGGGACTTCCGGTTATAGCCAATCGAATACAGCACAACATCAACTCCCTATACCGGGAGAGACGAATTCCCTCCTATCGCTCATTGCCTACATGTGATTCGGGACTGTACCCAAAAGCCACCATTTTCCACGCCTTCTTGGACGTGGTAAGGTGGAAATCAATGCACAGTGGGAATCACACAAGACTCTATGACGATCTCGGGTCTATAGACTAACATGTACCAGTGTCACCGAAGAACTGCCATCTGACGTGAGGTATAATACCATCTGGGAGTTCTCGGAGAGTTTATCCAGTGTACCCAGTCTACACTGAGCACCCGTACACCATCTTTGATGTCAAACACCGATGGATATGGGATCATCCATCGCCCATCATATGGGTCAAGATACGTATATGCTAGTCTACTCCAGTGTATCGATGAACAGTTATAGGATGTACTCGTTGACTACCCTGGCCCTATTAGTATTATCTCATCATAGTACCAGTAGTCAAGTACATATCCTAAGGGCTTTATCAACATGTGAGAACAAGACAGTAAACTAATACATGTCAACATGTAAAGATAAAGTGAAACCAAATAGCATACTATCATGACAAGCAAGAAAGTCCTCTCTATATATATCCAAGCATCCACTATAATATACATCATATGTACAACAATGGCCTCTAGGGCATATATATAACTAACAATCTCCCACTTGCACTAAGGCCAGCTGTTGTAGTATCTCATACCCAGCATCCCGAAGAGTCTCTCAAATTGTGTCTGGAAAATGGCCTTCGTGAGTGGATCCGCAGTGTTGTGCTTCGTATCAACTCTCCTGACCTCGATCTCCCGGCGATCAACTATCACCCGGATTAGGTGATACCGCCTCAGAATATGTCTGGACTTCTGATAGGACCTGGGTTCCTTGGCCAAAGCCACAGCTCCATTGTTATCGCAATACAAAGGTATTGGATGCTCAATGGATGGAACCACACCAAGTTCAGTAATGAACTTCTTAATCTAGACAGCCTCTTTTGCAGTATCGTTGGCAGCGATGTATTTAGCCTGCATCGTCGATTCTGCAACGGTTTCCTATTTGGAACTCTTCCAACACACCGCCCCTCCATTGATGGTAAAGACAAATCCCGAGTGCGACTTAGAGTCTTTATTATCACTTTGGAAACTTGAATCGGTAAAGGACTCCACCTGGATTCTTCGTTACCATACACCAAGAACATCTCCTTAGTTCTTTTCAAGTACTTGAGAATGTTTTTCACAGCTATCCAGTGACTCTCTCCAGGATCTGCTTGATACCTACTCACTATACTTAGTGAGTATGCTATATCGGGTCTGGTACATAGCATCGCATACATGATAGAGCTTACTGCCGAAGCATAGGGTATCCCTTGCATGCAAGCTCTCTCTAAATCAGTCTTGGGAGACATCTCTTTGGAAAGAGTGAGTCCAGAGATCGTGGGTAGGTTCCCACGCTTGGATTCTTCCATACTAAACCTCTTTAGTATGGTGTCAATGTACCTGGATTGGGACAATCCCAGTATCCGTTTAGATCTATCTCTATAGATCATAATTCCCAGTATGTAGGAGGCATTACCTCGATCTTTCATTGAGAATCTTTGTGATAAGAAGAGCTTGACCGATTGCAGCATAGGAACATCATTTCCTATCAAGAGTATGTCATCGACGTACAAAACGAGGAAGACAACCTTACTCTCTGCAATCTTTTTATATATATAAGGTTCATCTACGTTTTTGATGAAGTCAAACTCTTTGACTACAACATCAAAGCAGATATTCCAACTCCGCGATGCCTGCTTTAACCCGTAGATGGATTTAAGCAGCTTCCACACCTTTCCGCTGCTCCCACTGTCTACGAAGCCCTCTGGCTGAGTCATGTACACGCTTTCTTCCAAATCACCATTTAGAAAGGCGGTCTTAACATCCATCTGCCATATTTCGTAGTCATGGTATGTAGAAATGGCAAGTAAGATCCGGATGGACTTAACCATAGCCACTGGAGAAAAGGTTTCGTCATAATTCACAGCTGGTCGTTGATGAAAACCCTTTGCAACAAGTCTAGTTTTCAAAGTCTCAACTTTTCCATCTACACCAAGTTTCTTTTTAAAGATCCATTTGCTCCCAATGGGTTTTACCCCTTCAGGAGCAACTTCTAAAGTCCATACTTTGTTGGTGTACATGGATTCCATCTCAGATCGCATTGCATCCAGCCACTTCACAGAGTCCCCACTCGTGATGGCCTGCTCGAAGCTAGTTGGGTCATCATCTTCCATGATGCAATCCTCGCTCCCACTATCAACGAGAAAACCGTAGTATCTCTCAGGTGGATGAGAAACCCTACTAGATCGGCAGAGAGGCTGGGGTTCGTAGGGTACTACTGAATCCTCTGATTCCACTAAATCTTCAGTTACAGTTTGTGTCGCTGGAACCTCTTCCAGCTCTACCTTTTCGCCACTAATTTCTTTTGCAAGAAATTCCTTTTCTAAAAAGGTGGCATATTGAGAAACAAACATCTTTTGTTCCTCACCATGATAGAAGATATATCCATAGGAATCTTTTGGATATCCCACAAACTTACAAAAACTTTATCTTGCCTCGAGCTTGTCCGGATTTTGCTTTTTAACATAGGCCGGAGAACCCCATATCTTAACTCGTTTAAGAGATGGTCTCTTCCTATTCCAAATCTCATATGGAGTGGTAGGCACTGATTTAGTTGGAACTTTATTCAATAGGTATGCTGCTGTCTCAAGCGCATGACCCCAAAAGGAAATAGGTAACTCAGCGGTACTCATCATAGAGCGCACCATATCTAATAGGGTGCGATTCCTCCGCTCCGATACACTGTTGTGCTGTGTTGTATAGGGAGGAGTTAGCTGAGAGAGAATCCCATTCTCTTTTAGATAGTCTAGGAACTCATTGCTCAAGTATTCTCCTCCTCGATCAGATCGAAAGATCTTAATACTTTTGTCCGTTTGGTTCTCTACTTCGTTTTTATATTCTCTGAATTTCTCAAAAGCTTCAGACTTGTGTTTCATCAGGAACACATGTCCGTATCTAGAGAGATCGTCAGTGAATGTAATAAAGTAGGAAGAACCGTTCCTGGCATATGTAGACATGGGACCGCATACATCACTATGTACCAGTCCTAAGAGTTCCTCAACACTTTCTCCGTGTCCACTAAACGGAGTTTTGGCCATTTTGCCTTTGAGACATGAATGGCAAGTTTCATAAGATGATAATTCGAACGGATTCAAATATCCATCCTTATGTAACTTACCTAGCCGTGTCGCATTGATATGACCAAGTCTACAATGCCATAAGTAGGATTCATTCATTTCTGAACTCTTCCTCTTGTGTGTGTTTTGTATATTAAGGACTGTATTTTGACTGAGAATGAATATGCCATTATGTAACGAGCCTGATCCAATCAACTTTTGATTTAGGAAGATGTTCATAACATTATCCTGTATTACAAAATTATACCATTCTTTACTTAATAAAGAAACTGATATAATGTTGCACATCATGTTCGGTATATAATAGCACTCATTCATAATCAATGTATTACTACTTGGTAATACAAGGTGATATTCGCCAACTGCTTTGGCTGCAATATTTGTACCATTCCCTAGTTATACGGAATGATCACCCTTTCCCAGTTCTCTAGCTTTACGTAGCCCACGTAACAGTTTACATATATGGGATCCCGATCCGGTATCTAATACCCAGGATGTAGGGTGAACTGAGAAACAGTTCTCAATAACTAACACACCCAAAGAAGATGCATCAACATACTTGTTCTTCGTTTGGGCGGCGTGAGAATCCAGATATTGTCCTATTCCCTGCTCAGTCTCATAACACTTATAAGAAAGAACGGGACCAATGTTCCCCTGCTCAGTATAATAAGCGGGTTCAGTCAATACATCCATATTATTATCTTGATTATGGCATGACATGGTCGCTACCTGGAGAGAGAGAGAAGGAAACACTTTAGCGTATGCTCTTGCAAGATTAGATTGGTTATTATCTTATCTAATCTGGATGTCTCCCACTGTTTTTATCAAATCTTCCTTCAAACCCTAAAAGGTAAGATTAGCTGGGATTAATTACACCCTACAAGTTCGTCAATCTTTCAGCCAGATCAGTGTTGGTACTTGAGGGAGGTACCCCGTGCTTTCGCTCGGACCTAATTAAAATAAACCTCGTTTTCCCAGAGGCATAAGCCCGTTAACACCTTTCTAGACACCTACTTGATCGGCTAATTGTCCTGTGTAAAATTCTCGCAGGAGTAACTCTTACTCGCAGTGGGTATCGGGATCCAACTATCTCATAGGAGGTATGCAATCTCATTGCAAATATCAACACTTGAAATTCCCGATAATGCTTTTACCTCTAGTGACTTATGACTTTAACTATGGTCAACAAATCGTAAGCACTAGTCAAGTTCTACCCGTCATTTCTTGATTAATTTAGACCCACCCACATGACCCTTAACTATGGTCAACAAAGTCATATGACTGTTCTAATTAATCACATCATATGTTATATAGGTAAACATCACTCAACTACCGTACATTACGCCTTAACTATGGTCAACAAACGCAGCACAAATACTAAGTACTCTATTTTCCTAAAATGACGGAGGGTTACGCAGGTTTTTCAGAAAACCATGAGCGTAATGAACTTGATATCGTTGTAGAAATAAGTGATTTTGAAAAGGAGTGTCTTTGAGGCTTTTCCAGTTTCGATAAAGAGGTCACTCCCGGTGAAGGGATCTCGGCTCTTTCCTCATCGAATAAGGTGCAGGGTATATCATATATACCGCTGTGCAAAGCAAAACTATAGAAGTAATCAAAAAACTAATCCGTGAGTTTGTAGCATCTGCCAGTTCTGCTAAAGTGGTCACTCCCGGTGAAGGGATCTCGGCTCTTTCCTCATCGAATAAGGTGCAGGGTATATCATATATACCGCTGTGCGAAGCAAAACTGTAGCTACCCTTTTTATAAAGTTTTGATTCTACAACATCTTTTAGGTTTCTTTTCTTTTATTAATCTCATTAATAAATCCCATCAATTTTGCTTCCTAAGCATCACAGAAGAAATGAAAGCTGCAATATTTATATATCATATATATAGTATAAGCATTCGTCTCAGGCAGTAATATGATCTCATCACAGAACATTGCAGCAGAAGATAACATATGAAATATTGGATATACTAGGACGTCTATGTTTTACATCGAGCCTGTATAAAACACGGATTCCACGGTCGCGATGAATAGCCAATCCCATATCCCTAGACCCCTACGAGAGCGGCAAGCAACACTGCCAATTCTAGGGTTAGGAAACCCGCTCTCGACTCCTCGAGATGGCCTCCCACTGGACCCTAGAGCCCGGTTACTTGTGCTCCCCTCCTTGGGTCTACCTAATGCGGAAAAGTAAATAATATACAATGGTGACATCATCCTCATCCCGGAAGTGCCCTAATAAAAGAATATTACATACAATGAATTTTACATGAATGAAAATAAAAACCCTCATCTCACATAAACCCCCCGGCTATTCAGAACACGACGATCCAATATAACATATCACAGCAACATATAATATCTCATATCATCAACGTAAGTAAGTATGCGTATCCCGACCGTCGTTGATGTATAGCAACGAAGCCGGCGATACACCACATACTACGCTTATGGTCACAGAAAAGAAAGTGTAAAACTACAGCATTTGGAATCCACAATTACTTTAGACATCATAAATCCGAAATATCACATACTTCGCATTTCATGCCTAACTATATGAATTCCACATATTGTATCACATTCTAGATAAATAAACAATATTAAACTTTCCGATCGAATAATCAAATACCCAAGATTTCCCAAATAGCTCAACACTTGAGTGGAGTTCAAAAATCCCAGAACATGTCACCGCCCCAGTGAACTAGCCGTAGAAGGGTCAAACCAACGCCTCACATGTGGCAACGCCAAACTACCACAAACCCTAGGGTTCAGTGGCAGTTTTGACGGTCACATAATCGAGTTAAGGTTACGTTCTTCTAGAGGGTCCACAGATATGCTTGCATGTTTTTCCGAAAGTTTTAAACTCAAGAAAAATTCAACACTTGAAAGTTTTTCGTGTCGGGAAAAGGTGAGTTATTGATATCCGTTCGAACATTTTAACACGTTCAAAATTATCCGGAAAACTAAATGAAATTAAACTTTCCGATCGAATCAACGTATACAAATGATCTCTAGAAAACTCAACACTTGAGTAAGATTAAAAATTCCCAAAAGCATATAGTAATAGCTATGGATGAACCCTAGAAAAAACAATCACTGACACCCAAGTACGGTCGCGGAACCGCCGCCAGAAGCATGTTAAGGCCGCGGTTCCGCAGCGCCTTTAGGGCTACAGTGACCTGTTTTTCACAGTAATCCATAAAATCACCTGCTCAATTTTTTGAGTATTTTTAATGCAGAAAAAAATCATATTTTAAAAAAAATTCCAGAGAGGGGTCAAAATACGATGTTTCGGGGTTTGATCGGACTTTTAACTTCGTATACACGTCGCCTAATGCTCTAGCTTGGCTTTGATACCACTGTTGGGTTAATAGGCACTGTCACAAGGTTCTACAAAGCATCAACCATGCCCGATTTAAAATTTAGACGTGCCGAACAACCTAAAGCGAGGATCTTTGCTAGATAATTAGGGTTAAACATGCAAGTAAACATCTTTACAACTAAGAGAGAGTGATTACAACCTTTGTAGTTCGCTCTTTCGCTTCATAAGCTCCGAGTAGTAGTCCCTTTGCCGCGATCCATGATCTCCCGGACTCAAGTGAGGCTCCACAAGCCGAACGATCCATGTTTGCTTGAAGTTATCCTTTTCGAAGATGATCTACCTTGAAATTCCTTTAACTCAAGCTCTCACTTCTCTAATCAAGTATTAGACAAGTGAACACCCTAATCTAAGTGGCTAGAATAGATGAGGATGTTGAAGTAGGATTTTAGCTCTCTTTTATTTTCTTAATCTCACACTAATTAATCACAAAACCAAAAGCTAGAAAGCTTTGCAAGGAGGAAGAAGAAGATGATTTCTTTTGTGATGAATAATAAAAAAGTTACTATGCTTACAAATGAACCTTGAGTTAATAATATGAAGTATTAACTCATGTAGAGAGTTTACTAGGGTTAAGGGTTTAGGTTGGGTTAAATAATATCTCCAAAATATCAACACATAATATCTTAGCTCAAAACAAAACAAAAGCTTCTAGAAGCTTTAAGAAAATACTAACCCAAATCAAACCCTAACCATGTTTAATCTCTACTAATCATGTTGCATTTGTAATAATAACTTGTTACAATATTATATATCACATATATAATATATTTTTGTAACAAAAGAAAATAATACAATTAACATATATCGTATATATATCAATGTATTATCCGGTGAGAAAATGAATCAATAAAGCGAGCCAATATTAGATAATGTAATGTAATATATCACATATATAATTATACATTAAATTATCGAATCAACACTTGATCCGACAATCCGGCTATATCGCATATAACCGACTAATATAACCTGTACCGATTCATCGAATCAATACTTGATCCGATGACCCGGCTGATATCAAATATCGCGAGAATATAATACGGTATCTCATATCCTATTATTCTCCGTCCCTCACATATCACATATGTGCTCCTACTCCGTTTTGCCTGAGTCAAGAAACCTCTGTGTAGGACTTTAAAGAATCGTCAATACGCCGGCACTAGATGATGATCATATCAAACACACACAAGCTGCAAGCGGTCAGCTAAACGTAACAGCCACCCAGGTATTAAGCGATCAGAAGATCAACAAGCAAGCCTGTACATTCTCCTTTGAAACCAATCGGTAACACAACCGTACAGTCCGGTCTCTTCATCTGATATGTCGCATATCTGGTTTAGGGGTGGTAAACGTCAGACCCCAAAAACCGATAAGTCGTTTCGATGTGAGGCTCATAACAGGTCGAGAACCTAGTGATAACACTTACCAGTAGTACTCAATATCCGCCCTGGCCAGGGACTTCCAGTTATAGCCAATCGAACACAACACAACATCAACTCCCTATACCGGGATAGACGAATTCCCTCCTATCGCTCATTGCCTCTATGTGATTCGGGACTGTACCCAAAAGCCACTGTTTTGCACACCCTCTTGGACGTGGTAAGGTGGAAATAAAAGCATAGTGGGAATCACACAAGACTCTATGACGATCTCGGGTCTAGAGACTAACCTGTACCAGTGTCACTGGAGAACTGCCATCTGACGTAAGGTATAATACCATCTGAGAGTTCTCGGCTAGTCCGTCCAGTGTACCCAGTCTCCACTGAGCACCCGTACACCATCTTTGATGTCAAACACCGATGGATATGGGATCATCTATTGCCTATCATATGGGTCAATATACGTATACGCTAGTCTACTCTGGTGTATCGGGGCCCTGTCTCGATACACCCTCGACTAGGAACAGTTATAGGATGTACTCCTTGACTACCCTGGCCCCACTAGTATGATCTCATCATAGTCCCAGTAGTCGAGTACATATCCTAAGGGTTTTATCAATATGTGAGAATAAGACAGTAAACTAATACATGCCATCATGTTAAGATAAAGTGAAACCAAATAGTATACTATCATGACGAGCAAGAAAGTCCTCTCTATATATATCCAAGCATCCACTATAATATACATCATATGTACAACAATAGCCTCTAGGGCATATATATAGCTAACAAAAGACAAACCAGATAGCATACTATCATCTCGAGTAAGACTGTTCTACCGGTATAGGTCCTCCTTCATTCATCGCAATCGCGTGCCTGCGATCCAATAATTGACTTGAGGGCACTATTTCCAACAATCTCCCACTTGCACTTAAGGCTAATTATTGTTGGCTATAGTGCTCTTAAGTCATTTATTGGATCGCAGGCATGTGATTGCAATGATTGAGGGAGGACCTATACCAGTAGAACAGTCTTACTCGAGATGATAGTATGCTATCTGGTTTGTCTTTATCATCGTGTACATGCTTCAGGTGACATTACAGATCACTATTACATGTTGATAGAGCCCATAGGATTATTGCTTGACTACCAGTAGTATGATTGAGATCATATACGTGAGAGTTGGGTGGTCTATAAGCACATCCTTAAATTGTCCTTAGTCGTGGGAGTTTCGAGACTGGGCATCGATACTCCAGAGTAGAATAGTGTATACGGATCGAGACCCCGACGAGGGGCGGTGGCCGGTCTCACAAGCCATTTGTGTCAGTTGGTTCACCTAAGATGTATACAGGTGCTCATTGGGTTATGAGTACACCGGACGGACTCGGCGGGAACATGCTAGTTGGTATTATACCTATTGTCAGATAGCAGTTCCCTGGTGACATGTGTACAGGTTAGTCTATCGACCTGAGATCGTCATTTTTCTCGTGTGAGTTCCCATTGTGCTTTGATTACTCCCCTACCACGGCTCAGAGAAGTCGTGCAAACAGGTTTTAGTTGGGTACAGACCTGAGCCACATGGAGGCAGTGAGCGGATCGTCAGGGGATTCGCCTCTCCCGGTATATGGGGGGTTGAGGTCATGGAGTGCACGGATGGCCATCACTAGAAATTCTCGGCCGGGGTAGACGAGAATTACCGATCTAGAATCGATGGTTTCTCAGTTGGTGATGGGTTTCATGCCGACACTAAATGTCGCGTTATTAGGGGTCTGACTTTATCCACCCCCTAGACTCGATATACGATACTCATAGACGAACGGACCGCACAGTACGGATATTGTCGCTGTTAGGCTCCGTAGGGTTACAGGATGAGTTCGCTCGTCGGCTTCCCTTTCGCTCAATACCTGGGCAGCCGTTATGTACAGCTAGTGCCACTGACATGCTTGTGGTTAAACCTACTGCCAGCATATTGACGAGTCTTTAGAGTCCCGCACAGAGGGTTCCCCTGCTTTGGACGAAATGATATAGAGGCCGTATGGTTTTATGCAGGGTTCGATCATATACGTGTACTTGTGCATGGATCATGATCGGATGTATAATACTAGTGGGCTTTGGTTTAAGCCGGATCCTAATATTATATTGTTGGATTATTTTCATTTCGTTGTATTCGTCTTCATTCGGAATACGGATACAGGTATGTATATACGGATGAGGGGTATTCTTGTAATTCGTTACAAGTTTACTTTGAAGTTACCATTCTCTTTTTTGTTTAAACATTTAGTTTAATGTTTAATTATTAGTGAGAAGTGTGATCATGGAATTTTGGCCAATTTGTTGTGCCGTCCATTTCTTTTGGGCATGGGCAATTCGTGGGCTTTGGATGAGTCATCATTTTGCATTGATGGTGTTTGTTTTTGCTTTGGATATCTTGGTTTAGATATTTTGTAGATTTGAGTGGCTGTTGGGTGTGTGGGTTATTTTCTTGAGTTGTTTAATTAGACACACACACCTCATTGTTAGTTATATATATGCCCTAGAGGCCATTGTTGTACATATGATGTATATTATAATGGATGCTTGGATATATATAGTGAGGACTTTCTTGCTCGACATGATAGTATGCTATTTGGTTTCACTTTGTCTTAACATGTTGACTTGTACTAGTTTACTGTCTTACTCTCACATGTTGATAAAGCCCTTAGGATATGTACTCGACTACTAGGACTATGATACAGATCATACTAGTGGGACCAGGATAGTCAACGAGTACATCCTATAACTGTTCCTAGTCGAGGATGTATCGAGACAGGGCATCGATACACGAGAGTAGACTAGCGTATACGCATCTTGACCCATATGATGGGCGATGGATGATCCTATATCCATCGGTGTTTGACATAAAAGATGGTGTATGGGTGCTCAGTGGAGCTGGGTACACTGAACGGACTCGCCGAGAACTCCTAGATAGTATTATACCTATCGTCAGATAGCAGTTCTCCGGTGACACTGGTACAGGTTAGTCTGTAGACCCGAGATCGTCATAGAGTCCCGTGTGATTCCCACTGTGCTTTGATTTCCACCTTTCCACGTCCAAGAGGGCGTCCAAAACGGTGGCTTTTGGGTACAGTCCCGAATCACATGGAGGCAATGAGTGATAGGAGGGGTTTCGTCTCTCTCGGTATAGGGAGTTGATGTTGCGCTGTGTTCGATTGGCTATAACTGGAAGTCCCTGGCCAGGGCTGATATGGAGTGCTACTGGTAAGAGTTATCAGTAGTTTCTCGACCCGTTATGAGCCTCACATCGACACGACTTATCGATTACTGGGGTCTGACGTTTACCACCCCTAGACCGTATATGTGACATATCAGATGAAGAGACAGGACTGTACGGTAGTGTTACTGATTGGATTCACACGAGAATGTACAGGCTTGCTTGTTGATCTTCTGATCACTCAATACCTGGGTGGCTATTACGTTTAGCTGACCGCTTGCAGCTTGTAGGTGTTTGATATGATCGTCACCTACTGCCGGCGTATTGACGATTCTTTAGAGTCCTACACAGAGCTTTCCTGGCTCAGGAAAAACGGAGTAGGAGCACATATGTGTTATGTGCGAGACCGAGAATAATACGATATGAGATACCGTATTCTATTCTCACGATATGTGTTATCGGCCGGGTATATGTGATATAGCCGGGTCATCGGATCAAGTGTTGATTCGATGAAATGGTACATATTATATTAGTCGGTTATATGTATTATAGCCGGGTTATCGGATAAAGTGTTGATTCGATAATTTAATATATAATTATATATGAGATATATTACATTACGTTAACTAATATAAGCTCACTTTATTGATTCTTTTTCTCACCGGATAATACATTGATGTATATGCGATATATGTTAATTGTATTATTTTCTTTTGTTATATTAAATATTGTATATGTGATATATAATATTGTAACAAGTTAGGGTTACAAATGCAACATGTTTTGTTGAGTTTAAACCAAGTTAGGGTTTGGATTAGGGTTAGCATTTGGAGTAGCTTTTGGATGAGGTTTCATGGAGCTTCATGAAGCTTTGACTTTATCATTTTTCTTTGGATTTTTGTGGAGTCATTTGTTAACCCAACCCAAGCCCTTAACATTAGTTTATTCTCTATATGAGTTAAAACCTTCATACTTAACCTAAGGTTGCAATTGTAACCACAACAATAATTAATTATTCATCACAAAAGCTTTTGCTTCTTCTTCTTCTTCTTGAAGAAAAGCTTCACTGGCTTTTTGTGTGTGGTGTTTTAGTGTGAGAAATAGAAAACAAAAGAGAGCAAAATTCCTACTTCATCATCCTCATCTATTCTAGCCACTTAGATTAGAGTGTTCACTTCTCTAATTACTTCATTAGTGAAGTGTTAGCTTGGGTTTGAGATTCTTCAAGGTAGATCATCCTAGATCAAGAAGACTTCAAGCAAGATGCCTCATTCACCTCTTGGAGCCTCACGAGAGTCGGAGTTCATGATGATCGCAGCGAAGGGACCTCAATACGGAGCTTATGAAGAGAAGGAACGGACTACAAAGGTTGTAATCCCTATCTCTTTACTTATTTGTATGTGATACAAACTATGTTACCCTAAAAATTCTAGCAAGATTCATGGTTAGTTAGCTTTGAACCTCTCTAATTTTTAAAATGGCATGAGTGATGTGTTCATAACGTAACATTGCATTTTGTATTCCCCATTCTTATGCATTTTTACAATAAAAACAGGTGCTTTTGACCCATGTCTGCTACATGTTACAGGTTACAGGTTCTTGGAGCAAAAACAGTGAAAAACACAAAAGACGACACAAAAGAAGGATTTTTGACCAACAAATAGGAGGATCTTAGTCAAGCCTAGACGAAGAACAGTTCACAATCAACAAGGCAACGCAAGGTCCAAAATGTTAAGGCAAACGGTTAAAAGATCACTACAAGTTTTCACTGAAGATCTGGAACTAATGTAGAAGCCCAATTGATAAAAGAACCAAAGAACCAGAAGCCCCAAAAGACCCTGAAGAATCCCAGAAAAAATAATCATCCAATCTTGTTAAAGGGCCGCGGAACCGCTGCCCAAGCCTGCCATTGCCGCGGTTCCGCGGCCGTCTGGTGCCCGTACTTGAAGAAATTTTTACCAAATGTTTTGGTGGTGCTGAATAGTCAACCTTAGGGCTATTTTTTTAATTTCAGACATGCGGATCAATTGTAACCTAGGGTTTCTATCTCTTTATAAATAGAACCCAAATCATTGTAATTTCTTATGCCTCCCTTCATTAATAAATTTCAGCATTCTTTTGGAGAGCATCATTTTTGTAAGTTCTTTATTTTCTGCCCTAAGTTAATTTTCTATTCTTGCCCTAGATAAATTTAATTTCTTGCTCTAGTTAATCTTTTATTCTCTGCCCTAGATAAATGTATTTTAATTCCCTATTGAGTGAGTAGTCTCCTCGCTTGTTAGGGTTAGATTTGGGGAATGTTTGAGAGACGAAGATCTCTCATCCCCTTTCTTGCCCATAATATATTTTCAATAGGACTCCATGCATACACGCACACACCGCGCCCTACGGCATCCTACCCCTCGAGGTAACGATGACACCGTAGTGTAAATGCCCGGTTGCGCGCGTTTTCTATAGAGGTTAGGGTAAGGATCTCTAAAGGAAGGATAAGAACCTAGAGGAAGGAACACCTTCCCGAATGGATCTAATCCCCTTTATTGATAATTACCATAACTCCTCATAGATCTTCATTCGGGTAGAGAAAGCGTTGAGATTTATTTGCATTTCCAAACGATCCCTAAACCTAACCCTAGAAAGACTAGATCTAGATAATCGTAGTATAGAATAATTAGGTTTTTATATTTAATAATCAATTCGAACACCCTTCGGAATTAACTCGTTAGCGCGACTAGGAGATTCACAAAATCCCTGTGGACCGACCCGTATTCACCGGCTAGCTGCAATGCGATGCCGTTCTTGATTGCGGTAATAGATAGTTTTTGAGATAAATCAATTGGCGCCGTTGCCAGGGATGGCGTAGAAATTTCCTTTTTGCGATTTCGGGTTAATCTTAAATTAAAAAATCATAAAAATCTAAAACAACCCAAAAATTATAAAAATATATCAATTGTTATTTTTTTGGAAAGGGTACTTTGTTGTGTGAATCTTGCAGGAACAATCGAGACGGATCTGGAAATTTCCAGAAGGCGAAACAAAAAACGGGATATCGGAACAGAAGAGATTTTAAACAACAGAACAGCAGAAAAAATTTGGTGTCTCAAACTGCCCACCCCACCGCCCTTCCGCGGCCAAAACCTACCTTAGGCCGCGGATCCGCAGCCGCCTTGTCGAATCAGAGCATCAGAAAATTTCTGGGGACTTGTGCTGACTAGACTGCCGCGAAAACGCGGCAGTAACGCGTTTATACCGCGGAAAGGCGGATGAACAGTGTCCTCTGTTCGTAGAATTTGCTCTGTAAGCCTCCTCTGTAATTTTTGAAATATCTTTTCTGGAAATTCCTGCAGGATTCCGTGATCTATAAAATATATTCCCTTCCATATAACAAATCTTGTGCAGGATTTTTGCGCCTAGTTTAAATTAGAAATAGATTGCAAGTAATATTTTTCTGTTGCATATCTTTTATCAAAATATTTTTTGCAACAATTTCCAAATAAAGAGAGAAAAAAAGGGAAAATTTTTATTAGAAAACTTGCAAACTTTTGCCGCAAATAAATCCTTGCACCACCGCCCATCTTTCGTTCTTTCACCTTTCTTCTAACATGGGTACCCCACATAATAAATCACTTGCCGAACTTTGGTATTCCGAACCTAATTTTGCGTCTTACGTCAATTTGTTCGGTCAATTTAAAGACGATCCTTCCTTACCTAAAATATCTTTGAAAGATCAAATAGAGGCGTTTAGGAGAAACAGTTTGACTTTTCAACCCACTTTGTGTCAACCAAGTCAACCTTTACCACCTCCATATGTTGATACCACTTTTTCAAGTCCGTCTGTCACTCTTAAGCCGATGTCCATTGCTGAGCATATTGCTAAATCTCGCAGCCGATCTTTCACCCCTCTCTACTCATCTAGTTCTAGGGATCCGCATGATTATTCACCTTGTTATCCACATGTTGACCCTACACCTGACCAACCACCCACTTCCTACCAGTCATACCCGACCTTCCCACCTTCACTTGACACTGTTTCTACACAGCCATTAGGGAGTTTCACATATCCAATCAATTTAGAATCTTTTACCGAAACCCCCTCACCATATAAGTCTAGTTTGGAAGAGTGGTTGGAAGCTTATATCGCAGCAACAAATAAAATGACTACGAATGTGGAAGCGTCCGTGGCCGCCCTTATGCAACCTAGTGAACCGGTAGCTGGTTTCCCGCTAGCTCCAAATTTTTCAATGTATAAGGAGGCGGTTGGACAGAGTGAGAATGTGAGAGGATTTCCAAATCAAACCTACCCCTACCCAATTGAATCCGACAACTCCAATTTTCAAACATGTGTCCAAAATGATGAGTTGTGCGATTTTGTAGTGTTTGATTTGCCAAATTATGAAGAACCCCTTTCGAGTGAAACCGCACCTAATCCGTTTGACCTTTACACCTCCACTCTAGAACCTAAATTGATAAATATCTATGCTTTTGATGAGGTGTCTAAAGAAATTGATTTTCACTTGATTAAGGATATAGACACCGGGAATATTTCGGATGATGAACCTGTCGATTTGATTGAAATTTTATGTTCAACTCATCATCCCGAGTCATTAGATGTTTCTCCCGAACTTCATATGCTTCTTGATTTTGATGATAATGGCATGGATGAGTTGAATTTTGAGGAGAATTATAAGGATAGTATTGAGGAGAGTTTTGAAGATCATATTGGGGTTGTACCATTTTTGTTTGGTGTGTCTATTTTCCAATTCAGCCTCCTGAACCTTTGACTGTTATATCACCCTCCCTCCTTTCCATCGTTCCGACCACGCTTGAAAACTGTGAGCTTGAAATTTTTTCCTTTGAATCAGATACAGTTCTCACAACCGATAACACGTACGAGTGTTTCACTTTTTCGGACGATATTGATGACTCGCCACCCGAGTTTGAGTCCTTTGAGTTTTCAGATGAGTTAGTTGAACCATCAGACTCGGTTGCTTACAATAGTTTCAAACCATTAATGGAATCTTTCAAGTTCGAGACAGTTTACTACGGTGAGAATGATACTATCCCTAGTTCACTTCCTTTCGTCTTTTCTATTGTTCCGACCGTACAAGAGACCGTTACGCTTTCATCTCCAATACCAAGTTTGGCGTACCCATGTTTTCTTGCGAATCTTGAGGGATTTGATCCCATTTCTCAACGGGTTGATAGGTTAGCGCAATCGCTTTTAACACATCGGTCATCACAAATTGCGCTAATTTATTCACTCGATTTACACCCTCAAGATCGCGCGACCCTTCTTTCTTCTTTCCGCCATTCTGCTCCTCTATCGAGACCATATTCTACCATTCTTCTTTCCACACGGTCTCACGTGTTTCTCATTTCTTTCTTCTACACCCCATTATTTCACCAACTTAGCCATTACCATGATAAGATTTTTGAATGGTTGGTGCTAATCTTTGGCTTGTGTAAGGCCAAGCTTAAGTTTGGGGGGAACCTTGTTGTATATATGTATATACATATTTGTTTTCTTTTTCTATAAAAAAATAAAAAAAAATTCAAAACATAAAAAAAATAAAAAAAATAAAAAAAATTGTAAATAAATAAACAGGGGAGTGCTGGCAGTTTGACTCTCTTGGTTTAGCATGACAGTGAGGACACTGTCTAGTTCAAGTTTGGGGGTATGCTCGGTACGTCTTCTTCCTTCGCATTCATTTGTATATATTTTTGCATTTGGATACTTATTTGAAAACCCATAAAAATTGAAAAATTTCAAAAATTATAAAAAATTTTGTATTCAATTTTGGTCTAATTGACTTGAGTTTGACAAATAGGTTAACTGGCTAGGAATAACTAGATCTTAGACTTGGTAAATTAAAAACCCTAAAAATAACCTTTCTTAAAGTTTAATGGTAGAGAGTATATGTCTTTGTAGTTTATTTAGAAATAGGCAAATTTTGGGTTCACTTCTTGGGCTAAGTCAAGCAAAGGAAAAGTATTGATGTTCTTATTAGAGTATAAGCTTGAAAAATAATTCCTAGCTTAAGTCTAGATTCTGAAAATGTATACCCTACAATTTGCACGATCACGCACCTTGAAACTTGGAATAGTAGAGGAGACCTTGAAATGCTCTTGTCTAAAGTCCTTAGTACAATGAAAATAAAAGAAAAAAAAGTGTGAATAAAGAATAAAAAAATGAACACTGGTTTTTGTGATTACTTAAGGCTGTAAAAATAGAAAAATATTTAGCGAGGGTGCTTCATCACCTAGTGTCTTAGACCAACTGGTTTGGGAGTCACTGCTAAAACCTTGGGTGTTGCAAGACTAGGAAGTACGCTTAAAAGTGCAAACGTATTTTGTAATCAATCGTTGGTACCTCAAGAAGTATTAACGGTCGCATGATGGATGTGTAAGCAAAATTCAATTAAAAATTCACCTATTAAGAAGTGCTTTGGACAACGGACAAGGGCATGATTGCTTGATTTGAATTTCCAAGTGTAGGGGTAATCTATACACACACGTAGGGGTATGTGATTGGAATTTACATAAGAGAGAGGAATGAAGAATAGAACTTGTATCTTTAGTAGAGTTGATAGAAATTCCTAAGTGGAGATGGAGCCCTAAAAGGAAAACTTAAGAGATGCCGAAAGCTAAGTAAGTCTGCAGAACATATATAATCTTAAGTTAAATAATGAGGAAGTGTGAAGAATATGGGTGGATAATTTGCGGGTCGACGCTAATAGAATTCCTTGTTAGAAAACCTACTTGGAGAATTAAAGTTGATAGGCCGAATTGATAGGATTTTGTGGGCAGTATCCGCTGAAAACCCTCAGGAGACAACACTCCTCCTACTAGGGACACCTAGAGGTTTAACGGCTTGTTGCACGTGCTCAGTGCAATCGCGTTTCCCTGCGAAAGTGCGGTTAGGATTTTAGTGAATAAAAATAAGTTTGCTCGAGGACGAGCAAAAGATAAGTTTGGGGGTATTTGTTCATAACGTAACATTGCATTTTGTATTCCCCATTCTTATGCATTTTTACAATAAAAACAGGTGCTTTTGACCCATGTCTGCTACATGTTACAGGTGTTGGAGATAGTGCCCTCAGAGTCAATTATTGGATCACAGGCACGTGATTACAATGATTGAGGGAGGACCTGTCCCGGTAGGACAGTCTTACTCAAAATGATAGTATGCTATCTGGTTTATCTTTATCATCGTGGACTGCTTTAGGTGACCAGACAGGTCGCTATTACACGTTGATAAAGCCCCTAGGATTCATGCTTGACTGCCAGCAGTATGAGGGCGATCATATACGTGGGAGCTGGTAGTCTATAAGCACATCCTTAAAAGGTTCCTAGTCGTGGGAGTTTCGAGACAGGGCATCGATACTCCAGAGTAGACTAGTGTATACAGCCGAGACCCCGACGAGGGGCGGTGGCCGATCTCATAAGCCACTGGTGTCAGTTGGTTCACCTAAGATGTATACAGGTGCTCATTGGGTTATGAGTACACCGGACAGGACTCGCCGGGAACATGCTAGTTGGTCTTATACCTGACGTCAGATAGCAGTTCCCTGGTGACATGTGTACAGGTTAGTTCATCTACATGAGGATCGTCATTTGTCTCATGTGAGTTCCTACTGTATTTTGATTACTACCCTACCACGCTCAAAGGAGACGTGCAAACAGGTTTTAGTTGGGAGCAGTCCCGAGCCACATGGAGGCAGTGAGCGGATCTTCAGGGGTTCGTCTCTCCCGGTATTAGGGGTAAGGTCACGCTGTGTCTAGGAGAGCCCTTATACGAAGTCCTTGGCCAAGGCTGGAGATTTACTGGTAGGTATTCCAGTAGTATCTCAGGGTGTTCTGGATTACTCTCTGACACGACTTGTACCGCTTTTGGGGTCTGACTTTTACCAACCCCCTAGGCCCGCCATGCGTTGCTCATAGACGAACGGACCGGACTGTACGGATATTGTCACTGACAGGCTCAGTAGGGTGTCAGGATGATTTCGCTCATCGACATCCCTTTTGGTCAATACCTGGTAGCCCGTCACGTATTGGCTTATACCTCTGACGTGCTAGTGGTTAAATCCACAACCAAGGTGTTGACGAGTCTTTAGAGTCCCCCACATTCAGTTGCTCAAGTTTTCGGGCGAAACACTGTAGAGGCCGTATGGAGATATGGTAGGGTTCGATCAGATACGTGCGGTATTGCACGGATCATGATCGGACGGAAAATACTAGCGGGCTTTGGTTTAAGCCGGATCCTAGTATTGCACAGTGTAGATTTTGTCTCATTGCATTTGTATTCGGTCGGAATACAGATGCGGGTGTGTATGCACAGTAGAGGGGTTTTCCTATAATTTATTACGGGATCAGTTTTTTGGAGTTGCCAGTTTGTTTTCGGTTTCGGCCAATTTTCTTTGTATCTTTCATTGGCCGAAGATTGGTGGAGAAGGGCTTATTTGCATTTGTGCAAATAAGCATTGTGGAGGGTGGTATTTGCATATTATTGTATCATGATAGTTCCACCACTCTTGACTTTCTTGACTCCATGATTGCTTGACTTTGGATGTGATGATGGTTGTTTTGGAGTGAGGGTTTGTTATGTGATGATTATTTCTCATGATAACCTTTTTCTCTCTCCTTGATTATTGGCTCACACTCATTCCTTTGATACACTCTCACTCCTCTCATTTTTTCCCCTAGAGATTGGCCGGCCAAGTTTGGGGTAGCCCATGAATTTTTGGTGGGGATTTTTGACTCTTTCATGCTTTCAAAAATCCCCAAGTTCACCACAAAATTCTCTAGTTCCTTTCCTCCACCAAAGGCAACTCCATAACCCCAAATGAGACACAAGTTCCACACTACATTCTACAGCAAATCTTGGGCATGTCGACTCGCCAACTTCATGCCCGAGTTGCCTCGGTCAAGAGGTGGGAGCCCGTAAAAGAAGCCGGCGACGTGGTGCCCTTCTGGGGAGGAGGTGGAGACCGGACATTCCGCGGGAGATCGGAACGACGATGAGAAGACCGGAGGACACGGATCACTCGGTATATCTCTCTCCCCATCTTTTAGTTAGCTAGGACTAGATTAATGGCATGATCCGGGTTTATAGTGCGCGGTGGTGCCGGTTTGAAAAGTTATTGTAAATCACCGCTTCCGCATTCCGACGTCAGATTGACGGCCGGGGCGCCGCCGTGCACTTACAGTGGTATCACAGCCTCGCCATTAACATAGTCTAGCTTTGTCTAATGTGTTTTACGTTTCCGATCGAACAAAATTCCAAAACCCGTATTTTTCCTAGCATCAGTTTCTGTCGATTTTTTTCTGGCTCGAAATTTTTTTCAGTATGTTGCAGAATGATGTGCAGAGAATCCTAAGAACACTGTAAAAATTTGGTGATCTGATCTTTCCATACGACCACGGAACCGCGGCCATAACCCCTCTTTGGCCGCGGTTCCGTCGCAGGAATTTGGTTTCATTCCACCAGTTTTTTGCAGTAGGCTTTTGGGCTGAAAATAGGGGTTTTGGTATACTTTGTTTGGGCCCAAAATTTCTGTGAGTGCTACAGTATTGCTTGGGGCCCCACATGGTAAAATTTAATCGATCGGATATTTTGAACACATTTGTTCACAGTTTTTACATTATATCTGCGACCGTGAATGTCACTCAATCGGTAAATCCTGTCTAACTGCTATAGCCCGGTTAGACGGATTTGCGAACGTGACCTTCACGTTGATGTTCTGTGTATTGCTGTGATGTTGCGGATTGGTCGTGGGGGATAGCCTGGATGCAATGATAGTACAATTTTTTTGTTGTATTATGTACATTTGATATTGCGGGGTGAGCGTCCGATATGTGGACTGCCGTCACTGCCTGTTTGTATTATTCTTTTGGGGCACGACCAGGTTGCGGTCGATGTACCCGTTGTATGTATATTTTACTTTCTGTACTAGGATTGCCCCGCGGAGGGGTGCACGGATAGCCGGGTTCTAGAGGGCAGCAAGCCCGCATCTCATGGCATTGAGACGGAGGGGGCTTCACTCTAGAGTTGGCAGGCTATTCGCCGCACTCGTAGGGGTACAGGTTGGCCCAGGAGGGGTGCCCAAGTTACCGGATTCCGTGAAGTGCTGGGTGGTCCATTCACGATGCTGAAGGGGGCTGCCACGCTTCAGGTTTTGGCGGGTAACTTGCCGCGCCCGTAGGGGTCTAGGATTTCATTGTACAGGCTATCCACACGACCAGGGGAACGTCGGGTTTCAGTAGCGGCTCTGTGAAACCCGGGGGTCCCAGATATCTGTATTGTTCTGTAATGCTGTACATTTCTGTGATGTTGCATTTTATCACGCCTTGAGCGAAATACTATATATTGATATATATATATATATATACTAGTAGATGTTGTATATGTTTTGCATCCGCGCTAGTCCAGTCCCCGCTCTGTCGTTAGTTAGCTAACCTAACGGGTAATGACGGGACCCGGTGGCGAATGCGGATGGCATATACGTACATCAGTATATTTTCGTTCTTTGTGGTGTGATCAATTGATAGGACTGCGTTGATTCGGATCAATGCAAGTTAAAAACAAACCTAATCTGATGTTGTTGGAACAATTTTCAAAAAGCTGTTATTGCAAGGACGTTCACTTTTGTTTTGCATCGTGGTATTCAGTTGGAATATCCTGCTCCTCAGTCGACAAGGCAAGGGACGAGGTCCCATCACCGGGAGTGACCCCTTGGACAGAAGTTTGCGTCAGGGCAATAAATTCACTATAGCCGATTACTTTTGCTTTGCATCGTAGTATTCAGTTGGAATATCCTGCACCTCATTCTACGGGGAAAGAGCCAAGAACCCTTCACCGGGAGTGACCTCTTTAGCAAAGGTTTTCGTCACTATATTTTTTAAAGCTATCCGTTCCTTCAACGATATCAAGTTCATTACGTTAAAGGTTTTTGCCAGAAACCATTCGTAGCCCTCCATCATTTCAGTTAAATATTCTGTAGTATTCAAGCTATGTATTTTGACCTCACGCCATGGCATAGTGATTGGTAGCTGCCGGGTATTTATCTGTTGCATAGATAGATGCGTTGGTTTGGGATAGTCGTACTACTATTTTGGCCTACGTCAAGAGTATGTACGGGTGGGTTCAAATTAACCTGGACAATGATGGGTAGAACTTAACATGTGACTTATGATATTTTGATCTCACGCCAAGGTCATAAGAGCATGGGGCAAAAATCACATCGGGAGTTTCTAAAGAAACCGAAACTTGCCAGATATGCGCATACCTTCTGGAGTGTGATGACGTGAGCGGATTCCGTCACGTTATCATGCGATGATAGTTGGATCCCGATTCCCACTGATGAGTTGGTTTACTCCTCGGGTCATCCCGACTAATTCTTCTTTTAGGTTTGGAGGAGAATTTGACGGTACAGTGGGAGGTTTCCAGATTAGATAAATTGGTAACCATTCTGATCTAGGTTAGAGTGCACGCTGAGTGTTTCTTTTCTCTCTCTCTTTGGCAGCGACCATTGACCCGACCTTAGACTATGACTCAGAGACCAAGTTGACCGAACCTTCTTATAAGACTGGCTTTTGGATTGTCAGAGTTGCAAACATCATTGCCACTCCTATTTTTACCCTTTTCTCCAGGACACCCCGTATTACTTCGAACGTCCACTTCCATTGGACAAAACCATCGTATGGTTATATACGAACTCAAAGGAATTTATTTGAGGATGGTTTCCGGTTCTGGAGAAAACGATAGGATTATTCAGTTGTCTTTTCCTTTACCTTCTCTCAAGTTGTGAGTACTCCTTGGTTTAGGAGATAGTACACCTATTACGCAAATTGGATAGTCTTCTTCCAAACCATAGGCAGGTGCGGACCGGTGGGGAATGAAGAAAACCAATTAGCCTAACGATGGTGTACAGAAGGTATTAAGTAAAGACAAAGAAAGGAATTAGTAAGAGGGCAAAGTAAATTGCGACTGCTATTCACGACCAAACCAAGTATTTCTTCGCCAATCCTAAATCACCTTTGTATTTCTCCAGGACACTCCGTATCACTACGAAGATCCACAGTTTATTGGATATTCCATCGTATGGTTATATACGAACTCGAAAGGAACTTGTTCCAGTTCGGGGATGGATTCTGGTTCAGGAGAAATAGGAATAAGGTTTATTCGGTTGTCTTTTATCTTCACCTTCTCTCGCATTACGAGTGCTCCTAGGATTAGGACAGTACACCCATTATGCTTATTGGATAGTCTTCTTCCAAACCATAGGCTGGTGCCGAACGGTAGGGAAGGGAGAAAACCATTTGGCCTAAAGGGGTGTGCAGAAGGTAATGACTAAAGACATATAAAGGGATTTGGAGAGGTGGCAAAGAAATATACGGTTACAGTTGTGAATCTGAATAATGGAAGAGGCATTACTAGGAATACCAGAATACCCCATCGAAACATTTCAATGTTTCAGTTTCACTGTGTACTGTTAAAAGAAAACTGATTTCCCAATTAGACACTTGCTCCAGGGTATGTATTTACCAGTTTTGATTCTCACATCTGTATGGCTTTACAGATGATGAGTGGGAGTAAGTTATTGGGAATTAGGTGATCATCCTCATTATATCGGGATTCGTTGTAATCGGTGATATTTGAGGAAGTCATCTGGGTTGTTTGCCGGACGGCAAGTATTTGGTTTTGAATATCCGTTATAATGCACCAATTTCAAATTGATATATCTGTACGTCTATTTTTATAGAGTGAGATATACCTTTTTGAAATTATGTCTATGACATTTACCTATATCAGTAGATTGTTAGGTAAGAAGCATTAAACAGCGGTGTAATTCTTCTTAACCATAAGTACAGTTTTCAACTTACGACACACAGGGATTGAGTTATTCGACTCAAGGGACTTGTAAAGAGTATTGTATATTGTCCAGTGTCCATTAGGACAGAGGGGTTGGTCCTCGTACTATATTCGGCTTACTTATGACTTCTCTAGTTCTTAGATAAGTGTTTCGTTGAAACACAGGGTTTGAGTTTTGAGAAGTTATAGGTATATGAATAAAGTAGAGAACCAGGTGTTGCAAGTATCGGGATTCTTCAAGGAAATCGAAGATGTAGATACTTGTGTACGGTATTCAGGTAATAGTAATGATTAAGAGAACTTGCTTCTCTTTCAGGTTACTCATAATTGGAAGCATTCCTAAGTTGAGTAACGCTGATCGGCCTCTTTCCATTTAGTTGACATGCACTGGAGGCAGCTGCATGATTTGAATCTGGTTCAATTAAATCAGTGCCTCTGTTTCTCTATTGGATATAGAATAGTTCATATCTTAACATTGTTAAGGTACGGGGAGTTGTCCGGCTTATGATTAAAACCAGACACTGGACAACTCAAGGCACGTTTCTGTAATGGTTGTTTGTGGGTTGACCCAGGCTATGACGAAGGTTGACTTTCTACCATCTGGAAGACCAATAGTAATATTGTTCTAGACTCGCCACAATTTTAATTAAAAAATGGATTTTTTCAGAAAACAGTAGTGGGAGTATGGTAGAACTGGAAGTGATTCCAGAACCACAAACGATTACTGAAGATTTTGATAGGAACCTAAAGATTCAATCTGGTTTGACATTCCATTAGCCACTCCACAGATAAGGTGGGTAACTTCAGGCACCCGAGAGGTACTTCGGTAGCCTCAAGGACGGTGACAGGGAAGTTCTTGTTTACCCAGACTTGCCATTGCTGTTGTTCCAGACCGTGAGACCCGGCAGGAGGATAAGTATAGCGTCGTTCTAAACTAGCACTAGAAGTGTATGTCTATATGACTCTGCCAGAGGGTTGTCGTGATCAGTGGGAGCAGCGGAAGCATGGTGGACAGGTGGCTTATGTCTATTTATAGACTAAAGCAGATATAGCGTAGATAGATCATGTCACGACCCGAAAGTACGGAACGTGACCGGTACTTAGATTACGAAGCGTCTAGAGGCGCAACGTAACCTATGTAAGCCGAAGCCCAGAAATCTAAACCATAAAAGAAGAAGAAGAAGGAAAACATGGAGAAAACAAGTTTAAAAAACAAGATCAAATTTTCTCAAAAATTTCGGCAGAGTCTCCTTTGTAAAAACTGGCCCCAAACGGGTACAAACAAGTATAAATACATATAAACAATAAAAAGCATCCCCAAACGGGAGCAAGCTCTACGCCAACAGGCGGGAACAACTACACCAATGCACAATAGTATACAACGCCAAAGGGCGAGGCTCAAAACTTAAAAGAAAACAAATCCACCAGATACCACAATAATACAAGCGCGACTCTAAGGTCGAAATAAACAACCGATCCAGTAAACTATCAAGTAATACAAGTTTGGTTGATGGAGTTTTCTAGATACAAATTAAATAATAAAAGTACAATGGCGGTCCAGATCCAAGTGAACCAACCTACCGTGCAAATCACCCTGAATGAAAAGATGTACCAGCAAGCTGCCAGGAAAACCTATACATCGAACCTGTAATAAAATTTGGCACAACGGGGGTGAGTTGCCAACTCGTGAGTAGAAAATATCTGCGAAAAGAAATCGAATGCACGACGCTGTCCTAGGTCATAATAATATACTAATATACTACTAGTCATCAAGTAAAGGCAGAATAATAAGCTACGTGTAAGTGCAAATGCTCCGTGCTCGTGTCAGTGCCTCATATAGTACTATGTCATGTGAATGAGTATGCATGCACCATGAATGTAAAATAACCAATCGTAAAATCTAGATATATCTGTATAAGAAATCTTTAGCTTTTATCATGGTAAAACGTGTATAGAAATCTGAAATATCAACGATGAAATCAATAGAAATCTGTGTCAAGCATCGACACAAAACATGTAAATCTCAAGTCTCAATACCTCATAATCTCAATGTCTTATAGTCTCAATATCTCGGGCTCCATCAGTCCGGATCGGCCCATATCATCAAATCTCACGACAACGGTCGGTATCCTCTGGATATCCGCCGCGCCAGACATCACCGGTAGGTAGTCCTCCCCTGCCAGGCTCATCGTCTACAACTCGATCTTCTTGCCCCGGGGTACCATACCGGGCCCACCATGTATCCGAGACGGTTCATCCACTCCTCGAATCGGGTCTCGAAATCCAACAGAAAACATGAAATCTCATGGTGGACGACACATACATCACGAGAAAACCGCATCTTATGTTTTAAAAAGAGAGGAGGAGGAGAGAGAGAGAGAGAGAGAAGTTTTTATATATTCTTGCGGTTTTCCCCCAAAATCCAGAAATCTAATAGAAATCCAAAATCCCAAAATCATGAGTAAGTATATGATAAGTGTCGGCATATGCCCCATAATACTGCATGATAACATGAAAATGTGAATGCATAAAATGTCTAAGTAATAAATGCCATGTCTATACTAACACCAGAGAGTAATCAGAATATTATATCGATCTAGCTGTTAGCTGATTCTATCAATAAAAGATAATATGTTCTAAAGTGTACGTGACATAGCAATTACCGATGATGATGTGTGTGAGCCGGCAAATAAGTGTGTGTGGAATATGCGCATCATCGGTAATGGTGTTGGTGTCCTAACAGACAGAGTTTTATACTGATTATAGAAACATATGAATGAACATGCAACAATATGATTATGGTATGAATGTAAAGACGGATGTGTAATAACCACTCATCTGTGATATACAAGTAAAACTACTACTACATGACTCGAACTTACACTAGTGTCCATCTAACCTCCGAAGGAACTAAACCTAAGAAACTAGTCGATAAGAACTAGGAGTACACCTAAAGTATGAATCTATATCTCTAATAGTCGGCGATCCAGCCTCAATAGCGTCACGTACGTAGTACGGCTTCCTCGAATCAAGAGTGCGGATCAATCATCATATATATGCCTCGTACGGTAAAGTCCATCGTACGGCATCCCAATATCGGGGTACGGGTCAAGTATCATCTATGTGTCTCATCATTCGTATAATATCATTATCAACAAATGTCATGATCAAGGTGCAATACTGTAATTGCATACATCAATCATATATCATTGCCAACATAAATATATTATTAATTTATCCTCAGAAATGTCATGTCACATATATCATATCTTGATCGAGCCACATATGTCAAGTTGTGATTAAGTCACATATATGTATAGGTCATACCGTAATCAAGTTACACATATCTCATATCGTATTCAAGTCACACCTATATCATATCAGGCTTTCAGGCATAGGTTACGGTCCGGGTTCTATTTTAGAGTTCCATGTACTTCAATATCATCACCACCCTTTATTATTTATGTATACCGATTCATTATCTCATTTCCCAATGATCCACTAACATCATAACACGACCGTATAACCAAGAATCATGGCATCAAGCCCAGTTATATTGTTTCATCCCCGTGTATCATATCACCTCCTTGTATCACATATACGTATTGTGTATATATATATACCTACACCAAGTCCTATATATATATACACATACACGTATACACTACGTCGAGTCTCAGTGTGTGCGTATGCGTGTATCTACCTGAAACCTACGAATCTCCTCCATGATATTCATCCTCGGGTAAGGTCTTCCTAAATCAACCTAGTCCAACCTAAGGTCACTACTAGAGTCCTACTCATCGAAATTCTAAGGTCACGTCTGGCTTCCTAAAGACAATAAGTACTTATTCCTATTCTACATTTGCGGGGGTGCTAAACGCCATCCACCCGACTTCCCCCCGTAGATATACATCTACTCACCTGGTCCTTGTCTGCCGAAGACGGTGTCGCCATCCTCTTCTTCATCGCCCGCAGTCCACGTGAGGGGTACCTATACGCAAACATATGTAGTATTGTAAACTGAATCACGGACAACATCAAAACGACGCACGAAACGCGCATAGGTTAAAACCTATGACCCGCTCATGCAAAAGAACCAAATATCTCTCGATATCGGCGTACAAACTCCGATTAATCGAGATAAACATCAACAAACAACTCATAGTTTTAAAACTCATTACTTATAATATAAAATATGATTTAATTTATCGAAACCCTAAAATCCATCAAATCGCCCGATTTCGTAAAACCCGAAAATGCCAATTTACCGTTTTACTTCAAAACTTGATGTTTAAATGAAACTAATGGTCGTAATACATATTAAATAGCATAAATAGATTATTCAAACCACTACTATATTTTTTACACCTTAATTTGTATTAAATTGAAATTCTAGTTTGTAAACATGCCCGATTTCGGTATTTTTTAGCAAAATTTTACAATGTCACAACTAAACATGATTTTACATGAATTTACTTATTAAAATACAATTCATGATGATAATAATATAATGAAACCATAAAGTAGAATTTAAATCTCATTTAATTAAGAATTTCTAAAATCTAGTTTGCAAAATAACATTTTTCTCACAATTTCTTAATTATCAATAAAAACTAGTAACCAAATTAGGTTTTTCATTGCACTAACAAGTTAATATCCTCATTAAAACCACAATCTAGTGTTACAAACATTAATTGGAATTTTATTTCACTAATATATACAATATATAGAAATCTAGTTTACAAAGTTGTTTAATTTAAACAATTTTGGATAAACAATTTACAATATACCATCTATACAAGATTTTCCCATTCTAAAAATGTTAAACTAGTTATAATAACCCCACTTAATTAGTAAAAACCCTAACTTGAATTTTAAAACTTGTAAAGAGAATTAATTTATTAAATCTAAACATGCTTAAATGAAACATTTAATAACAATAAATCAAAAGAAAAAGATTTATACATCCACAACATGAAATTCAAACATGAAAATAAGCCTCCAAAATGAATGCTTTCCATCTCCAAAATCCATGTAAAGATGAGCAAAGAATAGAGGGTAGGAATTAATTAGGATTTTGTGGATTTTTATTTGGATTTTTGTAGGATTTTTGATGATTTTTGGAGTTAATTTAAATTTTGAAGATGGGGGGCTGCCATGGGGGGTTGAGGCCGGCCACACCATGGAGGAGGGAGAGGAGAGTGAGAAAAGTGAAGAAAAGTGTAGAAACTTCACCCAAAATATCAACTTCTTTATGTCTTTTCAACAATTCATTTAATTTTTATCATTTCTTTTCTAAAACACCTAAAGAAAATTCTAGAATCATGGAAAAATTTGTAAATAAATTTTTCATGATACACACTAGATTCTAATATGCAATGATTCATTTTTTCAAATTAAACCTCTTCAAATTTGAAATTTACACTAGTTTAGTGTATAAATAAAGCTTATATTAATATTTAAAATAATTAATTTAAGAAAAATATTTAATTAAACTAAAAATTTATAAGTGGCTAAATAAACACCATTTACTAATAATAACATAATTAAAATAGGTATTTTTAAATTTATAGTGAAAAATAATTACGGTTTAGTTTTACGAAAAATACATTTTTCTTTACCGAAAATCATAAAATTCACTTAAACGATTTTATTTATTTAATTATTTTTAAAACGTTACAATCTTCCCCCCTTTAAGAAATTCGGTCCCCGAATTTAAATTAAAACTCCCCCCAATTACTAAAACATTCAGCAAAACACTCAAGTCGTCGAGGCTCCGAAATCATCAATACATAAAACACGTTTTTTAGCACGATACAAGCGCATGAAAAACAAGTACATAACTCAAAATCAAAACTCCGTCAAACATAACACAACCATCGGAGTTATGGTGAAATAAAATATTAAAACCCAATACGAAAACCAACATAATATACATCAAAACTACAACTTATATATAGTGCGCATCATAGTAAAATCGTCCCAATATCTGGATAAAGAAGCATGCAAGAGCCCCTTTTGAAAATCGCCGTGTGATGCACATGTCACGGCATAAGTAGCGGACATTTATTAAAAAAAAAATAGCTATATATATATATATATATATATCTTTTATTTAACCTACACGTCCCGCCTGGTTACCAAATCAATAGTAATGATTATAAAAACATACTGCTTAAACTGAAATCAATCCCAATCACATCATAAAAATGTCATGTATGTCCGGTGCGCACTGAAATCGAAACCAAATACAGATGCCACGAATACACACAAAAACCAAACTAAGTGCAACAGGTGTGCACCAAAAACATCTGTCAAGTGCAACGGGCATGCACGACTCTAATATCAGGTGCATCTAATCTACACAAAACCCCGATTTAGTGCATCTGGTGTGCACAAAATCGCATCAAGTGCACCGAATGTGCGCAAGAATCTCAATCAGGTGCACATGGTGCATGAAAACATACACTGAATATCAAAATCGAATTCACAGTACGAAAATGCATGTAAACTAGGTCGAAGCATATGTCAAAATCATGTGTAACCATATGTACGAAATCAAATCAAAATCTCAAAATGTATTAGAACCAAATCAAGTGCACTGGGTATTTACTAAGCAACATCAATACATCTAATATATGAAACACAAATAGAATGTAATGAAGGTACATATAAGAAATACCAATCGTAGAACAAAGTCCTCAAAATACCAAAATCCAATCAACGAAAATATGAAATTCAGAACACCAAATCACAATCGTAAACACTATCGTCAATGTGCGCCTCTTTCCCCCTTTCCTATGGTGTCGACTACTTCGAACTCGTCTCTTCATAGATGTGCTGACTGCGCTACCAACGGCAATACTCATATCTAGAGTCTCCCACGTAGTCGATCCCTTCACCTGATATCCGGACTACATTAAACTTTTCGATCGACCATCAAAATCCCATAATTCCCCGAGAGCTCAACACTCAAGTACAATTTAAAAATATCCGGTACATACCCCAGCATCGATGGTCCAGCCGTAAAAGGGCAAACCCAAGCCTCACTAATGGCACCGCGGAACTGCCGTAAACCCTAAGGTTCAAGGGCGTTCTCGTGGTCATTATGTCGAGTTAGGGCTTCATTCTTCTAGAGGGTCCATAGAAATACCTGCATGTTCTTCCCAATACTTTAAACTTGGGAAAATGGGTTTCTGACAAGAATCCTTTAACATCGTCTGGACGGCATGTGAATACCTTTCGTCCGCACGCTAAACAATGCTTCAATTCTCAAGAATAACCAATACCCTAATGGTTATCGCATTCGAGCCGCAGCTCCCTCTTCCCGTGCGCCCGTGGTAACAGAAACCACCCTCCGATATCGACGAAGATAGATCAAAGAAACGAATGAAATGCAATGCAAAGAAATATACATCCTAAGGCTACTTAAGAAGAGTAGCATATCGTAAGTATGCCGCGGATCATACCCACGGTACGCCACTCAACCTAAGTCGCCTACTTCATCAACCAAGGGTCACCTAGACTTATACAAGGTTAAACCTAGCGCTCTGATACCAACTTTGTCACGATCCGAAAGTACGGAACGTAACCATCACTTAGATTACGAAGCGTCTAGAGGCGCAACGTAACCTAAGTAAGCCGAAGCCCAGAAATCTAAACCATAAAAGAAGAAGAAGAAGGAAAACATGTAGAAAACAAGTTTAAAAAACAAGATCAAATTTTCTCAAAAATTTCGGCAGAGTCTCCTTTGTAAAAACTGGCCCCAAACGGGTACAAACAAGTATAAATACATATAAACAATAAAAAGCATCCCCAAACGGGAGCAAGCTCTACGCCAACAGGCGGGAACAACCAATCCAATGCACAATAGTATACAACGCCAAAGGGCGAGGCTCAAAACTTAAAAGAAAACAAATCCACCATATACCATAATAATACAAGCGCGACTCTAAGGTCAAAATAAACAACTAATCCAGTAAACTATCAAGTAATACAAGTTTGGTTGATGGAGTTTTCTAGATAGAAATGAAATAATAAAAGTACAATGGCGGTCCAGATCCAAGTGAACCAACCTACCTTGCAAATCACCCTGAATGAAAAGATGTGCCAGCAAGCTGCCAGGAAAACCTATACATCGAACCTGTAATAAAATTTTGCACAACGGGGGTGAGTTGCCAACTCGTGAGTAGAAGATATCTGCGAAAATAAATCGAATGCACGACGCTGTCCTAGGTCATAATAATATACTAATATACTACTAGTCATCAAGTAAAGGCAGAATAATAAGCTACGTGTAAGTGGAAATGCTCCGTGCTCGTGTCAGTGCCTCATATAGTACTATGTCATGTGAATGAGTATGCATGCACCATGAATGTAAAATAACCAATCCTAAAATCTAGATATATCTGTATAAGAAATCTTTAGCTTTTATCATGGTAAAACGTGTATAGAAATCTGAAATATCAACGATGAAATCCATGGAAATCCGTGTCAAGCATCGACACAAAACATGTAAATCTCAAGTCTCAATACCTCATAATCTCAATGTCTCATAGTCTCAATATCTCGGGCTCCGTCAGTCCGGATCGGCCCATATCATCAAATCTCACGACAACGGTCGGTATCCTCCGGATATCCGCCGCGCCAGACATCACCGGTAGGTAGTCCTTCCCTACCAGGCTCATCGTCTACAACTCGATCTTCTTGCCCCGCAGTACCATACCGGGCCCACCATGTACCCGAGACGGTTCATCCACTCCTCGAATCGGGTCTCGAAATCCAACAGAAAACATGAAATCTCATGGTGGATGACACATACATCATGAGAAAACCGCATCTTTTGTTTTAAAAAGAGAGGAAGAGAGAGAGAAGTTTTTATATATTCTTGCGGTTTTCCCCAAAAATCCAGAAATCTCATAGAAATCCAAAATCCTAAAATCATGAGTAAGTATATGATAAGTGTCGGCATATGCCCCATAATACTGCATGATAACATGAAAATGTGAATGCATAAAATGTCTAAGTAATAAATGCCATGTCTATACTAACACCAGAGAGTAATCAGAATATTATATCGATCTAGCTGTTAGCTGATTCTATCAATAAAAGATAATATGTTCTAAAGTGTACGTGACATAGCAATTACCGATGATGATGTGTGTGAGCCGGCAAATAAGTGTGCGTGGAATATGCACATCATCGGTAATGGTGCTGGTGTCCTAACATGCAGAGTTTTATACTGATTATAGAAACATATGAATGAACATGCAACATTATGATTATGGTATGAATGTAAAGACGGATGTGTAATAACCACTCATCTGTGATATACAAGTAAAACTACTACTACATGACTCGAACTTACACTAGTGTCCATCAAACCTCCGAAGGAACTAAACCTAAGAAACTAGTCGATAAGAACTAGGAGTACACCTAAAGTATGAATCCATATCTCTAATAGTCGGCGATCCAGCCTCAATAGCGTCACGTACGTAGTACGGCTTTCACGAATCAAGAGTGCGGATCAATCATCATATCTATGCCTCGTACGGTAAAGTCCATCGTACGGCATTCCAATATCGGGGTACGGGTCAAGTATCACCTATGTGTCTCATCATTCGTATAATATCATTATCAACACATGTCATGATCAAGGTGCAATACTGTAATCGCATACATAAATCATATATCGTTGCCAGCATAAATATATATCATTAATTTATCCTCAGAAATGTCATGTCACATATATCATATCTTGATCGAGCCACATATGTCAAGTTGTGATTAAGTCACATATATGTATATGTCATACCGTAATCAAGTTACACTTATCTCATATCGTAATCAAGTCACACCTATATCATATCAGGCTTTCAGGCATAGGTTACGGTCCGGGTTCTATTTTAGAGTCCATGTACTTCAATATCATCACCACCCTTTATTATTTATGTATACCTATTCATTATCTCATTTCCCAATGATCCACTAACATCATAACACGACCGTATAACCAAGAATCACGGCATCAAGCCCAGTTATATTGTTTCATCCCCGTGTATCATATCACCTCCTTGTATCACATATACGTATTGTGTATATATATATACCTACACCAAGTCCTATATATATATACACATACACGTATAGACCACGTCGAGTCTCAGTGTGTGCATATGCGTGTATCTACCTGAAACCTACGAACCTCCTCCATGATATTCATCCTCGGGTAAGGTCTTCCTAAATCAACCTAGTCCAACCTAAGGTCACTACTAGGGTCCTACTCATCGAAATTCTAAGGTCACGTCTAGCTTCCTAAAGATAATAAGTACTTATTCCTATTCTACATTTGCGGGGTTGCTAAACGCCATCCACCCGACTTCCCCCCGTAGATATACATCTACTCACCTGGTCCTTGTCTGCCGAAGACGGTGTCGCCATCTCTTCTTCATCGCCCGCAGTCCACGTGAGGGGTACCTATACGCAAACATATGTAGTATTGTAAACTGAATCACGGACAACATCAAAACGACGCAAGAAACGCGCATAGGTTAAAACCTATGACCCGCTGATGCAAAAGAACCAAATATCGCTCGATATCGGCGTACAAACTCCGATTAATCGAGATAAACATCAACAAACAACTCATAGTTTTAAAACTCATTACTTATAATATAAAACATGATTTAATTCATCGAAACCCTAAAATCCATCAAATCGCCCGATTTCGTAAAACCCGAAAATGCCAATTTACCGTTTTACTTCAAAACTTGATGTTTAAATGAAACTAATGGTCGTAATACATATTAAATAGCATAACTAGATTATTCAAACCACTACTATATTTTTTACACCTTAATTTGTATTAAATTGAAATTCTAGTTTGTAAACATGCCCGATTTCGGTATTTTTAAGCAAAATTTTACAATGTCACAACTAAACATGATTTTACATGAATTTACTTATTAAACTACAATTCATGATGATAATAATATAATGAAACCATAAAATAGAATTTAAATCTCATTTAATTAAGAATTTCTAAAATCTAGTTTGCAAAATAGTATTTTTCTCACAATTTCTTAATTATCAATAAAAACTAGTAACCAAATTAGGTTTTTCATTGCACTAACAGGTTAATATCCTCATTAAAACCACAATCTAGTGTTACAAACATTAAATGGAATTTTATTTCACTAATATATACAATATATAGAAATCTAGTTTACAAAGTTGTTTAATTTAAACAATTTTGGATAAACAATTTACAATATACCATCCATACAAGATTTTCCCATTCTAAAAATGTTAAACTAGTTATAATAACCCCACTTAATTAGTAAAAACCCTAACTTGATTTTACAAACCCTAACTTGAATTTTAAAACTTGTAAAGAGAATTAATTTATTAAATCTAAACATGCTTAAATGAAACATTTAATAACAATAAATCAAAAGAAAAAGATTTATACCTCCACAACATGAAATTCAAACATGAAAATAAGCCTCCAAAATGAATGCTTTCCATCTCCAAAATCCATGTAAAGATGAGCAAGGAATAGAGGGTAGGAATTAATTAGGATTTTGTGGATTTTTATTTGGATTTTTGTAGGATTTTTGATGATTTTTGGAGTTAATTTAAATTTTGAAGATGGGGGGCTGCCATGGGGGGTTGAGGCCGGCCACACCATGGAGGAGGGAGAGGAGAGTGAGAAAAGTGAAGAAAAGTGTAGAAACTTCACCTAAAATATCAACTTCTTTATGTCTTTTCAACAATTCATTTAATTTTTATCATTTCTTTTCTAAAACATCTAAAGAAAATTCGAGAATCATGGAAAAATTTGTAAATAAATTTTGCATGATACACACTAGATTCTAATATGCAATGATTCATTTTTGCAAATTAAACCCCTTCAAATTTGAAATTTACACTAATTTAGTGTATAAATAAAGCTTATGTTAATATTTAAAATAATTAATTTAAGAAAAATATTTAATCAAACTAAAAATTTATAAGTGGCTAAATAAACACCATTTACTAATAATAACATAATTAAAATAGGAATTTTTAAATTTATAGTGAAAAATAATTATGGTTTAGTTTTACGAAAAATACGTTTTACTTTACCGAAAATCATAAAATTCACTTAAACGATTTTATTTATTTAATTATTTTTAAAACGTTACAGATCATCTATTTCTGATGTGAGAGTCATAGGTTTGACTTCATCAGAATAGGGGATGGATCTGTTAAGAAGGTAGTAGGGTGTGATGTCCTGGTATTTGGATGACATACACAGAGTAAGAAGTGATATTGCTATACTACGATCGGTTATACTTTGGTCGTCACACAGTGGTTTCTCCACATGGGACTTGGACATTATATCAGAAATACTGGTTACTAGATCTATGGTTTTAGATCTAGATTTGTGTAGTTTCCCAATCTGGGTAATTAGACACCACTCTATGAGTATTTAGAATGGACGACTCCATGCATGGTAGTGTACCTGCAGATGATGGAGTCACCCTCTCTAAAGGTGTCTTATAGACTAAAGTAGAGAGGGATGCGCATGATTGGCAGATCACTTGTTTAGGCAATTGAGTCAATCATGAGATGTCAAGTGCCACACCAGATGTTGTTCTTGCAGTAGATGCAATAAGTTGATATTAATCCTATCCTGGAGAAACGATCGGAAGCAGTTTTAGAACATAAGTGGATGTTCTAGGGATATGATAACGACAGCCTCATTCAGGAGACAGTTATCATTCCAGGCTTCCAAGGTGACCTGGACGGCAGGGTGACCGTCAGAGTTATAGTTTTCCTTCTGACGAGGGGCAGTATTTTGGACAGGTGGTCCAAGGCAATACTGAGGGAGGCATGGCGCAGGATACTTATTAAGTTCAGTTGACAATACTGTCTAAGATGTTTGGATTTGGAGTTCATTTATGAGCTAGGTCCCATCAGACATCCAGACACATTCTAAGACAGGTATTGCTCATTTCGGGAGATTGCTTTCTCCGCGAACTTGAGATATAGAGAGACATAGAAAGAAACATCAAAGCGGATCCACTCACTGAGGCTATTCCTCGAACGCAATAGTTTCGCAAACGAGCTTTGTGAGACTGACTAGTAGAGGAGTTGGGTGTTCGGTATCACACGGGCTGTGAGTATGCGACATTGCAATAATTAGCCTTAAGTGCAAGTGGGAGATTGTTGGAGATAGTGCCCTCAGAGTCAATTATTGGATCACAGGCACGTGATTACAATGATTGAGGGAGGACCTATCCCGGTAGGACAGTCTTACTCAAGATGATAGTATGCTATCTGGTTTATCTTTATCATCGTGTACTGCTTTAGTGACCAGACAGGTCGCTATTACACGTTGATAAAGCCCCTAGGATTCATGCTTGACTGCCAGCAGTATGAGGGCGATCATATACGTGGGAGCTGGTAGTCTATAAGCACATCCTTAAAAGGTCCCTAGTCGTGGGAGTTTCGAGACAGGGCATCGATACTCCAGAGTAGACTAGTGTATACAGCCGAGACCCCGACGAGGGGCGGTGGCCGGTCTCACAAGCCACTGGTGTCAGTTGGTTCACCTAAGATGTATACAGGTGCTCATTGGGTTATGAGTACACCGGACAGGACTCGCCGGGAACATGCTAGTCGGTCTTATACCTGACGTCAGATAGCAGTTCTCTGGTGACATGTGTACAGGTTAGTTCATCGACCTGAGGATCGTCATTTGTCTCGTGTGAGTTCCCACTGTACTTTGATTACTACCCTACCATGCTCAAAGGAGACGTGCAAACAGGTTTTAGTTGGGTGCAGTCCCGAGCCACGTGGAGGCAGTGAGCGGATCTTCAGGGGTTCGTCTCTCCCGGTATTGGGGGTGAGGCCGCGCTGTGTCTAGAAGAGCCCTTACACGAAGTCCTCGGCCAAGGCAGGAGATTTACTGGTAGGTATTCCAGTAGTATCTCAGGGTGTTCTGGATTACTCTCTGACACGACTTGTACCGCTTTTGGGGGTCTGACTTTTACCAACCCACTAGGCCCGCCATGCGATGCTCATAGACGAACGGACCGGACTGTACGGATATTGTCACTGACAGGCTCAGTAGGGCGTCAGGATGAGTTCGCTCATCGACGTCCCTTTTGGTCAATACCTGGTAGTCCGTCACGTATTGGCTTATACCTCTGACGTGCTAGTGGTTAAATCCACAACCAAGGTATCGACGAGTCTTTAGAGTCCCCCACATTCAGTTGCTCAAGTTTTCGGGCGAAACGCTGTAGAGGCCGTATGAAGATATGGCAGGGTTCGATCAGATACGTGCGGTATTGCACGGATCATGATCGGACGAAAAATACTAGCGGGCTTTGGTTTAAGCCGGATCCTAGTATTGCACAGTGTAGATTTTGTCTCATTGCATTTGTATTCGGTCGGAATACAGATGCGGGTGTGTATGCACAGTAGCGGGGTTTTCCTGTAATTTATTACGGGATCAGTTTTTTGGAGTTGCCAGTTTGTTTTCGGTTTCGGCCAATTTTCTTTGTATCTTTCATTGGCCGAAGATTGGTGGAGGAGGGCTTATTTGCATTTGTGCAAATAAGCATTGTGGAGGGTGGTATTTGCATATTATTGTATCATGATAGTTCCACCACTCTTGACTTTCTTGACTCCATGATTGCTTGACTTTGGATGTGATGATGGTTGTTTTGGAGTGAGGGTTTGTTATGTGATGATTATTTCTCATGATAACCTTTTTCTCTCTCCTTGATTATTGGCTCACACTCATTCCTTTGATACACTCTCACTCCTCTCATTTTTTCCCCTAGAGATTGGCCGGCCAAGTTTGGGGCAACCCATGAATTTTTGGTGGGGATTTTTGGCTCTCTCATGCTTGCAAAAATCCCCAAGTTCACCACAAAATTCTATAGTTCCTTTCCTCCACCAAAGGCAACTCCATAACCCCAAATGAGACACAAGTTCCACACTACATTCTACAGGAAATCTTGGGCACGTCGACTCGCCAACTTCATGCCCGAGTTGCCTCGGTCAAGAGGTAGGAGCCCGTAAAAGAAGCCGGCGACGTGGTGCCCTTCCGGCGAGGAGGTGGAGACCGGACATTCCGCGGGAGATCGGGACGACGACGAAAAGACCGGAGGACACGGATCACTCGGTATATCTCTCTCCCCATCTTGTAGTTAGCTAGTACTAGATTAATGGCACGATTCGGGTTTATAGTGCGCGGTGGTGCTGGTTTGAAAAGTTATTGTAAATCACCGCTTCCGCATTCCGGCGTCGGATTGACGGCCGAGGCGCCGCCGTGCACTTACAACAGGTTACAGGTTCTTGGAGCAAAAACAGTGAAAAACACAAAAGGCGACACAAAAGAAGGATTTTTGACCAACAAATAGGAGGATCTTAGTCAAGCCTAGACGAAGAACAGTTCACAATCAACAAGGCAACACAAGGTCCAAAATGTTAAGGCAAACGGTTAAAAGATCACTACAAGTTTTCACTGAAGATCTGGAACTAATGTAGAAGACCAATTGATAAAAGAACCAAAGAACCAAAAGCCCCAAAAGACCCTGAAGAATCCCAGAAAAAATAATCATCCAATCTTGTTAAAGGGCCGCATAACCGCGGCCCAAGCCTGCCATTTCCGCGGTTCCGTGGCCGTCTGGTGCCCGTACTCGAAGAAATTTTTACCAAATGTTTTGGCGGCGCTGAATAGTCAACCTTAGGGCTATTTTTGTAATTTCAGACATGCGGATCAATTGTAACCTAGGGTTTCTATCTCTTTATAAATAGAACCCAAATCATTGTAATTTCTTATGCCTCCCTTCATTAATAAATTTCAGCATTCTTTTGGAGAGCATCATTTTTGTAAGTTCTTTATTTTCTGCCCTAAGTTAATTTTCTATTCTTGCCCTAGATAAATTTAATTTCTTGCTCTAGTTAATCTTTTATTCTCTGCCCTAGATAAATGTATTTTAATTCCCTAATGAGTGAGTAGTCTCCTCGCTTGTTAGGGTTAGATTTGGGAAGGTTTGAGAGACGAAGATCTCTCATCCCCTTTCTTGCCCATAATATATTTTCAATAGGACTCCATGCATACACGCACACACCGCGCCCTACGGCATCCTACCCCTCGAGGTAACGATGACACCGTAGTGTAAAGGCCCGGTTGCGCGTGTTTTCCATGGAGGTTAGGGTAAGGATCTCTAAAGGAAGGACAAGAACCTAGAGGAAGGAACACCTTCCCGAATGGATCTAATCCCCTTTATTGATAATTACCATAACTCCTCATAGATCTTCATTCGGGTAGAGAAAGCGTTGAGATTTACTTGCATTTCCAAACCATCCCTAAACCTAACCCTAGCAAGACTAGATCTAGATAATCGTAGTATAGAATAATTAGGTTTTTAGATTTAATAATCAATCCGAACACCCTTCGGAATTAACTCGTTAGCACGACTAGGAGATTCACAAAATCCCTGTGGACCGACCCGTATTCACCGGCTAGCTGCAATGCAATGCCGTTCTTGATTACGGTAATAGATAGTTTTTGAGATAAATCATGATGCTACCAAACACTAGACTAGGTGCAAAGGTAACCCAACAGTGGTATCCGAGCCAAACTAGAATTCTAGATACGGTGTTATAAAAATTACGAAAACGAAAATCACTTCGAAATACGGTATTAGGAAACCCCATTCTTGCTCTCTTGTAATTTTGCAAAAAGTCATTTAAAATTTTTTCAAACAGTTGCAGATTGATCTTTGGAGCATTATATGAACATGGGTGAAATACATGGGGGGGTGCTCGGTTTTTGGCCGATCCTCATAGGCCAAATTCCGGCCAGGCCGGCCCCACATGCTCCTCTGGCCTCCGTATTCCTCCTGTGCTCTGGTGTCTCCAGTTTGGGTTTCCTAGTATTGTTTATTTAGCCCAATTTTCATGTGATGATCTGTTTAACCTGGGGCTGATTCGTAGTGCTTCGTAGTCGTATAATTTAACACTGTATTGGTAACCTTAACTATTTTAAGCAGTTCGATCGAACTTTGCACACCACATTTTGTACCCCGCTGAAATTTCCAAGTGTTGTAATTTTCCGAAGTTGATTATATTCGTTAAATCATGCAAGTACCCCTATGGACCCCCTAGAAGATATAATAATCTTAACTCGATTCTATGCCCATGTAACCACGAACGAACCTTTGGGTTTGCCGTAGATCCGTGGTGTCATAGGTGAGGCGTTGGTTAACTCCTTCTACGGTTGGACTATAGACACTGTGGCACGGTTTTTGAGTGTTTTGACTTTGCTCAAGTGTTGAGCTAACGGGGGTAATTTGTGAGTGTATGTTGATTCGATCGAAACGTTAAACATCGTCATGATATTCTGTAATGTGATACAATATGTGGAATTCATATAGTTAGGCATTAAATCCGTAATATGTGATTTTCAGGTTTACAATGTCTAAGTCGATTCTGGATTCCAAATATTATAGTTTTTCACTTTCTTTTCTGCGACCGTAAGCGTAGTATGTGGGGTATTGCCGGCTTCGTTGCTATACATCAACGACAATCGAGATACGCATACTTGCTTACGTTGATGATATGAGATATTATGTGTTGTTGTGTTATATTGGATTGTTGTGTTTTGAATAGCCGGGAGTTTTATGTGAGATGAGGGTTTTATTTTCATTCATGCAAAATTCTTTGTATGTAATATTCTTTTATTGGGGCACTTTCGGGTTGAGGATGATGTCACCATTGTATATTATTTACTTTTCCGCATTAGGATAGACCCAAGACGGGAAGCACAAGTAACCGGGTTCTAGGGTCCAGTGGGAGGCCATCTCGAGGAGTCGAGACCGGGTCTCCTAACCATAGAATTGACAGTGTTACTTGCCGCTCTCGTAGGGCTCTAGGGATGTGGGTTTGGCTATTCATCGCGACCGTGGAATCCGTATTTTATATAGGTTCGATATAAAACACGGACCTCCTAGTATATCCAATATTTCATATGTTTCTTCTGCTGTTGATATACTGTGATGTGATCATATTATATGCGTGAGACAAATGCTTTATTATTATATATGTGATATATAGTAGACGTTGCTTATGTTTTACACCCTCGCTAGTCCCGTCCCGGTATGTCGTTAGTTAAGTAACCTAACGGTGCATAACGGAACATTGTGGCGAATGCGGATGGCATAAGCGTACGCTGTATTTTCGTTTCTTCTGTGATGCTTAGGAAGCATAAATGATGGGATTTATTAATGAGATTAATAAAAGAAAAGAAACCTAAAAGATGTTGTAGAATCAAATTTTTAGAAAAGGGTAGCTACAGTTCTTGCTTTGCACCATGGTATATACGTATACCCTGCACCTTATTCGATGAGGAAAGAGCCGAGATCTCTTCTCCGGGAGTGACCTCTTTAGAAAAACTGGCAGATGCTACAAACTCACGGTTTAGTTTTTGATTGCTTCCATAGTTCTTGCTATGCACAGCGGTATTTGTGAAACATCCTGCACCATATTCGATAAGGAAAGAGCCAAGATCCCTTCACCGGGAGTGACCTCTTTAGCGAAACTAGAAAAGCCTCAAAAACACTCCTTTTCAAAATCAGTTGTTTCTACAACAATATCAAGTTCATTATGCTCATGGTTTTTTGGAAAAAAAACCCTGCATAGCCCTCCATCGTTTCAGATAAGTATTAATTAGTATTCGTGCTACGGTAGCTTGGCATTCGTCAAGGCGTAGTGTACGGTAGCTATTTACTACTTATCTGTAGCATATGATGCGATCGGATTAGAGTATTCGTATGGCGTTGTTTGGCATTCGTCAAGGGTTGTGCGGGTGGGTTTAATTTAATCAAGAAATGTATAGGTTGAACTTGACTAGCGGACTATAGGTTGTTTGGCATTCGTCAAGGTCATGGGACGCTAGGGGTAAAAGCATTATCGGGAATTTCAAGTGTTGGAATTTGTAATGAGATTGCATACCTCTTATGAGATAGTTGGATCCCGATACCCACTGCGAGTAATAGTTACTCCTGGAAGCGTTTTACACAGGACAATTAGCCGATCAAGTAGGTGTCTAGAAAGGTATTTACGGGGTTATGCCTCTGGAAAAACGAGGTTTATTCTAATTAGGTCCATGCGAAAGCACGGGGAACCTCCCTCAAAGTACCAACACTGACCTGGCTGAAAGATTGGAGAACTTGTAAAGTGTAATTAATCCCGGCTAGTCTTACCTTTTAGGGTTTTAAGGAAGATTTGATAAAAAACAGTGGGAGCCATCCTGATTAGATAAGATAATAACCAATCTAATCATGCAAGAGCATACACTAAAGTGTTTTCTTCTCTCTCTCTCCAGGTAGCGACCCTGTCAGGCCTTAATCAAGATAATAATATGGATGTATTGACTGAACCCGCATTTTATACTGAGCAGGGGAACGTTGGTCCCGTTCTTTCTTATAATTGTTATAAGACAGAGCAGGACTTAGGAGAATATCAAGATTCTCACGCCACCCAAACGAAGAATAAGTATGTTGATGCATCTTCTTCAGGAGTGTTAGTTATCGAGAACCGTTTCTTAGTTCACTCTACGTCGTGGGTATTAGATACCGGATCAGGATCCCATATATGTAATATGTTACATGGGCTACGTAAAGGTAGGGAACTGGGAGAGGGTGATCATTCCGTAAAAGTAGGGAATGGTGCAAATGTTGCAGCCAAAGCAGTTGGCGAATATCACCTTGTATTGCCAAATGGTAATACATTGATTCTGAACGAATGCTATTACATTACGACCCTGATATGAAATCTTATATCAGTATCTTTATTGAGTAAAGAGGGATATAATTTTGTAGTACAGGATAATGTTATGAAAATATTCCTGAATCAAAAGTTGATTGGATCAGGCTCGTTAAATAATGGCATATACATTCTTAACCAAATTACAGTACTTAATGTACAGAACACACATAAGAGGAAGAGTTCAGAAATGAACGAATCCTTCTTGTGGCATTGTAGACTAGGTCATATCAATGCGACACGGCTAGCTAAGTTACATAAGGATGAATATTTGAATCCGTTCGAATTTTCATCTTATGATACTTGCCAGTCATGTTTCAAAGGCAAGATGACCAAAACTCTGTTTAGTGGACACAGAGAAAGATTTACAGAACTCGTGGGACTGATACATAGTGATGTATATGGACCCATGTCTACACATGCCAGGAATGGTTCTTCCTACTTTATTACATTCACTGACGATCTCTCAAGATACGGACATGTGTTCTTGTTGAAACACAAGTCTGAAGCTTTTGAGAAATTCAGAGAATATAAGAACGAAGTAGAGAACCAAACGGGCAAAAGTATTAAGATCCTTCGATCTGATCGAGGAGGAGAATACTTAAGCAATGAGTTTCTGGACTATCTAAATGAGAATGGGATTCTCTTTCAGCTTACTCCTCCTTATACACCACAGCACAACGGTGTATCGGAGCGGAGGAATCGCACACAATTAGATATGATGCGCTCTATGATGAGCACTGCGTAGTTGCCTATTTCCTTTTGGGGGTATGCGCTTGAGACAGTCACACCCCTATTGAATATGGTACCTAACAAATCAGTGCCTACCACTCTATATGAGATATGGAAAGGAAAAAGACCATCTCTTAAGTATGTTAAGATATGGGGTTGTCCGGCCTATGTCAAAAGGCATAATCCGGACAAGCTCGAGGCAAGGTCTGTCTTGTGCAAGTTTGTAGGATATCCCAAAAATTCACAAGGGTATATCTTCTACCACCCCGAAGAACAAAAAGTGTTTATTTCTTGACATGCCACTTTCTTAGAAAAGGGTTTTCTTATGAAACAAGAAAATGGCAATGAGGTAGAACTGGAAGAAGTTCCAGCAACACAAACTACGACAAAAGATTTGATGGAACCAGAGGATTCTGGTTCCCGACGAACCCCAGCCTCTCCGCCGATCTAGTAGGGTTCCTCATCCACCTGAGAGATACTACGGTTTTCTCATTGACGGTGGAAACGAGGATTGCATCATGGAAGATGATGACCCGACTAGCTTCGAGCAAGCCATCATGAGTGGGGACTCTGTGAAGTGGGTGGATGCAATGCGATTTGAGATGGAATCGATGTACACTAACAAAGTATGGACTTTGGACGTTGCTCCTGAAGGGGTAAAACCTATTGGGAGCAAGTGGATCTTTAAGAAGAAACTTTGTGTAGATGGAAAAGTGGAGACTTTCAAAGCTAGACTTGTTGCAAAGGGTTTTCGTCAACGACCGGGTGTGGATTATGACGAAACCTTTTCTCCAGTGGCCATACTTAAGTCCATCCGGATCTTACTTGCTATTGCTGCATACCATGACTACGAAATCTGGCAAATGGATGTTAAGACCGCCTTTCTAAATGGTGATTTAGAGGAGTGCGTGTACATGACTCAGCCAGAGAGCTTCGTAGATAGTGGGTGCAGCGGAAAGGTGTGCAAGCTGCTTAAATCCATCTATGAGTAAAAGCAGGCATCGCGGAGTTGTAACATCTGTTTTGATGTTGTAGTCAAAGAGTTCGACTTCATCAAGAATGTAGATGAACCTTATATTTACAAGAAGGTTGCAGAGAGTAAGGTTGTCTTCCTCGTATTGTACGTGGATGACATACTCTTGATAGGAAATGATGTTCCTATGCTGCACTCGTTCAAGCACTTCTTATCACATAGATTCTCAATGAAAGATCTAGGTGATGCCTCCTGCATTTTGGGGATTAAGATCTATAGAGATAGATCTAAACGGATACTGGGATTGTCCCAATCCAGGCACATTAACACCATACTAAAGAGGTTTAGTATGGAAGAATCCAAGCGTGGGAACCAACCCACGATCTCTGGACTCGCTCTCTCCAAAGAGATATCTCCCAAGACTGATTTGGAGAGAGCTCGCATGCAAGGGATACCCTATGCTTCGGCAGTAGGCTCTATCATGTACGCGATGCTATGTACCAAACCCGATGTAGCATACTCACTAAGTATAGTGAGTAGGTATCAAGCAGATCCAGGAGAGAATCACGGGACAGGTGTGAAGAACATTCTCAAGTACTTGAGAAGAACTAAGGAGATGTTCTTGGTGTATGGTAATGGAGAACTCCAGGTGGAGTCCTCTACCGATTCAAGCTTCCAAAGTGATAAGGACGACTCTAAGTCGCACTCGGGATTTGTCTTTACCCTAAATGGAGGGGCGGTTTGTTGAAAGAGTTCCAAGCAAGAAACCGTGACAGACTCGACGATGGAGGCTGAATACATCGCTGTCAACGATGCTGCCAAAGAGGCTGTCTGGATGAAGAAGTTCATCACTGAACTTGGTGTGGTTCCTTCCATTGAGCATCCAATACCTTTGTATTGTGATAACTATGGAGCTGTGGCTTTGGCCAAGGAACCCAGGTCCCATCAGAAGTCCAGACATATTCTGAGGCGGTATCACCTGATCCGGGAGATAGTTGATTGCCGCGAGATCGAGGTAAGGAGAGTTGACACGTAGGACAACACTGCGGATCCACTCATGAAGGCCATTCCCCAGAAACAATTTGAGAGACTCTTCGGGATGTTGGGTATGAGATACTACAACAGCTAGCCTTAGTGCAAGTGGGAGATTGTTAGTTATATATATGCCCTAGAGGCCATTGTTGTACATATGATGTATATTATAGGGGATGCTTTGATAAATATAGTGAGAAATTTCTTGTTTGACATAATAGTATGCTATTTGGTTTCACTTTGTCTTAACATGTTGACTTGTATTAGTTTACTGTCTTACTCTCACATGTTGATAAAGCCCTTAGGATATGTACTCGACTACTAGGACTATGATACAGATCAGACTAGTGGGGCCAGGGTAGTCAACGAGTACATCCTATAACTGTTCCTAGTCGAGGGTGTATCAAGACAGGGCATCGATACACCAGAGTAGACTAGTGTATACGCATCTTGACCCATATGATGGGCGATGGATGATCCCATATCCATCGGTGTTTGACATCAAAGATAGTGTACGGGTGCTCAGTGGAGACTGGGTACACTGAACGGACTCGCCGAGAACTCCTAGATGGTATTATACCTATCGTCAGATAGCAGTTCTCCGGTGACACTGGTACAGGTTAGTCTGTAGACCCGAGATCGTCATAGAGTCTTGTGTGATTCCCACTGTGCTTTGATTTCCACCTTACCACGTTCAAGAGGGCATACAAAATGGTGGCTTTTGGGTACAATCCCGAATCACATGGAGGCAATGAGCGATAGGAGGGGTTTCGTCTCTCCCGGTATAGGGAGTTGATGTTGCGCTGTGTTCGATTGGCTATAACTGGAAGTCCCTGGCGAGGGCTGATATGGAGTGCTACTGGTAAGAGTTATCAGTAGTTTCTCGACCCGTTATGAGCCTCATATTGACACGACTTATCGGTTACTAGGGTCTGACGTTTACCACCCCTAGACCGTATATGCGATATATTAGACGAAGAGACCGGACTGTACGGTAGTGTTACTGATTGGATTCACATGAGAATGTACAGGCTTGGTTGTTGATCTTCTGATCGCTCATTACCTGGGTGGCTGTTATGTTTAGCTGACCGCTTGTAGCTTGTGCGTGTTTGATATAATCATCACCTACTGCCGGCGTATTGACGATTCTTTAGAGTTCTACACAGAGGTTTCCTTGCTCAGGCAAAACGGAGTAGGCGCACATATGTGATATGTGCGGGACCGAGAATAATACGATATGAGATACCGTATTCTATTCTCATGATATGTGTTACCGGCCGGGTATATGTGATATAGCCGGGTCATCGGATCAAGGTTTGATTCGATGAAATGCTACATGTTATATTAGTCGGTTATATGTATTATAGCCGGGTTATTGGATCAAGTGTTGATTCGATAATTTAATGTATAATTATATATGAGATATATTACATTACTTTAACTAATATAAGCTCGCTTTATTGATTCATTTTCTCACCGGATAATACATTGATGTATATACGATATATGTTAATTGTAATATTTTCTTTTGTTACATTAAATATTGTATATGTGATATATAATATTGTAACAAGTTAGGGTTATAAATGCAACATGTTTTGTTGAGTTTAAACCAAGTTAGGGTTTGGATTAGGGTTAGCATTTCGGTTAGCTTTTGGATGAGGTTTCATGAAGCTTCATGAAGCTTTGACTTTATCATTTTTCTTTTGATTTTTGTGGAGTCATTTGTTAACCCAACCCAAACCCTTAACCTTAGTTTATTCTCTACATGAGTTAAAGCCTTCATACTTAACCTAAGATTGCAACTGTAATCACAACAATAATTCATTATTCATCACAAAAGCTTTTGCTTCTTCTTCTTCTTCTTGCTTCTTGAAGAAAAGCTTCACTAGCTTTTTGTGTGTGGTGTTTTAGTGTGAGAAATAGAAAACAAAAGAGAGCAAAATTCCTAATTCATCATCCTCATCTATTCTAGCCACTTAGATTAGGGTGTTCACTTCTCTAATTACTTCATCAGTGAAGTGTTAGCTTGGGTTTGAGATTCTTCAAGGTAGATCATCTTAGATCAAGAAGACTTCAAGTAAGATGCCTCATTCACCTCTTGGAGCCTCACGAGAGTCAGAGTTCATGATGATCGCATCGAAGGGATCTCAACACGGAGCTTATGAAGTGAAGGAATGGACTACAAAGGCTGTAATCCCTATCTCTTTACTTATTTGTATGTGATACAAACTATGTTGCCCTAGAAATTCTAGCAAGATTCATGGTTAGTTAGCTTTGCACCTCTCTAATTTTTAAAATGGCATGAGTGATTCTACCAAACACTAGACTAGGTACAAGGGTAACCCAACACTCACCACTTCCATTATGCAAATCCACAGAGAACAATTTCGAATTGCTCAGCCTAATTCTTTTCTTCACAAGCCATTTCTCATGCCTCACATTTCTCATACTTGGCAACTTCATTCACCTTCACCAAATCATTGGGTGCATTGAGACAAAGTATTCACAAACACACTCTACTTCATCTTGGACATCTAGGCTAGCAAACTGGATGTCCGAGTTGCTTCGGTTTTGAAGCGGGAGCCCGTATTACTAATCCTCGACGTGGATCGTCTTCGATGAAGGAGACCGGAGAGCGAACTTGTTCGAGGTAGCCGTGAGGAGCTTGGGAAGAGGTTGAAGACCGAAGGACACGGATTGATCGGTATAACCTCTCTAAATACTTTACAGTTAACTAGTATAGGGTTAATGGTTCGATCCGGGAATCGGGTTCCGTTAGCGCCGGTTTTTAAAAAGTTTTTGTTCCGTGTTTGTCCACGGATTGATGGCCGGGGCGCTGGCGTAGCCTTACAATTATTATGGTGTCGCATACTCACAGACCGTGTGATATCGAACACCCAACTTATCTACTAATCACTTTCACAAAGCTCTATTGAGAAACTATCACGTTCGAGAAATAGCCACAGTGAGTGGATCCGCTCCAATGTTTCTTTCTATATATCTCTTTATCTCAAGTTCACGGAGAAAACCATCTCCCGAAATGATTAATACCCGTCTTAGAATATATCTGGATATCTTGTAACATTTCAGAAAATATAAAATATTATTTTTGGAATTTAATATTAAAATAATATATTTCGCGAAAACTACCCGATTTGGGAAATTGGGGTTTTCGTAAAAAAGTATAAATATATATAATTGTGAAATAATTGGAGATTAAAATGATTTATTCTTTTAAAAATATATTTATCGGATTTGGAATTTTTATAATTTATTATATGAAATTTGGATAAAAATCGATCAGTGCACTGCTAATCGTGATAAGCCAAATCCGTGTTTCTACAGTTTTTCATGGCTAGTGCACCATGGCATGTTGCATTTGGTTGCATGTGGTTCATTTTTGTTTGTTGGTTTCATATTGTATTTGGTTTTGTGAGAAAAGAAAAAGGGGTTAAAAGAGAATGATTGGAGAGAGAGAGAGAGTGAGGCATGAGTGTGAGGGTGAGAATAAGAAAGAGAGAGAGGGGGGGGGCAGCCACTCATTCCCCTCCCCATTATTTACCATCATCTTCTTCTTCCTCACTTCCCTCCACCTTCACCTTCATAAACCATCTTAAAAACCTTGTCAAAACCCTACACCTTCTTCATTAAGGTTGATCCCCACCTCATCCTCAACACAATGGACCAATCAAAGTTGGATTTTGGAGACTTTGGACAAGCTAGGGTTTTTCTTAAGTTGCCCAAATGAGGTATAATTTCCTTCATTTAGTTTAGTTTGTAATTTCTTGCATTCTAATTTAGTTTAGAAGTTGATTAAGTGTGGAATTGTGAAGTAAGAAATCCCAAGAGAGGATTTGGGTAGTTGTGTGGAATTGGTGATGGTTAGGGGCTGTTACAAGACTTGAGTGGTGTTCTTACTGGCCTTGAATAGAGAATACAGACTTAGGAATCATCCCATGTCGGTTTTGTGAAGTTTGGTGTGCCTACAGGGAATCTGGAGCAACTTGGGGTAATTCTGAGAAAAACAAACAATACCAGAGACCTAGGGGACCAATAGGAAGCTACCCTGCAAGTACGAACCCATTCCAAGCATTCCAGACCGAGATCACCGGAATTTTAGGGAATGTGGCCGGCCAGTTTAGGGTATTTGGGGTCTAGGTTGATCCAGTAGCTCACATACTCCATATACAACACTTTATATTTGCTAGTTTAATCCCATTTTACCTGAGAGAGAATCTGGGAGCTGTTGTGAGTGGTTTTTGGTTGTGTTTTCCGTATTTTGGAATGTTTGGTTTTGATGTTTGGATTTGTATTTGATTGTTGGGCATTTGTACGTCAACAACAAGGGTTGTTTGGTTGTTTTTGCACACGTAGGTTATAGGTTCTAACCTATGAGCGCACCGTGTGCCATATCGGTTTTCCGGATTCGATTTTAATAGCGATTGTGATTGTATTGATTGTAGGTACCTTCGCGTGGATTCTGAGATGACAGAGCATGGCGTCATCAACTTCGGAAAGCGTGGATCAAGGTGAGTAGATCTATATCTACGGTGGAAGTCGAGTGCATGGCGTATAGCATCCCCGCAAATTTTAAATGGAAACCGATCTATAGGATACAGTCGTAGAAACCTAGATTAGAAAACTAGGGACAAGGTTTAAAAGATAGTTAGAGATGATATGAGTGATTGAATGTATATATTGAGATATGTGATGAAAAGTTTTAGGGATATGAAAAGTGAATGTGAATCACGACTTATAGATACGTAGTTGCACTAGAATAGGTATGAGTTTTATTGTAGCATGACATTGATGTATAAGGTAGAATGTATATATAAAATTGACTTGATGTAAGATGACTTAATGTGATGAAAAGGATATACGATGTGATATGATGACTTGATTGATATGTCGGTATACGGATGCTAGTCGATATGAGAGAATTGATACCTTTGCCGGTCCCCTGATATGAGATTGTTACGGATGTGATCTGGGGATATAGTTATATAGATATATATAATGTTGTGAATCATAAGTGATATTCCGTACGGGACGTTAGGTCCGTACTCTCATTGTCATATAGGATGACAGAATCCCTAATGATTTAATGTCACCGTACGAAGGATTACCGTACGCGATGTGAGTTACCGGATGGATAATCCGCACTCGTGTTTTGATGATGTTATTCGAGGGTATCGCCGCATCATATACTAGGAGATTGGATAGCCGACGTAAATGTGTCACCCGAACCATACAAATTTCTAAAATCGACGAATCGTATGCATCTCTTAAATGGATACCTTGAGGGACGTTACGGATTTTCAAATGGTGTCTTTTCCTTAAAAACACCGTATCCCCTACTTTTAAAACTACGATTTTCATCTTTTAAAAACTGACCGTATGGTTCGTGTGTAGATGTTAGATTAGATACACTTACGATTTACTTTCTGCTATGTTTAGGATATTCTCATTGCATTACATATTCCTATACTTCCATTATTTTTTATGATATCGTTGGTTAGTACACTTGCACAATTATCGATGATGTGTATGTTACACTTACACAGATTTGCCAGCTCACACACTTCATCATCGATAATTGCTATGTCACTATACAGTAGGATTGCTGCACCATGATTTGACTCCTTGCATGATTTACTTGCTATGTTCACATCATTACGATATGTCGCATGATTTACTGATATTGTCACATCACTGTTCCATATTGCATGATATACGGATATGCTTACATTCTGTTATATGTCGCATACACCATGCTTTACGATATACGCATTGAGATATGCTGTTTTCATGAGATTTCTGGATTTGAGAACCGTGGTTATTTCAAAAGAAAGTATGTATTGTTTTAAAAACCCGGTTTCTCTTGATATGATATTTCAGTGCGTCCACCATGAGTTTTCTCGGTTCTCAGACGTATGATAGAAACCCAATTCAAGGTGGTGGATGGTCTGTTTGCGTGTTCATGGTGGACCCGGTATGGTTTCCCAGGGCGAGAGGTGATTTTTGTGGTGTAGACGATGAACCTGGCAGGGAGAGTATTACCAGCCGGTGATAGTATTTGAACTCGGCGGTTATCCGGAGGATACCGACCGGAGTTATGAGATGGATACGGGCCGACCCGTTCTGCTGGAGCCCTCGGGCCGATCCCGCAGACGGAGTCGAGATATGAGGATTTACGTGTCGATGCTGGACACGGGTTTCATGATGTTTTGAGTGTCGATGCTAGACACTCAGGTTCCATGATTTTGATGTGTCGTGAGAAACACACGTTGATTTATATCCTCATATTTTCATGCATATGCTTTCATGATATTTACATGCATGATGTTGTTGTATCATTTATGGACATGTAGATGTTAGCCACATGCTTATAAGCATTGATTACATTGTTGGCACATATATAGATACGGTCACCCTAGATATCATAGTATTACCTTTAAGATACAGTTGACCTAGAAAGTCGTTGTTTATTCGATTTCTACCTGATGATGTTTTCTACTCATGAGTTGGCAACTCACCCACGTTGTGCCACAGTTCTTGCAGGTTGACCGCATGGATCAGTAGCGGCATCGCTGCCACATAGCTGCATACAGGTGTTTTGCTTTGGTAGGTGGTACATGATGGATCATACCCCTCTTTTATTTATTATTCATATTGTATCTAGTCAACTCCATCAATCAAAACAAGTATTTGTACATGTAGTGAGACTTAGAAAGACTTGTAGTTGCGAGACTTGAGCGATGGGTTCTATGTTCACTTATTGGGTTGATGTCTTGCTTTATTCATTATCTTTTGTATTGATCTTTGTCGTTGGGCGTCGCATACTTATTTTATGACTTGCGTAGTTAGCTCCCGCTTGGGGATGCTTTTATCATTATTATGTATATGTGGTTTTGGATCAAAATATACAAAGGAGGTGTTGCCCAAAATTTTCAAAAGACGAAACATGTTTTCCAACTAATAAAATCCACTTGCATTTTTCATGTTCTATTATTTATGCATTTAAGAAAATGATTTTATTTCCCATCATACATTTATTTCAAAACTCCACCTCTTCTATTTTCTTTAAAAAGGTACTAGATTGCTGGGCTTCGGCTTACTTAATTTACGTTACGCCTTTAGACGTGGCGTGATTTAAGTGTCGGTCACGAGCTAATATTTCGAGTCGTGACAAAGTTGGTATTAGAGCGCTAGGTTTAACCTTGGTTTGAGTTTAGGTTTGACTAAGTGGAGTGTGGGGTGTAATTTATTTCGGAACCTAGGCTTCACCTTACGGAACTTAGACTTGAACATGGGGGGTATTAGACCCGAACTTTCATTACATAGGTTGATCCTGATTGATGGAGTAGGTAGCTTGAGTATAGTGACATACCGTATGTATGTTTTACGACATATTTACGATACGATACTCCACTTAAGAAACCTTAGGATGTACATATTTTGAGACTTGTGATTCTCTTCGTTCTCTTAATCATACATCTATTTGAGATCCTTGATTCTATTTGTTTCCATGATCATACTCTCATTGATTCCGTTTCTTCTTATGATCATGCATCCATTCTGGATCTGTTGCTTCTTTTCATCCCTTTGATCTATTCTCGTCGATACTTGATTGAGGTTCCTGTTACCATGGTTTGAGCGCAGATTGAGTTGCTGCTAGTCATAGGGTCAGGGCGAGCTTGTCATGGACGAGGACTGACCATCATGTTTTCTGGTGACATGGGAACGTCTCGAGCTAGTGTTGGTGTTGCGACTCTCGTGTGAGGAGAGTGTTTGGTCTTGCACTGTGTGATCGGGCCATTTTTAGAGGCTGCCAGTATGAGAGTGTAAGTCGATGTACAACACCCCACGAGTTGCGGGGAGGCAGAAATATGAAAAACAATCTTGTTCTATGAACTAACATCGACTAACCGAAGAATCTTTGCTAAACTATAACTAACATATACATAGGAGTTGTTAACTACTATGAAAAGAGATTATACCTAGTGAACCTGGTCCTTCGTCTTTTCGTTATCCACCTCCTCCTCGGCCTCCTCTATGTAATAGACGATCCACCCGAGAGCTTCTATTCCAAGCTTCACCTCTAATCTTGAGGTAACTAGGTTTCTTTAGTTGCTAATCAAAGGCACCTAGGTGATATAGAGAGAGTTTATGGATTGATTAGTCTATCTAATCCTTGATCTCAACACATGAGAGGGGAGGATTACGGTTTGAAGAGAGAGAGCTTGAGGAGAGAGAAGGTGAGCATGAATTATGATATGAAAATGTTTCTCACTTCTAATATATCATGAAGCATAAAGAAAATCAAATAAATAAATCTAAAAGATTTATCATCATGCTTCATTTAATATATGCAATGAATCATCAAGTGAGTCATTAAGCAATAAATGCTTCATTAACTCACTTGAATGATTCATCTAATGAGTCACAAATGCATTTAATGTAAATACCACCTAAACCCTCAAGTCACCATACTTCTAGAAGCTTCCCGCTAAATTACGAGAACGCCCCTCCTATCCGTGAAAACACGAAAAAACATTAGACTGTATAAATCCAATAATCCGATACTAGAATCTGGCTTAAACCAAAGCCGACTAGTAAAAACTGTCCGAACATCGTACGTGCATAAATGCACGTGCATGTCCGAACCCTGTCGTAAAACCATACGACCTCTATATCGTTTCGCCTGGAGCAGATAAACTCTCTGTGTGGGACTCTAAAGACTCGACTACTACGCTGGTAGTTGGTTTAACCAAAGACCGCAAGCGGCACTAGCTGTACGTAACGGTCCCCAGGTAGATGTAGATAAGAAGGCCGATGAGGAAACCCATACGAACTCCTAGTGAGCCTGATGTGACAATCTCCATACAGTCCGGTCTGTTCGTCTAGGACTATCACATATCGGGCCTAGGGTGGCGGCAAGCGTCAGTCCCCTAAAAGCGGTTTAAGTCGTGGCGGAGTGAAGCCCATTACACCTTGAGAAACTACTGGAACCTACCAGTAAATCTCGCTTGCCTTGGCCAGGGACTTTGCGTAATGGCTCTCTGACACAGCGCGATATCAACTCCCAATACCGGGAGAGACGAATCCTGTCTAAACGCCACTCCCTCCAAGTGCTCGGGACTGCACCCAACTACTACCTGTTTGCACGACTCCTTTGAGCCGTGGTAGGGTAGCAATCTAAGAATAGTGGGACACACTCGAGGTGAAGTAGCAGTGTCAAGTCTGCGGACTATGCTGTACTCATGTCACCTGGGAACTGATAACTGACGACGGGTATAATACCAACCAACAGTTCCCTGTGAGTCCTGTCCGGTGTACCCGTAACCCAATGAGCACCTATATACTATCTCTAGTACGACGTACTGATGACTGTGGGACAGACCATCTCCCCAACTGGGATGAGAAGCGTACACACTAGTCTACTCCGGAGTATCGATGCCCTGTCTCGATAATCCTACGACTAGGGACCGGAAAAAGGATGTGCTTGTAGACTACCCAGCCCCCACTAGTGTGACTGCCATAACAACGCTGGTAGTTAAGCAAGATCCTAAGGGCTCTATCAATACGTACATACATATTAAGATAGATAAAACCAAGTAGCATACTACCATGTTTAGCAAGACTGTTAATATAACTGTGAATATCCCAAGCTTCCATTAAGTAATATACAGGCTAGTCTGATACAATAATGGCCCCTAGGGCATATACACTAACAATCTCCCACTTGCACTAGGGCCATGTACTGGCATATCGAAGACCGATCATCTCGAGTAGCCTCTCGAACTGAATCTGAGGTACGGCCTTTGTGAATGGATCAACAGTGTTCTCCTCTGTAGCAACTCTCTGGACCTCGATCTCCCGGCGATCTATGATCTCCCTGATCAGGTGATACCGCCTTAAGATGTGTCTGGACTTCTGATGGGACCTGGGTTCCTTCGCTAAAGCTATAGCTCCGTTGTTGTCGCAATACAGAGGTATTGGATCAACAATGGTAGGAACCGCCTGAAATTCTGTTAGGAACTTCTTCATCCAGACCGTTTCTTTTGTGGCATCGCAAGCAGCAATATACTCCGCTTCCATCGTCGAGTCTGCAACGGTGTCCTGCTTGTAACTCTTTCAGCACACCGCCCCTCCATTGAGGGTAAAGACATAACTTGACATGGACTTGGAGTCATCCTTGTCACTCTGGAAGCTGGAATCAGCAAAAGGCCTCGATCTTGAGGTCTTTTCCGCCGTAAACCAAGAACATCTCCTTATTCCTTCTCAGGTACTTGAGAATGTTTTTTACTGCTATCCAGTGCTTCTCCCCTGGGTCTGACTGATACCTGCTTACCACGCTCAGTGCGTAAGTTACATCTGGTCTAGTGCACAACACCGCATACATTATAGAGCCTACCGCAGAAACGTAGGGTATAATAGACATGCGATCCCTTTCCAAATCAGTCTTGGGAGACATATCTTTGGATATGGTGATTCCGTGACAAGCCGGTAGATTACCGCGCTTAGAATCATCCATACTGAATCTTTTCAGTATAGTGTTGATATACCTGGACTGCGAAAGTCCCAACATCCTCTTGGATCTATCACGATAGATCCGGATCCCCAGAATGTAAGAGGCATCACCCAGGTCTTTAATGGAGAACCTGTGTGACAAGAATCCTTTGACAGATTGTAATATAGCAATGTCATTTCCTATTAATAGAATTTTAGGGTTCCTAGGCACTCTTGTGAAGGTTCAAAAGGCATCAAACATGCCCGGATTAAATTTTAGACGTGCCGAACAATCCAAAGCCGGGATCTTTGCTAGATTATTAGGGTTTAACATGCAAGAAGATAACTTTTATCTAAGTGTGAGGGATTACAACCTTTCTATTCCGCTCCTTCACTTCACAAGCTCCGAGTAGAAGTCCCTTTGCCGCGATCCACGATCTCCCGGACTCATGAGAGGCTCCACGACTCGAACGATCCATGCTAGCTCGAAGTATTCCAAATCTCCGATGATCTACCTTGAAGTTGCTACGACTCAAGCTTTCTCACTCAAAAGAGAAGAACACACTAATCCCATGGGCTAGATGAGATGAGGATGAGAGAGTAGTAATTTTGCTTTCTTTTTAAATCATTTTCTCATTTTATTTCATCACTTAAGAAAAACTAGCAAGCTTTCTTGAAGAAGGAAGAAGATGATAATCAAAAGATAATGATAATCCTTTTCTTTTGTGATGAATAGAATAAATCTATATGATTGATTATTAACCATGGTCAAGGATGAGTGGCTAAGAATGTGTAGAGAATAAACTAGGGTTAGGGTTTGGTTGAGTTAAGAATGTGTCATCAACAAATATCTTAACCATGACAAAAGAATAAAGTTTCTAGAATGTGCATGAAGCTACTAACCCAAATCAAACCCTAACCTCAATTAATCATCCTTAAACATGTTTAACAATTAATCATATCATGTCACAATAATATATATCACATATATATTATATATTTGCAACAAAAGAAAATAATACAATTAACATATATCGCATATAGATCAATGTATCATCCACTGAGAAAATGAAATAATAAAGTGAGCCAATATTAGATAATGTAATAATATATCATATATATTATTATACATTAAATCATCGAATCAACACTTGATCCGACGATCCGGCTATATCGAATATAACCAACTAATATATCATGTACCGATTCATCGAATCAACACTTGATCCGATGTCCCGATTCATATCTAAATATCGTGAGAATATAATACGGTATCTCATATCACATTATTCTCGGTCCTGCACATATCACATATGTGCCTCTACTCCGTTTTGCCTGAGCCAAGAAACCTCTGTGTAGGACTCTAAAGAATCGTCAATACGCCGGTAGCAGGTGATGATCATATCAATCACCCACAAGCTGCAAGCGGTCAGCTAAACGTAACAGCCACCCAGGTATTGAGCGATCAGAAGATCAACAAGCTAGCCTGTGCGTTCTCCTGTGAATCCAACCAGTAACACTCCCGTACAGTCCGGTCTGTTCGTCTGACATGTCGCATATCAAGTTTAGGGGTGGTATACGTCAGACCCCAGTAACCGATAAGTCGTGTCGGTGTGTGGCTCATAACGGGTCGAGAAACTACTAGTAACACTTACCAGTAAATCTCTATATCAGCCCTGGCCAGGGACTTCCAGTTATAGCCAATCGAACACAGCACAACATCAACTCCCTATACCGGGAGAGACGAATCCCCTCCTATCGCTCATTGCCTCCATGTGATTCGGGACTGTACCTAAAAGCCACCGTTTTGCACGCCCTCTTGGACGTGGTAAGGTGGAAATCAAAGCACAGTGGGAATCACACAAGACTCTATGACGATCTCGGGTCTACAGACTACCCTGTACCAGTGTCACCGGAGAACTGCCATCTGACGTGTGGTATAGTACCATCTGGGAGTTCTCGGCGAGTCCGTCCAGTGTACCCAGTCTCTACTGAGCACCCGTATACCATCCTTGATGTCCAACACCGATGGATATGGGATCATCCATCGCCCATCATATGGGTCAAGATGCGTATACGCTAGTCTACTCTGGTGTATCGATGCCCTGTCTCGATATACCCTCGACTAGGAACAGTTATAGGATGTACTCATCGACTACTGCGGCCCCACTAGTATGATCTCATCATAGTCCCAGTAGTCGAGTACAGATCCTAAGGGCTTTATCAACATGTGAGAGTAAAACAGTAAACCAATACAAGTCAACATGTTAAGATAAAGTGAAACCAAATAGCATACTATCATGACGAGCAAGAAAGTCATCTCTATATATAACCAAGCATCCATTATAATATACATCATATGTACAACAATGGCCTCTAGGTCATATACATAACTAACAATCTCCCACTTGCACTAAGGCCAGCTGCTGTAGTATCTCATACCTAGCATCCCGAATAATCTCTCAAACTGTATCTGGGGAATAGCCTTCGTGAATGGATCCGCAGTGTTGTCCTTCGTATCTACTCTCCTGACCTCGATCTCCCGGCGATCAACTATCTCCCTGATCAGGTGATACCGCCTCAGAATATATCTGGACTTCTGATGGGACCTGGGTTCCTTGGCCAAAGCCACAGCTCCATTGTTATCGCAATACAGAGGTATTGGATGCTCAATGGATGGAACCACACCAAGTTCACAAATGAACTTCTTTATCCAGACAGCCTCTTTGGCAGCATCGTTGGCAGCGATGTATTCAGCCTCCATCGTTGAGTCTGCAACGGTATCCTGTTTGGAACTCTTCCAACATACCGCCCCTCCATTGAGGGTAAAGACAAAACCTGAATATGACTTAGAGTCGTCCTTATCACTTTGGAAGCTGGAATCGGTAAAGGACTCCACCTGGAGTTCTCCGTTACCATACACCAAGAACATCTCCTTAGTCCTTCGCAAGTACTCGAGAATGTTCTTCACAGCTGTCCAGTGACTCTCTCCAGGATCTGCTTGATACCGACTCACTACACTTAGTGAGTATGCTACATCTGGTCTGGTACATAGCATCGCATACATGATAGAGCCTACTGCCGAAGCATAGGGTATCCCTTGCATGCGAGCTCTCTCCAAATCAGTCTTGGGAGACATCTCTTTGGAGAGAGTGAGTCCAGAGATCGTGGGCTGATTCCCACGTTTGGATTCTTCCATACTAAACCTCTTTAGTATGGTGTCAATGTACCTGGATTGGGACAATCCCAGTATCCGTTTAGATCTATCTCTATAGATCATGATTCCCAATATGCAGGAGGCATCACCTAGATCTTTCATTGAGAATCTCTGTGATAAGAAGAGCTTGACTGATTGCAGCATAGGAATATCATTTCCTATCAAGAGTATGTCATCCACGTACAATACGAGGAAGACAACCTTACCCTCTGCTACCTTCTTATAGATACAAGGTTCATCTATATTTTTGATGAAGTCAAACTCTTTGACTACAACATCAAAACAGATGTTCCAACTCCGCGATGCTTGCTTTAACCCATAAATGGATTTAAGCAGCTTGCACACCTTTCCGCTGCTCCAACTATCTACGAAGCCCTCTGGCTGAGTCATGTACACGCTCTCTTCTAAATCACCATTTAGAAAGGCGGTCTTAATATCCATTTGCCAGATTTCGTAGTCATGGTATGCAGCAATGGCAAGTAAGATCTGGATGGACTTAAGCATAGCCACTGGAGAAAAGGTTTCGTCATAATCCATAACTGGTCGTTGACGAAAACCCTTTGCTACAAGTCTAGCTTTGAAAGTCTCAACTTTTCCATCTACACCAAATTTCTTTTTAAAGATCCACTTGCTCCCAATGGGTTTTACCCCTTCAGGAGCATTTTCCAAAGTCCATACTTTGTTGGTGTACATGGATTCCATCTCAGATCGCATTGCATCCAGCCATTTCATAGAGTCACTACTCGTGATGGCCTGTTCGAAACTAGTCGGTTCATCATCATCCATGATGCAATCCTCGCTTCCACTATCAATGAGAAAACCGTAGTATCTCTCAGGTGGACGAGAAACCCTACTAGATCGGCGGAGAGGCTGGGGTTCGTCGGGTACTACTGAATCCTCTGGTTCCACTAAATCATCTATTGTAGTTTGTTCTGCTGGAACCTCTTCCAGTTCTACCTCAATGCTACTGTTCTGTTTCATAAGAAAACCTTTTTCTAAGAAAGTGGCATGTCGAGAAACAAACACCTTTTGTTCCTCGGGGTGGTAGAAGATATACCCTTGTGAGTTCTTGGGATATCCTACAAAGTTACATAAGACAGATCTTGCCTCGAGTTTGTCCGGATTTTGTCTTTTGACATAGGCCGGACAACCCCATATCTTAATGTAATTAAGATGTGGTCTCTTCCCTTTCCATATCTCATATGGAGTGGTAGGCACAGATTTGGTAGGAACTCTATTCAATAGGTCTATGGCTGTCTCAAGCGCATACCCCCAAAAAGAAATAGGTAACTCAGCTGTACTCATCATCGAGCGCACCATATCTAATAGGGTGAGATTTCTCCGTTCCGATACACCGTTGTGCTGTGGTGTATAAGGAGGAGTAAGCTGAGAGAGAATCCCATTCTCTTTTAGATAATCTAGGAACTCATTGCTCAAGTATTCTCCTCCTCGATCAGATCGAAGGATCTTAATACTTTTGCCCGTTTGGTTCTCTACTTCGTGCTTATATTCTCTGAATTTCTCAAAAGCTTCAGACTTGTGTTTCAACAGGAACACATGTCCGTATCTAGAGAGATCGTCAGTGAATGTAATGAAGTAGGAAGAACCGTTCCTGGCATGCGTAGACATGGGACCGCATACATCACTATGTACCAGTCCTAAGAGTTCGGTAACTCTTTCTCCGTGTCCACTAAACGGAGCTTTGGTCATTTTTCCTTTGAGACATGAATGGCAAGTATCATAAGATGATAATTTGAACGGATTCAAATAACCATCTTTATGTAACTTAGCCAGTCGTGTCACATTGATATGACCAAGTCTACAATGCCACAAGTAGGATTCGTTCACATCTGAACTTTTCCTCTTTTGTGTGTTTTGTATATTCAGGACTGTATTCTGATTTAGAATGAATATGCCATTATGTAACGAGCCTGATACAATCAACTTTTGATCTAGGAATATGTTCATAACATTATCCTGTACTACAAAATTATATCCCTCTTTACTCAATAAAGAAACTGATATAATGTTGCACATCATGTTCGGTATATAATAGCACTCATTTAGAATCAGTGTATTATGACTTGGTAATACAAGGTGATATTCGCCAACATCTTTGGCTACAATATTTGCACCGTTCCCTACTTGAACGGAATGATCACCTTTTCCCAGTTCTCTACCTTTACGTAGCCCATGTAACTGTTTACATATGTGGGATCCTGATCCGGTATCTAATACCCAGGACGTAGGGTGAACTGAGAAACAGTTCTCAATAACTAACACACCCGAAGAAGATGCATCAACATGTATGTTCTTTTGGGCGGCGTGAGAATCCAGATATTCTCCTGTTTCCTGTTCAGTCTTATAACTCTTATAAGAAAGAACGGGTCCAACGTTCCCCTGCTCAGTACAATAATTAGGTTTAGTCAATACATCCATATTATTATCTTGATTATGGCCTGAAATGGTCGCTACTTGGAGAGAGAGAGAGAAGAAAACACTTTAGCGTATGCTCTTGCAAGATTAGATTGGTTATTATCTTATCTAATCCGGATGTCTCCCACTGTTTTTTATCAAATCTGCCTTCAAACCCTAAATGGTAAGATTAGCCGGGATTAATTACACCCTACAATTTCGTCAATATTTCAGCCAGATCAGTGTCGGTACTTTGAGGGAGGTTCCCCGTGCTCCCGTACGGACCTAATTAAAGTAAACCTCGTTTTCCCAGAGGCGTAACCTCGTTAACACTTTTCTAGACACCTACTTGAATGACTAATTGTCCTGTGTAAAACTCTCCCAGGAGTAACTCTTACTCGCAGTGGGTATCGGGATCCAACTATCTCATAGAAGGTATGCAATCTCATTGCAAATTTCAACGCTTAAAATTCCCGATAAAGCTTTTACCCCTAGTGTGCTATGACCTTGACGCATGCCAAACAACCCATAGTCCACTAGTCAAGTTCAACCCGTACATTTCGCGATTGAATTAAACCCACCCGTACGACCCTTGACGCATGCCAAACAACGCCGTACGAATACCCTAATCCAATCGCATCTCATGCTACAGATAAGTAATAATCAGCTACCGTACACTACGCCTTGACGCATGCCAAACCACCGTAGCACGAATACTAAAGATTACTTATCTGAAATGACGGAGGGCTACGCAGGTTTTTCTGAAAACCCTGAGCGTAATGAACTTGATATCGTCGTAGAATCGAGTGAAGTTTTTCAAAAGGAGTGTTTTTGAGGCTTTTCTTAGTTTCGCTAAAGGGGTCACTCCCGGTGAAGGGATCGTCGGCCCTTTCCTCATCGAATAAGGTGCAGGATATATCATATATACCGCTGTGCAAAGCAAAACACTAAAAGCAATCAAAAGACAAACCGCGTTTTGTAGCATCTGCCAGTTTTGCTAAAGGAGTCACTCCCGGTGAAGGGATCTCGGTACTTTCCTCATCGAATAAGGTGCAGGATATATCGTATATATCACTGTGCAAAGCAAAACTGTAGCTACCCTTTTTTATAAAATATTGATTCTACAACATCTTTAGGTTTCTTTTCTTTTATTAATCTCATTAATAAAAATCCCATCAGCTTATGCTTCCTAAGCATCACAGAAGAAACGAAAGCAGTAATATTTATATATCAGCATATATATATAGTATAAGCATTCGTCTCAGGAAGTAATATGATCTCATCACAGAACATTGCAGCAGAAGAACATATATGAAATATTGGATATACTAGGACGTCCGTGTTTTCAATACGAGCCTGTATAAAACACGGATTCCACGGTCGCGACGAATAGCCAAACCCACATCCCAAGACCCCCACGAGAGCGGCAAGTAACACTGCCAATTCTAGGGTTAGGAGACCCGGTCTCGACTCCTCGAGATGGCCTCCCACTGGACCCTAGAACCCGGTTACTTGTGCTCCCCTCCTTGGGTCTACCTAATGCGGAAAAGTAAATAATATACACTGGTGACATCAACCGCAACCAGGAAGTGCCCCAAATAAAAGAATATTACATTACAAATGAATTTTACATGAATGAAAATAAAAACCCTCATCTCACATAAAACCCCCGGCTATTCAGAACGCGACGATCCAATATAACATATCACAGCAACACATAATATCTCATATCATCAACGTAAGTAAATATGCGCATCCCAATTGTCGTTGAATCATATAGCAACGAAACCGGCGATCTCACATATTACACTTACGGTCACAGAAAAGAAAGTGTAAAACTACAATATTTGGAATCCACAATCACTTTAGACATCATAAATCCGAAATATCACATACTCCGCATTTCATGCCTAACTCTATGAATTCCACATATTGTATCACATTCCAGATAAATCGACAGTATTAAACTTTTTCGAACAGATAATCAAACACCCAAAATTTCCCAAAGTGCTCAACTCTTGAGCGGAGTTCAAATAATCCCAGAATATGTCAAAGTACCAGTGATCCAGCCGTAGAAGGGTCAAGCCAATGCCTCACATGTGGCACGCCGTACTGCCCCAAACCCGAAGGTTCAAAAGGCAGTTCAAGACGGTCACATAATCGAGTTAAGGTTTGTTGTCTTCTAGAGGGTCCACCGCTTAACTTGTACAATTTTTCCGAAAGATTTAAACCCGAATAAATTTCAACACTTGAAAGTTTGCCGTACCGGGAAACAGTAAGTTAATGATATCCGTTCAAATAGTTTAACAGTTTCTAAATATCCGGAAAGAAATACGAATTTAAAATTTCCGATCGAGTCTACTATTACAAAACAAACCCCAGAATTTTAAACACTTGAAACAGATTAAAAATACACAGAATAGTCAGCAAGTACCTACGGTCTATACCATGAAGCCACGTGTCACAATCCCACAATTAGGCCGCGGAACCGCCGCGACAACCATGTTCCTGCCGCGGTTCCGCGCTAAGTTGGTGGAATTGTGGGCACGTGTTTCATGGTAATTCTTAGAATTCCCTGCTGATTTTTTTACATATTTTTAATTCAGAAAAATCCCAAAATTTAAAAAATTTCCAGAGAGGGGTCAAGTTTCGTCGTTTCGGGTTCGATCGGAGTTTTAACTTCGTAAACACATCGCTTAATGCTCTAGCTAGGCTCTGATACCACTGTAGGGTTCCTAGGCACTCTTGTGAAGGTTCAAAAGGCATCAAACATGCCCGGATTAAATTTTAGACGTGCCGAACAACCCAAAGCCGGGATCTTTGCTAGATTATTAGGGTTTAACATGCAAGAAGATAACTTTTATCTAAGTGTGAGGGATTACAACCTTTGTAGTCCGCTCCTTCACTTCACAAGCTCCGAGTAGAAGTCCCTTTGCCGCGATCCACGATCTCCCGGACTCATGAGAGGCTCCACGACTCGAACGATCCATGCTAGCTCGAAGTATTCCAAATCTCCGATGATCTACCTTGAAGTTGCTACGACTCAAGCTTTCTCACTCAAAAGAGAAGAACACACTAATCCCATGGGCTAGATGAGATGAGGATGAGAGAGTAGTAATTTTGCTTTCTTTTTAAATCATTTTCTCATTTTATTTCATCACTTAAGAAAAACTAGCAAGCTTTCTTGAAGAAGGAAGAAGATGATAATCAAAAGATAATGATAATCCTTTTCTTTTGTGATGAATAGAATAAATCTATATGATTGATTATTAACCATGGTCAAGGATGAATGGCTAAGAATGTGTAGAGAATAAACTAGGGTTAGGGTTTCGTTGAGTTAAGAATGTGTCATCAACAAATATCTTAACTATGACAAAAGAATAAAGCTTCTAGAATGTGCATGAAGCTACTAACCCAAATCAAACCCTAACCTCAATTAATCATCCTTAAACATGTTTAACAATTAATCATATCATGTCACAATAATATATATCACATATATATTATATATTTGCAACAAAAGAAAATAATACAATTAACATATATCGCATATATATCAATGTATCATCCACTGAGAAAATGAAATAATAAAGTGAGCCAATATTAGATAATGTAATAATATATCATATATATTATTATACATTAAATCATCGAATCAACACTTGATCCGACGATCCGGCTATATCGAATATAACCGACTAATATATCATGTACCGATTCAACGAATCAACACTTGATCCGATGTCCCGATTCATATCTAAATATCGCGAGAATATAATACGGTATCTCATATCGCATTATTCTCGGTCCTGCACATATCACATATGTGCCTCTACTCCGTTTCGCCTGAGCCAAGAAACCTCTGTGTAGGATTCTAAAGAATCGTCAATACGCCGGTAGCAGGTGATGATCATATCAATCACCCACAAGCTGCAAGCGGTCAGCTAAACGTAACAGCCACCCAGGTATTGAGCGATCAGAAGATCAACAAGCTAGCCTGTGCGTTCTCCTGTGAATCCAACCAGTAACACTCCCGTACAGTCCGGTCTGTTCGTCTGACATGTCGCATATCAAGTCTAGGGGTGGTATACGTCAGACCCCAGTAACCGATAAGTCGTGTCGGTGTGTGGCTCATAACGGGTCGAGAAACTACTAGTAACACTTACCAGTAAATCTCTATATCAGCCCTGGCCAGGGACTTCCAGTTATAGCCAATCGAACACAGCACAACATCAACTCCCTATACCGGGAGAGACGAATCCCCTCCTATCGCTCATTGCCTCCATGTGATTCGGGACTGTACCGAAAAGCCACCGTTTTGCATGCCCTCTTGGACGTGGTAAGGTGGAAATCAAAGCACAGTGGGAATCACACAAGACTCTATGACGATCTCGGGTCTACAGACTACCCTGTACCAGTGTCACCGGAGAACTGCAATCTGACGTGTGGTATAGTACCATCTGGGAGTTCTCGGCGAGTCCGTCCAGTGTACCCAGTCTCTACTGAGCACCCGTATACCATCCTTGATGTCCAACACCGATGGATATGGGATCATCCATCGCCCATCATATGGGTCAAGATGCGTATACGCTAGTCTACTCTGGTGTATCGATGCCCTGTCTCGATATACCCTCGACTAGGAACAGTTATAGGATGTACTCATCGACTACCGCGGCCCCACTAGTATGATCTCATCATAGTCCCAGTAGTCGAGTACAGATCCTAAGGGCTTTATCAACATGTGAGAGTAAAACAGTAAACCAATACAAGTCAACATGTTAAGATAAAGTGAAACCAAATAGCATACTATCATGACGAGCAAGAAAGTCATCTCTATATATAACCAAGCATCCATTATAATATACATCATATGTACAACAATGGCCTCTAGGGCATATACATAACTAACAAGAATTTCATCCACGTACAAGATGAGGAATACGACAGTTCGTGCTACAATTTTACTATATATACATGGTTCATCTGGATTTTTGATAAAGTCATATTCTTTGACCGTTTCATCAAAACAGATGTTCCAACTCCGCGATGCCTGCTTTAGTCCATAAATGGACTTAAGCACCTTGCATACTTTCCCGCTGCTCCCACTCTGATTGAAGCCTTCTGGCTGATCCATATAGACGCACTCTTCCAAATTACCATTTAGAAAAGTTGTCTTTACGTCCATCTGCCAGATCTCATAATCATGGAAGGCGGCAATAGCAAGAAGGACCCGAATGGATTTGAGCATAGCTACTGCAGAAAAAGTTTCATCATAGTCCAAGCCAGGTCTTTAACGAAAACCCTTTGCAACAAGTCTAGCCTTATAGGTTTCCACATGTCCATCTACACCAATCTTTTTCTTGAAAATCCATTTGCATCCTATGGGTTTTACCCCATCTGGAGCAAAGTCCAAAGTCCATACTTTGTTGGTGTACATGGACTCCATTTCGGTCCGCATTGCATCTAGCCATCGTACCGAGTCGCTGCTCTGGATGGCCTGCTGGAAGCTAGTAGGTTCATCATCTTCAAGGACGCAATCCTCTCTATCCCCATCTATGAGAAAACCGTAGTATCTCTCAGGCGGATGAGACGACCTACTACTCCTGCGGAGGGGTGCGGGAATGTCCCGTTCTTCTTGAACTACTGGTTCTACTAAATTTTCAGTAGTAGTTTGTGGTTCTGGAATTACTTCCAGTTCTATTTTTCTCCCACTTGTTTCCTTTTCTAAAAACTGATGTTCTAGAAAATGGGCATTACGAGAAACAAAAACCTTTTGTTCCTCTGCGTAATAGAAATAATACCCTCTGGAGTTCTTTGGATATCCCACAAACTTACATTGTACTGATCGTGCCTCGAGTTTGTCCGCATGCAGCTTTTTAACAAAAGCTGGACATCCCCATATCTTTAGATACCGAAGATAGGGTTTCTTCCCACTCCACATCTGATATGGCGTGGTAGGCACAGTCTTGGTAGGAACTATGTTCAAAAGATATGCTGCTGATTCTAGCGCATAACCCCAGAAAGATCGCGGTAACTCAGCATTACTCATCATGGAACGTACCATATCTAATAGGGTTCGATTCCGTCTTCCCGATACACCGTTATGCTGTGGAGTGTATGGAGGAGTAAGCTGAGAGAGAATTCCTTTCTCTTTTAGGTAACCTAGGAACTCGGCACTTAAGTATTCACCAACTTGATCAGATCTCAGTGTCTTGATACTTTTGCCGGTTTGGTTTTCTACTTCATTCTTATACTCTTGGAATTTCTCAAAAGCCTCGGATTTGTCTTTCATCAAGAAAATGAATCCGTACCTAGAGTAATTATCCGTAAAAATAATGAAATAGGAAAAACACCTCTTGCATGTGTAGACATTGGACCACATACATCGCTGTGTATGAGTCCCAAGAGCTCGCTCGCTCTTACTCCATGTCCAGTGAATGGAGTCTTTGTCATCTTTCCTTTGAGACATGATTGACAAGTGGCATAAGTTTGATATTCGAACAAGTCCAAATATCCTTCTCTATGTAACTTAGTTAACCTTGTCTCATTGATGTGACCTAGTCTACAATGCCATAAGAAAGCTTTATTTAAATCTGGAGACTTTCTTTTTAGTGTGTTCTGGACATTGAAAATTTGTAATTGGTTTAAGACATATATACCGTTATCCAGTGTACCGGACCCAATCAAACTATGATTAAGGTGGATGTTAACAACATCGCTTACAAATGTGAAATCATAACCTTTATTTAATAACAACGAAACTGATATGATATTACACGTTAAACTAGGTACACAAAAACAGTTATGCAAAACCAAAATATTTCCACTCGTCAATCCCAGGTGATAATCCCCTACGGACACAGCTCCCACGCTAGCTCCGTTAGCAACCATCAGGGTCATATCACCAACCTTCAGCACTCTACAGTTTCTCAGTGCCTGCAATGAATTGCATATATGAGATCCTGATCCGGTATCCAATATCCAAGAAGTAGAGTTGATTGATAGACAATTCTCAATTACATACACACCTGAAGTCAAAGCCACAGCTTGCTTCGGTTCCTGGTTCTTGGCGTTCCAAGCCTTGCAATATTTCTTCCAGTGCCCTTTCCTATGACAATGGAAGCACTCATCCTTGGCCACTACTGGCACCGCAATATTTTTCTTTTCCTTCACTCCCACCTTACTAACACCTCCTCTAGGTTTGGTGGCGGCCTTATTCTTCCTTCCTTTGGCCATAGCCTTGGACCCGGAAGAAGAAGCACCGCGAACAAACATAGCGGGTGTTTCCCTTGCCTTCTGCAAGGTGCCCTCTGCACTACTCAACATGTTAAGGAGTTCTGGAAGATCAACTTCTTTTCCTTGAATGTTGAAATTCAGAATAAACTGGGCGTAGGTGGAAGGGAAGGACTGAAGAACCAAGTCTGTGTAGAGCTCGTTCTCCAAAGTCGTCCCCAGGTCTGCGAGCTCTTCAATATAGCCAATCATCTTTAGGACATGTTCTCCTACCGATGATCCGACGGCCAACCTCGCCTGAAACAAGTTCTTTGAGGTCTCGTATCTTACTATACGAGATTGCTCCCCATACAGATCCTTTGTATGGAGAAATATGGATTCAAGGTCCATATCCTCGTGCCTCCTCTGATGTTCATTATTCATCGAGGCAAGCACGATGCACTTGGCCTTCGCGCAATCCAACTCCCAGGTTTTGTGGATTTCCTTATCCGCAATACTGGAGTCTGGACCAGGGACAGCAAGTGCCTTAGCGGTGAGGACATACCCCAATTTGTCATAGGTCAAAGCCATTTTGACATTCCGCAGCTAATCTTTATAGTTTGGCCCTGTCAGTGTATTTTTTTCAAGCAGTAACTTAAGTCCTGTCATTTTCTGGGTCGCTGCAATTAGGAGAGAGAGAGAGAACACTTTAGCATGATGCTCTTGCAAGTTTAGAGTGGTTTTTAGTTTATCTAAACTGGATGGCTCCCACTGTTTCTCGAATCCCTCCTAAAACCAAAAAGGAAGAAATAGCCAGAACTATTCTCACCGTACAATACTTGATTAACCGTTCAGCCAGGCCAGTGTCGATACTTCGAGGGAGGTTTTCCAACGCTTTCGCGAAGTTCCTTAATTAAATAACCTCTTTTCTCTGGGGGCGTAGTCCCGCTGACACCTTTCTCGGCACTTACTTGGTTTATAGCATTGATCGTTAAGTGACGAATCTCCTGATGAGTAGCATATACTCACAGTAGGATCGGGATCCAAATATCATCGTATGATAATGCTGAAGGAATCCTACCAACATTCATCAAACTCCAAATGGTATGCATTTCTTTGCAAATTTCAGTTTCTTTAGAAATTCCTGATATAGATTTTTGCCCCATGCTCTTATGACCTTGGCGTTAGGTCAAAATGTCATAAGTCACATGTCAAGTTCTACCCATTATTATCTTGTTAATTTGAACCCATCCGTACATATCCTTGACGTTCGGCCAAAATGATAATACGACTGTCCCAAACTAACTCATCTATCTATGCAACAAATGAATACCCAGCAGCTACCAAACACTATGCCTTGGCGTTAGGTCAAAATACATAGCTTGAATACTACTGAATACCCAAATGAAATGACGGAGGGCTACGAATGGTTTTGGCGAAACCGTGAACGTAGTGAACTTGATATGATCGAAGGAACCTGATAGCTTTTAAAAGGAGTGGTTAAAGTTCCGCAATTAAAAATATTCTCTGTTTTAAAATAACCGAGTGGTTTCTTTTAAACTGTTCCAACGATTCAACTTTGGTTTATTTTCTTTGCATTAATATAATGCGTCCCATCATTAACCTATTGCAGAAAACAACGAAAATACAACGTCCGCTTATGCCATCCGCATTCGCCACTGGGTCCCGTCATCACCCGTTAGGTTACTTAACTAACGACAGAGCAGGGGCTGGGCTGGCGCGGGTGTAAAACAAAAGTGACGTCTAAATAGCTATCATATATAGATATTGTACATTCGTCTAACGCAATAATAGGCATTCCATATCACAGATGAACATTATTGGATATACAAGCAATCCGCGTTTCTTTCGAGCCTGCAGCGAAGGACGGATTACACAGTTGTGATGAATAGCCATTACCCCACCCTAGACCCCTACGGGTACGGCAAACTACCCGCCAAGTACCCGAAGTGAAGAGGTCTCCCTCAACAACGTGGGTAGGCCACTAAACACTTCAAAGTACCCGGTAGTTTGTGCACCCCACCTTGGGTGTATCCTAGGAGCAAAAACAGTAAAATGAAATAATACAACGGTGGCTACAACCGCAACCTGGATGTGCCCCGCAAAATAATATTACAACATATTACAATTACATCGAATGAATGAATATAATAACCCATCTCAAACCCCAGCTAATCATCACAACAATCCAATCAAGTTCATAATCACAAACAGTAAAATCATTACAGAAATGTGCAACCCACAACCAACCGATATACTAGCAGTTAGGGGAGGTTTACGAACACATTATACAGTTCATAGATATAATATAATTAGCCAAACATCGTATAATTTCGATCGAGCAAACACATTAGATTCTACTCCAAAACTTCTCTGTGCACCTGAGACTTGAGCAGAAAATAAACATTCCAGAGAAGACAAAAACATTATAGAAGAGTTACTGGGGAAAATTGGGCTGAATGGCTTCAACTCGGCCGCGGATCCGCGGCGGATCGGCCGCGGTTCCGCTGTTGTTTGGCCGATTCATGCACCCAATTTTCTCCAGTGTTCTTATATTTCCCTGCTTGTATTTTTAGAGGTCCGTGAAAAATTTTTAGACCTCATTTTAAATTCGACAGAAACTTGGTGATATCGATGTTTTTTCCGGTTCGTTTTGCGTTCGAAATTGTAACGGCTTTGCTAATAAGTTAGTTATTGTTTAGCGAGGCTCTGATACCACTGTAAGTCGATGTACAACACCCCACGAGTTGCGGGAAGGCGGAAATATGAAAAACAATCTTGTTCTATGAACTAACATCGACAAACCAAAGAATCTTTCCTAACTATAACTAACATATACATAGGAGTTGTTAACTACTATGAAAAGAGATTATATCTAGTGAACCTAGTCCTTCGTCTTTTCGTTATCCACCTCCTCCTCGGCCTCCTCTATGTAATAGACGATCCACCCGAGAGCTTCTATTCAAAACTTCACCTCTAATCTTGAGGTAACTAGGTTTCTTTAGTTGCTAATCAAAGGCACCTAGGTGATATAGAGTGAGGTTATGGATTGATTAGTCTATCTAATCCTTGATCTCAACACATGAGAGGGGAGGATTAAGGTTTGAAGAGAGAGAGAGCTTGAGGAGAGAGAAGGTGAACATGAATTATGATATGAAAATGTTTCTCACTTCTAATATATCATGAAGCATAAAGAAAATCAAATAAATAAATCTAAATGATTTATCATCATGCTTCATTTAATATATGCAATGAATTATCAAGTGAGTCATTAAGCAATAAATGCTTCATTAACTCACTTGAATGATTCATCTAATGAGTCACAAATGCATTTAATGTAAATGCCACCTAAACCCTCAAGTCACCATACTTCTAGAAGCTTCCCGCCAAATTACGAGAATGCCCCTCCTATCCGTGAAAACACGGAAAAACATTAGACTGTATAAATCTAATAATCCGATACTAGAATCTGGCTTAAACCAAAGCCGACTAGTAAAAACTGTCCGAACATCGTAGGTGCATAAATGCACGTGCATGTCCGAACCCTGTCGTAAAACCATACAACCTCTATATCGTTTCGCCTGGAGCAGGGAAACTCTCTGTGTGGGACTCTAAAGACTCGACTACTACGCTGGCAGTGGGTTTAACCAAAGACCGCAAGCGGCACTAGCTGTACGTAACGGTCCCCAGGTAGATGTCGATAAGAAGGCCGATGAGGAAACCCATCCGAACTCCTACTGAGCCTGATATGACAATCTCCATACAGTCCGGTCTGTTCGTCTAGTACTATCGCAAATCGGGCCTAGGGGGCGGCAAGCGTTAGTCCCCTAAAAGCGGTATAAGTCATGTCGCAGTGAAGCCTATTACACCTTGAGAAACTACTGAAACATACCAGTAAATCTCGCTTGCCCTGGCCAGGGACTTTGCATAATGGCTCTCTGACACAGCGCGATATCAACTCCCAATACCGGGAGAGACGAATCCTGTCTAACCGCCACTTCCTCCAAGTGCTCGGGACTGCACCCAACTGCTACCTGTTTGCACGACTCCTTTGAGCCGTGGTAGGGTAGCAATCTAAGAACCGTGGGACACACTCAAGGTGAAGTAGCAGTGTCAAGTCTGCGGACTATGCTGTACTCATGTCACCTGGGAACTGTTAACTGACGACGGGTATAATACCAACCAACAGTTCCCTGCGAGTCCTGTCCGGTGTACCCGTAACCCAACGAGCACCTGTATACTATCTCCAGTACGACGTACTGATGGCTGTAGGACAGACCATCTCCCCAACTGGGATGAGAAGCGTACACACTAGTCTACTCCGGAGTATCGATGCCCTGTCTCGATAATTCTACGACTAGGGACCTGAAAAAGGATGTGCTTGTAGACTACCCAGCCCCCCACTAGTGTAACTGCCATCACAACGCTGGTAGTCAACCAAGATCCTAAGGGCTCTATCAATACGTACATACATATTAAGATAGATAAAACCAAGTAGCTTACTACCATGTTTAGCAAGACTGTTAATATAACTGTAAATATCCCAAGCTTCCATTAAGTAATATACAAGCTAATATGATACAATAATGGCCCCTAGGGCATATACACTAACAGAGAGGACTGTTGATGCATAGTCTACCTCAGAGAACGTGATGTCGTCTACCTTGCAGACAGATGACCCAGCTGTTGCTGAGATTGATGGGATGTCGCTTCCAGGGCTTATGAGCTGAGATTGCTGGAGCTTCCAGGCAGAGATGCGACAGATGATAGCTAGTCTATCTTGAGTTGAGAGACAAAGGTGATTCATCAGATTTGATGCGCCGACGCAGGCCCAGTTGAGTTGAAGATTTCCAGTATGGAGAATCTTATTCAGATCTAGAGTAGATCGACCCAGAGGGGACGTTGTTCGTCGGATGATCCGATGGGAGATCAGTAAGTTGACCAGTTTCGGATAGAGGACTCACCCAGATGCATTGTGAGTTGATCGAGAACGGATGAATAAGGTATATTCCTCCGATGATATGGATGAGTTCCCGAGGACGTGTTCGGCTAGATATCTTCTACAAAATGATGAAGATACCGAGTTCGCGATTTCGAGTCCGTGTGAGAGATTCCGGATTGAATGTAGCAGAGAACAATTGCAGTACGCTGAGAGCATGACGTGACGTCGAAGCGGACGATAATAAAGACGGGTGGAGCAAGAGGTTCGTGCGAGATGTTAACGAGCTGTTGTTACTCCCTGTTTAGATTGGAGATCTGATATGTATACAGAGGCGTGAGATACGACCAGTTCCCGAGGAAATGCTGTGCTGAGAACGCAGATGTCCAGAAAACAAGAAAAGATTATGCAAAAGTACCAGCCTCCATATAGTTCGGCATAAGCGAGATTGGAAGAGACCCTGAGCAGGTTCTGTCACGACCCAAAAATTAGCTCATGACCGGCACTTAGATCACGCCACGTCTAAAGGCGTAACGTAATTCAAGTAAGCCGAAGCCCAGAAATCTAAACCTTTCTAAGAAATAAAAGAGGTGAACTTTTGAAATAAAGGTATAATGAAAACAAACATTTTATTATATGCATGGATAATAGAATATGAAATATGCAAGTGGATTTTATTGGTTGGAAAACATTTTTCGTCTTTTGAAAATTTGGGCAGTACCTCCTTTGTATATTTTGATCCAAAACTACAAATACATAATAATAATAATAAAGGTATCCCCAAGAGGGAACTAGCTCTTCGCCAACCGGCGGATTCACAACCACGCAAGTCATAAAATAAGTATACAACGCCCAACGACAAAGATCAACACCAAAAAGATAATGAATAAAGCAAGACATCAATCCAATAAGCGAACGTAAAACCCATCGCTCAAATCTCGTAACTACAAGTCTTGCTAAGTCTTCCTAATTATACAAATATTAGTTTTGATTTGATGGAGTTGACTAGATACAATATGAATAATGAATACAAGAGGGGTACGATCCAACATGTACCACCTACCAAAGCAAAACACCCGAATGCAGCTGTCTGCCAGCGATGCCGCTACTGATCCATGCGGTCAACCTGCAAGAGCTGTGGCACAACGGGGGTGAGTTGCCAACTCGTGAGTAGAAAACATCATCAGGTAGAAATCGAATAAACAACGATTCCTAGGTCAACTATATCATAAAGGTAATACTATGATATCTAGGATGACCGTAACTGTATATATGCCAACAATGTATTCAATGCCTAAGCATGTGGATAACATCTAACAATATAATAAATGCCTGTATACATGTGGATCTCGTCCACATGTCAACCGATGACACAACAACATCATGCATGTAAATATCATAAAAGCATATGCATGAAAGTATGAGAATATAAATCAACGTGTGTCCCTCGCGGCACGTAAAAATTATGGAACCTGAGTGTCCAGCATCGACACTCGAAACATTATGAAACCCGTGTCCAACATCGACATGTAAATCCTCATAGTTCAGGCGCCGCCTCTCCTGGTCGACCCTCATATCCATCTCACTAGTCCGGTCGGTATCCTACGGATAACCGCCGAGTCCAAATACTATCACTGTTTGGTAGTGGTCCCTCCGCCAGGCTCATCGTCATCCCCACGAAATCTCTCTCTTGCCCCGGGGTACCTTACCGGGTCCACCATGTACCCGCAGATGGTTCCTCCACTCCTCGAATCGGGTCTCGAAAACAATTTCTCAGAACCGAGAAAACTCATGGTGGATGCACTGAAATATCATATCAAGAGAAACCGGGTTTTTAAAACAATACATACTTTCTTTTGAAATAACCACGGTTCTCAAATCCAGAAATCTCATGAAAACAGCATATCTCAATGCGTATAATCGTAAAGCATGATGTATACGTCATATAACAGAATGTAAGCATATCCGTATATCATGCAACACGGAACGGTGATGTGAGCATGGGCATATCATCATAATGTGAGCATAGCAATATAGTAGCATGATGTAGAAATTCTACTGTGTGAGTGACATAGCAATTATCGATGATGAAGTGTGTGAGCCGACCAATCTGTGTAAGTGTAACATACGCATCATCGATAATGATGCAGGTGTACTAGCACAGATATATGTAATGCAATGAGAATAACATGAATGTAGCATAAGTAAATCGTCAGCCAAATGCTATAAGGTATACGTATCTAACATGACCGAGTCGGTGAATCTATCAATTGGCATCCTCTAGTCAAGGGTATGGATAAATCATCAATTAAACTCATCATGTATGGTAAATCATTGTACGGAGTCATTAATCAATTTGGGATCCTAACGACCTATATAACAAAGAGGGTACGAACCTAACGTCTCGTACGGCTATCACTCAAGATTCATAACATAATATATATCTATATACCTATATCACAGGTCACATCCATAACAATCTCATATCAGGGGACCGGCAAATGTATCAATCCTCCCTTATCGACTCGCATCCGTATACCGACATATCAAACAAGTCATCATATCACATCGTATATTCCTTTCATCACATTAAGTCAATTTTATATATACCTCCTACCCTATACATCAAATGTCATGCTACTCTAAAACTCATACTTATTCTAGTGCAACTGCATATCTATAAGTCGTGATTCACATTCACTTTTCGTATCCCTAAAGCTTTCATCTCGTATCATCTCTAACTATCTTTTTAACCCTATGCATAGTTTCCTAATCTAGGTTTCCTTAACCATATTCTATTTATCGGTTTCCATCAAAAACTTGCGGAGGGTGCTATATGCCATTCACCCGACTTCCCTCGTAGATATAAATCTACTCACTTTGCTCCTTGCTTTCCAAAGTCGATGACGCTATGCTCCGTCGCCTCGGAATCCATGCGAAGGTACCTACAATAAATACACAATCACAATCGCTATTAACATCTAATCCGGAAAACCAAAACGGCACACGGTGCGTTCATATGTTAGAACCTATGGCCTACGCATGCAAAAACAACCAATTATCCCTCGTCGTTGACGTACAAACATCCAACGACCAAATACGATAATAAATACCCAAAACCCAAGTTAAGAAATCAGAAAACCAAATGCAGTAACGAAGGAAATCACTCCCAGACTTCACCCTAGGCCAAACTAGGGAATTTTGCATACAAGGTTGCTTTAGATATAACATAACCAAGCTATAGTCCATGATTCAACACATTCAACCACAACTTGGCCGCAATTTGTGGCCAAAACACATTAATTTGCGGCCAGATTATGGGGTATTGGGCTTGGGTTTCAGGTGGTGTTTCTAGGTTTCCTGATCGTCTCACAGTGAAGGGAACTTATTTCATAAGGGTCTCGGGTCATCCCAGATTCCAAGATACACTCACTAAATCCTCAAAAACCCAATATCGGCAAATCTAAAGTTCGTATCTTGGTTTCTAATCCGGGTCTTGGCCAGTAAGAACAGCACTAAGGGTCTTACAACAGCCACTTCCATCACCACAACACAATTCAACCCTAACCTCAACTTGGAAAATTCCAAGATCACCAATCCACACTAAATCACATTCTAAACTAAACTAGAATACTAGGAAACTTAAACTAAACTAAATGGAAGAAGATATACCTCACTTGGGCAACTCAAGAAATACCCTAGCTTGTCCAAAGTCTCCAAAATCCAACTTTGTTTGGTCCAATGTATGAGGATGAGGAGGGGATCAACTTTAATGAAGAGCTGGTAGGGTTTTGAGGAAGATTTGGAGATGAATCTTGGGGGTGAAGGAGGAGGGAAGTGAGGTTGAAGGAGATGAAGAAAAGAATTGGGGGAGGAAAAATGTGGCTGCCCTCTATCTCTCTCTCCTTCTTATTCTCACACACTCTCTCTCTCTTTCCAATCATTCTCTCTTTTACCCCTTTTCTCTTTCTTTTTAAAAACAAACCACATAATACCCCAAAACAACACAAGAAAACATGTAACCAAAATGCAACATGACATAGTGCACTAGCCATGGAAAAGTGTAGAAACACGGATTTGGCTTAATCGCGACTAGCAGTGCACTAATCGGGTTTTTATTTAAACTGCATATAAAAAATTATGAAAATGCCAAATCCAATAAATATAATTTTAAATGAATAAATCATTTTAATATACAATATTTCACAATTATTGGTATATATTTATACCGTTTTACGAAAACCCCAATTTCCCAAATCGGGCAGTTTTCGCGAAATAGATTATTTTAAATATTAAATTCCAAAAAAAATATTTTATATTTTCTGAAATATTACAATATTCCGACCTTAAATAAATTTGGTCCCCGAATTTAAATTTAACCCCTAAATGCTAAAACATTTTAATAATCAACTCAAATCAACGGGGCTCCGAACTCACGGAATGATACAGAAATACCACAGCGCATCAAGTGTGCATGAAAACGAATACAGAACTCAATTCGAACTCCATCAAGCGTCACGCAAATCATCTGATTTGCACACATATCATCGAAGTTACAATGGAGATACAGATCTCGAAATCCACTTCTGAAATCCAATATGTACTAGTCAAATACTATAATACGTGTATAGTACGCATCCTTGGAAAAACTTTCAGAAACTAAATAAAACACATGCAAAATCCTTTCTGAATCGCCATGTGATGAGTAGCTCACGGCACAAGTGACGGACACTTATTTATAAAGTAATACGTATACATTCATATATGTTTTGCTCAAATATACGTTCCGCCCCTTTTTAAAATATCCCAAAAGGTTTTCCTTTATAAACGTTCGTGTCGCTCATGGCCACGTAGGAAATAGCGAGACTATAGCTCCGTTTTTTTGAAACCTCTTGTTAAACTTTTTATGCATGCAAAGTACTCAAGTACCATCCTCAGATCAGTCCTGTTCGGCTACTACGTAATATAGTGCCCATCATGAAAACATGGTGCTCAAAAGCAAATCAACCTCGAAAGGCGTATCCAATAATCACGTGCGTCTGGTGCGCACGAAAAACAAATCCAAATACAAGTGCTACGATATGCACGAAAGTCAAAACTAAGTGCAACGGGTGTGCACGAAAACATCTATCCAGTGCAACAGATGTGCACGACAGCAATATCAAGTGCATCTAGTTGCACGAAAGTCTCAACCCAGTGCAATTAATCTGCATAATAAAAATCCCAATCGAGTGCATCCGGTGTGCATAAAATCACATCTCATATCATACGCCCAACATGTGCGAAAATCCAAATCAAGTGCATCCGTCATGTACGAATGAAATCTAAATCAAGTGCATCCAATATGTACGAATAAAATCTAAATCAAGGGCATCCGACATGCATGAGTAAAATCTCACTCAAGTGCATCTGATGCACACAAAACCCAATATGAAGCGCCTAATATGAGCAAAAATCCAACCCAAGCGCGTCAGTCCATATAAATGCCCTGTGCGCTAAAGCGCACGAAAAACGAACGTCAAGTGCAACGCGCACGAAAACATAAGTCTAGCGAAACAAATGCTCGAATACAAAAATCAGGTGCAACCAAGGTACGGAGTATACATCTAGTGAAACCAATGCACGAAATATAAATCCAGTGCAATAAATGCACGAAATATAATCCGGTGCGACAAATGCACGAAATAAAAATCTAGTGCGACAAATGCACGAAACACAAATCCGGTGCATCCAGTGCACGAAATCAAAATCCAGTGCATCTAGTGCATGAAATACAAATCCAGTGCATAAATGCATAAATACAATCTGGTGCATCAAGTGCACAACATACCAATCTGGTGCATCAAATGTACAAAATACCAATCAATAACTCAAATGCGTAAACAACAACACCGAGTGTACCAAAATGTATAAAATCATAAACGTGTGCAACTGCGTGCACAAAACACATATCAATACACTACAAGCACATATAAGCTATACCGAGTGCAAAATCAAATCGAGTGCGTACCACACGCACAAAATCAAATCAACTGTATGAAATCCACGAAATCATAAACATGTGCAGCCAAGGCACAAAATCAATATCAAGTGTAATAGATATGCACAAAAATGTAAATACCCAGTAGGTGCAGCCATGGTGCACGAAAACAATACCATGAAACTCAATCATCAAAACTCAAATCCAAGCGATATAAGCGTTATACTCGGATCACAACGCAAATCGCAACAAATGACATTGTGGTATACCTCCTACAATGTCGAAAAGTATCGGTGCGCCCAAAACTGGCAGAGCAAGAACATCCGCTTGCCTTCTGCTCACGGTCTGGGTCCTTTGTCTCTGGGTCTTCATTTTCTCTGTGGATTACCAATCTTGCAATCCATTGGCTCGTCGGCCCGGTCCGATATACTAACAGAAACGATTCTGCTCTGGCGCTCCTCTGATCATCTCTCGGCCAATTATCATGACCACTCGTAAGGCAGCACGTCACTGGCGTCGGCATCTGGTCCTCTGAATACATATCAGATCTCCACTCTCAACGAGGAGTAACAACAGCTCGTTAACATCTCGCACGAACTGCTTGCTCCACTCGTCTTTATCATCTTCCACTTCGAAGTCACGTCGTGCTATCTGCGTACTGCAAATGTTCTCGGCTACAGTCAATCTGGAGTCTCTCACACGGACTCGAAATCACGAACTTGGTATCTTCATCACTCTGTGGAAGATATCTAGCCAAACACGTCCTCGGGAACTCGTCCCAACCATCGGAGGAATACTCAATACTCGTCCGTTCTCGATCAACTCACAACTCATCTGGGTGAGGTCCTCTATCTGAAGCTGGTCTACTTACTGATCTCCTATCACATCATATCCGGACGACGTCAAACTTTTCGATAGATTTATCAGAGTCCCATAATTCCCCGGGAGCTCAACACTTGAGCACAGTTTCATAATATCCAGTACATGCCACAGTACCTATGGACCAGCCGTATAAGGATAAACCCAAGTCTCACTGATGGCACTGCGGAACTGCCGCAAACCCTAAGGTTTAAAAGCGGTTCCATGGTCATTATGTCAAGTTAGGGTTTCATTCTTCTAGAGCGTCCACAGAATTACTTGCATGTTCCTCTGAATACCTTAACTTGGAAAAATGGGTTTCTGACATTCGTTCGAACTTTTTAACTTCGCCTAGACAATATGTGATTACCCATCGTCCGCAAGCTAAACAATGCCTCAATCCTCAAGGATAGACTAGCTGTCTTCTGTCGCATCTCTGTATGGAATCTCCGGTGATCTCAGCTCGTAAGCTCTTGAAGCAACATCTCATCAATCTCGGCAATAGCTGGGTCATCTGTCTGCAAGGTAGAAAACATCACGATCTCTGAGGTAGGTTGTACATCAACAGTCCTCTCACAACTGGCAGCCTCTAACAATAGCCCAATCATCCTGTGCAAAACCGAACACTCGCCTCAAACAAGGGGTCACAACACCAATACGAAATCGAGACGTTCCCATGTGTTAGTTATATATATGCCCTAGAGGCCATTGTTGTACATATGATGTATATTATAGTGGATGCTTGGATATATATAGAGAGGACTTTCTTGCTCGACATGATAGTATGCTATTTGGTTTCACTTTGTCTTAACATGTTGACTTGTATTAGTTTACTGTCTTACTCTCACATGTTGATAAAGCCCTTAGGATATGTACTTGACTACGAGGACTATGATGAGATCATAGTAGTGGGGCCATGGTAGTCAACGAGTACATCCTATAACTGTTCCTAGTCGAGGGTGTATCGAGACAGGGCAGCGATACACCAGAGTATACTAGCGTATACGCATCTTGACCCATATGATGGGCGAAGGATGATCCCATATCCATCGGCGTTTGACATCAAAGATGGTGTACGGGTGCTCAGTGGAGACTGGGTACACTGAATGGACTCGCCGAGAACTCCTAGATGGTATTATACCTATCGTTAGATAGCAGTTCTCCGGTGACACTGGTGCAGGTTAGTCTGTAGACCCGAGATCGTCATAGAGTCTTGTGTGATTCCCACTGTGCTTTGATTTCCACCTTACCACGTCCAAGAAGGCGTGCAAAACGGTGGCTTTTGGGTACAGTCCTGAATCACATGGAGGCAATGAGCGATAGGAGGGGTTTCGTCTCTCTCTGTACAAGGAGTTGATGTTGCACTGTGTTCGATTGGCTATAACTGGAAGTCCCTAGCCAGGGCTGATATGGAGTGCTACTGATAAGTGTTATCAGTAGTTTCTTGACCCGTTATGAGCCTCACATCGACACGACTTATCGGTTACTGGGGTCTGACATTTACCACCCCTAAACTGGATATGCGACATATCAGATGAAGAGACCGGACTGTATGGTAGTGCTACTGATTGGATTCACAGGAGAATGTACAGGCTTGCTTGTTGATCTTCTGATCGCTCAATACCAGGGTGGCTGTTACATTTAGCTAACTGCTTGAAGCTTGTGGGTGTTTGATATGATCATTACCTACTGCCGGCGTATTGACGATTCTTTAAAGTCCTACACAGAGGTTTCCTGGCTCAGGCAAAATGGAGTAGGAGCACATATATGATATGTGCAGGACCGAGAATAATACGATATGAGATACTGTATTCTATTCTCGCGATATGTGATATCGGCCGGGTATATATGATATAGCCGGGTCATCGGATCAAGTGTTGATTAGATGAAAGGTTACATGTTATATTAGTCGGTTATATGTATTATAGCCGGGTTATCAGATCAAGTGTTGATTCGATAATTTAATGTATAATTATATATATGATATATTACATTAAATAATATAAGCTCACTTAAAGATTCTTTTTCTCACTCGGATAATACATTGATGTATATGCAATATATGTTAATTGTAATATTTTCTTTTGTTACATTATATATTGTATATGTGATATATAATATTGTAACATGTTAGGGTTACAAATGAAACATGTATCATGAGAATAAAATGGATTACGGTTTGGATTAGGGTTAAGTTTTGGATAAGGTTTCATGAGCTTCCATGAAGCTTCATAAAGGCTTGACTTTGTCATCCTTCTTTGTTTTATTTGTGTTGATATTCTTTAACCCAACCCAAACACTTTACCCTAGTTTATTCTCTACAAGGATTAAGCCCTTCATACTTAACCCATGGTTGATTTTGTAACTACAATAATAATTCATTATTCATCACAAAAGCGTTTGCTTCTTCTTCTTCTTCTTCTTGCTTCTTGAAAAAAGCTTGCTAGGTTTTTGAGTTATGATGATCTTGAGTGAGAAATTGAAAATAAAAGAGAGTAAAATTCCTACTTCATTATCCTCATCTATTCTAGCCACTTAGATTAGGGTGTTCACTTCTCTAATTACTTGTTTAGTGAAGTGTAAGCTTGTGTTAGAAATTCTTCAAGGTAGATCATTTTGGATCATGATGTCTTCAAGCAAGTTGCATCATTCACCTCATGGAGCTGTAAGTGCACGGCGGCGCCCCGACCGTCAATCCGACGACCAAATGCGGAAGCGGTGATAAACTTTAAATTTTACTTGAACTGGCAAACCGCCGCGCACTAATACCCGGATCGAACCATTAATTAGTCCTAGCTAACTGCAAGATGGGAAGAGAGATATACCGACTGATCCAAGTCCTCCGGTCTTCTCGTCGTCGTCCCGATCTCCTGCGGAAGCTCCGGTCTCCACCTCGTCGCCGGAAGTGCACCACATCGCCTACTTCTTTTACGGGCTCCCACCTCAATGCCGAGGCAACTCGGGCACGAAGCTGGCTAGTCGACGTGCCCAAGGTTCGATGTAGAATGTAGTGTACAAGTCTCATTTTGGGGTTGTAGGAATTGCCTTTTGGTGGAGGGATGAACTATGGAGTTTGGAGATGGAACTTGTGGATATTTGGGAGCATGAAATGAACCAAATTTCACTCTCCAAAATTTTGGACAGCCCCACTAAAGCTTGGGCCGGCCACTACAATATGTGGGAGGGAGTAAGAATGAGAGAGTCAAGAGTGTATCAAAAATGGGAGCCATTCTCATCTCATACAAGAGAGAGAGAGTCAAGACAAAGAGGTGGTTGAAAAGCAAGTGATGATGAGAAACAATGATCACTCCCAAAACCAATACTCAACCAACAATCATCAACAACCATGATTGTATACAAAGTCAAGCCATGATGGAAAAGAAAGAGTCAAAGGATGGGCTCCATCATGAAACCATCATGATACAAATATATGCAAAGAACACCCTCCACAAATGCCTATTTGCAACAATGCAAATAAGCCCTCTTCCACCAATCTTCGGCCAGTGAACGATACAAAGGAAATTGGCCGAAACGGAAAGCAAACTGGCAACTTCAGAAAACTTGTCCCGTAATAAATTACAGGAAAACCCCGAAACTGTGCATACACACCCGCATTTGTATTCCGACCGAAATGCAAATGCAATGAGACAAAATCTACACTGTACTATATTAGGATCCGGCTTAAACCAAAGCCGGCCAGTAATATCCGTTCGATCCTGATCCGTGCAATACCGCACGTATCTGATCGAACCCTGCCATATAACCATACGGCCTATAGTACAAACTGTCCGATCCTGATCCGTGCAATACCGCACGTATCTGACCGGACCTTGCCATATCTCCATACGGCCTCTACAACCTTTCGCCCGAAAGCTGAGTAACTGAATGTGGGGGACTCTAAAGACTCGTCAACACCTTGGTTGTGGATTTAACCACTAGCACGTCAGAGGTATAAGCCAATACGTAAAGGGCTACCAGGTATTGACTAAAAGGGACGTCTGTGAGCGAACTCAGCCTGACAACCCTACTGAGCCTGTCAGTGACAATATCCGTACAGTCCGGTCCGTTCGTCTATGAGCATCGCATGGCGGGCCTAGGGGGTTGGTAAAAGTCAGACCCCCAAAAGCGTTACAAGTCGTGTCGGAGTGTAGCCCAGAACACCCTGAGATACTACTGGAATACCTACCAGTAAATCTCCTGCCTTGGCCAAGGACTTCGTGTAATGGCTCTCCTAGACACAGCGCGACCTCACCCCCAATACCGGGAGAGACGAACCCCTGAAGATACGCTCACTGCCTCCATGTGGCTCGGGACTGTACCCAACTAAAACCTGTTTGCACGACTCCTTTGAGCCGTGGTAGGGTAGTAATCAAAGTACAGTGGGAACTCACACGAGACAAATGACGATCCCCAGGTCGATGAACTAACCTGCACACATGTCACCAGGGAACTGCCATCTGACATCTGGTATATGACCAACTAGCATGTTCCCGGCGAGTCCTGTCCGGTGTACTCATAACCCAATGAGCACCTGTATACATCTTAGGTGATCCAACTGACACCAGTGGCTTGTGAGACCGGCCACCGCCCCTCGTCGGGGTCTCGACTGTATACACTAGTCTACTCTGGAGTATCGATGCCCTGTCTCGAAACTCACACGACTAGGGACCATTTAAGGATATGCTTATAGATCCCAGCTCCCACTTATATGATCGCCCTCATACTGCTGGTGGTCAAGCAAGAATCCTAGGGGCTCTATCAACGTGTAATAGCAACTTGTCAGGTCACCTAAAACAGTACACGATGATAAAGGTAAACCAGATAGCATACTATCATCTCGAGTAAGACTGTCCTACCGGGATGGGTCCTCCATCAATCATTGCAATCACGTACCTGTGACCTAATAATTGACTCTGAGGGCACTATCTCCAACAATCTCCCACTTGCACTCAAGGCTAATTATTGCGATGTCGCATACTCACAGCCCGTGTGATACCGAACACCCAACTCCTCTACTAGTCAGTCTCACAAAGCTCGTTTGCGAAACTATTGCGTTCGAGGAATAGCCTCAGTGAGTGGATCCGCCTTGATGTTTCTTTCTATGTCTCTCTAAATCTCATGTTCGCGGAGAAAACCATCTCCCGAAATGAGCAATACCTGTCTTAGAATGTGTCTAGATGTCTGATGGGACCTAGTTCATAAATGAACACCAAATCCAAACTTCTTAGACTGTATCGACAACTGAACTTAATCAGTGTCCCGCGCCATGCCTCCCTCAGTATTGCCTTGGATCACCTGTCCAAAATACTGCCCCTCGTCAGAAGGAAAAACTATAACTCTGACAACCTCCCTGTCGTCCATGTCACCTTGGAAGCCTGGAATGATAACTGTCTCCTGCATGAGGCTGTCGTTATCATATCCCTAGAACATCCACTTATGTTCTAAAACTGCTTCCGACTGTTTCTCCAGGATTGGATTAATGTCAACTTATTGCATCTAGTGCAAGAACAACATCTGGTGTGGTACTTGACATTTCATGATTGACTCAATTGCCTGAGCAAGTGATCTGCCAATCATGCACTTCCCTCTCTACTTTAGTCTATATGACACCTTTAGAGAGGGTGACTCCATCACCTGCAGGTATAATACCGTGCCAGGAGTCAACCATTCTAAATACTCTTAGAATGCTGTCAAAGTACCCTGATTGGGAAACCACCCAAATCTAGATCTAAAACCATAGATCCAGTAACCAGTATGTCTGATATAAAATCTATTTCCTTTATGGAGAAACCACTGTGTGACGACCAAAATATATAACCGATTGTAGTATAGGAGTTTCTTTTCCTACTCTGTGTATGTCATCCAAATACCAGGATATCACACCCTACTACCTTCTCAACAGATCCATCCCCTATTCTGATGAAGTCAATCCCATGACTGTCACGTCAGAAATAGATGATCTATCTCCGCTACATCTGCTTTAGTCTATAAATAGACATAAGCTACCTGTCCACCAATGCTTCCGCTGCTCCCACTGACTACGACAACCCTCTGGCAGAGTCATATACACGTACACTTCTAAAACTAGTTTAGAACGACGCTATACTCATCCTCCCGCCGGGTCTCGTAACCTGGAACAACAGCAATGGCAATTGTGGGTAAACAAGAACCTCCCTGTCACCGTCCTTGAGGCTACCGTGGTACCTCTCGGGTGCCTGAAGTTACCCACCATATCTGCGGAGTGGCCAATGGAATGTCAATCCAGATTGAATCTTTAGGTTCCTTATCAAATCTTTAGTAATCGTTTGTGGTTCTGGAATCACTTCCAGTTCTACCATACTCCCACTACTGTTTTCTGAAAAAATCCATTTTTAATAAAACTGTGGCGAGTCTAGAACAATATTGCTATTGTTCATCCAGATGGTAGAAAGTCAACCCTCGTCATAGCCTGGGTCAACCCACAAACAGCCACTACAGAAACGTGCCTTGAGTTATCCAGAGTCTGGTTTTAATCATAAGTCGGACAACTCCCCGTACCTTAACATCGTTAAGATATGAACTATTCTATATCCAATATAGGAACAGAGGCACTGAGTTAATTGAACCAGATTCAAATCATGCAACTGTCTCCAGCGCATGTGAACTAAATGGAAGGAGGCCGATCGGCGTTACTCAATTTAGGAATACTTCCAATTATGAGTAATCTGAAAGAGAAGCAAGTTCGCTTAATCATTACTATCAACTGAATACCATACACAAGTACCTACATCTTCGATCACTTTGAAGAATCCCGATACTTGCTATACCTGGTTCTCTACTCTATTCAAATACCTATAACTTCTCAAAATTCAGACCCTGTGTTTCCGCGAAACACCTGTCTAAAAACTAGAGAAGTCATAAGTAAACCGAATATAGTACGAGGACCAACCCCTCTGTCCTGATGGACCCTGGATAACATACAATACTCTGTATAAGTCCCTTGAGTCTGATAACTCATTCACTGTGTGTCGTAGGTTGAAAACTGTACTTATGGTTAAGAAGAATTACACCGCTGTTCAATGCTCCTTACCTAACCATCCACTGATATAGGTAAATGTCGTAGACATAATTTCAGAAAGGTATATCTCACTCTATGAAAATAGACGTACAGATATATCAATTTGAAATTGGCGCATAACAGCGGATATTCAAAACCAAATATCTGCCGACTGGCAAACAGCCCAGGTGATTTCCTCAAATATCACCGATTACAACGAATCCCGATATAATGAGGATGATCACCCAATTCCCAATAACTTACTCCCACTCATCATCTGTAAAACCATACAGATGTAAGAATCGTACCTGGTAAATAAATACCCTGGAGTAAGTATCTAATCGGGAAATCAGTTTTCCTTTAACAGTACACAGTGAGACTGAAACATTGAAATGTTTCGATGGGGTATCCTGGTATTCCTAGTAATGCCTCTTCCAGATTCACGACTGTAACCGTATAGTTCTTTGCCACCTCTCCAAATCCCTTCATATGTCTTTAGTCATTACCTTCTGCACACCCCTTTAGGCCAAATGGTTTTCTTCCTTCCCTACCGTTCGGCACCAGCCTATGGTTTGGAAGAAGACTATCCAATAAGCATAATGGGTGTACTCTCCCAATCCTAGGAACACTCGCAATGCGAGAGGAGGTGAGGATAAAAGACAACTGAATAAACCTTATTCCTATTTCTCCTGAACCAGAATCCATCCCCGAACTGGAACAAGTTCCTTTCGAGTTCGTATATAACCATACGATGGAGTATCCAATAAACCGTGGATCTTCGTAGTGATACGGAGTGTCCTGGAGAAATACAAAGGTGATTTTAGGGTTGGCGAAGAAATACTTGGTTTGGTCGTGAATAGCAGTCGCAATTTACTTTGCCCTCTTACTAATCCCTTGCTTTGTCTTAACTTAATACCTTCTGCACACCATCGTTATGCTAATTGGTTTTCTTCATTCCCTACCGGTCGGCACCAGCCTAAGGTTTGGAAGAAGACTATCCAATTTGCGTAATAGGTGTACTATCTCCTAAACCAAGGAGCACTCGCAACCTGAGAGAAGGTAAAAGGAAAAGACAACTGAATAGTCCTATCCGTTTTCTCCAGAACCGGAAACCATCCTCGAATAAATTCCTTCGAGTTCGTATCTAACCAAATGATGGTTTTGTCCAATGGAAGTGGACGTTCGTAGTAATACGGGGTGTCCTGGAGAAAAGGGTAAAAGTAGGAGTGGCAATGAGGTCTGCAACTCTGACAATCCAAAAGCCAGTGTTTAAGAAGGTTCGGTCAACTTGGTCACTGAGTCATAGTCTTAGGGTCGGGTCAATGGTCGCTGCCAAAGAGAGAGAGAAAAGAAACACTCAGCGTGCACTCTAACCTAGATCAGAATGTTTACCAATTTATCTAATCTGGAAACCTCCCATTGTACCTCAAATTCTCCTCCAAACCTGAAAGAAGAATTAGTCGGGATTACCCGAGGAGTAAACTAACTCATCAGTGGGAATCGGGATCCAACTATCATCGCATGATAACATGACGGAATCTGCTCACGGTGTCACACTCCAGAAGGTATGCGCATATCTGGCAAGTTTCAGTTCTTTTGAAACTCCCGATGTGATTTCTTCCCCATGCTCTTATGACCTTGACTTTGGCCAACATATCATAAGTCACATGTCAAGTTAATTTGAATCCACCCGTACCTACCCTTGACTTTGGCCAAAATGGCAGTACGACTGTCCCAAACCAACGCATCTATCTATGCTGCATATGAATACCCCAATAGCTACCAATCACTGTGCCTTGACTTTGGCCAACATACACAGCTTGAATACTATTGACCACCCATATGAAACGACGGAGGGCTACGAATGGTTTCTGGCGAAAACCTTTAACGTAAAGAACTTGATATCGTTGAAGGAACGGATAGCTTTTTGAAAATATAGTGACGAAAACTGTTGCTAAAGAGGTCACTCCCGGTGAAGGGATCTCGGCTCTTTCCCCGTAGAATGAGGTACAGGATATTCCAAATGAATACCGCGATGCAAAGCAAAAGTAATCGGCTATAGTGAAGTTAATACCCTGACGCAAACCTTTTGTCCAAGGGGTCACTCCCGGTGAAGGGATCTCGGCCCTTGCCTCGTCGACTGAGGAGCAGGATATTCTAACTGAATACCACGATGCTAAACAAAAGTGAACGTCCTTGCAATAACAGCTTTTTGAAAAGTGTTCCAACAACATCAGATTAGGTTTGTTTTAACTTGCATTGATCCGAATCAATGCAGTCCCATCAATTGATTACACCAAAAAGAACGAAAATATACTGATGTACGTATATGCCATCCGCATTCGCCACTGGGTCCCGTCATTACCCGTTAGGTTAGCTTACTAACGACAGAGCGGGGACTGGACTAGCGCGGATGCAAAACATATACTACATCTACTAATATATATACCAATATATTATATTCGCTCAAGGCGTGATAAAATGCAACATCACAGAAAATGTACAGCATCACAGAAACAATACAGATATCTGGGATCCCCGGGTTTCACAGAGCCACTACTGAAACCCGACGTTCCCCTGGTCGTGTGGATAGCCTGCGCAATGAAATCCTAGACCCCTACGGGAGCGGCAAGTCACCCTCCAAAACCTGAAGCGAGGCAGCCCCCTTCAGCACCGTGAATGGACCACCCAGCACTTCACGGAATCCGGTAACTTGGGCACCCCTCCTGGGTCAACCTGTACCCCCTACGAGTGCGGCGAATAGCCCGCCAATTCTAGAGTGAAGCCCCCTCCGTCTCAATGCCATGAGATGCGGGCTTGTTGCTCTCTAGAACCCGGCTATCCGTGCACCCCACCGCGGGGTAATCCTAGTACAGAAAGTAAAATATACATACAACGGGTACATCGACCGCAACCTGGCCGTGCCCCAAAATAATAATACAAACAGGCAGTGACAGCAGTCCACATGTCGAACGCTCGCCCCGCAATATCAAATGTACATAATACAACAAAACTGTACTAGCATTGCATCCAGGCTATCCCCCACGACCGTTCCGCAACATCACAGGAAAAACAGAACATCAACGTGAAAGTCACGTTCGCAAATCCGTCTAACCGGGCTATAGCAGTTAGACTGGATTTACCGATCAAGTGACATTCACGGTCGCAGATATAATGTAAATACTGTGAAATAATGTGTTTAAAATATCCGATCGATCAATTTTTAACAAGTGGGCCCCAAAGCATTACTGTGGCATATCAAGAAATTCTGGGCCCAATGTTATTATTCCAAAACCCCAATTTTAACCCCAGAAAGTTACTGTAGAAATTTGGTTCAGGGAACCCAACAGTATGCGGAGGAACCGCGGCCCAAAGGGGGGTTTGGCCGCGGTTCCGCGCTTCCATAGTGGACTCACCCTGTCGAATTTCTACAGTAGCCTTGTAATCTCCAGTACATCAATTTTATACAACCTGAAAAATTTTTGGAGACCAAAAAATTTCAACAGAAAACTGTCGCTAGCAAAAATGTAGATTTTGGAATTTTGGTCGATCGGAAATGCAAAACACATTAAACCAAGCTAGACTAAGTTAATGGCGAGGCTCTGATACCACTGTAAGTACACGGCGGCGCCCCGGCCGTCAATCCGACGGCCAAATGCGGAAGCGGTGATAAACTTTAAATTTTACTTGAACTGGCAAACCGCCGTGCACTAATACCCGGATCGAACCATTAATTAGTCCTAGCTAACTGCAAGATGGGAAGAGAGATATACCGACTGATCCAAGTCCTCCGGTCTTCTCGTCGTCGTCCCGATCTCCTGCGGAAGCTCCGGTCTCCACCTCGTCGCCGGAAGTGCACCACATCGCCTACTTCTTTTACGGGCTCCTACCTCAATGCCGAGGCAACTCGGGCACGAAGCTGGCTAGTCGACATGCCTAAGGTTCGATGTAGAATGTAGTGTACAAGTCTCATTTTGGGGTTGTAGGAATTGCCTTTTGGTGGAGGGATGAACTATGGAGTTTGGAGATGGAATTTGTGGATATTTGGGAGCATGAAATGAACCAAATTTCACTCTCCAAAATTTTGGACAGCCCCACTAAAGCTTGGGCCGGCCACTACAATATGTGGGAGGGAGTAAGAATGAGAGAGTCAAGAGTGTATCAAAAATGGGAGCCATTCTCATCTCATACAAGAGAGAGAGAGTCAAGACAAAGAGGTGGTTGAAAAGCAAGTGATGATGAGAAACAATGATCACTCCCAAAACCAATACTCAACCAACAATCATCAACAACCATGATTGTTTACAAAGTCAAGCCATGATGGAAAAGAAAGAGTCAAAGGATGGGCTCCATCATGAAACCATCATGATACAAATATATGCAAAGAACACCCTCTACAAATGCCTATTTGCAACAATGCAAATAAGCCCTCCTCCACCAATCTTCGGCCAATGAACGATACAAAGGAAATTGGCCGAAACGGAAAGCAAACTGGCAACTCCAGAAAACTGGTCCCGTAATAAATTACAGGAAAACCCCGAAACTGTGCATACACACCCGCATTTGTATTCCGACCGAAATACAAATGCAATGAGACAAAATCTACACTGTACTATATTAGGATCCGGCTTAAACCAAAGCCGGCCAGTAATATCCGTTCGATCCTGATCCGTGCAATACCGCACGTATCTGATCGAACCCTGCCATATAACCATACGGCCTATAGTACAAACTGTCCGATCCTGATCCGTGCAATACCGCACGTATCTGACCGGACCTTGCCATATCTCCATACGGCCTCTACAACCTTTTGCCCGAAAGCTGAGTAACTGAATGTGGGGGACTCTAAAGACTCGTCAACACCTTGGTTGTGGATTTAACCACTAGCACGTCAGAGGTATAAGCCAATACGTAACGGGCTACCAGGTATTGACTAAAAGGGACGTCTGTGAGCGAACTCAGCCTGACAACCCTACTGAGCCTGTCAGTGACAATATCCGTACAGTCCGGTCCGTTCGTCTATGAGCATCGCATGACGGGCCTAGGGGGTTGGTAAAAGTCAGACCCCCAAAAGCGGTACAAGTCGTGTCGGAGTGTAGCCCAGAACACCCTGAGATACTACTGGAATACCTACCAGTAAATCTCCTGCCTTGGCCAAGGACTTCGTGTAATGGCTCTCTTAGACACAGCACGACCTCACCCCCAATACAGGGAGAGACGAACCCCTGAAGATACGCTCACTGCCTCCATGTGGCTCGGGACTGTACCCAACTAAAACCTGTTTGCACGACTCCTTTAAGCCGTGGTAGGGTAGTAATCAAAGTACAGTGGGAACTCACACGAGACAAATGACGATCCCCAGGTCGATGAACTAACCTGCACACATGTCACCAGGGAACTGCCATCTGACATCTGGTATATGACCAACTAGTATGTTCCCGGCGAGTCCTGTCCGGTGTACTCATAACCCAATGAGCACCTGTATACATCTTAGGTGATCCAACTGACACCAGTGGCTTGTGAGACCGGCCACCGCCCCTCGTCGGGGTCTCGACTGTATACACTAGTCTACTCTGGAGTATCGATGCCCTGTCTTGAAACTCACACGACTAGGGACCATTTAAGGATATGCTTATAGATCCCAGCTCCCACTTATATGATCGCCCTCATACTGCTGGTGGTCAAGCAAGAATCCTAGGGGCTCTATCAACGTGTAATAGCAACTTGTCAGGTCACCTAAAACAGTACACGATGATAAAGGTAAACCAGATAGCATACTATCATCTCGAGTAAGACTGTCCTACCGGGATGGGTCCTCCATCAATCATTGCAATCACGTACCTGTGACCTAATAATTGACTCTGAGGGCACTATCTCCAACAGGGGCCTCCCGAGAGTCGGACTTCTTAATGATCGCAGCGAAGGGACCTCAACACAGAGCTTATGAAGCGAAGGAACGGACTACAAAGGTTGCAATCCCTATCTCTTTACTTCTTTGTATGTGATACAATTTTTGTTACCCTAAAAATTCTAGCAAGATTCATGGTTAGTTAGCTTTGCACCTCTCTAAATTATAAAACGGCATGAGTGATGCTACCAAACCCTAGACTAGGTGCAAGGGTAACCCAACAGTGGTATCAGAGCCAAACTAGAATTCTAGATACGGTGTTATAAGAATTACGAAAATGAAAATCACTTCGAAATACGGTATTAGGAAACCCCATTCTTGCCTCTGGAAATTTTGCAAAAAGTCCTTTGAAATTTTTTCAAACAGGTGCAGAATGATCTTTGGAGCATTATATGAACATGGGTGAAATACGGGGAGGGGGGTACTTGGTTTTTGGCCGATCCCCATAGGACAAATTCTGGCCAGGCCGGCCCCACATGCTCCTCTGGCCTCCTTATTCCTCCTGTGCTCTGGTGTCTCCAGTTTGGGTTTCCTAGTATTGTTTATTTAGCCCAATTTTCATGTGATGATTTGTTTAACCTGGGGCTAATTCGTAGTGCTTCATAGTCGTATAATTTAACACTGTATTGGTAACCTTGACTATTTTTAGCAGTTCGATCGAACTTCGCACACCACATTTTGTACCCCGCTGAAATTTCCAAGTGTTGTAATTTGCCGAAGTTGATTATATTCGTTAAATTGTGAAAGTACCCCTATGGACCCCCTAGAAGACATAATAACCTTAACTCAATTCTATGCCCACGGAACTGCGAACGAACCTTCGGGTTTGTCGTAGTTCCGTGGTGTCATAGGTGAGGCGTTGGTTAACTCCTTCTACGACTGGACCATAGACACTGTGGCACGGTTTTTGAGTGTTTTGACTTTGCTCAAGTGTTGAGCTAACGGGGGTAATGAGTGTATGTTGATTCGATCGAAACGTTAAACATCGTCATGATATTCTGTAATGTGATACAATATGTGGAATTCATATAGTTAGGCATGAAATCCGTAATATGTGATATTTCGGGTTTACGATGTCTAAGTCGATTGTGGATTCCAAATGTTGTAGTTTTACACTTTCTTTTCTGTGACCGTAAGCGTAGTATGTGAGGTATTGCCGGCTTCATTGCTATACATCAACGACAATCGGGATATGCATACTTGCTTACGTTGATGATATGAGATATTATGTGTTGCTGTGATATGTTATATTGGACTGTCGTGTTCTGAATAGCCGGGGTTTTTATGTGAGATGAGGGTTTTTATTTTCATTCATGTAAAATTCATTTGTATGTAATATCCTTTTTAGGGCACTTCCGGGTTGAGGATGATGTCACCATTGTATATTATTTACTTTTCCGCATTAGGATAGACCCAAGGAGGGGAGCACAAGTAACCGGGTTCTAGGGTCCAGTGGGAGGCCATCTCGAAGAGTTGAAACCGGGTCTCTTAACCCTAGAATTGACAACGTTACTTGCCGCTCTCGTAGGGGTCTAGGGATGTGGGTTTGACTATTCATCGCGACCATGGAATCCGTGTTTTATACAGGCTCGAATTAAAACACGGACCTCCTAGTATATCCAATATTTCATATGATTCTTCTGCTGCTGATATATTGTGATGTGATCATTTTATATGCGTGAGATGAATACTTTATTATTATATATGAGATATATAGTAGACGTTGCTTATGTTTTACACCCGCGCTAGTCCTGTCCCGGTATGCCGTTAGTTAAGTAACCTAATGGTGCATAACGGAACATTGCGGCGAATGCGGATGGCATAAGCGTACGTTGTATTTTCGTTTCTTCTATGATGCTTAGGAAGCATAAATGATGGGATTTATTAATGAGATTAATAAAAGAATAGAAGCCTAAAAGATGTTGTAGAATCAAATTTTCAAAAAAGGTAGCTACAGTTTTTGCTTTGCACAGTGGTATATGCGAGATACTCTGCACCTTATTCGATGAGGAAAGAGCCGAGATCCCTTCACCGGGAGTGACCTCTTTAGCAAAACTGGCAGATGCTATAAACTCACGGTTTAGTTTTTGATTGCTTTTATAGTTATTGTTTTGTATAGCGGTATTTGTGAAATATCCTGCACCTTATTCGATAAGGAAAGAGCCGACGATTCCTTCACCGGGAGTGATCTCTTTAGCGAAACTAAAAAAGCCTAAAAAACACTCCTTTTCAAAACCACTTGTTTCTACAACGATATCAAGTTCATTACGCTCATGGTTTTCTGAAAAACCTGCGTAGCCCTCCGTCATTTCAGATAGGTACTACTTAGTATTCGTGCTGCGTTTGTTGACCTTAGCCAAGGCGTAGTGTACGGTAGCTAATTAGTGTTTATCTGCTAACACATGAGATGTTATTGAGTTAGGGTAGTCGTACGACTTTGTTTACCTTAGCCAAGGGTCGTACGGGTTGGTTTAATTCAATCGGGAAATGACGGGTTGAACTTGGCTAGCACTTATGATTTGTTGACCTTAGCTAAGGTCATAAGTTGCTAGGGGTAAAAGCATTATTGGGAATTTCAAGTGTTGAAATTTGCAATGAGATTGCATATCTCCTATGAGATAGTTGGATCCCGATACCCACTGCGAGTAAGAGTTACTCCTGGGAGAGTTTTACAAAGGACAATTAGCCGATCAAGTAGGTGTCTAGAAAAGTGTTAACGGGGTTAAGGCTCTGGGAAAACGAGGTTTATTCTAATTAGGTCCGTGCGAAAACACGGGGAACCTCCCTCAAAGTACCAACACTGACCTGGCTGAAAGATTGGCGAACTTGTAAAGTGTAATTAATCCCGGTTAGTCTTACCTTTTAGAGTTTTAAGGAAGATTTGATAAAAAGCAGTGGGAGCCATCCTGATTAGATAAGATAATAACCAATCTAATCTTGCAAGAGCATACACTAAAGTGTTTTCTTCTCTCTCTCCAGGTAGAGACCCTGTCAGGCCTTAATCAAGATAATAATATTGATGTATTGACTGAACCCACTTTTTATACTAAGCAGGGGAACGTTGGTCCCGCTCCCGCTTATAATTGTTATAAGTCCGAGCAGGAATTAGGAGAATATCCAGATTCTCACGCCACCCATACGAAGAACAGGTATGCCGATGCATCTTCTTCGGGTGTGTTAGTTATCGAGAACTGTTTCTCAGTTCACTCTACGTCCTGGGTATTAGAAACCGGATCAGGATACAATATATGTAATATATTACATAGGCTACGTAAAGGTAGGGAACTGGAAGAGGGTGATCATTCCGTAAGAGTAGGGAATGGTGTAAATGTTGCAGCCAAAGCAGTTGGCGAATATCACCTTGTGTTACCAAATAGTAATACATTGATTCTGAATGAATGCTATTACATTCCGACCCTGATATGCAATCTTATATCAGTATCTTTATTGAGTAAAGAGGGATATAATTTTGTAGTACAGGATAATGTTATGAACATTTTCCTGAATCAAAAGTTGATTGGATTAGGATCGTTAAATAATGGCATACATGTTCTTAACCAAACTACAATACTTAATGTACAGAACACACACAAGAGGAAGCGTTCAGAAATGAACGAATCCTTCTTGTGGCACTGTAGACTAGGTCATATCAATGCGACACGACTAGATAAGTTACAAAAGGATGGATATTTGAATCCGTTCGAATTATCATCTTATGAAACTTTCCATTCATGTCTCAAAGGCAAAATGACCAAATCTCCATTTAGTATACACGGAGAAAGAGTTATAGAACTCTTGGGACTGATACATAGTGATGTATGTGGTCCCATGTCTACACATGCCAGGAACGGTTCTTCCTACTTTGTTACATTCACTGACGATCTCTCAAGATACGGACATGTTTTCCTATTAAAACACAAGTTTGAAGCGTTTGAGAAATTCAAAGAATATAAGAACGAAGTAGAGCACCAAACGGGCAAAAATATTAAGATCCTTCGATCTGATCGAGGAGGAGAATACTTGGGCAATGAGTTTCTGGACTATCTAAAAGAGAATAGGATTCTCTCTCAGCTTACTCCTCCCTATACACTACAGCACAACGGTGTATCGGAGCGGAGGAATCGCACCTTATTAGATATGGTGCGCTCTATGATGAGCACTGCTGAGTTGTCTATTTCCTTTTGGGGGTATGCGCTTGAGACAGCCATATATCTATTGAATAGAGTTCCAACTAAATCAGTGCCTACCACTCCATATGAGATATGGAATGGGAAAAGACCATCTTTTAAAAGAGTTAAGATATAGGGTTGTCCGGCCTATGTTAAAAAGCAAAATCCAGATAAGCTCGAGGCAAGATCAGTTCTTTGCAAGTTTGTGGGATATCCAAGCAATTCGTATGGATATCTATTCTACCACACTGAACAACAAAAGGGGTTTGTTGCTCAACACGCCACCTTTTTAGAAAAGGAATTTCTTGCAAAAGAAATTAGTGGCGAAGAGGTAGAGCTGGAAGAAGTTCCAGCACCACAAACTACAACTGAAGATTTAGCGGAACCAAAGGATTCTGTAGTACCCAATGAACCCCAGCCTCTCCGCTAATCTAGTAGGGTTTCTCATCCACTTGAGAGATACTACAGTTTTCTCATTGACGGTGGAAGCGAGGACTACATAATGGAAGATGATGACCCGACTAGGTTCGAGCAGGCCATCACGAGTGGTGACTCTGTGAAATGGCTGGATACAATGCGATCTGAGATGGAATCCATGTACACCAACAAAGTATAGACTTTGGAAGTTGCTCGTGAAGGGGTAAAACCCATTGGGAGCAAGTGGATCTTTAAGAAGAAACTTGGTGTAGATGGAAAAGTGTAGACTTTCAAAGCTAGACTTGTTGCAAAGGGTTTTCGTCAACGACCAGGTGTGGATTATGACGAAACCTTTTCTCCAGTAGCTATGCTTATGTCCATCCGGATCTTACTTGCTATTGCTGCATACCATGACTACGAAATCTGGTTAATGGATGTTAAGACCGCCTTTCTAAATGGTGATTTAGAGGAGTGCGTGTACATGACTCAGCCAGAGGGCTTCGTAGATAGTGGGAGCAACGGAAAGGTATGCAAGCTGCTTAAATCTATCTATGGGTTAAAGCAGGCATCGCGGAGTTGGAACATCTGTTTTGATATTGTAGTCAAAGAGTTTGACTTCATCAAGAACGTAGATGAACCTTGTATATACAAAAAGGTTGCAGAGAGTAAGGTTGTCTTCCTCGTATTGTATGTGGATGACATACTCTTGATAGGAAATGATATTCCTATGCTGCACTCGGTCAAGCTCTTCTTATCACATAGATTCTCAATGAAAGATTTAGGTGACGCCTCCTGCATTGGGAATTAAGATCTATAGAGATAGATCTAAACGGATACTGGGATTGTCCCAATCCAAGTACATTGACACCATACTAAAGAGCTTTAGTATGGAAGAATCCAAGCATGGTAACCTGTTAGTTGTATGTGTGCCCTAGAGGCCAGTATTGTACAGATGATGTATATTATATTGGATGCTTGGACATATATAGAGATGACTTTCTTGCTCGATATGATAGTATGCTATCTGGTTGCTCTTTATCTTAACATGTACACTTGTCTCTTTAAACTGTCTTATAGTTACATGTTGGTAAAGCCCTTAGGATGTGTACTTGACTACCTGGACTATGATGCAGATCATACTAGTGGGGACATGGTAGTCCATAAGTACATCCTTCAAGGTCCCTAGTCGTAGGTGTATCGAGACGGGGCATCGATATACCAGTGTAGACTAGCGTATACGCTTCTCGACCCATGAGATGGGCGATGGATGATCCCATATCCATTGGTGTTTGACATCAGAGATGGTGTACGGGTGCTCAGTGGAGACTGGGTACACTGGACGGACTCGCCGAGAACTCCCAGATGGTATTATACCTCACGTCAGATGGCAGTTATCAGGTGACACTTGTACAGGTTAGTCTGTAGACCCGAGATCTTCATAGAGTCTTGTGTGATTCCCACTGTGCTTTGATCTCCACCTTACCACGTCCATGAGGGCGTGCAAAACGGTGGTCTTTGGGTACAGTCCCGAGTCACATGGAGACAATGAGCGATAGGAGGGGTTTCGTCTCTCCCGGTATTGGGGGTTGATGTTGCGCTGTGCTCGATTGGCCGTAACAGGGAAGTCCCTGGCCAGGGCTGATCAGAGATTTGCTGGTAAGTGTTACCAGTAGTTTCTCGACCCGTTATGAGCCTCACATCGGCACGACTTATCGGTTATTGGGGTCTGACGTTTACCACCCCTAGACTTGATATGCGACATATCAGACGAACAGACCGGACTGTACGGTAAGTGTTACTGGTTGGATTCACAGGAGTGTGAGCGGGCTAGCTCGTCGATCTTCTGATCACTCAATACCCGGGTGGCCGTTACGTTTAGCAGACCGCTTGCGGCTTGTGGGTGCTTGATATGATCATCATCTTCTACCGGCGTATTGATGAGTCTTTAGAGTCCTACACAGAGGTTTCCTGGCTCAAGCGAAACGAAATAGGAGCGCATATGAGATATGTGCGGGATCGAGAACAATGCGTGTATGTGATACCGCATTTCATTTATGTTTCGATTGGTTGTATACGATATGACCTAGTTATCGAATCATTGATTCGATAAATCGATACATTGGATACTAGTCGGTTATGTGCGACATGACCGGATCATTGAATCAAATGTTGATTTAATGATTAAATGTATAATTATATATTTGATATATTACTTTGCATTAACTAGTATTGGTTCACTTTAAATGGATTTTCTCACTTGATGTTCACAAGTTGTGTATATGATATACTTTTGTGCACTTGATTGTATCATGTTTGATGATGCATGACTATTGGCTTTGTGTAAAGAATTATACCATGGTTATGATAATGGTTAGGGTTTTGATTTATTCACTCATTTATTTAACCATTCTTTATTTATTTAAATGGATAAATGAAAATAAAATGGTTTCTTTTTATCATGAAGCTTGTTGAAGCTTCATGAAGCTTTGACTAAAGAGACCATTTTGTCTTCATGCTTAACCCTAACCATTCCCACTTACCATGGTATATTCTCTACACTTGACCTTAGTTAGGATATGATAAGTATTGATTTATTTTCTATTATGAAAACACTTTTATCATATTCTATCTTCATCTTCTCTTTCTTCTTCAAGAAAGAAAACTAGACTCCATCAATGGCATCTTGAGTTCTAAAGTGAGAAATCCAATTCTAAAGTGAACCCACCTCCTATTTCTTCATCCTCTACCTCTTACCAAGTGGTTTTGGGTGTTTTCTTCACAAGTTTCACAACTAGGTGAAGTCGGAGCTTGATCCAGTGTAGCCTCGACGTAGATCATCTTCGGCATCGGAGCCGACGACTAGTCCGCTCATTTATCCGATGAAGCCGATGAGAGAGTTCGGGATTCGAGATGGACAGCGAGGGAACGACTACATGGAGCTAAGGAAGTGGATAACCGGATCTACAAAGGTTGTAGCTTTCTTCTTTTAGTTAAGATGTTAACTAGTTTATTGTTTCGCCTAAAATTCTAGTCGACGATCCGTATTAGGGTTTCTCGGCACTCATAAAATTTAAAATTGGCTTGGTTGATGCCTTGTGAGACTTCATTAGCGTGCCCAGGAACCCTACAGTGGTATCAGAGCCTAGCTAGAGCCTTAGGCGAAGTCTAGACGACGTTTGAAACCCGATCGAACCGAAACCCTAATTCCCGAGATGCTCTCTGGACTTTTTTAAAAAAATGGGTTTTTTCCAGATTAAAAATGCTTAAAAAATTCAGCAGGGAATTCTAAGAATTACGGTGCAAAATTTATCCCATGATCTGTTAAAAGCGCGGCGGAACCGCGGCAGAAGCCTGGCTTCTGCGGCGGTTCCGCTGCCAAAAGATGACATCATCCATCCAATTTTGCACAGTAATTTGTTAATTGGGGTGCTGAGTTTTCTGGGATTTTTTAATCTGAACTCAAGAGTTGAGTTTTCTGGGGTGTTTTGGGGCTTAGATGATTCGATCGGATTATCAGATTTTGTCTATGTGGTTTCCGGATAATTTTTTGAATATGTTAAAAAGTTCGACCGGATATAATTACCCAACTTTTCCCCTGCCGGAAAATATCCAAGTGTTGGATTTTTCTGTGGTTTAAGGACGTTCTGAGTAGTGCAAGTAACGCGATGGTCCCTCTAGAAGACAACAAACCTTAACTCGATTATGTGACCGTCTTGAACTGCCCTTTGAACCTTCGGGTTTGGGGCAGTACGGCGTGCCACATGTGAGGCGTTGGCTTGACCCTTCTACGGCTGGACCGTTGGTACTGAGGCATGAAGTGAATGTCTTTGAACTTATTTCATGTGTTGAACGGTCTCGGAAAAACTTGGGTGTTCGAATGTTCGATCGGAAAGTTTAATATTTTCTATTTATCCGGAATGGGATACAATAATTGGAATTCACAAACAGTTATGAGATAACTGAATGAATGTTATAAATCTAGCGGTTTAGTCTCACTTGATATTGAAAAGAGTTTTCGATAATGGGACTAAAATGCGGGGTTTATAATTGTTAGGCATGTAATGTCTAAGTATTTCATTTGATTAGGCATGCGATGTCTAAGGAGGTTGCGGATTCCAACTGTTGTAGTTTTACACTTTCTTTTCTGTGACCGTAAGTGTAATATGTGATATCGCCGGTTTCGTTGCTATATGTCAACGACAATTGGGATGCGCATATTTACTTACGTTGATGACATGTGATGTTATGTGTTGCTGGATATGTTATATTGGATTTTCGTGTTTGAATAGCCGGGGGTTTTATGTGAGATGAGTGTTTTTCATTTTCATTCATGTAAAAACTTGTATGTAATGTTCTTTTATTGGGGCACTTCCAGGTTGCGGAAGATGTCACCCTTTGTATATTATTTACTTTTACGCATTAGGATAGACCCAAGGAGTGGAGCACACGTAACCGGGTTCTAGGGTCCAGTGGGAGACCATCTCGAGGAGTCGAGTCCGGGTCTCCTAACCCTAGAATTAGTAGGGTTGCTTGCCGCTCTCGTAGGGGTCTAGGGGTGTGGGATTAGCTATTCATCACGACCGTGGAATCCGTGTTTTATACTGGCTCGTATTGAAAACACGGACGTCCTAGTATATCCAATGTTTCATATGTTTCTTCTGCTGCGATATCTGTGATGTGATCATGTGATGTTCTGTGATAGATACAGTATATAGTATATATGATATATTATATAGACGTTACTTATGTTTTGCATCCGCACCAGCCCTGCCCTACTCTGTCATTAGTTACCTAACCTAACGGTGCACGAGGGGACATCCAGGCGAATGCGGATGGCATAAGTGTACGTCGTATTTATTTGTGATGTGTAGGTGACTTAAATGATGGGACTTCATTAATGTGATTAATGAAAGAAAAGAAACTAAGATGTTGTAGAATCAAATTTTAAACAAAACAGGTAGCTACAGTTCTTGCTTTGCATAGCGGTATATATGATATACCCTGCACCTTATTCGATGAGGAAAAGACCGAGATCCCTTCACCGGGAGTGACTCCTTTAGCAATAACTGGCAGATGCTACACACTCGGTTTGACTTTTGATTGCTTCTATAGTTTCTGCTTTGCACAGTGATATATATGATATATCCCGCACCTCATTCGACGAGGAAAGGGCCGACGATCCCTTCACCGGGAGTGACCCCTTTAGCAAAACTAGAAAAGCCTCAAAATCACTCCATTTCAAAACATCATTTTGATTCTACAACGATATCAAGTTCTTTACGCTCATGATTTTCAGAAAAACCTGCGTAGCCCTCCGTCATTTCAGATAAGTACTACTTAGTATTCGTGCTATGGTAGTTTGGCATTCGTCAAGGCATAGTGTACGGTAGCTAACTAGTATTTATCTGCTTATGCATCTGATGCAGATTGGATTAGGGTATTCGTACGGCGTTGTTTGGCATTCGTCAAGGGTCGTGCGGGTGGGTTTAATTCAATCAAGAAATGTACGGGTTGAACTTGACTAGTGGACTATGGGTTGTTTGGCATTCGTCAAGGTCATAGAACACTAGGGACAAAATATTATCGGGAATTTCAAGTGTTGAAATTTGCAATGAGATTGCATACCTTCTATGAGATAGTTGGATCCCGATACCCACTGCGAGTAAGAGTTACTCCTGGGAGAGTTTTAAACATTGCAATTAGCTGATCAAGTAGGTGTCTAGAAAGGTGTCAACGGGGTTACGCTTATGGGAAAACGAGGTTTACATTAATTAGGTTCGTACGAAAGCACGGGGGACCTCCCTCAAACTACCGACACTGGCCTGGCTGAAAGATTGGCGAACTTGTAGTGTGTAATTAATCCCGGCTAGTCTTTCCTTTTAGGGTTTGAAGGAAGATTTGATAAAAACCAGTGGGAGCAATCCTGATTAGATAAGATAATAACCAATCTGATCTTGCAAGAGCATACGCTAAAGTGTTTTCTTCTCTCTCTCTCCAGGTAGCGACCATTTCATGCCCTAACAAAGATAATAATATGGATGTATTGACTGAACCCGCTTATTATACTGTGCAGAGAAACGTTGAACCCGTTCTATCTTATAAGTGTTATAAGAATGAACAGGAAACAGGAGAATATCTGGATTCTCACACCGCCCAAACGGAGAACATGCATGTTGATGCATCATCTTCGGGTGTGTTTGTCATTGAGAACTGTTTCTCAGTTCACCCTACGTCCTGGGTATTAGATACCGGATCAGGATCCCACATTTTACATGGGCTGCGGAAAGGTAGAGAACTGGGAAAAGGTGATCATTCCGTTCAAGTTGGGAATGGGGCAAATGTTGCAGCCAAAGCAGTTGGCGAATATCACCTAGTATTACCAAGTGGTGATACAATGATTCTGAATGAGTGCTATTATATACCGAACATGATGTGCAACATTATATCAGTTTCTTTATTAAGTAAAGAAGGATATAATTTTGTAGTACAGGATAATGTTATGAACATATTCCTAGATCAAAAGTTGATTGCATCAAGCTCATTACATAATGGCATATTCATTCTAAATCAAAATACAGTCCTCAATATACAAAACACACACAAGAGGAAAAGTTCAGAAATGAACGAATCCTACTTGTGGCATTGTAGACTTGGTCATATCAATGCGACACGACTGGCTAAGTTACATAAGGATGGTTATTTGAATCCGTTCGAATTATCATCGTATGATACTTGCCATTCATGTCTCAAAGGAAAAATGACCAAAGCTCCGTTTAGTGGACACGGAGAAAGAGTTACTGAACTCTTAGGACTGGTACATAGTGATGTATGCGGTCCCATGTCTACCCATGCCAGGAACGGTTCTTCCTACTTCATTACATTCACTGACGATCTCTCTAGATACGGGCATGTGTTCCTATTGAAACACAAGTCTGAAGCTTTTGAGAAATTCAGAGAATATAAGCAAGAAGTAGAGAACCAAACAGGCAAAAGTATTAAGATCCTTCGATCTGATCGAGGAGGAGAATACCTGAGCAATGAGTTCCAAGATTATCTAAAAGAGAATGAGATTCTCTCTCAGCTTACTCCACCTTATACACCACAGTACAACGGTGTATCGGAACGGAGGAATCGCACCCTATTAGATATGGTGCGTTCAATGATGAGTACAGCTGAGTTACCTATTTCCTTCTGGGGATATGCGCTGGAAACAGCAGCATACCTATTGAATCAAGTTCCAACTAAATCTGTACCTACCACACCATATGAGATATGGAGTGGGAAGAGACCATGTCTTAAAAGAGTTAAGATATGGGGTTGCCCGGCCTATGTAAAAAGGCAAAATCCGGACAAACTCGAGGCATGGTCAGTTCTATGCAAGTTTGTGGGATATCCCAAACATTCACATGGATATCTTTTCTACCATACAGAGGAAAAAAAAGTGTTTGTTTCTCGACATGCCACCTTTTTGGAAAAGGAATTTCTTGCAAAAGAAATTAGTGGGGATAAGGTAGAACTGGAAGAAATTCCGGTTACAGAAACTCAAACTGAAGATTTAGTGGAACCAGAAGATTCACAAGCTCCCGACGAACCTCAGCCTCTCCGCCGATCTAGTAGGGTTCCTCGCCCACCTGAGAGATACTACGGTTTTCTCATGGATGGTGGGAGCGAGGATTGCATCATGGAGGATGATGACCCAACTAGCTTCGAGCAGGCTATCACGAGTAGGGACTCAGTGAAATGGCTGGATGCAATGCGGTCCGAGATGGAATCCATGTACACTAACAAAGTATGGACTTTGGATGTTGCTCCTGAAGGGGTAAAACCCATCGGGAGCAAGTGGATCTTCAAGAAAAAACTTGGTGTAGATGGGAAAGTGGAGACTTTCAAAGCTAGACTTGTAGCAAAGGGTTTTCGTCAAAGACCAGGTGTGGACTATGACGAAACCTTTTCTCCAGTGGCTATGCTTAAATCCATCCGGATCATGCTTGCCATCGCTGCATATCATGATTACGAAATCTGGCAAATGGATGTTAAGACCGCCTTTCTAAATGGTGATTTAGAAGAGTGCGTGTACATGACTCAGCCAGAGGGCTTCGTAGACAGTGGGAGCAGCGGGAAGGTGTGCAAGCTGCTTAAATCCATTTATGGATTAAAGCAAGCATCGCGGAGTTGGAACATCTGCTTTGACGTCGTTATCAAAGAGTTTGATTTCGTCAAAAACCCAGATGAACCATGTATCTACAAGAAGGTAGCAGAGAGTAAGGTGGTCTTCCTCGTATTGTACGTGGACGACATACTCTTGATAGGAAATGATATTCCTATGCTGCAATCGGTCAAGCTCTTCTTATCACAAAGATTCTCAATGAAAGATTTTGGTGATGCCTCCTGCATATTGGGAATAAGGATCTATAGAGATAGATCCAAACGGATATTGGGATTGTCCCAATCCAGGTACATTGACACCATACTAAAGAGGTTTAGTATGGAAGAATCCAAGCGTGGGAACTTGCCCACGATCTCTAGAGTCACTCTCTCCAAAGAGATGTCTCCCAAGACTGATTTGGAGAGAGCTCGCATGCAAGGGATACCCTATGCTTCGGCTGTAGGCTCTATCATGTATGCGATACTATGTACCAGACCCGATGTAGCATACTCACTAAGTATAGTGAGCAGGTATCAAGCTGATCCTGGAGAGAGTCACTGGACAGCTGTGAAGAGCATTCTCAAGTACTTTCGAAGGACTAAAGAGATGCTCTTGGTGTATGGTAATGGAGAACTCCAAGTGGAGTCCTTTACCGATTCGAGCTTCCAGAGTGATAAGGACGACTCTAAGTCGCAGTCGGGATTTGTCTTTACCCTTTATGGAGGGGCGGTTAGCTGGAAGAGTTCCAAGCAGGAAACCGTGGCAGACTCGACGGTGGAGGCTGAATACATCGCTGCCAACGATGCTGCTAAAGAGGCTGTCTGGATCAAGAAGTTCATTACTGAACTTGGAGTGGTTCCATCCATTGAGCATCCAATACCTTTGTATTGCGATAACAATGGAGCGGTGGCTTTTTCCAAGGAACCCAGGTCCCATCAGCGATCCAGGCATATTCTGAGGCGGTATCACCTGATCCGGGAGATAGTTGATCGCCGGGAGATCGAGGTCAGGAGGGTTGACACGAAGAACAACACGGCGGATCCACTCACGAAGGCCATTCCCCAGATACAGTTTGAGAGACTCTTCGGGATGCTCGGTATGCGATACTACAGCAGCTGGCCCTAGTGCAAGTGGGAGATTGTTAGTTGTATGTGTGCCCTAGAGTCCAGTATTGTACAGATGATGTATATTATATTGGATGCTTGGACATATATAGAGATGACTTTCTTGCTCGATATGATAGTATGCTATCTGGTTGCTCTTTATCTTAACATGTATACTTGTCTCTTTAAACTGTCTTATAGTTACATGTTGGTAAAGCCCTTAGGATGTGTACTTGACTACCTGGACTATGATGCAGATCATACTAGTGGGGACATGGTAGTCCATAAGTACATCCTTCAAGGTCCCTAGTCGTGGGTGTATCGAGACGGGGCATCGATATACCAGTGTAGACTAGCGTATACGCTTCTCGACCCATGAGATGGGCGATGGATAATCCCATATCCATTGGTGTTTGACATCAGAGATGGTGTACGGGTGCTCAGTGGAGACTGGGTACACTGGACGGACTCGCCGAGAACTCCCAGATGGTATTATACCTCACGTCAGATGGCAGTTCTCAGGTGACACTTGTATAGGTTAGTCTGTAGACCCGAGATCGTCATAGAGTCTTGTGTGATTCCCACTGTGCTTTGATCTCCACCTTACCACGTCCATGAAGGCATGCAAAACGGTGGTCTTTGGGTACAGTCCCGAGTCACATGGAGACAATGAGCGATAGGAGGGGTTTCGTCTCTCCCGGTATTGGGGGTTGATGTTGCGCTGTGCTCGATTGGCCGTAACAGGGAAGTCCCTGGCCAGGGCTGATCAGAGATTTGCTGGTAAGTGTTACCAGTAGTTTCTCGACGCATTATGAGCCTCACATCGGCACGACTTATCGGTTATTGGGGTCTGACGTTTACCACCCCTAGACTTGATATGCGACATATCAGACGAACAGACCGGACTGTACGGTAAGTGTTACTGGTTGGATTCACAGGAGTGTGAGCGAGCTAGCTCGTCGATCTTCTGATCGCTCAATACCCGGGTGGCCGTTACGTTTAACAGACCGCTTGCGGCTTGTGGGTGCTTGATATGATCATCATCTGCTACCGGCGTATTGACGAGTCTTTAGAGTCCTACACAGAGGTTTCCTGGCTCAAGCGAAACGAAATAGGAGCGCATATGAGATATGTGCGGGACCGAGAATAATGCGTGTATGTGATACCGCATTTCATTTATGTTTCGATTGGTTGTATACGATATGACCTAGTTATCGAATCATTGATTCGATAAATCGATACATTGGATACTAGTCGGTTATGTGCGACATGACCGGATCATTGAATCAAATGTTGATTTAATGATTAAATGTATAATTATATATTTGATATATTACTTTGCATTAACTAGTATTGGTTCACTTTAAATGGATTTTCTCACTTGATGTTCACAAGTTGTGTATATGATATACTTTTGTGCACTTGATTGTATCATGTTTGATGATGCATGACTATTGGCTTTGTGTAAAGAATTGTACCATGGTTATGATAATGGTTAGGGTTTTGATTTATTCACTCATTTATTTAACCATTCTTTATTTATTTAAATGGATAAATGAAAATAATATGGTTTCTTTTTATCATGAAGCTTGTTGAAGCTTCATGAAGCTTTGACTAAAGAGACCATTTTGTCTTCATGCTTAACCCTAACCATTCCCACTTACCATGGTATATTCTCTACACTTGACCTTAGTTAGGATATGATAAGTATTGATTTATTTTCTATTATGAAAACACTTTTATCATATTCTATCTTCATCTTCTCCTTCTTCTTCAAGAAAGAAAACTAGACTCCATCAATGGCATCTTGAGTTCTAAAGTGAGAAATCCAATTCTAAAGTGAACCCACCTCCTATTTCTTCATCCTCTACCTCTTGCCAAGTGGTTTTGGGTGTTTTCTTCACAAGTTTCACAACTAGGTGAAGTCGGAGCTTGATCCAGTGTAGCCTCGACGTAGATCATCTTCGGCATCGGAGCCGACGACTAGTCCGCTCATTTATCCGATGAAGCCGATGAGAGAGTTCGGGATTTGAGATGGACAGCGAGGGAACGACTACATGGAGCTAAGGAAGTGGATAACCGGATCTACAAAGGTTGTAGCTTTCTTCTTTTAGTTAAGATGTTAACTAGTTTATTGTTTCGTCTAAAATTCTAGTCGACGATCCGTATTAGGGTTTCTCGGCACTCATAAAATTTAAAATTGGCATGGTTGATGCCTTGTGAGACTTCATTAGCGTGCCCAGGAACCCTATATAACCAACCCACGATTTCTAGACTCACTCTCTCCAAAGAGATGTCTCCCAAGACTGATTTGGAGAGAGCTCGCATGCAAGAGATACTCTATGCTTCGGCAGTAGGCTCTATCATGTACGCGATGCTATGTACCAGACCCGATGTTGCATAATCAATAAGTTTAGTGAGTAGGTATCAAGCAGATCCAGGAGAGAATCACTGGACAGCTGTGAAGAACATTCTCAAGTACTTGAGAAGGACTAAAGAGATGTTCTTGGTGTATGGTAACGGAGAACTCCAGATGGAGTCCTTTACCGATTCGAGCTTCCAAAGTGATAAGGACGACTCTAATTCGCACTCGGGATTTTTCTTTACCCTAAATAGAGGGGCGGTTTGTTGGAAGAGTTCCAAGCAAGAAACCGTGGCAGACTCGACGATGGAGGCTGAATACATCGCTGCCAACGATGCTGCCAAAGTGGCTGTCTGGATGAAGAAGTTCATCACTGAACTTGGTGTGGTTCCATCCATTGAGCATCCAATACCTTTGTATTGTGATAAAAATAGAGTTGTGGCTTTGGTCAAGGAACCCAGGTCCCATCAGAAGTCCAGACATATTCTGAGGCGGTATCACCTGATCCGGGAGATAGTTGATCGCTGCGAGATCGAGGTCAGGAGAGTTGACACGAAGGACAACACTGCGGATCCACTCACGAAGGCCATTCCCCGGACATAATTTGAGAGACTCTTCGGGATGTTGGGTATGAGATACTACAACAGATGGCCTTAGTTCAAGTGGGAGATTGTTAGTTATATATATATGCCCTAGAGGCCATTGTTGTACATATGATGTATATTATAGTGGATGCTTGGATATATATAGAGAGGAATTTCTTGCTCGACATGATAGTATGCTATTTGGTTTCACTTTGTCTTAACTTGTTGACTTGTATTAGTTTCCTGTCTTACTCTCACATGTTGATAAAGCCCTTAGGATATGTACTTGACTACGAGGACTATGATGAGATCATACTAGTGGGGCCATGGTAGTCAACGAGTACATCCTATAACTGTTCCTAGTCGAGGGTGTATCGAGACAGGGCATCGATACACCAGAGTAGACTAGCGTATACTCATCTTGACCCATATGATGGGCGATGGATGATCCTATATCCATCGGTGTTTGACATCAAAGATGGTTACGGGTGTCAGTGGAGACTGGGTACACTGAACGGACTCCCCGAGAACTCCTAGATGGTATTATACCTATCTTCAGATAGCAGTTCTCCGGTGACACTGGTGCAGGTTATTCTGTAGACCCGAGATTGTCATAGAGTCTTGTGTGATTCCCACTGTGCTTTGATTTCCACCTTACCACGTCCAAGAGGACATACAAAACGGTGGCTTTTGGGTATAGTCCCGAATCACATGGAGGCTATGAGCGATAGGAGGGGTTTCGTCTCTCCCGGCACACGGAGTTGATGTTGCGCTGTGTTCGATTGGCTATAACTGGAAGTCCCTGGCCAGGGCTGATATGGAGTGCTACTGGTAAGTGTTATGAGTAATTTCTCGACCCGTTATGAGCCTCATATCGACATGAATTATCGGTTACTGGGGTCTGACGTTTACCACCCCTAGACTGGATATGCGACATATAAGATGAAGAGACCGGACTGTACGGTAGTGTTACTGATTGGATTCACAGGAGAATGTATAGGCTTGCTTGTTGATCTTCTGATATCTCAATACATGGGTGGCTGTTACGTTTAGCTGACTGCTTGCAGCTTGTGGGTGTTTGATATGATCATCACCTGCTGCCGGCGTATTGACGATTCTTTAGAGTCCTACACAGAGGTTTCCTGGCTCACGCAAAACGGAGTAGGAGCACATTTGTGATATGTGCAGGACCGAGAATAATACGATATGAGATACCGTATTCTATTCTCGCGATATGTGATATCGGCCGGGTATATGTGATATAGCCGGGTCATCGGATCAAGTGTTGATTCGATGAAAGGTTACATGTTATATTAATCGGTTATATGTAATATAGCCGGGTTATCAGATCAAGTGTTGATTCGATAATTTAATGTATAATTATATATGTGATATATTACATTACATTAACTAATATAAGATCACTTAAAGATTCTTTTTCTCACTCGGATAATACATTGATGTATATGCGATATATGTTAATTGTATTATTTTCTTTTGTTACATTATATATTGTATATGTGATATATAATATTGTAACATGTTAGGGTTACAAATGCAACATGTATTATGAGAATAAAATGGATTAAGGTTTGGATTAGGGTTAAGTTTTTGATAAGGTTTCATGAGCTTCCATGAAGCTTCATGAAGGTTTGACTTTGTCATCCTTCTTTGTTTTATTTGTGTAGATATTCTTTAACCCAACCCAAACCATTAACCCTAGTTTATTCTCTACTAGTGTTAAGCCTTTCATACTTAACCCATGGTTTATTTTGTAACCACAACAATAATTCATTATTCATCACAAAAGCTTTTGCTTCTTGAAAAAAGCTTGCTAGGTTTTTAAGTTATGATGATCTTGAGTGAGAAATTGAAAACAAAAGAGAGTAAAATTCCTACTTCATCATTCTCATCTATTCTTGCCACTTAGATTAGGGTGTTCACTTCTCTAATTACTTATTTAGTGAAGTGTAAGCTTAGGTTAGAGATTCTTCAAGGTAGATCATCTTGGATCATGATGACTGCAAGCATGATGCATCATTCACCTCACGGAGCCTCCCAAGAGTCGGACTTCTTGATTATCGCAGCGAAGGGACCTCAATACGGAGCTTATAAAGCGAAAGAACGGACTACAAAGGTTGTAATCCCTATCTCTTTACTTCTTTGTATGTAATACAATTTTTGTTACCCTAGAAATTCTAGCAAGATTCATGGTTAGTTAGCTTTGCACCTCTCTAAATTGTAAAATGGCATGAGTGATGCTACCAAACCTGTAAGGTTTGTCTAGCACCCTATAATGAGTTTTGAAGCATCACATGTCCCAAAGTTTAAATTTTGATGGTGCTAAACAAGCATGCAAAGGAATCGATCCTAGAAAATTAGGGTTTCGAAATCTAAAGCTTTATAAAGTTAGGGTTTCGAGACTACAACCTTTGTAGCTCCCTATTGCTGGACTCCTTGGTGTCTTGGGTATTGAATGGAGGTCCTCTTGAAGTCCTCTCGCGTCCACGACGATCCACCACGGAGTTCTCCATCCAAGCTTGCAACTTCGTAAAACCGAAGAGAACACTCTAAACAAGTCGGCTAAACTTATGTAGAATGAAGTTGTGGTTTAGAATCTCACTTCAAAAACCTTTCTTTAAGTGTGTATTACTCACTAGAAAAAACTAGAGAGCAAAAGGAAGAAGGAGGATGAAGATAGAGGCTTTCTTTTAACAAGGGTTAATATATTAACCTAGAAAAAAATGAAATATATATATATATATATATATATATTTTATTTCTTCTCTTGACCAACCATGGTTAAGTGATGGAGACATAATTTAACTTGAGTTTTAAATGATAAAGAGAAGGATAACTCAAGGTTAGAGGTAGGTGAGCTTGGTTAGGTTAGAAGAAGAATGTAGAAGCTGGTGAAGATTATCCTTTTCTTTTCAATTTTGGTTTTAAACACAAAATCAAATAATAATCCATCATATAATCCATGGTGTGAGTCTTATATTGCCACCATTTCCAAGTGCTAACAACCATGATAGATGGGTGTATGTATGTATGCATGTATGCACATCCACATGTGCATGAAACTAGAATGAAAGAAAGAAACACATGCATGCATGCATACATCCATCATATACTAGAAAGGTTTTAAGTGAGAAAACTAATGGTTAAATGATAAATCAACACTTGATTCATCAATCCGGCCATATCACATATGACCCCACCAAAAGCAAGCCGCCCGATCAATGTTCGGTATCCTATACGCGCAATTTAATCGGGTGCATGCGCATATCGCATACACGCACCACAACGTTTCGTCTGGACTGGGTAACTCCTTTGTGGGACTCTAAGACTCGTCAATACGCCGGCAGAGGGTGATGATCATATCAGGTACCCTCAAGCCGCACGCGGTCAGCTAAACGTAACGGCCATCCGGGTATTGAGCGATCAGAAGAAAACAAGCGAACCTGCTACAACTCCCGTCGAGCCAACCGGCAACACTACCGTACAGTCCGGTCTCTTCGTCAGATATGTTGCATATCGAGCCTAGGGATGGTCACGTCGACCCTAATAACTCAATAAGTCGTGCCGGTGAATGGTCTATAACAGATCGAGAAACCACTGATAACACTTATCAGCAATTCTCAGCAGCCCTGGCCAGGGACTTACTGATATAACCAGTCGGGCACAGTACATCATCAACTCCCAATACCGGGAGAGACGAAACCCCTCCTATCGCTCATTGCCTTCGTGTGTCTCGGAACTGTACCCAACGGCTACCTGTTTGCACGACTCAGTAGAGCCGTGGTAGGGTGGCAATCAAAGTACAGTGGGAGAACACACAAGACTCCATGACGATCTCGGGTCTAAAGACTAACCTGTACCAGTGTCACCTGAGAATTGCTATCCGACGATAGATATAATTCCATATAGGAGTTCTCGGTGAGTCCGTCCAATGTACCCAGTCACCACTGAGCACCCGTATATGATCTTGATGTCAAACATCGATGAATGTGGGAACATTCATCACCCATCGTATGGGTCTAGTATCATATACGCTAGTCTACTCTGGTATATCAATGCCCCGTCTCGATATACCTACGACTAGGGACTTTCCAGGATATGCTTATAGACTACAGATGTCCCACAAGTATGATCTTCATCATAATCAGAGCAGTCAAGCCAATATCCTCATGGTTTTATCAGCATGTATGAGTGAATAATAAGCATGATCAAATCAACATGTCAGATAAAGAAGAACCAGATAGCATACTATCATGTCGAGCAAGAATGCATACTGAATATATATATACATGTATGATACATCTACTATCACATAATGGCCTCTAGGGCATACATATATCCAACAATCTCCCACTTGCACTAAGGCTAATTATTGGCGTATCTCATACCCAACATCTCAAAAAGTCGCTCATGCTGCGGCTGAGGGAGGGCCTTGGTGAATGGATCCGCAGCGTTATTCTTTGTGTCTACCCTCCTAATCTCGATCTCGCAGCGATCTACAATCTCCCGGATCAGATGAAAACGCCTCAGGATGTGTCTGGACCGCTGATGGGATCTGGGCTCCTTGGCCAACGCCATAGCCCCATTATTGTCACAATACAGAGGTATTGGATCAATAATGGTTGGAACTACTCCTAGGTCCGAGACGAACTTCTTCATCCAGACGGCTTCCTTGGCGGCATCATTTGCAGCAATATACTCAGCTTCCATCGTAGAGTCTGCAACGGTATCTTGTTTGGAACTCTTCCAACTCACCGCCCCTCCATTAAGGGTAAATACAAACCCAGAGATAGATTTGCTGTCGTCCTTATCGCTCTGGAAGCTTGAATCGGTAAAGGCCTCCATTTGGAGATCTCCATTACCATACACCAAGAACAATTCTTTAGTCCTTCGCAAGTACTTAAGAATGTTCTTCACAGCTGTCCAGTGATTCTTCCCTGGGTTGGATTGATACCTGCTTACAACACTAAGTGCATAAGCTACATCTGGGCGTGTACATAACATCGCATACATTATAGATCCTACTGCCGAAGCATAGGGTATAATACTCATGCAAGCTCTCTCTTCATCGGTCTTTGGGCAAGAATCCTTGGAGAGAGTGACCCCATGGCAAGCGGGTAAGGCACCCCGTTTGGAGTCTTCCATACTAAACCTTTTTAGGATGGTGTCAATGTACCTGGTTTGGGACAATCCCAATAACCTTTTGGATCTATCCCTATAGATCCTTATGCCCAGAATGTATGTGGCATCACCCAGGTCCTTCATGGAGAACCTCAATGATAAGAAAGATTTGACCGACTGTAGCATAGGAATATCATTTCCTATCAGAAGAATGTCGTCCACGTTCAATACGAGGAATGTGACAGCTCTCCCTACAGCCTTCTTATAAACACAAGGTTCATCTGGATTTTTGATGAAATCAAACTCTTTGATGACATCATCGAAACAGATGTTCCAACTCCGTGATGCCTGCTTTAACCCATATATGGATTTAAGCAATTTACATGCTTTCCCGCTGCTCCCACTGTCAATGAAGCCCTCTGGCAGATCCATATAAACGCATTCTAATAAATTTCCATTTAGAAATGCAGTTTTAACGTCCATCTGCCAGATTTCATAGTCGTAGTGAGCAGCAATAGCAAGTAGGATCCGAATGGATTTAAGCATGGCTACGGGAGAAAAAGTCTCGTCATAGTCCAAACCTGGTCGTTGACAAAAACCCTTCGCCACAAGTCTTGCCTTATAGGTCTCTACCTGCCCATCTACACCAATCTTTCTTTTAAAGATCCATTTGCAACCCACAGGTTTTACCCCAGGGGGCACAACGTCCAAAGTCCATACTTTGTTGGTGTACATAGACTCCATTTCGGATCTCATGGCATCCAGCCACTTCACAGAGTCTTTACTCGTGATAGCTTGCTGAAAACTGGTAGGATCATCATCATCCATGATGCAATCTTCTCCGTTACCATCAATGAGGAAACCGTAGTACCTCTCCGGTAGGCGAGAAGTCCTACCAGACCTACGGAGTGGCCGAGGTTCTTCAGTTTCTGCTGCAACAGCCGGTTCAACCAAATCGTCATTTGTAGTTTGTGTCTCTAGAACCGCTTCTAGATCTACCACCTTGCCATCATCTTTATCTGTGAAAAACTCTTTTTCTAAGAATGTGGCATTGTTCCCCTCTGAACGGCGGCGCACAGGATCGCGATGGCCTGACGCTGAAATTCGGGGCAGATGCTAATTGGTTTTATCCGTCCACCTCTCCGAAGATGCCAAGTTGATTTATGGCACCCTGTATCGAAGGTTTAGACGGATGCGGCCGATGTAGCAGACTTTGTCAGATTCCCCCTCGCTAGAGGGGTTTTTGATTATGGGGACGCTCTTCCCTGCAGGCGCAAGCCCCTGCAGTTAATTACGCTACCGCTTCGCGGTAACAACTTTCTCCTTCTCCAGAATTTCACTTCGTGTCGTGGGTGTTTGTTTTGTTTGTGGTTGCCCGTGGATTGTATACGGAGACTGAGTAATACCGTCGCCCGTAGGACGTGGATTAGTCCAAATCCGTATTTACTTAGATTTGGGTTTGGTGTTTTTAGTTTAAGGACGCCTTAGTCGCGTTGCGGCTAAGATCGACTTAAACGTTCGTTAAGGATACGTCAGTCCTGTTTGAGACTGAGATCAACTTAACGTAGTGATTTATTTAATCTATGGCCGTCAGGACTCGTCACCTCTCTGACGTCGTTGAAGGATTACAACGACATGTGTCAGAGGAGCTCGGAGATGTACCCTCTAACCAGAGTTGATTTGGAATTTTGTAGTCCACTTGAATGTCTAAGGATACGTTAACCGTGTTTGGGGCTAAGATCTGTTAGTGTATATGCCCTAGAGGCCATTACTGTATCATACTAGTTTGTATATTACTTGATGGAAGCTTGGGATATTCACCTTGTATAAACAATCTTGCTCAATATAGTAGTATGCTACTTGGTTTGTTTCTACTTTAATGTGTACTTGTGTTTATTTCAGTATATCACTTATACGCATTAGTGGAGCCCTTAGGATCTTTGCTTGATTACCAGCGTTGTGATGGCAGTCACACTAGTGGGGGCTGGGTAATCTATAGGCACATCCTTATACAGGTCCCTAGTCGTAGGACTATCGAGACAGAGCATCGATACTCCGGAGTAGACTAGCGTATGCGCTTCTCATCCCAGTATGGGAGATGGTCTGTCCCACAGCCATCAGTACGTCGTACTGGAGATAGTATACGGGTGCTCGTTGGGTTACGAGTACACTGGACAGGACTCGTCGGGAACTGACAGGTTGGTATTATACCTATCGTCAGTTATCAGTTCCCAGGTGACATGAGTACAGCTTAGTCCGCTGACTTGACACTGGCACTTCGCCTCGAGTGTGTTCCCACTGCACTTTGATCACTACCCTACCACGGCTCAAAGGAGTCGTGCAAACAGGTGGTGGTTGGGTGCAGTCCCGAAACACTTGGAGGCAGTGACGGTTAGACAGGATTCGTCTCTCCCGGTATTGGGGGTTGACATCGCGCTGTGTCTAGGAGAGCCATTACACGAGTAGTCCCTGGCCAGGGCAAGCGAGATATACTGGTAGGTTCCAGTGTTATCTCAGGGTGTTTTGGGCTTCACTCCGACACGACTTGTACCGCTATTGGGGGACTGACGTTTTACCGCCCCCTAGGCCCGACATGCGATGTATCAGACGAACAGACCGGACTGTACGGAGAATGTCACATTCAGACTCAGTAGGAGTTCAGATGGGGTTTCACCTCGTCAGCCTTCTTGTCGGCATCTACCTGGGGACCGTTACGCACAGCTAGTGCCGCTTGCGGTCTGTGGTTAAACCCACTGCCAGCGTAGTGTCGAGTCTTTAGAGTCCCACACAGAGGGTATTCGCCTCTGGGCAAAACAGAGTAGAGGTCGCATGGTTTTGCGACAGGGTTCGTTCTCATCCGCGCACTTGTGCACGTTTGGAGTCCGGACGGATTATACTGGCAGGCTCTGGTTTGAGCCAGATACCGGTATATGTTTTGGGGTTGCTTTTATCTCTTGGTATTCTTGTTCCTCGGAACGAGAATACAGGTGTGTATGCACAGTTGCTTGAGGCGGAGGATGAGGTTTTTCATTAGGGTTTCGGAACGGGTGCGTATGCACAGTTAACAGTCTTCATTTTCCAAACCCTAATGGATTTATATATTATCTAATAGTAATTAAATGAGAATTTTGTTATGGTTGTTTTTTTGTTGACTTGTTGACCATGGTTGATTTGTTGACCATTGACCACCATCATGCTTTGAAAGATCCTCCTTGATTCATGCTTACACTTCATTTAAAGAAGCATGATAGTGGTCATTCCAAAATTACCATCAACTATTCTTATTTCAATTATTATCATTTAAATAATTCTTTTCTTTTGCATTATGGTTGCAAGAAAGAGAAATATAGCTCATTCTATCATAACCTCTCTCTCTCCTCATTTTCATCTTCTTCTTCCTCTAGCAAAGAGAAACCTTCTCATGTGTTGAGAATCCTTCTCTTTAAAAAGGAAAAGCAAACCCTAGTTACTCTCTACTCATTCTAGGTTCAAGGTTTAGCAAGCCGGGAACCCTAGTTCACTCAAAGATCGAGGAAGAGCCCAAAGGTCGAACCTTCGAGGTGGATCCATCTTCGACGGAAGAAGGCGACGAAAAGAGAACCATCAACCTCTACAAGATCTCAAGAAGAAGGAGTTCAAGTTTAGGTATAACCTTCATCCGAGTAGCTAACTCTCTTTAGCGTATTTGCTAGTTTAGTTTAGCAACGATCCCGACCTAGTTTAGTCCATGTTGCCTCTTGCGATAAAAATTCGTTTTTTATACCGTTTCCGCCTCCCCGTAAGCACCGGGGGTCGCAATATGGACTTACAGTGGTATCAGAGCCTAACTAAACTTAAACTAGCTTGGTAGCGAAGTGTATGGAAGTTCGAAACCGAAAAATCACAAAACCGGAAAAACCAAAACCCTAACATTCTGTTGAAATTTTTTCTGCTCTAAATGAAAAACTTTATACTCTAAAAATCGTCTCAGGGTTTTCTAAGAACACCCACCAAAAACGATAGCATGATTCCTTCAAAACGCCGCCCTTCCGCGGCCTCACCTGTTCATCAGGCCGCGGAACCGCCGCTGTTTGGTGTCCTCTCTGCATCGTTTTTTGTGCAGTGTTCTTCTGTGTTGGTTTTGGGATTTTTCAGATATATTATATGTGCCCAGATTTTCCAGAACAGAAATTCACTTTTGGGGTCCTATAATTCCGTATTTTTTCCGAACTTCACTGCACTTTGGCTATGTTGGTTATATCTGTGATGCTTGCATGTATTGAACGTCGGCTAATCGCTATAAGCCGATTAGTCGGGGTTATACATGATCTGTGTTTGATATTGGAATGTGTATATGAATGTGTTGGACTGTCGCGGGTGAATAGCCGGGGTGGATGTGAGATGAGCTTTTGTTTTTCTTTCATTCATTGTAAATGTAAATTGATGTAATAATTTTATTTGTTTGGCCGCACAACCGGGTCGGGGTTGTAGCCGTCATTGTATAATTCTTTTTACTGTTTTTGCTCCTAGGATAGACCCATGGAGGGGTGCACAAACTACCGGGTTCTTGGCGGGTATTTTGCCGCACCCGTAGGGGTCTTGGGTGGGGTATTTGCTATTCACCGTGACCGTGTAATCCGCTTTTCGTTGCAGGCTCGAAAGGATTGCGGATTGCTAGTATATCCAATGTATTCATCTGTGATCTGTAATGTCTATCATTGCTTTCTATTTAGGCGTTGCTTATGTTTTACAGCCGCGCTAGCCCAGCCCCCGCTCTGTCGTTAGTTAAGTAACCTAACGAGTGATGACGGGACCCCGTGGCGAATGCGAATGGCATAAGCGTACGTCATATTTTGGTTGTTTTCTGCAATGGTAGGATTAAATGATGGGACGCATTAAAAGAACTAATGCAAGAATATCACGCATTAAAAGAACTAATGCAAGATAATAAACCAAGCTAAAGTCGTTGGAACACTTTCGAAAAACCACTCGGTTCTTTTCAAAAACTAACTTTTAAATGCGGAGCTTGAGCCACTCCTTCTAAAAGCTATCTCGTTCCATCGATTATATCAAGTTCACTACGTTCACGGTTTTACCAAAACCATTCGTAGCCCTCCGTCGTTTCGCATGAATAGGCAATAGTATTCAAGCTGTGTATTTTGGCCAAAGTCAAGGCACAGTGATTGGTAGCTATTGGGTGTTCATGTGTAGCATAGATAGATGCGTTGGTTTGGGACAGTCGTGCTGCCATTTTGGCCAAAGTCAAGGGTATGTACGGATGGATCCAAATTAACCTGGAAAGTGATGGGTAGAAATTGACATGTGACTTATGATATTTTGGCCAAAGTCAAGGTCATAAGAGCATGGGGCAAAAATCCACATCGGGAGTTTCATAAGTACTGAAACTTGCTAGATTTGCATACCATTTGGAGTGTGATGATTATGGTAGGATTCCTTCATTTTCGTCACGCGATGATATTTGGATCCCGATCCTACTGTGAGTATATGCTACTCCTCGGGAAATTTCTCACTAAACGATCAATGCTATAAACCTAGTAGGTGCCTAGAAAGGTATTAGCGGGGCTACGCCCCCAGGGAAAAGAGGTTCTTAAATTAAGGAACTTCGCGAAAGCGTTGGAAAACCTCCCTCGAAGTACCGACACTGGCCTGGCTGAACGGTTAAGCAAGTATTGTACGGTGGGATTGATCCCGGCTAATTCTTCCTTTGTGGTTTGAGGAGGGATTCGAGAGACAGTGGGAGCCATCCTGTTTAGACAAATTAAAAACCATTCTAAACTTGCAAGAGCATCGTGCTAAGTGTTTCTTCTCTCCCCGTGCAGCGACCAAATCGAAATGACTGGACTTAAGTTACTTCTAGATAAAAACATATTGACAGGGCCAAACTACAAAGATTGGCTCAGGAATGTCAAATTGGCAATCTCTTACGACAAGCTGGGGTATCTTCTTACCACCAAAGCTCCCCCCGTCCCAGGTCCCACCTCCAGCGTCGCGGATAAGGAAATCCGTAAGACTTGGGAGATTGACAGCGCGAAGGCCAGATGCCTCGTACTTGCCTCGATGGACAACGACCATCAGAGGAGGCACGAGAATATGGATTTGGAATCCATATTCCTTCATACAAAAGAACTGTATGGAGAGCAGTCTCGTATCGCAAGATACGAAGTGTCGAAGAAGTTATTTTCGACAAAGTTGGCCGTCGGATCATCGGTAGCGGACCACGTGCTTAAGATGATTGGCTACACTGAGGAGCTCGCGGAACTTGGGACCACGTTGGACAGTGAACTCTATACGGATATAATTCTCCAGTCCCTTCCATCCACTTACGCCCAGTTCATACTGAATTTCAACTTGCACGAAAAGGAAGTTGAACTTTCAGAACTCCTCAACCTGCTGAGGAGCGCAGAGGGCACCCTACAGAAGGGTAGGGAAACACCCGCTTTGTTTGTAGGAGGATCTTCTTCCTCTAGGTCCAAGGCGAAAGCCAAGGGAAAGAGGAAGAAAGCCCCCGCCAAACCAAGAGGCGGTGTTAGTAAAGTGGGTACGAAGGGAAAGGAAAAGGCAACAAAGATTGCGGGGAAGCTTATTGGAAAGGAAGAGTGCTTCTATTGTCACAAGAGTGGACACTGGAAGAAAGATTGCAGGGCTTGCAAAGCCAGGACACAGGAACTGAAGCAGGTTGCGGCTTCAGCTTCAGGTGTGTATGTTATTGAAAACTGTCTTTCTATAAACTCTACTTCCTGGGTATTGGATACCGGATCAGGATCTCATATCTGTAATTCTTTGCAGGCGTTGAGAAACCGTAGGGTTTTGAAGGCAGGTGACATGACCCTCAGAGTTGCGAACGGAGCTAGCATGGATGCTAAAGCCGTGGGGGACTATCACCTGGGAATGTCAGATGGGCATGTTTTGGTTTTGCGTAATTGCTTTTTTGTACCCAACGCAACTTGTAATATCATTTCTGTATCTTTGGTTTCTAAAGAAGGTTATGAATTTGCGTTTGTAAGTAATGTTGTTAACATTCACCTTAATCAAGTTCTGATTGGGTCAGGTACATTGAGCAATGGTATATACGTATTAAACCAACCACAGATTTTCAATGTCCAGAATACACACAAAAGAAAGTCTCCAGATATCAATCAGACTTTCTTATGGCATTGTAGACTGGGTCACATCAATGAGAGAAGGTTGACTAAGTTACATACAGAAGGATATTTGGATCCGTTCGAATATCAATCGTATGCCACTTGTCAATCCTGTCTCAAAGGAAAGATGACAAAGACTCCGTTCACTGGACACGGAGTAAGAGCGAGCGAGCTCTTGGGACTCGTACACAGCGACGTGTGCGGTCCAATGTCTACACATGCGCGAAGCGGTTATTCTTACTTCATTACTTTTACGGATGATTTTTCAAGATACGGTTATGTCTTCTTAATGAAACATAAGTCCGAAGCTTTTGAAAAATTCCAGGAATTTAAGAATGAAGTAGAAAAACAAACCGGCAAAAGTATCAAGATTCTAAGATCGGATCGAGGTGGAGAATACTTAAGTGCCGAGTTCCTGAATTACTTAAAAGAGAATGGGATTCTCTCTCAGCTTACTCCTCCATACACCCCGCAACATAACGGTGTATCGGAGAGACGGAACCGAACCCTATTGGATATGGTACGGTCCATGATGAGTAACGCTGAGTTACCGCGATCATTCTGGGGGTATGCGCTAGAATCAGCTGCGTACCTTTTGAACCGAGTTCCTACTAAGACTGTGCCTACTACACCATATGAGATGTGGTGTGGGAAGAGACCCCATCTCAGTCACATTAAGACTTGGGGAAGTCCAGCTTTTGTTAAAAAGCAACATGCGGACAAGCTCGAGGCACGCTCAGTACTGTGTAAGTTTGTGGGATATCCAAAGAATTCCAAGGGATATCTCTTCTACTACGAAGAGGAACAAAAAGTTCTTGTTTCTCGTCATGCCCACTTTCTAGAACATCAGTTCTTAGAAAAAGAATTAAGTGGGAGCGCAGTAGAACTGGAAGAAATTCCAGAACCACAGACTATTACTGAAAGCTTAGTGGAACCAGAGGGTTCAAATGAACAGGACATTCCTACGCCGCTCCGCAGGAGTAGTAGGCAGTCTCATCCGCCCGAGAGATACTACGGTTTTCTGATAGACGGGGATAGAGAGGATTGCATCATAGACTATGATGAGCCTACTAGCTTCCAGCAGGCCGTTCAGAGCGTTGACTCGGTAAAATGGCTGGATGCAATGCGGACCGAAATGGAGTCCATGTACACTAACAAAGTATGGACGTTGGACATTGCTCCAGACGGGGTAAAACCCGTAGGATGCAAGTGGATCTTCAAAAGGAAGATTGGTGTAGATGGACAGGTTGAGACCTATAAAGCTAGACTTGTAGCAAAGGGTTTCCGTCAAAGACCTGGCTTGGACTATGACGAAACCTTTTCTCCAGTGGCTATGCTGAAATCCATTCGGATCCTTCTTGCCATTGCTGCCTTCCACGATTATGAAATTTGGCAGATGGACGTAAAAACCGCTTTTCTAAATGGAAATTTAGAGGAGTGTGTCTATATAGATCAGCCAGAGGGTTTCATTCAGAGTGGGAGCAGCGGAAAGGTGTGCAAGTTGCTTAAGTCCATCTATGGACTAAAGCAGGCATCGCGGAGTTGGAACATCTGTTTTGATGAGACGGTCAAGGAATTTGACTTTATCAAAAATCCAGATGAACCATGCATCTATAGTAGATTTGTAGCGAGAACTGTAGTATTCCTTGTTTTATACGTGGATGACATTCTCTTAATAGGAAATGACATTCCTATGCTACAATCTGTCAAGGGTTTCTTGTCACAAAGGTTCTCCATGAAAGACCTGGGTGATGCCTCTTACATCCTGGGGATCCGGATCCATCGTGATAGATCCAAGAGGATATTAGGACTTTCACAGTCCAGGTACATCGACACCGTACTGAAAAGATTCAGCATGGAAGATTCCAAGCGCGGTAACCTACCGGCTTGTCACGGGATCACCCTCTCTAAAGAGATGTCTCCCAAGACTGATTTGGAGAGGGATCACATGTCTATTATACCCTACGCTTCTGCGGTAGGCTCTATAATGTATGCGATGTTGTGTACCAGACCGGATGTAGCTTATGCACTGAGTGTAGTAAGCCGGTATCAGTCAAACCCTGGGGAGAAACATTGGATAGCGGTAAAGAACATTCTCAAGTACCTGAGGAGGACTAAGGAGATGTTCTTGGTGTATGGCGGAAAAGACCTCCAGATTGAGGCCTTTGCTGACTCCAGCTTCCAGAGTGACAAGGATGATTCCAAGTCCATGTCGGGTTTTGTCTTTACCCTCAATGGAGGGGCGGTGTGTTGGAAGAGTTCCAAACAGGAAACCGTTGCAGACTCGACTATGGAAGCGGAATACATCGCTGCATCTGATGCCGCAAAAGAAGCTGTCTGGATAAGGAAGTTCTTAAAAGAACTTCAGGTGGTTCCATCCATTGTTGACCCAGTACCTCTGTATTGCGACAACAACGGGGCTATAGCTTTAGCAAAGGAACCCAGGTCCCATCAGAGATCCAGGCACATCTTGAGGCGGTATCACCTGATCAGGGAGATCGTGGATCGCAAGGAGATCGAGGTTCGGAGGGTTGCTTCAGAAGAGAACACTGCAGATCCATTCACCAAGGCCCTACCCCAGACTCAGTTCGAGCGGCTGATCGAGATGATAGGTCTTCGATACGCCAGTTCATGGCCTTAGTGCAAGTGGGAGATTGTTAGTGTATATGCCCTAGAGGCCATTACTGTATCATACTAGTTTGTATATTACTTGATGGAAGCTTGGGATATTCACCTTGTATAAACAATCTTGCTCAATATAGTAGTATGCTACTTGGTTTGTTTCTACTTTAATGTGTACTTGTGTTTATTTCAGTATATCACTTATACGCATTAGTGGAGCCCTTAGGATCTTTTCTTGATTACCAGCGTTGTGATGGCAGTCACACTAGTGGGGGCTGGGTAATCTATAGGCACATCCTTATACAGGTCCCTAGTCGTAGGACTATCGAGACAGGGCATCGATACTCCGGAGTAGACTAGCGTATGCGCTTCTCATCCCAGTATGGGAGATGGTCTGTCCCACAGCCATCAGTACGTCGTACTGGAGATAGTATACGGGTGCTCGTTGGGTTACGAGTACACTGGACAGGACTCGTCGGGAACTGACAGGTTGGTATTATACCTATCGTCAGTTATCAGTTCCCAGGTGACATGAGTACAGCTTAGTCCGCTGACTTGACACTGGCACTTCGCCTCGAGTGTGTTCCCACTGCACTTTGATCACTACCCTACCACGGCTCAAAGGAGTCGTGCAAACAGGTGGTGGTTGGGTGCAGTCCCGAAACACTTGGAGGCGGTGACGGTTAGACAGGATTCGTCTCTCCCGGTATTGGGGGTTGACATCGCGCTGTGTCTAGGAGAGCCATTACACGAGTAGTCCCTGGCCAGGGCAAGCGAGATATACTGGTAGGTTCCAGTGTTATCTCAGGGTGTTTTGGGCTTCACTCCGACACGACTTGTACCGCTATTGGGGGACTGACGTTTTACCGCCCCCTAGGCCCGACATGCGATGTATCAGACGAACAGACCGGACTGTACGGAGAATGTCACATTCAGACTCAGTAGGAGTTCAGATGGGGTTTCACCTCGTCAGCCTTCTTGTCGGCATCTACCTGGGGACCGTTACGCACAGCTAGTGCCGCTTGCGGTCTGTGGTTAAACCCACTGCCAGCGTAGTGTCGAGTCTTTAGAGTCCCACACAGAGGGTATTCGCCTCTGGGCAAAACAGAGTAGAGGTCGCATGGTTTTGCGACAGGGTTCGTTCTCATCCGCGCACTTGTGCACGTTTGGAGTCCGGACGGATTATACTGGCAGGCTCTGGTTTGAGCCAGATACCGGTATATGTTTTGGGGTTGCTTTTATCTCTTGGTATTCTTGTTCCTCGAAACGAGAATACAGGTGTGTATGCACAGTTGCTTGAGGCGGAGGATGAGGTTTTTCATTAGGGTTTCGGAACGGGTGCGTATGCACAGTTAACAGTCTTCATTTTCCAAACCCTAATGGATTTATATATTATCTAATAGTAATTAAATGAGAATTATGTTATGGTTGTTTTTTTGTTGACTTGTTGACCATGGTTGACTTGTTGACCATTGACCACCATCATGCTTTGAAAGATCCTCCTTGATTCATGCTTACACTTCATTTAAAGAAGCATGATAGTGGTCATTCCAAAATTACCATCAACTATTCTTATTTAATGAGTACTACTGAGTTTCCTGTTTCCTTTTGGGAGTTATGCGCTTGAGAAGCTGCATACCTATTGAATAGGTTCGAATCAAATCAGTTACCTACCACTTCATATGTGATATGGAAAGGGAAGAGCCCATGTCTTAAGCTAGTTAAGATTTGAGGTTGACCGGCCTATGTCTAAAAGCAAAATCCGGACAAACTCGAGGCAAGATCTGTTATGTACAACTGGAAAGGTTCCAGCTATGCAAACTACAGCAGATGATTTGATAAAGCCAAAGGATTCAATAGTTACCAACGAACCTCAGCCTCTCCGCCGATCTAGTAGGGTTCCTAACCCGCCTGAGAGATACTTCGGTTTCTCTATGACAGTGGGAGCGAGGATTGCATCATAAGATGATGACCCAACTAGTTTCGAGCTGGCCATCAGGAGTAGGACTCTTTAAGAATGGCTGGATGCTTAGTGAACTGAGATGGAATCCTCATACACCAGCAAAGTATGGACTTTGGTTGCTATATCTGAAGGGTTAAATCCCCATCAGGAGCAAGTATATCTTGAGAAGATTACTTGGTGTAGATGGAAAAGTTGAGACTTTCAAAGCTAGACTTGTTAAAGCTTTTTGTCATCGACCAGGCGTGGATAATGATGAAACCTTTTCAAGTAGCTATGCTTAAGTCCATCCAGATCCTACTTACCACGGCTACATACCATGACTACGATATCTGGCGGTTGGGTGTCATGACTGCTTGTCTAAATGATGTTTTGGAAGAGAGCGTCTATAAGTACACAGCCAGAGGGCTTCGTAGACAGTGGGAGCAGTGGAAACGTGTGCAAGATGCTTTATAGGATAAAGCAGGTATCGCGGAGTTGGAACATCTGTTTTGATGTATTAGTCAAACAGTTTGACATCATCAAAATAGTAGATGAACCTTATATAAACAAAAAGGTAGTAGGGAGTATAGTGACGATCCTCGTAGAGTACGTGGATGACATGCTCTTGATAGGGAAGGAGTTTCCTATGCTACGCTCGGTCAATCTCCGCTCATCACAATGATTCTCCATATAGGATCAAAGTGATACCTCCTAAATCCTGGGTTTTGGATCTATGAGATAGATCTAAATAGATGTTAGGATTCTCACTAGTTGTAGTGAGATGGTATCAACCGATCCTAGGGAGAATCGCTGGAAGGGTTCCAGGGTGATAAAGACGACTGAATGTCAGTCGCAGGCATTGTCTTTACCCTCAGTGGAGGGACGGTATGTTGGAAGAGTTCCAAGCTATATACCGTGGCATACTAGACGATAAAGGCAGGATACATCGCTACTTAAGATGCTACCAAAGAGGCAGTCTGGGTGTATATTGGTTCATGAGATGAACTACGTTCCAACCATTGTGAGACAATGGAGTTATGGCTTATGCCAAGGAACGCCGGTCCCATCAGTGATCCAGACATATTCTAAGGCAGTGTCACCTGATCATGGAGATGGTTGATCTCCAGGGGATCGAGGTCAGGAGAGTAGACTCAGAGGACAACACAGCGGATCCACTCACAAAGGCCTGTTCCCAGAGAGAGATTTTTATAGGATGGTTGAGTATGAGATACTACAACCACTGCTATCAGATGGCCCTAGTGCAAGTGGGAGATTGTTAGTTATATGTATGCCCTAGAGGCCATTACTGTACATAGGATGTATATTGTAGTGGATGCTTGGACATATATAGGGAGGACTTTCTTGCTCGACATGATAGTATGCTATCTGGTTGCTCTTTACCTTAACGTGTACACTGATTGTCTCTCTATTACATGTTGGTAAAGCCCTTAGGATGTGTACTTGACTACCTGGACTATGATGCGGATCATACTAGTGGGGACATGGTAGTCCATAAGTACATCCTTCAAAGTCCCTAGTCGTGGGTGTATCGAGACGGGGCATCGATATACCAGAGTAGACTAGCGTATACCTTCTCGACCCATACAGATGGGCGATGGATGATCCCATATCCATTGGTGTTTGACATCAGAGATGATATACGGGTGCTCAGTAGAGACTGGGTACACTGGACGGACTCGCCGAGAACTCCCAGATGGTATTATACCTTACGTCAGATGGCAGTTCTCTGGTGACACTGGTACAGAGTAGTCTGTTGACCCGAGATCGTCATAGAGTCTTGTGTATTTCCCACTGTGCTTTGATTTCCACCTTACCACGTCCAACAGGGCGTGCAAAACGGTGTCTTTTGGGTACAGTCCCGAATCACATGGAGGCAATGAGCGATAGGAGGGGATTCGTCTCTCCCGGTATAGGGAATTGATGTTGCGCTGTGTTCGATTGGCTATAACCGGAAATCCCTAGCCAGGGTTGCTGAGATTTACTGGTAAGTGTTACCAGTAGTTTCTCGAATTGTTATAGACCTCATATCGACACGACTTATCGAGCTATTGGGGTCTGACGTTTACCACCCCTAGGCGAGATATGCGACATATCAGACGATCAGACCGGACTGTACGGTAAGTGTTACTGGTTGGATTCACAGGAGTATGAGAGGGCTTGCTCGTCGATCTTCTGATCGCTCAATACCCGGGTGGCCGTTACGTTTAGCAGACCGCTTGCGGCTTGTGGATGTTTGATATGATCATCATCCGCTGCCGGCGTATTGACGAGTCTTTAGAGTCCTACACAGAGGTTTCCTGGCTCAAGCGAAACGAAATAGGAGCGCATATGAGATATGTGCGGGACCGAGAATAATGCGTGTATGTGATACCGTATTCTATTCTCGCGATGAATGTATCGATATGGTTGTATGCGATATAACCTAGTTATCGAATCAAGGATTGATTCGGTAAGCCGATACATAGGATACTAGTCGGTTATATGCGATATGACCGGATCATTAAATCAAGTGTTGATTTAATGATTTAATGTATAATTATATATTTGATATATTACTTTTCATTAACTAGTATCGGTTCACTTTAAATAGATTTTCTCACTCGGATGTGCACATCGTATATGTGATATACGTTTGTGCACTTGGATGTATCATGTTTGATGATACATGTTTACTTGAGCTTGTGTAAAGAATAAACCATGGTTTTATGAATGGTTAGGGTTTTGATTTCTTATTCATTTATTCTTTTGGGAAATGAAAGGATAATGAACAAAATGGTTTCTTCTTTATTTCTTTCTTGAAGCTTCATGAAGACTTTGACCAAGTGACCATTTTGTCTCATGCTCAACCCTAACCATTCCACTTAACCATGATTCATTCACTACACTTGACCATGGTTTGATTATGATAAGTATTCATTTTTCTTTTCAATTTAAATTAACACTTATCATATTCTTTCTTTCTTCTTCTTCTTCTTCACTTGAAGAAAGCTTGCTTCATCAATGGCAACTTGAGCAAATGAGTGAGAAATCCAATTCTAAAGTGAACCCACTTCCTATTTCTTCATCCTCTACCTCTTGCCAAGTAGTAGAGTGTGTTTTCTTCACAAGTTTCATGACTTGGTGAAGTGGGAGCTTGATCTAGTGATGCCTCGACGTAGATCATCTTCGGCACGAAGCCGACGACCTTGCCCGCCCATTTCTCCGATGAAGCCGATGCTAGAGTCCGGGATGCGATTTGGACAGCGAGGAGACTTCATTGCGGAGCTATGGAGATGGAGATCCGGATCTACAAAGGTTGTATTTCCGTTTCCTTTAGTTTAGTTGTAAACTAGTTGCTTTGGTCGCCTAGATTTCTAGTTAACGATCCGTAGTCTAGGGTTTCTCGGCACCGTAAATTTTGAAATTGGCATGGTTGATGCCTTGTGAGACCTCTTGAGAGTGCCTAAGAACCCTACAGTGGTATCAGAGCCTAACTAGATCCTTAGGCTATGCGTAGACGAAGTTTAAAACCCGAACGAACCCGAAACCCTAACACAAACATGCTCTTTGGACTTTTTCCAAAATCTGGAGTTTTTCGATATTAAAAATATGCAGAAAAATCAGCAGGGAATTGTATGAATTACTGTGAAGCCCGTACCCATGAATCCACCAAAGTGCGGCGGAACCGCGGCGGTTCCGCGGCCGTATGATGACGTCATCTTCCCATTTTTGCACAGTAATTCCTCTTTTCTGGTGTTGGATTTTCTGGGAATTTTTAATATTTATTCAAGATTTGAATTTTTTGGGTTGTTTTGGGGATTCGTATGTTTGATCGGATTATCAAATTTTGTCTGTGTGGCTTTCCGGATATTTTAGAGTACGTTAAAAAGTTCGACCGGATATAAGTACCCAATTTTTCCCCTGTCGGGAAATTTCCAAGTGTAGGATCTTTCCGTAGTTTAACGACGTTCTAAGTAGTGCAAGTAACGCGATGGTCCCTCTAGAAGACAAAAAACCTTAACTCGATTATGTGACCGTCTTGAACTGTCCTTTGAACCTTCGGGTTTAGGGCAGTACGGCGTGCCACATGTGAGGCGTTGGCTTGACCCTTCTACGGCTGGACCGTTGGTACTGAGGCACGAACTGAATGTTTTTAGACTTGTTTCATGTGTTGATCTGTATCGGGAAAACTTGGGTGTTTGACTGTTCGATTGAAAAGTTTAACATTTTCTATTTATCTGGAATGGGATACAATAATTGGAATTCAAAATAAGTTATGAGATAACTGAATGAATATTATAAACATAGCAGTTTAGTCTCACTTGATCGGTTGCTACGGAATTTTAATGTGATCAAAAGTCCGTCGCAATCACGTAGCGTACGCGGATACTCGCCGGGTAAACTTAATAGACAGCCTCACTCCATAGCCCCGACCAAGTGACTGTAGGAGAACCCCGTCGCTGAAAGCATCCGTTCGGGTGCTCGCGGTAGCGGTGTTGCGCCTTGGTGCACTTCGTCGACGGTATCGGGGGTGCAGCCGTCTACTGAAGTTTGCGACGAGCATTCGATCAGGATGTCGGGAATCTTGTTGAATTGCCCGACTTGGTATTGAAAAGAGTTTTCGATTTTGAGACTAAAATGCGTGGTTTATAATTGTTAGGCATGCGATGTCTAAGGAATTCATTTGGTCAGGCATGCGATGTCTGAGGTGGTTGCGGATTCCAACTGTTGTAGTTTTACACTTTCTTTTCTGTGACCGTAAGTGTAATATGTGATATCGCCGGTTTCGTTGCTATATGTCAACAACAATTGGGATGTGCATATTTACTTACGTTGATGACATGTGATGTTATGTGTTGCTGGATATGTTATATTGGATCGTCGTGTTTGAATAGCCGGGGTTTTTTATGTGAGATGAGTGTTTTTCATTTTCATTCATGTAAAAACTTGTATGTAATATTCTTTTATTGGGGCACTTCCAGGTTGCGGAAGATGTCACCGTTTGTATATTATTTACTTTTCCGCACTAGGATAGACCCAAGGAGGGGAGCACAAGTAACCGGGTTCTGGAGTCCAGTGGGAGACCAACTCGAGGAGTCGAGTCCGGGTCTTCTAACTCTAGAATTGGTAGGGTTGCTTGCCGCTCTCGTAGGGGTCTTGGGGTGTGGGTTTGGCTATTCATCGTGACCATGGAATCCGTGTTTTATACTGGCTCGTATTGAAAACACGGACGTCCTAGTATATCCAATATTTCATATGATTCTTCTGCTGCGATATCTGTGATGTGATCATGTGATATGTTCTGTGATGGATATTGTATATAGTATATATGATATATTATATAGGCGTTACTTATGTTTTACACCCGCGCTAGCCTTGCCCCGCTCTGCCGTTAGTTACCTAACCTAACGGTGCACGAGGGGACATCGAGGCGAATGCGGATGGCATAAGTGTACGTCGTATTTATCTGTGATGTTTAGGTACTTAAATGATGGGACTTCATTAATGAGATTAATGAAAAGAAAAGAAACCTAAGATGTTGTAGAATCGAATTTCAAAATAAAACAGGTAGCTACAGTCCTTGCTTTGCACAGCGGTATATGTGATATATCCTGCACCTTATTCGATGAGGAAAGGACCGAGATCCCTTCACCGGGAGTGACTCCTTTAGCAATAACTGGCAGATGCTACACACTCGGTTTGTCTTTTGATTGCTTTTAAGTGTTTTTACTTTGCACAGTGATATATATGATATATCCCGCACCTCATTCGACGAGGAAAGGACCGACGATCCCTTCACCGGGAGTAACTCCTTTAGCAAAACTAGAAAAGCCTCAAGAGCACTCCATTTTAAAATCATTTGATTCTACAACGATATCAAGTTCATTACGCAATAGGTTTTCAGAAAAACCTGTCGTAGCCCTCCGTCATTTCAGATAAGTACTAGTTAGTATTCGTGCTACGGTTGTTTGGCTTCCGTCAAGGCGTAGTGTACGGTAGCTAACTAGTGCTTATCTGCTAGCATATGATGCGATTGGATTAGGGTATTCGTACGGCGTTGTTTGGCCTCCGTCAAGGGTCGTGCGGGTGGGTTTAATTCAATCAGGAAATGACGGGTTGAACTTGACTAGCGGACTATGGGTTGTTTGGCCTCCGTCAAGATCATAGGACGCTAGTGGCAAAATATTATCGGGAATTTCAAGTGTTGAAATTTGCAATGAGATTGCATACCTTCTATGAGATAGTTGGATCCCGATACCCGCTGCGAGTAAGAGTTACTCCTGGGAGAGTTTTATACATTACAATTAGCCGATCAAGTAGGTGTCTAGAAAGGTGTTAACGGGGTTACGCCTTTGGGAAAACGAGGTTTACTGTAATTAGGTTCGTGCAAAAGCACGGGGGACCTCCCTCAAAGTACCGACACTGGCCTGGCTGAAAGATTGGCGAACTTGTAATGTGTAATTAATCCCGGCTAGTCTTTCCTTTTAGGGTTTGAAGGAAGATTTGATAAAAAGCAGTGGGAGCCATCCTGATTAGATAAAATAAAAACCAATCTATTCTTGCAAGAGCGCATGCTGAGTGTTTTCTTCTCTCTCTCTCCTGGTAGCGACCATGTCACGCCTTAATCAAGATAATAATACGGATTATTGACCGAACCCGCTTGTTATACCGAGCTGGGGAACGTTGGTCCCGCTCCAACTTATAATTGTTATAAGACAGAGCAGGAAATTGGGGATTACCAGAATTCCCTTGCCGCCCAAATGAAGAGAGTGCATGCTGATGCATCATCTTCGGGTGTGTTCATTACAGAGAACTGTTTCTCAGTATCCTTTACATCCTGGGTATGTGATACCAGATCAGGATCCCAGATATGTAATCTGTTACATAGGGCTACAGAAAGGTAGAGAACTGAGAACGGGTGATAAGTTTCATGAGACAGAAAACGGGGCAAGTGTTGCAGCCAAGTCTGTTGGTCACTGTCACCCTGTATTACCAATACATTGATTCTGAACGAATGTTATTAGATACCAAACCTGATATACAAAATCATATCAGTCTCTTTACAAGTAAAGAAACGATAAAATTTTGTATTGTTGGATAATGTTTTGAACATTTCCTATATCAAAAGTTGATCGGTTCAGGCACGTTATCTAAAAGCATTGATGTTCTAAATCAAACTACAGTTCCTAGTATACAGAACACACACAAGAGGAAGAGTTCAGAAATGAATGAATCCTTCTTGAGGCATTGTAGACTAGGTCATATCAATGTGACCCGACTAGCTGAAGTTACATGTAGATGCATATTTAAATCAGTTTGAATCTACATCTTATGAAACTTGCCAGTCATGTCACAAAGATAAAATGACCTCAGCTCTGTTTATTGGAAACGGAGAAAGAGTTAGCAAACTCTTGGGATGATACATGTTGATGTATGAAGGTCCCCTGTCTACACATGCCAAGACCGGTTCTTTGTATTTCATTACATTCTCTGATAATCTCTCAAGATTCAGACATATGTTCCTGTTGAAACACAAGTCCGAACCTTTTGAGATATTCACAGAATATAAGTTAGAAGTAGAGAACCAAAATAAGGGTATAAGTATTATGTCCTTTGATGAGATCAAGGAGGAGAATACTTGAGCACGGAATTTCTGGACTATTCTAAAGGAGAATGAGATTCTCTCTCAGCATTACTCCTCCGTATACACCATAGCACGATGGTGTATCGGGGCGGAGCAATAACACCCTATATGATAAGGTGTGCTCTATAATGAGTACTACTGAGTTTCCTGTTTCCTTTTGGGAGTTATGCGCTTGAGAAGCTGCATACCTATTGAATAGGTTCGAATCAAATCAGTTACCTACCACTTCATATGTGATATGGAAAGGGAAGAGCCCATGTCTTAAGCTAGTTAAGATTTGAGGTTGACCGGCCTATGTCTAAAAGCAAAATCCGGACAAACTCGAGGCAAGATCTGTTATGTACAACTGGAAAGGTTCCAGCTATGCAAACTACAGCAGATGATTTGATAAAGCCAAAGGATTCAATAGTTACCAACGAACCTCAGCCTCTCCGCCGATCTAGTAGGGTTCCTAACCCGCCTGAGAGATACTTCGGTTTCTCTATGACAGTGGGAGCGAGGATTGCATCATAAGATGATGACCCAACTAGTTTCGAGCTGGCCATCAGGAGTAGGACTCTTTAAGAATGGCTGGATGCTTAGTGAACTGAGATGGAATCCTCATACACCAGCAAAGTATGGACTTTGGTTGCTATATCTGAAGGGTTAAATCCCCATCAGGAGCTAGTATATCTTGAGAAGATTACTTGGTGTAGATGGAAAAGTTGAGACTTTCAAAGCTAGACTTGTTAAAGCTTTTTGTCATCGACCAGGCGTGGATAATGATGAAACCTTTTCAAGTAGCTATTCTTAAGTCCATCCAGATCCTACTTACCACGGCTACATACCATGACTACGATATCTGGCGGTTGGGTGTCATGACTGCTTTTCTAAATGATGTTTTGGAAGAGAGCGTCTATAAGTACACAGCCAGAGGGCTTCGTAGACAGTGGGAGCAGTGGAAACGTGTGCAAGATGCTTTATAGGATAAAGCAGGTATCGCGGAGTTGGAACATCTGTTTTGATGTATTAGTCAAACAGTTTGACATCATCAAAATAGTAGATGAACCTTGTATAAACAAAAAGGTAGTAGGGAGTATAGTGACGATCCTCGTAGAGTACGTGGATGACATGCTCTTGATAGGGAAGGAGTTTCCTATGCTACGCTTGGTCAATCTCCGCTCATCACAATGATTCTCCATATAGGATCAAAGTGATACCTCCTAAATCCTGGGTTTTGGATCTATGAGATAGATCTAAATAGATGTTAGGATTCTCACTAGTTGTAGTGAGATGGTATCAACCGATCCTAGGGAGAATCGCTGGAAGGGTTCCAGGGTGATAAAGACGACTGAATGTCAGTCGCAGGCATTGTCTTTACCCTCAGTGGAGGGACGGTATGTTGGAAGAGTTCCAAGCTATATACCGTGGCATACTAGACGATAAAGGCAGGATACATCGCTACTTAAGATGCTACCAAAGAGGCAGTCTGGGTGTATATTGGTTCATGAGATGAACTACGTTCCAACCATTGTGAGACAATGGAGTTATGGCTTATGCCAAGGAACGCCGGTCCCATCAGTGATCCAGACATATTCTAAGGCAGTGTCACCTGATCATGGAGATGGTTGATCTCCAGGGGATCGAGGTCAGGAGAGTAGACTCAGAGGACAACACAGCGGATCCACTCACAAAGGCCTGTTCCCAGAGAGAGATTTTTATGGGATGGTTGAGTATGAGATACTACAACCACTGCTATCAGATGGCCCTAGTGCAAGTGGGAGATTGTTAGTTATATGTATGCCCTAGAGGCCATTACTGTACATAGGATGTATATTGTAGTGGATGCTTGGACATATATAGGGAGGACTTTCTTGCTCGACATGATAGTATGCTATCTGGTTGCTCTTTACCTTAACGTGTACACTGATTGTCTCTCTATTACATGTTGGTAAAGCCCTTAGGATGTGTACTTGACTACCTGGACTATGATGCGGATCATACTAATGGGGACATGGTAGTCCATAAGTACATCCTTCAAAGTCCCTAGTCGTGGGTGTATCGAGACGGGGCATCGATATACCAGAGTAGACTAGCGTATACCTTCTCGACCCATACAGATCGGCGATGGATGATCCCATATCCATTGGTGTTTGACATCAGAGATGATATACGGGTGCTCAGTAGAGACTGGGTACACTGGACGGACTCGCCGAGAACTCCCAGATGGTATTATACCTTACGTCAGATGGCAGTTCTCTGGTGACACTGGTACAGAGTAGTCTGTTGACCCGAGATCGTCATAGAGTCTTGTGTATTTCCCACTGTGCTTTGATTTCCACCTTACCACGTCCAACAGCGCGTGCAAAACGGTGTCTTTTGGGTACAGTCCCGAATCACATGGAGGCAATGAGCGATAGGAGGGGATTCGTCTCTCCCGGTATAGGGAATTGATGTTGCGCTGTGTTCGATTGGCTATAACCGGAAATCCCTAGCCAGGGTTGCTGAGATTTACTGGTAAGTGTTACCAGTAGTTTCTCGAATTGTTATAGACCTCATATCGACACGACTTATCGAGCTATTGGGGTCTGACGTTTACCACCCCTAGGCGAGATTTGCGACATATCAGACGATCAGACCGGACTGTACGGTAAGTGTTACTGGTTGGATTCACAGGAGTATGAGAGGGCTTGCTCGTCGATCTTCTGATCACTCAATACCCGGGTGGCCGTTACGTTTAGCAGACCGCTTGCGGCTTGTGGATGTTTGATATGATCATCATCCGCTGCCGGCGTATTGACGAGTCTTTAGAGTCCTACACAGAGGTTTCCTGGCTCAAGCGAAACGAAATAGGAGCGCATATGAGATATGTGCGGGACCGAGAATAATGCGTGTATGTGATACCGTATTCTATTCTCGCGATGAATGTATCGATATGGTTGTATGCGATATAACCTAGTTATCGAATCAAGGATTGATTCGGTAAGCCGATACATAGGATACTAGTCGGTTATATGCGATATGACCGGATCATTAAATCAAGTGTTGATTTAATGATTTAATGTATAATTATATATTTGATATATTACTTTTCATTAACTAGTATCGGTTCACTTTAAATAGATTTTCTCACTCGGATGTGCACATCGTATATGTGATATACGTTTGTGCACTTGGATGTATCATGTTTGATGATACATGTTTACTTGAGCTTGTGTAAAGAATAAACCATGGTTTTATGAATGGTTAGGGTTTTGATTTCTTATTCATTTATTCTTTTGGGAAATGAAAGGATAATGAACAAAATGGTTTCTTCTTTATTTCTTTCTTGAAGCTTCATGAAGACTTTGACCAAGTGACCATTTTGTCTCATGCTCAACCCTAACCATTCCACTTAACAATGATTCATTCTCTACACTTGACCATGGTTTGATTATGATAAGTATTCATTTTTCTTTTCAATTTAAATTAACACTTATCATATTCTTTCTTTCTTCTTCTTCTTCTTCACTTGAAGAAAGCTTGCTTCATCAATGGCAACTTGAGCAAATGAGTGAGAAATCCAATTCTAAAGTGAACCCACTTCCTATTTCTTCATCCTCTACCTCTTGCCAAGTAGTAGAGTGTGTTTTCTTCACAAGTTTCATGACTTGGTGAAGTGGGAGCTTGATCTAGTGATGCCTCGACGTAGATCATCTTCGGCACGAAGCCGACGACCTTGCTCGCCCATTTCTCCGATGAAGCCGATGCTAGAGTCCGGGATGCGATTTGGACAGCGAGGAGACTTCATTGCAGAGCTATGGAGGTGGAGATCCGGATCTACAAAGGTTGTATTTCCGTTTCCTTTAGTTTAGTTGTAAACTAGTTGCTTTGGTCGCCTAGATTTCTAGTTAACGATCCGTAGTCTAGGGTTTCTCGGCACCGTAAATTTTGAAATTGGCATGGTTGATGCCTTGTGAGACCTCTTGAGAGTGCCTAGGAACCCTACAAATTTTTCTTTAAATAGAGCTTTGCTCTGATTGGGTGCGCTGCCTTGGGCGCTGCGCTGATACATCTGCGCCTGACACGTGGCGTTTTCCGCAGCGCAAATAATCTGAAGCGTTGCTTCATTTATTAAATTTTTAAATTTTCAAAGCAGAGCTTTGCTCTGATTGGGGTAAACAAATGCCCCCCCACCGTTGCGCTTACGTGGCCCCAAACATGAGCGCAACGGTGGCGGAATTCCAACCGCCGTGACAACTTTCGGAAGTCGAAGAGACACTCGATGCCTATAAATAGGACCTTTGGTCCCCCACAGATGCTTATCATCTTTCAGATTTTTATTTTCAAAAAACTTCAGAGCTTTTCTCTTGCCTTCAAGAACTCCAGAACTTTGCTCTCCTTTCCAAAGTTTTTTAGAAAAACTTTAGGTAAAATTGATTCTTCGATTAAATTAATTTTAATTAATCTTAACCAGCAGAGCTTTGCTCTCATAGATCTTTTGATCTAAAGAGATCCCCATTGGGGTTTCACTAGCGGAGCTTTGCTCATTTTCAAAGTTAGAAACTTTAAGCAAAATTAATGTAAATCAAATTAATTTAAATTAATCTCAGTCAAAGAGCTTTGCTCTCACAGATCTTTTGGTCTAAAGAGATCCCCATTGGGGTTTCATTAAGCTTTTGTTCATGGGTTTTAATCCCTGAACAGAGGTTTGCTCTCTAGGAATTTAGCCCTCTATGTATATTATTTTTCTTCTATCGTTAATCTTCTTGTGGTACTTCCTCCAGGCATAATAGCGGTGCATCTATACAGTTTGCATGAGTTTATCACCTATGACGATATCTGCGTACAGGGTCGTCAACAAAACTAGGAGTTTACAGACGTTCAATGTGCAGAGGTCATGGGTCGTCTGAACGCAAGCGGTGGTTGGCTGCTACCCCGTCGTTCGGCTCTCTTGAAAGTCGTGCTGGGAGCAATATGGAGAGTACTTCCGGGTCTTCACGAGGCCCTGCCGCTCAATGCGCTGGATGATGCGGAGGACAAGGTGCATTCAGTATACCTGACGGGGCTGATCTCGAAGAAATGGCGGGACAGCCTCATTGACATCCTACACCGAATCTTCCAGCAGACGACGATAGTTGCTGCTTATCGAAGGACGGGAGGGCTTGCCGAGGATCTTGACACAGAGGAGCGCGAGAGGCTACGCATAAGAATAATTAGAAAGGCCAGAAGAACTCTGGATGGCCTTACTTTTGAATTCCTCAATCCGTGCCCCGGATCTAAGGTTATACCGTTGTAATAATTTGAATAATGTTTCTTATTCATTGCTCTTATGATTGTAAGAATTTTTAGCAATATGAATGGAAACCCTCCTTTTTTTTATTTCGGCTTGTCTTATTTCTCGTCCTGAGTCTTCTGCCCATGCATAAATGAATGCGTCTCGAACGCCTGATCAAATGTAAATCGGATGTTCTTTCTGTAGCTTTCTTCTTTCTCTTATTATCGGCATGCTATCTTAATAAACATGGTTGACGGATAATAGAGCACGCATCTTGACTTTCTTAAGAAATAGCGATGGCTTAGGCCGCAGGTTTAGATATGCTGTCTAAGACTTTTCAACTCTATAAGCCGTGAGGGTCTCATAGAGACTTTTCTCCCTACGGATCGAGAGGATCTCGTAGGTGGGTTTTTCTCCTTAGGAATCGTGAGGATTCCTAAGTGTGGTTTTCTCTTGTAAGTCGTAAGGATCCTACAAGAGATTTTTTTTCTCTTACGAGTCGAAAGGACTTGTAAGCGGTTGTTTCCCTCCTTGTCGAAGTTCGATGTTGGAGAGTGAGACCCGTGGATGGTATGCAAGAGACCGTTTTGGGCCAACTTGCAGGGTCCCAGTGCTTAGGAAACAGGCTTCTTTTATGCCCACTGCCTAAGGCTTTATCTCACGAGTCGAGCCGCCTCAACAATTTTTTCCGCAAGTCGAGACGAATCGAGCGTTTCTCGCAAGAACATCTTAACGTCGCATTTAACCTCTGCTCTTTACGACAGAAGCCCGTTAAGATTGGTGGTACTTAGGGTTTTGGCGATCGTACCGTCGCATAAGCTGATATAGTCCTCGATAGGCAATCGTGCTGTTCGAGTAGCCCTGCGACTGCCGTGTCTCTGATCCCTTCGGGGACTGGACAAGACGTCTTCAAGCAATCCTTCTTGGCAGTTTGACCGTCGGAAGAGCAAGCGTTAGGAATTTGCCATGTCGCTTTTTACTTGAGGTTAGGCTTATTTTGGTGAGCCCCGATGAGTCATAACCACTCCGCGCTGGTGTGGGGATGATCTCCGATAGTCTTTCGGGCCTTATATGAGTTGCCGTCAAGACCCTGAAGCTAGGAATTTGGCCTTTGCTTCGTTTGCTGGCATTGCGTCTGCTGTATCGAGACGAATGTTGCGGTGGGAACTAGGGATTTTGCCGTGGCTCCGTTTGTTTGATGACGTTGCGTCTGCTGGGTCGAGACGAACGTTGGGGTGACATCTCGTCTGCTGTATCGAGACAGACGTCGAGGTTGTCTCTAGGTTGCTGGTGAACCGCCGAGGTTTGGAACTAGGGATTTTGTCGTGGCTCCATTCGTTTAATGACGTCGCGCCTGCTGTGTCGAGACGAACATTGGGGTGACATCTCGTCTACTGTATCGAGACGGACGTCGAGGTTGTCTCTAGGTTGCTGGTGAACCGCCGAGATTTGGAACTAGGGATTTTGCCGTGGCTCCATTCATTTGATGACGTTGCGTCTGAAGTGTCGAGACGAACGTTGGGGTGACATCTCGTCTACTGTACCGAGATGGACGTCGAGGTTGTCTCTAGGTTGCTGGTGAACCGTCGAGATTTGGAACTAGGGATTTTGCCGTGGCTCCATTCGTTTGATGACGTTGCGTCTGCTGTGTCGAGACGAACATTGGGGTGACATCTCGTCTGCTGTATCGAGACGAACGTCAAGGTGGTGACCACTCTGTGCTGGTGCGAGATGATCTCCGATTGTCTTTCCGGTTTTATGTGAGTTACCGTAAAGTCGTTGAAGCTAGGAATGTGGCCTTCGCTTCGTTTGCTTTGTCACGTCCGAATCCCTGTTGGAGGAAGAATGCTGGGGTTGACATTTCGTCTGCTGTATTGAAACGAATGTCGGGGTGGAGCTGGGATTTTGCCGTGGCTCCGTTTGTTTGATTGTTAGGCCGTAGATATTGCCGTTAAGATTTGGCTCTGTTTTCTGATGGAGCATTGGGAAGGAAAGGGTGCCTCCTTCTTTGTTTGTGCCCCTGGATCGTATACAGGGATTGTTGTACTATCACCTGTAGGGCCAAAGTTTCATTCATTCATTTTTTTTTTCATTTTTTTTAAATTTTTTTTATTTCCGTGATGCTCTATCATTTCAGCTTTTATATCGCGAAGGTCGCGATTGCCCAATCATTTCGGCTATTTTTCGCGGTGCCCAATCATTTCGGCTATTTATTTTATTTTTACTCGCTGCTTTTTATTGCGAGTTGCCCAATCATTTCGGCTATTTTGCATGCATACATTTTTACTTGCTGCTTTTTATTGCAAGTTGCCCCATCATTTCGGCTATTTCGTATGCATGTGTGGCTCGCTGATTTTTTATCGCGAGTGTGGAACTTGGAATCTGACACCAATCTAGCATCAGCATCGCTACAACTGGAATATTGCCAGGAGCGAATCATCATTTTCCATGAAGGGACTTGGAATTTGATACCGTTTTAGGCATCAGCATCGCTACAACTGGGATATTGCCAGGAGCGAATCATCATTTTCCTTTGTCGATATCGAACAAAGGGTGGCTTAGTAAACAGGGTTAGGATTCTGTCGACTAAGGTTTTTGACTTCATGAGCCGTAAGGGTCTCATAAAGGTATTTCTCTCTACAAGTCGTGAGGATCTCGTAGGTGTGTTTTCTCCTTAGGGATCATGAGGATTCCTAAGTGTATGTTCCTATGTAAGTCGTAAGGATCTTACAAAAGGGTTTTCTCCTTATAAGTCGAGAGGACTTGCAAGGGTCGTTCACCGTATGGACATATCCCCAGTCACGGATGGGACTTGGTTAGGGAATGTTTATTCGCGCCCGTGGATTGTATACAAGGGTCAGTATCGAGCCGCTTGTAGGGCCATAACGAAAGTTGTGGGGGTTGCTTAAGCACGGGTTTAGGTCTCTGTAACTTAAGACTTTCAAATCTTATGAGCCGTGAGGGTCCCATAAGAGAGTTCTCCTTACGAGTCGTGAGGATCTCGCAAGTGTATTTTCTCCTTAGGAATCGTGGGGATTCCTAAGTGTGTTATTCCCTTGTGAGTCGTAAGGATCTCACGCGGGTGGTTTCTCCTTATAGGGTCGAGAGGCCCCTATAAGTGTTTCTTAACGAGGTTGCGCCCTTTCGGGTTTTCACAAACACTCGCCGGTAGTCCTGCTGTTTTTACTCACGGAGCCCTCTCGGGTTTTCATCCGTGCCCGTTTTGCTTATGGACATACCGTTTTTGTTTTTGTTTTTTTTCTTTCTTTTTATGAGGTCGCGCCCTTTCGGATTTTCACGAACACTCGGTAGTAGTCCTGCTGTTTTTACTCACGGAGCCCTTTCGGGTTTTCATCCGTGTCCGTTTTGCTTATGGACATACCGTTTTTTTTTCTTTTTTTTTACGAGGTCGCGCCCTTTCGGGTTTTCATGAACACTCGCTGGTAGTCCTGCTGTTTTTACTCACGGAGCCCTCTCGGGTTTTCATCCGTGCCCGTTTTGCTTATGGACATACCGTTTTTTTTGTTTTTGTTTTTATTCTTTTTTATTTTTATTTTTTTATCTCGTCAGCCTAAGGATGCTGCGGTATTAGTTTAAAGACGTTTCGGTCTACTATTAGTTTAAGGACGTCTCGGTCCGCTATTAGTTTAAGGACATTTCGGTCCATTGTCACCGTATTTGAGGCGAATATCTGGTTTATTGACTTTTTGGTCTATGAGTCCTTCTCCATGAACGAACATGATGCCCCCGGCGTATCCATCTTCTTCGGAGCGTGCGGTTGTGGCGGACTCACCTTCCAGTTCTCAGACAGCGCAAACTTGCCCTGTTGGTATTGGTCTTCAACCCAAGTTTTTGAAGACGTAGCAGTCTTCGATCAGCTGACCTACTGTTTGGTGGTAAGGGCAATAATTAGGATTATTAATATCGCCTGGCCGCAACGGACGTTTTGGACCTGGCAGATTGATGAGTCTGTCGCACACTGCCAGTTCGAACAGTCCCCTTGTTTTATCTTGCGGAAACGAGTAAGGACGTTTCAACTTTTCCTAGAGGGGTTGCCGCTTGTTGCTTTGGCAAGCAACCGGTCTAGGGTCACCTGATTGTTGTTGAGCGCTGGCGATGAGGGCCTTTTTTCCTTTTCTTTTATCCTTTTTGTTCGCTCCGTTGTTTGCGGGGTCGGGATTTTTTCCGAGTAGCATGTGATTGCATGGCTGAACGTTCTCGCGGCTTCTCAATTCCTTTATTTTTGAAATAGATTCCCCGAGGGAAGAGTTGGGGAAAACTTCTTCGTCAGAGTTGCTTCCAAAGGTGATAATTTGCGATGCCTTAGAGTCGGCTATATGGCAATCATCGGCGACTCTTTTGCGCTCATATATCGCATTTTTCCGATGTCCACAAGCTTCACACTTTGTCCCGTCGAAGTATTGCTTTTGAGCGACATACCCTTGCCACCAATAGTTAAAGGATTCGCAGTCTTCGATAGGATGTATGATCTTCTGATGATATAAACAGAAGTTAGGGTGCATCTCTGCCTCAGCGAGAGTATTTTCTTCAGAGGGCGGTAGCTTCATTCCTACTGACAGAGCTTTGGCGAACCTTTTCCTCGTCTTGAATTTGTTTTTACCCGCAGTGTATGGCTTCTGATTTGACGGGAATGCCTTGGCAATTTCCAGTATGGTCATTTCATGCTCTTGATTGGCTTTTGCTTTCAGACGAATTTCATTTAGGAAGGCATCGATCAACTCGTCTGACGGCCGCGGAATTTCTGTTTCAGGGTCTGTCCTCGTTTTCTCGGCGCAAGGAGCCTCTTTATTATCTGCCAATGAGTGAGAGATCACATGACAAGTTGCCCCCGGCGTGTTTGTCTTCTTTGGAGTATGCGGCTATGGTGGGTTCACCTTCCAGCTTTCAGACAGCGCGAACTTGCCTTGTAGGTATTGATCCTCGATCCATCCCTTAAAGACGAAACAATCCTCAATCGGGTGACTTACCGTTTGGTGGTAAGGGCAATAATTAGGATTATTAAGATCGCCTGGCTGCGACAGACGCTTTGGACTCGGCAGATTAATGAGTCTGTTGCGCACTTCTAGCTCGAACAGTCTTCCCGTTTTATTCTGAGGAAACGAGTAAGAACGTCCTAGCCTCTCTTCGAGGGATGGGCGTGGACGCGCGTTGTTTTGGCGAACGACCGGCTTTGAGTTGCTCGACTGTTGTTGAGCATTAGCGACGGCGATCGCTTTCCCTTTTCCTTTCTCATCTCGGGAATCTGATTTTGGAGGAGACGGTCTATGGCCCATCTGGCCTATTTGGGCTAATTTGTCAATTAAGGCCTGGAAAGTGGTCGGCCTGAAGAACATCATGAATTGTGAGATGGTCGCCTGCGGATCGAGAGTGCCCACAAACATGCCTACCGCAGGTGCCTCTTCTATGCGTTGTTCGCATTTCGACCATAGGTTCCGCCATCGTGTTGCGTATTGAACCCACGTTTCGCTTGGCCTTATCCTGGCATTTATTAGTGCTGTTATCGGGGTGCGTTCACTAGCACTCACGAATCTTTGTGTAAACAGCAGTTCCATCTCTGCAAATGTTTTGATAGAGTCGTTAGGTAGCTCCGAATACCATTCAAAGGCTGTTTCTGCTAAGCTGCCGACGAATTGACGTAGCAACAATTTGTCATCGCCTCCAGTATTGCCGCATAAGGCCCTGAATTGAGCGACATGCTGATGCGGATTCCCTGTCCCTTTATATACGTGGAATTTAGGGATCGTATATCCTGGCGGGTAACTGATTTGGTCATACCAGCCCGGATACGGTCGTCCGGTTCTAACAATTTGCCCAGTCGCTTCATTCTCCTGATGAACCCGGATCTGCTGAGCTATATATTCGTCTAGGTCAACTTTGGAGATTGCCTCCTCCTTGGCTGTTGACAGAGCCGGCGGAGGATTTGACGTTTCTCCCCTGTCGTCTTCAAGGACGATCGGAGGATCTTCAGCAGGAGGGTCCGGCTGTAACATCATCCCTACCATATCTTGGAAGAGGAGCGCCATCTGTTTTATGTTAGCCGCTTGCTCTGCAGCTTCTTTGTCCCTCTTTTCGAGGACTCTGCGTAAAAAATCATCGTCGGTTTCTTGTTCTTGACGCTCATCCGAAGACGTTTCAGAGCTTTCTTTTGGCTCAGTGAGTGCAGCCATTGTAGTCATCATTTCCTGAAGCTTTTGTTGTTGCTCCTAGGCTTTCGTCACGGATCGGGTGAGCGGTCGGTGGCCCGTAGAAGTGCGGCTTTCCTCCTTTCCAGAAGCCATATAAACAGTGTGCACCACCATGCCCCCAGATTTGGGGCGTTTGTGTTAAGCGCCTTTATGCTTCGCCATGTTCACAGGGGCTTTTTGTGGCCTCCTTTTTTGAGTGATTGGAGTTAAGGGAGCCATTGTAGTGGGCACCCAAGTAGCTTTTGCTTTTTGTGGTTTGACAGAGTAATCCTTCCCCTGCCGAACCTTCATCTTTTTCTGTCGTCGGAGGCAGTCTTGATCGATCACCGACTCTTGGACCTGTCGCCAGACTTTGTAAATTTTAGAGGACAGCCGTTGAGGGGGCTGCTCTAGCTTCTTCTCTGGAGTATTCTCCACAGGTGAAGGAGTTCGTTTCAACATCGCAGTAGGAGAGTTTCTGCGCACCTTGTTGAGCATTTCAAAGCTATTCTTGGTTGGAACAGCAGCATCGATCCTCACCATCGGAGCTGACGGAGTTATCCCAGAGGGGGAGTTGCCCCCAGCCTTCCTTACTCGACGCCAGTGGCGACGTCGAGCATGTCTTGCGGATGGAGTTGTTTCAGCTACAAGGGTGACTTCGTCATGCCCCCTGCTTTGAGGAGAGACTGTTATTGGTGCTAGCCTATCGAAGGCTGACACCCGTTGAGAAGTAATGTCTAATCTGTCAAAGACAGACCTCTGGGCAGTGGAAGCAGCATTGAGGATCTCGCCTGGAGCAGCAACTGGAATGGCCAGCCTTGTAAAAACTGACTTCTTGGAAGAAGAGGCCTTTCCAATGATTTCGTCCGCTTGAGCCGGGATGGTTATCCGCTTTGGGATGGCAACTTCGGGTATCGCGGGCTATTGCATGGGCCCGTTGGAGCTCTGACCTAGCCTATTAAAAACCGAGGCAGTGGAGTTGGGCGAACCGTTGAGAGGGGTCGCAGTAGTAGCAAGCCGATCGAATGCCGACTTCTTGGGAGCTTCTTGCGATGTCATTGGGGCATTGACGCTCATCGGTGGGATCATGGTCCCAAAGAACAGCCCAGTGGTGGCCTGAGTTACCTGTTCCACCAGCATAGCGAAGATGGAGGCCGCCTGAGACCCATAAGTCACTCCTCCGGACGGGATGGAGCGAGAGTTGCAGTTGCAGGTAGTGCATTTTGAAGCCATTGATCTTCTGTTTTCTGCACGGAGCAAGACACCAAATCTTAGTACCTCGAATCCACAGGCAACCACAGCAAACCGCGATTCGTTCGCGAACACGACATACGAAGTGTGGAGTGGAAAGAGGAAAAGGTCCCACCGGGCGTGCCAGAATCTGTTCCCCTCCGAACGGCGGCGCACAGGACCGCGATGGCCTGACGCTGAAATTCGGGGCAGATGCTAATTGGTTTTATTCGTCCACCTCTCCGAAGATGCCAAGTTGATTTATGGCACCGTTTATCGAAGGTTTAGACGGATGCGGCCGATGTAGCAGACTTTGTCAGATTCCCCCTCGCTAGAGGGGTTTTTGATTGTGAAGACGCTCTTCCCTGCAGGCGCAAGCCCCTGCAGTTAATTACGCTACCGCTTCGCGGTAACAACTTTCTCCTTCTCCAGAATTTCACTTCGTGTCGTGGGTGTTTGTTTTGTTTGTGGTTGCCCGTGGATTGTATACAGAGACTGAGTAATACCGTCGCCCGTAAGACGTGGATTAGTCCAAATCCGTATTTACTTAGATTTGGGTTTGGTGTTTTTAGTTTAAGGATGCCTTAGTCGCGTTGCGGCTAAGATCGACTTAAACGTTCGTTAAGGATACGTCAGTCCTGTTTGAGACTGAGATCAACTTAACGTAGTGATTTATTTAATCTATGGCCGTCAGGACTCGTCACCTCTCTGACGTCGTTGAAGGATTACAACGACATGTGTCAGAGGAGCTCGGAGATGTACCCTCGAACCAGAGTTGATTTGGAATTTTGTAGTCCACTTGAATGTCTAAGGATACGTTAACCGTGTTTGGGGCTAAGATCAACTTAAACAGGATCGTTTAGATCCGGCAAAAGAGCATTTGGAGGCTCTATTATTCCAGTTTAGGGACGTAGTGGTCCATACTCCAGTTTAAGGATGTGGTGGTCCATATTCCAGTTTAGGGACGTGGTAGTCTATCGCCAGTTTAGGGACGTGGTGATCCATATTCCAGTTTAGGGACATGGTGGTCCACCATTAGTTTAGGGACGTTTCGGTCCAGCATTAGTTTAGGGACGTTTCGGTCTAATATTAGTTTAGGGACGTTTCGGTCCAGCATTAGTTTAGGGACGTTTCGGTCCACGAGTTTAAAGATCCCGCAGTCCATATTCATATGTGGTCGTCGGGACGCGTCACCTCTCTAACGTCGTTGAAGGATTACAACGACAGGTGTCAGAGGAGTTTGGAGATGTACCCTTGAACCGGTAGTAAATTGATTTAAGAGAGCAATCTTGCTCAGTCAATTTAATTTAAGGACTTATGGCCAAAATTGGGCTAAGTCCAGTTTCAATATTTATTTTTTTTGTCTTTGGCCTGTGCTAGGGCTTTACCCCTTTTTAGTAGTGCACTGCATTATTCTTGTTTTGGTCGGGATTTGCCCTTTTCTAAATGATGCAGAGCATCTATTTTTTTTGTTTGGGCTTTGCCCCCCTTTTAAAATGCATAGCATTTTTTTATTAGGCCTGTTAGGCCTTTTAATTGGGCTCTGTCCCTCTTCTTTAATAATGCAGAGCATTAAATACTCTGACAGTGCCCCACGTGGCTTGTCAGGAGCTTTGCGCTAAGTAATGAGCGCAAACTCATATGGTGGTGACACGTGTCACGCTCTGGTGAGCGCAAGCGCAATAGCGCAGTGCGCTGCGCTAATGCGCTGCACTGTTGCGCTGCTGACACGTGGCGCGCTCTGGTGAGTTGCGCCAATTCCAGAGAGCAAAGCTCTATTTCAAGAGCGCGTAGCGCAAGTTGTTTTGTAGCTGACACGTGGCGCTCTCTCAAGAGCACAACAGCGCAGTTTGGAAGTGCAAAGCACTAAGAATCTTTTAGATTCAAGAACAGGAGTGCAGAGCACTATTTGATTTCTTGATCTAATTTAGATCAAAGAAAATAAATTTTTCTTTTTTGTTTCAAGAACCAGAGGTTCATAAAAAAGTGCAAAGCACTATTATTACTTATTTTTCTTTTTATTTAAAATTATTGATCTTGTTCTTAGATCAATAATCTGTCCATAAGGGAATTTTCTCTTTTTCCTAAAGGTTTTACCTTCTGTTGTTCTTGAGGAGTTCTCAAGAGTTCTTTTCTCTTTTTTTTTAGAAAGATGTTCCTCCTTTTTAATTGAGGCCTAGGGTCCTTTTTATAGTGCCTATAAATTAGTTAAATTTGTTAAAGAGATCTTTCTCTGAGTGATTTGGGGAATTTTCCCCACCGTTGGATCTTTGATTCAAGGGCTTCTGCTTTGCAGAAGAAAATCTTCTTTTTTTAACAAGAACAGAAAAGATTTCTTGGAAATTTAACTCTGTTTGGCGCAGATTCCCCAGCGCATGACACATGTCGCGCAGCGCACTGCGCTAGCGCAACTGTGCTGACACGTGTCGCGCAGCGCACTGCGCAGCGCAACTGCAATGACACGTGTCGCGCAGCGCAGAGCGCAGCGCACCTGCGCAGCGCATCTGCGCTAGCGCATCTGCGCTGACACGTGTCGCGCAGCGCAGAGCGCAGCGCACCTGCGCTAGCGCATCTGCGCTGACACGTGTCGCGCAGCGCAGAGCGCAGCGCAACTGAAGCGTTGCTTCATTTAATTTTTCTTTAAATAGAGCTTTGCTCTGATTGGGTGTGCTGCCTTGGGCGCTGCGCTGATGCATCTGCGCCTGACACGTGACGTGTTGCGCAGCGCAAATAATCTGAAGCGTTGCTTCATTTATTAAATTTTAAAATTTTCAAAGCAGAGCTTTGCTCTGATTGGGGTAAACAGGCATACTGAGAAACAAACACTTTTTGTTCCTCATTGTGGTAGAATAGATATCCATAAGAATTCTTTGGATATCCTACAAAGTTACACATGACTGACCGTGTCTCGAGTTTGTCCGGATTCTGCTTTTTAATATAGGCCGGGCAACTCCAAATCTTAATTCTTTTAAGAGATGGTCTCTTCCCATGCCATATCTTATATGGTGTGGTGGACACGGTTTTGGTTGGAACCCTGTTTAGCAGAAATGCTGCAGTCTCCAATGCATGCCCCCAAAACAAGACGGGTAACTCAGCGTCACTCATCATGGACCGGACCATATCTAATAGGGTCCTATTCCTTCGTTCTGACACACCGTTGTGCTGTGGTGTGTAAGGAGGAGTGAGCTGAGAGAGAATCCCATTCTCTTTTAAGAAGTTTGCAAATTCTGCACTGAGATACTCACCACCTCGATCTGATCGAAGCATCTTGATACTCAAGCTGGTTTGTTTTTCTACTTCTTGTTTATATTCAATGAATTTCTCGAAAGCTTCGGACTTGTGTTTTAATAAAAATACATGACCGAATCTTGAGAAATCGTCAGTGAATGTAATGAAGTATGAAAAACCGTCTCTAGCCTGTGTAGACATAGGCCCACATACATCACTATGTATGAGGCCCAGGAGCTGAGTATCTCTTTCTCCGTGTCCGGTAAACGGAGTTTTGGTCATTTTACCCTTGATACAAGACTGGCAAGTCGCATAAGATTTATATTCAAAAGAATTTAAGTATCCATCTTTGTGTAACTTGTTTAGTCTTGTTTCGTTAATATGACCAAGTCTACAGTGCCAAAGAAAAGCTTCATTTAATTCTGAAAGTTTTCTTTTATTAGTGTGTTGTATACTGAAAACTGTGTGTTGATTTAGGACATATATTCCGTTGTTAAGCGTACCATACCCAACCAACATTTGATTCAGGTTAATGTTCATAACATTGTTCTGCAATACAAAATTATACCCTTCATTGTCCAACAAAGAAACGGATATTATATTACATAGCATACTTGGTACAAAATACATCCAGATGGCAACCCCAAGCGATACTCTCCCACTGCGACTGTATGTACATTGGAACCATTTCCAACGCGGAGAGTATGGTCACCTGTCCTCAAAACCTTGCTATTTCTCAGCCCCTGCATAGAATTGCAAATGTGAGAACCTGAACCGGTATCCAATACCCAGGAAGCAGAGTTTATAGAAAAACAGTTTTCAGTCACAAACGCACCTGAAGCAGAAGCATCACCATGCTTCTTCTTGAGACTTAAGTACTCTGTGCAATTGCGCTTCCAATGTCCTGTCTTGTGGCAATGAAAACATTCGCCTTTCCCCGGGTCTCCAGCTTTGGACTTTCCCTTTCTCTTCACCTTTTTAACTCCGCCCTTAGGATTAGTGGGTTTCTTCTTTTTCTTTCCCTTGGCCTTAGCTTTCGGGCGAGAAGAAGAAGACCGTCCAATAGTCATAACGGGAGTTTTTGCTAACTTCATAGTGCTCTCTGCACTCCTTAACATATTAAGGAGTTCAGGGAGTTCCTTCTCCATGCCATGCATGTTAAAGTTCACTATGAACTGAGCAAAGGTGGAGGGCAGGGACTGCAGAATAATATCTATATATTGTTCATTGTCCATCCAAGGTCCTCAAGCTCTTCAATAAGAGCTATCATCTTCAAAACATGGTCTCCTACTGGTGTGACAGGGGCCATCCGCATCTGAAACAATTTCTTTGATGCTTCGTATCGTAATACGCGGGATTGCTCCCCATACAACTCCTTTGTATGGAGCAATATACCGTGAATGTCCATGTCCTCGTGCTGCTTTTGATGTGTGTTGTCCATCGATGCAAGCGCGAGGCATTTGGCCGTGGCACAGTCAGCGTCCCATGTCTTGCGGACTTCAATGTCCGCAACTGAGGATTTTGGACCAGGGACGGGCGGGGCTGAAGCCGTGAGGACATATGATACTTTATCATAAGTCAAGGCGATTTTTAGATTCCTCAGCCAGTCTTTATAGTTGGTCCCATTCAGTTTGTTTTTATCTAGTAGAAGCTTGAGTCCAGTCATGGGTATCTGCCATTAAGAAAGAGAAAAGAATACACTCAGCGAAAGCTCTTGCATAGATTAGATTGGTTATTATCTTGTCTAATCGATGTTTCCCACTGCTTTTATCGAGTTTTTCTTTCAAACCATAAAAAGAAAAACTAGCCAGGATTAATTACAGTCTACAACTTCGCTAACCGTTCAGCCAGGCCAGTGTCGGTACTTGAGGGAGGTTCCCCGTGCTTTCGCACGGACCTAATTAGAGTAAACCTCGTTTTCCCAGAGGCGGAGCCCCGTTAACACATTTCTAGACACCTAATGAGTTAGCTAATTGTAAATTGTAAAACTCTCCTAGGAGCGACTATTGCCCACAGTGGGATCGAGATCCAACCATCATATGGAAGGTATGCAATCTCATTGCAAATTTCAACTATTGAAATTCCCGATGTGGTTTTTACCCCTGGCACATATGACCCCTGGCACTTATGACCTTAACTAAGGTCAACAAATCATACCAGTCAAGTTCTACCCGTCATTTCTTGATTAATTAGACCCACTCATATGACCCTTAACTAAGGTCAACAAAGTCATAAGAATGTCCTAATTAATCTGCATCATATGCAATGTAGGAAGACATCACTTAGCTACCGTACACTACGCCTTAACTATAGTCAACAAACGTAGCACGAATACTAAGTACTCTACTTCCTAAAATGACGGAGGGTTGCGGATGATTTTTTTAAGAAAATCTTTAACGCTTTGAACTTGATATCGTTGTAGAATCAAATGGTTTTCAAAAGGAGTGGCTTAAGCTCTGCAGTTTTGAAATATAGCTTTTTCATAAATAGCCGAGTAGTTTTCAAATCCGATTCTAGAACATCTTTTTAGGTTTATTTTCTTTACATTAATCACATTAATTTAATCCCATCATTTAAGTCCTTAAGCCAATCACAGAAAAGAAACGAAAATAACACGTACGCTTATGCCATCCGCATTCGCCGCAATGTTCCGTTATGCACCGTTAGGTTACTTAACTAACGGCATACCGGGACGGGACTAGCGCGGGTGTAAAACATAAGCAACGTTTACTATATATCATATATATAATATGTCATTCATCTCAGATATCACAGAACACAGGCAGCAGAAATATAGATATAACGTGGGATATACTAGGACGTCCGTATTTAGTATTTAGCCAGAATAGAAAATACGGATTCCACAGTCGCGATGAATAGCCAAGCCCACACCCCGGACCCCTACGAGAGCGGCAAGTGACCCTACCAATTCTGGAGTTTAGGAGACCTGGTCTCGACTCCTTGAGATGGCCTCCCACTGAACCCCAGAACCCGGTCACCTGTGCTCCCCTCCTTGGGTCCATCCTAATGCGGAAAAGTAAATAATATACAACACTGGTGACACAACCTCAACCCGGGAGTGCCCCAAATAAAAGAATATTACATTACATTTGAATTTACATGAATGAAAATATAAAACTCTCATCTCACATAAAAAAAACCCGGCTATTCAATCGCGACAATCCTGCACATCATATCTCAGCAACACATAATATCTCATATCATCAACGTAAGTAAGTATGCATACCCCAATTGTCGTTGATGTATAGCAACGAAACCGGCATTATCGTACATACTACACTTACGGTCACAGAAAAGAAAGTGTAAAACTACAATATTTGGAATCCACATTCTCTTTAGACATCATAAATGCGAAATATCACATATTTCATATTTCATGCCTAAACTATATGAATTCCACATATTGTATCACATTCCAGATAAACAGACAGTATTAAAGTTTTTCGAACGTACGATCAAGTACTCAAGATTCACTAAAGCTCAACACTTGAGCAGAGTTTAAAAATCCGGAGTGTGACACAGTAGTAGCGGTCCAGCCGTAGAAGGGTCAAGCCAACGCCTCACATGTGGCACGCCGTACTGCCCCAAACCCTAAGGTTCAAAGGGCAGTTCAAGACGGTCACATAATCGAGTTAAGGTTTGTTGTCTTCTAGAGGGACCACCACGAAAGAGACTTGCACGTATTTCCAAAGTATTTAAACCCCGTGAACAGTGAGCAAATGATACTCGTTCAAACACTTCAATACTTTCTAATTTACCCGGAAAAGCCACGAAATCAAAATTCCGATCGAATCGACGAGTCCAAAACCATCTCCAGAATTTTTCAAAACTAAATGCAGATTAAAAATACCCAAAAAAATATACAAGCAGATTCCAGAATTACTGTAAAAAAATTATCCATGAATTGATGTATACGGCCGCGGAACCGCGGCCTAAGCAAGCTTAGGCCGCGTTTCCGCGGCAACAATTACTGTTCATTGAATAATTTTTGTACCGTAATCCTTATTTTTACCTGCTGAATTTTTTACATATTTTTAATTCTGAAAAATGTCAAATTTTAGAAAATTTCCAGAGAGCACTCTAAAATACCGTATTTCGGTTCGATCGGAGTTTTAACTTCGTAAAAAGGTCGCCTAATGTTCTAGGTCGGCTCTGATACCAATGTAAGGTTTGTCTAGCACCCTATAATGAGTTTTGAAGCATCACATGTCCCAAAGTTTAAATTTTGATGGTGCTAAACAAGCATGCAAAGGAATCGATCCTAGAAAATTAGGGTTTCGAAATCTAAAGCTTTATAAAGTTAGGGTTTCGAGACTACAATCTTTGTAGCTCCCTATTGCTGGACTCCTTGGTGTCTTGGGTATTGAATGGAGGTCCTCTTGAAGTCCTCTCGCGTCCACGATGATCCACCACGGAGTTCTCCGTCCAAGCTCGCAACTTCGTAAAACCGAAGAGAACACTCTAAACAAGTCGGCTAAACTTGTGTAGAATGAAGTTCTGGTTTAGAATCTCACTTCAAAAACCTTTCTTTAAGTGTGTATTACTCACTAGAAAAAACTAGAGAGCAAAAGGAAGAAGGAGGATGAAGATGGAGGCTTTCTTTTAACAAGGGTTAATATATTAACCTAGAAAAGAAATGAAATATATCTATATATATTTTATTTCTTCTCATGACCAACCATGGTTAAGTGATGGAGACATAATTTAACTTGAGTTTTAAATGATAAAGAGAAGGATAACTCAAGGTTAGAGGTAGGTGAGCTTGGTTAGGTTAGAAGAAGAATGTAGAAGCCAGTGAAGATTATCCTTTTCTTTTAAATTTTGGTTTTAAACACAAAATCAAATAATAATCCATCATATAATCCATGGTGTGAGTCTTATATTGCCACCATTTCCATGTGCTAACAACCATGATAGATGGGTGTATGTATGTATGCATGTATGCATATCCACATGTGCATGAAACTAGAATGAAAGAAAGAAACACATGCATGCATGCATACATCCATCATATACTAGAAAGGTTTTAAGTGAGAAAACTAATGGTTAAATGATAAATCAACACTTGATTCATCAATTCGGCCATATCACATATGACCCCACCAAAAGCAAGCCGCCCGATCAATGTTCGGTATCCTATACGCGCAATTTAATCAGGTGCATGCGCATATCGCATACGCGCACCACAACGTTTCATCTGGACTGGGTAACTCCTTTGTGGGACTCTAAGACTCATCAATACGCCGGCAGAGGGTGATGATCATATCAGGTATCCTCAAGCCGCAAGCGGTCAGCTAAACGTAACGGCCACCCGGGTATTGAGCGATCAGAAGAAAACAAGCGAACCTGCTACAACTCCTGTCGAGCCAACCGGCAACACTACCGTACAGTCCGGTCTCTTCGTCAGATATGCTGCATATCGAGCCTAGGGATGGTCACGTCGACCCTAATAACTCAATAAGTCGTGCCGGTGAATGGTCTATAACAGATCGAGAAACTACTGATAACACTTATCAGCAATTCTCAGCAGCCCTGGCCATGGACTTACTGATATAACCAGTCGGGCACAGTACATCATCAACTCCCAATACCAGGAGAGACGAAACCCCTCCTATCGCTCATTGCCTTCGTGTGTCTCGGAACTGTACCCAACGGCCACCTGTTTGCACGACTCAGTAGAGCCGTGGTAGGGTGGCAATCAAAGTACAGTGGGAGAACACACAAGACTCCATGACGATCTCGGGTCTAAAGACTAACCTGTACCAGTGTCACCTGAGAACTGCTATCCGACGATAGATATAATTCCATATAGGAGTTCTCGGTGAGTCCGTCCAATGTACCCAGTCACCACTGAGCACCCGTATATGATCTTGATGTCAAACATCGATGAATGTGGGAACATTCATCGCCCATCGTATGGGTCTAGTATCATATACGCTAGTCTACTCTGGTATATCAATGCCCCGTCTCGATATACCTACAACTAGGGACTTTCCAGGATATACTTATAGACTACAGATGTCCCACAAGTATGATCTTCATCATAATCAGAGCAGTCAAGCCAATATCCTCATGGTTTTATCAGCATGTATGAGTGAATAATAAGCATGATCAAATCAACATGTCAGATAAAGAAGAACCAGATAGCATACTATCATGTCGAGCAAGAATGCATACTGAATATATATATACATGTATAGATACATCCACTATCACATAATGGCCTCTAGGGCATACATATATCCAACAAAACCCTAGACTAGGTGCAAGGGTAACCCAACACCATGTCATCAGAAAACACGATGGTCAGTCTTCATACCAGACGAGCTCGCCCTGACCGCATCACCAGCAGCAGCTCAATCTGCACTTAAACCATGGTGACAGGAACCGCAAGCATGTATCGATGAAAACAGATCAAGGAATGAAAGGAATCAACAGATCCAGAATGGATACATGATCATAAAGAGGGACGGAATCAGTGAGAGTATGATGATGGAAACGAATAGGATCAAGGATCTCAAATGGATGTATAATCATAGGGACGAAGAGAATCACAGATCTCAAAATATCTACATCCTAAGGTTTCTTAAGTGGTGTATCGTATCGTAAATATACCATGGAACATATGTACGGTACGTCACTCTACTCAAGCTACCTACTCCATCAATCAGGGTCAACCTATGTAATGAAAGTTCGGGTCTAATACCCCCTGTTCAAGTCTAAGTTCCGTAAGGTCAAGCCTAGGTTCCGAAATAAGTACGCCATAAACTCCACACAGTCAAACCTAAACTCGAACCAAGGTTAAACCTAGCGCTCTGATGCCAACTTTGTCACGACCCGAAAAATTAGCTCGTGACCAGCACTTAGATCACGCCACGTCTAAAGGCGTAACGTAATTCAAGTAAGCCGAAGCCCAGAAATCTAAACCTTTTTAAGAAATAAAAGAGGTGAAGTTTTGAAATAAAGGTATAATGAAAACAAACGTTTTATTATATACATGGATAATAGAACATGAAATATGCAAGTGGATTTTATTAGTCGGAAAACATGTTTCGTCTTTTTAAAATTTGGGCAGCACCTCCGTTGTATATTTTGATCCAAAACCACAAATACATAATAATAATAAAGGCATCCCCAAGTGGAAGCTATCTCTTCGCCAACCGGCGGATTCACAACCACGCAAGTCATAAAATAAGTATATGACGCCCAACGACGAAGATCAACACCAAAAAGATAATGAATAAAGTAAGACATCAACCCAATAAGCGAACATAAAACCTATCGCTCAAATCTCGCAACTACAAGTCTTGCTAAGTCTTACTAATTATACAAATACTAGTTTTGATTTGATGGAGTTGACTAGATACAATATGAATAATGAATACAAGATAGGTACGATCCAACATGTACCACCTACCAAAACAAAACACCCGAATGCAGCTGTGTGCCAGCGATGCCGCTACTGATCCATGACGTCAACCTGCAAGAGCTGTGGCACAACGGGGGTGAGTTGCCAACTCGTGAGTAGAAAACATCATCAGGTAGAAATCGAATAAACAACGATTCCTAGGTCAACTATATCATAAAGGTAATACTATGATATCTAGGGTGACCGTAACTGTATATGTGCCAACAATGTAATCAACACCTAAGCATGTGGATAACATCCAACAATATAATAAATACCTATATGCATGTAGATCTCGTCCACGTGTCAACCGATGACACAACAACATCATGCAAGTAAATATCATAAAAGCATATGCATTAAAGTATGAGGATATAAATCAACGTGTGTCCCTCGCGACACGTAAAAATCATGGAACCTGAGTGTCCAGCATCGACACTCGAAACATCATGAAAGTCGTGTCCAACATCGACACGTAGATCCTTATAGCTCAGGCACCGCATCCTCAGATCGGCCCTCAGGCGCCGCCTCCCCTGGTTGGCCCTCATATCCATCTCACTAATTCGGTTGGTATCCTCCGGATAACCGTCGAGTCCAAATACTATCACCGGTAGGTAGTGGTCCCTCTACCAGGCTCAACGTCATCCCTACGAAATCTCTCTCTTGTCCCGGGGTACCTTACCGGGTCTACCATGTACCGACAGATGATTCCTCCACTTCTCGAATCGGGTCTCGAAAACAAATTCTCAGAACCGAGAAAACTCATGGTGGACGCACTGAAATATCATATCAAGAGAAACCGGGTTTTTAAAACAATACATACTTTCTTTTGAAATAACCACGGTTCTCAAATCCAGAAATCTCGTGAAAACAACATATCTCAATGCGTATAATCGTAAAGTATGATGTATGCGACATATAAGAGAATGTAAGTATATCCATATATCATGCAACATGGAATGGTGATGTGAGTATGGGCATATCATCATAATGTGAGCATAGCAATATAATAGCATGATATAGCAATTCTACTATGTGAGTGACATAGCAATTATCGATGATGAAGTGTGTGAGCCGTCCAATCTTTGTAAGTGTAACATACGCATCATCGTTAATGGTGTAGGTGTACTAGCACAGATATATGTAATGCAATGAGAATAACATGAATGTAGCATAAGTAAATCGTCAGCTAAATGCTATAAGGTATACGTATTTAACATGATTGAGTCGGTGAATCTATCAATCGGCATCCTCTAGTCAAGGGTATGGATAAATCATCAATTAAACTTATCACGTACGGTAAATCATCGTACAACGTCATTAATCAATTTGGGATCCTAACGACCTATATGACAAAGAGGGTACGGACCTAACGTCTCGTACGGCTATCACTCAAGATTCACAATATTATATATATCTATATACCTATATCTCAGGTCACATCCATAACAATCTCATATCAGGGGTCCGACAAAGGTATCAATCCTCTCTTAGCGACTCGCATCCGTATACCGACATATCAAACAAGTCATCATATCACATCGTATATTCCTTTCATCACATTAAGTCAATTTTATATATACCTCCTACCCTATACATCAAATGTCATGCTACTCTAAAACTCATACTTATTTTAGTGCAACTACATATCTATAAGTCGTGATTCATATTCACTTTTCGTATCCCTAAAGCTTTCATGTCACGACCCGAAGGTACGGATCATGACCAGCACTTAAACTATGAAACGTCTCGAGACGTACGTAATCTAAGTAAGACGAAAACCAAGAAAAGTAGTAGAGTGAAGGAAAACCAATTTAAATCAAGTAGTTGCAACATACGCCAAAATATGCCTTTTAAAATCACAAGTCTTTTCTAAAAATTTCGGCAGAGTTTCCTTGGTAAAAACAGACCCCATACGGGTACAAAACCTGATAAAGCATATATGATGAATAAAGGCATCCCCAAGCGGGAGCTAGCCCTTCGTCAAACGACGGTCACAACCACACAAGCAATATAATATACAACGCCGAAGGGCAAGGATCAAAACAGAAAAGGAAACTCAAAACAGCATGAAATCCATAGAAATACAACGCGCGACTCTAAGGTCGAAAGAATAAACAACTGGTCTCATGTCTAAAATAAATACATGTTTGGCTGATGGAGTTTAACTAGATACAACTGAAATAAATAATATACAAGGTATAATGGTGGTCATGATGCAAGTGAACCCACCTACCAAGCAAATCACTCGGTAAGGAAGCAGTGTGCCAGCAAAGCCGTAATGAAACCTGTACGGAAAAACCTACAAGAAACTGTGGTACAACGGGGGTGAGTTGCCAACTCGTGAATAGAAAACATCTACGAGCAGAAATCGCATGCATAACGCAATCCTAGGTCATACGATCATTATATATATAATCCTCAAAATGTGAGTCTGAAGCATGAAAATGTGGCAAGGGGAAATATCTAACCCAAGTGTAATCCCATGTGCTCGTGTCAGTGCCTCAGGTAGCAATATATCATATGGATGAGATATGAATGCATGAAAACAGAATACATGAAAATGAAGAAACTGCTTTCATAACTTAGTGAGATTTCTGTATATTTAAAATGAGGTATCATAAATGAAATCAGCATAAACAGTGTTTAGCATCGACACAAAACATAAATCCCAATATCTCAGTCTCTCAGTGACTCAATCTCACAATCTAGGGCGCCGTCAGTCCAGATCGGCCCCTAACATCAATCCCAAGACCACGAAGGTATCCTCCGGATATCCAACGCGTCAGATAAAATCATTGGTAGGTAGTCTTCCCTTGCCAGGCTCAACGCCATCATCTGCGACTTTCTCGCCCCCGGGTTCCTTACCGGGTCCACCATGTATCCGAGACGGTTCATCCAACTCCTCGAATCGGGTCTCGAAATCCATCAGCAATTATGAAAACTCATGGTAGACAACTCATACATCATGGAAAAACCGTACTTTTCATTTTTAAAAAGAGAGAGAGAAGAAGTTTATATATGTTCTTGCGGTTTTCCCCCAAATCCAGGAAATCTCATGGAAATCCGAATCCAAATCATCAATAGCACGTAAAACAGTGACTATAAGAATAAAAATCCATGAATGCGGCATAACAGTGAATAACAATATGCATGAAGTAGCAAGTAATAACTGCAATATCTAAACTGGCATATAAGGCAAGTACACTAATATCATGTCGAAACTATTAGCTAACAAGCTATGTCAATGAAATAGTATTCTCTAAAGTGTACGTGACATGGCAATTACCGATGATGATGTGTGTGAGCCGGCAAGTAAGTGTACGTGGAACATACGCATCATCGGTAATGGTGATGGTGTCCTAACAGCATGATATCAATAATGGTATATGAAATCACAATATAAGTATGCGATGCGGAGCGAACAACAATAATGTGCGGGAGCTGAAAGCTAAACACAATGATAACTAATCTGCATTTAACATAATATAAGTCATACAATAGTGCCTTTTGAAATGACACGAATCGTGGTGTTTTGAAAATAAGGGGTACGGTGTTTTTAAGAAAAGATACGTCTTTTGAAATATCCGTAGAATCCCTTTGCCTAACCTTTAAAATACCCACGATTCGTTAGTTTTTGAAATAGGTAGGAATCGAATCTATTCTAACAACTACACTATACTTTAGGGCTGAGCTAACAGGCTAAACTAAAGGTAAGGAAATCACCTAACATCTGAGTCGATATATATACATATATATATTAGTCGGTGATCCCGCCTCAACAGTATCACATCCGATACAATATCTATAATAAGACATCTCCAAGTCAAGAGTGCGGATCTATCATCAATATATAGCTCGTACATAAATCCGTCGTATGGTATCCCTAAATCTGGGTACGGGTCAATATCACATTCATCCCATTATTCATCTAGTATCCTCTTTATCAAAGATCATAATCCGAGGTACTGATCTACGTCTAGTACAGTACTAATATCATCAATATAATCATGATCTGACTACTGATCTACAGCCTCATATAAACCGATGTCATCAACATATATCGTCATAAAGAAGTATACATCGCCTAATGCGACCTATTATAAATATCTTAACATATCTTATCTCATATCTCGATCATATGTCAACTATTCTATATATATCACCATTCACATGGTATTGTCGTCCAATGATCCGCTATAACATCATGACTTATCTCGGTTACACCTTAACTATCTCACGGTATCATGCCCGATCATATCGACTCATCCCAAAGTATCATATACTATCCTCGTCATCCAAGCATATGAATATACCAAAATAAATATGTCCCAATACGTACAAGGATACCAAGGTAAGCTGGTATGTGTATGTGCGTGTACGCAAGCCTTCATTCTAGGGTTTCGGGACTAAGAAAATCGACTAGAGTCATTCATCAAATCCTTGCTAACACTAAACCGATGATTACCTAAAAATCCCTTTTTGCTAAGTGTTCAATCTTTCCATATCATATAAAAGCATAGCTAAATCATATCATATCATTTCTTAAGACTTTGCGGGGGTACTATACGCCACCCACTCGACTTCTCCCCGCAGATATAAATCTACTCACCTTGCTTCTTGTGTGCCGATGCCGATGTCCCTATCTTCATCTTCAATGCCTCGAAATCACGTGGGGTACCTACAAAGATAACACAATCGCAAAAGCATATGAAAATCACATTGGAAACCAAAACGGCACACGCTACTTTCATAGGTAAGAACCTACAGTCTCGCATGCAAACACGACCAATAACCCTAGTCGTTGACGTTCAAACGCCACCCGACAGAAACGAATCATCGAATACCAAAATTCATGTTAAAACAAGTCGTAAAACAATGCGCCAACACAAGAAAATTACCCCAGATTCTACCCTATATGGAATCAGTCAAAATTGCATATGCCAAGGGTCAAATTTACTGGAGATAGGGCCCTGAAACAAAAACGAGGCATTTCCCCCTGCTCTGGCTGCAAATTGCGGCCAGAAAGAGTTAATTGGCGGCCTGGAAGAGGGGGTAGGGGCTAGGGTTTTGGGTGATGGTTCCTAGGTGCCTGCATGTATCACTGTCAATCCAAAATAATTTAAGGAGTCTCGGGGTGATAGCAGATTTCCCAATACACTCTCAGAATCACAGTTTTTCCCGATATCGTTTTTCTAAATCCGTATTCCGGGTTCTAGTCTCTGGTTTAGTCCAATGTAACATCACAACAGGGGTTGTAGTCCCTAATTACACCTTAATTCACCTTTGATTTCAATTCAAACCCTAAACCGTAACTTGGAATTTCCAAAGTTCATCAAAACCACACAATATCGACATGAAACAAGTATGGATGCATAAGGAATTGAAACACCACTCTATTGGTGCAGAAATTACCTCCTTTGGCAACTCAAGAAAATTCTTGAGTTGCTCAAAGTCCTCAAAATCCTATCTTTCTTTGTCCAATGTGTTTCTCTTGAGCTTATGCACAATATTTGTGAAATGGGGATAGGGTTTTGAGGTTATATTCATGGTGTTTTTGGGCTTGAAGATGGAGGAGGAAGAGGGAAGAGGCAGCAGCAGCAGCAGCAGCTCAAAGAGAAGAGGGAGAGAAATGAGAAAAGAAATGATGGGGGGGATGGCTCACAACAAGGGGTTGACCCCTCACCTACTCTTTCTCTCTCCTAATCATTCTTTTCTTTTCTTTTTTTTTTATTTTCTTTATCCCTCTAAATCCTTCTCACATAAATAGTAAACTCAATACAACATGGTAGAAATGCACAAGTGTAAAAAAAAATGATATGTGCATGTTTTGCACAAAAATGCTAAAAAACCGATTAGCGATTTTTAATCGCGATTAGCACTAAATTAGCATATAATTAACCATAAAAACTTAAAAATGGCATAATTCCATAAAACACCCTCTTTTAGAATTTTCCAAATTTTTCCCCATTTATCGGTATTTAATTATACCGAAATATTAAAATATTCATTAAAAATTAATATTAAATTATAAAAATTCCCAAAAATAATATTTTATTTTTCTGAAATGTTACAATCTTCCCCCTTAAAGAAATTCGGTCTCTGAATTTAAATTTAAACCCCCAAATTCTAAAACATTTCAAATGAAAGTCCAAGTCGTCGGGCTCCGAAATCATCAATACATAAAACGCATCATAGCGCAATGCATGTGCATGAGTAATGAGCAGATAACTCAAACTCGAAACTCCGTCAAGCGTCCCGCAATCATCGGAGTCATGGTAAAAACACAAATGCCAAATCCAAAGCAAAACCAATATGATATAAATCAGAACTTTACATGTAAATCTCAAATCTATACATGTAAATATCTGAAGGAAATGCATGCCAAATCTTTTAAAGTCGATATGCAATGCGCATAACACTGCACAGTGGCGGGCGTCTATTATAAGAAAATAACCATATACGTATATATCTTTTGTTTAATATGTACGTTCCGCCATTTTGGAAACAATTTAGAAGAGTTTCCTTTTTTTAAACGTTTCGTGTCATATCAGACACGTAGGTAAATACCGAGACTATAGCTCGCTTTTTGGAAATCCCTTCGATAACTATCAATGAATGCAAAATATACTCAGGTACTATCATCTGACTAGTCCTGCTCAGTACGAAAATGTAGGGTTGCTAGGCACGCGCACAAGGGTCTACGAGGCATCAACCATGCCCGATTAAAATTTTAGCCGTGCCGAACGACCCAAAGCCGGATCTTTAAACTAGGATTTAGGCGAAAACAAGTATGTAAAACACTTTAACACTAAGTGAGAGGGATTACAACCTTTGTAAATCCGATCCTTCACTTCTTAAGCTCCGTTTTGAGGTCTCTTCGCTGCGATCATCGTGTTCCGGACTCTCGAGAGGCTTCACGAAGAGAAACATGCAGTCTTGCTTCCGATCTTCGATAACAAAGATGATCTACCTTGAAGTTTCATTAACACAAGCTAACACTCACTAAATGAAGTGAACACTCTCATCTAAAGGGCATGGATAGATGAGGATGATGAAGTAGGATTTTTGCTCTCTTTTATTTTCTTATTCTCACTCATTTATCATCACTTGGAAAAAGCTAGAAAGTTTTTTTCCATGAAAGAAAAAGGAAGAAGAAGATGAATAATCATTAGAATTCTTTTGTGATGAATAATGAAAAGATAAATACGATGAATAATGCAACCATGGTCAAGTAAACCCATGTAGAGAATTAACTAGGGCTAGGGTTTGGGTTGGGTTAAAAGTGAGTCACTTGAAAATATCAAGCATAATATATTTTTCAAGACAAAAGAAAAACTTCTAGAATCTACTAGAAGTCTTAACCCTAATCCAAACCCTAATCATGTTTAAACTCCACTAAACCTATTGCATTAGTAATCATATCATGTTACAATATTATATATCACATATATAATATTTATCGTAACAAAATAAAATAATACAATTAACATATATCGCATATATATCAATGTATTACCCGAGTGAGAAAAAGAATCTTTTAGTGAGCTAATATTAGTTAATGTAATTTAATATATCATATATATTATTATACATTAAATTATGGAATCAACTCTTGATCTGACAATCCGGCTATATCGCATATAACCGACTAATATCTCATTTACCGATTCATCAAATCAACACTTGATCCGATGACCCGGCTGATATCAAATATCGCGAGAATAGAATACGGTATCACATATCGCATTATCCTCGGTCTTGCACATATCACATATGTGCCCCTACTCCGTTTTGCCTGAGTCAAGAAACCTCTGTGTAGGACTCTAAAGAATCGTCAATACGCCGACAGTAGGTGATGATCATATCAAACACCCACAAGCTGCAAGCGGTCAGCTAAATGTAACAGCCACCCAGGTATTGAGCGCTCATAAGATCAACAAGCAAGCATGTACATTCTCCTGTGAATCCAATCAGTAACACTCCCGTACAGTCCGGTCTCGTCGTCTGATATGTTGCATATCTCGCCTAGGGGTGGTAAAACGTCAGACCCCAGTAGCTCGATAAGTCGTGTCGATATGAGGTCTATAACATTTTGAGAAACTACTGATAACACTTACCAGTAAATCTCAGCAACCCAGGTTAGGGATTTCCGGTTATAGCAAATCGAACACAGCACAACATCAACTCCCTATACCGGGAGAGACGAATCCCCTCCTATCGCTCATTGCCTCCATGTGATTCAGGACTGTACCCAAAAGCCACCTTTTTGCACGCCCTCTTGGACGTGGTATGATGGAAATCAAATCACAGTGGGAATCACACAAGACTCTATGACGATCTCGGGTCAACAGACTACTCTGTACCAGTGTCACCGGAGAACTGCCATCTGACGTGAGGTATAATACCATCTGGGAGTTCTCGCCGAGTCCGTCCAGTGTACCCAGTCTCTACTGAGCACCTGTACACCATCCTTGATGTCAAACACCGATTGATATGGGATCATCCATCGCCCATCATATGGGTCAAGATGCGTATACGCTAGTCTACTCTGGTGTATCGATGCCCTGTCTCGATACACCCTCGACTAGGAACAGTTATAGGATGTACTCATCGACTACCATGGCCCCACTAGTATGATCTCATCATAGTCCCAGTAGTCGAGTACATATCCTAAGGGCTTTATCAACATGTAATATAGAGACAATCAGAGTACATGTTAAGATAAAGTACAACCAGATAGCATACTATCATGTCGAGCAAAAAAGTCCTCCCTATATATGTCCAAGCATCCATTACAATATACATCGTATGTACAGTAATGGCCTCTAGGGCATACATATAACTAACAATCTCCCACTTGCACTAGGGCCATCTGTTGTGGTATCGCATACCCAACAATTAGCTGCGGTTGAAGTATCTCATACTCAACCATCCCATAAAAGGCTCTACTGGGAAAAAAGCCTTTGTGAGTGGATCCACGCTGTCGTCCTCTGTGTCTACTCTCCTAACCTCGATCTCCCTAGAGATCAACCATCTCTATGATCAAGTGATACTGCCTAAGAATTATATCTGGATTTCTGATGGGACGGGGGTTCCTTGGCAAAAGCCACAACTCCATTGTCACACAATGGTAGGAACGAAGTTCATCTCATGAACTTATATATCCAGACTGCCTCTTTGGTAGAATCCTTGATAACGATGTATCTTGCCTTTAATCGTCTAGTAAGTCACGGTATCTATCTTGGAACTCTTCCAACATACCGTCCCTCCACTGAGGGTAAAGATAATGCCTGCGACTGACATTCAGTCATCCTTATCACCCTGGAACCTTTCCAGTGATTCTCCCCAGGATCGATTGATACCATCTCACTACAACTAGTGAGAATCCTAACATCCAATTAGATCTATCTCATAGATCCAAAACCCAGGACTTAGGAAGTATCACTTTGATCCTATATGGAGAATCGTTGTGATAAGCGGAGATTGACCGAGCGTAGCATAGGAAACTCCTTCCCTATCAAGAGTATGTCATCCACGTACTCTACGAGAATTACCACCATACTCCCTACTACCTTTTTGTATATACAATGTTCATCTACTATTTTGATGAAGTCAAACTCTTTGACTACCACATCAAAACAGATGTTCCATCTCTGCGATGCCTGATTTATCACATAAATCATCTTGCTCACGTTTCCGCTGCTCCCACTGTCTACGAAGCCCTCTGGCTGTGTACTTATAGATGCTCTCTTCCAAATCAATATTTAGAAAAGCAGTCATGACACCCAACCACCAGATATCGTAGTCATGGTATGTAGCCGTGGCAAGTAGGATCTGGATGGACTTAAGCATTGCTTTGAAAGTCTCACTTTTCCATGTACACAAAGTAATCTTCTCAAGATATACTCGCTCCTGATGGAGATTTAACCCTTCAGATAAAGCAACCAAAGTCCATACTTTGTTGGTGTATAAGGATTTCATCTCAGATCGCTAAGCATCCAGCCATTCTTACAGAGTCCCACTCCTGATGGCCAGCTCGAAACTAGTTGGGTCATCATCTCATTATGCAATCCTCTCTCCCACTATCATAGTGAAAACTGAAGTATCTCTCAGGTGGGTGAGGAACCCTACTAGATCGGCGGAGAGGCCTAGGTTCGTTGGAAACAGTTGAATCCTTTGGTTCTACCAAATCATCAGCTGCTGTTTGTATAGCTGGAACCTTTCTAGTTCTACATAACAGACCTTGCCTCGAGCTTGTCCGGATTTTGTTTTTAGACATAGGCCGGACAACCCCAAATCTTAACAAACTTAAGATATGGGCTCTTCCCTTTTCATATCACATATGAAGTGGTAGGCAACTGATTTGATTTGAACCCTATTCAATAGGTATGCTGCTTCACAAGTGCATAATTCCCAAAAGGAAATAGGAAACTCAGTAGTACTCATCATAGAGCGCACCATATCACATAGGGTGTTGTTGCTCCGCCCTGATATACCATCGTGCTATGGTGTATACGGAGGAGTAATGCTGAGAGAATCTCTTTCTCCTTTAGAATGGTCCAGGAATTCCGTGCTCAAGTATTCTCCTCCCTGATCTCGTCAAAGGATGTAATACTTATACCCGTATTTTGGTTCTCTACTTCTAACTTATATTCTGTGAATATCTCAAAAGGTTTGGACTTATGTTTCAACAGGAACACATGTCTGAATCTTGAGAGATTATCAGAGAATGTAATGAAGTACAAAGAACCGGTCTTGTCATGTGTAGACAGGGGACCTTCATACATCTGCATGTATCAATCCCAAGAGTTCACTAACTCTTTCTCTGTTTCCAATAAACAGAGCTGTGGCCATCTTATGTTTGTGACATGACCGGCAAGTTTCACAAGATGTAAATTCAAACTAATTTAAATATGCATCTTAATGTAACTTCAGCTAGTCGGGTCGCATTGATATGACCCAGTCTATAATGCCTCAAGAAGGATTCGTTCATTTCTGAACTCTTCCTCTTGTGTGTGTTCTGTACACTAAGAACTGTGGTTTGATTTAGAACGTCAATGCTTTTAGATAACGTGCCTGAACCGATCAACTCTTGATATAGGAAATGTTCAAAACATTATCCAACAATACAAAATTATGTCCTTTCTTTACTAATAAAGAGACTGATATGATGTTGTATATCAGGTTTGGTATCTAATAACATTCGTTCAGAATCAATGTATTCTGGTAATACAGGGTGATAGTGACCAACAGACTTGGCTGCAACACTTGCACCATTTTCTGTCTCATGAAACTTATCACCCGTTCTCAGTTCTCTACCTTTCTGTAGCCCATGTAACAGATTACATATGCGGGATCCTGATCCGGTATCTCATACCCAGGACGTAAAGGATACTGAGAAACAATTCTCTGTAATGAACACACCTGAAGAAGATGCATCAGCATGCACTTTCTTCGTTTGGGCGGCACGGGAAATCTGGTACTCCCCAATTTCCTGCTCTTTCTTATAACAATTATAAGTTGGAGCGGGACCAACGTTCCCCAACTCAGTATAACAAGCGGGTTCGGTCAATTCATCTGTTTTATTATCTTGATTAAGGCGTGATATGGCCGCTACCTGGAGAGAGAGAGAAGAAAACACTCAGCGTATGCTCTTGCAAGATTAGATTGGTTATCTAATATATCTAATCAGGATGTCTCCCACTGTTTTAGTCAAATCTTCCTTCAAACCCTAAAAGGAAAGACTAGCCGGGATTAATTACACGCTACAAGTTCGCCAATCTTTCAGCCAGGCCAGTGCCGGTACTTTGAGAGAGGTCCCCCGTGCTTTCGCACGAACCTAATTAAAGTAAACCTCATTTTCCCAGGGGCGTAACCCCGTTAACACCTTTCTAGACACCTACTTGATCGGCTAATTGTAATGTGTAAAACTCTCCTAGGAGTAACTCTTACACGCAGCGGGTATCAGGATCCAACTATCTAATAGAAGGTATGCAATCTCATTGCAAATTTCAACACTTGAAATTCCTAATAATATTTTGCCCCTAGCATCTTATGACCTTGGCTAAGGTCAACAAATCATAAGTGCTAGCCAAGTTCAACCCGTCATTTCCTGATTGAATTAAACCCACCCGCATGACCCTTGGCTAAGGTCAACAAAGTCGCACGACCACCCTAACTCAATCGCATCATATGCTTATACAGATAAGCACTAATCAGCTACCGCACACTACGCCTTGACTAAGGTCAACAAACGCAGCACGAATACTAACCAGTACTTATCTGAAATGACGGAGGGCTACGACAGGTTTTTAAGAAAACCCTTTGCGTAATGAACTTGATATCGTTGTAGAATCGAGTGATTTTAAATGGAGTGTTTTTTAGGCTTTTCTAGTTTTGCTAAAGGGGTCACTTCCGGTGAAGGGATCGTCGGCTCTTTCCTCATCGAATAAGGTGCAGGGTATATTATATATACCACTATGCAAAGCAAGAACTATAGAAGCAATCAAAAGACAAACCGAGTTTGTAGCATCTGCTAGTTTCACTAAAGAGGTCACTCCCGGTGAAGGGATCTCAGCTCTTTCCTTATCGAATAAGGTGCTGGATGTTCTACAAGGAACACCGCTATGCAAAGCAAGAACTAGAGCTACCTGTTTTTGAGACAAGTTTCTACAACATCTTTAGGTTTCATTTAGTTTCATTAATCTCATTAATGAAGTCCCATTTTATTATGCTTCATAAGCATCACATTTGAAACGAAATCTGCAATATAACATATATCTCATATATATAATATAAACATTCGTCTCAGGCAGTAATATAATCTCATCACAGAACATTGCAGCAGAAGAACATATATGAAATATTGGATATACTAGGACGTCCGTGTTTTTAATACGAGCCTGTATAAAACACGGATTCCACGGTCGCGATGAATAGCCAAACCCACATCCCTAGACCCCTACGAGAGCGGCAAGTAACACTGCCAATTCTAGGGTTAGGAGACCCGGTCTCGACTCCTCGAGATGGTCTCCCACTGGATCCCAGAACCCGGTTACTTGTGCTCCCCGCCTTGGGTCTACCTAATGCGGAAAAGTAAATAATATACAATGGTGACATCATCCTCAGCCCGGAGGTGCCCCAATAAAAGAATATTACATACAAATGAATTTTACATGAATGAAAAAGAAAAACTCTCATCTCACATAAAAACCCGGCTATTCAAAATGCGACGATCCAATATAACATATCACAACAACACATAATATCTCATATCATCAACGTAAGCAAGTATGCGTATCCCGATTGTCGTTGATGTATAACAACGAAGCTGGCGATACACCATATACTACGCTTACGGTCACAGAAAAGAAAGTGTAAAACTACAACAGTTGGAATCCGCAACTTCCTTTGACATCGCATGCCTAACCAAATGAATTCCTTAGACATCGCATGCCTAACAACTATAAACCCCGCATTTTAGTCTCATTATCGAAAACTCTTTTCAATATCAAGTCGGGCAATTCAACAAGATTCCCGACACCCTGATCGAATGCTCGTCGCAAACTTTAGTAGACGGCCGCACCCCCTATACTGTCGACGAAGTGTACTAAGGCGGAACACCGCTGCCGCGAGCACCCGAACGGATGCTTTTGGCGACGGGGTTCTCCTACAGTCACTTGGTCGGGGCTTTGGGGCATGGCTGTCTATTAAGTTTACCCGGCGAGTATCCGCGTACGCTACGTGATTGCGACGGACTTTTGATCACATCAAAATTCCGTGGCAACCGATCAATTGAGACTAAACCGCTAGATTTATAACATTCAAATTAGTTATCTCATAACTACCTGTGGATTTCAAATATTGTATCACATTCCAGATAAAAAAACAGTATTAAACTTTCCGATCGAATAATCAAACACCCAAGATTTCCCAAATAGCTCAACACTTGAGCGGAGTTCAAAAATATCCATCACATGCCACAGTAGCGATGGTCCAGCTGTAGAAGGGTCAAGCTAACGCCTCACATGTGGCACGCCGTACTGCCACAAACCCTAAGGTTTAGAGCCAGTTCAAGACGGTCACATAATCGAGTTAAGATTTGTTGTCTTCTAGAGGGTCCACCGCATTACTTGCACGACTTTTCGAAACTTTCAAACTCGAGAAAAAATCCAGCTTTTGAAAATTTTCCGACAGGGAAAAAAGTGAGTTATTGATATCCGTGCGAACTTTTTAACAGTTTCTAAAATTATCCGGAAAAAACTTAAACGAAGTTTTATTATCCGATCGAATCAACGAGTCCCCAATACAACCCAAAAAACTCAACACTTGAGTAAATTAAAATTTCCCAGAAGAATCAGGAAACACATACGGATGAAACTGTAGAAAAACTATCCCCTAATCTGTACATACGGCCGCGGAACCGCCGCCAAAAGCAGGGTACGGGCGCGGTTCCGCAGCGCTACCGTGGATTCAGGGAGTCGTTTTCTACAGTTATCCTTATATTTTCCTGCTCTATTTTCTGAGCATTTTTAATTCAGAAAAAATCACATTTTAAGAAAATTTCCAGAGAAGGGTTCGTGTGGGGGTTTCCGGGTTCGATCGGACTTTAAACATCGCTCAGACTTCGCCTAAAGATTTAGCTTGGCTCTGATACCACTGTAGGGTTGCTAGGCACGTGCACAAAGGTCTACGAGGCATCAACCATGCCCGATTAAAATTTAGCCGTGCCGAACGACCCAAAGCCGGATCTTTAAACTAGGGTTTAGGCGAAAACAAGTATGTAAAACACTTTAACACTAAGTGAGAGGGATTACAACCTTTGTAGATCCGGTCCTTCACTTCTTAAGCTCCGTGTTGAGGTCCCTTCGCTGCGATCATCGTGTTCCGGACTCTCGAGAGGCTTCACGAAGAGAAAGATGCAGTCTTGCTTCCGATCTTCGATAACAAAGATGATCTACCTTGAAGTTTCATTAACACAAGCTAACACTCACTAAATAAAGTGAACACTCTCATCTAAAGGGCAAGGATTGATGAGGATGATGAAGTAGGATTTTTGCTCTCTTTTATTTTCTTATTCTCACTCATTTATCATCACTTGGAAAAAGCTAGAAAGTTTTTTTCCATGAAAGAAAAAGGAAGAAGAAGATGAATAATCATTAGAATTCTTTTGTGATGAATAATCATTAGAATTCTTTTGTGATGAATAATGCAACCATGGTCAAGTAAACCCATGTAGAGAATTAACTAGGGCTAGGGTTTGGGTTGGGTTAAAAGTGAGTCTCTTGAAAATATTAAGCATAATATCTTTTTCAAGACAAAAGAAAAGCTTCTAGAATCTACTAGAAGTCTTAACCCTAATCCAAATCCTAATCATGTTTAAACTCCACTAAACATGTTGCATTAGTAATCATATCATGTTGCAATATTATATATCATATATATAATATTTATCGTAACAACATAAAATAATACAATTAACATATATCGCATATATATCAATGTATTACCCGAGTGAGAAAAAGAATCTTTTAGTGAGCTAATATTAGTTAATGTAATTTAATATATCATATATATTATTATACATTAAATTATCGAATCAACTCTTCATCCGACAATCTGGCTATATCGCATATAACTGACTAATATCTCATTTACCGATTCATCGAATCAACACTTGATCCGATGACCCGGCTGATATCAAATATCGCGAGAATAGAATACGGTATCACATATCGCATTATTCTCGGTCCTGCACATATCACATATGTGCCCCTACTCCGTTTTGCCTGAGTCAAGAAACCTCTGTGTAGGACTCTAAAGAATCGTCAATATGCCGGCAGTAGGTGATGATCATATAAAACACCCACAAGCTGCAAGCGGTCAGCTAAACGTAACAGCCACCCAGGTATTGAGCGCTCAGAAGATCAACAAGCAAGCCTGTACATTCTCCTGTGAATCCAATCAGTAACACTCGCATACAGCCCGGTCTCGTCGTCTGATATGTTGCATATCTCGCCTAGGGGTGGTAAAACGTCAGACCCCAGTAGCTCGATAAGTCGTGTCGATATGTCGTGTCGATATGAGGTCTATAACATTTCGAGAAACTACTGATAACACTTACCAGTAAATCTCAGCAACCCTGGACAGGGATTTCCGGTTATAGCCAATCGAACAAAGCACAACATCAACTCCCTATACCGGGAGAGACGAATCCCCTCCTATCGCTCATTGCCTCCATGTGATTCGGGACTGTACCCAAAAGCCACCTTTTTGCATGACCTCTTGGGCGTGGTATGATGGAAATCAAAGCACAATGGGAATCACATAAGACTCTATGACGATCTCGGGTCAACAGACTACTCTGTACCAGTGTCACCGGAGAACTGCCATCTGACGTGAGGTATAATACCATCTGGGAGTTCTCGGCGAGTCCGTCCAGTATACCCAGTCTCTACTGAGCACCCGTACACCATCCTTGATGTCAAACACCGATGGATATGGGATCATCCATCGCCCATCATATGGGTCAAGATGCGTATACGCTAGTCTACTCTGGTGTATCGATGCCCTGTCTCGATATACCCTCGACTAGGAATAGTTATAAGATATACTCATCGACTACCGTGGCCCCACTAGTATGATTTCATCATAGTCCCAGTAGTCGAGTACATATTCTAAGGGCTTTATCAACATGTAATATAGAGACAATCAGAGTACATGTTAAGATAAAGTACAACCAGATAGCATACTATTGTTGGGTTAGCCTAGCACCCTATGTAGAGTTTGGAAGCATTACATGTCACAAAGATGGAATTTTTAGGGTGCTAAGTTAACGATCATTGAATCGTTCCTAGAAAATTAAGGTTTCAAATTTTTGCACATCAACATAAGCAAGAAAAGCTAGGGTTTTGAGAGTACAACCTTTGTAGCTCCCTACGCTAGACTCCTCGGCTACTTGGGGTTTGGAAAAGCTCCGCTTGAACTCCTCGAGGTCACCGATGATCCACCCGGAGTCCGCTTTGTCCAAGCTAGTGACTTCGCAAGATCAAGAATGAAAATCGAAGCTAACACTCTACACAAGTGAGCAAGACTTGTGTAGAATGATGTTGTGGTGGCTTTTCTCACTTCAAAATCCTAACTTGATGAGTATTTTGCTCACTTGAGATTTCTAGAGAGCAATGGAAGAAGGAGGAAGAATATGATGGCTTTTTGAGAAGAAGATAAGTTCAACTCATGAAAGAAAAATAGAAAATATATCAATATATATTTTCCTCTTCTCATATCAAACCATGTTTAGGATATTATTGAATTTGAGTTAAAAACACAAAAGGAAAGTAATCCATGGTCAAATGGTGGGTGAGAATGGTTAGGTCAAGAAGAGTGTAGAAAGCATCCATGAATTATCCTTTTCTTTTCTTTTGTTTTTAAATCAAATGTAATAATAAATCATATATAAATCCAACCATGGTGTGAGTCTTATATTGCCACCATTTTCATGTATGTACAACCATGAAGGATGTATGTATGTATGTGTGTGTGTGTATGTACATCCATATGTGCATGAATCTATAAAGAAAGCATACATGCATGCATACATCCATCAAACACAAGAAAAGGATTTCAAGTGAGAAGCTAATGGTTAAATGATAAATCAACAATTGATTTATCAATCCGGTCATATCACATACGACCCCACCAAAAGCAAGCCGCCCAATCAATATACGGTATCCTATACGCGCATTTCAACCGGGTCCATGCGCATATCGCATACGCGCACCACAACGTTTCGCCTGGACTAGGTAACTCCTTTGTGGGACTCTAAGACTCGTCAATACGCCGGCAGTGAGTGATGATCATATAAAGCACCCCCAAGCCACAAGCGGTCAGCTAAACATAACGGCCACCCGGGTATTGAACGATCAAAAGAGAACAAGCGAACCTGCTACAACTCCCGTCGAGCCAACCGGCAACACTACCATGCAGTCCGGTCTCCTCGTCTGATATGTCGCATATCAAGTCTAGGGGTGGTAAACGTCAGACCCCAATAACCGATAAGTCGTGCCGATGTGAGGCTCATAACGGGTCGAGAAACTACTGGTAACACTTACCAGTAAATCTCCAATCAGCCCTGGCCAGGGACTTCCTCGTTACGGCCAATCGAGCACAGTGCAACATCAACCCCCAATACCGGGAGAGACGAAACCCCTCCTATCTCTCATTGCCTCCATGTGACTTAGGACTGTACCCAAAAACCACCATTTTGCACGCCCTCATGAACATGGTAAGGTGGAAATCAAAGCACAGTGGGAATCATACAAGACTCTATGACGATCTCGGGTCTACAGACTAACCTGCACAAGTGTCACCTGAGAACTGCCATCTGACGTGAGGTATAATACCATCTGGGAGTTCTCGGCGAGTCCGTCCAGTGTACCCAGTCTCCACTGAGCACCCGTATACCATCTCTGATGTCAAACACCAATGGATACGGGATCATCCATCGCCCATCTCATGGATCGAGAAGCGTATACGCTAGTCTACACTGGTATATCGATGCCCCGTCTCGATACACCCACGACTAGGGACTTTGAAGGATGTACTTATGGACTACCATGTCCCCACTAGTATGATCCGCATCATAGTCCATGTAGTCAAGTACACATCCTAAGGGCTTTACCAACATGTAACTATAAGACAGTATAAAGAGACTAGTATACATGTTAAGATAAAGAGCAACCAGATAGCATATATCATATCGAGCAAGAAAGTCATCTCTATATCTGTCCAAGCATCCAATATAATATACATCATCTGTACAATACTGGCCTCTAAGGCATACATACAACTAACAACTATCATGTCAAGCAAGAAAGTCCTTCCTATATATGTCCAAGCATCCATTACAATATACATCGTATGTACAGTAATGGCCTCTAGGGCATACATATAACTAACAGAAAACAATAATAAACATCATAAAAACGTACTGCTCCATAAGAAATCAATCCCAAAATGTGCATATGAATACTACGTGCGTCTGGTGTGCACGGAAATCAAAATCCATATATGTGTCATACATGTGCACAGAAACAACATCAAGGTGCAACGGGTGTGCACAAAACATCTGTCATAGGCAACGTGTGTGCCTGATAGCAAAATCAGGTGCATCTGACATGAACGAAGAATCTCGATTTAGTTCATCAGGTGTGCACCAAAATTGCATCTCATAACATGCGCCCAACATGTATGAAAATCCAAATCAGGTGCATCCATCATGCATGAAATCATGAAATTCAATATCAAGTGCCGAACATGCGCAAAATCCAATCAGGTGTACAAGGTGCATAAAACAAATATCGAACGCCACAGTCGAAATCGACGGTATACAACACATCTCAAATCCAAATCAGGTATACCGCGGTATCAAATCTCACAACCATGTGCATCGGCGTGCACAAAATCTAATCAAAACACTAAAAGTGCATGAAAACTATGCCATAAGTATAAGTCAAATCATATACATGCCCTAGGCATGAAATCCAAATCAATATCTCAAATGACATCAAATCGAAGTCCTGTGCAACTGGAGTGCACAAAATACATATCACAGCACTGCAAGCATATATGAACTATATCGAGTGCAAAAATCAAATCATGTGCGTACATATGCACAAAATCAACTCAACTGTATAAAACCCATAAAATCATAAACATGTGAAACCAAGGCACGGAAATGATATCAAGTGCAACAACTGTGCAAAAGTTGTAAATACTCAGTAGGTGCAACCATGGTGCACGAAAACAATTATCATGAAACTCAATCATCAAAATCAATCATGCAAATAGATCGCCCAAAATCCTGCAATCAAGTATGGAGGAATAGTCCCGCTCAAGCACATCCTCCAAGAATCTCTGGCCAACTGTCGTGGTCACTCCTAGCATGTCTCCTCGACGATCATGAACTCTGGCCTGCTGGTCTACGTAACATGACCACTCCTGGGTCCAAGTCTTCTCATAATTTATTCCAGAAAGGTCCTGTCGAGATCTCTCCCAAATCTCGTCTCTGCCGAACTGTCCGGAAGTCATCACCTTTTACTATATCAGTTTCTTGTTCCGGAACGGCTGCATACTCATCGCGACTCCTTCTGGAAGGTATATCCAAGTACAATGCCTCGGCATGCGTATCGCATCTCTGATGTCGGCGGAGTGGAACGTCATCTTATCCAGATCTTGTACGAACCTCTTACTCCACTTTTCTCTAATGTCGACTGCTTCAGACTCGTCTCGTCGTGCCTGCAAGGACTGAGCTCCAACGGCTATCCTCGTATCTGGAGTCTCCCAAGAAGTGTATCTCACCACCTAACATCCGAATGAAGTCGAACCATTCGATCGATTCGTCAAAACCTCATAATTCCCCAAGAGCTCAACATCTTGGGTACAGTTTAATAATATCGAGTACATACCATAGCATCGGTGGTCCAGCCGTAGAAGGGCAAACCCAAGCCTCACTAATAGCGCCGCGGAACTGCCGCAAACCCTAAGGTTTAAAGGCTTTTAAACGGTCATTATGTCGAGTTAGGGTTTCATTCTTCTAGAGGGTCCAAAGAATTGCCTGCATGTCTTTCCGAATACTTTAAACTTGGAATAATAGGTTTCTGACATTCGATCGTCTCTGTCGACTCTCAACGTATCTGCGTGAAGTCGTCTCTAGCTGGAACCAATCTATCTGATGACCTCGCATCAGGGTAGGAGAACGAACCACATGTCCTAGTCATTCATCCTCGGTAACTAGCGACCTTCTATCATCTCTTAGTATAACTCGTACTGCAATAGCTCCAACCTCTGGGACGATATCTCGTCGTTCGCAGCAGCAACTGGCTCACTCGTCTACACGCTGAACAGTGACTCAATCATCACGAATAAGCAATACATCAACGGTCATCAAAATCTGGCTGGCCTCTATCAGTGGCCCAATCTTCTGGTGCTGATCTGCATGTCCGAGTAATCTCATACAGCGATCCATCAAACGCTCTTGGCGCGAAAACACAATTAAAAGACACATCCCTGCAATCGTGTGTCACTGGAATTACGCCCTGGTCAGTCCTCGTTCGTGACAAGCTCGTGCTGACCGCAACTCTAGTCGTAGCTTTCCCTGCCCGTAATCGTGGCAGCAAAACCATAACTGGTACCGATGAGGCTAGATCAGAAAGGAATATAATACTGAGCAAAGAAATGTACATCCTAAGGCTTCTTAAGTGGAGTAGCGTACCGTAAATATGCCGCGGAACATACGTACGGTACGTCACTCTACTCAAGCTACCTACTCCATCAACCAAGGGACATCCTACGCTCTGAAGGTAAAACCTAACGCTCTGATACCAACTTTGTCACAACCCGAAGGTACGGATCATGACCGGCACTTAAACTACGAAACGTCTCGTACCGTACGTAATCTAAGTAAGCCGAAAACCCAGAAATCCAAACCAAGAAAAGTAGTAGAGTGAAGGAAACCAATTTAAATCAAGTAGTTGCAACATACGCCGAAATATGCATTTTAAAATCACAAGTCTTTTCTAAAAATTTCAGCAGAGTTTCCTTGGTAAAAACAGACCCCAAACGGGTACAAATCCTGATAAAGCATATATGATGAATAAAGGCATCCCCAAGCGGGAGCTAGCTCTTCATCAAATGACGGTCACAACCACGCAAGCAATATAATATACAACGCCGAAGGGCGAGGATCACAACAGAAAAGGAAACCCAAAACAGCATGAAATCCATAGAAATACAATGCGCGACTCTAAAGTCGAAAGAATAAACAACTGGTCTCAAGTCTGAAATAAATACATGTTTGGCTGATGGAGTCTAACTAGATACAACTGAAATAAGTAATATACAAGGTATAATGGTGGTCATGATGCAAGTGAACCCACCTACCAAGCAAATCACCCGGAAAGGAAGCAGTGTGCCAGCAAAGCCGTAATGAAACCTGTACGGCAAAACCTGCAGGAAACTGTGGCACAACGGGGGTGAGTTGCCAACTCGTGAATAGAAAACATCTACGAGAAGAAATCGCATGCATAACGCAATCCTAGGTCATACGATCATTATATATATAATCCTCAAAATGTGAGTCTGAAGCATGAAAAGGTGGCAAGGGTAAATATCTAACCCAAGTGTAATCCCATGTGCTCGTGTCAATGCCTCATGTAGCAATATATCATATGGATGAGGTATGAATGCATGAAAACAGAATACATGAAAATGAAGAAACTTCTTTCATAACTTAGTGAGATTTCTGTATATTTAAAACGAGGCATCATAAATGAAATCAGCATAAACAGTGTCTAGCATCGACACAGAACATAAATCCCAATATCTCAGTATCTCAGTGACTCAATCTCACTATCTAGGGCGCCGTCAGTCCAGACCGGCCCCTAACATCAATCCCAAGACCACGACGGTATCCTCCGGAAATCCGACACGTCAGATAAAATCACCGGTAGGTAGTCTTCCCCTGCCAGGCTCAACGCCATCATCTGCGTGTAAGTCCACAGTAGCGCCTCGGCCGTCTTTCAGACGCCAAATGCGGAACAAAAACTTTTTAACCGGCGCTATCGCATACTATAACCCGGATCTGCCATTAACGCTAAACTAACAAACTACAAAGTGGGTAGAAAGGTAATACCGAACGATCCGAGTCCTTCGTTCTTTAACCATCATCCCACGCTCCGTTGCGGCTGCTCCGATCTCCTGGCTCCTCGTCGAGGTGGCACCACATCTTCGGATCTTTAAACGGGCTCCTGCCTCTATACCGAGGCAACTCGGTCATCAAGTCTCCTAAAAGAGATGACCAAGATTGATGCAGAGAATGAGTAGAACACTTTGACTCGCTTCATCCAAAGCCATGGATGAACGGTTAATGAAGTTGCCTTTTGGAATGGAATGAAATGAGCAATCTAATTTCCATGAACCCAAAACTATCATAATCTTTTTTTCAAGCAACCATTTCTTTTATCAAAATCAGCATCTTACCTTAAAAGAATGGGCCGACCACTTTATAGGAGGAGGGAGGTGAGTGTAGGAGTCAAGGAGGGTAACCATAACATTAAATGAATGAATTAGTCATAGAAAACACCTTGCAAATCATTAATGCATACAATGAACCATTAACCTAGTCATCATCCATCATTTAATGCACTAATGAGTCACTAACCTAGTAATCCGTTCTAGAAGCTTCCACACTCTCATGACTCACCCAAGGAAAAAGATAAATCCGCATTAAACCGAATGTTTAAGACGGGTGATAGAAAACTGGCAACTTCCAAAAGCGATCCCGAAACGAATTTCAGGATAACCCCGTAACAGTATAAACATACCCGCATTTGTATTACGACCGAATACAAATGCAACTGAGACAAAGATATTATATCTACACAATATAATACATGGATCCGGCTTAAACCAAAGCCCACCAGTATTATCTGTCCAAAATATGACACGTGTGTAAATGCACGTGCATTTTCCGAACCCTGCCATAAAACCATATGGTCTCTACAACGTTTTGCCCGAACTTGGGAAACTATCTGTGGGGGACTCTAATGACTCATCAGTATCCTGGAAGTGGGTTTAACCACAAGCCGTCAGCGGCACTGGCTGTGCGTAACGGCTGCCCATGTACTGACCTCAAGGGAAGCTGATGAGAGAACTCATCCTGGAACCCTACTTAGCCTAACAGTGACAATATACATCCAGTCCGGTCCGTTCATCTATGAGTATCGCCTATTGGGCCTAGGGGCTGGTAACGTCAGACCCCCAATAGCGGTATAAGTTATGTCAGAGTGTAGCCCAAAACACCCTGAGATACTACTGGAGTACCTACCAGTAAATCTCCTACCTCGGCCGAGGGTTTTATGTAATGGCTCTCCTAGACACAGCGCGATCTCAACCCCAATACCGAGAGAGACGAATCCCCTGCCGATCCGCTCACTTGCCTCCATGTGGCTCGGGACTGTACCCAAAAAGGACCTGTTTGCACGACTCCTTTGAGCCGTGGTAGGATAGAAATCAAAGCACAGTGGGAACTCACACGAGACAAATGACGACCTCAGGTCCATGAACTAACCTATACACATGTCACCAGGGAACTGCTATCTAACGCTAGGTATAATACCAACTAGCAGGTTCCCGGCAAGTCCTGTCCGGTGTACTCATAATCCAATAAGCACCTGTATACATCTTAGGTGATCCAACTGACACCAGTGGCTTGTGAGACCGGCCACCGCCCCTCGTCGGGGTCTCGACAGTATACACTAGTCTACTCCGGAGTATTGATACCCTGTCTCGAAACTCCCACGACTAGGGACCACAATTAAGGATGTGCTTATAGACTACCCAACTCTCACGTATATGATCGCCATCATACTGTTGGTAGTCAAGCAAGATCCTAAGGGCTCTATCAACGTGTAACAGTGATCAGTCACCTGAACCTGTACACGATTGATAAAGGCAAACCAAATAGCATACTATTATCTCGAGTAAGACTATGCTACCGGTATAGATACTCCTCAATCATTGCAATCACGTACCTGCGATCCAATAATTGACTTTGAGGGCACTATATCCAACAATCTCCCACTTGCACTTTAGGCTAATTATTGCGATGTCACATACTCACAGCCCGTGTGATACCGAACATCCAACTCCTTTACTAATCAGTTTCACAAAGCCCGTTTGTAAAACTATTGTGTTCGAGAAATAGCCTCAGTGAGTGGATCCATCCCGATGTTTCTTTCTATGTCTCTCTTAATCTCAAGTTCGCGGAGAAAGCCATCTCCCGAATTGAGTAATACCTATCTTAGAATATGTCTGGATATCTGATGGGACCTAGTTCATAAATGAACTCCAAATCCAAACTTCTTAGACTGTATCCACAACTGAAACTAATCAGTGTCCAGCACTATGCCTCCCACAGTATTCTCTTGGCCACCTGTCCATAATACTGTCCCTCGTCACAGGGAAAACTATAACTCTGACAATCACTCTGTCATCCATGTCACCTTTGAAGCCTGGAATGATAACCGTCTCCCGAAGGAGGCTGCCGTTATCAAATCCGTAGAACATCTACTTATGTTCTAAAACTGCTTCCTTGTGTTTCTTCAGGATTGGATTAATATAAACTTATCGCATCTAGTGCAAAAACAACATCTGGTGTGGTACTTGACATCTCACGATTGACTCAATTGCCTAAGCAAGTGATCTGCCAAACATGCACATCCCTCTCCCCTTTAGTCTTTAAGACACCTTTAGAGAGGGTGACTCAATCACCTGCAGGTACACCACCATGCCAGGAGTCATCTATTCTAAAAACTATTAGAATACTGTCAAAGTGCCCACATTAGGAAACTACCCAAATCTAGATCTAAAACCATAGATCTAGAAACCAGAATGTCTGATATTATATCCATATCCTTTGAAGAGAAACAACTGTGTGACGACCACAGTACAACCGATCGTAGTATAGGAATTTTACTTCCTACTCTGTGTATGTCATCCAAATACCAGGACATCACACCCTACTACCTTCTTAACAGATCCATCCCCTATTCTGATGAAGTCAAACCCATGACTGTCACATCAAAATTAGATGATCTATCTCCGCTATATCTGCTCAACTCTATAAATAAACATAAGCTACTTGCCCACTATGCTTCCGCTGCTCCCACTGACCATAACAACCCTCTGGAAGAATAATATATGCGTGCACTTCTAAAACTACATTAGAACGACGCTATATTTAACCTCCTGCCGGATCTCATAGCCTGGAACAACAGTAGTGTTAAGTCTGGATAAACAAGAACCTCCCTGACACCATCCTTGAGGCTACCGGAGTACCTCTCGGGTGTCTGAGGTTACCCACCATATCTGCGGAGTGGCTAATGGAATGTCAAACCTAATTGAATCTTTTGGTCATATTAAATTTTCCGTAATCGTTTGCGGTTCTGAAATCACTTCCAGTTCTACCATACTCCCACTACTGTTTTCTGAAAAAATCCATTTTACTAAAACTGTGGCGAGTCAAGAACAATATCACTATTGATCTTCCAGATGGTAGAAAGTCAACCCTTATCATAGCCTGGGCCAACCCACAAACTGCCATTACAGAAACGTGCCCTGAGTTATCCAGAGTCTGGTTTTAAGCATAAGCCGGACAACTCCCCGTACCTTAACATCGTTAAGATATGAACCATTCTATATCCAATATAGAAACTTTGGCACTTATTTAATTGGAACCGGATTCTAATCATGCACCTGTCTCCAGTGCATATCAACTTAATGGAGAGAGGCCTGATCAGCATTACTCAACTTAGGAATGCATCCAATTATGAGTAACCTGAAAGAGAAACAAGTTTCTCAAAACCATCACTATCAACTGAATACCAATCACAAGTATCTACATCTTCGATCTCTTTGAAGAATCCCGATACTTGCGATACCTGGTTCTCTATTTTATTCTTATACCTACAACTTCTCAAAAGTTAGACCTTGTATTTCTACGAAACACTTGTCTAAAAATTAGAGAAGTCATAAGTAAACAGAATATAGTACGATGACCAACCCTTTTGTCCTGATGGACACTGGACAACATATAATACTCTGTATAAGTCTGCTGAGTCGAATAACTCAAAACTTGTGCATCGTAGCTTGAAAACTGTACCCAGGCGATTTCCTCAAATATCACCAATTACAACGAATTCCGATATAATGAGGATGATCACCTAATTCCCAATAACTTACTCCCACTTATCATCTGTAAAACCATACAGATGTGAGAATCATACCTGGTGAATACATACCCTGGAGTAAGTATCTAATCGGGAAAACAGTTTTCCTTTAACAATGCACAGTGAAACTGATACATGAAAATGTTTCGTAGGAGTATCCTGGTATTCCTAGTAATGCCTCTTCCATAATCCAATTCATGAATGTAACCGTATATTTCTTTTCCTTCTTTCCAAATCCCTTTATTTGTCTTTAGTCATTACCTTCTGTACACCATCGTTAGGCTAAATGGTTTCTTCCTTCCCTACCGTTCGACACCAGCCTATGGTTTGGAAGAAGACTATCCAGTAAGCATAATAGGTGTACTCTCCTAAACCAAGGAGTACTCGTAACTTGAGAGAAGCTGATGATAAAAGAAAACTGATTAATACCTTATTATATTTCTGCCGAACTGGGGAAAAAAGCAAAGGTGAAATAGGAGTGGCGATGAAGTACGCGGTTTGGTCATGAATGATAGCAGTCACAATTTACTTTTCCCTCTTTCTAATCCCTTTATTTTGTCTTTAGTTATTACCTTCTGTACACCCTACTTAGGCTAATTAGTTTTCTTCATTCCCTACCTTTCGGCACCTGCTTATGGTTTGGAAGAAGACTAGCCAATAAGCGTAATAGGTGTACTCTCCTAAACCAAGGAGCCCTCGCAACCTGAAAGAAGGTGATAATAAAAGACAACTGAATAAACCAATTCTATTTCTCCTGAACCTGGATCCATCCTCGAAGAAGTCCCTTCGAGTTTGTATATAACCATACGATGGATCTATCCAATGGAAGTGGATGCCCGTAGTAATACGGGGTGTTCTGAGAAATGCAAAGGGTAAAAGAAGGAGCGGCAATGACTTATGCAACTCGGACAATTCAAAAGCCAGTATTTTAAGAAGGTTCGGTCAACTTGGTCACTGAGTCATAGTCTAGGGTCGGTCAAAGGTCGCTGCCAAAGAGAGAGAGAAAAGAAACACTCTGCGTGCACTCTAACCTAGATTAGAATGGTTATCACTTTATCTAATCAGGAAACCTCCCATTGTACTGTCAAATTCTCCTCCAAACCTGAAAGAAGAATCAATCGGGATCACCGGAAGAGTAAACTAACTCATCAGTAGGAATCGGGATCCAACTCTCATCGCATGATAACGTGAAGGAATCCAATCATATTATCACACTCCAGAAGGTATGCGCATACTTGGCAAGTTTCAGTTTCTTTAGAAACTCCCGATATGATTTTTGCCCCATGCTCTTATGACCTTGACTTTGGCCAAAATGCCATAAGTCACATGCCAAGTTCTACCCGTCATTATCTTGTCAATTTGAACACATCCGCACATGCCCCTGACTTTGGCCAAATGGCATAACGACTGCCCCAAACTAACTCATCTATCTATGCAACAAATGAATACCCAGCAGCTACCAAACACTATGCCTTGACTTTGGCCAAAATGCATAGCTTGAATACTACTGAATACCAAAAAGAAATGATGGAGGGTTACGGCTGGTTTTTGGCGAAAAACCTTTAACGTAATGAACTTGATCTCGCTGAAGGAACCTGATAGCTTTTTATAAAAATAGAATGGCGAAAACCTTTACTAAAGAGGTCACTCCTGGTGAAGGGATCTCGGCTCTTTCCTCGTGGAATGAGGTGCAGGATTGTAACGTTTTGAAAATCGTTTCGGTGAAATTTCGGAAAATCGGTAAAATAAGGGGGTTTTCTGTAAAAAGTCAAAATACAAATATCTTTATTATAAAATTAAATATACATATTCTAGCTATGTAATTACTAGTATTTAGTGTTTATTGAGCCACTGGTGAAATTTCAAATTTTCTGAAAATTTTTCCGAAATTAATTATTTTAATATTATTTTAAGCCGTCAGTAATACATTTAATTAGGGAAAATTACAAATTGGAATGAGCTAAAACAAATTTTGTGCATCATAACACATTAAACAAAATTTTATCATGTGGTTTTTGAAATAAAATGAAGTTGTTAAACGGTGTTAGAAAATATATTGTAAAAAGGCTTAAATAGTGAAATTAGTATAAATAGATATTGGGGTATAACATTTATCATTTTTCCCTCACCCACACTCACCCACACCCTCTCTCCTCTCCCTAAATCAGCAGCCCCAAGTTGTCCCCCCTCATTTTCCCACTTGTATTGTTAAAAGAAAAATCAAGAGAAAAGAAAAGGAAATGAAAGAAAATTGTTTAATGTGTATGGGCTTTGACTTTTGGGGTTGACCCAATACTTTTCTCACCTCATTCTCTCTCCCCTCTCTCCATCATTTGGCCGGCCCTATCCCCCTCTTATAGCAGCAGCCCCCTCCCCTTTTCTCCTCTCATTTCTTTTCAAAAAATTCTTCAAAATTGCCTCAAAATCCATCAAAAAAAATCCCAAAATCCAAATCCAACTCTTACCCATTTTTGCTTAGCCTAACATGCATGGATTGTGGTGAAAAGAGAGCATTTTGAGAAGCTAGATTTCATGTTGATCCATGATTCATGAGGTATAATTTTAACCTTATACTTATATTGATGTTTAATTGCTTCAATGTTAACAAGTTAGATGTTTTATTGGGTTTTATTGCAAGTTTGGAAAATTCAAGACTAGGGTTTGAATTTAATTAGGGTTTTTATCATTAGTTTATGGTTGTAATGAAGAGATTAACATGTAATTGTATGCAAAATCTAAGTTGGTTACTATTTGCTAATTTGTTAATTTAAAATTGTGATATTTATGCTAACTTGCTAACTAGGTTTTTAAAATTGGTATTATATTTGGGATTAAAAATGTAATTAGGTTTTTTATGACTTCATTAACATTATAAAATGTATTTTAATACTTTAGTTCATGAAAATCCAAGCTAAATTGTTGTTTGTGCATTTTTGCAATAAAATTGTTAAAATTAGGTATATTGTAAACTAGAATTTTAGGGTTAATGAAATTTAATGAAATTAAATTGTGAAAATTATTTTTATGACTTATTTAAGATGTTTAATAAGTATTATGGCCGCTAGATTTGTTTAAACGTCGAGTTTTGTACTAAAACGGGTAATTTTTGCTTGCTAGATTTTCGGAAAAATGGCTTTTAAAGTGAGTTTGAGGTTTTTGTGAATTTTAACCCATTTTATATTATAATTAGTGTTCGTGACTGTGCAAATGAGTGTTTTTAGGTTTTTCTCGATGGTTTGGCGTTTGTACGCCGGCGTCGAGGGTTTTTGGGTTGATTTGTGAAAGCTACCATAGGTTTTGACCTATGTGGGATTCGTGTGTCGTTTTGGTCATGAGTCGGATTTTAATACGATACGGTGCGTTATGATATGTAGATACCCCATGTGAACTTCGAGACGACAAGCAAGCACGTGGCGACGTCGGCACCGGCGAGCAAGGACCAGGTGAGTAGATTTGTATCTACGGGGAGAAGTCGGGTGGATGGCGTATAGCACCCCCGCAGTTCGTGGTGATGTATACGAATACATATACACACATATATTGATTATATATATTGTTTGAGATTATTGATGACATAGATTGATTTTGGGTGTGATTGGAATAGTTTAGTGTTGCGAAACCCTAGAGTAGTGGTTGCACCACACATACACACACGCACGCACATACTTGCATACATTCTTTCTTTTACATGTGCGTATATGGGAATATATATTTATGTGTTCACATGGGTATGCGACTATGTGTTCATATACTGGATTTGAGATGAGTCGATGAGATTTGATTTGAGGCCGTGAGATCGGTGATATGGCAGGGTTCGTATTTGAGATACGACATGACGTTGTAGCGGGTCCTTTGACGTAGTGTTTCACACACGTGCATGCATACTTAGGCCGTATCAGTATTGTACTGGACGTATATCAGTACCCCGGATTATGATCTTTGATAAAGAGGATACCATATGAACAATGTGATGAATGTGATATTGACCCGTACCCAGATTTGGGATGCCGTACAACGGATTTACGTACGAGGTATATATTGATGATTGATCCGCACTCTTGACTTGGGAATATCTGATTATAGTTATGGTATCGGATGTGATAGTATCGAGGCGGGATCACCGACTAATATATATTCATTTATGTATCGACTCAGATGCTAGACGGTTTCCTTACCTTTAGTTCAGCCGTATAGTTTAGTGTAGTTGTCAGACTAGATTAGATTTCTACCTATTTCAAAACTAACAGATTGTGGGTATTTTAAAAGACAGGTCAAGGGATCTACGGATATTTCAAAAGACGTATCCTTTCTTAAAACCACTGTAGCCCTTATTTTCAAAACCCCACGATTCGTGTTATTTCCAATGGCACCATTGTTTAGTATTTAGCTTCCGCTCATTATTGTTGTTCGCTCTGCATCGCATGCTTATATTATGATTCCTATTCTATTGTTGATATCATGCTGTTAGGACACCAGCACCATTACCGATGATGCGTATGTACCACGTACACTTACTTGCCGGCTCACACACATCTTCATCGGTAATTACCATGTCACGTACACTTAGAGAATATTATTGCTTGATTTAGCTTGTTAGCTAGTAGTTTGACATGATATTAGTGTACTTGCCTTATATGCCAGCTTAGATATTGTAGTTATTACTTGTCACTTCATGCATACTGTTATTCATTGTTATGCCACATTCATGGATTCTCATGCCTATATTCATAGTTTTGCATGCTATTGATGATTTGGATTCGGATTTTCATGAGATTTTCTGGATTTGGGGGAAAGCCGCAAAACTTACATAAACTTCTTTTCTCTCTTTTAAATAAAAAGTGCGGTTTTCCCATGATATATGAGTCGTTCACCATGAGTTTGCTGATGGATTTCGAGACCCGCGTTCGAGGAGTGGAGGAACCGTTTCGGGTACATGGTGGACCCGGTGCGATACCCCGGGGCAAGAGGATCGCAGATGATGGCGTTGAGCCTGGCAGGGGAGCACTACCGACCGGTGATTTTACCCGACGCGTCGGATATCCGGAGGATACCGTCGTGGTCTTGAGATGGATGGTAGGGGCCAGTCTGGACTGACAGCGCCCTAGATATTGTGATTGAGATTTTGAGATATTGAGGTACAGAGATTGCGACACAGAGATATCGAGATATTTGGATATTTGTTTTGTGTCGATGCTAGGCACTGTTTATACTGATTTCATTTATGATACCTCGTTTTTAAAAAGATACAGAAATCTCACTAATTTATGAAAGCAGTTGCTTTAGTACATGTATTCTGTTTTCATGCATTCATGCATCATCCATATGATATATTGCTACCTGAGGCACTGACACGGGCACATGGGATTACACTTGGGTTAGATATTTACCCTAGCCATTGTTATAGGCTGCGGGTTATATATTTGAGGATATATTATGATCTTATGTCCTAGGATTGCGTTGTTCATGCGATTTCTGTTCGTAGATATTTTTCTACTCACGAGTTGGCAACTCACCCCCGTTGTGCCACAATTTCTTGAAGGTTTTGCCGTACAGGTTTCATTACGGCTTTGCTGGCACTGCTTCTTTCGGGTGACTTGCTAGTAGGTGGGTTATTGGTATCGTACCCATCATATTACTTTGTATAATATTATTCAGTTGTATTTAGTAAATTCCATCAACAAAACATGTATTTATTTCAGAGATAGAGACTAGTGATGTTTATTCTTTCGACCTTAGAGTCGCGCGTTGTATTTCTATGGATTTCTTGCTGTTTGAGTTTCCTTTTGAGTTTTGATCCTCGCCCTTGGCGTTGTATATTATATTGCTTGTGTGGTTGTGACCGTCGATTGACGAAGAGCTAGCTCCCGCTTGGGGATGCCCTTTTTATTTGATTTCGTATACTATTCATGTTGTATCCCGTTTGGGGGCCAGTATTTACAAAGGAGACTCTGCCGAAATTTTCAGGAAATATTTGATGTTTTTAAAAAAACGCATAATTCGGCTTATGTTATTAAAACTACTTGCTTTAAGTTGGTTTTTCCTTCACTCTACTACTTTCTTGGTTTGGATTTCTGGGTTTTCGGCTTACTTAGATTACGTACGCCTCGAGACGTTTCGTAGTCTAAGTGCCGGTCATGTTCCGTACTTTCGGATCGTGACAAAGTTGGTATCAAAGCGTTAGGTTTTACCTTCGGAGCCTAGGATGACCATTGGTTGATGGAATAGGTGACTAAAGTAGAGTGACGTACCGTGGGTATGTTCCGCGGCATACTTACGATACGCTACTACACTTAAGAAGCCTTAGGATGTACATTTCTTTGTTCAGTATTATATTCATTCCTGATCTAGCCTCATCAGTACCCGTTATGGTTTTGCTGCCACAATTACGGGCAGGGAGAGCTACGGCTAGTGTTGCGGTCAGCACGAGCTCGTTACGAACGAGGACTGACCAGGGCATAATTCCGGCGACACACGATTGCAGAGATGTGTCTTTTTATTGTGATTTCGCGCCACGAGCGTTTTATGGATCACTGTATGAGATTACTCGGACGTGCAGATCAGTACCAAAGGATCGAACCAATGATAGAGGCCAGCCAGATTTTGATGACCGTTGGCGTATTGCTTACTCCTGATGATTGAGGCACTGTTCAGCGTGCAGACGAGTGAGCCAGTCATTGCTACAAACAACGAGATATCGCCCCAGATGTTGGAGCTATTGCAGTACGAGTTGTACTAAGAGATGATAGAAGGTCGCTAGTCACCGAGGATGAATGACTAGGACAGGTGGTTCGTTCGCTACCCCGATGCGAGGTCATCAGATAAATTGATTCCAGCTAGAAATGACTTCACGCGGAGACATTGAGAGTCGACAGAGACGATCGAATGTCAGAAACCTATTATTCCAAGTTTAAAGTATTCGGAAAGACATGCAGGCAATTCTATGGACCCTCTAGAAGAATGAAACCCTAACTCGACTTAATGACCGTGTGAAATCCTTTGAACCTTAGGGTTTGCGGCAGTTCTGCGGCACCATTAGTGAGGCTTGGGTATGCCCTTCTACGACTGGACCATTGATGCTGTGGTACGTACTCGATACTATTAAACTGTACCCAAGATGTTGAGCTCTTGGGGGATTATGAGGTTTTGACAAATCGATCGGATGGTTCGACTTCATTCGGATGCTAGGTGGTGAGTGTAAGTCCATGTCACGTACCCCACGAACTTGCGGGGAGGCGGAATATATGAAAAACGATTATCAAAGCTTCGTAACATGGACTTGAGCGCATGAATAGTAGCTAAACCGTTACTAGCAAACTACGAAAGGTTTAACTACTCGGATTCAAAGTTATACCTCACGTTACATGTCCTTCGGGTCTTCATCGCTGTCCTCCACTCCTCGTAGGCTCCTTGGAACATCGGCGCCTCAACGGCCTCCTCGAGTCAAAGACGATCCACCCGAGCGCTCCTACGCTAAGCTTTATCTCTAACTTGAGATAACTAGGTTGCTCAAAGTGGTAATCTAAGCTACCTAGGGGATATAGAGTGAGGTTATGGATGTATTAGTCTAGCTAACCCTTGATCTCAACACATGAGAGGTTAGGGTTAGGGTTTCAAGAATGAGAGAGCTTGAGGAGAGAGAAGGTGATGATAAGAATGAGAATGAATAATGAGCTCATGTGAATTTAACAACCATAACAATTTATCAAATAAATAATATCTGAGTCTGATCCCAGCGATAAAGGCAAGAAACAAAAGGCACTTTTGATTAATCATCATGGTTGATTCATTCACCTAGTGTGATTCATCATATGACTCACTAACTAATTAATGCATCATTTAAGACAAAGGATGAATCACACAAATGAGTCATTATGCAATAAATGCTTATGCCACCTTAACCCCCAAGTCACTATGCTTCTAGAAGCTTCCCGGAAAATTACGAGAACGCCCCTCCAATCCGTGAAAACACGGAAAAACTTTAGACTGTATAAATCCAATAAAGCGATACTAGAATCTGGCTTAAACCAAAACCGGCTTAAACCAAAGCCGGCAAGTAAAAACTGTCCGAACGTCGTACGTGCGTAAACACACGTACGTGTCCGAACCATTGTCGTAAAATCGTACGACCTCTATATCGTTTCGCCTGGAGCAGGGAAACTCTCTGTGTGGGACTCTAAAGACTCGACACTACGGTGGCAGTGGGTTTAACTACAGACCGCAAGCGGCACTAGCTGTACGTAACGGTCCCCAGGTAGATGTCGATAAGAAGGCCGATGAGCAAAACAATCCGAACTCTTACTGAGCCTGATGTGACAATCTCCGTACAGTCCGGTCTGTTCGTCTAAGACTATCGCATATCTAGCCTAGGGGGCGGCAAGTGTCAGTCCCCTAATAGCGGTATAAGTCGTGTCGGAGCGTAGCCCATTACACCCTGAGAAACTACTGGAACCTACCAGTAAATCTTGTTAGTTATATGTATGCCCTAGAGGCCATTACTATACATAGGATGTATATTGTAGTGGATGCTGGGACATATATAGGGAGGACTTTCTTGCTCGACATGATAGTATGCTATCTGGTTGCTCTTTATCTTAACGTGTACACTGATTGTCTCTCTGTTACATGTTGGTAAAGCCCTTAGGATGTGTACTTGAATACCTGGACTATGATGCGGATCATACTAATGGGGACATGGTAATCCATAAGTACATCCTTCAAGGTCCCTAGTCATGGGTATATCGAGACGGGGCATCGATATACCAGAGTAGACTAGCGTATACCTTCTCGACCCATACAGATGGGCGATGGATGATCCCATATCCATTGGTGTTTGACATCAGAGATGATATACGGGTGCTCAGTAGAGACTGGGTACACTGGACGGACTTATCGAGAACTCTCAGATGGTATTATACCTTACGTCAGATGGCAGTTCTCTGGTGACACTGGTACAGAGTAGTCTGTTGACCCGAGATCGTCATAGAGTCTTGTATGATTCCCATTGTGCTTTGATTTCCACCTTACCACGTCTAAGAGTGCATGCAAAATGGTGGTTTTTCGGTACAGTCCCGAATCACATGGAGGCAATGAGCGATAGGAGGGCATTCGTCTCTCCCGGTATAGGGAGTTGATGTAGCGCTGTGTTCAATTGGCTATAACCGGAAATCCCTGGCCAGGGTTGCTGAGATTTACTGGTAAGTGTTACCAGTAGTTTCTCGAACTGTTATAGACCTCATATCGACACGACTTATCGAGCTATTGGGGTCTGACGTTTACCACCCCTAGGCAAGATATGCGACATATCAGACGAACAGACCGGACTGTACGGTAAGTGTTACTGGTTGGATTCACAGGAGTGTGAGCGGGCTTGCTCGTCGATCTTCTGATCGCTCAATACCCGGGTGGCCGTTACGTTTAGCAGACCGCTTGCGGCTTGTGGGTGTTTGATATGATCATCACCTGCTGCCGGCGTATTGACGAGTCTTTAGAGTCCTACACAGAGGTTTCCTGGCTCAAGCGAAACGAAATAGGAGCGCCTATGAGATATGTGCGGTACCGAGAATAATACCAGTATGTGATACTGTATTCTATTCTCGCGATTTGTATCATCGGCAGGTTATAGTGATATAGCCGGGTTACCGAATCAAGTGTTGATTCGATACATTGATACACTTGATATTAGTCGGTTATATGCAGTATGACCGGATCATTAAATCAAGTGTTGATTTAATGATTTAATGTATAATTATATATTTGATATATTACTTTGCATTAATTAATATTGGTTCACTTAAAATGGATTTTCTCACTTGAAATGCACATTGTATATGTGATATATTTTTGTGCACTTGATTGTATCATGTTTGATGATACATGCAAACTTGGGTTTGTGTTTACTTTAAACCATGTTTAAGTGAATGGTTAGGGTTTTGTTATCTTTTATTAACTATTTATTTTATTTGTTTATTTTAGGGCAAGAAAAGAAATGGTTGCTTATTTTTTTTGTTTCTTTGAAGCTTCAAGAAGCTTTTGACCATTCTTGTTTCTTTCCTAAACCTAACCATTCACCTAACCTTAGTTTATTCTCTACACTTAACCATGGTTGCTAAAATGATAAGAATGACTTTATTTCCATTTATTCAAAAATCTTATTATATTCTTTTTCTTTTTCTTCTTCTTCTTCAAGAAGAAGGAAGCTTGCTAGCTTCAATGGTGACATGAGAAAAAGAGTGAGAAATCTAATTCTACAGTGAACCCACTTCCTATTTCTTCATCCTCTACCACTTGCCATGTAGTATAGGGTATTTTCTTCACAAGTTTCATGACTTGGTGAAGTTGGAGCTTGATCTTGAGTTGCCTCGACGTAGATCATCTTCGGCATCGAAGTCGACGACCTAGCCCGATCATTTCTCCGACGAAACCATCGCCAGAGTCCGGGATCTGATGATCACAGCGGAGGGACGTCATCACGGAGCTATGGAGGTAGAGGACCGGATCTACAAAGGTTGTATTTTCTGTTCACTCTTAGTTAAGTTGTTAACTTATATTGTTTCGCCTATACCTCTAGTTACGATCTTGCTTAGGGTTACTTGGCACATAGAAATTTTTTGAATTGGCCATGTTTGATCACTTATAGAACCTCATGGGTGTGCCTAGGAACCCTACAGTGGTATCAGAGCCTAGCTAGAGCCTTAGGCGATGCGTAGACGGAGTTAGAAACCCGATCGAACCCGAAACCCTAATCCATGACCCCTCTCTGTACATTTTTGAAAATTGTGGATTTTTCTGAATTAAAAATACCTAAAAAATACAGCAGGAAAATATAAGAATTGTGGTGAAAAACGTCCCCCTAAATCGTACATTCCACCGCGGAACCGCGGCAATAGCTTGCTTGGGCCGCGGTTCCGCGGCCGTACAGAGGAGTTAGGTTATCATTTTTGCACCATAATTCCTATTTCTGTGATTTATATTTTATGGGTATTTTTATTTTGACTCAAGAGTTGAGTGTTCTTAGGTTGTATTGGGGACTCGATGATTCGATCGGATTATTTAACTTTGTTTACTGTGTTTTTCCGGGTATTTTTAGAATATGTTAAAAAGTTTGACCGGATATAAATACCCACTTTTTCCCTTGCCGGGAAATTTCCAATTGTTGGATTTTCCGTAGTTTAATGACGTTCTAAGTAGTGCAAGTAACGCGATGGTACCTCTAGAAGACAACAAACCTTAACTCGATTATGTGACCGTCTTGAACTGGCCTTTGAACCTTAGGGTTTGGGGCAGTACGACGTGCCACATGTGAGGCGTTGGCTTGACCCTTCTACGGCTGGACCGTTGGTACTGAGGCATGAAGTGAATGTTTTTAAACTTATGTCATGTGTTGAGCTGTTTCGGGAAAACTTGGGTGTTCGATTGTTCGATCGGAAAGTTTAACATTTTCTATTTATCCGGAATGTGATACAATAATTGGAATTCATAAGTAGTTATGAGATAACTGAATGAATGTTATAAATCTAGCGGTTTAGTCTCACTTGATCGGTTGCCACGGAATTTTGATGTGATCAAAAGTCCGTCGCAATCGCGTAGCGTACGCGGATACTCGCCGGGTAAACTTAATAGACAGCCACGCCCTATAGCCCCGACCAAGTGACTGTAAGAGAACCCCGACGCCGAAAGCATCCGTTCGGGTGCTCGCGGCAGCTGTGTTCCACCTTGGTGCACTTCGTCGACGGCGTCGGGGGTGCGGCCGCCTACTAAAGTTTACGACGAGCATTCGATCTGAATGCCGGGAATCCTGTTGAATTGCCCGACTTGATATTGAAAAGAGTTTTCGATAATGAGACTAAAATGCGGGGTTTTTAATTGTTAGGCATGCAATGTCTAAGGAATTCATTTGATTAGGCATGCGATGTCTAAAGAGGTTGCGGATTCCAACTATTGTAGTTTTACACTTTCTTTTCTGTGACCGTAAGTGTAATATGTGATATCGCCGGTTTCGTTGCTATATGTCAACGACAATTGGGATACGCATGTTTTCTTACGTTGATGACATGTGATGTTATGTGTTGCTGGATATGTTATATTGGATCGTCGTGTTTGAATAGCCGCGGGTTTTTATGTGAGATGAGTGTTTTTCATTTTCATTCATGTAAAAACTTGTATGTAATATTCTTTTATTGGGGCACTTCCAGGTTGCGGAAGATGTCACCGTTGATATATATTATTTACTTTTCCGCATTAGGATAGACCCAAGGAGGGGAGCACAAGTAACCAGGTTCTAGGGTCCAGTGGGAGACCAACTCGAGGAGTCGAGTCCGGGTCTCCTAACCTTAGAATTGGTAGGGTTGCTTGTCGCTCTCGTAGGGGTCTTGGGGTGTGGGATTGGCTATTCATTGCGACCGTGGAATCCGTGTTTTATACTGGCTCGTATTAAAAACACGGACGTCCTAGTATATCCAATATTTCATATGATATTTTCTGCTGCGTTATCTGTAATGTGATCATGTTAATTGTTCAGATAGATATAGTATATAGTATATATGATATATTATATAGACGTTGCTTATGTTTTGCACCCGCACTAGCCCTGCCTCGCTCTGGCGTTAGTTACCTAACTTAACGGTGCAGACGGGACATCGAGGCGAATGCTGATGGCATAAGCGTACGTTATATTTATCTGTAATGTTTAGGTGGACTTAAATGATGGGACATTCATTAATGAGATTAATGAAAGAAAATAAACCTAATTGATGTTGTGGAATCGAATTTCAAAATAAAAACAGGTAGCTACAGTTCTTGCTTTGCATCGTGGTGTTCCTTGAAGAACATCCTGCACCTTATTCGATGAGGAAAGGACCGAGATCCCTTCACCGGAAGTGACTCCTTTAGCAATAACTGGCAGATGCTACACACTCGGTTTGTCTTTTGATTACTTCTATAGTTTCTGCTTTGCACAGTGATATATATGATATATCCCGCACCTCATTCGACGTGGAAAGGGCCGGCGATCTCTTCACCGGGAGTGATCCCTTTAGCAAAACTAGAAGAGCTTCAAAAACGCTCCATTTAAAAACTATTTGATTCCGCAACGAGATCAAGTTCAAAGCGTTAAAGGTTTTATTAAAAACCATCCGCAACCCTCCGTCATTTTAGGAAGTAGAGTACTTAGTATTCGTGCTGTGTTTGTTGACCTTAGTTAAGGCACAGTGTACGGTAGCTAAGTGATGTCTTCCTACACCGCATATGATGCGATTAGTTAGGACAGTCGCATGACTTTGTTGACCTTAGTTAAGGGTCATGTGGGTGGGTCTAATTAATCACGAAATGACGGGTAGAACTTGACTAGTACTTATGATTTGTTGACCATAGTTAAGGTCATAGGTGCTAGGGGTAAAAACCTTTATCGGGTGTTTCAAGTGTTGAAATTTGCAATGAGATTGCATACCTTCTATATGATAGTTGGATCCCGATACCCACTGCGAGTAATTGTTACTCGTGGGAGAGTTTTGCTCTTTGCAATTAGCCGATCAAGTAGGTGTTTAGAAAGGTGTCAACGGGGTTACGCCTCTAGGAAAACGAGGTTTACTATAATTAGGTCCGTGCGAAAGCACGGGGAACCTCCCTCAAAGTACCGATACTGGCCTGGCTGAAAGATTGGCGAACTTGTAGAGTGTAATTAATCCCGGCTAGTCTTTCCTTTTAGGGTTTGGAGGAAGATTTGATAAAAACAGTGGGAGCCATCCTGATTAGATAAAATAATAACCAATCTGATCTTACAAGAGCATACGCTGAGTGTTTTCTTCTCTCTCTCTCCAGGTAGCGACCATATCACGCCTTAATCAAGATAATAATACGGATATCTGACCGAACCCGCTTGTTATACTGAGCTGGGGAACGTTGGTCCCGCTCCAACTTTTAACTGTTATAAGACAGAGCAAGAAATTGGGGAATACCAAGATTCCCATGCCGCCCAAATGAAGAAAGTGCATATAATGCATCTCCTTCGGGTGTGTTCGTTACACAGAACTGTTTCTCAGTATCCTCTGCGTCCTGGGTATCTGATACCGGAACAGGATCCCAGATATGTAATCTGTTACATAGGGTTACAGAAAGTTAGAGAACTGAGAACGGGTGATAGGTTTCATGAGACAGAAAACGGGGCAAGTGTTGCAGCCAAGTCTGTTGGTCACTGTCACCCTGTATTACCAATACATTGATTCTGAACAAATGCTATTAGATACCGAACCTGATATACAAAATCATATCAGTCTCTTTATTAGTAAAGAAGGATATAATTTTGTATTGCTGGATATGTTTTGAACGTTTCCTATATCAAAAGTTGATCGGTTCAGGCACATTATCTAAAAGCATTGACGTTCTAAATCAAACTACAGTTCCTAGTAATCGAAACACACACAAGAGGAAGAGTTCAGAAATGAACGAATTCTTCTTAAGGTATTATAGACTAGGTCATATCAATGCTACCCGACTGGCTGAAGTTACATTTAGATGCATATTTAAATTAGTTTGAATTTACATCTTATGAAACTTGCCAGTCATGTCACAAAGATAAGATGACCATAGCACTGTTTATTGGAAACAGAGAAAGAGTTAGTGAACTCTTGGGACTGATACATGATGATGTATGTAAGGTCTCCTGTCTACACATGCCAGGACTGGTTCTTTATACTTCATTTCGTTCTCTGATGATCTCTCAAGATTCAGACATATGTTCCTGTTGAAACACAAGTCCGAACCTTTTGAGATATTCACAGAATATAAGCTAGAAGTAGGGAACCAAAATACGGGTATAAGTATTATGTCCTTTGATGAGATCAAGGAGGAGAATACTTGTGCATGGCATTCCTGGACTATTCTAAAGGAGAATGAGATTCTCTCTCAGTGTTACTCCTCTGAATGCATCACAGCACAACGGTGTATCGGGGTGGAGCAATCGCACCATATTAGATATGGTGTGCTCTATGATGAGTACTACTGAGTTACCTATTTCCTTTTGGGGTTGTGCACTTGAGAAGCTGCATACCTATTGAATTAGGTTCAAATCAGATCACTTCCTACCACTCCATATAAGATATGGTATGGGAAGAGCCTATCTCTTAAGTAAGTTAAGATTTGGGATTGTCCGGACTATGTCGAAAAGCAAAATCCGGACAAGCTCGAGGCAAGGTCTGTTAAGTAGAACTGGAAATGTTCCAGCTATACAAACTGCAGCTGATGATTTGGAAGAACCAAAGGATTCAATAGTTACCAACGAATCTCAGCCTCTCCGCCGATCTAGTAGGGTTCCTCACCCACCTGAGAGATACTTCTGTTTTTCTATGACAGTGGGAGCGAGGATTGCATCATGAGATGATGACTCAACTAGTTTCGAGCTGGCCATCAGGAGTGGGACTCTATAAGAGTGGCTGGATGCTTAGCGATCTGAGATGGAATCCTTATACACCAACAAAGTATGGACTTTGGTTGCATTATCTGAAGGGTTAAATCCCCATCAGGAGCAAGTATATCTTGAAAAGATTACTTGGTGTAGATGGAAAAGTTGAGACTTTCAAAGCTAGACATGTTAAAGGTTTTCATCATCGACCAGGCGTGGATAATGATGAAACCTTTTTCAGTGGCTATACTTAAGTCCATCCAGATCCTACTTGCCATGGCTACAAACCATGGCTACGATATCTGGCGATTGGGTGTCATGACTGCTTTTCTAAAATGATGTTTTAGAATAGAGCGGCTGTAAGTACACAGCCAGAGGGCTTCGTAGACAGTGGGAGCAGCAGAAATGTGTACAAGATGCTTTATAAGATTAAAGCTGGCATCGCGGAGTTGGAACATCTGATTTGATGAGATAGTCAAAGAGTTTGACATCATCAAAATGGTAGATGAACCTTGTATATACAAAAAGGTAGTAGGGAGTATGGTGGTGATCCTCGTAGGGTACATGGATGACATACTCTTGATGGGGAAGGAGTTTCCTATGCTACGCTCGGTCAATCTCCGCTTATCACGAGGATTCTCCATATAGGATCAAAGTGATACCTCCTAAATCCTGATTTTAGATCTATGAGATAGATCTAATTGGATGTTAGGATTCTTACTAGTTGAAGTGAGATGGTATCAATTGATCCTGGGGAGAATCACTGGAAGTGTTCCAGGGTGATAAGGACGACTGAATGTCAGTCATAGGCATTGTCTTTACCCTCAGTGGAGGGACGGTATGTTGGAAGAGTTCCAAGCTAAATACCGTGGCTTACTAGACAATTAAGGAAGGATACATCGCTACTTAAGATGCTACCAAAGAGGCTGTCTGGGTGTATATTAGTTCATGAGATGAACTTCGTTCCTCCCATTGTGTGACAATGGAGTTGTGGCTTATGCCTAGGAACGCCTGTCCCATCAGTGATCCAGACATATTCTAAGGCAGTATCACCTGATCATGCAGATGGTTGATCTCCAGGGTGATCGAGGTTAGGAGAACAGACTCAGAGGACAACACGGCGGATCCACTCAGAAAGGCCTTTTCCCAGAGAGAGACTTTTATGGGATGGTTGAGTATGAGATACTACAACCATTGCTATCAGATGGCCCTAGTGCAAGTGGGAGATTGTTAGTTATATGTATGCCCTAGAGGCCATTACTATACATAGGATATATATTGTAGTGGATGCTGGGACATATATAGGGAGGACTTTCTTGCTCGACATGATAGTATGCTATCTGGTTGCTCTTTATCTTAACGTGTACACTGATTGTCTCTCTGTTACATGTTGGTAAAGCCCTTAGGATGTGTACTTGACTACCTGGACTATGATGCGGATCATACTAGTGGGGACATGGTAGTCCATAAGTACATCCTTCAAGGTCCCTAGTCGTGGGTATATCGAGACGGGGCATCGATATACCAGAGTAGACTAGCGTATACCTTCTCGACCCATACAGATGGGCGATGGATGATCCCATATCCATTGGTGTTTGACATCAGAGATGATATACAGGTGCTCAGTGGAGACTGGGTATACTGGACGGACTCGCCGAGAACTCCCGGATGGTATTATACCTTACGTCAGATGGCAGTTCTCTGGTGACACTGGTACAGAGTAGTCTATTGACCCGAGATCGTCATAGAGTCTTGTGTGATTCCCATTGTGCTTTGATTTCCAGCTTACCACGTCTAAGAGGGCATGCAAAACGGTGGTTTTTGGGTACAGTCCCGAATCACATGGAGGCAATGAGTGATAGGAGGGGATTCATCTCTCCCGGTATAGGGAGTTGATGTTGCACTGTGTTCGATTGGCTATAACCGGAAATCCCTGGCCAGGGTTGCTGAGATTTACTGGTAAGTGTTACCAATAGTTTCTCGAACTGTTATAGACCTCATATCGACACGACTTATCGAGCTATTGGGGTCTGACGTTTACCACCCCTAGGCGAGATATGCGACATATCAGACGAACAGACCGGACTGTACGGTAAGTGTTACTGGTTGGATTCACAGGAGTGTGAGCGGGCTTGCTCGTCGATCTTCTGATCGCTCAATACCCGGGTGGCCGTTACATTTAGCAGACCGCTTGCGGCTTGTGGGTGTTTGATATGATCATCACCTGCTGCCGGCGTATTGACGAGTCTTTAGAGTCCTACACAGAGGTTTCCTGGCTCAAGCGAAACGAAATAGGAGCGCATATGAGATATGTGCGGGACCGAGAATAATACCAGTATGTGATACTGTATTCTATTCTCTCGATTTGTATCATCGACAGGTTATATGTGATATAGCCGGGTTACCGAATCAAGTGTTGATTCGATACATTGATACACTTGATATTAGTCAGTTATATGCAGTATGACCGGATCATTAAATCAAGTGTTGATTTAATGATTTAATGTATAATTATATATTTGATATATTACTTTGTATTAACCAATATTGGTTCACGTAAAATGGATTTTCTCACTTGAAGTGCACATTGTATATGTGATATATTTTTGTGCACTTGATTGTATCATGTTTGATGAGTCATGCAAACTTAGGTTTGTGTTTACTTTAAACCATGTTTAAGTGAATGGTTAGGGTTTTTTTTTATCTTTTATTAACTATTTATTTTATTTGTTTATTTTAGGGTAAGAAAAGAAATGGTTGCTTCTTTTGTTTGTTTCTTTGAAGCTTCAAGAAGCTTTGACCATTCTTGTTTCTTTCCTAAACCTAACCATTCACCTAACCTTAGTTTATTCTCTACACTTAACCATGGTTGCTAAAATGATAAGAATGACTTTATTTCCATTTATTCAAAAATCTTATCATATTCTTTTTCTTCTTCTTCTTCTTCTTCTTCAAGAAGAAGGAAGCTTGCTAGCTTCAATGGTGACATGAGAAAAAGAGTGAGAAATCCAATTTTAAAGTGAACCCACTTCCTATTTCTTCATCCTCTACCACTTGCCATATAGTATAGGGTGTTTTTTTCACAAGTTTCATGACTTGGTGAAGTTGGAGCTTGATCTTGAGTTGCCTCGACGTAGATCATCTTCGGCATCGAAGTCGACGACCTAGCCCGATCATTTCTCCGACGAAACCATCGCCAGAGTCCGGGATCCGATGATCGCAGCGGAGGGACGTCATTACGGAGCTATGGAGGTAGAGGACCGGATCTACAAAGGTTGTATTTTCTGTTCACTCTTAGTTAAATTGTTAACTTATATTGTTTCGCCTATACCTCTAGTTACGATCTTGCTTAGGGTTACTTGGCACATAGAAATTTTTTGAATTGGCCATGTTTGATCACTTGTAGAACCTCATGGGTGTGCCGAGAAACCCTACAAATCTCACTTGCCCTGGCCAGGGACTTTGCGTAATGGCTCTCTGACACAGCGCGATATCAACTCCCAATACCGGGAGAGACGAATCCTGTCTAACCACTACTTCCTCCAAGTGCTCAGGATTGCACCCAACTGCTACCTGTTTGCACGACTCCTTTGAGCCGTAGTAGGGTAGCAATCTAAGAACAGTGGGACACACTCGAGGCGAAGTAGCTGTGTCAAGTCTACGGACTATAGTTTACTCATGTCACCTGAGAACTGTTAACTGACGATGGGTATAATACTAACCAATCAGTTCCCCTGCGAGTCCTGTCTGGTGTACCCGTAACCTAACGAGCACCTGTATACTATCTCCAGTACGACGTACTGATGGCTGTGGGACAGACCATCTCCCCAACTGGGATGAGAAGCTTACACACTTAGTCTACTCCGGAATATCGATGCCCTGTCTCGATAATCCAACGACCAGGGACCTGTATAGGATGTTGCTTACAGACTACCCAGCCCCCACTAGTGTGACTACTATCACAACGCTGGTAATCAAGCAAAGATTCTATGGGCTCTACTAATATGTATAAGTGATACGTTACAAGAAACATATGCACATATTAAAGTAGACACAAACCAAGTAGCATACTACTATATTTAGCAAGATTGTATATACAACTGTGAATATCCCAAGCTTCCATTAAGTAATATACATGCAAGTATGATACAATAATGGCCCCTAGGGCATATACACTAACAATCTCCCACTTGCACTAGGGCCATGAGCTGGCATATCGTAGACCTATCATCTCGAATAGCCTTTCGAACTGCGTCTGAGGAATGGCCTTTGTTAATGGAGCAGCAATGTTATTCTCCATCTCTACTCTTTTTACCTCGATCTCCCGGCGATCTACGATCTTCCTGATCAGGTGATACCGCCTTAAGATGTGTCTGGACTTCTGATGGGACCTAGGTTCCTTCGCTAAAGCTATAGTGCCGTTGTTGTCGCAATACAGAGGTATTGGACCAACATTGGTAGGAACCACTTGAAGTTCCGTGAGGAACTTCTTCATCCAGACAGCTTCTTTTGCGCCATCGCAAGCAGCTATCTACGCCGCTTCCATCGTTGAGTCAGCAATGGTTTCCTGCTTGGAACTCTTCCAACAGACCGCCCCTCCATTGAGGGTAAAGACATAACCCGACATGGATTTGGAGTCATCCTTGTCACTTTGGAAGCCGAAGTCGGCAAAGGCCTCCATCTGGAGGTCTTTTCCGCCATACACCAAGGACATCTCCTTAGTCCTCCTCAGGCACTTAAGAATGTTCTTTACGGCTATCCAGTGCTTCTCCCCTGGGTTTGCTTGATACCGGCTTACTACGCTCAATGCGTATGCTACATCTGGTCTGGTACATAACATCGCATACATTATAGAGCCTACCGCAGAAGCGTAGGGTATAATCGACATGCGATCCTTTTCCAAATCAGTCTTGGTAGACATATCTTTGGAGAGGGTGATTCCGTGACAAGCCGTTAGGTTACCGCGCTTAGAATCATCCATACTAAATCTTTTCACTATGGTGTCTATGTACCTAGACTGCGAAAGTCCTAACATCCTTTTTGATCTATCACGATAGATCCGGATCCCCAGAATGTAGGTGGCATCACCCAGGTCTTTCATGGAGAATTTATGTGATAAGAATCTTTTGACTGACTGTAACATAGGAATATCATTTCCTATTAGGAGAATGTCATCCACGTACAAGATGAGGAATACTACAGCTCTCCCTACAATCTTACTGTATATGCATGGTTCATCTGGATTTTTGATAAAGTCGAATTCTTTGACAGCATCATCAAAAAAGATGTTCCAACCCCGCGATGCCTGCTTTAGTCCATAAATGGACTTAAGTAACTTGCATACTTTACCGCTGCTCCCATTCTGAATGAATCCCTCTGGCTGATCCATATAGACGCTTTCTTCCAAATTACCATTTAGAAAGGCCGTCTTTACGTCCATCTGCCAGATCTCATAATCGTGGAAGGCAGCAATAGCAAGAAGGACCCTAATGGATTTGAGCATAGCCACTGGAGAAAAGGTTTCGTCATAGTCCAAACCAGGTCTTTGACGGAAACCCTTTGCAACAAGTCTAGCCTTATAGGTTTCAACCTGTCTATCTACACCAATCTTCTTTTTGAAGATCCATTTGCATCCTACGGGTTTTACCCCATCTGGAGCAATGTCCAAAATCCATACTTTGTTAGTATACATGGACTCCATTTCGGTCCGCATTGCATCCAGCCATTTTACTGAGTCACCGCTCTGAATGGTTTGCTGGAAGCTAGTAGGCTCATCATAGTCAATAGTGCAATCCTCTCTATCCCCGTCTATGAGAAAACCGTGGTATCTCTCGGGCAGATGAGACTGCCTACTACTCCTGCGGAGTGGCGTCGGGATGTCCCTTTCTTCTGAATCCTCAGGTTCTACCATACTTTCAGTAGTAGTTTGTGGTTCTGGAATTTCTTCCAGCTCTATTTCGCTCCTACTTATTTCCTTTTATAAAAACTGATGTTCTAGAAAATGGGCATTACGAGAAACAAAAACCTTTTGTTCCACTGCGTAATAGAATAGATATCAACTGGAGTTCTTTGGATATCCCATAAACTTACATTGTGCTGATCGTGCCTCGAGCTTGTCCGCATGCTGCTTTATAACCGGACATCCCCAAATCTTCAGATACTGAAGATAGGGTTTCTTCCCACTCCACATCTGATATGGTCTGGTAGGCACAGTCTTGGTAGGAACTATATTCAAAAGATACGCTGCTGATTCTAGCACATAACTCTAGAAAGATCACGGTAACTCAGCCTTACTCATCATGGAACGAACCATATCCAATAGGGTTCGATTCCTCCTTTCTGATACACTGTTGTGTTGTGGTGTGTATGGAGGAGTAAGCTGAGAGAGATTCCCATTCTCTTTTAAGTAACCCAGGAACTCGGCACTTAAGTATTCACCACCTTGATCAGATCTCAGTGTCTTTATACTCTTGCCTGTTTGTTTTTCTACTTCATTCCTGTATTCTTGGAATTTCTCAAAGGCCTCGGATTTATGCTTCATTAAGAAGATATATCCATACCTAGAAAAATCATCCGTAAAAGTAATGAAGTAGGAATAACCACCTCGCGCATGTGTAGACATTGGACCGCACACGTCACTGTGTACGAGTCCCAAGAGCTCGCTTGCTCTTACTCCGTGTCCAGTAAACGGAGTCTTTGTCATCTTTCCTATGAGATAAGATTCACAAGTAGCATAAGATTGATATTCGAACGGATTCAAATATCCTTCTCTATGTAACTTAGTCAACCTTCTCTCATTGATGTGACCTAGTCTACAATACCATAAGAAAGCCTGATTTAATTCCGGAGACTTTGTTTTAAGTGTGTTCTGGATATTGAAAACCTGAGCTTGACTCAATACGTATATACCATTAACTAATGTACCGGACCCAATCAGAACTTGATTTAGGTGGATGTTAACTACATCGCTTACAAATGTAAAATCATATCCCTCTCTTGAAAGTGAGGACACTGATATGATATTGCAAGTCATACTAGGTATATACAGACAGTTACGTAGAATCAATATCTGCCCACTTGTCAAACCTAGGCGATATTCTCCCACGGATTCAGCGTCCACGCTCATTCCGTTTGCAACTCTGAGAGATAAATCACCCACCTTCATAACTCTAAGGTTTCTCAAAGCATGTAATGAATTACAGATATGAGATCCTGCTCCGGTATCTAGTACCCAGGAAGTAGAGTTAATTGACAAACAGTTCTCAATTACAAATATACTTGAGGCTGAAGCCACAACATGCTTCATATCCTGGCTACTGGCTTCAAAAGCCCTGCAATCTTTCTGCCAATGCCCAATCCTGTAACAATAGGAACGTTCCTCTTTTACTACATTCAGTCCCGAAACTTTTGCTTTTCTCTTTTCTTCTACTTCACTGGTTTCCTTTAGGGTAGAAGGCAAAGACTGTAGAATCAATTCAGTATCTGACTCGTTTCCCAACGTGGTCTCCAGGTCCTGGAGCTCATCAATATAGCTAGTCATTGTAAGGACGTTGTCCCCTACAGATGACCCGAAATTCAACCTCGCTTGAATTAATTCGTTCGAGGTCTCATATCTTGCGATATGAGATTGCTCTCCATATAAATCTTTGTTATGGAGAAAGATGGAAGCTGACTCCATCTTCTCGTGTTGCTTCTGGTATATACCATCAACTGAAGCTAACATGAGGCACTTGGCTTTCGGTTTATCCTTTTCCCTTGTCTGACGGATATCCATATCCGCGACGGTGGAAACTGGACCTGGGACGGCGGGATCTTGAGTAGTAATAGGGTGGTCCAGCTTGTCATAGGCAATGGACATCTGGACAGACCTTTGCCAGTCATATAAGTCAAATTCAGTCAATTTGTTATCTAGATGTAACCTAGTCGTGGTCACAAGGTCGCTGCAATTAAGAGATAGAAGAAAACACTTTTAGCATGATTCTCTTGCAAGTTTAGAGTGGTTTTTTAATTTATCTAAACAGGATGGCTCCCACTGTTTCTCGAATCCTTCCTCAAACCATAAAGAAGAATTAGCCAGGACTATTTTCACCATACAATACTTGCTTAACCGTTCAGCCAGGCCATTGTCGATACTTCGAGGGAGGTTTTCCAACGCTTTCGCGAAGTTCCTTAATTAAATAACCTCTTTTCTCTGGGGGCGTAGCCTCGCTGACACCTTTCTCGGCACCTACTTGGTTTATAGCATTGATCGTTAAGTGACGAATCTCCTGATAAGTAGTATATACTCACAGTAGGATCGGGATCCAAAATATCATCGTATGATAATGTTGAAGGAATCCTACCAACATTCATCAAACTCCAAAATGGTGTGCTGTGTCTGCAAATTTCAGATTCTTTAGAAATTCCCGATATAAATTTTTGCCCCATGTTCTTATGACCTTGGCGTTAGGTCAAAATGTCATAAGTCACATGTCAAGTTCTACCCATCATTATCCTTGTTAATTTGAACCCATCCGTACATATCCTTGACGTTAGGCCAAAATGATAATACGACTGTCCCAAACTAACACATCTATCTATGCAACAAATGAATACCCAGCAGCTACCAAACACTATGCCTTAGGGTTAGGTCAAAATACATAGCTTGAAACTACTGAATACCCAAATGAAATGACGGAGGGCTACGAATGGTTTTGGCAAAACCGTGAACGTAGTGAACTTGATATAATCGAAGGAACATGATACTTTTTAAAAGGAGTGGTTAAATCTCCGCAATTAAAAATTCTGATCTTTTAAAATAACCGAGCGGTTTCTTTTAAATTTGTTCCAACGATTAAACTTTGGTTTATTTTCTTTGCATTATAATAATGCGTCCCATCATTTATCCTATCATTGCAGAAAACAACGAAAATACCACGTCCTTTTATGCCATCCGTATTCGCCACGGGGTCCCGTCATCACCCGTTAGGTTACTTAACTAACGACAGAGCGGGGGCTGGGCTAGCGCGGGTGTAAAACATAAGTGACGTCTAATAGCTATCATATATAGATATTGTACATTCGTCAGACGCAATAATAAGCATTCCAGATCATAGATGAACTTTATTGGATATGCAAGCAATCCGCGTTTGTTTTGAGCCTGCAACAAAAGACGGATTACACAGTTGTGATGAATAGCCATTACCCCATCCTAGACCCCTACGGATATGGCAAACTACCCGCCAAGTACCCGAAGTGAAGCGGTCTCCCTCAACAACGTGAGTATGCCACTAAACACTTCAACGTACCCGGTAGTTTGTGTACCTCACCTTGGGTCTATCCTAGGAGCAAAAACAGTAAAAAGAAATAATACAACGGTAGCTACAACCGCAACCTGGATGTGCCCCGCAAAAGAATATTACATCATATTATATTTACATCGAATGAATGAATATAATAACCCATCTCAAACCCCGGCTAATCATCACAACAGTCCAATACAGTTCATATACACAAACAGTAGACATTACAGAAATGTGCAACCCGCTGCCAACCGACATACTAGCAGTTAGGGGAGGTTTACGAACACATTAAACATTACAGATAATAACCCGATTAGCAATTAGTTTAGAACATCGATCGACTACCTTTATCCGTGTCTACCCCAAAATCAAACCTGTACTGAAGCAACCTGGGTAGAAAACAAAATATACAGGAAAACAAAAAACCATAAAACATGAATAAAAGAGCAAATCCGAGTCAACTCGGAGTTGACTCGGCGGCGGATCCGCGGCAGAAGCACTCTATTTGTCGCGGATCCGTGGACATCAAACCGAGTTGGAACTTCGTATTTTCCCAGTATTCTTGTTTTTCCCTGCTGTGAATTTTAAGGCATATCAAATAATTTTTCAGACATGTTTAAAATTAACAGAAACTGTTAGGGGGTTAGGGTTTTGTTTTCGTGTTTTCCGTCGATCGAACTTCTAATTAGTTGCTAACAAGCTAGTAATGGTTTAGTTGGCTCTAATACCGCTGTAAGTCCATGTCACGCACCCCACGAACTTCGGAACACGGACTTGAGCTTATGAATCGTATCTGAACCGTTACTAGCAAACTACGAAAGGTTTAACTACTCGGATTCGAAATTATACCTCACGTTACATGTCCTTCGGGTCTTCATCGCTGTCCTCCACTCCTCGTTGGCTCCTTGGAACATCGGCGCCTCAACGGCCTCCTCGAGTCAAAGACGATCCACCCGAGAGCTCCTACGCCAAGCTTTATCTCTAACTTGAGATAACTAGGTTGCTCAAAGTGCTAGTCTAAGCTACCTAGGGGATATAGAGTGAGGTTATGGATATATTAGTCTAGCTAACCCTTGATCTCAACACATGAGACGTTAGGGTTAGGGTTTCAAGAATGAGAGAGCTTGAGGAGAGAGAAGGTGATGATAAGAATGAGAATGAATAATGAGCTCATGTGAATTTAACAACCATAACAATTTATCAAATAAATAATATAAATGATTAATCATCATGGTTGATTCATTCACCTAGTGTGATTCATCATATGACTCACTAACTAATTAATGCATCATTTAATACAAAGGATGAATCACACAAATGAGTCATTAAGCAATAAATGCTTATGCCACCTTAACCCCCAAGTCACCATGCTTCTAGAAGCTTCCCGGAAAATTACGAGAATGCCCCTCCAATCCGTGAAAACACGGAAAAACTTTAGACTGTATAAATCCAATAACCCGATACTAGAATCTGGCTTAAACCAAAGCCAGCTAGTAAAAACTTTCCGAACGTCAAACGTGCGTAAACACACGTACGCGTCCGAACCCTTGTCGTAAAACCGTACGACCTCTATATCGTTTCGCCTGGAGCAGGGAAACTCTCTGTGTGGGACTCTAAAGACTCGACACTACGCTGGCAGTGGGTTTAACCACAGACCGCAAGAGGCACTAACTGTACGTAACGGTCTCCAGGTAGATGTCAATAAGAAGGCCGATGAGGAAAACCATCCGAACTCCTACTGAGCCTGATGTGACAATCTCCGTACAGTCCGGTCTGTTCGTCTAAGACTATCGCATATCTAGCCTAAGTGGCGGCAAGCGTCAGTCCCCTAATAGTGGTATAAGTCGTGTCAGAGCGTAGCCCATTACACCCTGAGAAACTACTGGAACCTACCAGTAAATCTCGCTTGTCCTGGCCAGGGACTTTGCGTAATGGCTCTCTGACATAGCGCGCTATCAACTCCCATTACCGGGAGAGACGGATCCTGTCTAACCGCTACTGCCTCCAAGTGCTCGGGACTGCCCCTAACTGCTACCTGTTTGCACGACTCCTTTGAGCCGTGGTAGGGTAGCAATCTAAGAACAGTGGGACACACTCGAGGCGAAGTAGCAGTGTCAAGTCTGCGGACTATGCTGTACTCATGTCACCTGGGAACTGTTAACTGACGATGGGTATAATACCAACCAATCAGTTCCCCTGCGAGTCCTATCCGGTGTACCCGTAACCTAACGAGCACCTGTATACTATCTCCAGTACGACGTACTGATGGCTGTGGGACAGACCATCTCCCCAACTGGGATGAGAAGCGTACACACTTAGTCTACTCCGGAATATCGATGCCCTGTCTCGATAATCCAACGACCAGGGACTTGTATAGGATGTTGCTTACAGACTACCCAGCCCCCACTACTGTGACTGCCATCACAACGCTGGTAATCAAGCAAAGATCCTATGGGCTCTACTAATATGTATAAGTGATACGTTATAAGAAACATATGCACATATTAAAGTAGACACAAACCAAGTAGCATACTACCATGTTTAGCAAGATTGTATATACAACTGGGAATATCCCAAGCTTCCATTAAGTAATATACATGCAAGTATGATACAATAATGGCCCCTAAGGCATATACACTAATAGTGAGATGCATTCTTGGGAGACTCCAGATACGAGGATAGCCGTTGGAGCTCAGTCCATCCAGCCACGACGAGACGAGTCCGAAGTAGTCGACATTAGAGAAAAATGGAGTAAGAGGTTCGTACGGGGTCTTGATGAGACGACGTTCCACTCCGCCGACATCAGAGATGCGATACGCATGCCGAGGCATTGTACTTGGATATACCTTCCAGAAGGAGTCACGATGAGTATGCAGCCGTTCCGGAACGAGAACAGATCTAGTAAGGAACGATGACTTCCAGACAATTCGGCAGAGACGAGATTTGGGAGAGATCTCGACAGGACCTTTCTGGAATGAATTACGAGAAGACTTAGACCCAGGAGTGGTCATGTTACGCACACCAGCAGGCCAGAGTTCAGGATCGTCGACAAGACATACTATGAGTGACCACGACAGTTGGCCAGAGATTCTTGGAGGATGTGCTTGAGCGAACTATTCTGCCACACTTGATTTCGGTATTTTGAGCGATCTATTCGCATGATTGATTTTGATGATTGAGTTTCATGATATTTGTTTTCATAGACCATGGTTGCACCTACCGGGTATTTATGATTTTTGCACAGTCGTTACGCTTGAGAAAGTTTTCGTGCCTTGGTTTCTCATACTTGTGATTATATGGATTTCATACAGTGGAGTTGATTTGTGCGTATATACGCATACAGTTTAGTTTTTGCACTCGATATAGTTCACATATGCTTGCAGTGCAGTGATACACATTTTGTGCACTTAGATGCACTGGACTTCGATTTCGATTGTGATGCTCGATATTGGTTTTGTGCACCTTGTGCACTTGATTGGATTTTGCGCATGTTCGGCGCTTGATATTGGAATTCATGATTTCGTGCATGATGGATGCACCTGATTTGGAATTTTCGCGCATGTTAAGCGCATGTTTTGAGATGCGATTTTGGTGCACACCAGATGCACTAAATCGAGATTCTTCGTGCATGTCAGATGCACCTGTGTTGCTGTGAGGCACACCTGTTGCCCTTGACAGATGTTTCGTGCACACCCGATGCACTTAGATGATGTTTCTATGCATATGTATAGCACATTCATGGATTTCGATTTCCGTGCGCACCAGACACACATGACATTCATATATATATTTGAGACTGATTTATGTTGGAGCGGTATATTTTATGATGTTTGCTATTTAGTTTAGTATTGAGCAGGACTAGTCACATGACAGTACCTGAGTATATTTTTGCATGCATTGATAGTTATCGAAGGGATTTCCAAAGAAGAGCTATAGTCTTGTATTTACCTACGTGTCTGACAGGACACGAAACGTTTAATACAAGGAACCCTTCTAAATTGCTTTCAAAACGGCGGGACGTGCATATTAAACAAAGGATATATATATATATATATATATATATATATATATATATATATATATATATATATAGTTATAGTTATTTTCTTACAATAGACGTCCGCCACTGTGCAGTGTTGCGAACATCGCACGACGATTTGAAAAAGGGTTGTCATGCATTGCTTCTAGATGCTTTAATGATGTATATCATGTTGGTTTTCGTATTGGATTTTGACATTTGTGTCTTTACCATGACTCCGATGATTGCGGGATGCTGGATGGAGTTTTGATTTTGAGTTATATGCTCATTTTTTTTCATGCGCATGCGCTGCGCTACGATTTGTTTTATGTATTTATGATTTCGGAGCCCCAACGACTTGATGGTTTTGCTTAGATGTTTTAGTATTTGGGGAAAGTTTTAATTTAAATTCGGGGACCGAATTTCTTTAAAGGGGGAAGATTGTAACGTTTTGAAAATCGTTTCGGTGAAATTTCGGAAAATCGGTAAAATAAGGGGGTTTTCTGTAAAAATTCAAAATACAAATATCTTTATTATAAAATTAAATATACATATTCTAGCTATGTAATTGCTAGTATTTTGTGTTTATTGAGCCACTGGTGAAATTTCAAATTTTCTGAATAATTTTCCGAAATTAATTATTTTAATATTATTTTAAGCCGTCACTAATACATTTAATTAGGGAAAATTACAAATTGGAATGAGTTGAAACAAATTTTGGGTATCATAATACATTAAACAAAATTTTATCATGTGGTTTTTGAAATGAAATGAAGTTGTTAAACGGTGTTAGAAAATATATTGTAAAAAGGCTTAAATAGTGAAATTAGTATAAATAGATATTGGGGTATAGCATTTATCATTTTTTCCTCACCCACACTCACCCACACCCTCTCTCCTCTCCCCAAATCCGCAGCCCCAAGTTGTCCCCCCTCATTTTCCCACTTGTATTGTTTAAAGAAAAATCAAGAGAAAAGAAAAGGAAATGAAAGAAAATTGTTTAATGTGTATAGGCTTTGACTTTTGGGGTTGACCCAATACTTTTCTCACCTCATTCTCTCTCCCCTCTCCCCATCATTTGGCCGGCCCTATCCCCCTCTTACAGCAGCAGCTCCCTCCCCTTTTCTCCTCTCATTTCTCTTCAAAAAATTCTTCAAAATTGCCTATAAATCCATCAAAAAAAATCCCAAAATCCAAATCCAACTCTTATCCATTTTAGCTTAGCCTAATATGCATGGATTGTGATGAAAAGAGAGCATTTTGAGAGGCTAGATTTCATGTTGATCCATGGTTCATGAGGTATAATTTTAACCTTATGCTTATATTGTTGTTTAATTGCTTCAATGTTAACAAGTTTGATGTTTAATTGGGTTTTATTGCAAGTTTGGAAAATTCAAGACTAGGGTTTGAATTTAATTAGGGTTTTTATCATTAGTTTATGGTTGTAATGAGGAGATTAACATGTAATTGTATGCAAAATCTAAGTTGGTTACTACTTGCTAATTTGTTAATTTAAAATTGTGATATTTATGCTAACTTGCTAACTAGGTTTTTAAAATTTGTATTATATTTGGGATTAAAAATGTAATTAGGTTTTTTATGACTTCATTAACATTATAAAATGTATTTTAATACTTTAGTTCATGAAAATCCAAGCTAAATTGTTGTTTGTGCATTTTTGCTATAAAATTGTTAAAATTAGGTATATTGTAAACTAGAATTTTGGGGTTAATGAAATTTAATGAGATTAAATTGTGGAAATTGTTTTTATGACTTATTTAAGATGTTTAATAAGTATTATGGCCGCTAAATTTGTTTAAACGTCGAGTTTTGGACTAAAACGGGTAATTTTTGCTTGCTAGATTTTCGGAAAAATGGCTTTTAAAGTGAGTTTGACGTTTTTGTGAATTTTAACCCATTTTTTATTATAATTAGTGTTCGTGAATGTGCAAATGAGTGTGTTTGGGTTTTTCTCGATGGTTTGGCGTTTGTACGCCGACGTCGAGGGTTTTTGGGTTGATTTGTGAAAACAACCATAGGTTTTGACCTATGTGGGATTCGTTTGTCGTTTTGGTCATGAGTCGGATTTTAATGCGATACGGTACGTTATAATATGTAGGTACCCCATATGGACTTCGAGATGACAAGCAAGCGCGTGGCGACGTCGGCACTGGCGAGCAAGGACCAGGTGAGTAGATTTATATTTACGGGAAGAAGTCGGGTGGATGGCGTATAGCACCCCCGCAGTTCGTGGTGATGTATACGAATACGTATACACACATATATTGTTTGAGATTATTGATGACATAGATTGATTTTGGGTGTGATTGGAATAGTTTAGTGTTGCAAAACCCTAGAGTAGTGGTTGCACCACACATACACACACGCACGCACATATTTGCATACCTTCTTTCTTTTACATGTATGTATATGGGAATATATATTTATGTGTTCACATGGGTATGGGACTATGTGTTCATATACTGGATTTGAGATGAGTCGATGAGATTTGATTTGAGGCTGTGAGATCGGTGATATGGCAGGGTTCGTATTTGAGATACGACATGACATTGTAACGGGTCCTTTGACGTAGTGTTTCACACACGTGCATGCATACTTAGGCGGTATCAGTATTGTACTAGACGTAGATCAGTATCCCGGATTATGATCTTTGATAAAGAGGATACCAGATGAACAATGTGATGAATGTGATATTGACCCGTACCCAGATTTGGGATGCCGTACGACGGATTTACGTACGAGCTATATATTGATGATTGATCCGCACTCTTGACTTGGGAATATCTGATTATAGATATGGTATCGGATGTGATAGTATCGAGGCGGGATCACCGACTAATATATATTCATTTATGTATCGACTCAGATGCTAGGCGGTTTCCTTACCTTTAGTTCATCCGTATAGTTTAGTGTAGTTGTCAGACTAGATTAGATTTCTACCTATTTCAAAACTAACGGATCGTGGGTATTTTAAAAGACAGGTCAAGGGATCTACGGATATTTCAAAAGACGTATCCTTTCTTAAAACCACCGTAGCCCTTATTTTCAAAACCCCACGATTCGTGTTATTTCAAATGGCACCATTGTTTAGTATTTAGCTCCTGCTCATTATTGTTGTTCGCTATGCATCGCATACTTATATTATGATTCATATTCTATTGTTGATATCATGCTGTTAGGACACTAGCACCATTACCGATGATGCGTATGTACCACATACACTTACTTGCCGGCTCACACACATCTTCATCGGTATTTGCCATGTCACGTACACTTAGAGAATATTATTGCTTGATTTAGCTTGTTAGCTAGTAGTTTGACATGATATTAGTGTACTTGCCTTATATGCCAGCTTAGATATTGTAGTTATTACATGTCACTTCATGCATACTGTTATTCATTGTTATGCCGCATTCATGGATTCCCATGCCTATATTCATGGTTTTACATGCTATTGAGGATTTGGATTCGGATTTCCATGAGATTTTCTGGATTTGGGGGAAAACCGCAAAAGTTATATAAACTTCTTTTCTCTCTTTTAAATAAAACAGTGCGGTTTTCCTATGATGTATGAGTCGTCCACCATGAGTTTGCTGATGGATTTCGAGACCCGAGTTCGAGGAGTGGAGGAACCATTTCGGGTACATGGTGGACCCGGTGCGGTACCCCGGGGCAAGAGGATCGCAGATGATGGAATTGAGCCAGGCAGGGGAGAACTACTGACCGGTGATTTTACCCGACGCGTCGGATATCCGGAGGATACCGTCGTGGTCTTGAGATGGATGGTAGGGCCGGTCCGGACTGACGGCGCCCTAGATATTATGATTGAGACATTGAGATTTTGAGATATTGAGGTACAGAGATTGCGACACAGAGATATCGAGATATTTGGATATTTGTTTTGTGTCGAGACTAGGCACTGTTTATGCTGATTTCATTTATGATACATCATTTTTAAAAAGATACAGAAATCTCACTAATTTATGAAAGCAGTTGCTTTAGTACATGTATTCTATTTTCATGCATTCATGCATCATCCATATGATATATTGCTACCCGAGGCACTGACACGGGAACATGGACGCTTGGGTTAGATATTTATCCTAGCCATTGTTATAGGCTGCGGGTTATATATTTGAGGATATATTATGATCTTATGACCTAGGATTGCGTTGTTCATGCGATTTCTGTTCGTAGATGTTTTTCTACTCACGAGTTGGCAACTCACCCCCGTTATGCCACAGTTTCTTGCAGGTTTTGCCGTACAGGTTTCATTACGGCTTTGCTGGCACTGCTTCTTTCGGGTGACATGCTAGTAGGTGGGTTATTGGTATCGTACCCATCATATTACTTTGTATAATATTATTCAGTTGTATCTAGTAAATTCCATCAACCAAACATGTATTTATTTCAGAGATAGAGACCAGTGTTGTTTATTCTTTCGACCTTAGAGTCGCGCGTTGTATTTCTATGGATTTCTTGCTGTTTGAGTTTCCTTTTGAGTTTTGATCCTCACCCTTGGCGTTGTATATTATATTGCTTGTGTGGTTGTGACCGTCGATTGACGAAGAGCTAACTCCCGCTTGGGGATGACTTTTTTGTTTGATTTCGTATACTATTCATGTTGTATCCCGTTTGGGGGCCAGTATTTACAAAGGAAACTCTGCCGAAATTTTCAGGAAATATTTGATGTTTTTAAAAAAACGCATAATTCGGCTTATGCTATTAAAACTACTTGCTTTAAGTTGGTTTTTCCTTCACTCTACTACTTTCTTGGTTTGGATTTCTGGGTTTTCGGCTTACTTAGATTACGTACGCCTCGAGACGTTTCGTAGTCTAAGTGCCGGTCATATTCCGTACTTTCAGGTCATGACAAGGATATTCCAACTGAATACCGCGATGCAAAGCAACTTGTAATCGACTATAGTGAAGTTATTACCCTGACACAAACTTCTGCACAAGGGGTTACTCTCGGTGAAGGGATATCGGCCCTTGTCTCGTCGAATGAGGTGCAGGATATTCCAACTGAATACCACTATGCAAAACAAAAGGAAACGTCTTTGTAATAACACTTTTTAAAACTGTTCCAACAACTGCTAAACAGATTTGTTTTCCTTTGCATTGATCAGAATCAATGCAGTCCCATCAATTAATCACACCAGAAAAGAACGAAAATAAAATGTACGTATATGTCATCCGCATTCGTCACTGGGTCCCGTCATCACCCGTTAGGTTACTTAACTAACGACAGAGCGGGGACTGAACTAGCGCGGGTGTAAAACATATACAATATCTACTAGTATATATACCAATATACAATAATTGCTCTAGGCGTGATAATATCCAATATTACAGAAAAGTAGTAAGCATCACAGAACAATACAGATAATCTGGGATCCCCCGGTTTCACAGAGCCGCTGCTGAAACCCGACGTTCCCCTGGTCGCGTGGATAGCCTGTGCAATGAAACCTAGACCCCTACGGGTGCGGCAAGTCACCCGCCAAAACCTGAAGCGAGGCATGCCCCTACAGCAAAGTGAATGGACCACCCTGCACTTCACGGAATCCGGTAACTTGAGCACCCCTCCTTGGGTCAACCTGTACCCTCTACGAGTGCGGCGAATAGTCTGCCAATACTAGAGTGAGGCCCCTCTGCCTCTCAAAGCCATGAGATGCGGACCCATTGCCCTCTAGAACCCGGCTATCCGTGCACTCCGTCGCGGGGTAAACCTAGTACAGAAATGAAAAATATGTACAACGGGTACATCGACCTCAGCCCGGTCGTGCCCTAAAAGAATATTATACAAACAGGCAGTGACGGCAGTCCAGATGTTGGACGCTCATCCCGCAATATCAAATGTACAAATAAATCCAAACTGCACTACCATTGCACACTGCTATCCACCACGACAAATCCGCAACATCAAAGCACAACACAGAACATCAACGCGAATGTCACGTTCGTAAATCCGTCTGAAAGGACTATAGCAATTAGACGCGGTTTACCGCTCGAATGACATTCACGGTCGGAGATATAATATAAGTACTGCAAAATAACAAGTTTAAAATTTCGATCGACAAAACTTCCTAAAGTGGGCCCCACGTACATCTGCAGTACAGTAAAAAATCTGGGCCCAAAAGAAATATTCCAGAAACCACAATTCACTGTGTAGAATCCCCAGAAGAAATTTGACCCTCTGAAGCTCCAAGACGGCCGCAAACCCGCGACCAAAGCATGGCTCTGGCGGCGGTTCCGTGGCCGTACGGACGAGTCAGAGGATCGGATTTCTGCTGTGTTCTTCAAAAAGCCTGCTCGTTTTTCTATGATGCTCAAAATAATTTTTAGACCAGATTTAAAATCGACAAAAACTTTTGTACAGAAAATTGTAGTTTTCGAAATTCCGTTCGATCGATGTTTTAAATGCGTTAGCACAAGTTAGTAAAGCTTAATGGCATGGCTCTGATACCAATGTAAGTCTACGGTAGCGCCCCGGCCGTCTTTCAGACGCCAAATACGTAATAAAAACTTTTTAAATGACGCTATCGCATACTATAACCTGGATCTGCCATTAACGCTAAACTAGCAAACTACAAAGTGGGTAGAAAGGTTATACCGAACGATCTGAGTCCTTCGTTCTTTAACCATCATCCTACGCTCCGTTGCAGCTGCTCCGATCTCCTGGCTCCTCGTCGAGGTAGCACAACATCTTCGGATCTTTAAACGGGCTCCCGCCTCTATACCGAGGCAACACGGTCATCAAGTCTGCTAAAAGAGATGACCAAGATTGATGTAGAGAATGAGTAGAACACTTTGTCTCGCTTCATTCAAAGCCATGGATGAACGGTTAATGAAGTTGCCTTTAGGAATGGAATGAAATGAGCAATCTAATTTCCATGAACCCAAAACTATCATAATCTTTTTTTCAAGCAACCATTTCTTTTTATCAAAATCATCATCTTACCTTAAAAGAATGGGCCGGCCACTTTATAGGAGGAGGGGGGTGAGTGTAGGAGTCAAGGAGGGTAACCATAACATTAAATGAATGAATGAGTTATAGAAAACACCTTGCAAATCATTAATGCATACAATGAACAATTAACCTAGTCATAATCCATCATTTAATGCACTAATGAGTCACTAACCTAGTCATCCCTTCTAGAAGCTTCCACACTCTCATGACTCACCCAAGGAAAAAGATAAATCCGCATTAAACCGAATGTTTAAGACGGGTGATAGAAAACTGGAAACTTCCAAAAGCGATCCCGAAACGAATTTCAGGATAACCCCGTAACAGTTTAAACATCCTCGCATTTGTATTACGACCGAATACAAATGCAACTGAGACAAAGATATTATATCTACACAATATAATACATGGATCCGGCTTAAACCAAAGCCCACCAGTATTATCTGTCCGAAATATGACACGTGCGTAAACGCACGTGCATTTTCCGAACCCTGCCATAAAACCATACGGCCTCTACAACGTTTCGCCCGAACTTGGGAAACTATCTGTGGGGGACTCTAATGACTCATCAGTACCCTGGCAGTGGGTTTAATCACAAGCCGTCAGCGGCACTAGCTGTGCGTAACGGCTGCCCATGTACTGACCTCAAGGGAAGCCGATGAGAGAACTCATCCTGGAACCCTACTGAGCCTAACAGTGCAATATACATACAGTCCGGTCCGTTCGTCTATGAGTATCGCCTATCGGGCCTAGGGGGCTGGTAACGTCAGACCCCCAATAGCGGTATAAGTCGTGTCAGTGTGTAGCCCAGAACACCCTGAGATACTACTGGAGTACCTACCACTAAATCTCCTACCTCGGCCGAGGGTTTTGTGTAATGGCTATCCTAGACACAGCGCGATCTCACCCCCAATACCGGGAGAGACGAATCCCCTGCCGATCCGCTCATTTGCCTCCATGTGGCTCGGGACTGTACCCAAAAAGGATCTGTTTGCACGACTCCTTTGAGCCGTGGTAGGGTAGAAATCAAAGCACAGTGGGAACTCACACGAGGCAAATGACGACCTCAGGTCGATGAACTAACCTGTACACATGTCACCAGGGAACTGCTATCTGACGCTAGGTATAATACCAACTAGCAGGTTCCCAGCTAGTCCTGTCCAGTGTACTCATAACCCAATGACTACATGTATACATCTTAGGTGATCCAATTGACACCAGTGGCTTGTGAGACCGGCCACCGCCCCTCGTCGGGGTCTCGACTGTATACACTAGTCTACTCCGGAGTATCGATGCCCTATCTCGAAACTCCTATGACTAGGGACCACAATTAAGGATGTGCTTATAGACTACCCAACTCTCACGTATATGATCGCCATCATACTGTTGGTAGTCAAGCAAGATTCTAAGGGCTCTATCAACGTGTAACAGTGATCAGTCACCTGAACCTGTACACGATTGATAAAATCAAACCAGATAGCATACTATCATCTCGAGTAAAACTGTGCTACCGGTATAGGCCCTCCTCAATCATTGCAATCACGTACCTGCGATCCAATAATTGACTTTGAGGGCACTATATCGAACACTGCGACCTTCTCGCCCCGGGGTTCCTTACCGGGTCCACCATATACCCCAGACGGTTCATCCAACTCCTCGAATCGGGTCTCAAAATCCATCAGCAATCATGAAAACTCATGGTGGACGACTCATACATCATGGGAAATCCGCACTTTTCATTTTTAAAAAGAGAGAGAAAAGAAGTTTATATATGTTCTTACGGTTTTCCCCCAAATCCAGGAAATCTCATGGAAATCCGAATCCAAATCATCAATAGCACGTAAAACAGTGACTATAGGCATAAAAATCCATGAATGCAGCATAACAGTGAATAACAATATGCATGAAGTAGCAAGTAATAACTGCAATGTCTAAACTGGCATATAAGGCAAGTACACTAATATCATGTCGAAACTATTAGCTAACAAGCTAAGTCAATGAAATAGTATTCTCTAAAGTGTACGTGACATGGAAATTACCGATGATGATGTGTGTGAGCCGGCAAGTAAGTGTACGTGGAACATACGAATCATCGGTAATGGTGTTGGTGTCCTAACAGCATGATATCAATAATGGTATATGAAATCACAATATAAGTATGCGATGCGGAGCGAACATCAATAATGTGCGGGAGCTGAAAGATAAACACAATGATAACTAATCTGCATTTAACATAATATAAGTCATACAATAGTGCCTTTTGAAATGACACGAATCGTGGTGTTTTGAAAATAAGGGATACGGTGTTTTTAAGAAAAGATACGTCCTTTGAAATATCTGTAGAATCCCTCGGCATGTCCTTTAAAATACCCATGATTCGTTAGTTTTTGAAATAGGTAGGAATCGAATCTATTCTAACAACTACACTAGACTTTAGGACTGAGCTAACAGGCTAAACTAAAGGTAAGGAAATCGCCTAACATCTGAGTCGATATATATACATATATATATTAGTCGGTGATCCCGCCTCGATAGTATCACATCCGATACAATATCTATAATAAGACATCCCCAAGTCAAGAGTGCGGATCTATCATCAATATATAGCTCGTACGTAAATTCGTCGTACGGTATCCCCAAATCTGGGTACGGGTCAATATCACATTCATCCCATTATTCATCTAGTATCCTCTTTATCAAAGATCATAATCCGTGGTACTGATCTACATCTAGTACAATACTAATATCATCAATATAATCATGATCTGACAACTGATCTACAGCCTCATATAAACCGATGTCATCAACACATATCATCATAAAGATGTATACATCATCCAATGCGACCTATTATAAATATCTTAACATATCTTATATCATATCTCGATTATATGTCAACTATTCTATATATATCACCATTCATATGGTATCGTCGTCCAAAGATCCGCTATAACATCATGACTTATCTCGGTCACACCTTAACTATCTCACGGTATCATGCCCGATCATATAGACTCATCCCAAAGTTCATATAACATCCTCGTCATCCAAGCATATGAATATACCAAAATAAATATGTCCCAATACGTACAAGGATACCAAGGTAAGCTGGTATGTGTATGTGCGTGTACGCAAGCCTTCACTCTAGGGTTTCGGGACTAAGAAAATCGACTAGAGTCATTCATCAAATCCTTGCTAACACTAAACCCATGATCACCTAAAACTGCCTTTTTGCTAAGTGTTCAATCTTTCCATATCATATAAAATCATAGCTAGATCATATCATATCATTTCTTAAGACTTTGCGGGGGTGCTATACGCCATCCACCCGATTTCTCCCCGTAGATATAAATCTACTCACCTTACTTCTTGTGTGCCGATGCCGATGTCGCCATCTTCATCTTCAATGCCTCGACATCACGTGGGGTACCTACAAAGATAACAAAATCACAAAAGCATACGAAAATCACATCGGAAACCAAAACGGCACACGCTACTTTCATAGGTAAGAACCTATAGTCTCGCATGCAAACACGACCAATAACCCTAGTCGTTGACGTTCAAACACCACCCGACAGAAACGAATCATCGAATACCAAAATTCATGTTAAAACAAGTCGTAAAACAACGCGCCAACACAAGAAAATTACCCCAGATTCTACCTTATGTAGAATCAGTCAAAATTGCATATCCCAAGGGTCAAATTTACTGGAGATAGGGCCCTGAAACAAAAACGAGGCATTTCCCCCTGCTCTGGCCGCAAATTGCGGCCAGAAAGAGTTAATTGGCGGCCTGGAAGAGGGGGTAGGGGCTAGGGTTTTGGGTGATGGTTCCTAGGTGCCTGCATGTATCACTGTCAATCCAAAATAATTTAAGGAGTCTCGGGGTGATAGCAGATTTCCCAATACACTCACAGAATCACAGTTTTTCCCGATATCATTTTTCTAAATCCATATTCTGGGTTCTAGTCTCTGGTTTAGTCCAATGTAACATCACAACAGGGATTGTAGTCCCTAATTACACCTCAATTCACCTTTGATTTCAATTCAAACCCTAAACCCTAACTTGGAATTTCCAAAGTTCATCAAAACCACATAATATCGACATGAAACAAGTATGGATGCATAAGGAAATGAAACACTACTCTAATGTTGCAGAAATTACCTCCTTTGACAACTCAAGAAAATTCTTGAGTTGCTCAAAGTCCTCAAAATCCTCTCTTTCTTTGTCCAATGTGTTTCTCTTAAGCTTGTGCACAATATTTGTGAAATGGGGATAGAGTTTTGGGGTTGTATTCATGGTGTTTTTGGGCTTGAAGATGGAGGAGGAAGAGGGAAGAGGCAGCAGCAGCAGCTCAAAGGGAAGAGGGAGAGAAATGAGAAGAAGAAATGATGGGGGGGATGGCTCACAACAAAGGGTTGACCCCTCACCTACTCTTTCTCTTTTCATTTTATCCTTTTCTTTTCTTTTTTTCCTTTTCTTTTTCCCTCTAAATCCTTCTCACATAAATAGTAAACCCAAAACAACATGGTAGAAATGCATAAGTGTAAAAAAAATGATATGTGCATGTTTTGCACAAAAATGCTAAAAAACCGATTAGCGATTTTTAATCGCGATTAGCACTAAATTAGCATATAATTAACCATAAAAACTTTAAAATGGCATAATTCCATAAAACACCCTCTTTTAGAATTTTCCATAATTTTTCTAAAATTTTCCCCATTTATCGGTATTTAATTATGCCGAAATATTAAAATATTCATTAAAAATTAATATTAAATTATAAAAATTCCCAAAAATAATATTTTATTTTTCTGAAATGTTACATTTCATCTCATATCATCTCTAACTATATTTTTAACCCTATCCATAGTTTTCTAATCAAGATTTCCTTAACCATATTCTATGTATCGGTTTCCATCAAAAACTTGCGGGGCAGCTATACGCCATCAACCCGACTTCCCCCGTAGATATAGATCTACTCACCTTACTCCTTACTTGCCGAAGTCGATGACGCCATGCTCCGTCGCCTCAGAATCCATGTGAAGGTACCTACAATAATTACACAATCACAATCGCTATTAACATCTAGTCCGGAAAACCAAAATGGCACACGGTGCGCTCATAGATTAGAACCTATGGCCTACGCATGCAAAAACAACCAATTATCCCTTTTCGTTGACGTAAAAACATCCAACGACCAAATACGATATTAAATACCCAAAACCCAAGTTCAGAAATCGGTAAACCAAATGCAGTAACGTAGGAAATCACTCCCAGATTTCACCCTAGGCCAAACTAGGGAATTTTGCATACAAGGTTGCTCTAGATATAATATAACCAAGCTATGGTCTAAGATTCAACACATTCAACCACAACTTGGCCGCAATTTGCGGCCAAAACACATTAATTTGCGGCCAGATTATGGGGTATTGGGCTCGGGTTGCAGGTGGTGTTTCTAGGTTGCCTGCTAGTCTCACAGTGAAGGGAACTTATTTTATAAGGGTCTCGGGTCATCCCAGATTCCGAGATACAGTCACTAAATCCTCAAAACCCCAATATCGGCAAATCTAAAGTTCGTATCTTGGTTTCTAATCCGGGTCTTGGCCAGTAAAAACAGCACTAAGGGTCTTACAACAGCCACTTCCATCACCACAACACAATTCAACCCAAACCTCAACTTGGAAAATTCCAAGATCACTAATCCACACTAAATCACATTCTAAACTAAACTAGAATAATATGGAACTTAAACTAAACAAAATGGAAGAAGATATATCTCACTTGGGCAACTCAAGAAAAACCCTAGCTTGTCCAAAGTTTCTAAAATCCAATTTTGCTTGGTCCAATGCGTTGAGGATGAGGAGGGGATCAACTTTAATGAAGAGGTGGTACGGTTTTGATGAAGATTTGGAGATGAATCTTGGGGGTGAAGGTGGAAGGAAGTGAGGTTGAAGGAGATGAAGAAAAGAATTGGGGGAGGAAAAATGTGGCTGCCCTCTCTCTATCCTTCTTTTTCTCACTCTCTCTCTCTCTCTCCAATCATTCTCTCTTTTACCCCTTTTCTCTTTCTTTTTAAAACCAAACCACATAATACCCCAAAACAACATAAGAAAACAACATGTAACCAAAATGCAATATGACATGGTGCACTAGCCATGAAAAACTGTAAAAACACGGATTTGGCTTAATCACGATTAGCAGTGCACTAATCGGGTTTTTATTTAAACTGCATATAATAAATTATGAAAATGCCAAATCCAATAAATATATTTTTAAATGAATAAATCATTTTAATCTCTAATTATTTCACAATTATTGGTATACATTTATACCATTTTACGAAAACCCCAATTTCGTAAATCGGGCAGTTTTTGCGAAATATATTATTTTAAATATTAAATTTCAAAAATAATATTTTATATTTTCTGAAATGTTACAACCTTCCAGGACAGTGTTGCGATAAGATTTGCACCCAGGATCAGATATGTCACGTGTATTCAGAGGACCAGAGGTCGACGCCAGCGACGTGCTGCTTTACGAGTGATCATACTAATTTTCCGAGAGATGACTAGAGAAGTGCCATAGCGGAATCGTTTCCGTTAGCACACGGGACCAGACCGATGAGCCGACGGATTGCGAGATTGGTAATCCATAGAGAAATGAGGACCCAGAGACAGAGGACGCCAGACCGTGAGTAGGAGGCAAGTCTGCCAGTTTTGAGCACACCGACATACTTTTCGACATTGTAGGAGGTGTACCTCAATGTCATTTGTTGCGATTTGCGTTTTTGATCCGAGTATCATGCTTATATCGCTTGGATTTGAATTTTGATGATGAGTTTCTGTTGGGTAACGGCAGCGCCCCGGCCATCAATCCGTGGCCAAATGCGGAACAAAATTTATTAAACTGGCGGTACCGATGCCCGATGCCCGGATCTACCTTAAACCCTAAACTAGCAAGCTATATATTAGAAGTTAGATGGTTATACCGAATTGATCAGTTTCCTTCGGTATTCAACCATCATCCCTAAGATCTTAGTGGCTCTTTGATCAAGCTTGGTCGCCGGTCTCCCTCCATCGAAGATGATCCACCTGAGAGATGTAGTCTTGGCTCTAGCTTCACACAATGGATGCAAGTGAAGAAACTAGGGTTTCTAGGATGATACTCTAGAAAACCTAGGATGCAGTGAGTGTGATCCAAGTGTTGGTCTATCTCATCTCACCTCCTCTCATGATTCTCAACACATGAGAGGGTTGAGAGGAGGTGAAGAATGAAGGTGGAGGCAAAACATGAAACTAGAGGAGAGTGAAGCACAAATGGTGAAGGAGCTCAAAGCTTGCTCAAGTGAAGAAAACTGAAGCATCCAAAAAAAATGAGCTCTCTTGGAGAGAGAAAAATGAGCAAGCTAGGTTTTTTAAAACAATTGATTTCATTTTAAAATAGCTCCCATACTTGAATAGTGAGCACAAATGAATTAATAATTCATTTGTGTTCACTATGCAAGCATGGTCATCACCATACTCCCCTCCTTCTAATTTCCACCTCATTTACCATTTTGTAAAAATGGTCAAATCCAAAAAATGAGGTGGCCACCTTCTAGAATGTTTTTCGGATAAAATACGGATCACATTTTACTGTATATACATATCTGTAATCGTACCGAAATACGAATACCCAAAGAGATAGAATAACACAAAGAACATAATACAAGAATATACGTATCGAAATACATATACGTAAATTATTAAATCAATACCTGATTTAATAATCCGGCTCAAATCCGAGCCGGCTAGTATTATCAATTGTCCGATCGAAAGTCCGGGTACAAAGTACACCAATCGATCGGAACCCTGCACGTATCCAATACGGGTACTACATTATTTCGCCAGAACCAGGGAAACCCTCTGTGTGGGACTCTAAATACTCGTCAATACGCTGGCAGTTGGTTTAACCACAAGCACGTTAGCGGCACTAGCTGTACGTAATGGCTACCCAGGTATTGAGCGAAAGGGAGGCCGACGAGCAAACTCATCTTGAACCCCTACTGACAGTGACAATATCCGTACAGTCCGGTCTGTTCGTCTAAGAGTGTCGCATATCGAGTTTAGGGGGTGGATAAAGTCAGACCCGTAACAACGCGACATTTAGTGTCGGCATGGAACCCATCACCACCTGAGAAACTATCGATACTGGATCGGTAGTTCTCGTCCACCATGGCCATGGATTTCTGGTGATGGCCACCCATGCACAATGCGACATCAACCCCCAATACCGGGAGAGACGAATCCCCGAAGATCCGATCACTGCCTCCATGTGGCTCGGGACTGTACCCAACTAAAACCTGTTTGCATGACTCCTTTAAGCCATGGTAGGGTAGTAATCAAAGCACAGTGGGAACTCACACGAGACAAATGACTATCTCAGATCGACAGACTAACCTGTACACATGTCACCTGGGAGCTACTTTCTGACAATAGGTATAGTACCAATTAGCAGGTTCCCGGCGAGTCCGTCCAGTGTACTCATAACCCAATGAGCACCTGTATACTATCTTAGGTGAACAAACTAACACCGATGGCTTGTGAGACCTGGCCACCGCCCCTCATCAGGGTCTCGATCAGTATACACTAGTCTACACTGGAGTATCGATGCCCAGTCTCGATACTCCCACGACTAGGGACATTGAAGGATGTGCTTGTAGACCCTCAGCTCCCACGTATATGATTGCCATCATAATGCTGGTAGTCAAGCAAGAATCCTATAGGCTCTATCAACATGTACATGATGATAAAGACAAACCAGATAGCATACTATCATCTCGATTAAGACCGTTCTACCGGTATAGGTCCTCTCTCAATCATCATAATCACCTACCCGCGACTATGATAATTGCCTTGAGGGCACTATAGCCAACAATCTCCCACTTGCACTTAAGACCAATTATTGCGGTGTCGCATACTCACAGCTCGTGTGATACTGAACACCCAACTTCTCTACTAATCAGTTTCGCAAAGCCCGTTTGTGAAACTATTGCGTTCGAGAAATAGCCTCAGTGAGTGGATCCGCTCCAATGTTTCTTTCTATATCTCTATATATCTCAATTTCGTGGAGAAAGCTATCTCCTAAAATGAGCAATACCTTCTTAGAATTTGTCTGGATATCTAATGGGACCTAGTTCATAAATGAACTCCAAATCCAGCAAACTTCTTAGACCGTATCGTCCACTGAATTTAATCAGTATCCTTCGCCATGCCTTCCACAGTATCAGCTTGGACCACCTGTCCAACATACTGTCCCTCAAAAGAGGGAAAACTATAACTCTGATAGTCACTATGTCATCAAGGTCACCTTGGAAGCCTGAAATGATAATCTTCTCCCGAAAGAGGCTGCCGTTACCATATTCCAAGAACATTCACTTATGTTCATAAACTGCTTCCCTACATCTCCAGGATTGGATTAATATATGTTTATTGCAGCTAGTGCAAAAACAATATCTGATGTAGTACTTGACATTTCATGACTAACTCAATTGCCTAAGCAAGTGATATGCTAATCATGTAGATCCCTCTCACCTTTAGTCTGTAAGACACCTCTAGAGAAGGTGACTCCATCACCTGTAGGTAGACCACCATGCCAGGAGTCGTCCGTTCTAAAATACCTTTAGAATAATGTCAAAGTACCCAGATTAGGATAGTTCCCAAATCTAGATCTAAAACCATAGATCTAGTAACCAGAAACCCTGATATTATATCCATATCCTTTGTGGAGAAACAACTTTGTGACAACCACAGTATAACCAATCGTAGTATAGGAATATCTCTTCCTATCAAGTGCATGTCATCCTAATATCTGGACATCACTCTCTACTACCTTCTTAGCAGATCCATTCGCTATTTTGACGAAGTCAAAGCCTATGACTGTCACATCAAAAAAAAGATGATCTATTTCCGCTATACCTGCCTTAGTCTCTGATTAGACATAAGCTAATTGCCAACTATGCTTCCGCTGCCCCCACTGACTACAACAACCCTCTGGCAGAGTCATATGCACGTGCGCTTCTAAAGCTAGTTTAGAACGACGCTATACTCATCCTCCTGCCGGGTCATATAACCTAGAACAGCAGCAATGACAAGTCTGGGTAAACAAGAACCTCCCTGTCACCGTCTCTGAGAAGACCGAAGTACATCTCGGGTGCCTGAGGTTACCCACCAAATCTGCGGAGTGGCTAATGGAATGTCGAAACCAATTGAATCCTCAGGTTCTATTAAATCTTCAGTGATCGTTTGTGGTTCTGGAATCACTTCCAGTTCTACCATACTCCCACTTCTGTTTTCTGAAAAAATCCATTTTACTAAAAACTGTGGCGAGTCAAGAACAATATCACTATTGATCTTCCTGATGGTAGAAAGTTAACCCTCGCCAAAGCCCCGGATAACCCACAAACTGCCATTACTGAAACGTGCCTTGAGTTTATCCGGATTCTGGTTTTAAGCATCAGCCGGACAACTCCCTATACCTTAACATCGTTAAGATATAAATTGATTCTATATATATCTAATATAGAAACAAAAGCACTAATTTAATTGGAACCAGATTCAAAATCATGCAGCTGTCTCCAGGGCATATCAACCGAATGGAAAAAGGCAAATCAGCATTACTCATCTAGGAGTGCATCCATATATGAGTAACCTGAAAGAGAAGCAAGTTCTCAAAACTATTACTATCAACGGAATACCGAACACAAGTATCTACATCTTCGACTACCTCGAAAAATCCTGATACTTCCAACAAATGGTTCTCTACTTTATTCTTATACCTATAACTTTTCAATATCTGGACCTTGCATTTCTATGAAATACTTGTCATGAACTGGAGAAGTCACAAGTAAACAGAATATAGTACGGGTACCAACCCCTTTGTCCTAATGGACACTCGACAACATACAATACTTTGTATAAGTCCGCTGAGTTTAATAACTCAAACCTTGTACGTCTTAGGTTGAAAAACTGTACTATGGTTAAGAAGAATTACACCGCTGTTGAATGTACCTTACCTAATCACCAACCGATATAGGTAAATGTCACAGACATAATATCAAAAAGTTATATCTCACTTTATAAAATAAACGTACAGATATATCATTTTGAAATTGGTGCATAATAACGGATATTCAAAACCAAATATTTTCCATCCGGCAAAGAACCATATGATTTCCTCAAATATCACCAATTACAACGAATTCCAATATAATGAGAATCTAATCACCCAATTCCCAATATCTTACTCCCACTCACCATCCGTAATAACATACAGATGTGAGAAACTGATCTGGTAAACACATACCCTGGAGTCAGATTCCAATTGGAAAAACAGTTTTCAATTAACATCGCATAGTGAAATTGAAACATGAAAATGTTTCAAAAAGGGGTTAACTGGTATTCCTAGCAACGCCTCTTCCACTATCCTGATTCATGACAGTAACCATATACTTACCTGCCCTTACTCCAATCCCTTTATTATGTCTTTACTTGTTACCTTCTGTACACCTTCTTTAGGCTAACTGGTTTTCTTCCTTCCCTACCCTTCGGCATCAGCCTAAGGTTTATAAGAAGACTATCCAATAAACACAATAGGTGTAATCTCCTAATCCTAGGAGCCCTCGCAACCTGAGATAAGGTAATGGGAAAAGACATCTGAATAATCCTATTCTACTTCTCCTGAACTGGAAACCATCCTCGAATCTGGAACGAATTCCTTCGAATTCGTATGTAACTATACGATGGTATATCCAATAGGAGTGGATATCCGTAGTGATACGGAGTGTTCTGGAGAAATCCAAAGTGGATGTGGGAGTGGCAGGGGTATACACGGTTTTGTTGTGAATGATGGTCGTCGCAATTTTCTTTGCCCTTAATCTAATCCCTTTATATGTCTTTACTTATTAACTTATAGACACCACACTTAGGCTAATTGGTTTTCTTCCTTCTCTACCTATCAGCACCTGCCTATGGTTTGGAAGAAGACTATCCAATAAGCTCAATAGGTGTACCCTCTCCTAATCCTAGGAGCCCTCACAACCTGAGAGAAGGTAAAGCGAAAAGACAACCGAATAATCCTATTCAATCTGTCCAGAACCAGAATCCATTCTCGAATCTGGAACAAGTTCCTTCAAGTTCGTATGTAACTATACGATGGATTTATCCAATGGAAGTGGATGTTCGTAGTGATACGGGGTGTTCTGGAGAAATACAAAGGTGATATAGAAGTGGCAATGATATATGCGACATCATGACATTCCAAAAACCAAAGTGTTTTAAGAAGGTTCGGTTAACTGGGTTCATGAGTTTTAGTTTAGGGTCGGGCCATGGTCGCTGCCAAAGAGAGAGAGAAAAGAAACACTCAGCGTGCACTCCAATCTAGATTAGAATGGTTAGTCACTTTATCTAATCAGGATGGCTCCAACTGTTTCCTCGAATTCTCTTACAAACCCAAAAGGAGAATTAGTCGGGATCATCTAAAAATCACCCGAGAAGTAATCTTACTCAACTGTGGGAATCGGGATCCAACTATCATCGTATGAAACTTGATGGAAGCCACTCAAGTTACCACACTCCAGAAGGTATGGGCATGCCTGGCAAGTTTCCTGTATGTTTGAAACTCCCGATGTGTGTTTTTACCCCTAACGACTTCATGGCCTTGATAGAGACCAACGCGCCATAAGTCGCTAGTCAAGTTTAACCCGTCATTATCCTAGATTGATCTAAACCCACCCGCACAAGCCCTTGATAGAGACCAACATGACTATGCGGCTTGTAAGTCTATGATACCCACCCCAGTACTTACGGGGAGACGGAAAGAGTAAAAATCAAATTTTTATCACAAGGTAACATAGACTATGCATTAGGATCTTTGCTAAACATCAACCAACAAACTAACTTATGGTTTTAACTACTAGGTTAGATGGTTATACCTAAGTCTTGAACTCCTTCTTCTCCTTGTTGTGAGCTCCTTGGAATGGTGTGGATGGCTCCTCCTCACCGGCTTCTCTATATCATAGAAGATCCACCCGAAGGCCTCTACATTGAGCTCTAACCTCAACAATGAAGTAACTAGAGTGCTTGGCTTGCTAGACTAAGAACCCTAGAGTGAGTAGAGAAGTATTTTGGTGGTTTAGTCTCAAAAGCTTTTGATTTTCAACCCATGAAAGATTAAAGCTTTGAGAGAGGAAGAGGAGAGAGCAAACCATGAGAGAGAAAGATAATATGAGAATGAGAGGATGAAACTCTCATATGAGGAAATATGATAATAATAATATTAATTAAGATAATTGTGATGGTTTATTGATTTGACCATTATCATGTCACATTTAATGCTAAGCATGCTTAAAGAAAATATCTCATGCTTAACAAAAAATATCTAAGTCAACCTGGGTCGACAAGTCAAATGGTTAAACCAACATTAGCCATGATACAATTAACTCTAATTAAAACTATTAATCAGTTTCCTCCTTCTCATTATGGTTTTGATCAAGTCAATGGTCAAAACCCTAATGAGGTGTCTCCCTCTCTGTCTCTGTCAACTGTACATACATACCTGCATCCGTGTTCCGAAGAGATGATATAGACAGTAGCTAGGATGTGTTTCTCCTTTACCAAGAGCGTTCGCTTCGGAGGATGGCAGCTTCATCCCCATTGATATGGCTTTAGCAAACTTTTTTTTCATCTTGGACTTGTTTTTGCTCGTGACGGATGTACTTTGATCTGGCAGGAGTGTCTCGATTCTTTCGTCCAGTCGCCGGCGTTTGGCCTTTTCAAATATAGCCAACTCACGCTCCCGATCAGCTTTACTCTTCAAAAGAGCTTCGTTTAGGAATGCGTCGATCATTTCGTCTGACGGCCCTGGAAGCTCCGGTTCAGGACCTGCTCCCAGTCTTTCGGTGCAAGGAGCTTCTTCATCGTCTGTCGATGAATGAGAGATCATATGGAAACTTGCTATGTAATCCTCAGATCCATCTGAGGAGTCTTCTCCATCATCTTCGTCCTCAAGGATGTGGCCGAGGAACTCTTGGAGTGCGATTGGAGTCCGCGCCTTTTGGTTATACTCTTCCAGCGCGTCGATCTGTTTCTGCAGGTCCGTACGCTTGTCGCCAGGCTTCACAGGCTTCTTGGATTTCTTCTTCTTTTTCGAAGATTTCGACGGCTAGATATGAACACTTTGGTTATCACCACCAACCTTTGGAGTTGGGTGCGGCTTCAGCATTCTTTCGATGATTTCAGGTTCCAACGGATTCTTCCACCTGATCGTCGAGCATGGCTGGAGATCATTCAGCATCCTTTTGGTTTTGGCCGAAAGAACGACCTCCCATGGAGCTTCTTTAACAAAAGAGCACGTTGCCCCTGTTGGATATGGTGCCCTCAAAGTCAATTATTGGATCGCAGGCACGTGATTGCAATGATTGAGGGAGGACCTATACCGATATGACAGTCTTGCTCGAGATGATAGTATGCTATTTGGTTTGTCTTTATAATCGTATATATGCTTTAGTTCACTATTGCATAATGATAGAGCCCATAGGATTCTTGCTTGACTGCCAGCAGTATGATGGCGATCATATACGTGAAAGCTGGGGTCTGTAAGCACATCCTTAAAGTGTCCCTAGTGGTGGGAGTTTCGAGACAGGGCATCGATACTCCAGAATAGACTAGTGTATACAGTCGAGACCCCGACGAGGGGCGATGGACGGTCTCACAAGCCATTGGTGTCAGTTGGTTCACCTAAGATGTATACAGGTGCTCATTGTGTTATGAGTATACCGGACAGGACTCACCGGGAACATGCTAGTTGGTATTATACATATCGTCAGATAGCAGTTCCCTGGTGACATATGTACAGGTTAGTTTGTCGACCTGAGATCGTCATTTGTCTCGTGTGAGTTCCCACTGTGCTTTGATTTCTACCCTACCACGGCTCAAAGGAGTCGTGCAAACAGGTATTTTTTGGGTACAGTCCCGAGCCACATGGAGGCAGTGAGCGGATCGTTGGGGATTCGTCTCTCCCGATATTGGGGGTTGATGTCGCACAGTGCACGGATGGCCATCACTAGAAATCCTCGGCCGAGGTAGTGGAGAATTACTGATTTCGATCAGTAGTTTCTCAGGTGGTGATGGGCTTCATACCGACACGAATTATCGCGTTATTAGGGGTCTGACTTTATCCATCCCCTAGACTTGATATGCGATATTTTTAGACGAACGGACCAGACTGTACGGATATTGTCACTGTCAGGCTCAGTAGGGTTTTCTGGATGAGTTCGCTCGTCAGCTTCCTTTTCGATCAATACATAGGCAACCGTTACGTACAGCTTGTACCTCTGACGTGCTAGTGGTTATACCCAGTGCCAGTGTGTTGATATGTCATTAGAGTCCCCCACAGACATTTTCCTAAGTTCGGGCGAAACGTTGTAGAGGCCGTATGGTTTTATGGTAGGGTTCGGAAAATGCACGTGATACCTGTGGGCTTTGGTTTAAGCCGGATCCGAGTATTATACTGTGTAGATATAATATCTTTGTCTCAGTTGCATTTGTATTCGGTCGAAATACAAATGCGGGTATGTTTATACTGTTACGGAGTTATCCTGAAATTCGTTTCAGGATCGCTTTTGAAAGTTGCCAGTTTCCTGTGTTCTATCACCCGCCTTTAACATTCGGTTAAAGACGGATTTATCTTTTCTTGATGAGTGTGGAAGGTTCTAGAAGCATCTAGATGGTGACTAGGATGATGAGATGGCTAGTGACTCATTCATACATTAATTGTGCAATTAATGTATGATGACTAGGTTAATGAATCACCATTTTTGCATTTAATGTTTTTAGTGATTCATTCTTCATGATAAGTATTACTTGTGGTCACCTCCTCTTTTCCTACACTCACCCCCTTTACTTCATATAGTGGCCGGCCATTTCCTAGAGGGATGATTGATTCATTTGGGAAAAGATTATAGTTTAGGTATATGGAAATTTCATAGCTCAATTTATTCCATCACCCGATCCAAAAGGCAACTTCATTAACCGTTCGTCCATAGCTTTGGACGTAACGAGACAAAGTGTTTTACTCATTCTCTATATCAATCTTGGTCATCTCTTTTAGCAAACTTGATGATCGAGTTGCCTCGGTTCAGAGGCGGGAGCCCATTTAAAGATCCGTCGACGTGGTGCCACCTGGACGAGAAGACTGGAGATTCAGGAGATCGGAGCATCCGCAACAAAGCGTGAGATGATGGTTGAAGACCGAAGGACTTGGATCGTTCGGTATAACATTTATACCCACTTTGTAGTTTGTTAGTTTAGCTTTAATGGCAGATCCGGGTTATAGTATACGATAGCGCCAGTCGTAAAAGTTTTTGTTCCGCATTAGGCGTCTGTTAGACGGCCGGAGCGCTACCGTGGACTTACAGTGGTATTAGAGCCTCACCATTAAGCTTTACTAACTTGTGCTAACACATTTAAAATATCGATCGAACCGTCTTTCAAAAACTACAATTTTTCTGTACAAACTTTCTGTCGATTTTAAATCTGGTCTGAAAATTATTTTGAGCATCACAGAAATTCGTGCAGGCTTTTATTAGAACACTGGTGAAATTTGATCAAGCGATCTTACTATTCCACCGCGGATCCGCGGCCCAAACCAGGGTTTGGCCGCGGATCTGCCGCGAGAATGTGGGTTCAAGGCTCCAAATTTCTACAGTATGTTCTACACAGTGAATTGTGGTTTCTGGAATATTTCTTTTGGGCCCATATTTTGTTACTGTACAGCAGATGTTCGTGGGGCCCACTTCGGGAAGTTTTGTCGATCGAAATTTTAAAATTGTTAGTATACAATACTTACTTTATATCTCCGACCGGGAATGTCATTTGAGCGGTAAACCGCGTCTAATTGCTATAGTTCTTTTAGACGGGTTTATGAACGTGACATTCGCGTTGATGTTCTGTGTTGTACTGTGATGTTGCGGATTTGTCGTGGTGGATAGCAGGGTGCAATGATAGTGCAGTTTGGATTTATTTGTACATTTGATATTGCGGGGCAAGCGTCCAACATGTGAACTGCCGTCACTGCCTGTTTGTATAATATTCTTTTGGGGCACGACCGGGCTGAGGTCGATGTACCCGTTGTATATATTTTCTTTTCTGTACTAGGTTTACCCCGCGACGGAGTGCACGGATAGCCGGATTTTGGAGGGCAACGGGTCCGTATCTCATGGCTTTGAGAGGCAAAGGGGCCTTACTCTAGAATTGGCAGACTATTCGCCGCACTCGTAGGGGGTACAGGTTGACCCAAGGAGGGGTGCTCAAGTTACCGGATTCCGTGAAGTGCCGGGTGGTCCATTCATTTTGCTGTTGGGGGCTGCCTCGCTTCAGGTTTTGGCGGGTAACTTGCCGCACCCGTAGGGGTCTAGGTTTCATTGCACAGGTTATCCACACGACCAGGGGAACGTCGGGTTTCAGTAGCGGCTCTGTGAAACCCGGGGATCCCAGATTATCTGTATTGTTCTGTGATGCTTATTACTTTTCTGTAATGTTGCATATTATCACGCCTGGAGCGATTATTGTATATTGGTATATATACTATTAGATGTTATATATGTTTTACACCCGCGCTAGTCCAGTCCCCGCTCTGTCGTTAGTTAAGTAACCTAACGGGTGATGACGGGACCCAGTGACGAATGCGGATGGTATACACGTACATTTTATTTTCGTTCTTTTCTGGTGTGATTGATTGATGGGACTGCATTGATTCTTATCAATGCAAGGATAAAACAAACCTATATTTGATGTTGTTAGAACAAATTTAAAAAGTGTTATTACAAAGATGTTTCCTTTTGTTATGCATAGCGGTATTCAGTTGGAATATCCTGCACCTCATTCGACGAGGCAAGGGCCGAGATCCCTTCACCGGGAGAGACCCCTTGGGCAGAAGTTTGCATCAGGGTAATAACTTCATTATAGTCGATTACAAGTTGCTTTGCATCGCGGTATTCAGTTTGGAATATCCTGCACTTCATTCCATGAGGAAAGAGCCGAGATCCCTTTACCGGGAGTGACCTCTTTAGTAAAAGGTTTTCGTCACTATATCTTTATAAAAAGCTATCAGGTTCCTTCAACAAGATTAAGTTCATTACGTTAAAGGTTTTTCGCCAAAAACCAGCCGTAGCCCTCCGTCGTATCTTATGGATGGTCAGTAGTATTCAAGCTATGTTTGTTGGCTTTTGTTAAGGCATAGTGTTTGGTAGCTGCTGGGGTATTCATTTGTAGCATAGATAGATGTGTTGGTTTGTGACATTCGTATTACCTTGTTGGCTTTCGTCAAGGGTATGTACGGGTGGGTTCAAATTAACCTGGATAATGACGGGTAGAACTTGACATGTGACTTATGATTTGTTGGTTTTCGTCAAGGTCATAAGAGCATGGGGCAAAAATCATATCGGGAGTTTCAAACATACAGCAAACTTGCCAGGCATGCGCATACCTTCTGGAGTGTGATAACTTGAGTGGCTTCCATCAAGTTATCATGCGATGATAGTTGGATCCCGATTCTCACTGATGAGTTGGTTTACTCTTCGGGTGATCCCGACTAATTCTTCTTTCAGGTTTGGAGGAGAATTTAAGATTACAGTGGGAGGTTTCCTGATTAGATAAAGTGATAACCATTCTGATCTAGGTTAGAGTACACGCAGAGTGTTTCTTTTCTCTCTCTCTTTGGCAGTGACCTTTGACCGACCCTAGACTATGACTCAGTGACCAAGTTGACCGAACCTTTTTAAAATACTGGCTTTTGGATTGTCTAAAGTTGCATAAGTCATTACCGCTCCTTCTTTTACCCTTTGTATTTCTCAGAACACCCCATATTACTACGGACATCCACTTCCATTGGATAGATCCATCGAATGGTTATATACGAACTCGAAGGGACTTCTTCGAGAATGGATCCAGGTTCAGGAGAAAAAGAATTGGTTTATTCAGTTGTCTTTTATTGTCACCTTCTCTCAGGTTACGTGGGCTCCTTAGTATAGGAGAGTACACCTATTACGCTTATTGGATAGTCTTATTCCAAACCATAGGCAGATGCCGAAAGGTAGGGAATGAAGAAAACCAATTAGCCTAAGTAGGGTGTGCAGAAGGTAATATGTAAAGACAAGATAAAGGGATTAGAAAGAGGGCAAAGTAAATTGCGGCTGTTATCATTCACGACCAAACCTCGTACTTCATTGCCACTCTTATTTCACCTTTGCCTTTTTCCCCAGTTTGGGAGCAATGAATAAGGTATTATTCAGTTGTCTTTTATCATCACCTTCTCTCAAGTTGCGAGTACTCCTTGGTTTAGGAGGGTACACCTATTATGCTTACTGGATAGTCTTCTTCCAAACCATAGGCTGGTGCCGAACGGTAGGGAAGGAAGAAAACCATTTAGCCTAACGAAGGTGTACAGAAGGTAACGACTAAAGACAAATAAAGGGATTTGGAGAGATGGCAAAGAAATATACGGTTAAAGTCATGAATTAGATTATGGAAGAGGCATTACTAAGAATACCAGGATACCCTTACAAAACATTTTCATGTTTCAATGCATTGTTGAAGCAAAAATGATTTCCCGATTAGATACTTACTTCAGGGTATGTATTTACCAGGTATGATTCTCACATCTGTATGGTTTTACAGATGATGAGTGGGAGTAAGTTATTGGGAATTAGGTGATCATCCTCATTATATCAGAATTCGTTGTAATTGTTGATATTTGAGGAAATCGCCTGGGTACAGTTTTCAACCTACGACGCACAGGTATTGAGTTATTCAACTCAGCGGACTTATACAGAGTATTGTATGTTGTCCAGTGTCCATCAAGACAAAGGGGTTGGTTCTCGTACTCTGTTCTGTTTACTTATGACTTCTCGAGATTTTGGACAAGTGTTTCGTAAAAATACAAGATCTAAGTTTTGAGAAGTTGTGGGTATAAGAATAAAGTAGAGAACCAGATGTCGCAAGTATCGGGATTCTTCAAAAGAAATCGAAGATGTAGATTCTTGTGAATGGTATTCAGTTGATAGTAATGGTTTTGAGAAACTTGTTTCTCTTTCAGGTTACTCATAATTGGATATATTCCTAAGTTGAGTAATGCTGATTAGCCTCTCTCCATTAAGTTGATATGCACTGGAGACAGCTGCATGATTAGAATCTGTTTCCAATTAAATAAGTGCCAACGTTTCTATATTGGATATAGAATGGTTCATATCTTAAACGATGTTAAGGTATGGGGATATGCTTAACACCAGACTCTGGATAACTCAAGGCACGTTTCTGTAATAGCAGTTTGTGGGTTGACCCTGGCTTTAACGAAGGTTGATTTTCTACCATCTGGAAGATCAATAGTGATATTGTTCTTGACTCGCCACAGTTTTAGTAAAATGGATTTTTTCAGAAAACAGTAGTGGGAGTATGGTAGAACTGGAAGTGATTCCAGAACTACAAACGATTACGGAAAATTTAATACGACCTAAAGATTCAATTAGGTTTGACATTCCATTAGCCACTCCACAGATATGGTGGGTAACCTCAGACACCCGAGAGGTACTCTGGTAGCCTCAAGGACGGTGACAGGGAGGTTTTTGTTTACCCAGACTTGACACTACTGTTGTTCCTGGCTATGAGACCCGGCAGGAGGATAAGTATAGCGTCGTTATAAACTAGCTTTAGAAGTATACGTATATATTATTCTACCAGAGGGTTGTCGTAGTCAGTGGGAGCAACGGAAGCATAGTGGGCAAGTAGCTTATGTCTATTTATAGGCTTGAGCAGATATAGCAGAGATTAGATCGTCTAATTTTGATGTGACAGTCATGGCTTTGACTTCATCAGAATAGAGGATAGATCTGTTAAGAAGGTAGTAGGGTGTAATGTCCTGGTATTTGGATGACATACACAGAGTAGGAAGTAAAATTCCTATACTACAATCGGTTATACTGTGGTTCTCACACAGTTGTTTCTTCACACAGGATATGGATATAATATTAGACATTCTGGTTTCTAGATTTATGGTTTTAGATCTAGATTTGGGTAGTTTCCGAATGTGGGTACTTAGACAGTATTCTAAAAGTATTTAGAATAGATGACTCCTGGCATGGTGGTGTACCTGCAGGTGATGGAGTCACCCTTTCTAAAGGTGTCTTACAGACTAAAGGGGAGAGGGATGTGCATGATTGACAGATCACTTGCTTAGGCAATTGAGTTAATTGTGAGATGTCAAGTACCATACCAGATGTTGTTTTTGCACTAGATGCGATAAGTTTATATTAATCCAATCCTGAAGAAATATAAGGAAGCAGTTTTAGAACATAAGTGCATGTTCTACGGATTTGATGACGGCAGCCTCCTTCGGGAGACGGTTATCATTCCAGGCTTCAAAGGTGACATGTATGAAGGAGTGATTGTCAAAGTTATAGTTTTCCCTCTGACGAGGGACAGTATAATGGACAGTTGATCCAAGAGGATACTGTGGGAGGCATGGTGCTGGATACTGATTAGGTTCAGTTATCGATACAGTCTAAGAAGTTTGGATTTGAAGTTTATTTATGAACTAGGTCCCATCAGATATCCAGACATATTCTAAGACAGGTATTACTCAATTCGGGAGATGGCTTTCTCTGCGAACTTGAGATTTAGAGAGATATAGAAAGAAACATCCGGGCGGATCCACTCACTGAGGCTATTTCTCGAACACAAGAGTTTTACAAACGTGTTTTGTGAAACTGATTAGTAGAGGAGTTGGATGTTCGGTATCACACGGGCTGTGAGTATGCGACATCGCAATAATTAGCCTTAAGTGCAAGTGGGAAATTGTTGGATATGGTGCCCTCAAAGTCAATTATTGGATCGCAGGAACGTGATTGCAATGATTGAGGGATGACCTATACCGATATGACAGTCTTGCTCGAGATGATAGTATGCTATCTGGTTTGTCTTTATCATCGTATATATGCTTTAGTTCACTATTGCATGATGATAGAGCCCATAGGATTCTTGCTTGACTGCCAGCAGTATGATGGCGATCATATACGTGAGAGCTGGGGTCTGTAAGCACATCCTTAAAGTGTCCCTAGTCGTGGGAGTTTCGAGACAGGGCATCGATACTCCAGAGTAGACTAGTGTATACAGTCGAGACCCCGACGAGGGGCGATGGCCGGTCTCACAAGCCATTGGTGTCAGTTGGTTCACCTAAGATGTATACAAGTGCTCATTGGGTTATGAGTACACCGGACAGGACTCGCCGGGAACATGCTTGTTGGTATTATACATATCGTCAGATAGCAGTTCCCTGGTGACATGTGTACAGGTTAGTTTGTCGACCTGAGATCGTCATTTGTCTCGTGTGAGTTCCCACTGTGCTTTGATTTCTACCCTACCACTGCTCAAAGGAGTCGTGCAAACAGGTATTTTTTGGGTACAGTCCCGAGACACATGGAGGCAGTGAGCGGATCGTCGGGGAATCGTCTCTCTCGGTATTGGGAGTTGATGTCGCACAGTGCACGGATGGCCATCACTAGAAATCCTCGGTCGAAGTAGTGGAGAATTACTGATTTGGATCTGTAGTTTCTCAGGTGGTGATGGGCTTCATACCGACACGAATTATCGCGTTATTAGGGATCTGACTTTATCCACCCCCCTAGACTCGATATGCGATATTCTTAGACGAATGGACCGGACTGTACGGATATTGTCACCGTCAAGCTCAGTAGGGTTTTCTGGATGAGTTCGCTCGTCAGCTTCCCTTTCGATCAATACATAGGCAACCGTTACGTACAGCTTGTACCTCTGACGTGCTAGTGGTTATACCCAGTGCCAGTGTGTTGATGAGTCATTAGAGTCCCCCATAGACATTTTCCCAAGTTCGGGCGAAACGTTGTAGAGACCGTATGGTTTTATGGCAGGGTTCGGAAAATTGCATGTGCGTTTACGCACGTGTCATATTTCGGGCAGATAATACCGGTGGGCTTTGGTTTAAGCCGGATCCGAGTATTATATTGTGCAGATATAATATCTTTGTCTCAGTTGCATTTGTATTCGGTCGTAATACAAATGCGGGTATGTTTATACTGTTACAGGGTTATCCTGAAATTCGTTTCAGGATCGCTTTTGGAAGTTGTCAGTTTCCTGTTTTCTATCACCCACCTTTAACATTCGGTTAAAGACGGATTTATCTTTTTTTGATGAGTGTGGAAGGTTCTAGAAGCATCTAGATGGTGACTAGGATGATGAAGTGTCTAGTGACTCATTTGTGCATTAATTGTGCAATTAATGTATGATGACTAGGTTAATGAATCACCATTTTTGCATTTAATGTTTTTAGTGATTCATTCTTCATGATAAGTATTGCTTGTGGTCACCTCCTCTTTTCCTACACTCACCCCCTTTACTTCATATAGTGGCCGGCCATTTCCTAGAGGGATGATTGATTCATTTAGGAAAAGATTATAGTTTAGGTGTATGGAAATTTCATAGCTCATTTTATTCTATCACCCGATCCAAAAGGCAACTTCATTAACCGTTCGTCCATAGCTTTGGACGTAACGAGACAAAGTGTTCTACTCATTCTCTACATCAATCTTGGTCATCTCTTTTAGCAACCTTGATGATCGAGTTACCTCGGTTCAGAGGCAGGAGCCCGTTTAAAGATCCGTCGTCATGGTGCCACCTGGACGAGAATACTGGAGATTCAGGAGATCGGAGCAGCCACAACAAAGCATGGGATGATGGTTGAAGACCGAAGGACTCGGATCGTTCGGTATAACATTTCTACCCACTTTGTAGTTTGTTAGTTTAGCTTTAATGGAAGATCCGGGTTATAGTATACGATAGCGCCAGTCATAAAAGTTTTTGTTCCGCATTTGGCGTCTGTTAGACGGCCGAGGCGCTACCGTGGACTTACAGCCCCCGGTGTGTCCATCTTCTTAGGAGTATGCGGTTGTGGTGGGCTCACTTTCCACTTCTCAGACAACGCAAACTTGCCTTGTTGGTACTGATCCTCGATCCATCCCTTAAAGACGAAGCAATCTTCGATTAGATGGCTCACCGTTTGGTGGTAAGTGCAATAATTGGGATTATTCGCTTCGTCGGGTTGCAATGGCCGCTTTGGATTCGGCAAATTGATAAGTCGGTTGCGCATCGCCAGCTCGAAGAGTCTCTTCATTTTATCCCGTGGGAACGAGTAAGGATGCTTCATTTTCTCATTATAATAGCGCCGTCTCACTTCCAATTGATCCGTTAGTCTTGGGGCACTGGGCTGCTGTTAGGTATTTGCCACGAAGGTCGCCTTTCCTTTACCCTTTTCGTTCCGCGGTTTCATCTTTGGAGGAGACGGTCCATGCCCTATCTGATCCATCTGGGCTAGCTTGTTGATTAGAGCCTGGAATGTGGTCGGTTTGAAGAACATCATAAACTGTGAAATAGTGGCATGAGGGTCTAGAGTGCCCACGAACATGCCCACCACTGGTGCTTCTTCAATGCGCTGTTCACACTTCGACCACAGATTCCGCCATCAGATCGCGTACTGAACCCATGTCTCGCCCGGCTTTACCCTGGCATTGATCAATGCCGTTATTGGGGTGCATTCACTACCACTTGCGAATCGCTGGGTGAACAACAACTCCATTTCTACGAAAGTTCTGACGGATTCATTTGGAAGTTCGGAGTACCATTCAAACGCCGTCTCCGATAAACTGCCGACGAGTTGGTAAAGCAACAGTTTATCATCGCCACCGGTATTGTCACAAAGAGCCCTGAACTGAGCGACATGTTGATGGGGGTTGCCTGTCCCCTTGTACACATGGAATTTGGAGATTGTGTAGCTTAGCGGGTACATTATTTGATTATACCAGCCTGGATACGGTCGCCCAGTTCTAACAATTTACCCAGCCATTTCATTCTCCTGGTGAACTCGTATCTACTGAGCGATATAATCATCCAGGGCGGACTTGGAAATAGTTTCCTCCATGGCTGCTGAAAGAGCCGGTAGAGGATTCGATATTTCTCCTCTATCATCTTCAATTATTACTGGAGGATCCTCGGCTGGGGGATCCGGCTGGATCATCATGCCCACCATAGCTTGGAATAGAAGGGCCATTTTCTTTATATTGGCCGCTTGTTCCGCGGCCTCTTTGTCCTTCTTCTCAAGCATTCTCCGAAGGAACTCGGCATCAGTTTCCTGCTCGTGGCGTTGCTCCGAGGATGTCTCTGGGCTTGCTTTCGGTCCTGTGAGCGCGGCCATCGCAGTCATCATCTACTGAAGCTTCTGCTGCTGCTCTTGGGCTTTTGTCATGAATCGCGTAAGCGGTCGATGACCTGTGGAGATACGACTATCCTTTTTTCCGGATGTCATGTAGACGGTATGTACCACCATGCCCCCAGACTTGGGGCTTTAGGCTCAGTGCCCTTGACATTTGTCGCAGATATGGGGATCTTCTCCGGCCTTCTCCTCTTATGAGCGGTCGAAGTTGAGGGGGCCGTTGCAGTGGGCACCCAAGTAGCCGTCGCGTCGCCTTCTGTGGCTTAACAGGATGGTTTTCTTCCTGTCGGACCTTCAGCTTCTTCTGCCGGCGAGGATAGTCTTGATCGATCACTGACTCCTAGACCCGTCGCCATACTTTGTAAACTTTGGAGGACAGCCGCTGAGGGGGTTGCTCTAGCTTTATTTCTGTGACAGTCTCCACTGGTGGCGGAGATCTTTTCAGTACGGCGGTAGACGAGTTCCTGCGCACCTTGTTCAGCAGTTCAAAGCTGTTCCCGGTTGGAACAGCAGCATTAACTTCCACCGTTGGGGCTGGTGGAGTTAGCCCAGAGGGGAAGTTGCCCCCAGCCTTCCTTACCCGGTGCCAGTGGCGGCGTCGAGCGTGTTGAGCTGTTGGGGTTGGTTCGGTGATGGGGATGGCTTTTTCTTGCCCCCTGTTCAGGTAAAGGGTTGTTGCTGGCATCAGCCTCTTGAAGACTGATGTCCGTTGAGAAGCCGTATCCAACCGGTCAAAAACAGACTTCTGAGCGGGAGAGGGAGCGGGAGCAGTCAGTCTTGTAAAGACCAACCCTTTGGCAGGAGAAGCCGCCTTAACGACTTCAGGAGCAGGGATGGCTATCTTCTTTGGGATGGCCACTTCAGGTATCATGGGCTTCTTAGCAGGCCCATAGGAGTTCAGGCTCAGTCTTGAGAAGACCAAGGAGTTAGAGCTGGACGACCCGCTGAGAGGGACCGTAGTAGCAGCAAGCCGATCGAAGACCGACTTCTTGGGAGCTTCCGGTGCTGGCATAGGAGCGCTGAAGCTCGTTGGCGGGACCATGGTCCCGGAAAACAATCCCGTGGTGGCATGGGTGACCTGTTCCACCGGCACCATGAACAGGGAAGCCGCTTGAGGCCCGTAAGCTATGCCTCCAGATGAGGCAGAACGTGGGTTGCAATTGCAGTTGACACATTTCGCTCAGGTGAACGCCAATGATCCTTTGCTTTCTGCACCAAGCAAGAAACCAAATCTTAGTACCTCGAACCCAAAGGAAACCATTAGCAAACCGCGATTCAGAATGGCACCATGTATCGAAGGTCCCACCGGGCGTGCCAGAATCTGTTCATCCTCCGAACACAGAGACGCGACCGCGTAGGTCCGTCTTGCCTGAAATTCAGGGCAGATGCTAATTGGTGTTGTCCGTCCATCTCTCCGAAGATGCCAAGTTGATTTATGGCACCATGTATCGAAGGTTTAAACGGATGCCGCCGATGTAGCAGACTTCGTCAAATTCCCCCTCATCTGAGGGGTTTTTGATTGTGGGGATGCTCTTCCCTGCAGGCGCAAGCCCCTGCAGTTAATTACGCTACCGCATCGCGATAACAACTTTCTCCTTCTCCAGATGGTCACTTCGTGTCGTGGGTGTTTGTTTTGTTTGTGGTTGCCCGTGGATTGTATACGAAGACTAAGATATGTTGTCCCCCGTAAGGGGTGGACTAGTCCAAATCCGTATATTTCTTAGATTTGGGTTTGGGGGTTGGGTTTACGGATACGTTAGCCTCATTTAAGACTAAGATCAACTTAAACGTTTGTTAAGGATACGTTAGTCTAATTTTAGACTAAGATCAACATAACGGGATCGTTTACATCCGACAAGAGAGCAATTGGGCTCTGTTGTTTAGTTTAGTGACATTGCGGTCGGTAATTAGTTTAAGGACATTACGGTCCATTGTTAGTTTAGAGACATCTCGGTCTAATGTTAGTTTAAAGACATCGCGGTCGAGATTAAGGACATTATAGTCCGTGAGTTTAAGGACCTCACAGTCCGATGTTAGTTTAAAGACATCGCAGTCGAGGTTAAGGACATCATAGTCCATGAGTTTAAGGACCTCACAGTCCGATGTTAGTTTTAAGACATCACGGTCGAGGTTAAGGACATCATAGTCCGTGAGTTTAAGGACCCCACAGTCCGATGTTAGTTTTAAGACATCACGGTCGAGGTTAAGGACATCATAGTCCATGAGTTTAAGGACCCCACAGTCCGATATTAGTTTAAAGACATCACGGCCGAGGTTAAGGACATCATAGTCCATGGATTTAAAGACTCCATAGTCCGATGTTAGTTTTTAGACGTCACGGTCAAGGTTAAGGACGTCATAGTCCGTGAGTTTAAGGACCTCACAGTCCGATATTAGTTTTAAGACATCACGGTCGAGGTTAAGGACATCATAGTCCATGAGTTTAAGGACCCCACAGTCTGTGAAATGTGTGGTTGTCGGGACCCGTGACCTCTTTGAAGACGTTGAGGAATTACAACGACAAATATCAAAGGAGTGAAGATATATACCATTAAACCAATGTGGATTGTTTGAAAGATCTGTAGCCTAGTTTGAGACTAAGATCTGTTGGATATTTATGAGCAGATATGCTCAGTTTAATATAAGTTGAGGACTTATGGCCAGAATTGGGCTAAGTCCAATTTAAAATGTTTAACATTTTTAGTTGCTCTGGCTATTAAGCCTTTATTTGGGCTCAGCCCTTTTAATATTGCTAGGCATTGGGCTCTGATATTTTTGTCTTGTATTGAATGCATAGCATTCATCAGAAACAAAGCTTGTTCTGACAGTGCGCTACGTGGCACACCAGGTGCTTTGCACCAGTCAAATAGCGCGTTGCGCTTCTGTCAGGTAGCGCACACGAAGAGGACACGTGTTGCGTTTAGCGCTAAGCGCTAGTTCATTAGCGCATTGCGCTTTTTAATTTATGAGCGCTTTGCGCTAGTCTGTTGTCGTGCCAGTGAGTGACACGTGGCGCGTTCTAGCGCTGAGCGCCGATTCATGAGCGCCATGCGCTGTTTCAGAAGCGCAAAGCGCAAATTTTGTCTTTGGTTGACACGTGGCGTGTTTTGGCGCTAACCACTGATTCAAGGAGCGCAAAAGCGCAATTCATGAGCGCAAGACACTTTCTGATAGCGCAAAGCGCATTTGATCAATTTAAGATCAAACAACAAATTTATGTTCTTCTTAAAGGAGGCTTTGCCTCAAGATTCAAGAACAAAAGTTCTTGTTTTTTATAAAAGGCTCTGCCTTTATAGATCAAAGATCTGTGAATGAAGTAAAATACTTCTTTTATATTTATATATTTTTTATGATTAGATCTTTTGATCTTTTGCTTTTTATTAAAGACCTTGGTCTTTTTTCAGATGTATGATCTTTTAAGAAGATGGTTCTTCTTTTTACGAGATGGTTTCATCTCTGTTGTTTAAGAACATAGTTCTTTACCTTGAATATGAAGAATGATCTTCTTTTTTCAAAGGGCTTGCTCTTCTTTTTCTCAAAGTTTGCAGAGGGTTTCTCTCTCTCTTTTCTGTATGTATATTTTATACTTGAAGTCTAGGGGCCTATATATAGGGCCAAATGATTTTTTGAATCAGTTTAAGAGATCTTTTTCTGATTGATTTGGGAATATTTCCCACCGTTGGATCTTTGATCCTAAGGCTTCTGCTTTACAGAAGATAATCTTCTTGTTTTAATAAGATTGGAAAGATCTTTCCATAACAGAATTTTAGTTCTGATTAATTAATAATTTATTATTATTAGATCTTTTGATCTAACGGTAGGGAATTTTTAATTCCAGCGCTGGCGCACCTTGCGCGAGCGCACCTACGCTCGACACGTGGCACGCAGCGCAGAGCGCAGCGTAACTGGGCTAGCGCACCCGTTTTTTGACACGTTGCGCGTAGTGCAGCGCAACTGCGCTAGCGCACCTGTATTTGACACGTGGCATGCAGCGCAGAGCGCAGCGCAACTGCGCTAGCGTACCTGTATTTGACACGTGGCGCGCAGCGCAGAGCGCTGGATCTGAAGCGTTGCTGCAACTTTTTAAATTTTGAATTTTAAAATAGAGCTTTGCTCTGATTGGGGGTAAGGAAGCGTCGTTTCATTCCAAATCTTGGAATTTGAACAGAGTTTTTCTCTAATTGGGGGAAGCAGAAGGGTCGCTTCATTTTTAAAACAGAGCTTTGCTCTGATTGGGGGAAACAGGGGGTGCTGCCAAAATTTTAAAGGAATAAAAGTTGGACTTTAAAGAATTTGGTTTGAGATTTCAAAAGTTTTAACAATGTTCTTATTTCATACTACTTTTGATGGTTTAGATTGCTAGGTTTTCGGCATACTTAAATTGCGTTACGCCTGTCGACGTTGCGTAGTTTAAGGGCCATCACGTGCCATTTTTGGGTCGTGACATAACTGTTCCTAGTCGAGGGTGTATCGAGGCAGGACATCGATACTCCAGAGTAGACTAGCATATACGCATCTTGACCCATATGATGGGCGATGGATGATCCCATCTCTATTGGTGTTTGACATCAAAGATGGTGTATGGGTGCCCAGTGGAGACTGGGTACACTGAACAGACTCACCGAGAACTCTTAGATGGTATTATACCTATCGTCAAATAGCAGTTCTCTGGTGACACTGGTACGGGTTAGTCTGTAGACCCGAGATCGTCACAGAGTCTTGTGTGATTCCCACTGTGCTTTGATTTCCACCTTACCACGTTCATGAGAACGTGCAAAACGGTGGCTTTTGGGTACAGTCCCGAATCACATGGAGGCAATGAACGATGGGAGGGGTTTCGTCTCTCCCGGTATTGGGGGTTGATGTTGCGCTGTGTTCGATTGGCTATAACTGGAAGTCCCTGGCTAGGGATGATATGGAGATCTACTGGTAAGTGTTATCAGTAGTTTTTCGACCCGTTATGAGCCTCACATCGACACGACTTATTGGTTACTGGGGTCTGACGTTTACCACCCCTAGACTGGATATGCGACATATCAAACGAAGAGACCGGACTGTACGGTAGTGTTACTGATAGGATTTACAGGAGTGTGTGCAGGCTTGCTTGTTGATCTTCTGATCGCTCAATACCCGGGTGGCTGTTATGTTTAGCTGACCGCTTCCAGCTTGTGGGTGTTTGATATGATCATCACCTACTGCCAGCGTATTAACGATTCTTTAGAGTCCTACACAGAGGTTTCCTGGCTCAGGCAAAACGGAGTAGGAGCACATATATGTTATGTGCAGGACCAAGATTAATACGATATGAGATACCGTATTCTATTCTCGCGATATGTGATATCGGCCGGGTATATGTGATATAGCCGGGTTATCGGATCAATTGTTGATTTGATAAAAAGATACATATTATATTAGTCGGTTATATGTAATATAGCCGGGTTATTAAATCAAGTGTTGATTTAATAATTTAATGTATAATTATATATGTGATATATCACATTACATTAACTAATATATGCTCACTTAAATGATTCTTTTTCTCACTTGATGATACATTGATATATATGTGATATATGTTAATTGTATTATTTTCTTTTGTTACAAAACATTATATATGTGATATGTGATATTGTAACATGCTAGGGTTACACATGCAACTAGGGTTCATGAGCATTTTACCATGGTTGTTATTATGGTTGGATTTTTAATTGTTTTAGTAAATTCAAAATTGTGTTGAATTAGTCATGAGCTTGGATGAAGCTTGTAGAACAATAACTAAGTCAACCAATTTTGTTTTGGCTAACATATTTGTTAACCTAACCTTAACGACTTTGCCATGGTTAATTCTCTACAAGGGTTAAGCATGACATGCTTAACCCTTGGTTGCATTTCTAACCTCAATGATAATTCATTATTCATCATACTTATCTTCTTCTTCCTCCTCACAAAAGAAAAAGCTCACTAGCTTTTTCTTTTGTGATGAATTAAAGTGACATAAAGAAAACTAAAGAGAGAAAAATTCCTACTTCATCATCCTCATCTATTCTAGCCACTTAGATTAGGGCGTTTGCTTCACTAATACCTCATTAATGAAGTGAGAGCTTGGGTTTGTGATTCCTCAAGTTAGATCATCTTGGATTGTGAAGTCTTCAAGCAAGGATGTCTCATTTACCTCATGAAACCTCTATAGAGTCCGGAAGCTTGATGATCGCAACGAAGGGACCTCAACTCGGAGCTTATGAAGCGAAGGAACGGACTACATAGGCTGTAATCTCTAACTCTTAGATGTTAAGTTGTTAACATGAGGTTTAGTTTGATTCTTTAGCTTAAGATTCATGGTTAAGGTTATCTATAATGGCAAAAATTTAAACTTGGCATGGATGATGCCTCCCGAAACCTTGCTGCCGTTGTAGGTATCCCAACAATGGTATCAGAGCCTAGCTAGAGAATTAGACGGATAAGTATAGGATTACGAAACCGAAATGAATCCAAAACTTGAAACCAAATTACCTAGTTTCTCTCAAATTTGAAAAATGCTTTAAATTTTTTTTAAACAACTACAGTGTGTTATATGTGATATAACATGAACACCACCAAAAATTGAAGCAATTTGACCCAATTCAGGCCGGCCACAAGCATGAAAATTCCGAGCTCCTCGGGATAATGTTGGATTCCAGGCTTCAAATTTTGGTAGTGTTCCAGTCTATGGGTTTTAGGGTTTCCGGTGTTGTTTGCTTTTTCTAAATTTGCATGTGATGCTAATTTTCTGCATAGGCAATTCAGACTGTTTCGTATTCGTAATTCTAGTTTGTTTTTGGGTTAATTTAAACAGTGTTAAAAGGTTCGAACAGATATCAATAACTCATTTTTTCCTTTGCTGGAAATTTTACCAAGTGTTGGATTTTTCTTTAGTTTATAACTTTCAGAAAATCATGCAAGCGATTCTGTGAACCCTCTAGAAGAACGTAACCTTAACTCGATTATGTGACCGTCAAAACCTCCATTAAACCCTAAGGTTTGTGGTAGTTTAGCGGTGCCACATATGAGGCATTGGTTGACCCTTCTACGGCTGGTTCATAGGAGCTGTGGCATGTTTTGGGACTTTTTTAACATCGCTCAAGTGTTGAGCTCAATTAGGAAATTTTGGGTGTTTGTTTACTCGATCGGAAAATTTAACATTGTCTAGTTCTCTGTAATGTGATATAATATGTGGAATTCATATAGTTAGGCATGAAATCCGTAATATGTGATATTTCGGGTTTACGATATCTAAGGTGATTGTGGATTCCAAATGTTGTAGTTTTTCACTTTCTTTTCTGCGACTGTAAGTGTAATATGTAGAGTATGGACGGTTTCGTTGATATACATCAACGACAATTGGGATACGCATATTTACTTACGTTGATGACATGTGATGTTATGTGTTGATGTGATATGTTATATTGGATCGTCGCGATTTGAATAGCCGGGGGTTTTATGTGAGATGAGGGTTTTTATTTTCATTCATGTAAAAGTCAATTGTATGTAATGTCCTTTTATTGGGGCACTTCTGGGTGATGTCACCATTGCATATTATTTACTTTTCCGCATTAGGATAGACCCAAGGAGGGGAGCATAAGTAACCGGGTTCTAGGGTCCAGTGGGAGGCTATCTTGAGGAGTCGAGACCGGGTCTCCTAACCCTAGAATTGCCAGGGTTACTTGCCGCTCTCGTAGGGGTCTAGGGATGTGGGTTTGGCTATTCATCGCGACCGTGGAATCCATGTTTTATACAGGCTCACAATAAAACACGGACCTCCTAGTATATCCAATATTTCATATGTTATCTTCTGCTGCTGATATACTGTGATGTGATCATTTTATATGCATGAGACGAATGCTTTATTATTGTATATATGATATATAATAAATGTTGCTTATGTTTTATACACGCGCTAGTCCTGCCCCGGTATGCCGTTAGTTAAGTAACCTAACGGTGTATAACGGGACACTGTGGCGAATGCGGATGGCATAAGCGTACGTTGTATTTTCGTTTCTTCTGTGATGCTTAGGAAGCTTAAATGATAGGATTCATTAATGAGATTAATGAAAGAAAAAGAAACCTAAAAGATGTTATAGAATCAAATTTATAAAAAGGGTAGCTCTAGTTTTTGCATTGCATAGCGGTATTCCTTATAGAATATCCAGCACTTTATTCGATAAGGAAAGTGTAAGTCCACGTTACCTCTCCCGGTTCTTACGGGCTTGCGGAAATGATGAAAACGATTTTTAGGGTTTAGGTAACATGGACTACAAATACGGATCTGGGCTAATCTACACACTAGCAATCTAACTAGAGATTTATCTACTCGGTTCGGGGTTATACCTCACTTGAACTCTTTCTTCTTGGACTCTTTGTAGTGGTCGGATGGTGCTTTCATCGTTGCCTTCTCTTGTCGAAGATGGATCCACCTGAGGGTTTCTACCTTGAGCTCATTTCTCGATCTTGCGAGAACTAAAGTATCCGGCTTGCTAGACCTTCAACCTTAGGATGAGTAGAGAGTGGCTTTGGGTGTTTTATCTCCAAGGAGAGGTTTCTCAACTCATGAGAATGATTCTCCTTGAACTAGAGGAGTAGGAAGATGAAAGGAAGAGAGAGAAAGATTATGATAGAAAATGAGAATAGTTTTACAACCATAACAATATAAGTGAATTAATCAAATTAATAATTTTAATCAAATGAAAAAGTTGATGGTTGGTTTGATGAGACAATTATCATTTCACATTAAATGTTTTTTGCAAAGATCAAAGAGCATCTTTGATGTGTAATGATGATGGTCAAAGTTTCAACCATGGTCAACTAGTCAACCTTGGTCAACAAGTCAACAAATCCAACCATGACCCAATTTCATTTAATTAATATTATTAATTGATATATCACAAATTCATTGGGGTTTGGAAAAAGACGACTGTCAACTGTGCATACGCACCCGTTCCAAAACCCTAATGAAAAACCTCTTCCTCCGCCTCAATCAACTGTGCATACACACCCGCATTCGTGTTCCGAGGAACATGAATACTATGAGATAAAACTAACCCCAAAACATATACTAGGATCTGGCTCAAACCAGAGCCCGCTAGTAATGTCAGTCCGGACGCCAAACGTGCACAAGTGCGCGGATATGAACGAACCCAGTCGCAAAACCATGCGACCTCTACTCTGTTTTGCCCAAAGGCGAATAACCCTCTGTGTGGGACTCTAAAGACTCGAAACTACGCTGGCAGTAGGTTTAAGCACAGACCGTAGGCGGCACTAGCTGTACGTAACGGTCCCCAGGTAGATGCCGATAAGTAGACTGACAAGCTAAACCCATCTGAACTCCTACTGAGCCTGTATGTGACAGTCTCCGTACAGTCCGGTCTGTTCGTCTAAGAACATCCCATGGAGGGCCTACGGGGGCGGTAAACTTCAGTCCCCTACTAGCGGTACAAGTCGTGCTGGAGTGTTGCCCAGAACACCTGAGATAACACTGGAAACCTACCAGTCTATCTCGCTTACCCTGGCCAGGGACTTTGTGTAATGGCTCTCCTAGACACAGCGCGATATCAACCCCCAATACCGGGAGAGACGAATCCTGTCTAACCGTCACTGCCTCCAAGTGCTTCGGGACTGCACCCAAAAACTACCTGTTTGCACGCCTCCTTTGAGCCGTGGTAGGGTACTAATCAAAGTACAGTGGGAACACACTCGAGGCGAAGTGACAATGTCAAGTCAACGGACTAAGCTGTACTCATGTCACCTGGGAACTGATAACTGACGATAGGTATAATACCAACCAACAGTTTCCGACGAGTCCTGTCCAGTGTACTCGTAACCTAACGAGCACCCGCATACTATCCCAAGTACGACGTACTGACGGCTGTGGGATAGGCCGTCTCCCAAGCTGGGATGAGAAGCGCATACGCTAGTCTACTCCGGAGTATCGATGCCCTGTTTCGATAGTCCTACCACTAGGGACCTGCATAAGGATGTGCTTGTAGATTACCCAGCCCCTATGAGTGTGACTGCCATCACAACGCTGGTAATTAAGCAAAGATCCTAAGGGATCCACTAATGTGTAAAGGCGATATACTAAAAGAAACATATGCACACATTAAAGCAGAAACAAACTAAGTAGCATACTACTATTTTGAGCAAGATTGTCAATATAAGGTGAATATCCCAAGCTTCCATCAAGTAATATACATACTAGTATGATACAGTAATGGCCTCTAGGGCATATACACTAACAATCTCCCACTTGCACTAAGGCCATGTACTGGCGTATCGAAGACCTATCATCTCGATCAGCCGCTCGAACTGAGTCTGGGGTAAGGCCTTCGTGAATGGATTAGTAGTGTTATCTTCCGTATCAACTCTCCGAACCTCGATCTCCTGGCGACCCACGATCTCCCTGATCAGGTGATACCGCCTCAAGATATGTCTGGACTTCTGATGGGACCTGGGTTCCTTCACTAAAGCTATAGCTCCGTTGTTGTCGCAATACAGAGGTACTAGATCAACAATGGATGGAACCACCTGAAGTTCTATTAGGAACTTCCTTATCCAGACGGCTTCTTTTGCAGCATCTGCAGCCGCGATATATTCCGCTTCCATCGTCGAGTCAGCAACGATTTCCTGTTTGGAACTCTTCCAACACACCGCCCCTTCATAGAGGGTGAAGACATAACCCGACATGGACTTGGAATCATCCTTGTCACTCTGGAAGCTGGAGTCAGCAAAGGCCTCGATCTGGAGGTCTTTTCCGCCATACACCAAGAACATCTCCTTAGTCCTTCTCAGGTATTTGAGAATGTTCTTTACTGCTATCCAGTGTTTCTCACCAGGGTTTGACTGATACCGGCTTACCACACTTAGTGCATAAGCTACATCTGGTCTGGTACACAACATCGCATACATTATAGAGCCTACCGCAGAAGCGTAGGGTATAATAGACATGCGATCCCTTTCCAAATCAGTCTTGGGAGATATCTCTTTGGAGAGGGTGATCCCGTGACAAGACGGTAGATTACCGCGCTTGGAATCTTCCATACTGAATCTTTTCAGTATGGTGTCGATGTACCTGGACTGTGAGAGTCCCAGTATCCTCTTGGATCTATCACGATAGATCCGGATCCCCAGAATGTATGAGGCATCACCCATGTCTTTCATGGAGAACCTGTGTGACAAGAACCCTTTGACAGATTGTAGCATAGGAATGTCATTTCCTATCAAGAGAATGTCATCCACGTATAAAACGAGGAATACTACAGTTCTCACTACAAATCTACTATAGATGCATGGTTCGTCTGGATTTTTGATAAAGCCAAATTCTTTGACCGTCTAATCAAAACAGATGTTCCAACTCCGCGATGCCAGCTTTAGTCCATAGATGGACTTAAGCAACTTGCACACCTTTCCGCTGCTCCCACTCTGAATGAAACCCTCTGGCTGGTCCATACAGACACACTCCTCTAAATTTCCATTTAGAAAAGCGGTCTTTACGTCCATTTGCCAGATCTCATAATCGTGGAAGGCAGCAATGGCAAGAAGGATCCGAATGGATTTCAGCATAGCCACTGGAGAAAAGGTTTCGTCATAGTCCAAGCCAGGTCTTTGAAGGAAACCTTTTGCAACAAGTCTAGCTTTATAGGGCTCAACTTGTCCATCTACACCAATCTTCCTTTTGAAGATCCACTTGCATCCTACGGGTTTTACCCTATCTGGAGCAATGTCCAACGTCCATTCTTTGTTGGTGTACATGGACTCCATTTCGGTCCGCATTGCATCCAGCCATTTTACCGAGTCAACGCTCTGAATGGACTGCTGGAAGCTAGTCGGCTCATCACTATCAATGATGCAATCTTATCTATCCCCGTCTATGAGAAAACCGTAGTATCTCTCGGGCGGATGAGACTGCCTACTACTTCTGCGGAGCGGCGTAGGAATGTCCTGATCTTTTGAACCCTCTGGTTCTACTAAGCTTTCAGTAATAACTCGTAGTTCTGGAATTTTTTCCAGTTCTATTGCGCTCCCACTTATCTGATTTTCCAAAAACCGAGTTTCCAAGAAGTGGGCATGACGAGAAACAAAAACCTTTTGTTCCTCTTCACAATAGAAGAAATATCCCTTGGAGTTCTTTGGATATCCCACAAACTTGCACTGTACTGAGCGTGCCTCGAGCTTGTCCGCATGCTGCTTTTTGACAAAAGCTGGACATCCCCATGTCTTAATATGATTAAGATAGGGTCTCTTCCCACACCACATCTGATATGGTGTAGTAGGCACAGTCTTAGTTGGAACTCGGTTCAAAAGGTATGCAGCTGATTCTAGTGCATATCCCTAGAATGATCGCGGTAACTCAGCGTTACTCATCATGGACCGTACCATATCCAATAGAGTTCGGTTCCGTCTCTCCGATACACCGTTATGTTGCGGAGTGTATGGAGGAGTAAGCTGAGAGAGAATTCCATTCTCTTTTAAGTAATCCAGGAACTCAGTACTCAAGTATTCACCACCTTGATCAGATCTCAGTGTCTTGATACTTTTGCCTGTTTGTTTTTCTACTTCATTCTTATATTCCTGGAATTTTCCAAAGGCTTCGGATTTATGTTTCATTAAGAAGACATATCCGTACCTTGAAAAGTCATCCATAAAAGTAATGAAGTAAGAACAACCGCTTCGTGCATGCGTAGACATTGGACCGCACACGTCACTGTGTACGAGTCCCAAGAGCTCGCTCGCTCTTACTCCGTGTCCAGTGAACGGAGTCTTAGTCATCTTTCCTTTGAGACAGGATTGACAAGTTGCATATGATTGATATTCGAACGGATCCAAATATCCTTCTGTATGTAACTTCGTCAACCTTCTCTCATTGATGTGACCCAGTCTACAATGCCATAAGAAAGTCTGATTTATTTCCAGAGACATTCTTTTGAGTGTATTCTGGACAATGAAAATCTATGGTTGGTTTAATACGTATATACCATTGCTCAATGTACCTGACCCAATCAGAACTTGATTAAGGTGAATGTTTATAACATTACTTACAAACGCAAATTCATAACCTTCTTTAGAAACTAAAGATACAAAAATGATATTACATGTTGCATTGGGTACAAAAAAGCAATTACGTAAAACCAAAACATGTCCATCTGACATTCCCAGGTGATAGTCCCCCACGGCCTCAGCATCCATGCTAGCTCCGTTTGCAACTTTGAGGGTCATGTCACCTGCTTTCAAAAACCTACGCTTTCTCAATACCTGCAAAGAATTACAGATATGAGATCCTGATCCTGTATCCAATACCCATGACGTAGAGTTTATTGATAGACAGTTTTCAATAACATACACACCTGAAACTGAAGCCGCAACTTGCTTCAGATCCTGTGTTCTGGCCTTCCAAGCCCTGCAATCTTTCTTCCAGTGTCCACTCTTGTGACAGTAAAAGCATTCTTCCTTATCCACAAGCTTCCCCGCTACCTTTGTTGCTTTTGCCTTTCCCTTCGTATCCACCTTACTAACACCGCCCCTTGGTTTGGAGGGGGTTTTCTTCTTCTTTCCCTTGGCTTTCGCCTTGGACCTAGAAGAGGAAGATCCTCCTACAAACAAAGTGGATGTTTCCCTACCTTTCTGTAGGGTGCCCTCTGCACTCCTCAGCATGTTGAGGAGCTCTGAAAGTTCAACTTCCTTTTCTTACATGTTGAAATTCAGGATGAACTGGGCGTAAGTGGGAGGAAGGGACTAAAGAATCAAGTCCGTATAGAGTTCATTCTCCAACGTGGTCCCAAGGTCCGCGAGCTCCTCTATGTAGCCAATCATCTTAAGCACGTGTTCCGCTACCGATGATCCGACTGCCAATCTTGCCGAAAACAACTTCTTCGACACTTCGTATCTGGCGATACGAGATTGCTCTCCATACAGTTCTTTTGTATGTAGAAATATGGATTCGAGGTCCATATTCTCGTGCCTCCTCTGATGTTCGTTGTCCATAGAGGCAAGCACGAGGCACTTGGCCTTCGCGCAGTAGATTTCCCAGGTCTTACGGATTTCCCTATCCACGACGCTGGTTTTGGGACCTGGGACAGGGGGAGCTTTGGTGGTAAGAAGATACCCCAACTTGTCATAAGTGATTGCCATTTTGACATTCCTGAGCCAATCTTTGTAGTTTGGCCCTATCAGTATGTTTTTATCTAGTAGTAACTTAAGTCCAGTCATGATGTTTGGTCGCTGCAATTAGGAGAGAGAGAAGAAACACTTTAGCATGATGCTCTTGCAAGTTTAGAGTGGTTTTTAATTTGTCTAAACAGGATGGCTCCCACTGTCTCTCAAATCCCTCCTCAAACCATAAAGGAAGAACTAGTCGGGATCAATCTCACCGTATAATACTTGCTTAACCGTTCAGCCAGGCCAGTGTTGGTACTTCGAGGGAGGTTTTCCAACGCTTTCGCGAAGTTCCTTAATTAAATAACCTCTTTTCCCTGTGGGCGTAGCCCCGCTAACACCATTCTAGACACCTACTTGGTTTATAGCATTGATCGTTAAGTGAGAAAGTTCCGGAGGAGTAGCGTATACTCACAGTAGGATTGGGATCCAAATATCATCGCATGACAAAACTGAAGGAATCCTACCTGAATCATCACACTCCAAATGGTATGCAGCGCTAGCAAGTTTCAGTTCTTTTGAAACTCCCGATGTGGATTTTTGCCCCATGCTCTTATGACCTTGACTTTGGCCAAAATATCATAAGTCACATGTCAAGTTCTACCCGTCATTCTCCAGGTTAATTTGAGTCCACCCGCACATACCCTTGACTTTGGCCAAAATGGTAGAACGACTGCCCCAAACCAACACATCTATCTATGCTGCACATGAATACCCAATAGCTACCAATCACTATGCCTTGACTTTGGCCAACATACATAGCTTGAATACTTATTGACCATTCATGTGAAACGACGGAGGGCTACGAATGGTTTTGGTGAAACCGTGAACGTAGTGAACTTGATATAATCGAAGGAACGAGATAGCTTTCAAAAAGGAGTGGTTCAAGCTCCGCATTTAAAAGTTTGGTTTTGAAAAGAACCGAGTGGTTTTCAAAGTGTTCCAACGACTTTTACTTGGTTTATTTTTTTTCTTGCATTAATTCCAATGTGTCCCATCATTTAATCCTACCATTGCAGAAAACAACGAAAATATGACGTACGCTTATGCCATCCGCATTCGCCACGGGGTCCCGTCATCACCCGTTAGGTTACTTAACTAACGACAGAACGGGGGCTGGACTAGCGCGGATGCAAAACATAAGAAACGCCTAAATAGATATCATATAGATATATATAAACATTCGTCACATGCAATGATAGCCAATCCAGATCATAGATGAATACATTGGATATACTAGGAATCCGCAATTCGTACGAGCCTGTAACGAAGAGCGGATTACACGGTCGCGATGAATAGCCAAACCCCACCCTAGACCCCTACGGGTGCAGCAAACTACCCTCCAAGTATCCGAAGTGAAGCAACCTCCCTCAACGGTGTGAGTAGGCTACTCGGCAATTCGAGGTACCAGGTAGTTTGTGCACCCCACCTTGGGTCTATCCTAGGAGCAAAAACAATAAAAAGAAATTATACAATGACGGCTACAACCCCGACCCGGTTGTGCGGCCATACAAATAATATTACATCAATTTACATATTACAAGAATTGAAAGATAAACAAAAACTCTCATCTCACAATCCCCTCCGGCTATTCATCCGCGACAATCCAACGAATTCATATACACATACCATCAACATCACAGATCACAGATATGTATAACCCCCACTAATCGACGTATAGCGATTAGCAGACGTTCAATACATATATAACATTACAGATACAATCCGTTAGCCAAAGTCTACAGAAAAACGACCAAAATACGGATTTGAAACAACCCCAAAAACAAACTTGTTCTCTGGAAATTCTGGGCAGAAACAAACCATCTCAAAAATCACAAAATACCACCAGAAGTATACTGCAGGAGAAACGATCAGCGGCCGAGTCAACTCGGCCGCGGAACCGCGGTGAGTTGGTCGGTTCGCAGGATCGTTTTTCTTGCTTGTTCATTAAAAAGCCTGAGCCGATTTTTAAGACATGATTTATTATTTTTTGAGCAGAAATAAAAATCGGCAGAAACTAGGATATTCCGGGGTGTTTCGTGGTTTTTTTTTCCGGTCCAAATTCTAGATACTTTGCTAACATGCTAGGGTGTGTTTAGTTAGCCTCCGATACCATTGTAAGTCCACGTTACCTCTCCCGGTTCTTATGGGCTTGCGGAAACGATGAAAAACGATTTTTAGGGTTTAGGTAACATGGACTACAAATACGGATCTTGGTTAAACTACACACTAGCAATCTAACTAGAGATTTATCTACTCGGGTAGGGGTTATACCTCACTTGAACTCCTTCTTCTTAGACTCTTTGTAGTGGTCGGATGGTGCTTTCCTCGTTGCCTTATCTTATCGAAGATGGATCCACCTGAGGGTTTCTACCTTGAGCTCATTTCTCGATCTTGAGAGAACTAAAGTATCCAGCTTGCTAGACCTTCAACTTAGGATGAGTAGAGAGTGGCTTTGGGTGTTTTATCTCCAAGGAGAGGTTTCTCAACTCATGAGAATGATTCTCCTTGAACTAGAGGAAGAGGAAGATGAAAGGAAGAGAGAGAATGGTTATGATAGAAAATGAGAATAGTTTTACAACCATAACAATATAAGTGAATTAATCAAATTAATAATTTTAATCAAATGAAAAAGTTGAGGTTTGATGGGATAATTATCATTTCACATTAAATGTTTTTTGCAAAGATCAAAGAGCATCTTTGATGTGTAATGATGATGGTCAAAGTTTCAACCATGGTCAACTAGTCAACCTTGGTCAACAAGTCAACAAACCCAACCATGACAAAATTTCATTTAATTAATATTATTAATTGATATATCACAAATTCATTAGGGTTTGGAAAAAGACGACTGTCAACTGTGCATACGCACCCGTTCCAAAACCCTAATGAAAAAGCTCTTACTCCGCCTCAATCAACTGTGCATACACACCCGAATTCGTGTTCCGAGGAACATGAATACTATGAGATAAAACTAACCCCAAAACATATACTAGGATCTGGCTAAAACCAGAGCCCGCTAGTAATGTCTGTCCGGACGCTAAACGTGCACAAGTGTGCGGATGTGAACGAACCTTGTCGCAAAACCATGCGACCTCTACTCTGTTTTGCCCAAAGGCGAATAACCCTCTGTGTGGGACTCTAAAGACTCGACACTACGCTGGCAGTGGGTTTAACCACAGATCGCAAGCGGCACTAGCTGTACATAACGGTCCCCAGGTAGATGCCGATAAGAAGACTGACGAGGTAAACCCATCTGAACTCCTACTGAGCCTGTATGTGACAGTCTCCGTACAGTCCGGTCTGTTCGTCTAAGAACATCGCATGGCGGGCCTAGGGGGGCGGTAAACGTCAGTCCCCTACTAGCGGTACAAGTCGTGCCGGAGTGTAGCCCAGAACACCTGAGATAACACTGGAAACCTACCAGTCTATCTCGCTTGCCCTGGCTAGGGACTTTGTGTAATGGCTCTCCTAGACACAGCGCGATATCAACCCCCAATACCGGGAGAAACGAATCCTGTCTAACCGTCACTGCCTCCAAGTGCTTCGGGACTGCACCCAAAAACTACCTGTTTGCACGAATCCTTTGAGCCGTGGTAGGGTAGTAATCAAAGTACAGTGGGAACACACTCGAGGAGAAGTGACAGTGTCAAGTCAACGGACTAAGCTGTACTCATGTCACCTGGGAACTGATAACTGACGTTAGGTATAATACCAACCAACAGTTCCCGACGAGTCCTGTCCATTTACTCGTAACCTAACGAGCACCCGTATACAATCCCAAGTACGACGTACTGACGGCTGTGGGATTTTGAAAATCGTTTCGGTGAAATTTCGAAAAAACGGTAAAATAAGGGGGTTTTCTGTAAAAAGTCAAAATACAAATATCTTATTTTAAAAATTAAATATACATATTCTAGCTATGAAATTGCTATTATTTGGTGTTTATTGAGTCGCTGGTGAAATTTCAAATTTTCTGAAAAAAATATTATTTTATTATTATTTTAAGCCGTCACTAATACATTTAATTAGGAAAAATTACAAATTGGAATGAGTTGAAACAAATTTTTTGCATCATAAAACATTAAATAAAATTTTATCATGTGGTTTTTGGAACGAAATTATTTGCCAAAACGGTTTAGAAATTATTTAAGAAAAAAGGCATTTTTTTAGCGTAAATGGATATTTGGGGCATTGTATTTATCATTTTTCATCACCCCACAGCCGTACCCACACCCACACACCCCCATTCACTTCTCCCCTTGAAGAATTCAGCAGCCCCCATTTTATTTTCCCCACTTGAATTTCAAAGGAAAGAAATGAAAGAAAAGAAAAGAAAATGGAGAAATGAGGTGGACCTTTGACCTTGAATTGACTTTGACTTCTTCCCCCACTTTCTCTACCTCCCTCTCTCTCCTCTCCCACTCCCATTCCAGCAGCCCCCCACCCTCCTACAGCAGCAACAGCCCCCCCCCCATTTCCCTTCTCTTTTCTCTTCAAACTTCATCAAAAATTGCCTCAAATCCATCAAAAAAAAATCCCAAAACCCAAATCCGACTCCTACCCATTTTAGCTTAGCCCGTATAGCATGGATCTTTGTGAAAAGAGAGCATTTTGTGAGGCCATGGATGCTTGTGAATCTTCAAATGTTTTTGGGTATAATTCTAAAACATTTTTGCTTAATTTGTTACTAATTTCTTAAGCTAAACTACTTAAGTGTTAATTAGGCTTAAGTTGCAAGTTTTGGAATTCAAGTTATGAATTTGAATGCAAGTTAGGGTTTTTATAAAATTGGTGTATGGTTGTGTGTTATATTTAGGCTTTTTGTCATGTTAATACAAGATTAGTAGCTTGTGCTAATGGTTAGTTTAAAAATTGTGTTAATTTGCTAATTTGCTAACTAGGTTTTTGGAAATTATTGCAAATGTTAGACTAAAAATCTAATTAGGTTTTTCATGGCATCATTAACTTTATTAAGTGTAGTTTAATATTTTGGATCATGCAAATCTAAGCTAGATTGTAGTTTGTGCATTTTTGCTTTCAAATTGTTAAAATTTAAGTATTTTGTAAACTAGAATATTAGGGTTTTTGGAATTTAATGAGATTAAATTCCGGAAATTATTTATATGACTTATTTAAGATATTTAATAAGGATATTGGCCGCTACATTCATTTAAACATCATGTTTTGTACAAAAACGGCGAATTGTGCTTGCTAGATTTTCGGAAAAATGACTTTTTAAGTGAAATTGGGGTTTTTGTGAGTTTTAACCTAGTTTATATTAAAATTAGTGTTCGTGAATGTGCAAATGAGTGTGATTGGATTTTTCTCGATGGTTTGAGGTTTGTACATCGACATCGAGGGTTGGTTTGACTATTCTTGCATGCGTAGGCGATAGGTTTGGACCTATGCGTGATACGCGTGCCGATTTGATTTTCGTATGCCGTTTCGATTTCGAATTTAGTTTTAATGCGATACGGTACGTTATGATATGTAGGTACCCCATGCGGACTTCGAGACGATAAGCAAGCGCGTGGCGACGTCGGCACCGGCGAGCGAGGACCAGGTGAGTAGATTTATATCTACAGGGAGAAGTCGGGTGGATGGCGTATAGCACCCCCGCAGTCCGTGGTGGTGTATACGGATGCGTATACACACCAACAATTATTATATGTTATTTGGGATTAATAACGATGCTTAGGATGGATATTGGTGTGTTGGATTACTTTAGTGTTGCGAACCCTAGGGTAGTGTTGCACTACACATACACACATACATACTTGCATACATTCCTATTGATATGTGCTCATGGGATTCTTTATAGTTATGGGTTCACATGGGTATAGGACTATGTGTTCACATACGGATTTGAGAATAGTATTTGGAATTTGAGATGAGTCGATGAGATTGGGCTTGAGGCCAGGAGATCGGTGATGTGATTTGGTTCGTATTGATATAAGGCATGATGTTTTAGCGGGTCTTTTGGCGTAGTGATTCTTACACCTGCATGCATACTTAGGCGGTATCAGTATTGTACTAGATGTATATCAGTACCCCGATCATGATTATTGATAAAGAGGATACCAGGTGAATAGTATGCTGAATGTGATATTGACCCGTACCTAGATTTAGGATGCCGTACGACGGATTTACGTACGAGCTATATTGATGATTGATCCGCACTCTTGACTTGGGATGTCTGGTTATGGATATGATATTATTGAGGCGGGATCGCCGACTATACATATACAGGTATGTATATGTATCGACTCAGATGATAGGCGGTTTCCTTACATGTAGTTCAGCTTGTTAGTTCAGCCGTATAGTTTAGCGTAGTTATTAGATTAGATTAGACCCTACCTATTTCAAAACTAACGAATCGTTGGTATTTTAAAAGACAGCCCAAGGGATCTTACGGATATTTCAAAAGACGTATCTTTTGATAAAAACACCGTAGCCCCTATTTTCAAAACCCCATGATTCGTGTTATTTCAAAAGGCACCAATTTGTAGGACTTATATTAGATTAATACAGATTAGTTATCGTTGTGTCTAATTTCAGCTCCCGCACATTATTGCTGTTCGCTTTGCCTCGCATACTTATTTTGCTGCATATTCCATTATTGATATCATGCTGTTAGGACACCAGCACCATTACCGATGATGCATATGTACCACGTACACCTACTTGCCGGCTCACACACATCTTCATCGGTAATTGCCATGTCACGTACACTTTAGATGATATATTTGCTTGACTTAGCTTGTTAGCTAGTAGTTTTGACATGATATTAGTGTACTTCCCTTATATGCCATATTAGACATTGTAGTTATTACTTGTCGCTTCATGCATACTGTTATTCATTGTTATGCCGTATTCATGGATTCTCATGCTTATAGTCATGGTTTTACATCCTATTGATGATTCGGATTTCCATGATATTTTCTGGATTTGGACGAAAACCGCAAAACATATATAAACTGTTTTCTCTCTTTTAAAATAAAAAGTGCGGTTTTCCCATGATGTATGAGTCGTCCACCATGAGCTTGCTGATGGATTTCGAGACCCGATTCGAGGAGGCGGATGAACCGTTTCGGGTACATGGTGGACCCGGTAAGGTACCCCGGGGCAAAAAGCGCGTGATGATGACGATGTGAGCCTGGCAGGGGAGCACTACCTACCGGTGATATTACCCGACGCGTCGGATATCCGGAGGATACCGTCGTAGCCTTGAGATGGATGGTAGGGGCCGGTCTGGACTGACGGCGCCCTAGATATTGAGACTTGAGGTACATAGATTGTGACACAGAGATATCGAGGTATTTGGACACTTGTTTTGTGTCGATGCTGGGCACTGTTTTATGCGGATTTCATATATGGTACCTCATTTCTTTTAAAATACAGAAATCTCACTGATTTATGAAACCAATTTTATTCAGTACATGCATTCTGTTTTATGCATTCATACATCATCCATATGATATATTGCTACCTGAGGCACTGACACGGGCACATGAGATTACACTCGGGTTAGATATTTACCCTAGCCTTGTTATAGGCTACGTGTTATTCATATATTTGAGGATATATTATGATCATTGACCTAGGTTGCGTTATTTATGTGATTTCTGTGCGTAGATGTTTTTTTACTCACGAGTTGGCAACTCACCCCCGTTGTGCCACGGTTCTTGCAGGTTTCGCCGTACAGGTTTCTTTACGGCTTGCTGGCACTCTTTCCATTTCCGGGTGACTTGCTAGTAGGTGGGTTTATTTGTATCGCACCCATCATTATATTTTGTATATCATTATTCTGTTGTATCTAGAAGTTCCATCAACCAAACATGTATTTATTGAGATAGAGACCAGTGTTGTTTATTCTTTCGACCTTAGAGTCGCTCGTTATATTTCTGGTGGTTTTGAGTTTCCTTTTGAGTTTGATCCTCGCCGTTGGAGTTGTATATTATATTGCTTGTGTGGTTGTGACCGTCGATTGACGAAGAGCTAGCTCCCGCTTGGGGATGCCTTTTTCTTGATTTCGTATACTATTCATGTTGTATCCCGTTTGGGGGCCAGTATTTACAAAGGAGACTCTGCCGAAATTTTCAGTAAATTTTTGATGTTTTTAAAAAACCGCATAATTCGGCTTATGCTATTGAAACTACTTGCTTCAAGTTGGTTTTTCCTGCACTCTACATCTTTTCTTGGTTTGGATTTCTGGGTTTTCGGTTTACTTAGATTACGTACGCCTCGAGACGTTCGTAGTTTAAGTGCCGGTCATGTTCCGTACTTTCGGGTCGTGACAAAGTTGGTATCAAAGCGTTAGGTTTTAACCTTCGGAGCGTAGAATGACCCTTGGTTGATGGAATAGGTGACTAAAGTAGAGTGACGTACCGTTGGTATGTTCCGCGGCATATTTACGACACGCCACTCCACTTATGAAGCCTTAGGATGTACATTTCCTTGTTCAGTATTATATTCCTTCCTGATCTAGCCTTATCGGTACCAGTTTGGTTTTGCTGCTATGGTTACGGGCAGGGAGAGCTACGGCTAGAGTTGCGGTCAGCACAAGCTCGTCACGAACGAGGACTGACCAGGGCGGAATTCCGGCGACACACGATTACAGAGATGTGTCTTTTTACTGTATTTCCGCGCCACGAGCGTTTGGCGGATCGCCTTTATGAGGTTACTCGGAGGTGCTGATCGACACTAGAGAATTGAGCCAATGATGGAGGCCAGCCAGATTTTGATGACCGTTGGTCTGTTGCTTACTCCTGATGATCGAGGCACTGTTCAGCGTGCAGACGAGCGAGCCAGTTGTTGCTGCGAGCGACGAGATATCGCCCTATATGTTGGAGCTATTGCGGGGCGAGTTGTACGAATAAATGATAGAAGGTCGCTAGTCACCCGATGATGAATGACTAGGACAGGTGGTTCGTTCGCCTACCCCGATGCGAGGTCATCAGATAGATTGATTCCAGCTAGAGACGACTTCACGCGGAGACGTTGGGAGTCGACAGAGACGATCGAATATCAGAAACCTATTATTCCAAGTTTAAAGTAGTCGGAAAGACATGCAGGCAATTCTATGGTCCCTCTAGAAGAATGAAACCCTAACTCGACTTAATGACCGTGTGAAAGCCTTTGAACCTTCGGGTTTGCGGCAGTTCTACGGCGCCATTAGTGAGGCTTGGGTTTGCCCTTCTACGGCTGGACCACCGATGCTGTGGTATGTACTCGATACTATTAAACTGTGCCCAAGAGGTTGAGCTCTTGGGGGATTATGAGGTTTTGACGAATCGATTGGATGGCTCGACTTAATTCGGATGCTAGGTGGTGAGATGCATTTCTTGGGAGATTCCAGATACGAGGATAGCCATTGGAGCTCAGTCCATGCAGCCACGACGGGACGAGTCCGAAGCAGTCGACATTAGAGAAAAAGTGGAGTAAGAGGTTCGTACATACCTGGATATGATGACGTTCCCCTCCGCCGACATCAGAGATGCGATGCGCATGCCGAGGCATTGTACTTGGATATACCTTCCAGAAGGAGTCGCGATGAGTATGCAGTCGTTCCAGAGCAAGATGCAGATATAGGAAAGGACAACGACTTCCGGACAGTTGGCAGAGACGAGGCATGGAATAGACCGTGAGCAGGATTCCTTCCAGGCCACTGATGCAATGATATTTGCACCCAGGATCAGATGTGTCACGTGCATTCAGAGAGCCAGAGGCCGACGCCAGTGATATGCTGCCTTGACAGGGCCGATGAGCCGATGGATTGTGAGATTGGTAATCTACGGAGAAGACTTGGACCCAGGAGTGGTCATGTTACGCACACCAGCAGGCCAGAGTTCATGATTATCGACGAGACGTCCCACTAGGGACCGTGACAGTTGGCCGAGATTCTTAGAGGATGCGCTTGAGCGGTACTGTTCCGCCATTATTGATTTCGATGTTTTGGGTGATTTATTCGTATGATTTGATTTTGATGATTGAGGATTTGCGATCTTTGCACAGTGTTGCACTTGATATCGTTTTCGTGCTTTAGTTTCACATGTTTGTGATTTTACGGTTTTAAACAGTTGAGTTGATTTTGTGCGTATGCACGCACGCGATTTGGTTCCTGCACTCTGTATAGTTTATATATGCTGGCAGTGCAGTGACATGTATTTTGTGCACTTGGATACACTGGATTTCGATTTCGAGGGTGATGCTCGACATTTGTTTTGTGCATTTTATGCACCGGATTGGATTTTTAGCGCCTGTTGGGCGCCTGTTACGAGATGCGATTTGGTGCACACCAGATGCACTAATTCGAGATTTTTCGTGCATGTCAGATGCACCTGATTTTGCTGTCAGGCAAACACGTTGCCTACGACAGATGTTTCGTGCACACCCGATGCACTTAGATGTTGTTTCTGTGCGCATGTATGACACATTCATGGATTTTGATTTCCGTGCGCACCAGACGCACGTAGCATTCATGTGCATATTTTGGGATTTATTTCGTATAGAGCAGTACGTTTTTATGATATTGCTATGTGTTTTCGTACTGAGCAGGACTAGTCAGAGGACAGTACCTGAATATATTTTGCATGCATTGATAGTTATTGAAGGGATTTCCAAAAAGCGAGCTATAGCCTCAGTATTTACCTACGTGTCTGATATGACACGAAATGTTTAAAACAAGGAGACCCTTCTAAATTGTTTCCAAAACGGCGGAACGTACATTTCAAACAAAGGTATATATGTATAGTTTCGAGTTATATCATATTGGTTTTGCTTTGGATTTGGCATTGATGTCTTCCCCATGACTCCGATGATTGCGGGATGCTTGACGGAGTTGTGATTTGAGTTATATGCTCATTTTTCATGCGCATGCGCTGCGCTGCGATTTGTTTTATGTATTTACAATTTTGGAGCCCCGACGACTTGATGGTTTTGGTTTAGATGTTTTAGTATTTGGGGAGAGTTTTAATTTAAATTCGAGGACCGAATTTCTTTAAGGGGGGAAGATTGTAACATTTTGAAAATCGTTTCGGTGAAATTTCGAAAAAAACGGTAAAATAAGGGGGTTTTCTGTAAAAAGTCAAAATACAAATATCTTATTATAAAAATTAAATATACATATCTATGATATTACTATTATTTTGTGTTTATTGAGTCGCTAGTGAAATTTCAAATTTCTGAAAAAATATTTTTTTATTATTATTTTAAGCCGTCACTAATACATTTAATTAGGAAAAATTACAAATTGGAATGAGTTGAAACAAATTTTTTGCATCATAAAACATTAAATAAAATTTTATCATGTGGTTTTTGGAACGAAATTATCTGCCCAAAACGGTTTAGAAATTATTGAAGAAAAAAGGTTTTTTTTAGCGTAAATGGATGTTTGGGGCATTGTATTTATCATTTTTCATCACCCCACACCCGTACCCACACCCACACACCCCCATTCACTTCTCCCTTGAAGAATTCAGCAGCCCCCATTTTATTTTCCCCACTTGAATTTCAAAGGAAGAAATGAAAGAAAAGAAAAGAAAATGAGAAATGAGGTGGACCTTTGGACCTTGAATTGACTTTGACTTCTTCCCCCACTTTCTCTACCTCCCTCTCTCTCCTCTCCCACTCCCATTCCAGCAGCCCCTACCCCCTCCTACAGCAGCAACAGCCCCCCCCCCCCCATTTCCCTTCTCTTTTCTCTTCAAACTTCATCAAAAATTGCCTCAAATCCATCAAAAAAAATCCCAAAAACCCAAATCCGAACTCTACCCATTTTAGCTTAGCCCCGTATAGCATGGATCTTTGTGAAAAGAGAGCATTTTGCGAGGCCATGGATGCTTGTGAATCTTCAAATGTTTTTGGGTATAATTCTAAAACATTTTGGCTTAATTTGTTACTAATTTCTTAAGCTAAACTACTTAAGTGTTAATTAGGCTTAAGTTGCAAGTTTTGGAATTCAAGTTATGAATTTGAATGCAAGTTAGGGTTTTTATAAAATTGGTGTATGGTTGTGTGTTATATTTAGCTTTTTGTCATGTTAATACAAGATTAGTAGCTTGTGCTAATGGTTAGTTTAAAAATTGTGTTAATTTGCTAATTTGCTAACTAGGTTTTTGGAAATTATTGCAAATATTAGACTAAAAATCTAATTAGGTTTTTCATGGCATCATTAACTTTATTAAGTGTAGTTTAATGTTTTGGATCATGCAAATCTAAGCTAGATTGTAGTTTGTGCATTTTTGCTTTGAAATTGTTAAAATTTAAGTAATTTGTAAACTAGAATATTAGGGTTTTGGAATTTAATGAGATTAAATTCCGGAAATTGTTTATATGACTTATTTAAGATATTTAATAAGTATATTGGCCGCTACATCATTTAAACATCATGTTTTGTACAAAAACGGCGAATTGTACTTGCTAGATTTTCGGAAAATTGATTTTTTAAGTGAAATTGGGGTTTTTGTGAGTTTTAACCTAGTTTATATTAAAATTAGTGTTCGTGAATGTGCAAATGAGTGTGATTGGATTTTTCTCGATGGTTTGAGGTTTGTACATCGACATCGAGGGTTGGTTTGACTATTCTTGCATGCGTAGGCGATAGGTTTGGACCTATGCGTGATACGCGTGCCGATTTGATTTCGTATGGCCGTTTCGATTTCGAATTTAGTTTTAATGCGATACGTGCGTTATGATATGTAGGTACCCCATGCGGACTCGAGACGACAAGCAAGCGCGTGGCGACGTCGGCACCCGGCGAGCGAGGACCAGGTGAGTAGATTTTATTCTACGGGGAGAAGTCGGGTGGATGGCGTATAGCACCACCGCAGTCCGTGGTGGTGTATACGGATGCGTATACACACCAACAATTATTATATGTTATTTGGGATTAATAACGATGCTTAGGATGGATATTGGTGTGTTGGATACTTTAGTGTTGCGAACCCTAGGGTAGTGTTGCACTACACATACACACATACATACTTGCATACATTCCTATTGATATGTGCTCATGGGATTTTTTATAGTTATGGGTTCACATGGGTATAGGACTATGTGTTCACATACGGATTTGAGAATAGTATTTGGAATTGAGATGAGTCGATGAGATTGGGCTTGAGGCCAGGAGATCGGTGATGTGATTTGGTTCGTATTGATATACGACATGATGTTTAGCGGGTCTTTGGCGTAGTGATTCTTACACCTGCATGCATACTTAGGCGGTATCAGTATTGTACTAGATGTAGATCAGTACCCCGATCATGATTATTGATAAAGAGGATACCAGGTGAATAGTATGCTGAATGTGATATTGACCCGTACCTAGATTTGGGATGCCGTACGACGGATTTACGTACGAGCTATATTGATGATTGATCCGCACTTTTGACTTGGGATGTCTGGTTATGGATATGATATTATTGAGGCGGGACACCTACTATACATATACAGGTATGTATATGTATCGACTCAGATGATAGGCGGTTTCCTTACCTGTAGTTCAGCTTGTTAGTTCAGCCGTATAGTTTAGCGTAGTTGTTAGATTAGATTAGACCCTACCTATTTCAAAACTAACGAATCGTGGGTATTTTAAAAGACAGCCCAAGGGATCTTACGGATATTTCAAAAAGACGTATCTTTTGATAAAAACACCGTAGCCCCTATTTTCAAGCCCCATGATTCGTGTTATTTCAAAAGGCACCAATTTGTAGGACTTATATAGATTAATGCAGATTAGTTATCGTTGTGTCTAGTTTCAGCTCCCGCACATTATTGCTGTTCGCTCTGCCTCGCATACTTATTTTGCTGCATATTCCATTATTGATATCATGGCTGTTAGGACACCAGCACCATTACCGATGATGCATATGTACCACGTACACCTACTTGCCGGCTCACACACATCTTCATCGGTAATTGCCATGTCACGTACACTTTAGATGATATATTTGCTTGACTTAGCTTGTTAGCTAGTAATTTTGACATGATATTAGTGTACTTCCCTTATATGCCATATTAGACATGTAGTTATTACTTGTCGCTTCATGCATACTGTTATTCATTGTTATGCCGTATTCATGGATTCTCATGGCTTATAGTCATGGTTTTACATCCTATTGATGATCGGGATTTCCATGATATTTTCTGGATTTGGAGGAAAACCGCAAAACATATATAAACTGTTTTCTCTCTTTTAAAATAAAAAGTGCGGTTTCCCATGATGTATGAGTCGTCCACCATGAGTTTGCTGATGGATTTCGAGACCCGATTCGATGAGGCGGATGAACCGTTTCGGGTACATGGTGGACCCGGTAAGGTACCCCGGGGCAAGAAGCGCGTGATGATGACGATGTGAGCCTGGCAGGGGAGCACTACCTACCGGTGATATTACCCGACGCGTCGGATATCCGGAGGATACCGTCGTGGTCTTGAGATGGATGGTAGGGGCCGATCTGGACTGACGGCGCCCTAGATATTGAGACTTGAGGTACATAGATTGTGACACAGAGATATCGAGGTATTTGGACACTTGTTTTGTGTCGATGCTGGGCACTGTTTTATGCTGATTTCATATATGGTACCTCATTTCTTTTAAAATACAGAAATCTCACTGATTTATGAAACCAGTTTTATTCAGTACATGCATTCTGTTTTATGCATTCATACATCATCCATATGATATATTGCTACCTGAGGCACTGACACGGGCACATGAGATTACACTCGGGTTAGATATTTACCCTAGCCTTGTTATAGGCTACGTGTTATTCATATATTTGAGGATATATTATGATCATTGACCTAGGCTGCGTTATTTATGTGATTTCTGTGCGTAGATGTTTTTTTACTCACGAGTTGGCAACTCACCCCCGTTGTGCCACAGTTCTTGCAGGTTTCGCCGTACAGGTTTCTTTACGGCTTGCTGGCACTCTTTCCATTTCCGGGTGACTTGCTAGTAGGTGGGTTTATTTGTATCGCACCCATCATTATATTTTGTATATCATTATTCTGTTGTATCTAGAAGTTCCATCAACCAAACATGTATTTATTGAGATAGAGACCAGTGTTGTTTATTCTTTCGACCTTAGAGTCGCTCGTTATATTTCTGGTGGTTTTGAGTTTCCTTTTGAGTTTGATCCTCGCCGTTGGCGTTATATATTATATTGCTTGTGTGGTTGTGACCGTCGATTGACGAAGAGCTAGCTCCCTCTTGGGGATGCCTTTTTCTTGATTTCGTATACTATTCATGTTGTATCCCGTTTGGGGGCCAGTATTTACAAAGGAGACTCTGCCGAAATTTTCAGTAAATTTTTGATGTTTTTAAAAAACCGCATAATTCGGCTTATGCTATTGAAACTACTTGCTTCAAGTTGGTTTTTCCAGCACTCTACATCTTTTCTTGGTTTGGATTTCTGGGTTTTCGGTTTACTTAGATTACGTACGCCTCGAGACGTTCGTAGTTTAAGTGCCGGTCATGTTCCGTACTTTCGGGTCGTGACAAACTGATAACTGACGTTAGGTATAATACCAACCAACAGTTCCCGACGAGTCCTGTCCATGTACTCGTAACCTAACGAGCACCCGTATACAATCCCAAGTACGACGTACTGACGGCAGTGGGACAGGCCGTTTCCCAAGCTGGGATGAGAAGCGCATACACTAGTCTACTCCGGAGTATCGATGCCCTGTCTTGATAGTCCTACGACTAGGGACCTGCATAAGGATGTGCTTGTAGATTACCCAGCCCCCACGAGTGTGACTACCATCACAATGCTGGTAATCAAGCAAAGATCCTAAGGGCTCCACTAATGTGTAGAGGCGATATGCTAAAAGAAACATATGCACACATTAAAACAGAAACAAACCAAGCAGCATACTACTATTTTGAGCAAGATTGTCAATACAAGGTGAATATCCCAAGCTTCCATCAAGTAATATACATACTAGTATGATACAGTAATGGCCTCTAGGGCATATACACTAACAGAAAGAGCCGAGATCCCTTCACCGGGAGTGACCTCTTTAGCGAAACTAGCAGATGCTACAACTCACTCGGTTTTGTTTTTTAATGCTTCTATAGTTCTTGCTTTGCATAGCGGTATTTGTGAAATATTCTGCACCTTATTCGATAAGGAAAAAGCCGAGATCCCTTCACCGGGAGTGACCTCTTTAGCGAAACTAGTAAAATCCTAAAAAACACACCTTATTCAAAAATCACTTGTTTCTATAACGATATCAAGTTCATTACGCTCATGGTTTTCTGAAAAACCTGCGTAGCCTTCTGTCATTTCAGATAAGTACTACTTAGTATTCGTGCTACGTTTGTTGGCCTGCATCAAGGCATAGTGTGCGGTAGCTAACTAGTGCTTATCTGCAACATAAGATGAGATTGGATTGGGGTAATCGTACGACTTTGTTGTCCTGTGTCAAGGCTCGTGCGGGTGGGTTTAATTCAATCAGGAAATGACGGGTTGAACTTGAATAGCGGACTATGGTTTGTTGGCCCGCGTCAAGGTCATTGCACGCTAGGGGTAAAAGGATTATCGGGAATTTCAAGTGTTGAAATTTGCAATGAGATTGCATACCTTCTATGAGATAGTTGGATCCTGATACCTACTGCGAGTAAGAGTTACTCCTGGGAGAGTTTTACACATAACAATTAGCCGATCAAGTATGTGACTAGAAAGGTGTTAACGGGGTTATGCCTCTGGGAAAACGAGGTTTATTTTAATTAGGTCCGTGCAAAAGCACGGGGAACCTCTCTCAAAGTACCAACACTGACCTAGCTGACAAATTGGCAAACTTGTAAGGTGTAATTAATCCCGGCTAGTCTTACCTTTTAGGGGTTTGAGGAAGATTTGATAAAACCAGTAGGAGCCATCCTGATTATATAAGATAATAACCAATCTAATCTTGTAAGAGCATACGCTAAAGTGTTTTCTTCTCTCTCTCTCCAGGTAGCGACCTTATCAGGCCTTAATCAAGATAATAATATGGATGTATTGACCGAACCCGCTTATTATACTGAACAGGGGATCGTTGGTTCCGTTCTTTCTTATAATTGTTATAAGACTGAACAGGAAATAGGGGAATATCCAGATTTTCATGCCACCTAAACGAAAAACAAGCATACTGATGAATCTTCTTCGGATGTGTTTGTTATCGAGAACTGTTTCTCAGTTCACTCTACGTCCTGGGTATTAGATACCGGATCGGGATCCTACATATGTAATATGTTACATGGTCTATGAAAAGGTAGAGAACTGGGAGAGGGTAATCATTCCATAAGCGTAGGGAATGGAGCAAATGGGGCAAATGTTGCAGCCAAAGCTGTTGGCGAATATCATCTTGTGTTACCAAAAGGTAATACATTGATTCTGAACGAATGCTATTGCATTCCGACCCTGATATGCAATCTTATATCAGTTTCTTTATTGAGTAAAGAAGGATATAATTTTGTAGTACAAGATAATATTATGAACATCTTCCTGAATCAAAAGTTGATTGGATCAGGCTCGTTAAATAATGGCATATACGTTCTCAATCAAACTACAGTACTTAATGTGCAAAACACATACAAAAGGAAGAGTTCAGAAATTAACGAATCCTTCTTGTGGCATTGTAGACTAGGTCATATCAATGCGACATGACTAGATTAGTTTCATAAGGATGGTTATTGGAATTCGTTCGAATTATCATCTTATGATAATTTCCAGTCATATCTCAAAGGCAAGATAACCAAAACTCCATTTAGTGGACACGGAGAAAGAGTTACGGAACACTTGGGACAGATACATAGTGATGTATACGGTCCCATGTCTACACATGCCAGGAATGGTTCATCGTACTTCATTACATTCACTGATGATCTCTCAAGATAAGGACATGTGTTCCTGTTGAAACACAAGTCTGAAGCTTTTGAGAAATTCAGAGAATATAAGCACAAAGTAGAGAACCAAACGGGTAAAAGTATTAAGATCCTTCGATCTTATCGAGGAAGAGAATACTTAAGCAATGAGTTCCTGGACTATCTAAAAGAGAATAGGATTCTCTCTCAGCTTACACCTCCCTATACACCACAGCACAACGGTGTATCGGAGCGGAAGAATCGCACCCTATTAGATATGGTGCGCTCTATGATGAGCACCGCTGAGTTGCCTATTTCTTTTTGGGGATATGCACTGGAAACAGCTGCACCAACCACTCCATATGAGATATGGAAATGAAAGAGACCATATCTTAATTATGTTAAGATATGTGGTTGTCCGGCATATATGAAACACAGAATCCGGACAAGCTCTGTACAAGGTCTTTCTGTGTAAGTTTATTGGATATCCCAAACATTCCCGCAGGTATATCTTCTACCACACCGAGGAACAAAAGGTGTTTGTTTCTCGACATGCCACCATTTTAGAAAAGGAATTTCTTGAAAAAGAAATTAGTGGCAATGAGGTAGAACTGGAAGAAGTTCCAGCTACACAAACTACAACAGAAGATTTGGTGGAACCAGAGGATTCGATAGTTCTCGACGAACCCCAGTCTCTCCGTCGATCTAGTAGGGTTTCTCATCCACCTGAGAGATACTACAGTTTTCTAATAGACGGTGGGAGCGAGAATTGCATCATGGAAGATGATGACCCGACTAGCTTCGAACAGGCCATCACGAGTGGGGACTCTGTGAAATTGCTGGATGCAATGCGATCTGAGATGGAATCCATGTACACCAACAAAGTATGGACTTTGGAAGTTGCTCCTTAAGGGGTAAAACCCATTGGGAGCAAATGGATCTTTAAGAAGAAACTTGGTGTAGATGGAAAAGTTGAGACTTTCAAAGCTAGACTTGTTGCAAAGGGTTTTCGTCAACGACCAGGTATGGATTATGACGAAATCTTTTCTCCAGTGGCTATGCTTAAGTCCATTCGGATCCTACTTGCCATTGCTGCATACCATGACTACGAAATCTGGCAAATGGATGTTAAGACCACCTTTCTAAATGGTGATTTAAAGGAGTGCGTGTACATGACTCAGCCAGAGGGCTTCATAGAAAGTGGGAGCAGCGGAAAGGTGTGCAAACTGCTTAAATCCATCTACGGGTTAAAGCAGGCATCGCGGAGTTGGAACATCTGCTTTGATGTGGTAGTCAAAGAGTTTGACTTCATCAAGAACGTAGATGAACCTTGTATCTACAAGAAGGTTGCAGAGAGTAAGGTTGCCTTCCTCGTATTGTACGTGAATGAAATACTCTTGATAGGAAATGATGTTCCCATGCTGCACTCGGTCAAGCTCTTCTTATCACATAGATTCTCAATGAAAGATCTAGGTGATGCCTCCTGCATTTTGGGAATTAAGATCTATAGAGATAGATCTAAATGGATACTGGGATTATCCCAATCCAGGTACATTGAAACCATACTAAAGAGGTTTAGTATGGAAGAATCCAAGCGTGGGAACCAACCCACGATCTCTGGACTCGCTCTCTCCAAAGAGATGTCTCCCAAGACTGATTTGGAGAGAGCTCGCATGCAAGGGATACCCTATGCTTCGGCAGTAGGCTCTATCATGTACGTGATGCTATGTACAAGACCCGATATAGCATACTCACTAAGTGTAGTGAGTAGGTATCAAGCAGATCCAGGAGAGAGTCACTGGACAGCTGTGTAGAACATTCTCAAGTACTTGAGAAGGACCAAGGAGATGTTTTTGGTGTATGGTAACGGAGAACTCCAGGTGGAGTCCTTTACTGATTCGCTTCCAAAGTTATAAGGACGACTCTAAGTCGCACTCGGGTTTTGTCTTTACCCTAAATGGAGGGGCGGTTTGTTAGAAGAGTTCCAAGCAAGAAACCGTAGCAGACACGACGATGGAGGCTGAATACATCGCTGCCAACGATGCTGCCAAAGAGGCTGTCTGGATGAAGAAGTTCATCACTGAACTTGGTGTGGTTCCTTGAATTGAGCATCCAATACCTTTGTATTGTGATAAAAATGGAGCTGTGGCTTTGGCCAAGGAACCCAGGTCCCATCAGAGATCCAGGCATATTCTGAGACGGTATCACCTGATCCGGGAGATAGTTGATCGCCGAGAAATTGAGGTCAGGAGAGTTGACACGAATGACAACACTGCGGATCCACTCACGAAGGCCATACCCTAGATACAATTTGAGAGACTCTTCGGGATGTTGGGTATGAGATACTACAACAGCTGGCCTTAGTACAAGTAGGAGATTGTTAGTTATGTATATGCCCTAGAGGCCATTGTTGTACATATGATGTATATTATAATGGATGCTTGGATATATATAGAGAGGGCTTTCTTGCTCGATATGATAGTATGCTATTTGGTTTCACTTTGCCTTAACATATTTACTTGTATTGGTTTACTGTCTTGCTCTCACATGTTGATAAAGCCCTTAGGATATGTACTCGACTACTAGGACTATGATGTAGATCATACTAGTGGGGCAAGGGTAGTCCAAGAGTACATCCTATAACTGTTCCTATTCGAGGGTGTATCGAGACAGGGCATCGATACTCCAGAGTAGACTAGCGTATACGCATCTTGACCCATATGATGGGCGATGGATGATCCCATATCCATTGGTGTTTGACATCAAAGATGGTGTACGGGTGCTCAGTGGAGACTGGGTACACTGAACGGACTCGCCGAGAACTCCTAGATGGTATTATACCTATCGTCAGATAGCAGTTCTCTGGTGACTCTGGTACATGTTAGTCTGTAGACCCATGATCGTCATAGAGTCTTGTGTGATTCCCACTGTGCTTTGATTTCCACCTTACCACGTTCATGAGAACGTGCAAAACGGTGGCTTTTGGGTACAGTCCCGAATCACATGGAGGCAATGAATGATAGGAGGGGTTTCGTCTCTCCCGGTATTGGGGGTTGATGTTGCGCTATGTTCGATTGGCTATAACTGGAAGTCCCTGGCCAGGGTTGATATGGAGATCTACTGGTTAGTGTTATCAGTAGTTTCTCGACCCGTTATGAGCTATTAGTTATGTATATGCCCTAGAGGCCATTGTTGTACATATGATGTATATTATAGTGTATGCTTGGATATATAGAGAGAGGACTTTCTTGCTCGACATGATAGTATGCTATTTAGTTTCACTTTGTCTTAACATGTTGACTTGAATTTGTTTACTGTCTTACTCTCACATGTTGATAAAGCCCTTAGGATATGCACTCGACTACTAGGACTATGATGCAGATCATACTAGTGGGGCCAGGGTAGTCCTAGAGTACATCCTATAACTGTTCCTAGTCGAGGGAGTATCGAGACAGGGCATCGATACTCCGGAGTAGACTAGCGTATGCGCATCTTGACCCATATGATGGGCGATGGACGATCCCCTATCTATCGGTGTTTGACATCAAAGATGGTGTACGGGTGCTCAGTAGAGATTGGGTACACTGAGCGGACTCGCCGAGAACTCCTAGATGGTATTATACCTATCGTCAGATAGCAGTTCTCCGGTGACACTGGTACAGGTTAGTCTGTAGACCCGAGATTGTCATAGAGTCCTGTGTGCTTCCCACCGTGCTTTGATTTCCACCTTACCACGTCCAAGAGGGCGTGCAAAACGGTGGCTTTTGGTTACAGTCCCGAATCACATGGAGGCAATGAGCGATAGGAGGGGTTTCGTCTCTCCCGGTATGGAGAGTTGATGTTGCGCTGTGTTCGATTGGCTATAACTGGAAGTCCCTGACTAGGGCTATTATGGAGATTTACTGGTAAGTGTTATCAGTAGTTTCTTGACCCGTTATGAGCCTCACATCGACACGACTTGTCAGTTACTGGGGTCTGACGTTTACCACCCTTAGACTGGATATGCGACATATCAGACGAAGAGACCGGACTGTTCGGTAATGTTACTGATTGGATTCATAAGAGAATGTATAGTCTTGCTTGTTGATCTTCTGATCGCTCAATACCTGGGTGGCTATTACGTTTAGCTGACCGCTTGCAACTTGTGGGTGTTTGATATGATCATCACCTACTGCCGGCGTATTACTGATTCTTTAGAGTCCTGCACAGAGGTTTCCTGCCTCAGGCAAAACGGAGTAGGAGCACATATGTGATATGTGCGGGACCGAGAATAATACGATATGAGATACCGTATTCTATTCTCGCAATATGTGATATCGGCCGGGTATATTTGATATAGCCGGGCCATCGGATCAAGTGTTGATTCGATGAATTGGTACAAGTTATATTAGTCGGTTATCTGTATTATAGTCGGGTAATCGAATCAAGTGTTGATTCGATAATTTAATGTATAATTATATATGTGATATATTACGTTACATTAACTAATATAAGCTCGCTTTATTGATTCATTTTCTCACCGGATAATACATTGATGTGTATGCGATATATGTTAATTGTATTATTTTCTTTTGTTACAAAATATATTGTATATGTGATATATAATATTGTAACATGTTAGGGTTACAAATGCAACATGGTTTGTTGAGATTAAACCAAGTTAGGGTTCTCTTTTGGGTTAGCTTTTGGATGAGGTTCATGGATGCTTCATGAAGTTTTGACTTTGTCTCTTTTCTTTGTTGTTTTGTGAAGTCATTAGTTAACCCAACCCAAACCCTTAGCCTATGGTTTATTCTCTACAAGGGTTAAGCCTCTCAAACTTAACCCATGGTTGCAATTGTAACCAAATCAATAATTCATTATTCATCACAAAAGGATTAGCTTCGTCTTCTTCTTCTTCTAGCTCTTGAAAAGCTTGCTAGCCTTTTGTGTTGTGGTGAATAAAAGTGAGAAATTGAAAACAAAAGAGAGCTAAATTCCTACTTCATCATCCTCATCTATTCTAGCCACTTGGATTAAGGTGTTCACTTCTCTAATAACTACTTTAGTGAAGTGTAAGCTTGGGTTAGAGATTCTTCAAGGTAGATCATCTTAGATCATGAAGACTACAAGCAAGGTGCATCATTCACCTCATGGAGCCTCCCGAGAGTCGGACTTCTTGATGATCGCAGTGAAGGGACCTTAACAAGGAGCTTATGAAGCGAAAGAACGGACTACAAAGGTTGTAATCCCTTTCTCTTTACTTCTCTGTATGTGATACAAACTTGTTACCCTAGAAATTCTAGTATAGATTCATGGCTAGTTTGCTTTGCACCTCTCTAAATTTTAAAGTGGCATGAGTGATTCTACCAAACCCTAGACTAGGTGCAAGGTAAGCCCAACTGTGGTATTAGAGCCAAACTAGAATTCTTGATACGGTGTTATAACAATTACGAAAACAAAATCCACTCCGAAATACAGTATTTAGAAACCCTATTCTTGCCCTTTGTAAATTTTCCAAAAAGTCCTTTAAAATTTTTTCAACCGACTGCAGAATGATATTTAGGCAATTATAAGAACTTGGGTGAAATACGGAGCAAGGGGCTCGGATTTTGGCCGAGCCCCAAGTCATTTTTTCCCGCCTGGCCGGCCCTGGTGCCTCCTCTGGTCCCCGTATTCCTCCTATGCTCTTTTGTGTTCAATTTGGGTTTCCTAATATTGTTTCTTTAGCCCAATTTTCATGTGATGATTAGTTTGACCTGGGGCTAATTCGTAGTGCTTCGTAGTCGTATTTTTTAACACTGTATTGGCAACCTTGACTATTTTTAGCAATTTGATCGAACTTCGTACACCGCATTTTGTACCCCGCTGAAATTTCCAAGTGTTGTAATTTTTCGAAGTTGATTACATTCGTTAAATCATGCAAGTACCCCTATGGACCCTCTAGAAGACTATATTAACCTTAACTCGATTCTATGCTCACGGAACCGCGAACGAACCTTAAGGTTTGTCGTAGTTCCGTGGTGTCATAGGTGAGGCATTGGTTAACTCATTCTACGGCTGGACCATAGACACTGTGGCACGGTTTTTGAGTGTTTTTAGTTTGCTCAAGTGTTGAGCTCACGGGGGTAATTTGTGAGTGTATGTTGATTCGATCGAAACGATAAACAGCGTCTTGATATTCTGTGATTGTGATACAATATGTGGAATTCATATAGTTAGGCAAGAGATCCGTAATATGTGATATTTCGGGTTTACGATGTCTAAGGTGTTTAAGAATTCCAAATATTGTAGTTTTTCACTTTCTTTTTCTGCGACCGTAAGTGTAGTATGTGGGGTATTGCCGGCTTCGTTGCTATACATCAACGACAATCGGGATGCGCATACTTGCTTACGTTGATGATATGTGATATTATGTGTTGCTGTGATAAGTTATATTGGATTGTCGTGTTTTGAATAGCCGGGGGTTTTATCTGAGATGAGGGTTTTTATTTTCATTCATGTAAAATTCATTGTAAGTAATATTTTTTTATTGGGGTACTTCCTTGTTTAGGTTATTGTCACCATTGTATATTATTTACTTTTCCGCATTAGGATAGACCCAAGGAGGGGAGCACAAGTAACCGGGTTCTAGGGTCCAGTAGGAGGCTGATTGGTAGGGTTTCTGCGTGTTCAAGTTTATTACCGCAATCAAGACGGTTTCGCTTGTAGCTAGCCGGTTGAGTACGGGTCGTCCGCAGGGTGATGGGAATCTTTTTCTATGTGCTTTAACGAGTTAAGTCCAAATGTCCAGGTTTGTTTTGAGATTAACTATGTGCTAAATGATATGTAAAGAGAGCTTGTTAGGGTTAGGATTAGGTTAGTTTGAGTTAGGAGTCGCTCACTTCTTTCGTTGCCACTCTTAATATCGGTGTTATGGTAATCGGCAACAACGGGGATTAGCACGACTAGGAAGGAACTTGCGAGTATAAGTTAGGCTTTCCAACGCATAAGTTCTTCCTTTTGGTGCTTGTCCGTCCGTTCTTGGCTCTTATCCTTAACCTCCGGTTAATTTAACCACAACCGGTCTCACTACGGAATCATCGCTATCATGTAACCCTAAAAGCCCACCTACTGCCGCCTCCGTACGGCCGCGGTTCCGCGGCCGTAGTAGGGTATTAGGCCTTCATTTTTGGTGGCTTTTCCTGTTTTGTAGTGACCTTCAGTCTGGTATATGTTTTTTCTCAGAATTTCTTCACGATATTTCCAGAATTTCTGTTGATCAAAAAGGTGATTTGATGTGGATCTTTTTGTCATGATTTCCTCGAGCTCCATGTAGATATGTTGGATCTTGTGTTGCCATTGAGCTTTGTGCATGAAAATGACATTGATTTGCCATTTTGTCTCTTTAAACTAGTGTGCGGCAACAAACGGATAGAGAGCGGAGACCCGTGTTTTATCTGTGGTTGACAGGAATCCGGATTTTGTCGTGTTTTTCCATGAATTTCACCGTTTAGAGCCGAGAACATGTATCCTGCAATTGACTAGCAAACACGGCTCAAGAGTACCTACCGATAAGCAATGTGATAAAAATTGGGCGATATAAAAATGCAAAAATCTGATATGAACAAATACCCCCAAACTTATCATTTGCTCGTCCCGAGCAAAGCCAATTTATTCACAAAAAATTCCTAACCTCACTTTCGCAGGGAACGCGATTGCACTGAGCATGTCCAACAAGCCGTTAAACATCTAGGTGTCCCTAGTAGGAGGAGTGTTGTTTCCTGAGGGTTTTCAGCGGATACTACCGACAAAATCCGGTCACGCTAGTTTTGCAAAATAATTATGATTCAAACCCTAAAGTTTTGTTTCAGAAAATAACAATTCTATTATCCTAAGTCTAGACTATCGAACCTTTATTTTTCACACCTCGCTTCTTATTTAACTTAAGATTTTATATGTCTTTACGTGCAGTGCAAATAGTGTCGTTAAGTTCCAGAAGGGTCGAATAAAGTCATCATGTCATACAATAAAGCCCAGATAAAATTTTTAAAAGGATCACATAAGTTTTATAAAGAGTTAAGCATTTTTCAAGTTTCGTTTTCCAGTAAGGTTTCAACTTCAGAATTTCTATCTTCCTTAACAGGAAACTAGGTCTTATTTTTCACTCCACCTTTTTCTTGTTTTCATTTCATACACACCTCTGTGAACATGCAATAGTCTTTATCATAGAATAAAACATTCATATCTCCGCTAGAAATATTTTTTTATAAAAACCTGTCTTTTGTCAAGATTATTCTCACACAAAGAACCGTTAGGAATTTTAACTCGGAGAGAACACTTGCTTGATTTTGTTTTAATCTGGACTTTCTAGGCTTCTTAGCGAGCTTTGGGCCAATGCACCCAAGCTAGTTGGCTTTAGGGCATTAGGTGTAGAAACACCCCAGCGGACTTAATTACTCAAGTTACCTAGGTCCAAAAACAAAAGACAATTTAGCGTGAAAATCATGATGATTTAATATGAACGGAGATATAACCGGCAGTTCAGTTATTTTTTGGGTAAAAGACGTGTTTAGTGGGTTAGGTGTGTAATCATTCCAATCAAGTTTCAGATGGGTTATTTTTCAGACTTAGTTCCAATTAAGGTATCAATAACATTCCTTCATATTCACTTCACTTCATAAACTATTCTTGATATTACTTATTTCAGAACAAACCTATTTGATCCTCAGAAAATCATTTATCCATTTAAAAGTTTTTAGACATAAAAGACTTGTCATCTAATTTCGAAAACTCACGACACGTGTAGTGTGATGTAAAGACGTATATCAGCTATAGTTAACTTCAAAGGAGAGTTATCTTTCAGGTTTTCAAAATCTAAAAATAAGATTTAGTTATTCTTATCTTATCAAACAAAACCGTCAAAATGTTGAATCAGAGTTCTCCCACTAGCTAACTTGACGAAAAGGTTTTATGATTTTAGAAAATTTTCTGATTTTTATAGATTTTATGGATTTTAGTATGCAGATGCAAAATATACATATGAATGCGAAGGTTAGAAATGCGTACCGAGAGTACCCCCAAACTTAAACTGGACAGTGTCCTCACTGTCATTGCATGAAGAGATCATTTGAAGGGTCAAAATTGTCGGTTAGTTATACACAATTTTTTTTTTGTTTATGTTTTTAAAGAAAAGAAAAAAATAGCAAAAAATGGAAATGAATATCCATAAATATATACAAAATGGTATATACATACCCCCAAACTTATTTAGAACAGTGTCCATTGTTTTTGGCTGGATAACCGAAGTTTGGTGGTAGGCAGAGGAAGATTATGCAGGGTAAACCGGCTCCTGTAAGACCATGAGCTCCTCTGTTGGTTCGGCGCTAAGGTACGGTTTAAGTCGGTGTCCATTTACTTTGAAAAATGAACCGTCATTTGGATTCTCCAAATCCACAGCGCCATGCGGATACACATTCCGCACAAAATACGGCCCTTTCCAGCGAGATCTGAGCTTTCCTGGATGGAAGTGTAGCCGGGTGTCGTAAAAAAGTACCTGTTGACCAGGTACGAAATTTTTGCGCAAAAGGTGTTTATCGTGAAACACTTTCTTTCGATTCTTAACGACAACCGCGTTATCGTAAGCCTCATCCATAAGCTCGCTCAATTCGTTCAAATGCAGCTTCCGATGGCTGCCCGCATCTTCGATAGACAGATTCAGCTCCTTTATCGCCCAAAATGCGCGATGCTCTATTTCGACAGGGAGGTGGCAAGCCTTTCCGTACACAAGCCGATAGGAAGACATGCCAAGATCGGTCTTATAAGCGGCTCGAAATGTCCAAAGGGAATCAGTGAGTTTCAGCGACCAATCCTTACGGTTCTTGGAAACCGTCTTCTCCAGTATCTGCTTGATTTGCCAATTTGAAACTTCGGCCTGCCCACAGGTCTGGGGGTGGTAAGGCGTAGATAGCTTATGATTAATGGAATACTTCCGCATCAAGGCCTCGAAAGTCTTATTGCAGAAATGAGTTCCATTGTCGCTAATGATCGCTCGGGGGTACCCAAACCGGGAGAAAATGTTTTCTTTAAGAAACCTAACGACAACCTTGTTGTCGTTAGTCCGGCTGGGCACAGCCTCGACCCATTTAGAGACGTAATCAAAAGCGAGAAGGATGTACAAGTTCCCAAAAGAGCTGGGAAACGGCCCTATGAAATCGATCCCCCAAACGTCGAAAATCTCCACAACCAAGATTGGTTGGAGCGGCATCTCGTTCCTCCGGGATATCCGGCCCAAGTGTTGGCACCGGGAGCAAGTCTTGGAATAGTCATGAGCGTCTTTGAAGAGTTATGGCCAGTAGAAACCACATTGCAAGATCTTCTCAGCTGTCTTTCTGGGGCCGAAATGCCCGCCACATGCTTGATCATGGCAAAATGACAGCACACTCTTGAATTCATCGTCAGGGACACACCGACGAATAATATGGTCGGAACAGTACTTGAAGAGATAGGGTTCGTCCCAGTAAAAGTGTTTTACTTGGGATAAGAATTGAAGTCTGTCCTGACTTGACCATTCAGTCGGTAGTAACCCTGTGGCCAAATAGTTCACAATATCTGCGAACCAGGGTTCGCAAGATACTGTCAAGAGCTGTTCATCCGGGAAAACATCGTTGATTGGAATATGAAGCGAAGGCGAAGAAGGAAGTCGTGAGAGATGGTCGGTGACGACGTTTTCATATCCTCTTTTGTCCTTGATGACAAGGTCAAACTCTTGAAGCAAGAGGATCCAACGTATCAGCCGAGATTTTGCATCTTTCTTCGCAAAAAGATGGCGCAGAGCAGAATGGTCTGTGTAGACAATGACTGGAGAGCCGATGAGGTAAGGTCTGAACTTTTCTAAAGCAAATACAACAGGCAAGAATTCTTTCTCAGTTGTTGTATAATTTAGTTGGGCGTCGTTCAGGGTTCGGCTAGCATAATAGATTACGTGCGGCATCTTGTTGATGTGTTGTCCAAGGACAGCACCAATGGCAAAGTCGGATGCATCGCACATAATCTCAAATGGTTGCATCCAGTCAGGTGAAGAAAGAACGGGAGCAGAAGTGAGTGAGCTTTTTAATGACTCGAACGCAGTCACACAGCTCTAGTTGAAGTCGAATGGCGTGTCCTTGGCCAGCAAAAGAGTCAAGGGCCTAGCAATCTTGCTAAAGTCCATGATGAACCGTCTATAGAAACTGGCATGGCCAAGGAAGGCTCGGATGTCTCGGACGCATTTGGGAGGCGGGAGATTGGAAATGATCTCAATCTTCGCTTTGTCAACCTCTATGCCATTTTGCGAGATGATATGTCCTAAGACAATACCTTCGCGCACCATGAAGTGGCACTTCTCCCAATTCAAAGTGAGGTTCTTGTGCTTACATCGGGTAAGGACAGCGTCGAGATGCAGTAAACACTCATTGAAGGAATCACCGAAGATGGAGAAATCGTCCATGAAGATCTCCAGGAATTTTTCCACCATGTCTGAGAAGATTCCCATCATACACCGCTGGAAGGTAGCGGGCGCATTGCATAACCTAAAGGGCATGCGACGATATGCAAACGTGCCGAAAGGACAAGTGAATGTGGTCTTGTCCTGGTCTTTTTCGGCGATGGGAATTTGATTATAGCCGGAGTAGCCATCAAGGAAGCAGTAGTACTCGTGTCCGGCCAATCGTTCAAGCATCTGGTCAATGAAAGGTAGCGGAAAGTGGTCCTTCCGCGTTGCGGCGTTAAGTTTTCTGTAATCGATGCATACTCGCCACCCAGTTTGGGTGCGAGTAGGGATTAACTCGTTCGCCCCGTTAGTGATGACCGTTATGCCTGATTTCTTGGGGACAACGTGAGTGGGGCTAACCCACTGGCTATCAGAGATAGGGTAAATGATACCACTATCCAGGCATTTTACGATCTCCTTTTTCACAGCCTCCTTCATGACTGGGTTGAGTCATCTTTGTGGATCCCTGGCTAGTTTGGCATCATCCATCAGATGAATGTGATGTTCAATGATCAGGGGACTAATCCCCTTGATGTCCGCCATCGAGCAGCCAAAAGCTTGCCTATTGCCATGGAAGACCGCAAGAAGGGCTTTCTCTTGCTTTGGAGCTAGAGAAGCCGAGATGATAACAGGGAGGGTCTCGTTCTCACCCAAGTAAGCGTACTTAAGGTGAGACGGCAAAGGCTTGAGTTCGAGCGTTGGAGGTGAAACGATGAAAGGCAAGATTGGTGAAAAGGTCTCGAACTCAAAGGATTCCAGCAAAGGCTCAAAACGAGTGTAAGCGACCGAGTTGGATGGTTCAGGTAACTCATCCGGAAATTCGAAGGATTCAAACTCAGGTGGTGAGTGGCTAAGATCGTTCGAGAAAGTGAAACACTCGTAGTCATTGTCGGGCGCAGAAACAGCAGCAGGTTCGAAGAGGAATGCACTAGTAGCGTTAAGGTTATCGTGATCGAACAAAAACTCCTCAAATTCACACTCTTCTGGGGTGATCTCCTGGATTGAGCAAACGTCTAATATATGAGCATTAGGTTCGGAAGGCTGATTCCCCAACCTAAAAATTTTGAGTTCAATTGTCATGTTTCCAAAAGATAGGTTCATCGAACCATTTCGACAATTGATCACAGCATTTGAGGTTGCAAGGAATGGGCGACCGAGTATCACCGGAATTTGATTCCGGGGGTTAGCTACAGGCTGTGTGTCTAATACAATGAAGTCAACGGGGAATATGAAGTCCCCAACCTTGATTAACACATCCTCTAGCTCACCCCTAGGATGGGTGATCGATCGGTCGGCCATTTGGAGAGTGCAGTGTGTGGGTTTCAGCTCTCCTACACCTAGTTGCTCATATACTGAGTACGGAAGCAGGTTAACACTGGCACCAAGATCTAATAGTGCGCGGTTGATGTTCTTATCCCCAATGGTAATAGAGATCGTAGGACAGCCAGGGTCCTTCCGTTTTTGAGGTAAAGATTGGGTAAGAGCATCACTCACATCACTAGCCAAGAAAACTTTCTTGGGTACCTGAGACTTCCTCTTTTTCGTGCATAAGTCCTTTAAGATTTTCGCGTAGGACGGGACTTGTTGGACAGCATCTAAAAGGGGAATGTTGATGTTAACCTGCTTAAACAACTCCAGAATCTTCTCCATTTGTGGATTTTGTTTGTTGGACTTCAACCGGTTTGGAAATGGAACGTTTTTAAAATTGGTTGAATCCAATGCTTATGGAGGAGATTGTGGAGCTGGAGCGAATCCCAGAACTGGTGTTTTCGTGGAGTGAGAAGTGGGTCCGTTCAGAGCAGAAGAAGAAGGAGAGCCTTTTGAAGAATGGAGATTAGGCTCAGAAGACGAAGAAGAAGAAGAAGAAGAAGAAGCGGCCGGGGTGTCATCGTCGATCCGTGTGCCAATGTTGTTTTGCAGCATCCTTCCCGATCTCAATGTAGTCACGGCACTCACATTATGGTTCTGTTGTTCAAGAGCAACATGTACATTATGTGGGTGACCGGGATTTGGGAGTGGTTGGGACGGAAGTTTCCCCTTCTCTCGCTCGCTTAAGGCCGCATTCAGTTGTGCAATCTGGGCTTCGATGGTTTTGATGCTTTTCCTGTGAGCGGCAGTGTGTTACACCAAGAACTGAATGGAAGACTGGATGTTGGCGGTGGATTGTGTTGATTGTTTAACGAACGCCTCCAGACTTCGTTCTAGCGAGGAAACCTTATCGTTGTTTGACGGAACAAAGTTGTTTTGAGGAAAAGAATTGTTGGGAGCAAAGTTGTTCGTCTGATTTCGAAAAGGTTGCGGTTGGAAGGGCTGCTGAAACTGATGTTGAGTTTTTTGTTGCACTTGTTGTTGCGGAGGAGGGGGCCTCTGGAAATTGTTGCCTTGGAATTGATGCTGATTCTGATTCCAGGCGAAATTGGGGTGGTTCCTCCAACCGGGATTGTAGGTGGAAGAGTATAGATCATTTCTCGGTCTTTGCTGAAATGCAGCATTAACCTGATCCTGTCCTTGAGATGGTGGATTGTAAGGACACTCTTTGGTCAAGTGAGAAGGATCGGAACAACAAGCACAAATGGTACGAAGGGGAAGAACAGGGGCAGGAGCAGGAGATGAAAATTTACTCTCTATCGCTTCAAGTTTTCTCGTTATTGCAGCCATTTCAGCTTTCATTGCAATAGAGACATCGAGTTGGTAAATTCCTACCCTAGACTGACCGGTAGAAGTGGAGGTAGAAGAAGAAGAAGTCGGTTTGGTGCTCTCCCATTGTAGCGTTTGTTCCGCAAGGTCGTCAAAGAATTGCCACGCTTCCTCATCAGATTTCGATAGGAAGTGGCCCTGACAAATGGTTTCCAACAACTGCTTCGTTGCTGGGTTCAAGCCCTCGTATAAAGTTTGGCACAGTTGCCATTTCTCAATACCGTGGTGAGGGCACTGAACAAGAAGGTCTTTATACCGGTCAAAGCACTTCCAGAAGGGTTCAGTAGGAAGCTGGGAGAATTGATTGATTTCGTTACGGATCCTTGCGGTTTTATGATTCGGATAGAATTTTTTGAGAAACTCTTTCACAAACTCGTCCCAACTGGTTATAGAGTGGGAGGCGGTGCTATACAGCCATTTTTCAGCAAGATCGCATAAAGTGAACGGAATGACCCGTAGACATATAGCATCGTCCGACACCTGGGTGGTTTTCATCATAGCACAAACGTTTTGAAATTTGTTGATAATGATATAGGCATCTTCAGATTCAAGCCCATGAAATTTTAGAAGCATGTTAATGAAGTGGGGCTTAATTTCAAAATTATCCCTATTAGCCGGTGGGAGGGAAAGACAGGTGGGAAGTGCAGAACGGCTGGGGTAGAAATGATCCTGGAGCGCGATTCGCTGCGGCGCTACAACAGACGGTGGTGGTGGGTTATTCGCATCCATAGGAGGTCGAATCAATCCCGGGGGAGTTGTAGGGATGTTTGGATTAGAACCTGACATCGTGGAAGAAGAGGTTGGTGAAGGTGAAGGTGAGGATGTATGAACAGAATTCCGGTCAACGTTGGAGTTGGCCGGCAAAGGTAAGGGTGAAAGAGGCGTGGACGGAGTTTCGACGTCTAAGTCGATCGCGTAGTCGGTAGCGACTAACGTAACGCGGACTAGGCGGGCGCTAGTGTCCCAAGTCCAAGCGGACATACACTAAACGAGTTTAGTATAGTCAAAGCGGAGAAGGTGAGGGTAAGAAAACGCCAATGGAGAAGTACGATGGGTGGTGGGTGAAAAATGGGATTTTGGTGACAAAGGGCAAGTTTTTATAAAAGTTTTTGATTTTTTCTTTTTTTTTTAGAAAAAGCTTTACAGAAATATGTACGGACTTACGGTTTTAAGCAATCACAAACAAGATATACACAATCACACATAGATCTAGGGTCACCTAGGTCAGCTAGACAGCTCCAAACTGTTCCAAAGGGCTAGAAATAGGATCTCAAACCGCCTCTTCTACGCCAATTGCGGCCAGGTAAGTGCCAGGTAAGTGGGAGGCTCCCCACTACGTAAGTAGTGGTCCTAATTAAGTAACCACTTGCCTTGGACACACTTGCCTAGACACCGCAAAGTCAGGATAGGATAAACGGCCGATGCCTGTAACTAGTCCTCTGTCCTATTGAGCAAGAAGTCCTTAGGGCTGAGTCTAGTATTTTTTAATTAACAATGGTCAATGCATATGCTTTTTGTGATTTCTGGGGTCCTGGGAAGGGTGATGAAATCCCCACCCAATCTGAATTGGTTTCAAGCCCCTTAAAGTCCGTATTAATAAATGCAAAGCAGTAACAAATCAATTGCAATCAATTTTTTATTTTTTAGCGCGGCGCAAAGAATCCTGCACAAAAACAATTTATTGGAAGGGGGAAGAGAATTTGCGCAAAGAATGCTGCAGAAAACACAGTTCAGTGGAGTCCAGAGGAGTGGAGGAGAGACAAGATGCACTTACAGGGAATTTGGCACCTTGATGGCACCAAACGGCCGCGGTTCCGCGGCCTAAGCTTGATTATGCCGCGGTTCCACGGCAATATGGGTGAGTTAGGGCTCTGTTTTTCTTTCAGGTGCTGGTCTGGAAGTCCTCTGCTTGTCTGGATTTCCTAAATCTTGAATTGCTCACTGTATCTGCTCTAGATATTTACAGTAGACCATTGGCTCTTGTCTTGATCCGTCGCGGTGTAGCCGCGAGATATGGGTCTATCTTCCCACGTCTTTGGCACTGAACTCGACCGTCTTTTTATCCTGCACACTTGCACAAAAACTAATCAAAAATAACAAGATGGTTTTTTTACAATGTATATTTTTTTGTTTTGTTTTTCGGTTATATTTATATTCACAAATTAACCCGAAATTACACAAAGAAATAAACTACCGTCTCCCCGGCAACGGCGCCATTTGATTGGTAGGGTTTCTGCATGTTCAAGTTTATTACCGCAATCAAGACGGTTTCGCTTGTAGCTAGCCGGTTGAGTACGGGTCGTCCGCAGGGAGATGGGAATCTTTTTCTATGTGCTTTAACGAGTTAAGTCCAAATGTCCAGGTTTGTTTTGAGATTAACTATGTGCTAAATGATATATAAACAGAGCTTGTTAGGTTTAGGATTAGGTTAGTTTGAGTTAGGAGTCGCTCACTTCTTTCGTTGCCACTCTTAATATCGGTTACGGTAATCGGCAACAACAGGGATTAGCACGACTAGGAAGGAACTTGCGAGTATAAGCTAGGCTTTCCAACGCATAAGTTCTTCCTTTTGGTGCTTGTCCGTCCGTTCTTGGCTCTTATCCTTAACCTCCGGTTAATTTAACCACAACCGGTCTCACTACGGAATCACCGCTATCATGTAGGATAGGGTGCCGTAGGGAGCGGATTGTGGTTCAATTAACGGGAGTCCGGTTTAAGATGTTGGGCAAGGAAAGAGTGATAGAGATTTACTTCTCCCAAACTTCCCTTATCCTACCCTAACAAGTTATGGAAACTACTCACCCATTATAAGGAAAAGAAAATAAAACAAACGAGGAAGATAGAAAGAAAGAGGTTAGAAGATTACAACTAGCTATTTGCGACCTCACCTTGGCAAGGATCAAGCGTAAGCATCATGGTTGTGTAAGGATAAAGAAAAAAAGAACAAGAAAGAATCAAATAGCAAATAACAACAACTAGATTAGCAAAGGAAAATTACAAGCAATTTATAATTAATAACATACAAAGAACAAGACAAGCATGATAATAAAAAGAGCTCCTTTATTCATTCTTCACTCACAAAAGCTCACTACAAGTTTTTAATGGAGAAGTGATGAGAGGAGGAAGAAGAACAACACATGTATTATAAAATCTAAATACAAGAATATGCACCCTTGGCTTTGGCAAGTTCTGGACTATTTATAGGCAGGGAACTGGAAATCTAGGGCAACAATCTGCCTCTTTATAAAAAGACCAAAATAACCCTAAAAGCCCACCTACTGCCGCCTTCGTACGGCCGTGGTTCCGCGGCCTAAGCATCCTTAGGCCGCGGTTCCGCGGCCATAGTAGAGTATTAGGCCTTCATTTTTGGTGGCTTTTCCTTTTTTTGTAGTGACCTTCAGTCTGGTATATGTTTTTTCTCAGAATTTCTTCACGATTTTACCAGAATTTCTGTTGATCAAAAAGGTGATTTGATGTGGATCTTTTTGTCATGATTTCCTCGAGCTCCGCGTAGATATGTTGGATCTTATGTTTCCATTGAACTTTGTGCATGAAAATGACATTGATTTGCCATTTTGTCTTTTTAAACTGGTGTGCGGCAACATACGGATAGAGAGCGGAGACCCGTGTTTTATCTGTGGTTGATAGGAATTTGGATTTTATCGTGCTTTTCCATGAATTTCACCGTTTAGAGCCAAGAACATGTATCCTGCAATTGACTAGCAAACACGGCTCAAGAGTACCTACCGATAAGCAATGTGATAAAAATTGGGCGGTATAAAAATGCAAAAATCTGATATGAACAGAGGCCATCTCGAGGAGTCGAGACCAGGTCTTCTAACCCTAGAATTGGCAGTGTTACTTGCTGCTCTCGTAGGGGTCTAGGGATGTGGGTTTGGCTATTCATCGCAACCGTGGAATCCGTGTTTTATATAGGCTCGCAATAAAACACGGACCTCCAAGTATATCCAATATTTCATATGGTTCTTCTGCTGCTGATATACTGTGATGTGATCATATTATATGTGTGAGACGAATGATTTATTATTGTATATATGATATATAATAAACGTTGCTTATGTTTTACACCCGTGCTAGTCCCGTCCCGGTATGTCGTGATTAATCCAAAAATTTGTATTTACCGTAATCAGAAACGGCGTCGCTTTACAGCTAGCCGGTGAATACGGGTCGATCCACAGAGATGTGTAACTTTCTGTTTTTGTGTTATCACGAGTTGATTCCGATGGTGGTTTGGTTTTTGTTGATTGATTTAAAACTAATTAACACGATATTAAAGAACTTGTTAGGGTTAGGTCTAAGGTAGGGTTGATAAGATCAATATTTTCACCTCTTTCAATGCCGTTTAATTAAAGTTTTTTAGAAATCATAACAATTATTAGCAAAGGGGATTAGGATGATTTGGGAAGAAACGAAGTTTCTTCCTCTAGATCCTTGTCCGTCCTTTCCTATTAATTGGTACAATCTTCATGGACGTCATGTATGCCCGGCCCTTTATACTACGGTTCACCGTTACCTCGTAGGTAGGGTGCCGTAGGGAGCGGGTCATGCATGCATGCATGAAGTTCTAGTTATGAGAAAAAGTATCGGCATTGAAGGAGGTGAGAGATATTCATCTCTCACTTTCTCCCTTGTTCCTAACCCTAACAAGCGAGGATTTTACTCGCTCATTAGGGAATTTTCTAAAAACGACATTTTTGTTGTTATATTTTAAAGTGTTTTGTTCAAATCTTGAATTATTACTTACTGCAGATTAAAAGGAGCTAGACTAGTTAACTAAGGCAAGTAATAAAGTTACTCTACTGCAAGAATGATATGAAATAACTAGGGCAAGAATTAGATTAGAACTAAGGCAGGAATTTAAAAGACAAACTTACAAAAGTGATGCTCTAGATCTCCCAACAAATCTGATTTTTATTGATTGAAAAGTGGCATAGCATTTTACAGATTTTGAGTACAATTTATAAGTAAACAGTGAAGCTAGGGTTACAGACTCTCGCAGAGGTGCAATTACAGATTTGCCCCCTAAAAATCCCAACACCCGCACCGTCGCACCGACACAAGAAGTCGGTGCCGACAAGGACACCATACGGCCGCGGAACCGCGGCAATGATGGGCCTTGGGCCGCTGTTCCGCGGCCCTTTGGTGGCTTCATTACACCATTTTCTCTGGTCTTCATGCTGGGTTCATGGGCTTGTTTGTTCATCACTATTTTTCTCTGTTTGGCTTCTTGGTCTTTTCCAGATCTTCAGTGAAAACTTGTAAGGAACTTTTGACCGTTCACTTTGACATTTCGGACCGTACTGCTTTATACAATTGTAACCTGTTCTTCGTGACTCGGATCCATCTTCTTGTTGGTCAAAAGTCTCTCTTTTGTATCATCTTCTGTCTTTTCTCACTGTCTTCGCTCCAAGAGCCTGTATCCTGTATCATGCAACAAACGTGCGTCAAAAGTACCTGTTTACTTATAAAATGAATAAAAGTAGGGCGTATGAATTGCAATATTATGATATGAACAAATACCCCCAAACTTATCTTTTGCTCGTCCTCGAGCAAACTTATTATTTTATTCTAACCTAGCCGCACTTTCGCAGGGAAACGCGATTGCACTGAGCACATGCAACAAGCCGTTAAACCTCTAGGTGTCCCTAGTAGGAGGAGTGTTGTCTCCTGAGGGTTTTCAGCGGATTACACCCACAAAATCCTATCAATTTGGTTTTTCGACTTTTTCTCTCCAATTAGGTTTTCTAACAAGGAATTCTATTATCGTCGCCCCACAAATTATCCACCCATATTCTTCACACTTCCTTATTGTGTAACTTAAGATTGTACATGTTCTATAAAATTACTTAGAATTCAGCATTTCTTAAGTTTTTCTTCTAGAGTTTCATCTCCACTTAGGAATTTCTATCAACTCTATTAAAGATACAAGTTTTATTCTTCATTCCTTTCTCTTATCTAAACTCTAATCCTATATCCCCACGTGTGTGTAATTGTCACCCCTACACTTGGAAATTCAAATCAAGCAATCGTACTCTCGTTCATTGTCCAAAGCACTTATTAATTTGTGAATTTTTCTTAACTTTCGCTTACACATCCTTCATGCGACCGTTAATACTTCTTGAGGTACCAACAGCCGATTACAAGATGCGTTAGCACTTTAAAGCGTATTTCCTAGTTTTGCAACACCCAAGGCTTTTAGCAGTGACTCCCAAACCAGTTGGTCTAAGGCACTAGGTGATGAAGCACCCTCGCTAAATAATTTTCTAGCCCTACGTAATCACAAAAACCAGTGTCCATTTTTTTTATTCACTTTTTTTTTCTTTTTATTTTCATTGTGCTAAGGACTTTAGACAAGAGTAATTTAAGGTCTCTTCTACTAATCCAAGTTTCAAGGTGCGTGATTGTGCATTTTGTAGGGTATACATTTTCAGAATCTAAACTTAAGCTAGGAACTATTTTTCGAACTTATACTCTAATAAGAATATTAATACTCTTCCCTCATTTTGTCTTAGCCCAAGAAGTGAACCCAAAATTTGCCTATTCTTAAATAACCTACAAAGACATATATTCTCTACCGTTAAACTTCTAAGGAATGTTATTTTTAGGGTTTTTAATTTGCTAAGTCTAAGATCTAGTTTTTCCTAGCCAGTTAACCTTTTTATCAAACTCAAGTCAATTAACCAAAATTGAATACAATAATTTTTATAATTTTTGAATTTTTTTTTTCAATTTTTATGGGTTTTTCAGTTTCCTAATTTTTTTTATTTTTCAAATTTTCAAATTTTTATGATTTTTTATATAAAGATGCAATGCAGAAATTAAATATGCGAAACGAAGAGAAAAATATATACAATATGCAATGCAAAAGATAACTATATACATTACCCTCTCCCCCAAACTTGAGCAAAGCAGTGCCCTCACTGCCCGGCCCCACGTCGCGCTCGTGAGCGTGAACGTGATCGTTCCCCTCTAGCCAAAAGTGTTTGGATTCCCCTCTCAATTTCCGTCAACCGACGGTCGTGATCTCGTGCAGTTGCCCGAAACTCATCCCTCAAAGAGTCGATTATTCTCACTGTTCTCCGCATCAATCGCGCATGCTCCTGGGGAGTTAGTTCTTCCCCGCTCGAAGTCGAGCTCGAGCTAGGGGTGTGTGCGGGTACATTTTCTGCCGGTTCCGTTCGTGTCCAAATATCAGTGAGTCTAGAGTAGGACGACGTGACGTCCTCTACAAGTGGTCGAACCGGAACACCGTCTATCATGTATGAGTCAAATTCCTCGACGGGGAGGAAATAACGGCAGAGTTGGGTAACAAGCATGGGACATGGATATATGGTACCTCGTTTCCCCGTACCTATAGATTGGAGCAAAACAGTGCACATGTCGAACCTTGGATTTTTCATCATCAGTGTGTGTACGACGTGTAATGAAGGGGTGAAAAAAGTCATGTTGTGGGAACTACCAAAGATATTGTTTTGTGCCCACCGGCACACAGTTAAAACGTTCGCGAAAAGGGTCCGTGCTTGGATACCCTTACGCGGTTCTCATACACAGTCATTCCCCATCAAGGGCATATAATCTTCAAAGTGCAATGGGTGGTCATGTGCGGGTATGCGTGGTATGAGTGTAACCTCGTGGATCATGTCCCTATCGATGTGAATTTCCCGATTTCCCCAATTTATTTTAATGTAACCTAAGTGGTCAAGACTATTATCCTCCATTGATTCATAAAATAGGGCAACTAGGTTAGGTAGGGCAAACGCAGATGAGTGATTATAGAGCAGGAAATTCCAGCCTCTTTGTTCGATTTCATGTGCGAAATATCTACCGTATACTTCGCGTGTGAAAACCGGGGAAAAATCCCTTTCAAACTGCATTTTATGTGCCATTACGATTTTTACAGTAAAAAGATATGCAGGAACAGAGAGAAAACACTCAGATTTACCTCCCCTGAAAATTTCAGGGGGCGACGACTCCAGACGGCGGCGGTTGCGCGGCGGGAGGCGGCAGATGCGGCGGTTGCACGGCGGTTTGGCGGCGGCACGGCGAGATTTTTCTGCAACGGGTTGGTGGCGGCGGCTAGGGTTTTTTAGAGAGGAAAATTTTTGGTTTAAGAAAACAGGGGCTCGGGTTCCTTTAAATAGAGGGGGAAAGAGGGATATTTGTATAGAACACCCTCTAAAACGAGGGTTTTATTTGTAAAATCAGCTCTTAATCTGCAAATTTGCAATTAGGTCCAAAAATTATTATTTTTTTTATTATAAAAAAAATTTATTATTTTTTTAAATATTTTTTATGGTAGTTTCGAAATATATATACAAATAATATACACACCCCCAAATTTATTTGAAATAATATTTTGGGAAAAGAAATTTGGGGGTGAAAGTAGAGGAATATCACTCAGTGTAGATCGGCTCCTGCAAGAACAGGAGCTCCTCCGAAGGGTCCGCTGTGAAGAACGGTTTCAGTCGATGCCCATTCACTTTGAATAAGGTACCGTCTTCAGGATTTTCAAGATCAACCGCACCGTGCGGATAAACGGTGCGGACTACAAAAGGTCCTCTCCATCTGGACCGGAGCTTGCCGGGATGAAAATGTAACCGAGTGTCATAAAGTAGAACCTGTTGACCAGGTTCAAAAGTTTTTCGCAAAAGGTGTTTATCGTGGAACACCTTAGCTCGGTTTTTAGCGATTATGGCATTATCATATGCCTCATCTCTCAACTCCTCCAATTCATTCAATTGCAGCTTTCGATTGCTACCCGCATCTCCTAAAGATAGATTCAGCTCTTTGATAGCCCAGAAAGCTTTATGCTCAATCTCCACTGGGAGGTGGCATGCCTTCCCGTACACAAGCCGGTATGGAGACATACCAAGATCGGTCTTATATGCAGTACGGAAAGCCCATAGTGCATCTATCAGTTTAAGTGACCAATCCTTACGGTTTTTGGAAACCGTTTTCTCCAAGATTTGCTTTATTTGCCGATTTGAAACCTCGGCTTGCTCACATGTTTGAGGGTGATATGGCGTTGACAACTTGTGGGTGATAGAGTATTTGCGCATTAAGGACTCGAAAGTCCTATTGCAGAAGTGAGAACCATTATCACTTATTATCGCCCGAGGGTACCCAAATCGAGAAAATATGTGTTCTTTAAGAAACCGAACGACAACTTTATTATCGTTCGTTCGGCTGGGCACAGCCTCGACCCACTTTGAAACATAGTCAACCACCAAAAGAATTTCCAAAAGAGTTAGGAAATGGTCCCATGAAATCTATACCCGAAACATCAAAAATGTCCACAACCAAAATAGGTTGAAGAGGCATTTCGTTTCTCCGCGATATCTGGCCCACGTGTTGGCACCGGGAGCAAGTTTTGCAGTATTCAAATGCATCCTTGAAGAGTCGTGGCCAATAGAAACCACACTGCAAAACTTTTTCGGCTGTCTTCTTTGGGCCAAAGTGCCCGCCACATGCTTGATCGTGGCAAAAAGACAGCACGCTCTTGACCCCACTTTCAGGTACACACCGACGAATGATTTGGTCGGAACAGTATTTAAAAAGATAGGGCTCATCCCAGTAAAAATGCTTTACTTGGGATAAAAATCGAAGTTTATCCTGTTTCGACCAATCATTAGGTATCAGGCCGGTGGCTAAGTAATTCACAATATCGGCGAACCATGGTTCGCAAGAAACGGTCAAGAGTTGCTCGTCGGGAAAAACATCAGTGATTGGAAGATCGAGCGTTGGCGAAGAAGGAAGTCGTGATAGGTGATCAGCTACTACGTTTTCACATCCTTTTTTGTCCTTAATGACAAGGTCAAACTCTTATAATAAGAGGATCCAACGTATTAGCCTTGACTTAGCATCCTTCTTCGCAAAAAGGTGGCGAAGAGCTGAATGATCTGTATATGCAACGACTGGAGAGCCGATTAAATAAGGCCGAAATTTTTCGAGTGCAAACACAACAGCTAAAAACTCTTTCTCTGTTGTTGTGTAGTTGAGTTGGGCCTCATTTAGTGTTCGGCTAGCATAATAAATCACGTGCGGCATCTTATTAATGTGCTGTCTAAGAACAGCGCCAATAGCAAAGTCTGATGTGTCGCACATGATTTCAAAAGGGTGCGTCCAGTCGGGAGATAAGAGGATGGGCGCAGTGATGAGTGAATGTTTCAAAGACTCGAATGCTTCAATGCAAGTGGAGTCGAAAGCAAAAGTTGTGTCCTTGGCCAGTAAGAGAGTCAAGGGTCTAGCGATCTTGCTAAAGTCCTTGATGAACCGTCTGTAGAAACCGGCGTGGCCAAGGAAGGCTCTAATATCTTTGACGCATTTTGGGGGAGGGAGGTTAGAAATCACTTCAATTTTTGCTCTATCTACCTCGATACCGTTTTGCGAGATGACATGTCCTAAGACAATGCCCTCTCGTACCATGAAATAGCACTTCTCCCAATTCAATGTGAGGTTCTTATCCCTGCAGCGGGTAAGAACAGCGTCAAGATGCCGTAAACACTCGTCGAAGGAGTCGCCAAAGATGGAGAAATCATCCATAAAGATCTCCAAGAACTTTTCAACCATGTCTGAAAAGATCCCCATCATACACCGCTGAAATGTCGCGGGTGCATTGCATAACCCAAAGGGCATGCGACGATAAGCAAAAGTGCCAAAGGGACAAGTGAATGTTGTCTTGTCTTGATCCTCTTTGGCGATGGGGACTTGGTTGTAACCAGAATAGCCATCGAGAAAGCAATAGAACTCATGCCCTTCCAATCGCTCGAGCATTTGGTCAATGAAAGGTAAAGGAAAGTGGTCTTTCCTTGTTGCGGCATTGAGTTTCCTATAGTCTATGCAGACTCGCCACCCAGTTTGGGTGCGAGTGGGAATCAACTCATTTGCCTCATCGGTAATGACCGTAATGCCCGATTTCTTTGGCACGACGTGGATTGGGCTAACCCATTGGCTATCCGAGATAGGGTAAATGATACCACTATCCAGACACTTGACAATCTCCTTCTTAACAGCCTCTTTCATGATGGGGTTGAGGCGTCTTTGTGGATCCCGGGCTGGCTTGGCATCATCCATTAAGTGTATATGATGTTCGACTATGAGGGGACTAATCCCCTTAATGTCCGCTATAGACCAGCCAAAAGCTTGCCGATTATTATGTAAGACCATCAAAAGAGCCTTCTCTTGCTCAAGAGCTAGAGAGGCTGATATAATGACATGTAAGGTCTCATTATCACCTAGATAAGCATATTTTAGGTGTGTCGGCAAAAGCTTTAATTCGAGTTTAGGAGGTGAAACAATAGATGGTAACAATGGGGTAGTTGTTTCAAACTCGAAGGATTCCATCAAAGGTTCGAACCGAGTGTACGCAACAGTGTCGGATGGTTCAACTAACTCATCCGAAAAAGCAAAAGACTCCAATTCAGGTGATGAGTCTTCAAAGTCATCAACGAAGGTAAAGCACTCAAAATCGTTATCCGCTATGAAAGCTGCGTCGGATTCTAGGAGGAACGCACTAGTGGCGTTAACATTGCTGTGATCGAACAAAAAATTCTCGAATTCACAGTCCTCCTCCGCGATCTCATTGATCGAGCAAACATCGAGTACGCTAGCATTAGGCTCAGCAGGCTGACTTCCCAACTTGAAAATATTGAGCTCAATTGTCATATTGCCGAAAGATAGGTTCATTGAACCATTACGACAATTGATTACTGCGTTGGAAGTAGCCAGAAATGGTTGACCAAGTATTACCGGAATTTGGTTCCGGGGGTTAGCGATAGGTTGTGTATCCATCACAATAAAGTCAATGGGGAAAATGAAATCCCCTACTCTAATTAACACATCCTCCAGCTCTCCCCTAGGATGGGTTATTGACCGGTCAGCCATTTGGAGAGTACAGTGAATGGGCTTAAGCTCTCCAACGCCCAATTGCTCATACACAGAATAGGGTAGCAAATTGACACTTGCGCCAAGATCTAATAGTGCTCTATTGATGTTCTTGTCCCCAATTGTTATCGAAATGGTAGGACACCCGGGATCCTTTTGCTTTGGGGGTAGGGAATTTACAAGAGCATCACTAATAGCACAAGCCACAAAAACTTTCTTTGGCACTTGCGACTTCCTCCTTTTGGTGCATAAGTCCTTTAAAATTTTTGCATATGAAGGAACTTGTTGGATTGCATCCAAAAGAGGGATATTTATGCTAACCTGTTTGAACAACTCAACAATCTTCTCCATCTGTGGAGTTGGTTTATTGGATCTCAACCGATTAGGAAAAGGAACATTTTGAAAGGTGGTTGAGTCCAACTTTTGCGGATCAGATTGTCGAGTTGGAACGACACCCCGTGTAGATGTGTTCGTGTTGTGAGAAATGGGTCCGTTCGAGCTAGAAGAGGTTGAGCCATGTGAAGGGTGGAGAATAGGCTCTGAAGAAGAAGAAGAAGGTGAAGAAGATGAAGAAGGGCCACCGGCAGGGGTGTCATTGTTCATGCCCACATTGTTTTGCAACACTTTTCCCGATCTCAACGTGGTCACAGCATTTACGTTATGATTTTGCTGTTGATATGCAGCATGTGCATGACCGGGGTTGGGCAGTGGTTGAGACGGGAGTTTTCCTTTTTCGCGCTCGCTCAAAGCTGCATTGAGTTGTGCAATTTGTGCCTCAATAGATTTGATGCTTTGATCGTGTGAGGCACTATTTTGCACTAAAGATTGAATAGAAGTCTCAAGTCTTGCTGTAGACTGTGTAGATTGCTTAAGGAACGCATCTAGACTTCTTTCGAGCGAGCTAACCTTATCATTATTAGGTTGAACATAATTATTTGGCTGGTAAGCGTTGTTAGGCACAAAATTGTTCACCTGATTAGGGTAAGGTTGTTGAAATTGTTGCGGTTGAAATTGAGTTTGTGACGGTGCTTGTTGTTGTTGTGGAGGAGGAGGTCTTTGAAAATTGTTATTTCCTTGGAATTGTTGATTTTGGTTCCAAGCGAAATTTGGGTGACTCCTCCACCCCGGATTGTATGTCGAAGAGTACGGATCGTTTCTTTGTCGTTGCTGAAATGCAGCATTGACTTGATCCTGTCCTTGGGTGGATGCATTATAAGGACACTCTTCGGTTAGGTGCGATGGATCCGCACAACAAGCACAGACAGTTCGTGGAGGCACAACAGGGGCAGGAGAAGGCGATGAGATTTTGGTCTCGATCGCTTCTAGCTTTTTCGTAAGAGCGGCCATCTCGGCCTTCATAGCAATCGCCATCTCTACTTGATGTATGCCTTCCCTAGATTGACCACTCGAAGATGATGTGGTCTTGGTACTCTCCCACTGTATTGTTTGCTCACTAAGATCCTCAAGAAACTGCCACGCTTCATCACTAGACTTAGAGAGAAAATGACCTTGACAGATGGTTTCTAGCAACTGCTTCGTTGCTGAGTTCAATCCCTCGTATAATGGTTGGCAAAGTTGCCAACTTTCGATCCCATGATGAGGGCATTGAACTAGTAGGTCCTTAAATCTCTCGAAGCACTTCCAAAATGGTTCGGAAGGAAGTTGTGAGAATTGAATTATTTCATTGCGGATTCTGGCAGTTTTGTGATGAGGATAGAACTTTTTCAGAAAAGTTTTCACAAACTCGTCCCAATTTCTTATGGAATGTGATGCGGTGCTGTATAGCCACTTCTCGGCTAGGTCACATAAGGTGAAAGGAATGACCCTTAGCCTTATAGCGTCATCACTTAATTGGGTTGTTTTCATCATAGCGCACACATTTTGGAATTTATTGATAAAGATATATGCATCTTCAGATTCCAAACCATGAAATTTTGGCAGCATATTGATGAAATGTGGTTTTATTTCAAAATTGTCCCCATTTGCCGGTGGGGGTGAAAGACAAGTAGGTAAAGAAGTGCGGATGGGGTAAAAGAGATCCTGGAGCGCAACTCGTGCGGGCGCTTCAACAGGCGGCTGATTCGGGTTATTAGCACCTAAAGGAGGTGGAATCCTTCCCGTCGGTAAGGTATTGTTGGGGTTGAATCCCGACATGCCTTCGGTGAAAGAATTTGAAGTTGAGGGTAAGAAAGTGGACGGAGTGTCGACTTTAGTGTCGAAAGGTTCGTCGGTCGGTACCAACGAAACACGGACTAATCGGGCGTCAGTATCCCTAGTCCAAAGTGACATACACTAAAGGGTAGTGTAATCAGAAGAAGAAAAAAGACAGAATGTGGAGGTAAGATAACGTCAGTGAGGGAAAGTGGTGGAAGTGAGTTGCAAGTTTTCTTAGCGACAAGTTGCAAGTTTTGAAAAGATTTTTCTTTTTTTTTTTATGTGAGAGTTTTGCAAAAAGATTTTTGGAAAGGGACTCATGACACAAATCAACCACACATGCACAATCAGGCCTAGATCTAGGGTCACCTAGGTCTGCTAGACAGCTCCTAACTAGGGCTAGAAATAGGACCTCAAACCGCCTCTTCACGGACAAGTACGGCCAGGTAAGTGGGAAGGAACCACCACTACAGCGGGCCTAATTAATAACCACTAGCCTAGACACCGCAATGTCAGTTAGGATAAACGGCCGATGCCTATACTAGTCCTTTTCCTATTGAGCTCGATGTCCTTAGGTCCGAGTCTAGTCTTTTTTAATTAATTGTGGTCAATGCACATGCTTTAAGTGTTTTCTGGGGTCCTGGGAAGGGTGATGAAATCCCCACCCAATCTGAGTTTGGTCAATTAGCCCCTTAAAGTCCGATTAAATTATGCAAAGCAGTAAAATTCACTTGCAATCAATTTTTAGCGCGGCGCAAAGAAACCTGCAGAAAATCTGTTATTTAGAAGAGGGAGAAAGAATTTTTAGCGCAAAGAATTCCTGCAGAAAATTTTTACGGTGGATATATGGAGGTTGCAGAGGGGAGAAGGAGAGATCTAACCATGCAAATTTGAGGTGCTGACGTGGCTAAATAGCCGCGGTTCCGCGGTCTGGGGCGCTCCTGGGCCGCGGTTCCACGGTCGTCTAGAGGGATCACTCTGTGAAAAAAATTGTACTGCTCCTTTGTGCCACTCCTCCTCTGTTGTGATGTTCACTTTCCTGATTTGACCTCTGTAAAATTCCAGATCCGAGAGTCTTTGCTGTTCCTGCAAGATTCAAACCATAAAACCCTTCATACAGATAAAAATCGATAAAATGTTTTTGTATTTTTAATATTTTCTGATTTTTATGATTTTTCAAAAATTTATATCAACCCGAAATCATACAAAAGAAAAAATTACGCCATCCCCGGCAACGGCGCCATTTGATTAATCCAAAAATTTGTATTTACCGTAATCAGAAACGGCGTCGCTTTGCAGCTAGCCGGTGAATACGGGTCGATCCACAGAGATGTGTAACTTTCTGTTTTTGTGTTATCACGAGTTGATTTCGATGGTGGTTTGGTTTTTGTCGATTGATTTAAAACCAATTAACACGATATTAAAGAACTTGTTAGGGTTAGGTCTAAGGTAGGGTTGATAAGATCAATATTTTCACCTCTTTCAATGCCGTTTAATTAAAGCTTTTTAGAAATCATAACAATTATTAGCAAAGGGGATTAGGATGATTTGGGAAGAAACGAAGTTTCTTACTCTAGATCCTTGTCCGTCCTTTCCTATTAATTGGTACAATCTTCATGGACGTCATGTATGCCCGGCCCTTTATACTACGGTTCACCGTTACCTCATAGGTAGGGTGCCATAGGGAGCGGGTCATGCATGCGTGCATGAAGTTCTAGTTATGAGAAAAAGTATCGGCATTGAAGGAGGTGAGAGATATTCATCTCTCACTCCCTCCCTTGTTCCTAACCCTAACAAGCAAGGATTTTACTCGCTCATTAGGGAATTTTCTAAAAACGACATTTTTGTTGTTATGTTTTAAAGTGTTTTGTTCAAATCTTGAATTATTACTTACTGCAGATTAAAAGGAGCTAGACTAGTTAACTAAGGCAAGTAACAAAGTTACTCTACTGCAAGAATGATATGAAATAACTAGGGCAAGAATTAGATTAGAACTAAGGCAGGAATTTAAAAGATAAACTTACAAAAGTGATGCTCTAGATCTCCCAACAAATCTGATTTTTATTGATTGAAAAGAGGCATAGCATTTTACAGATTTTGAGTACAATTTATAAGCAAACAGTGAAGCCAGGGTTACAGACTCTCGCAGAGGTGCAATTACAGATTTGCCCCCTAAAAATCCCAACACCCGCACCGTCGCACCGACACAAGAAGTCGGTACCGACAAGGACACCATACGGCTGCGGAACCGCGGCAATGATAGGCCTTGGGCCGCGGTTCCGCGGCCATTTGGGGGCTTCATTACACCATTTTCTCTGGTCTTCATGCTGGGTTCATGGGCTTGTTTGTTCTTCACTATTTTTCTCTGTTTGGCTTCTTGGTCTTTTCCAGATCTTCAGTGAAAACTTGTAAGGAACTTTTGACCGTTCACTTTGACATTTCGAACCGTACTGCTTTATACAATTGTAACCTGTTCTTCGTGACTCGGATCCATCTTCTTGTTGGTCAAAAGTCTCTCTTTTGTATCATCTTCTGTCTTTTCTTACTGTCTTCGCTCCAAGAGCCTGTATCCTGTATCATGCAACAAACGCGCGTCAAAAGTACCTGTTTACTTATAAAATGAATAAAAGTGGGGCGTATGAATTGCAATATTATGATATGAACATGTCGTTAGTTAAGTAACCTAACGGTGCATAACGGAACATTGTGGCGAATGCAGATGGCATAAGCGTACGTTGTATTTTCGTTTCTTCTGTGATGCTTAGGAAGCATAAATGATGGGATTTATTAATAGGATTGATAAAAAAAAGAAATCTAAAAGATGTTGTAGAATCAAATTTTCAAAAAGGGTAGCTACAGTTTTTACTTTGCACCGCGGTATATGCGATATACCCTGCACCTTTTTCGATGAGGAAAGAGCCGAGATCCCTTCACCAGGAGTGACATCTTTAGCAAAACTGATAGATGCTACAAACTCATGGTTTAGTTTTTGATTGCTTCTATAGTTCTTGCTTTGCACAGCGGTATTTAAGAAATATCCTGCACCTTATTAGATAAGGAAAGAGCCGAGATCCCTTCACTGGGAGTGACCTCTTTAGCGAAACTAGAAAAGCCTAAAATACACTCCTTTTCAAAATCACTTGTTTCTACAACGATATCAAGTTCATTACGCTCATGGTTTTCTGAAAAACCTGCGTAGCCCTCCGTCATTTCAGATAATGATTATTTAGTATTCGTGCTACGTTTGTTGACCTCTGTCAAGGCGTAGTGTGAGGTAGCCGATTAGTACTTATCTGTAAAGTATGTGATGAGATTGGAATAGGGTATTCGTACGACCTTGTTGACCTCTGTCTAGGGTCGTGCGGGTGGGTTTGATTCAATCAAGAAATGGTGAGTTGAACTTGACTAGTGCACTATGGTTTATTGACCTCTGTCAAGGTCATAGCACACTAGGGGTAAAAGTATTATAGGGAATTTCAAGAGTTGAAATTTGCAATGAGATTGCATACCTCCTATGAGATAGTTGGATCCCGATACCCACTGCGAGTAAGAGTTACTCCTGGGAGAATTTTACACAGGACAATTAGCCGATCAAGTAGGTATCTAGAAAGGTTTTATCGAGGTTATGCCTTTGGGAAAACGAGCTTTATTCTAATTAGGTCCGTGCGAAAGCACGGGGAACCTCCCTCAAAGTACCAAAAGTTTGACGAACTTGTAAGGTGTAATTAATACCGGTTAATCTTACCTTTTAGGGTTTTAAGGAAGATTTGATAAAAAGCAGTGGGAGACATCCTGATTAAATAAGATAATAACCAATCTAATCTTGCAAGAGCATACGCTAAAGTGTTTTCTTCTCTCTCACTCTCTAGGTAGCGACCCTGTCAGGCCTTAATCAAGATAATAATATGGATGAATTGACCGAACCCGCTTATTATACTGAGCAGGGGAACGTTGGTCCCACTCCAACTTATAATTGTTATAAGACAGAACAGGAATTAGGATAATATCCGGATTCTCACGCCACCCAAACGAAAAATAAGCATGCTGATGCATCTTCTTCGGGTGTGTTAGTTATCGATAACTGTTTCTCAGTTCACTCTACGTCCTGGGTATTAGATACCGGATCAGGATCCCACATATGTAATATGTTACATGGGCTACGTAAAGGTAGGGAATTGGGAGAGGGTGATCATTCCGTAAGAGTAGGGAATGGTGCAAATGTTGCAGCCAAAGTAGTTGGCGAATATCACCTTATGTTACCAAAAGGTAATACATTGATTCTGAACGAATGCTATTACATTCCGACCCTGATATGCAATCTTATATCAGTGTCTTTATTGAGTAAAGAAGGATATAATTTTGTAGTACAGGATAATGTTATGAACATCTTCCTAAATCAAAAGTTGATTGGATCAGGCTCGTTAAATAATGGCATATGCGTTCTCAATCAAACTACAGTACTTAATGTGCAAAACACACACAAGAGGAAAAGTTCAGAATGAACGAATCCTTCTTGTGGCATTGTAGACTAGGTCATATCAATGCGACACGACTAGCTAAGTTACATAAGTATGCATATTTGAATCCGTTCGAATTTTCATCTTATGATAATTGCCAGTCATGTCTCAAAGGCAAGATGACCAAAACTCCGTTTAGTGGACACGGAGAAAGAGCTACAGAACTCTTGGGACTGATACATAGTGATGTATATAGTCCCATGTCTACACATGCCAGGAACGGTTCTTCCTACTTCATTACATTCACTGACGATCTCTTAAGATACGGACATATGTTCCTGTTGAAATACAAGTCTGAAGCTTTTGAGAAATTTAGAGAATATAAGAACGAAGTAGAGAACCAAACGGGCAAAAGTATTAAAATCTTTCGATCTGATCGAGGAGGAGAATACTTGAGCAATGTGTTCTGGGATTATCTAAAAGAGAATGGGATTCTCTCTCAGCTTACTCCTCCATATACACCACAGCACAACGGTGTATCGGAACGGAGGAATCACACCCTATTAGATATGGTGTGCTCTATGATGAGCACCGCTGAGTTACCTATTTCCTTTTGGGGTTATGCGCTTAAAGCAGCAGCATACCTATTGAATCAGGTTCCATCAAAATCTGAACCTACCACACCATATAAGATATGGAGTGGGAAGAGACCGTGTCTTTAAACGAGTTAAGATATGTGGTTGTCCGGCCTATGTCAAAAGGCAAAATCCGGACAAACTCGAGGCACGATCAATTCTTTGTAAGTTTGTTGGATATCCTAAACATTCGAATGGATATCTATTCTACCACGGTGAACAACAAAAGGTGTTTGTTGCTCAACATGCCACCTTTTTAGAAAATGAATTTCTTACCAAAGAAATTAGTGCGAAGAGGTAGAGCTGGAAGAAGTTCCAGCAGCACAAATTAAAACTGAAGATTTAGTGGAACCAGAGGATTCAGTAGTTCCCAACGAACCCTAGCCACTCCGCCGATCTAGTAGGGTTTCTCATCCACCTGAGAAATACTACGGTTTTCTCATTGATGGTGGAAGCGAGGATTGCATCATGGAAGATGATGACCCGACTAACTTCGAGCAGGCCATCACGTGTGGTGACTCTGTGAAATGGCTGGATGCAATGCGATCTGAGATGGAATCCATGTACACCAACAAAGTATGGACTTTGGAAGTTGCTCCTGAAGGGGTAAAACCCATAGGGATCAAATGGATCTTTAAGAAGAAACATGGTGTAGATGGAAAGTGGAGACTTTCAAAGCTAGACTTGTTGCAAAGGGTTTTTGTCAACGACCAGGTATGGATTATGGCGAAACATTTTCTCCAGTGGCTATGCTTAAGTCCATCCGGATCTTACTTGCCATTGCTGCATACTATGACTACGAAATCTGGCAAATTGATGTTAAGACCGCCTTTCTAAATGGTGATTTAGAGGAGTGCGTGTACATGACTCAGCCAGAGGGCTTCATAGATAATGGGAGCAGCGGAAAGGTGTGCAAGCTACTTAAATCCATCTATGGGTTAAAACAGGCATCGCGGAGTTGGAACATCTGCTTTGATGTGGTAGTCAAAGAGTTTGACTTCATCAAGAACGTAGATGAACCTTGTATCTACAAGAAGGTTGCAGAGAGTAAGGTTGTCTTCCTCATATTGTACGTGGATGACATACTCTTGATAGGAAATGATGTTCCTATGCGGCAATCGGTCAAGCTCTTCTTATCACATAGATTCTCAATGAAAGATCTAGGTGATGCCTCCTACATTTTGGGAATTAAGATCAATAGAGATAGATCCAAACGGATACTAGGATTGTCCCAATCTAGGTACATTGACACCAGACTAAAGAGGTTTAGTATGGAAGAATCCAAGCGTGGGAACCAACCCACGATCTCTGGACTCACTCTCTCCAAAGAGATGTCTCCTAAGACTGATTTGGAGAGAGCTCGCATGCAAGGGATACCCTATGTTTCGGCGGTAGGCTCTATCATGTACGCGATGCTATGTAGCTGACCCGATGTAGCATACTCACTAAGTATAGTGAGTAGGTCTCAAGCAGATCGAGGAGAGAATCACAGGATAGCTGTGAAGAACATTCTGAAGTACTTGAGAAAGACTAAAGAGATGTTCTTGTTCTTGGTGTGTGGTAACGGAGAACTCCAGGTGGAGTCCTTTACCGATTCAAGCTTCCAAAGTGATACAGACGACTCTAAGTCGCACTCGGGATTTGTCTTTACCCTAAATGGAGGGGCGGTTTGTTGGAAGAGTTCCAAGCAAGAGACCGTGGCAGACTCGACGATGGAGGCTGAATACATCGCTGCCAATGATGCTGCCAAAGAGGCTGTCTGGATGAAGAAGTTCATATCTGAACTTGGTGTGGTTACGTCCATTGAGCATCCAATACCTTTGTATTGTGATAAAAATGGAGCTGTGGCTTTGGCCAAGGAACCCAGGTCCCATCAGAAGTCCAGACATATTCTGGGGCGGTATCACCTGATCCGGGAGATAGCTGATCGTCGTGAGATCGAGGTCAGGAGAGTTGACACGGAGGACAACACCGCGGATCCACTAACGAAGGCCATTCTCCAGATACAATTTGAGAGACTCTTCGGGATGTTGGGTATGAGATACTACAACACCTGGCCTTAGTGCAAGTGGGAGATTGTTAGTTATATATATGCCCTAGAGGCCATTGTTGTACATATGATGGATATTATAATGGATGCTTAGATATATATAGAGAGGACTTTCTTGCTCGACATGGTAGTATGCTATTTGGTTTCACTTTGTCTTAACATGTTGACTTGAATTAGTTTACTATCTTACTCTCACATGTTGACTAATATAAGCTCGCTTTATTGATTCATTTTCTCACCGGATAATACATTGATGTATATGCGATATATGTTAATTGTATTATTTTCTTTTGTTACAAAATATATTGTATATGTGATATATAATATTGTAACTTGTTAGGGTTACAAATGCGACATGGTTTGTTGAGATTAAACCAAGTTAGGGTTAGCTTTTGGATGAGGTTCATGGATGCTTCATGAAGCTTTGGCTTTGTCTCTTTTCTTTGTTGTTTTGTGAAGTCATTAGTTAACCCAACCCAAACCCTTAACCTATGGTTTATTCTCTACAAGGGTTAAGCCTCTCATACTTAACCCATGGTTGCAATTGTAACCAAAACAATAATTCATTATTCATCACTAAAGGATTAGCTTCATCATCTTCTTCTTCTAGCTCTTGAAAAGCTTGCTAGCCTTTTGTGTTGTGGTGAATAAAAGTGAGAAATTAAAAACAAAAGAGAGCTAAATTCCTACTTCATCATCCTCATCTATTCTAGCCACTTGGATTAGGGTGTTCACTTCTCTAATAACTACTTTAGTGAAGTGTAAGCTGGGGTTAGAGATTCTTCAAGGTAGATCATCTTAGATCATGAAGACTACAAGCAAGGTGCATCATTCACCTCATGGAGCCTCCCGAGAGTCAGACTTCTTGATGATCGCAGCGAAGGGACCTCAACATGGAGCTTATGAAGTGAAGGAACGGACTACAAAGGTTGTAATCCCTATCTCTTTACTTCTTTGTATGTGATACAAACTTGTTACCCCAGAAATTCTAGTATAGTTTAATGGTTAGTTTTCTTTGCACCACTCTAAATTTTAAAGTGGCATGAGTGATGCTACCAAACCCTAGACTAGGTGCAAGGGAAGCCCAACATGAGCCTTACATTGATACGACTTATCAGTTACTGGGGTCTGACGTTTACCACCCCTAGACTGAATATGCGACATATCAGACGAAGAGACCGGACTGTACGGTAGTGTTGCTTATTGGATTCACAGAATTGTGTGAAGGCTTGCTTGTTGATCTTTTGATTGCTCGATACCCGGATGGCTGTTACGTTTAGCTGACCGCTTGCAGCTTGTGGGTGTTTGATATGATCATCACCTACTGCCGGCATATTGACGATTCTTTAGAGTCCTACACAGAGATTTCCTGGCTCAGGCAAAACAGAGTAGGAGCACATATGTGATATGTGCGGGACCAAGATTAATACGATATGAGATACCGTATTCTATTCTCGCGATATGTGATATCAGCCGGGTATATGTGATATAGCCGGGTTATCGGATCAAGTGTTGATTCGATAAAAAGATACATATTTTATTAGTCGGTTATATGTAATATAGCCGGGCTATTAAATCAAGTGTTGATTTAATAATTTAATGTATAATTATATATGTGATATATTACATTACATTAACTAATATAAGCTCACTTAAATGATTCTTTTTCTCACTTGATGATACATTGATATATATGTGATATATGTTAATTGTATTATTTTCTTTTGTTACAAAACATCATATATGTGATATGTGATATTGTAACATGCTAGGGTTACAAATGCAACTAGGGTTCATGAGCATTTTACCATGGTTGTTATTATGGTTGGATTTTTAATTGTTTTAGTAAATTCAAAATTGTGTTGAATTAGTCATAAGCTTGGATGAACCTTGTAGAACAATGACTAAGTCAACCAATTTTGTTTTGGCTAAGATATTTATTAACCTAACCCTAACCACTTTGCCATGGTTAATTCTCTACAAGGGTTAAGCATGACATGCTTAACCCTTGGTTGCATTTCTAACCTCAATGATAATTCATTATTCATCACACTTATCTTCTTCTTCCTCCTCACAAAAGCTCACTAGCTTTTTCTTTTGTGATGAATTAAAGTGAGATAAAGAAAACTAAAGAGAGCAAAATTCCTACTTCATCATCCTTAACTATTCTAGCCACTTAGATTAGGTTGTTTGCTTCACTAATACATCATTAGTGAAGTGAGAGCTTGGGTTTGTGATTCCTCAAGGTAGATCATCTTGGATTGTGAAGTGTTCAAGCAAGGATGTCTCATTCACCTCATGAAGCCTCTACAGAGTCTGGGAGCTTGATGATCGTAGCGAAGGGACCTCAACTAGGAGCTTATGAAGCGAAGGAACGGAATACAAAAGTTGTAATCCCTAACTCTTAGATGTTAAGTTGTTAACATGAGGTTTAGTTTGATTCTTTAGCTTAAGATTCATGGTTAGGGTTATCTATAATGGAAAATTTTTAAACTTGGCATGGATGATGCCTCCTGAAACCTTGCTTCCGTTGTAGGTATCCCAACAGACCCAACTAGTTTCAAGCAGGCCATCATAAGTGGAGACTCTGTGAAATGGCTGGATGCTATGCGATCTGAAATGGAATCCATGTATACCAACAAAGTATGGGCTTTGGAAGTTGCTGATGAAGGGGTAAAACCCATCAGGAGCAAGTGGATCTTTAAGAAGAAAATCGGTGTAGATGGAAAGGTTGAGGCCTTCAAAGCTAGACTTGTAGCAAAAGGTTTTCATCAACGACCAGGTGTCGACTATGATGAAGCCTTTTCTCCAGTGGCTATGCTTAAGTCCATCAAGATCCTACTTGCCATTGTTGCATACCATGACTATGAAATCTGGCAGATGGACGTCAAGACCGCTTTTCTAAATGGTGATTTAGAAGAGAGCATGTACATGACACATCCAGAGGTCTTCGTAAACTGTAGAAGCAGCGGAAAGGTGTGCAAGCTGCTTAAATCAATCTACGGATTAAAGTAGGTGCAAACCCGCGGGGGCGCCCCGGCCGTCGATCCGACGCCGGAAACGCGGAAACAAAAACTTTGCAAACTAGCAAACCGGCACCACCGCGCACTTTTCACCCGGATCGGGCCATTAACCTAGCAACTAGCAAACTAAAATACGGGTAGAGAAGTATACCAAGCGATCCGTGTCCTTCGGTCTTCGTCTCCACTCCAATCTCCCGCGGAATCTCCGTCCATCACGTCCTCGTCGGAAAGGCACCACGTAGCCGGGTTCATATACGGGCTCCCGTCTCTTGACCGAGGCAACTCGGGCGCGAAGTTGGCTAGCCGACGCGTCTAAGGGATGCTGTAGAATAGTGTAGTAGCCATGTCTCTTAGGGTATGTGAAGTTGCCATGGTGTGTGGAGGAATTGAGGAAGAGAATGATCAAGAGCAATGAGATATATGAAGCTAGTCTTTTTCAACCATGGAAAAATGAGATGAAGATATAAATTTCCCTCATACAAAAATGAAGCTCTCTCTTCACCCTCAAAGTGTGGCAGGCCCCCTCATCTCCAAAAGAGAGGAGATAATGGAATAAATCAATCCAAGGAGAAAAAGAAAAGATAATGCTAAAAAAGTCACACCAATTTCAACTCACATCGATTCACAAAACCATCACATGAAAAGCAATAGAAAAGACCAAAATAGAATATCATCATGATGCTAGTCCCATCATAAAGCCACAAATGCAAGAAAGCCCCTCACAACTAAGTTAATTGCAAACTTGCAATTAACCCCCTCCAACGAAAAGTCCGGCCGTGAAGGAACAAAGAAAAACCGGCCGGAACGGAATGCAAGCTGGAAACTTCAGAAAACTGATCCCGTAATAAATTACAGGAAAACCCCGCTACTGCAAATACATGCCCGCATTTGTATTCCCACTGAACACAAATGCAAAGAGACAAAACTACACTATCTAATACTAGGATCCGGCTTAAGCCAAAGCCGGCTAGTAAAAAACCGTCCGATCACGATCCGTGCAATCCCGCATGTATCTGATCGAACCCTGCCATATCTCCATACGGCCTCTACAGCGTTTCGCCCGAAACCTGAGTAACTGTGTGTGGTCGACTCTAAAGACTCGTCAATACTATGGCTGTGGATTTAACCACTAGCACGTCAGAGGCATAAGCCAATACGTGACGGGCTACCAGGTATTGACCAAAAGGGACGTCGATGAGCGAACTCATCCTGACACCCTACTGAGCCTGTCAGTGACAATATCCATACAGTCCGGTCCGTTCGTCTATGAGCATCGCATGGCGGGCCTAGGGGGTTGGTAAAAGTCAGACCCCCAAAAGCATTACAAGTCGTGTCGAAGTGTAGCCCAGAACACCCTGAGATACTACTGAAATACCTACCAGCAAATCTCCTGCCTTGGCCAAGGACTTTTCATGTTCTGGCTCTCCTAGACACAGCGCGACCTCACCCCCAATACCGGGAGAGACGAACCCCTGCAGATCCGCTCACTGCCTCCAAGTGGCTCGGGACTGTACCCAACTAAAACCTGTTTGCACGACTCCTTTGAGCCGTGGTAGGGTAGTAATCAAAGCAAAGTGGGAACTCACACCAGTGGCTTGTGAGACCGGCCACCGCCCCTCGTCGGGGTCTCGACTGTATACACTAGTCTACTCTGGGGAATCGATGCCCTGTCTCGAAACTCCCACGACTAGGGACCTTTTAAAGATGTGCTTATAGACTCCAGCTCTCACGTATATGATCGCCCTCATACTGCTGGAAGTCAAGAAAGAATCCTAGGGGCTCTATCAACGTGCAATAGTGACCTGTAAGGTCACCTAAAGCAGTACACGATGATAAAGATAAACCAGATAGCATACTATCATCTTGAGTAAGACTGTCCTACTGGGACAGGTCCTCCTCTCAATCATTGCAATCACGTGCCTGTGATCCAATAATTGACTCTGAGGGCACTATCTCCAACAATCTCCCACTTGCACTCAAGGCTAATTATTGCGATGTCGCATACTCACAGCCCGTGTGATACCGAACACCCAACTCCTCTACTAGTCAGTCTCACAAAGCTCGTTTGTAAAACTATTGCGTTCGAGGAATATCCTCAGTGAGTGGATCCGCTCTGGTGTTTCTTTCTATGTCTCTCTTCTATCTCATGTTCGCGGAGAAAGCCATCTCCCGAAATGAGCAATACCTGTCTTAGAATGTCTGGATGTCTGATGGGACATAGCTCATAAATGAACTCCAAATCCAAACTTCTTAGACTGTATCGTCAACTGAACTCAATCAGTATCCTGCGCCATGCCTTCCCTCAGTATCCTCCTGGACCACCTGTCCAAAATACTGCCCCTCGTCAGAGGGAAAACTATAACTCTGACAGCCACTCTGCCATCCAGGTCACCTTGGAAGCCTGGAATGATAACCGTCTCCTAAAGGAGGCTGCCGTTATCAATTCCCTAGAACATCAACTTATGTTCTAAAACTGCTTCCGATTGTGACGACCAAAGTATAACCGATCGTAGTATAGGAATATTACTTCCTACTCTGTGTATGTCATCAAAAAACAGGACATCACACCCTACTACCTTCTTAACAGATCCATCCCCTATTCTGATGAAGTCAAACTTATGACTGTCACGTCAGAAATAGATGATCTATCTCCGCTATATCTGCTTTAGTCTATAAATAGACATAAGCCTGATGTCCACCAATGCTTCCGCTGCTCCCACTGACTACGACAACCCTCTGGCAGAGTCATATAGACGTGCACTTCTAAAGCCAGTTTAGAACGACGCTATACTCATCCTCCTGCCGGGTCTCACAGTCTGGAACAACAGCAATGGCAAGTCTGGGTAAACAAGAACCTCCCTGCCACCGTCCTTGAGCATACCGAAGTACCTCTCGAGTGCCTGAGGTTACCCACCATATCTGCGGGGTGGCCAATGGAATGTCAAACCAGATTGAATCCTTAGTTTCTTATCAAATCTTCAGTAATCGTTTGCGGTTCTGGAATCACTTCCAGTTCTACCATACTCCCAATACTGTTTTCTGAAAAAATCCATTTTTGATAAAACTGTGGCGAGTCAAGAACAATATCACTATTGATCTTCCAGATGGTAGAAAGTCAACCCTCGTCATAGCCTAGGTCAACCCACAAACAGCCATTACAGAAACGTGCCTTGAGTTATCCAGAGTCTGGTTTTAATCATAAGCCAGACAACTCCCCGTATCTTAACATCGTTAAGATATGAACTGTTCTATATCCAATACAGAAACAGAGGCACTGATTTAATTGAACCAGATTCAAATCATGCAGCTGTCTCCAGTGCAGGTCAAGTAAATGGAAGGGGTCCGATCAGTATTACTCAACTTAGGAATGCTTCCAATTATGAGTAACCTGAAAGAAAAGCAAGTTCTCTTAATCATTACTATCAACTGAATACCATATACAAGTATCTACATCTTCGATCACCTTGAAGAATCCCGATACTTGCAATACCTGGTTCTCTACTCTATTCTTATATCTATAACTTCTCAAAACTTCGACCTTGAATTTCTACGAAACACCTATCTAAGAACTAGAGAAGTTATAAGTAAACCGAATATAGTACGAGGACCAACTCCTCTGTCCTAATGGACAGTGGACAATATACAATACTCTGTATAAGTCCGCTGAGTCTAACAACTCATTCACTGTGTGTCGTAGGTTGAAAACTGTACTTATGGTTAAGAAGAATTACACCGCTGTTCAATGCTCCTTACCTAACCATCCACTGGTATAGGTAAATGTCATAGACATAATTTCAAAAAGGTATGTCTCACTCTATAAAAATAGACGTACAGATATATCAATTTGAAATTGGTGCATAACAACGGATATTCAAAACCAAATACTTGCCAACCGACAAACAACCCAGGTGGCTTCCACAAATATCACCAATTACAACGAATCCCGATATAATGAGGATGATCACCTAATTCCCAATAACTTACTCCCACTCATCATCTGTAAAACCATACAGATGTGAGAACCATACCTGGTAAATGCATACCCTGGAGCAAGTGTCTAATTGGGAAATCAGTTTTCTTTTAACAGTACACAGTGAAACTGAAACATTGAAATGTTTCGATGGGGTATCCTGGTATTCCTAGTAATGCCTCTTCCATTATCCAGATTCACAACTGTAACCGTATAATTCTTTGCCACCTCTCTAAATCCCTTTATTTGTCTTTAGTCATTACCTTCTGTACACCCCTTTAGGCCAAATGGTTTTCTTCCTTCCCTACCGTTTGGCACCAGCCTATGGTTTGGAAGAAGACTATCCAATAAGCATAAAGGGTGTACTGTCCTAATCCTAGGAGCACTCGCAACGCGAGAGAAGGTGAAGATAAAAGACACCTGAATGTACTTTATTCCTATTTCTCCTGAACCAGGATCCATCCCCGAACTGGAACAAGTTCCTTTCGAGTTCGTATATAACCATACGATGGATTATCCAATAAACTGGGATCTTCGTAGTGATACGGAGTGTCCAGGAGAAATACAAAGGTGATTTAGGATTGGCGAAGAAATACTTGGTTTGGTCGTGAATAGCAGTCGCATTTTACATTGCCCTCTTACTAATCCCTTTCTTTGTCTGAACTCAATACCTTCTGTACACCGTTTTAAGCTAATTGGTTTTCTTCATTCCCTACCGGTCGGCTCCTGCCTATGGTTTGGAAGAAGACTATCCAATTTGCGTAATAGGTGTACTATCTCCTAAACCAATGAGTACTCGCAATCTGAGAGAGAAGGTTAAAGGAAAAGACAACTGAATAATCCAATTCGTTTTCTCCAGAACCAGAAACCATCCTCGAATTCCTTCGAGTTTGTATATAACCATACGATGGTTTTGTCCAATGGAAGTGGACATTCGTAGTAATACGGGGTGTCCTGGAGAAAAGGGTAAAAGTAGGAGTGGCAATGAGGTTTGCAACTCTGACAATCCAAAAGCCAGTGTTTAGAAGGTTCGGTCAACTTGGTCACTGAGTCATAGTCTAGGGTTGGGTCAATGGTCGCTGCCAAAGAGAGAGAGAAAAGAAACACTCAGCGTTCACTCTAACCTAGATCAGAATGGTTATCACTTTATCTAATCTGGAAACCTCCCACTGTAACGTCAAATTCTTTCCCAAACCTGAAAGAAGAATTAGCCGGGATCACCCGAGGAGTAAACCAACTCATCAGTGGGAATCGGGATCCAACTATCATCGCATGATAACGTGACGGAATCCGCTCACGCTATCACACTCCAGAAGGTATGCGCATATCTGGCAAGTTTCAGTTCTTTTGAAACTCCCGATGTGGATTTTTACCCCATGCTCTTATGACCTTGACTTTGGCCAACATATCATAAGTCACATGTCAAGTTCTATCCGTCATTATCCAGGTTAATTTGAACCCACCCGTACCTACCCTTGACTTTGGCCAAAATGGCAGTACGACTGTCCCAAACCAACGCATCTATCTATGCTGTATATGAATACCCAACAGCTACCAAACACTGTGCCTTGACTTTGGCCAACATACACAGCTTGAATACTATTGACTATCTATATGAAACGACGGAGGGCTACGAATGGTTTCTGGCGAAAACCTTTAACGTAATGAACTTGATATAGTTGAAGGAACTGATAGCTTTTTAGAAAAATATAGGGACGAAAACCTTTGCTAAAGAGGTCACTCCCGGTGAAGGGATCTCGGCTGTTTCCCCGTAGAATGAGGTGCAGGATATTCCAACTGAATACCACGGTGCAAAGCAAAAGTAATCGGCTATAGTGAAGTTATTGCCCTGACGCAAACTTTTGTCCAAGGGGTCACTCCCGGTGAAGGGATCTCGGCCCTTGCCTCGTCGACTGAGGAGCAGGATATTCCAACTGAATACCACTGTGCAAAACAAAAGAGAACGCCCTTGCAATAACAGCTTTTTGAAAAAGTGTTCCAACAACATCAGAATAGGTTTGTTTATCTTGCATTGATCCGAATCAACGCAGTCCCATCAATTGATCACACCACAAAGAACGAAAATATACTGACGTACGTATATGCCATCCGCATTCGCCACTGAGTCCCGTCATCACCCGTTAGGTTAGCTAACTAACGACAGAGCGGGGACTGGACTAGAGCGGATGCAAAACATATACAACATCTACTAGTATATATATAATATATAATTTTCGCTCAAGGCGTGATAAAATGCAACAACACAGAAATGTATAGCAGCACAGATCAATACAGATATCTGGGATCCCCGGGTTTCACAGAGCCGCTGAAACCCGACGTTCCCCTGGTCGTGTGGATAGCCTGTGCAATAAAATCCTAGACCCCTACGGGCACAGCAAGTTACCCACCAAAACCTGAAGCGAGGCAGCCCCCTTCAGCAACGTGAATGGACCACCCAGCACTTCACGGAATCCGGTAACTTGGGCACCCCTCCTGGGTCAACCTATACCCCCTACGAGTGCGGCGAATAGCCCGCCAATTCTAGAGTAAAGCCCCCTCCGTCTCAATGCCATGAGATGCGGGCTCGTTGCCCTCTAGAACCCAGCTATCCGTGCACCCCTCCGCGGGGTAATCCTAGTACAGAAAGTAAAATATACATACAACGGGTACATCGACCGCAACCTGGTCGTGCCCCAAAAGAATAATACAAATAGGCAGTGACGGCAGTCCACATGTCGGACGCTCGCCCCGCAATATCAAATGTACATATAAAACAGAACTGTACTAATATTGCATCCAGGCTATCCCCCACGACCGATCCGCAACAACACAGCAAAACACAGAACATCAACGTGAATGTCACGTTCGCAAATCCGTCTAAAAGGGCTATAGCAGATAGACAGGATTTACCGATCAAGTGACATTCACGGTCGCAGATATAATGTAAATACTGTGAACTGGCATGTTTAAGATATCCGATCGAATAAATTTGTCAAAGTGGGCCCCAAAGAGTACTGTAGCACTTACAGAAAATCTGGGCCCAAAAAGAATATCCCAAAACCCCCATTCTGAACTCAGGAGCACTCTGAAAAGTTTTGGTCAAATGAGGAGTCAAAAGAGCGGCGGAACCGCGGCCCAAGCAAGGGTTTGGCCGCGGTTCCGCGGTCTTATGGACGTATCAGGTTACCAAATTTTTCCAGTGTTCTTAGAATTCTCAGTACGTGTTTCTGCAACGACCTGAAAAATTTTTGGAGCATGAAAAAATTTCGACAGAAACATGAAGTATTGAAAATGCGGTTTTTGGGGTTTTTGTTCGATCGAGTTTTAAACACACTAGACCAAGCTAGGCTAAGTTAATGGCCTGGCTCTGATACCATTGCAAGCCCGCGGGGGCGCCCCGGCCGTCGATCTGACGCCGGAAACGCGGAAACAAAAACTTTGCAAACTAGCAAACCGGCACCACCGCGCACTTTTCACCCGGATCGGGCCATTAACCTAGCAACTAGCAAACTAAAATACGGGTAAAGAAGTATACCAAGCGATCCGTGTCCTTCGGTCTTCGTCTCCACTCCAATCTCCCGCAGAATCTCCGTCCATCACGTCCTCGTCGGAAAGGCACCACGTAGCCGGGTTCGTATACGGGCTCCCACCTCTTGACCGAGGCAACTCGGGCGCGAAGTTGGCTAGCCGACGCATCTAAGGGATGCTGTAGAATAGTGTAGTAGCCATGTCTCTTAGGGTATGTGAAGTTGCCATGGTTTGTGGAGGAATTGAGGAAGAGAATGATCAAGAGAAATGAGATATATGAAGCTAGTCTTTTTCAACCATGGAAAAATGAGATGAAGATATAAATTTCCCTCATACAAAAATGAAGCTCTCTCTTCTCCCTCAAAGTGTGGCCGGCCCCCTCATCTCCAAAAGAGAGGAGATAATGGAATAAATCAATCCAAGGAGAAAAAGAAAAGATAATGCTAAAAAAGTCACACCAATTTCAACTCACATCCATTCACAAAACCATCACATGAAAAGCAATGGAAAAGACCAAAATAGAATATCATCATGATGCTAGTCCCATCATAAAGCTACAAATGCAAGAAAGCCCCTCACAACTAAGTTAATTGCAAACTTGCAATTAACCCCCTCCAACGAAAAGTCCGGCCGTGAAGGAACAAAGAAAAACCGGCCGGAACGGAATGCAAGCTGGCAACTTCAGAAAACTGATCCCGTAATAAATTACAGGAAAACCCCGCTACTGCAAATACATGCCCGCATTTGTATTCCCACTGAACACAAATGCAAAGAGACAAAACTACACTATCTAATACTAGGATCCGGCTTAAGCCAAAGCCGGCTAGTAAAAAACCGTCCGATCACGATCCGTGCATTACCGCACGTATCTGATCAAACCCTGCCATATCTCCATACGGCCTCTACAGCGTTTCGCCCGAAACCTGAGTAACTGTGTGTGGTCGACTCTAAAGACTCGTCAATACTATGGCTGTGGATTTAACCACTAGCACGTCAGAGGCATAAGCCAATACGTGACGGGCTACCAGGTATTGACCAAAAGGGACGTCGATGAGCGAACTCATCCTGACACCCTACTGAGCCTGTTAGTGACAATATCCGTACAGTCCGGTCCGTTCGTCTATGAGCATCGCATGGCGGGCCTAGGGGGTTGGTAAAAGTCAGACCCCCAAAAGCGTTACAAGTCGTGTCGAAGTGTAGCCCAGAACACCCTGAGATACTACTGGAATACCTACCAGCAAATCTCCTGCCTTGGCCAAGGACTTTTCATGTTCTGGCTCTCCTAGACACAGCGGGACCTCACCCCCAATACCGGGAGAGACGAACCCCTGCAGATCCGCTCACTACCTCCATGTGGCTCGGTACTGTACCCAACTAAAACCTGTTTGCACGACTCCTTTGAGCCATGGTAGGGTGGTAATCAAAGCACAGTGGGAACTCACACGAGACAAATGACGATCTCAGGTCGATGAACTAACCTGTACACATGTCACTAGGGAACTGCTATCTGACGTCTGGTATAAACCCAACTAGCAGGTTCCCGGCGAGTCCTGTCCGGTGTACTCATAACTCAATGAGCACCTGTATACATCTTAGGTGAACCAACTGACACCAGTGGCTTGTGAGACCGGCCACCGCCCCTCGTCGGGGTCTCGACTGTATACACTAGTCTACTCTGGAGAATCGATGCCCTGTCTCGAAACTCCCACGACTAGGGACCTTTTAAAGATGTGCTTATAGACTCCAGCTCTCACGTATATGATCGCCCTCATACTGCTGGAAGTCAAGAAAGAATCCTAGGGGCTCTATCAACGTGCAATAGTGACCTGTAAGGACACCTAAAGCAGTACACGATGATAAAGATAAACCAGATAGCATACTATCATCTTGAGTAAGACTGTCCTACTGGAACATGTCCTCCCCTCAATCATTGCAATCACGTGCCTGTGATCCAATAATTGACTCTGAGGGCACTATCTCCAACAATCTCCCACTTGCACTCAAGGCTAATTATTGCGATGTCGCATACTCACAGCCCGTGTGATACCGAACACCCAACTCCTCTACTAGTCAGTCTCACAAAGCTCGTTTGTAAAACTATTGCGTTCGAGGAATAGCCTCAGTGAGTGGATCCGCTCTGGTGTTTCTTTCTATGTCTCTCTTCTATCTCATGTTCGCGGAGAAAGCCATCTCCCGAAATGAGCAATACCTGTCTTAGAATGTCTGGATGTCTGATGGGACATAGCTCATAAATGAACTCCAAATCCAAACTTCTTAGACTGTATCGTCAACTGAACTCAATCAGTATCCTGCGCCATGCCTTCCCTCAGTATCCTCCTGGACCACCTGTCCAAAATACTGCCCCTCGTCAGAGGGAAAACTATAACTCTGACAGCCACTCTGCCATCCAGGTCACCTTGGAAGCCTGGAATGATAACCGTCTCCTAAAGGAGGCTGCCGTTATCAATTCCCTAGAACATCAACTTATGTTCTAAAACTGCTTCCGATTGTGACGACCAAAGTATAACCGATCGTAGTATAGGAATATTACTTCCTACTCTGTGTATGTCATCAAAAACCAGGACATCACACCCTACTACCTTCTTAACAGATCCATCCCCTATTCTGATGAAGTCAAACCTATGACTGTCACGTCAGAAATAGATGATCTATCTCCGCTATATCTGCTTTAGTCTATAAATAGACATAAGCCTGATGTCCACCAATGCTTCCGCTGCTCCCACTGACTACGACAACCCTCTGGCAGAGTCATATAGACGTGCACTTCTAAAGCCAGTTTAGAACGACGCTATACTCATCCTCCTGCCGGGTCTCACAGTCTGGAACAACAGCAATGGCAAGTCTGGGTAAACAAGAACCTCCCTGCCACCGTCCTTGAGCATACCGAAGTACCTCTCGAGTGCCTGAGGTTACCCACCATATCTGCGGGGTGGCCAATGGAATGTCAAACCAGATTGAATCCTTAGTTTCTTATCAAATCTTCAGTAATCGTTTGCGGTCCTGAAATCACTTCCAGTTCTACCATACTCCTACTACTGTTTTCTGAAAAAATCCATTTTTGATAAAACTGTGGCGAGTCAAGAACAATATCACTATTGATCTTCCAGATGGTAGAAAGTCAACCCTCGTCATAGCCTAGGTCAACCCACAAACAGCCATTACAGAAACGTGCCTTGAGTTATCCAGAGTCTGGTTTTAATCATAAGCCAGACAACTCCCCGTATCTTAACATCGTTAAGATATGAACTGTTCTATATCCAATACAGAAACAGAGGCACTGATTTAATTGAACCAGATTCAAATCATGCAGCTGTCTCCAGTGCATGTCAAGTAAATGGAAGGGGGCCGATCAGTATTACTCAACTTAGGAATGCTTCCAATTATGAGTAACCTGAAAGAGAAGCAAGTTCTCTTAATCATTACTATCAACTGAATACCATATACAAGTATCTACATCTTCGATCACCTTGAAGAATCCCGATACTTGCAATACCTGGTTCTCTACTCTATTCTTATACCTATAACTTCTCAAAACTTCGACCTTGAATTTCTACGAAACACCTATCTAAGAACTAGAGAAGTTATAAGTAAACCGAATATAGTACGAGGACCAACTCCTCTGTCCTAATGGACAGTGGACAATATACAATACTCTGTATAAGTCCGCTGAGTCTAACAACTCATTCACTGTGTGTCGTAGGTTGAAAACTGTACTTATGGTTAAGAAGAATTACACCGCTGTTCAATGCTCCTTACCTAACCATCCACTGGTATAGGTAAATGTCATAGACATAATTTCAAAAAGGTATGTCTCACTCTATAAAAATAGACGTACAGATATATCAATTTGAAATTGGTGCATAACAACGGATATTCAAAACCAAATACTTGCCAACCGACAAACAACCCAGGTGGCTTCCACAAATATCACCAATTACAACGAATCCCGATATAATGAGGATGATCACCTAATTCCCAATAACTTACTCCCACTCATCATCTGTAAAACCATACAGATGTGAGAACCATACCTGGTAAATGCATACCCTGGAGCAAGTGTCTAATTGGGAAATCAGTTTTCTTTTAACAGTACACAGTGAAACTGAAACATTGAAATGTTTCGATGGGGTATCCTGGTATTCCTAGTAATGCCTCTTCCATTATCCAGATTCACAACTGTAACCGTATAATTCTTTGCCACCTCTCTAAATCCCTTTATTTGTCTTTAGTCATTACCTTCTGTACACCCCTTTAGGCCAAATGGTTTTCTTCCTTCCCTACCGTTTGGCACCAGCCTATGGTTTGGAAGAAGACTATCCAATAAGCATAAAGGGTGTACTGTCCTAATCCTAGGAGCACTCGCAACGCGAGAGAAGGTGAAGATAAAAGACACCTGAATGTACTTTATTCCTATTTCTCCTGAATCAGGATCCATCCCCGAACTGGAACAAGTTCCTTTCGAGTTCGTATATAACCATACGATGGATTATCCAATAAACTGGGATCTTCGTAGTGATACGGAGTGTCCAGGAGAAATACAAAGGTGATTTAGGATTGGCGAAGAAATACTTGGTTTGGTCGTGAAAAGCAGTCGCATTTTACATTGCCCTCTTACTAATCCCTTTCTTTGTCTGAACTCAATACCTTCTGTACACCGTTTTAAGGTAATTGGTTTTCTTCATTCCCTACAGGTCGGCTCCTGCCTATGGTTTGGAAGAAGACTATCCAATTTGCGTAATAGGTGTACTATCTCCTAAACCAAGGAGTACTCGCAATCTGAGAGAGAAGGTAAAAGGAAAAGACAACTGAATAATCCAATTCGTTTTCTCCAGAACCAGAAACCATCCTCGAATTCCTTCGAGTTCGTATATAACCATACGATGGTTTTGTCCAATGGAAGTGGACGTTCGTAGTAATACGGGGTGTCCTGGAGAAAAGGGTAAAAGTAGGAGTGGCAATGAGGTTTGCAACTCTGACAATCCAAAAGCCAGTGTTTAGAAGGTTCGGTCAACTTGGTCACTGAGTCATAGTCTAGGGTCGGGTCAATGGTCGCTGCCAAAGAGAGAGAGAAAAGAAACATTCAGCGTTCACTCTAACCTAGATCAGAATGGTTATCACTTTATCTATTCTGGAAACCTCCCACTGTAACGTCAAATTCTTCCCCAAACCTGAAAGAAGAATTAGCCGGGATCACCCGAGGAGTAAACCAACTCATCAGTGGGAATCGGGATCCAACTATCATCGCATGATAACGTGACGGAATCCGCTCACGCTATCACACTCCAGAAGGTATGCGCATATCTGGCAAGTTTCAGTTCTTTTGAAACTCTCGATGTGGATTTTTACCCCATGCTCTTATGACCTTGACTTTGGCCAACATATCATAAGTCACATGTCAAGTTCTACCCGTCATTATCCAGGTTAATTTGAACCCACCCGTACCTACCCTTGACTTTGGCCAAAATGGCAGTACGACTGTCCCAAACCAACGCATCTATCTATGCTGCATATGAATACCCAACAGCTACCAAACACTGTGCCTTGACATTGGCCAACATACACAGCTTGAATACTATTGACTATCTATATGAAACGACGGAGGGCTACGAATGGTTTCTGGCGAAAACCTTTAACGTAATGAACTTGATATCGTTGAAGGAACTGATAGCTTTTTAGAAAAATATAGGGACGAAAACCTTTGCTAAAGAGGTCACTCCCGGTAAAGGGATCTCGGCTCTTTCCCCGTAGAATGAGGTGCAGGATATTCCAACTGAATACCACGGTGCAAAGCAAAAGTAATCGGCTATAGTGAAGTTATTGCCCTGACGCAAACTTTTGTCCAAGGGGTCACTCCCGGTGAAGGGATCTCGGCCCTTGCCTCGTCGACTGAGGAGCAGGATATTCCAACTGAATACCACTGTGCAAAACAAAAGAGAACGCCCTTGCAATAACAGCTTTTTGAAAAAGTGTTCCAACAACATCAGAATAGGTTTGTTTATCTTGCATTGATCCGAATCAACGCAGTCCCATCAATTGATCACACCACAAAGAACGAAAATATACTGACGTACGTATATGCCATCCGCATTCGCCACTGAGTCCCGTCATCACCCGTTAGGTTAGCTAACTAACGACAGAGCGGGGACTGGACTAGCGCGGATGCAAAACATATACAACATCTACTAGTATATATATAATATATAATTTTCGCTCAAGGCGTGATAAAATGCAACAACACAGAAATGTATAGCAGCACAGATCAATACAGATATCTGGGATCCCCGGGTTTCACAGAGCCGCTGAAACCCGACGTTCCCCTGGTCGTGTGGATAGCCTGTGCAATGAAATCTGTAAGTCCATATTGCGACCCCCGGTGCTTACGGGGAGGCGGAAACGGTATAAAAAACAAATTTTTATCGCAAGAGGCAACATGGACTAAACAAGGTCGGGATCGTGTCTAAACTAAACTAGTAAATACGCTAAAGGGAGTTAGCTACTCGGATGAAGGTTATACCTAAACTTGAACTCCTTCTTCTTCAAAACTTGTAGAGGTTGATGGTTCTCTTCTTGTCGCCTTCTTCCGTCGAAGATGGATCCACCTCGAAGGTTCGACCTTTGGGCTCTTCCTCGATCTTTGAGTGAACTAGGGTTTCCGGCTTGCTAAACCTTGAACCTAGAATGAGTAGAGAGTGACTAGGGGTTGCTTTTCTTTTTAAAGAGAAGGATTCTCAACACATGAGAAGGGTTCTCTTTTGCTAGAGGAAGAAGAAGATGAAGTGAGGAGAGAGAAGCTAAATGAGATAAAATGAGCAATCTTTTTTCTTTCTTGCAACCATAATGCCAAAAGAAAAGAATTATCTAAATAATAATAATTCAAAATAAGAATAGTTGATGGCAATTTGGAATGACCACTATCATGCTTCTTTAAATGAAGTGTAAGCATGAATCAAGGAGGATCTTTCAAAGCATGATGGTGGTCAACATTCAACCATGGTCAACAAGTCAACCATGGTCAACAAGTCAACAAAATCTACCATAACATAATTCTCATTTAATTACTATTATTAATAGATAATTTATAAATCCATTAGGGTTTGGAAAATGAAGACTGTCAACTGTGCATACGCACCCGTTCCGAAACCCTAATGAAATACCTCATCCTCCGCCTCAAGCAACTGTGCATACACACCTGCATTCTCGTTCCGAGGAACAAGAATACCAAGATATAAAAGCAACCCCAAAACATATACCAGTATCTGGCTCAAACCAGAGCCTGCCAGTATAATCCGTCCGGACTCCAAACGTGCACAAGTGCGCGGATGAGAACGAACCCTGTCGCAAAACCATGCGACCTCTACTCTGTTTTGCCCAGAGGCGAATACCCTCTGTGTGGGACTCTAAAGACTCGACACTACGCTGGCAGTGGGTTTAACCACAAACCGCAAGCGGCACTAGCTGTGCGTAACGGTCCCCAGGTAGATGCCGACAAGAAGGCTGACGAGGTGAAACCCCATCTGAACTCCTACTGAGTCTGAATGTGACATTCTCCGTACAGTCCAGTCTGTTCGTCTGATACATCGCATGTCGGGCCTAGGGGGCGGTAAAACGTCAGTCCCCCAATAGCGGTACAAGTCGTGTCGGAGTGAAGCCCAAAACACCCTGAGATAACACTGGAAACCTACCAGTATATCTCGCTTGCCCTGGCCAGGGACTACTTGTGTAATGGCTCTCCTAGACACAGCGCGATGTCAACCCCCAATACCGGGAGAGACAAATCCTGTCTAACCGGCACTGCCTCCAAGTGCTTCGGGACTGCACCCAACCACTACCTGTTTGCACGACTCCTTTGAGTCGTGGTAGGGTAGTGATCAAAGTGCAGTGGGAACACACTCGAGGCGAAGTGCCAGTGTCAAGTCAGCGGACTAAGCTGTACTCATGTCACCTGGGAACTGATAACTGACGATAGGTATAATACCAACCTGTCAGTTCCCGACGAGTCCTGTCCAGTGTACTCGTAACCCAACGAGCACCCGTATACTATCTCCAGTACGACGTACTGATGGCTGTGGGACAGACCATCTCCCACACTGGGATGAGAAGCGCATACGCTAGTCTACTCCGGAGTATCGATGCCCTGTCTCGATAGTCCTACGACTAGGGACCTGTATAAGGATGTGCCTATAGATTACCCAGCCCCCACTAGTGTGACTGCCATCACAACGCTGGTAATCAAGCAAAGATCCTAAGGGCTCCACTAATGCGTATAAGTGATATACTGAAATAAACACAAGTACACATTGAAGTAGAAACAAACCAAGTAGCATACTACAATATTGAGCAAGATTGTTTATACAAGGTGAATATCCCAAGCTTCCATTAAGTAATATACAAACTAGTATGATACAGTAATGGCCTCTAGGGCATATACACTAACAATCTCCCACTTGCACTAAGGCCATGAACTGGCGTACCGAAGACCTATCATCTCGATCAGCCGATCGAACTGAGTCTGGGGTAAGGCCTTGGTGAATGGATCTGCAGTGTTCTCTTCTGAAGCAACCCTCCGAACCTCGATCTCCTTGCGATCCACGATCTCCCTGATCAGGTGATACCGCCTCAAGATGTGCCTGGATCTCTGATGGGACCTGGGTTCCTTTGCTAAAGCTATAGCCCCGTTGTTGTCGCAATACAGAGGTACTGGGTCAACAATGGACGGAACCACCTGAAGTTCTTTTAAGAACTTCCTTATCCAGACAGCTTCTTTTGCGGCATCAGATGCAGCGATGTATTCCGCTTCCATAGTCGAGTCTGCAACGGTTTCCTGTTTGGAACTCTTCCAACACACCGCCCCTCCATTGAGGGTAAAGACAAAACCCGACATGGACTTGGAATCATCCTTGTCACTCTGGAAGCTGGAGTCAGCAAAGGCCTCGATCTGGAGGTCTTTTCCGCCATACACCAAGAACATCTCCTTAGTCCTCCTCAGGTACTTGAGAATATTCTTTACTGCTATCCAGTGTTTCTCCCCAGGGTTTGACTGATACCGGCTTACTACACTCAGTGCATAAGCTACATCCGGTCTGGTACACAACATCGCATACATTATAGAGCCTACCGCAGAAGCGTAGGGTATAATAGACATGCGATCCCTCTCCAAATCAGTCTTGGGAGACATCTCTTTAGAGAGGGTGATCCCGTGACAAGCCGGTAGGTTACCGCGCTTGGAATCTTCCATACTGAATCTTTTCAGTACGGTGTCGATGTACCTGGACTGTGAAAGTCCTAATATCCTCTTGGATCTATCACGATGGATCCGGATCCCCAGGATGTAAGAGGCATCACCCAGGTCTTTCATGGAGAACCTGTGTGACAAGAAACCTTTGACAGATTGTAGCATAGGAATGTCATTTCCTATTAAGAGAATGTCATCCACGTATAAAACAAGGAATACTACAGTTCTCGCTACAAATCTACTATAGATGCATGGTTCATCTGGATTTTTGATAAAGTCAAATTCCTTGACCGTCTCATCAAAACAGATGTTCCAACTCCGCGATGCCTGCTTTAGTCCATAGATGGACTTAAGCAACTTGCACACCTTTCCGCTGCTCCCACTCTGAATGAAACCCTCTGGCTGATCCATATAGACACACTCCTCTAAATTTCCATTTAGAAAAGCGGTTTTTACGTCCATCTGCCAAATCTCATAATCGTGGAAGGAAGCAATGGCAAGAAGGATCCGAATGGATTTCAGCATAGCCACTGGAGAAAAGGTTTCGTCATAGTCCAAGCCAGGTCTTTGACGGAAACCCTTTGCTACAAGTCTAGCTTTATAGGTCTCAACCTGTCCATCTACACCAATCTTCCTTTTGAAGATCCACTTGCATCCTACGGGTTTTACCCCGTCTGGAGCAATGTCCAACGTCCATACTTTGTTGGTGTACATGGACTCCATTTCGGTCCGCATTGCATCCAGACATTTTACCGAGTCAACGCTCTGAACGGCCTGTTGGAAGCTAGTAGGCTCGTCATAATCTATGACGCAATCCTCTCTATCCCCGTCTATGAGAAAACCGTAGTATCTCTCGGGCGGATGAGACTGCCTACTACTTCTGCGGAGCTGTGTAGGAATGTCCTGTTCATTTGAACCCTCTGGTTCCACTAAGCTTTCAGTAATAGTCTGTGGTTCTGGAATTTCTTCCAGCTCTACTGCGTTCCCACTTAATTCTTTTTCTAAGAACTGATGTTCTAGAAAGTGGGCATGATGAGAAACAAGAACTTTTTGTTCCTCTTCGTAGTAGAAGAGATATCCCTTGGAATTCTTTAGATATCCCACAAACTTACACAGTACTGAGCGCGCCTCGAGCTTGTCCGCATGCTGCTTTTTAACAAAAGCTGGACTTCCCCAAGTCTTAATGTGACTGAGATGGGGTCTCTTCCCACACCACATCTCATATGGTGTAGTAGGCACAGTCTTAGTAGGAACTCGGTTCAAAAGGTACGCAGCTGATTCTAGTGCATACCCCCAGAATGATCGCGGTAACTCAGCATTACTCATCATGGACCGTACCATATCCAATAGGGTTCGGTTCCGTCTCTCCGATACACCGTTGTGTTGCGGAGTGTATGGAGGAGTAAGCTGAGAGAGAATCCCGTTCTCTTTTAAATAATTCAGGAACTCGGCACTTAAGTATTCTCCACCTCGATCCGATCTTAGAATCTTGATACTTTTGCCGGTTTGTTTTTCTACTTCATTCTTATATTCCTGGAATTTTTCAAAAGCTTCGGACTTATGTTTCATTAAGAAGACATAACCGTATCTTGAAAAATCATCCGTAAAAGTAATGAAGTAAGAATAACCGCTTCGCGCATGTGTAGACATTGGACCGCACACGTCGCTGTGTACGAGTCCCAAGAGCTCGCTCGCTCTTACTCCGTGTCCAGTGAACGGAGTCTTTGTCATCTTTCCTTTGAGACAGGATTGACAAGTGGCATACGATTGATATTCGAACGGATCCAAATATCCTTCTGTATGTAACTTAGTCAACCTTCTCTCATTGATGTGACCTAGTCTACAATGCCATAAGAAAGTCTGATTGATATCTGGAGACTTTCTTTTGTGTGTATTCTGGACATTGAAAATCTGTGGTTGGTTTAATACGTATATACCATTGCTCAGTGTACCTGACCTAATCAGAACTTGATTAAGGTGAATGTTTACAACATTACTTACAAACGCAAATTCATAACCTTCTTTAGAAACCAAAGATACAGAAATGATATTACAAGTTGCGTTGGGTACAAAAAAGCAATTACGCAAAACCAAAACATGCCCATCTGACATTCCCAGGTGATAGTCCCCCACGGCTTTAGCATCCATGCTAGCTCCGTTCGCAACTCTGAGGGTCATGTCACCTTCCTTCAAAAACCTACGGTTTCTCAACGCCTGCAAAGAATTACAGATATGAGATCCTGATCCGGTATCCAATACCCAGGAAGTAGAGTTTATAGAAAGACAGTTTTCAATAACATACACACCTGAAGCTGAAGCCGCAACCTGCTTCAGTTCCTGTGTCCTGGCTTTCCAAGCCCTGCAATCTTTCTTCCAGTGTCCACTCTTGTGACAATAGAAGCATTCCTCTTTACCCACAAGCTTCCCCGCTATCATTGTTGCCTTTTCCTTTCCCTTCGTACCCACTTTACTAACACCGCCTCTTGGTTTGGCGGGGGCTTTCTTCCTCTTTCCCTTGGCTTTCGCCTTGGACCTAGAGGAAGAAGATCCTCCTACAAACAAAGCGGGTGTATCCCTACCCTTCTGTAGGGTGCCCTCTGTGCTCCTCAGCAGGTTGAGGAGTTCTGAAAGTTCAACTTCCTTTTCTTGCAAGTTGAAATTCAGTATGAACTGGGCGTAAGTGGATGGAAGGGACTGGAGAATTAAATCTGTATAGAGTTCACTATCCAACGTGGTCCCAAGTTCTGCGAGCTCCTCAGTGTAGCCAATCATCTTAAGCACGTGATCCGCTACCGATGATCCGACGGCCAACTTTGTCGAAAACAACTTCTTCGACACTTCGTATCTTGCGATACGAGACTGCTCTCCATACAGTTCTTTTGTATGGAGAAATATGGACTCGAGGTCCATATTCTCATGCCTCCTCTGATGTTCGTTGTCCATAGAGGCAAGCACGAGGCACCTGGCCTTCGCGCAATCAATCTCCCAAGTCTTACGGATTTCCTTATCCGCGACGGTGGAGGTGGGACCTGGGACGGGGGGAGCTTTGGTGGTAAGAAGATACCCCAGCTTGTCGTAAGTGATTGCCAATTTGACATTCCTGAGCCAATCTTTGTAGTTTGGCCCTGTCAGTATGTTTTTATCTAGAAGTAACTTAAGTCCAGTCATTTCGATTTGGTCGCTGCAGGGGGAGAGAAGAAACACTTAGCACGATGCTCTTGCAAGTTTAGAATGGTTTTTAATTTGTCTAAACAGGATGGCTCCCACTGTCTCTCGAATCCCTCCTCAAACCACAAAGGAAGAATTAGCCGGGATCAATCCCACCGTACAATACTTGCTTAACCGTTCAGCCAGGCCAGTGTCGGTACTTCGAGGGAGGTTTTCCAACGCTTTCGCGAAGTTCCTTAATTTAAGAACCTCTTTTCCCTGGGGGCGTAGCCCCGCTAACACCTTTCTAAGCACCTACTAGGTTTATAGCATTGATCGTTTAGTGAGAAATTTCCCTAGGAGTAGCATATACTCACAGTAGGATCGGGATCCAAATATCATCGCGTGACGAAAATGAAGGAATCCTACCATAATCATCACACTCCAAATGGTATGCAAATCTAGCAAGTTTCAGTACTTATGAAACTCCCGATGTAGATTTTTGCCCCATGTTCTTATGACCTTGACTTTGGCCAAAATATCATAAGTCACATGTCAAGTTCTACCCGTCATTTTCCAGGTTAATTTGGATCCATCCGTACATACCCTTGACTTTGGCCAAAATGGCAGCACGACTGTCCCAAACCAACGCATCTATCTATGCTACACATGAACACCCAATAGCTACCAATCACTGTGCCTTGACTTTGGCCAAAATACACAGCTTGAATACTATTGCCTATTCATGCGAAACAACGGAGGGCTACGAATGGTTTTGGTAAAACCGTGAACGTAGTGAACTTGATATAATCGATGGAACGAGATAGCTTTTAGAAGGAGTGGCTCAAGCTCCGCATTTAAAAGTTAGTTTTGAAAAGAACCGAGTGGTTTTTCGAAAGTGTTCCAACGATTTTAACTTGGTTTATTATCTTGCATTAGTTCTTTTAATGCGTGATATTCTTGCATTAGTTCTTTTAATGCGTCCCATCATTTAATCCTACCATTGCAGAAAACAACCAAAATATGACGTACGCTTATGCCATTCGCATTCGCCACGGGATCCCGTCATCACTCGTTAGGTTACTTAACTAACGACAGAGCGGGGGCTGGGCTAGCGCGGCTGTAAAACATAAGCAACGCCTAAATAGAAAGCAATGATAGACATTACAGATCACAGATGAATACATTGGATATACTAGCAATCCGCAATCCTTTCGAGCCTGCAACGAAAAGCGGATTACACGGTCGCGGTGAATAGCAAATACCCCACCCAAGACCCCTACGGGTGCGGCAAACTACCCGCCAAGTACTCGGCAGTTTGTGCACCCCTCCATGGGTCTATCCTAGGAGCAAAAACAGTAAAAAGAATTATACAATGACGGCTACAACCCCGACCCGGTTGTGCGGCCAAACAAATAATATTATTACATCAATTTACATTTACAATGAATGAAAGAAAAACAAAAGCTCATCTCACATCCACCCCGGCTATTCACCCGCGACAGTCCAACACATTCATATACACAATCCAATATCAAACACAGATCATGTATAACCCCGACTAATCGACTTATAGCGATTAGCCGACGTTCAATACATGCAAGCAACACAGATATAACCAACATAGCCAAAGTGTAGCGAAGTTCGAAAAAAATACGGATTTATAGGACCCCAAAAGTAAATTTCTGTTCTGGAAAATCTGGGCACATATAACATATTTGAAAAATCCCAAAACCCTACCAGAAGAACACTGCACAAAACACGATCTCATGAAGTGCCCAAACGGCGGCGGATCCGCGGCCTGATGAACAGGTGAGGCCGCGGATGGGCGGCGCTTTGAAGGAATCATGCTATCGTTTTTGGTGGGTGTTCTTAGAAAACCCTGACCCGATTTTTGGAGTATAAAGTTTTTCATTTAGAGCAGAAAAAATTTCAACAGAAACTTAGGGTTTTGGTTTTTCCGGTTTAGCGATTTTTCGGTTTCGAACTTCCATACACTTCGCTACCAAGCTAGTTTAAGTTTAGTTAGGCTCTGATACCACTGTAAGTCCATATTGCGACCCCCGGTGCTTACGGGGAGGCGGAAACGGTATAAAAAACAAATTTTTATCGCAAGAGGCAACATGGACTAAACAAGGTCGGGATCGTGTCTAAACTAAACTAGCAAATACGCTAAAGGGAGTTAGCTACTCGGATGAAGGTTATACCTAAACTTGAACTCCTTCTTCTTCAAAACTTGTAGAGGTTGATGGTTCTCTTCTTGTCGCCTTCTTCCGTCGAAGATGGATCCACCTCGAAGGTTCGACCTTTGGGCTCTTCCTCGATCTTTGAGTGAACTAGGGTTTCCGGCTTGCTAAACCTTGAACCTAGAATGAGTAGAGAGTGACTAGGGGTTGCTTTTCTTTTTAAAGAGAAGGATTCTCAACACATGAGAAGGGTTCTCTTTTGCTAGAGGAAGAAGAAGATGAAGTGAGGAGAGAGAAGCTAAAATGAGATAAAATGAGCAATCTTTTTTCTTTCTTGCAACCATAATGCCAAAAGAAAAGAATTATCTAAATAATAATAATTCAAAATAAGAATAGTTGATGGCAATTTGGAATGACCACTATCATGCTTCTTTAAATGAAGTGTAAGCATGAATGAAGGAGGATCTTTCAAAGCATGATGGTGGTCAACATTCAACCATGGTCAACAAGTCAACCATGGTCAACAAGTCAACAAAATCAACCATAACATAATTCTCATTTAATTACTATTATTAATAGATAATTTATAAATCCATTAGGGTTTGGAAAATGAAGACTGTCAACTGTGCATACGCACCCGTTCCGAAACCCTAATGAAATACCTCATCCTCCGCCTCAAGCAACTGTGCATACACACCTGCATTCTCGTTCCGAGGAACAAGAATACCAAGATATAAAAGCAACCCCAAAACATATACCAGTATCTGGCTCAAACCAGAGCCTGCCAGTATAATCCGTCCGGACTCCAAACGTGCACAAGTGCGCGGATGAGAACGAACCCTGTCGCAAAACCATGCGACCTCTACTCTGTTTTGCCCAGAGGCGAATACCCTCTGTGTGGGACTCTAAAGACTCGACACTACGCTGGCAGTGGGTTTAACCACAGACCGCAAGCGGCACTAGCTGTGCGTAACGGTCCCCAGGTAGATGCCGACAAGAAGGCTGACGAGGTGAAACCCCATCTGAACTCCTACTGAGTCTGAATGTGACATTCTCCGTACAGTCCGGTCTGTTCGTCTGATACATCGCATGTCGGGCCTAGGGGGCGGTAAAACATCAGTCCCCCAATAGCGGTACAAGTCGTGTCGGAGTGAAGCCCAAAACACCCTGAGATAACACTGGAAACCTACCAGTATATCTCGCTTGCCCTGGCCAGGGACTACTTGTGTAATGGCTCTCCTAGACACAGCGCGATGTCAACCCCCAATACCGGGAGAGACGAATCCTGTCTAACCGGCACTGCCTCCAAGTGCTTCGGGACTGCACCCAACCACTACCTGTTTGCATGACTCCTTTGAGTCGTGGTAGGGTAGTGATCAAAGTGCAGTGGGAACACACTCGAGGCGAAGTGCCAGTGTCAAGTCAGCGGACTAAGCTGTACTCATGTCACCTGGGAACTGATAACTGACGATAGGTATAATACCAACCTGTCAGTTCCCGACGAGTCCTGTCCAGTGTACTCGTAACCCAACGAGCACCCGTATACTATCTCCAGTACGACGTACTGATGGCTGTGGGACAGACCATCTCCCACACTGGGATGAGAAGTGCATACGCTAGTCTACTCCGGAGTATCGATGCCCTGTCTCGATAGTCCTACGACTAGGGACCTGTATAAGGATGTGCCTATAGATTACCCAGCCCCCACTAGTGTGACTGCTATCACAACGCTGGTAATCAAGCAAAGATCCTAAGGGCTCCACTAATGCGTATAAGTGATATACTGAAATAAACACAAGTACACATTGAAGTAGAAACAAACCAAGTAGCATACTACTATATTGAGCAAGATTGTTTATACAAGGTGAATATCCCAAGCTTCCATTAAGTAATATACAAACTAGTATGATACAGTAATGGCCTCTAGGGCATATACACTAACAAAATCCTAGACCCCTACGGGCACAGCAAGTTACCCACCAAAACCTGAAGCGAGGCAGCCCCCTTCAGCAACGTGAATGGACCACCCAGCACTTCAAGGAATTCGGTAACTTGGGCACCCCTCCTGGGTCAACCTATACCCCCTACGAGTGCGGCGAATAGCCCGTCAATTCTAGAGTAAAGCCCCCTCCGTCTCAATGCCATGAGATGCGGGCTCGTTGCCCTCTAGAACCCAGCTATCCGTGCACCCCTCCGCGGGGTAATCCTAGTACAGAAAGTAAAATATACATACAACGGGTACATCGACCGCAACCTGGTCGTGCCCCAAAAGAATAATACAAATAGGCAGTGACGGCAGTCCACATGTCGGACGCTCGCCCCGCAATATCAAATGTACATATAAAACAGAACTGTACTAATATTGCATCCAGGCTATCCCCCACGACCGATCCGCAACAACACAGCAAAACACAGAACATCAACGTGAATGTCACGTTCGCAAATCCGTCTAAAAGGGCTATAGAAGATAGACAGGATTTACCGATCAAGTGACATTCACGGTCGCAGATATAATGTAAATACTGTGAACTGGCATGTTTAAGATATCCGATCGAATAAATTTGTCAAAGTGGGCCCCAAAGAGTACTGTAGCACTTACAGAAAATCTGGGCCCAAAAAGAATATCCCAAAACCCCCATTCTGAACTCAGGAGCACTCTGAAATTTTTTTGTCAAATGAGGAGTCAAAAGAGCGGCGGAACCGCGGCCCAAGCATGGGTTTGGCCGCGGTTCCGCGGTCTTATGGACGTATCAGGTTACCAAATTTTTCCAGTGTTCTTAGAATTCTCAGTACGTGTTTCTGCAACGACCTGAAAAATTTTTGGAGCTTGAAAAAATTTCGACAGAAACATGAAGTATTGAAAATGCGGTTTTTGGGGTTTTTGTTCGATCGAGTTTTAAACACACTAGACCAAGCTTGGCTAAGTTAATGGCCTGGCTCTGATACCATTGCAAGCCCGCGGGGGTGCCCTGGCCGTCGATCCGACGCCGGAAACGTGGAAACAAAAACTTTGCAAACTAGCAAACCGGCACCACCGCGCACTTTTCACCCGGATCGAGCCATTAACCTAGCAACTAGCAAACTAAAATACGGGTAGAGAAGTATACCAAGCGATCCGTGTCCTTCGGTCTTCGTCTCCACTCCAATCTCCCGCGGAATCTCCGTCCATCACGTCCTCGTCGGAAAGGCACCACGTAGCCGGGTTCGTATACGGGCTCCCACCTCTTGACCGAGGCAACTCGGGCGCGAAGTTGGATAGCCGACGCGTCTAAGGGATGCTGTAGAATAGTGTAGTAGCCATGTCTCTTAGGGTATGTGAAGTTGCCATGGTGTGTGGAGGAATTGAGGAAGAGAATGATCAAGAGCAATGAGATATATGAAGCTAGTCTTTTTCAACCATGGAAAAATGAGATGAAGATATAAATTTCCCTCATAAAAAAATGAAGCTCTCTCTTCTCCCTCAAAGTGTGGCCGGCCCCCTCATCTCCAAAAGAGAGGAGATAATGGAATAAATTAATCCAAGGAGAAAAAGAAAAGATAATGCTAAAAAAGTCACACCAATTTTAACTCACATCCATTCACAAAACCATCACATGAAAAGCAATGGAAAAGACCAAAATAGAATATCATCATGATGCTAGTCCTATCATAAAGCCACAAATGCAAGAAAGCCCCTCACAACTAAGTTAATTGCAAGCTTGCAATTAACCCCCTCCAACGAAAAGTCCGGCCGCGAAGGAACAAAGAAAAACCGGCCGGAACGGAATGCAAGCTGGCAACTTCAGAAAACTGATCCCGTAATAAATTACAGGAAAACCCCGCTACAGCAAATACATGCTCACATTTGTATTCCCACTGAACACAAATGCAAAGAGACAAAACTACACTATCTAATACTAGGATCCGGCTTAAGCCAAAGCCGGCTAGTAAAAAACCGTCCGATCACGATCCGTGCAATACCGCACGTATCTGATCGAATCCTGCCATATCTCCATACGGCCTCTACAGCGTTTCGCCCGAAACCTGAGTAACTGTGTGTGGTGGACTCTAAAGACTCGTCAATACTATGGCTATGGATTTAACCACTAGCACGTCAGAGGTATAAGCCAATACGTGACGGGCTACTAGGTATTGACCAAAAGGGACGTCGATGAGCGAACTCATCCTGACACCCTACTGAGCCTGTCAGTGACAATATCCGTACAGTCCGGTCCGTTCGTCTATCACTAGTAAAATAGGGGGTTGCCCCTACGGATGGAATTATCCGTTGGGGCAGATTTTACTTGGCCCTACGGATTACTCCGTAGGGCTAAAGGGTTGCCCCTACGGGCACTGACGTTCAAGAATTAAAAAATTAATTCTTAATTTGGTATTTGCCCCTACGGTGGCGCAAACAAAGGACCTACGGGTATATCCGTAGGGACAAGTAAATATCGATTTATTAAGACCCCCGACCGATCGCCTACGCTCACTTTCTCTCTCTCTCTCTCGATCTGGCGCGAGAAAAATCCCCAAATCGCCACGCCGTCGTCGCCACCGTCGTTCTCCTCGTCGCCACCGCCGTTCTCCTCGTCGCCACCGCCGGTTTCCTCGCCACCGCAGTTCTCGTCGCCACCGCAGTTCTCGTCGCCCCAGCCCCAGCAGCAGCCGTTCAGGTGAGTAAATCTCGAGGTAAATTAAAAAAATTTTGGATTATTTTGGGCTTAGGGTTCATGGCTGGGTCTGGGGTTGCGCGCGAGTTGGGGTTGGGCAGGGGTCGCGGTCGCGGTCGCGGTCGGGGTCGCGGTCGGGGTCGGGTTAGGGTTGGGGTTCGGCTGCTGCTGGGGTGGGGCTGGGGTTAGGGTTTGCCTTAGGGTTGGTGTTGGGGTTTATCTGGTCGCGGTCGCGGTCGGGGTCGGGGTCAGGGTAGGGTTAGGGTTGGGGTTCGGCTGCTGCTGGGGTGGGGCTGGGGTTAGGGTTTGCCTTAGGGTTGGTGTTGGGGTTTAGCTGGCCACGCTGGGGTTAGGGTTGGGCTGGGGCTGGGGGCTGGGGCTGGGGCTGGGCCACGCGGGGTTTTGGGATCTTTGTAATTTGCTTGCTCTGTTTGGGGTTTCAGTTGATCCTCATTAAAAAATTGGTGATTGATCTCTTCAATTATATTATTATCTGTATTTAAAATTTTTGTGAAGCCTTCAGAGTTTGGAAAAATCTAGAATTACCGTTGAAATTCTGGCAACATTCAAAAACTGTGTATATGATGTGTGTGTGTATGCATGTATATACATTTGAAATTTATCTTTCTTCTATGATATAAAACGGTTAAACCGAAGAAAATTACTGGGGGAATTTTTGCTAAAATGTCTTGAGAGGGGGTTCAAGTGATGGGATAATTTCATTTGGTAATCTTTTACTTAATTTACATCTCTTATTTTTTCATGCAAAAATCTGAATAGGTTTCTTGCAATTTTGCCTATCGATCAATTATTATATTTATTTCTATTTTTTGTGGATGATTTGGCTTCAATTGAATGGAGGCGATGATGGCTTGCCCTCAAGCTTCCACTTTTATGAGCTTTATAGTTATGAGATTGGCGAGGCAAGCTGGTTTGTAGCCATCTTATTTCTTTTCCTAAATTCAAATCCAAATATAAACTGTCTGATTGAGAGAGAGAGAGTATGGGAGATTATGTATTATTCAATGTGTTTGGAAGCTGGCATGTTCTGAGCGTCATCTCTGCATGAAAGCTATGGTTTTGCAAAGGGTTTGCCCTAACTATTTTCTGTGGGGAAGCTGAAGGCCTGAAGCTTCATCAAACTCAGGATTGGATTCTGGTCGGGTATTGTAAATTCTTGTGAAAGTTCCGTTCAAGATTTGTTCAGAGCTTGCATAACATCCTTTTCATCTTTATGAGATCTTTATGCAGTCATTTTTTTGGGTTTATATATTTCTCGAGCCCGTTTGACTTTGGACTTAGGATAACACCACATCTCTTTCTTATTTTGATTCCTAAGCTGGCATATCTGAGGCTCGTATTCCAGTATCGTTGCTGGAAAAGCTAGGGTTGCGAACATTTTTGCAACGATAATTTCTGTATGACAGCTTAACCACACATAAAACTTAAACAATCTTGAAGCACTGCAGTTTTTCACTAAACTACCTAAAAGTTTTTATATTGCTGCAAGCTTCCTTAAAGTGCTGCATCTAAGTGTATTTTAGTGGGAAAACCCTTGAAAGCCAAACTTCATGGGGTTTGCTGTTTGCCTTCTCTGTAGCTAGTTTGAGGTTTATTTAGTTTTGGATTTGTTTTGCAACACTCTCTGAGTTCCAAATCAACAAAAAGCTGAATGTTGAATCCCAAGCAAGAAGCAGCCAAACTGGCCCTAAAGTAATCCTGAGTGATGATAATTTTCCAGGGAGTTTAAAATTTATAGAAATGGCGAGGCAACATTGGATTGTCTGCAAGTATTCAAGCAACCTGTTTGCAGCCATCATGCTATTTGTGATCCCAGTATAAAACTCAAACATGCCTCTTAGTTAGTTTACTTTAATTTGTTATTTATGTGTGTGTGTCAACATTGGATTGTCCCAAGTATAAAACCAAACCCACAAAACATCAAAACTGTCTCCGACAATCTTATGGTCATTAGACATAAGATTTATGCATATAGGTAACATCTGCCAATATGCCATATCCAGACCGCAATCTATTTTTGGTCGATGAATGCTATTGCAATGTAGGATGATCAGTTCTATCAATCTTGATCTCAATGGTTTAAAATCATGTTACACATACAACACGAATGCACAACAAACGCATAATTAGAGAGCGACTCAAGATATTCAGGTTAAAACCAATATATGATACTCGATGATAATATGAAACCTTCATATTCCCATCGATACCAATATACGCCTCGATATCTTTCCCTCTCGTTCCCAAAATTTTCTCTCGTTCCCGCGTCTCCAATTTTCTCTTCGTCGCCACCGCGCGCCCTCCGTTCTCAGCCAGCCACCGCCCTCGTTCTTCCTCGTCGAGTTCCTCATCGCCGATATTTGTGCCTACATTGATGCCTCAAGCAACGAATCAAATGATGTGGATCACAAACTAATTAAATAAATCGAAACACACATATATAGAATACAACTCATACATGGGTATCCTCAAATCTAACTTTCATTGAATTTGCACGCGCACTTAAAATAACAACTTTTATACTAAAAAAATTATGTATGCCATTACTTAGTAGTTTATGGTTTTAAGACGCAAAAACCATTTGAGAAATACTTTTCCTACCCACTATTAATCCATATTCTCAATATAGTCATTGAATTTGCACGCGCACATAATAAGAAGGAGAAGACAGTAATGTGGCAGAAGGAGAAGACAGTAATGTGGCGGAAGAAGAAAAAAATGACATTTCTCGTTCTCTGTTTCAGCATCAATCTTCTGATATGAACTAATGATGGCTTTCACATAGGCTTTTCCCATTAGAGACTTCTTAGTGTCCAATGGAAAGCATACATCAGATTTGTGCAGGTCGAGTTCTTCTATGACTTTTAAGAGTCTCAACTGATTCTGTAAATTACACCCTAGTTGGGTGATACTTTTACCACTTCTCACTGCAGGTGCGCTCTCTAATATCCATTTTGAATATCGATACTTATATTCAAAATGGATATTAGAGATCGCACCTGCAGTGAGAAGTGGTAAAAGTACTACCCAACTAGAGTGTAATTTACAGAATCAGTTGAGACTCTTAAAAGTCATAGAAGAACCCGACCTGCACAAATCTGATGTATGCTTTCCATTGGACACTAAGAAGTCTCTAAAGGGAAAAGCCTATGTGAAAGCCATCATTAGTTCATATCAGAAGATTGATGCTGAAACAGAGAACGAGAAATGTCATTTTTTTCTTCTTCCGCCACATTACTGTCTTCTCCTTCTTCCACATTACTGTATTCTCCTTCTTATGATGTTCGCGTGCAAATTCAATGACTATATTGAGAATATGGATTAATAGTGGGTAGGAAAAGTATTTCTCAAATGGCTTTTGCGTCTTAAAACCATAAACTACTAAGTAATGGCATACATAATTTTTTTAGTATAAAGGTTGTTATTTTAAGTTTTCCCTTATAGAGATATGATCTAACTGCATCTATCAACTATAAGTGTGCAGAAAATTATGATAAGAAAGGGTCGTAGCCATGCATAACCTTGAATCTACATACCAAATCATGCAAAAGCATGCACTTATTGTCACCTTGCCTTAGAATATAAAATATCTTGGAAGACTATAAGCGAGCATTTAAATCTTGATAGCTTTTGACTTCAACATATATTTTTCTCAAGTACCATGAAATATACTTGCTCCGTATAAACCGTTTTCAGGAAGATGGATTAATAATGACAAATTATCCATTATGGCTCACTAGGTTAGCATTTTCTCTTCTATTGACCATCTTTCTAATCTGCTTGGTAAATTTATTCGGAACCGGCTGCGAATCATTAAAAGACATGCATAAGAAAGAAAACTAAAATATAGATATATAGCATACCGATACATCGAAACTTCATAGTTGCGATGGCAATCCAGAGATATTTATTTCTACACACGTGGTGCGTGCGAATGCGTCAGGCATCATGGACAAATATTTCAGAACATGGAAAGTATTATTCGTATAAAGTAATTAAAACTTTTAAACACCTTGGGTAGATATTTTCTTAGTTGATGCAATCATATCATGAGAACTAAATTTAAGCTATTATACATATGCTTATGTATTTTTCTAATCTAATATATCTCGCACACAGAGAGAGAGAGAGAGGGGGAGAACACCAGGTAGATAGAGAAATCAGGTAGCAGGATCCTGAAGAAATGGAGTCTATAGTATTGCTCATCATCATCATCCGTGATCCCTTTGAAAAAATATTATCAAAGGGATCATGGATGATGATGATGAGCAATGCTATGGACTCTATTTCTTCAGTATCCTGCTACCTGATTTCTTTACCTACCAGGTGTTCTCTCTCTCTCTCTCTGTGTGTGTGTGTGATATTTTAGGTTAGAAAAATACATATGCATATGTATAATAGCTTAAATTTAATCCTCATGATATGATTGCATCACCTAAGAAAATATCTACCCAAGGTGTTTAAAAGTTTTAATTAATTTATACGAATAATACTTTCCATGTTCTGAAATATTTGTCCATGATGCCTGACGCATTCGCACGCGCACCACGTGTGTAGAAATAAATATCTCTGGATTGCCATCGCAACTATGAAGTTTCGATGTATCGGTATGCTATATATCTGTATTTCAGTTTTCTTTCTTATGCATGTCTTTTAATGATTCGCAGCCGGTTCCGAATAAATTTACCAAGCAGATTAGAAAGATGGTCAATAGAAGAGAAAATGCTAACCTAGTGAGCCACAATGGATAATTTGTCATTATTAATCCATCTTCCTGAAAACGGTTTATACGGAGCAAGTATATTTCATGGTACTTGAGAAAAATATATGTTGAAATCAAAATCTATCGAGATTTAAATGCTCGCTTATAGTCTTCCAAGATATTTTATATTCTAAGGCAAGGTGACAATAAGTGCATGATTTGGTATGTAGATTCAAGGTTATGCATGGCTACGACCCTTTCTTATGATTTCTTATCATAATTTTCTGCACACTTATAGTTGATAGATGCAGTTAGATCATATCTCTATAAGGGAAAACTTAAAATAACAACCTTTATACTAAAAAAATTATGTATGCCATTACTTAGTAGTTTATGGTTTTAAGACACAAAAGCCATTTGAGAAATACTTTTCCTACCCACTATTAATCCATATTCTCAATATAGTCATTGAATTTGCACGCGAACATCATAAGAAGGAGAATACAGTAATGTGGCAGAAGGAGAAGACAGTAATGTGGCGGAAGAAGAAAAAAATGACATTTCTCGTTCTCTGTTTCAGCGTCAATCTTCTGATATGAACTAATGATGGATTTCACATAGGCTTCTCCCTTTAGAGACTTCTTAGTGTCCAATGGAAAGCATACATCAGATTTGTGCAGGTCGGGTTCTTCTATGACTTTTAAGAGTCTCAACTGATTCTGTAAATTACACTCTAGTTGGGTGGTACTTTTACCACTTCTCACTGCAGGTGCGATCTCTAATATCCATTTTGAATGTAATATTATAGATATCCATGCCTGTTTATGTCAAAATTACTTATATTGTCAATATTTGATTGTCTAGTTGTTGGTGATGCGTCCATATCAGGGACAGAGGCCACTCCCGTTCCTCCAGGTATGTTTATATATTATATAGGGCATGTATATTGATTTAGAATCCTATATCATAAATATACACACATTTCTTTTGCTCTTAGTCGTCCAACTCATTATCATGGGCTGCTTGATGAGATTAGATTTGCGCCTGATGATCTACAAGAGCTTGTTCACTCCCTGTCATATGTGTAAGCAGCGCTATATGCGAGTTTACCTTGTTAGTATGTATGTACTGAAATTAATTAATATTATTCAAATTTTGATACATGCAGATACCAGAGGAGCACATCTTCTATCTCTGTAGGTAAGGCTTTGAATTTGTTGATTTTGGTATTTCTTGTCAATTTTATAGACCAGTATGTGCTAAATATAATGTTCTGACAGTTGCTAGGGGGAAGGCAACATTCGAGGCTGCTGACCCCAGTCCTGGATACCGCACACGGACGGCACCACGGAGGTTTGGAGATAGGCCGAGGACTGGGCTCTAGCAGGGCCCATATGAGGTTGGACTCCACCCCGGTGGTCACTTCCTCCGTCTCCAGTTAGCGACGTATCCAGCAGGAACAGGAGAGCTTGAAGGCCACCGTTCAGGAGTTGAATGGGATGCTGGTATGTATACTACTTAATAGTAAAATATAATGTCATATTATAGATATCAACATATCCAATATCAGTACATAGCCTGAGCTTATTTGGTTGTAGACTTATGTTTTATTAATCATACATACATATGTAATTGAAATAAACAACGCTTTTCCAAACTAGATATCCAAACAGGGTTTCGAAATAACTTAATAATGATACGAATTCGAATAATAAACAGTTCTTACACGCTTCTTACACAAGTTATATCCAGACGTGACAGGGTAGATCGGCCGAGCCTCACACGCATCTCCTTCGGCTGCGGTTCCGCAGACAGCTCCTGTAGCTCCACCGCCCACTCAGACTCCCGCTCGCGACGAATTGCAGAGTTTATTGACCGAGGAGCAGGACCGAGCTAGGGTAGATTTTTGGTTCTTTTTTTTTGAAACATGTATTTATTTATATCATACACATTGTACTATATTTTGAAACGATATTCATATTGGTTTGTATTTATATCATATTCAGTTTTTGTGTTTCTTTTGTATATTATATATGATTTGATTGATGTATACATTATTGTGCACAGGACGGGAAAAAATCAAGCAGGACTTTTTTTTAAAAAAAATTCAGACAATATGTACCTACGGATTAATCCGTAGGCATACACGTTACCCCTACGGATATATCCGTAGGGGCTAAATATCAGCAGTAACTGATATTTCCCCCAGATGTCAGTGCCAGGAGTTTGGGAATCCCCCTACGGAGATATCCGTAGGGGCCACTGACATTCCCCTACGGCGTTATCCGTAGGGGCACATATCAGGAATCCTGAATTTGTGCCCCTACGGAAAAGTACCTACGAATATATCCGTAGGGGGTAGAACATGCCCCTACGGCTATAGCCGTAGGTCCAAGTAATTTATTAAAATAAACCATAAATAATATAAAATCTTATACCCTACGGCTTAATCCGTAGGGGAAACGGGACCTACATACATATCCGTAGGGGCAATAATTTAACCGTAGGGATAAGTTCAGGGCCTCGACTTGCACCTGCGGCCTTTGCACCTACGGGGTATTTTTTCGCCCCTACGTATATAACCGTAGGGGCAGTGGGTTGCCCCTACGGAGAAATCCGTAGGGGCAACCCTTCTTTGTAGTAGTGTATGAGCATCGCATGGCGGGCCTAGGGGGTTGGTAAAAGTCAGACCCCCAAAAGCGGTACAAGTCGTGTCGGAGTGTAGCCCAGAACACCCTGAGATACTACTGGAATACCTACCAGCAAATCTCCTGCCTTGGCCAAGGACTTTTCATGTTCTGGCTCTCCTAGACACAGCGCGACCTCACCCCCAATACCGGGAGAGACGAACCCCTGCAGATCCGCTCACTGCCTCCATGTGGCTCGGGACTGTACCCAACTAAAACCTGTTTGCACGACTCCTTTGAGCCGTGGTAGGGTAGTAATCAAAGCACAGTGGGAACTCACACGAGACAAATGACGATCTCAGGTCGATGAACTAACCTGTACACATGTCACCAGGGAACTGCTATCTGACGTCTGGTATAAACCCAACTAGCAGGTTCCCGGCGAGTCCTGTCCGGTGTACTCAAAACTCAATGAGCACCTGTATACATCTTAGGTGAACCAACTGACACCAGTGGCTTGTGAGACCGGCCACCGCCCCTCGTCGGGGTCTCGACTGTATACACTAGTCTACTCTGGAGAATCGATGCCCTGTCTCGAAACTCCCACGACTAGGGACCTTTTAAAGATGTGCTTATAGACTCCAAATCTCACGTATATGATCGCCCTCATACTGCTGGAATTCAAGCAAGAATCCTAGGGGCTCTATCAACGTGCAATAGTGACCTGTAAGGTCACCTAAAGCAGTACACGATGATAAAGATAAACCAGATAGCATACTATCATCTTGAGTAAGACTGTCCTACTAGGACAGGTCCTCCCCTCAATCATTTCAATCACGTGCCTGTGATCCAATAATTGACTCTGAGGGCACTATCTCCAACAGTAGGCATCGCGGAGTTGGAACATCTGTTTTGATGAAGCATTCAATGAGTTTGACTTCATCAAAAACGTAGATGAACCTTGTATATATATAAAAAGGTTGTAGAGAGTAAGGTTTTCTTCTGCGTATTGTACGTCGATGACATACTCTTGATAGTAAATGATGTTCCTATGCTGCACTCGGTCAAACTCTTCATATCGCCCAAGTTCTCCATGAAAGATCTAGGTGATGCCTCATACATCCTGGGGATTAAGATCTATAGAGATAGATCTGAAAGGATGTTGGGATTGTCCCAAATCAGATACATTGACACCATACTATAGAGGTTTAGTACGGAAGATTCTAAGCATAGTAATTTATCCGCTTGTTCAGGAATCACTCTCTCCAAAGAGATGTCTCCCAAGACTGATTTGGAGAGGGCTCGCATGACCGTGATACCCTATGCTTCTGCAGTTGGGTCTATCATGTACGTGATGTTATGTATCAGACCGGATGTAGCTTACACACTAGGTGTGGTAAGTAGGTATCGATCAGACTCACGGGAGAAGCACTGGATAGCTGTGAAGTGTTGGCTATAATTCCCTCAAAGCAATTATCGTAGTCGCAGGCAGGTGATTATAATGATTGAGGGAGAACCTATACCGGTAGAACAGTCTTACTCGAGATGATAGTATGCTATCTGGTTTGTCTTTATCATCAATATTACATGTTGATAGAGCCCATAGGATTCTTGCTTGACTGCCAGCATTATGATGGCGATCATATATGTTGGAGCTGGGGCTCTATAAGCAAATCCTTAAATGTCCCTAGTCGTGGGAGTTTCGAGACTGGGCATCGATACTCCAGTGTAGACTAGTGTATGCTGATCGAGACCCCGACAAGGGACGGTAGCCAGGTCTCCCAAGCCATTGGTGTTAGTTTGTTCACCTAAGATAGTATACAGGTTCTCATTGGGTTATGAGTACACAGGACGGACTCACCAGAAACCTTCTAGTTGGTATTATACCTATTATCAGATAGCAGTTCCTAGGTGACATGTGTACAGGTTAGTCTGTCGACCTGAGATCGTCATTTGTCTCGTGTAAGTTCCCACTGTGCTTTGATTACTACTCAACCACGGCTCAAAGGAGTCATGCAAACAGGTTTTATTTGGGTACAGTCCCAAGCCACATGGAGGCAGTGAGCGGATCGTCGGGGATTCGTCTCTCCCAGTATTGGGGAGTTGATGTCGCGTTGTGCACCGGTGGCCATCACCAGAAATCCTCGGCAGGGGTAGACGAGAATGTTAGTTATATGTATGCCCCAGAGGCCATTATTGTACATATGATGTATATTATAGTGGATGCTTGGACATACATAGGGAGGACTTTCTTGCTCGACATGATAGTATGCTATCTGGTTACTCTTTATCTTAACATGTACACTGATTGTCTCTCTGTCACATGTTGGTAAAGCCCTTAGGATGTGTACTTGACTACCTCGATTATGATGCGGATCATACTAGTGAGACAAAGGTAGTCAGTGAGTACATCCTTTAATGTCCCTAGTCGTGGATGTATCGAGACGGGGCATCGATATACCAGAGTAGACTAGCGTATAGCTTCTTGACCCATGTAGATAGGTGATGGATGATCACATATCCATTGGTGTTTGACATCAGAGATGGTATACGGGTGCTCAGTGGAGACTGGGTACACTGGACGGACTTGCCGAGAACTCCCAGATGGTATTATACCTCACGTCAGACGGCAGTTCTTTGGTGATACTGGTACAGGTTAGTCTGTCGACCCGAGATAGTCATAGAGTCTTGTGTGATTCCCACTGTGCTTTGATTTCAACCATACCACGGTCAAGAGAACGTGCAAAAAGGTGGTTTTTAGGTACAGTCCCGAGTCACATGGAGGCAATGAGCGATAGGAGGGGATTCGTCTCTCCCGGTATAGGGAGTTGATGTTGCGATGTGCTCGATTGGCTGTAACAGGAAGTCTTATCAGGAGCTTCTCGACCAATTATGAGCCTCACAACAGCACAACTTATCAAATTATTGGAGTCTGACGTTTACCACCCCTAGACAAGATATGCGATATATCAGACGAAGAGACCGGACTGTACGGTAGTGTTACTGATTGGATTCGCAGGAGTATGAGCAAGCTTGCTTGTTGATATTCTGATCGCTCAATACCCAGGTGGCCGTTACATTTAGCAGACCACTTGCGGCTTGTGGGTGTTTGATATGATCATCACCTACTGCCGGCGTATTGACGAATCTTTAGAGTCCTACACAGAGGTTTCCTGGTTCATGCGAAACGAAATAGGAGCACATATGTGATATGTGCGGTGCCGAGATTAATGCGCGTATGTGATACCGCATTCTTATCTCGCGATATGTGATATCGGTCGATTATATGTGATATAGCCGGGCTATCGGATCAAGTGTTGATTCGATAGATTGTTACATTTAATATTAGTCGGTTATATGTGATATAGACGGATTGTTAAATCAAGTGTTGATTTAATAATTTAATGTATAATTATATATTTGATATATTAACATACATTAACTAATATTAGCTCACTTATGATTTCTTTTCTCACTTGATTGTGCACATAGTATATATGTGATATATATTAGTGTACAATATTGTGTGTCATGCTAGATGCCACATGAGACATAGGTGTATGAGACTTACACCATACTAATAATAATGATAAAGTTTTTTTTTTATCTAAAGTAAATCAAAATTAGTGGAATTAAGTCATATGTTTGAAGCTTGGAGAAGCTTGTTGAACCATTGACCAAGTCCACTCCCTTTGTTTTACTTGTAGATATTTATTAAACTAACCATTATTATTAGCTATGGTTTAATCTCTACATGGGTTAGTGTATGACACTAACTCACCCATGGTTGCTTTTCTCACCTCATGAGTTCATTCTTCTCTCTTCACTTCATCTTCTTCATCCTTGAGAAAAAGCTTGCTAGCTTTTGATCAAGTGAGAAAATATTGTGAGAAAATAAAATCTAAAGTGAGCCTATTTCCTACTTCATCATCCTTTACTACTTTCCATTTAGTTTAGGGGTTATTGCTTCACTAATTTCACAATTAGTGAAGAGCTAGCATGAGCTTGAGTCTCCTCGACCTAGATCATCTTCGGCCTCGAAGACTTCGAGCAAGCTTGTTCATTTCTCCAGGAGAACCCTTTCTAGAGTTCGGGAGATCACAACTCGCAGCGAAGGGAGTATTACATGGAGCTTTAGAAGTGAAGGACCGGTCTACAAAGGTTGTATTCCTCATTCACTTAGATGTAAAGTAGTTTACATATCGTTTCGTCGCATTTTCTAGTAAAGATTATATGGTTAGGGTCAGCTAGAACGACAATTTTTTGAAAATGGTATGGACGATGCCTCCCGAAACCTTGCTGCCGTACTAGGCAACCCTGCAGTGGTATCAGAGCCATGCTAGAAAATTAGACAATGTTTTTTAGATTACGAAACCAAAACAACTCCGAAACTTGAAACAAAACAACCCAGTTTCTGTTGAATTTATAAAGTCTTCAAAAAAATTTTAAACAAGTACAGAATGGTGTATGAGATAGAACATGAACACTACCAAAATTTGGTCCAATTTCACCACAAAGTGACCGGCCACAATGGCATTAAAACTGGTGAGCTCGGGTCAAAATTGGAATTTTGGCTTCAAATTTTGATGGTGTTCCATTCTCTAGGTTTTTGGGTTTCAGGTGTTGTTTGTTTTTGCTAATTTTTCATGTGATGTTAACTTTCTGCAAAGGCAATTTGGAGTATTTCGCAGTCGTAATTCTGATATGTATTCGGGTTATTTAGACGATGTTAAAAAGTTTGAACGGATATCAATAACCCATATTTTCCCTCACTGAAATTTTCCAAGAGTTGGATTTTTCCGAGTTTGAAATTTTCAGAAAATCATGCAAGTGATTCTGTGGACCCTCTAGAAGAACGATACCCAAACTCAACTTTTTGGATCGCGGAACGGCGGTGATACCATAGGGTTTGCCGCAGTTCCGTGGCGACATGAGTGAGGCATGGGTCGGCCCTTTTACGGATGGTTCATAGGAGCTGTGGCAGTTTCTGGGAACTTTTTGAACTCCGCTCAAGTGTTGAGCTTGTTGGGAAATTTTGGGTGTTTGCTTATTCGATCGAAAAGTTTAACTTCGTCTTGCTATCTGTGATTGTGATACAATAATTAGAATCTATTTAGTTGTGTGCAAGTTTTTCGGTTTCGGGTGAAATCGGGAATCTTGTTGAATTACCCGACTTCTTTTGAAAAGTGTTTTCATAGTTGAGACCTAAATGTAAGATTTGCATTGTTAGGCTTGAAATGCAGAATATGTGATATTCCAGGTTTATGATGTCTAAGGGCAATGACGATTCCAATTGTTGTAGTTTTTCACTTTCTTTTCTGCGACCGTAAGTGTAATATGTGGTGTATCGCCGGTTTCGTTGCTATATGTCAACGAAAATTAGGATACGCATATTTACTTACGTTGATGACATGTGATGTTATGTGTTGCTGTAATATGTTATATTGGATCGTCGTTTCTGAATAGCCAGGGGTTTTATATGAGATGAGAGTTTTTCATTTTCATTAATGTAAACGATTGTATGTAATATTCTTTTATTGGGGCACTTCCGGGTTGAGGATGATGTCACCATTGATGAATATTATTTACTTTTCCGCATTAGGATAGACCCAAGGAGGGGAGCACAAGTAACCGGGTTCTAGAGTCCAGTAGGAGACCATCTCGAGGCGTCGAGTACAGGTCTCCTAACTCTAGAATTGGTAGGGTTGCTTGCCGCTTTCGTAGGGGTCTAGGGATGTGGGTTTGATTATTCATCACAACCATAGAATCCGTGTTTTATACAGGCTTAATATAAAACCCGAAAATCCTATTATATCCAATATTTCATTTGTTGATTTCTGCTGCGATATTCTGTGATGTGATCACTTGATATGATGAGATAGATAATATATATAGTATATGTGATATATTATATAGATGTTGCTTATGTTTTACACCCGCGCTAGCCCTGCCCCGCTCTGCCGTTAGTTACTTAACCTAACGGTACATGACGGGAATCGAGGCGAATGCGGACGGCATAAGCGTACGTTGTATTTATCTGTGATGGTTAGGTAACTTAAATGATTGGACTTCATTAATGAGATTAATAAAAGAAAATAAACCTTAAGATGTTGTGGAATCGAATTTTTAAAAACAGGTAGCTCTAGTTCTTGCTTTTCATAGCGTTATTCCTTATAGAATATCCAGCACCTTATTCGATAAGGAAAGAGCCGAGATCCCTTCACCGGGAGTGACCTCTTTAGCAATAACTGGCAGATTCTATAACCCTTGGTTTCGTCTTTTTATTGCTTTTCCAGTTCTTGCTTTGCAAAATGGTATTGTGAATATCCTGCACCTCATTCGACGAGGAAAGAGCCGAGATCCCTTCACCGGGAGTGACCTCTTTAGCGAAACTAGCAAAAGCCTAAAAAACACTCCATTTTAAATTATTTGATTCTATAACGATATCAAGTTCATTACGTAAAAGGTTTTCTTAAAAACCTATCGTAGCCCTCCGTCATTTCAGATAAGTACTAGTTAGTATTCGTGCTACGTTTGTTGACCTTAGTCAAGGCATAGTGTGTGGTAGCTAATTAGTGTTTATCTGCTAAGCATATGATGCGATTGAGTTAGGGTAGTCGTGCGACTTTATTGACCTTAGCCAAGGGTCGTGCGGGTGGGTTTAATTCAATCATGAAATGACGAGTTGAACTTGACTAGCGCTTATGATTTGTTGACCTTAGCCAAGGTCATAAGTTGCTAGGGGCAAAATTATCGGGAATTTCAAGTGTTGAAATTTGCAATAAGATTGCATACCTTCTATAAGATAGTTGGATCCCCATACCCACTGCGAGTAATAGTTACTCCTGGGAGAGTTTTGCACTTTATAATTAGCCGATCAAGTAGGTGTCTAGAAAGGTGTCAACAGGGTTACGCCCCTGGGAAAACGAGGTTTATTTTAATTAGGTCAGTGCGAAAGCACGGGAAACCTCCCTCAAAGTACCGGCACTGGCCTGGCAGAATGATTGGCGAACTTGTAGGGTGTAATTAATCCCGACTAGTCTTTCCTTTTAGGGTTTGAAGGAAGATTTAATAAAAACAGTGGGAGCCATCCTGATTAGATAAAATAATAACCAATCTGATCTTGCAAGAGGATACCCTGAGTGTTTTCTTCTCTCTCTCTCTCTCCAAGTAGCGACCATGTCACGTCTTAATCAAGATAATAATATGGATGTATTGACCTTACCCGCTTGTTATACTGAGCTAGGGAACGTTGGTCCCGCTCCCACTTATAATTGTTATAAGACCGAGAAGGAAATTGGGGATTATCAGGATTCCAGTGCCGCCCAAATGAAGAAAGTGTATGATGATGCATCTTCTTCGGGTGTGTTCATTACCGAGAACTGTTTCTCAGTATCCTCTATGTCCTAGGTATGAGATACCGGATCAGGATCCCATATATGTAATATGTTACATGGGCTACAGATAGGTAGAAAACTGAGAATAGGTGATAAAGTTTAAAGAATTGGAAACGGTGCAATTGTTGTAGCCAAGATGTTGGCAGTTATCACCCTGTATTACCAAATACATTGATTCTGAACGAACGTTATTAGATACCGAACCTGATATGCAACATTATATCAGTCTCTTTACTTAGTAAAGAAGGATATAATTTTGTATCGTTGGATAATGTTTTGAACATTTCCTATATCAAGAGTTGATCAGTTCAGGCACCTTATCTAAAAGCATTTACGTTCTAAATCAAACTATAGTTCTCAACGTACAGAACACACACAAGAGTAAGAGTTCAGAAATGAACGAATCCTTTTTAAGGTATTGTAGACTAGGTCATATCAATATGACCCGACTAGCGAAGTTACATTAAGATGCATATTTAAATTAGTTTGAATTTATATCTTGTGAAACTTGCCAGTCATGTGACAAAGATAAGATGAGCATAGCTCCGTTTATTGGAAACAGAGAAAGAGTTAGTGAACTCTTGGGATTGATACATGATGTATGTATGTAGATCCCCTGTCTACATATGCCAGGACTGGTTCTTTGTATTTCATTACATTTACTGATGATCTCTCAAGATTCGCACATGTATTCCTGTTGAAACACAAGTCTGAAGCTTTTGAGAAATTCAAAGAATGTAAGTTAGAAGTAGAGAACCAAAACGGGTATAAGTATTATATCCTTTGATGTGATCAGGGAGGAGAATACTTGAGCACGGAGTTCCTGGACTATTCTAAAGAAGAATGAGATCTCTCTCAGCATTACTCCTCCGTATACACCACAGCACGTCGGTGTATCGGGACGGAGCAATCAGACCCTATTAGATATGGTGCGCTCTATGATGAGTACTGCTGAGTTGCCTATTTCCTTTTGGGAGTTATGCACTTGAGAAGCTGCATACCTATTGAATTGGGTTCCAACCAAACCAGTGCCTACCACTCCATATGTGATATGGTATGGGAAGAGCCTATCTCTTAAGTAAGTTAAGGTTTGGGGTTGTCCGGCCTATGTCAAAAGCAAAATCCGGACAAGCTCGAGACAAGGTCAGTTCTGTGGAAGTTTGTTGGATATCCCAAGCATTATCAAGGGAATATCTTCTACCGCACCGAGGAACAAAAGGTGTTTTATTTCTCGGCATTCCACCTTTTTAGAAGAGGAATTTATTTTGGAAAGAAATTTGTGGTCATGAGGTAGAACTGGAAGGAGTTCCAGCTATACAAACTACAGCTGATGATTTGGTATAGCTCCCAACGAACCTCAGCCTCTCTGCCGATCTGGTAGGGTTCCTCATCCATCTGAGAGATACTTCGGTTTCCTCTATGACAGTGGGAGCGAGGATTGCATCATGAGATGATGACCCAACTAGTTTCGAGCTGGCCATCGAGAATGGGGACTCTGTAAGAATGGCTGGATGCTATGCGATCTGAGATGGAATCCATATACACCAACAAAGTATGGACTTTGGTTGCTTTATCTGAAGGGTTAAATCCCCATCAGGAGAAAGCATATCTTGAGAAGATTACTTGGTGTACATGAAAAAGTTAAGACTTTCAAAGCTAAGACTTGTTGCAAAAGGTTCTCGTCATCGACCATGTGTGGATAATGATGAAACCTTTTCTCCAGTGACTATGCTTAAGTCCATCCGGATCCTACTTGCCACTGCTACATATCATAACTACGATATCTGGCGGTTGGGTGTCATGACTGCTTTTCTAGATAGTTATTTAGAAGAAAGCATTTATAAGTACACAGCCTGAAGGCTTCGTAAACAGTGGGAGCGGCGGAAACGTGTGCAAGTTGCTGGTTAAGCAGGCATCGCGGAACTGGAACATCTGTTTTGATGTGGTAGTCAAAGCGTTTTCATCAAAATGGTAGATGAACCTTGTATATACAAAAGGGTTGTAGAGAGTAAGGTGGTCATCCTCGTATTGTACGTAGATGACATACTCTTGATAGGAAAGGAGTTTCATATGCTACACTCGGTCAATCTCCTCTTATCACAAGGATTCTCCTTGTAGGATCAAGGTGATACCTCCTAAATCCTGTGTTTTGGATCTATGAGATAAATCTAAATGGATGTTAGGATTCTCACTAGGTGTAGTGAGATGGTATCAATCAATCCTAGGGAGAATCACTGGATAGCTTTCCAGGATAATAAGGACGACTGAATGTCAGTCAAAGGCATTGTCTTTACCCTCAGTGGAGGGACGGTATGTTGGAAGAGATCCAAGCTAAATACCATGGTAAACTATACGATAAAGGCTGGATACATCGCTATCAACGATGCTACCAAAGAGGCAGTCTGGGTGTATATTAGTTCATGAGATGAACTTTGTTCCTACCATTGTGTGACAATGGAGTTGTGGCTTATGCCTAGGAACCCCTGTCCCATCAGTGATCCAGACATATTCTAAGGCAGTATCACCTGATCATGGAGATGGTTGATCTCTAGGGGATCGAGGTTAGGAGAGTAGACTCAGAGGACAACACGGCGGATCCACTCACAAAGGCCTTTTCCCACTAGAGACTTTTATGGGATGGTTGAGTATGGGATATTACAACCACTGCTATATGATGGCCCTAGTGCAAGTGGGAGATTGTTAGTTATATGTATGCCCTAGAGGCCATTATTGTTGTCATGACCCGAAATATTAGCTCGTGACCAGCACTTGAATCACGCAACGTCTAAAGGCGTAACGGAATTCAAGCTAAAACCCAAAAATCTAAATCTTTTTAAGAAAATAAAAGAGATGAAGTTTTGAAATAAAGGTATAATGAAATCAATTTTTCTTAAATGCAAAAAAAGGGAACATGAAAAATGCAAGTTCATTTTACTAACTGAAAAACATGTTTCGTCATTTTAAAAATTTGGACAGCACCTACTTTGTATATTTTGATCCAAAACCACAATACAAGATGATAATAAAGGCATCGCCAAGCGGGAGCTAGCTCTTCGCCAACCGGCGGATCATAACCATGCAAGACAGTAAAAATAAGGATACGACGCCCAACGGCAAAGATCACCACAAAAGGTAAAGAAAGCAAGACATAAATCCTCAAACCGAACATAAACCCATCGCTCAAGTCTCGCAACTACAAGTCTCGTTAAGTCTCATTACTTGTGCAAATACTAGTTTCGATTGATGGAGTTGACTAGATACAATATGATATATAAATACAAGAGTGGGTACGACACAAATGTCCCACCTAACAATGCAAAACAACCGAAAGCAATTGTGTGCCTGCGAAGCCACTACTGATCAATGCGGTCTACCTGCAAGAACTGTGCCATAACAGGGGTGAGTTGCCAACTCGTGAGTAGAAAAACATGTATAAGTAGAAATCGAATAAACAACAACTCCTAGGTCAACTATATCATAAAGGTAATACTATGATATCTCGGGTGACTGGGTCATCATATGTGCCAGCAATGTAATCAACACCTATGTGTATGCGGATATCATCCAACCATATGATCAATATATGTGTACATGTGGATCTCGTCCACCATATAATCAATGTATGTGTGCATGTGGATCTCGTCCATGTGTCAACCATTGACACAACAATATCATGCATGTAAATATCATAAAAGCGTATACATGAAAATATGAGGATATAAATCAACGTGTGTCCTTTGCGACACATCAAAATCATGGAACCTGGGTGCCCAACATCAACACTCGAAAACATCATGAAACCCGTGTCCAGCATCGACACGTAAATCCTCATATCTCTCGGGCTCCGTCAATTCGGATCGGCCCACGGGCTCCGTCAGTCCGGATCGGCCCATATCATCTCTCGACTCCGGTCGGTATCCTCCAGATATCCGTCGGGCCTAACCAATCACCGGTAGGTAGTAGTCCCTCTGCCAGGCTCATCGTCTATATACACAGCATCCCTTTCTTGCCCCGGGGTACCATACCGGGTCCACCATGTACCCGCAATCGGCCTCGTCCAGCTCCTCGAATCGAGTTCACATGTCACACGTCTCAGAATCGAGAAAACGCATGGTGGACACACTGAAATATCATATCAAGAGAAACCAGGTTTTTAAAACAGTACATGCTTTCTTTTGAAATAGCCACGGTTCTCAAATCCAGAAATCTCATGAAAACAGCATATCTCAATGCGTAAAATCATAAAGCATGATGTATGCGACATATAACAGAATGTAAGCATATCCGTATATCATGCAATATGGAACAGTAATATGCACATATCGAGGGAAAACTACTCTTTTAAATGAATCCAGTTTTTAAAATATATCATGCGGTTCCCAATTCTCCAAAATCAAGCCAGCATCATATATGTATGTACAATGTGTATGTACGTAGGTATGGATGCACAAGGATATATATATATATATATATATATATATATATATATATATATATATATGCACACAAGTATGGGTGTACAGTATGTATGTGCGCCAATATGGATGTACAGTGGGTATATACGCAAATATGAGTGTACAATATGCATGTGCGCCAATATGGATGTACAAGTAGGTAATATACGCAAATATGAGTGTACAATGTGCATGTGCGCCAATATAGATGTACTAGTGGTATATACGCAAATACAAGTGTACAATGTATAAGTCCACGTTAGCTCTCCCGGTACTTACGGGCTTGCGGAAATGATGAAAAACGATTTTCAAGAGGTGGTAACATGGACTCAAAATATGGATCTTTGTTAAACAACTATCTAACAAACCTAACAAGTGTTTTACCTACTCGGTTAGGGGGTTATACCTTTCTTGAACTCCTTCGTCTTCAACTCTTTCCGGTGTACGGATCGGCCTCACCTCGTCGTCTCCTTGCGCTGAAGATGGATCCACCTGAAAGCTTCTATCTTTGGCTTCTTCTTCGAACTTGAAGAAACTAGAACACTTGGTTTGCTAAACCTTGTGAACTAGGGTGAGTAGTGAAGTGATTTGGGTTTTCTTTTATCTCTAAGGCAATGTTTCTCAACTCATGAGAGGGTGTTGCCTTGAGTTAGAGAGAGAGCAAGAGGAAGAGCAAGAGGGAGAGCTCAAGCAAGAGAAAGAAATGAAATGAGAGAAAAATGAGTAAGTCTTTTGCCATCCAAGCTCTCATAATCCAAAACCATGATTACTCATAATAGTAATTGAGTATTATGTGATGGTTCAAGTCAAAATGGCCGTATCATTTCATGCACTCATTTTGCAAGAAGAAACAAGCAAGCAAAAGTCTTTGCCATGAAATGATAGCCATTGTCATGATGATGGTCAACTAGTCCAACCTAGTCAACCGGTCAACAAAGTCAATAAGTCAACAAAGTCAACCCCTCATCTCAACCATGACACAATAATACTTAATTAATATTATCATTAATCATATTTCTTATTCTCATTAGGGTTTAGCAAAAGTCAATGGTCAACAGTCAACAACCCCAATGAGAATCCTCTGCCTTTGTCTCTCTGTCAACTGTGCATACACACCCGCATCCGCGTTCCGAGGAATACGAATACTAACGAGATAAAACCAATCCTAAAACGTACACTAGGATTTGGCTTAAACCAAAGCCCGCTAGTGTTAACTGTCCGGACACTAAACGTGCACAAGTGCATGGATGTGACCGAACCCTGTCGCAAAACCATGCGACCTGTCGCAAAACCATACGACCTCTACTCTTTTTCCTAAAGGCGAATAGCTTTCTGTGTGGGACTCTAAAGACTCGACACTACGCTGGCAGTGGGTTTAACCACAGACCGCAAGCGGCACTAGCTGTGCGTAACGGTCCCCAGGTAGATGCCGACAAGAAGACTGACGAGGTGAAACCCATCTGAACTCCTACTGAGCCTGAATGTGACAATCTCCGTACAGTCTGGTCGGTTCGTCTGATACATCGCATGGCAGGCCTAGGGGGCGGTAAATGTCAGTCCCCTACTAGCGGTACAAGTCGTGTCGGAGTGTAGCCCAGAACACCCTGAGATAACACTGGAAACCTACCAGTATATCTCGCTTGCCCTGGCCAGGGACTACTCGTGTAATGGCTCTCTTAGACACAGCGCGATGTCAACCCCCAATACCGGGAGAGACGAATCCTGTCTAACCGTCACTGCCTCCAAGTGCTTCAGGACTGCACCCAACTACTACCTGTTTGCACGACTCCTTTGAGCCATGGTAGGGTAGTAATAAGTACAGTGGGAACACACTCGAGGCGAAGTGACAGTGTCAAGTCAGCGGACTAAGCTGTACTTATGTCACCTAGGAACTGATAACTGACGATAGGTATAGTACCAACCAACAGTTCCCGACGAGTCCTGTCCAGTGTACTCGTAACCTAACGAGCACCCGCATACTATCTCAAGTACGACGTACTGACAGCTGTGGGACAGACCGTCTCCCACACTGGGATGAGAAGCGCATACGCTAGTCTACTCCAGAGTATCGATGCCCTGTCTCGATGGTCCTACGACTAGGGACCTGCATAAGGATGTGCTTGTGGATTACCCAGCCCCCACTAGTGTGACTGCCATCATAACGCTGGTAATCAAGCAAAGATCCTAAGGGCTCCACTAATGTGTATAGGTCATATACTAAAATAAACACATGTACACATTAAAGTAGAAACAAACCAAGTAGCATACTACTATATTGAGCAAGATTGTCCATACAAGGTGAATATCCCAAGCTTCCATTAAGTAATATACAAACTAGTATGATACAGTAATGGCCTCTAGGGCATATACACTAACACAATGTGCATGTGCGCCAATATGGATGTACTAGTGGTATATACGCTAGCATGTTATGTGAAGAGTCATATCATGATGCAGCAATCCTAGTGTGTAATGACATGGAAATTATCGATGATGAATTGTGTGACTTGACAATCTGTGTACGTGTAACATACGCATCATCGATAAGAGTGTAGGTATACCAGCACAGATATAAGTAATGCAATGTGAATAACATGAATGCAGCATAAGGTAAATCGTCAGCTACAAGCTATAAGGTATACGTGTCTACAAGACCGAGTCGGTGAATCTATCAATCGGCATCCAGCATCACAACATCGCGTATGGTATAATCCATATTACGACATCCTCTAGTCAAGGGTATGGATCAATCATCAATTCAAACTTATCATGTACGGAAAATCTTCGTACGGTGGCATTAAACCAATAAGGATCCTATCATCCTATATGACAATGAGGAATACGGACCTAACGTCTCGTACGGAAATCACACATGATTCACCACATATATAAATATATATATCTATATACCTATGTCCCAGGTCATATCCACAACAATCTCGTATCAGGGGACCGGCAAAGTAACAATCATTTCAATCGACTCGCATCCGTATACCAACATATCATCATATCACATGTCAAAACGTATTCTCTTTTCATCGCATTCATCTCACAAAAGGTCAATATACCATTACAATTTACTACTACTAAGCATACATATCTAATCTAACATACACAGCCGAACATACAAACAGTTTTTGAAAGATGTGAATCGTAGTTTTGAAAGTAGGGGCTACGGTATTTTTAAGGTAAAGATATCATTTGAAAATCTGTAACGTCCCTCAAGTTATCTATTTAAAAGATGCATACGATTCTTTAGTTTGGAAATAGGTATGGTTTGGATGACACACCTACGTCGACTATCTAGTCTTACAGTAACCTAACGGCAATATCATCAAATATCATTCTCAAATCCCGTCATCACATAAGAGTCGTATCATATCACTCCTAACTATCCTTTAGTTTCAAATATGGTTCCTCTAACTATCTTTTAACTCTATCCATAGTTTTCTATTAAAGGTTCCCTTAACCACATTCTACATATAAATTGGTTTCCATCAAAGTTTACGGGGGTGCTTTACGCCATCCACCCGACTTCTCCCGTGGATATAGATCCACTCACATTGATCTTCGCTTGCTGGAGTTGATGAATCCACGCTCATCCTCGTCGTATCAAAGTCTACGTCGGGGTACCTATATATCACAATCGAAATCGCTTATTAAAATCGAATCCGGAAACCAAAACGGCACACGGATCGCCTATAGGTTAGAACCTATAGGCCACGCATGCAAAACCAACCAATTATCCCAAATTATTGATGTACAAATATCCAACAACCAAATACAATATCAAATACAAAAATCCAAATTTCAGAATACGGAAAACACGAAAACAGCAACATAGGAAAACCACTCCCAGATTTCACCCTAGGCCAAACTACGAGATTTTGCACATTGGAAGGGTCTAATTTACAGGTACTGGACCCATGAACCAAACACTGAGGCATAAATCCCTAGCCTGGCCGCAAATTGTGGCCAGGAAGATTAAATCTGCGGCCACTTTTTGGTGGATAGGGCTCGGGTCTTGAGGTTAGATTCCTGAGTGCCTGCTTGTCTCACTGTATTTGCTAAATAAATTTTAAAGTCCCCGGGTGTTAGCCGATATCAATTCCCTTCACAAAATCCACAATTTTCCCGATATCGGGGTTTCTAGGTTTAGGGTTTGGGGTTCTATCTCAGATTTCAGTCCATGAAACTAACTCTAGAGGGCTTATAAGGTCTCCACTAAGCTCAATTTCATCTTTGGATTCAATTCCACCCCTAACCTCTTCTAGAAATTTCCAAAGTTCACATATCCACACTGAATCGATTCTAAACTTAAACTAATTGGTAGAGATTATACCTCATGGATGTCACTTAAGCAAACCCTAGAAGTCCAAAGTCATCAAGATCCAACTTTTCTTGGACCAATGTGATGGGCATGAAGAGGGGATCATTTTTTGTGAAAGGGGTTTAGGGTTTTGATGGAGTTTTGGAGATGGATTTAGGGGATGAAGGTGGAGGGAGATGAGGGTGAGGAAGATGAATAAGGAGAAGAAAAATAAATGATGGAGGATAATGTGGCTTCCCTTCTCTCTCTCTCCTTTATTCTCACCCACTTTCACTAAATTACCCTTTTGCCATTTCTCTTTTTCTTTTCTTTTCTCTTTTACAACCAAAGCACAATAATACCCATAAAACGACACAAAAGCAACATGAAACCCAATGCAACATGACATGGTGCACTAGCCATGGAAACTGTAGAAACATGGATTTGGCTTAATCGCGATTAGCAGTGCACTAATCGGGGTTTTATCAAAACAGCATATAATAAATTTTTAAAATGCCAAATCCTTTAAATATATTTTTAAATGAATAAATCATTTTAGTTTCCGATTATTTAACAATTATTGGTATATATTTATAACCTTTATTCGAGAACCCCAATTTCACAAATCGGTAGTTTTCGGGAAATATATTATTTGATATTAAATACCAAAAATAATATTTTATATTTTCTGAAATGTTACAATCTTCCCCCTTAAATAAATTCGGTCCCCGAATTTAAATTTAAACCCCCAAATGCTAAAACATTTCAATAATCAGCTCAAATCAACGTGGCTCCGAAATCATGGAAGATATAGAAATACTACAGTGCGTCAAGTGCGCATAAAAGCTAGTACAAAACTCAGAAACCGAACTCCGTCAAGCGTCACGCAAATCATCGGATTTTCACGCATATTCTCGGAGTTACAATGGAGATACAGATCTCGAAATCCACTAATGAAATCTAATGTACACTAGTCAAATGCTATAATACGTGTTTAGTACGCATCATTGGAAAACTTTCAAGAACTGAATAAAACTCATGCAAAAATCTTTTCTAAATCGCCACGTGAATGCGTAACTCACGGCATAAGTGGCGGACGCTCATTTGTAAAATAATAATATATGTCCATATATGTTTGCTAAATATACGTTTCGTCGTTTCAAAATATCCCAAAAGGTTTTCCTTTATAAACGTTCGTGTCGCTCACGGACACGTAGGAAATAACGAGACTATAGCTCTTTTTCAAAAACCTCTTGGTAATTTTTTAATGCATGCAAAGTACTCAGGTACTTTCTTCAGATCGGTCCTGTTTGGCTACTACACAATATAGTGCCCAACATGAAAACAAAATGCTCAAAAGCAAAATCAGCCTCAAAAGGCGTATCCAACAATCACGTGCGTCTGGTGCGCACGGAAATCAAATTCAAACACAGATGCCACAATATGCACAAAGCAAAATTAAGTGCAACAGGTGTGCACGAAAACATCTGTCCAATGCAACGGATGTACACGACAACAATATATGGTGCAACTATTGTGCATGAAAATCTCAAATCTGGTGCATCAAATGCGTAAAATACAAGTTCGGTGCAACCAATGCACGAAAATCACATTAATAACTCAAATGTTCATAAGAACGACACCGAGTGTACCAAGGTGTATAAATCAAAAACGTGTGCAACTATGAGCACAAATCCGTATCAATGCACTACAAGCACATGCAAACTATACTGAGTGCAAAAATCACATCATCCGTATGAAATCCACGAAATCATAAACACATGCTACGAAGGTACAAATCGACATCAAACGCAATAGGTATGCACAAATCGCAAATCAACACAACGGTGTACAAAATATATATCCAGCGCAATAACTATGCCCAAAAATGTAAATACCCAGCAGGAGCAGCCATGGTGCACGAAAACAATATCATAAAGCTCAATCATCAAAACTCAAATCCAAGCGATATAAGCGTGATACTCGGATCACAAACGCAAATCGCAATAAATGACATTGAGGTACACCTCCTACAATGTCGAAAAATGTCGGTGCGCCTAAAACTGGCAGATCAAGAACATCCGCTTGCCTCCCGCTCACGGTCTGGTGTCCTCTGTCTCTGGGTCCTTATCTTCTCTGTGGATTTACCAATCTCGTAATCCATCGGCTCATCGGCCCGGTCAGGTGTGCTAACGGGAACGATTCCGTTCTGGCACTTCTCTGGTCATCTCTCGGTCAATCATCACGACTACTCGTAAAGCAGCACGTCACTGGCGTCGGCCAATGGCCCTCTGACTACACATGACACAACAGATCCTGGGTGAAAATCTCATTGCAGCAGTGTCCTGGAAGGAATCCGCTCAAGGTCTCTTCCGATCTCGCCTATGCCGAACTGTACGAAGGCTGGTACTCTTATATAATCTGTTCTCGTTTTCTGGACATCTGAGTTCTCAGCACAACATTTTCCTCGGGAATTAGCTGCATTCCAACGCTTTTGTATACATATCAGATCTCTAATCTTGACGGGGAGTAACAACAGCTCCTCCGCATCTCGCATGAAGCTCTGGTTCCGCTCGTCTTTATTATCGTCTACCTCGACGTCACGTCATGCTATCTGCGTACTGCAATGTTTTTCGGCCACGGTCAATCCGATGTCTCTCACCCGGACTCGAAGTCTTCATCACTCTGTAGAAGATATCTGGCCGAACACGTCCTCGGGAACTCGTCCCAACCATCGGAGGAATACTCAATACTCGTCCGTCCACGATCAACTCGCAACGCATCTGGATAAGGTCCTCTATCCGAAGCTGATCAGCTTACTGGTCTCTTATCATACGATATCCGGAGGACGTTAAACCTTTCAATCGAGTCATCAAGTCTCATAATTTCCCAAAAGCTCAACACCTGAGCACAGTCGAATAATATCCGGTAGATACCACAGTACCTACGGACCAACTGTAGAAGGGCAAACCCAAGCCTCACTGATGGCACCGCTAAACTGCAGCAAACCCTAAGGTTCGAAAGCGGTTCCATGGTCATCATGTCGAGTTAGGGTTTCATTCTTCTAAAGGGTCCACAGAATTACCTGCATGTTCCTCTGAACACTTTAAACTTGGAAAAATGGGTTTCTGACACTCGTTCGAACTTTTTAACTTCGCCTGGGCGACATGCGAATACCCTTCGTCCGCATGCTAAACAATGCCTCAATCCTCCAGGAAAGGCGATACATCAACGGTCATCTCTGGATCGGTCTGCTCTAGATCTAAGTAAGACACTTTACATTGGAAATCTTCAACTCAACTAGGCCTACATCGGCGCATCAATCTGACGAATCACCTTCTTCTCTCTACTCTGGGTAGACTAGCTATCATCTGTCGCATTTCTGCCTGGAAGCTCCGGCGATCTCAGCTCGTAAGCTCTGGAAGCGACATCCTATCAATCTCAGCAACAACTGGGTCATCTGTCTGCACGGTAGGCGACATCACAATCTCTGAGATATGTTGTACATCAACAGTCATCTCCCAACAGGCAGCCTCTATCGATGGCCCGATCATCTGGTGCAACGCCAAACACTCGCATCAGATAAGAGATCACGACACAACCGCTAACTCGAGGCGTTCCCATGTCACTAGTAAACACAATGGTCAGCCCTCGTCCATGATGAGCTCGCTCTGACCGCATCACTAGCAGCAGCTCAATCTGCGCTCAAACCATAGTGATTGGAACCTCAATCGAGTATCGAAGAAAGCAGATCAACGGCATGAAAAGAAACGACAGATCCAGAATGGATACATGATCATAAGGAGGAATAGCATCAATGAAAGTATGATCATGGAAACGAATAGAATCAAGGATCTCAAATGGATGTATAAACATGGGTACGAAGAGAATCATAGATCTTAAAATATGTGCATCCTAAGGTTTCTTAAGTGGAGTATCGTATCGTAAGTATGCCGCGGAACATACGTACGGTACGTCACTCTACTCTAGCTACCTACTCCATCAATCAGGGTCAACCTATGAAACGAAAGTTCGGGTCTAATACCCCCCCGTTCAAGTCTAAGTTCCGTAAGGTCAAGCCTAGGTTCCGAAATACATACTCGCCCTAGACTCCGCATAGTCAAACATAGACTCGAACCAAAGTTAAACCTAGCGCTCTGATACCAACTTTGTCATGACCCAAAATATTAGCTCATGACCAGCACTTGAATCACACAACGTCTAAAGGCGTAATGGAATTCAAGTAAGCTAAAACCCAGAAATCTAAAACTTTTTAAGAAAATAAAAGAGATGAAGTTTTGAAATAAAGGTATAATAAAATCAAGTTTTCTTAAATGCATAAAAAGGGAACACGAAAATTGCAAGTTCATTTTACTAACTGAAAAACATGTTTCGTCTTTTTAAAAATTTGGGCAGCACCTCCTTTGTATATTTTGATCCAAAACCACAATACAAGATGATAATAAAGGCATCCCCAAGCGGGAGCTAGCTCTTCGCCAACCGGCGGATCACAACCACGCAAAACAGTAAAAATAAGTATGCGACGCCCAACGGCGAAGATCACCACAAAAGGTAAAGAAAGCAAGACACAAATCCTCAATGTGAACATAAACCCATCGCTCAAGTCTCGTAACTACAAGTCTTGCTAAGTCTCATCACTTATACAAATACTAGTTTCGATTGATAGAGTTGACTAGATATAATATGAAATATAAATACAAGATTGGGTACGACACAAATGTCCCACCTAACAATGCAAAACACCCGAAAGCAACTTTGTGCCAGCGAAGCCACTACTGATCCATGCGGTCTACCTGCAATAACTGTGGCACAACGGGTGTGAGTTGCCAACTCGTGAATAGAAAAACATCTACAAGTAAAAATCGAATAAACAACGACTCCTAGGTCAACTATATCATAAAGGTAATACTATGATATCTAGGGTGATCGGGTCATCATATGTGCCAGCAATGCAATTAACACCTATGTGTATGCGGATATCATCCAACTATATGATCAATGTATGTGTGCATGTGGATCTCGTCCACCATATAATCAATGTATATATGATGTGGATCTCGTCCACGTGTCAACCAATGACAGAGCAATATCATGCATGTAAATATCATAAAAGCGTATGCATGAAAATATGAGGATATAAATCAACGTGTGTCCCTCGCGACACATCAAAATCATGGAACCTGGGTGCCCAACATCGACACTCGAAAACATCATGAAACCCGTGTCCAACATCGACACGTAAATCCTCATATCACTCGACCTCCGTCAGTCCGGATCGGCCCACGGGCTCCGTCAGTCCGGATCGGCCCATATCATCTCTCGACTCCGGTCGGTATCCATCGGATATCCGCCAGGCCCAACCAATCACTGGTAGGTATTAGTCCCTCAGCCAGGCTCACCGTTTATATACACAGCATCCCTTTCTTGCCCCGGGGTACCATACCGGGTCCACCATGTACCGGCAATTGGCCTCATCCAGCTCCTCGAATCGGGTTCACATGTCACACATCTCAGAATCGAGAAAACGCATGGTTGACACACTGAAATATCATATCAAGAGAAACCGGGGTTTTAAAACAGTACATGCTTTCTTTTGAAATAGCCACGGTTCTCAAATCCAGAATCTCATGAAAACAGCATATCTCAATGCGTAAAATCATAAAGCATGATGTATGCGACATATAACAGAATGTAAGCATATCGGTATATCATGCAACATGGAACAGTAATATGCACATATCGAGGGAAAACTGCTCTTTTAAATGAATCCAGTTTTTAAAATATATCATGCGGTTCCCAATTCTCCAAAATAAAGCCAGCATGATATATGTATGTACAATGTGTATGTACGTAGGTATGGATGCACAAGGATATATATATGCACACAAGTATGGGTATACAGTATGTATGTGCGCCAATATGGATGTACAGTGGGTATATACGCAAATATGAGTGTACAATGTGCATGTGCGCCAATATGGATGTACAAGTGGGTATATATGCAAATATGAGTGTACAATGTGCATGTGCGCCAATATGGATGTACTAGTGGTATATACGCAAATATGAGTGTACAATGTGCATGTGTGCCAATATGGATGTACTAGTGGTATATACGCTAGCATGTTATGCGAAGAGTCATATCATGATGCAGCAATCCAACTGTATAGTGACATGGCAATTATCAATGATGAAGTGTGTGAGTCGACAATCTGTGTACGTGTAACATACGCATCATCGATAAGAGTGCAGGTGTACCAGCACAGGTATAAGTAATGCAATACGAATAACATGAATGCAGCATAAGGTAAATCGTCAGCTACAAGCTATAAGGTATACGTGTCTACAAGGCCGAGTCGGTGAATCTATCAATCGGCATCCAGCCTCACAACATCGCGTATGGTATAATCTATCGTACGGCATCCTCTAGTCAAGGGTATGGTTCAATAATCAAGTCAAACCGATCACGTACGGAAAATCATCGTACAGCGGCATTAAACCAATAAGGATCCTATCATCCTATATGACAATGAGGAGTACGGACCTAACGTCTCGTACGGCAATCACACATGATTCACCACATATTAAAATATATATATCTATCTACCTATGTCCCAGGTCACATCCAAAACAATCTCGTATCAGGGAACCGGCAAAGTAACAATCATTTCAATCGACTCGCATCCGTATACCAACATATCATCATATCACATGCCAAAACGTATTCTCTTTTCATCGCATTCATCTCACAAAAGGTCAATATACCATTATAATCTACTACTACTAAGCATACATGTCTAATCTAAGATGCACACCCGAACCATACAAACAGTTTTTGAAAGATGCGAATCGTAGTTTTGAAAGTAGGGGCTACGGTGTTTTTAAGGTAAAGATATCATTTGAAAATACGTAACGTTCCTCAAGGTATCTATTTAAAAGATGCATACGATTCTTCAGTTTTTAAATAGGTATGGTTCGGATGACACACCTACGTCGACTATCTAGTCTTATAGTACCCTAATAGCAATATCATCAAATATCATCCTCAAATCCCGTCATCACATAAGAGCCGTATCATATCACTCCTAACTATCCTTTAGTTTCAAATATGGTTCCTCTAACTATCTTTTAACTCTATCTATAGATTTCTATTAATGGTTCCCTTAACCACATTCTACATATAAATTGGTTTCCATCGAAGTTTGCGGGGGTACTATATGCCATTCACCCGACTTCCCCTGTGGATATAGATCCACTCATCTTGATCTTCGCTTGCTGGAGTCGATGACGCCATGCTCATCCTCGTCGTATCGAAGTCTACTTGGGGGTACCTACATATCACAATCGAAATTTCTTATTAAAATCGAATCCGGAAACCAAAACGGCACACTGATCGCCTATAGGTTAGAACCTATAGGCCACGCATGCAAAACCAACCAATTATCCCTAGTTGTTGATGTAAAAACATCCAAAAACCAATTACAATATCAAATACAAAAATCCAAATTTCAGAATACAGAAAACGCGAAAACAGAAACATAGGAAAACTACTCCCAGATTTCACCCTAGGCTAAACTACGAGATTTTGCACATTGGAAGGGTCTAATTTACAGGTACTGGAGCCATGAACCAAACACTGAGGCATAAATCCCTAGTCGGGCGGAAAATTGCAGCCAGGAAGATTAAATCTGTGGACACTTCTTGGTGGATGGGGCTCAGGTCTTGGGGTTAGCTTCCTAAGTGCCTGCTTGTCTCACTGTGTTTGCTAAATAAATTTTAGGGTCCCCGGGTGTTAGCAGATATCAATTCCCTTCACAAAATCCACAATTTTCCCAATATCGGGGTTTCTAGGTTTAAGGTTTGGGGTTCTATCTCAGGTTTCAGTCCATGAAACTAACTCTAGAGGGGTTATAAGGTCTCCACTAAGCTCAATTTCATCTTTGGATTCAATTCCAATCCTAACCTCTTCTAGAAATTTCCAAAATTCACATATCCACACTAAATCAATTCTAAACTTAAACTAGAATATAAAAAACTAAAAAATAAACTAATTGGTAGAGATTATAACTCATGGATGTCACTTAAGCAAACCCTAGAAGTCCAAAGTCATCAAGATCCAACTTTTCTTGGTCCAATGTGATGAGCATGAAGAGGGGATCATTTTTTGTGAAAGGGGTTTAGGGTTTTGATGGAATTTTGGGGATGAATTTTGGGGATGAAGGTGGAGGGGGATGAGGGTGAGGAAGATGAAGAAGGAGAAGAAAAATAAATGGTGGAGGATAATGTGGCAGCCCCTCTCGCCCCCCCCCCCCCCATTCTCACCCACTCTCACTAAATAACCCTTTTGCCATTTCTCTTTTCTTTTCTCTTTTACAACCAAAGCATAATAATACCCATAAAATGACACAAATGAAACAACATGTAACCCAATGCAATATGACATGGTGCACTAGCCATGGAAACTGTAGAAACACGGATTTGGCTTAATCGCGATTAGCAGTGCACTAATCGGGTTTTTATCAAAACTGCATATAATAAATTTTAAAAAAGCCAAATCCTTTAAATATATTTTTAAATGAATAAATCATTTTAGTTTCCAATAATTTCACAATTATTGGTATATATTTATACCCTTTATTCGAAAACCCCAATTTCGCAAATCGGTAGTTTTCGGGTAATATATTATTTTAATATTAAATTCCAAAAATAATATTTTATATCTTCTGAAATGTTACAATCTTCCCCCCTTAAATAAATTTGGTCCCCGAATTTAAATTTAAACCCCCAAATGCTAAAACATTTCAATAATCAGCTCAAATCAACGGGCCTCCGAAATCATGGAAGATATAGAAATACTACAGCGCGTCAAGTGCGCATAAAAGCTAGTACAAAACTCAGAAACCGAACTCCGTCAAGCGTCACACAAATCATCGGATTTTCACGCATATCCTCGGAGTTACAACGAAGATAAAGATCTCGAAATCCACTAATAAAATCCAATGTACACTAGTCAAATGCTATAATACGTGTTTAGTACACATCTTTGGAAAACTTTCAAAAACTGAATAAAACTCGCAAAAATATTTTCTAAATCGCCACGTGAATGCGTAACTTACGGTATAAGTGACGGACACTCATTTGTAAAATAATTATATGTCCATATATGTTTGCTAAATAAACGTTCCGTCGTTTCAAAATATCCCAAAAGGTTTTCCTTTATAAACGTTCATGTCGCTCACGGACACGTAGGAAATAGCGAGACTATAGCTCTTTTTCAAAAATCTCTTGGTAAATTTTTAATGCATGCAAAGTACTCAGGTACTGTCTTCAGATCAGTCCTGTTTGGCTACTACACAATATAGAGCCCAACATGAAAACAAAGTGCTCAAAAGCAAAATCAGCCTTAAAAGGCCTATTCAACAATCACGTGCGTCTGGTGCGCACGAAAATCAAATCCAAACACAGGTGCCACAATATGCACAAAGAAAAACTAAGTGCAACAGGTGTGCACGAAAACATCTATCCAGTGCAACGGGTGTGCACGACAACAATATCTGGTGCACCTATTGTGCATGAAAATCCAAATCCGGTGCATTAAATGTGCGAAATACAAGTAAGGTGCAACCAATGCACGAAAATCACATTAATAACTCAAATGCGCATAAGAACGGAACCGAGTGTACCAAGGTGTATAAATCAAAAACGTGTGCAACTTTGAGCACAAATCCGTGTCAATGCACTACATGCACATGCGAACTATACCGAGTGCAAAAATCACATCATCCGTATGAAATCCACGAAATCATAAACACATGCTACGAAGGTACAAAATTGATATCAAACGCAATAGGTATGCACAAATCGCAAATCAACACAACGGTGTACAAAATATATATCCAGCGCAATAACTATGCCCAAAAATGTAAATACCCAGCAGGTGCAGCTATGGTGCACGAAAAAAATATCATAAAGCTCAATCATCAAAACTCAAATCCATGCAATATAAGCATGATACTCGGATCACAAACACAAATCGCAATAAATGACATTGAGGTACACCTCCTACAATGTCGAAAAATGTCGGTGCGCCTAAAACCGGCAGATCAAGAACATCCGCTTGCCTCCTGCTCACGGTCTGGTGTTCTCTGTCTCTCGGTCCTTATCTTCTCTGTGGATTTACCAATCTCGTAATCCATTGGCTCATCGGCTCGGTCAGGTGTGCTAACGGGAACGATTCCGTTCTGGCACTTCTCTGGTCATCTCTCGGTCAATCATCACGACTACTCGTAAAGCAGCACGCCACTGGCGTCGGCCACTGGACCTCTGACTACACGTGACACAACTGATCCTGGGTGAAAATCTCATTGCAGCAGTATCCTGGAAGAAATCCGCTCAAGGTCTCTTCCGATCTCGCCTATGCCGAACTGTATGAAGGCTGGTACTCTTACATAATCTGTTCTCGTTTTCTGTACATCTGAGTTCTCAGCACAACATTTTCCTCGGGAATTGGCCGCATTTCAATGCCTCTGTATACATATCAGATCTCTAATCTTGACGGGGAGTAACAACAGCTCGTCCTCATCTCGCACGAAGCTCTGGTTTCGCTCGTCTTTATTATCGTCCACCTCGACGTCACGTCATGCTATCTGTTTATTGCAATGTTTTTCGGCCACGGTCAATCCGAAGTCTCTCACACGGACTCGAAGTCTTCATCACTCTATAGAAGATATCTGGCCGAACACGTTCTCGGGAACTCGTCCCAACCATTGGAGGAATACTCAATACTCGTCCGTCCTCGATCACCTCGCAACGCATCTGGGTGAGGTCCTCTATCCGAAGCGGATTACCTTACTGGTCTCTTATCATACGATATCCGGACGACGTTAAACCTTTCTATCGAGTCATCAAGTCCCATAATTTCCCAAAAGGTCAACACCTGAGCACAGTCTAATAATATCCGGTACATACCTCAGTACCTACGGACCAACCGTAGAAGGGCAAACCCAAGCCTCACTGATAGCACCGCTAAACTGCCGCAATCCCTAAGGTTCAAAAGCGGTTCCATGGTCATCATGTCGAGTTAGGGTTTCATTCTTCTAGACAGTCCACAGAATTACCTGCATGTTCCTCTGAACACTTTAAACATGGAAAAATGGGTTTCTGACACTCGTTCGAACTTTTTAACTTCGCCTGGGCGACATGCGAATACCCTTCGTCCGCATGCTAAACAATACTGCAATCCTCCAAGAAAGTCGATACATCAACGGTCATCTCTGGATCGGTCTGCTCTAGATCTGAGTAAGACACTCCACACTGGAAATCTTCAACTCAACTGGGCCTACGTCGGCGCATCAATCTAACGAATCACCTTCATCTCTCTTCTCGGGGTAGACTAGCTATCATTTGTCGCATTTCTGCCTGGAAGCTCCGGCGATCTCAGCTCGTAAGCTCTGGAAGCGACATCCTATCAATCTCAGCAATAGCTGGGTCATCTTTCTGCATGGTAGGCGACATCATAATCTCTGAGGTATGCTGTACATCAATAGTCCTCTCGCAACAGGCAGCCTCTATCGATGGCCCGATCATCCGGTGCAACGCCAAACACTCGCCTCAGATAAGAGGTCACGACACAACCGCTAACTCGAGGCGTTCCCATGTCACCAGAAAACACAATGGTCAGCCCTCGTCCATGACGAGCTCGCCCTGACTGCATCACTAGCAGCAGCTCAATCTGCGCTCAAACCGTGGTGACAGGAACCTCAATCGAGTATCAAAGAAAGCAGATCAATGGCATGAAAAGAAACGACAGATCCAGAATGAATACATGATCATAAGTAGGAACAACATCAATGAAAGTATGATCATGGAAACGAATAGAATCAAGGATCTCAAATGGATGTATAATCATGGGTACGAAGAGAATCATAGATCTCAAAATATGTGCATCCTAAGGTTTCTTAAGTGGAGTATCGTATCGTAAATATTCCACGGAACATATGTACGGTACGTCACTCTACTCAAGATACCTACTCCATCAATCAGGGTCAGCCTATGAAATGAAAGTTTGGGTCTAATACACCCCCCCCATTCAAGTCTAAGTTCCGTAAGGTCAAGCCTAGGTTCCGAAATACATACTCGGCCTAAACTCCGCATAGTCAAACATAGACTCGAACCAAGGTTAAACCTAGCGCTCTGATACCAACTTTGTCACGACCTGAAATATTAGCTCGTGACCAGCACTTGAATCACGCAACGTCTAAAGGCGTAACGGAATTCAAGTAAGCTGAAACCCAGAAATCTAAACCTTTTTAAGAAAATAAAAGAGGTGAAGTTTTGAAATAAACATATAATGAAATCAAGTTTTCTTAAATGCATAAAAAGGGAACATGAAAAATGCAAGTTCATTTTACTAACTGAAAAACATGTTTCGTCTTTTTAAAAATTTGGTCAGCACCTCCTTTATATATTTTGATCCAAAACCACAATACAAGATGATAATAAAGGCATCCCCAAGAGGGAGCTAGCTCTTCGCCAACCGGCGGATCACAACCATGCAAAACAGTAAAAATAAGTATACGACGCCCAACGGCGAAGATCACTACAAAAGGTAAAGAAAGCAAGACATAAATCCTCAAAGCGAACATAAACCCATCGCTCAAGTCTCGCAACTACAAGTCTTGCTAAGTCTCATTACTTATACAAATACTATTTTCGATTGATGGAGTTGACTAGATACAATATGAAATATAAATACAAGAGTGGGTACGATACAAATGTCCCACCTAACAATGCAAAACACGCGAAAGCAACTGTGTGCCAGTGAAGCCACTACTGATCCATGCGGTCTACCTATAAGAACTGTGGCACAACGGGGGTGGGTTGCCAACTCGTGAGTAGAAAAACATGTATGGTTTCCTTATCACCTCATATAGGGTTTGGAAGCATCACACATTCCACAATTTAAATTTTAAGAGGCGCTAAGCAAACTGTAACATTTTAGAAATCGTTATTAGAATTTTTCCGTTTTAGGGTTAAATTGTCAGTATTTTTCGTTTTGACCCGACTGTGTTCAAACGACCATATCGTCTTGTCAGCACCTAGTTTAGCTAAAATAATGCAAGTGCGCAAGCTTTGGGGGTATATGGGACGTTTTGGTTCAATTAGAATTTTTCCCAATTTTAATATTATTTTAATGCGGTATTCGCTTTTTGGGAAATTTCTCTTTTGTAATCTTTTCCATAAATCAACTTGAGTTAAATCAAACCCTTCTCTTCATATCTAGATATTTGTTGGGTTTAAGGATATAAGTTAAAGAAAAGAAAAGAAATGAGGTGCATGCATGTGTGCATGGGTTGTGTGAAAGCATTAAATTGCATTTATTGTTAGAAATTGCTAGGAAGCTCCACACAACTCCCCACTTCCTCTCTTGGCCGAGATCCTTCCCTTTCCTACTGCCCTTGATCATTTCCTTCCAATTTGCATCAATCCAAACTCAAAATTCTCCAAAATTCCAAAATATATCATAAAATATACTTCAAGTCTTGGTTCTTACTCTTTGATCACTTGGAAACTAGGAAAGCTTGGATCTTGTGAGCTAAAGTTGATAGGTATAATCTCTACACTAATAAATAGGAGTTTTTATGTTGTATAGCTCGTTGAATATGGTTTAGAACACTTTCAATATCGATTAGTGCAATATCGTGTTTTTAGTTTCGTTTTAGAGCCTCTGTATCTGCTGTGTTCTATAAATTTTAGTGAGTGACCAAACAAAATTATAGTGGTGTACTAGTGACCCTGAAGCACCACCTGAGATAAGAGGACCACCCCACCGACCGGGGCCGACGACCCCTTTGAACAATTCCGGCGATGCCGGCGATGTAGGGAGATACTGGGGTTTGGCTTTTATGTGTAGTTGTCTGCTGTTGGTTAGGGGTGTTTGGTATTGTTTACTTTTTTAGTAATTGTAGTATGAAAAATCTGGAATCATTTACCTATAATCTTTTGTTTTGAATCCGCGTGTTACGTAATCCGACACGAATAGTGATCTGATGCAGCTACTGTACTCAGTTTGGTTTAGTAGTGTCGCAACGCACGGAGACCTGTGAGTTAGTTTAGTGTTGGTGCGTCGTTAAAGTGTATTTTTACGTTATGTTAGTCGATTCTGAGATGTTTGCACTATTTGTGTGTTTGTGAATTTATAGCGTCGCAAGCGGGGACTTCGGACGCTGCGAACAAGGGGAAGCAGGTGGTCGGATTTTCATAGCTGGAGACCATTGGTAAGTAGATTTAACATCTACGGGGAAATCGCCCGTATGGCGTTATGCGTCGGGGCGGATATGATATGATAGCTGCATGTATTTGCATATTAGTTAATTATATATGAATGTCATTGCATAGCATTATCTGTTGTACTTGAATCGTACCTTTAGATATAATACATTACTGACGGTTCATGTTGCACGACCACTAAATTGTATGCTACACCCAGATCGTCAGTAATTGCCATAACACGCACAAACTACCAACATACGTGATACGGTAGTGGATAGGTATTGTTGAGGTAGTGGCCCTTATCCCATTATGCATATGAGATATTGTTGACACCTATATACGTGATGTTGTATTGGACATGGATAGTTAAGATAGAGACTCTTATTCCATTTCACGTATACCTTACTATTGCTACTTGTACATCTTGCATACATATTGACATGTACACCCACATAGTCTATTACAGCTACATGTATATCATGCACACATATTGACATGTACACCAACATATTTTCGCTATAGTTGTATGTAACCTAAGCGGTATTGTTTTGATATGTGATATTGAGTTGTTGATCATTGCGCTTATGAAATGCATTATACATACTTGCTTACATGTAGATTTAAACCTTGATACACTTACATGTACACCACATATGATGCTGCACTTGTTTTTCGGAGGATTTTGGGAACCGCAAGATATATTTTAAAGATGGATTCATTTGAAAGAGCGGATTTCCCTTGATATGCTCATATTGTTGTTTTATGTTGCATATATCAGTTTTTCATGGATTTTCGCATTGAGATATGGATTTCATATGATTTATGGATTTGAGAACCGTAGGGTTATTTTAAGAAAACTATGTATTGTTTTAAAATCCGATTTCTCTTGATATGATATTTCAGTGCCTCCACCATGTGATTTCTCGGTTCTGAGATTTGGCTTGTGATACCCGATTCGAAGAGCGGGGGGCACTGTCTGCGGGTACAAGGTGGACCCGGTATGGTACCCCGGCGCGAGTGGTGGTTTCGTGGTGTAGACGATAAGCCTGGCGGTGGGACCACTACCTACCGGTGATAGTATTTGGACTCGGCGGTTATCGTGGGGATACCGACCGGAGTGAGGTATGACATATCGTCAGGGCCAGTCATGGCGACGGCGCCTGAGTTATAGGGATTTACGTGTCAATGCTAGCCACGAGTTTTCATGATGTTTCGGGTGTCGATGTTAGACACTCGGGTTCCATGAGACTTACAGGATGTGAGGGCCGATCTGAGGATGCGGTGCCTGAGGATTTGGGATTTGATGTGTCGGTGAGAGACACTGGTGTTTTTCCATGCTGATGATTTTGCATGAGATTTTATTATATCATCCCATACACTCAGGATTATATTTTGATATGCATTGTTTCTTGTAATTGTAGTACCCTGATGATGTACCTTTACATGATTGTTGCATATTCACTTATCATACTTATGCTATCGGATTACATGTGATAGATAAATCGCTATTCGTGCATACTTGCGATTACAGTATGATGTTGATTACTATTCACGAGTTGGCAACTCACCCCCGTTGTGCCACAGTGTTTTGCAGAACTTACCCTTAGAGTAGTCGCGGCAGGGCATCTTATCATCTATACTTTTGCGGATATCGCTACGTTAGGCAGTGAGGCCTTTGCTTTTAGGTGGGTTTGCGGTTATCTGCTTGTACATTGTATATCTTTTTTTTGGATCTAGTATTCTCCATCTACTACTGTTTGTATATGACTTAGAGACGACTTGTGAGGATTCGGTGTTGTATTATTTTGGTGACTTTAGGTGCCGTGCTCGTGGGAGCCGGTTTTGTTTTGGAAAAGATCACTTCTTATTGCAGTCGTTTCTTTGATATTTCTTCGCTTCGGCGTCGTATACATGTTGTGGTGATTATCTCCGCCGTTGGGCATGATTTTGCTCCCATTTGGGATGCTTTATATTTTATCTATGTTGTACCCGTTTACGGGGCTAGTTTTTACAAAGGAGGTGCTGCCAAAATTTTTAAGAAAGAAAACTAGAGTTAGAGATTTTACTTGTGATTTTCCAAATGTTAAAACTATGTTTTTCTCCATTGATCCAGATTTGGGTGGTTTAGATTTTTGGGTTTCGGCTTACTTGAGTTGGGTACACCTGTAAACGTTACGTAGTTTAAGTGCCGGTTACGGGCCAAATTTTGGGTTGTGACAAAGTTGGTATCAGAGCGCTAAGTTTTACCTTTCGGAGTGTAGGATGACTTTGGTATGATGGAGTAGGTAGGTTAAGCAGAGTGACGTAGCGTGTGTATGTTCCGCGGCATACTTACGACACGGTTCTCCGCCTAAGTGACCTTAGGACTTATTGATTGATATTCCTCCGTGATGATATACATCTTTGTGATTCGATTCCTGTTTCCTTATCGAATCTTATTTCAATTTCCAGCCTATATGCCGCCGAATACTACGAGGGCACAGAGAGCGGCCGCGAGGGCCGAGGTCAGGGTTGACTCGTCTGAGGCGAGAACTGAGCAGGGCGGTATGCCTGTTGTACCGGAGCACATTGCTATGATTGGGGCTGGTATGCAGGACCTGCGCCAGATGATGGGGACTTTAGTAGAGGCCATTCGAGTGAAGGGGCAAGCAGTTGTTCCACCCGTTGCCGGGACCACGATGGTACCTACAGTTCCGGCAGTCGCAGTTACAGCTTCGGAGGTTATTACCGTATCACTGACAGATTTTATGAGGCTGAGGACTCCGGTGTTTGCTGGCACAGATACTACTGAGGATCCGCAGTCGTTTATCGACCAGATGGCCAGGATTTGTCGTTCGCTCCGATGCTCCAACGAGAGACGGGTAGAGTTTGTGAGTTTCCGGCTGGAGGGTCTGGCCCTGAAGTTGTGTGAGTCGTTGGAGAGGGACAGAGCCGCTGGTCTTGGTCCTATGACCTGGGCTGAGTTTGTGACTATGTTTCTCACCCGTTTTCTTCCACCAAGGGTCAGGGATGCGCGAGCGTGCAAATTTGAGTCGTTACGTCAGACTCCGGGGATGACGGTGTCTGAGTATAATGTACTGTTTACCGAGCTGTCGGTGTATGCTCCGTACCTGGTGGCGACTGAGGAGATGAGGGTGAAGAGGTTTGTTTGAGGCCTGCTTACCCAGTTGTTCCTAGCCATCATCATTCAGCATTACAACACGTATGCGGCAGCTGTCGATGCAGCCCTATTGGTGGAGGAGCGTCTTGCTGAGTCATATGTTCCGCAACCGAAGAGGACTTGCACGGATATACCAGCACAGAGACAGAGGTTTGCACGCCGAAGCAGAGTTCTTTCAGACTCGGGGAGTAGCAGAGACATGGGACGGGGCCGGTTATTCAGTTCTTATTCCCAGGAGGGCCAGCGACCGTCTTATGGGTGCTTCGGATGTGGTAGCCTACATTATCTTGTTCGGGATTGTACGGTGGTGCGTCGGAGAGGGCCAGCAGTACCCCAGGTTACCTTACCACCTTCTCCGCCTCAGAGAGCGTTGCTTCTTATTCCTGTTGTTGCGCCGCGTCAGACTCCTATTCGGAGAGGTCGTGGTCATGGGGGTTTTGTGCCGAGAGGTCGAGGTGGCGGAGGCAGAGGACAGCCAGTAGCAGGTAGAGGGCAGGCACGGGTTTTTGCCTTTACTCACCAGGACGCTCAGGCATCCAATGCTGTGGTTTCAGGTATCCTTTCTGTTTGTTCTTTTGATGCACATGTTCTTTTTGATCCGGGATCTACGCATTCGTATGTTTCTACACACTTCATGCCGAGGTTAGGCCGAGAGTCGTGTTTACTGGATCAGCCGCTTGTCGTGACTACTCCTGTGGGGGAGTCGTTTGTTGCACGACTCGTGTTCCAGTCTTATGTTGTCCGTATAGGAGACAGAGATCTGTCCGTTGACTTGATCCTTCTTAAGATGTTGGACTTCGACGTTCTATTGGTCATGGACTGGCTAGCTACTTGCTATGCGTCCGTGGACTGCCGCGAGAATACAGTTAGATTTTATTTTCCCGGCGAGTCAGTGTTTGTTGTGCAGGGGACCGTGGTGCCGCCCCTCACAGTTTGATTTCTGTCCTGTGCGCTAGTCGGCTTTTGAAGAGGGGATGTCGGGGATTCTTGGCTTTCATTCATGATACTGGAGCCACAGTGGAGTCTTTGGACCAGGTTTCTACCGTGCGAGAGTTTCCCGATGTCTTTCCGGATGAGTTACCTGGGTTGCCGCCAGAGTGTGATATTGAGTTCTGCATTGATCTGATTCTTGGCACGGAGCCTATTTCTATACCGCCTTATCGGATGGCTCCAGCAGAGCTTAGAGAGCTTAAAGATCAATTGCAAGAGTTGCTTGATTTGGGACTTGTACGTCCGAGTGTTTCGCCGTGGGGAGCTCCTGTTCTGTTCGTCAAGAAGAAGGACGGCAGTTTGAGATTATGTGTGGATTATCGTCAGTTGAACCGAGTTACGGTGCGGAACAGTTATCCTTTACCTCACATTGATGATTTATTTGATTAGCTCCAGGGTGCGAAACATTTTTCTAAGATTGATTTGCGTTCGGGTTATCATCAGTTGCGGGTTCGGAATGATGACATTCCGAAGACTGCTTTTCGTACGCGCTATGGGCATTATGAGTTTTTGGTGATGTCGTTCGGACTCACCAATGCGCCAGCAGCGTTCATGGATCTGATGAACCGGATTTTCAGGCCGTTCCTCGACCAGTTTATTATAGTGTTTATTGATGACATACTGGTCTACTCTAGGAGTCGTGAGGAGCATGAGCAGCACTTGAGGATTACTTTGCAGATATTGAGAGAGCGCCAGCTGTATGCTAAATTCTTAAAGTGCGCATTTTGGCTTGATAATGTTGACTTCCTGCGTTATGAGGTGACTGGTGATGGTATTCTTGTGGACCCGAGGAAGATCGAGGCTGTACAGCTTTGGCCCAGACCTGTATCGGTGACTGAGGTCCGCAGCTTTTTGGGCTTAGCTGGTTATTATCGCCGTTTTGTGCAGGATTTCTCGAATATCGCTGCACCGCTGACTGGACTGACCCGGAAGGGAGTTCCTTTTCTTTGGACTGATGCGTGCGAGCAGAGTTTTCAGCAGTTGAAGACTTGGTTGACGACAGCACCAGTTCTTTCTTTACCTTCTGGATCAGGCGGCTATGTTGTTTATTGTGATGCTTCTCGAGTGGGGCTCTGCTGTGTATTGATGCAGCATGACAGAGTGATCACTTACGCTTCTAGGTAGCTAAAGAAGCATGAGCAGAATTACCCCACTCATGATCTTGAGATGGCCGCGGTGGTCTTTACATTGATGATTTGGAGACACTACTTGTACGGGGAGTCGTGTTTGATCTTCACGGATCACGATAGCTTGAAGTATATCTTCCAGCAGCGAGATCTGAACCTGAGACAGCACAGATGGATGGAGCTAGTGAAGGATTATGATTGTGAGATCTTTTATCACCCAGGCAAGACGAATATGGTAGCTGATGCTTTGAGTCGTAGGCCCGGGGGTAGCTTGTCCCAGTTGAGCGCAGTTCAGCTTCAGTCTTCTGCAGATTGGCAGCTCTTGTGTGATAGTAGAGTGCAGTTCGAGTTCACTTCCATTGGGGGACAGTTTGCTCATGTTTGTGCCCGTCCACTACTATTTGATCGTATCCATGAGGCGCAACCTAGTGATGCCCGTTTATCAGAGATTCTTGAGCTTGTTCGACAGGGTACAGTTTCGGAGTTCATGATTGATGACCAGGGTATGCTATGATGCGGGACTCGCTTGTGTGTACCAGATGCTGATGGGTTGAGACGCGAGATCCTAGAGCAGGTACATCAGTCGGCCTTTAGCGTTCATCCAGGTTCCACCAAGATGTATCGTGATTTGAGAGACTTTTACTGGTGGGAAGGGATGAAACGCAATATTTCGGACTTCGTTTCGAGGTGCCTGACTTGTCAGCAAGTCAAGGCTGAGCATCAGAGACCGGCTGGAGAGTTGCAGCCTTTACCCATTCCGGAGTGGAAATGGGAGCATATTTCCATGGACTTCATTGTGGGTCTACCCAGGACCAGTAGGGGTATGACTCCATTTGGGTGATTGTTGACCGGTTGACGAAAGCGGCTCACTTCTTTCCAGTGAAGGCCACTTTCGGGTATGCTCAGTATGCGCAGCTATATATATATGAGATTGTGCGTTTGCACGATGTTCCCACATGCATAGTATCCGACAGAGGCACCCAGTTTACTAGTCGTCTTTAGCAGAAGCTTCAGGAAGCTTTGAGTACCCGGTTGAGTTTTAGCACCGCTTTTCATCCGCAGACCGATGGTCAGTCGGAGTGGACTATTCAGACTCTGGAGGATATGCTCCGTGCATGTGTGCTTGATTTTGGTGGCAGTTGGGATCGTCACTTGCTGTTGATTGAGTTCTCCTACAACAACAGCTTTCAGGAGACTATTCAGATGGCACCTTTTGAGGCTTTATATGGTAGGAAGTGTCGATCGCCAGTTTGTTGGACCGAGCTCAGCGAGAGTTTAGTTTTGGGACTCCAGCTAGTTCAGGAGACTACAGAGAAGATCCAGCTGATTCAGGACAGGATGAGAGCAGCCCAGTGCAGGCAGAAGTCTTATGCCGACCGTCGTCATCGCAGACTTGAGTTCACAGTGGGGGATCATGTATTCCTGAGGATTTCTCCGATGAAGGACATTATGTGATTTGAGAAGAGGGGGAAGCTCAGTCCCAGATTTATAGGTCCTTTCGAGATCCTAGAGCGAGTGGGTTCTGTTGCTTATCGTTTGGCGCTCCCACCCAGTTTTCCGGATGTTCACCCTGTTTTCCATGTGTCGATACTTCGTAGATACCTTCATGATCCTTCTCACATGATTCAGCACGAGACCGTTCAGCTTGAGCACGATCTTTCGTTCATCGAGCAGCCGGTAGTTATTTTAGATCGGCAGGTGAAAAAACTTCGGTCAAGGTCTTGCCGTCTATGAAGGTTCTATGGCGTAGCCCTACTAGTGAGGAGATCACTTGGGAGGCCGAGAGTGAGATGCGGAAGAAATTCCTTCATCTCTTTGAAGGTACGCTTAGTATGAAATTTTAATTCGGGGACCGAATTTCTATAAGGGGGGAGATTGTAACGTTTTAGAAATCGTTATGAGAATTTTTCTGTTTTAGGGTTAAATTGTCTGTATTTTTCGTTTTGACCCGACTGTGTTCAAACGACCATATCGACTTACCAGCACCTAGTTTAGCTAAAATAAAGCTAGTGTGCAAGCTTTGGGGGTATATGGGACGTTTTGGTTCAATTAGTATTTTTCCCAATTTTAATATTATTTTAATGCGGTATTCGCTTTTTGGGAAATTTCTCTTTTGTAATCTTTTCCATAAATCAACTTGAGTTAAATCAAACCCTTCTCTTCTTATCGAGATATTTGTTGGGTTTAAGTATTTAAGTTAAAGAAAAGAAAAGAAATGAGGTGCATGCATGTGTGCATGGGTTGTGTGAATGCATTAAATTGCATTTATTGTTAGAAATTGCTAGGAAGCTCCACACAACTCCCCACCTCCTCTCTTGGCAGAGATCCTTCCCTTTCCTACTACCCTTGATCATTTCCTTTCCAATTTGCATCAATCCAAACTCAAAATTCTCCAAAATTCCAAAATATATCACAAAATATATTCAAGTCTTGGTTCTTGCTCTTTGATCACTTGGAAACTAGGAAAGCTTGGATCTTGTGAGCTAAATTTGATAGGTATAATCCCTACACTGATAAATAGGAGTTTTTATTTTGTATAGCTCGTTGAATATGGTTTAGAACACTTTCAATATCGATTAGTGCAATATCGTGTTTTTAGTGTCGTTTTAGAGACTCTGTATCTGCTGTGTTCTGGAAATTTTTGTGAGTGACCAAACAAAATTATAGTGGTGTAGTAGTGATCCTGAAGCTCCACCTGAGACATGAGGACCACCCCACCGGCCGGGGCCGGCGACCCCTTTGAACAATTCCGGCGATGCCGGTGATGTAGGGAGATACTGGGGTTTGGCTTTTGTGGGTAGTTGTCTGCTGTTGGTTAGGGGTGTTTGGTACTGTTTACTTTTTTAGTAATAGTAGTATGAAAAATCTGGAATCGTTTACCTATAATCTTGTGTTTTGAATCTGCGTGTTACGTAATCCGACACGAATCATGATCTGATGCAGCTGCTGTACTCAGTTTGGTTTAGTAGTGTCGCAACGCACGTTAGCCACTAGACGGAGACTTGTGAGTTAGTTTAGTGTTGGTGCATCGTTAAAGTGTAGTTTTACGTTATGTTAGTCGATTCTGAGATGTTTGCACTATTTGTGTGTTTGTGAATTTGTAGCGTCATCTACGGGGAAATCGCCCGTATGGCATTATGCGTCGGGGCAGATATGATATGATAGCTGCATGTATTTGCATATTAGTTAATTATATATGAATGTCATTGCATAGCATTATTTGCTGTACTTGACTCGTACCTTTAGATATAACACATTACTGACGGTTCATGTTGCACGAGCACTAAATTGTATTCTACACCCACATCGTCAGTAATTGCTATAACACGCACAAACCACCTACATACATGATACGGTAGTGGATAGGGATAGTTGAGGTAGTAGCCCTTATCCCATTGTGCATATGAGATATTGTTGACACCTACATACGTGATGTTGTATTGGTCATAGATAGTTAAGATAGTAACTCTTATTCCATTTCACGTATACTTTACTATAGCTACTTATACATCTTGCATACATATTGACATGTACACCTACATAGTCTATTACAGCTACATGTATATCATGCGCACATATTGACATGTACACCAGCTTATTTTCGCTATAGTTGTATGTATTCTAAGCGGTATTGTTTTGATATGTGATATTGAGTTGTTGATCATTGCGCTTATGAAATGCATTATACATACTTGCTTACATGTAGATACTTAAACCTTCCTACACTTACATGTACACCACATATGATGCTACACTTGTTTTTCGGAGGATTTTAGGAACCGCAAGATATATTTTAAAGATGGATTCATTTGAAAGAGCGGATTTCCCTTGATATGCTCATTTTGTTGTTTTATATTGCATATATCAGTTTTTCATGAATTTACGCATTGAGATATGGATTTCATATGATTTATGGATTTCAGAACCGTAGGGTTATTTCAAGAAAACTATGTATTGTTTTAAAACCCGGTTTCTCTTGATATGATTTTCAGTGCCTCCACCATGTGATTTCTCGGTTCTGAGATTTAGCTTATGATACCCGATTCGAGGAGCGGGAGGCACCGTCTGCGGGTACATGGTGGACCCGGTATTGTACCCAGGAGCGAGTGATGATTTCTTGGTGTAGACGATAAGCCTGGCGGTGGGACCACTAATTACCGGTGATAGTATTTTGACTCGGCGGTTATCGTGGGGATACCGACCAGAGTGAGGTATGACATATCATCAGGGCCAGTCATAGCGACGGCGCCTGAGTTTTGGTGATTTACGTGTCGATGCTAGACATGGGTTTTCATGATGTTTCGGGTGTCGATGTTAGACACTCAGGTTCCATGAGACTTACAGGATGTGATGGCCGATCTGAGGATGCGGTGCCTGAGGATTTGGGACTTGATGTGTCAGTGAAGGACACTGTTGTTTTTCCATGCTGATGATTTTGCATGAGATTTTATTATATCATCCCATACACTCAGGATTATATTTTGATATGCATTGTTTCATGTAGTTGTAGTACCCTGATGATGTACCTTTACATGATTGTTGCATATTCACTTATCATACTTATACTATCGGATTACATGTGATAGATAAATCGCTGTTCGTGCTTACTTGCGATTATAGTATGATGTTTATTACTATTCACGAGTTGGCAACTCACCCCCGTTGTGCCACAGTGTTTTGCAGGACATACCCTCAGAGTAGTCGCGGTAGGGCGTCTTATCATCTCTACTTTTGCGGAAACCGCTACGTTAGGCAGTGAGGCCTTTGCTTTTAGGTGGGTTTGCCGTTATCTGCTTGTACATTGTATATTGGATCTAGTATTCTTCATCTACTACTGTTTGTATATGACTTAGAGACGACTTGTGAGGATTTGGTGTTGTATTATTTTGGTGACTTTTGGTGCCGTGCTCGTGGGAGCCGGTTTTGTTTGGGAAAAGTTTACTTCTTATTGCAGCCGTTTCTTTGATATTTTTTCACTTCGGCGTCGTATACATGTTGTTGTGATTTTCTCCGCCGTTGGGCGTGATTTTGCTTCCATTTGGGATGCTTTATTTTTTATCTATGTTGTACCCGTTTTCAGGGCTAGTTTTTACAAAGGAGGTGCTGCCGAAATTTTTAAGAAAGAAAACTAGAGTTAGAGATTTTACTTGTGATTTTCCAAATGTTAAAACTATGTTTTTCTCCATTGATCCAGATTTGGGTGGTTTAGATTTCTGGGTTTCTGCTTACTTAAGTTGTGTACGCCTGTAGACGTTACGTAGTTTAAGTGCCGGTTACGGGCCAAATTTTGGGTCGTGACAAAGTTGGTATCAGAGCGGTAGGTTTTACCTTTCGGAGTGTAGGATGACCTTGGTATGATGGAGTAGGTAGCTTAAGCAGAGTGACGTAGCTTGTGTATGTTCCGCGGCATACTTACGACACGGTTCTCCGCCTAAGTGACCTTAGGACTTATTGATTGATATTCCTCCGTGGTGATATACATCTTTGTGATTCGATTCTTGTTTCCTTATCGAATCTTGTTTCAATTTCCATCATATATGCCGCCGAAGGCTACGAGTGCACAGAGAGCGGCCACGAGGGCCGAGGTCAGGGTTGACTCGTCTGAGGCGAGGACTGACCAGGGCGGTATGCCTGTTGTACCGGAGCACATTGCTATGATTGGGACTGGTATGCAGGACCTGCGCCAGATGATGGGGACTTTAGTAAAGGCCATTCGAGCAAAGGGGCAGGCAGTTGTTCCACCCGTTGCAGGGACCACGATGGTACCTACAGTTCCAGCTGTCGCAGTTACAGCTCCGGAGGTTATTACCGTGTCACTGACAGAATTTATGAGGCTGAGGCCTCCCGTGTTTACTGGCACAGATACTACTAAGGATCCGCAGTCGTTTATCGACCGGATGGCCAGGATTTGTCGTTCACTCCGATGCTCCGACGAGAGATGGGTAGAGTTTGCGAGTTTCCGGCTGGAGGGTCTGGCCCAGAAGTGGTGTGAGTCGTTGGAGAGGGGCAGAGCCGCTGGTCTTGCTCCTATGACCTGGGCTGAGTTTGTGATTGTGTTTCTCACACATTTTCTTCCACCGAGCGTTAGGGATGCGCGAGCGCGCAAATTTGAGTCGTTACGTCAGACTCCGAAGATGACGGTGTCTGAGTATGATGTACTATTTACCGAGCTGTCAATGTATGCTCCGTACCTGGTGGCGACTGAGGAGATGAGGGTGAAGAGGTTTGTTCGAGGCCTGCTTACCCAGTTGTTCCTAGCCATCAGCATTCAGCATTGCGACACGTATTCGGCAGTTGTCGATGCAGCCCTATTGGTAGAGGAGCGTCCTTATGAGTCATCGGTTGTTCCGGAACCGAAGAGGACTCGCACGGATGTACCAGCACGGAGACGGAGGTTTGCACGCCGAGGCAGAGTTCCTTCAGACTCGGGGTGTAGCAGAGACATTGGACGGGGCCAGTTATTCAGTACTTATTCCCAGGAGGGCCAGCGACCGTCTTATGGGTGCTTCGGATGTGGCAGTCTACATCATCTTGTTCGGGATTGTACGGTGGTGCGTCAGAGAGGGCCAGTAGTACCCCAGGTTACCTTACCACCTTCTCCGCCTCAGAGAGCGTTGCCTCTTATTCCTGTTGTTGCGCCGCGTCAGACTCCTGTTCAGAGAGGTCGTGGTCGCGGGGGTTTTGTACTGAAAAGTCGAGGAGGCGGAGGTAGAGGATAGCCAGTAGCAGGTAGAGGGTAGGCACGGGTTTTTGCCTTGACTCACCAGGACGCTCAGGCGTCCAATGCTGTGGTTTCAGGTAACCTTTCTGTATGTTTTTTTGATGCACGTGTTCTTTTTGATCCGGGATCTACGCATTCGTATGTTTCTACGCACTTCGTGCCGAGGTTAGGCCGAGAGTCGTGTTTGCTGGATCAGCCGCTTGTCGTGACTACTCCTGTGGGAGAGTCGTTTGTTGCGCCACACATGTTCCAGTCTTGTGCTGTCCGTATAGGAGACGGAGATCTGTCCGTCGACTTGATCCTTCTTGAGATGTTGGACTTCGACGTTCTGTTGGGCATGAACTGGATAGCTACTTGCTATGCATCCATGGACTGCCACGAGAAGACAGTTAGATTTTTTTTTCTGGCGAGTCAGTGTTTGTTGTGCACAGGGACCGTGGTGCCGCCCCTCACAGTTTGATTTCTGTCCCGTGCGCTAGTCGACTTTTGAGGAAGGGATGTCGGGGATTCTTGGCTTTCATTCCGGTATACAATCTTATCAGTAATATCGACCCCAATAACTCAATAAGTCATGCCGGTATATGGTCTACAACAGATCGAGAAACTACTGATAACACTTATCAGTAATATCTCAGCAGCCCTGTCCAGGGACTTCCTATTATAGACAATCGTGCATAGCGCAACATCAACCCCCAATACCGGTAGAGACGAAACCCTTCCTATCGCTCATTGCCTCCATGTGCCTCAGGACTGTACCTAAAATCCACCTGTTTGTACGACTCACTAGAGCCATAGTTGAGTGGAGATCAAAGTACAGTGGGAGGACACACAAGACTCTATGGCGATCTCGGGTCTACAGACTAACCTGTACCAGTGTCACCTGAGAACTGCTATCCGACGTATGATATAATACCACATAGGAGTTCTTGGCGAGTCAGTTCAGTGTACCCAGTCTCACTGAGCTCCCGTATACAATCTTTGGTGTCACCACACCAGACGGATATAGGATCATCCATCGCCCATCATATGGAACAAGAATGGTATACGCTAGTCTACTCTGGAATATCGATGCCCTGTCTCGATATACCTACGACTAGGAACATTTCAAGGATATTCTTGTAAACTACAGGTGTCCCACTAGTATGATCCACATCATAATCCCAGTAGTCAAGCCTATATCCTTAGGGCTTTATCAACATGTTTCAAATGAATAAAAACATGATCAAGTGAACATATGATAAAGAGAAACCAGATAGCATACTATCATGTCGAGCAAGACTGTCCTCTGAACACACACACACACACACACACACACACATCAGTACATACACTATCATATAATGGCCTCTAGGGCATAAATAAATCCAACAATCTCCCACTTGCACTAAGGCCAATTATTGGCTTATCTCATACCCAACAGCTCAAAAAGTCGCTCATGCTGCGGCTGAGGGAAGGCCTTGGTGAATTGATCCACAATGTTATCCTTTGTATCTACTCTCTTAATCTCGATCTCGTGGCGATCAACTATCTCCCGGATCACATGATATCGCCTCAGGATGTGTCTGGACTTCTGATGGGACCTGGGCTCTTTGGCCAACCCCATAGCCCCATTATTGTCACAATACAAAGGTATTGGATCAATAATGGTTGGAACTACTCCTAGCTCCGAGATGAACTTCCTCATCCAGACGGCTTCCTTGGCAGCATCATTTGCAGCAATGTACTCAGCTTCCATCGTTGAGTGTGCAACGGTATCCTTTTTGGAACTCTTCCAACTTACCGTCCCTCCATTGAGGGTAAATGCAAACCCTGAGATAGACTTGTTGTCATCCTTGTCAATCTGGAAGCTCGAATCGGTAAAGGCCTCCATTTGGAGATCCCCGTTACCATACACCAAGAACAATTCTTTAGTCCTTCGCAAGTACTTAAGAATGTTCTTCACAGCAGTCCAGTGATTCTCCCATGGGTTTGACTGATACCTTCTTACTACACTGAGTGCATAAGCTACATCAGGGCGTGTACACAACATCGCATACATTATCAATCCTACTGCCGAAGTATTAGGAACAATGCTCATGCGAGATCTCTCTCTTTATCAGACTTTAGGCAATCGTTCTTGGAGAGAGTGACTCCGTGGCAAGCGGGTAAGGCACCCCGCTTGGAGTCTTCCATACTAAACCACTTTAGGATGGTGTTGATGTACTTGGTTTGGGACAATCCCAATAACCATTTGGATCTATCCCTATAGATCCGTATGCCCAATATATACGTGGCATCACCCAGGTCCTTCATGGAGAACCTATGTGATAAGAATGATTTAACTGACTGTAGCATAGGAATATCATTTCCTATCAGAAGAATGTCATCCACATACAATACGAGGAATGCGACAGTTCTCCCTACAGTCTTCTTATAAACACAAGGTTCATCTGGATTTTTAATAAAATCAAACTCTTTGATAACATCATCAAAATAGATGTTCCAACTCCGTGATGCCTGCTTTAATCCATAAATGGATTTAAGCAATTTACATGCTTTCCCGCTGCTCCCACTGTCAATGAATCCCTCTGGCTGATCGATATAAACGCATTCATTTAAATCACCATTTAAAAATGCAGTTTTAACGTCCATCTACCTGATTTCATAGTCGTAGTGAGCAGCAATAGCAAGTAGGATCCGAATGGATTCAAGCATGGCTACCGGAGAGAAAGTCTCATCATAGTCCAAACCTGATCTTTGACGAAAGCCTTTCACTACCAACCTTGCCTTATAGGTCTCTACCTGTCCATCTATACCGATCTTTCTTTTAAAGATCCATTTGCAGCCTACAGGTTTTATCCCGGAGGGTACATTCTCCAAAGTCCATACTTTGTTGGTATACATGGACTCCATTTCGGATCTCATGGCATCCAGCCACTTCATAGAGTCACCACTCGTGATAGCTTGCTGAAAACTGGCAGGGTCATCATCATCCATGATGTAATCTTCTCTATCACCATCAATGAGAAAACCGTAGTATCTCTCCGGTGGGCGAGAAGTCCTACCAAATCTTACGGAGTGGCTAAGGTTCATTAAATTCTGTTGCAACATCAGGTTCAGCCAAGTCGTCATTTGTAACTTGTGTTTCTAGAACCTCTTCTAGATCTACCACATTGCCATCTGTTAGTGTATATGCCCTAGAGGCCATTACTGTATCATACTAGTATGTATATTACTTGATGGAAGCTTGGGATATTCACAGTTGTATATACAATCTTGCTCGAAATGGTAGTATGCTACTTGGTTTGTCTCTGCTTTAATATGTGCATGTGTTTCTTTTAGCAGATCGCTTATATACATATTAGTAGAGCCCTTACGATCTTTGCTTGATTACCAGCGTTGTGATGGTGCTCACACTCGTGGGGGTTGGGTAATCCATAAGCACATCCTTATACAGGTCCCTAGTCGTTGGACTATCGAGACAGGGTATCGATACTCCGGAGTAGACTAGCGTATGCGCTTCTCATCCCAGCGTGGGAGACGGTCTGTCCCACAGCCGTCAGTACGTCGTACTTGAGATAGTATGCGGGTGCTCGTTAGGTTACGAGTACACTGGACATGACTCGTCGGGAACTATTGGTTGGTATTATACCTATCGTCAGTTATCAGTTCCCAGGTGACATGAGTACAGCTTAGTCCGCTGACTTGACACTGTCACTTCGCCTCGAGTGTGTTCCCACTGTACTTTGATTACTACCCTACCACGGCTCAAAGGAGTCGTGCAAACAGGTAGTAGTTGGGTGCAGTCCCGAAGCATTTGGAGGCAGTGACGGTTAGACAGGATTCGTCTCTCCCGGTATTGGGGGTTGACATCGCGCTGTGTCTAGGAGAGCCATTACACGAGTAGTCCCTGGCCAGGGCAAGCGAGATATACTGGTAGGTTTCCAGTGTTATCTCAGGATGTTCTGGGCTACACTCCGACACGACTTGTACCGTATTAGGGGACTGACGTTCACCGCCCCCTAGGCCCGCCATGCGATGTATCAGATGAACAGACCGGACTGTACAGAGACTGTCACATAAAGGCTCAGTGGGAGTTCAGATGGGGTCACCTCGTCAGTCTTCTTATCGGCATCTACCTGGGGACCGTTACGTACAGCTAGTGCCGCTTGCGGTCTGTGGTTAAACCCACTGCCAGCGTAGTGTCGAGTCTTTAGAGTCCCACATAGAGAACTATTCGCCTTTAGGCAAAATGAGTAGAGGTCGCATGGTTTTGCAACAGGGTTCATTCACATCCGCGCACTTATGCACGTTTGCTGTCCGGACAGCTTATACTAGCGGGCTTTGGTTTAAGCCGGATCCTAGTATATGATTTGGGATTGGTTTATCTCTTTGTATTCGTGTTCCTCGGATCACGAATACGGGTGCGTATACACAGTTGATTGAGACAGAGGGAGGGGACTTTGATTAGGGTTAATGACCATTGTCATTTTATTAACCCTAATGCTTATGTGTGTATTATGATTAATTGATATTAGTTTAATATAATTGTGCATGGTTAGGGTTGTTGACCATTTGACATTCTTGACTTGTTGACCTAGGTTGACACTTTGACCATCATCATTTCATATAAAAGATGCTCTTCGATCCTTGCAATTTGCATTAAAAATGAAATGATAATGGTCATGTCTTGATTAAGCCATGACAATTATCTTGCTAATTATCAATTTACATAATTCACCCATATATGAGAGAATGGTTCATTTTATTCTCCCATTCTATCATATGCTTTCTCTCTCCTCCTCTTCCTGTCTCTCAAGCTCTCCCCTCTTATGTGTTGAGAAATACTTGAGCTTGAGAAAAACCTCTTCTTGATAGTCTCTACTCTCATCTAAGGTTCTAGGATTAGCACTTCTAGCACTTTAGTTACTTCTAGCTTGAAGTTGAAGCCAAAGGTTGAGGCTCTCGGGTGGATCCTTCTTCGACGAGAGAAGACGACAAGGAGATCACTTCCGTTCACTACAAGGAGCAAGGAGAGAAGGACATAAAGCCCTAGGTATAACCATTCTTCCATGTTGCTAATTTCTAGTTAGCTTTAGTTAGTTTTTGTTTAGTAAAGATCCCGTCTTTGTCTAGTCCATGTTGCCTAGAGTAGAAAAAAATCGATTTTTATACCGTTTCCGCCTTCCCGCAAGCACCGGGGTGGGCAACGTGGACTTACACCATCAGCATCATTTGGAAAAATCTCATTTTCTAAAAATGTGGCATACAGAGAAACAAACACCTTTTGTTCCTCCTTGTGGTAGAAAAGATACCTAAACGAATGTTTTGGATATCCCACAAATATATATTTGACCGATCGTGTCTCGAGTTTGTCTGGATTCTGCTTTTTGACAAAAGCCGGACAACCCCAAATCTTAACTCGTTTAAGAGATGGTCTCTTCTTATGCCATATCTCATATGGAGTGGTAGACACGGTCTTGATTGGAACTTTGTTTAACAGAAAAGCTGCCGTTTCCAATGCATGCCCCCAAAAGGAGAGGGGTAACTCAGAATCACTCAGCATGGATCGTACCATATCTAATAGAGTACGATTCTGCCATTCTGACACACCGTTGTGCTGTGGTGTGTAAGGGGGAGTGAGCTGAGAAAGAATCCCATTCTCTTTTAGGAAGTCCAAGAACTCAGTACTTAAGTACTCTCCACCTCGATCTGATCGAAGTATCTTGATTCTCATTCCTGTTTGGTTTTCTACTTCATGTTTGTACTCCTTGAATTTCTCAAAAGCTTCAGACTTATGCTTTATCAAAAACACATGACCGAATCTTGAGAAATCATCAGTAAAATTTATGAAGTAAGAAAAACCGCCTCTTGCATGTGTAGACATTGGCCCATATACATCACTATGTATGAGGCTTAGGAGCTCAGTAACTCTTTCTCCGTATCCAGTAAACGGAGTTTTGGTCATTTTACCTTTGATACAAGACTGGCAAGTTGCATAAGATTTATACTCAAAAGAATTTAAATATCCATCTTTATGAAGCTTGTTTAGTCTTGTTTCATTAATATGACCAAGTCTACAATACCAAAGAAAAGCTTCATTTAAATCTGAAAATTTTCTTTTACTTGTGCGTTGAATGTTGAAAATTGTGTGTTAATTAAGGACGTATATCCCGTTATTAAGTGTACCATAACCAATCAACTCTTGATTAAGTCTAATGTTCATAATATTGTGTTGCACAGCAAAATGATATCCTTCATTGTCTAACAAAGAAACGGATATAATATTACAAAGCATACTTGGCAAAAAATAACATAGGTTCAAAACTAATATACAACCCGATTATAATCCTAGGTGATACTCTCCCACTGAAACTGCATTTACATTGGAACCATTTCCAACTTGGAGAGTATGATCACCTGTCTTCAAAACTCTGCTATTTCTCAACGCCTGCACAGAATTGCAAATATGAAAACCTTAACCGGTATCTAATACCCAGGAAGCAGAGTTAATAGAAAAACAGTTTTCAATTACGAACACACCTGAAATTGAAGCATCACCATGCTTCTTTTTGAGTTCAAGGTACTCAGTACAGTTCCGCTTCCAGTGTCCCGTATTCTTGCAGTGGAAACATTCTCCTTTCCCCGATTCCCCAACCTTGGACTTGTCTTTCCCCTTAACCTTTTTGACTCCACCCTTAGGTTTGGTGGGTTTCTTCTTCATCTTTCCCTTGGCCTTAGCCTTCGGGCGAGATGAGGAAGATGGCCTAACACTCAAAACGGGAGTCTTCACTGACTTCAGCGTGCTCTCTGCACTCCTTAACATATTAAGGAGTTCAGGTAGTTCCTTCTCCATGTTATGCATGTTGAAGTTAACTATAAATTGAGCAAAGGTGGAGGGGAGAGACTGCAGAATAATATCCGTATATTGCTTATTGTCTATTGTCCACCCAAGGTCCTCAAGCTCTTCTATGAAAGCTATCATCTTCAGAACATGGTCTCCTACTGGTGTGCCAGGGGCCATTCGCATCTGAAACAACTTTCTGGATGCTTCGTATCGTAATACGCGAAATTGCTCTCCATACAACTATTTTGTATGGAGGAATATGGCTTGGACGTCCATATTCTCGTGCTGCTTCTGATGTGTGTTATCCATCGATGCAAGTGCGAGGCATTTTGCCGTGGCCCAATCGGCGTCCCATGTCTTGCGGATTTCCTTATCCGTAACTGAAGGTTTAGGACCTGGGATGGGCGGGGTTGAGCCGTGAGGACATATGATACCTTATCATAAGTCAAGGCAACGTTGAGATTCCTCAGCCAGTCTTTATAATTGGTCCCATTCAGTTTATTTTTATCTAGTAGAAGATTGAGTCCTGTCATTGGTATCTGCCATTAAGAGAGAGAAAAGAATACACTCAGCGAAAGCTCTTGCAAAGATCATATTGGTTATTATCTTATCTAATCGATGTCCCCCACTGTTTTTATCAAATTTTCTTTAAAACCTATAAAAAGAAAACTAGATGGGATTAATTACATTCTACAACTTCGCTAACCGTTCAGCCAGGCCTGTGCCGGTACATTGAGGGAGGTTCCCCATGCTTTTGCACGGACCTAATTAAAATAAAGCTCGTCTTCCCAGAGGCGTAGCCCTGTTTGACACCTTTCTAGACACCTAATGGGTTAGCCGATTGTAAAGTGCAAAACTCTCCCGAGAGCAACTCTTACTCACAGTGGGATCGGGATCCTACTATCATATAGAAGGTATGCAATCTCATTGCAAATTTCCACTCTTGAAATTCCCGATATTATTTTTACCCGTAGTACTCATGACCTTAACTATGGTCAACATATCATAAGTACTAGTCAAGTTCTTCCCGTTATTTCATGATTAACTAGACCCACCCACATGACCCTTAACTAAAGTCAACATAATCATATGAATGTCCTAACTAATCTGCATCATATGCAGTGTAGGAAGACATCACTTAGCTACCGTACACTGCGCCTTAACTAAAGTCAAAATACGCAGCACGAATACTAAGTACTCTACCTCCTAAAATGACGAAGCGTTGCGGATAGTTTTTAAGAAAACTTTTAACGCTTTGAACTTGATATAGTTGTAGAATCCAATGGGTTTAAAAGGAGTGGCTTAAGCTCCTCACTTTGAAAACTTGCTTTTTCATAAAAGGCCGAGTGTGTTTCAAATCCGATTCTACAACATATTTTTAGGTTCATTTTTCTTTACATTAATCTTATTAATGTAGTCCCATCATTTAAGTCCTAAAACCATCATAGAAAGAAACAAAAATATAACGTACGCTTATGCCATTCGTCACGGTGTCCCGTTATGCACCGTTAGGTTACTTAACTAACGTCATACCGGGACGAGGCTAGCGCGAGTGCAAACCATAAGCAACGTCTATTATATTTCATATATATAATATTCCATTTGTCTCAGATATATTAAATGATCACATCACATAATATAAGCAGCAGAAGCACATATAATATAGGATATCTAGGAGGTCCGTATTTTGTATTTCGCCATCAATAGAAAATACAGATTCCACGGTCGCGATGAATAGCCAAGCCCATACCCCTAGACCCCTACGAGAGCGGCAAGTGACCCTACCAATTCTGGAGTTTAGGAGACCCAGTCTCGACTCCTCGAGATGGCCTCCTACTGAACCCTAGAACCCGGTCACTTGTGCCCCCATTCTTGGGTCTATCCTAATGCGGAAAAGTAAATAATATACCACAATGGTGACAATATCCTCAACCCGGAAGTGCCCCAAATAAAAGAATATTACATACAATTGAATTTTACATGAATGAAAAGAAAACTCTCATCTCACATAAAACCCCCGGCTATTCAATCACGACAATCCTGTACAACATATCTCAGCAACACATAATATCACATATCATCAACGTAAGTAAGTATGCATACCCCGATTGTCGTTGATGTATAGCAACGAAACCGGTGATACACCACATACTACACTTACGGTCATAGAGAAATAAAATGAAAAACTACAACAATTGGAATCGTAACTGCCCTTAGACAACACAAACCCGGAATATCATATATCGAAGATTTCATGCCTAACAATGTAAAGCTCGCATTTAGATCTCACCCATGAAAACACCTTTTCAAAATAAGTCGGATAATTCAATAAGAATTCTGATTACTCCCGAGACCGAAATGCTTGATTTACATGCAACAAACAAATTTGTAGATTCCAATTATTGTATCACATACCAATAAACTAGGCGCAGTTAAAACATTCGATCGAACGATTGAACACCCAAAGACTTCTCAGAAAATTCAACACTTGAGCAGTTTTAAAATTTACCAGAGACCGCTACAAGTACAAACGGGCCAGCACAAGAAGGCACAGTCCAAGCCTCACCAACGGCGCCACGGAACCACCGTAAAATGACCATTTTGGCCGCGGTTCCGCGGTCGTATAGTCGAGTTAGGGCTTCGTTCTTCTTGTGGGCCCATAAAATACCCTGCACGATTTTCTGAGTATTTTTAAAGTGAAAAAATCCACCTTTTTGAAAAATTTCCAGAGAGCACCCCCCGGGCGTCGTATTTCGTTCGTTCGAGGTTTTTAACGTCGTCTAGCTTACTCTAAAGCTCTAGCTTGGCTCTGATACCACTATAGGGTTTCCTTATCACCTCATATAGGGTTTGGAAGCATCACACATGCCATTATTTAATTTTTAAGAGGTGCTAAGCAAACTAACCAAGGAATCGAACTAGAAATATAGGGTAACACTAATAGTATCACATACAAAAGTTAATCTATCACTAAGTGGAAAGACTACAACCTTTGTAGACCTCTTAGGGTTTGAACGAGCTAGCTTGAACTTCCTCCACGTCCACGATAATCCACCCGGAGTACCTTTGCCCAAAGCTCCTTGCTCCAATAGATCACAAAGAATATGAAGCAAACAAACTACATCAAGGGGCTAAACAAGTGTAATGTGATGATATGGTTGTGTTCTCATATAAAAACCCTTTCTTTCTTTTAATCTCACTCACTTTGGAAACTCAAGAGAGAGCTAGAGAGAGGAAGATGAAGATGGCAACCTTGAGCTAATTTTTCTTTTGGATAAAAGATAATGAGAATAGATAAAGAGAGAAGGATAAATATCAAGAATAAATATCTCTTTTCAAACCATGGTTAATAAAATATCTAGATATTTTAGAATGAGAAGAAAATAACAAATGAAAATAAAATCATGGTTTAATTTTGGTCAAGTAAAGAAAAGTCAACAATGATTTAAAATCAATTTTCTTTTTCTCATTCTAATATATATAAATATATTTACTTTCCATGTATTTCTTATATTGCCATCTTTTTTGTATCATCAACCATGATACATATGCATGTATGTATGTGTGTATGCACATCAACATGTACATATACATGCATGCATCCATCATAAAGAAAAGGTTTATTTAAATGAGATAAAAGTCAATATTAAATCAACACTTGATTTAATAAACCGGTCATATCTCATACGACCCGACCAAAATAAAACGCCCGATTAAAATACGGCATCATATACACGTATTTAATCGAGCTCCCGCACATATCTCATATGTACACCACATCATTTCGCCTGAGCCAGGAAACTCCTATGTGGGACTCTGAGACCCGTCAATACGCCGGCAGTAAGTGATAATCACATCAAACACCTACAAGCCACAAGCGGTCAGCTAAACTTAACGGCCATCCGGGTATTGAGCAATCAAAAGAAGAACAAGCGAACCTGTCAAAACTCTCGTTAATCCAACTGGCAACACTTACCGTACAGTCCGGTCTCTTTGTTATATATGTTGCATATTGAGTCTAGGGATGGTAACGTCGACCCCAATAACTCAATAAGTCATGCCGGTATATGGTCTACAACAGATCGAGAAACTACTGATAACATTTATCAGTAATATCTCAGCAGCCCTGGCCAGGGACTTCCTGTTATAGCAAATCAAGCACAGCGCAACATCAACCCCTAATACCGGGAGAGACGAAACCCCTCCTATCGCTCATTGCCTCCATGTACCTCGGGACTGTACCCAAAATCCACCTGTTTGTACGACTCACTAGAGCCGTAGTTGAGTGGAGATCAAAGTACAGTGGGAGGATACACAAGACTCTATGGCGATCTCGGGTTTACAGACTAACCTATACCAGTGTCACCTGAGAACTGCTATCCGACGTATGATATAATACCACATAGGAGTTCTCGGTGAGTCCGCTCAGTGTACCCAGTCTCACTGAGCGCTCGTATACAATCTTTGGTGTCACCACACCAGACGGATATGGGATCATCCATCGCCCATCATATGGAACAAGAATGGTATACGCTAGTCTACTCTAGAATATCGATGCCCTGTCTCGGTATACCTATGACTAGGAACATTTCACGGATATGCTTATAAACTACATGTGTCCCACTAGTATGATCCACATCATAATCCCAGTAGTCAAGCCTATATCCTTAGGGCTTTATCAACATGTATCAAATGAATAAAAACATGGTCAAGTGAACATATGACAAAGAGAAACCAGATAGAATACTATCATTTCAAGCAAGACTGTCCTCTGAATACATACACAAACACACACACAGACACACAACAGTACATACACTATCATCTAATGGCCTCTAGGGCATACATATATCGAACAAAACATCTACAAGTAGAAATCGAATAAACAACGACTATTAGGTCAACTATATCATAAAGATAATACTATGATATCTAGGGTGGCCGGGTCATCATATATGCCAGCAATGTAATCAACACCTAGTGTATGAGGATATCATCCAACCATATGATCAATGTATGTGTGCATGTGGATCTCGTCCACCATATAATTAATGTATGTGTGCATATGGATCTCTTCCACGTGTCAACCAATGACACAGCAATATCATGCATGTAAATATCATAAAAGCGTATGCATGAAAATATGAGGAAATAAATCAATGTGTGTCCCTCGTGACACATCAAAATCATGGAACCTGGGTGCCCAACATCAACACTCGAAAACATCATGAAACCCGTGTCCAGCATCGACACGTAAATCCTCATATCTCGGGCTCCGTCAGTCCAGATCGGCCCACAGGCTCCGTCAGTCCGGATTGGCCAATATCATCTCTCGACTCCGGTTGGTATCCTCCGGATATCCGCCAGGCTCAACCAATCACTGGTAGGTAGTAGTCCCTCTGCCAGGCTCACCGTCTATATACACAGCATCCCTTTCTTGCCCCGGGGTACCATACTGGGTCCATAATGTACCCGCAATCGGCCTCGTCCAGCTCCTCGAATCGGGTTCACATGTCACATGTCTCAGAACCGAGAAAACACATGGTGGACACACTGAAATATCATATCAAGAGAAACCGAGTTTTTAAAACAGTACATGCTTTCTTTTGAAATAGCCACGGTTCTTAGATCCAGAAATCTCATGAATACAGCATATCTCAGTACGTAAAATCATAAAGCATGATGTATGCGACATATAACAGAATGTAAACATATCCGTATATCATGCAACATAGAATAGTAATATGTACATATCGAGGGAAAACTGCTCTTTATTTGAATCTAGTTTTTAAAATATATCATGCGGTTCCCAATTCTCCAAAATCAAGCCAGCGTCATATATGTATGTACAATGTGTATGTACGTAGGTATGGATGCACAACGATATATATAGGCAAACAAGTATGGATGTACAGTATGTATGTGCGCCAATATGGATGTACAGTAGGTATATATGCAAATATGAGTGTACAATATGCATGTGTGCCAATATGGATGTACAAGTGGGTATATACGCAAATATGAGTGTACAATGTGCATGTGCGCCAATATGGATGTACTAGTGGTATATACGCAAATATGAGTGTACAATGTGCATGTGCGCCAATATGGATGTACTAGTGGTATATACGCTAGCATGTTATGCAAAGAGTCATATCATGATGCAGCAATCCTACTGTGTAGTGACATGGCAATTATCGATGATGAAGTGTGTGAGTCGACAATCTGTATACGTGTAACATACGCATCATCGATAAGAGTGCAGGTGTACCAGCACAGGTATAAGTAATGCAATGCGAATAACATGAATGCAGCATAAGGTAATCGTCAGCTACAAGCTATAAAGTATACGTGTCTACAAGACCGAGTCGGTGAATCTATCAATCGGCATCCAGTCTCACAACATCGCGTATGGTATAATCCATCGTACAGCATCCTCTAGTCAAGGGTATGGATCAATCATCAGGTCAAACTCATCACGTATGGAAAATCATCGTACGACGGCATTAAACCAATAAGGATCCTATCATCCTATATGACAATGAGGAGTACGGACCTAACGTCTCGTACGGCAATCACACATGATTCACCACATATATAAATATATATCTATGTACCTATGTCCCAGGTCACATCCACAACAATCTCGTATCGGGGACCGGCAAAGTAACAATCATTTCAATCGACTCGCATCCGTATACCAACATATCATCATATCACATGTCAAAACGTATTCTCTTTTCATCGCATTCATCTCACAAAAGGTCAATATACCATTACAATCTACTACTACTAAGCATACATATCTAATCTAACATACACACCCGAACCATACAAACAGTTTTTGAAAGATGCAAATCGTAGTTTTGAAAGTAGGGGCTACGGTGTTTTTAAGGTAAAGATATCATTTGAAAATCCGTAACGTCCCTCAAGGTATCTATTTAAAAGATGCATACGATTTTTCAGTTTAGAAATAGGTATGCTTCGAAAGACACACCTATGTCGACTATCTAGTCTTATAGTACCCTAACGACAATATCATCAAATATCATCCTCAAATCCCGTCATCACATAAGAGCCGTATCATATCATTCCTAACTATCATTTAGTTTCAAATATAGTTCCTCTAACTGTCCTTTAACTCTATCTATAGTTTTCTATTAAAGGTTCCCTTAACCACATTCTACATATAAATTGGTTTCCATCAAACTTTGCGGGGGTGCTATACGCCATCCACCCGACTTCTCCCGTAGATATAGATCCACTCACCTTGATCTTCGCTTGCTGGAGTCGATGACGCCATGCTCATCCTCGTTGTATCGAAGTCTACGTAGGGGTATCTACATATCAAAATCGAAATCCCTTATTAAAATCGAATCCGGAAACCAAAACGGTACACGGATCGCCTATAGGTTAGAACCTTTAGGCCACGCATGCAAAACCAACCAATTATCCTTAGTTGTTGATGTACAAACATCCAACAACCAAATACAATATCAAATACAAAAATCCAAATTTCAGAATATGGAAAACACGAAAACAGCAACATAGGAAAACCACTCCCAGATTTCACCCTAGGCCAAACTACGAGAGTTTGCACATTAGACGGGTCTAATTTACAGGTACTGGAGCCATGAACCAAACACTGAGGCATAAATCCCTAGCCTGGCCACAAATTGCGGCCAGGAAGATTAAATCTGCGGCCACTTCTTGGTGGATGGGGCTCGGGTCTTGTGGTTAGCTTCCTGAGTGCCTTCTTGTCTCACTGTGTTTGCAAAATAAATTTTAGAGTCCCCGGGTGTTAGCAGATATCAATTCCCTTCACAAAATCCACAATTTTCCCGATATCGGGTTTTCTAGGTTTAGGGTTTGGGGTTCTATCTCAGGTTTCAGTCCATGAAACTAACTCTAGAGGGGTTATAAGGTCTCGACTAACCTCAATTTAATCTTTGGATTCAATTCCAACCCTAACCTCTTCTAGAAATTTCCAAAGTTCACATATCCACAGTAAATCGATTCTAAACTTAAACTAGAATATAAAAAACTAAAAACTAAATTATTTGGTAGAGATTATACCTCATGGATGTCACTTAAGCAAACCCTAGAAGTCTAAAGTCATCAAGATCCAACTTTTCTTGGCCCAATATGATGAGCATGAAGAGGGGATCATTTTTTGTGAAAGGGGTCTAGGGTTTTGATGGAGTTTTGGAGATGGATTTAGGGGATGAAGGTGGAGGGAGATGAGGGTGGGGAAGATGAAGGAGGAGAAAAATAAATGGTGGAGGATAATGTGGCTGCCCCCCTCTCTCTCTTTCTCCTTTATTCTCACCCACTCTCACTAAATTACCCTTTTGCCATTTCTCTTTTCTTTTCTTTTCTCTTTTACAACCAAAGCACAATAATACCCATAAAACGTCATAAATGCAACATGCAACCCAATGCAACATGACATGGTGCACTAGCCATAGAAACTGTAGAAACACGGATTTGGCTTAATCGCGATTAGCAGTGCACTAATCAGGTTTTTATCAAAACTGCATATAATAAATTTTAAAAATGCCAAATCCTTTAAATATATTTTTAAATGAATAAATAATTTTATTTTCCAATTATTTCACAATTATTGGTATATATTTATACCCTTTTTTCGAAAACCCCAATTTCGCAAATCGGCAGTTTTCGGGAAATATATTATTTTAATATTAAATTCCAAAAATAATATTTAATATTTTCTGAAATGTTACAATTGTACATATGATGTATATTATAGTGGATGCTTGGACATACATAGGGAGAACTTTCTTGCTCGACATGATAGTATGCTATCTGGTTACTCTTTATCTTAATATGTACACTGATTGTCTTTCTATTACATGTTAGTAAGCCCTTAGGATGTGTACTTAACTACCTGGATTATGATGTGGATCATACTAGTGGGACAAAGGAAGTCAGTGAGTACATCCTTTAATGTCCCTAGTCGTGGGTGTATCGAGACGGGGCATCGATATACCAGAGTAGACTATCATATAGCTTCTCGACATATGTAGATGGGCGATGGATGATCCCATATCCATTGGTGTTTGATATCAGAAATGGTATACAGGTGCTTAGTGGAGACTGGGTACACTGGACGGACTCGCCGAGAACTCCCAAATGGTATTATACCTCACGTCAGATGGCAGTTCTCTGGTGACACTGGTACAAGTTAGTCTGTCAACCCGAGATCGTCATAGAGTCTTGTGTGATTCCCACTGTGCTTTGATATCCACCATACCACGGTCAAGAGATCGTGCAAAATGGTGGTTTTGGGGTACAGTCCTAAGTCACATGGAGATAATGAGCGATAGGAGGGGATTCGTCTCTCCCGGTATAGGGAGTTGATGTTGCGATGTGCTCGATTAGCTATAACAGGAAGTCCCTGGCCATGGCTGACTTGGAGATATACTGGTAAGTGTTATCAGCAGCTTCTCGACCCGTTATGAGCCTTACATCAGCACGACTTATCGAGTTATTGGGGTCTGACGTTTACCACCCCTAGACGAGATATGCGACATATCAGACGAAGAGACCGGACTGTACGGTAGTGTTACTAATTGGATTCCCAGGAGTATGAGCAGGCTTGCTTGTTGATCTTCTGATCGCTCAATACCAGGGTAGCCGTTACGTTTAGCAGCGCTTGCGGCTTGTGGGTGTTTGATATGATCATCACCGACTGCCGGCGTACTGACGAGTCTTTAGAGTCCTACACAGAGGTTTCCTAGTTCATGCGAAATGAAGTAGGAGCACATATGTAATATGTGCACGACCAAGATTAATGCGCATATGTGATACCGCATTCTATTCTCACGATATGTGATATCGGTCGGTTATATGTGATATAGCCAGGTTATCGGATCAAGTGTTGATTCGATAGATTGTTACATTTGATATTAGTCGGTTATATGTGATATAGCCGGATTGTTAAATCAAGTGTTGATTTAATAATTTAATGTATAATTATATATTTGATATATTAACATACATTAACTAATATTAGCTCACTTATGATTTCTTTTCTCACTTGATTGTGCACATAGTATATATGTGATATATATTAGTATACAATATTGTGTGTCATGCTAGATGCCACATGAGACATGATTGTATGAGACTTACACCATACTAATAATAATGATAAAGTTTTTTTTATCTAAAGTAAATCAAAATTAGTGGAATTAAGTCATATGGTTGAATCTTGGAGAAGCTTGTGGAACCATTGACCAAGTACACTCCCTTTGTTTTACTTGTAGATATTTATTAACCTAACCATTATTGTTAGCTATGGTTCATTCTCTATATGGGTTAGTGTATGACACTAACTCACCCATGGTTGCTATTCCCACCTCATGAGTTCATTCTTCTATCTTCACTTCATCTTCTTGATCCTTGAGAAAAAGCTTGCTAGCTTTTGATCAAGTGAGAAAATATTGTGAGAAAATAAAATCTAAAGTGAGCCCATTTCCTACTTTATCATCCTCTACTACTTGCCATTTAGTTTAGGGTGTTTTCTTCACTAATTTCATAATTAGTGAAGAGGTAGCATGAGCTTGAGTCTTCTCGACGTAGATCATCTTCGGCCTCGAAGACTTCGAGCAAGCTTGTTCATTTCTCCGGGAGAACCCTTTCTAGAGTTCGGGAGATCACAACTCGCAGCGAAGGGACTACTACACGGAGGTTTAGAAGTGAAGGACCGGTCTACAAAGGTTGTATTCCTCGTTCACTTAGATGTAAAGTAGTTTACATATCGTTTCGTCGCATTTTCTAGTAAAGATTATATGGTTAGGGTTAGCTAGAACGGCAATTTTTTGAAAATGGCATGGACGATGCCTCCCGAATCCTTGCTGCCGTGCTAGGCAACCCTGCAGAGAATTACTGATCCAGGATCGATAGTTTCTCAGGTGGTGATGGGTTACATACCGACAAGAATTATCGCGTCAGTAGGGGTCTGACTTTATCTACCCCCTAGACTCGATTTGCGATACTCTTAGACGAACAGACCGAATTGTACGGATATTGTCACTGTCAGGCTCAGTAGAGGGTTGGATGAGTTTGCTCGTCGGCCTTCTTTTCGCTCAATACCTGGATAGCCGTTACGTACAGCTAGTGCCGCTGACGTGCTTGTGGTTAAACCCACTGCGAGCATATTGACGAGTCATTAGAGTCCCATACAGAGGGTTTTCACGGTTTAGGCGATATGGTGTAGATGACGTATGTTGGTACATACAGGTGTCCGATTAAATATGTGTACAGGCTGCACAGACTTTAATCGGACGGTTGATAATACTAGCGGCTTAGGATTAAGCCGGAATATTAAATCGGATTTTTATTTAATAATTTATATATATGTATTCTAGTATTATTGTTCACTATTCATTTTCTCTCTTGGCTATTCGTATTTTGATACGAATACCCGTATATGTATTTCGATACGTGTACCGGGTAGTATTCCGTATTTATATGGAATAGCTTCTAGAAGATTTGACACCTCATTATTTGATTTTCTTTTTGGAAAATCATTTTGGTAAATGAGGTGGAGGGGGTGAGGTGGCATGAACATTCTTTAACATGTAGAGAGGTATGGCTTGGACTTGTTTATTTGGAAAGTGAAATGAGATATTTGTGTGCATGATTGTGAGAGAGAGGGGGGGGGCCAGCCACTTGCTTTTGGGTGAGGCCTTGCTCATTTCTTTTCTTCACTTGGTCATTCATTCTCACTTGGAGAGACTTAGCCATTTTTCTTTAGTTGCTCATGCCACTTGTTTTCCTTACCTCCTCTTGATCTTCTATGGTTGCTCTTTGAGCATGTGTGATGAGAGAAAATTATAGTGACACATTCTTACACCTCCACTCTCCATTGCTAGCAACCTTGGAGCGTCGGTTATCTCACTTGGCGAGGTTGAAGCTTACGTCGTTTCCCTCAGGTGGATCGTCATAGATGGAGGAAGACCGTCAACCAAACTCGATCCGCGACCTCTAGGAGCTTGGGATGAAGGTTGAAGACCGAAGGACACGGATCAACTCGGTATAACCATTCCTAACTCTTTATATTTCTTGCTAGTATAGGGTTTAGGGTAGATCCAGGCATCGGGTAATGGTAGCGCCAGTTTAGAAAAAAAATTGTTCCGCATTTGGCCACGGTTTGATTGCCGGGGAGCTGCCGTAACCCAATATGGTATCAGAGCCAACCCGTAAACCCCTTACTAGCAGTTTTATACAATGTTAAAGTATAGAAATCGAAACAACCCCGAAACAGTGCACTGCATATTCCAGTTTCTGTCGAATTTTCAGAGTCTTAAAAAAAAAAATTTTAGCAACTGCAGAAGACTGCTTGTATGACCACTAGAACACTCCCTAAATACGAACCCACTCTACCCGTTTTGGACCGGCCACATGTGCAAAATTTCCGAGCTCGCCGGCCCTGCTTTTGAGCTGGGACTTCGTGTTTTGGGTGTGGTCTAGTCTCTGGAATATTGGTTCAGTGGTATTGTTTGTTTGGCCCATTTTGGATATTTTGTTATCTTTTGTGTAGAGGCAATTCAGGATGTTTTGAAGTCGATAATTTAACACTGTTTAAATGTTTATCAGTACATGCATTACTATCTGCGACCGTGAATGTCATTCGAGTGGTACAACTCGTCTAATTGCTATATGTTCTTTTAGACGGGTTTGCGAACGTGACATTCATGTTGATGTTCTGTGTTGTGATGTGATTGTGGTTGGATCGTCGTGGTGGATAGCTTGGGTGCAATGTTAGTACAGTTTAGTTTCATTTGTACATTTGATATTGCGGGGCGAGCGTCCGACATGTGGACTGTCGTCACTGCCAGTTTGTATATTATTTGTTTGGGGCACGACCGGGTTGAGATCGATTTCACCCTTGTACATATTATTTTCTTTTTGTACTAGGATTACCCCATGGGGGAGTGCATGAATAGCCGGATTCAAGATGGCAACGGGTCTGCATCTCATGGCGTTGAGATGGAGGGGGCCTCACTCTAGAATTGGCGGGCTATTCGCCGCACTCATAGGGGTATAGGTTGACCCACGGAGGGGTACCCAAGTTACCGAATTCCGTGAAGTGTTAGGTGGCCCATTCACATTGTTGATTATGGTTGCCTCACTTCTGGGATTGGAGGGTAACTTTCCGCACTCATAGGGGTCTAGGTTTTCATTGCACAGGCTATCCATACGACAAGGGAATGTCGGGTCTCATTTGCGGCTCAAGTGAAACCCGGGGCTCCAGGATTATCCACCACTCTGTGCTGCTTCTGTGATGCTTCTATGATGTTGCTTTATATCATGCCTGGGACAATTTTTATATATATTTATATATGTACTAGTAGATGTTGTATATGTTTTGCAACCGCGCTAGTCCAGTCCCCGCTCTGTCGTTAGTTAAGTAACCTAACGAGTGATGACGGGACCCAGTGGCGAATGCGGATAGCATATACGTACATCATATTTTCGTTCTTTTCTGGTGTGATTAATTGATGGGACTGCATTGATTCTTATCAATGGAAGGATAAAACAAACCTATATGATGTTGTTGGAACCAAGTTTTTAGAAACAGACATTACAGACGTTTTCTTTTGCTTTTCATAGTGGTATTCGGTTATGAATATCCAGCACCTCAATCGACGAGGCAAGGGCCGAGATCTCTTCACCTGGAGTGACCCCTTGGGAAGAAGGTTGTGTCAGCGTAATAACTTCACTATAGTCGATTCTTTTGCTTTGCATTGTGGTATTCAGTTTGCAATATCCTGCACCTCCTTCGACGAGGAAAGAGCCGAGATCCCTTCACCGGGAGTGACCTCTTTTGCAAAAGTTTTCACCACTATATATTTATAAAACCACTCAGTTCCTTCAATGATATCAAGTTCATTACATTATAGTTTTTTCGTCAAAAACCAGTCGTAGCCCTCCGTCATTTCAGATTGGTATTGCTTAGTATTCGTGCTACGATTGTCATGCCATGCCGAGGTGTAGTGTGCGATAGCTCTGTGATACATTCCTGTTGCAAGGATATGTGGATTGGTTAGGACAGTCGTTCGACCTTGTTAACCTTGTCAAGGGTCGGTGCGGGTGGGACTAATGCAATCAAGATAGTGACGGGTTGAACTTGACTAGGACCCTTTGACTTGTTGACCTTGTCAAGGTCACTTGGATCCTAGGGGTAAAAATCAAATCGGGGGTTTCAAACATACAAGGAACTTGCTAGGCATTCCCATACCTTCTGGAGTGTGGTGATTTGAGTAGCTTCCATCAAGTTATCATGCGATGATAGTTGGATCCCGAATCCCACTGATGAGTAGTATTATTCCTCAGGTGATTTTAGATGATCCCGACTAATTCTCCTTTAGGGTTTGGAGGAGAATTCGAGGAAACAGTGGGAGCCATCCAGATTAAATAAAGTGATTAACCATTCTGATCTAGGTTAGAGTGCACGCTGAGTGTTTCTTTTCTCTCTCTCTTTGGCAGCGACCATGGCCCGACCCTTGACTAAAACTCTTGAACCAAGTTAACCGAACCTTCTTATAACATTTTGGGCTTTTGGAATGTCACGGTGTCGCATATATCATTGCCACTTCTATATCACCTTTGCATTTCTCTAGAACACCCCGTATCACTACGAACATCCACTCCTATTGGATAAATGCATCATATAGTTACATACGAAATCGAAGGAACTTGTTCCAGATTCGAAGATGGATTCTGGTTCTGGAGTGATTGAATAGGATTATCCGGTTGTCTTTTCTCTTTACATTCTCTCGGTTTGTGAGGGCTCCTAGGATTAGGGAAGGGTACACCTATTGAGCTTACTGGATAGTCTTCCTCTAGACCATAGGCAGGTGCCGAAAGGTGGGGAAGGAAGAAAAACAATTAGCCTAAAGCTGGTGTATAGAATGTAATAAGTAAAGACATATAAAGGGATTATAATAATGGCAAAGAAAATTGCGACTGCTATCATTCATGACAAAACCGTGTATACCCCTGCCACTCCCGCATCCACTTTGGATTTCTCCAGAACACTTTATATCACTATGAATGTCCATAATGCTTGGACATGCCATCGTATAGTTAAATATGAACCGTAGGGTTCCTAGGCACACACTAGAGGTTTCACAAGTGATCAAACATGGCTAATTCAAAAATTTTCATGTGCCTACAAACCCTAATACGGATCGTTAACTAGATTTATAGGTGATGCGAAGGAAGTGAACAACTTAAACTTAAAGGAAAGAAGCTACAACCTTTGTAGATCCGGTCCTTCACCTCCTAGGCTCCGTGATGACATCCCTCCGCTGTCTAAATCGGATCCCGGACTCTAGCATCGGTTTCATCGGAGAAATGGGCGGGCTAGGTCGTCGACTTCGATGCCGAAGATGATCTACGTCGAGGCATCACAAGATCAAGCTCCCACTTCACCAAGTCATGAAACTTGTGAAGAAAACACCCTATACTACTTGGCAAGAGGTAGAAGATGAAGAAATAGGAATTGGGTTCACTTTAGAATTGGATTTCTCACTCTTTTTCACTAGTTGCCATTGATGGAGGCATGCTTTCTTTATGTTGAAGAAGGAGAAAAGAAGAAGATAATATATGATAAGTACTTTTTAAAAAGGAAAATAATATGAATACTTATCATATACTAACCATGGTTAGGTGTAGAGAATAGACTATGGTTAATTTGAATGGTTAGGGTTAAGCATGAAGACAAAATGGTCACTTAGTCAAAGCTTCATGAAGCTTCAACAACAAACAAAGAAAGCCACCATTTTCTTTTTATCTTTTGCCAAAATAAATAAATAAATAAATAGATAAGAAAATGAAAACCCTAACCATTACATAACCATGGTTTAATCCTTTACACAAACCCAAGTTAGCATGTATCATCAAACATGATACAATCATGTGCACAAAAATATATCACATATACAATGTGCATTTCAAGTGAGAAAATCCATTTAAAGTGAACCAATACTAGTTAATGCAAAGTAATATATCAAATATATAATTATACATTAAATCATTAAATCAACACTTGATTCAATGATCCTGTCATGTCGCATATAACCGACTAGTATCCAAAATATCGACTTATCGAATCAATCCTTGATTCGATAACTAGGTTATATCGCATACAACCATTCGATACATTCATCGCGAGAATAGAATACGGTATCACATACACGCATTATTCTCGGTCCCGCATATATCTCATATGCGCTCCTATTTCGTTTCGCTTGAGCCAGGAAACCTCTGTGTAGGACTCTAAAGACTCGTCAATACGCCGGCAGCAGATGATGATCATATCAAACACCCACAAGCCGCAAGCGGACTGCTAAACGTAACGGCCACCCGGGTATTGAGCGATCAGAAGATCGACGAGCAAGCCCGCTCACACTCCTGCAAATCCAACCAGTAACACTTACCGTACAGTCTGGTCTGTTTGTCTGATATGTCGCATATCTCGCCTAGGGGTGGTAAACGTCAGACCCCAATAGCTTGATAAGTCATGCCGACGTGAGGTCCATAACAATCGTGAAACTACTGATAACTCTTACCAGTATATCACTGCAACCCTGGCTAGGGATTTCCTGTTATGGCCAGTCGAGCATAGCGCAACATCAACCCCCAATACCGGGAGAGACGAATCCCCTCATATCGCTCATTGCCTCCATGTGAATCGGGACTGTACCCAAAACCACCTGTTTGCACGACTCAGTAGAGCCATGGTAGGGTGGAAATCAAAGCATAGTGGGAGACACACAAGACTCTATGACGATCTCGGGTCTACAGACTAAGCTGCACCAGTGTCACCAGAGAATTGCTATCTGACGTGAGGTATAATACCATCTGGGAGTTCTCGGCGAGTCCGTTCAGTGTACCCAGTCTCCACTGAGCACCCGTATACCATCTCTGATGTCAAACACCAATGTATATGGGATCATCCATCGCCCATCGCATGGGTCGAGAAGATATACGCTAGTCTTCTCTGGAATATCGATGCCCCGTCTCGATATTCCTACGACTAGGAACATTGAAGGATGTACTCATTGACTACCCAGGCCCCACTAGTATGATCTGCATCATAGTCCTAGAAGTCGAGTACACATCCTAAGGGCTTTATCAACATGTAACAGAGAGACAGAAAGTATACATGTTAAGATAAAGAGCAACCAGATAGCGTACTATCATGTCGAGCAAGAAAGTCCTACCTATATATGTCCCAGCATCCACTACAATATACATCCAATGTACAGTAATGGCCTCTAGGGCATACATATAACTAACAATCTCCCACTTGCACTAGGGCCATCTGTAGCAGTGGTTGCAGTATCATATACTCAACCATCCCATATAAGTCTCTCTTTGGGAAAAGGCCTTTGTGAGTGGATCCGCCGTGTTGTCCTCTGAGTCTACTCTCCTAACCTCGATCACCCTGGAGATCAACTATCTCCATGATCAGGTGATGCTGCCTCAGAATATGTCTGGGTCACTGATGGGACCAGGGTTCCAGGGCCAAAGCCACACTTCCATTGTCACACAATGGTAGGAACATAGTTCATCTGATGAACCAATATACACCCAAACTGCCTCTTTGGTAGTATCATTAATAGCGATGTTACCCGCCTTTATCATCTAGTTTGCCATGGTATCTAGCTTGGAACTCTTCCAACATACCGTCCCTTTACCGAGGATGAAGACAATGCCTGTGACTGACATTCAGTCGTCTTTATCACCCTGGAACCCTTTCAGTGATTCTCCCCAGGATCGATTGATACCATCTCACTACATCTAGTGAGAATCCTAGCATCCAATTACATCTATCTCATAGATGAAAACTCAGGATTTAGGAGGTATCACTTTGATCCTATTGGAGAATCCTTATGATAAGCGGAGATTGATCGAGCGTAGCATAGGAAACTCCTTCCCTATCAAGAGTATGTCATCCACGTACTCTACGAGGATCACCACCATACTCCCTACTCCCCTTTTGTTTATACAAGGTTCATCTACCATTTTGATGATGTCAAACTCTTTGACTAACACATCAAAACAGACGTTCCAACTCCGCGATGCCTGCTTTATCACATAAAGCAACTTGCACATGTTTCCGCTGCTCCCACTGTTTACGAAGCCCTCTGGCTGTGTTCTTATAGACGTTCACTTCTAAATCACTATTTAGAAAAGTAGTCATGGCACCCAACCACCAGATATCGTAGTCATGGTATGTAGCAATGGCAAGTAGGATCTGTATAGACTTAAGCACAGTCCCTAGAAAAGGCTTCATCATTATCCACACCTGGTTGATGACTAAAACCTTTAACAAGTCTAGCTTTGAAAGTCTCAACTTTTCCATCTACACCAAGTAATCTTCTCAAGATATACTTGCTCCTGATGGGGATTTAACCCTTCAGATATCACAACCAAAGTCCATACTTTGTTGGTGTATATGGATTCCATCTCAGATCGCTAAGCATCCAGCCATTCTTACAGAGTCCTTACTCTCGATGGCCCGCTCGAAACTAGTTGAGTCATCATCTTATGATGCATTCCTCGCTCCTACTGTCACCGAGAAACCGCGGTACCTCTCAAGAGGATGAGGAACCCTACTAGATCGGCGGAGAGGCTGAGGTTCGTCGGGAACTATTGAATCCTTTGGTTCTGTCAAATCATCAGCTGCAGTTCTGTATGGATGGAACCTTTCCAATTCTACATAACTGACCTTGCCTCGATCTTGTCCGGATTTTGCTTTAGACATAGGCCGGACAATCCTAAATCTTAACTTACTTAAGAGATAGGCTCTTCCCATACCATATCTCATATGAAGTGGTAGGCACTGATTTGATTCGAACCCAATTCAATAGGTATGCAGCTTCTCAAGTGCATAACCCCAAAAGGAAATAGGTAACTCAGTAATACTCATCATAGAGCACACCATATCTAATATTGTGCGATTGCTCCATCCCGATACATCGTTGTGCTGTAGTGTATTCAGAGGAGTAACACCGAGAGAGAATCTCATTCTCCTTTAGAATAGTCCAGGAATGCCATGCACAAGTATTCTCCTCCCTGATCTTATCATAGGACATAATACTTATACCTGTATTGGTTCTCTACTTCTAGCTTATATTCTATGAATATCTCAAAAGGTTCGGACTTGTGTTTCAACAGGAACATATGTCTGAATCTTGAGAGATTATCAGAGAACGTAATGAAGTATAAAGAACCAGTCCTGGCATGTGTAGACAGGGGACCTTACATACATCATCATATATCAGTACCAAGAGTTTACTAACTCTTTCTCTGTTTCCAATAAACAGAGCTATGGTCATCTAATCTTTGTGACATGACTGGCAAGTTTCACAAGATGTAAATTCAAACTGATTTAAATATGCATCTCAAATGTAACTTCAGCCAGTCGGGTCGCATTGATATGACCTAGTCTACAATGCCTTAAGAAGGATTCGTTCATTTCTGAACTCTTCCTCTTGTGTTTGTTCTATATACTAGGAACTGTAGTTTGATTTAGAACATCAATGCTTTTAGATAACGTGCCTGAACCGATCAACTTTTGATATAGGAAATGTTCAAAACATTATCCATCAATACAAAATTTTATCATTTTCTTTACTAATAAAGAGACTGATATGATTTTGTATATCAGGTTTGGTATCTAATAACATTTGTTCAGAATCAATGTATTGGTAATACAGGGTGACAGTGACCAACAGACTTGGCTGCAACACTTGCCCCGTTTTCTGTGTCATGAAACTTTATCACCCGTTCTCAGTTTTTCTACCTTTTTGTAGCCCTATGTAACAGATTACATATCTGGGATTCTGATCCGGTATCAAATACCCAGGATGCAGAGGATTCTGAGAAACAGTTCTTTGTAATGAACACACCCGAAGGAGATGCATCATATGCACTTTCTTCATTTGGGTGGCATAGGAATTCTGGTATTTCCCTATTTCCTGCTCTGTCTTATAACAATTATAAGTTGGAGCGGGACCAACGTTCCCCAGCTCAGTATAACAAGCGGGTTCGGTTAATACATCCATATTATTATCTTGATTAAGGCGTGATATGGTCGCTACCTGGAGAGAGAGAGAAGAAAACACTCTGCGTGTGCTCTTGCAAGATTAGATTGGTTATATATTTTATCTAATCAGGATGGCTCCCACTGTTTTTATCAAATCATCCTTCAAACCCTAAAAGGAAAGACTAGCCGGGATTAATTACACTCTACAAGTTCGCCAATCTTTCAGCCAGGCCAGTGTCGGGACTTTGAGGGAGGTTCCCCGTGCTTTCGCACGGACCTAATTACAGTAAACCTCGTTTTCCCAGAGGCGTAACCCCATTGACACCTTTCTAGACACCTACTTGATCGGCTAATTGTAAAGTGCAAAACTCTCCCAGGAGTAACAATTACTCGCAGTGGGTATCGGGATCCAACTATCACATAGAAGGTATGCAATCTCATTGCAAATTTCAACACTTGAAACTCCCGATAAAGGTTTTTACCCCTAGCACTTATGACCTTAACTATGGTCAACAAATCATAAGTACTAGTCAAGTTCTACCCGTCATTTCGTGATTAATTAGACCCACCCACATGACCCTTAACTAAGGTCAACAAAGTCACGCGACTGTCCTAACTAATCGCATCATATGCGGTGTAGGAAGACATCACTTAGCTACCGTACACTGTGCCTTAACTAAGGTCAACAAACACAGCACGAATACTAAGTACTCTACTTCCTAAAATGACGGAGGGTTGCGAATGGTTTTTATGAAAACCTTTAACGCTTTGAACTTGATCTCGTTGCGGAATCAAATGGTTTTTAAATGGAATGTTTTTTAAGCTTTTCTAGTTTTGCTAAAGGGGTCACTCCCGGTGAAGGGATCGTCGGTCCTTTCCTCGTCGAATGAGGTGCGGGATATATCATATATATCACTGTGCAAAGCAGAAACTATAGAAGCAATCAAAATACAAACCGAGTGTGTAGCATCTGCCAGTTATTGCTAAAGGAGTCACTCCCGGTGAAGGGATCTCGGTCCTTTCCTCATCGAATAAGGTGCAGGATGTTCTACAATGAACACCGCGATGCAAAGCAAGAACTGTAGCTACCTCTTTATTTTGAAATTCGATTCCACAATATCAATTAGGTTTATTTTCTTTCATTAATCTCATTAATGAATATCCCATCATTTAAGACCACCTAAACATCACAGAAAAATATAACGTACGCTTATTCCATCCGCATTCGCCTCGATGTCCCGTCTGCACCGTTAGGTTAGGTAAGTAACGCCAGAACGATGCAGGGCTAGCGCGGGTGTAAAACATAAGCAACGTCTATATAATATATCATATATACTATATACCATATCTATCTGAACAAATCACATGATCACATCACAGATAACGCAGCAGAAAATATCATATGAAATATTGGATATACTAGGACGTCCGTGTTTTTAATACGAGCCAGTATAAAACACGGATTCCACGGTCGTGATGAATAGCCAATCCCACACCCCTAGACCCCTACGAGAGCGGCAAGAAACCCTACCAATTCTAGGGTTAGGAGACCCGAACTCGACTCCTCGAGTTAGTCTCCCACTGGACCCTATAACCCGGTTACTTGTGCCCTCCTCCCTGGGTCTATCCTAGTGCAGAAAAGTAAATAATATACAAATGGTGACACCATCCGCAACCTGGAAGTTCCCCAATAAAAGAATATTACATACAAGTTTTTACATGAATGAAAATGGAAAAACACTCGTCTCACATAAAAAAAACCCGGCTATTCGAACACGACGATCCAATATAACATATCCAGCAACACATAACATTACATGTCATCAACGTAAGTAAATATGCGCATCCCAATTGTCGTTGACATATAGCAACGAAAACCGGCGATATCACATATTACACTTACGGTCACAGAAAAGAAACTGTAAAACTACAACAGTTGGAATCCGCAATCTTCTTAGACATCGCATGCCTAAACCAATGAATTCCTTAGACATCACATGCCTAACAATTATAAACCCCGCATTTTAGTCTCATTATCGAAAACTCTTTTCAATATCAAGTCGGGCAATTCAACAAGATTCCCGACATCCTGATCGAATGCTCGTCGCAAACTTTAGTAGACGGCTGCACCCCCGACGCCGTCGACGAAGTGCACCAAGGCGGAACACCGCTGCCGCGAGCACCCGAACGGATGCTTTCGGCGACGGGGTTCTCCTACAGCCACTTGGTCGGGGCTATGGGGTGAGGCTGTCTATTAAGTTTACCCGGCGAGTATCCGCGTACACTACGTGATTGCGACGGACTTTTGATCACATCAAAATTCCGTGGCAACCGATCAAGCGAGACTAAACTACTATGTTTATAACATTCATTCAGTTATCTCATAACAACTTGTGAATTCCAAGTATTGTATCACATTCCGGATAAATAGAAAATGTTAAACTTTCCGATCGAACAATCGAACACCCAAGTTTTCCCGAAACAGCTCAACACATGAAATAAGTTTAAAAAAATATTCACTTCGTGCCTCAGTACCAACGGTCCAGCCGTAGAAGGGTCAAGCCAACGCCTTACATGTGGCACGCCGTACTGCCCCAAACCCTAAGGTTCAAAGGGCAGTTCAAGACGGTCACATAATCGAGTTAAGGTTTGTTGTCTTCTAAAGGGACTATCGCATTACTTGCACTACTTAGAACGTCATTAAACTACGGAAAAATCCAACAAATGGAAATTTCCCGGCAGGGGAAAAAATGCGTATTTATATCCGGTCGAACTTTTTAACATATCCTAAAAATATCCGGAAAAGCACACAGACAAAATTAGACGATCCGATCGAAACACCGAGTCCCCGATACAACCCAGAATATTCAACTCTTGAATAAATATTAAAAAAACCCAGAAAATCCAGAACCAAAATATAGGAGTTACTGTGCAAAAATTATGGGGCAATGTGACTATACGGCCGCGGAACCGCCGCAGAAGCCATGCTTCTGTCACTGTTCCGCGACGGTTTAGATGAATCATGAGCTCGTTTTGCACCATAATTCTTATATCTTCCTGCTGAATTTTTTAAGAATTTTTAATATGGAAAAAACCCAGTTTTTGAAAAATGTCCAGAGAGCATATTTGTGTTAGGGTTTCAGTTCGATCGGACTTCTTACTCCGTCTACGCATCGCCTAAGGCTCTAGCTAGGCTCTGATACCACTGTAGGGTTCCTAGGCACACACTAGAGGTTTCACAAGTGATCAAACATGGCTAATTCAAAATTTTCCATGTGCCTACAAACCCTAATACGGATCGTTAACTAGATTTATAGGTGATGCGAAGGAAGTGAACAACTTAAACTTAAAGGAAAGAAGCTACAACCTTTGTAGATCCGGTCCTTCACCTCCTAGGCTCCGTGATGACGTCCCTCCGCTGTCCAAATCGGATCCCGGACTCTAGCATCGGTTTCATCGGAGAAATAGGCGGGCTAGGTCGTCGACTTCGATGCCGAAGATGATCTACGTCGAGGCATCACAAGATCAAGCTCCCACTTCACCAAGTCATGAAACTTGTGAAGAAAACACCATATACTACTTGGCAAGAGGTAGAGGATGAAGAAATAGGAAGTGGGTTCACTTTAGAATTGGATTTCTCACTCTTTTTCACTAGTTGCCATTGATGGAGGCAAGCTTTCTTTATGTTGAAGAAGGAGAAGAAGAAGAAGATAATATATGATAAGTACTTTTTAAAAAGGAAAATAATATGAATACTTATCATATACTAACCATGGTTAGGTGTAGAGAATAGACTATGGTTAATTTGAATGGTTAGGGTTAAGCATGAAGACAAAATGGTCACTTAGTCAAAACTTCATGAAGCTTCAACAACAAACAAAGAAAGCCACCATTTTCTCTTTATCTTTTGCAAAAATAAATAAATAAATAAATAGATAAGAAAATGAAAACCCTAACCATTACATAACCATGGTTTAATCCTTTACACAAACCCAAGTTAGCATGTATCATCAAACATGATACAATCATGTGCACAAAAATATATCACATATACAATGTGCATTTCAAGTGAGAAAATCCATTTAAAGTGAACCAATACTAGTTAATGCAAAGTAATATATCAAATATATAATTATACATTAAATCATTAAATCAACACTTGATTCAATGATCCGGTGATGTCGCATATAACCGACTAGTATCCAAAATATCGACTTATCGAATCAATCCTTGATTCGATAACTAGGTTATATCGAATACAACCATTCGATACATTCATCGCGAGAATAGAATACGGTATCACATACACGCATTATTCTCGGTCCCGCATATATCTCATATGCGCTCCTATTTCGTTTCGCTTGAGCCAGGAAACCTCTGTGTAGGACTCTAAAGACTCGTCAATACGCCGGCAGCAGATGATGATCATATCAAACACCCACAAGCCGCAAGCGGTCTGCTAAACGTAACGGCCACCCGGGTATTGAGCGATCAGAAGATCGACGAGCAAGCCCGCTCACACTCCTGCAAATTCAACCAGTAACACTTACCGTACAGTCTGGTCTGTTCGTCTGATATGTCGCATATCTCGCCTAGGGGTGGTAAACGTCAGACCCCAATAGCTTGATAAGTCATGCCGACGTGAGGTCCATAACAATCGTGAAACTACTGATAACTCTTACCAGTATATCACTGCAACCCTGGCCAGGGATTTCCTGTTATGGCCAGTCGAGCATAGTGCAACATCAACCCCCAATACCGGGAGAGACGAATCCCCTCCTATCGCTCATTGCCTCCATGTGAATCGGGACTGTACCCAAAAACCACCTGTTTGCACGACTCGGTAGAGCCATGGTAGGGTGGAAATCAAAGCACAGTGGGAGACACACAAGACTCTATGACGATCTCGGATCTACAGACTAAGCTGCACCAGTGTCACCAGAGAACTGCCATCTGACGTGAGGTATAATACCATCTGGGAGTTCTCGGCGAGTCCGTTCAGTGTACCCAGTCTCCACTGAGCACCCGTATACCATCTCTGATGTCAAACACCAATGTATATGGGATCATCCATCGCCCATCGCATGGGTCGAGAAGATATATGCTAGTCTACTCTGGAATATCGATGCCCCGTCTCGATATTCCCACGACTAGGAACATTGAAGGATGTACTCATTGACTACCCAGGCCCCACTAGTATGATCTGCATCATAGTCCTGGAAGTCGAGTACACATCCTAAGGGCTTTATCAACATGTAACAGAGAGACAGAAAGTATACATGTTAAGATAAAGAGCAGCCAGATAGCGTACTATCATGTCGAGCAAGAAAGTCCTACCTATATATGTCCCAACATCCACTACAATATACATCCAATGTACAGTAATGGCCTCTAGGGCATACATATAACTAACACGAACTCGAGGGAATTCGTTCCAAATTTAAGGATGGTTTCCGGTTCAGGAGAAATAGAATAGGATTATTCAGATGTCTTTTCCCATTACCTTCTCTCAGGTTGCGAGGGCTCCTGGCATAAGGAGTGTACACATATTACGCTTATTGGATAGTCTTCTTCCAAACCATAGGTTAGTGCGGAAGGGTAGGGAAAGAAGAAAACCAATTAGCCTAAAGAAGGTGTACATAAGGTAATAAGTAAAGGCATAATAAAGGGATTAGAGTGAGGGAATGGAAGTAGACGGTTACTGTCATGAATCTGGATAGTGGAAGTGGCGTTACTAGGAATACCAGGTTAACCCCTTCGAAACATTTTCATGTTTCAGTCCGACTGTGCGATGTTAATTGAAAACTGTTTTCCCAATTGGATTCTAACTCCAGGGTATGTATTTACCAGATTCATTTCTGTAAGTCCACGGTAGCGCCCCGGCCGTCTAACAGACACCAAATGCGGAAAAAAAAACTTTTTACAACGGGCGCTATCGCGTACTATATTCCGGATCTGCCATCAAAGCTAAACTAACAAATTACAAAGTGGGTAGAAGTGTTATACCGAACGATCCGAGTCCTTCGGTCTTCAACCATCATCCCACGCTTGTTGCGGCTGCTTCGATCTCCTGAATCACCAGTCTTCTCGTCCAGGTGGCACCACGTCGACGGATCTTTAAACGGGCTCCCGCCTCTGAACCGAAGCAACTCGGTCGTCAAGTTTGCTAAAAGAGACGACCAAGATATTGTAGAGAATGAGTAGAACACTTTGTCTCGTTACGTCTAAGGCTATGGACGAACGGTTAATGAAGTTGCCAATTGGAATTGTGATGGAATGAACTAAGAAATTTCCATACACCAAACTATCATAATCTTTTCAAGCAAACGAAATGAACAACCATAATTCCCAAATGAGAGAGGCCGGCCACTTTATAAGGAGGAGGGTGAGTGTAGGAGAGGGGGAGAGTGACCATAAGCACTAAATCAAAAGCATGAGTCAAATGTAACACCTTGCATCTCATTAATGCATACATTGAACCTTAAACCCTAGTCATCAAAACATCAATTGCTCCATTAATGCACTTAGGCACCTCACCATCCTAGTCACCTCTTCTAGAAACTTCTAAAACCTTCCACACTCATCTCAAGAAAAGATAAATCCGTCTTTAACCGAATGTTAAAGACGGGCGATTGAAAACTGGAAACTGGCAACTTCAAAAAGCGATCCTGAAACGAATTTCAGGATAACCCCGTATCAGTATAAACATACCCGCATTTGTATTACGACCGAATACAAATGCATCTGAGACAAAGATATTATATCTACACAGTATAATACTCGGATCCGGCTTAAACCAAAACCGACCAGTATTATCTGCCCGAAAAATGACACGTGCGAAAACGCACGTGCATTTTCCGAACCCTGCTATAAAACCATACAGCCTCTACAACGTTTCGGCCGAACTTGGGAAACTGTCTGTGGGGGACTCTAATGACTCATCAACACACTGGCACTGGGTATAACCACTAGCACGTTAGAGGTACGAGCTGTACGTAACGTTTGCCTATGTATTGATTAGAAGGGAAGCTGACGAGCGAACTCATCGATAAACCCTACTGAGCCTAACAGTGAGAATATACATACAGTTCGGTCCGTTCGTCTATGAGTATCGCATATCTGCCTAGGGGGCTGGTATCGTCAGACCCCCATTAGCTGTATAAGTTGTGTCAGAGAGTGGCCCAGAACACCCTGAGATACTACTGGAGTACCTACCAGTAAATCTCCTGTCTCGGCCGAGGGCTTTGTGTAATGGCTCTCCTAGACACAACGCGATCTCACCCCCAATACCGGGAGAGACGAATCCCCGACGATCTGCTCACTGCCTCCATATGGCTCGGGACTGTACCCAACTAAAACCTGTTTGCACAACTCCTTTGAGCATGGTAGGGTACTAATCTAAGAACAGTGGGAACTCACACGAGACAAATGACGATCTCAGGTCGACAAACTGACCTGTACACATGTCACCAGGGAACTGCTATCTGACGATATGTATAATACCAACTAGCATATTCCCGGCGAGTCCTGTCAGGTGTACACATAACCCAATGAGCACCTGTATACATCTTAGGTGATCCAACTGACACCAGTGGCTTGTGAGACCGGCCACCGCCCCTCGTCGGGGTCTCGACTGTATACACTAGTCTACTCTGGAGTATCGATGTCCTGTCTTGAAACTCCCACGACTAGGGACACTTTAAGGATGTGCTTACAAACCCCAGCTCCCACGTATATGATCGCCATCATACTGTTGGTAGTCAAGCAAGAATTCTATGGGCTCTATCATCATGCAATATTGAACTAAAGCATGTATACGATGATAAAGACAAACCAGATAGCATACTATCATCTCGAGCAAGACTGTCATATCGGTATAGGTCCTGCCTCAATCATTGCAATCACGTACCTGCGATCCAATAATTGATTTTGAGGGCACTATCTCCAACAATCTCCCACTTGCACTTAAGACTAATTATTGTGATGTCGCATACTCACAGCCCGTGTGATAACGAACACCCAACTCCTCTACTGATCAGTTTCACAAAGCTAGTTTGTAAAACTTTTGTGTTCGAGAAATAGCCTAAGTGAGTGGATCCGCCCTGATGTTTCTTTCTATGTCTCTCTTAATCTCAAGTTCGCGGAGAAAGCCATCTCCCGAATCAAGTAATACCTGTCTTAGAATATGTCTGAATATCTGATGGGACCTAGTTCATAAATGAACTCCAAATCCAAACTTCTTAGATTGTATCGATAACTGAACCTAATCAGTATCAAGCACCACACCTCCCACAGTATCCTCTTGGACCACCTGTCCATAATACTGTCCCTCATCATAGGGAAAAACTATAACTCTGACAATCACTCTGTCATCTATGTCACCTTAGAAGCCTGGAATGATAACCGTCTCCCGAAAGAGGCTGCCGTCATCAAATCCGTAGAACAAGCACTTATGTTCTAAAACTGCTTTCTTATATTTATTTAGGATTGGATTAATATAAACTTATCGCATCAAGTGCAAAAACAACATCCGGTGTGGTACTTGACATCTCATGATTGACTCAATTGCCTAAGCAAATGATCTGCCAATCATGCACTTCCCTCTCTTCTTTAGTCTGTAAGACACCTTTAGACAGGGTGACTCCATCACCTGCAGGTACACCACCATGCTAGGAGTCATCTATTCTAAAATACCATTAGAATACTGTCTAAGTACCCACATTAGGAAACTACCCAAATCTAGATCTAAAATCGTAGATCTAGAAACCAGAATGCCTGATATTATATCCATGTCCTTTGTGGAGAAACAACTGTGTGACGACCAAAGTACAACCGATCGTAGTATAGGAATTTTACTTCCCAATCTGTGTATGTCATCCAAATACCAGGACATCACACCCTACTACCTTCTTAACAGATCCATCCCCTATTCTGATGAAGTCAAACCCATGACTTTCACATCAAAAATAGATGATCTTATCTCCGCTATATCTGCTCAAACCTATAAATACACATAAGCTACTTGCCCACTATGCTTTCGCTGCTCCCACTGACTACGACAACCCTTTGGAAGAATAATATCTACATACACTTCTAAACCTAGTTTAGAACGACGTTATACTTAACCTCTTGCCGGGTCTCATAGTCTGGAACAACAGTAGTGTTAAGTTACCCTTTGGCAAAACAAGAACCTCCCGTCACCATCCTTGAGGCTACCGGAGTACCTCTTGGGTGTCTGAGGTTACCCACCATATCTGCGGAGTGGCTATTGGAATGTCAAACCTGATTGAATATATAGGTCCTATTAAATTTTCCGTAATCGTTTGCGGTTCTGGAATCACTTCCAGTTCTACCATACTCCCACTACTATTTTTTAAAAAAAATGCATTTTAATAAAACTGTGGCGAGTCAAGAACAATATCTCTATTGATCTTCCAGATGGTAGAAATGTCAACCCTCGTCAAAGCCAGGGTCAACCCATAAACAGCCATTACAGAAACGTGCCTTGAGTTATCCAGTGTCTGGTTTTAAGCATAAGCTGGACAACTCCCCTTACCTTAACATCGTTAAGATATGAACCATTCTATATCCAATATAGAAACAGAGGACTAATTTAATTGGAACCAGATTCAAATCATGCAGCTGTCTCCAGTGCATATCAACTTAATGGAAAAAGGCTAATCAGCATTGCTCAACTTAGGAATCCATCCAATTATGAGTAACCTGAAAGAGAAACAAGTTTCTCAAAACCATTACTATTATCTGAATACCATTCACAAGAATCTATATCTTCGATACTTGCGACATCTGGTTCTCTAGTTTATTCTTATACCCACAACTTCTCAAAACTTAGACATTATATTTCTACGAAACACATGTCTAAAAACTAGAGAAGTCACAAGTAAACAGAACATAGTACGAGGACCTGCCCCTTTGTCCTGACGGACACTGGACAACATACAATACTCTGTATAAATCCGCTGAGCTGAATAACTCAAAACTGTGCATCGTAGGTTGAAAACTGTACCAGGTGATTTCCTCAAATATCACCAATTACAACGAATTCCGATATATTGAGGATGATCACCTTAATTCCCAATAACTTACTCCCACTCATCATCTGAAAAAACCATACAGATACGAGAATGAAACCTGGTAAATACATACCCTGGAGCAAGTATCTAATCGGGAATACAGTTTTCTTTTAACAATGCGCAGTGAAACTGAAACATTAAAATGTCTCGTAGGGGTATCCCGGTATTCCTGGTAATGCCTCTTCCATAATCCAATTCATGACTTTAACCGTATATATCTTTGCCATCTCTCCAAATCCCTTTATTTGTCTTTATTCATTTCCTTCTGTGCACCATCGTTAGGTTAAGTGGTTTTCTTCCTTCCCTACCGTTCGGCACTAGCCTATGGTTTGGAAGAAGACTATCCAGTAAGCATAATAGGTGTACTCTCCTAATCCTAGGAATACTCGCAACTTGAGAGAAGGTGATGATAAAAGACAACTGAATAATATCTTATTCTATTTCTCCCGAACTGGGAAAAAATCAAAGGTGAAATAGGAGTGGCGATGAAGTACGCGGTTTGGTCGTGAATGATAACAGTCGCAATTTATTTTGCCCTCTTTCTAATCCCTTTATTTTGTCTTTAGTTATTACCTTCTGTACACCCTACTTAGGCTAATTGGTTTTCTTCATTCCTTACCTTTCGGCACCAGCCTATGGTTTGGAATAAGACTATCCAATAAGCGTAATAGGTGTACTCTCCTAAACTGAGGAGCCCTCGCAACCTGAGAGAAGGTAATAACAAAAGACAAGTGAATAAACCAATTCTATTTCTCCTGAACCTTGATCCATCCTCGAAGTAGTACCTTCGAGTTCGTATATAACCATACGATGGATCTATCCAATGGAAGTGGATGTCCGTAGTAATACGGGGTGTTCTGAGAAATACAAAGGGTAAAAGAAGGAGCGGCAATCACTTATGCAACTATAGACAATCTAAAAGCCAATATTTTAAGAAGGTTCGGTCAACTTGGTCACTGAATCATAGTCTAGGGTCGGTCAAAGGTCGCTGCCAAAGAGAGAGAAAAGAAACACTCTGCGTGCACTCTAACCTAGATCGGAATGGTTATCAATTTATCTAATCAGGAAACCTCCCACTGTAATCTCATATTCTCCTCCAAACGTTAAAGAAGAATTAGTCGGGATCACCCGAAGAGTAAACCAACTCATCAGTGAGAATCGGGATCCAACTATCACCGCATGATAACTTGATGGAAGCCACTCAAGTTATCACACTCCAGAAGGTATGCGTATGCCTGGCAAGTTTCCATTATGTTTAAAACTCCCGATGTGATTTTTGCCCCATGCTCTTATGACCTTGACGAAAGCCAACAAATCATAAGTCACATGTCAAGTTCTGCCCATCATTGTCCAGGTTAATTTGAACCCACCCGTACATACTGTAAGCCCGCGGCGGCGCCCCGGCCGTCGTTCCGACGCCGGAAACGCGGAAACAAAAATTTTGCAAACCAGCAAACCGGCACCACCGCGCACTATTCACCCGGATCGGGCCATTAATCTAGCTACTAGCAAACTAGAAAAGAGTAGAGAAGCTATACCAAGCGATACGTGTCCTTCGGTCTTCGTCTCCACTCTGATCTCCCGCGGAATCTCCGTCCGTCACGTCCTCGTCGAAACGGGCACCACATCGCCAAAATCTTTTACGGGCTTCCATCTCTTGACCGAGGCAACTCGGGCGCGAAGTTGGCTAGCCGACGCGTCCAAGGAATGCTATAGAATAGTGTAGTAGCCATGTCTCTTTGGGGTTTATGAGGTTGCCATTTATGGAGGAATTTGTGCACAAGAATTTTCATGGATGCTTGATGAAAAATGGAGCAGCCCATGAAATGAGCTCGGCTATCCCCTTTTGTGCTCACTGGAAATGTTGCAAGTGGTGATGTGTATAAATTAAAAAACCAAGCCAAAAGAAATATATCCTCACAAAGCAACAGCACTCTCACAAAGGGGGGGGGGGGTTTCCACCAAAAATAATATGAATGAATTATTCCACACAAATTAAACCACTCCCTCAAAATCAATCTTTTTCTCTTGCTGGAAAAGTGGCCGGCCCATTACACAAAAAGGGTGGAGAAAAATTGGAATGAATTAATTCATGGAGAAAAAGAAAAGATAATGATCAAAAACCACTTCCATTTCAAATCCAAAGCCAAATCAACAACCATCCAATTAATGCAAAGGAAGTGACTAGAAACGGATCTCATCATGAAGAGGCTACAATAATGCAAGAAACCCCTCCACTAAATGTTATTTGCAAATGTGCAAATAACACCCTCCAACGGATAGTCCGGCCGTGAAGGAAAAAGAGAAAACCGGCCGGAACGGAATGCAAACTGGCAACTCTAGAAAACCGATCCCGTAATAAATTACAGGAAAACCCCGCTACTGCAAATACATGCCCGCATTTATATTCCCACTGAACACAAATGCAAAGAGACAAAACTACAGTATCAAATACTAGGATCCGGCTTAAGCCAAAGCCGGCTAGTAAAATCCGTCCGATCACGATCCGTGCAATACCGCACGTATCTGATCGAACCCTGCCATATCTCCATACGGCCTCTACAGCGTTTCGCCCGAAACCTGAGTAACTGAGCGTGGTGGACTCTAAAGACTCGTCAATACTATGGCTGTGGATTTAACCACTAGCACGTCAGAGGTATAAGCCAATACGTAACGGGCTACCAGGTATTGACCAAAAGGGACGTCGATGAGCGAACTCATCCTGACACCCTACTGAGCCTGTCAGTGACAATTTCCGTACAGTCCGGTCCGTTCGTCTATGAGCATCGCATGGCGGGCCAGGGGGTTGGTAAAAGTCAGACCCCCAAAAGCGGTACAAGTCGTGTCGGAGTGTAGCCCAGAACACCCTGAGATACTACTGGAATACCTACCAGCAAATCTCCTGTCTTGGCCAAGGACTTTTCATGTTCTGGCTCTCCTAGACACAGCGCGACCTCACCCCCAATACCGGGAGAGACGAACCCCTGCAGATCCGCTCACTGCCTCCATGTGGCTCGGGACTGTACCCAACTAAAACCTGTTTGCACGACTCCTTTGAGCCGTGGTAGGGTAGTAATAAAAGCACAGTGGGAACTCACACGAGACAAATGACGATCTCAGGTCGATGAACTAACCTGTACCCATGTCACCAGGGAACTGCTATCTGACGTCTGGTATAATCCCAACTAGCAGGTTCCCGGCGAATCCTGTCCGGTGTACTCATAACCCAATGAGCACCTGTATACATCTTAGGTGAACCAACTGACACCAGTGGCTTGTGAGACCGGCCACCGCCCCTCGTCGGGGTCTCGACTGTATACACTAGTCTACTCTGGAGTATCGATGCCCTGTCTCGAAACTCCCACGACTAGGGACCTTTTAAGGATGTGCTTATAGACTCCAGCTCTCACGTATATGATCGCCATCATACTGCTGGTAGTCAAGCAAGAATCCTAGAGGCTCTATCAACGTGTAATAGCGACTCGTAAGGTCACCTAAAGCAGTACACGATGATAAAGATAAACCAGATAGCATACTATCATCTTGAGTAAGACTGTCCTACCGGGATAGGTCCTCCCTCAATCATTGCAATCACGTGCGTGTGATCCAATAATTGACTCTGAGGGCACTATCTCCAACAATCTCCCACTTGCACTCAAGGCTAATTATTGCGATGTCGCATACTCACAGCCCGTGTGATACCGAACACCCAACTCCTCTACTAGTCAGTCTCACAAAGCTCGTTTGCGAAACTCTTGCGTTCGAGGAATAGCCTCAGTGAGTGGATCCGCTATGGTGTTTCTTTCTATATCTCTCTTTATCTCAAGTTCGCGGAGAAAGCCATCTCCCGAAATGAGCAATACCTGTCTTAGAATGTCTGGATGTCTGATGGGACCTAGCTCATAAATGAACTCCAAATCCAAACTTCTTAGACTGTATCGTCAACTGAACTTAATCAGTATCCTGCGCCATGCCTTCCCTCAGTGTCCACCTGGACCACCTGTCCAAAATACTGCCCCTCGTCAGAGGGAAAACTATAACTCTGACAGCCACTCTGCCATCCAGGTCACCTTGGAAGCCTGGAATGATAACCGTCTCCTAAAGGAGGCTGCCGTTATCAATTCCCTAGAACATCAACTTATGTTCTAAAACTGCTTCCGATTGTGACGACCAAAGTATAACCGATCGTAGTATAGGAATATTACTTCCTACTCTGTGTATGTCATCAAAAATCAGGACATCACACCCTACTACCTTCTTAACAGATCCGTCCCCTATTCTGATGAAGTCAAACCTATGACTGTCACGTCAGAAATAGATGATCTATATCCTCTATATCTGCTTTAGTCTATAAATAGACATAAGCCTGATGTCCACCAATGCTTCCGCTGCTCCCACTGACTACGAAAACTCTCTGGCAGAGTCATATAGACGTGCACTTCTAAAGCTAGTTTAGAACGACGCTATACTCATCCTCCTGCCGGGTCTCACAGTCTGGAACAACAGCAATAGCAAGTCTGGGTAAACAAGAACCTTCCTGCCACCGTTATTGAGCATACCGAAGTACCTCTCGGGAGCCTGAGGTTACCTACTTTATCTGTGGAGTGGCTAATGGAATGTTAAATCAGATTGAATCTTTAGGTTCTTATCAAATCTTCAGTAATCGTTTGCGGTTCTGGAATCACTTCCAGTTCTACCATACTCCCACTACTGTTTTCTGAAAAAATCCATTTTTATTAAAACTGTGACGAGTCAAGAACAATATCACTATTGATCTTCCAGATGGTAGAAAATCAACCCTCGTCACAGCCCGGGTCAACCCACAAACAGCCATTACAGAAACGTGCCTTGAGTTATCCGGAGTCTGGTTTTAAGCATAAGCCGGACAACTCCCCGTACCTTAACAAAGTCAAGATATGAACTGTTCTATATCCAATATAGAAACAGAGGCACTGATTTAATTAGAACCAGATTCAAATCATGCAGCTGTCTCCAGTGCATGTCAACTAAATGGAAGGAGGCCGATCAGCGTTACTTAACTTAGGAATGCTTCCAATTATGAGTAACCTGAAAGAGAAGCAAGTTCTCTTAACCATTACTATCAACCGAATACCATACTCAAGTATCTACATCTTCGATCACCTTGAAGAATCCCGATACTTGCAATACCTTGTTCTCTACTTTATTCATATACCTATAACTTCTCAAAATTTGGACCCTGTGTTTCTACGAAATAGCTGTCTAAAAACTAGAGAAGTCATAAGTAAACCGAATATAGTACGAGGACCAACCCCTCTGTCCTAATGGACACTGGACAACATACAATACTCTGTATAAGTCCCTTGAGTCAAATGACTCATTCACTGTGTGTCATAGGTCGAAAACTGTACTTATGGTTAAGAAGAGTTACACCGCTGTTCAATGCTCCTTACCTAACCATCCACTGGTATAGGTAAATGTCATAGACATAATTTCAAAAAGGTATGTCTCACTCTATAAGAATAGACGTACAGATATATCAATTTGAAATTGGTGCATAACAACGGATATTCAAAACCAAATATTTGCCGACCGGCAAACAACCCAGGTGACTTCCTCAAATATCACCAATTACAACGAATCCCGATATAATGAGGATGATCACCTAATTCCCAATAACTTACTCCCACTCATCATCTGTAAAACCATACAGATGTGAGAACCATACCTGGTAAATACATACCCTGGAGCAAGTGTCTAATTGGGAAATCAGTTTTCTTTTAACAGTATACAGTGAAACTGAAACATTGAAATGTTTCGATGGGGTATCCTGGTATTTCTAGTAATGCCTCTTCCATAATCCAGGTTCACAACTATAACCGTATAATTCTTTGCCACCTCTCCAAATCCCTTTATATGTCTTTAGTCATTACCTTCTGTACACCCCTTTAGGCCAAATGGTTTTCTTCCTTCCCTACCGTTCGGCACCAGCCTATGGTTTGGAAGAAGACTATCCAATAAGCATAAAGGGTGTACTGTTCTAATCCTAGGAGCACTTGCAACGCGAGAGAAGGTGAAAATAAAAGACACCTGAATGTACTTTATTCCTATTTCTCCTGAATCAGGATCCATCCTCGAAGTGGAACAAGTTCCTTTCGAGTTCGTATACAACCATACGATGGATTATCCAATAAACTGGGATCTTCGTAGTGATACGGAGTGTCCAGGAGAAATACAAAGGTGATTTAGGATTGGCGAAGAAATACTTGGTTTGGTCGTGAATAGCAGTCGCAATTTACATTGCCCTCTTACTAATCCCTTTCTTTGTCTGAACTTAATACCTTCTGTACACCGTTTAGGCTAATTGGTTTTCTTCATTCCCCACCGTTCGGCACCAGCCTAAGGTTTGGAAGAAGACTATCCAATTTGCGTAATAGGTGTACTACTCCTAAACCAAGGAGTACTCGCAACCTGAGAGAAGGTGAAAAGAAAAGACAACTGAATAGTCCTATTCGTTTTCTCCAGAACCAGAAACCATCCTCGAATTCCTTCGAGTTCGTATATAACCATACGATGGTTTTGTCCAATGGAAGTGGACGTTCGTAGTAACATGGGGTGTCCCGGAAAAAAGGGTAAAAGTAGGAGTGGCAATGAGGTCTGCAACTCTGACATTCCAAAAGCCAGTGTTAAGAAGGTTCGGTCAACTTGGTCACTGAGTCATAGTCTAGGGTCGGGTCAAAGGTCGCTGCCAAAGAGAGAGAGAAAAGAAACACTCAGCGTGCACTCTAACCTAGATCAGAATGGTTATCACTTTATCTAATCTGGAAACCTCCCACTGTAACGTCAAATTCTTCCCCAAACCTGAAAGAAGAATTAGCCGGGATCACCCGAGGAGTAAACCAACTCATCAGTGGGAATCGGGATCCAACTATCATCGCATGATAACGTGACGGAATCCGCTCATGCTATCACACTCCAGAGGGTATGCGCATATCTGGAAAGTTTCAGTTCTTTTGAAACCCCCGATGTGGATTTCTGCCCCATGCTCTTATGACCTTGACTTTGGCCAACATATCATAAGTCACATGTCAAGTTCTACCCGTCATTCTCCTGGTTAATTTGAACCCACCCGTACCTACCCTTGACTTTGGCCAAAATGGAAGTACGACTGTCCCAAACCAACGCATCTATCTATGCTGCATATGAATACCCAACAGCTACCAAACACTGTGCCTTGACTTTGGCCAACATACACAGCTTGAATACTATTGACTATCCATATGAAACGACGGAGGGCTACGAATGGTTTCTGGCGAAAACCTTTAACGTAATGAACTTGATATCGTTGAAGGAACTGATAGCTTTTAAAAATATAGTGAAGAAAACCTTTGCTAAAGAGGTCACTCCCGGTGAAGGGATCTCGGCTCTTTCCTCGTAGAATGAGGTGCAGGATATTCCAACTGAATACCACGATGCAAAGCAAAAGTAATCGGCTATAGTGAAGTTACTGCCCTGACGCAAACTTTTGTCCAAGGGGTCACTCCCGGTGAAAGGATCTCGGCCCTTGCCTCGTCGACTGAGGAGCAGGATATTCCAACTGAATACCACGATGCAAAACAAAAGAGAACGCCCTTGCAATAACAGCTTTTTGAAAAAGTGTTCCAACAACATCAGAATAGCTTTGTTTATCTTGCATTGATCCGAATCAACGCAGTCCCATCAATTGATCACACCACAAAGAACGAAAATATACTGACGTACGTATATGCCATCCGCATTCACCACTGGGTCCCGTCATCACCCGTTAGGTTAGCTAACTAACGGCAGAGCGGGGACTGGACTAGCGCGGATGCAAAACATATACAACATCTACTAGTATATATATAATATATAATTTTCGCTCAAGGCGTGATAAAATGCAACAACACAGAAATGTATAGCAGCACAGATCAATACAGATATCTGGGATCCCCGGGTTTCACAGAGCCGCTGAAACCCGATGTTCCCCTGGTCGTGTGGATAGCCTGTACAATGAAATCCTAGACCCCTACGGGCGCGGCAAGTTACCCGCCAAAACCTGAAGCGAGGCAGCCCCCTTCAGCAACGTGAATGGACCACCCAGCACTTCACGGAATCCGGTAACTTGGGCACCCCTCCTGGGTCAACCTGTACCCCCTACGAGTGCGGCGAATAGCCTGCCAATTCTAGAGTAAATCCCCCTCCGTCTCAACGCCATGAGATGCGGGCTTGTTGCCCTCTAGAACCCGGCTATCCGTGCACCCCTCCGCGGGGTAATCCTAGTACAGAAAGTAAAATATACATACAACGGGTACATCGACCTCGACCTGGTCGTGCCCCAAAAGAATAATACAAACAGGCAGTGACGGCAGTCCACATGTCGGACGCTCGCCCCGCAATAACAAATGTACATATAAAACAAAACTGTACTACCACTGCAATCAGGCTATCCCCACGACCGATCCGCAACATCACAGCAAAACACAGAACATCAACTTGAATGTCACGTTCGCAAATCCGTCTAAAAGGGCTATAGCAGATAGACAGGATTTACCTATCAAGTGACATTCACGGTCGCAGATATAATATAAATACTGTGAACTGGTATGTTTAAGATGTCCGATCGAACAAATTTTATCAAGTGGGTCCCAAGCAGTACTGTAGCACTCACAGAAAATCTGGGCCCAAAAATAATATCCCAAAATCCCTATTTCTTATTCAAAAGCTTACTGTGAAAATATGGTGCAACGATTCCTCTAACCCACCGCGGAACCGCGGCCAAACCAGGGGTTTTGCCGCGTTTCCGCGGTCGTAGTAAGGAATCATTGAGCCGTATTTTCCCAGAATTCTTAGAATTTCTTGCATGTCTTTCTGTAATGACCTGAAAAATTTTTGGAGCTGGAAAAATTTCAACAGAGAACACATGCACTAGAAATACGGTTTTTGCGATTTTTGTTCGATCGGGTTTTAAACATACTAAAGCAAGCTAGGTAGGTTAACGGCGTGGCTCTGATACCAATGTAAGCCCGCGGCGGCGCCCCGGCCGTCGTTTCCTACGCCGGAAACGCGGAAACAAAAATTTTGCAAACCAGCAAACCGGCACCACCGCGCACTATTCACCCGGATCGGGCCATTAATCTAGCTACTAGCAAACTAGAAAAGAGTAGAGAAGCTATACCAAGCGATCCGTGTCCTTCGGTCTTCGTCTCCACTCTGATCTCCCGCGGAATCTCCGTCCGTCACGTCCTCGTCGAAACGGGCACCACATCGCCAAAATCTTTTACGGGCTCCCACCTCTTGACCGAGGCAACTCGGGCGCGAAGTTGGCTAGCCGACGCGTCCAAGGGATGCTATAGAATAGTGTAGTAGCCATGTCTCTTTGGGGTTTATGAGGTTGCCATTTATGGAGGAATTTGTGCACAAGAATTTTCATGGATGCTTGATGAAAAATGGAGCAGCCCATGAAATGAGCTCGGCCATCCCCTTTTGTGCTCACTGGAAATGTTGCAAGTGGTGATGTGTATAAATTAAAAAACCAAGCCAAAAGAAATATATCCTCACAAAGCAACAGCACTCTCACAAAGGGGGGGATCCACCAAAAATAATATGAATGAATTATTCCACACAAATTAAACCACTCCCTCAAAATCAATCTTTTTCTCTTGCTGGAAAAGTGGCCGGCCCATTACACAAAAGGGGTGGAGAAAAATTGGAATGAATTAATTCATGGAGAAAAAGAAAAGATAATGATCAAAAACAACTTCCATTTCAAATCCAAAGCCAAATCAACAACCATCCAATTAATGCAAAGGAAGTGACTAGAAAAGGATCTCATCATGAAGAGGCTACAATAATGCAAGAAACCCCTCCACTAAATGTTATTTGCAAATGTGCAAATAACACCCTCCAACGGATAGTCCGGCCGTGAAGGAAAAAGAGAAAACCGGTCGGAACGGAATGCAAACTGGCAACTCCAGAAAACCGATCCCGTAATAAATTACAGGAAAACCCTGCTACTGCAAATACATGCCCGCATTTGTATTCCCACTGAACACAAATGCAAAGAGACAAAACTACACTATCAAATACTAGGATTCGGCTTAAGCCAAAGCCGGCTAGTAAAATCCGTCCGATCACGATCCGTGCAATACCGCACGTATCTGATCGAACCCTGCCATATCTCCATACGGCCTCTACATCGTTTCGCCCGAAACCTGAGTAACTGAGTATGGTGGACTCTAAAGACTCGTCAATAGTATGGCTGTGGATTTAACCACTAGCACGTCAGAGGTATAAGCCAATACGTAACGGGCTACCAGGTATTGACCAAAAGGGACGTCGAAGAGCGAACTCATCCTGACACCCTACTGAGCCTGTCAGTGACAATATCCGTACAGTCTGGTCCGTTCGTCTATGAGCATCGCATGGCGGGCCTAGGGGGTTGGTAAAAGTCAGACCCCCAAAAGCGGTACAAGTCGTATCGGAGTGTAGCCCAGAACACCCTGAGATACTACTGGAATACCTACCAGCAAATCTCCTGCCTTGGCCAAGGACTTTTCATGTTCTGGCTCTCCTAGACACAGCGTGACCTCACCCCCAATACCGGGAGAGACGAACCCCTGCAGATCCGCTCACTGCCTCCATGTGGCTCGGGACTGTAACCAACTAAAACCTGTTTGCACGACTCCTTTGAGCCGTGGTAGGGTAGTAATCAAAGCACAGTGGGAACTCACACGAGACAAATGACGATCTCAGGTCGATGAACTAACCTGTACACATGTCACCAGGGAACTGTTATCTGATGTCTGGTATAATCCCAACTAGCAGGTTCCCGGCGAGTCCTGTCCGGTGTACTCATAACCTAATGAACACCTGTATACATCTTAGGTGAACCAATTGACACCAGTGGCTTGTGAGACCGGCCACCGCCCCTCGTCGGGGTCTCGACTGTATAAACTAGTCTACTCTGGAGTATCGATGCCCTGTCTCGAAACTCCCACGACTACGGACCTTTTAAGGATGTGCTTATAGACTCCAGCTCTCACGTATATGATCGCCCTCATACTACTGGTAGTCAAGCAAGAATCCTAAGGGCTCTATCAACGTGTAATAGCGACTCGTAAGGTCACCTAAAGCAGTACACGATGATAAAGATAAACCAGATAGCATACTATCATCTTGAGTAAGACTGTCCTACCGGGATAGGTCCTCCCTCAATCATTGCAATCACGTGCCTGTGATCCAATAATTGACTCTGAGGGCACTATCTCCAACACATACCCTTGACGAAAGCCAACAAGGTAATACGACTGTCCCAAACCAACACATCTATCTATGCTACAAATGAATACCCCAGCAGCTACCAAGCACTATGCCTTGGCGAAAGTCAACAAACATAGCTTGAATACTACTGACCATCCATAAGATACGATGGAGGGCTACGACTGGTTTTTGGAGAAAAACCTTTAACGTAATGAACTTGATCTCATTGAAGGAACCTGATAGCTTTTTATAAAATATAGTGACGAAAACCTTTGCTAAAGAGGTCACTCCCGGTGAAGGGATCTCGGCTCTTTCCTCGTGGAATGAGGTGCAGGATATTCCAACTGAATACCGCTATGCAAAGCAACTTGTAATCGACTATATTGAAGTTATTACCCTGACACAAACTTCTGCCCAAGGGGTCTCTCCCGATAAAGGGATATCAGCCCTTGCCTCGTCGAATGAGGTGCAGGATATTCCAACTGAATATCACTATGCAAAACAAAAGGAAATGTCTTTGTAATAACACTTTTTAAATTGGTTCCAACAACATCAAATATAGGTTTGTTTTATCCTTGCATTGATAAGAATCAACGCAGTCCCATCAATCAATCACACCAGAAAAGAATGAAAATATAATGTACGTATATGCCATCCGTATTCGCCACTGGGTCCCGTCATCACCCGTTAGGTTACTTAACTAACGACAGAGCGGGGGCTGGACTAGCGTGGGTATAAAACATATACAACATCTAATAGTATATATACCAATATACAATAATCTCTCCAGGCGTGATAATATACAACATTATAGAAAAGTAATAAGCATCACAGAACAATACAGATAATCTGGGATCCCCGGGTTTCACAGAGCCGCTGCTGAAACCTGACGTTCCCCTGGTCGTGTGGATAGCCTGTGCAATGAAACCTAGACCCTTACGGGTGCGGCAAGTTACCCGCCAAAATCTGAAGCGAGGTAGTCCCCACAGCATAGTGAATGGAACACCCGGCACTTCACGGGAATCCGGTAAATTGAGCACCCCTTCTTGGGTCAACCTGTACCCTCTACGAGTGCTGCGAATAATCTGCCAATTCTAGAGTGAGGTCCCTTTGCCTCTCAAAGCCATGAGATACGGACCCGTTGCCCTCCAGAACTCGGCTATCCGTGCACTCCTTCGCGGGATAATCCTAGTACAGAAATAAAAATATGTACAACGCGTACATCGACCTCAACCTGGTCGTGCCCCAAAAGAATATTATACAAACAGGCAGTAACGGCAGTCCACATGTTGGACGCTCGCCCCGCAATATCAAATGTACAAATAAATCCAAACTGCACTACCATTGCACCCTGCTATCCACCACGACATATCCGCAACATTACAGCACAACACAGAACATCAACGCGAATGTCACGTTCGCAAACCCGTCTAAAAGAACTATAGCAATCAGACGCGGTTTACCGATCAAATGACATTCCCGGTCAGAGATATAATGTAAATACTGCATACTAACAAGTTTAAAATTTCGATCGACTAAATTTCCCGAAGTGGGCCCCACATACATCTGCTGTACAGTAACAAAATCTGGGCCCAAAAGAACTATACCAAAAACCACAATTTCCACATATAAGCTTTCTGGAAAAAACTGAAGCACTGTTCCCACTTAAGCGCCGCGGTTCCGCGGTCAAACTGTAGGTTTGACCGCGGATCCGCGGTGGTCTTGTGGGATCATCTGCCCAACTTTTTCCAGTATGCTTAGAAAACCCTGCACGCTTTTCTGTGATTTGCAAAATTATTTTTAAGCCCTTTGAAAAATCGACAGAAACTTAGTGTGCATAAAATTGCGATTTCGGAAAATTCCGTTCGATCGATCTTTTAAACGTGTTAGCACAAGTTAGTATAGCTTAATGGTGAGACTCTGATACCACTGTAAGTCCACGGGAGCGCCTCGGCCGTCTAACAGACGCCGAATGCGGAACAAAAACTTTTTACAACGGGCGCTATCGCGTACTATATTCCGGATCTGCCATTAAAGCTAAACTAACAAACTACAAAGTGGATAGAAGTGTTATACCGAACGATCCGGGTCCTTCGGTCTTCAACCATCATCCCACGCTTGTTGCGGCTGCTTCGATCTCCTGAATCTCCAGTCTTCTCGTCCAGGTGGCACCACGTCGACGGATCTTTAAACGAGCTCCCGCCTCTGAACCGAGCCAACTCGGTCGTCAAGTTTGCTAAAAGAGACGACCAAGATATTGTAGAGAATGAGTAGAACACTTTGCCTCGTTACGTCCAAGCCTATGGACGAACGGTTAATGAAGTTGCCAATTGGAATTGTGATGGAATGAACTAAGAAATTTCTATACACCAAACTATCATAATCTTTTCAAGCAAATCAAATGAACAACCATGATTCCCAAATGAGAGAGGCCGGTCACTTTATAAGGAGGAGGGTGAGTGTAGGAGAGGGGGAGAGTGACCATAAGCACCAAATCAAAAGCATGAGTCAAATGTAACACCTTGCATCTCATTAATGCATACATTGAACCTTAAACCCTAGTCATCAAAACATTAATTGCTCCATTAATGCACTTAGCCACCACACCATCCAAGTCACCTCTTCTAGAAACTTCTAGAACCTTCCACACTCATCTCAAGAAAAGATAAATTCGTCTTTAACCGAATGTTAAAGACGGGCGATAGAAAACTGGAAACTGGCAACTTCCAACTTCCAAAAGCGATCCTGAAACGAATTTCAGGATAACCCCGTATCAGTATAAACATACCCGTATTTGTATTACGACCGAATACAAATGCATCTGAGACAAAGATATTATATCTACACAGTATAATACTCGGATCCGGCTTAAACCAAAACCGACCAGTATTAACTGCCCGAAAAATGACACGTGCGAAAACGCACGTGCATTTTCCGAACCCTGCCATAAAACCATACGGCCTCTACAACGTTTCGCCCAAACTTGGGAAACTGTCTGTGGGGGACTCTAATGACTCATCAACACCCTGGCACTGGGTATAACCACTAGCACGTCAGAGGTACGAGCGGTACGTAACGTTTGCCTATGTATTGATTGGAAGGGAAGCTGATGAGCGAACTCATCCATAAACCCTACTGAGCCTAATAGTGACAATATACATACAGTCCGGTCCGTTCGTCTATTAGTATCGCATATCTGCCTAGGGGGCTGGTAACGTCAGACCCCCATTAGCGGTATAAGTCGTGTCAGAGAGTGGCCCAGAACACCCTGAGATACTACTGGAGTACCTACCAGTAAATCTCCTGCCTCGGCTGAGGGCTTTGTGTAATGGCTCTCCTAGACACAGCGCGATCTCACCCCCAATACCGGGAGAGACGAATCCCCGACGATCCGCTCACTGCCTCCATGTGGCTCGGGACTGTACCCAACTAAAACCTGTTTGCACAACTCCTTTGAGCGTGGTAGGGTAGTAATCTAAGCACAGTGGGAACTCACACGAGACAAATGACGATCTCAGGTCGACAAACTAACCTGTACACATGTCACCAGGGAACTGCTATCTAACGGTATGTATAATACCAACTAGCATGTTCCCGGCGAGTCCTGTCCGGTGTACTCATAACCCAATAAGCACATGTATACATCTTAGGTGATCCAACTGACACCAGTGGCTTGTAAGACCGGCCACCGTCTCTCGTCGGGGTCTCGACTGTATACACTAGTCTACTCTGGAGTATCGATGCCCTGTCTTGAAACTCCCATGACTAGGGACACTTTAAGGATGTGCTTACAGACCCCAGCTCCCATGTATATGATCGCCATCATACTGCTGGTCAAGCAAGAATCCTATGGACTCTATCATCATGCAATAGTGAACTAAAGCATGTATACGATGATAAAGACAAACCAGATAGCATACTATCATCTCGAGCAAGACTGTCATATCGGTATAGGTCCTGCCTCAATCATTGCAATCACGTGCCTGCGATCCAATAATTGACTTTGAGGGCACTATCTCCAACAGTTTCTCACATCTGTATAATGTTACAGATGGTGAGTGGGAGTAAGATATTGGGAATTATGTGATTATATCCTCATTATTTAAGAATTCGTTGTAATTGGTGATATTTGAGGAAATCACCTGGGTTTTGCCGGATGGAAATTTTTTGGCTTTGAATATCCGTAGTTATGCACTAGTTTCAAACTGATATATCTGTACGTTTATTTTATAAAGTGAGATATAACTTTTTGAAATTATGTCTATGACATTTACCTATATCAGTTGATGGTTAAGTAAGGTGCATTCAACAGCGGTGTAATTCTTCTTAACCATACTACAGTTTTCAACCTACGACACATAAAGTTTGAGTTATTGAACTCAGGGGACTTGTACAAAGTATTGTATGTTGTCCAGTATCCATTACGACAAAGTGGTTGGTACTCGTATTATATTCTATTTACTTGTGACTTCTCCAGTTCTGGACAAGTATTTCGTAAAAATGCAAGGTCCAGATATTGAGAAGTTATAAGTATAAAAATAAAGTAGAGAACCATTTTTAGAAGTATCAGGATTCTTCGAGGTAGTCAAGATGCAGATACTTGTGTTTAGTATTTCGATGATAGTAATGGTTTTGAGAACTTGCTTCTCTTTCGGGTTACTCATATATGGATGCACTCCTAGAGGAGTAATGCTGATTGGCCTCTTTCCATTTGGTTGATATGCACTGGAGACAGCTCCATGATTTTGAATATGGTTCCAATTAAATTAGTGCTTTTGTTTCTACATTGGAAATATATAGAATAAATTTATATCTTAACGATGTTAAGGTATAAGGAGTTGTCCGGCTGATACTTAAAACAAGAATCCGGATAAATTCAAGACACGTTTCAGTAAAGGCAGTTTACGGGTTACCCCGGGCTTTGACGAGGGTTAACTTTCTACCATCAGGAAGATCAATAGTGATTGTCACGACCCAAAGTGTGGCCCATAACCGGCACTTAACCACGTAACGTCTACAGGCGTAACGCGACTAAGTGAACCGAAAACCCAGAAATCAAACCAGTAAAAGTATAGAGTGTTTTAAGTTTTAAATGAACACATTTATTACATGTTAAGAATTCTAAGTAAACAATCACCAAGATAGCAATATACGACGCCGTAGCGAAGATTAAGATCCACAAGTGGGAACATCACAGATAGAATAAACTGCAAGTACAGTCGGCTCACAACGAGCTCGACACCAGAAAACCAATAATATACATCATCGTTCTCACACTGTCTCTAAGTCAAATACATACATGGTAGATGGAGAATACTGGATACAACAATGTACATAACTGAAAGATAAACAGATACCGCACAAAACCCACCTATCAGCAAAAGAGCTAGTACACCAACTATGGGGGTATCTGTGTCAAAAGACGCAAAACGCAGCTTGCCGCGACTACTCCGAAGGCAACCTGCAAATACTGTGGTATAACGGGGGTGAGTTGCCAACTCGTGAATAGAAATAACATATTTGAAATGGCCACGATTCCCAAATCCAGAAATCACATGTAATCCCAACCAATATGCAAGTAAATGTGATGTGATATGTGCATCAAGTATGAATATCAGGTCAAGTCATATAAAAGATGAACTACAACATAATGATCCAATGTGATATATGCATCAAGTATGAATATCATGGCAATTCTAACGGTGTGTGTGTAACATGCAGGGTAGTGCTCGTGCAACATGAACTGTCAATGTATGTAAATGTAGCTATAAGGTCCTATCAGCCCTGACGTAGAACGCCATGCAGGCGATATCCCCGTAGATGTTAAATCTACTCACCGAAGTCTCGCGCTAATTGTAGCCGACGACTTGTTTCCCCTTCTTCGCAGCGTCCGTCTCACTCGCCTGCGAACCTAGATTTACACCATGTAACACACATAAGCTCAAATCTACCAAAAACGAAATTTTAAGGTCAACTAGAACCCCGCGTTGGAAACCAAGCGCGCGTGTGCGCGATACGCTAAAATGTGTGATCACGCTCCTGAAGCTAACCTGACGCGTCGCGATACGCAGCACAACCCAAAACCACACACGTATCACGTGTGTCGCGGAGATTTAAAATATGGAAAATAGGGTAATAGGTCCCAGATTTTGATACAGAAAGAGTTTTATAAAAATAAATATACCAACACACTCCAAATACCAGCAGACACCAACCACCAAAACCCCAACCCAATATTCTCTCATCTGGCCGCAAATTGCGGCTAGAATGAGTTTTTCGGCGGCCTGGGTAAGGGGTTGGGCTCCCTGGTTTGGTGTGTGCACTCCATACATACTGTGTATATCCCAGTAATTACAATTTTATTCTGAAACACCCCGGGTAGTAGCAGTTTCAACAGAACCCAATTTCAAGCTAAAAGTCACACTTTGCACTAAAATGATACTTTAGGGTATTTTTGTGAAATCCGAAACAAACCCAAGTCCAAAACCACACTAATATCACATTACCAAGCTTATCAAGCCATAAAAAGTTAATTTTTATCACAACCTCACTAAATCCCTTTATATAGCACAAAACATGCATAAAAAGTGGTATTTTGCTAGAAATACTACAAGTTATCTAAAAAGGGTGTTAAGGGTGAGTTAATACCTTCAAAACACCTTAAGAAACACCAAAAATCCCTGCTTTTTCCCTCAAGTGTGTAGATCCACCACCAAACACCTCAAAAGCTCATTTTTTGTCAATGGTTTGTGAAGGAAAAGTGTTGTTTTGAGTAGGGTGTGAATGGGGGTTTAATGAGAAATGAAAAGAGAAGAGAGAAATGGAGAAAATGGTGTTGTTGTTGCTTCTCTTTCTGCTGGAGCTCAGAAGTGAGGGAAAGAGAGAGAAAAGAGAGAGAAGAAAAGGTCAAACAAAGTCAAATCCCATACCTAACCACCATACCTTCATTTCTATTTAAATTGGCATTATAAAAAAAAGGTTTTGACTTGCTTAAATGGGTGGGATAAGTAAAACCATGCAAGAAAAGAAAAAGGGTTAACATGATACACTTTTAACCAAAGTCGCAAAAATGTGCTAAGTGTGCATATGTATACTAACAAAATTTTCCAATTTGCTAACACGACTAAATATAATTAGTAACCCGACTAAAATAACTAATAATCCTATGCACACGTATAAAATAACACGCTCAATTGCTAAATATCACTAAAAACATTCCAACGAAATTTCAAAGTGTTACAATCTACCCCCTTAAAGAAATTCGGTCCCCGAATTTAAAAATCTAACTTCACGTACCTTCAAAAAGGTGGGGATACCTCCTCCTCATCTCGCTCTCGGTCTCCCAAGTGACCTCCTCGCCACTCTGGCCACGCCAAAGTACCTTGACGGACGGTATCTCTTTCGACCTCAATTTCTTCACTTGTCGATCCAAGATCATCACCGGCTGCTCTGCATAGGAAAGGTCGCGCTCAAGCTGGATCGTCGGGTGCTGAATCGCATATGAAGGATCATGAAGATATTTGCGGAGCATCGAAACGTGAAATACGGGGTGCACGTCTGGAAAACTGGGCGGAAGGGCTAATCGATACGCAACCGTACCAACACGCTCGAGGATCTCGAAGGGGCCCACATATCTGGGACTAAGCTTCCCCTTCTTCCCAAACTTCATCACGCCTTTCATTGGGGAGATCCTCAAGAAAACATGATCACCAACAGAAAACTCAAGTCTGCGCCGACGACGGTCCGCATAAGATCTCTGCCTACTCTGGGCTGCCCTCATCCTATCACGAATCAACTGGATCTTCACGGTCGTCTCCTCCACAATCTGCGGCCCTAAGATACTGCTCTCACTGAGCTCTGTCCAACGGGCGGGCGATCTACATCTCCTCCCATAAAGAGCCTCAAATAGTGCCATCTGAATGGTCTGCTGGTAGCTGTTGTTATAGGAGAACTCTACTAGGGGCAAATGATGATCCCAGCTACCTCCGAAGTCTAATACGCATGCTCTGAGCATGTCCTCGAGAGTCTGAATAGTCCGCTCTGACTGTCCGTCAGTATGCGGATGAAATGCTGTGCTGAAACTCAAGCTGGTGCCCAAAGCCTCCTGAAGCCTCTGCCATAGTCGGCTGGTAAACTGGGTGCCTCTGTCGGACACAATACATGTCGGAACTCCGTGTAGTCGTACAATCTCATCAATATAAATTTGGGCATACTGAGAAAATCCGAAAGTCTTCTTCACCGGTAGGAAGTAAGCTGCTTTCGTCAAACGATCTATGATCACCCAGATGGAGTTATACCCTCGACTAGTCCTGGGTAGACCTACAATAAAGTCCATCGAAATCTGTTCCCATTTCCACTTCGGATTAGGCAACGGCTGTAGCTCTCCCGCGGGCCTCTGATGCTCAGCCTTGACTTGCTGTCAAGTCAGGCATCTCGACACAAAATCTGTGATGTCCCTCTTTATCCCGTCCCACCAGTAAACATCTCTCAAATCATGGTACATCTTGGTGGAACCTGGATGAACACTATACACCGATCGATGTGCCTCCTCGAGAATCTCACGCCGCAGTTCCTCGGCATCTGGTATGCACAATCTGGTCCCAAATCGTAGTATCCCCTGATCATCGATCACGAACTCGGAAAATCTGCCCTGTCCCATCTGCGTCCTGATCTCTGAACAACGGTCATCACTGTGATGTGCCTCATGTATACGGTCAAGCAACTGTGGGCATGCACGAACATGCGTAATCTGTCCTCCGATCGGCGTAAACTCGAACTGTACCTGGCTATCGCATAAGATCTGCCAATCTGCCGACGACTGCCTCTGTACTGCACTCAAGCAAGATAGACTACCCCCGGGCCTCCTGCTCAAGGTATCCGCCACTACATTAGCCCTGCCCGGGTGGTACAAGATCTCACAGTCGTAGTCCTTCACTAACTCCATCCATCGGCGCTGTCTAAGGTTCAGGTCTTGCTATTGGAATATATACTTTAAGCTCTTGTGATCAGTAAATATCTGGCACGACTCTCCATACAGATAATGTCGCCAGATCTTAAGTGCAAAGACCACTACAGCCATCTCCAAATCGTGAGTGGGATAGTTCTGTTCATGATTCTTCAATTGTCGCGAAACATACGCGATCACCCTGTCATGCTGCATCAGAACACACCCTAGCCCCACTAGAGAAGCATCACAATATACCACAAATCCACCTGACCTTGAAGGCAAAGATAATACTGGCGCCGTAGTCAGTAGAGCCCGCAACTACTGAAAACTGTGCTCACACTCCTCTGTCCAAACAAAAGGAACTCCCTTCCGGGTCAACCCGGTCAAAGGTTTAGCAATGCGAGAGAAATCCTGCACAAATCGCCTGTAGTAGCCGGCCAGCCCTAGAAAGCTACGAATCTCCGTAACTGATATAGGTCTGGGCCAAGTCCGAACGGCCTCGATCTTCCTCGGGTCTACACATATACCGTCTCGTGAAATCATGTGCCCCAAGAAGTCTACGCTGTCCATCCAGAAAGCACACTTGGAGAATTTGGCGAAAAGCTGATGATCTCTCAAGGTCTGCAGTGTAATCCGCAGGTACTGCTCGTGCTCCTTTCTACTCCGAGAATACACCAGAATATCGTCAATGAATACAATGATGAACAGATCAAGATACGGCCGGAAAATACGGTTCATCAAATCCATGAATGCTGCTGGCGTATTGGTGAGTCCGAACGACATCACCAAAAACTCGTAATGGCCGTAGCGCGTGCGGAAAGCTGTCTTAGGAATGTCCTCCTGTCGAACCCGCAGCTGATGATAGCCTGATCGTAAATCGATCCTCGAAAAGTATCCTGTCCCCTGAAGCTGGTCGAACAAATCGTCGATACGCGGCAAAGGATATCTGTTCTGCACTGTAACCCTGTTCAGCTGGCGATAGTCGATACACAGACGCAAACTACCGTCCTTCTTCTTGACGAACAGGACTGGAGCATCCCAAGGAGAAACACTGGGTCGAATAAGTCCCTTGTCCAGCAAATCTTGCAACTGACCCTTCAATTCTCGGAGTTCCGTCGGGGCCATCCGATAAGGCGGTATAGAAATAGGCCCCGCGCCAGGAACCAAATCAATACAGAAAGAAATGTCGCGCTCAGGCGGTAGCCCAGGAAGCTCGTCAGGGAACACATCAGGGAACTCGCTATCAATCGGAACCTGATCCATCGGAACCTCTGTAGCTCTAGTATTGCAAACATAGGCGAGAAATCCCTGACATCCCTTCCGCAAAAGCTGTCCAGCGCGAAAAGAAGAAATCACACTGTGAGGGGTGGCACCATGGTCCCCCAACACAACAACAACTGACTCGCCGGGAAAACAAAATCGAACTGTCTTCTCGCGGCAGTCAACAGAAGCATAGCACGTGGCTAACCAATCCATGCCGAAAAGAACGTCGAAGTCCAACATCTCAAGAAGGATCAAATCGACCGGCAACTCTCTCTCGCCGATACGGACGGTACAGGATCGGAATACGTGCCTAGCAACAAACGACTCTCCCACAGGAGTAGTCACAATAAGCAGCTGGTCAAGCAAACCGGACTCTCTACCCAAACTCGGCACAAAGTGTGTGGATACGTACGAGTGCGTGCATCCGGGATCGAATAATACGTGTGCATCAACCGAACATACTGGAAGGATACCTGAGACCACCGCATTGGACGCCTGCGCGTCCTGATGCGTCAAGGCAAAAACTCGTGCCTGCCCTCAACCTGTGACTGGCTGTCCCCTGCCGGCAGCTGGCTGTCCTCTGCCTCGGTCACCTCGTCCTCTATGAACAAATCCTCCGCGACCACGACCTCCCTGTGCATGCGTCTGACGCGGAGTAACAGTAGGTACTATAGGCAATGTCGTATGGGGTGGTGAAGGTGGTACTGTGACGTGCGGTGCTGCAACCTCCCTCCGGGGTAACTCAGGACAATCTCGTACACGATGATAAGAACTCCCGCAGCGAATTATCCCGACGATGACCGCTGACCCTCCTGGGGATAGGAACTGAATAACCGGCCCCGCCCTGAATCTCTGCTGCCTGCAATACGTCTATCACGGCGCCGAAAAGGCTGTCTCTGCACTGATGTATCCGCACGAACTCTCTTCGGCTCTGGAACTGCCGAAGTCTCAGCAAGGCGCTCCCCGACCAATAGGACTGCGTCTATAGCTGCTGCATATGTCTCGTAATGCTGTGCGCTGATCGCCAGAAACAGTGGTGTAAGCAAGCCTCGGACAAATCTCTTGACTCGCAACTCCTCAGTAGCCACTAGGTACAGAGCATAAACTGATAGCTCGGTAAACAGCAAATCGTACTCTGCCACTGACATCTCCGGCGTCTGGCGCAAGGACTCAAATCTGCGTGCTCGGGCATCCCTAACACTCTGGGGAAGAAAACGGGCAAGGAATAGCGCCACAAAATCGGTCCAGGTCATAGGAGGAAGACCTGCTGCTCTACCATTCTCAACTGATTCGCACCATTTCTGCGCGAGACCTTCCAGGCGAAAGCTCGCGAACTCAACCCATCTCACATCTGCGCATCTAAGGGAACGGCATATCCGAGCCATCCTATCAATGAAAGATTGTGGGTCCTCGGCTGTATCGGTGCCTGTGAAAACTGGAGGCTTCAGCCTCATAAACTCTGACAGCGATACGGTGATAACCTCTGTAGTCGCAGGTGCAACTTCCTGCACTGTGGGTACCACCGCGGTCTCTGCAACGGGTGGAACTACCTCTGGTCGCTGAGCTCGAAGTGTCTCAACTAGAGATCCCATCATCTGGCGCATCTCCTGCATACTGGATCCCATCGTCTGGCGCATCTCCTGCACACCAGCCCCTAACATAGCAATCTGATCTGTCACGGCAGGAACAGCCTGCTCGGGCACAACCGGTGTACTACCCGGATCAGTCCTCGTCTCGGATGAGTCAACTCGAATCTCGGCCCTCGCGGCCGCTCTCTGCGCCCTCGTAGTCTTTGGCGGCATAATGGCTGAAAGGAACAATAGGATTCGATAAGGATACGGAAATCGAATCGCAAGAATGCATAGACTCAAGAAGGAATTTAAATCAATAAGTCCTAAGGTCGCGTAGGCGGAGTACCGTGTCGTGAGTATGCCGCGGAACATACACACGCTACGCTACCCTGCTGCAGCTACCTACTCCATCATACCAGGGTCATCCTACACTCCGAAAGGAAAAACCTACGCTCTGATACCAACTTTGTCACGACCCAAAGTGTGGCCCGTGACCGGCACTTAACCACGTAACGTCTACAGGCGTAACGCGACTAAGTGAACCGAAAACCCAGAAATCAATCCAGTAAAAGTATAGAGTGTTTTAATTTTTAAATGAACACATTTATTACATGTTAAGAATTCTAAGTAAACAATCACCAAGATAGCAATATACGACGCCGTAGAGAAGATTAAGATCCACAAGTGGGAACATCACAGATAGAATAAACTGCAAGTACAGTCGGCTCACAACGAGCTCGACACCAGAAAACCAATAATATACATCATCGTCCCCATACTGTCTCTAAGTCAAATACATACATGGTAGATAGAGAATACTAGATACAATAATGTACATAACTGAAAGATAAACAGATACCGCACAAAACCCACCTATCAACAAAAGAGCTAGTACACCAACTATGGGGGTATCTGTGTCCAAAGACGCAAAACGCAGCCTGCTGCGACTACTCCGAAGGCAACCTGCAAACACTGTGGCACAACGGGGGTGAGTTGCCAACTAATGAATAGAAATAACATATTTTAAATGGCCACGGTTCCCAAATCAAGAAATCACATGTAATCCCAACCAATATGCAAGTAAATGTGATGTGATATGTGCATCAAGTATGAATATTAGGTCAAGTCACATAAAAGATGAACTACAGCATGATGATCCGATGTGATATATGCATCAAGTATGAATATCAATGCAATTCTAACGGTGTGTGTGTAGCATGCAGGGTAGTGCTCGTGCAACATGAACTGTCAATGTATGTAAATGTAGCTATAAGGTCCTATCAGCCCTGACGTAGAACGCCATGCGGGCGATATCCCCGTAGATGTTAAATTTACTCACCGAAGTCTCGCGCTAAGTGTAGCCGACGACTTGTTTCCTCTTCTTCGCAGCGTCCATCTCACTCGCCTGCGAACCTAGATTTACACCATGTAACACACATAAGCTCAAATCTACCAAAACGAAATATTAAGGTCAAATAGAAACCCGCGTTGCAAACCAAGCACGCGTGTGCGCGATACGCTAAAATGTGTGATCACGCTCCTGAAGCTAACTTGACGCGTCGCGATACGCAGCACAACCCAAAACCACACACGTATCACGTGTGTCGCGGAGATTTAAAATACGGAAAATAGGGTAATAGGTCCCAGATTTTGATACAGAAAGAGTTTTATAAAAATAAATATACCAACACACTCCAAATACCAGCAGACACCAACCACCAAAACCCCAACCCAATATTCTCTCATCTGGCCGTAAATTGCGGCCAGAATGAGTTTTTCGGCGGCCTGGGTTGGGGGTTGGGCTCCCGGGTTTGGTGTGTGCACTCCATACATACTGTGTATATCCCAGTAATTACAATTTTATTCTGAAACACCCCGGATAGTAGCAGTTTCAACAGAACCCAATTTCAAGCTAAAAGTCACACTTTGCACTAAAATGATACTTTAGGATATTTTTGTGAAATCTGAAACAAACCCAAGTCCAAAACCATACTAATATCACATTACCAAGCTAATCAAGCCATAAAAAGTTAATTTTTATCACAACCTCACTAAATCCCTTTATATAGCACAAAACATGCATAAAAAGTGGTATTTTGCTAGAAATACTACAAGTTATCTAAAAGGGGTGTTAAGGGTGAGTTAATACCTTCAATACACCTTAAGAAACACCAAAAATCCCTGCTTTTTCCCTCAAGTGTGCAGATCCACTACCAAACACCTCAAAAGCTCATTTTTTGTCAATGGTTTGTGAAGGAAAAGTGTTGTTTTGAGTAGGGCGTGAATGGGGGTTTAATGAGAAATGAAAAGAGAAGAGAGAAATGGAGAAAATGGTTTTGTTGCTGCTTCTCTTTCTGCTGGAGCTCAGAAGTGAGGGAAAGAGAGAAAAGAGAGAGAAGCAAAGGTCAAACAAAGTCAAATCCCATACATAACCACCATACCTTCATTTCCATTTAAATTGGCATTATAAGAAAAAGGTTTTGACTTGCTTAAATGGGTGGGATAAGTAAAACCGAGCAAGAAAAGAAAAATGGTTAACATGATACACTTTTAACCAAAGTCACAAAAATGTGCTAAGTGTGCATGTGTATACTAACAAAATTTTCCAATTTGCTAACACGACTAAATATAATTAGTAACCCGACTAAAATAACTAATAATCCTATGCACACGTATAAAATAACACGCTCAATTGATAAATATCACTAAAAACATTCCAACGAAATTTCAAAGTGTTACAATGATATTGTTCTTGACTCGCCACAGTTTTAGTAAAATGGATTTTTTCTGAAAACAAAAGTGGGAGTATGGTAGAGCTGGAAGTGATTCCAGAACCACAAACGATCACTGAAGATTTAATAGAACCTTAGGATTCAATTGGATTTGATATTCCATTAGCCACTCCGCAGATTTGGTGGGTAACCTCAGGCACCCGAGAGGTACTTCGGTCTTCTCAGAGAAGGTGACAGGGAGGTTCTTGTTTTCCCAGACTTACCATTGCTACTTTCTAGACTATAAGACCGGCAGGAGGATGAGTATTGCGTCGTTCTAAACTAGCTTAGAAGTGCACGTGTATATGACTCTGCCAGAGGGTTGTTGTAGTCAGTGGGAGAAGCAGAAGCATAGTGGGTAAGTAGATTATGTCTATTTATAGACTAAAGCAGGTATAGAGGAAATAGATCATCTATTTTTGATGTGACAGTCATAGGCTTTGACTTCATCAGAATAGGAGATGGATCTGGTAAGAAAGTTGTAGGGTGTGATGTCCTGGTATTTGGGAAGACAAGCACTTTACAGGAAGTGAAATTCCTATGCTACGATCGGTTATACTGTGGTTGTCACACAGTTGTTTCTCTACATAGGACATGGATATAATATCAGGGTTTCTGGTTACTAGTTCTATAGTTTTAGATCTAGATTTCGGAAGTGTCCCAATTTGGATACTTGACGCTATTCTAAAGTGTTTTAGAATGGACGACTCCTGGCATGGTGGTGTACCTGCAGGTGATGGAGTCACCCTCTCTAAAGGTGTCTTACAGACTAAAGGGGAGTGGGATCTGCATGATTAGCATATCACTTGCTTAGGCAATTGAGTTAATCATGAAATGTCAAGTACCACACAAGATGTTGTTTTTTGCACTAGCTACAATAAACATATATTAATCCAATCCTGGAGAAACATTGGGAAGAAGTTATGAACATAAGTGGATGTTCTTGGGATATGGTAATGGCAGCCTCCTTCAGGAGACGATTATCATTTCAGGCTTCCAAGGTGACTTGGATGACAGAGTGACTGTCAGAATTTTATTTTTCCCTCTTTTGAGGGACAGTATGTTGGACAGGTAGTCCAAGCGGATACTGAGGAATGCATGGCGCAAGATACTGATTAAATTCAGTGGATGATACAGTCTAAGAAGTTTGCAGGATTTGGAGTTCATTTGTGAACTGGGTCCCATCAGATATATAGAAAAATTCTAAGACAAGGTATTGCTTATTTCGTGAGATGGTTATTCTCCGCGAAGTTGAGATATAGAGAGATAAAGATAGAAATACTGGAGCGGATCTACTCACTGAGGCTATTTCTCGAATACAATAGTTTCACAAACAAGCTTTGCGAAACCGCTTAGTAGAGAAGTTGGGTGTTCGGTATCACACGAGCTGTGAGTATGCGACACCGTAATAATTGGCCTTAAGTGCTAGTGGGAGATTGTTGGCTATAGTTCCCTCAAAGCAATTATCGTAGTCACAGGCAGGTGATTATGATGATTGAGGGAGGACCTATACCGATAGAACAGTCTTACTCGAGATGATAGTATGCTATCTGATTTTTCTTTATCATCACTATTACATGTTGATAGAGCCCATAGGATTCTTGCTTGACTGCCAGCATTATGATGGCGATCATATATGTGGGAGCTGGGGGTCTATAAGCAAATCCTTAAATGTCCCTAGTCATGGGAGTTTCGAGACTGGGCATCGATACTCCAGTGTAGACTAGTGTATACTGATCGAGACCCCGACAAGGGGAGGTGGCCAGGACTCACAAGCCATTGGTGTTAGCTTGTTCACCTAAGATAGTATACAGGTGCTCATTGGGTTATGAGTACACTGGACGGACTCGTCGGGAACCTGCTAGTTGGTATTATACCTATTGTCAAATAGAAGTTCCAAGGTGACATGTGTACAGGTTAGTCTGTCGACCTGAGATCGTCATTTATCTCGTGTGAGTTTCCACTGTGCTTTGATTACTACCCTACCATGGCTCAAAAGAGTCGTGCAAACAGGTTTTAGTTGGTTACAGTCCCGAGCCACATGGAGGCAGTGAGCGGATCGTCGGGGATTCGTCTCTCCAGGTATTAGGGGTTGATGTCGTGTTGTGCACAGGTGGCCATCACAAGAAATCCTCGGCTGGGGTAGACGAGAATTACCGATCCAGGATCGATAGTTTCTCAGGTGGTGATGGGTTACATACCGACACGAATTATCGTGTCCGTAGGGGTCTGACTTTATCCACCCCTAGACTCGATATGTGATACTCTTAGACGAACAGACCGAACTATACGAATATTGTCACTGTCAGGCTCAGTAGGGGTTTGGATGAGTTTGCTCGTCGGCTTTCCTTTCACTCAATACCTGGGTAGCCGTTACGTACAGCTAGTGCCGCTGACGTGCTTGTGGTTAAACCCACTACTAGCGTATTGACGATTCTTTAGAGTTTCACACAGAGGGTTTTCACGGTTTAGGAGATATGGTGTATATGACGTATGTTGGTACATACAGGTATCCGATTAAATATGTGTACAGGCTGCACAGACTTTAATCGGACGGTTGATAATACTAGCGGCTTAGGATTAAGCCGGATTATTAAATCGGGTTTTGATTTAATAATTTATAGATATGTATTCTAGTATTATTGTTGACTATTCATTTTCTTTCTTGGCTATTCGTATTTTGATACGAATACGCGTATATGTATTTCGATACGTGTACCGGGTAGTATTCCGTATTTATACGGAATAGCTTCTAGAAGATTTGACACCTCATTATTTAATTTTCATTTTGGAAAATCATTTTGGGAAATGAGGTGGAGGGGGTGAGGTGGCATGAACATTGTTTAGCATGTATAGAGGTATGTCTTGGACTTGTTTATTTAGAAAATGAATTGAGATATTTGTGTGCATGATTGTGAGAGAGAGAGGGGGCAGCCACTTGCTTTTTGGTGAGGCCTTGCTCATTTCTTTTCTTCACTTGGTCATTCATTCTCACTTGGAGAGACTTAGCCATTTTTCTTTAGTTGCTCAAGCCACTTGTTTTCCTTACCTCCTCTTGATCTTCTATGGCTGCTCTTTGAGCATGTTTGATGAGAGAAAATTATAGTGACACATTCCTACACCTCCACTCTCCATTGCTAGCAAACTTGGAGCGTCGGTTACCTCGCTTGGCGAGGTTGAAGCTTGCGCCGTTTCCCTCAGGTGGATCGTCGAAGATGGAGGAAGACCGGCAACCAAACTCGATCCGTAACCTCTAAGAGCTTGGGATGAAGGTTGAAGACCGAAAGACACGGATCAACTCGGTATAACCAATCCTAACTCTTTATATTGCTTGCTAGTATAGGGTTTAGGGTAGATCCGGGCATCGGATAATGGTAGCGCCAGTTTAGAAAAAAAATTGTCCCGCATTTGGCCATGGTTTGATGGTCGGCGCACTGCCGTAACCCAACATGAAGAACATTCTTAAGTACTTGAGAAGGACTAAAGAAATGTTCTTGGTGTATGGTAACGGTGAACTCCAGGTGGAGTCATTTACCGATTCGAGCTTCCATGGTGATAAGGACGACAGTAAGTCGGTCTCGGGTTTTGTCTTCACCCTCTATGGACGGGCGGTATGTTGGAAGAGTTCCAAGAGAGATACTGTAGCAAACTCTACGATGGAGGTTGAATACATAGCTGCCAAAGAGGCTATCTGGATGAAGAAGTTCATTTCTGAACTTGGTATGGTTCTATCCATTAAGCATCCAATACCCTTGTATTGTGATAACAATGGAGCTGTGGTTTTGTCCAAGGAACCCCGACCCCATCAGTGATCTAGACATATTCTGAGGCGGTATCACCTGATACGGGAGATAGTTGATTGCCAGGAGATCGAGGTCAGGAGAGTAGATATGAAGGACAACACGGTGGTTCCACTCACGAAGGCCCTCCCGCAGATACAGTTTGAGAGACTTTTTGGGATGTTGGATATGAGATACTACAATAACTGGCCTTAGTGCAAGTGGGAGATTGTTAGGAATATGTATGCCCTAGAGGCCATTATTGTATATTATAGTGGATGCTTGGACATATAGAGAGAGGATTTTCTTGCTCGACATGGTAGTATGCTGTCTGGTTGCTCTTTATCTTAACATGTACACTTATATTATTATACTATCTCTCTGTTATATGTTGATAAAGCCCTTGGGATGTTGGCTTGACTACCAAGACTATGATGCAGATCATACTAGTGGGTTTTGTGTAGTCCAGAAGCACATCTTTTAATAGTTCCTAGTCAAGCAAATCTCGAGACAGGGCATCGATATTCCAGAGTAGAATAGTGTGTATGTTTCTTGACCCTGTATGGGGCGATGGTTGATCCTACAGCTATTGGTGTTTGACATCAAAGATTGTACACAGGTGCTCATTAGAGAATGGGTACACCGAACAGGACTCGCCGAGAACTCCTAGATGGTACCATACCTATCGTCAGATAGCAGTTCTCTGGTGACATTTGTACAGGTTAGTCTGTAGACCCGAGATCCTCATAGTGTCTTGTGTGGTTCCTACTGTGCTTTGATTTCTTCTCTACCACGGCTCAAAGGAGTCATGCAAATAGCTGGATTTTGGGTACAGTCCGTAGTCACATGGAGGCAGTGAGCGATAGGAGGGGTTTCGTCTCTCCCGGTATAGGGAGTTGATGGTGCGCTATACTCGATTGGCTATAACAGGAAGTCCATGGCAAGGGCTGATGAGATTTACTGGTAAGTGTTATTAGTAGTTTCTCGAAAGGTTATAGGCCACACATCGGCATGACTTATCAAATTACTGGGGTCTGACGATTCCAACCCTAGACTCGATATGCGACATATCAGACGAAGAGACCGGACTGTACGGTAAGTGTTGCTTATAGGCTTCACGAGAATTTGGACAAGCGTTCTTGTTGATCTTCTATTCATTCAATACCTGGGTAGTCGTTACGTCCAGATAGTACCGTTGACGGATTATGGGTATCTGATGTGATTATTACGTACTGCTGGCGTATTGACGAGTCTTTAGAGTCCCACACAGAGCTTTCCTAGCTCAAGCGAAACGAAGTAGGGCATATATAGTGATATGTGCGGGAGCTTGATTAAATACAAGTATGTGATATTGTATTCTAATCAAGCGATATTTGATATCGGTTAAGTTATATGTGATATAACCGAATTATTGAATCAAGTGTTGATTCAATGATTTGACTTATGTATATATATTTGATACTGGCCTGTTATATATGATATAACCGAGTTATTGAATCAAGTGTTGATTTAATATCTAGTATTGAATATTAGTCGGTTATATGTGATATAACCGGGTTATTGAACCAAGCGTTGATTTGATAATATGATATACATATATAAATGATATTAGTCGGTTATATATGATATAACCGGATTATTGAATTAAGTGTTGATTTAAAAATTTGATATATATTAATATATTTGATATATACATATATATTAAATAATAACTCACTAATGATTTTCTTCTCTTTAAATACATTTCATATATATATATATATTTATATATGTGATATATATTTATATATGTATTTAGTTATTGTATCATGCTTGATGATACATTGGACATGGGTGTATGAGAATCACACATAAGTAAAGGAAAAATAGAAATGATTTATATTTTAAAAGATGAGACAAGAAAAGAGTGAGTCATTGCTTTGGATACTTGGAGAAACATTGAGAAGCCATGACTCATCTGTATTTTCTTGTTTTACTCTTAGATATTTTAACATCTATATATTATTCTAATCTCTTATGTGACATGGTTCATTCTCATTATTATTCATCCAAGTTCATCATCTTCTTCCTCTTGAGTTCTATCCTCTAGGGTTTTTCTTGAGTTGGAAAAAGAGAGGAAAATATTTCTAAGTGAGCCAAATCTCCTACTTCATCAACCTACACTAATCTAGCTCATTAGTTTAGATTGTTTGCTTCACTAATACTTTGATTAGTGAAGAGTGAGCTTGAGTTAGAGAGACTTCAAGGTGGATCATTTTCGACATCGAAGGTCACATAGCAAGCTCGATCCTTTCTTCAAGTGGAGCTAAGAAGAGTTCTAGGGACTACTACTTAGAGCTTTAAAAGTTAAGGACTTGGTCTACAAAGGTTGTAACCTTCTTCACTTAGCTTAGAACTTGCTTTCATGCACTAAAACCTTAATTCTCTAGTTCGATTCTAGGTTACTGTAGCTAAGACCTCTAGATTTTTTTAAATTGCATACTTGATGCATGTGGAAACCTAGTAGAGGTGCTAAGACACACTTTCATTCACCTAAGAACTGCTATCTGATGATAGGTATAGTACCATCTAGAAGTTCTCAGCGAGTCCGTCCAGTGTACTCACCCTAAATGAGCGCATATATACGATCTTAGGTGCGAAAGACCAATGGCTGCGGGACCAACCATCGCCCCTCGTCGGGGTCTAGAAACGTATACACTAGTCTACTCCAGAATATTGATGCCCAGTCTTGATACTCCCATGACTAGGGACACTTTAAGGATGTGCTTATCGACTACCCAGCTCGCACAAGTATGATCGCCATCACAACGCAGGTACTCAAGCAATGATCCTACAGGCTTTATCAACATGTATAAATGATACGTAATAGCAAGTAAAACATATGCACATATTAAGATAAAGACGAACCAGATAGCATACTATCATATCGAGCAAGATTGTCCTGTACATACATATGTCCAAGCATCCACATGTATACATATATAATAGTGGCCTCTAAGGCATACATATCCAACAAAATCTATGTAAGTGTAACATGTGCATCACCGGTAATAATGCAGTACTAGTAGACAAAGCCATATACAGGTAAGTGCTGGAAGTATAGTACGTAGGTCTTAAAGAAAAAATGCAATCTAAGTATGAATGGTATAAGATACATAGTTATACCTAGATTCCTCAATATAAACCTGTCACGACCCGAAATGGCACATGACTGGCACATGAATCATATGAAGTCTATATGACCCCATCTAATTCAAGTAAGCCAAAATCCCAGAAATCTAAACCATTTTAAAGAGAAAGTGAAGGAAAACTTGTTTTAGAGTTTGCGTATAAATCACTTTGAAAGTCGTAGTAAACATTTTTAAAACATCAAATCCTTTCCGAATCTTTCGGCAGAGTCTCCTTTGTAAATACTGACCCCAAACGGGTACAACATGAATAATATACATAAATGATAAAAGGCATCCCCAAGCGGGAGCTAGCTCTTTGCCAATTGGCGGTCACAACCACGCAAGCAATATAATATATAACGCCAAAGGGCGAGAATCAAAATTCAGCAAGAAAAGCAATATCCTCAAGAAAACGAGAGAAAAACCCTAATAATACAGCGCGCGACTCTAAGGTCGAAAGAATATACAATGGTCTTCTAGGTCTATCAAATAATACAAGTTTGGTAGATGGAGTTACTAGATACAACTGAAATAAATAAATGTACAATGGTGGTCACGATACGAGTGAACCCACCTACCAACGCAATCACCCGGAAGGAAGCAGTGTGCCAGAAAGCCGCAATGAAATCTGTACGGCAAAACCTGCAAGAAACTATAGCACAACGGGGGTGAGTTGCCAACTCGTGAGTAGAAAACATCACCGAGCAGAAATCGTATGTATGACACAATCCTAAGTCATACGATAATAATATATCCTCAAAATAATATCCTGAACCATCTACACATAAGTGTATTACCACGTGCTCGTGTCAGTGCCTCAGATAGCAACATATCATATATATGATGTATGAATGCATCGAAATGAAAACAGAAAACATCATGAATGAGAAAACTGTTTTCTTAATAAAGTGAGATTTCTGTATATAAAAATCGAGGTATCATCAATGAAATCAGCATAAAATCCGTGTCAAGTATCGACACAAAACATATATCCAAATATCCAATATCTCGGGCTCCGGCTATCCGAACTGGCCCATATCATATAATCTCAATACCTCAAAGTCTCAATATCTCGGGCTGCGGCTATCCGGGCTAGGCCCTAGGCTCCGGCTATCCGGACTGGCCCAAAACATATAATCTCATGACTACGTCGGTATCCTCCGGATATCCGCCGCGTCACAAATAACCGATCGGTAGTGCTCCCTTGCCAGGCTCAACGCCATCATTTGCGATCATCTTGCCCCGGGGTACCGTACCGGGTCCACCATGCACCCATAGAAGGTTCCTCCTCCTCCTCGAATCAGGTGTATGATATCTCTCAAGATCCGAGAAAACTCATGGTGGACATATCTCAAATCATATCATGAGAAAACCACAATTTATATTTTTAGAAATGATAATCAGTTTATATAAAATCCTTGCGGTTTCTCCAAATCCAGAAATCTCATGGAAATCCAATATCCCAATCTCAAGAGTAATAACAATGAATTACCAGGCTCCGGCAATCCGGACTGGCCCATAATATCGCATGGCAAATGAATATATAAATATGCATAAAATATCACAATAATAAATGCAATATATAAACTAGCACAGTAATGATATATCGGAACTATCAGCTAGCAAACGATATCAATAAAGTAATATTCTCTAAAGTGTACGTGACATGGCAATTACCGATGATAATGTGTGTGAGCCGGCAAGCAAGTATACGTGGAGCTTACGCATCATCGGTAATGGTGCTAGTGTCCTGACAGCATGGTTTCATAATCACTAAAGTACACATTAAACATGCAATGCGATGATAACAACATGAAATAAACGGAGAATTAATAATAAACGCAACAATACAGAATATACATATCTATATACGAGTCATACAGTTTGTTGTCTGAAATCGCACGAATCATGGTGTTTAGAAAATAGGGGTTACGGTGTTTTTAAGAAAGGGTACGTCCTTTGAAATATCCATAGTCTCCCTCGGCCTGTCTTTAAAATACTCACGATTCGTTGGTTTTGGAAATAAGTATGACTCGCGCCCAACTCTAACATCTACTAAATAAACTATAGGACAGCTAAGAGACTAACAAAAGGGTAAGAAAATCCACCTAAGTCTGAGTCGATCTATATATCTAGTAGTCGGTGATCCCGCCTCAATAGCATCACATACGATAACATATAAATAATACGACATCCTCGAATCATGAGTGCGGATCAATCATCATATTTATATCTCGTACGGTAAATCCATTGTACGGCATCCCAAGGTACGGGTCGCCTATCATATATACCTCAATATCCACATGGTATAATTATCATAATATCATGAACAGGGTACTGATCTAAGTCTAGTACATGCCGATACCATCAACATATATCTGCGTGTGTATGAAAACACATCGCCCAACGATCCATTATAATAATATGTCGTATCTCATAACACGACCCAAATCACATCACCGATCTCACGGCATCATGCCCTATCATATCGACTCATCTCCAAGTATCATATACTATCCTCATCATCCCTGTATACGTATACATATATATATGTACATATACAAATTCACATACATATATGTATATATATATATATATACATATCCCCATATACGCACAAGACATCGAATGTATGTGTGTGTGCGTGCGTGTGTGCAAATCATTACTCTAGGGTTTCGCGACTAAGAAACTAAGCTAAAAGCATTTCCTACAATTTCGCTACAACTAACCCAAGATCGCTTAAAGCATTTCTTGCTAAGTTAACCTCGTATCACAAAACACAATATCATAAATATATATATACATAGACTACACTACGAAACTGCGGGGGTGTTATACGCCATCCACCCGACTTCTCCCGTAGATATATATCTACTCACCTGGACGCCTCGGCTACTCTGATCCGATTCCAGCTCCGCCATCTCCGCGCCACAACCAATGCCTCTGCACCCGATCCTAGGAATGTACACATGGAAAACAAGAGAATAAATATAAATAGTCGCGGACACAAACAATACCAGTCAACCACGCGCATTAACTTGACGCGTACACACTCGGTGCATGAAATGCGCCGCGACAATGCCACAACTACAACTAGGGTCGCAATACGTGACCACAACCACGTCTAAAACCCAATCGCACATTCACAACGCATTAAATATCTTAGTGAATAGGTTAGAAATCAGCAATACCACAACTTAATTAAAATCGATTTAATTCCGAAAACCTTGAAAGCACCAATTTCCATTTTAGTTCAAAGCTTGATGTTTTAACAAACTAGTGGCCACAATACTCACTAGACATCATAATTAAGCCACCCAAACCATTACTAGATTTTTAAATCTCACTTATTTTCATAATTCTAAAAATCTAGTTTGCAAAATATATAATTTGGACAATTTTTAAAATAACAATTGGCAAACTAGAAACTAACTTACATTTTTCATGTCTTAAAGTGTTAAACTACACATTTAAACCATGATCAATTTATAAAAACCCTAACTTGATCTCGACCCTATTCTAGAAATTTCAAGTTAGCACTTAGAACCATAATTAAACATCAAAATTAGTTAAATTGAAGTGATTAAGAATCAAGTAAACATTGGGTTAAGATTATACCTAAAAATCATTTGGAATGAGATCCACACTTGCAAAACTTAGCCTCCAAAATGCTAATTTTGCTCTAAGATCCATGCTAGATGGGCCAAGAAATAATGGGTAAGGAATGGATTGAAGAATTTTTGAGGTTTTAGATTGATTTTTGAGGCAAAATGATGAATTTTTTGAATAGAAATGAGAGGAGAAAATGGGGGGCTTCTGTTGAGGGAGCTTGGCCAGATGATGAGGGAGTGGAGTGAGGTGTTGGGTGTGGAAAAAGTCCAAGTAAGGAACCCATACTTTAAGTATATAAACCCATACCTCTTTTGTTTAATTTTTTCCTTTTTCCTTTGTTTCTTTTTTTTCCTTAAAGTGGGAAAACATTGGGGGGATTGGGGATGCCCATGTTGGGCTCGGCCAGCACAAGGGTGGGGGGGTGTAGGTGTGTGGGAAATTTTTCTAAATCAAAAACAACCCAAAACCACAAGTCAACAAGCCTAAATCTCATTTCTATTTAGTTTATTTTCACCATTTAAGCCTTTATATTTTATATTTTCTAAATCCATCTTGACGACTTCTTTTCATTTCAAAAACAACATGTTACATGTTGGTTTAATATGTCATGGTATACAAAACTTGTATTAACCCATTCCAATTTGTAATTATCACTAATTAAATGTATTGGTGAAGGCTTAAAATAATATTTAAAATAATTAATTACGGAAAATATTTTAGTACACTAGAAATTTACAAGAGACCAATTAAATACCAAATACAAGCAATTACATAGCTAGAATAGGTATATTTAATTCTATATTAAAAAATAATTATATCTTGGTTTTTACGGAAAACGCCAATTATTTTACCGATTATCCGAAATTTCACCTAAACGATTTTCAAAACGTTACAGTCTTCCCCCCATAAAGAAATTCGGTCCCCGAATTTAAATTAAAACTCCCCCAAATACTAAAACATTTCAGCAAAACAATCAAGTTGTCAGGGCTCCGAAATCATCAATATATAAAACACATCTTAGCGCAATGCATGCGCATGAAAACGAGTATATAACTCAAAATCAAACTATAACATGTACATAGTACGCGTCGGTGTAAACTCATCAAAACATCTGAAAGAAATGCATGCCAAACTTTTTTTTCAAATCACTGTGCAATGCACGTATCACGACACAAGTAGCAGACGTTCATTGTAAGAAAATAACTATATATATATATCCTTTGTTTAACATACACGTCCTGCCGTTTTTTGAAAATCATTTTAGAAAGGTTTCCTTTATAAAATGTTCGTGTCATCTCGGACACACAGGAAAATACTGAGACTATAGCTCCTTTTTGGAAATCCCTTCGATAACTATCGATACATGCAAAAACATATTCAGGTATTGTCCTCTGACTAGTCCTGCTCAAACGCTATACCAAATAGTAAATATCATAAAAACGTGCTGCTCGAAGGAAATCATACTCAATAGTATATGTAATAATGCCACGTGCGTCTGGTGCGCACAGAAATCGAAATCAATGAATGTGTTGTGCACGTGCACAGAAACAAAACATAAGTGCAACGGGTGTGCACGAAAAGACCTGTCAAGGGCAACGGGTGTGCCTGACAACAATATCAGGTGCATCTGATATGCACGAAAAATCCCGATTTAGTGCATCTGGTGTGCACCAAAATCGCATCAAGCGCCCAAGCATGCGCAAGAATCCAAATCAAGTGCACAAGGTGAATGAAAACAATATCGAGTATCACAATCGAAATCGACGGTATACAACACATCTCAATCCGAATCAGGTATACTGTGGTATATAATCTCACAACCATGTGCATCAGCGTGCGCAAAATCGAATCAAAATACTAAAAGTGCATGGAAACTACACCGAAAGCACAAGTCAAATCACATGCATACCATAGGCATGAAATCAAAATCAACATCTCGAATGATATCAAATCGAAGTCAAGTGCAACTGCGGTGCACAAAATCTCAATCATGCAAATAAATCGGCCAAATACCGAAATCAAAGATGGCGGAAACGGTCCCGCTCTGGCACATCCTCTAAAGATCTCTGGCCAACTGTCATGGTCACTCATAACATGTCTCGTCGACGATGCCAAACTCTGGCCTACTGGGTTTGCACAATACGACTGATCCTGGGTCCAAGTCTTCTCGTATAGTATTCCAGAAAGGTTCTGTCGCGGTTTCTCCCAAATCTCGTTTCTGCCGAACTGCCCGGAAGTTATCACCCTTTACTAAATCTGTTTCTTGTTTCGGAACGGCTGCATACTCATCATGACTCCATCTGGAAGATATATCCATATTAAACGCCTCTACATGCGTATTATATCTCTGATGTCAGCGGAGAGGAACGGTATCTCATCAAAATCTCGTACGAACCTCTTACTCCACTTTTCTCTAATATCATCTGATTCGGACTCGTCTCTTCATAGCTGTATGGACTGTGCTGCAACGGCTATACTCATATCTAGAGGCTCCCAAGTAATGTATCCCATCACATGATATCCGGATGACGTCGAACTTTTCGATCGATTCGTCAAAGTTCCATAATCCCCCAAGAGCTCAGCTCTTGAGCACAGTTTAATAATTTTCAGTACATGCCACAGTACCTATGGACCAGCCGTAGAAGGGTAAACCCAAGCCTCATTAATGGCACCGCGGAACTGCCGCAAACCTTTAGGTTCAATGGCGTTCCCATGGTCATTATATCGAGTTAGGGTTTCATTCTTCTAGAGGGTCCATAGAATTACTTGCATGTTTTTACGAATACTTTAAACTTGGAAAAATGGGTTTCTGACATTCGATCGTCTTCTATCGACTCTCAACGTACCTGCATGAAGTCTTCTCAAGCTGGAATCAATCAATCTGATGACCTCGCATCGGGGTATGCAACGAATCACGTGTCCTAGTCATTCCTCCTTGGGTGACTAGAGATCTTCTATCATATGTCCAAGTACAACTTGTGCTGCATAGCTACAAACATCTGGGGCGATATATTGTCATTCGAAGCAACAACCGGTTCATTCGTCCGCACGCTAAGCAGTGCCTCAATCATCAAGAATAATGGTGCATTGACGGTCATCACATTCTAGCCGGCCTCTATCAGTGGCCCAATCCTCTGGTGTCGTTCGAGAAATCTTTGTAAAAGCAAACCATCAAACGCTCATGGCGCGAAAAACACAATAAAACGACACATCTATACAATCGTGTGTCACCGGAATAACTCCCTGGTCAATCCCCATCCAAGACGAGCTCATGCTGACCGCAACTCTAGCCGCAGCTCTCTCTGTCTATGCAATCGTTGTAACAAAACCACCAACCGATATCGATGAGGATTGATCATAGGAATAAATATAATACTGTGCAAGGAAATGTACATCCTAAGGCTTCTTAAGCGAAGTAGTGTATCGTAAGTATGCCGCGGAACATACACACGGTACGTCACTCTTCTTAAGTCACCTACTCCATCGACCAAGGTCAATCTACACGATGAAAGTTCGGGTCTAATACCCCCTCGACCAAGTCTAAGTTCCGTAAGGTTAAGCCTCGGTTCTGAATACAAATATACGCCCTAGACTCCGCATAGTCAAATATAGACTCGAACCAAGGTTAAACCTAGCGCTCTGATACCAACTTTGTCACGACCCGAAATGGCACATGACTGGCACTTGAATCATATGAAGTCTATAGGACCCCATCTAATTCAAGTAAGCCAAAATCCCAGAAATCTAAACCATTTTAAAGAGAAAGTGAAGGAAAACTTGTATAAGAGTTCGCGTATAAATCACTTTGAAAGTCATACTAAATATTTTTAATGTTAGTTATATATATGCCCTAGAGGCCATTGTTGTACATATGATGTATATTATAGTGGATGCTTGGATATATATAGAGAGGACTTTCTTGCTCGACATGATAGTATGCTATTTGGTTTCACTTTTTCTTAACATGTTGACTTTTATTGGTTTACTGTCTTGCTCTCACATGTTGATAAAGCCCTTGGGATATGTACTTGACTACTGGGACTATGATGAGATCATACTAGTGGGGCCAGGGTAGTCAACGAGTACATCCTATAATTGTTCCTAGTCGAGGGTGTATTGAGACAGGGCATCAATACACCAGAGTAGACTAGCGTATACGCATCTTGACCCATATGATGGGCGATGGATGATCCCATATCCATCGGTGTTTGACATCAAAGATGGTGTATGGGTGCTCAGTGGAGACTGTGTACACTGAACGGACTCGCCGAGAACTCCTAGATGGTATTATACCTATCGTCAGATAGCAGTTCTCCGGTGACAATGGTACAGGTTAGTCTGTAGACCCGAGATCGTCATAGAGACTTATGTGATTCCCATTGTGCTTTGATTTCCACCTTACGACGTCCAAGAGGGCGTGCAAAACGGTGGCTTTTGGATACAGTCCCAAATCACATGGAGGCAATGAGCGATAGGAGGGGTTTCGTCTCTCCCGGTATAGGGAGTTGATGTTGCGCTGTGTTCAATTGGCTATAACTGGAAGTCCCTAGCCAGGGCTGATATGGAGTGCTACTGATAAGAGTTATCAGTAGTTTCTCGACCCGTTATGAGCCTCAAATCAACCCGACTTATCGGTTACTAGGGTCTGACGTTTTACCACCCCTAGATCGCATATGTCACGACCCAAAGTTCGGCCCGTGACCAGCACTTAACCACGTAACGTCTACAGGCGTAACGCAACTAAGTAAGCCGAAACCCAGAAATCAAAACCATTAAAAGTAATGAGTGTTAAAACATTTAATAGAAACATTTGATAAAACGTTTAGAAAACCTTAAGTAATTTAATAGAATTCTTTAAAGTTCAAGTTATTAGCTTAAAAATTTTGGCAACATTTCCTTTGTAAAAACTAGCCCCGAAATCGGGTACAAAGCAATATATGAATAAAATGATATACAATAAGAATAAAGCATCCCAAACGGGCGCAATCATGCCCAACGGCGGAAACAATCACCACAATTATAATATACGACACCATAGCGAAGAAATGTGCAGTAAAAGTGAAAACAAATATCATGAAAGATAAAGGTGCATAAATAAAGTCGGCTCACAACGAGCTCGACACCAGAGTACAAAATAATATACATCGTCCTCACAGCTGGTCTCTAAGTCAATACATGAAAGTAGATGGAGAGTACTAGATACAACAGCGTATACAACTGGAAAATAAACAGATACGGCACAAAAACCTACTTATCAGCAAAAGGGCTCGCACGCCAACTGCAGTGGTATCTGTATCAAAAGATGCAATAAAACAGCCTGCCGCGACTACTCTGATGGGCAACCTGCAATCACTGTGGCACAACGGGGGTGAGTTGCCAACTCGTGAATAGTAGATAACATATAAAGGTAATCGCGAGTATGCACGTGCTGCGATACTCTAATCTATGCCAACAGGTAACATCTATATGATGAGCTAGATGAGAAATAATCATGCAACAAGTATGATCTAATAACATCTCTATATGATAAGCAGGGTATGCAATAATCGTGCATAGCAAATAAAATCTAATAACATCTATATGATGAGCAGGGTATGCAATAATCGTGCAAAAGTACTCTATCAGGTACTATAGCTACAGGATGAGGTGCAAAATAATGAATGTTGGGTAAGTGAATAAGTATTATCTACACGGAATGTCAACGTGGAAGAATAACCGATGTCTATCAATGCACTCAAATCCCAGAAAAACTCAGGCTCCGTCACTCTGATCAGCCCTCAAAACCTGTACAGCTCATGGAATCGTGAATGCCTAGCATCGGCATTCGAAAATATCACAAATCATCGTGTCAAGCATCGGCACGCAAATCCTTAAGTATCGGGCTCCGTCTGCGGAATCGGCCCTCGGCCCCGGCAGTACGTGTCATCCCGTATCCATCTATCAACTCTGGTCAGTATCCTCTGGATAACCGCCAGATCCAACCAATCACCGGTAGGTAGTAGTCCCTCTGCCAGGCTCACTGTCTGTATGCACAGCATCCCTTTCTTGTCCCGGGATACCATACCAGGTCCACCATGTACCCGCAATCAGCCTCGTCCAGCTCCTCGATTCGGGTTCACATGTCACACGTCTCAGAACCGAGAAACGCATGGTGGACGCACTGAAATATCATATCAAGGGAACCCGGGTTTTTAAAACAGTGCGTATTTTCTTAAAATAATACCCCGGTTCCCAAATCCAGAAATCACATAAATCCAAAGTAAATGCGTAAATCCATGCAATGTGTCGTATAACATTAAGAGTAAAAAGGAAAACCGCTCTTTTAAAAATATCCAGTTTTGAAAATATCTCGTGCGGTCCCTTAGTTTTTAAATCAAATCAATATCATCCATGTATGTAACATATGTATGTATGTAGGTATGGATGTGCAAATGGATATATACGCAAATATGAGGGTAGCACTACTATAGAAATACAGTGTGCAGGTGCGCAGGTATGAAGATATCAATATATGTGTGCACTGGTGTGAATATACAGTGTGCATGTGCGCAGGTATGAAGATATCAATATATGTGTGCACTGGTGTGAATATGCAGTGTGCATGTGCGCAGGTAGTGATATATCTGATAAAATGTGAATATGCGACAAGTCATGACAATCATCAATGATGCGGTGATCCAATAGTGCGAGTGTCAAGGCGATCACTAACGGCGTGAGTGTAACATATATTTAGTGCTCGTGCAGCTTAAACCGTTAGTGACCGTGCAATGTTCTATAATTACCATTCTATATGCAACAGGAGATGGTATGCTACTATAGTATAAATATATGAACACATACACTAAAATATCCTATAACGCCCTGACGCTTAACGCCATACGGGCGATTTCCCCGTAGATGTTAAATCTACTCACCTGGTCACGTGCTAAGTGTAGCCGACCACCTGCTTTCCCTCCTTTGCTGCGTCCGACGTACTCGCCTGCGAACCTAGAATTCACACAAAGAAAGTCCACATAAGCAAATATCTCACAAAACGCGATATCGAAATCAAACGAGAAACTCGCGTCGCGAACTAAACGCGCGTGTGTCCGATACGCTAGATCGTGTGTATACGCGTCTCAAACTATCCCGACACGTCGCGACACGCTGGATCACAGAACCCACTCACGTATCGCGCAAACTAAACGTGTAGGAAAAACGACATATCGCCCCAGATTTTGACACGGGTGAAAACTCACAAAATTGCACATACCAAAACACTGAAAAACACAGCAGACTACCCTAGCCAAAACCCTAACCCCTATCTCCCCCATCTGGCCGCAAATTGCGGACAGAAAGAATAAAATTGCGGCCTGAACAAGGGTAGGGGGTCTCGTGTTCTGGCGGTGTGATCAGGGTCTATCAAGTAGGCTACAGTTAACTCAGATTTTATCTGAAAGCCCGGGTCTATAGCAGATCACAGAAAGGTAAAATTTCACTTAAAAACGTAAATTTTACACCAATATGGAACCCTATGGTATTTTAGAGAAATCTGGGATTTAACTAGGTTTAAGTGGCCCTAATAACACTTAACTAAGTTAGTCTAACCATCAATAACATCACTTAGCCGAAAGTCCACACTAAGCACCATATCAAGCACTAAATCTCACTTTTATCACTAACCGAAGCTAATTCTACACATAAGCTTCGCAAGCTAGGGATTAAGTTTAAGAATTATACCCTAATAGACCCTAGGAAGTAGGAGAAGATGTAGAAGAAGAGGAAGAAGATCTGCTGCAGTTGCTGGGGCTCCTGCTGCTGCCTGCTACAGCTGCTGCTGCTGCCAGATGCTGCTGATGTTGATGCTGTTTGTGCTGTTGCTGCTGCCTTTTGTTGTTGTTGCTACTGTTTGTTGCTGCTGCTGGAGCTCCTGCTGCTGCTTCCTCTGCTGCTAGTGTGGGTGTGTGTGTGTGAGAGTGAGAGAGAAATGAGAGCAATGAGAGGCAAACAAAAGAAATGAGAGTGAGGCAAGGCAAACCCCCCCTTCTCTCTCTTCATTTAGGAAGGTATGGCTCATGCCATGAAGCCATACTCTCTCTCTCTCTCTCTCTCACCAAGTCAACACAAGAATTTCAAATCCCTTTTTTCCCATTTTAAAAAAAAAAGAAACATACCAATTTAAAACCAAAAACCAATAATTTAATTCAAATTTTAAACTAGCGTAAGGAAATGGTTAGTCCACCATGGTTTCTAGTCATGGTTTAACCCCATTTATAACCCTAGTTTACATGCACAAGTGTGTGCAAGCTTAGGAAAAATCTAATAAAATATTAATTAAATTTGATAAAATATTTAAAAATCGATTTGGTAAACTTTTTATTAAAAACCATATGTTAAAGTTGTTGGCTATAGTGCCCTCAAGGCAATTATCATAGTCGCGGACTTGTGATTGTGATGATTGAGTGAGGACCTATACCGATAAAATAGTCTTACTCAAGATGATTGTATGCTATCTGGTTTGTCTTTATCATCATATACATGTTGATAGAGCCCGTAGGATTCTGGCTTGACAACCAGCATTGTGATGGCGATCACATATATGAGAGCTGGGGTCTAGAAGCACATCCTTAAATGTCCCTAGTCGTAAGAGTATCGAGACCGGGCATCGATACTCTAGTGTAGACTAGTGTATACTGATCGAGACCCCGACGAGGGGCGGTGGCCAGGTCTCACAAGCCATTGGTGTTAGTATGTTCACCTAAGATAGTATACAGGTGCTCATTGGGTTATGAGTACACTGGACGGACTCGCCAGTAACCTGCTAGTTGGTATTATACCTATTGTCAAATGGCAGTTCCCAGGTGACATGTGTACAGGTTAGTCTGTCGACCTGAGATCGTCATTTGTCTCGTGTGAGTTCCTACTGTGTTTTGATTACTACCCTACCACGGCTCAAAGGAGTCGTGCAAACATATTTTAGTTGGGTACAGTCCCGAGCCACATTGAGGCAGTGATCGGATCGTCGGGGATTCGCCTCTCCCGGTATTGGGGGTCGATGTCGCGTTGTGTACGGATGGCCATCACCATAAATCCATGGCCACGGTGGACGAGAATTATCGATCCAGGATCGATAGTTTCTCAGGTGGTGATGGGTTTCATACCGACACTAAATATCGCGTTGGGGGGTCTGAATTTATCCACCCTCCTAGACTCGATATGCGATACTCTTAGACGAACAGACCGGACTGTGCGGATATTGTCACTGACAGGCTCAGTAGGGGTTCAGGATGAGTTTGCTCGTCGGCCTCCCTTTCGCTCAATACCTGGGTAGCCGTTACGTACAGCTAGTGCCGCTGACGTGCTTGTGGTCAAACCCACTGCCAGCGTATTGACGAGTCTTTAGAGTCCCACACAGAGGGTTTTCACGGTTCAGGCGATATGGTGTACATGTCGTATGTTGGTACATACGGGTGTCCGATTAAATATGTGCACTTGCTGCGCAGATTTTAATTGGACGGTTGATAATACTAGCGGCTTAGGATTAAGCCAGTTTATTAAATCAGGTTTTGATTTAATAATTTACATATGTATTTGTATATACGTATTCTATTATTATTGTTCACTATTCGTTTTCTCTCTCGGCTATTCGTATTTTGGTACGAATACACGTATAAGTATTTCGGTACATGTATCGGGAAGTATTCCGTATTTTATACGGAATAGCTTATAGAAGATGCCACATCATTTATATGATTTTCCATTTATGGAAATTCATTTGTTTTGATAGATGAGGTGGAAAAGGTGAGTCAAAGGCATGGGTCATGCATGGTGTTTGGTATGGTTGTGATTTATTTGCTTTGTTTATTTGGAAATGATTTTTTTTTGTGATTGAGGGTGAGAGGGGGGCTGGCCACATGATGGTGGGCATGGGGTTCATTTCATTTGGGGATTACAATACTTGCTCTCTCTCACTCTCATTCACAAAAAGAAAACAAAAGAAAAAGAGTTAGCTATTTTCATTGTTGATTCATGCCAAGGTCTCCTCAATTCATTCATCTTCCATGGTTGCCAATTTGAGCTTTGGGCTATGAGAGAAAATATAGTGACTCACTACTACACCTCGACTCTCCATCGTTAGCAACTTTGGAGCGTCGGTAGCCTCATTCGTCGAGCTGGAGCTTGCGCCGTTTCCCTCGAGTGGATCATCGGAGACGAAGGAAGACCGGTAACCAAACATCGTCAAAGGACCGCTAGGAGCTTGGAATGAAGACCGAAGGACTCGGATCAACTCGGTATAACCTTCCTAACTCTTAGTTAGCTCGCTAGTTTAGGCTTTAAGGTCGATCCGGGATTCAGGTAGCGGTAGCGCCGGTTTGATAAATTTTTGTTCCGTATTTTGGCCGCGTTTCGACGGCCGGGGCGCTGCCGGGACCCTGCATGGTATCAAAGCCACCTTTTTAACCCCCTACTAGCTTGTTTAGACGTGCTTAAAAGATTGATCGACGGATTTTATGGAAATCACGGTTTCATTCTTCAGGTTGCTGTCGATTTTCAAAACTGTTCAAAAAATTATTTCATACATCTTAAAAATCCGTGCAGGAAATTATAAGACTTCTGGAAAAATTTGGGCTCCTGAAGCCACTAATGCGCCGAGGATCCGCCACACTAACCCTACACTGGCGGCGGATCCGCGGCCATTTAGTGGCGACGGGCTTAAAATATTTTCCTGTAGCCCCCACATGTGAAATTGTGATTTTTTTGATTTTCTGTTTTGGCCCAGGTTTCTGTGCAGTATTGTTTTTTCTATTGGGGCCAATTTGGAACTTTGTCGATCGATATTTTAAGTGGGCGTTTAACAATACATACATTATATTCTGCGACCGTGAATGTCATTTGATCGGTAAACCCGTCTAACTGCTGTATGTCATTTAGACGGGTTTGCGAACGTGACATTCACGTTGATGTTCTGTGTTGTGCTGTGATGTTGGTTGGATCGTCGTAGTGGATAGAAATGGTACAATGTTAGTACGGTTTTTTTTCATTTGTACATTTGATATTGCGGGGCGAGCGTCCGACATGTGGACTGCCGTCACTGCCAGTTTGTATATTATTCTTTTGGGGCACGACCGGGCTGAGGTCGATGTCACCCTTGTATATTATTTTATTTTTTGTACTAGGATTACCCTGCGGTAGGGTACACGAATAGTCGGATTCTAGAGGGCAACGGGTCCGTATCTCATGGCGTTGGGACGGAGGGGACCTTACTCTAGAATTGGTGGGCTATTCGCCGCACTCGTAGGGGGTATAGGTGACCCAGGAGGGGTGCTCAAGTTACCGGATTCCGTGAAGTGCTGGGTGGTCCATTCACGTTGCTGAAGGGGGCTGCCTCACTTCTGGTTTTGGCGGGTAACTTGCCGCGCTCGTAGGGGTCTAGGTTTCATTGCACAGGCTATCCACACGACAGGGAACGTCGGGTCTCACTTGCGGCTCAAGTGAAACTCGGGGCTCCAGATTATCCACCATTCTGTATTGCTTTTGTGATGTTGCTTTATATCATGCCTGGGACGAATGTTATATATATATTTATATATACTAGTAGATGTTGTATATGTTTTGCACCCGCGCTAGCCCAGTCCCCGCTCTGTCGTTAGTTAAGTAACCTAACGGGTGATGACGGGATCCAGTGGCTAATGCGGATGGCATATACGTACATTTTATTTTTGTTCTTTTCTGGTGTGATTAATTGATGGGACTGCATAGATTCTTATCAATGCAAGGATAAAACAAACCTATTTATGATGTTGTTGGAACCAATTTTTTAAAAAAAATGACATTACAGACGTTCTCTTTTGCTTTACACAGTGGTATTCATTTGGAATATCCTGCACCTCATTCGACGAGGCAAGGGTCGAGATCCCTTCATCGGGAGTGACCCCTTGAGTAAAAGTTTGCGTCAACGTAATAACTTCACTATAGTCGATTACTTTTGCTTTGCATCGTGGTATTCTGTTTGGGATATCCTGCACCCCATTCGACGGGGAAAGAGCCGAGATCCCTTCACCGGGAGTGACCTCTTTAGCAAAAGTTTTCGCCACTATATATTTATAAAACAACTTGGATTCCTTCAACGATATCAAGTTCAGTACGTTAAAGGTTTTTTGCCAAAAACCAGCCGTAGCCCTCCGTCATTTCGGATAAATAGTGCATAGTATTCGTGCGGTGTTTGTTGGCCAAAGTCAAGGCATCGTGTGCGGTAGCTGTGTACTGCTTGTCCGTTGCATGGATATGCATTGGTTTAGGACAGTCGTACCACTTTGTTGGCCAATGTCAAGGGTGTGTGCGGGTGGGTCTAAATCAATCAGGACAATGACGGGTAGAACTTGACTTGCGGGTTATGATTTGTTGGCCAAAGTCAAGGTCATAAACCGCTTAGGGTAAAAATCATATCGGGAGTTTCAAACATACAGGAAACTTGCCAGGCTTGCGCATACCTTCTGGAGTATGGTGACTTGAGTGGCTTCCATCAAGTTATCATGCGATGATAGTTGGATCCCGATTCCCACTGATGAGTAGGATTACTCCTCGGGTGATTCCGACTAATTCTCCTTTTGGGTTTGGAGGAGAATTTGAGAAAATAGTGAGAGCCATCCAGATTTGATAAAATGATTAACCATTCTGATCTAGGTTAGAGTGCACGCTGAGTGTTTCTTTTCTCTCTCTCTCTCTGGCTGCGACTTTGACCCGACCTTTGACTAAAACTCATGAAACCAAGTTGACCGAACTTCTTAAAACACTTTGGCTTTTGGAATGTCACAGTGTCGCATACATCATTATCACTTCTATATCACCTTTTCATTTCTCCAGAACACCTCGTATCACTAAGAACATCCACTTCCATTGGATAAATCCATCGTATGGTTATATACGAACTCGAAGGAACTTTTTCGAGGATGGATTCCGGTTTTGGAGAGATTGAATAGGATTATTCGGTTGTCTTTTCTCTTTTACCTTCTCTCAGGTTGTGAGGGCTCCTAGGATTAGGAGAGGGTACACCTATTGAGCTTATTGGATAGTCTTCTTCCAAACCATAGCAGGTGCCGAATGGTAGGGAAGGAAGAAAACCAACAAGCTTAACTATGGTGTACAGAAGGTAATAAATAAAGACATATAAAGGGATTAGAATAATGGCAAAGGAAATTGCGATCACCATCATTCACGACAAAGACCATGTATACCCATGCCACTCCTATATCCACTTTGCTTTTCTCTAGGACACTCCGTATCACTACGGATATCCACTTCCATTGGATAAATCCATCGTATGGTTATATACGAACTCGAAGGAACCTTTTCGAGAATGGATTCTGGTTCTGGAGAGAAAGGATAGGATTATTCAGATGTCTTTTCCCATTACCTTCTCTCAGGTTGCGAGGGCTCCTAGGATTAGGAGAGTACACCTATTACGCTTATTGGATAGTCTTCTTCCAAGCCTTAGGCTGGTGTCGAAGGGTAGGGAATGAAGAAAACCAATTAGCGTAAAAGAGGTGTACAGAAGGTAATAAGTAAAAACATATTAAAGGGATTGTAGTAAGGGCAGGTAAGTATATAGTTACTGTCATGATTCAGGATAATGGAAGAGGCGTTTCTAGGATTACCAGTTAACCCTTTTGAAACATTTTCATGTTTCGGTTCACTGTGCAATGTTAATTGAAATCTATTTTCCCAATTGGAATCTAACTCCAGGGTATGTATTTACCAGATCAGTTTCTCACATCTGTATGTTATTACGGATGGTGAGTGGGAGTAAGATATTGGGAATTGGGTGATTAGATCCTCATTATATCGGAATTCGTTGTAATTGGTGATATTTGAGGAAATCATCTGGTTTTTGCTGGACGACAAATATTTGGTTTCGAATATCCGTTGTTATGCACCAATTTCAAACTGTTATATCTGTACGTTTATTTTATAAAGTGAGATATAACTTTTTGATATTATGTCTGTGACATTTAGCTATATCAGTTGGTGATTAAGTAAGGTGCATTCAACGGCGGTGTAATTCTTCTTAACCAAAGTACAGTTTTTCAACCTACGACGCACAGGGTTTGAGTTGTTGAACTCATGGGACTTATACAAAGTATTGTATGTTGTCCAGTGTCCGTAAGGACAATGGGGTTGGTGCTCGTACTACATTCTGTTTACTTGTGACTTCTCCAGTTCTGGACAAGTATTTCGTTGAAATGCAAAGTCCAGATATTGAGAAGTTATAGGTATAAGAATAAAGTAGATAACCATTTGTTGGAAGTATCAGGATTCTTCGATGAAGTCGAAGATGTAGATACTTGTGTTTGGTATTCCATTGATAGTAATGGTTTTGAGAACTTGCTTCTCTTTCGGGTTACTCATATATGGATGCACTCCTAGATGAGTAATGCTGATTGTCCTCTTTCCATTTGGTTGATATGCACTAGAGACAGCTGCATGATTTTGAATCTGGTTCTAATTAAATTAGTGCTTTTGTTTCTATATTAGATATAGAATCAATTTATATCTTAACGATGTTAATGTATAGAGAGTTGTCCGGCTGATGCTTAAAACCGGAATCCGGATAAACTCAAGGCACGCTTCAGTAATGGCTGTTTGTGGGTTATTCCGGGCTTTGACGAGGGTTAACTTTCTACCATCAGGAAGATCAATATTTATATTGTTCTTGACTCACCACAGTTTTAATAAAATGGATTTTTTTCAGAAAACACAAGTGGGAGTATGGTAGAACTAGAAGTTATTCCAGAACCACAAACGATTACTGGAAATTTAAAAGAACTTAAGGATTCAATTAGTTTCGACATTCCATTAGCCACTCCGCAGATCTGATGGGTAACCTCAGGCACCCGAGAGGTACTTCGGTCTTCTCAGAGACGGTGACAGGGAGGTTCTTGTTTACCCATACTTGCCATTACTGTTGTTCTAGACTATACGACCCGGCAGGAGGATGAGTATAGCGTCGTTCTAAACTAGTTTTAGAAGTGCGTGTGTATATGAATCTGCCAGAGGGTTGTTGTAGTCAGTGGCAGCAGCGGAAGCATAGTGGGCAAGTAGCTTATGTCTATTTATAGACTAAAGCAGGTATAGAGGAAATAGATCATCTAATTTTGATGTGACGGTCATAGGTTTTGACCTCATCAGAATAGGAGATGGATCTGGTAAGAAGGTAGTAGAGAGTGATGTCCAGGTACTGGGATGACATGCACTTGATAGGAAGAGATATCCCTATACTACGATCGGTTGTACTATGGTTGTCACAAAGTTGTTTCTCCGCAGAGGATGTGGATATAATATCAGGTTTTCTGGTTACTAGATCAATGGCTTTAGATCTAGATTTGGGAAGTATCCTAATCCGGGTACTTTGACATTAAATGGATGACTCCTGGCATGGTGGTGTACCTGCAGGTGATGGAGTCACCCTCTCTAAAGGTGTCTTACAGACTAAAGGGGAGAGGGATATGCATGATTAGCATATCACTTGCTTAGGCAATTGAGTTAATCATGAAATGTCGAGTACCACACCAGATATTGCTTTTGCACTAGATGCAATAAGCAGACATATTAATCGAATCCTGGAGAAACATTGGGATGCAGTTTATGAGCATAAGTGAATGTTCTTGGGAAGTGATTACGACAGCCTCCTTCAGGAGACGGTTATCATTTCAGGCTTCCAAGGTGACCTGGATGACAAAGTGACTGTCAGAGTTATAGTTTTTCCCTCTTTTGAGGGACAGTATGTTGGACAGATGGTCCAAGCAGATACTGAGGAAAGGCATGGCGCATGATACTGATTAAATTCAGTGGATGATACAGTCTAAGTAGCTTGCTGGATTTGGAGTTCATTTATGAACTGGGTTTCATCAGACATCGAGACAAATTCTAAGACAAGAATTACTCATTTCGGGAGATAGTTTTCTCCGCGAAGTTGAGATATAGAAAGATACAGAAAGAAACATTGGAGCGGATCCACTCTCTGAGGCTATTTCTCGAACGCAATCATTTTCGCAAACAGGCTTTGCGAAACTGATTAGTAGAGAAGTTGGGTGTTCGGTATCACACGGGCTGTGAATATGCGACATCGCAATAATTGGCCTTAAGTGCAAGTGGGAGATTGTTGGCTATAGTGCCCTCAAGGCAATTATCATAGTTGCGGACTTATGATTGTGATGATTGAGTGAGGACCTATACTGATAAAACAGTCTTACTCAAGATGATAGTATGCTATCTGGTTTGTCTTTATCATCATATACATGTTGATAGAGCCCGTAGGATTCTTGCTTGACAGCCAGCATTGTGATGGCGATCACATATGTGGGAGCTGGGGTCTATAAGCACATCCTTAAATGTCCCTAGTCGTAAGAGTATCGAGACCGGGCATCGATACTCCAGTGTAGACTAGTGTATACTGATCGAGACCCCGACGAGGGGCGGTGGCCACGTCTCACAAGCCATTGGTGTTAGTATGTTCACCTAAAAAGTATACAGGTGCTCATTGGGTTATGAGTACACTGGACAGACTCGCCGGGAACCTGCTAGTTGGTATTATACCTATTGTCAAATGGCAGTTCCCAGGTGACATGTGTACAGGTTAGTCTGTCGACCTGAGATCGTCATTTGTCTCGTGTGAGTTCCCACTGTGCTTTGATTACTACCCTACCACGGCTCAAAGGAGTCGTGCAAACAGGTTTTAGTTGCGTACAGTCCCGAGCCACATGGAGGCAGTGATCGGATCGTCGGGGATTCGTCTCTCCCGGTATTAGGGGTTGATGTCGCGTTGTGTACGGATAGCCATCACCATAAATCCGTGGCCACGGTGGACGAGAATTATCGATCCAGGATAGATAGTTTCTCAGGTGGTGATGGGTTTCATACCGACACTAAATATCGCGTTGTTGGGGGTCTGACTTTATCCACCCCCTAGACTCGATATGCGATACTCTTAGACGAACCGATTGGACTGTCCGGATATTGTCACTGACAGGCTCAGTAGGGGTTCAGGATGAGTTTGCTCGTCGGCCTCCCTTTCGCTCAATACCTGGATAGCCGTTACGTACAGCTAGTGCCGCTGACGTGCTTGTGGTTAAACCCACTGCCAACGTATTGACGAGTCTTTAGAGTCCCACACAGAGGGTTTTCACGATTCAGGCGATATGGTGTACATGTCGTATGTTGGTACATACGGGTGTCCGATTAAATATGTGCACTTGCTGTGCAGATTTTAATTGGACGGTTGATAATACTTGCGGCTTTGGATTAAGCCAGTTTATTAAATCAGGTTTTGATTTAATAATTTACATATGTATTTGTATATACGTATTCTAGTATTATTGTTCACTATTCATTTTCTCTCTCGGCTATTCGTATTTTGGTACGAATACGCGTATATGTATTTCGGTACATGTACGTGGAAGTATTCCATATTTTATACGGAATTGCTTCTAGAAGATGCCACATCATTTATATGATTTTCCATTTATGGAAATTGATTTGTTTTGATAGATGAGGTGGAAAAGGTGAGTCAAAGGCATGGGTCATGCATAGTGTATGGTATAGTTGTGATTTATTTGCTTTGTTTATTCGGAAATGATATTTTTTCTTGTGATTGAGGGTGAGAGGGGGGCCGGCCACATGATGGTGGGCATGGGGTTCATTTCATTTGGGGATTACAATACTTGCTCTCTCTCACTCTCATTCACAAAAAGAAAAAAAAAGAAAAAGAGTTAGCTATTTTCATTGTTGATTCATGCCAATGTCTCCTCACTTCATTCATCTTCCATGGTTGCCCATTTGAGCTTTGGGCTATGAGAGAAAATATAGTGACTCACTACTACACCTCGACTCTCCATCGTTAGCAACTTTGGAGCATCGGTAGCCTCGTTCGTCGAGCTGGAGCTTGCGCCGTTTCCCTCGGGTGGATCATTGGAGACGAAGGAAGACCGGCAACCAAACATCGTCAAAGGACCGCTAGAAACTTGGAATGAAGACCGAAGGACTCGGATCAACTCGGTATAACCTTCCTAAATCTTATTTAGCTCGCTAGTTTAGGGTTTAAGGTCGATCCGGGATTCGGATAGCGGTATCGCCGGTTTGATAAATTTTTGTTCCGCATTTTGGCCGCGTTTTGACGGCCGGGGCGCTGCCGGGACCCAACAAAAGTATAATTAGCCACAAAACACATCCTAAAGTGTTACAGCATATGCGACATATCAAACGAAGAGACCGGACTGGATGCTTGGATATATAGAGAGAGGAGTTTCTTGCTGGACATGATAGTATGCTATTTGGTTTCACTTTGTCTTAACATGTTGACTTGTATTGGTTTACCGCCTTGCTCTCACATGTTGATAAAGCCCTTGGAATATGTATTTGACTACTGAGACTATGATGAGATCATACTAGTGGGGCCAGGGTAGTCAACGAGTACATCCTATAACTGTTCCTAGTCGAGGGTGTATCGAGACAGGGCATCGATACACCAGAGTAGACTAGCGTATACGCATCTTGACCCATATGATGGGCGATGGATGATCCCATATCCATCGATGTTTGACATCAAAGATGGTGTACGGGTGCTCAGTGGAGACTGGGTACACTGAACAGACTCGCCGAGAACTCCTAGATGATATTATACCTATCGTCAGATAGCAGTTCTCTGGTGACACTGGTACAAGTTAGTCTGTAGACCCGAGATCGTCATAGAGTCTTGTGTGATTCCTACTGTGCTTTGATTTCCACCTTACCACGTCCAAGAGGGCATGCAAAATGGTGGCTTTTGGGTACAGTCCCGAATCACATGGAGGCAATGAGCGATGGGAGGGGTTTCGTCTCTCCCGGTATAGGGAGTTGATGTTGCGCTGTGTTCGATTGGCTATAACTGGAAGTCCCTGGCCAGGGCTGATATGGAGTGCTACTGGTAAGTGTTATCAGTAGTTTCTCGACCCGTTATAAGCCTCACATCGACACGACTTATCGGTTACTGGGGTCTGACGTTTTACCACCCCTAGACCGCATATGCGACATATCAGATGAAGAGATCGGACTGTACGGTGGTGTTACTGATTAGATTCACAGGAGATACTGTATTCGATTCTCGCGATATGTGATATCGGCCGGGTATATGTGATATAGCCGGGTCATTGGATCAAGTGTTGATTCGATGAATGAGTACATGTTATATTAGTCGGTTATATGTATTATAGCCGGATTATCGAATCAAGTATTGATTTGATAATTTAATGTATAATTATATATGTGATATATTACGTTACATTAACTAATATAAGTTCGCTTTATTGATTCTTTTTCTCACCGGATAATACATTGATGTATATGCGACATATATTAATTGTATTATTTTCTTTTGTTACATTATATATTATATATGTGATATATAATATTGTAACATGTTACAATATTATATATCACATATATAATATTGTAACATAGCCAGCAAGTACCAACGGTCAATACCATGAAGCCACGTGTCCCAATCCTACAGTTAGGCCGCGGAACCGCCGCGAGAACCATGTTCTTGCCGCGGTTCCGCGCTCCGTTGGTGGAATTGTGGGCACGTGTTTCATGGTAATTCTTAGAATTCCTTGCTGATTTTTTTACATATTTTAATTCTCAAAAATCCCAAAATTTAAAAAATTTCCAGAGAGGGGTCAATTTTCGTCGTTTCGGGTTCGATCGGAGTTTTAACTTCATAAACACATCGCCTAATGCTCTAGCTAGGCTCTGATACCACTGTAGGGTTCCTAGGCACTCTTGTGAAGGTTCTAAAGGCATCAAACATGCCCGGATAAAATTTTAGACGTGCCGAACAACCCAAAGACGGGATCTTTGCTAGATTGTTAGGGTTTAACATGCAAGAAGATAACTTTTATCTAAGTGTGAGGGATTACAACCTTTGTAGTCCGCTCCTTCACTTCACAAGCTCCGAGTAGAAGTCCCTTTGCCGCGATCCACGATCTCCCGGACTCATGAGAGGCTCCACGACTCGAACGATCCATGCTAGCTCGAAGTATTCCAAATCTCCGATGATCTACCTTGAAGTTGCTACGACTCAAGCTTTCTCACTCAAAAGAGAAGAACACACCAATCCCATGGGCTAGATGAGATGAGGATGAGAGAGTAGTAATTTTGCTTTCTTTTTTATATCATTTTCTCATATTTTATCATCACTTTAGGATTTTCAAGAGAGCTTCTTTTTGAGAGAAGAAGAAGAAGATAATGGATAATGATAATATCAAATCCTTTTGTGATGAATAGAAATAAAACATATGATTGATATATAACCATGGTCAAGGATGAATGGATGAGAATGAGTAGAGAATAAACTAGGGTTAGGGTTTGGTTGAGTTAAGAATGTGCCATCAACAAATATCTTAACCATGACAAAAGAATAAAGCTTCTAGAAGGAACTTGAAGCATCCAACCCTAATCAAACCCTAACCTCAATTAATCATCCTTAAACATGTTTAACAATTAATCATATCATGTCACAATAATATATATCACATATATATTATATATTTGCAACAAAAGAAAATAATACAATTAACATATATCGCATATATATCAATGTATCATCCACTGAGAAAATGAAATAATAAAGCGAGCCAATATTAGATAATGTAATACAATATATCATATATATTATTACACATTAAATCATCGAATCAACACTTGATTCGACGATCCGGCTATATCGAATATTACCGACTAATATATCAAGTACCGATTCATCGAATCAACACTTGATCCGATGACCCGGTTCAAATCTAAATATCGCGAGAATATAATACGGTATCTCATATCGCATTATTCTCGGTCCTGCACATATCACATATGTGCCTCTACTCCGTTTTGCCTGAGCCAAGAAACCTCTGTGTAGGACTCTAAAGAATCGTCAATACGCCGGTAGCAGGTGATGATCATATCAAACACCCACAAGCTGCAAGCGGTCAGCTAAACGTAACAGCCACCCAGGTATTGAGTGATCAGAAGATCAACAAGCTAGCCTGTGCGTTCTCCTGTGAATCCAACCAGTAACACTCCCGTACAGTCCGGTCTGTTCGTCTGATATGTCGCATATCAAGTCTAGGGGTGGTATACGTCAGACCCCAGTAACCGATAAGTCGTGTCGATGTATGGCTCATAACGGGTCGAGAAACTACTAGTAACACTTACCAGTAAATCTCTATATCAGCCTTGGCCAGGGACTTCCAGTTATAGCCAATCGAACACAGCACAACATCAACTCCCTATACCGGGAGAGACGAATCCCCTCCTATCGCTCATTGCCTCCATGTGATTCGGGACTGTACCCAAAAGCCACCGTTTTGCACGCCCTCTTGGACGTGGTAAGGTGGAATTCAAAGCACAGTGGGAATCACACAAGACTCTATGACGATCTCGGGTCTACAGACTACCCTGTACCAGTGTCACCGGAGAACTGCCATCTGACGTGTGGTATATCACCATCTGGGAGTTCTCGGCGAGTCCGTCCAGTGTACCCAGTCTCCACTGAGCACCCGTACACCATCTCTGATGTCCAACACCGATGGATATGGGATCATCCATCGCCCATCATATGGGTCAAGATGCGTATACGCTAGTCTACTCTGGTGTATCGATGCCCTGTCTCGATATACCCTCGACTAGGAACAGTTATAGGATGTACTCATCGACTACCGCGGCCCCACTAGTATGATCTCATCATAGTCCCAGTAGTCGAGTACAGATCCTAAGGGCTTTATCAACATGTGAGAGTAAAACAGTAAACCAATACAAGTCAACATGTTAAGATAAAGTGAAACCAAATAGCATACTATCATGACGAGCAAGAAAGTCATCTCTATATATAACCAAGCATCCATTATAATATACATCATATGTACAACAATGGCCTCTAGGGCATATACATAACTAACAATCTCCCACTTGCACTAAGGCCAGCTGCTATAGTATCTCATACCTAGCATCCCGAATAATCTCTCAAACTGTATCTGGGGAATAGCCTTCGTGAATGGATCCGCAGTGTTGTCCTTCGTATCTACTCTCCTGACCTCGATCTCCCGGCGATCAACTATCTCCCTGATCAGGTGATACCGCCTCAGAATATGTCTGGACTTTTGATGGGACCTGGGTTCCTTGGCTAATGCCACAGCTCCATTGTTATCGCAATACAGAGGTATTGGATGCTCAATGGATGGAACCACTCCAAGTTCACTAATGAACTTCTTGATCCAGACAGCCTCTTTGGCAGCATCGTTGGCAGCGATGTATTCAGCCTCCATCGTCGAGTCTGCAACGGTATCCTGTTTGGAACTCTTCCAACATACCGCCCCTCCATTGAGGGTAAAGACAAAACCCGAATGCGACTTAGAGTCGTCCTTATCACTTTGGAAGCTGGAATCGGTAAAGGACTCCACCTGGAGTTCTCCGTTACCATACACCAAGAACATCTCCTTAGTCCTTCGCAAGTACTTGAGAATGTTCTTCACTGCTGTCCAATGACTCTCTCCTGGATCTGCTTGATACCGACTCACTACACTTAGTGAGTATGCTACATCGGGTCTGGTACATAGCATCGCATACATGATAGAGCCTACTGCCGAAGCATAGGGTATCCCTTGCATGCGAGCTCTCTCCAAATCAGTCTTGGGAGACATCTCTTTGGAGAGAGTGAGTCCAGAGATCGTGGGTTGGTTCCCACGTTTGGATTCTTCCATACTAAACCTCTTTAGTATGGTGTCAATGTACCTGGATTGGGACAATCCCAGTATCCGTTTAGATCTATCTGTATAGATCATGATTCCCAATATGCAGGAGGCATCACCTAGATCTTTCATCGAGAATCTCTGTGATAAGAAGAGCTTGACTGATTGCATCATAGGAATATCATTTCCTATCAAGAGTATGTCATCCACGTACAATACGAGGAAGACAATCTTACCCTCTGCTACCTTCTTATAGATACAAGGTTCATCTATATTTTTGATGAAGTCAAACTCTTTGACTACAACATCAAAACAGATGTTCCAACTCCGCGATGCTTGCTTTAACCCATAAATGGATTTAAGCAGCTTACACACCTTTCCGCTGCTCCCACTATCTACGAAGCCCTCTGGCTGAGTCATGTACACGCTCTCTTCTAAATCACCGTTTAGAAAGGCGGTCTTAACATCCATTTGCCAGATTTCGTAGTCATGGTATGCAGCAACGGCAAGTAAGATCCGGATGGACTTAAGCATAGCCACTGGAGAAAAGGTTTCGTCATAATCCACACCTGGACGTTGACGAAAACCTTTTGCTACAAGTCTAGCTTTGAAAGTCTCAACTTTTCCATCTACACCAAATTTCTTTTTAAAGATCCACTTGCTCCCAATGGGTTTTACCCCTTCAGGAGCATTTTCCAAAGTCCATACTTTGTTGGTGTACATGGATTCCATCTCAGATCGCATTGCATCTAGCCATTTCACAGAGTCACTACTCGTGATGGCCTGCTCGAAACTAGTCGGGTCATCATCATCCATGATGCAATCCTCGCTTCCACCATCAATGAGAAAACCGTAGTATCTCTCAGGTGGACGAGAAACCCTATTAGATCGGCGGAGAGGCTGGGGTTCGTCGGGTACTACTGAATCCTCTGGTTCTATTAAATCATCTGTTGTAGTTTGTTCTGCTGGAACCTCTTCCAGTTCTACCTCATTGCCCTCAATTTCTTTTGCAAGAAATTCCTTTTCCAAAAAGGTGGCATGTTTAGAAACAAACACCTTTTGTTCCTCAGTGTGATAGAAGATATACCCTTGTGTGTTCTTGGGATATCCTACAAACTTACATAAGACAGATCTTGCCTCGAGTTTGTCCGGATTTTGTCTTTTGACATAGGCTGGACAACCCCATATCTTAACATACTTAAGAGATGGTCTCTTCCCTTTCCATATCTCATACGGAGTGGTAGGCACTGATTTGGTAGGAACCATATTCAATAGGTGTATGGCTGTCTCAAGCGCATACCCCCAGAAGGAAATAGGTAACTCAGCCTCGCTCATCATAGAGCACACCATATCTAATAGGGTGCGATTCCTCCGTTCCGATACACCGTTGTGCTGTGGTGTATAAGGAGGAGTAAGCTGAGAGAGAATCACATTCTCTTTTAGATAATCTAGGAACTCATTGCTCAAGTATTCTCCTCCTCGATCAGATCGAAGGATCTTAATACTTTTGCCCGTTTGGTTCTCTACTTCGTGCTTATATTCTCTGAATTTCTCAAAAGCTTCAGACTTGTGTTTCAACAGGAACACATGTCCGTATCTAGAGAGATCATCAGTGAATGTAATGAAGTAGGAAGAACCGTTCCTGGCATGCGTAGACATGGGACCGCATACATCACTATGTACCAGTCCTAAGAGTTCGGTAACTCTTTCTCCGTGTCCACTAAACGGAGCTTTGGTCATTTTTCCTTTGAGACATGAATGGCAAGTATCATAAGATGATAATTCGAACGGATTCAAATAACCATCTTTATGTAACTTAGCCAGTCGTGTCGCATTGATATGACCAAGTCTACAATACCACAAGTAGGATTCGTTCATATCCGAACTTTTCCTCTTGTGTGTGTTTTGTATATTCAGGACTGTATTCTGATTTAGAATGAATATGCCATTATGTAACGAGCCTGATGCAATCAACTTTTGATCTAGGAATATGTTCATAACATTATCCTGTACTACAAAATTATATCCCTCTTTACTCAATAAAGAAACTGATATAATGTTGCACATCATGTTCGGTATATAATAGCACTCATTTAGAATCAGTGTATTACGACTTGGCAATACAAGGTGATATTCGCCAACTGCTTTGGCTACAATACTTGCACCGTTCCCTACTTGAACGGAATGATCACCTTTTCCTAGTTCTCTACCTTTTCGTAGCCCATGTAACAATTTACATATGTGGGATCCTGATCCGGTATCTAATACCCAGGACGTAGGGTGAACTGAGAAACAGTTCTCAATAACTAACACACCCGAAGAAGATGCATCAACATGCATGTTCTTTTGGGCGGCGTGAGAATCCAGATATTCTTCTATTTCCTGTTCAGTCTTATAACTCTTATAAGAAAGAACGGGTCCAACATTCCCTAGCTCAGTACAATAATTGGGTTCAGTCAATACATCCATATTATTATCTTGATTATGGCCTGAAATGGTCGCTACCTGGAGAGAGAGAGTGAAGAAAACACTTTAGCGTATGCTCTTGCAAGATTAGATTGGTTATTATCTTATCTAATCAGGATGTCTCCCACTGTTTTTATCAAATCTACCTTAAAACCCTAAAAGGTAAGATTAGCCGGGATTAATTACACCTTACAATTTCGTCAATCTTTCAGCCAGATCAGTGTCGGTACTTTGAAGGAGGTTCCCCGTGTTCTCACACGGACCTAATTAATGTAAACCTCGTTTTCCCAAAGGCGTAACCCCGTTAACACTTTTCTAGACACCTACTTGAATGACTAATTGTCCTGTGTAAAACTCTCCCAGGAGTAACTCTTACTCGCAGTGGGTATCAGGATCCAACTATCTCATAGGAGGTATGCAATCTCATTGCAAATTTCAACACTTGAAATTCCCGATAATATTTTGCCCCTAACGTTCTATGACCTTGACGAAAGCCAACAAACCATAGTCCGCTAGTCAAGTTCAGCCCGAACATTTCTTGATTGAATTAAACCCAGCCGTACGTCCCTTGACGAAAGCCAACAAAGCCGTACGACTACCCTAACCCAATCTCATCTTATGTAACAGATAAGTAATAATTAGCTACCGCACACTACGCCTTGACGAAAGCCAACAAACGTAGCACGAATACTAAGTATTACCTATCTGAAATGTCGGAGGGCTACGCAGGTTTTTCAGAAAACCATGAGCGTAATGAACTTGATATCGTCGTAGAATCGAGTAGTTTTTGAAAAGGAGTGTTTTTGAGGCTTTTCTTAGTTTCGCTAAAGGGGTCACTCCCGGTGAAGGGATCGTCGGCCCTTTCCTCATCGAATAAGGTGCAGGATATATCATATATACCGCTGTGCAAAGCAAAACTCTAAAAGCAATCAAAAGACAAACCGCGTTTTGTAGCATCTGCCAGTTTTGCTAAAGGAGTCACTCCCGGTGAAGGGATCTCGGTCCTTTCCTCATCGAATAAGGTGCAGGATATATCATATATATCACTGTGCAAAACAAAACTGTAGCTACCCCTTTTATAAAGTTTTTGATTCTACAACATCTTTAGGTTTCTTTTCTTTTATTAATCACATTAATAAAAATCCCATCAGCTTATGCTTCCTAAGCATCACAGAAGAAACGAAAGCAGTAATATTTATATATCAGCATATATATATAGTATAAACATTCGTCTCAGGCAGTAATATGATCTCATCACAGAACATTGCAGCAGAAGAACATATATGAAATATTGGATATACTAGGACGTCCGTGTTTTCAATACGAGCCTGTATAAAATACGGATTCCACGGTCGCGACGAATAGCCAAACCCACATCCCAAGACCCCTACAAGAGCGGCAAGTAACACTGCCAATTCTAGGGTTAGAAGACCCGGTCTCGACTCCTCGAGATGGCCTCCCACTGGACCCTAGAACCCGGTTACTTGTGCTCCCCTCCATAGGTCTACCTAATGCGGAAAAGTAAATAATATACACTGGTGACAGCAACCGCAACCAGGAAGTGCCCCAAATAAAAGAATATTACATTACAAATGAATTTTACATGAATGAAAATAAAAACCCTCATCTCACATAAAACCCCCGGCTATTCTGATCGCGACGATCCAATATAACATATCACAGCAACACATAATATCACATATCATCAACGTAAGTAAATATGCGCATCCCAATTGTCGTTGGCATATAGCAACGAAACCGGCGATATCACATATTACACTTACGGTCACAGAAAAGAAAGTGTAAAACTACAATATTTGGAATCCACAATCACTTTAGACATCGTAAATCCGAAATATCACATACTCCGCATTTTATGCCTAACTATATGAATTCCACATATTGTATCACATTCCAGATAAATAGACAGTATTAAACATTTCGAACAGATAATCAAACACCCAAAATTTCCCAAAGTGCTCAACTCTTGAGCGGAGTTCAAATAATCCCAGAATATGTCAAAGTACCAGTGATCCAGCCGTAGAAGGGTCAAGCCAACGCCTCACATGTGGCACGCCGTACTGCCCCAAACCCGAAGGTTCAAAAGGCAGTTCAAGACGGTCACATAATCGAGTTAAGGTTTTTTGTCTTCTAGAGGGTCCACCGCTTAACTTGTACAATTTTTCTGAAAGATTTAAACCCGAATAAATTTCAACACTTGAAAATTTGCCGTACCGGGAAACAGTAAGTTAATGATATCCGTTCAAATAGTTTAACAGTTTCTAAATATCCGGAAAGAAATACGAATTTAAAATTTCCGATCGAGTCTACTATTACAAAACAAACCCCAGAATTTTAAACACCTGAAACAGATTAAAAATACCCAGAATAGTCAGCAAGTACTAACGGTCAATACCATGAAGCCACGTGTCCCAATCCTACAGTTAGGCCGCGGAACCGCCGCGAGAACCATGTTCTTGCCGCGGTTCCGCGCTCCGTTGGTGGAATTGTGGGCACGTGTTTCATGGTAATTCTTAGAATTCCCTGCTGATTTTTTTACATATTTTTAATTCTGAAAAATCCCAAAATTTAAAAAATTTCCAGAGAGGGGTCAATTTTCGTCGTTTCGGGTTCGATCGGAGTTTTAACTTCGTAAACACATCGCCTATTGCTCTAGCTAGGCTCTGATACCACTGTAGGGTTCCTAGGCACTCTTGTGAAGGTTCTAAAGGCATCAAACATGCCCGGATAAAATTTTAGACGTGCCGAACAACCCAAAGCCGGGATCTTTGCTAGATTATTAGGGTTTAACATGCAAGAAGATAACTTTTATCTAAGAGTGAGGGATTAAAACCTTTGTAGTCCGCTCCTTCACTTCACAAGCTCCGAGTAGAAGTCCCTTTGCCGCGATCCACGATCTCCCGGACTCATGAGAGGCTCCACGACTCGAACGATCCATGCTAGCTCGAAGTATTCCAAATCTCCGATGATCTACCTTGAAGTTGCTACGACTCAAGCTTTCTCACTCAAAAGAGAAGAACACACCAATCCCATGGGCTAGATGAGATGAGGATGAGAGAGTAGTAATTTTGCTTTCTTTTTTATATCATTTTCTCATATTTTATCATCACTTTAGGATTTTCAAGAGAGCTTCTTTTTGAGAGAAGAAGAAGAAGATAATGGATAATGATAATATCAAATCCTTTTGTGATGAATAGAAATAAAACATATGATTGATATATAACCATGGTCAAGGATGAATGGATGAGAATGAGTAGAGAATAAACTTGGGTTAGGGTTTGGTTGAGTTAAGAATGTGTCATCGACAAATATCTTAACCATGACAAAAGAATAAAGCTTCTAGAAGGAACTTGAAGCATCCAATCCTAATCAAACCCTAACCTCAATTAATCATCCTTAAACATGTTTAACAATTAATCATATCATGTCACAATAATATATATCACATATATATTATATATTTGCAACAAAAGAAAATAATACAATTAACATATATCGCATATATATCAATGTATCATCCACTGAGAAAATGAAATAATAAAGCGAGCCAATATTAGATAATGTAATACAATATATCATATATATTATTACACATTAAATCATCGAATCAACACTTGATTCGACGATCCGGCTATATCGAATATTACCGACTAATATATCAAGTACCGATTCATCGAATCAACACTTGATCCGATGACCCGGTTCAAATCTAAATATCGCGAGAATATAATACGGTATCTCATATCGCATTATTCTCGGTCCTGCACATATCACATATGTGCCTCTACTCCGTTTTGCCTGAGCCAAGAAACCTCTGTGTAGGACTCTAAAGAATCGTCAATACGCCGGTAGCAGGTGATGATCATATCAAACACCCACAAGCTGCAAGCGGTCAGCTAAACGTAACAGCCATCCAGGTATTGAGCGATCAGAAGATCAACAAGCTAGCCTGTGCGTTCTCCTGTGAATCCAACCAGTAACACTCCCGTACAGTCCGGTCTGTTCGTATGATATGTCGCATATCAAGTCTAGGGGTGGTATACGTCAGACCCCAGTAACCGATAAGTCGTGTCGATGTATGGCTCATAACGGGTCGAGAAACTACTAGTAACACTTACCAGTAAATCTCTATATCAGCCCTGGCCAGGGACTTCCAGTTATAGCCAATCGAACACAGCACAACATCAACTCCCTATACCGGGAGAGACGAATCCCCTCCTATCGCTCATTGCCTCCATGTGATTCGGGACTGTACCCAAAAGCCACCGTTTTGCACGCCCTCTTGGACGTGGTAAGGTGGAAATCAAAGCACAGTGGGAATCACACAAGACTCTATGACGATCTCGGGTCTACAGACTACCCTGTACCAGTGTCACCGGAGAACTGCCATCTGACGTGTGGTATATCACCATCTGGGAGTTCTCGGCGAGTCCGTCCAGTGTACCCAGTCTCCACTGAGCACCCGTACACCATCTCTGATGTCCAACACCGATGGATATGGGATCATCCATCGCCCATCATATGGGTCAAGATGCGTATACGCTAGTCTACTCTGGTGTATCGATGCCCTGTCTCGATATACCCTCGACTAGGAACAGTTATAGGATGTACTCATCGACTACCGCGGCCCCACTAGTATGATCTCATCATAGTCCCAGTAGTCGAGTACAGATCCTAAGGGCTTTATCAACATGTGAGAGTAAAACAGTAAACCAATACAAGTCAACATGTTAAGATAAAGTGAAACCAAATAGCATACTATCATGACGAGCAAGAAAGTCATCTCTATATATAACCAAGCATCCATTATAATATACATCATATGTACAACAATGGCCTCTAGGGCATATACATAACTAACAAACTCTGTATGATAGAACTTCTTTGTATGTGATACAAAACATTGTTACCCTAATATCTCTAGTAAAGATTCATGGTTTGCTTGCTTTGCACCTCTCTAAATTTCAAAGTGGCATGAATGTTGCTAGCAAACCCTAGACTAGGTGTAAGGGAAGCCCAACATTTAAAACATTAAATCCTTTCCGAAAATTTTCGGTAGAGTCTCCTTTGTAAATACTGACCCCAAACGGGTACAACATGAATAATATACATAAATGATAAAAGGCATCCCCAAGCAGGAGCTAGCTCTTCGCCAATTGGCGGTCACAACCATGCAAGCAATATAATATACAACGCCGAAGGGCGAGAATCAAAACTCAGCAAGAAAAGCAATATCCTCAAGAAAACCAGAGAAAAACCATAATAATACAGCGCGCGACTCCAAGGTCGAAAGTATATACAATGGTCTTCTAGGTCTATCAAATAATACAAGTCTGGTTGATGGAGTTACAAGATACAACTGAAATAAATAAATGTACAATGGTGGTCACGATGCGAGTGAACCCACCTACCAAGGCAATCACCTGGAAGGAAGCAGTGTGCCAGCAAGCCGCAATGAAACCTGTACGGAAAAACCTGCAAGAAACTGTGGCACAACGGGAGTGAGTTGCCAACTCGTGAGTAGAAAACATCACCGAGCAGAAATCGCATGTATGAATAAATCCTAGGTCATAAGATAATAATATATCCTCAAAATAATATCCTGAACCATTTACATATAAGTGTAATACCACGTGCTCGTGTCAGTGCCTCAGATAACAACATATCATATATATGATGTATGAATGCATCGAAATGAAAACAGAAAACATCATGAATGAGAAAACTGTTTTCTTAATAAAGTGAGATTTCTGTATATAAAAATCGAGGTATAATCAATGAAATCAGCATAAAATCCGTGTCAAGTATCGACACAAAACATATATCCAAATATCCAATATCTCGGGCTCCGGCTATCCGGACTGGCCCATATCATATAATCTCAATACCTCAAAATCTCAATATCTCGGGCTCCGGCTATCCGGACTGGCCCCTGGGCTCCGGCCATCCGGACTGGCCCCTGGGCTCCGGCTATCCGGATATCCACCGTGTCATAAATAACCGGTCGGTAGTGCTCCCCTGCCAGGCTCAACGCATCATCTACGACGATCCTGCTCCGGGGTACCGCACCGGGTCCACTATGCACCTACAGACGGTTCTTCCTCCTCCTCGAATCGGGCGTATGATATCGCTCAAGAGCCGAGAAAACTCATGGTGGACATATCTCAAATCATATCATGAGAAAACCGCAATTTATATTTTTAGAAATGATAATCAGTTTATATAAAATCCTTGCGGTTTCTCCAAATCCAGAAATCTCATGAAAATCCAATATCCCAATCTCAAGAGTAATAACAATGAATTACTGGGCTCCTGCAATCCGGACTGGCCCATAATATTGCATGGCAAATGAATATATATGTCACGACCCGAAATGGCACGTGACTGGCATTTGAATCATATGAAGTCTATAGGACCCCATCTAATTCAAGTAAGTCAAAATCCCAGAAATATAAACCATTTGAAAAGAGAGAGAAGGAAAAACTTTAGTTTTAAAGCAAGTAGTTTAACAACATAAGCCGAAGTATTGCATTTTTAAAACTCAAGTCTTTTCTGAAAATTTCGGCCAAGTTTCCTTTGTAAATACTGGCCCCAAAAGGGTACAACACATGAAATATATATAAAGGCATCCTCAAGCGGGAGCTAGCTCTTCGCCAATCGGCGGTCACAACCACGCAAGCAATATAATATACAACGCCGAAGGGCGAGGATCAAAACTCAAAGGAAACCCAAAAACATCAAGAAAACCATAATAACACAAGCGCGACTTTAAGGTCGAAAGAATATACTCTGGTCTTCTATGTATAATAAATATACAAGTTTGGTTGATAGAGTTTACTAGATACAACTGAAATAATAAAGTACAAGGGCGGTCACGATACGAGTGAACCCACCTACCAAAGCAATCACCCGAAAAGGAGCAGTATGCCAGCAAATCCGCAACGAACCTGTACGGCAAAACCTGCAAGAAACTGTGGCACAACGGGGGTGAGTTGCCAACTTGTGAGTAAAAAACATCACCGAGCAGAAATTGTTAGTGTTTATGCCCTAGAGGCCATTACTGTATCATACTAGTTTGTATATTACTTAATGAAAGCTTGGGATATTCACAGTTGTATTAACAGTCTTGCTAAAAATGGTAGTATGCTACTTGGTTCGTGTCTACTTTAATATGTGCATATGTTTCTTTCAACGTATTGCTTATACATATTAGTAGAACCCTTAGGATCTTTGCTTGATTACCAGCGTTGTGATGGCAGTCACACTAGTGGGGGCTGGGTAGTCTATAAGCAACATCCTATATAGGTCCCTGGTCGTAGGATTATCGAGACAGGGCATCGATACTCCGGAGTGGACTGGTATATACGCTTCTCATCCCAGCATAGGGAGATGGTCTGTCCCACAGCCATCAGTACGTCGTACTGGAGATAGTATGCAGGTGCTCGTTAGGTTACGGGTACACCGGATAGGACTCGCCGGGAACTGCAGGTTAGTTTTATACCCATCGTCAGATAGAAGTTCCCAGGTGACATGAGTACAGCTTAGTCCGTCGACTTGAAACTGCTACTTCGCCTCGGGTGTATTCCCACTGTACTTAGATTACTGCCCTACCACGGCTCAAAGGAGTCATGCAAACAGGTAGTAGTTGGGTGCAGTCCCGAAGCACTTGGAGGCAGTGGCGGTTAGACAGGATTCGTCTCTTCCGGTATTGGGGGTTGATATCGCGCTGTGTATGGAGAGATATTACGCAAAGTCCCTGGCCAGGGCAAACGAGATTTACTGGAAGGCTTCCAGTAGTTTCTCAAGGTGTAATGGGCTTCACTCCGACATGACTTATACCGCTATTAAGGGTCTGACATTTACCGCCCCACTAAGCCTGATATGCGATAGTATTAGACGAAAAGACCGAACTGTACGGAGATTGTCACATCAGACTCAGTTGGAGTTCGAATGGGTTTCCTCATCGTCCTTTTTATCGACATTTACCTGAGGACCGTTACGTACAGCTAGTACCGCTTGCGGCCTGTAGTTAAACCCACTGCCAGCGTAGTGTCGAGTCTTTAGAGTCCCACACAGAGAGTTTCCCTGCACCGGGCAAAAGGTGTAGAGGCCGTATGGTTTTACGGCAGGGCCGCGATCACTTATGTACACTTGTGCACGTATTATGATCGGGCAGATAATACTAGCGGGCTTTGGTTTAAGCCAGGTTCTAGTATTATACAGATGGATTTATTCATTCAAAGATTATCCATGTTTTTCGGAAATATGGATGGGAGGGGCAGTTTCGTAATTTGTCGGGAAGCTTCTAGAAGAAGGTGACTCATTTGTATTTATTTCTTTTGGATTAAACACAAATGAGGTGGAGAGATGAGATGTAGGTTTTCATTAAATGCTTAATGACTCATGAGGTTATTCACCATTAGGATTAAATAAAACTTACAAGATATTTCTAGATATTTATCAAGAGATATTTGTATGCTTGATATTATTCTATCATGAGGAATTATTCATTTCATTATAACAAAAGCTTTCTTTCTCCTCAAGTCTTCATCTTCTTCCTCAAAACCCTAAAAGCTCTCATGAGTTGAGAATCCTAGGGTTTAAGTGACTAAGTAATCCATCTAATAACTCTACACCCTCTAGGACTTCTAGATTAGCAATCTAGAAGCCGTAGTTATCTCAGATTCGAGATAGGAGCTCGTACTATAGACTCTCGGGTGGATCGTCTTTGACTCGAGAAGGCCGTTGAGGTGCCCATGTTCCATAGAGCCTACGAGGTGTGGAGGACAGCGATGAAGACCCGAAGGACAAGAAACGTGAGGTATAACTTCGAATCAGAGTAGTTAAACCTCTCGTAGTTTGCTAGTAATGGTTTAGACACGATCCGTGTGCTCAAGTCCGTGTTATGAAGCTTTGGTAATTGTTTTTCATATATTCCGCCTCCCCGCGAACATGTGGGGTGCGTGACATGGACTTACAGTGGTATCAGAGCCTACTAAACCTTTACTAGCTCGTTAGCAACTTATTAGAACTTCGATCGTCAGAAAAACATGAAAACATAACCCCGGACCCCTCAAGTTTCTGTCGATTTTAAACATGTCGAAAAAATTATTTCAGAGGTACGAAAATTCACAGCAGGGAATTCTAAGAATACTGGAGAAATACGAGGAGCTAACTCGGTTAGACTGCCGCGGAAGCGCGGCGGATTGGTGCGATCCGCCGTGGATCCGCGGCCGAGTCAACTCCGAGTTGACTCGTATTTACACAGTAACTCTTATTTTTGGGTGTTCTATTTTCCTGTATATTTTGTTTCTGCCCAGGTTATTTCAGTGCTGGCTTGCATTTGGGGTAGAGACGGAAAAAGGTTGTCGATCGAAATTCTAAGTTATTTGCTAATCAAGTTGTATCTGTGATGTTTAATGTGTTCGTAAACCTCCCCTAATTGCTAGTATGTCGGTTAGCAGGGGGTTGCACATTTCTGTAATGGTTTTTACTGCTTTGTGTATATGAACTTCATTGGATCGTTGTGATGATTAGCCGGGGTTTTGAGATGAGTTTTTATATTCTTTCATTCGATGTAAATTGTAATATGATGTAATATTCTTTTACGGGGCACATCCAGGCTGAGGTTGTAGCCACCGTTGTATTATTTCATTTACTATTTTCTACTCCTAAGATAGACCCAAGGTGGGGTGCACAAACTACCGGGTACTTTGAAGTGATTAGTGGCCTACTCACGTTTTTGAGGGAGACCGCTTCACTTTGGGTACTTGGCGGGTAGTTTGCCGTACCCGTAAGGGTCTAGGGTAGGGTAATAGCTATTCATCACAACTGTGTAATCCGTCTTTCGTTGCAGGCTCCAAAGAAACGCGGATTACTTGTATATCCAATAATGTTCATCTGTGATCTGGAATGCCTATTATTGCGTCTAACGAATGTACAATATCTATATATGATATCTAGTAGGCGTCACTTATGTTTTGCACCCACGTTAGCCCAGCCCCCGCTCTGTCGTTAGTTAAGTAGGCTAACAGGTGAATGACGGGGCCTAGTGGCGAATGCGGATAGCATAAGCGGACGTTGTATTTTCGTTGTTTTCTGCAATAATAGGATAAATGATGGGACGCATTATAATAATGCAAAGAAAATAAACCAAAGTTGAATCGTTGGAACAAATTTAAAAGAAACCACTCGGTTATTTTAAAAGAGCAGAATTTTTAATTGCGGAGCTTTAACCACTCCTTTTAAAAAAGCTATCAGCTTCCTTCGATTATATCAAGTTCACTACGTTCACGGTTTCGCCAAAACCAGTCATAGCCCTCCGTCATTTCATATGGATGGTCAGTAGTATTCAAGCTATGTTTGTTGGCCTTTGTCAAGGCATAGTGTTTGGTAGCTGCTGGGGTATGAATATAGCATAGATAGATGCGTTGGTTTGGGACAGTCGTATTACCTTGTTGGCCTTCGTCAAGGGTATGTACGGGTGGGTTCAAATTAACAGGGATAATGATGGGCATAACTTGACATATGACTTATGATTTGTTGGCCTTCGTCAAGGTTATAAGAGCATGGGGCAAAAATCCACATCGGGAGTTTCTAAAGAAACTGAAACTTTCTAGTGTTGCATACCATTTGGAGTTTGATAATTTTGGAAGGATTCCTTCAGCATTATCACACGATGATATTTGGATCCCGATCCTACTGTGAGTATCCGCTGCTCATCAGGAGATTCGTCACTTAACGATCAATGCTATAAACCAAGTAGGTGTCTAGAACAGTGTCAGCGGGGCTACGCCTCCATAGAAAAGAGGTTATTTAATTAAGGAACTTCACGAAAGCGTCGTAAAACCTCCCTCGAAGTACCGACACTAGCCTGGCTGAACGGTTAGGCAAGTATTGTACGGTGAGATCAGTCCTGACTAATTCTTCTTTTATGGTTTGAGGAAGGATTCGAGAAACGGTAGGAGCTATCCAGTTTAGATAAATTAAAAACCAATCTAAACTTGCAAGAGCATCATGCTAAAGTGTTTTCTTCTCTCTCTCAACTGCAGCAACCATGTGACCATGACTAGGTTACATCTAGATAACAAATTGACTGAATCTGACTTTTATGACTGGCAAAGGTCTGTCCAGATGTCCATTGCCTATGACAAGCTGGACCACCCTATTACTACTCAAGCCCCCGCCGTCCCACGTCCAGTTTCCGCCGTCGTGGATATGGATATCTGTCAGACTAGGGAAAAGGACAGTGCGAAAGCCAAGTGCCTCGTGTTGGCTTTAGTTGATGGTGTATACCAGAGGCAGCACGAGAAGATGGACTTAGTTTCCATCTTCCTCCATAACAAAGATTTATATGGAGAGCAATCTCGTATCACAAGATATGAGACCTCGAACGAATTGCTTCAAGCGAGGTTGGCTGTGTTGGATATAGTGCCCTCAGAGTCAATTATTGGATCACAGACATGTGATTGCAATGATTGAGGGAGGACCTATGCCCATAGGACAGTCTTACTCAAGATGATAGTATGCTATCTGGTTTATTTTTATCATCGTGTACTGCTTTAGGTGACCTTACAGGTCACTATTGCACGTTGATAGAGCCCTTAGGATTCTTGCTTGACGGCCAGCAGTATGATGGCGATCATATACATGGGAGCTGGGGTCTATAAGCACATCCTTAAAAGGTCCCTAGTCGTGGGAGTTTCGAGACTGAGCATCGATACTCCATTAGTAGACTAGTGTATACAGTAGAGACCCCGACGAGGGGCGGTGGCTGGTCTCATAAGCCATTGGTGTCAGTTGGTTCACCTAAGATGTATACAGGTGTTCATTGGGTTATGAGTACACCGGACAGGACTAGCCGGGAATATGCTAGGGTGTATTATACCTGACGTCAGGTAGCAGTTCCCTGGTGACATGTGTACAGGTTAGTTCATCGACCTGAGATCATCATTTATCTCGTGTGAGTTCCCACTGTGCTTTGATTACTACCCTACCACGGCTCAAAGGAGTCGTGCAAACAGGTTTTAGTTGGGTACAGTCCCGAACCACATGGAGGCAGTGAGCGGATCGGCAGGGGGTTTCGTCTCTCCCGGTATTGGGGGTGAGATCGTGCTGTGTCTAGGAGAGCCATTACACAAAGTCCTTGGCCAAGGCAGGAGACTTATTAGGAGGTATTCCAGTAGTATCTCAGGGTGTTCTGGGCTACACTCCGACACGACTTGTACCGCTTTTAGGGGTCTGACTTTTACCAACCCCCTAGGCCCGACATGCGATGCTCATAGACGAACGGACCGGACTGTACGGATATTGTCACTGACAGGCTCAGTAGGGTGTCAAGATGAGTTCGCTCATCAACCTCCCTTTTGGTCAATACGTGGTAGCCTGTTACGTACGGCTAGTACCTCTGACGAGCTAGTGGTTAAATCCACAGCCAAAGTATTGACGTGTCTTTAGAGTCCCCCACAAACTGCTTCTCAAGTTTCGGGCGAAACGTTGTATAGGCCGTATGATATATGGCGGGGTTCGATCATATACGTGCGGTAGTGCACGGATCGTGATCGGACGGATCATACAAGTGGGCTTTGGTTTAAGCCGGATCCTAGTATTAGATTTGTTGGATTACTTTAGTCTCATCGTATTCACATTCAGTCGGAATGCGGATGCAGGTATGTATATACAGGTGAGGGGTACTCTTGTGATCCGTCACGAGTTTACTTTAGTAGATGCCATTCTCTTTTTATTGTTGCAAACATTTGGAATAATGTTTGCATATGTAAATAATGAGCTCAAAATCATGATTAGGTGCATTAATTATGACATGGATAAGGGTGGTGACTCATGGTCATATTCTTTGAACCATGTCATGTTTAGTGATTGATTTGTGAGGTGAAATGAGAGAGAGAGAGAGAGAAAGGGCAGCCATGTATAGTGAGGTTAGCTCTTGTATTTTCTATTCCAACTCTCACTCTCATTTGATCTCAACACAAAAGAAAAGGTGAGGAAAGCTTCTTCTTCCTCCTCCTCTTTCTTGAGCTCATTATCTCCTCACTAACGGCATCCACTAAATCCTCAAGAGACAAATTGATGACACACATTGTCTACTTCACCTTGGACACATTGGCTAGCAAACTTCATGCCCGAGTTGCTTCGGATGAAGCGGGAGCCCGTAAAAAGACTCGAAGATGTGGTGCTCTTTCCGACGAGAAGACCGGAGATCGGAGATGCCGTGAGGAGCTTGGGATGGTGGCCAAAGACCGAAGGAAATGGATCGATCGGTATAGCCTTTCCAACCCTTCTCTTGTTTGCTAGTTATAGGTTAATGGTTCGATCCGGGATTAAAGTCTGCGATAGCGCCGGTTTCAAGTTTATGAAAAGTTTTCGTTTCCGCATTTTGGCCTCGGACAGACGGCCGGGGCGCTACCGTAGACTTACATGGTATCAGAGCCACGCCATTAACCTTTACTAGCTTGCTCTAACGTGTTTAGAACTTCTATCGAACGAAATTTTCCAAAACTGCATTTCCAATTCTGAAGTTTCTGTCGAATTTTTTTTTCGTCAAAAAATTATTTTGAGTATTGCAGAAAATCAGGTAGGCATTTTTAAGAGATCTGAGAAAATTTGGTACATTGATATCCCTGTAGCGCCGCGGAACCGCGAACGTACCCACGTTTTGGCCGCGGTTCCGCCGCAGTACTGTAGCAACACTGCACCAAATTTTTTGAGGTGGTCTCTGAATTGGAATTGGGGTTTCTGGTAATTTTTGTTTTGGCCCAGATTATTTTGAGTACTGGGAATTGTACTTGGGGCCCACTTCAGGAAATTTTGTCGATCGAAAATTTTAAATATGTTAGTTCACAGTATTTACATTATATCTGCGACTGTGAATGTCATTTGATCAGTAAATCTTGTCTAATTGCTATAGTTCTTTTAGACGGATTTGCGAACGTGACATTCACGTTGATGTTTTGTGTTGTGCTGTGATGTTGCGGATTTGTCATGGTGGATAGCTTGGTGCAATGTTAGTACAGTTTTGTTATATTTGTACATTTGATATTGCGGGGCGAGCGTCCGACATGTGGACTGCCGTCACTGCCTGTTTGTATATTTTAATTTCTGTGCACGGATAGCCGGGTTCTAGAGAGCAACGGGCCCGCATCTCATGGCTTTGAGACGGAGGGGGCTTCACTCTAGAATTGGCGGGCTATTCGCCGCACTCGTAGGGGGTATAGGTTGACCCAAAGAGGGGTGCTCAAGTTACCGGATTCCGTGAAGTGCTGGGTGGTCCATTCACTTTTTTGAAGGGGGCTGCCTCGCTTCAGGTTTTGGCGGTTAACTTGCCGCCCTCGTAGGGGTCTAGGATTTCATTGCATAGGCTATCCACACGACCAGGGAAACGTCGGGTTTCAGTATTGGCTCTATGAAACCCGGGGATCCCAGATTATCTGTATTGTTCTGTGATGCTGATTACTTTTCTGTGATGTTGCATTTTATCATGCCATGAGCGAATATTATATATAGATATATATACTAGTAGATGTTGTATATGTTTTACACCCGAGCTAGTCCAGTCCCCGCTCTGTCGTTAGTTAAGTAACCTAACGGGTGATGACGGGACCCAGTGGCGAATGCGGATGGCATATACGTACATCATATTTTCGTTCTTTTGTGGTGTGATTAATTGATGGGACTGCATTGATTCGGGTCAATGCAAGCTAAACCAACATATTCTGATGTTGTTGGAACAATTTTTCAAAAAGCTATTATTGCAAGGACGTTTTCTTTTGTTTTGCACAGTGGTATTCGGTTATGAATATCCAGCACCTCAGTCGACGAGGCAAGGGCCGAGATCCCTTCACCAGGACTGACCCCTTGGACAGAAGTTTGCGTCAGGGTAATAACTTCACTATAGTCGATTATTTTTTGCTTTGCATCATGGTATTCATTTGGAATATCCTGCACCTCATTCTACGGGGAAAGAGCCGAGATCCCTTCACCGGGAGTGACCTCTTTAACAAAGGTTTTCGCAACTATATTTTTATAAAAAGCTATCCGGTTCCTTCAACGATATCAAGTTCATTACGTTAAAGGTTTTTCGCCAAAAACCATTCGTAGCCCTCCGTCATTTCAGACGGGTAGCACTTAGTATTCATGTTATGTTTGTTGGCCTTAGTCAAGGTATAGTGTATGGTAGCTATTTGTTACTTTTCTGCAGCATAGATAGATGCGTTGGTTTGGGACAGTCGTACAGCCTTGTTGGCCCTCGTTAAGGGCTTGTACGGGTGGGTTCAAATTAACCTGGACAATGACGGGTAGAACTTGACATGTGACTTATGATTTGTTGGCCTTAGTCAAGGTCATAAGAGCATGGGGGTAAAAATCACATCGGGAGTTTCTAAAGAAACTGAAACTTGCCAGATATGTGCATACCTTCTGGAGTGTGATAACGTGAGTGGATTCCATCACGTTATCATGCGATGATAGTTGGATCCCGATTCCCACTGATGAGTTGGTTTACTCCTCGGGTGATCCCGACTAATTCTTCTTTCAGGTTTGGAGGAGAATTTGAGGTTACAGTGGGAGGTTTCCTGATTAGATATATTGATAACCATTCTGATCTAGGTTAGAGTGCACGCTGAGTGTTTCTTTTCTCTCTCTCTTTGGCAGCGACCATGACCCGACCCTTGACTATGACTCAGTGACCAAGTTAACTGAACTTTCTTAAAACACTGGCTTTTGGATTGTCAGAGTTGCATACCTCATTGTCACTCCTACTTTTACCCTTTTCTCCAGAACACCCTGTATTACTACGAACATCCACTTCCATTGGATAAAACCATCGTATGGTTATATACGAACTCGAAGGAACTCGTTCCAGATTCGAGGATGATTTCTGGTTCTGGAGAAAATGAATAAAACTATTCAGTTGTCTTTTCCTTTTACCTTCTCTCAAGTTACGAGTGCTCCTTAGATAAGGACAGTACACCTATTACGCTAATTGGATAGTCTTCTTCCAAACCATAGGCATGTGCCGAACGGTAGGGAATGAAGAAAACCAATTAGCCTAACGATGGTGTACAGAAGGTAATAAGTTAAGACAAATAAAGGGATTAGAAAGAGGGCAAAGTAAACTGCGACTACTATTCACAACCAAATCAAGTATTTCATCGCCACTCCTACTTCACCTTTGTATTTCTCCAGGACACTCCATATCACTACGAAGATCCACGGTTATTTGGATACTCCATCGTATGGTTATATACGAACTCGAAGGGACTTGTTCCAGTTCGGGGATGGATTTTGGTTTAGGAGAAATAGGAATAAGGTTTTATTCAGTTGTCTTTTATCTTCACCTTCTCTCAGGTTACGAGTACTCCTAAGATTAGGAGAGTACACCCATTATGCTTATTAGATAGTCTTCTTTCAAACCATAGGCTGGTGCCGAACGGCAGAGAAGGAAGAAAACCATTTAGCCTAAAGGGGTGTACAGAAGGTAATGACTAAAGACATATAAAGGGATTTGGAGAGATAGAAAAGAAATATACGGTTACAGTTGTGAATCTGATAATGGAAGAGGCATTACTATGAATACCCGGATACCCCTTCGAAACATTTACATGTTTCAGTTTCACTGTGTATTGTTAAAAGAAAACTAATTTCCCAATTAGCCCTTGCTCCATGGTATGTATTTACCAGGTTTGATTCTCACATCTGTATGGTTTTACAGATGATGAGTGGGAGTAAGTTATTGGGAATTGGGTGATCATCCTCATTATATCGGGATTCGTTGTAATTGGTGATATTTGAGGAAATCGCCTGGGTTGTTTGCCGGACGGCAAATATTTGGTTTTGAATATCCGCTGTAATGCACCAATTTCAAATTGATATATCTGTACGTTTATTTTTATATAAAGTGAGATATAACTTTTTGAAATTATGTCTATGACATTTACCTATATCAGTGGAAGGTTAGGTAAGGAGCATTAAACAGCGGTGTAATTTTTCTTAACCATAAGTACAGTTTTCAACCTACGAGACACAGGGAATGAGTTAATAGACTCAGGGGACTTATACAGAGTATTGTATGTTGTCCAGTGTCCATTAGGACAGAGGGGTTAGTACTCGTACTATATTCTGTTTACTTATGACTTCTCTAGTTCTTAGACATGTGTTTCATAGAAATACAAGGTCCAAGTTTTGAGAAGTTATAGGTATAAGAATAAAGTAGAGAACCAGGCGTTGCAGGTATCAGGATTCTTCAAGGTGATCGAAGATATAGATACTTGTGTATGGTATTCAGTTGATAGTAATGATTATGAGAACTTGCTTCTCTTTCAGGTTACTCATAATTGGTAGCACTCCTAAGTTGAGTAATGCTGATCGGCCTCTCTCCATTTAGTTGACATGCACTGGAGTCAGCTGCATGATTTGAATCTGGTTCTAATTAAATCAGTGCCTCTGTTTCTATATTGGATATAGAATAGTTCATATCTTAACAATGTTAAGGTACAGGAGTTGTCCGGCTTATGCTTAAAACCAGACTCTGGATAACTCAAGGCACGTTTCTGTAATGGCTGTTTGTGGGTTGACCCGGGCTATGACGAGGGTTGATTTTCTACCATCTGGAAGATCAATAGTGATATTGTTCTTAACTCGCCACAGTTTTAATAAAAATGGATTTTTTCAGAAAACAGTAGTGGGAGTATGGTAGAACTGGAAGTGATTCCAGAACCGCAAACGATTACTGAAAATTTGATAAGAACCTAAAGATTCAATCAGGATTGACATTCCATTGGCCACTCCGCAGATATGGTGGGTAACCTCAGGCACCCGAGAGGTACTCCGGTAGCCTTAAGGACGGTGACAGGGAGGTTCTTGTTTACCCAGACTTGCCGTTGCTATTGTTCCAGACTGTGAGACCCGGAAGGAGGATGAGTATAGCGTCGTTCTAAACTAGCTTTAGAAGTGTACGTGTATAAGACTCTGCCAGAGGGTTGCCGTAGTCAGTGGGAGCCGCGGAAGCATAGTGGACAGGTAGCTTATATCTATTTATGGACTAAAGCAGATATAGCGGAGATAGATCATCTGTTTCTGATGTGGCAGTCATAGATTTGACTTCATCAGAATAGGGGATGGATCTGTTAAGAAGGTAGTAGGGTGTGATGTCCTGGTATTTGGATGACATACACAAAGTAGGAAGTGAAATTCCTATACTACGATCTGTTATACTTTGGTTGTCACACAGTGGTTTCTCCATATAGGATATAGAAATAATATCAGACATTCTGGTTACTAGATCTATGGTTTTAGATCTGGATTTTGGTAGTATCCCAATCTGGGTACTTAGACAACATTCTAAAGGTGTTTTAGAATGTACGACTCCTGGCACGGTAGTGTACCTGCAGGTGATGGAGTCACCTTCTCTAAAGGTGTCTTACAGATTAAAGGGGAGAGGGATGTGCATGATTGGTAGATCACTTACTTAGGCAATTGAGTCAATCATGAGATGTCAAGCACCACACCAGATGTTGTTTTTGCATGAGATGCAACAAGTTGATATTAATCCTATCCTGGAGAAACGTTCGGAAGCAGTTTTAGAACAAAAGTGGATGTTCTAGGGATATGATAACAACAACCTCTTTTAGGAGACAGTTATCATTCAAGGCTTCCAAAGTGACCTGGATGTCAGAGTAGCTGTCAGAGTTATATTTTTCCCTCTGACGAGGGGCAGTATTTTGGACAGGTGATCCAAGCGGACACTGAGGGAGGCATGGCTCAGGATACTGATTGAATTCAGTTGACGATACAGTCTAAGAAGTTTGGATTTGGAGTTCATTTATGAACTAGGTCCCATCAGATATCCAGACATATTCTAAGACAGGTATTGCTCATTTCGGGAGACGGCTTTCTCCGCGAACATGAGATAAAGAGAGACATAGAAAGAAACATCAGGGCGGATACACTCACTGAGGCTAATCCTCGAATGCAATAGTTTCGCAAACGGGCTTTGTGAGACTGATTAGTAGAGGAGTTGGATGTTCGGTATCACACGGGCTGTGAGTATACGACATCGCAATAATTAGCCTTGAGTGTAAGTGGGAGATTGTTGGATATAGTGCCCTCAGAGTCAATTATTGGATCACAGACACGTGTTTGCAATGATTGAGGGAAGACCTATGCCGGTAGGACAGTCTTACTCGAGATGATAGTATGCTATCTGGTTTATCTTTATCATCGTGTACCGCTTTAGGTGACCTTACAGGTCACTATTGCACGTTGATAGAGCCCTTAGGATTCTTACTTGACGGCCAGCAGTATGATGGCGATCATATACGTGGGAGCTGGGGTCTATAAGCACATCCTTAAAAGGTCCCTAGTCGTGGGAGTTTCGAGACTGGGCATCGATACTCCATTAGTAGACTTGTGTATACAGTCGAGACCCTGAAGAGGGGTGGTGGCCGGTCTCACAAGCCATTGGTGTCAGTTGGTTCACCTAAGATGTATACAGGTTCTCATTGGGTTATGAGTACACCAAACAGCACTCGCCGGGAACATGCTAGTTGGTATTATACCTGACGTCAGATATCAGTTCCCTGATGACATGTGTACAGGTTAGTTCATCGACCTGAGATCGTCATTTGTCTCATGTGAGTTCCCACTGTGCTTTGATTACTACCCTACCACGGCTCAAAGGAGTCGTGCAAACAGGTTTTAGTTGGGTACAGTCCCGAGCCACATGGAAGCAGTGAGCGGATCGGCAGGGGTTTCTTCTCTCCCGGTATTGGGGGTGAGATCGCGCTGTGTCTAGGAGAGCCATTACATGAAGTCCTTGGCCAAGGCAGGAGATTTACTGGTAGGTATTCCAGTAGTATCTCAGGGTGTTCTGGGCTACACTCCTACACGACTTGTACCGCTTTTGGGGGTCTGACTTTTACCAACCCCCTAGGCCCGACATGCGATGCTCATAGATGAACGGACCGGACTGTACGGATATTGTCACTGACAGGCTCAGTAGGGTGTCAGGATGAGTTCGCTCATCGACCTCCCTTTTGGTCAATACCTGGTAGCCCGTTACATACGGCTAGTACCTTTGACGAGCTAGTGGTTAAATCCACAGCCAAAGTATTAAAGAGTCTTTAGAGTCCCCCACAGACAGTTTCTCAAGTTTCGGGCGAAACGTTGTAGAGGTCGTATGATATATGGCGGGGTTCGATCATATACGTGCGGTAGTGCACGGATCATGATCAGACGGATCATACTAGTGGGCTTTGGTTTAAGCCGGATCCTTGTATTAGATTTATTGGATTACTTTAGTCTCATTGTATTCACATTCAGTCGGAATGCGGATGCAGGTATGTATATACAGGTGAGGGGTACTCTTGTGATCCGTCACGAGTTTACTTTAGTAGATGCCATTCTCTTTTTATTGTTGCAAACATTTGGATTAATGTTTGCATATGCAAATAATGAGCTCAAAACCATGATTAGGTGCATTAATTATGACATGGACAAGGGTGGTGACTCATGGTCTTATTCTTTGAACCATGTCATGTTTAGTGATTGATTTGTGAGGTGAAATGAGAGAGAGAGAGAGAGAAAGGGCAGCCATGTATAGTGAGGTTAGCTCGTGTATTTTCTATTCCAACTCTCACTCTCATTTGATCTCAACAAAAAAGAAAAAGAGAGGAAAGCTTCTTCTTCCTCCTCCTCTTTCTTGAGCTCATTATCTCCTCACTAATGGCATCCACTAAATCCTCAAGAGATAAAGTGATGACACACATTCTCTACTTCACCTTGGACACGTCGGCTAGCGAACTTCGTGCCCGAGTTGCTTCGGCTGAAGCGGGAGCCCATAAAAAGACTCGAAGATGTGGTGCCCTTTCCGATGAGAAGACCGGAGATCGGAGATCCCGCGAGGAGCTTGGGATGGTGGCCAAAGACATAAGGACACGGATCGATCGGTATAGCCTTTCCAACCCTTCTCTTGTTTGCTAGTTATAGGTTAATGGTTCGATCCGGGATTAAAGTCTGTGATAGCGCCGTTTTCAAGTTTATGAAAAGTTTTCGTTTCCGCATTTTGGCCTCGGACAGACGGCCGGGGCGCTACCGTAGACTTACAGGCTGTCGGGTCATCTTTAGGGGATGACGTCCTTACGATGACTAGCTATATTGATAAGCTCACGGACCTGGAGACTACGTTGGGAAACAGGTCATATGCTGACTTATTTCCACAGTCCCTACCCTCTACTTACACCCTGAAAGAAACCAGGGAGACACTCGCTCTGCTTAATGGGGGACCTTCTTCTTCTGCATCCAGGGCGAAAGCAAAAGGTGAAAAGAAGAAGACCTCCACAAAGCCGATATACGGTGTCAGTAAAGTAGTAGGAAAGGGAAGAGTAAAAGTTTTGGGACTTGGTGTAGGGAAGGAGGGATGTTCCTATTGTTATGGGAACAGGCATTGGCAGAAGGATTGCAGGGCTTTGGAAGTCAGTAGCCAGGATTCAAAGCATGTTGTGGCTTCGGCCTCGAGTGTGTTTGTGATTGAGAACTATTTGTCAATTAACTCTACTTCCTGGGTACTAGATACCGGAGCAGGATCTCATATCTGTAATTCATTACATGCTTTGAGAAACCGTAGAGTTATCATGGTAGGTGATTTGTCTCTCAGATTTGCAAACGAAATGAGCGTGGACGCTGAATCCATGGGAGAATATCGCCTAGGTTTGAAAAGTGGGCAGATATTGATTCTACGTAACTTTTTGTATGTACCTAGTTTGACTTGTAATATCATATCAGTGTCCTCACTTTCGAGAGTGGGATATGATTTTACATTCGTAAGCGATGTGGTTCACATCCACCTAAATCAAGTTCTGATTGGCTCCGATACATTAGATGATGGTATATACGTATTGAATCAAGCTCAGGTTTTCAATGTCCTGAACACACTTAAAAGAAAGTCTCCGGAAATAAATCAGGCTTTTTTATGGCATTGTAAACTAGGTTACATCAATGAAACACGGTTGACTAAGTTACATAGAGAAGGATATTTGAATCCGTTCGAATATCAATCTTATGCTACTTGTGAATCTTGTCTCATGGGAAAGATGACAAAGACTCCGTTTACTAGACACGGAGTAAGAGCGAGCGAGCTCTTGGGACTCATACATAGCGATGTGTGTGGTCCAATGTCTACACATGCGCGAGATGGTTATTCCTACTTCATTACTTTTACGGATGATTTCTCTAGGTATGGACATATCTTCTTGATGAAGCATAAATCCGAGGCCTTTGAGAAATTCCGGGAATACAAGAATGAAGTGGAAAACAAAACAGGCAAAAGTATCAAGACACTGAGATCTGATCGAGGTGGTGAATCTTAAGTGCCGAGTTCCTAGGTTACTTAAAAGAGAATGGAATTCTCTCTCAGCTTACTCCTCCATACACACCACAACACAACGGTGTATCGGAAAGGAGGAATCGAACCCTATTGGATATGGTTCGTTCCATGATGAGTAAGGCTGAGTTACCGCGATCTTTCTGGGGTTATGCACTAGAATCTGCTGCATATCTTTTGAACAAGGTTCCAACCAAGACTGTGCCTACCACACCATATCAGATGTGGAGTGGAAAGAAACCCTATCTTCAGTACCTGAAGACATGGGGATGTCCAGATTTTGTTAAAAAGCAGCATACGGACAAGCTCGAGGCATGCTCAGTACAGTGTAAGTTTGTGGGATATCCAAAGAACTCCAAGGGGTATTGTTTCTATTACGCAGAGGAACAAAAGGCTTTTGTTTCTCGTCATGCCCACTTCTTGGAAGCTGAATTTTTAGAAAATCAGAAGAGTGGGAGCACAATAGAATTGGAAGAAATTCCAGAACCACAAGCTGTTACTGAAAGTTTGGTAGAACAAGAAGGTTCAGAAGAAAGGGACATCCCGGTGCCTATCCGCAGAAGTAGTAGGCCGTCTCATCCGCCCGAGAGATACTACGGTTTTCTCATAGACGGGGATCGAGAAGATTGCATCATTGATAATGATGACCCTACTAGCTTCCAGCAAGCCATTCAGAGCGGCGACTTGGTAAAATGGCTGTATGCAATGCGGACAGAAATGGAGTCCATGTACACTAACAAAGTATGGACTTTGGACATTGCTCCAGATGGGGTAAAACCCGTAGGATGCAAATAGATCTTCAGAAAGAAGATTGGTGTAGATGGACAGGTTGAAACCTATAAGTCTAGACTTGTTGCAAAGGATTTTCGTCAAAGACCTGGTTTGGACTATGACGAAACCTTTTCTCCAGTGGCTATGCTCAAATCCATTCGGGTCTTTCTTGCCATTTCTGCCTTCCACGATTATGAGATCTGGCAGATGGACGTAAAGACGGCTTTTCTAAATGGTAATTTGGAAGAATGCGTCTATATGGTTCAGCCAGAGGGATTCATTTAGAGTGGGAGCAGCGGTAAAGTGTGCAAGTTGCTTAAGTCCATTTATGGACTAAAGCAGGTATCGCGGAATTGGAACATCTATTTTGATGATACTGTTAAAGAATTCGACTTTATCAAGAATCCAGATGAACCAAGCATATACAGTAAGATTGTAGGGAGAGCTGTAGTATTCCTCGTCTTGTACGTGGATGACATTCTCCTAATAGGAAATGATATTCCTATGCTACAGCCAGTCTAAGGATTCTTGTCAAAGATGTTCTCCATGAAGGACCTGGGTGATGCCACCTACATTCTGGGGATCCAGACCTATCGTGGTAGATCAAAGAGGATGTTGGGACTTTCGCAGTCTAGGTACATAGACACCATATTGAAAAGATTCAGTATGGAAGATTCTATGCGCGGTAACCTGATTAGTCGAAAATATTGCATCTTTTAACCGGCAATTTCCCTATCATTCGCATTCATATAGAAGTGTTTGGCATTCATATTTCACATATTAGCAAATCTGTCGCAAAATATCAGATTACATGTGTTAGACCTTAAAACCGGCATTTCTAGGGAAATTGACTGCAATTTCATAGCATGGCATCATTCCTATATATCGCAACTTGTGTTTCGAAGTCCGTGCAGGAAAATCAGAAGCTTGCTCAAATCTACACCGCTAAAAGATACGCCAACACAATGATTTCAGTTATGGTATCAATCCAAAGGGCAAAATACAAATCAACACATCAGATAAAGCCCCAAATGTTAGCCCAAGACCACACCAGAAGAAGCAAGACATGAAGCCAACACATGGCCGCGGAACCGTGGACGGAGCCGGCTTAAGCCGTGGTTCCGCGGCGGTTTGTCGACGTCACCACTTCATCTTTGCACAAAAACACTTCTTTCAGGGCCCACACTACATCAAGACATGACAAATTCCAGAATACTCCAGAGACTTCTGCCAGATCAGCAAACTAGGGTTTCTAAGCTTAATTAATCCTAGCTTAAAGCCTAAGCTAAACTCCTAACAAACTATCTTCTAGAAGCCTCAACAAACTTTTGGAGGGAATTGTAATTTCAAACCTAGACCTAGGGTTTGGGAGATCTATAAATAAGACCCTAGGCTCACTTGTAAAAGGATCCCCAATTTTAGTATCAATCTAGATCCACTCTCTTTCTTCATCTTCTTACACAAGTCTAGTGAGAACACTTGTGTGAAACCCTAACCCTAATTCCAATCAAAAGCCAAGATCCCGAGTACCAAATCAAGCAAGAAGCCTTTCAACCTTTTATGAGCGGAGCCGATCTTCAACAGAGCAAGTGGTCCAAGCCGATCCACGACTCACGGAGAAAAGCGACGCCAGATCGACAATTTAGTTCTTCCTCTTGTAGTTCTTGAGCGACTGTAATCAAATTGTTGATATAAATAAAAGATGATATTCTTTTATCTTGTTTTTTTTAAATTCTTGCATCATGATATCTTTTCAATTCTTGAATTCTTTCTGTGTGATGATGTGTGAATAAACTCCGCTCGTCGAGGAGTCGAGATGATCAATAGAATGATGATGTAATATATCTGTAAACGATTCTTGATTCCTACGAGTTTTGTAAACCCTAGCAAGTTCAAGAATCGACAACCCAAATTTTTTTGCGATGCTTTCTTGATTGATATCGCTCAAAATTGGAGAGTTACGATCGTTTCTTGAAATTGCTAGAGGCTAGAATGTGAATGATATCGACGAAAAAACAAGGGTTGAATGCTGAAACCTTAGTTTCACAAGAAAGCCCTAACTCTCGTCGATCATCATCGATCTAGTATCAATTCTTCGAAGGACAAGAACACGATATCTTGAGATTACATCACGTCTATAGATCCGATCGATTCCTATGAGCCTCATTTAGATTCTTGACATTTGGTTGGAAATATCATCGAAACCCGATTCTTGATTGTTTATCATTTTCTTGATTCTTGAATAGAATAGTGACACTTGAAACAATTGATAAATCTTGAATCATACTTTCTTTTCTTTTCGATTAACTTTTCAATTCAAACAAATCGAACATTGAAACGAATCGCACAATCCCTGTGGACGATCCGGACTCGCTTACGATCTACAACTGACACCGTAATTGATTGCGGTCAAATATAATTCTTTGGTTGTGATTTCTTTATACAATTTTCTAAATACCGATACAAGATACTGTTATCGATCAAATGAAACCGTTATCGGGAAACAATTGATTCGATACTTACTTTTACCACACAACAAGAAGTTTTCTTTATAATCAAATGGCGCCGTTGCCGGGGATCATTTGATAAACACATCCAAGAAAATTCATACAATCAAATGGCGCCGTTGCCAGGGATCGCGCGCTAATTCGTTTCATATTAAAGTTGAATTGAAAGATTTATTCCATTGTTATTTTTGAGATCAAAATTCGTGCAAACCCTAAACGATTTGTTGTGGTTCATTGTAAGGAGATCTGGAGCTTGCTGGAAATTGAAAAAAAAATTTAGGATATACCAGAGAGCAGAGGGAGTCCACAGGAGATTTCCGGTGAAAATTTTTGCAGTGATCTCATTGTTAGACCGCGGAAGCGTGGCATTAACCATCAATTGCGGTGGAACCATGGCATCTTGGAGGGATCTCTGTAAAATTTTTGCTTCAGGTGATTTCTTACCTTCTCCTCTCTCCCCTTTTTAGCTCCAACTAACAAATTTCTGCAGGATTCTTTGCAAATAATCGCAGCTCGCAAATTGCAAAAGTAAATTTGTGCGTGATTTTCTTTCTTGGTTGTTTGCATTCTAAATACGGATATTAAGGGGCACGGCCAAATCCAAATTAGGTGGGGATTTCATTATCCTTCCTAGGCCCCAAAAATCGCAAAACTTGCATCCGCATTGACCCACATTAACTAAAAAATATTTAGAGATGACTCTAAGGACCGTCGCGCTCACTTAGGACAGAAGAAGGCCGTGGGTAATTCATTGCTTATCCGCGTTTTCTTGTGGTGCCTAGGCAAGTGTGTCTAAGGCTAGTGGTTTTTAATTAGGCCCACTACTTACGTAGTGGAGTACCTTCCCACTTACCTGGCACTTATCCGGCCACAGGGGGGCAAAGAGGCAGTGGAGGATTCTATCCTGCGACTTGTCTTTTGGCAGTTAGGAGCGGTCTAGAGCCGGACCTAGGTGACCACTAGATTCTAGGGTTTTTGTTGCTGCATTTGTTGTGTCGCATCATTTTTTCAAAAATCCTTCCCTTTTTCAAAAGCAAACACCGCATTCATTTACCCCTAATTATAAGTCAACGCTGCCACTTGTACTAACCCTTTTTAGTGCAAGATAGGCTGGACACGGGATTCTAGTGTCCGTTTAGTCCGCGTACCCTTTATCGACTCCGAAGTCGATATTTCTCCATTTACCTTTCCTTTACCCACTACCACACCCACTCCGATGGATCCGAATCCATCAAACTTCTTTAACCCTAATCTGTCGCCGTCCGTTGGTGCGCAGAATCCACCCCGCATCTCTCTCCAGGAGAGGTGCTACCCTATTCGAGGTCCTCTTTCGACCTGTTTATCCACACCACCAGCCAACGGGGATAACTTTGAGATTAAGCCCCAGTATATCAATCTTTTACCCAAATTCCACGGACTCGAGACTGAGGACGCTTACGTTTTCATTACCAAATTTGAAAACGTATGCGCAATGATGGGTATGTCACAACTTTCAGTGGATGCTATGCGTCTACGACTTCTTCCATTTACTTTATGCGATATAGCCGAGAAGTGGCTATATAACACTACCGCACACTCTATCACGAATTGGGAAGAATTCGTCGCTGCATTCCTTAAGAAATTTACCCAATACAAAAGACAGCTTGAATCCGTAGCAAACTGAATCAATTTTCCCTGCTCCCTACTGAACCATTTTCAAAATGCTTTGAACGTTTCAAGGATCTATTGGTTCAGTGTCCTCATTACGGCATCCCGAGATGGGAGCTTTGCCGAATCATTTATGAGGGCATTAACCCAAATACTAAACAGAGCCTTGAAAACATGTGTCAAGGTACTTTTATGACGAAGGATGATGGGGAAGCTTGGAAGTATTTAGAAGAGTTCGCTGAAAAATCACTACAGTGGGAGAGTGGAACCCAACCATTGAATAGGGGTGGCATACACCAAATAGATGTGTCCATAGGTGTTCGAGCTGAAATGGCAGCAATGCAAAAGAAGCTCGACGCTATGGAACACAAATTTGCAGCAGCTTCCCTAAACCCAGTGTCGCTCCCCAAAACTGTTTGTGGGTGCTGTTCTGATCCGTCTCATTTAACGGAAGAATGTCCATTAAACTCTGCGTTTCAAGGTCACGAGCATTCTAATGCCACATTTCAAAGACCTCGAAACGATCCATATTCTTCCACGTACAATCAGGGTTGGAGGAATCACCCGAATTTTGCTTGGAACCAAAACCAATCTCAAAACACGGTTCCAAACACGAATCAATTTCAAAGGGCTCTTCCTCCACCACAGCAACCCCTTCAACTCACTCAGCACCCCTACCAGTCACAAAACTTCCAAAATCAGGTCAACACTCCTGCACAGTCTAATCCTATGACCTGTTCTGACGAATTCTCTCAATTCACTCAAACCATGAAATCACTTTTGTCAAATTTCATAAAGGTTTCGGCTGAGGTTAGATCTTCCGTCGATGAGATAAAGAAAAACTCAGCGTCCCAAGCAGAGAGTATCAGAATGATGGAAGCTGAAATCGCACGACTTAAAGCCGAAATGAGTGCGAGAGAAAAAGGGAAACTTCCCTATCAACCCCTACAGAATCCTGGGCATTACAATGTAAATGCCGTCACAACGTTGAGATCGGGAAGAGTGCTGAACAATCATGTTGGGGAAGAAGTTGATGATACTGAAAATCATATCAACACCCCGGCTGAGATCTTTCCACACACACACACTTCTCCTTCTGATCCTTCTTCTTCTACCACACCACCGTCTCGCGAGCCTATTCTCCATTTCCCACTAGGCTCGACACCTCAGTATAGCTCTTCTAGTTCTCCACAGACGATCCCCACACCTCTTTTAGGATCTCGTCTACCCCCTCTTTCTTCTCCTATGATGGACCCGACGCTCATTGCGAAAGTACCTTACCCGAATCGGTTAAGGGGTAATAGAATGAGTCCACATATGGAGAAAATTATGGAAATGTTTAAACAGGTTAACATCAACATCCCTCTCCTAGATGCGATTCAACAAGTCCCCGCTTATGCGAAAATTCTTAAGGACTTGTGCACTAGGAAGAGGAAGACTCAAGTGCCGAAGAAGGTCTTCATGTCTAATAATATCAGCACTGCTTTTATCCCACAGCTACCAAAGAAACGTAAGGACCCAGGATGTCCTACAATATCGATTTCTATTAGGGGTAAAAACATAAATCGTGCTCTTTTAGACCTTGGCGCAAGTGTTAACCTACTCCCATATTCTGTATATGAGCAATTAGGGATTGGAGAGTTGAAACCTGCTCACTGCACTCTCCAAATGGCTGACCGTTCAATCACCAAACCAAGGGGTGAAGTAGAGGATGTGTTGATAAAGGTCGGGGAATTTGTTTTCCCTGTAGACTTCATTGTACTCGATACACAGCCTGTAGCAAACCCCCGGGGCCAAATTCCGGTAATTCTGGGTCGTCTTTTCCTAGCCACTTCCAACGCTGTTATAAACAGTAGAAATGGTTCAATGAACTTATCATTTGGAAATATGACCATTGAACTAAACATCTACAAAGTTGGAAGTCAGCCATCAGAACCCTCTGCTCATATTCTAGATGTGTGCTCTGTCCACGAGATCGCTCCCGATAGTTGTGGAGCTGAGGATCTTTGCTTTCTAGATCTCGACGACATTACCACATCTCTGCTTGATCTTACACATGATCTTAGTGAGGACACTTTTCCTACACTTGAGTCCTGCACTCCTGACTTTTCTCCACCCGAGTCTGTATCCTTCACAGGCTCTGAGCTTCTTTGTAACTCCAAAAATCATTCGATGATCCCACTTTCTATTATTTCTCCGCCCACATTAGATCTCAAAATTTTACCTTCTCATCTTAGATACGCTTATTTAGGTGAGAATGAGTCTTTACCGGTTATCATTTCCGCTTCTCTTGCATTAGAGCAAGAGAATGCACTTTTATCGGTATTAAGATCTAATAAAGAGGCGTTTGGTTGGAGCATGGCGGACATCAAAGGGATTAGTCCCTTGATAGTTGAACATCATATACATGTGATGGATGATGCCAGACCAACCCGAGAACCACAGAGGCGGTTAAATCCCGTCATGAAGGAAGCGGTGATGAAAGAGATCGTCAAATGCCTAGATAATGGTATTATATACCCCATCTCCGATAGCCAATGGGTGAGTCCTATACATGTCGTCCCTAAGAAATCCGGCATCACTATTATAACCAATGAGGCAAATGAGTTGATTCAGACACGCACCCAAACTGGGTGGCATGTATGTATTGATTATAGAAAACTCAATGCTGCCACGAGGAAAGACCACTTTCCTCTACCATTCATTGATCAAATGCTGGAACGCTTTGCAGGACGAGAGTATTATTGCTTTATGGATGGATACTCAGGCTATAATCAGGTCCCCATCGCCAAAAAGGATCAAGATAAAACCACTTTTACTTGTCCTTTTGGTACCTTTGCTTACAGTCGCATGCCCTTTGGGTTATGCAATGCTCCCGCTACCTTTCAGCGGTGTATGATGGGGATATTCTCTGATATGGTAGAGAATTTTCTGGAGATCTTTATGGATGATTTCTCGATTTTTGGATACTCTTTTTCTGATTGCCTATCGAATCTTGACGCAGTTCTTACTCGTTGCAAAGAGAAGAACTTAACTTTGAACTGGGAAAAATGCCATTTCATGGTCCAAGAAGGAATTGTACTTGGACATGTTATTTCGCAGAAAGGCATTGAGGTTGACAGAGCTAAGATAGATGTCATTCAAAACCTCCCTCATCCCAAAAGCGTCAAAGATATTCGATCTTTCCTTGGCCATGCGGGCTTTTATAGGAGATTCATTAAGGACTTTAGCAAAATTACTAGACCTTTAACTCTTCTCCTGGCCAAGGATACGACCTTCCACTTTGACTCGGACTGTGAGACAGCTTTCGACTCACTTAAACACTCACTCACTTCAGCCCCCGTTCTATCGTCTCCAAATTGGGACTACCCTTTTGAGCTGATGTGTGACGCATCCGACTTTGCAGTAGGTGCAGTCTTAGGACAACACATTGAAAAGATGCCACACGTGATCTACTATGTAAGTAAGACCCTGAACGATGCACAAATCAATTATACAACCACCGAGAAAGAGCTTTTAGCGGTTGTATTTCCATTAGAAAAATTCATGCCTTACTTAATTTGCTCTCCTATAGTTGTGTACAATGACCATTCCGCCTTAAAACATCTTTTGGCGAAGAAAGATGCAAAAGGTCGACAAATACGTTGGATCCTTCTGTTATAAGAATTTGATCTTGTTATCAAAGATAAGAAAGGATGTGAAAACGTTGTAGCCGACCATCTTTCACGCATCTCTTCTTCCCCTGTGACCCTGCCGATCAATGACTCATTCCCTGATGAACAACTCTTGAACGTATCCAATGAACCATGGTTCAGGGATATTATGAACTATCTTGTCACGGGACTTATACCGAGAGATTGGTCAAAACAGGACAAATACCGTTTTCTATCCCAAGTAAAACACTTTTACTGGGATGATCCATATTTGTTTAAATATTGTCCTGATCAGATCATTCGCCGGTGTGTCCCAAAAGAAGAGTTCAAGAGTGTTCTTTCTTTTTGTCATGATCAGGCCTGTGGGGGTCACTTCGGTCCTAAAAAGACGGCGGAAAAGGTTTTGTAATGTGGATTTTATTGGCCGACCTTATTCAAGGACGCATTTGAGTATTGCAAAACCTGTACACAGTGTCAGTACACGGGTAGAATATCCCGGAGGAATGAAATGCCTCAGCAACCCATTCTGGTTGTTGAAATATTCAATGTTTGGGGCATTGATTTTATGGGTCCTTTTCTCAACTCCTTTGGGAATTTGTACATACTGCTGGCGGTTGATTACGTCACCAAGTGGGTTGAAGCCATTCTATGTCGCACTAATGACAAAAAAGTTGTCATTAGGTTCTTAAAAGAGAATATCTTTTCGCGATTTGGACACCCACGCGCTATCATTAAGATAATGGGACACATTTCTGCAACAAATCTTTTGAGACTCTGATGCGGAAATACGCAATCAACCACCGACTTTCTACACCCTATCATCCCCAAACGAGCGGGCAGGCTGAAATTTCAAATAGACAGATCAAGCTTATCCTGGAGAAGACTGTTGCTAAGAATAGAAAAAACTGGTCGACTAAACTGACGGATGCTCTTTGGGCATTCAGGACTGCATATAAAACCGACCTAGGGATGTCTCCATATAGGATAGTGTTTGGGAAAGCATGTCACTTATCCGTCGAGATAGAGCTTAAAGCGTTGTGGGCTATTAAGGAAATAAATTTGATCTAAACCAAGCCTGTAACTTTCGGAGCCTGCAACTAAATGAGCTAAGCGAACTCCGCGATGAAGCTTATGATAACGCTGTAATTGTAAAGAATAGGACTAAGGTTTTTCACGATAAAAACATTTTTAGGAAAACATTTTCACCTGGTCAACAAGTCCTTCTTTACGATTCACGATTACACCTTCACGCGGGTAAGCTTCGATCTCGGTGAAAGGGACCTTTTGTTGTGTGGTCTGTATACCCGCACGGGGCAGTAGAAGTAGAAAATGTTAAAAACGACACATTTTTCAAAGTAAATGGACATAGACTAAAACCGTATTTCCACTGACCCCACGGAGGAGCTCTTGTTCTTACAAAAGCCAGTTTATTTGGATTAAAATTCCTCTGTCTCACTTTCATGTCCTGTATATCATTGCATCATCTTTTGGATGGAGGTGAGTGAAAAGAATTAGTTTGGGAGAAGTTCGTCACTTATATATTTTGCCCCCACTAATAATTCCCCCCAGGCTTACAGTTTTTGTATGTATAGCGATTGGCAACAGTGAGGACACTGTTGAAAACAAGTTTGGGGGAGGTTTGTGCTTATTTTTGCATCATTTGCATATCATCTGCATAAGCACAAAACATTTCTTTTAAAAATCTATAAAAATTTAAAAAATTTCAAAACCCACAAAAATTTAAAAAAATTTCAAATATAAAAATATTTTAATATTTAAACTACTTTTTTGTACATAAATAAGATAATAAAAGTTTAGATAATGAACAATTACATCCATGAGATTAGAAAAATTTAAGAAAACCAAGAAAATTAGAAGTTTTCTTATACGAACTAGTAATAAGTAGTTATGAGCCGTTGTCCCAAGGGTTAGTAAGATGAAGGATGTCACTAAGCTGAGGATAAAAATAAGTCTGAAAAATAGTTTCTATTCTGGAATGCCAAACATTTTGAATGTTGATACCCTGCTATTCGCATTTACACACGTCTTGAAACCTGGGATAGTAGAGGATACCTTGAAATGCTCTTGTCTTAAAGCCGATGTATGAAGGAAATAAAAAGAAAAAGTGAATAAAAAAATATATAAAGTGGTGAGAAAAATGGGCACTGGTTTTGTTATCACCGAGGGCAATAAAAATGTATAGCGAGGGTGCTTCTTCACCTAGTGCCCTAAGGTCAACTGGTCTGGGAGTCACTGCTATGCCTAAGGTGGTGCAAGACGAGGAAAATACACCAAGTAAGCAAGCACATGAGTAACCGGTCGGTTAGTACCTCAAGAAGTATTAACGGTCGCATGAAAGTGTGTGAGCAATCTCATCTAAATATTCATTAATTAAAAGGTACTGAGGCTGATGGGCAAGAGTATGATAGATTGAATTGCATTCTCCGGGTGTAGAGATGTCCTTTACACACATGCAGGGTTATATGATCGATGTTTTGGAAGAAAGATAGGAATGAAAAATAAGACGATATTTTATTGAGGGAGGACATGATTTCTGACATTTTTTCATGACCATTAAGATAGGGCTCATGACAACCGAAAAGCTAGCTTAGTTGGAAACCCTAATTTTCAAGGCTTTTCTTTTACAATTCTTGTCTTTAAATGTAATATTCATGATCTTTCTTTTATTATTGGATTTTGTGGGTGCAATCCGCTGAAAACCCTCAGGAGACAACACTCCTCCTACTAGGGACACCTAGAGGTTTAAAGGCTTGTTGCACGTGCTCAGTGCAATTGTGTTGCCTACGAAAGTGTGCTGGTTAGTTTTTCTCTTTCTTTATTTTCTCCTTCTCTTTTTAATAAAACAGTTCGCTCGAGACGATCGAAATTAAGTTTGGGGGAATTTGATTAGTCAAAAATATTGCATCTTTTAACCGGCAATTTCACTATCATTCGCATTCATATAGAAGTGTTTGGCATTCATATTTCACATATTAGCAAATCTGTCACAAAATATCAGATTACATGTGTTAGACCTTAAAACTGGCATTTCTAGGGAAATTGACTGCAATTTCATAGCATGGCATCATTCCTATATATCGCAACTTGTGTCTCGAAGTCCGTGCAAGAAAATCAGAAGCTTGCTCAAATCTACACCGCTAAAAGATACGCCAACACAATGATTTCAGTTCTGGTATCAATCCAAAGGGCAAAATACAAATCAATACATCAGATAAAGCCCCAAATGTTAGCCCAAGACCACACCAGAAGAACCAAGACATGAAGCCAACACATGGCCGCGGAACCGCGGCCGGAGCCGGCTTAAGCCGCGGTTCCGCGGCGGTTTGTCGATGTCACCACTTCATCTTTGCACCAAAACACTTCTCTCAGGGCCCACACTACATCAAGACATGACAAATTCCAGAATACTCCAGAGATTTCTGCCAGATCAGCAAACTAGGGTTTCTAAGCTTAATTAATCTTAGCTTAAAGCCTAAGCTAAACTTCTAACAAACTATCTTCTAGAAGCCTCAACAAACTTTTGGAGGGAATTGTAATTTCAAACCTAGACCTAGGGTTTGGGAGATCTATAAATAAGACCCTAGGCTCACTTGTAAAAGGATCCCCAATTTTAGTATCAATCTAGATCCACTCTCTTTCTTCATCTTCTTCCACAACTCTAGTGAGAAGACTTGTGTGAAACCCTAACCCTAATTCCAATCAAAAGCCAAGATCCCGAGTACCAAATCAAGCAAGAAGCCTTTCAACCTTTTATGAGCGGAGCCGATCTTCAACAGAGCAAGTGGTCCAAGCCGATCCACGACTCACGGAGAAAAGCGATGCCAGATCGACAATTTAGTTCTTCCTCTTGTAGTTCTTGAGCGACTGTAATCAAATTGTTGATATAAATAAAAGGTGATATTCTTTTATCTTGTTTTCTTTAAATTCTTGCATCATGATATCTTTTCAATTCTTGAATTCTTTCTGTCTGATGATGTGTGAATAAACTCCGCTCGTCGAGGAGTCGAGATGATCAATAGAATGATGATGTAATATATCTGAAAACGATTCTTGATTCCTACGAGTTTTGTAAACCCTAGCAAGTTTAAGAATCGACATCCCAAATTTTGTTGCGATGCTTTCTTGATTGATATCGCTCAAAATTGGGGAGTTACGATCGTTTCTTGAAATTGCTAGAGGCTAGAATGTGAATGATATCGACGAAAGAACAAGGGTTGAATGCTGAAACCTTAGTTTCACAAGAAAGCCCTAACTCTCGTCGATCATCATCGATCTAGTATCAATTCTTCGAAGGACAAGAACACGATATCTTGAAATTACATCACGTCTATAGATCCGATCGATTCCTACGAGCCTCATTTAGATTCTTGACATTTGGTTGGAAATATCATCGAAACCTGATTCTTGATTGTTTATCATTTTCTTGATTCTTGAATAGAATAGTGACTCTTGAAACAATTGATAAATCTTGAATCATGCTTTCTTTTCTTTTCGATTAACTTTTCAATTCAAACAAATCGAACATTGAAACGAATCGCACAATCCCTGTGGACGATCCGCACTCGCTTACGATCTACAACTGACACCGTAATTGATTGCGGTCAAATATAATTCTTTGGTTGTGATTTCTTTATACAATTTTCTAAATACCGATACAAGATACCGTTATCGATCAAATGAAACCGTTATCGGGAAACAATTGATTCGATACTTGCTTTTACCACACAACAAGAAGTTTTCTTTACAATCAAATGGCGCCGTTGCCGGGGATCATTTGATAAACACATCCAAGAAAATTTATAACAATCAAAACCTAACGGCTTGTCACGGAATCACCCTCTCCAAAGAGATGTCTCCCAAGACTGATTTGGAAAGGGCTCCCATGTCGATTAAACCCTACGCTTCTGCGGTAGGCTCTATAATGTATGCGATGTTATGTACCAGACCAGATGTAGCATACGTATTGAGCGTTGTAAGCCGGTATCAGGAAAACCCAGGGGAGAAGCACTGGATAGCAGTAAAGAACATTCTCAAGTACCTGAGGTGGACTAAGGAGATGTTCTTGGTGTATGGTGGAAAAGACCTCCAGATCGAGGCCTTTGCCGACTCCAGCTTCCAGAGTGACAAGGATGACTCCAAGTCCATGTCGGGTTATGTCTTTACCCTCAATGGAGGGGCAGTCTGTTGGAAGAGTTCCTAGAAGGACACCGTTGCTGACTCAACGATGGAAGCGGAGTACATAGCTGCTTGCGATGCTGCAAAAGAAGCTGTCTGGATGAAGAAGTTCCTTATAGAACTTCAGGTGGTTCCTACCAGTGTTGATCCAATACCTCTGTATTGCGACAACAACGGCGCTATAGCTTTAGCGAAGGAACCCAGGTCCCATAAGAAGTCCAGACACATCTTAAGGCGGTATCACCTGATCAGGGAGATCGTAGATCGCCGGAAGATCGAGATAATGAGAGTAGATACCGAGAATAACACTGCTGATCCATTCACAAAGGACATTCCTCAGACGCAGTTCGAGAGGCTATTCGAGATGATAGGTCTGCGATATGCAAGTACATGGCCCTAGTGCAAGTGGGAGATTGTTAGTGTTTATGCCTTAGAGGCCATTACTGTATCATACTAGTTTGTATATTACTTAATGGAAGCTTGGGATATTCACAGTTGTATTGACAGTCTTGCTAAAAATGGTAGTATGCTACTTGGTTTGTGTCTACTTTAATATGCGCATATATTTCTTTTAACGTGTTGCTTATACATATTAGTAGAGCCCTTAAGATCTTTGCTTGATTACCAGCGTTGTGATGGCAGTCACACTAGTGGGGGTTGGGTAGTCTATAAGCAACATCCTATACAGGTCCTTGGTCGTAGGATTATCGAGACAGGGCATCGATACTCCGGAGTAGACTGGTATATACGCTTCTCATCCCAGCATAGGGAGATGGTCTGTCCTACAGCCATCAGTACGTCGTACTGGAGATAGTATGCAGGTGCTCGTTAGGTTACGGGTACACCGGACAGGACTCGCCGGGAACTGCAAGTTGGTTTTATACCCATCGTCAGATAGCAGTTCCCAGGTGATATGAATACAGTTTAGTCCGTCGACTTGAAACTGCTACTTCGCCTCGGGTGTATTCCCACTGTACTTAGATTACTACCCTACCACGGCTCAAAGAAGTCGTGCAAACAGGTAGTAGTTGGGTGCAGTCCGGAAGCACTTGGAGACAGTGGCGGTTAGACAAGATTCGTCTCTCCCGGTATTGGGGGTTGATATCGTGCTGTGTATGGAGAGCCATTACGCAAAGTCCTTGGTCAGGGCAAATGAGATTTACTGGTAGGCATCCAGTAATTTCTCAAGGTATAATGGGCTTCACACCGACACAACTTATACTGCTATTAGGGGTCTGACGTTTACCGCCCCCCCAGGCCTGATATGCGATAGTCCTAGACGAACAGACCGGACTTTACGGAGATTGTCACATCAGACTCAGTTGGAGTTCGGATGGGTTTCCTCATCGTCCTTCTTATCGACATTTACCTGGGGACCGTTACGTACAGCTAGTACCGCTTGCGGCCTGTGGTTAAACCCATTGCCAGCGTAGTGTCGAGTCTTTAGAGTCCCATACAGAGAGTTTCCCTGCACCGGGAAAAAGGTGTAGATGCCGTATGGTTTTACGGCAGGGCCGCGATCACTTACGTACACTTGTGCACGTATTATGATCGGGCAGATATTACTAGCGAGCTTTGGTTTAAGCCAGATTCTAGTATTATACAGATGGATTTATTCAGTCAAAGATTATCCGTGTTTTTCAGAAATACGGATGGGAGGGGCAGTCTCGTAATTTGTCAGGAAGCTTCTAGAAGAAGATGACTCGTTTGTATTTATTTCTTTTGGGTTAAACACAAATGAGGTGGAGAGATGAGGTGTAGGTTTTCATTAAATTCTTAATGACTCATGAGGTGATTCACCATTAGGATTAAATGAAGCTTACAAGATATTTCTATATATTTATCAAGAGATATTTGTATGCTTGATATTATTCTATCATGAGGAATTATTCATTTCATTATCACAAAACCTTTCTCTCTCCTCAAGTCTTCATCTTCTTCCTCAAAACCCTAAAAGCTCGCATGAGTTGAGAATCCTAGGGTTTAAGTGACTAAGTAATTCATCTAATTACTCTACACCCTCTAGGACTTCTAGATTAGCAATCTAGAAGCCGTAGTTATCTCAGATTCGAGATAGGAGCTCGGACTATAGACTCTCGGGTGGATCGTCTTTGACTCGAGGAGGCCTTTGAGGTGCCCATGTTCCATAGAGCCTACGAGGTGTGGAGAACAGCGATGAAGACCTAAAGGACAAGTAACGTGAGGTATAACTTCGAATCAGAATAGTTAAACCTCTCGTAGTTTGCTAGTAATGGTTTAGACACGATCCGTGTGCTCAAGTCCGTGTTACAAAGCTTTGATAATTGTTTTTCATATATTCCGCCTCACCGCGAACACGTGGGGTGCATGACATGGACTTACAGAAATCGTATGTACGACTCAATCCTAGGTCAATACGATCAGTAATATATAACCTCAAAATGATAAAGCCTAAAGCATCAATAATGTCATGGGTAAACATCTATACATAAGTGTCATACCAAGTGCTCGTGTCAGTGCCTCAGGTAGCAACATATCATAAATATGAGGTATGAATGCAATATAATGAAAACAGATTACATCATGAAGGAGAAAACTGTTTTCTTAATTTAGTGAGATTTCTGTATATATAAATCGAGGTATCATCAATGAAATCAACATAAAATCAGTGTCAAGCATCGATACAAAACATATATCCCAGTATCTCAATATCTCAGGCTCCGGCAATCCGGACTGGCCTGAATCTTTGAATCTCAATATCTAGGGCTCCGGCTATCCGGACTGGCCCAAATCATCAAATCTCAATATCTAGGGCTCTAGCTATCCGGACTGGCCCATACTCTGATCGGTATCCTCCGGATATCCATCGAGTCACAATACAATCACCGGTCGGTAGTGCTCCCCTGCTAGGCTCAAGACCATCATCTACGACCATCTTGCCCTTGGGTACCGCACCGGGTCCACCATGCACCCACAGACGGTTCCTCCTCCTCCTCGAATCGGGTGTATGATATCGCTCAAAAGCCGAGAAACTCATGGTGGACATATCTCAAATCATATCATGAGAAAACCGCAACTTTCATTTTAAAATGATAATCAGTTTATAAAATCCTTGTGGTTTCTCCAAATCCAGAAATCTCATGGAAACCCGAAATCCCAATCTCAAGGGTAAATAAATAATGAATTCTATATTATTGGGCTCCGGCAATCCGGACTGGCTCATAATGTCATGGCTGTTAGTTATATATATGCCCTAGAGGCCATTGTTGTACATATGATGTATATTATAGTGAATGATAGGATATATATAGAGACGACTTTCTTGCTCGACATGATAGTATGCTATTTGGTTTCACTTTATCTTAACATGTTGACTTGTATTGGTTTATTGTCTTACTCTCACATGTTGATAAAGCCCTTAGGATATGTACTCGATTACTGGAACTGTGATGAGATCATACTAGTGGGGCCAGGGTAGTCAACGAGTACATCCTATAACTGTTCCTAGTCGAGGGTGTATCGAGACAGGGCATCGATACACCAGAGTAGACTAGCGTATACGCATCTTGACCCATATGATGGGTGATGGTTGATCCCATATGCATCGGTGTTTGACATCAAAGATGGTGTACGGGTGCTCAGTGGAGACTGGGTACACTGAACGGACTCGCCGAGAACTTCTAGATGGTATTATACCAATCGTCAGATAGCAGTTCTCCGGTGACACTGGTATAGGTTAGTCTGTAGACCCAAGATCGTCATAGAGTCTTGTGTGATTCCCACTATGCTTTTATTTCCACCATACCACATCCAAGAGGGCATGCAAAACAGTGGCTTTTGGGTACAGTCCTGAATCACATGGAGGCAATGAGCGACAGGAGGGGTTTCGTCTCTCCCGGTATAGCGAGTTGATGTTGCGCTGTGTTCGATTGGCTATAACCGGAAGTCCCTGGCCAGGGCTGATATGGAGTGCTACTGGTAAAAGTTATCAGTAGTTTCTCAACCCGTTATGAGCCTCACATCGACACGACTTATCGGTTACTGGGGTCTGAAGTTTACCACCCCTAGACTTGATATGTGACATATCAGACGAAGAGATCGGACTATATGGTAGTGTTACTGATTGGATTCACAGGAGAATGCACAGGCTTGCTTGTTGATCTTCTGATCGCTCAATACCTAGGTGGATGTTACGTTTAGCTGACCGCTTGCATCTTGTTGGTGTTTGATATGATCATCACCTACTGCCAGCGTATTGACGATTCTTTAGAGTCCTACAGGTTTCCTGGATCAGGAAAAACGGAGTAGGAGCACATATGTGATATGTGCGGGACCGAGAATAATACGATATGAGATACCGTATTCTATTCTCGCGATATGTGATATGTTCAGACTAGAATATTGCATTATTATATTCCCCATTCTTATTCTTTTTATAAAAAAACATGTGCTTTTGACGCATTTCTGCTACATGTTACAGGTTCTTGGACAGAAAACAGTGCAAACGATGTAAAAACGATGAAAATGTGGACTTTAACCAACAAACAGAGAATCTTGATCAAGCCTACATAAGGAACAATTCACAAAGCAAGATTCAAGACATCGACTCAAAGCGAACGGTTAAAAATCCATTGCAAATTGTTCACTGAAGATCTGGAACCAACCTAGAAGCCCAAATGGAAAAAGATATATATAACATAGAAGCCCAAGCCACTACAAATCGGCCCAAGAAAACTAGAAGTCCAATTCCTTCTTTTGGCCGCGGAACCGCGGCCAAACCAGGCCTCGGGCCGTGGTTCCGCGGCGGTATAGGGCAATCAAGAGATAAAAGTTTTATCAAAATGTGGCGGCGGCTTTGACTAGTCAACTTAGGGCTATTTTTGTAATTGTAGACATGCGGGTCAAATGTAACCCTAGGGTTTCCTATTCTTTATAAATAGGAACTCTAATCATTGTAACTCTTTATACCTCCCTTTAATGAATAAAATTTAGAAATCTTTTGGAGAGCATCGGTGCCTCTTTTCACTTCATGAATTCAGATCTGACAACCCTGCTTTGATGTTTGGAGAGAGCCATCTGTAAGTAATTTAATTTCTTGCCCTAGGTAGATTTAATTTCATGCCCTAGGAACTTGTTTAGGGTTTAGCTTTGAGGAAGGATTTTGAGAGATGAGATCTCTCATCCCTTTCTTACCCACCAAATATTTACAATAGGACTCCATGCATACGTGCACATACCGCGTCCTACGGCATCCTACCCCTCGAGATAACGATGACACCGTAGTGTAAAGGCCCGGTTGCGCGCGTTTTTCATGGATGTTAGGGTAAGGATCTCTAAATGAAGGACAAGAACCTAGAGGAAGGAACACCTTCCCGAATGGATCTAATCCTCTTTATTGATAATTACCATAACTCCCCATAGATCTTCATTCGGGTATAGAAAGCGTTGAGATTTAATTGCATTTCCAAACCATCCCTAAACCTAACCCTAATAAGAATAGATCTAGATAATCGTAGATAGATTAATTTAGGTTTTTAGATTTAATAATCAATCCCAACACCCTTCATAATTAACTCGTTAGCGCGATTAGGAGATTCACAAAATCCCTGTGGACCGACCCGTACTCACCGGCTAGCTTCATGCGACGCCGTTCTTGATTGCGGTAATAGATAATAAAAAAACCTAAATTAATATAAAATATTAAAAATGGCACAAATAGGCTGTAATTCTTGATTGCGATTACAAATATTTTTGATCTATCTTTTAGAAAGCGCAAGCACGTTAAATCACTAAATCAAATGGCGCCGTTGCCGGGGATGGCGTAGAATTTTCTTTTCGCGATTTCGGGTTAATCATAAAATAAAAAAATCATAAAAATCTGAAAAAAATCATAAAATATAAAAATATATATCATTTGTTATTTTTGGAAGGGATACTTTGTGGTTGAATTTTTGCAAGATATACAGAATCGGATCTGGAAAATTCCAGAAAGCGAAACAGAAAAAGGGGTATCGGAACAGAAGGGATTTTAACTAACAGAAGAGCACAAAAATTTTGGAGTCTTGAACCACCCATCCGACCGCGATTTCGCGGCCAAAGGCCACCTTAGGCCGCGGAACCTCGGCCATCTTGTCGATTCGTCGCACCAAAAAAATTCTGGGGCACTGTGCAGTTAATGTGACCGCGAAATTGCGGTGGGAGCCACGTTTTGCCGCGGAAGGGCGATGGAATAGTGACATCATCAGACCAACTTTGCTCTGTAAGATCTTCTGTTCATCCTCTGTAATTTTTGAAATATATTTTCTGAAAAAATACCTGCAGGATTTTGTGCACATTAGAAATATATTCCCTTCCAAATAACGATCTTGTGCTGGATTTTTGGGCCCCACTTGAAATAAAATAGATTGCAAGTAATATTTTGCTGTTGCATATCTTTTCTATAAAATATTTTGTTGTTGCATATCTTTTCTCTAAAATCTTTTTGCAACAAAATTTTTCCAAATAAAGAGAAAGAAAAAATCAATGAAAAATGAAAATAAAAAGGACAAATATTTTATAGAACTTGCAAAATTTTTTTAGCCCCAAATAAATCCTTGCACCACCCAACCTTCCTTCTTTCTTTTCCCCTTTCTTCTAACATGGGTACCCCACACAATAAATCATTAGCCGAACTTTGGTATCCCGAACCTAATTTTGCGTCGTACGTTAATTTGTTCGGTCAATTTAAAAACGATCCTTCCTTGCCAAAAATTTCGTTGAAAGATCAAATAGAGGCGTCTAGGAGAAATAGTTTGACTTTTCAACCCACTTTGTGTCAACCGAGTCAACCTTTACAACCTACATATGTTGATACCACTTCTTCAAGTCCTTCTGTCACTCCGAGGCCTATGTCCATTGCTGAGCATATTGCTCAATCTCGCAGTCGATCTTTCACCCCTCTCCACTCATCTAGTTTTAGGGATCCGCACGATTATTCACCTTCTTATCCATATGTTGACCCTACCCCTGTCTTACCACCCACTTCCTACCAGTCATACCGACCTTCCCACCTTCACTAGACACTGTTTCGACACAGCCATTAGGGAGTTTCACATATCCAACCAATTTTGAATCTTTTACTGAAACCCCCTCACCACCTAAGTCTAGTTTGGAAGAGTCGTTGGAAGCGTACATTGCAGCAACGAATAAAATGACTAGGAATGTGGAAGCGTCTTTAGCCGCCCTTATGCAACCTACCGAACCGGTAGCTAGTTTCCCGCTAGCTAAAAAATTTTCAATGTATGAGGCGGAAGTTGGACAGAGTGAGAATGAGAGAGGATTTTCAAATCAAACCTACCCTTACCCAATTGAAGCCCACAACTCTTGTTTTCCATCGATTGCCCTAAATAGTTTACCTGTTGAAAATAAAAATGAGTTGTGTGATTTTGTAGTGTTTGATTTGCCAGATTGTGAGGAGCCCCTTTCGAGTGAAACCGCACCTAATCCTTTCGATCTTTACACCTCCACTCTAGAACCTAAATTGATAAACATCCATGCTTTTGACGAGGTGTCTAAAGAAATTGATTTTCACTTAATTGAGGATATAGACGCCGGGAATATTTCGGATGATGAACCTGTCGATTTAATTGAAATGTTATGTTCAAATCATCATCCTGAGTTATTAAATGTTTCTCCCGAATCTCACATGCGTCTTGATTTTGATGATAATGGCATGGATGAGTTAAATATTGAGGATAGTATTGAGGAGAGTCTTAAGGATAATATTGAGGTTGAATTATTTCTGTTTGATGTGTCTGATTTTCCAATTCATCCTCCTGAACCTTTGACTGTTATATCACCCTCCCTCCTTCCCATCGTTCCGACCCCGCTTGAAGACTATGAGCCTGAAACCTTTTCCTTTGAATCTGACACAATTCTCACAGACGATAACACCTACGAGTGTTTCACTTTTTTGGACGATGTTGATGACTCACCGCCCGAGTTTAAGTCCTTTACATTTTCAGATGAGCCATCAGACTCGGTTGATTATAGTAGTTTCGAACCATTAATGGAATCTTTCAAGTTCGAAACAGTTTATTATGGTGAGAATGAGACTATCCCTAATTTACTCCCTGTCGTCTTTCCCATTGTTCCGACCGAACAAATGACCGTTACGCTTTCATCTCCTATACCAAGTTCAGCGTACCCAGGTTTTCTTGCGAATCATGAGGGATTTGACCCCATTTCCCGAAAGGTTGATAGGTTAGCGCAATCGCTTATAACATATCGGTCATCACATATTGCGCTAATTTATTCACTTGATTTACACCCTCAAGATCGCGCGACCCTTCTTTCTCATTTCCGCCCTTCTTCTCCCCCACCGAGACCATATTCTACCATTCTTCTTTCCACACGGTCTCACGTGTTTCTCATTTTCTTGCACCAACTATACCATTACCACGATAAGATTTTTGAATGGTTGGTGTTAACCTTTGGCTTGTGTAAGGCCAAGCTTAAGTTTGGGGGGAACCTTTGTATATATGTATATATATTTTTGTTTTCTTTTTCTATAAAAAAAAATTTAAAAAAAATTCAAAACATAAAAACATAAAAAAATTGTAAATAAATAAACAGGGGAGTGCCGACATTTTTACCCTCTTGATTTAGCATGACAGTGAGGACACTGTCAAGTTCAAGTTTGGGGGTATGCTCCGTACGTCTTCTTCCTTCGCATTCATTTGTACATATTTTTTTGCATTTGCATACTTATTTGAAAACCCATAAAAATTGAAAAATTTCAAAAAAATTATAAAAAAATTATTGTATTCAATTTTGGCAATATTTGATTTGAGTTTGACAAATAGGTTAACTGGCTAGGAACAACTAGATCTTAGACTTAGTGAATTAAAACCCTAAAAATAACATTCCTTAAAGTTTCACGGTAGAAAGTATATGCCTTGTAGTTTATTTAGAAATAGGCAAATTTTGGGTTCACTTCTTGGGCTAAGTCAAAATAAGGGGAAAATATTGAAGCTTTTATTAGAGTATAAGTTTGAAAAATAGTTCCTAGCTTAAGTCTAGATTCTGAAAATGTATACCCTACAACTTGCACAATCACGCACCTTGAAACTTGGAATAGTAGAAGAGACCTTGAAATGCTCTTGTCTAAAGTCCTTAGTACGAAAAAAAATAAAAGAAAAAGTGTGAATAAAGAATAAAAAAAAATGGACACTGGTTTTTGTGATTACTTAAGGCTGTAAAAAAAATAGAAAAATATTTAGCGAGGGTGCTTCATCACCTAGTGCCTTAGACCAACTGGTTTGGGAGTCACTGCTAAAAGCCTTGGGTATTACAAGACTAGGAATTATGCTTTAATGTGCAAACACATCTTGTAATCGGTTGTTGGTACCTCAAGAAGTATTAACGGTCGCATGAAGGATGTGTAAGCAAAATTCAATTAAAAGTTCACCTACTAATAAGTGCTTTGGACAACGGACGAGAGTACGATTGCTTGATTTGAATTTCCAAGTGTAGGGGTGATTTATACACACACGTAGGGGTATGTGATTGGGATTTAGATAAGAGAAAGGAATGAAAAATAGAACTTGTATCTTTAGTAGAGTTGATAGAAATTCCTAAGTAGAGATGAAACCTAGAAGGAAAACTTAAGAGATGCCGAAAGCTAAGTAGGTCTACATAACATATATGATCTTAAGTTAAATAATGAGGAAGCGTGAAGAATATGGGTGGATAATTTACAAGTAAAAGATAATAGAATTCCTTGTTAGAAAACCTAATTGGAGAACAAAAGTCAATGGCCGAGTTGATAGGATTTTGTGGGTGTAATCCGCTGAAAACCCTCAGGAGACAACACTCCTCCTACTAGGGACACCTAGAGGTTTAACGGCTTGTTGCACGAGCTCAGTGCAATCGCGTTTCCCTGCGAAAGTGTGGTTAGGATTTTAGTGAATAAAAATAAGTTTGCTCGAGGACGAGCAAAAGATAAGTTTGGGGGTATTTGTTCAGACTAGAATATTGCATTATTATATTCCCTATTCTTATTCTTTTTATAAATAAACAGGTGCTTTTGACGCATGTCTGCTACATATTACATGTTACAGGTTCTTGGACAGAAAACAGTGCAAACGATGTAAAAACGATGAAAATGTGGACTTTAACCAACAAACAGAGAATCTTGATCAAGCCTACATAAGGAACAATTCACAAAGCAAGATTCAAGACATCGACTCAAAGCGAACGGTTAAAAATCCATTGCAAATTGTTCACTGAAGATCTGGAACCAACCTAGAAGCCCAAATGGAAAAAGATATATATAACATAGAAGCCCAAGCCACTAGAAATCGGCCCAAGAAAACTAGAAGTCCAATTCCTTCTTTTGGCCGTGGAACCGCGGCCAAACCAGGCCTCGGGCCACGGTTCCGCGGCGGTATAGGGCAATCAAGAGATAAAAGTTTTATGAAAATGTGGCGGCAGCTTTGACTAGTCAACTTAGGGCTATTTTTGTAATTGTAGACATGCGGGTCAAATGTAACCCTAGGGTTTCCTATTCTTTATAAATAGGAACTCTAATCATTGTAACTCTTTATGCCTCCCTATAATGAATAAAATTTAGAAATCTTTTGGAGAGCATCGGTGCCTCTTTTCACTTCATGAATTCAGATCTGACAACCCTGCTTTAATGTTTTGAGAGAGCCATCTGTAAGTAATTTAATTTCTTGCCCTAGGTAGATTTAATTTCATGCCCTAGGAACTTGTTTAGGGTTTAGCTTTGAGGAAGGATTTTGAGAGATGAGATCTCTCATCCCTTTCTTACCCACCAAATATTTACAATAGGACTCCATGCATACACGCACATACCGCGCCCTACGGCATCCTACCCCTCGAGGTAACGATGACACCGTAGTGTAAAGGACCGGTTGCGCGTGTTTTCCATGGAGGTTAGGGTAAGGATCTCTAAAGGAAGGATAAGAACCTAGAGGAAGGAACACCTTCCCGAACGGATCTAATCCTCTTTATTGATAATTACCATAACTCCTCATAGATCTTCATTCGGGTATTGAAAGCGGTGAGATTTAATTATATTTCCAAACCATCCCTAAACCTTGCCCTAGCAAGAGTAGATCTAGATAATTGCCCTAGGTTAATTAGGTTTTTAGATTTAATAATTAATCCGAACACCCTTCGGAATTAACTCGTTAGAGCGAATCGGAAATTCACAACATCCCTGTGGACCGACCCGCACTCACCGGCTAGCTGCAAAGCGACGCCATTCTTGATTGCGGTAATAGATAATTGTTTTTGACACACAATCATGATATCGGCCGGGTATATGTGATATAGCCGGGTCATCGGATCAAGTGTAGATTCGATGAATTGGTACAAGTTATATTAGTCGGTTATATGTATTATAGCCGGGTTATCGGATCAAGTGTTGATTCGATAATTTAATATATAATTTTATATGTGATATATTATATTATGTTAACTAATATAAGCCCGCTTTATTAATTCATTTTCTCACGGGATAATACATTGATATATATGCGATATATGTTAATTGTATTATTTTCTTTTGTTACAAAATATATTGTATATATGATATATAATATTGTAACATGTGTAAGTCCATGTCACGCACCCCACGAACTTGCGGGGAGGCGGAATATATGAAAAACGATTATCAAAGCTTCGTAACACGGATTTGAGCGCATGAATCGTGTCTAAAGCGTTACTAGCTAACTACGAGAGGTTTAACTACTCGGATTCGAAGTTATACCTCACGTTACTTGTCCTTCGGGTCTTCATCACTGTCCTCCACTCCTCGTAGGCTCCTTGGAACATCGGCACCCCAACGGCCTCCTCGAGTCAAAGAAGATCCACCCGAGAGCTCCTACTCCAAGCTTGATCTCTAACTTGAGATAACTAGGTTGCTCAAAGTGCTAATCTAAGCTATCTAGGGGATATAGAGTGAGTTTATGGATTAATTAGTCTATCTAATTCTTGATCTCAACACATGAGAGGGGAGGATTAGGGTTTCAAGAATGAGAGAGCTTGAGGAGAGAGAAGGTGATGATAAGAATGATATTGAATAATGAGCTCATTTGAATATAACAACCATAACAATTTATCAAATAAATAATTTAAATGATTAATCATCATGGTTGATGCATTCACCTTGTGTGATTCATCATATGACTCATTAGCTAATTAATGCATCATTTAATTCCATGGATGAATCACACAAATGAGTCATTAAGCAATAAATGCTTATGCCACCTTAACCCCCAAGTCACCATACTTCTAGAAGCTTCCCGACAAATTACGAGAACGCCCCTCCTATCTGTGAAATCACGGAAAAACTTTAGACTGTATAAATCCAATAACCTGATACTAGAATCTGGCTTAAACCAAAGCCGACTAGTAAAAACTGTCCGAACGTCGTACGCGTGTAAACACACGTATGCGTTCGAACCCTTGTCATAAAACCATACGACCTCTATATCGTTTCACCTGGAGCAGGGAAACCCTCTGTGTGGGACTCTAAAGACTCGACACTACGTTGGTAGTGGGTTTAACCACAGACCGCAAGCGACACTAGCTGTACGTAATGGTCCCCAGGTAGATGTCGATAAGAAGGCCGATGAGGAAACCCATCCGAACTCCTACTGAGCCTGATGTGACAATCTCCGTACAGTCCAGTCTGTTCGTCTAAGACTATCGCATATCGAGCCTAGGGGTGGCAAGCGTCAGTCCCCTAATAGCGGTATAAGTCATGTCAGAGCGTAGCCCATTACACCCTGAGAAACTACTGGAACCTACCAGTAAATCTCGCTTGCCCTGGACAGGGACTTTGCGTAATGTCTCTCTGACACAGCGCGATATCAACTCCCAATACCGGGAGAGACGAATCCTGTCTAACCGCCACTGCCTCCAAGTACTCGGGACTGCACCCAACTGCTACCTGTTTGCACGACTCCTTTGAGCCGTGGTAGGGTAGCAATCTAAGAACAGTGGGACACACTTGAGGCGAAGTAGCAGTGTCAAGTCTGTGGACTATGCTGTACTCATGTCACCTGGGAACTGTTAACTGACGACGGGTATAATACCAACCAACAGTTCCTCTGCGAGTCCTGTCCGGTGTACCCGTAACCTAACAAGCACCTGTATACTATCTCCAGTATGACGTACTGATAGCTGTGGGACAGACTATCTCCCCAACTGGGATGAGAAGTGCACACACTAGTCTACTCCGGAATATCGATGCCCTGTCTCGATAATCCAACGACCAGGGACCTGTATAGGATGTTGCTTATAGACTACCCAGCCCCCACTAGTGCGACTGCCATCACAACGCTGGTAATCAAGCAAAGATCCTAAGGGCTCTACTAATATGTATAAGTGATACGTTACAAGAAACATATGCACATATTAAAGTAGACAAAACCAAGTAGCATACTACTATGTTTAGCAAGACTGTCAATACAAGTGTGAATATCCCAAGCTTCCATTAAGTAATATACAATCTAGTATGATACAATAATGGCCCCTAGGGCATATACACTAACAACATGTTAGGGTTACAAATTAAACATTGGTTTAGGGTTTAAACTTGGTTAGGGTTTGGATTAGGGTTAGCTTTTGCATGAAGCTTCCATGAAGCTTCATGAAGCTTTGACTTTGTCTTTAGCTTGATATTTTGTGAAGATATTTTGTTAACCCAATCCAAACCATTAACTCTAGTTTATTCTCTACAAGGGTTAACTCCTTCATACTTAACCCATGGTTGTATTTGTAATCACAACAAGAATTCATTATTCATCACAAAAGGATTAGCATCTTCTTCTTCTTCATACTCTTGAAAGAAAACCTTCACTAGCTTTTCATTTGTGATTAAGTGTGAGAATTTGAAAACAAAAGAGGGCAAAATTCCTACTTCATCATCCTCATCTATTCTAGCCACTTAGATTAGGGTGTTCACTTCTCTAATAAGTTATTTAGTGAAGTGTTAGCTTGGGTTTGAGATTCTTCAAGGTAGATCATCTTAGATCATGAAGAATACAAGCAAGGTGTCTCATTTACCTCATGGAGCCACTCGAGAGTCGGAGTTCATGTTGATCGCAGCGAAGGGACCTCAACACGGAGCTTATGAAGTGAAGGAACGGACTACAAAGGTTGTAATCCTTATCTCTTTTCTTATTTGTATGTGATACAAACTTGTTACCCTAGTAATTCTAGCAAGATTCATGGTTAGTTAGCTTTGCACCTCTCTATTTTTAAATTGGCATGAGTGATGCTTCCAAACCCTAGACTAGGTGCAAGGGTAAGCAAACAGTGGTATCAGAGCCAAACTAGAATTCTAGATACGGTGTTATAACAATTACGAAAACGAAATCCACTCCGAAAAACAGTATTTTGAAACCTTCATTTTGCTCTCTGGAAATTTTGTAAAAAGTCCCCTAAAATTTTTTCAAACGACTGCAGAATGTAGTATGGACAAATATAAGCACATGGATAAAATACAGGGGAGGGGGCTCGGATTTTGGCCGAGCCCCTAGCCTATTATTCCGGCCAGGCCGGCCTTGGGAGCTCCTCTGCCCCCCGTATTCCATCTGTGGTCTTATGTGTTCAATTTGGGTTTCCTAGTATTGTTTATTTAGCCCAATTTTCATGTGATGATCTGTTTGACCTGGAGCTAATTCGTAGTGCTTCGTAGTCATATAACTTAACACTGTATTGGTAACCTTGACTATTTTTAGCAGTTTGATCGAACTTCGCACACCACATTTTGTACCCCGCTGAAATTTCCAAGTTGTAATTTTCCGAAGTTGATTGTACTCGTAAAGTCGTGCAAGTACCCCTATAGACCCCCTAGAAGACTATAATAACCTTAACTCGATTCTGTACCCACAGAACTCCGATCGAACCTTCGGAGCACATTTTTTGTTGTTTCCACTGCTTAAAGTGATTGTGACGACGTGGTGTCATAGGTGAGGCGTTGGTTAACTCCTTCTACGGCCGGACCATGGACACTGTTGCACGGTTTGTGAGTGTTTCGACTTTGCTCAAGTGTTGAGCTCACGAGACGAATTTGTGAGTGTATGTTGATTCGATCGAAACGTTAAACATCGTCATGATATTCTGTGATTGTGATACAATATGTGGAATTCATATAGTTAGACATGAAATCCGTAATATGTGATATTTCGGGTTTACGATGTCTAAGTCGATTGTGGATTCCAAATGTTGTAGTTTTACACTTTCTTTTCTGTGACCGTAAGCATAGTATGTGGGGTATTGCTGGTTTCGTTGCTATACATCAACGACAATCGGGATACGCATACTTTCTTACGTTGATGATATGAGATATTATGTATTGCTGTGATATGTTATATTGGATCGTCGTGTTATTGAATAGCCGGGGGTTTTATATGAGATGAGGGTTTTTATTTTCATTCATGTAAAATTCTTTGTATGTAATATTCTTTTATTGGGGCATTTCTGGGTTGAAGTTGATGTTACCATTGTATATTATTTACTTTTCCGCATTAGGATAGACCCAAGGCGGGGAGCACAAGTAACTGGGTTCTAGGGTCCAGTGGGAGGCCATCTCGAGGAGTCGAGACTGGGTCTCCTAACCCTAGAATTGGCAGTGTTACTTGCCGCTCTCGTAGGTGTCTAGGGATGTGGGTTTGGCTATTCATCACGACCGTGGAATCCGTGTTTTATACAGGCTCGCAATAAAACATGGACCTCCTAGTATATCCAATATTTCATATGTTTCTTCTGCTGCTGATATATTGTGATGTGATTATTTTATATGCGTGAGATGAATGCTATATTATTGTATATATGATATATAATAAACGTTGCTTATGTTTTGCACCCGCGCTAGTCCCGTCCCGATATGCCGTTAGTTAAGTTACCTAATGGTGCATAACGGAACATTGTGGCGAATGCGGATGGCATAAGCGTACGTTGTATTTTCGTTTCTTCTGTGATCCTTAGGAAGCATAAATGATGGGATTTATTAATGAGATTAATAAAAGAAAAGAAACATACAAGATGTTGTAAAATCAAATTTTCAAAAAGAGTAGCTATAGTTTTTGCTTTGCACCGTGGTATATGCGATATACCCTGTGTTAGATATGTATGCCCTAGAGGTCATTATTGTATAGTACTAGTTTCTATAATACATTTTGGAGGCTTGGGATATATATATTGTAGGGTTCCTAGGCACTCTTGTGAAGGTTCATAAGGCATCAAACATGCCCGGATAAAAATTTAGACGTGCCGAACAACCCAAAGCCGGGATCTTTGCTAGATTATTAGGGTTAAACATGCAAGATGATAACTTTTATCTAAGTGTGAGGGATTACAACCTTTGTAGTCCGCTCCTTCGCTTCACAAGCTCTGAGTAGAAGTCCCTTTGCCGCGATCCACGATCTCCCGGACTCATGAGAGGCTCCACGACTCGAACGATCCATGCTAGCTCGAAGTATTCTAAATCTCCGATGGTCTACCTCGAAGTTGCAAAGACTCAAGCTATCTCACTCTAATGAGATGAACACACTAATCTCATGGGCTAGATGAGAAGAGGATGAGAGAGTAGTATTTTTGCTTTCTTTTTAAATCATTTTCTCTTATTTATTCATCACATAAGGTAAATCTAGTAAGCTTTCTTCAAAAGAGAAGAAGAAGATGATAATGGAAAAAATGAATAATAAGATTAATCCTTTTGTGATGAATAGAATGAAAGCTATATGATTGATTATAAACCATGGTCAAGGATGAGTGGCTAGGATTTAGTAGAGAATAAACTAGAGTTAGGGTTTGGTTGGGTTAAGAATGTGTCATCCAAAAATATCTTAAGAATGACAAAAGAAAAAGCTTCTAGAAGGTGCAAGAAGCATCTAACCCTAATCAAACCCTAACCTCAAATAATCATCCTTAAACATGTTTAACAATTAATCATATCATGTCACAATAATATATATCACATATATATTATATATTTGCAACAAAAGAAAATAATACAATTAATATATATCGCATATATATCAATGTGTCATCCAATGAGAAAATGAAATAATAAAGCGAGCCAATATTAGATAATGTAATACAATATATCATATATATATTATTATACATTAAATCATCGAATCAACACTTGATCCGACGATCCGGCTATATCGAATATTACCGACTAATATATCATGTACCGATTCATCGAATCAACACTTGATCCGATGACCCGGTTCATAACAAAATATCGCGAGAATATAATACGGTATCCCATATCGCATTATTCTCGATCCTGCACATATCACATATGTGCCTCTACTCCGTTTCGCCTGAGCCAAGAAACCTCTGTGTAGGACTCTAAAGAATCGTCAATACGCCGGTAGCAGGTGATGATCATATCAAACACCCACAAGCTGCAAGCGGTCAGCTAAACGTAACAGCCACCCAGGTATTGAGCGATCAGAAGATCAACAAGCTAGCCTGTGCGTTCTCCTGTGAATCCAATCAGTAACACTCCCGTACAGTCCGGTCTGTTCGTCTGATATGTCGCATATCAAGTCTAGGGGTGGTATACGTCAGACCCCAGTAACCGATAAGTCGTGTCGATATGTGGCTCATAACGGGTCGAGAAACTACTAGTAACACTTACCAGTAAATCTCTATATCAGCCCTGGCTAGGGACTTCCAGTTATAGCCAATCGAACACAGCACAACATCAACTCCCTATACCGGGAGAGACGAATCCCATCCTATCGCTCATTGCCTCCATGTGATTCGGGACTGTACCCAAAAGCCACCGTTTTGCACGCCCTCTTGGACGTGGTAAGGTGGAAATCAAAGCACAGTGGGAATCACACAAGACACTATGACGATCTCGGGTCTACAGACTACCTTGTACCAGTGTCACCGGAGAACTGCCATCTGACGTGTGGTATATCACCATCTGGGAGTTCTCGGAGAGTCCGTCCAGTGTACCCAGTCTCCACTGAGCACCCGTACACCATCTCTAATGTCAAACACCGATGGATATGGGATCATCCATCGCCCATCATATGGGTCAAGATGCGTATATGCTAGTCTACTCTGGTGTATCGATGCCCTGTCTCGATATACCCTCGACTAGGAACAGTTATAAGATGTACTCATCGACTACCAAGGCCCCACTAGTATGATCTCATCATAGTCCCAGTAGTCGAGTACAGATCCTAAGGGCTTTATCAACATGTGAGAGAAAAACAGTAAACCAATACAAGTCAACATGTTAAGATAAAGTGAAACCAAATAGCATACTATCATGACGAGCAAGAAAGTCCTCTCTATATACATCTAAGCATCCATCATAATATACATCATATGTACAACAATGGCCTCTAGGGCATATACATAACTAACATATATATGGTTTTACGACAGTCTTGCTCGATATAGTAGTATGCTACTTGGTTTGTTTCTATCTTAATATGTGTATATGTTTCTTTTAACATATCGCTAAAAACATATTGGTAGAGCCCTTAGGATTTTTGCTTGACTACCAGCGTTGTGATGGCAATCACACTAGTAGGGGCTGGGTGGTCTATAAGCACATCCTTATTTTGGTCCCTGGTCGTAGGATTATCGAGACAGGGCATCGATACTCCAGAGTAGACTGGTGCATACGATTCTGTTCCCAGCAGGGGGGATGGTCTGTCCCACAGCCATCAGTACGTCGTACTGGAGATAGTATGCAGGTGCTCGTTGGGTTACGAGTACACTGGACAGGACTCGTCAGGAACTGTTGGTTGGTATTATACCTATCGTCAGTTAACAGTTCCCATGTGATATGAGTACAGCTTAGTCCGCTGACTTGACACTGTCACTTCGCCTCGAGTGTGTTCCCACTGTTCTTAGATTACTACCCTACCACGGCTTTACTGAGTCATGCAAACAGGTAGTAGTTGGGTGCAGTCCCGAAGCACTTGGAGGCAGTGACAATTAGACAGGATTCGTCTCTCCCGGTATTGGGAGTTGATATCGCGCTGTGTCTAGGAGAGCCATTACACATTGTCGTCCCTGGCCAGGGCAAGCAAGAATTGCTGGTAGGTTTTCCAGTAGATTCTCAGGGTGTTTTGGGCTACACTCCGACACGACTTGTACCGCTATTAGGGGACTGATGTTTACCGCCCCCCTAGGCCCGCCATGCGATATTCTCATACGAACAGACCGGACTGTACGGAGATTGTCACATTCTGGCTCAGTAGGAGTTCGATGGGTTCACCTCATCAGTCTTCTTATCGGCATCTACCTGGGGACCGTTACGTACAGCTAGTACCGCTTGCGGCCTATGGTTAAACCCACTGCCAGCGTAGTGTCGAGCCTTTAGAGTCCCACACAGAGGGTTACTCGCCTTTGGGCAAAACAGAGTAGAGGTTGCATGGTTTTGCGACGGGGTTCGTTCACATCCGCGCACTTGTGCACGTTTGGTGTCCGGACAGTAGTTACTAGCGGGCTTTGGTTTAAGCCAGATCCTAGTAATTGTTTTAGGATTGGTTTTGTCTCAGTGTATTCGTGTTCCTTGGAGCACGGATACGGGTGTGTATGCACAGTTGACAGAGGCAGAGGCAGAGGATTCTCATTAGGGTTGTTGACCATTTGGCTTTGGTTGACTTGTTGACCGTTGACTTTTCTCTTAACCCTAATGAGAATATGATATATGATTAATAATATTAATTAAGTATTATTGTGCCATGGTTGAGTTGAAAGTTTGACTTTTGTTGACTTGTTGACTTTGTTGACCGGTTGACCATTTTGGACTTGTTGACCATCATCATTTCATGGCTATCATTTCATGGGTATGACTTTTGCTTGCTTGCTGTTTACAAAATGCAATAATTGCATGAAATGATAATGGTCATTGAAACTAACCATCACCATACACTTAATTATTATTATTATTATCATTATTCTCACTTTTGTGAGAAGGGTTGGATTTTGAGAGCTCATTCTATCATTCTCTTTCTCTCTCCTAGAAAGAAAGCTCTCCCTCTTCCTCTTCCTCTCTCAAGGTTTAAGTGTTCCATGAGTTGGAAATCATGAACCTTTGAAATAAAACCATCACTTTTCTCTACTCAATCTAAGGTATTAGGTTTGGCAAACCAAACACCTTAGTCATCTCTAGGTTGAGATAGGAGCTCAATTTCGAGACCCTCGAGTGGATCCATCTATGGCAAAAAGGAGACGACAAGGAGGATCCGTTCAAGCAACTACAAGGAGCAAGCAAGAGGAAGAACCACAACAAGAAGAGAAGGAGTTCAAGACCAAGGTATAACCATTCTACATAGTAGTTAGAACTTGTAGAATATTTGTTAGTTTTTGTTTAACAATGATCCTTCATGAAACGGTCCATGTTACCTAGCTAGGGAAAATTTTCGTTTTACCTATTCCACCTCCCCGAAAGAACCGGGGTGGGTAACGTGGACCTAACACCCTGCACCTTATTCGATGAGGAAAGAACCGAGATCCCTTCACCGGGAGCGACCTCTTTAGCAAAACTGGCAGATGCTTCAAACTCACGGTTTAGTTTTTGATTGCTTCTATAGTTCTTACTTTGCACAGCGGTATTTTTGAAATATCCTGCACCTTATTCGATAAGGAAAGAGCCGAGATCCCTTCACCGGGAGTGACCTCTTTAGCGAAACTAGAAAAGCCTAAAAAACACTCCTTTTCAAAATCACTTGTTTCTACAACGATATCAAGTTCATTACGATCATAGTTTTCTGAAAAACCTGCGTAGCCCTCCTTCATTTCAGATAAGTATTATTTAGTATTCGTGCTACGGTAGTTTGGCCTCCTTCAAGGCGTAGTGTATGGTAGCTGATTAGTACTTATCTGTAGCATTAGATGCGATTGGATTAGGGTATTCGTATGGCGTAGTTTGGCCTCCATCAAGGGTCATGTGGGTGGGTCTAATTCAATCAGGAAATGAACGGGTTGAACTTGACTACCGTCCTATGGGTAGTTTGGCCTCCGTCAAGGTCATAAGTGTTGGATATGTATGCCCTAGAGGCCATTATTGTATAGTACTAGTTTGTATAATACATTTTGGAGGCTTGGGGACAGTCTTGCTCGATATAGTAGTATGCTACTTGGTTTGTTTCTATCGTAATATGTGTATATGTTTCTTTTAACATATCGCTAATACATGTTGATGGAGCCCTTAGGATGTTTGCTTGACTACCGGCGTTGTGATAGCGATCACACTAGTGGGGGTTGGGTAGTCTATAAGCACATCCTTATTTTGGTCCCTAGTCATAGGATTATCGAGACAGGGCATCGAAAGTCCAGAGTTGACTGGTGCATACGCTTCTCATCCCAGCAGGGGAGATGGTCTGTCCCACAGCCATCAGTACGTCGTACTGGAGATAGTATGCAGGTGCTCGTTAGGTTACGAGTACACTGGACAGGACTCGTCGGGAACTGTTGGTTGGTATTATACCTATCGTCAGTTAACAGTTCCCAGGTGACATGAATACAGTTTAGTCCACTGACTTGACACTGTCACTTTGCCTCGAGTGTGTTCCCACAGTTCTTAGATTACTACCCTACCACGGCTCTACTGAGTCGTGCAAACAGGTAGTAGTTGGGTGCAGTCCCGAAGCACTTGGAGGCAGTGACGGTTAGACAGGATTCGTCTCTCCCAGTATTGGGAGTTGATATCGTGCTGTGTCTAGGAGAGCCATTACACATTGTCGTCCCTGGCAAGGGCAAGCGAGAATTGCTGGTAGGTTTTCCAGTAGATTCTCAGGGTGTTTTGGGCTACACTCCGACACGACTTGTACCGCTATTAGGGGACTGATGTTTACCGCCCCCCTAGGCCCGCCATGCGATACTCTTAGACGAACAGACTGGACTGTACGGAGATTGTCATATTCAGGCTCAGTAGGTTCGGATGGGTTCACCTCATCAGTCTTCTTGTCGGCATCTACCTGGGGACCGTTACGTACAGCTAGTACCGCTTGCGGCCTGTGGTTCAACCTACTGCCAGCGTAGTGTCGAGCCTTTAGAGTCCCACACAGAGGGTTACTCGCCTTTGGGCAAAACAGAGTAGAGGTCGCATGGTTTTGCGACGGGATTCGTTCATATCCGCGCACTTGTGCATGTTTGGTGTCCGGACAGTTAGTACTAGCGGGCTTTGGTTTAAGACAGATCCTAGTATTTGTTTTGGGATTGGTTTTGTCTCAGAGTATTCGTGTTCCTCGGAACACGAATGCGGATGTGTATGCACAGTTGACAGAGGCGGAGGCGGAGGGTTCTCATTATGGTTGTTGACTATTTGGCTTTGGTTGACTAGTTGATCGTTGACTTTTTCTAAACCCTAATGAGAATGAGAAATATGATTAATAATATTAATTAAGGATTATTGTGCTATGGTTGAGTTGAACATTTGACTTTTGTTGACTTGTTGACTTTGTTGACCAGTTGACCATTGTGGACTTGTTGACCATTATCATTTCATTTCTATGACTTTTGTTTACTTGTTGTTCTTTACAAAATGCATTAAATGCATGAAATGATAATGGTCATTGAAACTAACCATCACAATTCTTAATTATTATTATTATCATCGTTATTCTTTCTTTTGTGAGCATGGTTGTAAAAAGTCAAGCTCATTGTATCATATTCTTTCTCTCTCTTAGAAAGAAAGCTCTCCCTCTTCCTCTCTCAAAGTTCAAGTGTTCCATGAATTGGAAATCATGAACCTTTGAGACAAAACCACCATAACTCTTCTTTACTCATTCTAAGGTTCTAGGTTTAGCAAACCAAGCACCTTAGTTATCTCTAGGTTGAGATAGGAGCTCAAGTTCGAGGCCCTCGGGTGGATCCATCTACGGCAAAGAGGAGACGACGAGGAGGAGCCATTCAAGCCACTATAAGGAGCAAGCAAGGAGTAGAACCACCAAAAGAAGAGAAGGAGTTCAAGACCTAGGTATAACCATTCTACATAGTAGGTAGAACTTGTAGTTTATATGTTGGTTTTTGTTTAGCAAAAATCCTTCATGGATGGTCCATGTTACCTAGTGAGAAAATTTTGATTTTTACCTATTCCGCCTCCCCGAAAGAACCGGGGTGGGTAACGTGGACCTAACAGTGGTATCAGAGCCTAGCAAAGCAATAACTAACTGTTAGCAAAGTGTTTAGGACTTCGATCCGGAAAAAAATCCCGAAAACACACCAAAAAATTGTATTTTCTGTCGATTTTCAAAACAGGCCTAAAAATATTTTGTATGACATGAAAAATACAAGTAGGGTTTTCTAGGAAAAGTCAAGAAATTTGAGCCCACGACTCGGCCAACTCGCCGCGGAAGCGCGGCGGAAACATGCTTTCCGCCGCGGATCCGCGGCCGAGTTGACTCGGCCGCGACTCCGATTTCTTGCAGAATGTTTTGTTTGGTATTTTAGGATTTTTAAGATGTTTTGTTTCTACCCAGATTATCCAAAGAAAAATGTTATTTTTTGGGGTAGTTACAAATTTGTATTTTGATCGGAGTTCTACAAACTTTGGCTAAATGGTTATATCTGTAATGCTATATGCACTGAACGTCGGCTAATCGCTATACGTCGATTAGTGGGGGTTATGCATATCTGTGATCTGTAATGTTGTTGGATTGTGTATATGAACTTGTTGAATTGTCGCGGATGAATAGCCGGGGTTTTGTGAGATGAGGGTTTCTTTATCTTTCATTTGATGTAAAAATGTAAATTGATGTAATATTATTTATATGGTCGCACATCCGGGATGAGGTTGTAGCCGCCATTGTATATTATTTCTTTTACTGTTTTTTCTCCTAGGATAGACCCAAGGTGGGGTGCACAAACTACCGGGTACGTTGAAGTGCTGAGTGTCCTACTCACGTTGTTGAGGGAGGCAGCTTCACTTCGGGTATTTTGCGGGTAGTTTGCCGCACCCGTAGGGGTCTAGGATGGGGTTTGGCTATTCATCGCGACCGTGTAATCCGTCTTTCGTTGCAGGCTCGAACGAAACGCGGATTTCTAGCATATCCAATGTGTTCATCTGTGATCTGAAATGGCTATCATTGCATCTGACGAATGTATATATCTATATATGATATCTATTTAGGCGTTGCTTATGTTTTGCATCCGCGCTAGTCCAGCCCCCGCTCTGTCGTTAGTTAAGTAACCTAACGGGTAATGACGGGGCCCCGTGGCGAATGCGGATGGCATAAGCGTACGTCATATTTCGTTGTTTTCTGCAATGGTAGGATTAACTGATGGGATGCATTAAATTAATGCAAGAAAACAAACCTAAAAGACGTTGTTGGAACAATTTTCAAAAAGCTGTTATTGCAAGGACGTTCTCTTTTGTTTTGCATAGAGGTATTCGGTTATGAATGCCCAGCACCTCATTCGACGAGGCAAGGGCCGAGATCCCTTCATCGGGAGTGACCCCTTGGACAAAATTTTGCGTCAGGGTAATAACTTCATGATAGTCGATTATTCTTGCTTTACATCGAGGTATTCAGTTTGGAATATCCTGCACCTCATTCGACGAGGAAAGAGCCAAGATCCCTTCACAGGGAGTGACCTCTTTAGCAAAAGTTATCGTCACTATAATTTTAAAAAGGTTATCAGGTTCCTTTAACGATATCAAGTTCATTACGTTAACAAGTTTTTCGCCAAAAACCCAGCCGTAGCCCTCCGTTGTTTCTTATAAGTTATACTTAGTATTCGTGCTGCGTTTGTTGACTGTGTCAAGGCGCAGTGAACGGTAGCTGAGTATTGCTTATCTGCTGGATACAATGTGATTGGTTAGGACAGTCGTGTAACCTTGTTGACTGTGTCAAGGGTTATGCGGGTGGGTTTAATGCAATCAAGATAATGACAGGTTGAACTTGATTAGGACTCTTTGATTTATTGACTGTGTCAAGGTCACTTGGGTCCTAGGGGCAAAAATCCACATCGGAAGTTTCTAAAGAAACTGAAACTTGCAGATTTAGCATAACTTCTAGAGTGTAGTGACTAGAGTGGATTCCATCTAGGTCATCGCACAATGATAGTTGGATCCCGATCGCACTGATGAGTTGGATTACTCTCGGGAGATTATTTCACTTAACAATCAATGCTATAAACCAAGTAGGTGTCTAGAACGGTGTTAGCGGAGCTACGCCTCCAGGGAAAAGAGGTTATTTAATTAAGGAACTTCGCGAAAGCGTTGGAAAACCTCCCTCAAAGTACCAACACTAGCCTGGCTAAAAGGTTAAGCAAGTATTGTGACGTGCAATTAATCCTGACTAGTTCTTCTTTTAGGGTTTGAAGAAGAATTTGAGGAAACAGTGGGAGCCATCCTGATTAGATAAATCAATAAACCAATCTAATCTTGCAAGAGCGCACGCTGAGTGTTTCTTTTCTCTCTCTCCAGGTAGCAACTATTTCACGCCCTAATCAAGATAATAAAATGTATCGCTCGACCGATCCGAATTCTTATTCGGAGCTGGAGAACGTTGGTTCGGCTCTAACTTATGACAACAGTCATAAGTATGAGCAAGGGAAAGAGGATTGTATGGATTCCAAGGATACCCAGTTGAAGAAGAAGCATAGTTTTGCATAGTTTTGCATCTACTTCAGGGGTTCTTGTAATTGAGAACTGCTTTACGGTCAGCCCTACCTCCTGGGTACTTGATACCGGATCAGGATCTCATATCTGTAATTTATTGCAGGGACTGAGAAAAAGTAGGAGAGTTGTACCTGGTGATATGTCGCTCAGGGTAGCGAATGGATCATAAGTTAATGCTGCAGCCGTCGGTGAATATCACCTTGTGTTGCCAAATGTCAATACTATGATTTTGAACGATTGCTACTATGTACCTTCCATGGTTTGCAACATCATATAGGTTTCTTTACTCAATAAAGATGGATAAAACTTTGTTCTTGATAGAAATATCATGAACATCTACCTTCATAAGGTACTGGTTGCAGAAGGTACACTGTGTAATGTGTTGGATATATGTATGCCCTAGAGGCCATTATATGATAGTGGATGTATTTATACATGTATATATATATATATTCAGTGTACATTCTTGCTCGACATGATAGTATGCTATCTGGTTCTTCTTTATCTGACATGTTGATTTGATCATGCTTTCATTCTTTCACACATGTTGATAAAGCCCTGAGGATATAGGCTTGACTACTGTGATTATGATATAGATCATACTAGTAGGACATCTGTTGTTTATAAGCATATCCTGGAATGTCCCTAGTCGTAGGTGTATCGAGACGGGGCATCGATATTCCAGAGTAGACTAGCGTATACGATACTAGACCCATACGATGGGCAATGGATGTTCCCACATTCATCGATGTTTGAGATCGAGATTGTATACGGGTGCTCAGTGGTGACTGGGTACACTGGACGGACTCACCGAGAACTCCTATATGGAATTGTATCTATCGTCGGATAGCAGTTCTTAGATGACACTGGTGCAGGTTAGTCTGTAGACCCGAGATCATCAAGGAGTCTTGTGTGTTCTCCCACTGTACTTTGATTACCACCCTACCATGGCTCTACTGAGTCGTGCAAACAGGTGGCCGTTAGGTACAGTCCCGAGACACACGAAGGCGATGAGCGATAGGAGGGGTTTCGTCTCTCCCGGTATTGGGAGTTGATGCTGTGCTGTGCTCGATTGGCTATATCAGTAAGTCCCTAGCCAGGGCTGTTGAGATTTACTGATAAGTGTTATCAGTAGTTTCTCGATCTGTTATAAACCATTCACCAGCACGACTTATTTAGTTATTAGGGTCGACGTTACCATCCCTAGACTCGATATGCAGCATATCTGACGAAAAGACCGGACTGTACGGTAGTGTTGCCGGTTGGCTCGATGGGAGTTGTGACAGGTTCGCTTGTTTTCTTCTGATCGCTCAATACCCGGGTGGTCGTTACGTTTAGCTGACCGCTTACGGCTTGTAGGTATTTGATATGATCATTACCTACTGCCGGCGTATTGACGAGTCTTAGAGTCCCACAATGAAGTTTCCTGGCTCAGACGAAAAGATGTGTGCATATGAGATATGCGCGGGGACCCGATTAAATACGGATATATGATACCATATATTAATCGGGCATTATCTATTGGTCGGGTCGTATGTGATATGACCGGTTTGCAAAATCAAGTGTTGATTTAACAAATGACTTTTAGATTAATTCTTTAATCAAACTCTTTTTCTATTTATGTATGCATGCATGTATGCACATGATGATATGCATGGATACATACATACATTGTATCATGGTTGTTGATACATATTTGGTGGCAATGCAAGACTTATATTGTAGTTATTATCTATTTATTTATCATTTTGAAAAAGGGAAAGGATAATTCACACAAGGTTAATGCTTATCATCTTTGACCATGCTTCAACCACTTTTTAACCTTGAGTTAATTATCATTTTGCCTTTTAACTCAATTGATAAAGATCTAGATAATTCTAACCATGGTTGAAGTGAGAAAGATTAATATAGATTATTCTTTTCTCATTTCAATAATTCACACTCATAACATTTCCTTTTGAAAAAACATAGCCACCATCTTCTTCTTCCTCTCTTGATAATTTCTTTGAGTGAGGTTGATAAAAAGAAAGAGTTTTGATTATAGAAAACAATCCATATCATCATATTACACACATCTAGCCCATTTGTGTAGGGTGTTTGCTCTACTTCATTCACATATCAAGTAAATCAAGGAGCTTTGGGCAAAGGAGCTTCGAGTGGATCGTCGTGGACCTAGAGTATCTCAAGCGAACCTTTTTCCAACCCTCAAGTAGCCAAGGAGTCTAGCGTAGGGAGCTACAAAGCTTGTACTCTCAAAACCCTAGCTTTTACTACTTGTAATGATGTCTTAGTTATGAAACCCTAAATTTCTAGTGATGATTCTTTGTATGTTCACTTAGCACCTTAAAAAATTTGATTTTGGCACATGTGATGCTTCCAAACCCTTCATGAGGTGCTAGGTAAACTTAACAATGGTATCAGAGCCAAGCTAGAGCTTTAGGCGACGCTTTGGCGAAGTTAAAACTCCGATCAAACCCCGAAATACGCATTTTAACCCTTCTCTGTACATTTTTTAAAAACTGTGTTTTTTAAAAATTAAAAATACTTAAAAAATTCAGCAGGCAAATCTAAGCATTTTTGTAAAAAACGATACCATATTCCGTACAAACCGCCGCGGAACCGCATCCATACCCTGCTTGGGCCGCGGATCCGCGGTCGTACTGAAGCAATATTTTATCATTTTGTTACAGTAATGTCTAGAACTGCTTGTATATATTTTTGGGTATTTTTAATCTGATTCAAGTGTTGAATGTTCTGGGGATTATTTTGGATTCGTTGATTCGATCGGAATATTTAATTTCGTGCTTTTTTCCGGGTAATTTAGAAAGTATTAAAAGGTTCGAACAGATGTCATTAACTCACTTTTTCCCGGCACGAAAAACTTTCAAGTGTTGAATTTTTTTCTCGAGTTTAAATCTTTTGGAAATACGTGCAAGTAACGTGGTGGACCCTCTAGAAGAACACAAACTTTAACTCGATTATGTGACCGTCTGAACTGCCTCTAAACCTTAGGGTTGGGGCAGTACGGCGTGACACATGTGAGGCGTTGGCTTGACCCTTCTACGGCTGGACCGCTGCTACTTTGACATGTTCCGGGATTTTTGAACTCCGCTCAAGTGTTGAGCTATCTAGGAAATCTTGGGTATTTGATTATTCGATCGGAAAGTTTAATACTGTCTATTTATCTGGAATGTGATACAATATGTGGAATTCATATAGTTAGGCATGAAATGCGAAGTATGTGATATTTCGGATTTACGATGTCTAAAGTGATTGTGGATTCCAAATGTTGTAATTTTACACTTTCTTTTCTGTGACCGTAAGTGTAGTATGTCGCATATCGCCGGTTTCGTTGCTATACATCAACGACAATCGGGGTACGCATACTTACTTACGTTGATGATATATGATATTATGTGTTGCTGAGATATGATGTGCAGGATTGTCGCGATTGAATAGCCGGGGGGGGTTTTATGTGAGATGAGAGTTTTTTTTCATTCATGTAAAATTGAAATGTAATGTAATATTCTTTTATTTGGGGCACTTCCGGGTTGAGATTAATGTCACCAGTGTTGTATATTATTTACTCTTCCGTATTAGGATAGACCCAAGGAGGGGAGCACAAGTGACCGGGCTCTGGGGTTCAATGGGAGTCCATCTTGAGGAGTCGAGACCGGGTCTCCTAAACTCCAGAATTGGTAGGGTCGCTTGCCGCTCTCGTAGGGGTCTAGGGGTGTGGGCTTGGCTATTCATCGCGACTGTGGAATCCGTATTTTCTATTGATTGGCTAAATACTAAATACGGACGTCCTAGTATATCATGTATTATCATTTGTGTGTTTCTGCTGCCTGTATTCTGTGATGTGATATCTGAGACAAATGATATATTATATATATGATATATAGTAGACGTTGCTTATGTTTTACACCCGCGCTAGTCCCGTCCCGGTATGCCGTTAGTTAAGTAACCTAATGGTGCATAACGGAACATTGCGGCGAATGCGGATGGTATAAGCGTACGTTGTATTTTCGTTTCTTTTCTGTGATTGGCTTAAGGACTTAAATGATGGGACTACATTAATATGATTAATGTAAAGAAAATAAACCTAAAAAGATGTTGTAGAATCGGATTTGAAAACCACTCGAGCTTCCTGAGCCTGTTAAGTAGGGAAAACACATTTGGTAGGCTCTTTATGAAAAAGCTACATTTCAAAACTGCGGAGCTTAAGCCACTCCTTTTTGAAAACCATTTGATTCTACGACGATATCAAGTTCAAAGCGTTAAAGATTTTCTTAAAAATCATCCGCAACCCTCCGTCATTTTAGAAAGTAGAGTACTTAGTATTCGTGCTACGTTTGTTGACTATAGTTAAGACGTAGTGTACTGTAGCTAAGTGATGTCTTCCTACACTGCATATGATGCAGATTAATTAGAACATTCATATGACTTTGTTGACCATAGTACTTATGATTTGTTGACCATAGTTAAGGTCATAGGTACTAGGGGTAGAAACCACATCGGGAATTTCAATAGTTGAAATTTGCAATGAGATTGCATACCTTTTATGTGATGGTTGGATCCCGATCCCACTATGGGCAATAGTTGCTCCCAGGAGAGGTTTACAGTTTACAATTAGCTAACCCATTAGGTGTCTAGAAAGGTGTTAACGGGGCTACGCCTCTGGGAAAACGAGGTTTACTTTAATTAGGTCCGTGCGAAAGCACGGGGAACCTCCCTCATGTACAGACACTGGCCTGGCTGAACGGTTGGCGAAGTTGTAGACTGTAATTAATCCTGGCTAGTTTTATTTTTAAGGTTTGAAAGAAAAACTTGATTAAAGCAGTGGGAGACATCGATTAGACAAGATAATAACCAATCTGATCTTTGCGAGAGCTTTCACTGAGTGTATTCTTTTCTCTCTCTTAATGGCAGATACCCATGATAGGACTCAAGCTTCTACTAGATAAAAATAAACTGAATGGGACCAATTATAAAGACTGGCTGAGGAATCTAAAAATTGCCTTGACTTATGATAAAGTATCATATGTCCTAACGGCTCCAGCCCCGCCCGTCCCAGGTCCAAAATCATCAGTTGCGGATATTGAAGTCCGCAAGACATGGGACGCTGACTGTGCCACGGCCAAATGCCTCGTGCTTGCATCGATAGATAACACACATCAAAAGCAGCACGAGAATATGGACCTACACGACATATTCATCCATACAAAGGAGTTGTATGGAGAGCAATCCCGCGTATTACGATACGAAGCATCAAAGAAATTGTTTCAGATGCGAATGGCCCCTGGCACACCAGTAGGAGACCATGTTCTGAAGATGATAGCTCTCATAGATGAGCTTGAGGACCTTGGATGGACGATGGACAATGAACAATATACAGATATTATTCTACAGTCCCCCCTCCACCTTTGCTCAATTTATAGTTAACTTCAACATGCACAACATGGAGAAGGAACTACCTGAACTCCTTAATATGTTAAGGAGTGCAGAGAGCACACTGAAATCAGTGAAAACTCCCATTTTGAGTGTTGGGCAATCTTCTTCTTCTCACCTAAAGGCTAAGGCCAAGGGAAAGATGAAGAAGAAGCCCACCAAGCCTAGGGGTGGAGTTAAAATGGTTAAAGGGAAGGACAAGTCCAAAGCTGGAGAATTGGGGAAAGGGGAATGTTTTCATTGCCACAAAACAGGACATTGGAAGCGCAACTGCATGGAGTACTTAAATCTCAAAAAGAAGCATGGGGATGCTTCCGCTTCAGGTGTGTTTGTGACAGAAAACTGTTTTTCAATAAACTCTGCTTCCTGGGTATTAGATACCGGTTCAGGTTCTCACATTTGCAATTCCATGCAGGGGCTGAGAAATAGCAAGGTTTTGAAGACAGGTGACCATACTCTCCGTGTTGGAAATGGTTCCAATGTACATACAGTCGCAGTGGGAGAGTATCATTTGGGGTTGCCGTCTGGGTGTATATTGGTTTTGAACCCATGTTATTTTGTACCAAGTATGCTTTGTAATATAATATCTGTTTCTTTGTTAGACAATGAAGGATATAATTTTGTATTGCAGAACAATGTTATGAACATTCACCTGAATCAAATGTTGGTTGGGTATGGTACGCTTAATAACGGGATATACGTCCTTAATCAACACACAGTTTTCAGCATACAACACACTAATAAAAGAAAACTTTCAGAACTAAATGAAGCTTTTCTTTGGCACTGTAGACTTGGTCATATTAACGAAACAAGACTAAACAAGTTACATAAAGATGGATATTTAAACCCTTTTGAATATAAATCTTATGCGACTTGCCAGTCTTGTATCAAGGGTAAAATGACCAAAACTCTGTTTACCGGACACGGAGAAAGAGCTACTGAGCTCCTAGGCCTCATACATAGTGATGTATGTGGGCCAATATCTACACAGGCTAGAGGCGGTTTTTCATACTTCATTACTTTCACTGACGATTTCTCTAGATTCGGTCATGTATTTTTATTAAAGCACAAATCCGAAGCTTTCGAGAAATTCACTGAATATAAACTCGAAGTAGAAAAACAAACCGGCTTGAGTATCAAAATGCTTCGATCAGATCGAGGTGGGGAGTACCTCAGTACAGAGTTTGCAATCTTCCTAAAAGAGAATGTGATTCTCTCTCAGCTCACTCCTCCTCACACACCACAGCACAACGGTGTGTCAGAACGACGGAATAGGACCCTATTAGATATGGTCTGATCCATGATGAGTGATGCTGAGTTACCCGTCTCATTTTGGGGGCATGCATTGGAGATTGCAGCGTTTCTACTGAACAGGGTCCCAACCAAAACCGTGTCTACCACACCATATGAGATATGGCATGGGAAGAGACCATCTCTTAAGAGAATTAAGATTTGGGGTTGCCCAGCCTATGTTAAAAAGCAGAATCCAGACAAACTCGAGACACGGTCAGTCATGTGTAATTTTGTGGGGTATCCAAAGAATTCTTATGGATATCTATTCTACCACAAGGAGGAACAAAAGGTGTTTGTTTCTCAGTATGCCACATTCTTGGAAAAAGAATTTTTCACAGATAAAGCTAATGGCAATGTGGTAGATCTAGAAGAGGTTCAAGAAACACAAACTACAAATGACGACTTAGTTGAACCGGCTGTTGCAATAGAAACTGAGGAACCTCGACCACTCCGTAGGTCTGGTAGGACTTCTCGCCCACCGGAGAGGTACTACGGTTTCCTCATTGATGGTGACAGAGAAGACTGCATCATGGAGGATGATGATCCTACCAGCTTTCAGCAAGCTATCACGAGTGGAGACTCTGTGAATTGGCTGGATGCCATGAGATCCGAAATGGAGTCTATGTACACCAACAAAGTATGGACTTTGGACGTTGTACCCCCTGGGGTAAAACCTGCGGGGTGCAAATGGATCTTTAAAAGAAAAATTGGTGTAGATGGGCAGGTAGAGACCTATAAAGCAAGACTTGTGGCGAATGGTTTTCGTCAAAGACCAGGTTTGGACTATGACGAGACTTTTTCTCCCGTAGCCATGCTTAAATCCATTCGGATCCTACTTGCTATTGCAGCTCACTACGACTATGAAATCTGGCAGATGGACGTTAAAACGGCATTTCTAAATGGAAATTTGGAAGAATGCGTTTATATGGATCAGCCAGAGGGCTTCATTGACAGTGGGAGCAGCGGGAAATCATGTAAATTGCTTAAATCCATATATGGGTTAAAGCAGGCATCATGGAGTTGGAACATCTGTTTCGATGATGTTATTAAAGAGTTTGATTTCATCAAAAATCTAGATGAACCTTGTGTTTATAAGAAGGCTGTAGGGAGAGCTGTCACATTCCTCGTATTGTACGTGGACGACATTCTTCTGATAGGAAATGATATTCATATGCTACAGTCGGTCAAATCGTTCTTGTCACTAAGGTTCTCCATGAAGGACCCGGGTGATGCCACATACATTCTAGGCATTAGGATCTATAGGGATAGATCCAAAAGGTTATTGGGATTGTCCCAAACCAGGTACATCAACACCATCCTAAAAAGGTTTAGTATGGAAGACTCCAAGCGGGGTGCCTTACCCGCTTGCCATGGGGTCACTCTCTCTAAGGACTCTTGCCCAAAGACCGATGAAGAGAGAGCTCGCATGAGTATTATACCCTATGCTTCAGCAGTAGGATCTATAATGTATGCGATGTTATGTACACGCCCAGATGTAGCTTATGCACTTAGTGTTGTAATCAGGTATCAATCCAACCCAGGAGAGAATCACTGGATAGCTGTGAAGAGCATTCTTAAGTACTTCCGAAGGACTAAAGAATTATTCTTGGTGTATGGTAATGGAGATCTCCAAATGGAGGCCTTTACCGATTCGAGCTTCCAGAGCGATAAGGACGACAGCAAATCTATCTCCGGGTTTGTATTTACCCTCAATGGAGGGGCGGTAAGTTGGAAGAGTTCCAAACATGATACCGTTCCAGACTCTATGATGGAGGCTGAGTACATTGCTGCGAATGATGCCGCCAAGGAAGCCGTCTGGATGAAGAAGTTCGTCTCGGAGCTAGGAGTAGTTCCAACCATTATTGATCCAATACCATTGTATTGTGATAATAATGGGGCAATGGCGTTAGCTTAGGAGCCCAGGTCCCATCAGCGGTCCAGGCACGTCCTTAGGCGCTTTCATTTGATCCGGGAGATTGTAGATCGGCGCGAGATCGAGATTAGGAGAGTAGATACAAAGAATAACACCGCGGATCCACTCACCAAGGCCCTCCCCCAGCCGCAGCATGAGCGACTTTTTGAGATGTTGGGTATGAGATACGCCAATAACTGGCCTTAGTGCAAGTGGGAGATTGTTGGATATATGTATGCCCTAGAGGCCATTATATGATAGTGGATGTATTTATACATGTATATATATATTCAGTGTACATTCTTGCTCGACATGATAGTATGCTATCTGGTTCTTCTTTATTTGACATGTTGATTTGATCATGCTTTTATTCATTCACACATGTTGATAAAGCCCTGAGGATATAGGCTTGACTACTGTGATTATGATAGAGATCATACTAGTGGGACATCTGTAGTTTATAAGCATATCCTGGAATGTCCCTAGTCGTAGGTGTATCGAGACGGGGCATCGATATACCAGAGTAGACTAGCGTATATGATACTAGACCCATACGATGGGCAATGGATGTTCCCACATTCATTGATGTTTGACATCGAGATCGTATACGGGTGCTCAGTGGTGACTGGGTACACTGGACGGACTCACCGAGAACTCCTATATGGAATTATATCTATCGTCGGATAGCAGTTCTCAGGTGACGCTGGTGCAGGTTAGTCTGTAGACCCGAGATCGTCATGGAGTCTTGTGTGTTCTCCCACTGTACTTTGATTACCACCCTACCATGGCTCTACTGAGTCGTGCAAATAGGTGGCCGTTGGGTACAGTCCCGAGACACACGAAGGCGATGAGCGATAGGAGGGGTTTCGACTCTCTCGGTATTGGGAGTTGATGTTGTGCTGTGCTCGATTGGCTATATCAGTAAGTCCCTGGCCAGGGCTGTTGAGATTTACTGATAAGTGTTATCAGTAGTTTCTCGATCTGTTATAGACCATTCATCGGCACGACTTATTGAGTTATTAGGGTCGACGTTACCATCCCTAAACTCGATATGCAGCATATCTGACGAAGAGACCGGACTGTACGGTAGTGTTGCCGGTTGGCTCGACGGGAGTTGTGACGGGTTCGCTTGTTTTCTTCTGATCGCTCAATACCCGGGTGGTCGTTACGTTTAGCTGACCGCTTGCGGCTTGTAGGTATTTGATATGATCATTACCTACTGCCGGCGTATTGATGAGTCTTAGAGTCCCACAATGAAGTTTCCTGGCTCAGACGAAAAGATGTGGTGTGCATATGAGATATGCGCGGGGACCCGATTAAATATGGATATATGATACCGTATATTAATCGGGCATTTTCTATTGGTCGGGTCGTATATGATATGACCGGTTTGCAAAATCAAGTGTTGATTTAACAAATGACTTTTAGATTAATTCTTTAATCAAACTCTTTTTCTATTTATGTATGCATGCATGTATGCACATGATGATGTGCATGGATACATACATACATACATTGTATCATGGTTGTTGATACATATTTGGTGGCAATGCAAGACTTATATTGTAGTTATTATCTATTTATTTATCATTTTGAAAAAGGGAAAGGATAATTCACACAAGGCTAATGCTTATCATCTTTGACCATGCTTCAACCACTTTTTAACCTTGAGTTAATTATCCTTTTGCCTTTTAACTCAATTGATAAAGATCTAGATAATTCTAACCATGGTTGAAGTGAGAAGGATTAATATAGATTATTCTTTTTCATTTCAATAATTCACACTCATAACATTTCCTTTTGAGAAAAATCTTAGCCACCGTCTTCTTCTTCCTCTCTTGATAATTTCTTTGAGTGAGGTTGATAAAAAGAAAGAGTTTTGATTATAGAAAACAAACCACATCATCATACTACACACATCTAGCCCATTTGTGTAGGGTGTTTGCTCTACTTCATTCACATATCAAGTAAAGCAAGGAGCTTTGGGCAAAGGAGCTTCGGGTGGATCGTCGTGGACCTAAAGGATCTCAAGCGAACCTTTTTCCAACCCTCAAGTAGCTAAGGAGTCTAGCGTATGGAGCTACAAAGGTTGTACTCTCAAAACCCTAGCTTTTACTACTTGTAATGATGTCTTAGTTATGAAACCCTAAATTTCTAGTGATGATTCTTTGTATGTTCACTTAGCACCTTAAAAAATTTGATTTTAGCACATGTGATACTTCCAAACCCTTCATGAGGTGCTAGGTAAACCTAACATAATGGTATCTACGTTCTAAATCAGAATACAGTTCTTAATATACAAAACACACGCAAGAGGAAGAGTTCAGATACGAATGAATCCTACTTGTGACATTATAGACTTGGTCATATCGGAGAGAAAAGACTAAGTAAGTTGCATAAAGATGGACTCTTGGATACGTTCGAGTTTTCATCTTATGAAACTTGTCGGTCTTGTCTCAAAGGAAAGATGGCCAAATCTCCGTTCACCGGACATGGAGAAAGGGCAGCAGAGCTCTTGGGACTCATACACAATGATGTATGTGGTCCAATGTCTATACATGCAAGGGGTGGGTTCTCGTACTTCATCACATTTACTGACGATCTCTCTAGGTTCAGATATGTGTATCTGATGAAACACAAATCTGAAGCTTTTGAAAAATTCAAGGAATTCAGAAACGAAGTAGAGAACCAAACTGGCAAAAGTATCAAGATCCTCCGATCGGATAGGGGAGGGGAGTACTCAAGCAAGGAATTCCTAGATTACTTAAAAGAGAATGGTATTCTCTCTCAGCTTACTCCTCCTTATACACCACAGCACAACAGTATATCGGAACGGAGGAATCGTACCCTATTGGATATGGTTCGCTCCATGATGAGTAGTGCTGAGTTGCCTCTTTCATTCTGGAGATATGCACTTCAAACAGCGGCACATCTATTGAATCAAGTTCCATCCAAATCCGTGCCTATGTCTCCGTATGAAATATGGAGTGGTAAGAGTTTGTATCTCAAAGGTATTAAGATTTGGGGTTGCCCAGCTTATGTCAAAAAGCAGAACCCAGACAAACTTGAGGCACGGGCTGTTTTGTGTAAGTTTGTGAAATACCCAAAAGATTCTAGTGGGTATCTATTCTACCATGCAGAGGAACAGAAGATAATTGTTTCCAGGAACGCCACATTTTTGGAAAAAGAATTTCTAGTCAAAAATATTAATGGCAGCATGGTAGAACTGGATGAAATTCCAGAAACACAAACTTTAACTAAAGATTTGGTGGAACCGCTAGATTCAGTTACACCCAACGAACCTCAGCCACTCCACAGATCTGGTAGGATTTCTCATCCGCCCGAGAGATACTACGGTTTTCTCATAGACGGGGATAGATAGGATTGCATCTTGGAAGAAGATAACCCTGCCAGTTTCAGGCAGGCCATTATCAGTAGGGACTCTGATAGGTGGCTGGAAGCTATGCAATCCGAAATGGAGTCCATGTACACCAATAAAGTGTGGACCTTGGATATTGCTCCACCTGGGGTAAAACCCGTTGGATGCAAATGGATCTACAAAAGGAAACTTGGTGTAGATGGGCAGGTGGAAACCTATAAGGCTAGACTCGTTGCAAAAGGTTTTCGTCAAAGACCTGGTGTGGACTATGACGAAACATTTTCTCCAGTAGCTATGCTCAAATCCATTCGGATCCTACTTTCCATTGCTGCCTTCCATGACTATGAAATCTGGCAGATGGACGTAAAAACGGCTTTTCTAAACGGCTGTTTAGAAGAGTGCGTTTACATGGATCAGCCAGAGGGTTTTGTAGACAGTGGGAGCAGCGGGAAGGTGTGCAAGTTGCTTAAATCCATTTATGGATTAAAGCAGGCATCACGGAGATGGAACATCTGTTTTGATGAGGCAATCAAGGAATTTGATTTCATCAAGAACGAAGATGAACCTTGTGTCTATAAGAAGATTATAGGACGAACTGTCGTGTTCCTAGTCTTATACGTGGACGATATTCTTTTGATAGGAAATGACATTCCTATGCTACAATCGGTCAAGCTATTCTTTTCACAACGGTTCTCCATGAAAGACCTGGGTGATGCCTCGTACATTCTGGGGATCAAGATCTACAGAGATAGATCGAAGAGACTACTGGGACTTTCGCAGTCCAGGTATATATCTTTCGTACTAAAGAGATTTAGTATGGAAGATTCCAAGCGCGGCAATATACCCGCATTGCACGGAATCACCCTCTCCAAGAAGATGTCTCCTAAGACTGACGAGGAGAGGGTTCGCATGAGCACTATACCCTACGCTTCGGCGGTAGGATCTATAATGTATGCGATGCTATGTACAAGACCAGATGTAGCTTACGCGTTGAGTGTGGTGAGCCGGTATCAGTCAGACCCAGATGAGGACCACTGGACGGCAGTGAAGAACATTCTCAAGTACCTAAGAAGGACTAAGGAGATGTTCCTGGTTTACGATAATGGAGACCTCAAGGTCAAGTCCTTTACCGATTCAAGCTTCCAGAGTGACAAAGATGACAGCAAGTCTGTCTCGGGTTTTGTGTTTACCCTCAACGGAGGGGTGGTATGCTGGAGGAGTTCTAAACAGGATACCGTCGTAGACTCGACGATGGAGGCTGAACACATTGCTGCAAGCGATGCCGCAAAAAAGGCGGTCTGGATGAAGAAGTTCATTAGTGAACTTCAGGTGGTTCCGTCCATTGTTGACCCAATACCTTTGTATTGCGATAAAAATGGGGCTATAGCTTTAGCAAAGGAACCAAGATCCCATCAGAAATCCAGACACATCTTAAGGCGGTATCACCTGATCAGGGAGATCATTCATCGCCAGAAGATCGAGGTACGGAGAGTGGACACAAAAGACAATACGGCGGATCCATTCACAAAGGCCCTCCCTCAAACACAGTTCGAGCGACTTTTTGAGCTATTGGGTATGCGGTACCCCAGCAGCTGGCCTTAGTGCAGACGTTGGGTATGCGGTACACCAATTACTGGCCTTTAGTGCAAGTGGGAGATTGTTGGATATGTATGCCCTAGAAGCCATTATTGTATAGTACTAGTTTGTATAATATATTTTGGAGGCTTGGGATATATATACGGCTTTACGACAGTCTTGCTCGATATAGTAGTATGCTACTTGGTTTGTTTCTATCGTAATACGTGTATTTGTTTCTTTTAACATATCGCTAATACATGTTGATGGAGCCCTTAGGATCTTTGCTTGACTACCGGCGTTGTGATAGCGATCACACTAGTGGGGGCTGGGGAGTCTATAAGCACATCCTTATTTTGGTCCCTAGTCATAGGATTATCGAGACAGGGAATCGATAGTCCAGAGTAGATTGGTGCATACGCTTCTCATCCCAGCAGGGAAGATGGTCTGTCCCACAGCCATCAGTACGTCGTACTGGAGATAGTATGCAGGTGCTCGTTAGGTTACGAGTCCACTGGACAGGACTCGTCGGGAACGGTTGCTTGGTATTATACCTATCGTCAGTTAACAGTTCTCAGGTGACATGAGTACAGCTTAGTCCGCTGACTTGACACTGTCACTTCGCCTCGAGTGTGTTCCCACTGTTCTTAGATTACTATCCTACCATGGCTCTACTGAGTCGTGCAAACAGGTAGTAGTTGGGTGCAGTCCCGAAGCACTTAGAGGCAGTGACAGTTAGACAGGATTCGTCTCTCCCGGTATTGGGAGTTGATATCGTACTGTGTCTAGGAGAGCCATTACACATTGTCTTCCCTGGCCAGGGCAAGCGAGAATTGCTGGTAGGTTTTCCAGTAGATCTCAGGGTGTTTTGGGCTACACTCCGACACGACTTGTACCGATATTAGAGGACTGACGTTTACAGCCCCCTAGGCCCGCCATACGATACTCTTAGACGAACAGACCGGACTGTACAGAGATTGTCACATTTTGGCTCAGTAGGAGTTCGGATGGGTTCACCTCATCATCTTTTTGTCGGCATCTACCTGGGGACCGTTACGTATAGCTAGTACCGCTTGCGGCCTGTGGTTAAACCCACTGCCAGCGTAGTGTCGAGCCTTTAGAGTCCCACACAGAGGGTTACTCGCCTTTGGGCAAAACAGAGTAGAGGTCGCATGGTTTTGCGACGGGGTTCGTTCACATCCGCGCACTTGTGCACGTTTGGTGTCCGGGAAGTTAGTACTAGCGGGCTTTGGTTTAAGCCAGATCCTAGTATTCGTTTTGGGATTGGTTTTGTCTCAGTGTATTCGTGTTCCTCGGAACACGAATGCGGGTGTGTATGCACAGTTGATAGAGGCAGAGGCAGAGGGTTCTCATTAGGGTTGTTGACCATTTGGCTTTGGTTGACTAGTTGACCGTTGAATTTTTCTAAACCCTAATGAGAATGAGAAATATGATTAATAATATTAATTAAGGATTATTGTGCCATGGTTGAGTTCAACATTTGACTTTTGTTGACTTGTTGACTTTGTTGACCGGTTGACCATTGTGGACTTGTTGACCATCATCATTTCATTTCTATGACTTTTGTTTACTTGTTGTTCTTTACAAAATGCATTAAATACATGAAATGATAATGGTCATTGAAACTAACCATCACTATTCTTAATTATTATTATTATCATCATTATTCTTTCTTTTGTGAGCATGGTTGTAAAAAGTCAAGCTCATTCTATCATATTCTTTCTCTCTCTTAGAAAGAAAGCTCTCCCTCTTCCTCTCTCAAAATTTAAGTGTTCCATGAGTTGGAAATCATGAACCTTTGAGACAAAACCACCATAACTCTTCTCTACTCATTCTAAGGTTCTAGGTTTAGCAAACCAAGCACCTTAGTTATCTCTAGGTTGAGATAAGAGCTCAAGTTCGAGGCCCTCGGGTGGATCCATCTACGGCAAAGAGGAGATGGCGAGGAGGAGCCATTCAAGCCACTATAAGGAGCAAGCAAGGAGGAGAACCACCAAAAGAAGTGAAGGAGTTCAAGACCTAGGTATAACCATTCTACATAGTAGCTAGAACTTGTAGTTTATATGTTGGTTTTTTCTTAGCAAAGATCCTTCATGGATGGTCCATGTTACCTAGTAAGAAAATTTTGATTTTTACCTATTCCGCCTCCCCGGAATAACCGGGGTGGGTAACGTGGACCTAACAATAGGAGACTAGGGTTAAAAGAATTATCGGGAATTTCAAGTGTTGAAATTGTTGCGCCACGGCAGCGCCCCGGCCTCGTACTCGAGGCCAAAATGCGGAATTAAAATTTTTCCTTACTCGGAAACCGGCGCTACCGCGGACAATGAAAACCCGGATCGTAACCATTAACCTAATGCTAGCAAACAAGAGATAGGGTGAGAAGTATACCGAGTGATCCGAGTCCTCCGGTCTTCTCGTCATCGTCCCGATCTCCCGCGGAAAGTGTAGTCTCCATATCGTCGCCTCCTCGCCGGAAAGGGCACCACAACGCCTGCGTCTTTTACGGGCTCCCGCCTCAATACCGAGGCAACTCGAGCATGAAGCCGGCAACTCGACATGCTCAAGATATGCTGTAGAATGTGTAGTGTAGTGGCTATGTCTCATTTGGGGTTTGTTGCCATTTGAAGATGATGGAGGAATCAAGACTAGAAAAATGGTGCTTGCATTTTTTTAGCATGAAAAATGAGATCAAGAAAGATCAAACTCTCAAGAATGAATACTCTCTCTTCTTCTTCTCTTTTCTTCTTTTTCCTCTCATGAAAAACTTATCATATTCCTCAAGTGAGAAGAAGAATGGTGGAGGAAACAATATGAACACATAAACATGAAGGGAGGTGAGTGTAGGAAAAAGGAGAGGGTTACCATATCCTAACACCATCATCACAAACTCACATCAAGCTTAAAATCAATCCTAATCACCTTTTCAAGAAATGATGATAGAAAAGAAAGGAATAAAAAAGATGCTTTCATAATAAATACTTTTACAAATAAATCCTCCACAAAGTGTAATTTGCAAAACTGCAAATTACCCCCTCCATCGGAAAAGTCCGGCCGGGAAAGAACAAAGGAAAACCGGCCGGAACGGAATGCAAACTGGCAACTCCAGAAAACTGGTCCCGTAATAAATTACAGGAAAACCCCGATACTGTGCATACACACCCGCATCTGCATTCTGAACGGATACAGATGCAATGAGACAAAATCTACACTGTACTAAACTAGGACCGGCTTAAGCCAAAGCCGGCTAGTAATATCCGTTCGATCCTGATGCGTGCAATACCGCACGTATCTGATCGAACCTTGCCATATAACTATACGGCCACTAGTACAAAACTGTCCGATCCTGATCCGTGCAATACCGTACGTATCTGATCGGACCCTGCCATATCTCCATACGGCCTCTACAGCGTTTCGCCCGAAAGCTTGAGTAACTGAAAGTGTGGTGGACTCTAAAGACTCGTCAATACTATGGCTGTGGATTTAACCACTGGCACGTCAGAGGTATAAGCCAATACGTGACGGGCCACCAGCTATTGACCAAAAGGGACGTCGATGAGGAAGCTCACCCCGACACCCAACTGAGCCTGTCAGTGACAATATCCGTACAGTCCGGTCCGTTCGTCTATGAGTATCGCATGGCGGGCCTAGGGGGTTGGTAAAAGTCAGACCCCCAAAAGCGGTACAAGTCGTGTCGGAGTGTAGCCCAGAACGCCCTGAGATACTACTGGAATACCTACCAGTAAATCTCCTGCCTCGGCCGAGTGCTTTGCGTAATGGCTCTCCTAGACACAGCGCGACCTCACCCCCAATACCGGGAGAGACGAACCCCTGCAGATCCGCTCACTGCCTCCATGTGGCTCGGGACTGTACCCAACTAAAACCTGTTTGCATGACTCCTTTGAGCCGTGGTAGGGTAGTAATCAAAGCACAGTGGGAACTCATACGAGACAAATGACGATCCTCAGGTCGATGAACTAACCTGTACACATGTCACCAGGGAACTGCTATCTGACGTCAGGTATAAGCCCAACTAGCAGGTTCCCGGCGAGTCCTGTCCGGTGTACTCATAACCCAATGAGCACCTGTATACATCTTAGGTGAACCAACTGACACCAGTGGCTTGTGAGACCGGCCACCGCCCCTCGTCGGGGTCTCGACTGTATACACTAGTCTACTAATGGAGTATCGATGCCCTGTCTCGAAACTCCTACGACTAGGGACCTTTTAAGGATGTGCTTATAGACTACCAGCTCCCACGTATATGATCGCCATCATACTGCTGGCAGTGAAGCAAGAATCCTAGGGGCTCTATCAACGTGTAATAGCGACATGTCAGGTCACCTAAAGCAGTACACGATGATAAAGATAAACCAGATAGCATACTATCATCTCGAGTAAGACTGTCCTACCGGGATAGGTCCTCCCTCAATCATTGCAATCACGTGCCTGTGATCCAATAATTGACTCTGAGGGCACTATCTCCAACAGAAATTTGCAATGAGATTGCATACCTCCTATGAGATAGTTGGATCCCGATACCCACTGCGAGTAAAAGTTACTCCTGGGAGAATTTTACACAGGACAATTAGCCGATCAAGTAGGTGACTAGAAAGGTGTTAACAGGGTTATGCCTCTGGGAAAATGAGGTTTATTCTAATTGGGTCCATGCGAAAGCACGGGGAGCCTCCCTCAAAGTACCAACACTGGGCTGGCTGAAAGTTTGGCGAACTTGTAAAGTGTAATTAATCCCGGCTAGTCTTACCTTTTAGGGTTTGAAGGAAGATTTGATGAAAACAGTGGGAGCCATCCTGATTAGATAAGATAATAATCAGTCTAATCTTGCAAGAGAATACGCTAAAGTGTTTTCTTCTCTATCTCCAGGTAGCGACCATATCAGGCCTTAATCAAGATAATAATATGGATGTATTGACTGAACCCATTTTTTATACTGAGCAGGGGAACGTTGGTCCCGCTCCCACTTATAATTGTTATAAGTCCGAGCAGCGAATAGGAGAATATTCGGATTCTCACGCCGCCCAAACGAAAAATAATCATGTTGATGCATCTTCTTCGGGTGTGTTAGTTATCAAGAACTGTTTCTCAGTTAACTCTATGTCCTGGGTATTAGATACCGGATCGGGATCCCATATATGTAATATGTTATATGGGCTATGTAAAGGTAGGGAACTAGGAGAAGGTGATCATTCCGTAAGAGTAAGGAATGGTGCAAATGTTGCAGCCAAAGCAGTTGGCGAATATCACCTTGTATTGCTAAACGGTAATACATTGATTCTGAACGAATGCTATTACATTCCGACCCTGATATGCAATCTTATATCAGTTTCTTTATTTAGTAAAGAGGGATATAATTTTGTAGTACAGGATAATCTTATGAACATCTTCCAGAATCAAAAGTTGATTGGATCAGGCTCATTAAATAATGGCATATACGTTCTCAACCAAACTACAGTACTTAATGTACAAAACACACACAAGAGAAAGAGTTCAGAAATGAACGAATCCTTCTAATGGCATTGTAGACTATGTCATATCAATGCGACACGGCTAGCTAAGTTACATAAGGATGGATATTTGAATCCGTTCGTATTTTCATCTTGTGATACATGCCAGTCATGTCTCAAAGGCAAGATGAACAAAACTCCGTTTAGTGGACACGGAGAAAGAGTTACAGAACTCTTGGGACTGATACATAGTGATGTATGTGGTCCCATGTCTACACATGCTAAGAACGGTTCTTCCTACTTCATTACATTCACTGACGATCTCTTAAGATACGGGCATGTGTTCCTGTTGAAACACAAGTCTGAAACTTTTGAGAAATTCAGGGAATATAAGCACGAAGTAGAGAACCAAACGGGCAAAAGTATTAAGATCCTGCGATCTGATCGAGGAGGAGAATACTTGAGCAATGAGTTTCTAGACTATCTAAAAGAGAATGGGATTCTCTCTCAGCTTACTCCACCGTATACACCACAGCACAATGGTGTATCGGAGCGGAGGAATCGCGCCCTATTAGATATGGTGCGCTCTATGATGAGCACTGCTGAGTTACCTATTTCCTTCTGGGGGTATGCGCTTGAGACAGCAGCATATCTATTGAATAGAGTTCCCACTAAATCAATGCCTACCACTCCATATGAGATATGGAATGGGAAGAGGCCATGTTTAAATTTTATTCAGATATGAGGTTGTTCGGTGATTGATTTGGATTTTAACAATCAAAAATAATATTACCGCAATCAAGAATGACATCGCTTGGTAACTAGCCGGTGAGTACGGGTCGGTCTACAGGGATGATGTATATTTCCTAGTTGTTCTAACGAGTTAATTCCAAATGGTGTTTGGATCTTTATCACTAAAACTAATTTGATTTAGACTAGGATTTAGAAATCTTGCTACGGTTAGGTTTAGGATAAGTTTGGTAAACTAAAATTTCCCACCTCTTTCAATGCCCTAAATTAGATCTTTTTAGGTGTTATGGTAATTATTAATATAGAGGATTAGGACGATCGGGAAGAAACGATGTTTCTTCCTCTAGGTCCTTGTCTATCCTTTATTAATCCTTACCCTAACCTCCATGGAAAACATGCATATCCGGTCTTTTATACTACGGAATCACCGTTACCTCGTGGGTAGGGTGCCGTAGGGAGCGGAATATGTATGTATGCATGGAGTCCTAATTATTAACATGTGATGGGCAAGAAAGGGGTGAGAGATTTTCATCTCTCAAACCCTTCCCTATTCCTAACCCTAACAAGTAAGGAAACAACTCGCTCATTAAGGGATCTACGAAAAACATGATTTTTATGAGTTTTTGAATTAAAAGATTAATTATCTAGCTACTGCAGATTAATAAAAAGTAAGATCTAAATTTAACTAGGGCAGAGAATAAATTTAACCTAGGGCAGAAAATAAACTAAGAACTAGGGCAAAAATTAAAACTACTTACAAATTGATGCTCTCCAAAACTAGAAAAGAAATCTGAATTTTATTAATGAAAGGAGGCATGACTTAATACAAGTATTTGGGTCTCTATTTATAGGACATAGAAAACCCTGGGTTTACAATCGCCGCATGTATCTTTTACAACAATACCCCTAGGAAGACTAGTCAGCGCCGCCAAACTTTATAGAAAAAATTCTCGCCACTACGGGCTTAGCACGGCCGTGGAACCGCGGCCAAAGGCCAGGTTTGGCCGCGGTTCCGTGGCCAAATAGTAGGCTTGAATGCTTCAATTTGCTGTGCTGGTTCTGCTTCTCTTTGTCTTCCTATTTCTTTGGTTGGTTCTTCAGAATATTTTCCATTTCTCTTCCAGATCTCCACAGTGAGTAATGTAGTGGACTTTAACCGTTCGCTTTGTGTCGAAGTTTTTAACCTTGCGCTGCCTTGTACTTTGTGAACTGATCTTCGTGTAGGCTTGATCAAAATCCTTCTATTTGTTTGTCGTAGTCACACTTTTGCATCGTCTTTTATCTTTTCCACTGTTTTTGTTCCGAGAACCTGTAACCTGTAACTATGTAGCAGACATGGGTCAAAAGCACCTGTTTATTTGTAAAATGTATAAGAATGGGGTCCAAAAGAATGCAAAATTATGATATGAATAAATACCCCCAAACTTATCTTTTGCTCGTCCTCGAGCAAACCTAGTTTTATTCTCAACAAAAACCTAACCTCACTTTCGCAGGGAAACGCGATTGCACTGAGCTCGTGCAACAAGCCGTTAAACCTCTAGGTGTCCCTAGTAGGAGGAGTGTTGTCACCTGAGGGTTTTCAGCGGATACTACCCATAAAATCCTATCAATTAGGCCCATTGACTTTTATTCTCCAATTAAGTTTTCTAACAAGAAAGTCTATTATCTTTGACTCATAAATTATCCACCCGTATTTTTCACGCTTCCTTATAATTTAACTTAAGATTATATATGTTCTTGTAAATCTACTTAGCTTTTGGCATCTTTTATGTTTTCCTTCTAAGATTCTATCTCAACTTAGGAATTTTTATCATCTTTATTAAAGATATAAGTCTTATTCTTCATTCTTATCTCTTATCTAAACCCCAATCACATACCCCTATGTGTGTGTATATATTACCCCTACACTTGGAAATTCAAATCAAGCTATCATACTCTTGTCCGTCGTCCAAAGCACTTATTAATTGGTGAATTTTTAGTTGAATCTTGCCCACACATCCTTCATGCGACCGTTAATACTTCTTGAGGTACCAACAACCGATTACAAGATGTGTTTGCAGATTAAAGTGTAATTCCGAGTCTTGTAATCTCTAAGGCTTTTAGCAGTGACTCCCAAACCAGTTGGTCTAAGGCACTAGGTGATGAAGCGCCCTCGCTAAATATTTTTTCTATTATTGCAGCCTCAAGTAATTGCAAAAACCAGTGTTCATTTTTTTATCTCTTTATTCACACTTGTATATTTTTTTTATTTTTCTTCGTACTAAGGACTTAAGACAAGAGCATTTCAAGGTCTCTCCTACTATTCCAAGTTTCAAGGTTCATGTTTGTGCAATTTGTAGGGTATATATTTTCAGAATTTAGACTTAAGCTAGGAATTATTTTTCAAACTTATACTTTAATAAAAATATCAATACTCTTCCTTTATCTTGACTTAGCCCAAGAAGTGAACTCAAAATTTGCCTATTTCTAAATAAACTACAAAGACAGATACTTTCTACCATTAAATTTCAAGAAAGGTTATTTTTAGGGTTTTTAATTTACTAAGTCTAAGATCTAGTTGTTCCTAGCTAGTTAACCTATTTGTCAAACTCAAGTCAAATAAGGCCAAAATTGAATACTTTAATTTTTATAATTTTTAAAATTTTCATTTTTTATGGGTTTTTCTTTTTCTATATTTTTTTTTCTTTTTTTATTTTTCAAAATTTTCAATTTTTATGATTTTTATATAAGGATGCAAATGCAAAAATATACATATGAATGCGAAAGAAGAAAACTTACCGAGCATACCCCTAAACTTAAACTGGACAGTGTCCTCAATGTCAGGCTGCACCAAGTGGGTCGAAAATGCCGGCAATTTCCTGCGTATTATTTTTTTTTATTGTAATCATATTTACAAATGATACACACCCCCAAACTTATTTGATATAATATTTTGGAAAAAAATGATCAAAAATTTGGGGGTAAAATGGAGGAGAATCAATCGGTGTAAATCGGCTCCTGCAAAAAACAGGAGCTCCTCCGACGGATCCGCAGTGAGGAACGGTTTCAATCGATGTCCGTTTACTTTAAATAAAGTACAATCCTCCGGATTTTCAAGATCTACCGCACCGTGCAGAAATACGGTGCGTACTAAAAATGGCCCTTTCCACCTAGATCGGACCTTGCCCGAGTGATAATGTAACCGAGTGTCATAGAGTAAAACCTGTTGACCCGGTTTAAACGTTTTGCGCATAAGGTGTTTGTCATGGAACATCTTAGTTCGGTTTTCAACAATGACAGCATTATCATAAGCCTCATCCCGCAGCTCTTCTAGTTCGTTTAATTGCAGCTTTCGATTGCTGCCCGCATCTCCCATTGATAAATTCAACTCCTTGATCACCCAAAATGCCTTGTGCTCAATCTCAACTGGGAGGTGGCAAGCCTTCCCGTAAACAAGCCGGTATGGAGACATACCAAGATCGGTCCTGTATGCAGTATGGAATGCTCATAGTGCATCGATCAGTTTGTGTGACCAATCTTTACGGTTTTTAGAAACCGTTTTCTACAAGATTTGCTTAATTTGCCGATTCGAAACCTCGGCTTGCCCATATGTTTGGGGATGGTATGGCGTTGACAGTTTGTGTGTAATGGTATATTTGCACATTAAGGACTCAAAAGTTCTATTGCAGAAGTGAGATCCATTATCACTTATAATCGCTCGAGGGTGCCTAAATCGAGAAAAGATATGTTCTTTAAGAAATTGAATGACAACCTTATTGTCATTCGTTCGGCTAAGCACAGCCTCGGCCCATTTCGACATATAGTCAACAGCCAAAAGAATATACACATTCCTAAAGGAATTGGGAAATGATCCCATGAAGTCAATTCCCCAAACATCAAAAATATCCACAACCAAAATTGGTTGGAGCGGCATTTCGTTTCTCCGCGATATCCGGCCCAAGTGTTGGCACCGGGAGCATGTCTTGCAGTATTCATATGCATCCTTAAAGTGTCATGGCCAATAGAAACCACATTGCAAGATTTTCTCGGCTGTCTTCTTTGGGCCAAAGTTCCCGCCACACGCTTGATCGTGGCAAAAAGACAGCACACTCTTAAACTCATTTTCAGGTACACACCGACGAATAATTTGGTCGGAACAGTATTTAAAAAGATATGGTTCATCCCAGTAAAAATGCTTTACTTGGGACAAGAATCGGAGTTTATCCTATTTCGACCAATCTTTAGGTATCAAGCCGGCGGCCAAGTAGTTTACTATATCAGCGAACCATGGTTCGCAAGACACGGTTAAGAGTTGCTCATTGGGAAAAACATCTTTGATTGGAATTTCAAGTGTAAGCGAAGAAGGAAGTCGTGAAAGGTGATCGGCCACTACGTTTTCACATCCTCTTTTGTCCCTTATGACAAGGTCAAACTCTTGTAGCAAGAGAATCCAACGTATTAGCCTCGATTTAGCATCCTTCTTCACAAAAAGGTGGCGAAAAGCTGAATGGACCGTATACACAATAACTGGAGAGCCGATTAAACAAGGCCGGAAGTTTTCAAGTGCAAACACAACGGCTAAAAATTCTTTTTCTGTTGTTGTGCAGTTCAGTTGGGCCTCATTTAGTGTACGGCTAGCGTAATAAATTACGTGCGGCATCTTATTAATGTGTTGTCCAAGAACAGCACCAATGGCGAAATCTGATGCATCGCACATAATTTCGAAGGGATGCGTCCAGTCTGGAGATGAAAGAATGGGCGCAAAAATGAGAGAGTGTTTCAATGACTCGAACGCTTCCATGCAAGTTGAGTCAAAATCAAATGTTGTGTTCTTGGCCAATAAGAGCGTCAAGGGTCTAGCAATCTTGCTAAAATCCTTGATGAACCGTCTATAAAAACCGGCATGGCCAAGGAAAGCTCGGATGTCTTTGACGCATTTAGGAGGAGGAAGATTAGAAATGACCTCAATTTTGGCTTTATCAACTTCTATGCCGTTTTGCGAGATGACATGTCCTAAGACAATGCCCTCTCGTACCATAAAGTGGCACTTCTCCCAATTTAAAGTGGGGTTCTTATCCCTACAGCGGGTAAGAACTGCGTCAAGGTGTAGTAAACACTCGTCGAAGGAGTCACCAAAAATGGAGAAATCATCCATAAAGATCTCCAAAAACTTTTCAACCATGTCTGAAAAGATCCCCATCATCCACCGCTGAAATGTAGCGGGTGCATTGCATAACCCAAAAGGCATGCGACAATAAGCAAAAGTGCCAAAAGGACAAGTAAATGTGGTCTTGTCTTGATCCTCTTTGGCGATGGGAACTTGGTTATAGCCGGATTAGCCATCCAAAAAGCAATAGAAGTCGTGCCCAGCCAATCGTTCTAGCATTTGGTCAATGAAAGGTAAAGGAAAGTGGTCTTTCCTTGTCGTGGCATTGAGTTTTCTACAGTCGATGCAAACTCTCCACCCTGTTTGGGTGCGAGTGGGTATTAACTCATTTGCCTCATTGGTTATGACTGTAATGCCTGATTTCTTTGGCACAACATGAATGGGGCTAACCCACTTGCTATCCAAGATAGGGTAAATGATACCACTATCAAGATATTTAACAATCTCCTTCTTGACAGCCTCTTTCATTATGGGGTTGAGGCGTCTTTGTGGATCCCTTACCGACTTGGCATCATCCATCAAGTGTATATGATGTTCAACTATGAGGGGACTAGTCCCCTTGATGTCCGCCATAGACTAGCCAAAAGCTTGCCGATTATTTTGTAAGACCATTAAAAGGGCCTTCTCTTGCTCGAGAGCTAGAGAAGCCGATATGATAACGGGAAGGGTCTCATTCTCACCTAGATAAGCATATATAAGGTGCGACGACAAAAGCTTTAGTTCGAGTTTAGGAGGTGAAACAATTGATGGCAACAATGGTGTAACTGTTTCAAACTCGAAGGATTCCATCAACGGTTCAAATCGAGTGTACGCAACCGAGTCGGATGGTTCAACTAACTCATCCGAAAAAGCAAAAGACTCAAACTCGGGTGGTGAGTCTTCAAAATCGTCTACAAAGGTGAAACACTCATAATCGTTGTCCGGCGTGAAAGCTGTGTCGGATTCTAGGAGGAACGCACTAGAACCTTTCAACACTGCTGTGATCAAACATAAAATTTTCGAACTCACAGTCCTCCTCCGCGATCTCATTGATCGAGCAAACATCAAGTATGCTAGAATTAGGCTTGGAAGGTTGATTTCCCAACTTAAAAATGTTGTTCAATTGTCATATTGCCAAAAGATAGATTCATTGAACCATTACGACAATTGATCACCGCATTAGAAGTCGCAAGGAATGGTCGACCAAGTATCACCGGAATTTGACTCCGGGGGTTAGCTACAGGTTGTGTATCCATAACAATAAAGTCAACGGGGAAAATGAAATCCCCTACTCTAATTAACACATCCTCCAACTCTCCCCTAGAATGGGTGATGGATCGGTCGGCCATTTGGAGAGTACAATGGGTGGGTTTAAGCTCTCCAACGCCTAGCTGCTCGTACCCTGAATAAGGTAGCAAATTTACACTAGCACCAAGATCTAATAGTGCTCTATTGATGTTCTTGTCCCCAATTGATATCGAAATAGTAAGACAGCCGGGGTCCTTGTGCTTTTGGGGTAAAGATTGGACAAGTGCATCACTAACAGCACTAGCCACGAAAACTTTCTTTGGTACTTGTGACTTTCTCTTCTTGGTGCATAAGTCCTTTAAGATTTTTACGGATGAAGGAACTTGTTGGATTGTATCCAAGAGAGGGATATTTATGCTAACCTGTTTGAACAGCTCTACAATCTTCTCCATCTGTGGAGTTGGTTTATTGGATCTCAACCTGTTTGGAAAAGGAACATTTTGAAAATTTGTTGAGTCCAATTTTTGTGGATCAGATTGTGGAGTTGGAATGGATCCCTATGTAGATGTGTTCGTGTTGTGAGAAGTGAGTCCGTTCGAGCTAGAAGAAGTAGAGCCTTGTGAAGGATGAAGAATAGGCTCTAACGAAGAAGGAGAAGAAGGTGAAGAAGATGAAGAAGGACCACCGGCAGGGGTGTCATTGTTAATACCCACATTATTGTGCAACACTTTTCCGGATCTCAACGTGGTCACAGCATTTACGTTATGATTTTGCTGTTCATATGCAATATGTGCGTGACCGGGATTTGGCAGTGGTTGAGATGGAACCTTTCCTTTTTCTCGCTCGCTCAACGCAGCATTGAGTTGTGCAATTTTTGCCTCAATAGATTTGATGCTTTGATCGTGTGAGGCACCGTTTTGCACCAAAGATTGAATAGAAGTCTCCAACCTTGCTGCGGATTGTGTAGATTGCTTTAGGAACGCATCTAGAATTCTTTCTAGCGAGCTAACCTTATCATTATAAGGTTGAACAAAGTTGTTTTGAGGGTAAGAACTGTTAGGCACAAAATTGTTCATTTGATTAGGGTAAGGTTGCGGTTGGAAAGGTTGCTGGAATTGAGTTTGTGGAGGTGCTTGTTGTTGTGGAGGAGGAGGCTTTGGAAGTTGTTGTTTCCTTGGAATTGTTGATTTTGATTCCAAGCGAAATTTGGGTGACTCCTCCAACCCGTATTGTATGTCGAAGAGTATGGATCATTTATTTGTCAGTGCTGAAAGGCGGTATTGACTTGATCATGTCCTTGAGCAGATGGATTATAAGGACACTCTTCGGTGAGATGTGATGGATCCGAACAACAAGCACAAACAGTTCGTGGGGGCATAACATGGGCAGGAGAAGGCAATGAGATTTTGGTCTCAATCGCTTCTAGCTTTTTCATAAGTGCGGCCATCTCGGCCTTCATAGCAATCGACATATCTAATTGATGTATGCATGCCCTAGACTGACCAATAGAAGAAGATGAGGTGGTCTTGGTGCTCTCCCACTGAAGTGTTTGTTCAGCGAGATCCTCGAGAAACTGCCATGCTACCTCACTAGATTTGGTTAGAAAGTGACCTTGACAAATGGTTTCTAGTAACTGCTTCGTTGCCGGGTTCAATCCCTCGTATAATGTTTGGCAAAGTTGCCAATTTTCGATCCTATGGTGAGGACATTGAACAAGTAGGTCTTTGAATATTTCAAAACACATCAAAAATGGTTCGGAAGGAAGCTGGGAAAATTGTATAATCTCATTGCGAATTCTCGCAGTCTTATGACGAGGATAAAACTTTTTAAGAAAATCTTTAACAAACTCTTCCCAATTTTTAATTGAATGTAATGCTGTGCTGTATAACCACTTCTCGGCTAAGTCACATAAGGTGAAAGGAATGACCTTTAGCCTTATAGCATCATCGGATAATTGGGTTGTTTTCATCATTACGTAAACGTTTTGGAATTTGTTGATAAATATATAGGCATCTTCGGATTCCACTCCGTGAAATTTTGGCAGCATATTGATGAAGTGGGGTTTGATCTCAAAATTGTCCCCATTTGCCGGTGGGAGTGAAAGACAAGTAGGTAGGGCGGTGCGGATTGGGTAGAAAAGATCCTGGAGCGCGATTCGTTGGGGCGCTTCAACAGGCGGGTGATTCGGGTTATTCACACCTAACGGAGGTGGAATCAGTCCCGTAGGTAAGGTGTTGTTAGGATTATATCCCGACATATCTTCGGAAGAAGAATTTGAAGGTGAAGGTGAGGAAGTGGAAAGAATTTCGACTTCGGAGTCGAAAGCTTCGTCGGTCGGTAACAACGAAACACGGACTAATCGGGCGCTAGTGTCCCTAGTCCAACCGGACATACACTAAAGAGGTAGTGTAGTCAAAAAGGTGAAAACAGAATGTGGGGGTAAGAAAACGTCAATAAGAAGAAAGTGGTGTAAGTGGGGTGCAAGGATTTCTTAGCGACAAGTTGCAAGTTTTTGTAAAAAATTTTCTTTTTTTTTTATTTTTTATATGTGGAGCTTTTTGCAAAAAGATTTTTCGATAAAAGGCTTTGACACAAATGCAATCAACCACAAATGCACAATCAGGCCTAGATCTAGGGTCACCTAGGTCAGCTAAACAGCTCCTAACTGCTCCAAAGGGCTAGAAATAGGACCTCAAACCGCCTCTTCACCGCCAATTGCGGCCAGGTGAGTGGGAAGCTCTCCACTACAAGTAGTGGCCCTAATTAAGTAACCACTCGCCTTAGACACACTTGCCTAGACACCGGAAAGTCAGGTTAGGATCAACGGCCGATGCCTACAACTAGTCCTCTATCCTATTGAGCGCGAAGTCCTTAGGGCTGAGTCTAGTATTTTTTAATTAATTAATGGTTAATTCATATGCCGTATGTGATTTCTGGGGTCCGGGGAAGGGTGATGAAATCCCCTCCCAATCTGAAGTGGTCTCAATCCCCTTAAAGTCCGATTAAAAATATGCAAAGCGGTAAAAATCACTTGCAATCAATTTTTTAAGCGCGGCGCAAAGAATCCTGCACAAGATCAATTATTGGAAGGGGAGAGATTTTTTTTTAGCGCAAAGAATCCTGCAGAAGATTTGACAGAAGATATATTGGGATTTGCAGAAAAGAGAGAAAGAAAACAAACAGTGCTTTTTGCAGAGGATGACGTCACAGCAAAGCCGCGGTTCCGCGGTCGGAAAGGGGGTCGCGCGGCAGAAAGGCAGCGGCGGCGGCGGTTCAGTTCTCCCGATTTCTTCTGTGGTTTGGTTGTGGAAATCCTCTGTTGTTCAGATCTTCAGCTTTCTGTTTCGCTCTCTGGATTTTTCCAGATCCGAACTTGTACGTCGATCCTGCAAAGATCCACACAAGAAACCTGTCAAACAATAAAAGATGATAGAATTTTTATATATATATTTTTTATTTTTCAGTTTTTTTATGATTTTTATATTTTATATTAACCCGAAATTACAAAAAGGAAATATTACGCCATCCCGGACAACGGCGCCATTTGATTGATTTGGATTTTAACGATCAAAAATAATATTACCGCAATCAAGAACGGCGTCGCTTGGTAGCTAGCCGGTGAGTACGGGTCGGTCCACAGGGATGATGTATATTTCCTAGTTGTTCTAACGAGTTAATTCCAAATGGTGTTTGGATCTTTATCACTAAAACTAATTTGATTTAGACAAGGATTTAGAAATCTTGCTAGGGTTAGGTTTAGGTTAAGTTTGGTAAAATAAAATTTCCCACCTCTTTCAATGCCCTAAATTAGATCTTTTTAGGTGTTATGGTAATTATTAACAGAGGGGATTAGGACGATCGGGAAGAAACGATGTTTCTTCCTCTAGGTTCTTGTTCGTCTTTTATTAATCCTTACCCTAAACTCCATGGAAAACATGCATATCTGGTCTTTTATACTACGGAATCACCGTTACCTCGTGGGTAGGGTGCCGTAGGGAGCGGAATATATATGTATGCATGGAGTCCTAATTATTAACATGTGATGGGCAAGAAAGGGGTGAGAGATTTGCATCTCTCAAACCCTTCCCTATTCCTAACCCTAACAAGCGAGGAAACAACTCGCTCATTAAGGGATCTATGAAAAACATGATTTTTATGAGTTTTTGAATTAAAAGATTAATTATCTAGCTACTGCAGATTAATAAAAAGTAAGATCTAAATTTAACTAGGGCAGAGAATAAATTTAACCTAGGGCAGAAAATAAACTAAGAACTAGGGCAAAAATTAAAACTACTTACAAATTGATGCTCTCCAAAACTAGAAAAGAAATCTAAATTTTATTAATGAAAGGAGGCATGACTTAATACAAGTATTTGGGTCTCTATTTATAGGACATAGAAAACCCTGGGTTTACAATCGCCGCATGTATCTTTTACAACAATACCCCTAGGAAGACTAGTCAGCGCCGCCAAACTTTATGGAAAAAATTCTCGCCACTACGGGCTTAGCACGGCCGCGGAACCGCGGCCGAAGGCCAGGTTTGGCCGCAGTTCCATGGCCAAATAGTAGGCTCGAATGCTTCAATTTGCTGTGCCGGTTCTGCTTCTCTTTGTCTTCCTATTTCTTTGGTTGGTTCTTCATAATGTTTTCCATTTCTTTTCTAGATCTCCACGGTGAGTAATGTAGTGGACTTTAACCGTTCGCTTTGTGTCGAAGTTTTCAACCTTGCGCTGCCTTGTACTTTGTTAACTGATTTTCGTGTAGGCTTGATCAAAATCCTTCTATTTGTTGGTCGTAGTCTCACATTTGTATCGTCTTTTATCTTTTCCACTGTTTTTGTTCCGAGAACTTGTAACCTGTAACTATGTAGCAGACATGGGTCAAAAGCACCTGTTTATTTGTAAAATGTATAACAATGGGGTCCAAAAGGATGCAAAATTATGATATGAACATCCGGCCTATGCGAAAACACAAAATCCGGACAAACTCGAGGCAAGGTCTGTCCTGTGCAAGTTTATTGGATATCCCAAACATTCGCGAGGGTATATCTTCTACCGCTCCGAAGAACAAAAGGTGTTTGTTTCTCGACATGCCACCTTTTTAGAAAAGGGATTTCTTATGAAAAGAAATAAGTGGTGAAGAGGTAGAACTGGAAGAAGTTCCAGCAACACAAACTACGACAGAAGATTTGGTGGAACCAGAGGATTCAGTAGTTCCCGACGAACCCCAGCCTCTCCGCCGATCTAGTAGGGTTCTCATCCACCTGAGAGATACTGCGGTTTTCTTATTGACGGTGGAAGCGAGAATTGCATCATGGAAGATGATGACCCGACTAGCTTCGAGCAGTCCAGCACGAGTGGTGACTCTGTGAAATGGCTGGATGCAATGCGATCTGAGATGGAATCCATGTACACCAACAAAGTATGAACTTTGGAAGTTGCTCCTTAAGGGATAAAACCCATTGGGAGCAAATGGATCTTTAAGAAGAAACTTGGTGTAGAGGGAAAAGTTGATACTTTTAAAGCTAGACTTGTTGCAAAGGGTTTTCGTCAAAGACCAGGTGTGGATTATGACGAAACCTTTTCTCCAGTGGCTATGCTTAAATCCATCTGGATCTTACTTGCCATTGCTGCATACCATGACTACGAAATCTGGCAAATGGATGTTAAGACCGCCTTTCTAAATGGTGATTTAGAGGAGTGCGTGTACAAGACTCAGCCAGAGGGCTTCAAAGAAAGTGGGAGCAACGGAAAAGTGTGCAAGATGCTTAAATCCATCTATGTGTTAAAGCAAGCATCACGGAGTTGGAACATCTGCTTTGATGTTGTGGTCAATGAGTTTGACTTCATCAAGAACATAGATGAACCTTGGATATACAAGAAGGTTGCAGAGAGTAAGGTTGTCTTCCTCGTATTGTACGTAGATGACATATTCTTGATAGGAAATGATGTTCCTATGCTGCACTCGGTCAAGCTCTTCTTATCAAAAAGATTCTCAATGAAAGATCTAGGTGATGCCTCCTGCATTTTGGGGATTAAGATCTATTGAGATAGATCTAAACGGATACTGGGATTGTCCCAATCAAGGTACATTGATACCATACTAAAGAGGTTTAGTATGGAAGAATCCAAGCGTGGGAACCAACCCACGATCTCTGGACTCACTCTCTCCAAAGAGATGTCTCCCAAGACTGATTTGGAGAGAGCTCGCATGCAAGAGATACCCTATGCTTTGGCAGTAGGCTTTATCATGTACGTGATGCTATGTACCAGACCCGATGTAGCATACTCACTAAGTGTAGTGAGTAGGTATCAAGCAGATCCAGGAGAGAATCACTAGACAGCTGTGAAGAACATTCTCAAGTACTTGAGAAGGACAAAAGAGATGTTCTTGGTGTACGGTAACGGAGAACTTCAGGTGGACTCCTTTACCGATTCGAGCTTCCAAAGTGATAAGGATGACTCTAAGTTGCACTCGGGATTTGTCTTTACCCTGATTGGAGGGGTGGTTTGTTGGAAGAGTTCCAAGAAAGAAACCGTGGCAGACTCGACGATGGAGGCTGAATACATCGCTGCCAACGATGTTGCCAAAGAGGCTGTCTGGATGAAGAAGTTCATCACTGAACTTGGTGTGGTTCCATCCATTGAGCATCCAATACCTTTGTATTGTGATAACAATGGAGCTGTGGCTTTGGCCAAGGAACCCAGGTCCCATCAGAAGTCCAGACATATTCTGAGGCGGTATCACCTGATCCGGGAGATTGCTGATCACCGCGAGATCGAGGTCAGGAGTGTTGACACTACGGATCCACTCACAAAAGCCATTCCCCAGATACAATTTGAGAGATTCTTCGGGATGTTGGGTATGAGATACTACAACAGCTGGCCTTAGTGCAAGTGGGAGATTATTAGTTATATATATACCCTAGAGGCCATTGTTGTACATATGATGTATATTATAGTGGATGCTTGGATATATATAGAGAGGACTTTCTTGCTCGACATGATAGTATGCTATTTGGTTTCACTTTATCTTAATATATTGACTTGTATTGGTTTACTGTCTTGCTCTCACATGTTGATAAAGCCCTTAGGATATGTACTTGACTACTGGGACTGTGATGAGATCATACAAGTGGGGCCAGGGTAGTCAACGAGTACATCCTATAACTGTTCCTAGTCGAGGGTGTATTGAGACAGGGCATCGATACACCAGAGTAGACTAGCGTATATGCATCTTGACCCATATGATGGGCGATGGTTGATCCCATATCCATCGGTATTTGACATCAAAGATGGTGTACGGGTGCTCAGTGGAGACTGGGTACACTGAACGAACTCGCTAAGAACTCCCAGATGGTATTATACCAATCGTCAGATAGCAGTTCTCCGGTGGCACTGGTACATGTTAGTATGTAGACCCGAGATCGGCATAGAGTCCTGTGTGATTCCCACTGTGCTTTGATTTCCACCTTACCACGTCCAAGAGGGCGTGCAAAACGGTGGCTTTTGGGTACAGTCCCGAATCATATGGAGGCTATGAGCGATAGGAGGGGTTTCGTCTCTCCCGGTATAGGGAGTTGATGTTGCGCTGTGTTCGATTGGCTATAAATGGAAGTCCTTGGCCAGGGCTGATATGGAGTGCTACTGGTAACAGTTATCAGTAGTTTCTCAACCCGTTATGAGCCTCACATCGACATGACTTATCGGGTACTGGGTCTGAAGTTTACCACCCCTAGACTTGATATGCGACATATCAGACAAAGAGATCGGACTGTACGGTAGTGCTACTGTTTGGATTCACAGGAGAATGTACAGGCTTGCTTGTTGATCTTCTGATCGCTCAATACCTGAGTGGCTGTTACGTTTAGCTGACCGCTTGCAGCTTGTGGGTGTTTGATATGATCATCACCTACTGTCGGTGTATTGACGATTCTTTAGAGTCCTACACAGAGGTTTCCTGGCTCAGGCAAAACGGAATAGGAGCACATATGTGATATGTGCGGGACCGAGAATAATACGATATGAGATACCGTATTCTATTCTCGCGATATGTGATATCGGCCGGGTATATGTGATATAACCGAGTCATCGGATCAAGTGTTGATTCGATGAATTGGTACAAGTTATATTAGTCGGTTATATGTATTATAGCCGGTTTATCGGATCAAGTGTTGATTCGATAATTTAATGTATAATTTTATATGTGATATATTACATTACGTTAACTAATATAAGCTCGCTTTATTGATTCATTTTCTCACGGGATAATATATTGATATATATGCGATATATGTTAATTGTATTATTTTCTTTTGTTACAAAATATATTGTATATGTGATATATAATATTGTAACATGTTAGGGTTATAAATTCAACAATTGTTTAGGGTTTAAACTTGGTTAGGGTTTAGATTAGGGTTAGCTTTGGCATGAAGCTTCATGAAGCTTTGACTTTGTCTTTAGCTTGATATTTTGTGAAGATATTTTGTTAACCCAATCCAAACCATTAACTCTAGTTTATTCTCTACAAGGGTTAACTCCTTCATACTTAACCCATGGTTGTATTTGTAACCACAACAAGAACTCATTATTTATCACAAAAGGATTAGCATCTTCTTCTTCTTCATTCTCTTGAAAGAAAACCTTCACTAGCTTTTCATTTGTGATGAATAAGTGTGAGAATTTGAAAACAAAAGAGAGCAAAATTCCTGCTTCATCATCCTCATCTATTCTAGCCACTTAGATTAGGGTGTTCACTTCTCTAATAAGTTATTTAGTGAAGTGTTATCTTGGGTTTGAGATTCTTCAAGGTAGATCATCTTAGATCATGAAGACTACAAGCAAGGTGTCTCATTTACCTCATGGAGCCACTCGAGAGTCGGAGTTCATGTTGATCGCAGCGAAGGGACCACAACACGGAGCTTATGAAGCGAAGGAAGGGACTACAAAGGTTGTAATCCCTATCTCTTTTCTTATTTGTATGTGATACAAACTTGTTACCCTAGTAATTCTAGCAAGATTCATGGTTAGTTAGCTTTGCACCTCTCTATTTTTAAATTGGCATGAGTGATGCTTCCAAACCCTAGACTAGGTGCAAGGGTAAGCAAACAATGGCAAATGAATATATAAATATACATGGAAATTACAGTAATAAATGCAATGTCTAAGCTATCATATAAAAGCAAGTGCACTAGTACCATGTCGAAACTATCGGCTAACAATTTATACTAATGAACAATGTTTTCTACTGTGTATGTGACATGGCAATTTCCGATGATGATGTGTGTGAGCCGGCAAGCAGGTGTACGTGGAGCATACGCATCATCGGTAATGGTGCTGGTGTCCTGACAGCATGGATTTCATAATAATTACTAAAACACAAGTAAGCATGCAATGCGATGCGAATAATAAGAATTTGTGTTTTATATATATGAGTCATATAGTTTTGACATTTGAAATAATACGAATCGTGGTGTTTAGAAATAAGGGCTACGGTGTTTTTAAGAAAGGTACGTCCTTTGAAATATCCGTAGAATCCCTTGGCCTGTCTTTTAAATACTCACGATTTGTTAGCTTTGAAAAAGGTATGACTCAAGTCTAATCTAACATCTACAAGTATACTACAGGACTAAACTAACAGGCTAATCGAAAGGGGTAAGGAAACCACCTAAGTCTAAGTCTATATATATATATATATATATATATATATATATATATATATATATATATATATTAGTCGGTGATCCCGCCTCAATAGTATCACATACGATACAATATATAATATGACATTCTCGAGTCAAGAGTGCGGATCTATTATCAATATATAGCTCATACGTAAATCCATCGTACGGCATCCCAAATCTGGGTACGGGTCGAATATCACATTTATCCCATCATTTATCTGGTATCCTTATCATCATATCATGAACTGGGGTACTGATCTAAAGTCTAGTACATACTGATACCATCTATATATATATATGCGTGTGTATGAAAACACAACGCTTAAGGACCCGCTATAATATCGTGTCGTATCTCATAATACGAACCAAATCACATCACCGATCTCATGGCATCATGCCCAATCTCATCGACTCATCTCTAAATATCATATACTATCCTCATATCCAAGTATATGTATACCTATATATATATATACATATTCACCTACATGTATGTATGTATATATATATCCCCATATACGCACAAGTAATAAAATGTATGTGTGTGTGCGTGCGCGTGTGGGTGTAAACCTTATTCTAGGGTTTCACGACTAACACTAAACTATAACATTAACTACCAAATACGCTCACACTAGCCCAAAGTCCTCTAAAGCATTTCTAGCTAAGTATACACATCTTATAATAACATATAAGTATATATCTATATATATCATAACGCATTCGCGTTCTATACTACGAAACTGCGGGGGTGTTATACGCCATCCACCCGACTTCCTCCGTAGATATATATCTACTCACCTGGTCCTTGTCTGCCGAAGTCGATGCCGCATCCTCTTCTTCATCCTCCGAAGTCCACGTGAGAGGTACCTATATGCAACATATATAATATCGTAAACCGAAATCGTGGACAAAACCAAAACAGCACACGAAACGCGCATAGGTTAAAACCTATGACCCGCTCATGCAAAAGAACCAAATAACCCTCGACATCGGCATACAAACGCCGATTGATCGAGATAAAACCCAAACGTACCAATCGTGGTTTCACAATTCACTAATTATTATATGAAATAAGTTGTAACTTATCAAAACCTCAAAATAAATCAAATCGATTTATTCCCGAAAACCTAGAAAGCATTCATTTACCCTTTCAGTATAAAACTTGATGTTTAAACAAATCTAGTGGCCACAATATTTACTAAATATCTTAACCAAGTCATACAAACCATAACCATATTTTAATCTCACTAATTTTCATTAACCCAAAATTCTAGTTTGCAAAATTATCCGATTTTAATAATTTTAAAGCAACAATACACAAATCAACAACTAGACTAGGTTTTGCATGGCTTAAGGTGTTAAACTACACATTAAAATGTTAATGATGTGATGAAAACCCTAACTAGATTTTAATCTCACATTTTTAATTTAATTCTAAAAACCTAGTTTGCAAAATAGCTTAATTAGAACAAGTTTAAAAATAACAATTTGCAAACTAGCAACTAGCTTTGCCTTTACATGCCTTAAGATCTTAAATACATCACACAACCATGATCCAAATACCCAAAACCCTAACTTGCATTCAAATCCCTTTTCTAGAATTTTCAAGTTTGCAATTAAAGTTATAATAACATCTAATTAAAATTGGATCTAAGCATATAATTAACAAGTAACACCTTTGGTGAAGTTTTATACCTCAAGATCAAGAATCAAACATGCAAACTTAGCCTCCCAATTTGGTCTCCTTGCTCCAAGATCCATGCTAGAGTGAACAAAGAATAAAAGGTAGGTTTTAATTAGGAGTTTGTAAGGTTTTAATTTGGATTTTTGAGGAAATTTTTAAGATGAGATGAAGTGGGAAAATGGGGGGAAATTTTTGGGCAGCAAGAAGAGGGCTCGGCCAGATTTGGGTGAGGATGAGTGAGGAGAGAGAGTGAGATTGGGGTTTTTTTGGGATTCCTCAGCACCTAGCCTAGGGTTTGGAAGCATCAAGCATGCCACAACAAAAATTTAAGGGGGTGCTAAGCAAACATCCAATGAATCATACTAGAAAACTAGAGTAACATTACAATGTAAACAAACATTACATAAGAAGTGAACAAGAATACAACCTTTGTAGACCCGGTCCTTCACTTCTAATGCTCCGTTTTGACGTCCCTTCGCTGCAATCATCGTTGTCCCGAACTCTAAAATGGATTTTCCCGGAGAAATGAACAAGCTTGCTCGTAGACTTCGAGGCCGAAGATGATCTACGTCGAGGAGACTCAAACCCAAGCTACCTCATCACTAGGTCAAGAACTTCGTATAGAGAACACCCTAAACTAAATGGCAAGTAGTAGAGGATGATGAAATAGGAAGTGGGTTCACTTAGATTTTGGTTTCTCACTTTGTTTCTTCACTTAGAAAAATCTAGCAAGGTTTTTCTTTTGGATGAAGAAGAAGAAGAAGAATAGAAACTCAAGTGAAGTGAATTATGATCAATTATGCAACCATGGGTGAGTTAGTATCATCCTCTAACCTTTTTAGAGACTAAACCATTGTTTAAAATAATGGTTTGGTTTAAAAAAATCGTATGTAAAACAAAATGTGTGGACTTTATCAAAGATGCTTGAAGCTTCATGAAGCTTTAAGGCATGACAAATAAAACCACCATTTTGAAATACTTAAAATAAATAAAACCCTCACAATTATAAATAAACATGGTGTAAGTTTTACACACACCCAAGTTTGCATGTATCATCAAGCATGATACAATCATGTACACAAACATATATCACATATACATTTTATGCACATCAAGTGAGAAAATAATCTTAAATGAACCAATACTAGTTAATGTAAAGTAATATATCAAATATATAATTATACATTAAATCAACACTTGATTTAATGATCCGGTCATATCATATATAACCGACTAATATCATGTGTATCGATATATTGAATCAACACTTGATTCGATTACCCGGCTATATCACATATAACCGACCGATGATACAAGTCGCGAGAATAGAATACGGTATCACATACTCATATTATTCTCGGTTCCGCACATATCACATACATGCTCCTATTTCGTTTTGCCTGAGCCAGGAAACCTCTGTGTAGGACTCTAAAGGCTCGTTAATACGCCGGCAGTAGGTGGTGATCATATCAGTCACCCACAAACCGCAAGCGGTCTGCTAAATGTAACGGCCACCCGGGTATTGAGCAATCAGAAGATCAACGAGCAAGCCTGCTCACACTCCTGCGAATCCAATCAGTAACACTACCGTACAGTCCGTTCTGTTCGTCTGATATGTCGCATATCTCGCCTAGGGGTGGTAAACGTCAGACCCCAGTAGCTTGATAAGTCATGCCGATGTAAGGTCCATAAAGAGCGTGAAACTACTGATAACACTTACCAGTAAATCACATCAACCCTGGCCAGGGATTTCATGTTATGGCCAATCGAGCATAGCGCAACATCAACCCCCTAATACCGGGAGAGACGAATCCCCTCCTATCGCTTATTACCTCCATGTGACTCGGGACTGTACCCAAAAACCACCTGTTTGCATGACTCAGTAGAGCCGTGGTAGGGTGGAAATCAAAGCACAGTGGGAGACACACAAGACTCTATGACGATCTCGGGTCAACAGACTAAGTTGTACCAGTGTCACCAGAGAACTGCTACCTGACGTGAGGTATAATACCATCTAGGAGTTCTCGGCAAGTCCGTTCAGTGTACCCAGTCTCTACTGAGCACCCGTATACCATCTCTGATGTCAAACACCAACGGATATGGGATCATCCATCGCCTATCATATAGGTCGAGAAGCTATACGCTAGTCTACTCTGGAGTATCGATGCCCTATCACGATATTCCCTCGACTAGGAACAATTAAAGGATGTACTTATAGACTGCCCAGGCCCCCACTAGTATGATCTGCATCATAATCCTGGTAGTCAAGTACACATCCTAAAGGATTTATCAAGATGTAACAAAGAGACATCATGTGTGTATGTTAAGATAAAGAGCAACCAGATCGCATACTATCATGTCGAGCAAGAAAGTCCTACCTATGTATGTCCAAGCACCCACTATAATATACATCATATGTACAATAATGGCCTCTAGGGCATACATATAACTAACAGGTTTGTGGCCAAGTCAAATAAAACCCATACCTCAATTTGACTTAAAACCAAATTATTCCTCTCATTTTAATTTCCTTTTCTTTATGATTTTGAAGTGTGAGGTGTGAGTGTGGGGGCAGCCTAATAGGCTCGGTCAGCTGAGGAAGAGGGGGTGTGTGGGTTTGGGTAGATGGTTCTAGTGAAAAAAAGATCTCCCAAGTTCATTAAATGCAAGTTACATCAATTTCCTATTATAAATTTATTCTAGTTTATTTTATTTTGACCATAGAACTAACTAGAACTTGAATAACTTGATTAAAAATTTTATATTACAACTAGGTTTTAGTTTGTCATGGTTCCTATGTGTGTAATTGACCCATTCAAAATTTTAATTATCACTAATTAAATGTATCAGTGAAATCTTAAAATAATATTAAAAATAATTAATTTCAGAAAAATTTTAAGTAAACTAGAAATTTATAAGTGGCCAATTAAAAATCAAATACTAGCAATTTCATAGCTAGAATAGGTATATTTAAGTTTATTTGGAAAAATAATTATATCTGGGTTTTTACGCAAAGCACCATTTATTTTACCGATTATCCGAAATTTCACCTAAACGATTTTCAAAATGTTACAATATAAATATGCATGAAATATCACAATAATAAATGCAATATCTAAACTAGCACAGTAATGATATATCAGAACTATCAGCTAATAAACGATATCAATAAAGTAATATTCTCTAAAGTGTACGTGACATAGCAATTACCGATGATGATGTGTGTGAGCCGGCAAGCAAGTGTATGTGGAGCATATGCATCATCGGTAATGGTGATGGTGTCCTGACAGCATGGTTTCATAATCACTAAAGTACACATTAAACATGCAATGCAATGATAACAACATGAAATAAACGGAGAATGAAAAATAAACGCGACAATACATAATATACATATCTATATACGAGTCATACAGTTTGTTATCTGAAATCGCACGAATCATGGTGTTTAGAAAATAGGGGTTACGGTGTTTTTAAGAAAAGGTACGTCCTTTGAAATATCCGTAGTCTCCTTCGGCCTGTCTTTAAAATACTCACGATTCGTTAGTTTTAGAAATAAATATAACTCGCGCCCAACTCTAACATCTACTAAATAAACTATAGGACAACTAAGAGACTAACAAAAGGGTAAGGAAATCCACCTAAGTGTGAGTCGATCTATATATCTAGTAGTCGGTGATCCCGCCTCAATAGCGTCGCATACGATAACATATATATACTACGACATTCTCGAATCATGAATGCGGATCAATCATCATATTTATATATTGTACGGTAAATCCATCGTACGGCATCCCAAAATCGGGGTACGGGTCGCCTATCACATATACCTCAATATCCACATGGTATAATTATCATAATATCATGAACAAGGTACTGATCTAAGTCTAGTATATGCCGATACCATCAACATATATTTGCATATATATGAAAACACATCGCCCAACGATCTGCTATAATAATATGTCGTATCTCATAACACGACCCAAATCACATCACCGATCTCACGGCATCATGCCCCATCATATCGACTCATCTCCAAGTATCATATACTATCCCCATCATCCCTATATACGTATACATATATATATACATATTTACATACATATATGTATATATATACATATCCCCATATACGCATAAGAGATCGAATGTATGCGTGTGTGTGCGTGTGTGCAAATCATTACTCTAGGGTTTCGCAATTAAGAAACTAAGCTAAAAGCATTTCCTATAATTTCGCTAAAACTAACCCAAGGTCGCCTAAAATATTTCTTGCTAAGTTAACCTCGTATCAAAAAACACAATATCATAAATATATATACGTAGACTACACTACGAAACTGCGGGGGTGCTATACGCCATCCACCCGACTTCCCCCGTAGATATATATCTACTCACCTGGACGCCTCGGCTACTCTGATCCGATTCCAGCTCCGCTATCTCCGCGCCACATCCGACGCCTCTGCACCCGATCCTAGAAATGTACACAAGAAAAACAAGAGAATAAATATAAATAGTCGCGGACACAAACAACACCAGTCAACCACGCGCATTAACTTGACGCGCACACACTCGGTGCACGAAACATGCCGCGACAACGCCACAACTACAACTAGGGTCGCAATACGTGACCACAACCACGTCTAAAATCCAATCCCGCATTCACAACGCATTAAATATCTTAGTGAATAGGTTAGAAATCAAGAATACCACAACTTAATTAAAATCGATTTAATTCCGAAAACCTAGAAAGCACCAATTTCCGTTTTAGTTCAAAACTTGATGTTTTAACAAACTAGTGGCCACAATACTCACTAGACATCTTAATTAAGCCACCCAAACCATTACTAGATTTTTAAATCTCACTTATTTTCATAATTCTAAAAATCTACTTTGCAAAATATATAATTTGGACAATTTTTAAAATAACAATTGGTAAACTAGAAACTAGCTTACATTTTTCATGTCTTAAAGTGTTAAACTACACATTTAAACCATGATCAATTTATAAAAACCCTAACTTGATCTCGACCCTATTCTAGAAATTTCAAGTTAGCACTTAGAACCACAATTAAACATCAAAATTAGTTAAATTGAAGTGGTCAAGCATCAAGTAAACATTGGGCTAAGATTATACCTAAAAATCATTTAGAATGAGATCCACACTTGCAAAACTTAGCCTCCAAAAAGCTAACTTTGCTCCAAGATCCATGCTAGATGGTCCAAGGAATAATAGGTAAGGAATGGATTGAAGAATTTTTGAGGTTTTAGATTGATTTTTGAGGCAAAATGATGAATTTTTTGAATAGAAATGAGAGGAGAAAATGGGGGGGCTGCTATTGAGGGAGCTCGGCTAGATGATGAGGGAGTGGAGTGAGGTGTTGGGTGTGGAAAAATTCCAAGTAAGGAACCCATACTTTAAGTATATAAACCCATACCTCTTTTGTTTAATTGTTTTCTTTTTCCTTTGTTTCTTTTTTTTTCTTGAAGTGGGAAAACATTGGGGGGATTGGGGATGCCCATGTTGGGCTTGGCCGGCACAAGGGTGGGGTGTGTGTGGGTGTGTGGGAAACTTTTCTAAATCAAAAACAACCCAAAACCACAAGTCAACAAGCCCAAATCTCATTTCTGTTTAGTTTATTTTCACCATTTAAGCCTTTATATTTTAGATTTTCTAAAACCATCTTGACGACTTCTTTTCATTTCAAAACGAACATGTTACATGTTGGTTTAATATGTCATGATGTACAAAACTTGTATTAACCCATTCCAATTTATAATTATCACTAATTAAATGTATTAGTGAAAGGTTAAAATAATATTTAAAATAATTAATTACGGAAAATATTTTAGTACACTAGAAATTTACAAGTGACCAATTCAATACCAAATACTAGCAATTATATAGCTAGAATAGGTATATTTAATTCTATATTGAAAAATAATTATATCTTGGTTTTTACGGAAAACGCCAGTTATTTTACCGATTATCCGAAATTTCACCTAAACGATTTTCAAAACGTTACAAAACCATATCTATCAAGGAGTTTAGAAATCAAAGATTCTCCAAATCAATAAAAATCCATAAGTCGGCGATCCAACCTCATAGTATCAGGTATGATATAATCCCCGTACATCATCCTCGAGTCGATAGTTCGGATCAATCATCCGGTATCCTATCACATACGGTATAATCCATCGTACGATGTTATCAAATCAGAATAAGGATCTATCGTCCTATATATAAATAAGGGTACGGATCTATGGTCTCGTACGTCATATCACCTTTCATTCTCATATATACGTACATATATATATCTCATGTCATATCTATATCAACCTCGTATCATATCTATATCAATCTCACATCATATCTCATCAATCTCATAACATATCTTGGCATAAGTATATATGTTTTCACATCGCCTCACATTCTTATATCAATCATATCTGCTCATGTTATCCTTATTTCATCGTATCCTTATATCAATATATCATCTCGTACTTGTCCTCGTTTAAATTATATATATATATATATATATATATATATATATCGCTTCACATCCTCATTTCATCATATCAATATATCAATCCGAGTCATCTTGTATTTATCATATCATCTCATACTAATCCTTTGATCATATCCGTAAGTTCATAGCATAGGTTTCTCCAAAAATGTATTCTATATATCGTTTTTCAATTATTATGATTGCGGGGGTGATATACGCCATCTATCCGACTTCCCCCGTAGATATAGATCTACTCACCTGCAACATCCTTGCTTAGTCGAAGTCAATGAACTTCTTGATCTCCTTCGTCGTCTCGGAAGTCCACGCAAAGGTGCCTACAATCAATATACATCGTAATGATATTAAAACCAAGTCCGAAAACCGATACGGCACACGAAGTGCTCATAGGTTAGAACCTATATCCTACTCATGCAAGAACAACCAATTAACCCTCTGCGTCGACATCCAAACGTCCAACGACCGAGTCCAAACTCAAATACAAAAATCAAGTTTTCAGAAATCGGAAAGCCGAGATCAGCGACATGGAAAATCACTCCCAGATTCTACCCTAGGTCAAATTATGAGATTTTGCATATAAGGTAGGTCTAAATATCAGATAAAAAACCATGGACCAAAACTCAACCCTATACTCCACAGTGTGGCCGCAATTTATGGCCACAATGAATAAATTTGCAGCCTGGGTTTGAAGGTAGGGGCTCGGGTTTCTAGGGAAAATTCTCGGTAACCTGCACATCTCACAGTGTTGGGAACTTATTTTATAAAGCACTTAGGTCATAGCAGATTCTACAGAGATTTCACAATTCGGAAAAAACCGATATCAGGAAAATTCTAAGTTCGTGTATTGGGGTTCTAGTCTCGAGTCTGCCCAAAATATCATCACTAAGGGTTTGTAAACACTCACTAAACCTCAATTGCATCTCTACTACTCAAATCACCCACTAATAATCAACCTAGAAATTTCCAAGATCAATAAACATGCTTAAGCGAACTCTAAACTTAACTAGGAGATGAAGAAACTTGACAACAAGAAGAAAAGTGAAGGTTATACCTCTTGGAGCAACTAAAGAAAATTTCAAGATTGTTGGAAGTGCTCAAAATCCAAACTTGAACTCGCTAGGGGGTGTAGGATGAGGTGGTGGTCATTTTTAATGAAGGTGGTGTGAGGTTTTGATGAGGATTTGGGGATGTTTGTGAGGGTGGAAGTGGGGTGGAGAAAGAGGAGGAGATGAAGATGAAGGAGTTGAAGAAAGAATGTAACGAAGAAGTAACCATGGTGACTAAATACCCCTCTCTCCCCCCCCTCTCTCATACCCATGCCCTCCATGCCTCACATGTCTCCTCTTTTCTTTTCTTTTTTCTCATTTTTCCCCTCTGTTTTCATTAAAACCAAATACCACAAATAAAAATGAAACAACATGCAACAACTATAACATGTCATGGTGCACTAGCCATGGTTATTTAAAAGATGGATTTGGCTTAATCATGATTAGTAGTGCACTAATCAAGTTTAACATAAACTTGCGTATGTTGGATATAGTGCCCTCTAAGTCAATTATTGGATCGCGGGTACGTGATTGCAATGATTGAAGGAGGACCTATACCGATAAAACAGTCCTACTCGAGATGATAGTATGCTATCTGGTTTGTCTTTATCATCATGTAGATGTTGATAGAGCCCATAGGATTCTTGCTTGAGTACCAGTAGTATGATTGCGATCATATATGTGGGAGCTGGGGTCTATAAGCACATCCTTAAAGTGTCCCTAGTCGTGGGAGTTTCGAGACAGGGCATCGATACTCCGGAGTAGACTAGTGTATACATTCGAGACCCCGACGAGGGGCGGTGGCCGGTCTCGCAAGCCATTGGTGTTGGTTGATTCACCTAAGATGTATACAGGTGCTCATTGGGTTATGAGTACACCAGACAGGACTCACCGGGAACTTGCTAGTTGGTATTATACCTAGCGTCAGATAGCAGTTCCCTGGTGACATGTACAGATTAGTTCATCGACCTGAGGTCGTCATTGGTCTCATGTGAGTTCCCACTGTGCTTTGATTTATACCCTACCACGGGTCAAAGAAGTCGTGCAAACAGGTATATTTTGGGTACAGTCCCGAGCCACATGGAGGCAGTGAGAAGATCATCGGGGATTCATCTCTCCCGGTATTTGGGGTGAGATCGCACTGTGTTTAGGAGAGCCATTACAGGAAATCCCTGGCCAGGGTAATCGAGATTTACTGGAAAGTATTCCAGTAGTATCTCAGAGTGTTCTGGGCTGCTCTCCGACACGACTTATATAGCTATTTGAGGTCTGACGTTTACCGGCCCCCTAGGCCCTATATGCGATACTCATAAGACGAATGGACCGGACTGTACAGATATTGTCACAGTCAGGCTCAGTAGGGTTTCTGGATGAGTTCACTCGTCAGCTTCCCTTCTAATCAATACATAGGTAACCGTTACGTACAACTTGTACCTCTGACGTGCTAGTGGTTATACCCAGTGCCAGTGTGTTGATGAGTCATTAGAGTCCCCCACAGACACTTTCCCAAGTTCGGGCGAAACGTTGTAAATGCCGTATGGATTTATGGCAGGGTTCGGAAAATGCACGTGCATTTTCGCACGTGTCATTTTTCGGGCAGATAATACTGGTAGGCTTTGGTTTAAGCCGGATCCAAGTATTATACTGTGTAGATATAATATCTTTGTCTCAGTTGCATTTGTATTTGGTCGTAATACAAATGCGGGTATGTTTATACTGATACGGGGTTATCCTGAAATTCGTTTCAGGATCGCTTTTGGAAGTCGCCAGTTTTCAGTTTTCTATCAGCTGTATTTAACATTCGGTTAAATGCGGATTTATCTTTTCGTCACTGGGTGAGTCATGAGGTGAGTCAGTATTCTAGAAGGTTCTAGAGAGGGTGACAAGGCTTGTGAGTCATTAGTTCATTAATGGTGCATTTAATTACAAGGTGACTAGGTTAATTGTGATTGGTTTGCATTTAATGATTTCTAGTGATTCATGCTTTGATGTTATGTTGTGATAAGTTCAAAGCTAATGGTCACCCCTCTCTTGCTCCTACACTCACCTCCCTCCTCTCCTTTATATGGCCGGCCCCCTCTTATGGGATTGATGGATTCATTTTTTGCAAAAGATTATGATAGTTTAGTGTATGGAAATTTCATATAGTTCAATTTCCATTTACCCGATTCCAAATGGCAACTTCTTTTAACCGTTCGTTCATAGCTTTGGACGTAACGAGATAAAGTGTTCTACTCATTCTCTACATCAATCTTGGTCGTCTCTTTTAGCAAACTTGACGATCGAGTTGCCTCAGTTCAAAGGCGGGAGCCCGTTTAAAGATCCGTCGACGTGGTGCCACCTGGACGAGAAGACCGGAGATCGAGGAGATCGGAGCAGCCGCAACAAAGCGTGGGATGATGGTTAAAGACCGAAGGACTCGGATCGTTCGGTATAACAATTCTACCCTCTTTACAATATGTTAGTTTAGCTTTAATGGCAGATCCGGGTGAAAGTACGCGATAGTGCCAGTCGTAAAAGTTTTGTTCCGCATTTTGGCATCTGTTAGACGGCCGGGGCGCTACCATGGACTTACAGTGGTATCAGAGCCTCACCATTAAGCTATACTAACTTGTGCTAACGCATTTAAAAGATCGATCGAACGGAATTTCCGAAAATCACAATTTTCAAGTTCAAAGTTTCTGTTGATTTTTAAACTGTTCTAAAAATTATTTTGACCATACAGAATAATCAAGCAGGCTTTTTACTAGAGACAGAAGAAAAACGATCCATCAATTCGTCCGTACGACCGCGGAATCGCGGCCGTCTTGGCGACTTGGTGGGCCATTTTTCTTCTGGGCTTTATACTTGGGAAATTATGGTTTCTGGTAAGGTTCTTTTGGGCCCAGTTTTGGTTACTGTACAGCAGAAGTTCGTGGGGCCCACTTCGGGAAATTTATTCAATCGAAATTTTAAACTTGTTAGTTTAGAGTACTTACTTGATCGGTAAACCGCGTCTGATTGCTATAGTTCTTTTAGACGGGTTTGCGAACGTGACATTCGCGTTGATGTTCTGTGTTATGCTGTGATGTTGCGGATTTGTCATGGTGGATAGCAGTGTGCAATAGTAGTGCTGTTCGGATTTATTTGTACATTTGATATTGCGGGGCGAGCGTCCAACATGTGGACTGCCGTCACTGCCTGTTTGTATATTATTCTTTTGGGGCACGACCGGGTTGAGGTCGATGTACCCGTTGTATATATTTTCTTTTCTGTACTAGGATTACCCCGCGGTAGGGTGCACGGATAGCCGGGTTCTGGAGGGCAACGGGTCAGTATCTCATGGCTTTGAGAGGCAAAGGGACCTCACTCTAGAATTGACAGACTATTCGCCGCACTCGTAGGGGGTACAGGTTTACCCAAGGAGGGGTGCTCAATTTACCGGATTCCGTGAAGTGCCGGGTGTTCCATTCACTATGCTGTGGGGGACTACCTCGCTTCAGGTTTTGGCGGGTAACTTGCCGCACCCGTTGGGTCTAGGTTTCATTGCACAGGCTATCAACACGACCAGGGAAACGTCGGGTTTCAGTAGCGGTTCTGTGAAACCCGGGGATCCCAGATTATCTGTATTGTTCTGTGATGCTTATTACTTTTTTGTAATGTTGCATATTATCACGCCTGGAGCGATTATTGTATATTAGAATATATACTATTAGATGTTGTATATGTTTTACACCCGCGCTAGTCCAGCCCCCGCTCTGTCATTAGCTAAGTAACCTAACGGGTGACGACGGGACCCAGTGACGAATGCGGATGGCATATACGTACATTTTATTTTCGTTCTTTTCTGGTGTGATAGATTGATGGGACTGCATTGATTCTTATCAATGCAAGGATAAAACAAACCTATATTTGATGTTGTTGGAACAAATTTTAAAAAAGGAGTTATTACAAAGAAGTTTCCTTTTGTTTTGCACAGTGATATTTAGTTAGAATATCCTGCACCTCATTCGACGAGGCAAGGGCCGAGATCCCTTCACCGGGAGTGACCCCTTGGGCAGAAGTTTACGTCAGGGTAATAACTTCAATATAGTCGATTACAAGTTGCTTTGCATCGCGGTATTCAGTTAGAATGTCCTGCACCTCATTCCACGAGGAAAGAGCCGAGATCCCTTCACCGGGAGTGACCTCTTTAGCAAAGGTTTTTCGCCACTATATTTTTTATAAATTACTATCAGGTTCCTTCAATGAGATCAAGTTCATTACGTTAAAGGTTTTTCGCTAAAAACCAGCCGTAATCCTCCATCATTTCTTATGGATGGTCAGTAGTATTCAAGCTATGTTTGTTGGCCTATGTCAAGGCATAGTGTTTGGTAGCTGCTGGGTATTCATTTGTTGCACAGATAGTTGCATTAGTTTAGGACAGACGTACAGCCTTGTTGGCCTACGTCAAGGGCATGTACGATGACCTAAATTAATCAGGACAACGACGGGTAGAACTTGACATGTGGCTTATGATTTGTTGGCCTACGTCAAGGTCATAAGAGCATGGGATAAAAATTATATCGGGAGTTTCAAACATACAGGAAACTTGCCAGACTTGCGCATACCTTCTGGAGTGTGTTAACTTGAGTGGCTTCCATCAAGTTATCATGCGATGATAGTTGGATCCCGATTCTCACTGATGAGTTGGTTTACTCTTTGGGTGATCCCGACTAATTCTTCTTTCAGGTTTGGAGGAGAATTTGAGATTACAGTGAGAGGTTTCCTAAATTAGATAAAGTGATAACCATTCTGATCTAGGTAAGAGTGCACGCAGAGTGTTTATTTTCTCTCTCTCTCTCTTTGGCAGCGACCTTTTGACCAACCCTAGACTATAACTCAGTGACCAAGTTGACCGAACCTTCTTAATATACTGGCTTTCGGATTGTCCGAGTTGCATAAGTCATTACCGCTCCTTCTTTTACCCTTTGTATTTCTCAGAACACCCCGTATTACTACGGACATCCACTTCCATTGGATAGATCCATCGTATGGTTATATACGAACTCGGAGGGATTTCTTCGAGGATGGATCCAGGTTCAGGAGAAATAGAATTGCTTTATTCAGTTGTCTTTTATTATCACCTTCTTTCAGGTTGCGAGGGCTCCTTGGTTTAGGAGAGTACACATATTATGCTTATTGGGTAGTCTTCTTCCAAACCATAGGCAGGTGCCGAACGGTAGGGAAGGAAGAAAACCATTTAGCCTAATGATGGTGTACAGAAGGTAATAACTAAAGACAAAATAAAAGGATTAGAAAGAGGGCAAAGTAAATTGCGACTACTAACATTCACGACCAAACCACGTATTTCATCGCCACTCCTACTTCACCTTTAATTTCTCCAGAACAACTCGTATCACTACGAACATCCAATTCCATTGGATAAATCCATCGTATGGTTATATACGAACTCGAAGGATATTTTTCGAGGATGGATTCTGGTTCAGGAGAAGTAAGAATAAGGTTTATTCAGTTGTCTTTTATCATCACCTTCTCTCAGATTGCGAGTACTCCTTGGATTAGGAGAGTACACCTATTATGCTTACTGGATAGTCCTCTTCCAAACCATAAGCTAGTGTCGAACGGTAGGAAAGGAAGAAAACCATTTAGCTTAATGATGGTGTACAGAAGGTAACAACTAAAGACAAATAAAGGGAATTGGAAAGATGGCAGGGAAATATACGGTTAAAGTCATGATTTTGGATTATGGAAAAGGCATTACTATGAATACCAGGATACCCTTTCGAAATATTTTCATGTTTTAGTTACACTGTGCATTGTTAATTGTAAACTGATTTCCCGATTAAATCCTTGCTCCAGGGTATGTATTTACCAGGTATGCTTCTCACATCTGTATGGTTTTACAGATGATGAGTGGAAGTAAGTTATTGCGAATTAGGTGATCATCTTCATTATATCGGAATTCGTTGTAATTGGTGATATTTGAGGAAATCGCCTGGGTACAGTTTTCAACCTACGACACACTGGTTTTGAGTTATTCAACTCAGCGGACTTATACATAGTATTGTATATTGTCCAGTGTCCATCAGGACAAAAGGGTTGGTCCTCGTACTCTGTTCTGTTTACTTGTGACTTCTCTAGCTTTTAGACAAGTGTTTCGTAGAAATACAATGTCTAAGTTTTGAGAAGTTGTGGGTATAAGAATAAAGAAGAGAACCAGGTGTCACAAGTATCGGGATTCTTCAAAGAAATCGAAGATGTAGATTCTTGTGATTGGTATTCAGTTAATGGTTTTGAGAAACTTGTTTCTCTTTCAGGTTACTCATAATTGGATGGATTCCTAAGTTGAGTAATGCTGATTAGCTTTTCTCCATTAAGTTGATATGCACTGGAGACAGCTGCATGATTTGAATCTGGTTCCAATTAAATAGTGCCAAAGTTTCTATATTGGATATAGAATGGTTCATATCTTAACGATGTTAAGGTACGGGGAATTGTCCAGCTTTTGCTTAAAACCAGATACTGGATAACTCAAGGCACGTTTCTGTAATAACAGTATGTGGGTTGACCCTAGCTTCGACGAGGGTTGATTTTCTACCATATGGAAGATCAATAGTGATATTGTTCTTGACTCGCCACAGTTTAAGTAAAATGGATTTTTTCAGAAAACAGTAGTGGGAGTATGGTAGAACTGGAAGTGATTCCAGAACCGCAAACGATTACGGAAAATTTAATAGAACCTATATATTCAATCAGGTTTGACATTCCAATTGCCACTCCGCAAATATGGTGGGTAACCTCAGACACCCGAGAGGTACTCCGGTAGCCTCAAGGAAGGTGACAGGGAGGTTCTTATTTACCCAGACTTGACACTACTGTTGTTCCAGACTATGAGACCCGACAGGAGGATAAGTATAGCGTCGTTCTAAACTAGCTTTAGAAGTATACGTATATATTATTCTGCCAGAGGGTTTTCGTAGTCAGTGGGAGCAGCGGAAGCATAGTGGGCAAGTAGCTTATGTCGATTTATAGGCTTAAGCACATATAGCGGAGATAAGATCATCTAATTTTTAATGTGACAGTCATGGGTTTGACTTCATCAGAATAGGGGATGGATCTGTTAAGAAGGTAGTAGGGTGTGATGTCCTGCTATTTGGATGACATACACAGAGTAGGAAGTAAATTTCCTATACTACGATCGGTTGTACTGTGGTCGTCACACAGTTGTTTCTCCACAAAGGATATGGATATAATATTTGACATTCTGGTTACTAGATCTATGGTTTTAGATCTAGATTTGGGTAGTTTCCCAATGAGGGTACCTTGACAGTATTTTAATAGTATTTTAGAATAGATGACTCCTGGCATGGTGGTGTACCTGCAGGTGAAGGAGTCACCCTCTCTAAAGGTGTCTTACAGACTAAAGGGGAGAGGGACGTGCATGATTGGCAGATCACTTGCTTAGGCAATTGAGTCAATTGTAAGATATCAAGTACCACACCAGATGTTGTTTTTGCACTAGATGCGATAAGTTTATATTAATCCAATCCTGAAGAAATATACGGAAGCAGTTATAGAACATAAGTACATGTTCTACGGATTTGATGACGGCAGCCTCCTTCGAGAGACGGTTATTATTCCAGCCTTCACAGGTGACATGCATGACAGAGTAATTGTCAAAGTTATAGTTTTCCCTCTGATGAGGCACAGTATTATGGACAGGTGGTCCAAGAGGATACTGTGGGAGGCATGGTGCTGGATACTGATTAGGTTCAGTTATCGATACAGTCTAAGAAGTTTGGATTTGGAGGTATTTATGAATTAGGTCCCATCAGATATCCAGACATATTCTAAGACAGGTATTACTCGATTCGGGAGATGGTTTTCTCCGCGAACTTGATTTTAAGAGAGACATAGAAAGAAACATCGGGGCGGATCCACTCACTGTGGCTATTTCTCGAACACAATAGTTTTACAAACGAGCTTTGTGAAACTGATTAGTAGAGGAGTTGGATGTTCGGTATCACACGAGCTGTGAGTATGCGACATCGCAATAATTAGCCTTAAGTGCAAGTGGGAGATTGTTGGATATAGTGCCCTCTAAGTCAATTATTGGATCGTGGGTACGTGATTGCAATGATTGAGGGAGGACCTATACCGATAAAACAGTTTTACTCGAGATGATAGTATGCTATCTGGTTTTTCTTTATCATCATGTAGATGTTGATAGAGCTCATAGGATTCTTACTTGACTACCAGCAGTATGATGGCGATCATATATGTGGGAGCTGGGGTCTATAAGCACATCCTTAAAGTGTCCCAAGTCGTGGGAGTTTCGAGACAGGGCATCGATACTCCGGAGTAGACTAGTGTATACATTCGAGACCTCGACGAGGGGCGGTGGCCGGTCTCGCAAGCCATTGGTGTTTGTTGATTCACCTAAGATGTATACAGATGCTCATTGGGTTATGAGTACACCGGACAGGACTCGCCAGGAACTTGCTAGTTGGTATTATACCTATCGTCAGATACCAGTTCCCTGGTGACATGTGTACAGGTTAGTTCATCGACCTGAGGTCGTTATTTGTCTCGTGTGAGTTCCCACTGTGCTTTGATTTATACCCTACCACAGGTCAAAGGAGTCATGAAACAGATATATTTTGGGTACAGTCCCGAGCCACATGGAGGCAGTGAGCAGATCATCGGGGATTCATCTCTTCAGGTATTGGGGGTGAGATCGCGCTGTGTTTAGGAGAGCCATTACAAGAAATCCCTGGCCAGGGTAATCAAGATTTACTGGAAGGTATTCCAGTAGTATCTAAGAGTGTTCTGGGCTGCTCTCCGACACGACTTATATAGCTATTTGGGGTCTGACGTTTACTGGGCCCCTAGGCCCTATATGCAATACTCATAAGACGAATGGACCAGACTGTACAGATATTGTCACTGTCAGGCTCAGTAGGGTTTCTGGATGAGTCCGTTCGTCAGCTTCCCTTCTAATCAATACATAGGCAACCGTTACGTACAGCTTGTACCTCTGACGTGCCAGTGTGTTGATGAGTCATTAGAGTCCCCCACAGACACTTTCCCAAGTTCGGGCGAAACGTTGTAGATGTCCTATGGATTTATGGCAGGGTTCGGAAAATGCACGTGCGTTTTCGCACGTGTCATTTTTCGGGCAGATAATACTGGTAGGCTTTGGTTTAAGCCGGATCCAAGTATTATACTGTGTAAATATAATATTTTTGTCTCAGTTGCATTTGTATTCGGTTGTAATACAAATGCGGGTATGTTTATACTGATACGGGGTTATCCTGAAATTCGTTTCAGGATCGCTTTTGGAAGTTGCCAGTTTCCAGTTTTCTATCAGCCGTATTTAATATTCGGTTAAATGCGGATTTATCTTTTCGTCATTGGGTGAGTCATGAGATGAGTCAGTGTTCTAGAAGGTTCTAGAGAGGGTGACAAGGCTTGTGAGTCATTAGTTCATTAATGGTGAATTTAATTACAAGGTGACTAAGTTAATTGTGATTGGTTTGCATTTAATGATTTCTAGTGATTCATGCTTTGATGTTATGTTGTGATAAGTTCAAAGCTAATGGTCACCCTTCTCTTGCTCCTAAACTCACCTCCCTCCTCTCCTTTATATGGCCGGCCCCCTATTGTGGGATTGATGGATTCATTTTTTGCAAAAGATTATGATAGTTTAGTGTATGGAAATTTCATATAGTACAATTTCCATTTACCCGATTCCAAATGGCAACTTCTTTTAACCGTTCGTTCATAGCTTTGGACGTAACGAGATAAAGTGTTCTACTCATTCTCTACATCAATCTTGGTCGTCTCTTTTAGCAAACTTGACGATCGAGTTGCCTCGGTTCAGAGGCGGGAGCCCGTTTAAAGATCCGTCGACGTGGTGCCACCTGGACGAGAAGACCGGAGATCGAGGAGATCGGAGCAGCCTCAACAAAGCGTGGGATGATGGTTAAAGACCGAAGGACTCGGATCGTTCGGTATAACAATTCTACCCTCTTTACAATATGTTAGTTTAGCTTTAATGGCAGATCCGGGTTAAAGTACGCGATAGCGCCAGTCGTAAAAGTTTTGTTCCGCATTTTAGCATCTGTTAGACGGCCGGGGCGCTACCGTGGACTTACAGCATATAATTAATTGCATAATTATTTATAAAATGTCCAAATCCAATAAATTCCTTTATAATAAATAATTCATATTAATATCTAATTATTTTCCAAATATTGGTATATAATTATAAGATTTTACGAAAACCCCAAATTCATACTCGAATAGTTTTCATGAAATATATTATTTTATTATTTAAATTCCAAAAATATTATTTTATATTTCTGAAATGTTACACCAAGTATACAAAGATACGGAATACTACCTTCGACGCATGTCCACCCAATCGTGGAAGACCCCTCCAAGCTCTGTGTATGCTTACCGGATCATGCTTGAATGGCGACCGACCTTCCTGAAGAAGATCAGCCAGAGGGAAGCCGATCCAAGCCCCGGCTTCACCTAGTGAAGCGACCGACGCTCCAAGCTCGCTACGAATGAAGAGTGGGGATGTAGGAATATTCTCACTATCTTTTTCTCTCTTTTCTAAGATCATGTAAGCTACCTAGAAGAAGGAGGAGGAGGTGAAGAAGAAGAAGCCATGGAAAATGGCTAAGTCTTTTGTGACGAAAAAACTAGCAAGCATGGAAAAGAATGGCTTGATCATTTGCAATCATGAACGAATAGTGTATCCAAATGAAATATATCATATAAAAATCAAGCCATACCTCTCTACACCATATTTCTTTACACCTCATCCTCCACCTCATTTTTGATTTTCTATAAAAGAAAAATCAAGAAATGAAGTGTCCATCTTCTAGAACAAATTCCGTATAAATACGGAATACAACCCGGTATACGTATTAAAATACATGTATGCGTATTCGTACTAAAATAGGAATAGTCAAGAGAGAGAAAATGAATAGTAAACAATAATATTAGAATATACATATTAAAAATATATATATAAATTATTAAATCAAAACCAGATTTAATAATCGGGCTTAATCCTAAGCCACTAGTATTATCAACCATCCGATTAAAGCCCGTGTAGCCTGTACACGTATTTAATCGAACTCCCTGTATATACCAACATACGTCATCTAAATCATATCGCCTGAACCGGGAAAACCCTCTGTTTGGGACTCTAAAGACTTGACAATACGCTGGCAGTGATTTACTGAATAAATCAAAAAACCACAAGCACGTCAGCGACACTAGCTGTACGTAACGGCTGCCCAGGTTTCTATCAAAAGGGAGGTTGACAAACAAGTCCGTCCGAACCCTACTGAGCCTGAATGTGGCAATCTCCGTACAGTCCAGTCTCTTCGTCTGAGAGTATCATATACCGGATCTAGAGGGTGGAAACGTCAGACCCTTAATAACCCGATAAGTCGTGTCGAAGTCAAGCTCATCACCAACCGAGAAACTACTGAACTTATATCAGTAAATCTCATCTACCATGGCCATAGATTTGAGGCGATAGCCTACCGAACACAGCACGATATCGACTCCAAATACCAAGAGTGATGAATCCCTGACAATCGCTCACTACCTCCATGTAGCTCGAGACTGTATCTAACTAAAACATGTTTGCACTGCTCCTTTGAGCCGTGGAAAGTACAGTGGGAACTCACACGGAAAAAATGACGATCTCATGTCAAAAGACTAACATGTACTAATGCCACTCGAGAACTTTCATCTGAAGATGGATATAAAAGCATATAGAAGTTCTCGGCGAGTCCGTCCAGTGTACTCACCTCTAGTGAGCACCTGTATACTATCTTAGGTGACATAACACCAATGGCTTGTGAGACCGACCACCGCCTCTTGTCGGGGTCTTGAAACGTATACACTAGTCTACTCCGAAATATCGATGCCCAGTCTCGATACTCCCATGACTATGGGCATTTAAGGATGTGCTTATAGACTACCCAGCTCTCACGTATATGATCGCCATCATAATGTTGTAGTCAAGCAAGAATCATACGGGCTTCATCATTATGTATTAGCGACACGTAATAATAAGTAAAATGTGTACACATCAATAATAAAGACAAACCAGATAGCATACTATCATTTCGAGTAAGATTGTTCTACTTATATAAGTCCTCCCTCAATTATCATAATCGCGTGCCTGCAATTACAATAATTTCCTTGAGGGAACTATATCCAACAATCTCCCATTTGCACTTAAGGCTAATTATTACGGTATCGCATACCCACATCCTGTATGCTATCGAATAGCCAATTTCTCTACTAATCAGTTTCTCAAAACTCATTTGAGGAACATCTGTGTTTGAGAAATAGCCTCAGTGAGTGGATCTGCTACAATGTTTCAACTTCCTCTCTCTATATCTTAACTTCTTGGAGATGAAAAATCTCCCGAACTAAGCGATACCCTGCCTCAAGAATTTTCTCTAGATACAAGATAGGACCAAGTTAATAAATAAACAATCTTATCCTACAAACTTCTTGGGTTGTATCCTCAGTTGAGTCATAACCAGCATCCTGAACAATACCTATCTCAGTATCCCTATTAGAACACTATCCACATGTCACGACCCAGAATTCGGCCCGTGACCGGCACTTAACCACGTAACGCGATTAAGTAAGCCGAAACCTAGAAATCAAAACCAATAAGGGTAGTGAGTGAAGAAAACATTGGATTGAAACATTTAGAAATCTCGAGTAAAAATCTTTAAAGTTTAAATTAATTTCCTAAAATTTTTGGCAGCACCTCCTTTGTGAAAACTATCCCCGAAACGGGTACAAGCATAAGATACAAGTAAGACATCACATGATATAATTAAAACATCCCAAACAGGAGCAATCACGCCCAACAGCGGAAACAACCACCACAAGATAATATACGACGCCGTAGCGAAGAAATAAACAATATAGTGAAAAACAGCATGAAAGATAAAACTGCATAAATAAAGTCGGCTCACACGAGCTCAACATCCAGAGTACAAAAATAATATAGCACATCGTCCTCACAACTGGTCTCTAAGTCAATACATGAAATGGTAGATGGAGAGTACTAGATACAATAAAGTGTACAATGACAAGGAAACGGATAACCGCAAAACCCACCAATAAGCAAACCGGCTCACACGCCAACTGTAGCGGTATCCATACTAAAAGATACAATTATGTAGCCCTTCCACGACTACTCTGAGGGTCAACCTGCAAAACACTATGGCACAACGGGGGTGAGTTGCCAACTCGTGAATAGTAAATAACATATATAGGTAATCGCAAGTATGCACGTACTTCGATACTCTAACATGTGCAATCTGATAACATCAATATGATAATCTGGGTATGCAAAAATCATGCGAGGTACTCTATCAGGTACTATAAATACATGATGCAATGCATATCAATGAATGCTGAGCATGGGATGAAATATCATCTACACGAATCATCATCGTAGAAAAACCCGGTGTCTACCAAATACACCCCAAATCACAATAACTCAGGCGTCGTCAATCTAATCGACCATCATATCCTGTAAATCTCATGGAACCTGAGTGCCCAACATCGGCACTCGAAAGCATCATGAAATACTCGTGTCCAGCATCGACACACAAATCATCGTATATCAGGCTCCGTCAGTCCGGATCGGCCCACGGGCTCCGTCTACGAAATCGGCCATCGGGCCTCGGCAGTACGGGTCGGCCCAATATCCATCTCTTAACTCTGGTCAGTATCCTCCGGATAACCGCCAGGTCCAACCAATCACCGGTAGGTAATAGTCCCTCTGCCAAGCTCACCGTCTACTGCACAGCAAATCCGTTCTCGCCCCGGGGTAGCATACTAGGTCCACCATGAACCCTCAAACGGATCAACCAACTCCTCGAATCGGGTTTCTAGCACACGTCTCAGAACCAAGAAAACACATGGTGGACGCACTGAAATATCATATCAAGAGAACCGGGTTTTCAAAACAATACATACTTTTCTTGAAATTATACCACTGTTCTCAAATCCAATAAATCACATGAAATCCATAATTCAATGCGTAAATCCAGGCAATATGATGTATGCAACATGAAGCCGTAATATGAGCATATCAATGGAAAGCCGCTCTATTTAAATGAATACAGTTTTAAAATATTTCATGCGGTTCCCAATTCCCCAAAATCAAGTCCAACGTCATCAAGGATGCATATGTAGCTATAACAAGTATGGGTGTATGTAAGCACGTATCTACAAGTAGGTATGTGCGCAAGTATGTATGCATATGCAAGTATGAAAATGCAAGTATGTAAATACGCAAATAGGTATGCGTACAAGGGAACAAAAAATAATGTCTAATCATCAATAATGAGGTAAGCTAAACGATGTATGGTTCATAGCAATTCTATAGTGTGAGTGTCATGGCAATTACTAACGGTGTGTGTGTAGCATACAGATAGTGCTCGCGCAAACATGAACTGTTAGTAACAGTGCTGTGTCTCATAAATACTACGTCCATATGCAACAAGGGAGGGGTATGCAACAATGGTACATATGCACAATCAATATATATGAATATAACATGCGGCTACAATATCCTACCAAGCCCTGACGCATAACACCATACGGGCGATTTCCCCGTATATGTTAAATCTACTCCCCGGTGAGCTCGAGCTAAGTGTATCCGACCACCTGCTTCCCCTTCTTCACGGCGTCCGAAGTCCCCTCCTGTGACCCTATAATTTATACAAGCAACACACATAAGGTTAAAATCCTGCAAAAACGCGATATCAAGACCATACGAGAAACTAGCGTCGCAAGCTAACGCGTGTGCAAACGTGACACCAAAACGTGTGTGCATGCATCTAAAACCACCCTGACACGCTGCGATACACAGCAACCACCAGACCCAAACTCAGAACGTATGTGTTGCGCAAGTTTAAAAGTATTAAAAACGACGTATTTGGTTCCATATTTTGACTCGAGTGGAAATAGGAAAAGTTGCATATACCAAACACCTACAAAACTTAGCAGACACCTACAGAAAAAAAAAACCGACATCCAACATACCCCTCTGGCCGTAATTTGCGGCCAGAACTAATTTTTCTGCGGCTTGGGATGGAAAGTGGAGTCGCGTGCTTTGTGTGTGTGTTCCTAGCTCAGTAACTAAGTCCCAGTATATGCAACTTTTGCCTAAAGCACTCGGTTTAAAAGCAGATCACAAAACTACCCAAAATCTTAACTAAAACATTTAATTCACTAAACTAAAACAATATGGTATTTTAGTGTAAATTAAAGCAAAGACATGGGTTAAACGACACTAATAGCACTTAATTAAGTTAATAAAGCCAAAACAACCCTAACTTAACCTAATCTTCACTTAAACCATCTAATTAGCACTAAAACCAACATAAACACTAATTAAGCTAAATAAACTACAAGTTTAGCAAAGAGGTGATTAAGGTGGGCTTAATACCTCACAAAGGCCAAGTGGTGGCACAAACTTGTTGGCCTTGCCTCCTAGAGCTCAGAGTAAGTTCAAAAACCAACAAAGGAGTGATCTTGGAGTGATAAATGTGAGGTTGGTGTGATAAATGATGGTTTTTAATGGAGATTTGAGGTTAGAATTGATGAGAGGAAGGAGAATGAGGGGGGCTGCTGAGCTGCTGCTGCTGCTGCTGAGTGAATAGGGGAGAGAAAGAGAGAGAGAGAGAGAGCGCCCCAAAGTCAAGCGCTCCATGCTCATTAAATGCACCATGCCTCTCTTTTCTTTTCCTTTTTCTTATTTTCTTTATTTGATTTGTTTTGTTATGGTTTTAAAAGGATAAGAGGAAATATGAAGAATGTGTTACATTATGTGTTAAGTTGTTATGGTTACTAAGCACCAATTAACCTAGGGTGAAAATTATGCCTGCATGCTACACAAAATTTTGCTTAGGAAAAATATAGATAAGAAAATTTGCTAACTAAGTGAACACTAAACTAATTGATAATTAATAAAACACTATTATATAAATATTTACATATTTTCACTATAAATAATTTGATTTATTCCAGTTTATGTGGAAATTTATTAATTAGGAGATTTTAAGGAAAAACACGCATTATCGCTAATTAACACGAAATTAATCTAAACGAATTTCAAAGTGTTACAATTTTCCCGCCTTAAAGAAATTCGGTCCCCGAATTTAAAAATCTAGCTACGCGTACCTTCAAAAAGATGGGGATATTTTTTCCTCATCTCGTCCTCGGTCTCCCAGGTGTTAGTTATATGTATGCCCTAGAGGCCATTACTGTACATACGATGCATATTGTAGTGGATGCTTGGACATATATAGGGAGGACTTTCTTGCCCGACCTGATAGTATGCTATCTGGTTGCCCATTATCTTAACATGTCTCTGATTGTCTCTATGTTACATGTTGCTAAAACCCTTAGGATGCGTACTTGACTACCAGGATTATGATGCAGATCATACTAGTGGGGACAGTGTAGTCACTAAGTACATCCTTCAAATGTTCCTAGTCGTAGGAGTACCGAGACAGGGCATCGATACTCTAGAGTAGACTAGCGTGTGCGCTTCTTGACCCATATGATGGGCGATGGATGATCCCATATCCATTGGTGATTGACATCAGAGAAGGTATACGGGTGCTCAGTGGAGACTGGGTACACTGGAAGGACTCGCCGAGAACTTCCAGATTGTATTATACCTCACGTCAGATGGCAGTTCTCTGGTGACACTGGTACAGGTTAGTCTGTAGACCCGAGATCGTCATAGAGTCTTTTGTGATTCCCACTGTGCTTTTATTTCCATCATACCACGTCCAAATGGGCGTGCAAAATGGTGGCTTTTGGGTAAAGTCCCGAATCACATGGAGGCAATGAGCGATAGGAGGGGTTTCGTCTCTCCTGGTATAGGGAGTTGATGTTGCGCTGTGTTCGATTGGCTATAACTAGAAATCCCTGGCCAGGGTTGCTGATATTTACTGGCAAGTGTTATCAGTAGTTTCTCGAACTGTTATGGACCTCATATCGACAAGACTTATCAAGCTACTGGGGTCTGACGTTTACCACCCCTAGGCGAGATATGCGACATATCAGAAGAAGGGACCGGACTGTACGGGAGTGTTACTGATTGGATTCACAGGAGAATGTACAGGCTTGCTTGTTGATCTTCTGATCGCTCAATACCTGGGTGGCTGTTAAGTTTAGCTGACCGCTTGCAGCTTATGGGTGTTTGATATGATCATCACCTACTGACGGCGTATTGACGAGTCTTTAGAGTCCTACACAGAGGTTTCCTGGCTCAAGGGAAACGGAGTAGGAGCGCATATGTGATATGTGCGGGACAGAGATTAATACGAGTATGTGATACCGCATTCCATTCTCGCGATGTGTGACATGATTGGTTATATGTGATATAGCCGAGTTATCGGTTCAAGCGTTGATTCGATAAGTTGTTGCATTTGATATTAGTCGGTTATATATGATATGGCCGGATTATTAAATCAAGAGTTGATTTGATAATTTAATGTATAATTATATATTTGATATATTATATTACATTAACTAATATTTAGCTCACTAATGTTTTCTTTTCTCACTTGATGTGCACATTGTATATATGTGATATGTATATTTGTGTACATGTATTGTGTCATGTTTGATGATACATACAAGATGGGTGTATGAGATTAATGCCATGCTAGGGTTAAGTTAGGGTTTCTATTTATGTTAATCTAATTCAAAAGGGATTGACTTTGTTATGGTAAAGCTTGGACAAAAGCTTTTGGATAAGCTTTGACAAAGTCAACACTTTTGTCTAGTTAAAGATATTTATCAAACCCAACCCTTAACCATAGTGTGGAGTTAATTCTCTACATGAGTTAAGCATGATAGCTTTAACTCAACCATGGATGCAATAATTGAAGGGGATGAATTATTCATGAGTTCTTCTTCTTCTTCTTTTTCAAGCTCCATGAAAAGCTTGCTAGCTTCAATGGAGGTATGAGAAATAATGTGAGAAAATCAATTCTAAAGTGAGCCCACTTCCTACTTCTTCATCCTCTACCACTTTCCATGTACTAGAGTGTGTTCTCTTCACAAAGTGCATGACCTATTGAAGAAATAGCTTGAGTTAGTGTCTCCTCGACATAGATCATCTTCGGCCTCGAAGTCATCGAAGTAAGCACGTTCGTTTCTTCATAGAGCCTCTCTAGAGTCCGGAGTTTATGATCGCAGTGAAGGGGACTACTACACGGAGCTATTTGAAGTGAAGGAACGGACTACAAAGGTTGTAATCCCAAACTCTTAGAAGTAAAGTTGTTTACTTGCTTTGTTTATCCTAATAATCTAGCAAAGATCCTCGCTTTAGCTTGTTCGGCACTTGTAAATTTTGAATTCGGCATGGTTAATGCCTTAAAGATCCTCGCTTTAGCTTGTTCGGCACTTGTAAATTTTGAATTCGGCATGGTTAATGCCTTATAGACCCTTGTGATAGTGCAAAGTAACCCTACAGTGGTACCAGAGCCAAGCTAGAGTATTAGGCGATGTGTAGACGAAGTTAAAAGTCCGATCGAACCCCGAAATATGATTTTGGACCCCCTCTCTGGAAATTTATAAAAAAAATTGGTTTTTTCCGTATTAAAAATACTCAGAAAAATAAGCAGGTGATTGTATGGATATCTGTGAAGTACGATTCCCTAAGTCCATCAAGCCACCGCGGAACCGCGGCCAAACCTAGCTACTGGCGGCGGTTCCGCGGTCGAACATGAGGATTCAGGGATCGTTCTTCAACAGGTGATCCATAGGTATTACGTTATGCTTCTGGGAATTTTTAATAATACTCAAGTGTTGAGTTTTTCTGGAGATCTTTAGAATACGTTGATTCGATCGGACAGTTTAACATCGTTTAGTTTTTCCGGATAATTTAGAACGTGTTGAAAGGTTCGAACGGATATCAATAACTCCCTTTTTCCCGACACGAAAAACTTTCAAGTGTTGGAATTTTTCCGGAGTTTGAAGCTTTCGAAAAAACATGCAAGAATATCTGTGGACCCTCTAGAAGAACGTAACCTTAACTCGATTATGTGACCGTCAAAACTGCCACTAAACCCTAGGGTTTGTGGTAGTTTAGCGTTGCCACATGTGAGGCGTTGGTTTGACCCTTCTACGGCTGGTTCATTGGGGCTGTGACATGTTCTGGGATTTTTTAAACCCCGCTCAAGTGTTGAGATTTTTAGGAAATCTTGGGTGTTTGTTTATTCGATCGGAAAGTTTAACATTGTCTATTTATCTGGAATGTGATACAATATTTGGAATCCATAAATAGTTATGAGATAACTAATTTGAATGTTTTAAATCTAGCAGTTTTTAGTCTCATTTGATTGGTTGCCACGGGATTTTGATGTGATCAAAAGTCTGTCGCAATCACGTAGCGTACGCGGATACTCGTCGAGTAAACTTAATAGATAGCTACGCCCCTTAGCCCCAACCAAGTGACTGTAGTAGAACCCCGTCGCCAAAAGCATCCGTTCGGGTGCTCGCGGCAGCGGTGTTCCGCATTAGTGCACTTCGTCGACGGCATCGGGGGTGTGGTTGTCTACTAAAGTTTCCGACGAGCATTCGATCAGGATGTCGGGAATCTTGTTGAATTGCCCGACTTGATATTGAAAAGAGTTTTCGATATTGAGACTAAAATGCGGGGTTTATAATTATTAGGCATGCGATGTCTAAGGAATTCATATGGTTAGGCATGAGATGCCTAAGGAGGTTGCGGATTCCAACTGTTTTAGTTTTACACTTTCTTTTCTGCGACCGTAAGTGTAATATGTGGTGTATCGCCGGTTTCGTTGCTATACATCAACGACAACTGGGATACGCATATTTACTTACGTTGATGACATGTGATGTTATGTGTTGCTGTGATATGTTATTTTGGATCGTCGCGTTTTGAATAGCCGGGGGTTTTATGTGAGATGAGGGTTTTTATTTTCATTCATGTAAAATTCATTGTATATAATATTCTTTTATTGGGGCACTTCCGGGTTGAGGTTGAAGTCACCATTGTATATTATTTACTTTTCCGCATTAGGATAGACCCAAGGCGGGGAGCACAAGTAACCGGGTTCTAGGGTCCAGTGGGAGACCATCTCGAGGAGTCGAGACCGGGTCTCCTAACTCTAGAATTGGTAGGGTTGCTTGCCGCTCTCGTAGGGGTTTAAGGGTGTGGGATTGGCTATTCATCGCGACCGTGGAATCCGCGTTTTATACAGGCTCGCATAAAACACGGAAATCCTAGTATATCCAATATTTCATATGTTATCTTTTGCTGTAATGTTCTGTGATGAGATCATATTACTGCCTGAGACGAATGTTTATATTATATATATGAGATATATGTTATATTGCCGATTTCGTTTCAAATATGATGCTTGTGAAGCATAATAAAATGGGACTTCATTAATGAGATTAATGAAACTAAAAGAAACCTAAAGATGTTGTGGAATTGAATTTTCAAAAACAGGTAGCTCTAGTTCTTGCTTTGCATAGCGGTGTTCCTTGTAGAACATCCAGCACCTTATTCGATAAGGAAAGAGCCGAGATCTCTTCACCGGGAGTGACCTCTTTAGCAATAACTGACAAATGCCTCAACCCTCGGTTTTGTCTTTTGATTGCTTTTCTAGTTTTTGCTTTGCATAGTAGTATTTGTGAAATATCCTGCACCTTATTCGATAAGGAAAGAGCCGAGATCCCTTCACCGGGAGTGACCTCTTTAGCAAAACTAGTAAAGGCCTCAAAAACACTCCATTTAAATCATTGGATACTACAACGATATCAAGTTCATTACGCTCATGGTTTTCTGAAAAACCTGTGTAGCCCTCCGTCATTTCAGATAGAGACTAGTTAGTATTCGTGCTGCGTTTGTTGACCTTAGCCAAGGCGTAGTGTACGGTAGCTAATTAGTATCTATCTTCTAAAACATGTGATGTGATTGAGTTAAGGTAGTCGTACGGGTGGGTTTAATTCAATCGGGAAATGACGGGTTGAACTTGGCTAGCACTTATGATTTGTTGACCTTAGCTAAGGTCATGAGTTGCGAGGGGCAAAAGCATTATCGGGAATTTCAAGTGTTGAAATTTGCAATGAGATTGTATACCTTCTATGAGATAGTTGGATCCTGATACCGACTGCGAGTAAGAGTTACTCCTGGGAAAGTTTTACACATTACAATTAGCCGATCAAGTAGGTGTCTAGAAAGGTGTCAACGAGGTTACGCCCGTAGGAAAACGAAGTTTATTTTAATTAGGTCCATGCGAAAGCGTGGGGAACCTCCCTCAAAGTACCGACACTGGCCTGGCTGAAAGATTGGCGAACTTGTAGAGCGTAATTAATCCCGGCTAGTCTTTCCTTTTAGGGTTTGAAGGAAGATTTGAATAAAACAGTGGGAGACATCCTGATTAGATATATTAATAACCAATCTAATCTTGCAAGAGCATATGCTGAGTGTTTTCTTCTATCTCTCTCCAGGTAGCGACCATGTCACGCCTTAATTAAGATAATAATACGGATGTATTGACCGAACCCGCTTGTTATACTGCGCTAGGGAACGTTGGTCCCGCTCCAACTTATAATTGTTATAAGACAGAGCAGGAAATAGAGGATTACCAGAATTCCCGTGCCGCCCAAATAAAGAAAGTGCATGTTGATGCATCTTCTTCGGGTGTGTTCATTACCGAGAACTGTTTCTCAGTATCCTTTACTTCCTGGGTATGAGATACCGGATCAGGATCCTGCAAATGTAATTTGTTACATGGGCTATAGATAGGTAGAGAACTGAGAACGGGTGATAATTTTCAAGAATTGGAAATGATGCAAGTGTTGCAGCCAAGTCTGTTGGCAGTTATCACCCTGTATTACCAGAATACATTGATTCTGAACAAATGTTATTAGATACCGAACCTGATATACAACATCATATCAGTCTCTTTATTAGTAAAGAAGGATATAATTTTGTATTGTTGGATAATGTTTTGAATATTTCCTATATCAAGAGTTGATCGATTCAGGCACGTTATCTAAAAGCATAGACATTCTAAATCAAACTACAGTTCTTATGTACAAAACACACACAAGAGGAAGAGTTCAGAAATGAACGAATCCTTCTTGAAGCATTGTAGACTAGGTCATATCAATGCGACCCGACTAGCTGAAGTTACATAAAGATGCATATTTAAATTAGTTTGGATTTACATCTTATAAAACTTTCCAGTCATGCCACAAAGATAAGATGACCACAGCTCTGTTTATTAGAAACAGAGAAAGAGTTAGTGAACTCTTAGGATTGATACATGATGATGTATGTAAAAGTCCCATGTCTACAAATGTCAGGACAGGTTCTTTGTACTTCATTACATTCACTGATGATCTCTCTAGATCCAGACATATGTTCCTGTTGAAACACAAGTCCGAAGCTTTTGAGATATTCACAGAATATAAGTTGGAAGTAGAGAACCAAAAACCGGGTATAAGTATTATGTCCTTTGATGTGATCAAGGAGGAGAATACTTGAGTATGGAATTCCTGCACTATTCTAAAGGAGAATGAGATTCTTTCTCAGCATTACTCCTCCGTATACACCACAGCACGTCGGTGTATCAGGGCAGAGCAATTACACCCTATGTGATATGGTGTGCTCTATGATGAGTACTACTGAGTTGCCTATTTTCTTTTGGGGTTATGCACTTAAGAAATTGCATACCTATTGAATAGGGTTCCAACCAAATCAGATGCCTACCACTCCATATGTGATATGGTATGGGAAGAGCCCATCTCTTAAGGAAGTTAAGATTTGGGGTTGTCTGGCCTATGTAAAAAGCAAAATCTGGACAAGCTCGAGGTAAGGTCAGTTCTGTGGAAGTTTGTTGGATATCCCAAGCATTCGCAAGGGAATATTTTCTACCACACCGAGGAACAAAAGATGTTTTATTTCTCGGCATAGCAATTTTTGAGAAAAAAGGAATTTCTTGTGAAGAAATTAGTGGTCATGAGGTAGAACTGGAAGGAGTTCCAGCTATACAAACTGCAGCTGATGATTTGGTAAACCCGGAGGATTCAATAGTTTCTAATGAATCTCAGCCTCTCCGCCGATCTGGTAGGGTTCCTCATCCACCTGAGAGATACTTCGGTTTCTCTATGAAAGTAAGAGCAAGGATTGCATCATGAGATGATGACCCAACTAGTTTCGAGTAGGCCATCAGGAGTGAGGACTCTGTGAGTATGGTTGGATGCTTACCGATCTGAGATGGAATCCATATACACTAACAAAGTATGGACTTTGGTTGCTTTATCTGAAGGGTTAAATCCCCATCAGGAGCAAGTATATCTTGAGAAGATTACTTATTGTACATGGAAAAGTTGAGACTTTCAATTCTATCCTTAAGTCCATCCAGATCCTACTTGCCACTGCTACATACCATGACTACTATATCTGGCGGTTGGGTGTCATGACTGCTTTTCTAAATAGTGATTTGGAAGAGAGCATCTATAAGTACACAGCCAGAGGGCTTAGCAAACAGTGGGAGCAGCGGAAACGTGTGCAAGATATTTTATGTGATAAATCAGGATCGCGGAGTTGGAACGTCTGTTTTGATGTAGTAGTCAAAGAGTTTGACTTCATCAAAATGGTAGATGAACCAAGTATGTACAAAAAGGTAGTAGGGAGTATGGAGGTGATCCTCGTATAGTACGTGGATGACATACTCTTGATAGGGAAGGAGTTTCCTATGCTACGCTCGGGCAATCTCCTCTTATCACAAAGATTCTCCATATAGGATCAAGGTGATACCCCCTAAATCCTGGGTTATGGATCTATGAGATAGATCTAATTGGATGTTAGGATTCTCACTAGTTGTAGTGAGATGGTATCAATCGATCCTGGGGAGAATCACTGGAAAGGTTCTAGGGTGATAAAGACGACTGAATGTCAGTCGCAGGCATTGTCTTTACCCTCAGTGGAGGGATGCTATGTTGGAAGAGTTCCAAGCTAGATACCGTGACATACTAGACGATTAAAGGAAAGATACATCGTTACCAAGGATGCTACCAAAGAGGTAATCTGGATATATTTTAGTTCATGAGATGAACTTCGTTCCTACCATTGTGAGACAATGGAGTTGTGGCTTAGGCCTAGGAACCCCCATCCCATCTATGATCCAAACATATTCTTAGGCAGTATCACTTGATCATGGAGATGGTTGATCTCTAGGTAGATCGAGGTTAGGAGAGTAGACTCAGAGGACAACAGCGCGGATCCACTCACAAAGGCCTATTTCCCAGTAGAGACTTTTATGGGATGGTTGAGTATGAGATACTTCAACCACAGCTTATTGTTGGGTATGCGATACCACAACAGATGGCCCTAGTGCAAGTGGGAGATTGTTAGTTATATGTATGCCCTAAAGGCCATTACTGTACATATGATGTATATTGTTGTGGATGCTTGGACATATATAGGGATGACTTTCTTGCTCGACATGATAGTATGCTATCTGATTGCCCTTTATCTTAACATGTACTCTGATTGTCTCTATGTTACATGTTGATAAAGCCCTTAGCATGAGTACTTAACTACCAGGATTATGATGCAGATCATACTAGTGGGGACACTGTAGTCGCTAAGTACATCCTTCAAATGTTCCTAGTCGTGGGAGTACCGAAACAGGGCATCGATACTCCAGAGTAAACTAGCGTGTGCGCTTCTTGACCTATAAGATGGGTGATGGATGATCCCATATCCATTGGTGTTTGACATCAGAGAAGGTATACGGGTGCTCAGTGGAGACTGGGTACACTGGAAGGACTCGCCGAGAACTCCCAGATGGTATTATACCTCACGTCAGATGGCAGTTCTCTGGTGACACTGGTATAGATTAGTCTGTAGACCCGAAATCGTCATAGAGTCTTGTGTGATTCCTACTGTGCTTTGATTTCCATCATACCACGTCCAAGAGGGCATGAAAAACGGTGGCTTTTGGGTACAGTCCCGAATCACATGGAGGCAATGAGCGATAGGAGGGGTTTCGTCTCTCCCGGTATAGAGAGTTGATGTTGCGCTGTGTTCGATTGGCTATAACTAGAAATCCCTGGCCAGGTTTGCTGAGATTTACTGGTAAGTGTTATCAGTAATTTCTTGAACTGTTATGGACCTCATATCGACACGACTTATCAAGCTACTGGGGTCTGACGTTTACCACCCCTAGGCGAGATATGCGGCATATCTGACGAAGAGACCGGACTATACGGGAGTGTTACTGATTTGATTCACAGGAGAATGTATAGGCTTTCTTGTTGATCTTCTGATCACTCAATACCTGGGTGGCTGTTACGTTTAGCTGACCGCTTGCTGCTTGTGGGTGTTTGATATGATCATCACCTACTGACGGCGTATTGACGAGTCTTTAGAGTCCTACACAGAGGTTTCCTGGCTCAAGCGAAACGGAGTTGGAGCGCATATGTGATATGTGCGGGACCAAGATTAATGCGAGTATGTGATACCACATTCCATTCTCGCGATGTGTGACATGATTGGTTATATGTGATATAGCCGAGTTATCGGTTCAAGCGTTGATTCGATAAGTTGTTGCATTTGATATTAGTCGGTTATATATGATATGGCCGGATTATTAAATCAAGAGTTGATTTGATAATTTAATGTATAATTATATATATTTGATATATTATATTACATTAACTAATATTTAGCTCACTAATGATTTCTTTTCTCACTTGATGTGCACATTGTATATATGTGATATGTATATTTGTGTACATGTATTGTGACATGTTTGATGATACATACAAGATGGGTGTATGAGATTAATGCCATGCTAGGGTTAAGTTAGGGTTTCTATTTATGTTAATCTAATTCAAAAGGGATTGACTTTGTCATGGTAAAGCTTGGACAAAAGCTTTTGGATAAGTTTTGACAAAGTCAAATTTTTATCTAGTTAAAGATATTTATCAAACCCAACCCTTAACCATAGTGTGGAGTTAATTCTCTACATGAGTTAAGCATGATAGCTTTAACTCAACCATGGATTCAATAATTGAAGGGGATGAATTATTCATGAGTTCTTCTTCTTCTTCTTCAAGCTCCATGAAAAGCTTGCCAGCTTCAATGGAGGTATGAGAAATAATGTGAGAAAATCAATTCTAAAGTGAGCCCACTTCCTACTTCTTCATCCTCTGCCACTTACCATATAGTAGAGTGTGTTCTCTTCACAAAGTTCATGACCTGCTGAAGGAATAGGTTGAGTTAGTGTCTCCTCGACGTAGATCATCTTCGGCCTCGAAGTCATCGAAGCAAGCACGTTCGTTTCTTCATAGAGCCTCTCTAGAGTCCGGAGTTTACGATCACAGCGAAGGGGACTACTATACAGAGCTATTTGAATTGAAGGAACGGACTACAAAGGTTGTAATCCCAAACTCTTAGAAGTAAAGTTGTTTACTTTCTTTGTTTATCCTAATAATCTAGCAAAGATCCTCGCTTTAGGTTGTTCGGCACTTGTAAATTTTGAATTCGGCATGGTTGATGCCTTATAGACCCTTGTGATAGTGCTAAGTAATCCTACACCAGGTGACCTCCTCGCCGCTCGGGCCACACCAAAGGACCTTCACGGACGGTATAACCTTCGACCTCAATTTCTTCACCTGCCGATCCAGGATGACCACCGGCTGCTCTGCAAAAGAAAGGTCGCGCTCCAGCTGGATCGTCGGGTGCTGAATTGCATGAGACGGGGCATGGAGATACTTACGGAGCTTCGAAATGTGAAATACAGGGTGAACGTCAGGAAAACTGGGCGGAAGAGCTAACCGATACACAACAACACCATTACACTCGAGGATCTCGAAGGGTCCCATATATCTGGGACTAAGTTTCCCCTTTTGCCTAAATCTTATCACACCCTTCATTGGGGAGACCCTCAAGAAAACATGATCGCCAACAGAAAACTCAATTCTGCACCGACGACGGTCCGCATAAGATCTCTGCCTGCTCTGGGATGCTCTCATCCTATCGCGAATCAACTGGATCTTCGCGGTCATCTCCTCAACAATCTGCGGCCCCAAAATACTGCTCTCTCGGAGCTCTGTCCAACAGATGGGCGATCTGCATCTCTTCCTATATAGAGCCTCGAATGGTGCCATCTGAATGGTCTCCTAGAAGCTGTTGTTGTAGGAGAACTCTACTAAGGGCAAATGGTGATCCCAGCTACCACCGAAATCTAAAACGCATGCTCGGAGCATGTCCTCAAGAGTCTGAATAGTTCGCTCTGACTGGTTGTCGGTCTGCGGATGAAATTTTGTGCTGAAACTCAAGCGGGTGCCCAAAGCCTCCAGAAGCCTCTGCTATAGTCGGCTGGTAAATTGGGTGCCTCGGTCGGACATAATACAAGTCGGGACGCCGTGCAACCGTACGATCTCGTTGATGTAAATCTGGGCATACTGAGAATATTCGAAAGTGGTCTTCACTAGAATGAAGTGAGCCGCTTTTGTCAATCGATCCACGATCACCCAAATGGATTCTGTTAGGTCCACGTTACCTCTCCCGGTACTTTCGGGGTTGCGGAAACGGTAAATCAAAATTTTTTCTAAGCTTTGTAACATGGACCGTAAAAGCCGGATCTTTGCTAAACTATAAACTAGCAACCTAACAAGAGATGTAACTACTCGGTTAGGGGTTATACCTCAACTTGAACTCCTTCACTTCTAGTTGTTGTTCTTCTATGATGTTCTTCTCTTCTTGTTGTTCTTTTCATGGCTTGCTCAAAGGTTGATCCGGACTTCGGTCACCTCCGCGGCCTCCTTGAGTCGAAGACGATCCACCCGAGAGATGTACGCCGGGCTCCACCTCAAGCCGAGGTAACTAGGGCAAGGAGATTGCTAATCTAGAAGCCCTAGGTTGTGTAGAGAAGATGTATGGATGTGTTTGTCAAGTAGAATCCTTTTTCTCTCAACACATGAGATCAAAGGAGAAAATCAAGAGGAGGAAGAAGAAGGAGGTTTTTAGCAACCATGGAGCTTCTCATTTCAAGAGAGAGAAAGAGAATAATATTATGATACAAAAAAAAAGAGCCATGGTTGCAAATAATGCAAAAACAACATCATTACCAATTCCATCAAGATAAAGTTGATGGCTACAATTGAAATGACCATTATCATAATCCAAAAGAAAATGGAAAAGAAAAGAAAAGTGTAGAACCCTCTTGAAAGTCCATGGTCAACCCGGTCAACCGGTCAACAAAGTCAAGAGAGGTCAACGGGGTCAAATGGTCAATGCAATTAGCCATCATAAGATTATCACTAATAGGATTAGTAAATGATGTTCGCGGCTCATAATGGTTTTGACCAATACGAACTGTCAAAACCCTAATGAGTCCGCCTCAAAATGGTTTTGACCGAATCAACTGTCAAAACCCTAATGAGCCTGCCACATAGCGGTTTTGGCCGAACCAACTGCCAAAACCCTAATGAGGCACCTCCTCCTTCATCGCTCCGAAAAACTGTGCATACACACCTGCATCCGTATTCCGTAGAATGCGGATGCGCAGAAGACAAAACAAATCCATCTGTGCAATACTAGGATCCGGCTTAAACCAAAGCCTACTAGTACTGCCTGCCCGAACACCATACGCACACAAGTGTACGTAAGTGATCGCAGCCCTGCCGTAAAACCATACGGCCTCTACACGTTTCGCTCAGTGCAGGGAAACTCTCTGTGTGGGACTCTAAAGACTCGACACTACGCTGGCAGTGGGTTTAACCACAGACCGCAAGCGGCACTAGCTGTACGTAACGGTCCCCAGGTAGATGTCGATAAGAAGGCCGATGAGGTACACCCATCCGAACTCCTACTGAGCCTATATGTGACAATCTCCGTACAGTCCGGTCTGTTCGTCTGATACATCGCATGGCGGGCCTAGGGGGGGCGGTAAACGTCAGTCCCCTAATAGCGGTACAAGTCGTGTCGGAGTGAAGCCCAATACACCCTGAGATAACACTGGAAACCTACCAGTATATCTCGCTTGCCCTGGCCAGGGACTACTCGTGTAATGGCTCTCCTAGACACAGCGCGATGTCAACCCCCAATACCGGGAGAGACGAATCCTGTCTAACCGTCACTGCCTCCAAGTGCTTCGGGACTGCTCCCAACTACTACCTGTTTGCACGACTCAGTAGAGCCGTGGTAGGGTAGTAATCAAAGAACAGTGGGAACACACTCGAGGCGAAGTGACAGTGTCAAGTCAGCGGACTAAGCTGTACTCATGTCACCTGGGAACTGATAACTGACGATAGGTATAATACCAACCATCAGTTCCCGACGAGTCCTGTCCAGTGTACTCGTAACCTAACGAGCACCCGCATACTATCTCAAGTACGACGTACTGACGGCTGTGGGACAGACCGTCTCCCGTGCTGGGATGAGAAGCGCATACGCTAGTCTACTCTGGAGTATCGATGCCCTATCTCGATACTCCCACGACTAGGGACGTGTATAAGGATGTGCTTGTAGATTACCCAGCCCCCACGAGTGTGATCGCCATCACAACGCCGGTAATCAAGCAAAGATCCTAAGGGCTCTACTAATGCGTATAGGTGATATAATAAATAAACACACATGTACACATTAAAGCAGAGACAAACCAAGTAGCATACTACTATATTGAGCAAGATTGTTTGTACAACTGTGAATATCCCAAGCTTCCATCAAGTAATATACATACTAGTATGATACAGTAATGGCCTCTAGGGCATATACACCAACAATCTCCCACTTGCACTAAGGCCATGTACTGGCGTATCGAAGACCTATCATCTCGATCAGCCGCTCGAACTGAGTCTGGGGTAAAGCCTTCGTGAATGGGTCCGCAGTGTTGTCCTTTGTGTCCACTCTCCGCACCTCGATCTCCTGTCGATCAATGATCTCCCTGATCAGGTGATACCGCCTTAAGATGTGCCTGGATTTCTGATGGGACCTTGGTTCCTTCGCTAAAGCTATAGCCCCATTGTTATCGCAATACAAAGGTATTGGGTCAACAATGGACGGAACCACCTGAAGTTCACTAATGAACTTCTTAATCCAGACCGCCTCTTTTGCGGCATCGCTTGCAGCAATGTATTCAGCCTCCATCGTCGAGTCTGCGACAGTATCCTGCTTGGAACTCCTCCAACATACCGCCCCTCCGTTGAGGGTAAACACAAAACCCGAGACGGACTTGCTGTCATCTTTGTCACTCTGGAAGCTTGAATCGGTAAAGGACTCGACCCTGAGGTCTCCATTACCGTAAACCAGGAACATCTCCTTAGTCCTTCTCAGGTACTTGAGAATGTTCTTCACTGCTGTCCAGTGGTCCTCCCCTGGGTCCGACTGATACCGGCTTACCGTGCTCAACGCGTAAGCTACATCTGGTCTTGTACATAGCATCGCATACATTATAGATCCTACCGCCGAAGCGTAGGGTATAGTGCTCATGCGAACCCTCTCCTCGTCAGTCTTAGGAGACATCTTCTTGGAGAGGGTAATTCCGTGCAATGCGGGTATGTTACCGCGCTTGGAATCCTCCATACTAAATCTCTTTAGTACGGTCTCTATGTACCTGGACTGCGAAAGTCCCAATAGTTTCTTGGATCTATCTCTATAGATCTTGATCCCCAGAATGTACGAGGCATCACCCAGGTCCTTCATGGAGAACCCTTGTGACAAAAACAGCTTGACCGATTGTAGCATAGGAATGTCATTTCCCATCAGAAGAATGTCGTCCACGTACAAGACTAGGAATACGACAGTTCGTCCTACAATCTTCTTATAAACACAGGGTTCATCTTCGTTCTTGATGAAATCAAATTCTTTGATTGCCTCATCAAAACAGATGTTCCAGCTCCGTGATGCCTGCTTTAATCCATAAATGGATTTAAGCAACTTGCACACCTTTCCGCTGCTCCCACTGTCTATGAAACCTTCTGGTTGATCCATGTAAACGCACTCTTCCAAACAACCGTTTAGGAAAGCCGTTTTAACATCCATCTGCCAGATCTCATAGTCAAGGAAGGCAGCAATGGCAAGTAGGATCCGAATGGATTTAAGCATAGCCACCGGAGAAAAAGTTTCGTCATAGTCCAAACCAGGTCTTTGACGGAAACCTTTTGCAACGAGCCTAGCTTTATAGGTTTCCACCTGCCCATCTACACCAAGTTTCCTTTTGTAGATCCATTTGCATCCAACGGGTTTTACCCCGGCTGGAGCAATATCCAAGGTCCACACTTTATTGGCGTACATGGACTCCATTTCGGATTGCATTGCTTCCTGCCACTTATCAGAGTCCCTACTGATAATGGCCTGCCTGAAACTGGTAGGGTCATCTTCTTCCAAGATGCAATCCTCTCGATCCCCGTCTATGAGAAAACCGTAGTATCTCTCGGGCGGATGAGAAATCCTACCAGATCTGCGGAGTGGCTGAGGTTCGTTTGGGGTTATTGAATCTAGCGGTTCCTCCAAATTTTCAGTTACATTTTGTGGTCGCTGAATTTCTTCCAGTTCTACCGAACTCCCACTAGTTTCTTTTGCAAGAAACTCCCTTTCCAAGAAGGTAGCGTGGCGAGATACAAACACCTTCTGTTCCTCAGTGTGGTAGAACAGATATCCTAGTGAGTCTTTAGGATATCCCACAAATTTACAGAGAACTGACCGTGCCTCTAACTTGTCCGGTTTCTGTGTTTTCACATAGGCCGGACAACCCCATATCTTAAATCGCTTAAGATACGGATTTCTTCCACTCCATATTTCATATGGAGTCTTAGGCACTGATTTGGATGGAACATAGTTCAATAGGTACGCCGCTGTCTGAAGCGCATGTCCCCAAAATGAAAGAGGCAACTCAGCACTACTCATCATGGAGCGAACCATATCCAATAGGGTACGATTCCTCCGCTCCAAAACACCGTTGTGCTGTGGTGTATAAGGAGGAGTAAGCTGAGAGAGAATACCATTCTCTTTTAAGTAATCTAGGAATTCCGTGCTTAAGTACTCCCCTCCCCTGTCAGACCGGAGGATCTTGATACTTTTGCCTGTCTGGTTCTCTACTTCCTTTCTGAATTCCTTGAATTTCTCAAAAGCTTCAGATTTGTGTTTCAATAGATACACATATCCGAACCTAGAGAGATCGTCAGTGAATGTGATGAAGTACGAGAACCCACCCCTTGCATGTATAGACATCGGACCACACACATCACTGTGTATGAGTCCCAAGAGCTCTCTTGCTCTTTCTCCATGTCCGGTGAACGGAGATTTGGTCATCTTCCCTTTGAGACAAGACTGACAAGTTTCATAAGATGAAAACTCGAACGTATTCAAGAGTCCATCTTTATGCAACTTACTCAGTCTTTTCTCTCCGATATGACCAAGCCTACAATGCCACAAGTAGGATTCATTCGTATCTGAATTCTTCCTCTTGCGTGTGTTTTGTATATTGAGAACTGTATTCTGATTTAGAACGTAGATACCATTACACAGTGTACCTTCTGCAACCTGTACCTTATGAAGGTAAATGTTCATGATATTCTTTTCAAGAACAAAGTCATATCCATCTTTATCGAGTAAAGAAACTGATATGATGTTGCAAACCATGGAGGGTACATAGTAGCAATCGTTCAAAATCATAGTCTTGCCATTAGGCAATACTAGGTGATATTCACCGACGGCTGCCGCATTAACTTGTGCTCCGTTCGCTACTCTGAGCGACATATCACCCGGTGCAACTTTCCTACTTTTTCTCAGTCCCTGTAATAAATTACAGATATGAGATCCTGATCCGGTATCAAGTACCCAGGAGGTAGGGCTGACCGTAAAACAGTTCTCAATTACAAGAACACCTGAAGTAGATGCAAAACCATGCTTCTTCTTCAACTGGGTATCCTGGAAATCCATACTTTCCCCTTTCCCATTCTCATACTCATGACTGTTGTCATAAGTTAGAGCTGAACCATCTTTCCCCAGTCCCGAATAAGAATTCGGATCGGTCAAGCGATACATTTTATTATCTTGATTAGGGCGTGAAAAGGTTGCTGCCTGGAGAGAGAGAAAAGAAACACTCAGCGTATGCTCTTGCAAGATTAGATTGGTTTATTAATTTATCTAACCAGGATGTCTCCCACTGTTTACTCAAATTCTTCTTAAAACCTTTTAAAAGAAGAACTAGTCGGGTTTTAATTCACGTCACAATACTTGCTTAACCTTTCAGCCAGGCTAGTGTCGGTACTTCGAGGGAGGTTTTCCAACGCTTTCGCGAAGTTCCTTAATTAAAGAACCTCTTTTCCCTGGGGGCGTAACCCCGCTAACACCTTTCTAGGCACCTACTAGGTTTATAGCATTGATCGTTAAGTGAAATAATCTCCCGAGAGTAATCCAACTCATCAGTGGGATCGGGATCCAACCATCATTGTGTGATGACCTAGATGGAATCCACTCTAGTCACCACACTCCAGAAGGTATGCTAAATCTGCAAGTTTCAGTACTTTTGAAACTCCCGATGTGGTTTTTGCCCCTAGGACCCAAGTGATCTTGACGGAGTCAACAAATCAAAGAGTCCTAGTCAAGTTCAACCTGTCATTACCTGGATTGCATTAAGCCCACCCGCATAACCCTTGACGGAGTCAACAAGGTTATACGACTGTCCTAATCAATCCCATATACCGATACAAACAAGCAGCACTTAGCTACCGTACACTACGCCTTGACGGAGTCAACAAACGCAGCACGAATACTAAGTGTTACTTGTAAGAAATGACAGAGGGCTACGGCTGGGTTTTTGGCGAAAAACCCGTTAACGTAATGAACTTGATATCGTTGAAGGAACCTGGTAGCATCTTTTTTTTGAAAAATACAGTGGCGAAAACTTTTGCTAAAGAGGTCACTCCCTGTGAAGGGATCTCGGCTCTTTCCTCGTCGAGTGAGGTGCTGGGCATTCGTAAGATGAATACCTCGATGCAAAGCAAGAATAATCGACTATAGTGAAGTTATTACCCTGACGCAAAGTTTTGTCCAAGGGGTCACTCCCGGTGAAGGGATCTCGGCCCTTGCCTCGTCGACTGAGGTGCTGGGCATTCATAACCGAATACCGCGATGCAAAACAAAAAGATGAACGTCCTTGTAATAACAGCTTTTTGAAAAACTTGTTCCAACAACGTCTTTTAGGTTTATTTTCTTGCATTAGTTCTTTTAATGCGTCCCATCATTTAAATCCTACCATTGCAGAAAACAACCAAAATATGACGTACGCTTATGCCATTCGCATTCGTCACGGGGCCCCGTCATCACCCGTTAGGTTACTTAACTAACGACAGAGCGGGGGCTGGGCTAGCACGGCTGTAAAACATAAGCAACGCCTAAATAGTTATTATATATAGCAATATAGCAATGATAGCCAATCCAGATCACAGATGAACACTTTGGATATACTAGGAATCCGCAATTCGTTCGAGCCTGCAACGAAAAACGGATTACACGGTCGCGATGAATAGCCGACACCCCACCCAAGACCCCTACGGGTGCGGCAAACTACCCGCCAAGTACCCGAAGCGAAGCAACCTCCCTCAATGCCATGAGTAGGCCACTCGGCACTTCGAGCTACTCGGTAGTTTGTGCACCCCTCCATGGGTCTATCCTAGGAGCAAAAACAGTAAAAAGAATTATACAATGACGGCTACAACCCCGACCCGGTTGTGCGGCCAAACAAATAATATTACATCAATTTACAAATTTATTACATGAATGAAAGAAAAAGAAACTCTCATCTCACATCCACCCCGGCTATTCATCCGCGACAATCCAACGAGTTCATATACACAAACCATCAACAACAATCACAGATCACAGATATGTATAACCCCGACTAATCGTCATATAGCGATTAGCCGACGTTCAATACATAAGAACATCACAGATATAACCTTTATAGTCAAAGTATATTGAAGTTCGAAAAAATACGGAATTATAGGCCCCCAAAAACAAATTTCTATTCTGGAAAATCTGGGCACATATAATATGTCATAAAAATCCTAAAACCATGTCAGAAACACACTGCACCAAAGACGAGACAGCAACTCTACCAGAGCGCGGCGCTTCCGCGGCAATAGCAAGCTATTGCCGCGGAAGCGCGGTCATCTAGGTGAGTTACTGTGTCGTTTTTGGTGAGTTTCTTCTAAAAAGCCTGAGATGATTTTTGGGATATAATAAATTTTGTTTTGACGAGAAAAAAATTTAACAGAAACTCAGGTTTTCATAACTTGGTTTTTTTTCGATTTTTCCGTTTTGAACTTCGATACACTTTACTACCAAGCTAGTTTATATTTAGTTAGTCTCTGATACCACTGTTAGGTCCACGTTACCTCTCCCGGTACTTTCGGGGTTGCGGAAACGGTAAATCAAATTTTTTTCTAAGCTTTGTAACATGGACCGTAAAAGCCGGATCTTTGCTAAACTATAAACTAGCAACCTAACAAGAGATGTAACTACTCGGTTAGGGGTTATACCTCAACTTGAACTCCTTCACTTCTAGTTGTTGTTCTTCTATGATGTTCTTCTCTTCTTGTTGTTCTTTTCATGGCTTGCTCAAAGGTTGATCCGGACTTCGGTCACCTCCGCGGCCTCCTTGAGTCGAAGACGATCCACCCGAGAGATGTACGCCGGGCTCCACCTCAAGCCGAGGTAACTAGGGCAAGGAGATTGCTAATCTAGAAGCCCTAGGTTGTGTAGAGAAGATGTATGGATGTGTTTGTCAAGTAGAATCCTTTTTCTCTCAACACATGAGATCAAAGGAGAAAATCAAGAGGAGGAAGAAGAAGGAGGTTTTTAGCAACCATGGAGCTTCTCATTTCAAGAGAGAGAAAGAGAATAATATTATGATACAAAAAAAAAGAGCCATGGTTGCAAATAATGCAAAAACAACATCATTACCAATTCCATCAAGATAAAGTTGATGGCTACAATTGAAATGACCATTATCATAATCCAAAAGAAAATGGAAAAGAAAAGAAAAGTGTAGAACCCTCTTGAAAGTCCATGGTCAACCCGGTCAACCGGTCAACAAAGTCAAGAGAGGTCAACGGGGTCAAATGGTCAATGCAATTAGCCATCATAAGATTATCACTAATAGGATTAGTAAATGATGTTCGCGGCTCATAATGGTTTTGACCAATACGAACTGTCAAAACCCTAATGAGTCCGCCTCAAAATGGTTTTGACCGAATCAACTGTCAAAACCCTAATGAGCCTGCCACATAGCGGTTTTGGCCGAACCAACTGCCAAAACCCTAATGAGGCACCTCCTCCTTCATCGCTCCGAAAAACTGTGCATACACACCTGCATCCGTATTCCGTAGAATGCGGATGCGCAGAAGACAAAACAAATCCATCTGTGCAATACTAGGATCCGGCTTAAACCAAAGCCTACTAGTACTGCCTGCCCGAACACCATACGCACACAAGTGTACGTAAGTGATCGCAGCCCTGCCGTAAAACCATACGGCCTCTACACGTTTCGCTCAGTGCAGGGAAACTCTCTGTGTGGGACTCTAAAGACTCGACACTACGCTGGCAGTGGGTTTAACCACAGACCGCAAGCGGCACTAGCTGTACGTAACGGTCCCCAGGTAGATGTCGATAAGAAGGCCGATGAGGTACACCCATCCGAACTCCTACTGAGCCTATATGTGACAATCTCCGTACAGTCCGGTCTGTTCGTCTGATACATCGCATGGCGGGCCTAGGGGGGGCGGTAAACGTCAGTCCCCTAATAGCGGTACAAGTCGTGTCGGAGTGAAGCCCAATACACCCTGAGATAACACTGGAAACCTACCAGTATATCTCGCTTGCCCTGGCCAGGGACTACTCGTATAATGGCTCTCCTAGACACAGCGCGATGTCAACCCCCAATACCGGGAGAGACGAATCCTGTCTAACCGTCACTGCCTCCAAGTGCTTCGGGACTGCTCCCAACTACTACCTGTTTGCACGACTCAGTAGAGCCGTGGTAGGGTAGTAATCAAAGAACAGTGGGAACACACTCGAGGCGAAGTGACAGTGTCAAGTCAGCGGACTAAGCTGTACTCATGTCACCTGGGAACTGATAACTGACGATAGGTATAATACCAACCATCAGTTCCCGACGAGTCCTGTCCAGTGTACTCGTAACCTAACGAGCACCCGCATACTATCTCAAGTACGACGTACTGACGGCTGTGGGACAGACCGTCTCCCGTGCTGGGATGAGAAGCGCATACGCTAGTCTACTCTGGAGTATCGATGCCCTATCTCGATACTCCCACGACTAGGGACGTGTATAAGGATGTGCTTGTAGATTACCCAGCCCCCACGAGTGTGATCGCCATCACAACGCCGGTAATCAAGCAAAGATCCTAAGGGCTCTACTAATGCGTATAGGTGATATAATAAATAAACACACATGTACACATTAAAGCAGAGACAAACCAAGTAGCATACTACTATATTGAGCAAGATTGTTTGTACAACTGTGAATATCCCAAGCTTCCATCAAGTAATATACATACTAGTATGATACAGTAATGGCCTCTAGGGCATATACACCAACAGATTCATATCCTCGACTGGTCCTGGGTAGACCCACGATGAAGTCCATAGAAATCTGCTCCAATTTCCACTCCGGAATGGGCAAAGGCTGCAACTCCTCCGCTGGCCTCTGGTGCTCAGCCTTGACTTGCTGACAAGTCAAGCATCTCGATACGAAGTCTGTGACGTCCCTCTTCATCCCGTCCCACCAGTAAACATCTCTCAGATCATGGTACATCTTGGTGGAACCTGGATGAACACTGTACACCAATCGATGTGCCTCTTCAAGAATCTCACGTCTCAGTCCCTTGGCATCTGGTATGCACAGTCTAGTCCCAAATCGTAGTATCCCCTGGTCATCGATCACAAACTCGGAAAATCTGCCCTGTCTAATCTATGAACAACGGTCATCACTGTACGGTGCCTCATGTATATGGTCAAGCAACTATGGACGTGCACGAATATGCGCAAGCTGTCCCCCGATCGGAGTGAACTCGAACTGCACTCGGTTGTCGCATAAAGTCTGCTAATCTGCCAACGACTGCCTCTGCGCTGTGCTCAAACAAGATAGACTACCCCCGGGCCTCCGACTCAAGGCATTCGCCACTACATTCGCCTTGCCCGGGTGATAAAGGATCTCGCAATCGTAGTCCTTCACTAACTCCATCCAACGGCACTGTATAAGATTCAGGTCTCGCTGCTGAAATATATACTTTAAGCTCTTATGGTCAGTGAATATCTGGCACGACTCACCGTATAGATAATGTCGCTAGATCTTGAGTGCAAAGACCACTGCAGCTATCTCCAAATCGTGAGTGGGGTAGTTCTGATCATGCTTCTTCAGCTGCCGAGAAGCATACGTGATAACCCTGTCGTGTTGCATCAATACACAGCCTAGCCCCACTCGAGAAGCGTCGCAATACACCACAAATCCGCCCGATCCCGAAGGCAAAGATAATACCGGTGCCGTAGTCAAACGAGTCTGCAACTGCTGAAAGCTATGCTCGCACGCCTCTGTCCAAACAAAAGGAACTCCCTTCCGGGTCAGCCCAGTCAATGGTGCAGCAATATGGGAGAAGTCCTGAACAAATCGTCGATAGTAGCCGGCCAGTCCTAGGAAGCTGCGGATCTCTGTAACTGATGCTGGTCTGGGCCAATGCTGAACGGCCTCGATCTTCTTCGGGTCCACACGTATACCATCACTCGTAACCATGTGACCTAAGAAATCAACGCTGTCAAGCCATAATGCGCACTTGGAGAATTTCACGAACAGCTGGTGCTCTCTCAGAGTCTGCAATGTGATCCGCAAGTGCTGCTCGTGCTCCTCTCGGCTCCGGGAATACACTAGGATATCGTCAATAAATACGATGATGAACTGATCAAGATACGGCCTGAAAACGCGGTTCATCAAGTCGATAAACGCTGCTGGGGCATTGGTGAGTCCGAACGACATCACCAAAAACTCATAGTGTCCGTAACGTGTGCGAAAAGTCGTCCTCGGAATATCGTCCTGCTGAACCTGCAACTGATGGTAGCCTGATCGCAAATCAATCTTCGAGAAGCATCCCGCACACTGAAGCTGGTCGAACAAATCATCGATACGAGGCAAGGGATATCTGTTCCGCATAATAACCCGGTTCAGCTGACGGTAATCAATACACAAGCGCAAATTGCCGTCCTTCTTCTTGACGAACAGGATAGGAGCACCCCAAGAAGATACGCTAAGTCGAATAAGCCCTTTATCTAACAAATCCTGCAACTGACCCTTCAACTTTCTAAGCTCCGCCGGGGCCATCCAATAGGGCGGTATGGAAATAGTCCCCGTGTCAGGAATCAAGTCAATGCAGAACACAATATCGCGCTTAGGCGGTAGCCTAGGCAGCTCGTCAGGGAAAACATCAGGAAACTCGCTAACAATGGGGACCTGGTCCAACGGGACCTCTGCAGCTCTAGTATCACAAACATACGCTAGAAATCCCTGACATCCCTTCCTCAAGATCTGTCCAGCGCAAAGAGACGAAATCAAACTGTGAGGGGCAGCACCACGGTCCCCCTGCACAACAAAAACCGACTCGCCGGGAAATTAAAAACCTAACAGTCTTCTCTTGGCAGTCCACAGACACTTAGCACGTAGCTAACCAGTCCATGCCCAGGAGAACGTCGAAGTCCAACATCTCAAAAAGGATCAAGTCGACGAACAACTCTCTCTCACCAATACGGACAACACGCGACCGATACACGTGTCTCGCAATAAACAACTCGCCAATAGGAGTAGTCACAACAAGCGGCCGATCTAGCAAACACGACTCTCTGCCCAAACTCAGCACGAAGTGTGTAGAAACATACGAGTGTGTAGACCCCGGATCAAACAACACGTGTGCATCAAAAGAACATACTGATAGGGTACCTGAAACCACTGCATTGGACACCTGCGTATCCTGATGAGTCAAACCAAAAACCTGTGCATGCCCTCTACCTGCGACTGGCGGTCCACTACCACCTACTGGTTGTCCTCTGCCTCGGTCACCCCATCCTCTCTAAACAAACCCTCCACGGCTATGACCTCTCTGTGCATAAGTCTGACACGGAGCAACAATAGGTGCAAGAAGCAACGCTCTCTGAGGTGGAGAAGGTGGTAAGGTAACATGCGGTACGGCTGTCTCGCCCTCATGTGGCTCAGGACAATCTCGAACACGATGATAAGAACTCCCGCACCGGAAACATCCGGACGATGACCGCTGACCCTCCTGGGGATCAAAGCTGAACAACCTGCCTCGCTCCGAGTCTCTGCCACCTGCAAAACATCTGTCGTGGCACCTAAACGGCAGTCTCCATGTTGATGTATTAGTACAAACCCTCTTCGGTTTCGGGACTACCGAAGTCTCTGCAAGACGCTCCTTGACTAATAGGGCCACATCCACAGCTGCTGCATAGGTATCATAATGCTGTGCATTGATAGCAAGAAATAATGGGGTAAGCAAGTCTCGAACAAACCTCTTGACTCGCATCTCCTCAGTAGCTACCAAATACGGGGCGTATGTAGATAGCTCGGTAAACTGCACGTCGTACTCTGCCACCGTCATACTCGGAGTCTGGCGTAACGACTCGAAACTGTGTGCTCGAGCATCTCTAACACTCTGTGGAAGAAAATGGGCGAGAAACACCGTCACGAACTCAGCCCAGGTCATAGGGGAAAGACCTGCGGCTCTTCCCTTCTCGAGAGACTCACACCACTTCTGCGCAAGACCTTCCAGACAAAAGCTCATGAACTCTACCCATCTCGCGTCGGAGTATCTCAGTGAACGATATATCCTGGCCATCCTATCGATAAATGACTGCAGGTCCTCAGCTGCATCTGTGCCTGTGAAAACTGGAGGCTTCAGCCTCATGAACTCAGCTAACGAAATGGTGATCACCTCTGTAGCTGCAGGTACAACTGCCTGAACAGTAGGTACCACCTCGGTCCCCGCAACAGGTGGGATGACCTCCTGTCTCTGCGCTCTAATGGCCTCAACTAACGACCCCATCATATGGCGCAAATCCTAAATACCGGCCCCAAGCATAGCAACATGGTTTGTCGAAGGTGAATCAATCTGCTCCGGAACAACTGGCGTACCGCCCGGGTCAGTCCTCGTTTCAGATGAGCCAACTCTAACCTCGGCTCTCACGGCCGCTCTCTGCGCCCTCGTAGTCTTTGGCGGCATAGTGGCTGGAGACGAAAACAAGATTCGATAAGAATACAGAAATCGAATCACAAGGATATATATAATCACGAAGGAATTTCAACCAATAAGTCCTAAGGTCACTTAGGCGGAGTACCGTGTCGTGAGTATTCCGCGGAACATACACACGCTACGCCACTCTGCTTAAGCTACCTACTCCATCATACCAAGATCATCCTACACTCCGAAAAGTAAAACCTACGCTCTGATACCAACTTTGTCACGACCCAGAATTCTGCCCGTGACCTGCACTTAACCACGTAACGTCTACAGGCGTAATGCGATTAAGTAAGCCGAAACCCAGAAATCAAAACCAATAAGGGTAGTGAATAAAGAAAACATTGGATTAAAATATTTAGAAATCTCGAGTAAAAATATTTAAAGTTTAAATTAATTTCCTAAAAATTTCGGCAGCACCTCCTTTGTAAAAACTAGCCCCGAAACGAGTACAAGCATAAGATACAAGTAAGACATCACATGATATAATTAAAACATCCCAAACGGGAGCAATCACGCCCAACGGCGGAAACAACAACCACAAGATAATATACGACGTCGTAGCGAAGAAATGAACAGCATAGTGAAAAACAGCATGAAAGATAAAACTGCATAAATAAAGTCGGCTCACATGAGCTCGACATCCAGAGTACAAAAATAATATACCACATTATCCTCACAACTGGTCTCTAAGTCAATACATGAAATGGTATATGGAGAGTACTAGATACAATAAAGTGTATAATGAAAAGTAAACGAATAACCGCAAAACCCACCAATAAGCAAACCGGCTCACACTCCAACTGTAGCGGTATCCGTAGTAAAAGATACAATGATATAGCCCTGCCACGACTACTCTGAGGGTCAACCTTCAAAACACTGTGGCACAACGGGGGTGAGTTGCCAACTCATGAATAGTAAATAACATATATATGTAATCGCAAGTATGCACGTATTGCGATACTCTAACATGTGCAATCTGATAACATCAATATGATAATCTGGGTATGCAAAAATCATGTGAGGTACTCTATCAGGTACTATAAATACACGATGCAATGCCTATCAATGAATGCTGAGCATGGGATGAAATATCATCTACACGAATCATCATCGTGGAAAAACCTGGTGTCTACCAAATACACCCCAAATCCCAATAACTCAAGCGCCGTCAATCTAATCGACCATCATATCCTGTAAATCTCATGGAACCTGAGTGCAAACCATCGGCACTCGAAAAAATCATGAAATACTCGCATTCAGCATCGACATGTAAATCCTCGTATATCAGGCTCCGTCAGTCAGGATCGGCCCACGGGCTCCGTCTGCGGAATCGGCCCCCGGGCCCCGGCAGTACGGGTCGGCCCAATATCTATCTCTCGACTGTGGTCAGTATCCTCCGGATAACCGCCAGGTCCAACCAATCACCGGTAGGTAGTAGTCCTTCTGCCAGGCTCACCGTCTACTGCACAGCAAATCCGTTCTCGCCCCGGGGTACCAAACCGGGTCCACCATGAACCCGCAAACGGATCATCCAACTCCTCAAATCGGGTTTATAGCACATGTCTCAGAACCGAGAAAACGCATGGTGGACGCACTGAAATATCATATCAAGAGATCCAGGTTTTCAAAACAATGCATACTTTTCTTGAAATTATACCACGGTTCTTAAATACAATAAATCACATGAAATCCATGATTCAATGCGTAAATCCAGGCAATATGATGTATGCAACATGAAGCCATAATATGAGCATATCAAGGGAAAGCCGCTCTATTTAAATGAATACAGTTTTAAAATATGTCATGCGGTTCCCAATTCCCCAAAATCAAGTCCAACGTCATCAAGGATGCATATGTAGCTATAACAAGTATGGGTGTATGTAAGCACGTATGTACAAGTAGGTATGTGCGCAAGTATGTATGCATATGCAAGTATGAAGATGCAAGTATGTAAATACGCAAATAGGTATGCATACAAGGGAACAAAAAATCATGTCTAATCATCAATAATGAGGTAAGCTAAACGATATATGGTTCATAGCAATTCTATAGTGTGAGTGCCATGACAATTACTAACGGTGTGTGTGTGGCATACAGATAGTGCTCGCGCAAAAATGAACCGTTAGTAACAGTGTTGTGTCTCATAAATACTATGTCCATATGCAACAAGAGAGGGGTATGCAACAATGGTACATATGCACAATCAATATATATGAATATAACATGCGGCTACAATATCCTACCAAGCCCTGACGCCTAACACCATACGGGCGATTTCCCCGTAGATGTTAAATCTACTCACCGGTGAGCTCGAGCTAAGTGTATCCGACCACCTGCTTCCCCTTCTTCACGGCGTCCGAAGTCCCCGCCTGCGACCCTAGAATTTACACAAGCAACACACATAAGGTTAAAATCCTGCAAAAATGCGATATCAAGACCATACGAGAAACTAGCGTCGCAAGCTAACGCGTGTGCAAACGTGACACCAAAACGTGTGTGCATGCATCTAAAACCACCCTGACACGCTGCGATACACAGCAACCACCAGACCCAAACTCAGAACGTATGTGTCATGCAAGTTTAAAAGTATTAAAAACGACGTATTTGGTTCAAGATTTTGACTCGAGTGGAAATAGGAAAAGTTGTATTTACCAAACACCTACAAAACCTAGCAGACACCTACAGAAAACCCCCCGACATCCAACTCACCCCTCTAGCCGCAATTTGCGGCCAGAACTAATTTTTCTGCAGCCTAGGATGGAAAGTGGAGTCTCGTGCTTTGTGTGTGTGTTCCTAGCTTAGTAACTAAGTCCCAGTATTTTCAACTTTTGCCTAAAGCACTCGGTTTAAAAGCAGATCACAAAACTACCCAAAATCTTAACTAAAACGTTTAATTAACACTAAACTAAAACAATATGGTACTTTAGTGTAAACTGAAGCAAAGACTTGTGTTAAACGACACTAATAGCACTTAATTAAGTTAATCAAGCCAAAACAACCCTAACTTAACCTAATCTTTACTTAAACAACCTAATTACCACTAAAACCCACATAAACACTAATTAAGCTAAATAAACTACAAGTTTAGCAAAGAGGTGATTAAGGTGGGCTTAATACCTCACAAAGGCCAAGTGGTGGCACAAACTTGCTGGCCTTGCCTCCTAGAGCTCAGAGTAGGCTCAAAAACCAACAAAGGAGTGATCTTGGAGTGATAAATGTGAGGTTGGTGTGATAAATGATGGTTTTTAATGGATATTTGAGATTAGAATTGATGAGAGGAAGGAGAATGAGGGGAGGCTACTGAGCTGCTGCTGCTGCTGAGTGAATGTGGGAGAGAGAGAGAAAGAGAGAGTGGCCCAAAGTCAAACCCTCCATGCTCATTAAGTGCACCATGCCTCTCTTTTCTTTTCTTTTTTCTTATTTTCTTTATTTGATTTGTTTTGTTATGGTTTTAAAAGGATAAGGATAAGAGGAAATATGAAGAATGTGTTACATTATATGTTAAGTTGTTATGGTTGCTAAGTATCAATTAACTTAGGGTGAAAATTGTGCATGCATGCTACATTAAATTTTGCTTAGGAAAATATAGATAAGAAAATTTGCTAAGTGAACACTAAACTAATTAATAATTAATAAAACACTATTATATAAATATTTACATATTTTCACTATAAAAAATTTGATTTATTCCAGTTTATGTGGAAATTTATTAATTAGGAGATTTTATGAAAAATACGCATTATCGCTAATTAACACGAAATTAATCTAAATGAATTTCAAAGTGTTACACCACAATACTGATCCTCAGAAAAGGTTAAACTCAAAACTCTGACAACATCTCTGTCATCCAGTTCACCTGGAAAGCCTAAACCGATAATCGCCTTCCGAAGGAGGCTGTCGTTATCATATACCAAAAACATTCTCTAATGTTCATAACTGATTCCCTTTGTTTCTCCATGATTGGATTAATATCTGCTTACTACAGCAAGTGTAGAAGTAATATATGGTTTTGTACAAGATATTGCATGATTGACTCAATTGCCTAAGCAAATGATATGTCATTCATGTCAGTCCCTTTCCTCATTAGTCTAAAAGACATCTCATTAGAGAGGGTGACTCCATCACCTGCGGGTACACATCACGCCGGGTGTCGTCCATTCTAAAATACTTTTAGAATGCAGTTTAAGTACCCAATTGAGAAACTTTCCAAATCTAGATCTAAAACCATAGATATAATCTCCAGAATTCCTAATATATTATCTATATCCAACGCAGAAAAAACAATATATGACAACCAAATTTTGACCGATTGTAATATAGAAACATCATTTCCTATCTGGAATATGTCATCCAAAACCCCGGACAGTACTCCCTACACACTTCTTACTAGGTTTATTTGTTGTTTTGATAAAATCAATCACCTTGATTGTCACATCAAAACAGATGATCCGTCTCCGCTATCCATGCTTTAGTCTACGAATTGGCATATGCAACTTGCAAACCTTCCGCTGCTCCCACAGACTACGATAACTTTCTGGTAGAGTCATATACACGTGCACTTCCAAATTCCCATTTGGAAGACGTTATAGTCATCCTCTTACCAGATATCATAGTCTAGAGCAGCAGCAGTGCCAAGTCATATCCGTATGGACTTCAGCGTAGACACTGAAGTAAAATTCTCATCACAATCCACAACGGGCATTTGATGAAAATATTTACAACAAGTCTAGCCTTATTAGGTTAATACCTTTCCACCTGCACAGATCTCGAAAGATTTACTTGCTCCTAATGGGTTTTACCCCTTCAGAAGCACCCAGCAAAGTCTAAAATCCAATATTTGCTGACGTGTGTGGAGTCTAATTTGGATATAATGCATATGGTCACCTCGATGTTACCACTTCCTATGACCTACAGATAACTAGTAGGGCCATCATAACCATGATGCTGACCTTCCTGTCACCGTCTCCAAGAAAACTGAAGTATCTCTCGGGCGACTGAGCTCACCTACTAAAATCTACGGAGTGGCTAATGGATTGTCAAGTCAAATTGAATCCTTAGGTTCTACTAAATTTTCAGTAACCGTTTGTGTTTCTGAAATCACTTTTAGTTCTAACATTCTCCTACTATTTTTTTTTTTGCAAAAAGATTCATTTTATAAAAAGGCGGCGAGTCAAGAACAATGTAACTATTGATCTTGAAAATAGTAGAAACAAAATCCTAGCGAATGCTTGGGATAATCCACAAACAGCCATTACCGAAGCATGCCTTGAGTTTTTCCGGATTCTACTTTTAAACAGAAACCGGATAACTCCATATCTTAATAATCTTAAGATATTCAACCAATTTATATCCATATAGAATCAAAGACACTAATTTAGATGGAACTGGATTCAAATATCATGCAGCTGTTTCCAGTGCATCAATTAAATGGAAAAAGACCAATATAACATTACTCATCAACGAGCGAACCCGTGGATGAGTAACCAAAAAGAGAATCAAGTTCTTAATATTACTATGATGGAATACCTAGCATAAGTATCTATATCTTCGATCACTTCGAAGAATCCTAATACTTCCAACGCATGGTTCTCTACTTTATTCTTATACCTATAAACTTCTCAAAAAAATGGGCCTTGCATTACAACGAATGCATGTCTAAAACCAGAGAACTCATAAGTAAAGCTGAATGAAGTAAGAGTACTAACCCCTTATCCAGCAGGACATTGGACAACATACATTTTTATGTATAAGTCCCAAGAGTATACTAACTCAAATTCCATGTTTTATAGGTTGAAAACTGTATTTTGGTCGAGAATATCTTACACCGTTATTGAATGCACCTTACCTTATCCTCAACTGATAAAGGTAACTGTTTGGAACACAATTTTCAAAATTTATATCTCACTTTATAAAATAAAGATACAGATATTTCATTTTAAAAATTGGTGCATAACAACGGTTATTCGAAACCAAATATTTTGCCGTTAGGCAAAACCAGGCGATTCAATACAATATCACCAATTACAACAAATTCCGATATTTAGGATCAAATTTCCCATTTCCTAATATTCTACTCTTACTCAGCATCTGTAACATCGTACAGATGTGAGATCCAAATCCGGTAAATACATACCCTAGAGTGAGAATTAATTGGGAAAACAGTTTTCATTTACAAGTACACAGAAAATCTGAAACATAAATGTTTTAAGGGGGTCGCCGGATATTCCTAGTAATGATTTTTCCCTATCCAGATTCATAACAGTACTCGCAATTTCCCTTGCCCTCACTTCAATCCCTTTATATGTCTCTACATCCTTGCTTCTGTACACCGCACTTACGCTAACTGATTTTCTTCTTTCCCTACCATTCGGCATATGCCTAAGGTTTGGAAGAAGACTATCTAATAAGCGCAATAGGTGTACTCTCCTAATACAAGGAGCTCTCGCAACCTGAGAGAAGGTAAAAAGAAGAGACAACCGAATAATACAATCAAAATTCTCCAGAACCAGTGACCATTCTCGACTGAAATAATTTCTTCGAGTTCGTATGTAACTATACGACGACCATTTCCAAGCAATATGGATCATCGTAGTAACACGGGGTGTTCTGGAGAAATGCAAAGTGAAAGTAGGAGTAGCACGGATATTTGCGACTTTGTCATGAATCATGACAATCCAAAGCCAACGTGTGTAACAAGGTTCGGTTAATTTGGTTAATGAGTTTTAGGAAAGTCATGGTCGCTGTACCAGAGAGAAAAAAGAAACACTCGGCATGCACTCTATCAAGATTAGATTAGTTATCACTTTATCTAATCAGGATGGCTCCCACTATTTCCTCGAATTCTCCTTCATACCTTAAAAGGAGAACTAGTCGGGATCATATACACCTTCCAAGTTCGCTAACCGTTCAGCCAGGTCAGTATTGGTACTCCGAGAGAGGTCCTCCGTGCTTTTACACGGCCCTAATTAACAACCTCATTTCTATAAAGGCGTAATCTCGTTAACACTTTCTAGACACCTAATAGGTTAGCTAATTGGGAAGTGAAAAATCTCCCGAGGAGTAATACCTTCTCATCAGTAGGAATCGGGACCCAACTATCATCGTATGATAACCTAAGGAAATCCACTCAAGTCACCACACTCAAGAAGGTATGCGCATGCCTGGCAAGTTTCCTTTATATTTGAATCTCCCGATATGGTTTTTACCCCTAGGACCCAAGGACCTTAACGAATAATCAACAAATCAAGGGTCCTAATCAAGTTCAACCCGTCATTTTCTTGATTGCGTTAAACCCACCCACACGACCCTTGACGAATAATCCACAAAGTCGAATGACTGTCCTAACCAATCCATATATCCTTGTGACAGAAAAGCATCATAGAGCTACAGCACACTACGCCTCGGTGAATAGCAACGACAAACGTAGTGCAAATACTAAGCAATACTAATCTGAAATGACGGAGGGCTACGGCTGGTTTTTGGTGAAAACCTTTTAACGTAATGAACTTGATATCATTGAAGGAACTCGAGTGGCTTTGAAATGGAGTAGTTTAAACTCCGCTTTTTAAAACTAGTAACATAAACCTTTGCTTAAGAGTGAATTCCCCGTGAATGGATCAAGGCTCTTCCCTCATAGAATGAGATGCTGGGAATTCCTAACCGAATACCTCTATACAAAGCAAAGGAATATGACAGTTGTTTTTAAGAAAATCGAGTAGTTTTAAAAAATTGGTTCCGACAACATCAAATAGGTTTGTTTTCCTTTGCATTAAAGATATAATGCAGTCCCCTCAAATCTAGTTTCTAAGCCACGGCAGAAACAAACCGAGTAGTTAAGTAACCTTACGGTGAAGAACCAGGACTCCGTGGCGAATGCGAATAGCATATAAAAGCATGCTATTGACGGAGACAGGGCTAGCGCGGATGCAAAATATATAGAAGTATCTAATAATATATATATATATATATATATATCAACATCGCAGGTAGATAATAGTCATCACAGGTAGATAAGAATCATCATAGGCATTCGAACAACAATATGGAATAGCGGATAAACTTGGAGACACACGTTTCATCTGAGCCGTAAATGAAACGCGACATTCCCTGGTCGTGTGGATTGCCCGTACATAGTCAATCCTAGACCCCTACGAGTGCGGCAAGCCACTGATTGGAAGATTTAAAGTTAACCGCAATCAAGACGGTGTCGCTATGCAGCTAGCCGGTTGAGCACGGGTCGATCCACAGGGAGATGGTTGTATGTCCTTTCTTGTTTTAGACGAGTCAATAAAGAATTGAATGAGTTTGTTCAATCTAACCTATGTGTATTATTTGCAAGTATAAAGTTGTTAAGAAAAGATACGATAATGTAAGCTAAAGAAATCCGTACTCAAAACCTTTGAGCCGAGTCTTGACCAATTGAAGCTAGAGCAATCGGCAACAACGTGGATTAGGGGATTTAAGCGCGGTATTCGTGGAATCCGGCTTATTTACCCTTGTCCGTCCGTTCTTATCTCTTGCTTTCGCCTCAGGCCAAACCGAACGCAACCGGTCGCGGTTAGGAATCACCGTTACCTTGTTAGGGTAGGGTGCCTAAAGGAGCGCTTGCGTAACGTTTGGGCGGAGTTCAATGGAAAATAACGGGAAAAGGAAACGAGCAAAGAAAATCTTAACTTACAGTACCGTATTGATTCTTAACAACGACAATAATTACAACATTCACAAAGAGAACCAAAAAGAGCAAAAGAAAAGAACAAAGAAAAGAGAAGATTACAAATAATTAAGTGCATGAATTTAAATTGCAAGAAAGTAAAGCAAGGTAATAAAAAGCAAGTAATAAAAAGCAAGAAAGAAAGAACTAGAAACTAGAACTCAAGACAAGCATGGGATCAATAGCCAACCCTTAAACTTGCAAGCTCAATCAAGAGATTGCAAGATCAAGAGAAGGGTAGAGAACGCGTGTGAAATGAAGCGCTAATTACATAAGAAAATACGACCCTTGAGATCAATAACTAACCCTTAACCTTTCAAGCTCAATGAAGAGGTTGAAAGATCAAGAGAAAGCAAGAATCTCAAGGGGAAGTTAAACAAAAGAGAATGATACAAAAACCCTCATCTTCATTAACATCCACTTAATGCTCTCACTACATTTCCATGGAGGAAGAATGAAGAAGAAGAAGAAGAACTACACTAAAACCTACAAAAGAGGAACAAAGAATGAACTTAGAATTGGACCCTTGGCTTAGCTCAGATCTGGGGTATTTATAGGCAGGTAACAGAAATTCTAGGGCAACATTCTGGACCCATGTGAAAAGACCCAACTACCCATGAAAAATGACACACTGACGGCCCAGTACGGCCGCGGAACCGCGGCCTATACCCCCTATTAGCCGCGGTTCCGCCGCATTATAGGTGAGTTGGGCCATGTGGTTTTGTGGGTATTCCTGGTTCACTTTTTCCTAGTGTTTGCCAACATTACACTGCACAAAATCTTCCAGAATATCTTCAGATTCTTAGTCCAAGATTGCATTATCTTTTTCACTTTTGACTTCTATCTCCCTCGAGCTCCGTGCACCCATTGATTCTTGTGCAGCCCCTCTCGTGCTCTGTGCTTGTCCGAGACACGAATGACCGCTGTCATATGTCTTGTCCCTGGAACCGGTACGCAGCACTGGACGGATATGGATGACCGGAACCCGGCTTTTATCTGCTGTCAACAGATGTTCTGTATTTGGCGTAACTGTGGAGATTTTTGTCCTGATTTGCAATATTTGTACTGGAAACCTGTACTCTGTAAATATGTAACAAACACGGATTAAACGCACCTACCTATAAACACACGAGCATAAGAATGGGCAGTATAAAATGCAATATTCTGGTATGAACAAATACCCCCAAACTTATCTTTTGCTCGTCCCGAGCAAAACCAATTATTCAAAAAAATAAAATCCTAACCGCACTTTCGCAGGGAACGCGATTGCACTGAGCGCGTGCAACAAGCCGTTAAACCTCTAGGTGTCTCTAGTAGGAGGAGTGTTGTCTCCTGAGGGTTTTCAGCGGATTACACCCACAAAATCCCGTCAAGTTAGTGTCATAAGTTAACAATGATTCTACTCCTACAGGTTAGAATTTATATTAGAAACTCTATCATCCTAAGTTAGAAATATTCAACCCTTATTTTTCACACCTCCTATCTATTTAACCTTAGATCATATACGTTCCAAAAAAGTTTAAAAAGATGTTGGTTCTCCTGAGTTTTCCTTCTAAAGTGCGGCCTCAAATCAGGGATTTTTATCAACTTTACAGAAAACACAAGTCTTATTCTTTATTTCTATCTCTTATTCAAACATCAATTGTATACCCCTACGTGTGTGTATATTTGCACCCCTACACTCAAGAATTCAATTCAAGCTATAATATCCTTGCCCTAATACCAAATACTACTTCTTTTCATTAAGGATGGACGGATTTGCTCACACAATTTTCATGCGACTATTAATGCTTCTTGAGGCACTAACGGCCGATTACTGAATGTGTGAGCTTAAAGCGTAAATAGCAGTTTCCAGGTCTTGACTTTATTCTATTTTTTCTTTTTTCTTTTTCTTTTTCTTTTTCTTTTTCAAGACCGGATATATTTTTCAATATGCTCTTTTGGTGTTTAGCTTTAAATACCGTTTTTTCTTTCATACTGGGCTTTCAGGCAAGAGTATTTCAAGGTATCCTCTACTATCCCAAGTTTCAAGGTGCGTGTAAGTGCAGTTTGTAGGGTATATACTTTCTAAATTTGAACTCGAGAAAAGAAACTATTTTTCAGACTTATCCTTCAATAAAGCATCAATACTTTCCCTTCATCTTGACTTAACTCAAGAACTGAACTCAAGATTACCTATTTCTCAAAAAAAACTGTAAGGACGTATACTTACCAAAGTTAGACAGAATGAGGGTTATTTTTAGGGTTTTCAATCCCTAAGCCTAGAATTTAGTTATTTCTATCATATCAACTAAACTTTCGGAATAAAGATCTAAGTTACCCTATTAGCTAACTTGACGACAAAGTTTTTATAATTTTTGGAAAATTTTCAATTTTTTTTTTGGGTTTTTAATAAGGTATGCAAATGCAAAATATACAAATGAATGCGAAGGAAAAAAGCTTACCGAGCACACCCCCAAACTTAAACTTGACAGTGCTCTCACTGTTAGGCTACACCAAGAGGGTCAAAATTGTCGGCGCTCCCTAGAAACAAATTATATACAAACAAAAAAGGAAAACAAAAAATATATACAAAAAAGGAGTCCCCCCCAAACTTAAGTAAAGCAGTGCTTTCACTGTTAAGCGTTGAAGTTCAGGATTAGGGGGGAAAGAACAGTATCAAGCAATACAAGGCCTTACACAGGCCAAAAGTTAACACCAACCATTCAAAGATTTTATCATGGTGAAGCAGTGGTTGGGGAAAGAAGGTGAAGAGGTAAGAAATGGAGAATACGCGAGACCGTATGGAGATAGAAGTGGGATACGGTCTCTGTATATCAGAAGAAGAAGAATGGCGGAAGGGAAAAAGAAGTGGAATACGAACTTGAGGGTGCAAATGGAGTAAATAGATTAGCACAATGTGTGATGACCGATGTGTGAAAAGCGATTGTGCTAATATATTTATCCGTCGAGAAATGGGGTCAAATCCCTCAAGATTCGTGAGAAACCATGGGTACGCCGAACTCGGTAAACCAGACATATGAAATGTAAGTGAGACGGGTTCTTGCAAGGTCGGAACGATGGAAAGGATGGAGGAAAGTGATCGAGGAGGGGTATCGGTTAGGGTTTCGGGAGGGTGCACACAGTCAATGAAAGGAACAGGATGAATTGGAAAATCCGACTCATCAATTAAAACTGTTTCATCCTCCATGCTATCCTCAATATTCTCCTCAAAATTTAGCTCATCCATGCATATTTCATCAAAATCCAGACGCATATAGGGTTCCGGAAAAACATTTAATGACTCGGGATGATGATTTGAAGAGACAAACTCAGCCAAATCTACGGGTTCATCATCCAAAATATCCCCAGCGTCAATATCCTCAATCCAGTGAAAATCAATATTCTCAGACACCTCATCAAAAGCATGGATATTAATCAATTCAGGTTCTAGAGTGGAGGTGTAGAGGTCAAAAGGATTGGGTGTGGTTTCACTCAAAAGGGACCCTTCACAATCGGGCAAATCAAACACTACAAAGTCACACAACTCATTATTTGTTCTATCTCTAATCAATGAATCGTTTGGAACACTAGATAGACATTCAAAACAGGAGTTGTGGGTTTCAATTTGGAATGGGTAGGTTAGATTTGGAAGGGGGTACATCTCACTCTCTCCACTCAAATTCACAGCCTGTCCGACCGCCTCATCATACATTGGAAAATTAGGAGCCAGTTGGAAACTAGCTACCGGGTCAGTAGGTTGTATGAGAGCGGCCATGGACGCATTCAAATCCATCATCTGTTGGTTTGACGCTACCCTAAAGTCTTCTAACGACTGTTCCAGACTAGACATAGGTTGTGAAGGGGTTTCAGTAAAAGATTCAAAGTTGTTTGGATACTGAAAACTCCCAAATGGCGGTTCTGAAACAATGTCTAGGGAAGGTGCAAAGGTAGGGTAGGATTGGTAGGAATTGAATGGCTGGACAGGAGCAGGATCAACACTTGGATAGGAAGGTGAATGGAATTGTTGATCCCAAGAATTTGAAGTGGTGAAAGGAGAGAAAGATCGGCTACGGGATTGTTCTATACGTTCTGCAATAGACATAGGTCTTGGAGTTGCAACATGACTCGAGGAAGGGGTATCAACGTAAGAAGGGGTGAATGTTTGAAATGGTTGATACGAAGTGGATTGCGGAGTCAAATTGTTTGTCCTAGACGCGTCTATCCGATCTTTCAAAGAGATTTTGGGCATGGAGGGGTCGTTCGATGTTCGGCCAAAGCAAGAACCGTAAGAAGTAATGTCTGGTTGTGGGTACCAAAGTTCGGCAAGAGTTTTGCGAGGTGGAGTACCCATGATATGAAGAGAGAAAGAAAGGAAGGCAGAGAAAAGGAGGGGGGAAATGTGATTTTTTTTTTAAATTTTTTTTTTAGATATTAACAAAAGAATGAAATATACACACAAAAAGAATCTGGACAAAAAACAATCACGACACAAAAATACCACACACCTAATCGTTCTAGGTTTTACCTAGGTCAACTAGACCTGCTCCAGAACTTGATTGTCGAAGTAAAACTGTGTCGAGAAACGGGCTCAAGATACACTGATCACGAGGCCAGGTAAGTGCAGAGATAAGGGGAGGTTTTCCAACGCTTTCGCGAAGTTCCTTAATTAAATAACCCTTTCTCTTTTGGCGGTTTCGCCGTTAACACTTTCCTAGACACCCCGTAAACAATATACCGTTAAGCGAGGTTCTAAACACAGTTAACGTCTCCTAGTGAGCACGAAGTCCTTAAGGCTTAAAGTCTAGTTTCTTTTAAATTTTGTGTGGGTAAACGTTATGCTCAAGTTCGGGATTTGTGGGCCACGGAAAAGGTGATGAAATCCTTTACCGTATATTGTGGGGTTCGCTTGCCCTTAAGTCCGTATTAATGTATGCAATGCGCAATTCAATAAAAATTCTATAAAGAATCAAAAAATCGTTTTTTAGTTTAAGCGCGGCACTGCAACAAATACGGGTTAGTCAATTTTTAGCGTTTGCTAGCGAACTTGCAAAGAATCCTGCAAAGAATAGTATATTGGATGCGCCGGATTTGAGAAGAAGGTGTTAGTAAAGTACGTACCGTTAAGTTTTGGGTTAGGAAACCCCCGTTGAATCAAATCCGGTAAGCTTGAAAAGTTCGCTTGCGCGGGTCAAACTACCCGGATCTTTGGCACTGTACTTTGCAATCACCTTAGCCTTGAATGTACACTTTGCTCCCCACAATCGCAGTTTGCAAATCTGCAAAAATCTGCACTCTTGCCCACAAAAATGATCAAAAAACAAAAAGAATATTTTTTTCTTTTTTTTTAAATATATATATACAAAAAGAATATTAACCCGAATAACAAGAAAGAAAATACGCTACCGTCTCCCCGGCAACGGCGCCATTTGATTGGAAGATTTAAAGTTAACCGCAATCAAGACGGTGTCGCTATGCAGCTAGCCGGTTGAGCACGGGTCAATCCACAGGGAGATGGTTGTATGTCCTTTCTTGTTTTAGACGAGTCAATAAAGAATTGTATGAGTTTGTTCAATCTAACCTATGTGTATTATTTGCAAGTATAAAGTTGTTAAGAAAAGTTACGATAATGTAAGCTAAAGAAATCCATACTCAAAACTTTTGAGCCGAGTCTTGACCAATTGAAGCTAGAGAAATCGGCAACAACGTGGATTAGGGGATTTAAGCGCGGTATTCGTGGAATCCGGCTTATTTACCCTTGTCCGTCCGTTCTTGTCTCTTGCTTTCGCCTCCAGCCAAACCGAACGCAACCGGTCGCGGTTAGGAATCACCGTTACCTTGTTAGGGTAGGGTGCCTAAAGGAGCGCTTGCGTAACGTTTGGGCGGAGTTCAATGGAAAATAACGGGAAAAGGAAACGAGCAAAGAAAATCTTAACTTACAGTACCGTATTGATTCTTAACAACGACAATAATTACAACATTCACAAAGAGAACCAAAAAGAGCAAAAGAAAAGAACAAAGAAAAGAGAAGATTACAAATAATTAAGTGCATGAATTTAAATTGCAAGAAAGTAAAGCAAGGTAATAAAAAGAAAGTAATAAAAAGCAAGAAAGAAAGAACTAGAAACTAGAACTCAAGACAAGCATGGGATCAATAGCCAACCCTTAAACTTGCAAGCTCAATCAAGAGGTTGCAAGATCAAGAGAAGGGTAGAGAACGCATGTGAAATGAAGCGCTAATTCCATAACAAAATACGACCCTTGAGATCAATAACTAACCCTTAACCTTTCAAGCTCAATGAAGAGGTTGAAAGATCAAGAGAAAGCAAGAATCTCAAGGGGAAGTTAAACAAAAGAGAATGATACAAAAACCCTCATCTTCATTAACATCCACTTAATGCTCTCACTACATTTCCATGGAGGAAGAATGAAGAAGAAGAAGAAGAACTACACTAAAACCTACAAAAGAGGAATAAAGAATGAACTTAGAATTGGACCCTTGGCTTAGCTCAGATCTGAGGTATTTATAGGCAGGTAACAGAAATTCTAGGGCAACATTCTGGACCCATGTGAAAAGACCCAACTACCCATGAAAAATGACACACTGACGGCCCAGTACGGCCGCGGAACCGCGGCCTATACCCCCTATTGGCGACGGTTCCGCCGCACTATAGGTGAGTTGGGTCATGTGGTTTTGTGGGTATTCCTGATTCACTTTTTCCTAGTGTTTGCCAACATTACACTGCACAAAATCTTCCAGAATATCTTCAGATTCTTAGTCCAAGATTGCATTATCTTTTTCACTTTTGACTTCTATCTCCCTCGAGCTCCGTGCACCCATTGATTCTTGTGCAGCCCCTCTCGTGCTCTGTGCTTGTCCGAGACACGAATGACCGCTGTCATATGTCTTGTCCCTGGAACCGGTACGCAGCACTGGACGGATATGGATGACCGGAACCCGGCTTTTATCTGCTGTCAACAGATGTTCTGTATTTGGCGTAACTGTGGAGATTTTTGTCCTGATTTGCAATATTTGTACTGGAAACCTGTACTCTGTAAATATGTAACAAACACGGATTAAACGCACCTACCTATAAACACACGAGCATAAGAATGGGCGGTATAAAATGCAATATTCTGGTATGAACAGCCACCTGCCAATTCGAGAAACTGGGCAACTCGCCCTCAATAAAATGAGTCGATCACCCGCCGCTTTCTAGAATCCGGTAACTTGTGCACCCCTCCTGGGGTAGAATCATATAACCCCTACAAGTGCGGTGAGCAACCCGCCAATTCTAGAGCGAGGCGGCCCGGTCTCAATTCCATGAGATGGCCACCTGCTGCACTCTAGAACTAGGCTACTCGAGCACTTCTCCCGGGTTAATCCCAGTACAGAAATGAAACATATACAATGGTGACATCGACCGCATCCTGGTTGAGCCCCAATAAAAGAATATACATAATACGGAAACGGCGGCCACATATTGGAGCTCATCCCGAACAAATGACTGTTGGAGATAGTGCCCTCAGAGTCAATTATTAGGTCACAGGTACGTGATTGTAATGATTGAGGGAGGACCTATCCCGGTAGGACAGTCTTACTCGAGATGATAGTATGCTATCTGGTTTACCTTTATCATCGTGTACTGCTTTAGGTGACCTGACACGTCGCTATTACACGTTGATAGAGCCCCTAGGATTCTTGCTTGACCACCAGCAGTATGAGGGCGATCATATACGTGGGAGCTGGTAGTCTATAAGCACATCCTTAAAAGGTCCCTAGTCGTGGGAGTTTCGAGACAGGGCATCGATACTCCAGAGTAGACTAGTGTATACAGTCGAGACCCCGACGAGGGGCGGTGGCCGGTCTCACAAGACACTGGTGTCAGTTGGATCACCTAAGATGTATACAGGTGCTCATTGGGTTATGAGTACACCGGACAGGACTCGCCGGGAACATGCTAGTTGGTCATATACCAGACGTCAGATGGAAGTTCCCTGGTGACATGTGTGCAGGTTAGTTCATCGACCTGGGGATCGTCATTTGTCTCGTGTGAGTTCCCACTGTACTTTGATTACTACCCTACCACGGCTCAAAGGAGTCGTGCAAACAGGTTTTAGTTGGGTACAGTCCCGAGCCACATGGAGGCAGTGAGCGTATCTTCAGGGGTTCGTCTCTCCCGGTATTGGGGGTGACGTCGCGCTGTGTCTAGGAGAGCCATTACACGAAGTCCTTGGCCAAGGCAGGAGATTTACTGGTAGGTATTCCAGTAGTATCTCAGGGTGTTCTGGGCTACACTCCGACACGACTTGTACCGCTTTTGGGGGTCTGACTTTTACCAACCCCCTAGGCCCGCCATGCGATGCTCATAGACGAACGGACCGGACTGTACGGATATTGTCACTGACAGGCTCAGTAGGGTGTCAGGATGAGTTCGCTCATCGACGTCCCTTTTGGTCAATAGCTGGTGGCCCGTCACGTATTGGCTTATATCTCTGACGTGCTAGTGGTTAAATCCACAGCCATAGTATTGACGAGTCTTTAGAGTCCACCACACTTCCAGTTACTCAAGTTTCGGGCGAAACGCTGTAGAGGCCGTATGGAGATATGGCAGGGTCCGATCAGATACGTGCGGTATTGCACGGATCGGGATCGGACAGTTTGTACTAGTGGCCGTATGGTTATATGGCAGGGTTCGATCAGATACGTGCGGTATTGCACGGATCAGGATCGAACGGATATAACTAGCCGGCTTTGGCTTAAGCCGGTCCTAGTTTAGTACAGTGTAGATTTTGTCTCATTGCATTTGTATCCGGACGGAATACAGATGCGGGTGTGTATGCACAGTATGGGGGTTTTCCTGTAATTTATTACGGGACCAGTTTTCTGGAGTTGCCAGTTTGCATTCCGTTCCGGCCGGTTTTCCTTTGTTCTTTCCCGGCCGGACTTTTCCGATGGAGGGGGTTATTTGCAGTTTTGCAAATTACATTTGGGGAGGGGGTTTCTTGCAATTGTGGGATTATGATCATTAGATTCCATTCTTTTCTTCATCATGGTTTTTGCATTAATGTGATAGGATGAGGATGAGATTGATTTGCATCTTTGATTTGAGGCTTACTTTTGATGTGGTCACCACTTGTGTTCTACTACCATCACCTCCCTCTTGTATTAGAATTGATTCCTCCACCATTTGCAAAAGGACTTGGCCGGCCACATTTTTTGGAGAGGAGGGGAGAAAATGAGAGGCTTCATTTTGTGTGGGAAATTAATCATCCATCTCAATTTTCATTGCTACCTAAATCCCCAAGTTCATATCATCTTGATTCCTCCATCAAGGCAACAAACCCCAAAGTGAGACATGAACTCTACACTACACTTCCTACAGCAAATCTTGGACGCGTCGATTCGCCAACTTCGCGCCCGAGTTGCCTCGGTATTGAGGTGGGAGCCCGTAAAAGCTACAGGCGATGTGGTGCCCTTTCCGACGAGGAGGAGACGGACGGAGATCCCGCGAGGAGATCGGAGTGGAGATGAAGACCGGAGGACTCGGATCAGTCGGTACATCTCTTCCCCGTCTTGTTTGTAGCTTAGACTAGTTTAATGGTTACGATCCGGATGTTTAGTGCGCGGTGGTGCCGGTTTGCTAAGTCCGCAAAAATTAAAGTTTATCACCGTTTCCGCGTTTGGCCGTCGGATTGACGGCCGGGGCGCCGCCGTGCACTTACAGTGGTATCAGAGCCTCGCCATTAACTTCGTCTAGCTTCGTTTGATGTGTTTTGCATTTCCGATCGACCAAAATTCCAAAACTTGCATTTTTGTTCACATCAGTTTCTGTTGAAATATTTTGGTCTCGAAATTTTTTTCAGGTTGTAAAATATTGATGTACTGGAAAATCTAAGAACTCTGTAAAATTTCGATGAAGTGATTCTACAGTGGGAGCGCGGAACCGCCGCATAAACCCCCATTCCGCCGCCCTTCCGCCGCGCACTGTAGAGATCACTGCACCAATTTTTTACAGAGGCTTTCTGGGCTTAAAATATGGGTTTTGGAATATTAAAATTGGGCCCAGGTTTTCTGTGAGTGCTACAGTTTTGATTGGGGGCCCACTTGTTAATTTTTGGTCAATCGGAAAATTTTAAACACATTTTTCACAGTATTTACATTATATCTGCGACCGTGAATGTCACTCGATCGGTAAATCCGGTCTAACTGCTATAGCCCGGTTAGACGGATTTGCGAACGTGACTTTCACGTTGATGTTCTATGTTTATGCTGTGATGTTGCGGATTGGTCGTGGGGATAGCCTGGATGCAATGCTAGTACAATGCTGTTGTATTATGTACATTTGATATTGCGGGGCGAGCGTCCGACATGTGGACTGCCGTCACTGCCTGTTTGTATTATTATTTTGGCGCACGACCTGGTTGCGGTCGATGTACCCGGTGTATGTATATTTTACTTTATGTACTAGGATTGCCCCGCGGAGGGGTGCACGAATAGCCGGGTTCTAGAGGGCAAGGGGCCCGCATCTCATGGCATTGAGACGGAGGGGGCTTCACTCTAGGATTGGCGGGCTATTCACCGCACTCGTAGGGGGTACAGGTTGACCCAGGAGGGGTGCCCAAGTTACCGGATTCCGTGAAGTGCTGGGTGGTCCATTCACGGCGCTGAAGGGGGCTGCCTCGCTTCAGGTTTTGGCGGGTAACTTGCCGCACCCGTAGGGGTCTAGGATTCCATTGCACAGGCTATCCACACGACCAGGGGAACGTCGGGTTTCAGTAGTGGCTCTGTGAAACCCGAGGATCCCAGATATCTGTATTGTCCTGTGATGCTGTACATTTCTGTGATGTTGCATTTCTTTTCACGCCTTGAGCGAAATATAATATATTGGTATATATATTAGTAGATGTTGTATATGTTTTTCATCCACGCTAGTCCAGTCCCCGCTCTGTCGTTAGTAAGCTAACCTAACGAGTGATGACGGGACCCAGTGGCGAATACGGATGGCATATACGTACGTCAGTATATTTTCGTTCTTTGTGGTGTGATCAATGATGGGACTGCATTGATTCGGATCAATGCAAGTTAAACAAACCTATTCTGATGTTGTTGGAACACTTTTCAAAAAGCTGTTATTGCAAGGACGTTCACTTTTGTTTTGCATCGTGGTATTCATTTGGAATATCCTGCTCCTCAGTCGACGAGGCAAGGGCCGAGATCCCTTCACCGGGAGTGACCCCTTGGACAGAATTTTGCGTCAGGGCATTAACTTCACTATAGCCGATTACTTTTGCTTTGCACCGTGGTATTCAGTTGGAATATCCTGCACCCCATTCTACGGGGAAAGAGCCGAGATCCCTTCACCGGGAGTGACCTCTTTAGCAACGGTTTTCATCACTATATTTTCTAAAAAGCTATCCGTTCCTTCAACGATATCAAGTTCATTACGTTAAAGGTTTTCGCCAGAAACCATTCGTAGCCCTCCGTCGTTTCATATGGGTAGTCAATAGTATTCAAGCTGTGTTTGTTGGCCAAAGTCAAGGCACAGTGTTTGGTAGCTGTTGGTTATTCATATGCAGCATAGATAGATGCGTTGGTTTGGGGCAGTCGTATAGCCTTGTTAGCCAAAGTCAAGGGCTTGTACGGGTGGGCTCAAATTAACCTGGAGAATGACGGGCAGAACTTGACATGTGACTTATGATTTGTTGGCCAAAGTCAAGGTCATAAGAGCATGGGGTAAAAATCACATCGGGAGTTTCAAAAGTACTGAAACTTGCCAGATATGCGCATACCTTCTGGAGTGTGATACCGTGAGCGGATTCCGTCACGTTATCGTGCGATGAGAGTTGGATCCCGATTCCCACTGATGAGTTGGTTTACTCCTCGGGTGACCCCGACTAATTCTTCTTTGAGGTTTGGAGGAGAATTTGAGGTACAGTGGGAGGTTTCCTGATTAGATAAATTGGTAACCATTCTGATCTAGGTTAGAGTGCACGCTGAGTGTTTCTTTTCTCTCTCTCTTTGGCAGCGACCATTGACCCGACCCTAAGATTTTGACTCAGTGACCAAGTTGACCGAACCTACTTAAACACTGTCTTTTGGATTGTCAGAGTTGCAAACCTCATTGCCACTCCTACTCTTACCCTTTTCTCCAGGACACCCCGTATTACTACGAACGTCCACTTCCATTGGACAAAGCCATCGTATGGTTAGATACGAACTCGAAGGACTTCGAGGATGGTTTCTGGTTCTGGAGAAAACGGATAGGATTATTCAGTTGTCTTTTCCTTTTACCCTCTCTCAGGTTACGAGTACTCCTTGGTTTAGGGGTAGTACACCTATTACGCAAATTGGATAGTCTTCTTCCAAACCTTAGGCTGGTGCCGACTGGTAGGGAATGAAGAAAACCAGTTAGCCTAAACGGTGTACAGAAGGTATTCAGTTCAGACAAAGCAAGGGATTAGTAAGAGGGCAAAGTAAATTGCGACAGATATTCACGACCAAACCATGTATTCCTTCGCCAATCCTAAATCACCTTTGTATTTCTCCAGGACACTCCGTATCACTACGAAGATCCCATTTTATTGGATAATCCATCGTATGGTTATATACGAACTCGAAAGGAACTTGTTCCAGTTCGGGGATGGATCCTGGTTCAGGAGAAATAGGAATAAAGTACATTCAGGTGTCTTTTATCTTCACCTTCTTTCGCGTTGCGAGTGCTCCTAGGATTAGGACAGTACACCCATTATGCTTATTGGATAGTCTTCTTCCAAACCATAGGCTGGTGCCGAACGGTAGGGAAGGAAGAAAACCAATTGGCCTAAAGGGGTGTGCAGAAGGTAATGACTAAAGACATATAAAGGGATTTGGAGAGGTGGCAAAGAATTATACGGTTATAGTTGTGAATCTGGATAATGGTAGAGGCATTGCTAGGAATACCAGTATACCCCATCGAAACATTTCAATGTTTCAGTTCAACTGTGTACTGTTAAAAGAAAACTGATTTCCCGATTAGACACTTGCTCCAGGGTATGTATTTACCAGCTTTGATTCTCACATCTGTATGGTTTTACAGATGATGAGTGGGAGTAAGTTATTGGGAATTGGGTGATCATCCTCATTATATCGGGATTCGTTGTAATCGGTGATATTTGAGGAAGTCACCTGGGTAGTTTGCCGGTCGGCAAATATTTGGTTTTGAATATCCGCTGTTATGCACCAATTCCAAATTGATATATCTGTACGTCTATTTTTATAGAGTGAGATATACCTTTTGATATTATGTCGATCACATTTAACTATATCAGTGGATGGTTAGGTAAGGAGCATTAAACAGCGGTGTAATTCTTCTTAACCATAAGTACAGTTTTCAACCTACGACACACAGTGAATGAGTTATCAGACTCAGGGGACTCATACAGGGTATTGTATGTTGTCCAGGGTCCATCAGGACAGAGGGGTTGGTCCTCATACTATATTCGGTTTACTTATGACTTCTCTGGTTTTTAGACAGGTGTTTCGTTGAAACACAGGGTCCGAATTTTGAGAAGTTTTAGGTATTTGAATAGAGTAGAGAACCAGGTGTAGCAAGTATCGGGATTCTTCAAAGTGATCGAAGATGTAGATACTTGTGTATGGTATTCAGTTGATAGTAATGATAAAGAGAAATTGCTTCTCTTTCAGGTTACTCATAATTGGAGCATTCCTAAGTTGAGTAACGCTGATCGGCCTCCTTCCATTTAGTTGACATGCGCTGGGGACAGCTGCATGATTTGAATCTGGTTCAATTAAATCAGTGCCTCTGTTTCTATATTGGATATAGTACAGTTCATATCTTAACATTGTTAAGGTACGGGGAGTTGTCTGGCTTATGCTTAAAACCAGACACTGGACAACTCAAGGCACGTTTCTGTAATGGCTGTTTGTGGGTTGACCCAGGCTATGACGCGGGTTGACTTTCTACCATCTGGATGAACAATAGCAATATTGTTCTAGACTCGCCACAGTTTTATTAAAAATGGATTTTTCAGAAAACAGTAGTGGGAGTATGGTAGAACTGGAAGTGATTTCAGAACCACAAACGATTACTGAAGATTTGATAAGGAACCTAAAGATTCAATCTGGATTGACATTCCATTGGCCACTCCGCAGATAAGGTGGGTAACTTCAGGCACCAGAGAGGTACTACGGTAGCCTCAAGGACGGTGACAGGGAAGTTCTTGTTTACCCACAATTACCATTGCTGTTGTTCCAGGCTGCGAGACCCGGCGGGAGAATGAGTACAGCGTCGTTCTAAACTAGTTTTAGAAGTGTACGTCTATATGACTCTGCCAGAGGGTTGTCGTAGTCAGTGGGAGCAGCGGAAGCATTGGTGGACAAGTAGCTTATGTTTATTTATAGACTAAAGCAGATGTAGCGGAGATTGATCATCTATTTCTGACGTGACAGTCATGGGTTTGACTTCATCAGAATAGGAGATGGATCTGTTGAGAAGGTAGTAGGGTGTGATATCCTGGTATTTGGATGACATACACAAAGTAGGAAAAGAAACTCCTATACTACAATCGGTTATACTTTGGTCGTCACACAGTAGTTTCTCCACAAAGGACTTGGACTTCATGTCTGACATACTGGTTACTAGATCTATGGTTTTAGATCTAGATTTGGGTGGTTTCCCAATCAGGGTACTTAGACAGCATTCTAAGGGTATTTAGAATGGACGACTCCTGGCACGGTAGTGTACCTGCAGGTAATGGAGTCACCCTCTCCAAAGGTGTCTTACAGACTAAAGGGGAGAGGGACGTGCATGATTGGCAGATCACTTGCTCAGGCAATTGAGTCAATCATGAGGTGTCAAGTACCACACCAGATGTTGTTCTTGCAGTAGGTGCAATAAGTTGATATTGATCCAATCCTGGAGAAACAGTTGGAAGCAGTTTTAGAACATAAGTGAATGTTCTAGGGATATGATAACGGCTGCCTCCTTTAGGAGACGGTTATCATTCCAGGCTTCCAAGGTGACATGGATGGCAGAGTGGCTGTCAGAGTTGTAGTTTTCCCTCTGACGAGGGGCAGTATTTTGGACAGATGGTCCAAGGTAATACCGAGGGAGGCATGGCGCAGGATACTGATTAAGTTCAGTTGACGATACAGTCTAAGAAGTTTGGATTTGGAGTTCATTTATGAGCTCGGTCCCATCAGACATCCAGACATTCTAAGACAGGTATTTCTCATTTCGGGAGATGGCTTTCTCCGCGAACTTGAGATATAGAGAGACATAGAAAGTAACTTCTAGGCGGATCCACTCACTGAGGCTATTCCTCGAACGCAATAGTTTCGCAAACATGCTTTGTGAGACTGACTAGTAGAGGAGTTGGGTGTTCGGAATCACACAGGCTGTGAGTATGCGACATCGCAATAATTAGCCCTGAGTGCAAGTGGGAGATTGTTGGAGATAGTGCCCTCAGAGTCAATTATTAGGTCACAGGTACGTGATTGTAATGATTGAGGGAGGACCTATCCCGGTAGGACAGTCTTACTCGAGATGATAGTATGCTATCTGGTTTACCTTTATCATCGTGTACTGCTTTAGGTGACCTGACACGTCGCTATTACACGTTGATAGAGCCCCTAGGATTCTTGCTTGACCACCAGCAGTATGAGGGCGATCATATACGTGGGAGCTGGTAGTCTATAAGCACATCCTTAAAAGGTCCCTAGTCGTGGGAGTTTCGAGACAGGGCATCGATACTCCAGAGTAGACTAGTGTATACAGTCGAGACCCCGACGAGGGGCGGTGGCCAGTCTCACAAGACACTGGTGTCAGTTGGATCACCTAAGATGTATACAGGTGCTCATTGGGTTATGAGTACACCGGACAGGACTCGCCGGGAACATGCTAGTTGGTCATATACCAGACGTCAGATGGAAGTTCCCTGGTGACATGTGTGCAGGTTAGTTCATCGACCTGGGGATCGTCATTTGTCTCGTGTGAGTTCCCACTGTACTTTGATTACTACCCTACCACGGCTCAAAGGAGTCGTGCAAACAGGTTTTAGTTGGGTACAGTCCCGAGCCACATGGAGGCAGTGAGCGTACCTTCAGGGGTTCGTCTCTCTCGGTATTGGGGGTGAGGTCGCGCTGTGTCTAGGAGAGCCATTACACGAAGTCCTTGGCCAAGGCAGGAGATTTACTGGTAGGTATTCCAGTAGTATCTCAGGGTGTTCTGGGCTACACTCCGACACGACTTGTACCGCTTTTGGGGGTCTGACTTTTACCAACCCCCTAGGCCCGCCATGCGATGCTCATAGACGAACGGACCGGACTGTACGGATATTGTCACTGACAGGCTCAGTAGGGTGTCAGGATGAGTTCGCTCATCGACGTCCCTTTTGGTCAATAGCTGGTGGCCCGTCACGTATTGGCTTATACCTCTGACGTGCTAGTGGTTAAATCCACAGCCATAGTATTGACGAGTCTTTAGAGTCCACCACACTTCCAGTTACTCAAGTTTCGGGCGAAACGCTGTAGAGGCCGTATGGAGATATGGCAGGGTCCGATCAGATACGTGCGGTATTGCACGGATCGGGATCGGACAGTTTGTACTAGTGGCCGTATGGTTATATGGCAGGGTTCGATCAGATACGTGCGGTATTGCACGGATCAGGATCGAACGGATATAACTAGCCGGCTTTGGCTTAAGCCGGTCCTAGTTTAGTACAGTGTAGATTTTGTCTCATTGCATTTGTATCCGGACGGAATACAGATGCGGGTGTGTATGCACAGTATGGGGGTTTTCCTGTAATTTATTACGGGACCAGTTTTCTGGAGTTGCCAGTTTGCATTCCGTTCCGGCCGGTTTTCCTTTGTTCTTTCCCGGCCGGACTTTTCCGATGGAGGGGGTAATTTGCAGTTTTGCAAATTACATTTGGGGAGGGGGTTTCTTGCAATTGTGGGATTATGATCATTAGATTCCATTCTTTTCTTCATCATGGTTTTTGCATTAATGTGATAGGATGAGGATGAGATTGATTTGCATCTTTGATTTGAGGCTTACTTTTGATGTGGTCACCACTTGTGTTCTACTACCATCACCTCCCTCTTGTATTAGAATTGATTCCTCCACCATTTGCAAAAGGACTTGGCCGGCCACATTTTTTGGAGAGGAGGGGAGAAAATGAGAGGCTTCATTTTGTGTGGGAAATTAATCATCCATCTCAATTTTCATTGCTACCTAAATCCCCAAGTTCATATCATCTTGATTCCTCCATCAAGGCAACAAACCCCAAAGTGAGACATGAACTCTACACTACACTTCCTACAGCAAATCTTGGACGCGTCGATTCGCCAACTTCGCGCCCGAGTTGCCTCGGTATTGAGGTGGGAGCCCGTAAAAGCTACAGGCGATGTGGTGCCCTTTCCGACGAGGAGGAGACGGACGGAGATCCCGCGAGGAGATCGGAGTGGAGATGAAGACCGGAGGACTCGGATCAGTCGGTACATCTCTTCCCCTTCTTGTTTGTAGCTTAGACTAGTTTAATGGTTACGATCCGGATGTTTAGTGCGCGGTGGTGCCGGTTTGCTAAGTCCGCAAAAATTAAAGTTTATCACCGTTTCCGCGTTTGGCCGTCGGATTGACGGCCGGGGCGCCGCCGTGCACTTACAATGACTACAACAAAGTAAATCAAAACTATACAAGCAGTGCACGAGGGGCTATCCGACATGACAATCCGACTAAACTGTAATCAAGATATATATCACCAGAAACAAGTAACCGAAACAAGTGTGTAACCCCGTCTAAATGAGCATATGCAATTAGACGACGTTAACAACACATCCACGCACGTAAACAAAGTCATGACATTAGAATTCCGCAACACAATTAGTGCACATCGCAAATATATCAAGGGATCAAAAACCAAGTGCACTAAACATCCAAAAAATCGAGTTTTGAGCAAATTCGGAAGTCCGAATAAAAAAAACGCGCCTGAACCTTCGCGGGGAGTTAGGGCATAAAATTAACGTCGAGTTGGGAGGCCTAAGATGGGTACCCCACCCCTGAGGCCACCACGAAGTGGCCAGGGAGTGAAGCAGACCCGAAACTGCCTATGGGGGGCAGTTTCAGGTCCCTACCCCCAATACCACCTCATGGTAGTCTTGGGGAGTAGGCCCTTCGATCCCCCCGGGGGTCTCCCCGGGCTACCCACGCACCACCCCACCACTTCTCAGTTCAAACCGTGAGCCCGCGTGGTATGCAAACATCTCAAAACTCAAAAATTCGGGACTGTTTTTTCAACAGTTTTTATGTTCGGAAAAACACGAATTCTAATATCGTAACTAGATAATTTAAGGTGTTTGGGAGGCTTTGATACCACTATAGGGTTCCCCAGTGCCTATGACGCAGCGGAAGTGTGAATGACGAACAAAAATTTCAAGCAAACATGAAGGAACCCCAAACCTAGAATCGATCCAAACGCCTAAACTAGCAAACCAAGCTTGCAAAGATATGGAATACTACCTTCAACGCGTGTCCACCCAATCATAGAAGACCCCTTCAAAATCCGTGTATGCTATCCGGGTCGTGCTTGAGTGGCGACCGTCCTTGCTGAAGAAGATCCACCTGAGGGAAACCAATCCAAGCTTCGGCTTCACCTAGTGAAGTGACCAACGCTCCAAGCTCGCTACGAATGGAGAGTGGGGATGTAGGAATATTCTCACTATCTTTTTCTCCCTTTTCTAAGCTCATGTAAGCTACCTAGAAGAAAGAGGAGGAGGTGAAGAAGAAGAAGCCATGGAAAATGGCTAAGTCTTTTGTGAAGAAAAAACTAGCAAGCATGGAAAAGAATGGCTTGATCATTTGCAACCATGAAAGAATAGTGTATTCAAATGAAATATATCATATAAAAATCAAGCCATACCTCTCTACACCATACTTCTTTACACCTCATCCTCCACCTCATTTTTGATTTTCTATAAAAGAAAAATCAAGAAATGAAGTATCCATCTTCTAGAACAAATTCCATATAAATGCGGAATAAAGCCCAGTATACGTATCAAAATACATATACGCGTATTCATATAAAAATACGAATAGCCAAGAGAGAGAAAATGAATAGTGAACAATAATAATAGAATATACATATTAAATATATATATATATATTATTAAATCAAAACCTGATTTAATAATCTGGGTTAATCCTAAGCTGCTAATATTATCAACCGTCCAATTAAAGTCCGTGTAACCTGTACACGTATTTAATCGGATACCCTGTATGTACCAACATACGTCATCTATGTCATATCGCCTGAACCGGTAAAACCCTCTGTGTTGGACTCTAAAGACTCGACAATACACTGGCAATGATTTATTGGATAAATCAAAAAACCACAAGCACGTCAGCGGCACTAGCTGTACGTAACGGCTGCCCAGATATCTGTCGAAAGGGGGGTTGACAATCAAGTCCGTCCGAACCTTACTGAGCCTAAATGTGACAATCTCCGTACAGTCCGGTCTCTTCGTCTGAGAGTATCGCATACCGGGTCTAGGGGTGGAAATGTCAGACCCCTAATAACCCGATAAGTCGTGTCGGAGTCAAGCTCATCACCAACCGAGAAACTACTGAATCATATCAGTAAATATCATCTACCGTGTCCATGGATTTGAGGTGATAGCCTACCGAACACAACAAAACATCGACTCATAATACCAGGAGAGACGAATTCCCGACAATCGCTCACTACCTCCATATGGCTTGAGACTGTACCCAACTAAAACCTGTTTGCATGACTCCTTTGAGCCATGGTAGGGTAGTAATCAAAGTACAGTGAGAACTCACACGAGACAAATGACGATCTCAGGTCAAAAGAATAATCTGTACTAATGCCACTCGAGAACTTCCTATTAGTTATATGTATGCCCTAGAGACCATTATTGTATATGTGATGTATATTATAGTGGATGCTCGGACATATATATAGAAAGAGGACTTTCTTGCTCGACATGATAGTATGCTATATGGTTACTCTTTATCTTAACATGTTGACTTATATTCTTTACTGTCTTGCTCTCACAATAAAGCCCTTAGGATATGTACTTGACTACCAAAATTATGATGAGATCATACTAGTGGGGCCAGGGTGGTCAACAAGTACATCCTTTAATCAGTTCCTAGTCGTGGGAATGTCGAGACTAGGGCATCGATATTCCAGTGTAGAATAGTTTGTACGTTTCTTGTCCCTTAGAGGGCAATGGTTGATCCCACAACCATTGGTGTGTGACATCAAAGATTGTACACAGGTGCACATTGGAGAATGGGTACATCGAACAGGACTCGCCGAGCACTCCTATATGGTAGTATACCTATCGTCAGATAGCAGTTCTCTGGTGACACGGGTACAGGTTAGACAATAGACCCGAAATTGTCATAGAGTCTTGTGTGGCTCCCACTGTGCTTTGATTTTCTCCCTACCACGGCTCAAAGGAGTCGTGCAAACAGGTGGATTTTGGGTACAGTCCCGAGTCACATGGAGGCAATGAGAGATAGGAGGGGTTTCGTCTCTCCCGGTATTAGGGGTTGATGTTGCGCTATGCTCGATTGGCGATAACTAGAAGTCCCTGGCCAGGGCTGCTGCTGAGATTTACTAATAAAAGTTATCAGTAGTTTCTCGAACCTTTATAGGCCATACATCGGCATGAATTATCACGTTACTCGAGACTGATGTTTACCACCCATAGACATGATATGGGGCATATCAGACGAAGATACCGGACTATACGGTAGTGTTACTGATAGGCTTCATGGAGAGTATGGACAAGCTTGCTTGTTGATCTTCATATCGCTCAATACCCGGGTAGCCGTTACGTCCATGTAGTACCGCTGACGGCTTGTAGGTGACTAATGTGATAATCGCCTACTGCTGGCGTATTGACGAGTCTTTAGAGTCCCACACAGAAGTTTCCTGGTTAAAGCGAAATGAAGTAGGACACATATACGATATGTGTATGGGCCTGATTAAATACGTGTATGTGATACCGTATTGTAATCTGGCAGTTATCTGTTATCGGTTCGGTTATATGTGATATAACCAGATTGTCGAATCAAGTGTTGATTTGATAATGTAATATACAGATAAATGATATTAGTCGGTCATATGTGATATAACCGGATTATTAAATCAAGTGTTGATTTAATAATGTTATATATATTATATGTGATATAATTATATCTTAAATAATATCATTAGCTCACTAATTATTCTTCATTATATATATATTAATATATATGATATATATATATATAAAATAATGAAGCATGGCTTAATTTTCTATTTTTGAGAAAAATAGAAAAGAGGTTGAAAATGAGAGCATGGTTGCAGGCATAGGGTTTATTCATAGTTTATTCATCTTGATTCACTATTCAAGCATGGTTGCAATTTTATATTGCAAAATTCCATGCTTGAATGAGTGGGGGTCAAGTGTTGCCATTCATTTTATGCTCATTCTCAACACTTAGCCATTTTTATTGAGTTGCTCCCATGGTTGCTCTCTAGCTTCTTCTTCTTCCTCCTTGCTATAGTTCAAGTTTCAACCCTCACATGAGATGTGAATCATGAAACTTAAACACAATCTTGTGAGCTTTTAAAATCCCCTACTTCACCATCCCACACCAAACTAGCAATTTGGTGTAGTGTGTTTGCTATACTAAAGGAGTTTAGTGTAGAGTTAGCTTGGGCTAGAGGGACTTCGGGTGGATCGTCTTTGGCGCGAAGATTACGAAGAAAGGTCGTTCAACTCGAAGAGGAGCCTTGTAGAGTCGCATAGACTTCAACCCGGAGCTTTAGAAGAGAAGGACTCGAACTACAAAGGTTGTATGCTCTTTTCTTCTCTTTAAGGTAATCACATCACAAAGAAAAACCCTAATAATCTAATAATGATCTTGTTAGTCTAACTTAGCATCTAATAAAAATTAAAATGTGGCATGCTTGATACCTCTAGAACCTCATGGTGGTGTTAAAGTAGACTTTCATGGTATCATAGCCAAGCTACAACATTAGGGTAACTTGTAGAGACGTTAGAAATCCGCCGTTTTTGTCGCGCAAAATCTGCCGATAAAAACAGTTTCGAAATTGATGTTTTGAGTTGTTTGCAAACCCCGCGGGCTCACGGTTTGAACCGAGAAACCGCGGGGTGGAGCGTGCACACCCCGAGGACACCCCGAGGGGACCGAACGGCTGGGCCCACTCCCCAAGACCACCACAAGGTGGTCTTGGCGGTGGGGACCCGAAACTGCCCCACCTTTGGCAGTTTCGGGTCTGCCTCACCCCCTGGCCACCTCGTAGTGGCCTCAAGGGTAGGGTACCCTCTCTAGGCCCCCCTTTCGATACTTAATCTTGTATCTTCACCTCCGCGAAGATTCAGGCAGGTTTTGAGTTCGTTTCGACTCCCGGATTGGCTTAAAACGATCAGTTTTGGAACTTTAGCTCACTTGATTTTTCAAGTGTTGGAAAAATTGGTTTAGTTTGCTAATTGCGTGCGGAATTCTAATGTCGCGGTTACTTTACAAGCTTTGTGATATGTGTGATACAATTATTAGAATCCGGATTAATTAGTTTTGTGAAAACTAGTTAGTACGTTGTAAAGCTAGCCGTTTAGTCTCAATTGATCGATTGCCACGAAGTTTTGATTCGGATCAAAACTCTGTCGCAATTGCGTATTGTACGCGATCACTAAGTCAGAAATCTTGTTGAATTATCCAACAACCAATTGAAAAGAGTTTTCAAATTGAGACTAAAATGTAAGTTTTATATGTTAGGCATGAAATCCGGAATATGAGATATTCCGGGTTTATAATGTCTAAGGATATTGTGGATTCTAATCATTGTAGTTTTCTGTTTCTTTTCTGCGACCGTAAGTGTAATATGTGGGGTATCCCAATCTCGTTGCTATATGTTAAAGAGTTTTCGGGATACACATATTTACTTACGTTGATGACATGAGATGTTATGTGTTGCTGTTGATATGATTCATTGGATCGTCATGATTGAATAGCCGGGGGGTTTTATGTGAGATGAGAGTTTTTATATTTTCATTCATGTAAAATCTGTATGTAATATTCTTTTATTGGGACACTTCCGGGTTGAGGATGATGTCACCATTGTTGTATATTATTTACTTTTCCGCATTAGGATAGACCCAAGACGGGGAGCATAAGTAACCGGGTTCTAGAGTCCAGTGGGAGACATCTCAAGGAGTTGAGACCGGGTCTCCTAACTCTAGAATTGGCAGGGTTACTTGCCGCTCTCATAGGGGTCTAGGGATGCAGGTTTGGCTATTCATCACGACTGTGGAATCCGTGTTTTACATTATTGGCTAAATTTAAAACACGGAGATTCTAGTATATCCAATATTTCATATATTGCTTCTGCTGCTTGATTCTGTGATGTTGATCATATAACTGCGTGAGACGAATGTAATATTATATATATAAGATATATAATAAACGTTGCTTATGTTTTGCACCCGCGCTAGTCCAGCCTCCGCTCTGCCGGTAGTTAAGTAACCTAACGGTGCATGACGGGGCCCCGTGGCGAATGCGGATGGCATAAGCATACGCTCTATTTTCGTTTCATTTTTCTGTAATGTTTAGAAAACATTAAATGATGGGACTTTATTAATGAGATTAATGAAAAGAAAGAAACCAAAAGATGCTGTAGAATCAAATTTTCAAAAAGGGTAGTTCTAGTTTTTGCTTTGCATAGTGGTATTCCTTGAGGAATATCCAGTACCTCATTCGATGAGAAAAGAGCCGAGATCCCTTCACCGGGAGTGACCTCTTTAGAGAAACTAGCAAATGCTACAGCCCACTCGGTTTTGTCTTTTGACTGCTTCTCTAGTTTTTTCTTTGCATAGTGGTATTCTTGAATATCCCGCACCTCATTCGATGAGGAAAGAGCCGAGATCCCTTCACCGGGAGTGACCTCTTTAGCGAAACTAGCAAAAGCCAAAAAACCACTCCTTTTCAAAATCACTAGATTCTACAACGAAATCAATTTCATTACGCTCATGGGTTTTCTTAAAAACCCGCGTAGCCCTCCGTCATTTCAGATAAGTACTATTTGGTATTCGTGCTGCGTTTGTTGACCTTGTTAAGGCGTAGTGTGTGATAGCTGATTAGTACTTATCTGCAGCATGTGATGCGATTGGATTAGGGTAGTTATACGGCTTTGTTGACCTTGTTAAGGGTCGAACGGGTGGGTTTAATTCAATCAAGAAATGACGGGTTGAACTTGGCTAGCGCTTATGATTTGTTGACCTTGTTAAGGTCATAAGTGGCTAGAGGTAAAAACATTGTCGGGAATTTCAAGTGTTGAAATTTGCAATGAAATTGCATACCTTCTATATGATAGTTGGATCCCGATACCCACTGCGAGTAAGAGTTACTCCTGGGAGAATTTTGCACATTACAATTAGCAGATCAAGTAGGTGTTTAGAAAGGTGTCAATGGGGTTATGCATCTGGGAAAACGAGATTTATTTTAATTAGGTCCGTGCGAAAGTACGTGGAACCTCCCTCAAAGTACCGACACTGGCTTGGTGATCAGTCGAAAATATTGCATTTTTTACACATCAATTTCCCTACTCTTTCTAATCATTTAAGGGTGTTTATTGTAAATATAACACGGATTACAAATTCATCTGTAAAATACCAAACACCACGTGTTATAGTTATAATCGACATTGTAGAGGGAAATTGAGTGTTTATTATTACAAGCATGATTTTGTATATCTCAACATATTTTATCGAGATTGTGTGAAGAAAATTCTTCAGGACAATTAACCGGAATCACAAAAGTGCCGATGAAACGAAGCAAGTCAAAGACTTGAAATCTAGCAGCAACCAAGAAATAATTATAAGATTCCAGGCATCAAAATAACACCCCAAAGACAACACCAAACAACCCAGAAAACTTCATGCAAAGATCTCTTCATACGGCCGCGGATCCGCGGCCGAGTCAGGCCAATCCGCCGCGGTTCCGCGGCCGAGTTGGCTCGTTGGCAATCCAAACTTCTCCAGAATCTTCACTGTAACAACCTAGCTTCCAGAAGACTCTTTGTGGCCTAGCTTCTTCGAGAAGGCTCTGCCTAACAACCAAGCTTATGAGAGAAGATTAATTTGGGGTTATAAAAAGGGATCTAGATGTCAATTTTAGGGGTGAATTAGTTGTTCAATTAGTGGTGAGTTAGTTACACAATTGGAGCCACAATTCAAAATTCAAATTCAAGTTGAGTGACACAACTTGAGATCCAATCCAAAGCAAAAAATCAAAATCCATTGAGAAGCAAACCAAGCAAGCAATCAACGATCCTTTATTCACGAAGCCAATCTTCATCAAGAGTGCGAGATCCACGACCATCCAAGTCTCACGGAGATCGAGCGGAGCGAACTTCAACGGATCCAGTTACCTCTTCAAGGGAGCGATCGAGAGCAACTCTTGTAACCTCGAATTGAAGGAATGTGTAATTAGTCGTCAATTTAATAAAGGTGATAATTGTAATTCTTGCTTTCTTTACATTCTTGCACTATGAAATTTCTAGATCTTGAATCTTTTATTTTCATGATGCTTGAGTAAATCTCCGCTTGTAGCGGAATCGAGAGAATCGGTAGATCTAATGATGATGAAATTTTTTTACTAATCTTAAGTCTTATGAGAATTGTAAATTTTAGGAAAAAGAATCGGCAATAACCTAATTTGGAGCAAGATCAATGTTCATGATTATTTCGTTGCAAATTAGTGATCAATGATTGATGATCCTCTTCGCTAGAGGCTAGAATTGAATAAGGATCAATGAAAAGACAAGGGATAGTGAAGGAGAAACCCTAGTTTTTTCAATAGATCCCTAATCTTCATTCATTCATCATCGATCTAGCTACAATCCATTAATAGATAAGATTCATCATAATTAGTATTCATCATAGCTACTAATTCGATCGATTCCTACAAGCTATTCTACAAATCTTGATAAATCAAATTGATTTGGACATCTTCTTGATTCTTGATTCTTGATCTATTTTCTTTATGTTTCTTAAAATCAAATCTCATAAATCTTGAATCACTTCTCTTGAATTTTCTTTTATATTTTTAATTCGACTCAAATCTAGCAAAATCAAATAAGTACACACATCTCAGTGGACGATCCGCTCTCGCTAACGAAACTACAATAGACACCGATAATTGATTGCAGTTATAAATTCTTTGGTTGTGATAAAACTTTTCCATACACACAAAAAGAATGATCAATCAAATGGCGCCGTTGCCGGGGATGTGTGCTAATTTGTTCGTTTTTGTTATTTGAAGTTGAAACTTTATTATTCCTTCAGAATTTTTAGATCAAAATTGCATCAAGCGCTTAACGATTAGTGGTGAATTTTTGCGAGAGAATCTGGAATCATTGTAGCAGTGCGATCAAGATTCAGAGAAGTTCTGCAAATTCCAGAGGAGTCAAAGAAGCTACTGAAAAATTTTGAAACCCTAGTCCCCACAGTGAACCACGGATCCGCGGCGAATGGTGCGTTTTAGCGGCGGTTCCGCCGCCGTTTAAGCGTTTCAGTGATTCAAATTTCTGTGCTATACTCTCTGTTCTCTCCTCTTCTCTCTGATCTTCTCCAATAACCATTTTCTGCAGGATTCTTGGCAAAATTCGCAGCGCCGCTAAAAGAAAAATTTGTTGCGTATTTTGATCTTGGTTGTTTGCATATTTTAATATGGAAATTAAGGGGCACGACCAAATTAAGATTTGGTGGGGATTTCATTACTCTTCCTAAGCCCCAAAAAAATCACAAAACTAGTATCCACATCACCCTCATTAACTAAAAAAGATCTAGACAAGACTCTAAGGACCGTCGCGCTCATTAAGGACAGAAGGAGGTCGTGGGTATCTATTGTTTATCCACATTTCTTTTATGGTATCTAAGGCAAGTGGTTACTTAATTAGGCCCGCCACTTGCGTAGCGGAAAACCTCCCACTTACCTGGCACTTACCTGACCACAGAAGGGATAAAGAGGTAGTAGAGGATTTATCCTGCGATTTGTCTTCTGGAAGTCTAGGAGCGGTCTAGTGACTTGACCTAGGTGACCATTAGATCTAGGGTGGTGTGTGCATTTTTTGTGATTTAATTTTTCAAAATCCGTATTTTTCAAAACAAACACCAATCCACATTTTCTCTAATTATCACAAACGTTGCCACTTGTGCTAAACCCATTTAGTGCAAGCTAGGCTAGACACGGGATTCTAGTGCCCGTCTTGTCTGCGTTCCTCCTATCTGTTAGTTGTATGTATGCCCTAGAGGCCAGTATTGTACAGATGATGTATATTATATTGGATGCTTGGACATATATAGAGATGACTTTCTTGCTCGATATGATAGTATGCTATCTGGTTGCTCTTTATCTTAACATGTACACTTGTCTCTTTAAACTGTCTTATAGTTACATGTTGGTAAAGCCCTTAGGATGTGTACTTGACTACCTGGACTATGATGCAGATCATACTAGTGGGGACATGGTAGTCCATAGGTACATCCTTCAAGGTCCCTAGTCGTGGGTGTATCGAGACGGGGTATCGATATACCAGTGTAGACTAGCGTATACGCCTCTCGACCCATGAGATGGGCGATGGATGATCCCATATCCATTGGTGTTTGACATCAGAGATGGTATACGGGTTCTCAGTGGAGACTGGGTATACTGGACGGACTCGCCGAGAACTCCCAGATGGTATTATACCTCACGTCAGATGGCAGTTCTCAGGTGACACTTGTGCAGGTTAGTCTGTAGACCCGAAATCGTCATAGAGTCTTGTGTGATTCCCACTGTGCTTTGATCTCCACCTTACCACGTCCATGAGGGCGTGCAAAACGGTGGTTTTTGGGCACAGTCCCGAGTCACATGGAGGCAATGAGCGATAGGAGGGGTTTCGTCTCTCCCGGTATTGGGGGTTGATGTTGCGTTGTGCTCGATTGGCCGTAATAGGGAAGTCCCTGGCCAGGGCTGATCAGAGATTTGCTGGTAAGTGTTACCAGTAGTTTCTCGACCCGTTATGAGCCTCACATCGGCACGACTTATCGGTTATTGGGGTCTGACGTTTACCACCCGTAGACTTGATATGCGACATATTAGACGAACAGACCGGACTGTACGGTAAGTGTTACTGGTTGGATTCATAGGAGTGTGAGCGGGCTAGCTCGTCGATCTTCTGATCGCTCAATACCCGGATGGCCGTTACGTTTAGCAGACCGCTTGCGGCTTGTGGGTGCTTGATATGATCATCGTCTGCTGCCGGCGTATTGACGAGTCTTTAGAGTCCTACACAGAGGTTTCCTGGCTCAAGCGAAACGAAATAGGAGCGCATATGAGATATGTGCAGGACCGAGAATAATGCGTGTATGTGATACCGTATTCCATTCTCGCGATGAAAGTATCGATTGGTTATATTCGATATAACCTAGATATCGAATCAAGGATTGATTCGATAAGCCGATACATAGGATACTAGTCGGTTGTATGCGATATGACCGGATCGTTAAATCAAGTGTTGATTTAATGATTTAATGTATAATTATATATTTGATATATTACTTTGCATTAACTAGTATTGGTTTACTTTAAATGGATTTTCTCACTTGATGTGCAAGTTGTATATGTGATATACTTTTATGCACATGTTTGTATCATGTTTGATGATACTTGCTCATTTGGTTAAGTGTAAAGAATTAAACCTTGGTTAAATAAATGGTTAGGGTTTTTATTTATTCATTCTTTTATCTTTCTTTTAATTGGGATTAAAAAGAAATGGCAAAAGAAAACAAAAGGGTTGCTTTCATTCTTGAAGCTTATTGGAGCTTCATGAAGCTTTGACCAAAGTGACTATTTTGTCTTCATGCTTAACCCTAACCATTCATCTAACCTTAGTCAATTCTCTACACCTAACCATGGTTTACATTATGATAAGTATTCATTTTCTTTTTCATTTTAAAAAGACTTATCATATTCTAGCTTCATCTTCTTCTTCATCTCAAAGAAAAAGCTTAAGTCCATTAATGGCAACTTGAGCTAAAGTGTGAAAAATCCAATTCTAAAGTGAACCCACCTCCTATTTCTTCACCCTCTACCTCTTGCCAAGTAGTATAGGGTGTTTTCTTCACAAGTTTCACAACTTGATGGAGTTGGAGCTTGAACTTGTGATGCCTCGACGTATATCATCTTCGACACGAAGCCGACGACCTAGCCCGCCCATTTCTCCGATCAAGCCGACGATTGAGTCCGGGATTCGAGATGGACAGCGAGAGGATTCCTACGTGGAGCTAAGGAAGTGGAGAACCGGATCTACAAAGGTTGTAGCCTCTCTCTTTTAGTTAAATTGCTAACTAGTTTCGTTTTTCGCCTAAACTTCTAGTCAACGATCCGTATTAGGGTTTCTCGGCACCCGTAAAATTTAAAACTGGCATGGTTGATGCCTTGTGAGACCTCATTAGCATGCCTAGGAACCCTACAGTGGTATCAGAGCCTAGCTAGAGCCTTAGGCGAAGTCTAGACGACGTTTGAAACCCGATCGAACCGAAACCCTAATTCCCGATATGCTCTCTGGACTTTTTCTAAAATCCGGGATTTTTCCATATTAAAAATGCTTAAAAAATTCAGCAGGGAGTTCTAAGAATTACGATGCAAAATTTATCCCATGATCTGCTAAGGGCGCGGCGGAACCGCGGCAGAAGCCTGGCTTCTGCGGCGGTTCCGCGGCCATCTGATGTCATCATCTGTCCTTTTTTGCACAGTAATTCCTATTTTATTATGCTGAATTTTATGGGAATTTTTAATTTGACTCAAGAGTTGAGTATTCTGGGGTTGTATTGGGAATCGACGATTCGATCGGATTATCAAACCTTGTCTATGTGGCTTTCCAGATATTTTAGAATATGTTAAAAGGTTCGACCGGATATAAATACCCAACTTTTCCCCTGCCGGAAAATTTCCAAGTGTTGGATTTTTCTGTGGTTTAAGGACGTTCTAAGTAGTGCAAGTAATGCGATGGTCCCTCTAGAAGACAACAAATCTTAACTCGATTATGTGACCGTCTTGAACTGCCCTTTAAACCTTCGGGTTTGGGGTAGTACGGCGTGCCACATGTGAGGCGTTGGCTTGACCCTTCTACGGCTGGACCGTTGGTACTGAGGTATGAAGTGAATGTCTTTGAACCTATTTCATGTGTTGAACGGTTTCGGGAAAACTTGGGTGTTCGAATGTTCGATCGGAAAGTTTAATATTTTCTATTTATCTGGAATGGGATACAATAATTGGAATTCACAAACAGTTATGAGATAACTGAATGAATGTTATAAATCTAGCGGTTTAGTTTCATTTGATATTGAAAAGAGTTTTCGATAATGAGACTAAAATGCGGGGTTTATAACTGTTAGGCATGTGATGTCTAAGTATTTCATTTGATTAGGCATGTGATGTCTAAAGAGGTTGCGGATTCCAACTGTTGTAGTTTTACACTTTCTTTTCTGTGACCGTAAGTGTAATATGTGATATCGTCGGTTTCGTTGCTATATGTCAACGACAATTGGGATGCACATATTTACTTACGTTGATGACATGTGATGTTATGTGTTGCTCGATATGTTATATTGGATTGTCGTGATTGAATAGCCGGGGGTTTTTATGTGAGATGAGTGTTTTTCATTTTCATTCATGTAAAAACTTGTATGTAATATTCTTTTATTGGGACACTTCCAGGTTGCGGAAGATGTCACCCTTTGTATATTATTTACTTTTCCGCATTAGGATAGACCCAAGGAGGGGAGCACAAGTAACCGGGTTATAGGGTCCAGTGGGAGACCATCTCGAGGAGTCGAGTCCGGGTCTCCTAACCCCAGAATTGGTAGGGTTGCTTGCCGCTCTCATAGGGGTCTAGGGGTGTGGGATTGGCTATTCATCACGACCGTAGAATCTGTGTTTTATACTGGCTCGTATTGAAAACACGGACGTCCTAGTATATCCAATATTTCATATGATTCTTCTGCTGCAATATCTGTGATGTGATCATGTGATGTTCTATGATAGATACTGTATATAGTATATATGATATATTATATAGACGTTACTTATGTTTTGCACCCGCACTAGCCCTGCCCTGCTCTGTCGTTAGTTACCTAACCTAACGGTGCACGAGGGGACATCCAGGCGAATGCGGATGGCATAAGTGTACGTCGTATTTATCTGTGATGTTTTAGGTATTTAAATGATGGGACTTCATTAATGTGATTAATGAAAGAAAAGAAACCTAAGATGTTGTAGAATCAAATTTTAAACAAAACAGGTAGCTACAGTTCTTGCTTTGCATAGCGGTATATATGATATACCCTGCACCTTATTCGATGAGGAAAGGACCGAGATCCCTTCACCGGGAATGACTCCTTTAGCAATAACTGGCAGATGCTACACACTCGGTTTGTTTTTGATTGCTTCTATAGTTTCTGCTTTGCACAGTGATATATATGATATATCCCGCACCTCATTCGACGAGGAAAGGGCCGACGATCCCTTCACCGGGAGTGACCCCTTTAGCAAAACTAGAAAAGCCTCAAAATCATTCCATTTCAAAACTTCATTTGATTCTACAACGATATCAAGTTCATTACGCAATAGGTTTTCAGAAAAACCTGTCGTAGCCCTCCGTCATTTCAGATAAGTCCTGTTTAGTATTCGTGCTGCGTTTGTTGACCTTGTCAAGGCGCAGTGTGCGGTAGCTAACCAGTATTTATCTGCTTATGCATATGATGCAGATTGAGTTAGGGTAGTCGTACGGCCTTGTTGACCTTGTCAAGGGTCGTGCGGGTGGGTTTAATTCAATCAAGAAATGACGGGTTGAACTTGACTTACGGTCTATGGTTTGTTGACCTTGTCAAGGTCATAGATCGTTTGGGGCAAAAGCATTATCGGGAATTTCAAGTGTTGAAATTTGCAATGAGATTGCATACCTTCTATGAGATAGTTGGATCCCGATACCCACTGCGAGTAAGAGTTACTCCTGGGAGAGTTTTACACATTGCAGTTAGCTGATCAAGTAGGTGTCTAGAAAGATGTCAACGGGGTTACGCCTCTGGGAAAACGAGGTTTACATTAATTAGGTTCGTGCGAAAGCACGGGGGACCTCCCTCAAAGTACCGACACTGGCCTGGCTGAAAGATTGGCGAATTTGTAGTGTGTAATTAATCCCAGCTAGTCTTTCCTTTTAGGGTTTGAAGGAAGATTTGATAAAAACCAGTGGGAGCCATCCTGATTAGATAAGATAATAACCAATCTGATCTTGCAAGAGCATACGCTAAAGTGTTTTCTTCTCTCTCTCTCCAGGTAGCGACCATTTCATGCCCTAACAAAGATAATAATATGGATGTATTGACCGAACCCGCATGTTATACTGTGCTGGGGAACGTTGGTTCCATTCTTTCTTATAAGAGTTATAGGAATGAACAGGATATAGGGGAATACCAGGATTCCCATGCCACCCGAATGAAGAAAGTACATGATGATGCATTTTCTTCGGGTGTGTTCGTTACAGAGAACTGTTTCTCCATTTGCTCTACGTCCTGGGTATTAGATACCGGGTTAGGATCCCATATATGTAATCAGTTACATGGGCTTAGGAAAGGTAGAGAACTTGGAGAAGGTGATAAAGACATTAGAGTTGGAAATGGTGCAATTGTTGCAGCTAAGACTGTCGGGGAATATCACCTTGTATTACCAACTGGTAATACATTGGTTCTGAACGAATGCTATTACATGCCGAACCTGATATGCAACATTATATCGGTTTCTTTGTTGAGTAAAGAGGGATATAATTTTGTATTACAGGACAATGTTATGAACATTTTCCGTAACCAAAAGTTGGTTGGATCAGGCACGTTGTGCAATGGCATTTATGTTCTAAATCAATCAATAGTTCTGAGCATAACAAACACATATAAGAGGAAGAGTTCTGAACTGAATGAATCCTTCTTATGGCATTGTAGACTGGGTCACATCAATGCGACACGACTGGCTAAGTTACATAAGGATAGATATTTGAAACCATTCGAATTTTCATCTTATGATACTTGCCAGTCATGTCTCAAAGGTAAGATGACCAAAACTCCGTTTACGGGACACGGAGAAAGAGTTACCGAACTCTTGGGGCTGATACATAGTGATGTACGCGGTCCTATGTCTACACATGCCAGGGATGGTTCTTCGTACTTCATTACATTCACTGACGATCTCGCTAGATTCGGATATGTGTTCCTGATGAAACACAAATCAGAAGCTTTTGAGAAATTTAGAGAATATAAACAAGAAGTCGAGAACCAAACCGGAAAAAGTATTAAAATCCTTCGATCTGATCGAGGAGGTGAATACTTGAGCAATGAATTCCTGGACTTCCTAAAAGAGAATGGGATTCTCTCTCAGCTGACTCCTCCATATACACCACAGCACAACGGTGTATCAGAACGGAGGAACCGCACCCTATTAGATATGGTGCGCTCTATGATGAGCACAGCTGAGTTACCTATTTCCTTTTGGGGATATGCGCTAGAAACAGCAGCATACCTATTGAATCAAGTTCCATCTAAATCTGTACCTACCACACCATATGAGATATGGAGTGGGAAGAGGCCATATCTTAAACGAGTTAAGATATGGGGTTGTCCAGCCTATGTCAAAAGACAAAATCCGGACAAGCTCGAGGCACGGTCAGTTCTTTGCAAGTTTGTGGGATATCCAAAGAACTCATATAGGTATTTTTTCTACCACAGTGAGGAACAAAAAGTGTTTGTTGCTCAACATGCCACCTTTTTAGAAAAGGAATTCCTTGAAAAAGAAATTAGTGGCAAAGTGGTAGAGCTGGAAGAAGTTCCAGATACACAAACCGTAACTGAAGATTTAGTGGAACCAGAAGATTCAGAAGCTCCCAATGAACCTCAGCCTCTCCGCCGATCTAGTAGGGTTCCTCGCCAACCTGAGAGATACTACGGTTTTCTCATGGATGGTGGGAGCGAGGATTGCATCATGGAGGATGATGACCCAACTAGCTTCGAGCAGGCCATCACGAGTAGGGACTCAGTGAAATGGCTGGATGCAATGCGGTCCGAGATGGAATCCATGTACACCAACAAAGTATGGACTTTGGATGTTGCTCCTGAAGGGGTAAAACCCATCGGGAGCAAGTGGATCTTCAAGAAAAAACTTGGTGTAGATGGGAAAGTGGAGACTTTCAAAGCTAGACTTGTAGCAAAGGGTTTTCGTCAAAGACCAGGTATGGACTATGACGAAACCTTTTCTCCAGTGGCTATACTTAAATCCATCCGGATCATGCTTGCCATCGCTGCATATCATGATTACGAAATCTGGCAAATGGATGTTAAGACCGCCTTTCTAAATGGTGATTTAGAAGAGTGCGTGTACATGACTCAGCCAGAGGGCTTCGTAGACAGTGGGAGCAGCGGGAAGGTGTGCAAGCTGCTTAAATCCATTTATGGATTAAAGCAAGCATCGCGGAGTTGGAACATCTGCTTTGACGTCGTTATCAAAGAGTTTGATTTCGTCAAAAACCCAGATGAACCTTGTATCTACAAGAAGGTAGCAGAGAGTAAGGTAGTCTTCCTTGTATTGTACGTGGACGACATACTCTTGATAGGAAATGATATTCCTATGCTGCAATCGGTCAAGCTCTTCTTATCACAAAGATTCTCAATGAAAGATCTTGGTGATGCCTCCTGCATATTGGGAATAAGGATCTATAGAGATAGATCCAAACGGATATTGGGATTGTCCTAATCCAGGTACATTGACACCATACTAAAGAGGTTTAGTATGGAAGAATCCAAGCGTGGGAACTTGCCCACGATCTCTGGAGTCACTCTCTCCAAAGAGATGTCTCCCAAGACTGATTTGGAGAGAGCTCGCATGCAAGGGATACCCTATGCTTCGGCTGTAGGCTCTATCATGTATGCGATGCTATGTACCAGACCCGATGTAGCATACTCACTAAGTGTAGTGAGCAGGTATCAAGCTGATCCTGGAGAGAGTCACTGGACAGCTGTGAAGAGCATTCTCAAGTACTTACGAAGGACTAAAGAGATGCTCTTGGTGTATGGTAACGGAGAACTCCAAGTGGAGTCCTTTACCGATTCGAGCTTCCAGAGTGATAAGGACGACTCTAAGTCGCAGTCGGGATTTGTCTTTACCCTTTACGGAAGGGCGGTTAGCTGGAAGAGTTCCAAGCAGGAAACCGTGGCAGACTCGACGATGGAGGCTGAATACATCGCTGCCAACGATGCTGCTAAAGAGGCCGTCTGGATCAAGAAGTTCATTACTGAACTTGGTGTGGTTCCATCCATTGAGCATCCAATACCTTTGTATTGCGATAACAATGGAGCGGTGGCTTTAGCCAAGGAACCCAGGTCCCATCGGCGATCCAGGCATATTCTGAGGCGGTATCACCTGATCCGGGAGATAGTTGATCGCCGGGAGATCGAGGTCAGGAGGGTTGACACGAAGAACAACACGGCGGATCCACTCACGAAGGCCATTCCCCAGATACAGTTTGAGAGACTCTTCGGGATGCTCGGTATGCGATACTACAGCAGCTGGCCCTAGTGCAAGTGAGAGATTGTTAGTTGTATGTATGCCCTAGAGGCCAGTATTGTACAGATGATGTATATTATATTGGATGCTTGGACATATATAGAGATGACTTTCTTGCTCGATATGATAGTATGCTATCTGGTTGCTCTTTATCTTAACATGTACACTTGTCTCTTTAAACTGTCTTATAGTTACATGTTGGTAAAGCCCTTAGGATGTGTACTTGACTACCTGGACTATGATGCAGATCATACTAGTGGGGACATGGTAGTCCATAGGTACATCCTTCAAGGTCCCTAGTCGTGGGTGTATCGAGACGGGGCATCGATATACCAGTGTAGACTAGCGTATACGCCTCTCGACCCATGAGATGGGCGATGGATGATCCCATATCCATTGGTGTTTGACATCAGAGATGGTATACGGGTGCTCAGTGGAGACTGGGTACACTGGACGGACTCGCCGAGAACTCCCAGATGGTATTATACCTCACGTCAGATGGCAGTTCTCAGGTGACACTTGTGCAGGTTAGTCTGTAGACCCGAGATCGTCATAGAGTCTTGTGTGATTCCCACTGTGCTTTGATCTCCACCTTACCACGTCCATGAGGGCATGCAAAACGGTGGTTTTTAGGCACAGTCCCGAGTCACATGGAGGCAATGAGCGATAGGAGTGGTTTCGTCTCTCCCGGTATTGGGGGTTGATGTTGCGCTGTGCTTGATTGGCCGTAACAGGGAAGTCCCTGGCCAGGGCTGATCAGAGATTTGCTGGTAAGTGTTACCAGTAGTTTCTCGACCCGTTATGAGCCTCACATCAGCACGACTTATCGGTTATTGGGGTCTGACGTTTACCACCTCTAGACTTGATATGCGACATATTAGACGAACAGACCGGACTGTACGGTAAGTGTTACTGGTTGGATTCACAGGAGTGTGAGCGGGCTAGCTCGTCGATCTTCTGATCGCTCAATACCCGGATGACCGTTACGTTTAGCAGACCGCTTGCGGCTTGTGGGTGCTTGATATGATCATCATCTGCTGCCGGCATATTGACGAGTCTTTAGAGTCCTACACAGAGGTTTTCTGGCTCAAGCGAAACGAAATAGGAGCGCATATGAGATATGTGCAGGACCGAGAATAATGCGTGTATGTGATACCGTATTCCATTCTCGCGATGAAAGTATCGATTGGTTATATTCGATATAAACTAGATATCGAATCAAGGATTGATTCGATAAGCCGATACATAGGATACTAGTCGGTTGTATGCGATATGACCGGATCGTTAAATCAAGTGTTGATTTAATGTATAATTATTTATTTGATATATTACTTTGCATTAACTAGTATTGGTTTACTTTAAATGGATTTTCTCACTTGATGTGCAAGTTGTATATGTGATATACTTTTATGCACATGTTTGTATCATGTTTGATGATACTTGCTCATTTGGTTAAGTGTAAAGAATTAAACCTTGGTTAAATAAATGGTTAGGGTTTTTATTTATTCATTCTTTTATCTTTCTTTTAATTGGGATTAAAAAGAAATGGAAAAAGAAAACAAAAGGGTTGCTTTCATTCTTGAAGCTTGTTGAAGCTTCATGAAGCTTTGACCAAAGTGACTATTTTGTCTTCATGCTTAACCCTAACCATTCATCTAACCTTAGTCAATTCTCTACACCTAACCATGGTTTACATTATGATAAGTATTCATTTTCTTTTTCATTTTAAAAAGACTTATCATATTCTAGCTTCATCTTCTTCTTCATCTTCAAAGAAAAAGCTTAAGTCCATTAATGGCAACTTGAGCTAAAGTGTGAGAAATCCAATTCTAAAGTGAACCCACCTCCTATTTCTTCACCCTCTACCTCTTGCCAAGTAGTATAGGGTGTTTTCTTCATAAGTTTCACAACTTGATGGAGTTGGAGCTTGAACTTGTGATGCCTCGACGTAGATCATCTTCGGCACGAAGCCGACGACCTAGCCCGCCCATTTCTCCGATCAAGCCGACGATTGAGTCCGGGATTCGAGATGGACAGCGAGAGGATGCCTACGTGGAGCTAAGGAAGTGGAGAACCGGATCTACAAAGGTTGTAACCTCTCTCATTTAGTTAAATTGTTAACTAGTTTCGTTTTTCGCCTAAACTTCTAGTCAACGATCCGTATTAGGGTTTCTCGGCACCCGTAAAATTTGAAATTGGCATGGTTGATGCCTTGTGAGACCTCATTAGCGTGCCTAGGAACCCTACACTATCGACCCCAAAGTCGGTATTTCTACATTTTCTTTTTCCCACCACCCACCACGACCGCGATGGACGGATTTCCATTAAACTTTAACACCACTCTGTCACCGCACGCAGGTGTGTAGAACCCTCCTTGCATTTCTCTCCAAGAGAGATACTATCCTACACGTGTTCCCCTTCCCACCTGTCTTTCTATTCCACCTGCCAACGGGGAAAATTTTGAAATAAAACCCTAATTTATCAAACTATTACCCAACTTTCACGGTCTCGAGTCTGAAAACGCATACGTTTTTATTACCAAATTTGAAAACGCATGTGCTTTGATGGGTACTTCACAGCTTTCTATGGATGCTTTGCGTTTACGTCTTCTCCCATTCACTTTGTGCGATTTAGCCGAGAAGTGGCTTTATAATACCACCGCACACTCTATTTCAAAATGGGATGAATTTGTTGCAGCATTCCGTAAGAAATTTTATCCCAATCATAAGACCAACCGTGTTCGGAGCGAAATCTTTAAATTTACCCAACTTCCCAATGAACCATTTTGGAAATTCTTTGAATGGTTCAAGGATCTTCTTTTACAATTTCCTCATCACGGAATCCCTAAATGGGATCTGTGTGGAGTTATCTATGAGGGTATTGATCTCACGACTAAACAGATGCTTGAAACCATGTGTCATTGTCAATTCCTATCTAAAGATGATGGTGAAGCCTGGAAATACCTAGAAGATTTAGCTCAAAACACTTTACAATGGGAAAGTGTGAGTCACTCATCGTCTAAGGAAAGTATCAATCAGCTCGATATTTCCGTCACAATGAGAGCCGAAATGGCCGCAATACAAAGGAAACTCGATGCTATCGAAAATAGAATCTCTTCAGCCTCCCTAAACCAATACACACTTCCCAAAACCGTGTGTGGTTGTTGTTCCAACCCATCACATTTGACGGATGAATGTCCTTTGAATGCACCGTTTCAAGGTCACACTAATGCTGCATTTCAGAAACAACCTAGAAACGATCCTTCTTCTTCTTCCACATATAACCAAGGTTGGAGGAAGCACCATGATTTTGCTTGGATCCAATACCAAACTCAATACACGGATCCAAACCAGAATAACTTTCAATGGGTCCCTCCACAGTAATAGCAACCACCACAACTTATTCAGCACCCTTTTCAACCACAAAATTTTCAAAACCCGGCCAACAACTTTGATCCATTTTCTGCCGGTACTGATAACTCCTCTGCACTCGAACAAACCATGAATTTGCTTCTGAAAAATTTCATGCAAGTTTCGGCTGAGATGAAATCTTCTGTCAATAAAAGAAGAACTCCACCTCCCACGGTGAGAGTATCAAATCGATAGAAGAACAAATTGCACAGTTAACAGCCAAAATGAGTGCTGGAGAGAAAGGGAAACTTCCAGCTCAACCCCTACCTAATCCTGGACCTTCACATTATAATCATGTGAATGCACTTACCACGTTGAGATCTGGAAGAGTGCTTGACAATCATGTGGGTGAACAGATTGATGTTGAGGAATCAATTGAACCCCCGGCTTCCACTTCCACTCCACTCCCACTTCTATTCCTTGCCCTATTTCGTCTAGTTTACCTTCTTCTTCCGAGCCTGTTCTCCGTTTTCCACAAGGCTCGAACCCTCCACCCACTTCATCCTTTCCACCCCCACAAACTTCTCCATAAATGTTGGATCCAACACTTATTGATAAAGCTCCATTTCCAGATAGGTTGAGGTCCAACAAACCGAATGCACAAATGGAGAAGATTGTGAAAATGTTTAAGCAAGTCAACATAAATAGCCCTCTCTTAGATGCTATACAACAAGTTACAGCTTATGCAAAAATCCTTAAGAACTTGTGCACTAGGAAGAGGAAGACTCAAGTCCGTAAGAAAGTTTTCATGTCGAGTAATATAAGCACAGCTTTTACACAGCAATTACCCAAGAAACGTAAGGACCCTGGCTGTCCTACAATCTCTATTTCTATTGGGGGTAAAAATATTAATCGTGCTTTACTCGATTTAGGCGCTAGTGTTAACTTGCTTCCATATTCTGTGTATGAGCAATTGGGTATCGGAGAGTTAAAACCATCGCAGTGTACTTTACAGATGGCAGATCGATCTATCACTAAACCAAGGGGTATGCTTGAAGATGTGTTGATAAAAGTCGGGGAATTTATATTCCCTGTGGACTTTATTGTTCTAGATACACAATCTGTAGCGAACCCACGGAACCAAATTCCGGTGATTATGGGTCGACCTTTTCTTGCGACTTCCAACGCTGTAATCAATTATCCAAATGGTTCTATGACCCTATCCTTCGGGAACAGATCAATTGAACTTAACATTTACAAGTTAGGAAGTGAAGCCTCCAAACCTCATGCTCGAGTATGTTCTGTCGAATTAATGGATGTCGACAGCAGCGAATTTGACCATCTTCACGATATTGATCTAGACTCTTTTCATACGTTGTTTGACCCAGATATGTATTATACACATACGGACCCGTCTTTTGAGTTGTCCGGGTCAACATCTAACGCTGATTATGCACCTTTCATGGAGTCTGAGTATCATCCCGTTCTTTCCGATGACATTATTCTTCGGGATATCGATGAAAGCTTCGCTGATGAACTCGTATTTTTAGCAAACACCGGTGTTGAGATGAATCAACTCCAAAACAAAGAAATTGAACCTCCACCCTTTCATCTTGACAGTCATGAGAATGCGAGTAATCCATCATTATCATTGTGTCGTCTCTCCATTTTGAGACACAAACCCACTCCATACCACCACTTATCTCTTCCCCACTTCTTCCTGGCTCTCTACAACATGTTCTTCCACCAACCGGTGCGTTTCATTGATAAAATCTTTGAATGGGTAGTGTTGACTTTCGGTCTTTGCAAAGCTTGGTATTGACCAATAAACTTTAACCCCCCTCTTGTGATTTTAAAAGCTTAATATTGTTTAACTCAAGTTTGGGGGGTATATTTTTGGCTCTTGAAAATAAATGTTGTCCTAAAAAATGGTGAGCCAAAAATAAGTTTGGGGGAGGATTTTCACTTTCACTTATTCTTGCCCCCGATAATTTTTCCTTCCAAGCTTACAGGTTTTTGAACTTTAACAGATGACAACAGTGAGGACACTGTTATAAACAAGTTTGGGGGGTTTGTGCTTATTTACGCATCAATTTGCATCATACTTTGCATAAGCACAACATTTTCAAAAAATTTCAAAAAATTTCTTTTATAATAAAAGATTAGAAAGTAAAAAATTACATCTAAAAGATTGGAATATTTTAAGAAAACCAAGAAAGTTAGATGTTTTCTTAAACGAAACTAGTAATAAGTAGTTATGAGCCGTTGTCCCTAGAGTTAGTAAGATGAAAGAAGTCACTAATCTGAGGATAAAAATAAGTCCGAAAAATAGTTTCTATTCTGGAAGCCAAACATCTGAATGTTGATACCCTACTATACACACTTACATACGTCTTGAAACTCGGGATAGTAGAGGATACCTTGAAATGCTCTTGTCTAAATGCCAAAGTATGAAGGAAATTCTAAAATATAAAATGGTGTAGAAAAATGAACACTGGTTTTGTAATCACCAAGGAAGCAATAAAAAAAATATAGCAAGGGTGCTTCGTCACCTAGTGCCTTAGACCAACTGGTTTGGGAGTCACTGCTAAGGCTTAGGTGTTGCAAGACGAGGAAAATACTATATACACCTAAACTGCAAGCACATGAGTAATCGGTCGGTTAGTACCTCAAGAAGTATTAACGGTCGCATGAAAAATGTGTGAGCAATTCCATCTAAATATTCATCGATTAAAAAGTACTGAGGTAGATGGACAAGAGTATGATAGCTTGAATTGATTTCTCCAAGTGTAGGGATGTTCTTTACACACACGTAGGAGTATATGATCAATATTTGGAAGAAAGGTAGGAATGAAGAATAAAGACGATGTTTTATTGAGGGATGATGTGATTTCTAATATCTTTTCATGACTATTAAGATAGGGCTCATAACAACCGAAAAGCTAGTATTAGTTGAAAACTCTGATTTTCAAAGTCTTTCTTTTATAATTCTGATCTTTATATGTAACTTTCACAGTCTTCCTTTTATTATTGGATTTTGTGGGTGCAATCCGCTGAAAAACCTCAGGAGACAACACTCCTCCTACTAGGGACACCTAGAGGTTTAAAGGCTTGTTGCACGTGCTCAATGCAATCGTGTTGCCTACGAAAGTGTGCTAGTTAGTTTTTCTTTTTCTTATATTTTCTCCTTCTCTTAAAAATAAAAGATGTTTGCTCGAGACGATCAAAATTAAGTTTGGGTGAATTTGATCGGTCGAAAATATTGCATTTTTTACACATCAATTTCCCTACTCTTTCTAATCATCTAAGGGTGTTTATTGTAAATATAACACGGATTACAAATTCATCGGTAAAATACCAAACACCACGTGTTATAGTTATAATCGACATTTTAGAGGGAAATTGAGTGTTTATTATTACAAGCATGATTTTGTATATCTCAACATATTTTATCGAGATTGTGTACAGAAAATTCTTCAGGACAATTAACTGGAATCGTAAAAGTGTCGATGAAACGCAACAAGTCAAAAACTTGAAATCGGGCAGCAACCAAGAAATAATTATAAGATTCCAGACATCAAAAGAACACCCCAAAGACAACACCAAACAACCCATAAAACTTCATGCAAAGATCTCTTCATACGGCCGCGGATCCGCGGCCAAGTCAGGCCGATCCACCGCGGTTCCGCGGCCGAGTTGGCTCGTTGGCGATCCAAACTTCTCCAGAATCTTCACTGTAACAACCTAGCTTCCAGAAGACTCTCTGTAACAGCCTAGCTTCTTCGAGAAGGCTCTGCCTAACAACCAAGCTTATGAGAGAAGATTAATTTGGTGTTATAAAAGGGGATCTAGATCTCAATTTTGGGGGTGAATTAGTTGTTCAATCAGTGGTGAGTTAGTTACACAATTGGAGCCACAATTCAAAATTCAAATTCAAGTTGAGTGACACAACTTGAGATCCAATCCAAAGAAAAAATCAAGATCCATTGAGAAGCAAATCAAGCAAGCAATCAACGATCCTTTATTCGTGAAGCCAATCTCCATCGAGAGCGCGAGATCCACGACGATCCAAGTCTCACGGAGATCGAGCGGAGCAAACTTCAACAGATCTAGTTACCTCTTCAAGTGAGCGATCGAGAGCAACTCTTGTAACCTCGAATTGAGGGAATGTGTAATTAGTCGTCGATTTAATAAAGGTGATAATTGTAATTCTTGCTTTCTTTACATTCTTGCACTATGAAATTTCTAGATCTTGAATCTTTTATTTTCATGATGCTTGAGTAAATCTCCGCTTGTAACAGAATCGAGAGAATCGGTAGATCTAATGATGATGAAATTCTTTTACTAATCTTAATTCTTATGAGAATTGTAAACTCTAGGAAAAAGAATCGTCAATAACCTAATTTGGAGCAAGATCAATGTTCTTGATTATTTCGTTGCAAATTAGGGATCAAATAATTGATGATCCTCTTCGCTAGAAGCTAGAATTGAATGAGGATCAATGAAAAGACAAGGGATAGTGAAGGAGAAACCCTAGTTTCTTCAATAGATCCTTAATCTTCATTCATTCATCATCGATCTAGCTACAATCCATCAATAGATAAGATTCGTCATAATTAGTATTCATCATAGCTACTAATTTGATCGATTCTTACAAACTATTCTACAAATCTTGATAAATCAAATTGATTTGGACATATTCTTGATTCTTGATTCTTGATCTATTTTCTTTATGTTTCTTAAAATCAAATCTCATAAATCTTGAATCAATTCTCTTGAATTTTCTTTTAGATTTTTAATTCGACTCAAATCTAGCAAAATCAAACAAGTACACACATCTCAGTGGACGATCCGCTCTCGCTAACGAAACTACAATAGACACCGTTAATTGATTGCGGTTATAAATTCTTTGGTTGTGATAAAACTTTTCCATACACACAAAAAGAATGATCAATCACCTGGCCGAACGATTAGCGAACTTGTAGGGTGTAATTAATCCCGGCTAATCTTACCTTTTAGGGTTTGAAGGAAGATTTGATAAAAACTGTGGGAGCCATCCTGATTAGATAAAATAACCAATCTAATCTTGCAAAGAGCGCACGCAAAGTGATTATCCTTCTCTCTCTCCTGGTAGCGACTGATTCGTGTCTCAAGAACTGTCTATTAACTGCAATCAAGAACGGCGTCGCTTGGTAGCTAGCCGGTGAGTACGGGTCGGTCCACAGGGATGTTGTGAATTTCCTAATCGCTCAAACGAGTTAATTCCGATGAGAGTCGGATTGATTTATTAAATCTAAAAACTAAATCTATCTATACTAAGATTATCTAGATCTAAGTCTTGCTAGGGTTAGGTTTAGGAATGGTTTGGAAATGTAAATAAATCTCAATGCTTTCTATACCCGAATTAGGATCTAAGAAGAGTTATGGTAATTATTAATAAAGGGGATTAGATCCATTCGGGAAGGTGTTCCTTCCTCTAGGTTCTTATCCTTCCTTTATCAATCCTTACCCTAATCTCCATGGAAAACACGCGCAACCGGGCCTTTATACTACGGTATCACCGCTATCTCGAGGGATAGGGTGCCGTAGGGCGCGGTGTGTGCGTATATGCATGGAGTCCTATTGATTATATGTGATGGGTAAGAAAGGGATGAGAGATCTCATCTCTCAAAAGCCTTCCCCAAAGCTAACTCTAACAATTATCTAGGGTAAGGAATTAAATCTAAACTAGGGCAGAGAATGAAAAATTACCTACTTTATAGATGGCTCTCTCCAAACATCAACACAGGGTTGTCAGATCTGAATTCATGAAATGAAAAGAGGCACTGATGCTCTCTATAAAGATTTCTGAATTTTATTATTAAAAGGAGGCATAACCTAATACAATCTTTAGAGTTCCTATTTATAGAGGATAGGAAACCCTATGTTACAATTGATTCGCATGTCTGCATTTACCAAAATACCCCTAGGTAGACTAGTCAAAGCCGCCACGAAATTATGGTGAAAATTTCAGCTCCTAACTGCGCAACCCCGCCACGGAACCGCGGCTCGAGGCCCTGTTTGGCCGCGGTTCCGCGGCCAAAAGGATGAGTTGTGGCTTGTAATTTCTGGTGCTGGCTTTGGGCTTTTTGGGCTTCCTGTATCTTTGGTTCTTTTCTCCATTTTGCTTCTGGGTCTTCTCCAGATCTTCAGTGAACAATTGCAGTGGACTTTTAACCGTTCGCTTTGTAACCTTGGACCTTGCGTTGCCTTGTACTGATCTTTGTGTAGGCTTTATAAAAATCCTTCTGTTTGCTGATCAAAGTTTCACTTTTGCATCATCTTTTATCTTTTTCACTGTTTTAGATCCAAGAACCTGTAACCTGTAATATGTAGCAGACATGCGTCAAAAGCACCTGTTTATTTATAAAACGAATAAGAATGGGGAATATAATAATGCAATATTATGGTACGAACAGCGACCAATGACATGCCTTAATCAAGATAATAATATGGATGTTTTGACCGAACCTACTTATTATACTGGGCTAGGTTCCGCTCTACCTTCTGATTGTCATAAGTCTGAGCAAGGAATAGGGGAATATTCAGATTTCCACGCCACCCAAATGAAGAAAAAGTATGTTGATGCATTGTCTTCGGGTGTGTTCATAACCAAGAACTGTTTCTTGGTTACCTCTAAGTCCTGGGTATGTGATACCAGATCAGGATCCCATATATGTAATTTGTTACATGGGCTATAGACAGGTGGAGAACTGGGAAAAGGTGATATGTCTCTAGTAGTAGAGAATGATGCAATTGTTGCAGCCAAAGCAGTTGGCAGATATCACCTGGTGTTACCAACTGGTAATACATTGATTCTTAGCGACTGTTATTTCGTACCAATAAATATTGTGAATATTTTCCTAAATCAAGTGTTGATTGGGTAAGGTATGATGTATAACAGTGTACATGTTCTGAATCAAACTACAGTTCTAAACGTATAGAACACACACAAAAGGAATAATTCAGAAATGAATGAAGTCTTCTTATGGCATTGTAGACTGGGTCATTTCGATGAAACAAGACTAACTGAAATTCCATAAGGATGCATTTTTTAATCCGTTCGAATTTGCATCTTATGAAACTTGCCAGTCATGTCTCAAAGACAAGGTGACCAAATCTCCGTTTATTGGAAATGGAGAAAGAGCTACTGAACTCTTAGACAGATACATGGTGATGTATGCGGTTCTATGTCTACATATGCCAGGGTTAGTTCCGCGCACTTTATTACATTCACCGATGTTCTCTCAAGATACAGTCATATGTTCTTGTTGAAACACAAAATCTGAATCTTTTGAGAATTTCAAGGAATCTAAGTACGAAGTTGAGAAACATATGGGTAAAGGTATTCAAGTCCTTCGATATGATCGGGAAAAAGAATACTGGGGCACGGAATTCCGAGACTGTTTAAAAGAGAATGAGATTCTCTCTCAGTTTACTCCTCCGTATACACCACAGCACAACGGTATATCGGGGTGGAGCAATCGCACCCTATGAGATATGGTGCGCTCTATGATGAGTACTGCTGAGTTGCCTGTTTCCTTTCAGGGATATGCACTTGAGAAGCTGCATACCTATTGAATAGAGTTCCGATCAAATTTATTGCCTACCACTCCATATGAGATATGGAATGGGAAGAGACCATCACCTAAACGAGTTAAGATATGGGGTTTTCCGGCCTATGTTGAAAAGCAAAATCCGGACAAGCTCAAGGCAAGATCAGTTCTGTGCAAGTTTGTAGGATATCCCAACCATTCGCGAGGGTTTATCTTCTACCATACCGAGGAACAAAAGATGTTTTGTTTCTCCACATGCCATCTTTTTAGAAAAGGAATTTCTTATGGAAGAAATTAGTGGCAACGAGGTAGAACTGGAAGTAGTTCCAGCAAACACAAACTATAACTGACGATTTCTTGGAACCGGAGGATTCAATAGTCCCTGATGAACCGAAGCCACTCCGCAGATCTAGTAGGGTTCCTTATCCACCTGAGAGATACTACGGTTTTCTCGTAGACGGTGGGAGCAAGGATTGCATCATAGAGATGGTGACCAAACTAGTTTCGAGCAGGCCATCACAAGCGGAGACTATGTGAAATGGATGGATGCTATGCGATCTGAGATGGAATCCATGTACACCAGCAAAGTGTTGACTTTGCATGTTGCTCCTAAAAGGGTAAAACCCATCAGGAGCAAGGGGATCTTTGAGAAAGATAATTTAGTGTAGATGGAAAAGTTGAGACTTTCAAAACAAGACGTGTCGCTAAGATTAAGTCCATCAGGATCCTACTTGCCATTGCTGCATACCATGACTACGAAATCTGGCAGACTGCACGTCAAAACCGCTTTTCTAAATGGTGATTTAGAAGAGAGTGTGTATATGACACTACCAGAGGGCTTCGTAGACAGTGGGAGCAGCGGAAGCATGTGCAAGCTGCTTAAATCCATCTACGGGTTAAAGAAGGAATCGTGGAGATGGAACATCTATTTTAATGAGCTATCAAAGAGTTTGACTTCATCAAAAAGATAGATGAACCATGTATAAATAAGAAGGTTGTAGAGAGTATGGTTGTCTTTCTCGTATTGTACACGGATGACATACTTTCGATAGGAAAGGGTGTTCATATGCTACACTCGGTCAAGCACCTCTTATCACACAGGTTCTCCATGAAAGATCTAACTGATATCTCCTACATCCTGGGGATATAGATCTATAGAGATAAATCTAAATGGATTTGGGATTGTCCCAATCCAGGTACATGGACACCATGCTAAAGGGGTTTAGTATGGATGATTCTAAGCGTGGTAATGTACCCGCTTGTTCAGGAATCACTCTCTCCAAAGAGATGTATCTCGAGACTGATTTGGGGAGGGCCCGCATACAAGGGATACCCTATGCTTTGGCAGACGGGTCAATCATGTATGCGATGTTATGTACCAGACCAGATGTAGCTTACTCACTAGGTGTAGTGAATAAGTATCGAAAAGATCTTTAGGAAAACCACTGGACAGCTGAAGAACATTCTTAAGTGCTTGAGAAGGACTAAAAAGATATTCGTGGTGTATGGTAACGGTGAACTCCAGATGGAGTCCTTTACCGATTCGAGCTTCTAGAGTGATAAGGACGACTGAAAGTCAGTCTCGAGTTTTGGCTTTACCCTCAGTGGAGGGACGGTATGTTGGAAAGGTTCCAAGCGATATACCGTAGCAGACTCGTTGATAGAGGCTAATTACACCGCTACCAACAATGCTGCCAAAGAGGTTGTCTAGATGAAAAAGTTCATATGATGAACTTGGTTCCTACAATTGGGTATCCAGTACCTGTGTATTGGGATGACAATGGAGCTGTGGCTTTGGCCTAGGAACCCCGATCCCGTCAGTGATCCAGACATATTCTTAGACAGTATCACCTAATCAGGGACATAGTTGATCTCCGGGAGATCAAGGTCAGGAAAGTTGACACAAAGGATAACACAGCGGATCCACTCACCGAGACCATCCCCCAGATGCTATTCGAGAGACTTTTGGGACGTTGGGTATGAGATACTACAACAACTGGCCTTAGTGCAAGTGGGAGATTGTTAGTTATATGTATGCCGTAGAGGCCATTATTTTACATGTGATGTACATTATAGTGGATGCTTGGACATATATATAGAGAGAGGACTTTCTTGCTCGACATGATAGTATGCTATTTGGTTACTCTTTATCTTAACATATTGACCGGTATTCTTTACTGTCTTGCTCTCACATGTTGATAAAGCCTTTAGGATATATACATGACTATCAGGATTATGATGAGATCATACTAGTGGGGCCAGGGTGGTCAACAAGTACATCCTTTAATAAATTCCTAGTCGTGGGAATGTCGAGACTAGGGCATCGATATTCCAGTGTAGACTAGTGTGTACGTTTCTTGTCCCTTAGAGGGCGATGGTTGATCCCACAACCATTGATGTGTGACATCAAAGATTGTACACAGGTGCTCATTGGAGAATGGGTACACCGAACAGGACTCCTATATGGTAGTATACCTATCGTCAGATAGTAGTCCTTGTTGGAGATAGTGCCCTCAGAGTCAATTATTGGATCACAGGCACGTGATTGCAATGATTGAGGGAGGACCTATCCCGGTAGCACAGTCTTACTCAAGATGATAGTATGCTATCTGGTTTACCTTTATCATCGTGTACTGCTTTAGGTGACCTGACATGTCGCTATTACACGTTGATAGAGCCCCTAGGATTCTTGCTTGACTACCAGCAGTATGATGGCGATCATATACGTGGGAGCTGGTAGTCTATAAGCATATCCTTAAAAGGTCCCTAGTCGTAGGAGTTTCGAGACAGGGCATCGATACTCCATTAGTAGACTAGTGTATACAGTCGAGACCCCGATGAGGGGCGGTGGCCGGTCTCACAAGCCACTGGTGTCAGTTGGTTCACCTAAGATGTATACAGGTGCTCATTGGGTTATGAGTACACCGGACAGGACTCGCCGGGAACCTGCTAGTTGGGCTTATACCTGATGTCAGATAGCAGTTCCCTGGTGACATGTGTACAGGTTAGTTCATCGACCTGAGGATCGTCATTTGTCTCGTGTGAGTTCCCACTGTGCTTTGATTACTACCCTACCACGGCTCAAAGGAGTCGTGCAAACAGGTTTTAGTTGGGTACAGTCCCGAGCCACATGGAGGCAGTGAGCGGATCTTCAGGGGTTCGTCTCTCCCGGTATTGGGGGTGAGGTCGCGCTGTGTCTAGGAGAGCCATTACGCAAAGCCCTCTGCCGAGGCAGGAGATTTACTGGTAGGTATTCCAGTAGTATCTCAGGGCGTTCTGGGCTACACTCCGACATGACTTGTACCGCTTTTGGGGGTCTGACTTTTACCAACCCCCTAGGCCCGACATGCGATACTCATAGACGAACGGACCGGACTGTACGGATATTGTCACTGACAGGCTCAGTAGGGTGTCAGGATGAGTTCGCTCATCGGCGTCCCTTTTGGTCAATAACTGGTGGCCCGTCACGTATTGGCTAATACCTCTGACGTGCTAGTGGTTAAATCCACAGCCATAGTATTGACGAGTCTTTAGAGTCCACCACACTTACAGTTACTCAAGCTTTCGGGCGAAACGCTGTAGAGGCCGTATGGAGATATGGCAGGGTCCGATCAGATACGTGCGGTATTGCACGGATCAGGATCGGACAGTTTTGTACTAGTAGCCGTATAGTTATATGGCAGGGTTCGATCTGATACGTGCGGTATTGCACGGATCAGGATCGAACGGATATTACTAGCCGGCTTTGGCTTAAGCCGGTCCTAGTTTAGTACAGTGTAGATTTTGTCTCATTGCATTTGTATCCGGTCGGAATACAGATGCGGGTGTGTATGCACAGTATCGGGGTTTTCCTGTAATTTATTACGGGACCAGTTTTTCTGGAGTTGCCAGTTTGTATTCCGTTCCGGCCGGTTTTCCTTTGTTCTTTCCCGGCCGGACTTTTCGGATGGAGGGGGTAATTTGCAGTTTTGCAAATTACACTTTGTGGAGGATTTTCTTGTAATTGTATTTATCATGATAGCATCTTTAGATGATAAGTTTTTCATGAGAGGAAAAAGAAAGAGAGAAGAAGAAGAAGAGAGCTTCATCTTGAGAGTTTCATTCATGATCTCATTTTCTTGCTAGAAAAATGCAAGCACCATTTTTCTATTCTTGATTTCTCCATCACCATGGCAACAAAGCCCAAATGAGACAAGCATCTTCTACACTACATTCTACAGCATATCTTGAGCATGTCGAGTTGCCGGCTTCATGCTCGAGTTGCCTCGGTATTGAGGCGGGAGCCCGTAAAAGACGCAGGCATTGTGGTGCCCTTTCCGGCGAGGAGGCGACGATGTGGAGGCAAGACTTTCCGCGGGAGATCGGGACGATGGCGAGAAGACCAGTGGACTCGGATCACTCGGTATACTTCTCACCCTATCTCTTGATTGCTAGCATTAGGTTAATGGTAAACAATCCGGGTTTTCATTGTCCGCGGTAGCGCCGGTTTCCGAGTAAGGAAAAATTTTAATTCCGCATTTTGGCCTCGAGTACGAGGCCGGGGCGCTGCCGTGGCGCAACATGGTATCAGAGCCACGCCATTAACCTTACCTAGCTTCGTTTGATGTGTTTGCGTCTCCGATCGACCGAAATTTCCAAAAACCGTATTTTTCTAGCACATCAGTTTCTGTCGAAATTTTTTGAAGTCCAAAAATTTTTCAGGTGGTTTCAGAATGATGTGCAGGGAGTTCTAAGAACACTGCAAAAATTTTGTGACATGACTCATCCGTACGACCGCGGAAGGGCGGCCAAAACCCCCTTTTGGCCGCGCTTCCGCCGCAGGAGTTTGGGTTCGTGTGCTTAGTTTTTTGCAGTGGGCTTATGGGCTTATATTAGGGGTTTTGGAATATTAAAATTGGGCCCAGGTTTTCTGTGAGTGCTACAGTTTTGATTGGGGGCCCACTTGTTAATTTTTGGTCAATCGGAAAATTTTAAACACATTATTTCACAGTATTTACATTATATCTGCGACCGTGAATGTCACTCGATCGGTAAATCCGGTCTAACTGCTATAGCCCGGTTAGACGGATTTGCGAACGTGACTTTCACGTTGATGTTCTATGTTTATGCTGTGATGTTGCGGATCGGTCGTGGGGGATAGCCTGGATGCAATGCTAGTACAGTTTTGTTGTATTATGTACATTTGATTTTGCGGGGCGAGCGTCCGACATGTGGACTGCCGTCACTGCCTGTTTGTATTATTCTTTTGGGGCACGACCTGGTTGCGGTCGATGTACCCGGTGTATGTATATTTTACTTTCTGTACTAGGATTGCCCCGCGGTGGGGTGCACGGATAGCCGGGTTCTGGAGGGCAACAAGCCCGCATCTCATGGCTTTGGGACGGAGAGGGCTTCAGTCTGGAATTGGCGGGCTGTTCGACGCACTCGTAGGGGGTACAGGTTGACCCAGGAGGGGTGCCCAAGTTACCGGATTCCGTGAAGTGCTGGGTGGTCCATTCACGGTGCTGAAGGGGGCTGCCTCGCTTCAGGTTTTGACGGGTGACTTGCCGCGCCCGTAGGGGTCTAGGTTTTCATTGCACAGGCTATCCACACGACCAGGGGAACGTCGGGTTTCAGCAGCGGCTCTGTGAAACCCGGGGCTTCCAGATATCTGTATTGTTCTGTGATGCTGTACATTTCTGTGATGTTGCATTTTATTCACGCCTTGAGCGAATATAATATATTGGTATATATATTAGTAGATGTTGTATATGTTTTTCATCCGCGCTAGTCCAGTCCCCGCTCTGCCGTTAGTAAGCTAACCTAACGGGTGATGACGGGACCCAGTGGCGAATGCGGATGGCATATACGTATGTCAGTATATTTTCGTTCTTTATGGTGTGATCAATTGATGGGAGTGCGTTGATTCGGATCAATGCAAGTTAAACAAACCTATTCTGATGTTGTTGGAACACTTTTTAAAAGGCTGTTATTGCAAGGACGTTCACTTTTGTTTTGCATCGTGGTATTCATTTGGAATATCCTGCTCCTCAGTCGACGAGGCAAGGGCCGAGATCCCTTCACCGGGAGTGACCCCTTGGACAGAAGTTTGCGTCAGGGCATTAACTTCACTATAGCCGATTACTTTTGCTTTGCATCGTGGTATTCAGTTGGAATATCCTGCACCTCATTCTACGGGGAAAGAGCCGAGATCCCTTCACCGGGAGTGACCTCTTTAGTAAAGGTTTTCGTCACTATATTTTCTAAAAAGTTATCCAGTTCCTTCAACGATATCAAGTTCATTACGTTAAAGGTTTTTCGCCAAAAACCAGTCGTAGCCCTCCGTCATTTCAGATTAGTATTACTTAGTATTCGTGCTGCGTTTGTCGTGCATTGCCGTGGCGTAGTGTTCGGTAGCTATGTAATGCTTTTCTGTCACATGGATAAGTGGATTGGTTAGGACAGTCGTGCGGTCTTGTTGGCATTGTCAAGGACTCGTACGGGTGGGTTTAATGCAATCAAGATAATGACGGGTAGAACTTGACTAGGACTCTTTGATTTGTTGGCATTGTCAAGGTCACTTGGGTCCTAGGAGTAAAAACATCACATCGGGAGTTTCAAAAGAACTGAAACTTGCCAGATATGCGCATACCTTCTGGAGTGTGGTGACTTGAGTGGATTCCGTCAAGTTATCATGCGATGATAGTTGGATCCCGATTCCCACTGATGAGTTGGTTTACTCCTCGGGTGATCCCGACTAGTTCTTCTTTCAGGTTTGGAGGAGAATTTGACGGTACAGTGGGAGGTTTCCTGATTAGATAAAGTGATAACCATTCTGATCTAGGTTAGAGTGCACGCTGAGTGTTTCTTTTCTCTCTCTCTTTGGCAGCGACCATTGACCCGACCCTGGACTATGACTCAGTGACCAAGTTGACCGAACCTTCTTAACACTGGCTTTTGGATTGTCAAAGTTGCAAACCTCATTGCCACTCCTACGTTTACCCTTTTCTCCAGGACACCCCGTATTGCTACGAACGTCCACTTCCATTGGACAAAACCATCGTATGGTTAGATACGAACTCGAAGGACTTCGAGGATGGTTTCTGGTTCTGGAGAAAACGGATAGGATTATTCAGTTGTCTTTTCTTTTCACCTTCTCTCAGGTTGCGAGTACTCCTTGGTTTAGGAGCAGTACACCTATCACGCAAATTGGATAGTCTTCTTCCAAACCATAGGCTGGTGCCGACCGGTAGGGAATGAAGAAAACCAGTTAGCCTAAAACGGTGTACAGAAGGTATTAAGTTAAGACAAAGCAAGGGATTAGTAAGAGGGCAAAGTAAGTTGCGACTGCTATTCACGACCAAACCAAGTATTTCTTCGCCAATCCTAAATCACCTTTGTATTTCTCCAGGACACTCCATATCACTACGAAGATCCCATTTTATTGGATAATCCATCGTATGGTTATATACGAACTCGAAAAGAACTTGTTCCAGTTCGGGGATGGATTCAGGTTCAGGAGAAATAGGAATTAAGTACATTCAGGTGTCTTTCATCTTCACCTTCTCTCGCATTGCGAGTGTTCCTAGGATTGGGATAGTACACCCTTTATACCTTTTGGATAGTCTTCTTCCAAACCATAGGCTGGTGCCGAACGGTAGGGAAGGAAGAAAACCATTTGGCCTAAGGGGGTGTACAGAAGGTAATGACTAAAGACACAGAAAGGGATTTAGAAAGATGGCAAAGAATTACAAGGTTACAGTTGTGAATCTGGATAATGGAAGAGGCATTACTAGGAATACCAGGATACCCCGACGAAACATTTTAATGTTTCAGTTTCAACTGTGTACAGTTAAAAGAAAACTGATTTCCCAGTTAGACACTCACTCCAGGGTATGTATTTACCAGGTATGATTCTCACATCTGTATGGTTTTACAGATGATGAGTGGGAGTAAGTTATTGGGAATAGGGTGATCATCCTCATTATATCGGGATTCGTTGTAATCGGTGATATTTGAGGAGATCATCTGGCTGTTTGCCGGTCGGCAAATATTTGGTTTTGAATATCCGCTGTTGTGCACCAATTTCAAATTGATATATCTATACGTCTATTTTCATAGAGTGAGATATACTTTTTGATATTATGACGATGACATTTACCTATATCAGTGGATGGTTAGGTAAGGAGCATCAAACAGCGGTGTAATTCTTCTTAACCATAAGTACAGTTTTCAACCTACGACGCACAGTGAAAGAGTTGTAAGACTCAGCGGACTTATACAGAGTATTGTATGTTGTCCAGTGTCCATTGGGACAGAGGGGTTGGTCCTCATACTATATTCTGTTTACTTTTAACTTCTCTAGTTCTTAGACATATGTTTCGTAGAAACACAGGGTCTGAGTTTTGAGGAGTTATTGGTATAAGAATAGAGTAGAGAACCAGGTATTGCAAGTATCGGGATTCTTCAAGGTGATCGAAGATGTAGATACTTGTGTATGGTATTCAGTTGATAGTAATGAGAACTTGCTTCTCTTTCAGGTTACTCATAATTGGAAGCATTCCTAAGTTGAGTAACGCTGATCGGCCTCTCTCCATTTAGTTGACATGCACTAGAGACAGCTGCATGATTTGAATCTGGTTCATTTAAATCAGTGCCTCTGGTTCTATATTGGATATAGAACAGTTCATATCTTAACGATGTTAAGGTACGGGGAGTTGTCCGGCTTATGATTAAAACCAGACACTGGACAACTCAAGGCACGTTTCTGTAATGGCTGTTTGTGGGTTGACCCAGGCTATGACGAGGGTTGATTTTCTACCATCTGGAAGATCAATAGTGATATTGTTCTTAACTCGCCACATTTTAAAAAGAAATGGTTATTTTTCAGAAAAACAGAAGTGGGAGTATGGTAGAACTGGAAGCGATTCCAGAACCGCAAACGATTACTGAAGATTTGATAAGGAACCTAAAGATTCAATCTGGTTTGACATTCCATTGACCACTCCGCAGATATGGTGGGTAACCTCATGCACTCGAGAGGTACTTCGGTATGCTCAAGGACGGTGGCAGGGAGGTTCTTGTTTACCTAGACTTACCATTGCTGTTGTTCCAGACTGTGAGACCCGGCAGGAGGATGAGTATAGCGTCGTTCTAAACTAGCTTTAGAAGTGTACGTCTATATGACTCTGCCAGAAGGTTGTCGTAGTCAGTGGGAGCAGCGGAAGCATTGGTGGACATCAGGCTTATGTCTATTTATAGACTAAAGCAAATACAGCGGAGATAGATCATCTATTTCTGATGTGACAGTCATAGGTTTGACTTCATCAGAATAGGGGATGGATCTGTTGAGAAGGTAGTAGGGTGTTATGTCCCGGTATTTGGATGACATACACAGAGTAGGAGGTGATATTCCTATACTACGATCGGTTATACTTTGGTCGTCACACAGTGGTTTCTCCACATGGGACTTGGATATTATATCTGACATACTGGTTACTAGATCTATGGTTTTAGATCTAGATTTGGGTGGTTTCCCAATCTAGGTACCTTGACAGCATTCTATGAGTATTTAGAATGGACGACTCCTGGCACGGTAGTACACCTGCAGGTATTGGAGTCACCCTCTCTAAAGGTGTCTTATAGACTAAAGGGGAGAGGGATACTCATGATTGGCAGATCACTTGCTTTGGCAATTGAGTCAGTCATGAGATGTCAAGTACCACACCAGATGTTGTTCTTGCAGTAGATGCAATAAGTAGATATTGATCCAATCCTGGAGAAACAGTCGGAAGCAGTTTTAGAACATAAGTGGATATTCTAGGGATATGATAACGACAGCCTCATTTGGGAGACAGTTATCATTCCAGGCTTCCAAGGTGACATGGACGACAAGGAGGTTGTCAGAGTTATAGTTTTCCTTCTGACGAGGGGCAGTATTTTGGACAGGTGGTCCAAGGCAATACTGAGGGTGGCATGGCGCAGGATACTGATTAAGTTCAGTTGACGATACAGTCTAAGAAGTTTGGATTTGAAGTTCATTCATGAGCTAGGTCCCATCAGACATCCAGACGTTCTAAGACAGGTATTGCTCATTTCGGGAGATGGCTTTCTCCGCGAACTTGAGATATAGAGAGACATAGAAAGAAACATCACAGCGGATCCACTCACTGAGGCTATTCCTCGAACGCAATAGTTTCGCAAACGAGCTTTGTGAGACTGACTAGTAGAGGAGTTGGGTGTTCGGTATCACACGGGCTGTGAGTATGCGGCATCGCAATAATTAGCCTTGAGTGCAAGTGGGAGATTGTTGGAGATAGTGCCCTCAGAGTCAATTATTGGATCACAGGCACGTGATTGCAATGATTGAGGGAGGACCTATCCCGGTAGCACAGTCTTACTCAAGATGATAGTATGCTATCTGGTTTACCTTTATCATCGTGTACTGCTTTAGGTGACCTGACATGTCGCTATTACACGTTGATAGAGCCCCTAGGATTCTTGCTTGACTACCAGCAGTATGATGGCGATCATATACGTGGGAGCTGGTAGTCTATAAGCATATCCTTAAAAGGTCCCTAGTCGTAGGAGTTTCGAGACAGGGCATCGATACTCCATTAGTAGACTAGTGTATACAGTCGAGACCCCGACGAGGGGCGGTGGCCGGTCTCACAAGCCACTGGTGTCAGTTGGTTCACCTAAGATGTATACAGGTGCTCATTGGGTTATGAGTACACCGGACAGGACTCGCCGGGAACCTGCTAGTTGGGCTTATACCTGACGTCAGATAGCAGTTCCCTAGTGACATGTGTACAGGTTAGTTCATCGACCTGAGGATCATCATTTGTCTCGTGTGTGTTCCCACTGTGCTTTGATTACTACCCTACCACGGCTCAAAGGAGTCGTGCAAACAGGTTTTAGTTGGGTACAGTCCCGAGCCACATGGAGGCAGTGAGCGGATCTTCAGGGGTTCGTCTCTCCCGGTATTGGGGGTGAGGTCGCGCTGTGTCTAGGAGAGCCATTACGCAAAGCCCTCGGCCGAGGCAGGAGATTTACTGATAGGTATTCCAGTAGTATCTCAGGGCGTTCTGGGCTACACTCCGACATGACTTGTACCGCTTTTGGGGGTCTGACTTTTACCAACCCCCTAGGCCCGACATGCGATACTCATAGACGAACGGACCGGACTGTACGGATATTGTCACTGACAGGCTCAGTAGGGTGTCAGGATGAGTTCGCTCATCGGCGTCCCTTTTGGTCAATAACTGGTGGCCCGTCACGTATTGGCTAATACCTCTGACGTGCTAGTGGTTAAATCCACAGCCATAGTATTGACGAGTCTTTAGAGTCCACCACACTTACAGTTACTCAAGCTTTCGGGCGAAACGCTGTAGAGGCCGTATGGAAATATGGCAGGGTCCGATCAGATACGTGCGGTATTGCACGGATCAGGATCGGACAGTTTTGTACTAGTAGCCGTATAGTTATATGGCAGGGTTCGATCTGATACGTGCGGTATTGTACGGATCAGGATCGAACGGATATTACTAGCCGGCTTTGGCTTAAGCCGGTCCTAGTTTAGTACAGTGTAGATTTTGTCTCATTGCATTTGTATCCGGTCGGAATACAGATGCGGGTGTGTATGCACAGTATCGGGGTTTTCCTGTAATTTATTACGGGACCAGTTTTTCTGGAGTTGCCAGTTTGTATTCCGTTCCGGCCGGTTTTCCTTTGTTCTTTCCCGGCCGGACTTTTCGGATGGAGGGGGTAATTTGCAGTTTTGCAAATTACACTTTGTGGAGGATTTTCTTGTAATTGTATTTATCATGATAGCATCTTTAGATGATAAGTTTTTCATGAGAGGAAAAAGAAAGAGAGAAGAAGAAGAAGAGAGCTTCATCTTGAGAGTTTCATTCATGATCTCATTTTCTTGCTAGAAAAATGCAAGCACCATTTTTCTATTCTTGATTTCTCCATCACCATGGCAACAAAGCCCAAATGAGACAAGCATCTTCTACACTACATTCTACAGCATATCTTGAGCATGTCGAGTTGCCGGCTTCATGCTCGAGTTGCCTCGGTATTGAGGCGGGAGCCCGTAAAAGACGCAGGCATTGTGGTGCCCTTTCCGGCGAGGAGGCGACGATCTGGAGGCAAGACTTTCCGCGGGAGATCGGGACGATGGCGAGAAGACCGGAGGACTCGGATAACTCGGTATACTTCTCACCCTATCTCTTGATTGCTAGCATTAGGTTAATGGTAAACGATCCGGGTTTTCATTGTCCGCTGTAGCGCCGGTTTCCGAGTAAGGAAAAATTTTAATTCCGCATTTTGGCCTCGAGTACGAGGCCGGGGCGCTGCCGTGGCGCAACATGGTATCAGAGCCACGCCATTAACCTTACCTAGCTTCGTTTGATGTGTTTGCGTCTCCGATCGACCGAAATTTCCAAAAACCGCATTTTTCTAGCACATCAGTTTCTGTCGAAATTTTTTGAAGTCCAAAAATTTTTCAGGTGGTTTCAGAATGATGTGCAGGGAGTTCTAAGAACACTGCAAAAATTTTGTGACATGACTCATCCGTACGACCGCGGAAGGGCGGCCAAAACCCCCTTTTGGCCGCGCTTCCGCCGCAGGAGTGTGGGTTCGTGTGCTTAGTTTTTTGCAGTGGGCTTATGGGCTTATATTAGGGGTTTTGGAATATTAAAATTGGGCCCAGGTTTTCTGTGAGTGCTACAGTTTTGATTGGGGGCCCACTTGTTAATTTTTGGTCAATCGGAAAATTTTAAACACATTATTTCACAGTATTTACATTATATCTGCGACCGTGAATGTCACTCGATCGGTAAATCCGGTCTAACTGCTATAGCCCGGTTAGACGGATTTGCGAACGTGACTTTCACGTTGATGTTCTATGTTTATGCTGTGATGTTGCGGATCGGTCGTGGGGGATAGCCTGGATGCAATGCTAGTACAGTTTTGTTGTATTATGTACATTTGATTTTGCGGGGCGAGCGTCCGACATGTGGACTGCCGTCACTGCCTGTTTGTATTATTCTTTTGGGGCACGACCTGGTTGCGGTCGATGTACCCGGTGTATGTATATTTTACTTTCTGTACTAGGATTGCCCCGCGGTGGGGTGCACGGATAGCCGGGTTCTGGAGGGCAACAAGCCCGCATCTCATGGCTTTGGGACGGAGAGGGCTTCAGTCTGGAATTGGCGGGCTGTTCGACGCACTCGTAGGGGGTACAGGTTGACCCAGGAGGGGTGCCCAAGTTACCGGATTCCGTGAAGTGCTGGGTGGTCCATTCACGGTGCTGAAGGGGGCTGCCTCGCTTCAGGTTTTGGCGGGTGACTTGTCGCGCCCGTAGGGGTCTAGGTTTTCATTGCACAGGCTATCCACACGACCAGGGGAACGTCGGGTTTCAGCAGCGGCTCTGTGAAACCCGGGGCTTCCAGATATCTGTATTGTTCTGTGATGCTGTACATTTCTGTGGTGTTGCATTTTATTCACGCCTTGAGCGAATATAATATATTGGTATATATATTAGTAGATGTTGTATATGTTTTTCATCCGCGCTAGTCCAGTCCCCGCTCTGCCGTTAGTAAGCTAACCTAACGGGTGATGACGGGACCCAGTGGCGAATGCGGATGGCATATACGTATGTCAGTATATTTTCGTTCTTTATGGTGTGATCAATTGATGGGAGTGCGTTGATTCGGATCAATGCAAGTTAAACAAACCTATTCTGATGTTGTTGGAACACTTTTCAAAAGGCTGTTATTGCAAGGACGTTCACTTTTGTTTTGCATCGTGGTATTCATTTGGAATATCCTGCTTACTTGCTTAGTATGTGGTGTATCGCCGGTTTCGTTGCTATACATCAACGACAATCGGGATATGCATACTTGCTTACGTTGATGATATGAGATATTATATGTTGCTGTGATATGTTATATTGGATCGTCGCGTTCTGAATAGCCGGGGGATTTATGTGAGATGAGAGTTTTTTCTTTTTCATTCATATAAAATTCATTTGTATGTAATATTCTTTTATTGGGGCACTTCCGGGCTGAGGATGATGTCACCGTTGTATATTATTTACTTTTCCGCATTTGGTAGACCCAAGGCGGGGAGCATAAGTAACCGGGTTCTAGGGTCCAGTAGGAGGCAATCTCGAGGAGTCGAGACCGGGTCTCCTAACCCTAGAATTAGCAGTGTTACTTGCCGCTCTCGTAGGGGTCTAGGGATGTGGGTTTGGCTATTCATCGCGACCGTGGAATCCGTATTTTATACAGGCTCGTATTAAAACACGGATGTCCTAGTATATCCAATATTTCATATATGTTCTTCTGCTACATTGTTCTGTGATGAGATCATATTACTGCCTGAGACGAATGTTTATATTATATATATGAGATATATGTTATATTGCAGATTTCGTTTCATATCTGATGCTTGTGAAGCATAATAAAATGGGACTTCATTAATGAGATTAATGAAATGAAAGAAACCTAAGATGTTGTAGAAACTTGTTTAAAAACTGGTAGCTCTAGCTTTTGCTTTGCATAGCGGTGTTCCTTGTAGAACATCCAGCCCTTATTCGACAAGGAAAGAGCCGAGATCCCTTCACCGGGAGTGACCTCTTTAGTGAAACTAGCAGATGCTACAAACTCGGTTTGTCTTTTGATTGCTTCTATAGTTCTTTCTTTGCACAGCGGTATTTGTGAAATATCCTGCACTTTATTCGATGAGGAAAGAGCTGACGATCCCTTCACCGGGAGTGACCTCTTTAGCAAAACTAGAAAAGCCTCAAAAACATTCCATTTAAAATCACTCGATTCTACAACGATATCAAGTTCATTACGCAAAGGGTTTTCTTAAAAACCCGTCGTAGCCCTCCGTCATTTCAGATAAGTACTTCATAGTATTCGTGCTGCGTTTGTTGGCTTTCGTCAAGGCGTAATGTGCGGTAGCTATTTATGCTTATCTACATAAGCATATGATGCGATTGAGTTAGGGTAGTCGTGCGACTTTGTTGGCTTTCGTCAAGGGCCGTGCGGGTGGGTTTAATTCAATCAGGAAATGACGGGTTGAACTTGACTATTAGCCTATGGTTTATTGGCATTTGTCAAGGTCATAGGACGCTAGGGGTAAAATATTATTAGGAATTTCAAGTGTTGAAATTTGCAATGAGATTGCATACCTTCTATGAGATAGTTGGATCCCGATACCCGCTGTGAGTAAGAGTTACTCCTGGGAGAGTTTTACAAATTACAATTAGCCAATCAAGTAGGTGTCTAGAAAGGTGTTAACAGGGTTACGCCCCTGGGGAAAACGAGGTTTACTTTAATTAGGTCCCTGCGAAAGCACGGGGAACCTCCCTCAAAGTACCGGCACTGGCCTGGCTGAAAGATTGGCGAACTTGTAGCGTGTAATTAATCCCGGCTAGTCTTTCCTTTTACGGTTTGAAGGAAGATTTGACTAAAACAGTGGGAGACATCATGATTAGATAAATTGATAACCAATCTAATCTTGTAAAAGCGCACGCTGAGTGTTTTCTTCTCTCTCTCTCTCTCCAGGTAGCGACCATATCACGCCTTAATCAAGATAATAATACGGATATATTGACCGAACCCGCTTGTTATACTGAGCTGGGGAACGTTGGTCCCGCTCCAACTTATAATTGTTATAAGACAGAGCAGGAAATTGGGGATTACAAGAATTCCCGTGCCGCCCAAACGAAGAAAGTGCATGTTGATGCATCATCTTCGGGTGTGTTCATTACAGAGAACTGTGTCTCAGTATCCTTTATGTCCTGGGTATGAGATACCAGATCAGGATCCCGCACATGTAATTTGTTACATGGGCTACAGAAAGGTAGTGAACTGAGAATGGGTGATAAGTTTCATAAGATAGAAACGGTGCAAGTGTTGCAGCCAAGTCTGTTGGTCACTATCACCCTGTATTACAAGAATACATTGATTCTGAATGAATGTTATTAGATACTGAACCTGATATACAACATCATATCAGTCTCTTTATTAGTAAAGAAAGGATATAATTTTGTATTGTTGGATAATGTTTTGAACATTTCCTATATCAATAGTTGATCGGTTCAGGTACGTTATCTAAAAGCATAGACGTTCTAAATCAAACTACAGTTCTTAGTATACAGAACACACACAAAAGAGGAAGAGTTCAGAAATGAACGAATCCTTTTTGAGACATTGTAGACTAGGTCATATCAATGCGACCCGACTAGCTAAAGTTTCATTTAGATGCATAATTATATCTGTTTGAATTTACATCTTATGAAACTTGCCGGTCATGTCACACAGATAAGATGACCACAGCTCTGTTTATTGGAAACAGAGAAAGAGTTAGTGAACTCTTGGGATTGATACATGCTGATGTATGAAGGTCCCATGTCTACACATGCCAAGACCGGTTCTTTGTACTTCATTACATTCACTGATGATCTCTCAAGATTCAGACATATGTTCCTGTTGAAACACAAGTCTGAAACTTTTGAGATAATCACAGAATATAAGTTAGAAGTAGAGAACCAAAATACGGGTATAAGTATTATGTCCTTTGATGAGAGCAAGGAGGAGAATACTAGAGCACGGAATTCCTGGACTATTCTAAAGGAGAATGAGATTCTCTCTCAGCATTACTCCTCCGTATACACCACAGCACGAAGGTGTATCGGGACGGAGCAATCACACCCTATGTGATATGGTGTGCTTTATGATGAGTACTACTGAGTTTCCTTTTTCCTTTTAGGAGTTATGCACTTGAGAAGCTGCATACCTATTGAATAGGGTTCCAATCAAATCAGTTGCCTACCACTTCATATGTGATATGGAATGGAAAGAGCCCATATCTTAAGTATGTTCAGATTTGGGGTTGTCCAGCCTATGTCTAAAAGCATAATCCGGACAAGCTCGAAGCAAAGTCAATTCTGTGGAAGTTTGTTGGATATCCCAAGCATTCGCAACGGAATATCTTCTACCAAACCGAGGAACAAAAGATGTTTTGTTTCTCAGCATGCCACTTTTGTGAAAGGGAATTTCTTGTGAAGAAATTATTGGTCATTAGGTAAAACTGGAAAGAGTTCCAGCTATACAAACTGCAGCTGATGATTTGGTAGAACCAAAGGATTCAATAGTTTCCAACGAACCTCAGCCTCTTCACCGATCTAGTAGGGTTCCTCACCCACCTGAGAGATACTTCGGTTTCTCTATGACAGTGGGAGTGAGGATTGCATCATGAGATGATGACCCAACTAGTTTCGAGCTAGCTATCAGAAGTGGGACTCTGTAAGAATGGCTGGATGCTTATCAATCTGAGATGGAATCCTTATACACCAACAAAGTATGGACTTTGGTTGCTTTATCTGAAGGGTTAAATCCCCATCAGGAGCAAGTACATCTTGAGAAGATTACTTGGTGTTCATGGAAAAGTTGAGTCTTTCAAAGCTATGCTTAAGTCCATCCAGATCCTACTTGCCACGGCTACATACCATAACTACAATATCTGGCGGTTGGGTGTCATGATTGCTTTTCTAAATGATGATTTGGAAGAGAGTGTCTATAAGTACACAGCCAGAGGGCTTTGTAGAAAGTGGGAGCAGCGGAAACGTGTGCAAGATGTTTTATGTGATAAATCAGGTATCGCGAAGTTGGAACATCTGTTTTGATGTAGTAGTCAAAGAGTTTGACTTCATCAAAATGGTAGATGAACCTTGTATATACAAAAAAGGTAGTAGAGAGTATGGTGGTGATCCTCATAGAGTACATGGATGACATACTCTTGATAGGGAAGGAGTTTCCTATGCTATGCTCGGTCAATCTCCGCTTATCACAAGGATTCTCCATATAGGATCAAGGTGATACCTCCTAAATCCTGGGTTTTGGATCTATGAGATAGATCTAATTGGATGTTAGGATTCTCACTAGTTATAGTGAGATGGTATCAGTGGATCCTGGGGAGAATCACTGGAATGGTTCCAGGGTGATAAGAACGACTGAATGTCAGTAGCAGGCTTGTCTATACCCTCAGTGGAGGGACGGTATGTTGGAAGAGTTCCAAGCTAAATACCGTGACATACTAGACGATTATAGGCAAGATACATCATTAACAAGGATGCTACCAAAGAAGCAGTCTGGATATATATAAGTTCATGAGATGAACTTCGTTCATAACATTGTGTGACAATGGAGTTGTGGCTTTAGTCAAGGAACTATCGTCCCATCAGAAATCCAGATATAATTCTTAGGCAGTATCACCTGATCATGGAGATGGTTGATCTCCAGGGAGATCGAGGTTAGGAGAGTAGACACAGAGGACAATAGCGCGGATTGTTAGTGTATATGCCCTAGGGGCCATTATTGTAGGATTCCTAGGCACACTCAAGAGGTTCCACAATGTTAGTTATATGTATGCCCTAGAGGCCATTATTGTACATAGGATGTATATTGTAGTGGATGCTGGGACGTATATAGGGAGGACTTTCTTGCTCGACATGATAGTATGCTATCTGGTTGAACTTTACCTTAACGTGTATACTGATTGTCTCTCTGTTACATGTTGGTAAAGCCCTTAGGATGTGTACTTAACTACCTGGACTATGATGCGGATCATACTAGTGGGGACATAGTAGTCCATAAGTACATCCTTCAAAGTCCCTAGTCGTGGGTGTATCGAGACGGGGCATCGATATACCAGAGTAGACTAGCGTCTCGACCCATATAGATGGGCGATGGATGATCCCATATCCATTGGTGTTTGACATCGGAGATGATATACGGGTGCTCAGTAGAGACTGGGTACACTGGACGGACTCGCCGAGAACTCCCAGATGGTATTATACCTCACGTCAGATGGCAGTTCTCTGGTGACACTGGTACAGAGTAGTCCGTTGACCCGAGATCGTCATAGAGTCTTGTGTGGTTCCCACTGTGCTTTGATTTCCATCTTACCACGTCCAAGAGGGCGTGCAAAACGGTGGTTTTTGGGTACAGTCCCGAGTCACATGGAGGCAATGAGCGATAGGAGGGGATTCGTCTCTCCCGGTATAGGGGGTTGATGTTGCGCTGTGTTCGATTGGCTATAACAGGAAATCCCTGGCCAGGGTTGCTGAGATTTACTGGTAAGTGTTACCAGTAGTTTCTCGAACAGTTATAGACCTCATATCGACACGACTTATCGAGCTATTGGGGTCTGACGTTTACCACCCCTAGGCGAGATATGCGACATATCAGACGATCAGACCGGACTGTACGGTAGTGTTACTGGTCGGATTCACTGGAGTGTGAGCGGGCTTGCTCGTCGATCTTCAGATCGCTCAATACCCGGGTGGCCGTTACGTTTAGCAGACCGCTTGCGGCTTGTGGGTGTTTGATATGATCATCATCTGCTGCCGACGTATTGACGAGTCTTTAGAGTCCTACACAGAGGTTTCCTGGCTCAAGCAAAACGAAATAGGAGCGCATATGAGATATGTGCGGGACCGAGAATAATGCGTGTATGTGATACCGTATTCTATTCTCGCGATGATTGTATCGAATGGTTGTATGCGATATAACCTAGGTATCGAATCAAGTATTGATTCGATAAGCCGATACATTGAATACTAGTCGGTTGTGTGCGACATGACCGGATCATTGAATCAAGTGTTGATTTAATGATTTAATGCTTAATTATATATTTGATATATTACTTTGCACTAACTAGTATTGGTTCACTTTAAACGGATTTTCTCACTTGGTTTGTGCACATTGTATATGTGATATACTTTTGTACACTTGATTGTATCATGTTTGATGATACATGTTTAACTATAGTTAAGTGTAATGAATTAAGCCATGGTTAAACTAATGATTAGGGTTTTCTTTTTATTACTTATTTATTTATTTATTTATTTTGAATAGATAAGAAAAGAATGGTTGCTAATTTTGGAGTTTAGTTGAAGCTTCATGAAGCTTTGACTTGGTAACCATTCTTGTCTTCATCTTAAACCCTAACCATTAAACTAACCTTGGTTAATTCTCTACACTTGACCATGGTTCTAATATGATAAGTATTCATTTTCTTTTCTAAATATAATTAACTTATCATATTTCTTTCTTCTTCTTCTTCATCTTCTTCACATGAAGAAAGTTCACTTCATCAATGGTGATTGATGAAAACAAGTGAGATATCCAATTCTAAAGTCTACCCACTTCCTATTTCTTCATCCTCTACCTCTTGCCAAGTAGTAGAGTGTGTTTCCTTCACAAGTTTTTGGACTTGGTGAAGTTGGAGCTTGATTTAGCGATGCCTCGACGTAGATCATCTTCGGCATGGACATCGACGACCTAGCTTGCCCATTCTCCGACGAAGCCGACTCTAGAGCCCGGATTCCTTTTGGACAGCGGAGACGACTACGTTGCGGAGCTATGGAGGTGGAGCACCGGATCTACAAAGGTTGTATTTCCGTTAAACTTTTAGTTAAGTGTTAACTAGCTTACTTTTCGCCTAGACATCTAGCAAACGATCCGTAGTTTAGGGTTTTTAGACACCGTAAAATTTTAAATTGGCATGTTCGATGCCTTGTGTGACCTCACTTGTGTGCCTAGGAACCCTACAGTGGTAGCAGAGCCTAGCTAGAGCCTTAGGCGATGCGTAGACGGAGTTAGGTGTCCGATCGACCCGAAACCCCGACTTTAAAATGCTCTCTGGACATTTTTGTAAAATGTGGATTTTTGCAAATTAAAAATATGCAGAAAAACAAGCAGGTAAATCTAAGAATTACGATGCAAAAATTACCTAATGATCTTTCTAAAGTGCGGCGGAACCGCGGCATTAGCGTTCTAATGCGGCCCTTCCGCCGCACGTTTGTCTTATCTGCCATTGAATTTTGCACAGTAACTCCTATTTTTCAGTGCTGGTTTTCCTGGGAATTTTTAATCTGAAATCAAGAGTTGAGTATTTTGGGTTGTATTGGGAGTTCATACATTCGATCGGATTGTCAAACTTTGTCTATGTGTCGTTCCGGATAATTTTTTGAATATGTTAAAAAGTTCGACCGGATATAAATACCCAATTTTTCCCCTGTCGGGAAATTTCCAAGTGTTGGATATTTCTGTAGTTTAATCACGTTCTAAGTAGTGCAAGTAACACGATGGTCCCTCTAGAAGACAACAAACCTTAACTCGATTATGTGACCGTCTTGAACTACCCTTTGAACCTTCGGGTTTGGGGCAGTACGGCGTGCCACATGTGAGGCGTTGGCTTGACCCTTTTACGGCTGGACCGTTGGTACTGAGGCACGAACTGAATGTTTTTAGACTTGTTTCATGTGTTGATCTGTATCGGGAAAACTTGGGTGTTCGATTGTTCGATCGGAAAGTTTAACATTTTCTATTTATCTGGAATGGGATACAATAATTGGAATTCATAAAAAGTTATGTGATAACTAAATGAATATTATAAACATGGCAGTTTAGTCTCACTTGATCGGTTGCCACGGAATTTTGATGTGATCAAAAGTCCGTCGCAATCACGTAGCGTACGCGGATACTCGCCGGGTAAACTTAATAGACAGCCTCACTCCATAGCCCCGACCAAGTGACTGTAGGAGAACCCCGTCGCCGAAAGCATCCGTTCGGGTGCTCGCGGCAGCGGTGTTCCGCCTTGGTGCACTTCGTCGACGGCATCGGGGGTGCGGCCGCCTACTAAAGTTTGCGACGAGCATTCGATCAGGATGTCGGGAATCCTGTTGAATTGCCCGACTTGGTATTGAAAAGTGTTTTCGATAAAGAGACTAAAATGCGGGGTTTATAATTGTTAGGCATGTGATGTCTAAGTAATTCATTTGGTCAGGCATGCGATGTCTGAGGTGGTTGCGGATTCCAACTGTTGTAGTTTTACACTTTCTTTTCTGTGACCGTAAGTGTAATATGTGATATCGCCGGTTTCGTTGCTATATGTCAACGACAATTGGGATGGACATATTTACTTACGTTGATGACATGTGATGTTATGTGTTGCTGGATATGTTATATTGGATCGTCGTGTTTGAATAGCCGGGGGTTTTTATGTGAGATGAGTGTTTTTCATTTTCATTCATGTAAAAACTTGTATGTAATATTCTTTTATTGGGGCGCTTCCAGGTTGCGGAAGTTGTCACCTTTTGTATATTATTTACTTTTCCGCACTAGGATAGACCCAAGGAGGAGGGCATAAGTAACCGGGTTCTGGAGTCCAGTGGGAGACCAACTCGAGGAGTCGGGTCCGGGTCTCCTAACTCCAGAATTGGTAGGGTTGCTTGCCGCTCTCGTAGGGGTCTAGGGGTGTGGGTTTGGCTATTCATCACGACCGTGGAATCCGTGTTTTATACTGGCTCATATTGAAAACACGGACGTCCTAGTATATCCAATATTTCATATGATTCTTCTGCTGCGATATCTGTGATGTGATCATGAGATGTTCTGTGATAGATACAGTATATAGTATATATGATATATTATATAGGCGTTACTTATGTTTTACACCCGCGCTAGCCCTGTCCCGCTCTGCCGTTAGTTACCTAACCTAACGGTGCACGAGGGGACATCGAGGCGAATGCGGATGGCATAAGTGTACGTCGTATTTATCTGTGATATTTAGGTACTTAAATGATGGGACTTCATTAATGTGATTAATGAAATAAAAGAAACCTAAGATGTTGTAGAATCGAATTTCAAAATAAAACAGGTAGCTACAGTTCTTGCTTTGCACAGCGGTATATGCGATATATCCTGCACCTTATTCGATGAGGAAAGGACCGAGATCCCTTCACCGGGAGTGACTCCTTTAGCAATAACTGGCAGATGCTACACACTCGGTTTGTCTTTTGATTGCTTTTAAGTGTTTTTGCTTTGCACAGTGATATATATGATATATCCCGCACCTCATTCGACGAGGAAAGGACCGACGATCCCTTCACCGGGAGTGACTCCTTTAGCAAAACTAGAAAAGCCTCAAAAACACTCCATTTCAAAATTTATTCGATCCTACAACGATATCAAGTTCATTACGCAATAGGTTTTCAGAAAAACCTGTCGTAGCCCTCCGTCATTTCAGATAAGTCCTGTTTAGTATTCGTGCTGCGTTTGTTGACCTTGTCAAGGCGCAGTGTGCGGTAGCTAACCAGTATTTATCTGCTTATGCATATGATGCAGATTGGGTTAGGGTAGTCGTGCGGCCTTGTTGACCTTGTCAAGGGTCGTGCGGGTGGGTTTGATTCAATCAAGAAATGACGGGTAGAACTTGACTTGCGGTCTATGGTTTGTTGACCTTGTCAAGGTCATAGATCGTTCGGGGCAAAATAATATCGGGAATTTCAAGTGTTGAAATTTGCAATGAGATTGCATACCTTCTATGAGATAGTTGGATCCCGATACCCGCTGCGAGTAAGAGTTACTCCTGGGAGAGTTTTACATATTACAATTAGCCGATCAAGTAGGTGTCTAGAAAGGTGTCAACGAGGTTACGCCTCTGGGAAAACGAGGTTTACATTAATTAGGTTCGTGCGAAAGCACAGGGGACCTCCCTCAAAGTACCGACACTGGCCTGGCTGAAAGATTGGCGAACTTGTAGTGTGTAATTAATCCCGGCTAGTCTTTCCTTTTAGGGTTTGAAGGAAGATTTGATAAAAAGCAGTGGGAGCCATCCTGATTAGATAAAATAATAACCAATCTATTCTTGCCAGAGCGCACGCTGAGTGTTTTCTTCTCTCTCTCTCCTGGTAGCGACCATATCACGCCTTAATCAAGATAATAATACGGATTATTGACCGAACCAGCTTGTTATACTGAGCTGGGGAACGTTGGTCCCGCTCCAACTTATAATTGTTATAAGACAGAGCAGGAAATTGGGGATTACCAGAATTCCCGTGCCGCCCAAACGAAGAGAGTGCATGCTGATGCATCATCTTCGGGTGTGTTCATTACAAAGAACTGTTTCTCCGTATCCTCTACGTCCTGGGTATGTGATACCAGATCAGGATCCCAGATATGTAATCTGTTACATAGGGCTACAGATAGGTAGAGAACTGAGAACGGGTGATAAGTTTCATGAGGCAGAAAACGGGGCAAGAGTTGCAGCCAAGTCTGTTGGTCACTGTCACCCTGTATTACCAATACATTGATTCTGAACGAATGTTATTAGATACCGAACCTGATATACAAAATCATATCAGTCTCTTTATTAGTAAAGAAACGATATAATTTTGTATTGTTGGATAATGTTTTGAACATTTCCTATATCAAAAGTTGATCGGTTCAGGCACGTTATCTAAAAGCATTAATGTTCTAAATCAAACTACAGTTCTTAGTATATGAAACACACACAAGAGGAAGAGTTCAGAAATGAACAAATCCTTCTTGAGGTATTGTAGACTAGGTCAGATCAATGCGACCCGACTGGCTAGAGTTACATAAAGATGCATATTTAAAATAGTTTGAATTTACATCTTGTGAAACTCGCCAGTCATGTCACAAAGATAAGATGACCATAGCTCCGTTTACTGGAAACAGAGAAAGAGTTACTTAACTCTTGGGATGATACATGTTGATGTATGTTAGGTCCCCTGTCTACACATGCCAAGACTGGTTCTTTATACTTCATTACGTTCTCTGATGATCTCTTAAGATTCAGACCTATGTTCCTGTTGAAACACAAGTCCGAACCTTTTGAGATATTCACAGAATATAAGCGAGAAGTAGAGAACCAAAATACGGGTATAAGTATTATGTCCTATGATGAGATCAGGGAGGAGAATACTTGTACATGGAATTCCTGGAATATTCTAAAGGAGAATGAGATTCTCTCTCAGCATTACTCCTCTGTATACACCATAGCATGATGGTATATCGGGGCGGAGCAATCACACCCTATATGATATGGTGTGCTCTATGATGAGTACTACTGAGTTTCCTATTTCCTTTTTGGGTGTTATGCACTTGAGAAGCTGCATACCTATTGAATAGGGTTCGAATCAAATCAATTGCCTACCACTTCATATGTGATATGGAAGGGGAAGAGACCATATCTTAAGTTAGTTAAGATTTGGGGTTGTCCGGCCTATGTCTAAAAGCAAAATCCGGACAAGCTCGAGGCAAGATCAGTAATGTAGAACTGGAAAGGTTCCAGCTATACAAACAGCAGCTGATGATTTGGTAGAACCGAAGGATTCAGTAGTAACCCACGAACCTCAGCCTCTCCGCCGATCTAGTAGGGTTCCTCACCCACCTGAGAGATACTTCGGTTTCTCTATGACAGTGGGAGCGAGGATTGCATCATGAGATGATGACCCAACTAGTTTCGAGCTGGCCATCAGGAGTGAGACTCTGTAAGAATGGCTGGATGTTTATCGATCTGAGATGGAATCCTTATACACCAACAAAGTATGTTCTTTGGTTGCTATATCTGAAGGGTTAAATCCCCATCAGGAGCAAGTATATCTTGATAAGATTACTTGGTGTACATGGAAGAGTTGAGACTTTCAAAGCTAGACTTGTTAAAGTTTTTCGTCATCGACCAGGCGTGGATAATGATGAAACCTTTTCAAGTAGCTATGCTTAAGTCCATCCAGATCCTACTTGCCACGGCTACATACCATGACTGTGATATCTGGTGGTTGGGTGTCTTGACTGCTTTTCTAAATGATGATTTAGAAGAGAGCGTCTATAAGTACACAGCCAGAGGGCTTCGTAGACAGTGGGAGCAGCGGAAACATGTGCAAGATGCTTTATAGGATAAAGCAGGCATCGCGGAGTTGGAACATCTATTTTGATGAAGTTAGTCAAAGAGTTTGACATCATCAAAATGGTAGATGCACCTTGTATAAACAAAAGGGTAGTAGGGAGTATGGTGACGATCCTCGTAGAGTACGTGGATGACATACTCTTGATTGGGAAGGAGTTTCCTATGCTACGCTCGGTCGATCTCCGCTTATCACAAGGATTCTCCAATAGGATCAAAATGATACCTACTAAATCCTGGGTTTTGGATCTATGAGATAGATCTAAATGGATGTTAGAATTCTCACTAGATGTAGTGAGACGGTATCAACCGATCCTGGGGAGAATCACTGGAATGGTTCCAGGGTGATAATGACGACTGAGTGTCAGTCACAGGCATTGTCTTTACCCTCAGTAAAGGGACGGTATGTTGGAAGAGTTCCAAGCTAGATACCGTGGCATACTAGACGATAAAGGCTGAATACATCGCTACTTAAGATGCTACCATAGAGTCAGTCTGGGTGTATAATAGTTCATGAGATGAACTTCGTTCCTACCATTGTGAGACAATGGAGTTGTGGCTTATGCCAAGGAACACCCGTCCCATCAGTGACCCAGGCGTATTCTGAGGCCGCATCACCTGATCATGGAGATGGTTGATCTCCAGGGTGATCGAGGTTAGGAGAGTAGACTCAGAGGACAACACAGCGGATCCACTCACAAAGGCCTGTTCCCAGAGAGAGACTTTTATGGGATGGTTGAGTATGAGATACTGCAACCACTGCTATCAGATGGCCCTAGTGCAAGTGGGAGATTGTTAGTTATATGTATGCCCTAGAGGCCATTACTGTACATAGGATGTATATTGTAGTGGATGCTGGGACGTATATAGGGAGGACTTTCTTGCTCGACATGATAGTATGCTATCTGGTTGAACTTTACCTTAACGTGTATACTGATTGTCTCTCTGTTACATGTTGGTAAAGCACTTAGGATGTGTACTTAACTACCTGGACTATGATGCGGATCATACTAGTGGGGACATAGTAGTCCATAAGTACATCCTTCAAAGTCCCTAGTCGTGGGTGTATCGAGACGGGGCATCGATATACCAGAGTAGACTAGCGTCTCGACCCATATAGATGGGCGATGGATGATCCCATATCCATTGGTGTTTGACATCGGAGATGATATACGGGTGCTCAGTAGAGACTGGGTACACTGGACGGACTCGCCGAGAACTCCCAGATGGTATTATACCTCACGTCAGATGGCAGTTCTCTGGTGACACTGGTACAGAGTAGTCCGTTGACCCGAGATCGTCATAGAGTCTTGTGTGGTTCCCACTGTGCTTTGATTTCCATCTTACCACGTCCAAGAGGGCGTGCAAAACGGTGGTTTTTGGGTACAGTCCCGAGTCACATGGAGGCAATGAGCGATAGGAGGGGATTCGTCTCTCCCGGTATAGGGGGTTGATGTTGCGCTGTGTTCGATTGGCTATAACAGGAAATCCCTGGCCAGGGTTGCTGAGATTTACTGGTAAGTGTTACCAGTAGTTTCTCGAACAGTTATAGACCTCATATCGACACGACTTATCGAGCTATTGGGGTCTGACGTTTACCACCCCTAGGCGAGATATGCGACATATCAGACGATCAGACCGGACTGTACGGTAGTGTTACTGGTCGGATTCACTGGAGTGTGAGCGGGCTTGCTCGTCGATCTTCAGATCGCTCAATACCCGGGTGGCCGTTACGTTTAGCTGACCGCTTGCAGCTTGTGGGTGTTTGATATGATCATCATCTGCTGCCGACGTATTGACGAGTCTTTAGAGTCCTACACAGAGGTTTCCTGGCTCAAGCAAAACGAAATAGGAGCGCATATTAGATATGTGCGGGACCGAGAATAATGCGTGTATGTGATACCGTATTCTATTCTCACGATGATTGTATCGAATGGTTGTATGCGATATAACCTAGGTATCGAATCAAGTATTGATTCGATAAGCCGATACATTGAATACTAGTCGGTTGTGTGCGACATGACCGGATCATTGAATCAAGTGTTGATTTAATGATTTAATGCTTAATTATATATTTGATATATTACTTTGCACTAACTAGTATTGGTTCACTTTAAACGGATTTTCTCACTTGGTTTGTGCACATTGTATATGTGATATACTTTTGTACACTTGATTGTATCATGTTTGATGATACATGTTTAACTATAGTTAAGTGTAATGAATTAAGCCATGGTTAAACTAATGATTAGGGTTTTCTTTTTATTACTTATTTATTTATTTTGAATAGATAAGAAAAGAATGGTTGCTAATTTTGGAGTTTAGTTGAAGCTTCATGAAGCTTTGACTTGGTAACCATTCTTGTCTTCATCTTAAACCCTAACCATTAAACTAACCTTGGTTAATTCTCTACACTTGACCATGGTTATAATATGATAAGTATTCATTTTCTTTTCTAAATATAATTAACTTATCATATTTCTTTCTTCTTCTTCTTCATCTTCTTCACATGAAGAAAGTTCACTTCATCAATGGTGATTGATGAAAACAAGTGAGAAATCCAATTCTAAAGTCTACCCACTTCCTATTTCTTCATCCTCTACCTCTTGCCAAGTAGTAGAGTGTGTTTCCTTCACAAGTTTTTGGACTTGGTGAAGTTGGAGCTTGATTTAGCGATGCCTCGACGTAGATCATCTTCGGCATGGACATCGACGACCTAGCTTGCCCATTCTCCGACGAAGCCGACTCTAGAGCCCGGATTCCTTTTGGACAGCGGAGACGACTACGTTGCGGAGCTATGGAGGTGGAGCACCGGATCTACAAAGGTTGTATTTCCGTTAAACTTTTAGTTAAGTGTTAACTAGCTTACTTTTCGCCTAGACATCTAGCAAACGATCCGTAGTTTAGGGTTTTTAGGCACCGTAAAATTTTAAATTGGCATGTTCGATGCCTTGTGTGACCTCACTTGTGTGCCTAGGAACCCTACACACAAGGCATCAACCATGCCAAATTCAAAAATTTATGTGCCGAGAAACCCTAATGCAAGATCGTTAACTAGAGGATAGGCGAAACTAGAAGCTAGCAAACAACTTTACTAATAAGTGAAAGGGATTACAACCTTTGTAGATCCGGTCCTCCACTTTCAAAGCTCCGTGTAGACGTCCCTCCGCTGCGATCATCGGAATCCCGGACTCTAGCGGTGGTTTCATCGGAGAAATGAGCGGGCTAGGTCGTTGACTTCGATGCCGAAGACGATCTACGTCGAGGCGACTCAAACTCAAGCTCCATCTTCACTTGGTCATGAACCTTGTGATGAAAACTCCCTATACAACATGGCAAGTGGTAGAGGATGAAGAAATAGGAAGTGGGTTCACTTTGGATTTGGATTTCTCACTTGATTTCATCACTTGAAATTTTTCTAGAAAGCTTTTCTTTTCTTCATGAAGAAGAAGAAGAAGAAGGAAATGAAAAAGAATTAATTAAAATAATAAATCAAGTGAAGACTTATCATCTTACAACCATGGGTGAGTTAACTTGTGTAGAGACTAAACTAGAGTTTATGTTAATGGTTAGGTTAAAGAATAAAAACAAAATGGTTTTGACTTTGTCAAAAGATGCTTGAAGTATCATGAAACTTCTAGAAAAGACAAAGGAAAAAGACCATTTTATTTTTACCAAAATAAATGAAAAGAATGAAACCCTAACCATTAACCTAAACATGGTGTTAGCCAAATACACACCCAAGTTTGCATGTATCATCAAACATGATACAAACTAGTGCACAAAAATATATCACATATACAACTTGTGCACAATCTAGTGAGAAAAAATAATCTTAAGTGAACCAATACTAGTTAATGTAAAATAATATATCAAATATATAATTATACATTAAATCATTAAATCAACACTTGATTTAATAATCCGGTCATATTGCATATAACCGACTAATATCAATAGTAACAACTTATCGAATCAACACTTGATCCGATAACCCGGCTATATCGCATATAACCGATCAATGTCACAAATCGTGAGAATCGAATACAGTATCACATACTGGTATTATTCTCGGGCCCGCACATATCTCATATGCGCTCCTATTTCGTTTCGCTTGAGCCAGGAAACCCCTGTGTAGGACTCTAAAGACTCGTCAATACGCCGGCAGTAAGTGATGATCATATCAAACACCCACAAGCCGCAAGCGGTCTGCTAAACGTAACGGACACCCGGGTATTGAGCGATCAGAAGATCAACGAGCAAGCCCGCTCACACTCCTGTGAATCCAACCAGTAACACTTACCGCACAGTCCGGTCTGTTCGCCTGATATGTCGCATATCTTGCCTAGGGGTGGTAAACGTCAGACCCCAGTAGCTCGATAAGTCATGTCGATTTGAGGTCTATAACAGTTCGAGATACTACTAATAACACTTACCAGTAAAACTCAGCAACCCTGGCTAGGGATTTCCGGTTATAGCCAATCGAACACAGCGCAACATCAACTCCCTATACCGAGAGAGACGAATCCCCTCCTATCGCTCATTGCCTCCAAGTGATTCGGGACTGTACCCAAAAACCACCATTTTGCACGCCCTCTTGGACGTGGTAAGGTGGAAATCAAAGCACAGTGGGAATCACACAAGACTCTATGACGATCTCGGGTCTACAGACTAATCTGTACCAGTGTCACCAGAGAACTGCCATCTGACGTAAGGTATAATACCATCTGGGAGTTCTCGGCGAGTCCGTCCAGTGTACCCAGTCTCTACTGAGCACCCGTATATCATCTCTGATGTCAAACACCAATGGATATGGGATCATCCATCGCCCATCTGTATGGGTCGAGAAGGTATACGCTAGTCTACTCTGGTATATCGATGCCCCGTCTCGATACACTCACGACTAGGGACCTTGAAGGATGTACTTATGGACTACCATGTCCCTACTAGTATGATCCGTATCATAGTCTAGGTAGTCAAGTACTCATCCTAAGGGCTTCACCAACATGTAACAGAGAGACAATCAGTATACACGTTAAGGTAAAGAGTGCAACCAGATAGCATACTATCATATCGAGCAAAAAATTCCTCCCTATATATGTCCAAGCATCCACTACAATATACATCTTATGTATAGTAATGGCCTCTAGGGCATACATATAACTAACAATTATTGTATCATACTAGGTTGTATATTACTTAATGGAAGCTTGGGATATTCACAGTTGTATATAACAGTCTTGCTAAAAATAGTAGTATGCTACTTGGTTTGTGTCTACTTTAATATGTGCATATGTTTCTTATAACGTATCACTTATACATATTAGTAGAGCCCATAGGATCTTTGCTTGATTACCAGCGTTGTGATGGCAGTCACACTAGTGGGGGCTGGGTAGTCTGTAAGCAACATCCTATACAGGTCTCTGGTCGTTGGATTATCGAGATAGGACATCGATATTCCGGAGTAGACTAAGTGTGTACGCTTCTCATCCCAGTTGGGGAGATGGTCTGTCCCACAGCCATCAGTACGTCGTACTGGAGATAGTATACAGGTGCTCGTTAAGTTACGGGTACACCGGACAGGACTCGCAGGGGAACTGTTGGTTGGGATTATACCCATCGTCAGTTAACAGTTCCTAGGTGACATGAGTACAGCATAGTCCGCAGACTTGACACTGCTACTTCGCCTCGAGTGTGTCCCACTGTTCTTAGATTGCTACCCTACCACGGCTCAAAGGAGTCGTGCAAACAGGTAGCAGTTGGGTGCAGTCCCGAGCACTTGGAGGCAGTGGCGGTTAGATAGGATTCGTCTCTCCCGGTATTGGGAGTTGATATCGCACTGTGTCAGAAAGCCATTATGCAAAGTCCCTGGCCAGGGCAAGCGAGATTTACTGGTAGGTTCCAGTAGTTTCTCATGGTGTAATGGGTAACGCTCCGACACGACTTATACCGCTATTAGGGGACTGACGCTTGCCGCCCTCTAGGCTCGATATGCGATAGTCTTAGACGAACAAACCGAACTGTACGAAGATTGTCACATCAGGCTCAGTGGGAGTTCGGATGAGATTCCTCATCGACCTTCTTATCGACATCTACCTGGGGACCGTTACGTACAGCTAGTGCCACTTGCGGTCTGTGGTTAAACCCACTGCCAGCGTAGTGTCGAGTCTTTAGAGTCCCACACAGAGAGTTTTCCTGCTCCAGGCGAAACGATATAGAGGTCGTATGGTTTTACGACAAGGGTTCGGACGCGTACGTGTGTTTACGTACGTACGACGTTCGGACAGTTTTTACTAGCCGGCTTCGGTTTAAGCCAGATTCTAGTATCGGGTTATTGGATTTATACAGTCTAAAGTTTTTCCGTGTTTTCACGGATTGGAGGGGCGTTCTCGTAATTTTCCGGGAAGCTTCTAGAAGTATGGTGACTTGGGAGTTAAGGTGGCATAAGCATTTATTGCTTAATGACTCATTTGTGTGATTCATCCTTTGTATTAAATGATGCATCAATTAGTTAGTGAGTCATATGATGAATCACACTAGGTGAATGAATCAACCATGATGATTAATCATTTATATTATTTATTTGATAAATTGTTATGGTTGTTAAATTCACATGAGCTCATTATTCATTCTCATTCTTATCATCACCTTCTCTCTCCTCAAGCTCTCTCAATCTTGAAACCCTAACCCCAACCTCTCATGTGTTGAGATCAAGGGTTACCTAAACTAATACATCCATAACCTCACTCTATATCCCCTAGGTCGCTTAGATTAGCACTTTAAGCAACCTAGTTATCTCAAGTTAGAGATAAAGCTTGGCGTAGGAGCTCTCGGGTGGATCGTCTTTGACTCGAGGAGGCCGTTGAGGCGCCGATGTTCCAAGGAGCCTATGAGGAGTGGAGGACAGCGATGAAGACCCGAAGGACATGTAACGTGAGGTATAACTTCGAATCCGAGTAGTTAAACCTCTAGTAGATTGTTAGCAATGGTTTAGATACAATTCATGCACTCAAGTCCGTGTTACGAAACTTTGATAATCGTTTTTCATATATTCCGCCTTCCCGCAAGTTCGTGGGGTGCGTGATATGGACTTACAGTGGTATCAGAGCCAACTAAACCATTACTAGCTTGTTAGCAACTAATTAGAAGTTCGATCGACGGAAAACACGAAAACAAAACCCCGGAAATTCCAAGTTTCTGTTAATTTTCAAAGTGTCTGAAAAATTATTTGATATGCCTTAAAATTCACAGCAGGGAAATATAAGAATTCTGGGAAAATACGAGACTTCAACTCGGTTAGATGGCCGCGAATCCGCGGCAAGATAGTGCCTTTGGCCGCGGATCCGCCGCCGAGTCAACTCCGAGTTGACTCGGATTTGCTCTGTTATTCATATATTTTGGTGTTTTGTTTTCTAGTATATTCTGTTTCTACCCAGGTTACTTCAGTACAGGCTTGCTTTTGGGGTAGACACGGAAAATGGTGATCGATCGATATTCTAAGATATTTCCTAATTGGGTTTTTATCTGTAATGTTTAATGTGTTCGTAAACCTCCCCTAACTGCTAGTATGTCGGTTGGCAGGGGGTTGCACATTTCTGAAATGTTTACTGTTTGTGTAAATGTACTGTATTGGACTATTATGATGATTAGCCGGGGTTTGATATGGGTTATTATATTCATTCATTCGATGTAATTGTAATATGATGTTGCGGGGCACATCCAGGTTGCGGTTGTAGCCATCGTTGTATTATTTCTTTTTACTGTTTTTGCTCCTAGGATAGACCCAAGGCGGGGTACACAAACTACCGGGTACGTTGAAGTGTTTAAGTGGCCTACTCATGTTGTGGAGGGAGACCGCTTCACTTCGGGTACTTGGAGGGTAGTTTGCCGTACCTGTAGGGGTCTAGGGTGGGGTAATGGTTATTCATCACAACTGTGTAATCCATCTTTTATTGCAGGCTCAAAGCAAATGCGGATTGCTTGCATATCGAATAAAGTTCATCTGTGATCTGGAATGCTTATTATTGCGTCTGACGAATGTACAATATCTATATATGATAGCTATTAGACGTCACTTATGTTTTACACCCGCGCTAGCACAGCCCCCGCTCTGTCGTTAGTTAAGTAACCTAACGGGTGATGACGGGACCCCGTGGCGAATGCGGATGGCATAAGAGGACGTGGTATTTTCATTGTTTTCTGCAATGATAGGATAAATGATGGGACGCATTATTATAATGCAAAGAAAATAAACCAAAGTTTAATCGTTGGAACAAATTTAAAAGAAACCACTCGGATATTTTAAAAAGATCAGATTTTTTAATTGCGGAGCTTTAACCACTCTTTTTTAAAAAATGTATCAGGTTCCTTCGATTATATCAAGTTCACTACGTTCACGATTTTGCCAAAACCATTCGTAGCCTTCTGTCATTTCATATAGATAGTCAATAGTATTCAAGATGTGTTTGTTGACTAAAGTCAAGGCACAGTGTTTGGTAGTTGTTGGATATTCATATGCAGCATAGATAGATGCATTGGTTCGGGACAGTCGTATTACCTTGTTGACTAAAATCAAGGGTATGTACGGGTGGGTTCAAATTAACCTGGACAATGACGGGTAGAACTTGACATGTGACTTATGATTTTTTAACTAAAGTCAAGGTCATAAGAACATGGGGCAAAAATCCATATCTGGAGTTTCTAAAGAAACTGAAATTTGCTAGTGTTGCATACCATTTTGGAGTTTGATGAATGTTGGTAGGATTCCTTCAACATTATCATACGATGATATTTTGGATCCCGATCCTACTGTGAGTACATGCTACTTATCAGGAGATTCGTCACTTAACGATCAATGCTATAAACCAAGTAGGTGCCTAGAAAGATGTCAGCGGGGCTACGCCCCCAGAAAAAAGAGGTTATTTAATTAAGGAACTTTGCGAAAGCGTTGGAAAACCTCCCTCGAAGTATCGACACCAGCCTGGCTGAACGGTTAAACAAGTATTGTACTGTGAGAATAGTCCTGGCTAATTCTTCTTTTATGGTATGAGGAAGGATTCGAGAAACAGTGGGAGCCATCCAGTTTAGATAAACTAAAAACCAATCTAAACTTGCAAGAGCATCATGCTAATAGTTTTTCTTCTCTCTCTTAAATTGCAGCGACCTTGTGACTGCGACTAGGTTATATCTAGATAACAAATTAACTGAATCTAACTTATATGACTGGCAAAGGTCTGTCCAGATGTCCATTACCTATGACAAGCTGGACCACCCTATTACTACTCAAGATCCCGCCGTCCCAGGTTCAGTTTCCACTGTCACGGATATGGATATCCGTCAGACAAGGGAAAAGGATAAAACGAAAGCCAAGTGCCTCGTATTAGCTTCAGTTGATGGTGTAAACCAGAAGCAGCACGAGAAGATGGACTCAGTTTCCATCTTTCTCCATAACAAAGATTTATATGGAGAGCAATCTCATATCGCAAGATATGAGACCTCAAACGAATTAATTCAAGCGAGGTTGGATTTCGAGTCATCTGTAGGGGACAACGTCCTTACAATGACTAGCTATATTGATGAGCTCCAGGACATGGAGACCACGTTGGGAAACGGGTCAGATACTGACTTGATTCTACAGTCTCTACCTTCTACCCTGAAAGAAACCAGGGAAGTAGAAGGAAAGAGAAAGGCAATGGTTTCGGAACTGAATGTAGTAAAAGAGGGAAGTTTCTATTGTTATGGGATTGGGCATTGGCAGAAAGATTGCAGGGCTTTGGAAGACAGTAGCCAAGATAAGAAGCATGTTGTGGCTTCGTCCTCAAGTGTGTTTGTAATTGAGAACTGTTTGTCTATTAACTCTACCTCCTGGGTATTAGATACCGGAGAAGGATCTCATATCTGTAATTCATTACATGCTTTGAGAAACCGTAGAGTTATAAAGGAAGGTGATTGGTCTCTCAGAGTGCAAACGAAATGAGTGTGGACGCTGAATCCGTGGGAGAATATCGCCTAGGTTTGACAAGTGGGCATATATTGATTTTACGTAACTGTTTGTATATACCTAGTATGACTTGTAATATCATATCAGTGTCCTCACTTTCGAGAGAGGGATATGATTTTTCATTCATAAGCGATGTAGTTAACATCCACCTAAATCAAGTTCTGATTGGGTCAGATACATTAGATAACGGTATATACGTATTGAGTCAAGCTCAGGTTTTCAATATCCAGAACACACTTAAAAGAAAGTCTCCGGAATTAAATCAGGCTTTCTTATGGCATTGTAGACTAGGTCACATCAAAGAGAGAAGGTTGACTAAGTTACATAGAGAAGGATATTTGAATCCGTTCGAATATCAATCTTATGCTACTTATGAATCTTGTCTAATAGGAAAGATGACAAAGACTCCGTTTACTGGACACGGAGTAAGAGCAAGCGAGCTCTTGGGACTCATACACAGTGACGTGTGCGGTCCAATGTCTATACATGCGCAAGGTGGTTATTCCTACTTCATCACTTTTACGGATGATTTCTCTAGGTATGGATATATCTTCTTGATGAAGCATAAATCCGAGGCCTTTAAGAAATTCCAAGAATCCAAGAATGAAGTGGAAAACCAAACAGGCAAAAGTATCAAGACACTGAGATCTGATCGAGGTGGTGAATACTTAAGTGCCGAGTTCTTGGGTTACTTAAAAGAGAATGGAATTATCTCTCAGCTTACTCCTCCATACACACCACAACACAACGGTGTATCGGAGAGACGGAACCGAACTCTATTGGATATGGTACGTTCCATGATGTAACGCTGAGTTACCACGATCATTCTGGGGATATGCACTAGAATCAGCTGCATATCTTTTGAACCGAGTTCCAACCAAGACTGTGCCTACCACACCATATCAGATGTGGAGTGGGAAGAAACCCTGTCTTAAGTATCTTAAGAGATGGGGATGTCCAGCTTTTGTAAAGAAGCGGCATACGGACAAACTCGAGGCACGCTCAGTACAGTGTAAGTTTGTGGGATATCCAAAGAACTCCATGGGATATTGTTTCTATTACGCAGAGGAATAAAAGGTCTTTGTTTCTCAACATGCCCGCTTCTTGGAAACTGAATTTTTAGAAAATCAGAAGAATGGGAGCACAATAGAACTGGAAGAAATTCCAGAACCACAAGCTATTACTGAAACCTTGGTAGAACAAGAAGGTTCAGGAGAACAGGACATCCCGACAACACTCCGCAGGAGTAGTAGGCAATCTCATCCGCCCGAGAGATACTACGGTATTCTCATAGACGGGGATAGAGAGGATTGCACTATTGACTATGATGAGCCTACTAGCTTCCAGCAAGCCATTCATAGCGGTGACTCAGTAAAATGGCTGGATGCAATGCGGACCGAAATGGAGTCCATGTACACTAACAAAGTATGGACTTTGGACATTGCTCCAGATGGGGTAAAACCCGTAGGATGCAAATGGATCTTCAAAAAGATCGGTGTAGATAGACAGGTTGAAACCTATAAGGCTAGACTTGTTGCAAAGGGTTTTCGTCAAAGACCTGATTTGGACTATGACGAAACCTTTTCTCCAGTGGCTATGCTTAAATCCATTCGGGTCCTTCTTGCTATTACTGCCTTCCACGATTATGAAATCGGGCAGATGGACGTAAAGACGGCCTTTCTAAATGGTAATTTGGAAGAGAGCGTCTATATGGATCAGCCAGAGGGATTCATTCAGAGTGGGAGCAGCGGTAAAGTGTGCAAGCTGCTTAAGTCCATTTATGGACTAAAGAAAGCATCGTGGAGTTGGAACATCTGTTTTGATGATGCTGTCAAAAAATTCGACTTTATCAAAAATCCAGATGAACCATGCATATACAGTAAGATTGTAGGGAGAGCTGTAGTATTTCTCGTCTTGTACGTGGATAACATTCTCCTAATAGGAAATGATATTCCTATGTTACAGTCAGTCAAAAGATTCTTATCACAGAAATTCTCCATGAAAGACCTGGGTGATGCCACCTACATTCTGGGGATCCGGATCTATCGTGATAGATCAAAAAGGATGTTGGGACTTTCGCAGTCTAGGTACATAGACACCATAGTGAAAAGATTAAGTATGGATGATTCTAAGCGCGGTAACCTACCGGCTTGTCACGGAATCACCCTCTCCAAAGATATGTCTCCCAAGACTGATTTGGAAAGGGATCGCATGTCGATTATACCCTACGCTTCTGCGGAAAGCTCTATAATGTATGCGATATTATGTACCAGACCAGATGTAGCATACGCATTGAGCGTAGTAAGCCGGTATCAAGCAAACCCAGGGAAGAAGCACTGGATAGCCGTAAAGAACATTCTCAAGTACCTGAGGAGGACTAAGGAGATGTTCTTAGTGTATGGCGGAAAAGACCTCCAGATGGAGGCCTTTGCCAACTCCGGCATCCAAAGTGACAAGGATGACTCCAAATCCATGTCGGGTTATGTCTTTACCCTCAATGGAAGGGCGGTCTGTTGGAAAAGTTCCAACCAGGAAATCGTTGCTGACTCAACGATGGAAGCGGAGTACATAGCTGCTTGCGATGCCGCAAAAGAAGCTGTCTGGATGAAGAAGTTCCTCACAGAACTTCAGGTGGTTCCTTCCAGTGTTGGTCTAATACCACTGTATTGCGACAACAACGGTGCTATAGCTTTAGCGAAGGAACCCAGGTCGCTGCAGAAGTCCAGACACATCTTAAGGCGGTATCACCTGATCAGGGAGATCGTCGATCGCCTGGAGATCGAGGTGAAAAGAATAGAGATAGAGAATAACACTGCTGATCCATTCACAAAGACCATTCCTCAGACGCAGTTCGAGAGGCTATTCGAGATGATAGGTCTATGATATGCCAGCTCATGGCCCTAGTCCAAGTAGGAGATTGTTAGTGTATATGCCCTAGAGGCCATTATTGTATCATACTAGGTTGTATATTACTTAATGGAAGCTTGGGATATTCACAGTTGTATATAACAGTCTTGCTAAAAATAGTATTATGCTACTTGGTTTGTGTCTACTTTAATATGTGCATATGTTTCTTGTAACGTATCACTTATACATATTAGTAGAGCCCATAGGATCTTTGCTTGATTACCAGCGTTGTGATGGCAGTCACACTAGTGGGGGCTGGGTAGTCTGTAAGCAACATCATATACAGGTCCCTGGTCGTTGGATTATCGAGACAGGGCATCGATATTCCGGAGTAGACTAAGTGTGTACGCTTCTCATCCCAGTTGGGGAGATGGTCTGTCCCACAGCCATCAGTACGTCGTACTGGAGATAGTATACAGGTGCTCGTTAGGTTACGGGTACACCGGACAGGACTCGCAGGGGAACTGTTGGTTGGGATTATACCCATCGTCAGTTAACAGTTCCCAGGTGACATGAGTACAGCATAGTCCGTAGACTTGACACTGCTACTTCGCCTCGAGTGTGTCCCACTGTTCTTAGATTGCTACCATACCACGGCTCAAAGGAGTCGTGCAAACAGGTAGCAGTTGGGTGCAGTCCCGAGCACTTGGAGGCAGTGGCGGTTAGATAGGATTCGTCTCTCCCGGTATTGGGAGTTGATATCGCGCTGTGTCAGAGAGCCATTACGCAAAGTCCCTGGCCAGGGCAAGCGAGATTTACTGGTAGGTCCTAGTAGTTTCTCAGGGTGTAATGGGCTACGCTCCGACACAACTTATACCGCTATTAGGGGACTGACGCTTGCCGCCCCTAGGCTCGATATGCGATAATCTTAGACGAACAGACCGAACTGTACGAAGATTGTCACATCAGGCTCAGTGAGAGTTCGGATGAGTTTCCTCATCGGCCTTCTTATCGACATCTACCTGGGGACCGTTACGTACAGCTAGTGCCGCTTGCGGTCTGTGGTTAAACCCACTGCCAGCGTAGTGTCGAGTCTTTAGAGTCCCACACAGAGAGTTTTCCTGCTCCAGGCGAAACGATATAGAGGTCGTATGGTTTTACGATAAGGGTTCGGACGCGTACGTGTGTTTACGCACGTACGACGTTCGGACAGTTTTTACTAGCCGGCTTCGGTTTAAGCCAGATTCTAGTATCGGGTTATTGGATTTATACAGTCTAAAGTTTTTCCGTGTTTTCACGGATTGGAGGGGCGTTCTCGTAATTTTCCGGGAAGCTTCTAGAAGTATGGTGACTTGGGGGTTAAGGTGGCATAAGCATTTATTGCTTAATGACTCATTTGTATGATTCATCCTTTGTATTAAATGATGCATTAATTAGTTAGTGAGTCATATGATGAATCACACTAGGTGAATGAATCAACCATGATGATTAATCATTTATATTATTTATTTGATAAATTGTTATGGTTGTTAAATTCACATGAGCTCATTATTCATTCTCATTCTTATCATCACCTTCTCTCTCCTCAAGCTCTCTCATTCTTGAAACCCTAACCCCAACCTCTCATGTGTTGAGATCAAGGGTTAGCTAGACTAATACATCCATAACCTCACTCTATATCCCCTAGGTCGCTTAGATTAGCACTTTAAGCAACCTAGTTATCTCAAGTTAGAGATAAATCTTGGCGTAGGAGCTCTCGGATGGATCGTCTTTGACTCGAGGAGGCCGTTGAGGCGCCGATGTTCCAAGGAGCCTACGAGGAGTGGAGGACAGCGATGAAGACCCGAAGGACATGTAACGTGAGGTATAACTTCGAATCCAAGTAGTTAAACCTCTAGTAGATTGTTAGCAATGGTTTAGATACGATTCATGCGCTCAAGTCCGTGTTACGAAGCTTTGATAATCGTTTTTCATATATTCCGCCTCCCCGCAAGTTCGTGGGGTGCGTGATATGGACTTACAGTGGTATCAGAGCCAACTAAACCATTACTAGCTTGTTAGCAACTAATTAGAAGTTCGATCGACGGAAAACACGAAGACAAAACCCCGGAAATTCCAAGTTTCTGTTAATTTTCAAAGTGTCTGAAAAATTATTTGATATGCCTTAAAATTCACAGCAGGGAAATATAAGAATTCTGGGAAAATACGAGACTTCAACTCGGTTAGATGGCCGCGAATCCGCGGCAAGATAGTGCCTTTGGCCGCGGATCCGCGGCCGAGTCAACTCCGAGTTGACTCGGATTTGCTCTGTTATTCATATATTTTGGTGTTTTGTTTTCTAGTATATTCTGTTTCTACCCAGGTTACTTCAGTACAGGCTTGCTTTTGGGGTAGACACGGAAAATGGTGATCGATCGATATTCTAAGATATTTCCTAATTGGGTTTTTATCTGTAATGTTTAATGTGTTCGTAAACCTCCCCTAACTGCTAGTATGTCGGTTGGCAGGGGGTTGCACATTTCTGAAATATTTACTGTTTGTGTATATGAACTGTATTGGACTGTTGTGATGATTAGCCGGGGTTTGATATGGGTTATTATATTCATTCATTCGATGTAATTGTAATATGATGTTGCGGGGCACATCCAAGTTGCGGTTGTAGCCATCGTTGTATTATTTCTTTTTACTGTTTTTGCTCCTAGGATAGACCCAAGGCGGAGTACACAAACTACCGGGTACGTTGAAGTGTTTAAGTGGCCTACTCATGTTGTTGAGGGAGACCGCTTCACTTCGGGTACTTGGCAGGTAGTTTGCCGTACCCGTAGGGGCCTAGGGTGGGGTAATGGCTATTCATCACAACTGTGTAATCCGTCTTTTATTGCAGGCTCAAAGCAAATGCGGATTGCTTGCATATCGAATAAAGTTCATCTGTGATCTGGAATGCTTATTATTGCGTCTGACGAATGTACAATATCTATATATGATAGCTATTAGACGTCACTTATGTTTTACACCCGCGCTAGCCCAGCCCCCGCTCTGTCGTTAGTTAAGTAACCTAACGGGTGATGACGGGACCCCGTGGCGAATGCGGATGGCATAAGAGGACGTGGTATTTTTATTGTTTTCTGCAATGATAGGATAAATGATGGGACGCATTATTATAATGCAAAGAAAATAAACCAAAGTTTAATCGTTGGAACAAATTTAAAAGAAACCACTCGGATATTTTAAAAAGATCAGATTTTTTAATTGTGGAGCTTTAACCACTCTTTTTTAAAAAATGTATCAGGTTCCTTCGATTATATCAAGTTCACTACGTTCACGATTTTGCCAAAACCATTCGTAGCCTTCTGTCATTTCATATAGATAGTCAACAGTATTCAAGATGTGTTTGTTGACTAAAGTCAAGGCACAGTGTTTGGTAGTTGTTGGATATTCATATGCAGCATAGATAGATGCATTGGTTCGGGACAGTCGTATTACCTTGTTGACTAAAATCAAGGGTATGTACGGGTGGGTTCAAATTAACCTGGACAATGACGGGTAGAACTTGACATGTGACTTATGATTTTTTAACTAAAGTCAAGGTCATAAGAACATGGGGCAAAAATCCATATCTGGAGTTTCTAAAGAAACTGAAATTTGCTAGTGTTGCATACCATTTTGGAGTTTGATGAATGTTGGTAGGATTCCTTCAACATTATCATACGATGATATTTTGGATCCCGATCCTACTGTGAGTACATGCTACTTATCAGGAGATTCGTCACTTAACGATCAATGCTATAAACCAAGTAGGTGCCTAGAAAGATGTCAGCGGGGCTACGCCCCCAGAAAAAAGAGGTTATTTAATTAAGGAACTTTGCGAAAGCGTTGGAAAACCTCCCTCGAAGTATCGACACCAGCCTGGCTGAATGGTTAAGCAAGTATTGTACTGTGAGAATAGTCCTGGCTAATTCTTCTTTTATAGTATGAGGAAGGATTCGAGAAACAGTAGGAGCCATCCAGTTTAGATAAACTAAAAACCAATCTAAACTTGCAAGAGCATCATGCTAATAGTTTTTCTTCTCTCTCTTAAATTGCAGCGACCTTGTGACTGCGACTAGGTTATATCTAGATAACAAATTAACTGAATCTAACTTATATGACTGGCAAAGGTCTGTCCAGATGTCCATTACCTATGACAAGCTGGACCACCCTATTACTACTCAAGATCCCGCCGTCCCAGGTTCAGTTTCCACTGTCACGGATATGGATATCCGTCAGACAAGGGAAAAGGATAAAACGAAAGCCAAGTGCCTCGTATTAGCTTCAGTTGATGGTGTAAACCAGAAGCAGCACGAGAAGATGGACTCAGTTTCCATCTTTCTCCATAACAAAGATTTATATGGAGAGCAATCTCATATCGCAAGATATGAGACCTCAAACGAATTAATTCAAGCGAGGTTGGATTTCGAGTCATCTGTAGGGGACAACGTCCTTACAATGACTAGCTATATTGATGAGCTCCAGGACATGGAGACCACGTTGGGAAACGGGTCAGATACTGACTTGATTCTACAGTCTCTACCTTCTACCCTGAAAGAAACCAGGGAAGTAGAATGAAAGAGAAAGGCAATGGTTTCGGAACTGAATGTAGTAAAAGAGGGAAGTTTCTATTGTTATGGGATTGGGCATTGGCAGAAAGATTGCAGGGCTTTGGAAGCCAGTAGCCAAGATAAGAAGCATGTTGTGGCTTCGGCCTCAAGTGTGTTTGTAATTGAGAACTGTTTGTCTATTAACTCTACCTCCTGGGTACTAGATACCGGAGAAGGATCTCATATCTGTAATTCATTACATGCTTTGAGAAACCGTAGAGTTATAAAGGAAGGTGATTGGTCTCTCAGAGTTGCAAACGAAATGAGTGTGGACGCTGAATCCGTGGGAGAATATCGCCTAGGTTTGACAAGTGGGCATATATTGATTTTACGTAACTGTTTGTATATACCTAGTATGACTTGTAATATCATATCAGTGTCCTCACTTTCGAGAGAGGGATATGATTTTTCATTCGTAAGCGATGTAGTTAACATCCACCTAAATCAAGTTCTGATTGGGTCAGATACATTAGATAACGGTATATACGTATTGAGTCAAGCTCAGGTTTTCAATATCCAGAACACACTTAAAAGAAAGTCTCCGGAATTAAATCAGGCTTTCTTATGGCATTGTAGACTAGGTCACATCAATGAGAGAAGGTTGACTAAGTTACATAGAGAAGGATATTTGAATCCGTTCGAATATCAATCTTATGCTACTTATGAATCTTGTCTCATAGGAAAGATGACAAAGACTTCGTTTACTGGACACGGAGTAAGAGCAAGCGAGCTCTTGGGACTCATACACAGTGACGTGTGCGGTCCAATGTCTATACATGCGCAAGGTGGTTATTCCTACTTCATCACTTTTACGGATGATTTCTCTAGGTATGGATATATCTTCTTGATGAAGCATAAATCCGAGGCCTTTAAGAAATTCCAAGAATCCAAGAATGAAGTGGAAAACCAAACAGGCAAAAGTATCAAGACACTGAGATCTGATCGAGGTGGTGAATACTTAAGTGCCGAGTTCTTGGGTTACTTAAAAGAGAATGGAATTATCTCTCAGCTTACTCCTCCATACACACCACAACACAACGGTGTATCGGAGAGACGGAACCGAACTCTATTGGATATGGTACGTTCCATGATGAGTAACGCTGAGTTACCACGATCATTCTGGGGATATGCACTAGAATCAGCTGCATATCTTTTGAACCGAGTTCCAACCAAGACTGTGCCTACCACACCATATCAGATGTGGAGTGGGAAGAAACCCTGTCTTAAGTATCTTAAGACATGGGGATGTCCAGCTTTTGTAAAGAAGCGGCATACGGACAAACTCGAGGCACGCTCAGTACAGTGTAAGTTTGTGGGATATCCAAAGAACTCCATGGGATATTTTTTCTATTACGCAGAGGAATAAAAGGTCTTTGTTTCTCAACATGCCCGCTTCTTGGAAACTGAATTTTTAGAAAATCAGAAGAATGGGAGCACAATAGAACTGGAAGAAATTCCAGAACCACAAGCTATTACTGAAACCTTGGTAGAACAAGAAGGTTCAGGAGAACAGGACATCCCGACAACACTCCGCAGGAGTAGTAGGAAATCTCATCCGCCCGAGAGATACTACGGTTTTCTCATAGACGGGGATAAAGAGGATTGCACTATTGACTATGATGAGCCTACTAGCTTCCAGCAAGCCATTCAGAGCGGTGACTCAGTAAAATGGCTGGATGCAATGCGGACCGAAATGGAGTCCATGTACACTAACAAAGTATGGACTTTGGACATTGCTCCAGATGGGGTAAAACCCGTAGGATGCAAATGGATCTTCAAAAAGATCGGTGTAGATAGACAGGTTGAAACCTATAAGGCTAGACTTGTTGCAAAGGGTTTTCGTCAAAGACCTGATTTGGACTATGACGAAACCTTTTCTCCAGTGGCTATGCTTAAATCCATTCGGGTCCTTCTTGCTATTACTGCCATCCACGATTATGAAATCGGGCAGATGGACGTAAAGTCGGCCTTTCTAAATGGTAATTTGGAAGAGAGCGTCTATATGGATCAGCCAGAGGGATTCATTCAGAGTGGGAGCAGCGGTAAAGTTTGCAAGCTGCTTAAGTCCATTTATGGACTAAAGAAAGCATCGTGGAGTTGGAACATCTGTTTTGATGATGCTGTCAAAAAATTCGACTTTATTAAAAATCCAGATGAACCATGCATATACAGTAAGATTGTAGGGAGAGCTGTAGTATTTCTCGTCTTGTACGTGGATAACATTCTCCTAATAGGAAATGATATTCCTATGTTACAGTCAGTCAAAAGATTCTTATCACAGAAATTCTCCATGAAAGACCTGGGTGATGCCACCTACATTCTGGGGATCCGGATCTATCGTGATAGATCAAAAAGGATGTTGGGACTTTCGCAGTCTAGGTACATAGACACCATAGTGAAAAGATTAAGTATGGATGATTCTAAGCGCGGTAACCTACCGGCTTGTCACGGAATCACCCTCTCCAAAGATATGTCTCCCAAGACTGATTTGGAAAGGGATCGCATGTCGATTATACCCTACGCTTCTGCGGTAAGCTCTATAATGTATGCGATGTTATGTAGAAGACCAGATGTAGCATACGTATTGAGCGTAGTAAGCCGGTATCAAGCAAACCCAGGGGAGAAGCACTGGATAGCCGTAAAGAACATTCTCAAGTACCTGAGGAGGACTAAGGAGATGTTCTTAGTGTATGGCGGAAAAGACCTCCAGATGGAGGCCTTTGCCAACTCCGGCATCCAAAGTGACAAGGATGACTCCAAATCCATGTCGGGTTATGTCTTTACCCTCAATGGAAGGGCGGTCTGATGGAAAAGTTCCAACCAGGAAATCGTTGCTGACTCAACGATGGAAGCGGAGTACATAGCTGCTTGCGATGCCGCAAAAGAAGCTGTCTGGATGAAGAAGTTCCTCACAGAACTTCAGGTGGTTCCTACCAGTGTTGGTCTAATACCTCTGTATTGCGACAACAACGGTGCTATAGCTTTAGCGAAGGAACCCAGGTCGCAGCAGAAGTCCAGACACATCTTAAGGCGGTATCACCTGATCAGGGAGATCGTCGATCGCCTGGAGATCGAGGTGAAAAGAATAGAGAGAGAATAACACTGCTGATCCATTCACAAAGACCATTCCTCAGACGCAGTTCGAGAGGCTATTCGAGATGATAGGTCTATGATATGCCAGCTCATGGCCCTAGTCCAAGTAGGAGATTGTTAGTGTATATGCCCTAGGGGCCATTATTGTATCATACTAGGTTGTATATTACTTAATTGAAGCTTGGGATATTCACAGTTGTATATAACAGTCTTGCTAAAAATAGTATTATGCTACTTGGTTTTTGTCTACTTTAATATGTGCATATGTTTCTTGTAACGTATCACTTATACATATTAGTAGAGCCCATAGGATCTTTGCTTGATTACCAGCGTTGTGATGGCAGTCACACTAGTGGGGGCTGGGTAGTCTGTAAGCAACATCCTATACAGGTCCCTGGTCGTTGGATTATCGGGAAAGGGCATCGATATTCCGGAGTAGACTAAGTGTGTACGCTTCTCATCCCAGTTGGGGAGATGGTCTGTCCCACAGCCATCAGTACGTCGTACTGGAGATAGTATACAGGTGCTCGTTAGGTTACGGGTACACCGGACAGGACTTGCAGGGGAACTGTTGGTTGGGATTATACCCATCGTCAGTTAACAGTTCCCAGGTGACATGAGTACAGCATAGTCCGTAGACTTGACACTGCTACTTCGCCTCGAGTGTGTCCCACTGTTCTTAGATTGCTACCATACCACGGCTCAAAGGAGTCATGCAAACAGGTAGCAGTTGGGTGCAGTCCCGAGCACTTGGAGGCAGTGGTGGTTAGATAGGATTCGTCTCTCCCGGTATTGGGAGTTGATATCGCGCTGTGTCAGAGAGCCATTACGCAAAGTCCCTGGCCAGGGCAAGCGAGATTTACTGGTAGGTTCCAGTAGTTTCTCAGGGTGTAATGGGCTACGCTCCGACACGACTTATACCGCTATTAGGGGACTGACGCATGCCGCCCCTAGACTCGATATGCGATAGTCTTAGACGAACAGACCGAACTGTACGAAGATTGCCACATCAGGCTCAGTGGGAGTTCGGATGAGTTTCCTCATCGGCCTTCTTATCGACATCTACCTGGGGACCGTTACGTACAGCTAGTGCCGCTTGCGGTCTGTGGTTAAACCCACTGCCAGCGTAGTGTCGAGTCTTTAGAGTCCCACACAGAGAGTTTCCCTGCTCCAGGCGAAACGACATAGAGGTCGTATGGTTTTAGGACAAGGGTTCGGACGCGTACGTGTGTTTACGCACGTACGACGTTCGGACAGTTTTTACTAGCCGGCTTCGGTTTAAGCCAGATTCTAGTATCGGGTTATTGGATTTATACAGTCTAAAGTTTTTCCGTGTTTTCACGGATTGGAGGGGCGTTCACGTAATTTTCCGGGAAGCTTCTAGAAGTATGGTGACTTGGGGGTTAAGGTGGCATAAGCATTTATTGCTTAATAACTCATTTGTGTGATTCATCCTTTGTATTAAATGATGCATTAATTAGTTAGTGAGTCATATGATGAATCACACTAGGTGAATGAATCAACCATGATGATTAATCATTTATATTATTTATTTGATAAATTGTTATGGTTGTTAAATTCACATGAGCTCATTATTCATTCTCATTCTTATCATCACCTTCTCTCTCCTCAAGCTCTCTCATTCTTGAAACCCTAACGCCAACCCATCATGTGTTGAGATCAAGGGTTAGCTAGACTAATACATCCATAACCTCACTCTATATCCCCTAGGTCGCTTAGATTAGCACTTTAAGCAACCTAGTTATCTTAAGTTAGAGATAAAGCTTGGCGTAGGAGCTCACGGGTGGATCGTCTTTGACTCGAGGAGGCCGTTGAGGCGCCGATGTTCCAAGGAGCCTACGAGGAGTGGAGGACAGCGATGAAGACCCGAAGGACATGTAACGTGAGGTATAACTTCGAATCCGAGTAGTTAAACCTCTAGTAGATTGTTAGCAATGGTTTAGATACGATTCATGCGCTCAAGTCCGTGTTACGAAGCTTTGATAATCGGTTTTCATATATTCTGCCTCCCCGCAAGTTCGTGGGGTGCGTGATATGGACTTACAGTGGTATCAGAGCCAACTAAACCATTACTAGCTTGTTAGTAACTAATTAGAAGTTCGATCGACGGAAAACACGAAAACAAAACCCCGGAAATTCCAAGTTTCTGTTAATTTTCAAAGTGTCTGAAAAATTATTTGATATGCCTTAAAATTCACAGCAGGGAAATATAAGAATTCTGGGAAAGTACGAGACTTCAACTCGGTTAGATGGCCGCGAATCCGCGGCAAGATAGTGCCTTTGGCCGCGGATCCGCCGCCGAGTCAACTCCGAGTTGACTCGGATTTGCTCTGTTATTCATATATTTTGGTGTTTTGTTTTCTAGTATATTCTGTTTCTACCCAGGTTACTTCAGTACAGGCTTGCTTTTGGGGTAGACACGGAAAATGGTGATCGATCGATATTCTAAGATATTTCCTAATTGGGTTTTTATCTGTAATGTTTAATGTGTTCGTAAACCTCCCCTAACTGCTAGTATGTCGGTTGGCAGGGGGTTGCACATTTCTGAAATGTTTACTGTTTGTGTATATGAACTGTATTGGACTGTTGTGATGATTAGCCGGGGTTTGATATGGGTTATTATATTCATTCATTCGATGTAATTGTAATATGATGTTGCGGGGCACATCCAGGTTGCGGTTGTAGCCATCGTTGTATTATTTCTTTTTACTGTTTTTGCTTCTAGGATAGACCCAAGGCGGAGTACACAAACTACCGGGTACGTTGAAGTGTTTAAGGGGCCTACTCATGTTGTTGAGGGAGACCGCTTCACTTCGGGTACTTGGCGGGTAGTTTGCCGTACCCGTAGGGGCCTAGGGTGGGGTAATGGCTATTCATCACAACTGTGTAATCCGTCTTTTATTGCAGGCTCAAAGCAAATGCGGATTGCTTGCATATCGAATAAAGTTCATCTGTGATCTGGAATGCTTATTATTGCGTCTGACGAATGTACAATATCTATATATGATAGCTATTAGACGTCACTTATGTTTTACACCCGCGCTAGCCCAGCCCCCGCTCTGTCGTTAGTTAAGTAACCTAACGGGTGATGACGGGACCCCGTGGCGAATGCGGATGGCATAAGAGGACGTGGTATTTTCATTGTTTTCTGCAATGATAGGATAAATGATGGGACGCATTATTATAATGCAAAGAAAATAAACCAAAGTTTAATCGTTGGAACAAATTTAAAAGAAACCACTCGGATATTTTAAAAAGATCAGATTTTCTAATTGCGGAGCTTTAACCACTCTTTTTTAAAATATGTATCAGGTTCCTTCGATTATATCAAGTTCACTACGTTCACGATTTTGCCAAAACCATTCGTAGCCTTCTGTCATTTCATATAGATAGTCAATAGTATTCAAGATGTGTTTGTTGACTAAAGTCAAGGCACAGTGTTTGGTAGTTGTTGGATATTCATATGCAGCATAGATAGATGCATTGGTTCGGGACAGTCGTATTACCTTGTTGACTAAAATCAAGGGTATGTACGGGTGGGTTCAAATTAACCTGGACAATGACGGGTAGAACTTGACATGTGACTTATGATTTTTTAACTAAAGTCAAGGTCATAAGAACATGGGGCAAAAATCCATATCTGGAGTTTCTAAAGAAACTGAAATTTGCTAGTGTTGCATACCATTTTGGAGTTTGATGAATGTTGGTAGGATTCCTTCAACATTATCATACGATGATATTTTGGATCCCGATCCTACTGTGAGTACATGCTACTTATCAGGAGATTCGTCACTTAACGATCAATGCTATAAACCAAGTAGGTGCCTAGAAAGATGTCAGCGGGGCTACGCCCCCAGAAAAAAGAGGTTATTTAATTAAGGAACTTTGCGAAAGCATTGGAAAACCTCTCTCGAAGTATCGACACCAGCCTGGCTGAACGGTTAAGCAAGTATTGTACTGTGAGAATAGTACTGGCTAATTCTTCTTTTATGGTATGAGGAAGGATTCGAGAAACAGTGGGAGCCATCCAGTTTAGATAAACTAAAAACCAATCTAAACTTGCAAGAGCATCATGCTAATAGTTTTTCTTCTCTCTCTTAAATTGCAGCGACCTTGTGACTGTGACTAGGTTATATCTAGATAACAAATTAACTGAATCTAACTTATATGACTGGCAAAGGTCTGTCCAGATGTCCATTACCTATGACAAGCTGGACCACCCTATTACTACTCAAGATCCCGCCGTCCCAGGTTCAGTTTCCACTGTCACGGATATGGATATCCGTCAGACAAGGGAAAAGGATAAAACGAAAGCCAAGTGCCTCGTATTAGCTTCAGTTGATGGTGTAAACCAGAAGCAGCACGAGAAGATGGACTCAGTTTCCATCTTTCTCCATAACAAAGATTTATATGGAGAGCAATCTCATATCGCAAGATATGAGACCTCAAACGAATTAATTCAAGCGAGGTTGGATTTCGAGTCATCTGTAGGGGACAACGTCCTTACAATGACTAGCTATATTGATGAGCTCCAGGACATGGAGACCACGTTGGGAAACGGGTCAGATACTGACTTGATTCTACAGTCTCTACCTTCTACCCTGAAAGAAACCAGGGAAGTAGAAGGAAAGAGAAAGGCAATGGTTTCGGAACTGAATGTAGTAAAAGAGGGAAGTTTCTATTGTTATGGGATTGGGCATTGGCAGAAAGATTGCAGGGCTTTGGAAGCCAGTAGCCAAGATAAGAAGCATGTTGTGGCTTCGGCCTCAAGTGTGTTTGTAATTGAGAACTGTTTGTCTATTAACTCTACCTCCTGGGTACTAGATACCGGAGAAGGATCTCATATCTGTAATTCATTACATGCTTTGAGAAACCGTAGAGTTATAAAGGAAGGTGATTGGTCTCTCAGAGTTGCAAACGAAATGAGTGTGGACGCTGAATCCGTGGGAGAATATCGCCTAGGTTTGACAAGTGGGCATATATTGATTTTACGTAACTGTTTGTATATATCTAGTATGACTTGTAATATCATATCAGTGTCCTCACTTTCGAGAGAGGGATATGATTTTTCATTCGTAAGCGATGTAGTTAACATCCACCTAAATCAAGTTCTGATTGGGTCAGATACATTAGATAACGGTATATACGTATTGAGTCAAGCTCAGGTTTTCAATATCCAGAACACACTTAAAAGAAAGTCTCCGGAATTAAATCAGGCTTTCTTATGGCATTGTAGACTAGGTCACATCAATGAGAGAAGGTTGACTAAGTTACATAGAGAAGGATATTTGAATCCGTTCGAATATCAATCTTATGCTACTTATGAATCTTGTCTCATAGGAAAGATGACAAAGACTCCGTTTACTGGACACGGAGTAAGAGCAAGCGAGCTCTTGGGACTCATACACAGTGACGTGTGCGGTCCAATGTCTATACATGCGCAAGGTGGTTATTCCTACTTCATCACTTTTACGGATGATTTCTCTAGGTATGGATATATCTTCTTGATGAAGCATAAATCCGAGGCCTTTAAGAAATTCCAAGAATCCAAGAATGAAGTGGAAAACCAAACAGGCAAAAGTATCAAGACACTGAGATCTGATCGAGGTGGTGAATACTTAAGTGCCGAGTTCTTGGGTTACTTAAAAGAGAATGGAATTATCTCTCTGCTTACTCCTCCATACACACCACAACACAACGGTGTATCGGAGAGACGGAACCGAACTCTATTGGATATAGTACGTTCCATGATGAGTAACGCTGAGTTACCACGATCATTCTGGGGATATGCACTAGAATCAGCTGCATATCTTTTGAACCGAGTTCCAACCAAGACTGTGCCTACCACACCATATCAGATGTGGAGTGGGAAGAAACCCTGTCTTAAGTATCTTAAGACATGGGGATGTCCAGCTTTTGTAAAGAAGCGGCATACGGACAAACTCGAGGCACGCTCAGTACAGTGTAAGTTTGTGGGATATACAAAGAACTCCATGGGATATTGTTTCTATTACGCAGAGGAATAAAAGGTCTTTGTTTCTCAACATGCCCGCTTCTTCGAAACTGAATTTTTAGAAAATCAGAAGAATGGGAGCACAATAGAACTGGAAGAAATTCCAGAACCACAAGCTATTACTGAAACCTTGGTAGAACAAGAAGGTTCAGGAGAACAGGACATCCCGACAACACTCCGCAGGAGTAGTAGGCAATCTCATCCGCCCGAGAGATACTACGGTTTTCTCATAGACGGGGATAGAGAGGATTGCACTATTGACTATGATGAGCCTACTAGCTTCCAGCAAGCCATTCAGAGCGGTGACTCAGTAAAATGGCTGGATGCAATGCGGACCGAAATGGAGTCCATGTACACTAACAAAGTATGGACTTTGGACATTGCTCCAGATGGGGTAAAACCCGTAGGATGCAAATGGATCTTCAAAAAGATTGGTGTAGATAGACAGGTTGAAACCTATAAGGCTAGACTTGTTGCAAAGGGTTTACGTCAAAGACCTGATTTGGACTATGACGAAACATTTTCTCCAGTGGCTATGCTTAAATCCATTCGGGTCCTTCTTGCTATTACTGCCTTCCACGATTATGAAATCGGGCAGATGGACGTAAAGACGGCCTTTCTAAATGGTAATTTGGAAGAGAGCGTCTATATGGATCAGCCAGAGGGATTCATTCAGAGTGGGAGCAGCGGTAAAGTATGCAAGCTGCTTAAGTCCATTTATGGACTAAAGAAAGCATCGTGGAGTTGGAACATCTGTTTTGATGATGCTGTCAAAAAATTCGACTTTATCAAAAATCCAGATGAACCATGCATATACAGTAAGATTGTAGGGAGAGCTGTAGTATTTCTCGTCTTGTACGTGGATAACATTCTCCTAATAGGAAATGATATTCCTATGTTACAGTCAGTCAAAAGATTCTTATCACAGAAATTCTCCATTAAAGACCTGGGTGATGCCACCTACATTCTGGGGATCCGGATCTATCGTGATAGATCAAAAAGGATGTTGGGACTTTCGCAGTCTAGGTACATAGACACCATAGTGAAAAGATTAAGTATGGATGATTCTAAGCGCGGTAACCTACCGGCTTGTCACGGAATCACCCTCTCCAAAGATATGTCTCCCAAGACTGATTTGGAAAGGGATCGCATGTCGATTATACCCTATGCTTCTGCGGTAAGCTCTATAATGTATGCGATGTTATGTACCAGACCAGATGTAGCATACGCATTGAGCGTAGTAAGCCGGTATCAAGCAAACCCAGGGGAGAAGCACTGGATAGCCGTAAAGAACATTCTCAAGTACCTGAGGAGGACTAAGGAGATGTTCTTAGTGTATGGCGGAAAAGACCTCCAGATGGAGGCCTTTGCCAACTCCGGCATCCAAAGTGACAAGGATGACTCCAAATCCATGTCGGGTTATGTCTTTACCCTCAATGGAAGGGCGGTCTGTTGGAAAAGTTCCAAGCAGGAAATCGTTGCTGACTCAATGATGGAAGCGGAGTACATAGCTGCTTGCGATGCCGCAAAAGAAGCTGTCTGGATGAAGAAGTTCCTCACAGAACTTCAGGTGGTTCCTACCAGTGTTGGTCTAATATCTCTGTATTGCGACAACAACGGTGCTATAGCTTTAGCGAAGGAACCCAGGTCGCAGCAGAAGTCCAGACACATCTTAAGGCGGTATCACCTGATCAGGGAGATCGTCGATCGCCTGGAGATCGAGGTTAAAAGAATAGAGATAGAGAATAACATTGCTGATCCATTCACAAAGACCATTCCTCAGACGCAGTTCGAGAGGCTATTCGAGATGATAGGTCTATGATATGCCAGCTCATGGCCCTAGTGCATGTAGGAGATTGTTAGTGTATATGCCCTAGGGGCCATTATTGTATCATACTAGGTTGTATATTAATTAATGGAAGCTTGGGATATTAACAGTTGTATATAACAGTCTTGCTAAAAATAGTATTATGCTACTTGGTTTGTGTCTACTTTAATATGTGCATATATTTCTTGTAACGTATCACTTATACATATTAGTAGAGCCCATAGGATCTTTGCTTGATTACCAGCGTTGTGATGGTAGTCACACTAGTGGGGGCTGGGTAGTCTGTAAGCAACATCCTATACAGGTCCCTGGTCGTTGGATTATCGAGACAGGGCATCGATATTCCGGAGTAGACTAAGTGTGTACGCTTCTCATCCCAGTTGGGGAGATGGTCTGTCCCACAGCCATCAGTACGTCGTACTGGAGATAGTATACAGGTGCTCGTTAGGTTGCGGGTACACCGGACAGGACTCGCAGGGGAACTGTTGGTTGGGATTATACCCATCGTCAGTTAACAGTTCCCAGGTGACATGAGTACAGCATAGTCCGTAGACTTGACACTGCTACTTCGCCTCGAGTGTGTCCCACTGTTCTTAGATTGCTACCATACCACGGCTCAAAGGAGTCGTGCAAACAGGTAGCAGTTGGGTGCAGTCCCGAGCACTTGGAGGCAGTGGCGGTTAGATAGGATTCGTCTCTCCCGGTATTGGGAATTGATATCGCGCTGTGTCAGAGAGCCATTACGCAAAGTCCCTGGCCAGGGCAAGCGAGATTTACTGGTAGGTTCCAGTAGTTTCTCAGGGTGTAATGGGCTACGCTCCGACACGACTTATACCGCTATTAGGGGACTGACGCTTGCCGCCCCTAGGCTCGATATGCGATAGTCTTAGACGAACAGACCGAACTGTACGAAGATTGTCACATCAGGCTCAGTGGGAGTTCGGATGAGATTCCTCACCGGCCTTCTTATCGACATCTACCTGGGGACCGTTACGTACAGCTAGTGCCGCTTGCGGTCTGTGGTTAAACCCACTGCCAGCGTAGTGTCGAGTCTTTAGAGTCCCACACAGAGAGTTTCCCTGCTCCAGGCGAAATGATATAGAGGTCGTATGGTTTTACGACAAGGGTTCGGACGCGTACGTGTGTTTACGCACGTACGACGTTCGGACAGTTTTTACTAGCCGGCTTCGGTTTAAGCCAGATTCTAGTATCGGGTTATTGGATTTATACAGTCTAAAGTTTTTCCGTGTTTTCACGGATTGGAGGGGCGTTCTCGTAATTTTCCGGGAAGCTTCTAGAAGCATGGTGACTTGGGGGTTAAGGTGGCATAAGCATTTATTGCTTAATGACTCATTTGTGTGATTCATCCTTTGTATTAAATGATGCATTAATTAATTAGTGAGTCATATGATGAATCACACTAGGTGAATGAATCAACCATGATGATTAATCATTTATATTATTTATTTGATAAATTGTTATGGTTGTTAAATTCACATGAGCTCATTATTCATTCTCATTCTTATCATCACCTTCTCTCTCCTCAAGCTCTCTCGTTCTTGAAACCCTAACCCTAACCTCTCATGTGTTGAGATCAAGGGTTAGCTAGACTAATACATCCATAACCTCACTCTATATCCCTAGGTAGCTTAGATTAGCACCTTGAGCAACCTAGTTATCTCAAGTTAGAGATAAAGCTTGGCGTAGGAGCTCTCGGCTGGATCGTCTTTGACTCGAGGAGGCCGTTGAGGCGCCGATGTTCCAAGGAGCCAACGAGGAGTGGAGGACAGCGATGAAGACCCGAAGGACATGTAACGTGAGGTATAACTTCGAATCCGAGTAGTTAAACCTCTAGTAGATTGTCAGCAATGGTTTAGATACAATTCATACGCTCAAGTCCGTGTTACGAAGCTTTGATAATCGTTTTTCATATATTCCGCCTCCCCGCAAGTTCGTGGGGTGCATGAAATGGACTTACACGGATCCACTCACAAAGGCCTTTTTCCCAGTAGAGACTTTTATGGGATGGTTGAGTATGAGATACTTCAACCGCAGCTAATTGTTGGGTATGTGATACCACAACAGATGGCCCTAGTGCAAGTGGGAGATTGTTAGTTATATGTATGTCCTAGAGGCCATTACTGTACATACGATGTATATTGTAATGGATTCTTGGATGTATATAGGGAGGACTTTCTTGCTCGACATGATAGTATGCTATCTGGTTGTACTTTATCTTAACATGTACTCTGATTGTCTCTATGATGCAAGTTGATAAAGCCCTTAGGATATGTACTCGACTACTGGGACTATGATGAGATCATACTAGTGGGGCCACGGTATATTCTATAACTGTTCCTAGTCGAGGGTGTATCGAGACAGGGCATCGATACACCAGAGTAGACTAGCGTATACGCATCTTGACCCATATGATGGGCGATGGATGATCCTATATCCATCAGTGTTTGACATCAAGGATGGTGTACGGGTGCTCAGTAGAGACTGGGTACACTGGACGGACTCGCCGAGAACTCCCAGATGGTATTATACCTCACGTCAGTTGGCAGTTCTCCGGTGACACTGGTAGAGAGTGGTCTGTTGACCCGAGATCGTCATAGAGTCTTGTGTGATTCCCACTGTGCTTTGATTTCCATCATATCACATCCAAGTGGGCGTGCAAAAAGGTGGCTTTTGGGTACAGTCCCGAATCACATGGAGGCAATGAGCGATAGGAGGGGATTCGTCTCTCCCGGTATAGGGAGTTGATGTTGCGCTGTGTTCGATTGGCTATAACTGGAAATCCCTGGCCAGGATTGCTGAGATTTACTGGTAAGTGTTATCAGTAGTTTCTCGAACTGTTATAGACCTTATATCGACACGACTTATCAAGCTACTGGGGTCTGATGTTTACCACCCCTAGGCGAGATATGCGACATATCAGACGATGAGACCGGACTGTACGGGAGTGTTACTGATTGGATTCGCAGGAGAATGTACAGGCTTCCTTGTTGATCTTCTGATCGCTCAATACCTGGGTGGTTGTTACGTTTAGCTGACCGCTTGCAGCTTGTGGGTGTTTGATATGATCATCACCTACTACCGGCGTATTGACGATTCTTTAGAGTCCTACACAGAGGTTTCTTGACTCAGGCCAAACGGAGTAGGGGCACATATGTGATATGTGCAGGACCGAGGATAATGCGACATGAGATACCGTATTATATTCTCGCGATATTTGATATCAGCCGGGTCATCGGATCAAGTGTTGATTCGATGAATCGGTAAATGATATATTAGTCGGTTATATGCGATATAGCCGAATTGTCGGATCAAGTGTTGATTCGATAATTTAATATATAATAATATATATGATATATTAAATTACATTAACTAATATTAGCTCACTAAAAGATTCTTTTACTCACTCGGGTAATACATTGATATATATGCGATATATGTTAATTGTATTATTTTATTTTGTTACAATAAATATTATATATGTGATATATAATATTGTAACATGATATGATTACTAATGCTGTTGGATATAGTGCCCTCAGAATCAATTATTGGATCACAGGAACGTGATTGCAATGATTGAGGAGGAACCTATACCGGTAGGACAGTCTTACTCGAGAGATTTGTATACTATATGGTTTGTCTTTATCAGTCGTGTACAGTTTTAGGTGACATGTTCACTATTACACGTTGATAGAGCCCTTAGGATTCTGCTTGACTACCAACAGTATGATGGCAATCATATACGTGAGAGTTGGGTTGTGCATAAGCACATCCTTAAAAGTGGTCCTTAGTCGCGGGAGTTTCGAGACAGGGCATCGATACTCCAGAGTAGACTAGTGTATACAGTCGAGACCCCGACGAGGGACGGTGGCCGGTCTCACAAGCCACTGGTGTCAGTTGGTTCACCTAAGATGTATACAGGTGCTCATTGGGTTATGAGTACACCGGACTGGACTCGCCGGGAACATGCTAGTTGGTATTATACCAGACGTCAGATAGCAGTTCCCTGGTGACATGTGTACAGGTTAGTTCATCGACCTGAGATCGTCATTTGTCTCATGTGAGTTCCCACTGTACTTTGATTACTACCCTACCACGGCTCAAAGGAGTCGTTCAAACAGGTTTTAGTTGGGTACAGTCCCGAGACACATGGAGGCAGTGAGCGGATCGGCAGGGGTTTTGTCTCTCCCGGTATTGGGGGTGAGATCGCGCTGTGTCTAGGAGACCCATTACACAATGCCCTCAGCCGAGGCAGGAGATTTACTGGTAGGTATTCCAGTGGTATCTCAGGGTGTTCTGGGCTACACTCCGACACGACTTGTACCGCTTTTGGGGGTCTGACTTTTACCAACCCCCTAGGCCCGCCATGCGATGCTCATAGACGAACGGACCGGACTGTACGGATATTGTTACTGACAGGCTCAGTAGGATGTCAGGATGAGTTCGCTCATCGACCTCCTTTTTTTTCAATACCTGGTAGCCCGTTACGTATGGCTAATACCTCTGACGTGCTAGTGGTTAAATCCACAGCCAAAGTATTGACGAGTCTTTAGAGTCCCCCACAGACAGTTTCTCAAGTTTCGGGCGAAACGCTGTAGAGGCCGTATGGATATATGGCAGGGGTTCGATCATATACGTGCGGTATTGCACGGATCATGATCGGACGGATAATACTAGCGGGCTATGGTTTAAGTCGGATCCTAATATTGTACAGTGCAGATTTTGTCTCATTGCATTTGTATTCGGTCGGAATACAAATGCGGGTATGTATATACAGTCGTGGGGCTTTTCCTGTAATTTATTACGAGATCGCTTTTTGAAGTTGCCAGTTCGCATTCCGTTTCGGCCATTTTTCCTGTGATCTTTCTTTGACTGAAAATTGATAGGAGGGGGTTATTTGCAAATGTGCAATTAATAATGGAGAAGACTTTTTGTGGCACATGATGGTTCTCATGATAGTTCTTAATTGACTTTGAATTTCATTGGATGATGATTACTTGGTTGTTGGTGATGGGAGTTGATATGGATTTGGTTGTGATCATTATTCCTCATGATAACTATTTTTCTCTCTCTTAGATTATTGCTCACTCCCTCTCTCACTCTCCATCAAGAAAGGGCCGGCCACTTCTTGTGGTGGGGGATTCATTTTTTGTGAAGGGAAAAATATTCACTCTTTTTTGCTAGCTTCAAAAATTCCATAGTTGATCCCACCACCAAAATGGCAACTTCTATAACCCCATGAGACAAAGCATTCTACACTTATCCTACAGCATTCTTGGACACGTCGGCTCGCCAACTTCGTGCCCGAGTTGCCTCGGTCCAGAGGTGGGAGCCCGTAAAAGAACCCGGCGATGTGGTGCCCTTTCCGATGAGGAGATGAAGACCGGAGATTCCGCGAGGAGATCGAGATGGAGGCCGAAGACCGAAGGACATGGATCGCTCGGTATAGCTTTCTACCCATTCTCTAGTTTGCTAGTGGTAGGTTAATGGTCCGATCCGGGTTTATAGTCCGCGGTAGCGTCGGTTTCTAGTTTTAGAAAAGTTCTTGTTTCCGCATTTTGGCCTCGTTCAGACGGCCGGGGCGCTGCCGTGCACTTACAAATGCAACATGTTTAGTGGAGATTAAACAAGATTAGGGTTTGAATTGGGTTAGTTCATTCATGAACCTTCTAGAAGGTTTTCTTTTGTTTTTGCAAAGATATTTTCAAATGACTCATACTTAACCAACCCAAACCCTAGCCCTAGTTAAATCTCTACAAAGGTTTAGTTGACCATGGTTGCATAATTAATCATTATCTTCTTTTCATTATTCATCACAAAAGGATTCTAATCATTATTCATCTTCTTCTTGCTTGAGTTCTTCATGAAAAGCTTTCTTGCTTTAATTTTGTGATGAAAAAATGTGTGAGAAAAAGATTATAAATGAGAGCAAAAATCCTACTTCATCATCCTCATCTATCCTTGCCATTTAGATGAGGCTGTTCACTTTATTTAGTGAGTGAGAGCTTGTGTTAATAAAACTTCGAGGTAGATCATATTTGTTATCGAAGATCGGAAGCAAGCATGCATCATTCTCTTCGTGGAGCCTCTCGAGAGTCTGGATGCACGATGATCGCAGCGAAGGGACCTCAACACGGAGCTTAAGAAGTGAAGGACCGGATCTACAAAGGTTGTAATCCCTCTCACTTAATGTTAAGTGTTTAACATGCTTGTTTTCACCTAAACTCTAGTTTAAAGATCCGGTTTTGGGTTGTTCGGCATAGCTAAATTTTAAATCGGGCATGGTTGATGCCTCGTAGACCCTTGTGCGTGTGCCTAGCAACCCTGCATTGTAGGTGACTGATGTGATCATCGCCTACTGCTGACGTATTGATGAGTCTTTAGAGTCCCACACAGAAGTTTCCTGGTTCAAGCGAAACGAAGTAGGACACATATGCGATATGTGTGTGGGCATGATTAAATACGTGTATGTGATACCGTATTGTAATCTGGCAGGTATCTGTTATCGGTTCGGTTATATGTGATATAACCAGATTGTCGTATCAAGTATTGATTTGATAATGTGATATATAGATAAATGATATTAGTCGGTCATATGTGATATAACCGGATTATTAAATCAAGTGTTGATTTAATAATGTGATATATATTATATGTGATATAATTATATCTTAACTAATATCATTAGCTCACTAATTATTCTTCATTATATATATATATATATATATATATATTAATATATATGATATATATATATATATATAATAATGAAGCATGGCTTGATTTTCTATTTTTGAGAAAAATAGAAAAGAGGTGGAAAATGAGAGCATGGTTGCAAGCATGGGGTTTATTCATAGTTTATTCATCTTGACTCACTATTCAAGCATGGTTGCGATTTTATATTGCAAAATTCCATGCTTGAATGAGTGGGGGTCAAGTATTGCCATTCATTCTATGCTCATTCTCAACACTTAGCCATTTTTCTTGAGTTGCTCCCATAGTTGCTCTCTAGCTTCTTCTTCTTCCTCAATTGCTATAGTTCAAGTTTCAACCCTCACATGAGATGTGAATCATGAAGCTTGAACACAATCTTGTAATCTTTTAAAATCCCCTACTTCACCATCCCACTCTAAACTAGCAATTTGGTGTGGTGTGTTTGCTACACTAAAGGAGTTTAGTGTAGAGTTAGCTTGGGCTAGAAGGAATTCGGGTGGATCGTCTTTGGCGCGAAGATCACGAAGAAGGGTCGTTCAACTCGAAGAGGAGCCTTGTAGAGTCGCGTGGACTTCAACCCGGAGCTTTAGAAGAGAAGGACTCGAACTACAAAGGTTGTATGCTCTTTTCTTCTTTTTAAGTTAATCACATCACAAAGGAAAACCCTAATAATCTAGTAATGATACTGTTAGTCTAACTTAGCACCTAATAAAAATTAAAATGTGGTATGCTTGATGCCTCTGGAACCGCATGGCTATCTTAGGTGACATAACACCAATGGCTTGTAAGTCCGGCCTGTAGGGTTCCTAGGCACCCTAAGGAGGTCTCACAAGGCATCAACCATGCCATTTTCAAAAATTAACGGTGCCGAGAAACCCTAATACGGATCGTTGGCTAGATGTCTAGGCGAAAGATGCAACTAGTAAACTATTTTACTAAAGGAACGAAAATACAACCTTTGTAGATCCGGTCCTCCACCTCCACGGCTCCGTGATGATGTCTCCTCGCTGTCCAAAACGGATCCCGGGCTCTAGAGTCGGCTTCATCGGAGAATGGACGGGCTAGGTCATCGACGACGATGCCGAAGATGATCTACGTCGAGGCATCACTAGATCAAGCTCTCACTTCACCAAGTCAAGAAACTTGTGAAGAAAACACACTCTACTACTTGGCAAGAGGTAGAGGATGAAGAAATAGGAAGTGGGTAGACTTTAGAATTGGATTTCTCACTTGTTTTCATCAATCACCATTGATGAAGCAAGCTTCTTCAAGGAAGAAGAAGATAAAGAAGATAAATATTGTTATGATAAGTTATTTCAAAAATAGAAAATAAAAGGAATGCTTATCATAATCTAACCATGGTGAAGTGTAGAGAATCAACTAGGGTTGAGTGGAGTGGTTAGGGTTAAGCATGAGACAAAATGGTGACTAAGTCAAAGCTTCATGAAGCTTCAACATGCAAGTCCAAAATTAGCCACCATTTCATTTCTTTATGCTTAATATTTTTCCAAAATAAATAAATGAATAAATAATGGATAAAACAAAACCCTAATTTCCAACTTAACCATGGTTTAATTCTTTACACTTAACCAAAAAGCATGCATCATCAAACATGATACAATCATGTGTACAAAAGTATATCACATATACAATGTGCACAAACCAAGTGAGAAAATCCGTTTAAAGTGAACCAATACTAGTTAGTGCAAAGTAATATATCAAATATATAATTATGCATTAAATCATTAAATCAACACTTGATTCAATGATCCGGTCATGTCGCACACAACCGACTAGTAATCAATGTATCGGCTTATCGAATCAATACTTGATTCGATAACTAGGTTATATCGCATACAACCATTCGATACATTCATCACGAGAATAGAATACGGTATCACATACACGCATTATTCTCGGTCCCGCACATATCTCATATGCGCTCCTATTTCGTTTCGCTTGAGCCAGGAAACCTCTGTGTAAGACTCTAAAGACTCGTCAATACGCCGGCAGCAGGTGATGATCATATCAAGCACCCACAAGCCGCAAGCGGTCTGCTAAACGTAACGGCTACCCGGGTATTGAGCGATCAGAAGATCGACGAGCAAGCCCGCTCACACTCCAGTGAATCCAACCAGTAACACTACCGTACAGTCCGGTCTGATCGTCTGATATGTCGCATATCTCGCCTAGGGGTGGTAAACGTCAGACCCCAATAGTTCGATAAGTCGTGTCGATATGAGATCTATAACAATTCGAGAAACTACTGGTAACACTTACCAGTAAATCTCAGCAACCCTGGCCAGGGATTTCCGGTTATATCCAATCGAACACAGCGCAACATCAACTCCCTATACCGGGAGAGACGAATCCCCTCCTATCGCTCATTGCCTCCATGTGACTCAGGACTGTACCCAAAAACCACCGTTTTGCACGCCCTCTTGGACGTGGTAAGATGGAAATCAAAGCACAGTGGGAACCACACAATACTCTATGACGATCTCGGGTCAACAGACTACTCTGTACCAGTGTCACCTGAGAACTGCCATTTGACGTAAGGTATAATACCATTTGGGAGTTCTCGGCGAGTCCGTCCAGTGTACCCAGTCTCTACTGAGCACCCGTATATCATCTCTGATGTCAAACACCAATGGATATGGGATCATCCATCGCCCATCTGTATGGGTCGAGAAGGTATACGCTAGTCTACTCTGGTATATCGATGCCCCGTCTCGATACACCCACGACTAGGGACTTTGAAGGATGTACTTATAGACTACCATGTCCCCACTAGTATGATCCGCATCATAATCCAGGTAGTCAAGTACACATCCTAAGGACTTTACCAACATGTAACAGAGAGACAATCAGTGTACACGTTAAGGTAAAGAGCAACAAGATAGCATACTATCATGTCGAGCAAGAAAGTCCTCCCTATATATGTCCAAGCATCCACTACAATATACATTCTATGTATAGTAATGGCCTCTAGAGCATACATATAACTAACAATCTCCCACTTGCACTAGGGCCATCTGATAGTAGTGGTTGCAGTATCTCATACTCAACCATCCCATAAAAGTCTCTCTCTGGGAACAGGCCTTTGTGAGTGGATCCGCTGTGTTGTCCTCTGAGTCTACTCTCCTAACCTCGATCCCTTAGAGATCAACCATCTCCATGATCAGGTGATACTACCTTAGAATATGTCTGGATCACTGATGGGACCGGCGTTCCTTGGCATAAGCCACAACTCTATTGTCTCACAATGGTTGGAACGTAGTTCATCTCATGAACCATTATACACCCAAACATCCTCCTTGGTAGCATCTTAAGTAGCGATGTATCCAGCCTTTATCGTCTAGTATGTCACGGTATCTAGCTTGGAACTCTTCCAACATACCGTCCCTTTACTTAGGGTAAAGACAATGCCTGTGACTGACATTCAGTCGTCTTTATCACCCTGGAACACTTCCAGTGATTCTCCCCAGGATCGACTGATACCATCTCACTACAACTAGTGAGAATCCTAACATCCAATTAAATCTATCTCATAGATCCAAAATCCAGGATTTAGTAGGTATCACTTTGATCCTATATGGAGAATCCTAGTGATAAGCGGAGATTGACCGAGCTTAGCATAAGAAACTCTTTTCTTATCAAGAGTATGTCATCCACGTACTCTACGAGGATCGTCACCATACTCCCTACTACCTTTTTGTTTATACAAGGTTCATCTACCATTTTGATGATGTCAACTTCTTTGACTTATTCATCAAAACAGATGTTCCAACTCCGCGATGCCTGCTTTATCAAATAAAGCATCTTGCACATGTTTCCGCTGCTCCCACTGTCTATGAAGCCCTCTGGCTGTGTACTTATAGACGCTCTCTTCTAAATCATCATTTAGAAAAGCAGTCAAGACACCCAACCACCAGATATCGCAGTCATGGTATGTAGCCATGACAAGTAGGATCTGGATGGACTTAAGCATAGCTACTTGAAAAGGTTTCATCATTATCCACACCTGGTCAATGATGCAAACTTTTAACAAGTCTAGCTTTGAAAGTCTCAACTTTTCCATGTACACCAAGTAATCTTCTCAAGATATACTTGCTCCTGATGGGAATTTAACCCTTCAGATATAGCAACCAAAGTCCATACTTTGTTGGTGTATAAGTATTCCATCTCAGATCGATAAACATCCAGCCATTCTCACAGAGTCCTACTCCTGATGGCCAGGTCGAAACTAGTTGGGTCATCATCTCATGATGCAATCCTCGCTCCCACTGTCATAGAGAAACCGAAGTATCTCTCAGGTGGGTGAGGAACCCTACTAGATCGGAGGAGAGGCTGAGGTTCGTTGGTAACTATTGAATCATTTGGTTTTACCAAATCATCTGCTGTAGTTTGTATAGCTGGAACCTTTCCAGTTCTACATTACAGACCTTGCCTCGAGCTTGTCCGGATTTTGCTTTTAAACATAGGCCGGACAACCCTAAATCTTAACTAGCTTAAGACATGGGCTCTTCCCTTTCCATATCACATATGAAATGGTAGGCAACTGATTTGATTGGAACCCTATTCAATAGGTATGCAACTTCATAAGTGCATAACTCCCAAAAGGAAAAAGGTAACTCGGTATTACTCATCATAGAGCACACCTTATCACATAGGGTGTAATTGCTCCACCTCGATATACCATCGTGCTATGGTGTATACAGAGGAGTAATGCTGAGAGAGAATCTCATTCTCCTTTAGAATAGTCCAGGAATTCCATGCACAAGTATTCTCCTCCCTGATCTCATCATAGGACATAATACTTATACCCATATTTTGGTTCTCTACTTCTCGCTTATATTCTGTGAATATCTCAAAAGGCTCGGACTCATGTTTCAATAGGAACATATGTCTGAATCTTGAGAGATTATCAAAGAATGTAATGAAGTACAAAGAACCTGTCCTGGCATGTGTAGACAGGGGACCTTACATACATCAACATGTATCATCCCAAGAGTTTACTGATTCTTTCTCTGTTTCCAATAAACAGAGCTGTGGTCATCTTATCTTTATGACATGACTGGCGAGTTTCACAAGATGTAAATTCAAACTAATTTAAATATGCATCTAAATGTAACTCAAGCCAGTCGGGTCGCATTGACCTGACCTAGTCTACAATACCTCAAGAAGGATTCGTTCATTTCTGAACTCTTCCTCTTGTGTGTGTTCCGTATACTAAGAACTGTGGTTTGATTTAGAACATTAATGCTTTTAGATAACGTGCCTAAACCGATCAACTTTTGATATAGGAAATGTTCAAAACATTATCCAACAATACAAAATTTTATCATTTCTTTACTAATAAAGAGACGGAAATGATTTTGTATATCAGGTTCGGTATCTAATAACATTCGTTCAGAATCAATGTATTGTAATACAGGGTGACAGTGACCAAAAGACTTGGCTGCAACTCTTGCCCCGTTTTCTGCCTCATGAAACTTATCACCCGTTCTCAGTTCTCTACCTATCTGTAGCCCTATGTAACAGATTACATATCTGGGATCCTGATCCGGTATCATATACCCAGGACGTAAAGGATACTGAGAAACAGTTCTGTATAATGAACAAACCCGAAGATGATGCATCAGCATGCACTCTCTTCGTTTGGGCGGCACGGGAATTCTGGTAATCCCCAATTTCCTGCTCTGTCTTATAAAAATTATAAGTTGGAGCGGGACCAACGTTCCCCAGCTCAGCATAACAAGCGGGTTCGGTCAATAATCCGTATTAATATCTTGATTAAGGCGTGATATGGTCGCTACCTGGAGAGAGAGAAGAAAACACTCAGCGTGCGCTCTTGCAAGAATAGATTGGTTTTTATTTTATCTAATCAGGATGGCTCCCACTGCTTTTTATCAAATCTTCCTTCAAACCCTAAAAGGAAAGACTAGCCGGGATTAATTACACACTACAAGTTCACCAATCTTTCAGCCAGGCCAGTGTCGGTACTTTGAGGGAGGTCCCCCGTGCTTTCGCACGAACCTAATTAATGTAAACCTCGTTTTCCCAGAGGCGTAACCTCGTTAACACCTTTCTAGACACCTACTTGATCGGCTAATTGTAATGTATAAAACTCTCCCAGGAGTAACACTTACTCGCAGCGGGTATCGGGATCCAACTATCTCATAGAAGGTATGCAATCTCATTGCAAATTTCAACACTTGAAATTCCCGATAATATTTTGCCCCTAGCGTCCTATGACCTTGACGGAGGCCAAACAACCCATAGTCCGCTAGTCAAGTTCAACCCGTCATTGCCTGATTGAATTAAACCCACACGCACGACCCTTGACAGAGGCCAAACAACGCCGTACGAATACCCTAATCCAATCGCATCATATGCTAGCAGATAAGCACTAGTTAGCTACCGTACACTACGCCTTGACGGAGGCCAAAAAACCGCAGCACGAATACTAACTAGTACGTATCTGAAACGACGGAGGGCTACGACAGGTTTTTCTGAAAACCTATTGCGTAATGAACTTGATATCATTGTAGGATCGAATGAATTTTGAAATGGAGTGTTTTTGAGGCTTTTCTAGTTTTGCTAAAGGAGTCACTCCCGGTGAAGGGATCGTCGGTCCTTTCCTCGTCGAATGAGGTGCGGGATATATCACATATATCACTGTGCAAAGCAAAAACACTTAAAAGAAATCAAAAGACAAACCGAGGGTTATAGCATCTGCCAGTTATTGCTAAAGGAGTCACTCCCGGTGAAGGGATCTCGGTCCTTTCCTCATCGAATAAGGTGCAGGATATATCACATATACCGCTGTGCAAAGCAAGAACTGTAGCTACCTGTTTTATTTTGAAATTCAATTCTACAACATCTTAGGTTTCTTTCATTTCATTAATCACATTAATGAAGTCCCATCATTTAAGTACCTAAACATTAAAGATAAATACGACGTACACTTATGCCATCCGCATTCGCCTCGATGTCCCCTCGTGCACCGTTAGGTTAGGTAACTAACGGCAGAGCAGGGCAGGGCTAGCGCGGGTGTAAAATATAAGTAACGTCTATATAATATATCATATATACTATATACAGTATTTATCACAGAACATCACATGATCACATCACAGATATCGCAGCAGAAGAAACATATGAAATATTGGATATACTAGGACGTCCGTGTTTTCAATACGAGCCAGTATAAAACACGGATTCCACGGTCGTGATGAATAGCCAAACCCACACCCCTAGACCCCTACGAGAGCGGCAAGCAACCCTACCAATTCTAGAGTTAGGAGACCCGGACTCGACTCTTCGAGTTGGTCTCCCACTGGACTCCAGAACCCGGTTACTTGTGCCCTCCTCCTTGGGTCTATCCTAGTGCGGAAAAGTAAATAATATACAAAGGGTGACAGCTTCCGCAACCTGGAAGTGCCCCAATAAAAGAATATTACATACAAGTTTTTACATGAATGAAAATGAAAAACACTCATCTCACATAAAAAAAACCCGGCTATTCAAACACGACGATCCAATATAACATATCCAGCAACACATAACATCATATGTCATCAACGTAAGTAAATATGCGCATCCCAATTGTCATTGACATATAGCAACGAAACCGGCGATATCACATATTACACTTACGGTCACAGAAAAGAAAGTGTAAAACTACAACAGTTGGAATCCGCAACCTGCATAGACATCGCATGCCTAATCAAATGAATTCCTTAGACATCGCATGCCTAAAAATTATAAACCCCGCATTTTAGTCTCAAAATCGAAAACACTTTTCAATATCAAGTCGGGCAATTCAACAGGATTCCCGAAAAACTGATCGAATGCTCGTGCAAACTTCAGTAGACGGCTGCACCCCCGATACCATCGACGAAGTGCACCAAGGCGGAACACCGCTGCCGCGAGCACCCGAACGGATGCTTTCGGCGACGGGGTTCTCCTACAGTCACTTGGTCGGGGCTATAGAGTGAGGCTGTCTATTAAGTTTACCCGGCGAGTATCCGCGTACGCTACGTGATTGCAACGGACTTTTGATCGCATCAAAATTCCGTGGCAACCGATCAAGTGAGACTAAACCGCAAGATTTATAACATTCATTTAGTTATCTCATAACTTATTGTGAATTCCAATTATTGTATCACATTCCGGATAAATAGAAAATGTTAAACTTTCCGATCGAACATTCAAACACCCAAGTTTTCCCGATACAGCTCAACACATGAAATAAGTCTAACAACATTCCGTTCGTGCCTCGGTACCAACGGTCCAGCCGTAGAAGGGTCAAGCCAACGCCTCACATGTGGCACGCCGTACTGCCCCAAACCCGAAGGTTCAAAGGGCAGTTCAAGACGGTCACATAATCGAGTTAAGGTTTGTTGTCTTCTAGAGGGTCCATCGCGTTACTTGCACTACTTAGAACGTCGTTAAACTTCGGAAAAATCCAACACTTGGAAATTTCCCGACAGGGGAAAAATTGGGTATTAATATCCGGTCGAACTTTTTAACATATTCAAAAATTTATCCGGAAAGCCACACAGACAAAATTTGATAATCCGATCGAATATACAAATCCCAAAAACAACCCCAGAAAATTCAACTCTGTAGTCAGATTTAAAATATCCCAGGAAAACCAACACAGCAAAATACTAATTACTGTGCAAAATTCAAGTGCTGATGTGACAAGGTGACCGCGGAACCGCCGCACAAGCCATGCTTGTGCCGCGGTTCCGCCGCGTGTTAGTGGAATCATGTTCTCGAATTTCACAGTAATTCTTAGAAAAGCCTGCTGATTTTTCTGCATATTTTTAATTTGGAAAAAGACCAGATTTTAAAAAAAGGACAGAGAGCATTTTTAGGGTTGGGGTTACGGGTCGTTCGGACTTCAAACTCCGTCTGGACTTCGCCTAAGGCTCTAGCTAGGCTCTGATACCACTGTAGGGTTCCTAGGCACCCTAAGGAGGTCTCACAAGGCATCAACCATGCCATTTTCAAAAATTAACGGTGCCGAGAAACCCTAATACGGATCGTTGGCTAGATGTCTAGGCGAAAGATGCAACTAGTAAACTATTTTACTAAAGGAACGGAAATACAACCTTTGTAGATCCGGTCCTCCACCTCCATGGCTCCGTGATGATGTCTCCTCGCTGTCCAAAACGGATCCCGGGCTCTAGAGTCGGCTTCATCGGAGAATGGACGGGCTAGGTCATCGACGACGATGCCGAAGATGATCTACGTCGAGGCATCACTAGATCAAGCTCTCACTTCACCAAGTCAAGAAACTTGTGAAGAAAACACACTCTACTACTTGGCAAGAGGTAGAGGATGAAGAAATAGGAAGTGGGTAGACTTTAGAATTGGATTTCTCACTTGTTTTCATCAATCACCATTGATGAAGCAAGCTTCTTCAAGGAAGAAGAAGATGAAGAAGATGAATATTGTTATGATAAGTTATTTCAAAAATAGAAAATAAAAGGAATGCTTATCATAATCTAACCATGGTGAAGTGTAGAGAATCAACTAGGGTTGAGTGGAGTGGTTAGGGTTAAGCATGAGACAAAATGGTGACTAAGTCAAAGCTTCATGAAGCTTCAACATGCAAGTCCAAAATTAGCCACCATTTCATTTCTTTATGCTTAATATTTTTCCAAAATAAATAAATGAATAAATAATGGTAAAACAAAACCCTAATTTCCAACTTAACCATGGTTTAATTCTTTACACTTAACCAAAAAGCATGCATCATCAAACATGATACAATCATGTGTACAAAAGTATATCACATATACAATGTGCACAAACCAAGTGAGAAAATCCGTTTAAAGTGAACCAATACTAGGTAATGCAAAGTAATATATCAAATATATAATTATGTATTAAATCATTAAATCAACACTTGATTCAATGATCCGGTCATGTCGCACACAACCGACTAGTAATCAATGTATCGGCTTATCGAATCAATACTTGATTCGATAACTAGGTTATATCGCATACAACCATTCGATACATTCATCGCGAAAATAGAATACGGTATCACATACACGCATTATTCTCGGTCCCGCACATATCTCATATGCGCTCCTATTTCGTTTCGCTTGAGCCAGGAAACCTCTGTGTAGGACTCTAAAGACTCGTCAATACGCCGGCAGCAGGTGATGATCATATCAAGCACCCACAAGCCGCAAGCGGTCTGCTAAACGTAACGGCTACCCGGGTATTGAGCGATCAGAAGATCGACGAGCAAGCCCGCTCACACTCCAGTGAATCCAACCAGTAACACTACCGTACAGTCCGGTCTGATCGTCTGATATGTCGCATATCTCGCCTAGGGGTGGTAAACGTCAGACCCCAATAGTTTGATAAGTCGTGTCGATATGAGGTCTATAACAATTCGAGAAACTACTGGTAACACTTACCAGTAAATCTCAGCAACCCTGGTCAGGGATTTCCGGTTATATCCAATCGAACACAGCGCAACATCAACTCCCTATACCGGGAGAGACGAATCCCCTCCTATCGCTCATTGCCTCCATGTGACTCGGGACTGTACCCAAAAACCACCGTTTTGCACGCCCTCTTGGACGTGGTAAGATGGAAATCAAAGCACAGTGGGAACCACACAAGACTCTATGACGATCTTGGGTCAACAGACTACTCTGTACCAGTGTCACCTGAGAACTGCCATCTGACGTAAGGTATAATACCATCTGGGAGTTCTCGGCGAGTCCGTCCAGTGTACCCAGTCTCTACTGAGCACCCGTATATCATCTCTGATGTCAAACACCAATGGATATGGGATCGTCCATCGCCCATCTGTATGGGTCGAGAAGGTATACGCTAGTCTACTCTGGTATATCGATGCCCCGTCTCGATACACCCACGACTAGGGACTTTGAAGGATGTACTTATAGACTACCATGTCCCCACTAGTATGATCCGCATCATAATCCAGGTAGTCAAGTATACATCCTAAGGGCTTTACCAACATGTAACAGAGAGACAATCAGTGTACACGTTAAGGTAAAGAGCAACCAGATAGCATACTATCATGTCGAGCAAGAAAGTCCTCCCTATATATGTCCAAGCATCCACTACAATATACATCCTATGTATAGTAATGGCCTCTAGGGCATACATATAACTAACACGGCCACCGTCCCTCGTCGAGGTCTCGTAACGTATACACTAGTCTACTCCGGAATATCGATGCCCAGTCTCGATACTCCCACGAATAGGGACATTTAAGGATGTGCTTATAAACTACATAACTCTCATGTATATGATCACCATCATAATGCTGGTAGCCAGGCAAGAATCCTACGGGTTTTATTATTATGTATTAGCAACACGTAATAACAAGTAAAACGTGTACATATCAATAATAAGGACAAAGCAGATAGCATACTATCATTTCGAGTAAAATTGTTCTACTTGTATAGGTCATCTCTTAATTATCATAATCATGTGCCTGCAATTACAATAATTGGCTTGAGGGCATTATATCCAACAGTATTTGCATAACTTATTGGGTTATTAGGGGTCTAACTGTTTCCACACCCTAAACCCGATATGCGACACTCTCTGACGAAGAGACCGGACTGTACGGTAATTATCACTGATAGGCTTTGTTGGGTACGGGTGAGTCTACTTGTCGACCTACCTTTTGACATATACCTAGATAGTCGTTACATGCAGCTAGCATTACTGACGTGCTTGTGAGTTTACCCTTTCATGTGATTGATCTGAAATTGTTTCAGATTCAATCAGATATGATCCTATTAATTCACCACCAGCGTACTGTCAAGTATTTAGTGTCCAACACCGAAAGTACCCGCTCAAGTGAAACGACGAAGTGCGTATAGTTGATACGTGCGGGAGTTCAATTAAACACGTGTATATGATACGAGTAATTAATCGAACGTTTGATAATACTAGTCGGTAATACACACACACACACTCTGTGTCAAATTATGTATATGATACATATATACACTTTGAATACCCTTCTTGAAGGGGACACCTCATTTCATTATATGATAAAGAAATAAGAAGCTGTCTTTTTATATTGATAAATAAATAAGCCTGGGCAAGAGGCATGGTTAGAGAGGTATAGGTTTTATGTTAATATATTGATATTGAAATAATATCTATTCTTTACAAGCATGGTTGCCTCATTCGCTACTGATTCTAACATTCATCTTCTCTCTCATGGGTTGAGAAAAATAAAAGAAGAACTAGAGAAAGAAATAAAGTGAGTTCACTCCATCTTCTTTCTTTCACATATTAGTTATTTGTGAGAGCAAGTTGCTTCACATAGAAGAGTTCTAGTGTGGTGTTGAAACTTGTAGTGGGTTGCATACCCTCTAGTATAGCTTTGTGTTTGTTTCTTTGCAACTTCTTGTTTATGTATGATCTTGGAATTAGAGTATATGGTGCTATGTTAGAATTTTTGTTTTATTTTTCAGCCGCGATTTGCAAGTGTTGCGACCCTAACACCATGCACTTACAGGAGTACTAGGGGGCCATGTTTCTCATTGAGGAGGGGGAGGACGGCTTGCCCTTTGTCCTTTGAGTGCTACAGTTGCTTCGTCCCTCGGAGAACGGAGGCTTGGCCCAGTCTTTAGAGTGCTAGAGGGTGATTTTTCCATCCTTCGGAAGATTACGACTTGTCCTTCTCTCGAGAAAGGGCAGCTTAAATTCCTTGGAGTACGAAGATTTCTCTATTCCACTCTCCGGGAAAGGCGGCTTGGACCAAATCTTTGAAATACTAAATATTTAAACTACGGTTATCAAAATTAACATTGAATTCATTGTTTCAGTCTATGGTTTACAAATTTATCTTGTTCATAAGCTCCCTGCTACGGGATCGTACTTTCCTTCTGGGGGGCACGAGATAACATTCCCGAGTTGTCTATCGCTTGCCTCGGATTTCATCTGTTCTAGTAGGGGTCAAAATTTTGATTTTCAGGCGATAAGAGCGCACCACAGCTGGCATGGCATTTATGGTCTTTCTCCCCGAAATCGGGTTGTATGTTGATGTTGCTTGTACCACTACAGCACAAAACCCGCTTAGGGTCTCCCGTCATTACCACTGGGAGACAAATAGCCCATATATATGGGGGCTGACTTGATAACCTGTAAGCAGATCAACGGCCCCCGGATGACTTTGAGGGCATCTTTAGCCCCTTCATTAATACTCTTGAAGAAAAGATAAAAACATGTTGTCGAACAACCTCCACGTATCAATCAGGATCCTCTTTACCAAGCAATTTCTAATTACTAGTTTGAGGGGGGTAGTCATGCTGGGAGCATATCCCTTCTTCCTTGGCATCTAAGAAGGAGATTGTGGATTCCTTCATTTTCGACATCAAGCCTTCCGGACCATCTTTCTACCTCAACTTAATTTGTTAGGTGAGGTGGGTTAAAGATATAGCTTCTAGCTTCCATGAAGGCCAGCATTTCCTTGAGTGGGGCATTTAGCTGCGTGTATACAGGGAGGCTTTGCCTCTTGATGATGCTCAATATTGGTGATCTCCAGGATCACGACACGTGGCAGATGACGTGTCCCAGAACTCAGAAGAAAGGGCCCACAGGGGGCCGACCAGGCCTCCCCTGTACCTGACCTACAAGCACAAAGCCGGCTCACCTCAGAGCCCCCTGCAAATTGGCCTCTTCGGCCTCTCGGCTCGCCTCCGAGCTACCACAGGACCAAGATACCTCGGCCCTCTCGCTCGTCCCCGAGCTATCCCGCTGAGGCCATCTTCCTCGGTCCCTCCGACCAACCAACTCCACCACTCACAGGAACAACCGCCGCCCCGCAAATCTCGCCATGCACGGATTCTCCGCCGGAAACATCCCACGTTCCACGCCACCACGATCCCCATTGACGGGCGATCCACTTATTACACGGGAGTGACGTCGGGAGTGTAACTACCGGTGAGATTCTCGCGTCTGCTACTGCGTGCTGCCGCCACTATATAAACCCCCATAACAGAGGGGTCAAGTAAGTCATTTTTAATTCCACTTAGCCGTTACTCTGCTCGGATCTAGTGCTAACTTGATCGTCGGAGGGTCCTCGGTGGTACCAAACCACCCCGGGACTTCTTTGTAGGTACTCGGCGCTAAACTCCTCAAATCACCAATCTCCTTAAGACCCATTGAGTCCCATACGCAACAGGAGATCACCTCAAGAATCCACCGAGAGATCGACGGAAGACAACATCTGACGGAGAACCGAAAAGGACATCCATCAGTTGGCGCCGTCTGTAGGAATCGTACTCCACAAAACACAAAGTTGGACTTTCGATCTCCATACACATGGCGAGCGATCACCCTGAAGATCCAGGTACCAGCCGCCGCTTTCCCCTCACCGGAGGCTCGGACGAGCCCCCTCCGGTGACCATCATCAACGCTCTCGCCAGCCGAATAGATCGGCTACAGTCCCTCGTGGAGGCGCTCGTCCGTGTCCAAATGGCCGGACCTGGGCCCCAGGTCGCCGCTCCTCCGCCTCCAGAAGGCTCTGCCCTCGTTGGCACGGCTGACTACCAGCAGGCTGCGACCACCGGCCATAGACCTCATGGGCCGATGCTCCCTGAGGCTAGTTGGGCACCCTAAGGCTCCACCCCGAGATCCGCCGCCAGAGCGCCCCACCTCGAGCCTCCGGGCGATCCTTACCCCCCTGAGGAGATGTCAGTCACCTCGCCTATACATAGGCATGATCGACACCCCCTCCCTCGACGACGTCGCACGGAAGGGGCACGCCACGACGGCTTGAGAGCCACCTCGTCCGGGGATCTGAGGAACCGGGGCCACGCCCAGACGCAGGTCCCCCCAAGTAGCCAGGGATCGCCAGGAAACAAATCCTCGGGGTACCATGGCCGTATCGATGCCCTCGAGAAGAAGATCGAGAGCATGCGCCGGGAAGGACACCTCTCAAGCGACGGGGCTAAATACGTCGCCAACTCGCTCACCAAGCCTTTTACCGAGGAACTGCTCGCTATCCACGTCTCCTCGTGCAACAAGCCCCTGAAGGTCACTCTGTTCGACAAGAAAACCGACCCGAAAGACCATCTGGACGCTTTCACCGCGGGGATGAGCTTCCAAGACCATTCTGACGCCGCCCAGTGCAGGGCCTTCCCAGCCACCCTCACCCGCTCTGGTCGGGACTGGTTCCGAAGACTCGAGCCTCACTCAATCTCGACCTTTGACGAGCTGGCTACTCAGTTCCTCGCTCATTTCATCGGGAACCATCGGCAGAAGCGCACGGTCGACCACCTCTTCACAATTAAGAGCAGGGACAAAGAGACGTTCAAAGCTTACATCTCCCGCTTCTACAATGCCCTCCTCGAGGTCCCCGAGCACCAGGACGAGACCATCATCACGGCACTCAGATCTGGTCTTAAGCACAAAGAGTGGTTGTGCTCCTTTGCGTTGGCGCAGCCTAAGACCATGGCCGAAGTCAAGACGTGGACCGAGCGCGAGGTTCAACTGAAGTCCGAGGTGAACGCGAACCTCCCTCGAGCAGACCGGCCCGACCAGAAGAAGGGGGCCCGGGAAGAAAAGCCGGAGCGTCAGCAGCCCTATCACCCGAAGTTCCAGGAGTATACCCCACTCAACGTCTCCCTCGCAGTGTTGCTAGAGGAGGCCCAGAACGAGGGGTTCTTCAAGTTCCCTCCAATCCCGCGTCAAGCCGCGAAGCGAACCCGGGGCCCTTACTGCGCTTTCCACCGGACACTGGGCCACGCCACGGAGGATTGTAAGCAACTCCGGGACTACATCGAAGAGCTCATCCGATCGGGACACCTCGCCGCCTACTTGAGGGAAAAACGGCAGGCCGTGTAAGTCTACGGTAGCGTCCCGGCCGTCTAACAGACGCCAAATGCGGAACAAAAACTTTTACACTGGCGCTATCGTATACTATAACCCGGATCTGTCATTATTGTTAAACTAACAAACTATAAAGAGGGTAGAAAGGTTATACCGAACGATCCGAGTCCTTCGTTCTTTAACCATCATCCCACGCTCCATTGCGGCTGCTCCGATCTCGTCGATCTCCGATCAGCTCGTCAAGGTGGCACCACGTCAACGATTCTTTAAACGGGCTCCCGCCTCTGACTCGAGGCAACTCGGTCGTCAAGTTTTCCAAAAGAGACGACCAAGAATGATGTAGAGAATGGGTAGAATACTTTGTCTCGTTACGTCCAAGGCTATGGACGAACGGTTAATGAAGTTGCCACTCGAATCGGGTGATGGAATGAAATGAGCTATGAAATTTCCATACACCCCAAAACTATCATAATCTTTTTCCAAATGAATTATCAAGTGTGTGAGAGAGAGGAGAGGGGCCGGCCATATATAGGAGGGTGGGTGAGTGTAGGAGAGGGGGAGGTGACAATAAGAAAATATCTAGTGTGAACACAAAGTATGAACACAATAAATGCACCATTAAAGCACCATTAATGAATAAATGAGTCACAAGCCTAATCACCTCTTCTAGAACCTTCTAGATTGTAACATCTCAAAAAATAATAATAATAATAAAATATTATTTTTGGGAATTTTTATAATTTAATATTAATATTTATTGAATATTTTAATATTTTAGTATTATTAAATACAAATAAATGGTAAAAAAAATTTAGAAAAATTATGGAAAATTCTGAAATAAGGTAATTTATAGAATTATGCCATTTTAAAGTTTTTATGATTAATTATATGCTAATTTAGTGCTAATCGCGATTAAAAATCGCTAATTGGATTTTTGGCTTTTTGTGCAAAAATGTGCACATATCATTTTCCACACTTGTTACACTTGTGTTACTTTTCTATTGCCATGGTTGTTCTTTTGGGTTCACTATTTGAGTGAGAAGGAAAGGAAAAGAAAAGAAAGAAAAAGGTTGGAATGATTATGAAAGAGAGAAGACTAGGTCAACCATCTTTTTCAACCATCCCCCATCATTTTTCCCTTCTCATTCTCTCTCCTCTCCCTCTCCCTTTGCTGCTGCTCCTGCTCCCTCTTCTTCCTCCTCCCTCTTCAACCTAGATCCACCATAAAAATCCACCCCAAAACCATATTCCCATTTCACAAAAAATGTTCCCGAGCTCACTAGCTACACATTGAACCTAGCAAGAATGGATTTGGAGGACTTTGAGCAACTCAAGAATTTTCTTGAGTTGCCAAAGGAGCTAATTTCTGCACCCTAGAGTAGTATTTCTTTTCCCTTGTGCATCCATGCTAGTTTCATATCGATAGTGTGTCTTTTTGTGGACTTTGGAGAATTCAAGTTAGGGTTAAGTGAGATCTGAAATCAAAGGTGAAATTGAGGCTTGTTTTGACCTTAGAACCCCTTGTGCGATACAAATTTGGACCCATACCTGTAACATGAACCCAGAATACGGATTTACGGAGTCGATATCGGGGAAAACTGCAAATCTGTCACTATGTTTGGGAATCTGCTGTCACCCGAGATGTCTAAAAATAATTTTGAGTTGGCAGTGAGATGTGCAGGCAAATAGAAACCAACACCCAAAGCCCTAGCCCTAACCACCATGTTCTGGCCGCCAATTAATTCCTTCTGGCCGCAAAATGCGGCCAGAGCAGGAGGGAATTGTCTCGTTTTTTTTGCATGGCCCTATTTCCAGTAGTTTAGACCCCTGACATGTATAGATTTGTCTAATTTGACCTAAGGTAAAATCTGGGACCCTTTTCTCCAGTTGCTGTTTTGATTCTGTTTCTGTATTTCGTATTTCGAATTCTGGAATTTGTGTATCCGTGTTTTACCTCGACTATTAGGCGTTTTTACGACGATATCGAGGATTGATAGATGGTTTTGATGGCGTGCCCATAGGTTCTAACCTATATGCCCCTTATCGTATCGTTTTGGGATTCGTATGCCGTTTTAGTTTTGAATTGGTTTTGATATGCATTTGCGATACGTTAATGTGTATGTAACATTTTCAAAAATATAAAATATTAATTTTGGGAATTTTTATAATTTAATATTATTTTATTGATTATTTTAATATTAAATGCAAATAAATAGGAAAAATGTTAGAAAAAAATTATGAAAAATTATGGAAAATTCTAAAATAGGGTAAATTAGTGGATTATGGCATTTTTAAGTTTTTGTGATTAGTTTGACAATAATTTAGTGCTAATCGCGATTAAAATCGCTAATCGGGTTTTTTGGCAATTTTGTGCAAAACTTACACGTATCACTTTTTCTACACTTGTGCATTTTTCTAGCCATGGTTTTCTTTTGGGATTACTATTGATGTGAGAAGGTTTGGATTTTAAAAAAAAAAGGAAAAGAAAGGAAAATATAATGATGAGGGTAGGTGAGAGAGAGGTGGACTTTGACTTAGCATACTTAGCCATTCTCCTCGTTTTCTGTGCACAGCCCCTGTTCCTCTAGTGTTGACCCAGGGTACTTCTAGTTTTGACAGATTCTATCTAGGGTGAAATCTGGGACATATATCCTAAGTTGCTATTTTGGATTCGTGTTTCCGTATTCCGTATTTTTGATTCTGAAATGGTGGAATGTGTTTTGCCTCGACTAATTGTCGTTTATACGACGATGTAGAGGATTTATTGATGGTTTTGAAGGCGTGCCATAGGTTCTCACCTATAGGCCCCTTATCGTATCGTTTTGGATTTCGTGCGCCGTTTTAGATTGGATTTGGTTTTAATGCGCATATACGATATTTTGATGTGTAGGTACCCATGAAGACTTCGGGACGACAAGCAAATACGTGGTGACGTCCGCAATTGGTGATGCAAGGTGAGTAGATTATATCTACAGGGGGAAGTCGGGTGGATGGCGTATAGCATCCCCGCAGTCCGTAGATAGATTACTATGTAGTTTATTGTGATATTAGGTGTATTGTGGATAATGTAGGGTTAGAAGTGACTAGTGTAGTTCATAGTCGCGAACCCTAGGGTAGAATTACACCTACACACACCCTTGCTTATCACTTGTACTTGCACTGTGATTGATGATATGTGATGACTTTGGAGATGAGTCGATGATGTGGGCTGGGTGCCCTGGGATCGGTGATTTTATACGATTCATATGTGGGATATGACTTGTGATTCTTGCGGGCTTGGGATATGTGTTTACCCCCGCATGCATACTTACTGAGGTTACCGTTTTGTACTAGACATAGAGTAGTACTCCAGACTATATGATCTGACGATGGTGATATCTGTTATGTGATGAGACAGTGAGATACTGACCCCTACCCAGCTATGGGGATGCCGTACGATGATTTACCGTACGAGCCGATATTGATGATAGATCCGCACTCATAACTCGAGGATATCTTATGATATGACATTGAGGCGAGATCACCGACTATATACTTTTATACATGTATCGACTCAGATTTAGGTGGTTTCCACACCTACCCCTCCTGATTGACCGGATACTTAGATGTAGTTTGCATAGTAGATACTTCACTGTGGTGTTGACTACTAGATATCTGCATTTTCCTGCTATTCGCATTGCTGGCATATGTTCATTGTTATATTATTATCATGCTGTTAGGACACCAGCACCATTATCGATGATGCGTATGTTTCACGTACACTATTTGCCGGCTCACACACTTCATCATCGATAATTGCCATGTCACTACACTGTAGTACTGTTGCATTCATGATATGATTACTGCTTGGCATATTGTACACATGTACCTGTACACAAACATAGATGATTCTGACTTGATTGAGATTGAGGACCGCAAGATATTCTTTAAACTGATTCATTCTAAAGGAGCGGTTCCTCCCGACATATGTACATTACTATTCCATGTTGCATGATTTCTGATATGATTATCTCTCTTTACATGTCGCATACATCATGGATTGATTGCATAGCACATTGCATTGGATTTACTTCTTGATGTGGATTTTCATGTGATTTCTGATTTTGAGGACCGTGGGATTATTTAAGAAAAGATGTTCTTTTATGAAAACCCGGTACCTCGTGATATGATATTTGGGTGCGTCCACCACGCGTTTTCTCGGTGCTGAGACGTGTGCTTGAAACCCGATTCGAGGAGGTGATGTACCGTTTGCGGGTTCGTGGTGGGCCCGGTATGGTTCCCCTCGGCGAGATGATCGATGGGTTATGCCGATTGAGCCTGGAGGCGGGCGAGTACCTACCGGTGATTGTATTTGAGCTCGGCGGATATCCGGGGGATACCGCCTGGAGCCGAGAGATGGGCGTACTGCCGGGGGCCGACGGGCCGCTACCGCAGACGGAGCCCAGAGATGGACATGGGTTGACTCGTGCTGCCGGGGCCGAGGGCCGATACCGCAGACGGAGCCCCATATGGATGAGGATTTACGTGTCGATGCTTGGCACGGGTTTCATGATGTTTTCCATGATATTGTTTATATCCTCATACTTGCATACATGATGCTTACTGTCAGTGGGTGACAGGTGGACGGGTTCCACATATATACAGACATGGATCATATACAGACTGGATTTACACTTGTCATACTTCATTTGTATATATAACAGGGTATGAGGGCGCTGTTATATATACCCTTACACCAATATTAGTGGTATGGGACGCTAATATATGTGTATTGATATCATTGATATTTCATCATACTTACCTCATGCAGGCATACCTTACACTGATGACATGTTATTACCTGAGTACCTGGCACTACATACATGATTAGATGTTACCTTGCCACCTTATTACACTCAGATGCACTCTTGTGGATTGTATTACTGATCGTTGACTTAGGTTTATGTCTTGCATTCGGTTTCTGCTTGTAGATATTTCTATTCACGAGTTGGCAACTCACCCCCGTTGTGCCACAGTCCTTGCAGGTTCTGCCGTACAGGTTTCATTGCGGCATTTCTGGCACACTACCTTCTTGCGGGTGATTTGCTTTGGTAGGTGGATTCTTTCGCATCAAGAATCACCATTTTATTCATGTATTTCATTGTATCTAGAAATTGTCCATCAACCCAAAAACTTGTATATTCTTTCAGACTTAGAGACAGTGTGGTATTATTCGACCTTAGAGTCGCGCTTAGTAGTATTGCGGTTTTCTTGCTGCTTTTTGAGCTTTCCTTGATTTTGATCCTCGCCACTTGGCGTTGTATATTATCATATCATCGTGTGGTTGTGACCGTCGATTGACGAAGAGCTAGCTCCCGCTTGGGGATGCCTTTATCATTTTATATATTGTTATTCATGTTGTACCCCATTCGGGGCCAGTTTTACAAGAGAAACTCTGCCGAAAATTTTAGAAAAGACTGTACGGTTTTCAAATGCACATTCGGCTTAGTTATTTAAAAACCTTGATTTCAAACATGTTTTTCTACACTTCTTTAAACCAGTTTTCTTTACTTATTCTCAAAAATGGTTTTAGATTTCTGGGCTTTTGGCTTACTTGGATCAGATGGAGTCCTATAGACTTCATATGGTTCAAGGGCCAGTCACGTGCTCTTTCGGGTCGTGACAAAGTTGGTATCAGAGCGCTAGGTTGACCTTGGTTCGAGTCTAAGTTTGACTATGTGGAGCCTAGGGAGTTGTTTATATACGGAACTTAGGCTTGACCTTACGGAACTTAGACTTGGTCGAGGGGGTGTAAACCCGAACTTTCGTCGTTTTAGGATGACCCTTGGTTGATGGATTTGGTGACTAAAGTAGAGTGACGTACCGTTGGTATGTTCCGCGGCATACTTACGACACGCCACTCCGCTTAAGGAACCTTAGGATGTACATACTTTCGAGATCAGTGATTCTCTTTATATCCAGGATTATTCATCCATTTGAGATCCCCGATTCTATTAGTTTCATGATCATACCTTCATTGATACTGTTCCTTCCTATGATCATGTATCCACTTTGGATCTGTTGTTTCCCTTCTTGCCACTGATGTGCTCTCTTTGATACTCGATTGAGATTCCTGTCACCGTGTTTGAGCGCAGTTTGGGCTGCTGCTAGGGTTACGGCCGGTGTGAGCTCGTTTGGTACGAGGGCCGACCTTTGTGTTTTCTGGTGACATGGGAACGTCTCGAGTTAGTGTTGGTGATTGTGACCTCTAGTGGAGGCGAGTGCTTGGTCTTGCACCGGATGATCGGGCCTTTGTTAGAGCTGCCAGTTGAGAGAGGACTGTTGATGTACAGCATACCTCAGAGATGGTGATGTCGCCTACCGTGCAGACAGATGGACCAGCTGTCGCTGAGATTGACAGGGTGTTGCTTTCGGAGCTTACGAGCTGAGATTGCCGGAGCTTTCAGGCAGTTATGCGACAGATGATAGCTAGTCTACCCGATTTGAGAGACGAAGGTGATTCGTCCGATTTTGCGCCAGAGCGGGCCCAGTTGAGTTGAAGATTTCCAGTGTGGAGAGTCTTACTCAGATCTAGAGCAGGCTGATTCAGAGATGACCGCTTATGTATTGCCTTTCCTGGAGGATTGAGGCGTTGTTCGGCGTACAGGCATATGAGCCAGTTGTTGCTGCAAATGATGAGATATCGCCCAGATGATTGGAGCTACTGCAGCATGAGCATGTTCTTAGAGAGATGATAGCGAGTTGCTAGTCACCGAGGATGGATGACTAGGACGCGTGGTGAGTTCGCTTACCCCGATGCGAGGTCATCAGGTGGATTGATTCCAGCTAGAGACGACTTCACGCAGATTCGTTGAGAGTCGATTGAGACGATCGAATGTCAGGAGCCTATTTTCCAAGTTTAAAGTATACGGAAAGACATGCAGGTGATTCTATGGACCCTCTAGAAGAATGAAACCCTAACTCGACTTAATGACCGTGTGACAGCCTTGGAACCTTAGGGTTTACGGCGGTTCCGCGACGCCATTAGTGAGGCTTGGGTTTGCCCTTCTACGGCTGGACCACCGACGCTGTGGCATGTACTCGATACTATTAAACTGTACCCGAGATGTGAGCTCTTGGGGGATTATGAGGATCTGACGAGTCGATCGGATGGTTCGACATCTTTCGGATATCGTGATGGGACACTGCTTGGGAGACTCCAGGTGCGAGCATAGCCGTCGGAGCGCAGTTCGTGCAGCCATGATGAGACGAGTCCGAATCAGTCGACACTGATGCAGAGTGAAGAAAAGATTTCGCAAGATATTTCGACGAGATGACGTCCCACTCCGCCGACATCAGAGATGTTATACGCACCCAGAGGCGTGGTATATGGATATACCTTCCAGAAAGAAGCGCGATAGGTATGCAGCCGTTCCGGAATAAGCTTTAGCTTCAGCATTGGATGATGACTTCCGGGCATTTCGGCAGGATTGAGATTTGAGAAAGGAACCTCGGCAGGACCTTTCTGGAGTACGATACGAGAAGACCTGGACCAGGAGTGGTCGTGTTGCGCACACCCAGCAGGCCAGAGTTCGGCATTGTCGACGAGGTAGTTGACCAAGTTCGGATAGAGGAGCTTAACCAGATGCGTTGCGAATTGATCAAGGATGGACGAGTGACGAGTATTCCTCCGATGGTTGGGACGTGTTTCCGAGGACCAGTTCGGCCTGACATATGCTACAGAGTGATGAAGCTACAGAATACGTGATTCGAGTCCGTGTGAGAGACTTCAGATTGACCGTGGCCGAGACAGTGCAGTGCATAGTAGCTTGGCGTGACGTCACAGTGGACGACGATAGAGACAGTTGGAACAAGAGGTTCGTGTGAGACCCCGACGAGCTGTCATTGCTTCCCGTCGAAACTAGAGACCTGATATGCTTACAGAAACGTTGGGATGTGACCAATTTCCGAGAAATGTTGTGCTGAGGACACAGATGTCTTTCCAGCGAGAAGAGATAGCACAAGAGAGCCAGCCTCTGTACAGATCGGCATAGGCATGATTGGAAGAGACCTTGAGCAGGATTCCTTTCAGGACATTGCTGCAATGATGTTTGCATCCAGGATCAGATGTGTGACGTGCATTCAGATAGCCAGAGACCGACGTCAGTGATATGCTGCCTTACGAGTGGTCGTGAGGTTTGACCGAGAGGTGACCAGAAAAGTGCCAGAACGGAATCGTCCCCGTTAGCACACCTGACAGGGCCGATGAGCCGATTGACCGCGTGATAGGTAATCCGCAGAGAAGATAAGGACCTAGAGAGTCAGAAGACGCCAGACCGTGAGCAAGAGGCAGGTAGATATCCTGCGCTGCTAGCAGTGGATTACACTGACTCCTTCTCGACCTTGAAGGAGAAACTACCGAAGACGGTATTTATGATTTGTGATTTTGTGATTCGATTATCACGTATCCGTCATTTTGGATTTCGGTATTTTGGGCGTTCTATTTGCACGATCTAGTTTTGGTGACTGAGTTTCATGATATTGGTTTCATGCACCCACTGGATATTTATATATTTTGCGCAGAGTTTTCATGCATTTTAGTGTTAGGCTTTGATTCGTGCACGCTGATGCACACGGTTGTGAGATTTTCCTTGCGGTACCCTGATTTTGGTTTGAGCCGCATTATATCGTTGATTTTGACCCGGATTTTGATGGTTGATTTTTGCACTCCGTGCTGGCGATGTGCTTTACGCCTGTTCGGTGTTTGCTATTGGATTTCGTGATTTCCGTGCATGTTGAGTGCGCAGGGTTTAGATTTTCATTCGTGCACGATGGATGCACCGGTTTGGATTTTCGCGCATGTTGGGCGCATGTTTTTAGATACGATTTTGGTGCACGCCAGATGCGCTAAATCGGGATTCTTCGTGCATGTCAGATGCACTGGATTTTTGACTGCCAGGCACACACGTTGCCTATGACAGATGCTTCGTGCACACCCGTTGCACTTGGATGTTGTTTTGTGCACCTGTTTAGCACATATATGGATTTTTTTTTGATTTCAGTACGCACCAGACGCACAGGATGGTGTTATGTTTAGAGTGGATGTCTACATGTGTAGTTCCGATCCATATCATATCGGTTTTGTATTGGATTTGACATTGTGTTTTTTTTTACATTGACTCCGATGATTGCAGGATGCTTGACGGAGTTTTGTTTTCGAGTTATCTGCTCAGTACCCTTGCGCATGCATTGCGCTGTGACGTTCTATGTGTTGATGATTTCGGAGCCCCGACGACTTTGGTTTATTACTGAGATGTTTTTGTATCTGGGGGTTTAAATTTAAAATTCGGGGACCGAATTTCTTTAAGGGGGGTAGATTGTAACATTTTCAAAAATATAAAATATTAATTTTGGGAATTTTTATAATTTAATATTATTTTATTGATTATTTTAATATTAAATGCAAATAAATAGGAAAAATGTTAGAAAAAAATTATGAAAAATTATGGAAAATTCTAAAATAGGGTAAATTAGTGGATTATGGCATTTTTAAGTTTTTGTGATTAGTTTGACAATAATTTAGTGCTAATCGCGATTAAAATCGCTAATCGGGTTTTTTGGCAATTTTGTGCAAAACTTACACGTATCACTTTTTCTACACTTGTGCATTTTTCTAGCCATGGTTTTCTTTTGGGATTACTATTGATGTGAGAAGGTTTGGATTTTAAAAAAAAAAGGAAAAGAAAGGAAAATATAATGATGAGGGTAGGTGAGAGAGAGGTGGACTTTGACTTAGCATACTTAGCCATTCTCCTCGTTTTCTGTGCACAGCCCCTGTTCCTCTAGTGTTGACCCAGGGTACTTCTAGTTTTGACAGATTCTATCTAGGGTGAAATCTGGGACATATATCCTAAGTTGCTATTTTGGATTCGTGTTTCCGTATTCCGTATTTTTGATTCTGAAATGGTGGAATGTGTTTTGCCTCGACTAATTGTCGTTTATACGACGATGTAGAGGATTTATTGATGGTTTTGAAGGCGTGCCATAGGTTCTCACCTATAGGCCCCTTATCGTATCGTTTTGGATTTCGTGCGCCGTTTTAGATTGGATTTGGTTTTAATGCGCATATACGATATTTTGATGTGTAGGTACCCATGAAGACTTCGGGACGACAAGCAAATACGTGGTGATGTCCGCAATTGGTGATGCAAGGTGAGTAGATTATATCTACAGGGGGAAGTCGGGTGGATGGCGTATAGCATCCCCGCAGTCCGTAGATAGATTACTATGTAGTTTATTGTGATATTAGGTGTATTGTGGATAATGTAGGGTTAGAAGTGACTAGTGTAGTTCATAGTCGCGAACCCTAGGGTAGAATTACACCTACACACACCCTTGCTTATCACTTGTACTTGCACTGTGATTGATGATATGTGATGACTTTGGAGATGAGTCGATGATGTGGGCTGGGTGCCCTGGGATCGGTGATTTTATACGATTCATATGTGGGATATGACTTGTGATTCTTGCGGGCTTGGGATATGTGTTTACCCCCGCATGCATACTTACTGAGGTTACCGTTTTGTACTAGACATAGAGTAGTACTCCAGACTATATGATCTGACGATGGTGATATCTGTTATGTGATGAGACAGTGAGATACTGACCCCTACCCAGCTATGGGGATGCCGTACGATGATTTACCGTACGAGCCGATATTGATGATAGATCCGCACTCATAACTCGAGGATATCTTATGATATGACATTGAGGCGAGATCACCGACTATATACTTTTATACATGTATCGACTCAGATTTAGGTGGTTTCCACACCTACCCCTCCTGATTGACCGGATACTTAGATGTAGTTTGCATAGTAGATACTTCACTGTGGTGTTGACTACTAGATATCTGCATTTTCCTGCTATTCGCATTGCTGGCATATGTTCATTGTTATATTATTATCATGCTGTTAGGACACCAGCACCATTATCGATGATGCGTATGTTTCACGTACACTATTTGCCGGCTCACACACTTCATCATCGATAATTGCCATGTCACTACACTGTAGTACTGTTGCATTCATGATATGATTACTGCTTGGCATATTGTACACATGTACCTGTACACAAACATAGATGATTCTGACTTGATTGAGATTGAGGACCGCAAGATATTCTTTAAACTGATTCATTCTAAAGGAGCGGTTCCTCCCGACATATGTACATTACTATTCCATGTTGCATGATTTCTGATATGATTATCTCTCTTTACATGTCGCATACATCATGGATTGATTGCATAGCACATTGCATTGGATTTACTTCTTGATGTGGATTTTCATGTGATTTCTGATTTTGAGGACCGTGGGATTATTTAAGAAAAGATGTTCTTTTATGAAAACCCGGTACCTCGTGATATGATATTTGGGTGCGTCCACCACGCGTTTTCTCGGTGCTGAGACGTGTGCTTGAAACCCGATTCGAGGAGGTGATGTACCGTTTGCGGGTTCGTGGTGGGCCCGGTATGGTTCCCCTCGGCGAGATGATCGATGGGTTATGCCGATTGAGCCTGGAGGCGGGCGAGTACCTACCGGTGATTGTATTTGAGCTCGGCGGATATCCGGGGGATACCGCCTGGAGCCGAGAGATGGGCGTACTGCCGGGGGCCGACGGGCCGCTACCGCAGACGGAGCCCAGAGATGGACATGGGTTGACTCGTGCTGCCGGGGCCGAGGGCCGATACCGCAGACGGAGCCCCATATGGATGAGGATTTACGTGTCGATGCTTGGCACGGGTTTCATGATGTTTTCCATGATATTGTTTATATCCTCATACTTGCATACATGATGCTTACTGTCAGTGGGTGACAGGTGGACGGGTTCCACATATATACAGACATGGATCATATACAGACTGGATTTACACTTGTCATACTTCATTTGTATATATAACAGGGTATGAGGGCGCTGTTATATATACCCTTACACCAATATTAGTGGTATGGGACGCTAATATATGTGTATTGATATCATTGATATTTCATCATACTTACCTCATGCAGGCATACCTTACACTGATGACATGTTATTACCTGAGTACCTGGCACTACATACATGATTAGATGTTACCTTGCCACCTTATTACACTCAGATGCACTCTTGTGGATTGTATTACTGATCGTTGACTTAGGTTTATGTCTTGCATTCGGTTTCTGCTTGTAGATATTTCTATTCACGAGTTGGCAACTCACCCCCGTTGTGCCACAGTCCTTGCAGGTTCTGCCGTACAGGTTTCATTGCGGCATTTCTGGCACACTACCTTCTTGCGGGTGATTTGCTTTGGTAGGTGGATTCTTTCGCATCAAGAATCACCATTTTATTCATGTATTTCATTGTATCTAGAAATTGTCCATCAACCCAAAAACTTGTATATTCTTTCAGACTTAGAGACAGTGTGGTATTATTCGACCTTAGAGTCGCGCTTAGTAGTATTGCGGTTTTCTTGCTGCTTTTTGAGCTTTCCTTGATTTTGATCCTCGCCACTTGGCGTTGTATATTATCATATCATCGTGTGGTTGTGACCGTCGATTGACGAAGAGCTAGCTCCCGCTTGGGGATGCCTTTATCATTTTATATATTGTTATTCATGTTGTACCCCATTCGGGGCCAGTTTTACAAGAGAAACTCTGCCGAAAATTTTAGAAAAGACTGTACGGTTTTCAAATGCACATTCGGCTTAGTTATTTAAAAACCTTGATTTCAAACATGTTTTTCTACACTTCTTTAAACCAGTTTTCTTTACTTATTCTCAAAAATGGTTTTAGATTTCTGGGCTTTTGGCTTACTTGGATCAGATGGAGTCCTATAGACTTCATATGGTTCAAGGGCCAGTCACGTGCTCTTTCGGGTCGTGACAGTGTAGGTACCCCATGAAGACTTCGAGACAACAAGAAGGCGCATGGCGACGTCGACAAATGAAGGACGCAAGGTGAGTAGATTATATCTACAGGGGGAAGTCGGGTGGATGGCGTATAACACCCCCGCAGTCCGTAGTTAGTATGCTATGTATATTATATATGATAGTTATAGTGTGTCGTGGTTTTGTGTTAGGTGTGTTAGGGTTAGTTAGGGTTAGAAATAACTAGCGTAGTTCCTAGTTGCAAACCCTAGGATAGATTTACACCCACACGCACACACTTGTATATTCCTTATACTTTCACTTTATTGATGATATTGGACGACATTTGTGATGAGTCGATGATTTTGGGCTTTGTGCCGAGAGATCGGTGATTTGATATGATTCGTATTTGGGATACGACATGTGATTCTTGCGGGCTTGGGATGTTGTTTACCCCCGCATTCATACTTTATAGATGGTATCAGATGCACTAGACTTAGATCAGTACCCAGATTATGTGATATGATGATAATGATACCGGATATTTAATAAGAGGAATGTGATTTTGACCCATACCCAGCTATTGGAATGCCGTACGACGATTTACCGTATGAGATTTACATTGATGATAGATCCGCACTCATGACTTGAGGAGGTCATATGATATATTGTATCGTACGCGATACTACTAAGGCGGGATCACCGACTACTATTTACATATCGACTCAGATTTATGTGGTTTCCATACCCCTCCCGATTGGCTTGATACTTAGATCAGTAGCTTGCATAGTAGATGTTAGACTAGACCCGAGTCATACCTATTTCAAAAACTGCGATTCAGGAATATCTTAAAGACAAACAAAGGGATTCTACGGATACTTTAAAAGGTGTATCTTTTCTTAAAAACACCGTAGCCCTTATTTTACTAAAAACCCTGATTCGTCTTATTTCAAATGGCATAATCGCATGATATATACATTTTGATGTAGACACTTCACTATTGCGTTGCTTTATTCGATTCTGCATTTTCATTACTATTCGCATTGCATACCATGGGTTATTGCTATGTTACCATCATGCTGTTAGGACACCAGCACCATTATCGATGATGCATATGTTCCACGTACACTTACTTGCCGGCTCTAACACTTCATCATCGATAATTGCCATGTCACTACACTGTAGTACTGTTGCATTCAGGATACGACCATTGCATGGCATACTTGTATACATACTCATTGTACACTTATATTTGTATACATACTTGTTGCACATACACAGATGATATTTCTAGATTTGGGGACCGCAAGATACTCTTTAAAACTGATTCATTTTAAAAGATGCGGCTTCCCCAATATGTGCATATCACTATTCCGTATTGCATGATATATCGATATGCTTACATTCTTTTATATGTTGCATACATCATGTTTTCTGATTATAAGCATTGAGATATGTTTTTTCCATGATATTTCTGGATTTGGGAACCGTGTCTATTTCAACTGAGAATATGTATTGCCTTTAAAAAAACCGGTTTCCCTTGATATGATATTTCAGTGCGTCCACCATGTGTTTTCTCGGTTCTGAGAGTGGCATATGAAACCCGATTCGAGGAGCGGTAGGCACCGTCTGCGGGTACATGGTGGACCCGGTAAGGTATCCCGGGACAAGAAGACTCGTATATGTTAGACGGTGAGCCTGGCAGGGGAGCACTACCTATCGGTGATAGTATTTGGACTCGGCGGTTATCGTGGGGATACCGACCGGAGTATGTACGTATGGATACGTCGAAATTCTAGGGTCGAAGCTGGGCACTCGGGTTTTCGAGATAGCGTATGATACGTACCTATCAGGGCCAGTCTTGGTGACAGCGCCTGATAGACGAGGATTTACGTGCCGATGCTAGGCACAGGTTTCATGATGTTTTCGAGTGTCGATGCTAGGCACCCAGGTTCCATGATTTGATTATATCCTCATATTTCCATGCATATGCTTTACGATATTTGCATGCATGATGCTTATTGTCATTGGGTGACAGGTGGACGGGATCCACATATATACAGACTTTTATTACATTGATCTTACTTCATTTGTATATATAACAGGGTATGAGGGCGCTGTTATATATACCCTTACACCAATATTAGTAAAATGGGACGCTAATATATGTGTATTGATATTCATTTTTGATACTTCATCATATTTACTTCATGCAGACATACCCTATGTTTATGACATATTATTACCTGAGTACTTGGCACTACATACATGTTTAGATGTTACATTGTCACCTTATCATGCTTCAGACTTACTCTTGAGGATTATATTATATACTGATTGTTTTGACCTAGGATTATGTCTTGCATTCGGTTTCTGCTTGTAGATATTTTCTATTCACGAGTTGGCAACTCACCCCCGTTGTGCCACAGTTCTTGCAGGTTTGCCGTACAGGTTCCATTGCGGCATTTCTAGCACACTGCTTCTTTTGCGGGTGATTTGCTTTGGTAGGTGGGTTCTTTTGCATCAAGAACCACCATCGTACTTGTATTATTTATTGTATCTAGAATTCCATCAACCAAGACTTGTATATTGTTTCAGACTTAGACACTAGTGATGTATTATTCGACCTTAGAGTCGCGCTTAGTATATTGCGGTTTTCATGCTTTTGGAGCTTTCTTTTTGAGTTTTGATCCTCGCCGTTCGGCGTTGTATATTATATTGCTTGTGTGGTTGTGACCGTCGATTGACGAAGAGCTACCTCCCGCTTGGGGATGCTTTTTTTCATTGCATATATATATTGTTATTCTTGTTGTACCCCGTTCGGGGCCAGTTTTTACAAAAGAAACTCTGCCGAAATTTTTAGAAAGGACTTTACATTTTTAAAATGCATATTCGGCTTAGTTATTTAAAAACCTTGACTTCAAACAAGTTTTCTTCACTTCTTTAAACCAGTTTTCTTATTTACTCTTAAAATGGTTTTAGATTTCTGGGCTTTTGGCTTACTTGGATCAGATGGAGTCCTATAGATTTCATATGGTTCAGGTGCCAGTCACGTGCTCTTTTCGGGTCGTGACATAGAAGCATCCACACTCTTCTCAAGAAAAGACAAAATCCGTATTTAACCAAATGTTAAATATGGCTGATAGAAAACTGGAAACTGGCAACTTCCAAAAGCGATCCCGAAACGAATTTCAGGATAACCCCGTAACTGTATAAACATACCCGCATTTGTATTACGACCGAATACAAATGCAACTGAGACAAAGATATTATATCTACTCAATAAAATACTCAGACCCGGCTTAAAACAAAGCCGACCAGTATCATCTGCCCGAAATATGACACGTGCGTAAACGCACGTGCATTTTCCGAACCCTGCCATAAAACCATACGGCCTCTACAACGTTTCGCCCGAACTTGGGAAACTGTCTGTGGGGGACTCTAATGACTCGTCAGTACCCTGGCAGTGGGTTTAACCACAAGCCGTCAGCGGCACTAGCTGTGCGTAACGGCTGCCCATGGACTGACCTCAAGCGAGGCCGATGAGCAAACTCATCCGGAAACCCTACTGAGCCTAACAGTGACAATGTATATACAGTCCGGTCCGTTCATCTATGAGTATCGCATATCTGCCTAGGGGGCTAGTAACGTCAAACCCCCAATAGCAGTATAAGTCGTGTCGGAGTGTAACCCAAAAACACCCTGAGATACTACTGGAATACCTACCAGTAAATCTCCTGCCACGGCCGTGGGCTTTGTGTAATGGCTCTCCTAGACATAGCACGATCTCACCCCCAATACCGGGAGAGACGAATCCCCTGCCGATCCGCTCACGTGCCTCTATGTGGCTCGGGACTGTACCCAAAAACTACCTGTTTGCACGACTCCTTTGAGCCGTGGTAGGGTAGAAATCAAAGCACAGTGGGAACTCACATGAGACAAATGACAACCTCAGGTCGATGAACTAACCTGTACACATGTCATCAGGGAACTGCTATCTGACGATATGTATAATACCAACTAGCAGATTCCCGGTGAGTCCTGTCCGGTGTACTCATAACCCAATGAGCACCTGTATACATCTTAGGTGATCCAACTGACACCAGTGGCTTGTGAGACCGGCCACCGCCCCTCGTCGAGGTCTCGTTTGTATACTACTCCGGAGTATCGATGCCCTGTCTCGAAACTCCCACGACTAGGGACCACAATTAAGGATATGCATATAAACCACCCAACTCTCACATATATGATCGCCATCATACTGTTGGTAGTAAAGCAAGATCCTAAGGGCTTTATCAAAGTGTAATAGTGATCAGTCACCTGGACCGGACACGACTGATAAAGGCAAACCAGATAGCATACTATCATCTCGAGTAAGACTGTCCTACCAGTATAGGTCCTCCGCAATCATTGCAATCACGTACCTGCGATCCAATAATTGACTCTGAGGGCACTATATCCAACAATCTCCCACATGCACTTAAGGCTAATTATTGCGATGTCGACTACTCATAGCCCGTGTGAATCCGAACATCCAACTCCTCTACTAATCAGTTTCACAAAACTCGTTTGCAAAACTATTGTGTTCGAGAAATAGCCTCAGTGAGTGGATCCGCCCAGAAGTTTCTTTCTATATCTCTCTAAATCTCAAGTTCGCGGAGAAAACCATCTCCCGAATTGAGTAATACCTATCTTAGAATATGTCTGGATATCTGATGGGACCTAGTTCATAAATGAACTCCAAATCCAAACTTCTTAGACTGTATCGATCAATGAACCTAATCAGTATCCGGCACCATGCCACCCACAGTATCCTCTTGGACCACATGTCTATAATACTGCCCCTCGGCAGAGGGAAAACTATAACTCTGACAATCACTCTGTCAACCATGTCACCTTTGAAGCCTGGAATGATAACCGTCTCCCGAAGGAGGCTGCCGTCATCAAATCCGTAGAACATCCGCTTATGTTCTAAAACTGCTTCCTTATGTTTCTCCAGGATTGGATTAATACAAACTTATTGCATCTAGTGCAAAAACAACATCTGATGTGGTACTTGACATCTCATGATTGACTCAATTGCCTAAGCAAGTGATCTGCCAATCATGCACATCCCTCTCCCCTTTAGTCTGTAAGACACCTTTAGAGAGGGTGACTCCATCACCTGCAGGTACACCACCATGCCAGGAGTCAACTATTCTAAAAACTATCAGAATACTATCAAAGTACCCACATTGGGAAACTACCCAAATCTAGATCTAAAACCATAGATCTAGAAACCAGAATGTCATATATTATATCCATATCCTGTCTGGAGAAACAACTGTGTGACGACCATAGTACAACCGATCATAGTATAGGAATTTTACTTCCTACTCTGTGTATGTCATCTAAATACCAGGACATCACACCCTACTACCTGCTTAACAGATCCATCCCTTATTCTGATGAAGTCAAACCCATGACTGTCACATCAAAACTAGATGATCTATCTCCGCTATAACTGCTCAAGTCTATAAATAGACATAAGCTACTTGCCCACTATGCTTCCGCTGCTCCCACTGACTACGACAACCCTCTGGCAGAATAATATACACGTGCACTTCTAAAGCTAGTTTAGAACGATGCTATACTTATCCTCCTGCCTGGTCTCATAGTTTGGAACAACAGTAGTGTCAAGTCTGGGTAAGCAAGAACCTCCCTTTCACCGTCCTTGAGGCTACCGAAGTACCACTCGGGTGTCTGAGGTTATCCACCATATCTGCGGAGTGGCTAATGGAATGTCAAACCTGATTGAATATATAGGTCCTATTAAATTTTCCGTAATCGTTTGCGGTTCTGGAATCACTTCCAGTTCTACCATACTCCCACTACTGTTTTCTGAAAAAATCCATTTTACTAAAACTGTGGCGAGTCAAGAACAATATCACTATTGATCTTCCAGATGGTAGAAAATCAACCCTCGTCATAGCCAGGGTCAACCCACAAACTGCCATTACAGAAACATGCCCTGAGTTATCCAGAGTCTGGTTTTAAGCAAAAGCCGGACAACTCTCCGTACCTTAACATTGTTAAGATATGAACCATTCTATATCCAATATAGAAACTTTGGCACTAATTTAATTGGAACCATATTCAATCATGCAGCTGTCTCCAGTGCATATCATCTTAATGGAAAGAGGCTAATCAGCATTACTCAACTTAGGAATCCATCCAATTATGAGTAACCTGAAAGAGAAACAAGTTTCTCAAAATCATTACTATCATCTGAATAACAATCACAAGAATCTACATCTTCAATCTCTTTGAAGAATCCCGATACTTATGACATCTGGTTCTCTACTTTATTCTTATACCCACAACTTCTCAAAACTTAGACCTTGTATTTCTACAAAACACTTGTCTAAAACTAGAGAAGTCATAAGTAAACAGAACATAGTATGAGGACCTATCCCTTTGTCCTGATGGACACTTAGACAACATACAATACTCTGTATAAGTCCGCTGAGTTGAATAACTCAAAACCTGTGCGTCGTAGGTTGAAAACTGTACCCTGGCGATTTCCTCAAATATCACCAATTACAATGAATTCCGATATAATGAGGATGATCACCTAATTCCCAATAACTTACTCCCACTCATCATCTGTAAAACCATACAGATATGAGAATGAAACCTGGTAAATACATACCCTTGGAGTAAGTATCTAATCGCGAAAACAGTTTTCCTTTAACAATGCACTGAAACATGAAAATGTTTCTTAGGGGTATCCTGGTATTCCTAGCAATGCCTCTTCCATAATCCAATTCATGACTTTAACCATATATTTCTTTGCCATCTCTCCAAATCCCTTTATTTGTGTTTAGTCGTTACCTTCCGTACACCTTCGTTAGGCTAAATGGTTTTCTTCCTTCCCTACCGTTCGGCACCAGCCTATGGTTTGGAAGAAGACTATCCAGTAAGCATAATAAGTGTACCCTCCTAAACCAAGGAGTACTCGCAACTTGAGAGAAGGTGATGATAAAAGACAACTGAATAATACCTTATTCTATTAAAGGTGAAATAGGAGTGGCGATGAAGCACGCGGTTTGGTCGTGAATGATAATAGTCTCAATTTACTTTGCCCTCTTTCTAATCCGTTTATTTTGTCTTTACATATTACCTTCTGCACACCCTACTTAGGCTAATTGGTTTTCTTCGTTCCCAACCTTTCGGCACCAGCCTATGGTTTGGAATAAGACTATCCAATAAGCGTAATAGGTGTACTCTCCTAAACCAAGGAGCCCTCGCAACCTGAGAGAATGTGATAATAAAAGATAACTCAATAAACCAATTCTATTTCTCCTAAACCTTAATCCATCCTCGAAGAAATCCCTTCGAGTTCGTATATAACCATACGATGGATCTATCCAATGGAAGTGGATGTCCGTAGTAATACGGGGTGTTCTGAGAAATCCAAAGGGTAAAAGAAGGAGTGGCAATGACTTATGCAACTCAGACAATACAAAAGTCAGTATTTTAAGAAGGTTCGGTCAACCTGGTCACTGAGTCATAGTCTAGGGTCGGTCAAAGGTCGCTACCAAAAAGAGGGAGAAAAGAAACACTCTGCGTGCACTCTAACCTAGATCAGAATGGCTATCACTTTATCTAATCCGGAAACCTCCCACTGTCCTGTCAAATTCTGCTCCAAACCTGAAAGAAGAGTCAATCGGGATCGCCCGAAGAGTAAACCAACTCATCAGTGGGAATCGGGATCCAACTCTCATCGCATGATAACGTGACGAAATCCACTCACGTGACTCACACTCCAGAAGGTGTGCGCATATGTAGCGTCTTGAAAAGTCGTTTTGGTGTTTTCCTGAAATTCGGTGAAAATTCGGTATTTTTCCGAAAACCGTCTTTCTCGATATTTTGCAGTTTAGGGCTAATTATACTTAAAATGGATAGGTAATTACTTGTTTTTAGTGACTAATGAGTTAATTATGAAATTTTGGTCATTTAAAAATTTTTCCCTATTTTTCAATTTTTTAATATTATTTTAAGCCGGTAAGAAAATACTTTAAATAAGCGATAAATACAAATTTTTCCGGGCTAATTTTAATCTCAAAAATTATGATAATTATATTCTAGTGATAACATGAATTTTTAGTAATTTATTTTGATTTTTAACCAATTTTTATAAATTGAAACGAAATTATTGAATTTTGGGCTAAAACTTGCAATTTTTGAGTTGTAGGGGGCCTTTTTGCATAAAATTTCTTTTGTAAAACCCCTCTATCTTTTTCCTCAGCCCAAGAACAGCCCAATCCTTGGCCAAGACCAGAAAATTCTGACCTCTCTCTTTCTTGAGTTGTTTCTTGAGTTAATTGATAGTTTATGGTATTTATTTTAATATATTGGATAAATGTATGATACATTGACTTTAAAACTTGACCCTTGACCTTCCCACTCACCCCACACCCTCCCCCATACCTCCAACCTGGCCGAAACCTGCACCCCTCTTTCTCATCTCTTTTCTTTGCATTTTTCTTCAATTTCCTTCAAGGAAATGCATCAAAATCCATGAATTAATTCCAAAAATCCAAACAATTTCCTTATGCTATCATTTTCCTTAGCCATTCTTGCTTGGATCTTGGTGTTTGAGGCCATCATTTGGAGGAAACTTTCTTGCTTGATCTATTGATCAAGAGGTATAAATTCCATCTTGTTAAATTCCTTGTTTAAGTGCTTATGTGTTATGGTTTAGTGTTAATTTAGTGTAGTTAATCTAGTTTTCTTAGATTTTTGTTTGAAAATTCTAACTAGGTTTTGAACCATGATAATTTATTTAAGTTGTTTATTAGTTAATCTAGTTGTTAGTAAACTAATCTATATGGTTACCTTATTATGTAGTCTTTAATTATACTAATTTAGGTAATTTTAGAAGTTGATTTTAGTTGTAAAGTTGTTGTTTTAAGGTTTTTCAAGAGAGGGTTATGTATGGAAAATGATATTTGAAGTTTGATTAGTGAGTTGATTAAACCTAATTTGTGTTGATTAAACCTAATTTGCTATCTAGTGTTTTGCTAACCTTAAGCTAAGTGGTTAATTTGCTTATTAGGCTAAATTTTAGTGTTAAAGTAAGGATTTCTTATATAGTTTGAGTTATGTTTGCTATTTATAAAAATCAAGAGAAGGTTTTGTTATGTAAATTAGGTTTTTTTAAGCTTAGTTAATGGTTTAGCATTGGTGTATTGGCTAACTTTTTGGTTAGTTTGGAATGTTGGCGTTGGGTGGGTTGACTTTGTCGCTTTATTGTCGATGTTTGCATCAAATTGCAATTTCTGCTTACTAGATTTTTATAGAAGTTATGTGATGGGTTAATTGTGGTATCTTGATGATTTTGTTGGCTTGTCCTACGACTTTTAGGATGCGTGAGTGCGGTTTTTGGGTAGTCGGGTTTTAGTTTTGCCGGGTGACCCAAATCGGCGTTTTTCGGCAGTTTTTGCGATTTTCGCGTGTGTCCGCGCACTTTGTGCACGTTGTACCCAGCTAGAGAACTTTAGTAGTTTCGTTGGGGTTTTGCGTCGTTCTTGATATGTAACCTTATATTTGATATAAATTACAGGTTCGGTCGCGGAGACGTCTGACGCGGCGCGAAAGGGAAAGGCGGTGATCGGACACAGCTAGCCAGGAATCCCGGTGAGTAGATTTAACATCTACGGGGGACGATCGTCTGGATGGCGCAAGTCGCCCGATAGATTTAGTAAACTGGAAAATAGTAAATTGGATAATCACTTGTGACATTAGAATAATAATACTGGCATGATAATTGCTGCAATTAGATCGATAGGTTATACCCATATACGCAAACTCAATTGTAGGACACATGCACCATTACCAGGTTTTTATATGCAGCACGAGCACTATTCATGTTTACACACACACCCTGGTAATTGCCATGCCACCACACTAGATAACTTTTAAATTTAAAACTTTTACTAATTGATACTTAAACTGGTGCTATTGCCTTTAATTCCTTAAAATGAAACCGTAGAATTGCTATTCATGTGCATGTACTTCATCATATTAATTGTTCATGCTTAATCCATTAATCACACATCGCAACTTGATTATTGATATCATACGCATTCATTATCATTGATATATGCACTTATGTGGATTTCTGGAGATTTTATGATATTGCTGGATTCCGGGGGAAAGCCGCAAAATTTCTAAACTTATTATATTTTTTAAAAATATGTAAAATTGCGGTTTTCTAGTGATGTAAGTGTCGTCCACCATGAGTTTGCTGTGGCTTTGGAAATCCGTGTCGAGGAGTGGAGGAACCGGCACGGGTACATGGTGGGCCCGGTAAGGTACCCCGGGGCAAGAGGAATGTGGTGATGACGTTGAGCCTGGCAGGGGACGGATTACCTACCGGTGACTGTTTGGGACGGCGGATATCCAGAGGATACCGACCGTGGCCGCTTGATGATGAGATATTGATATTTGAGATGGGTCAGCCGGACGGCTGAGGCCAGAGATACATTTATGAGATTTGAGACAGCTTTTGGGTGTCGTTGCTGGACACTGATTTTCGTCGATTCATTGACATTATGCTGGCATTCTAAAAGAGTTTCAAAAACAAAAAGAGATAAAATATTTCTTATATATACCTATTGAGACCTCAGATTTTCATGTTGCATGCATATTGGTACACTGATGTTATATACACACTTGCTAGTGCATCCAGTCATACCTGTATTTTAGATACTAGGATGCTTGTGTGCATGCATACGATAGCCTTTGTAGATGTTATTTATTACTCACGAGTTGGCAACTCACCCCCGTTGTGCCACAGTCTTTTGCAGGTCCGCTCCGTCAGTTCAGTAGCGGCGGGCGCACTTGTCTTTTACCTCTTTTGCCTGAGCTCGAGATTTGCTCATAGGTGGGTTATGTTATTTTTTTGTACCACCTTGTATATTCTTGTATCTAGCGTACTCCATCTACTGTTTCTACCAGATTATTGTATATTGATCTAGAGATGAGACTGTGAGGTTTGTGGATTTTATGCTGTATTTTGGGGTCGAGCTCACTTGAGCCGACATGCTACTTTTCATGCTTCCTTATGCTTTATTATGCTTATTGTCATTTACATTGCGTGGGATTTGTGACCGCCTTATGGCGAAGAGCTAGCTCCCGCTTGGGGATGCCCTATTTTGTGGATTCATGTATATATTTTGTTGTACCCATTTTTGGGGGTCAGTATTTACAAAGGAGACTCTGCCGAAATTTTCGGGAAAAATTTGTATTGTTTTAAAAAGTGTTTTACATGACTTATTGATAACTCGCTTTCAATTGATTGGGTTTTCTTCACTCTTTTGCTTCATTGGGTTTGTTTTCTGGGCTTTGGCTTACTTATTTTACGGACGCCTTTAGACGTTTCGTAAACTTAAGTGCCAGTCACGTTCCGTACCCTGCGGGTCGTGACAAAGTTGGTATCAGAGAGATAGGTTTACCTTTTTGAGTGTAGGATGACCCTTGGTAGATGGAGTAAGTGACTTAAGCAGGGTAACGTAGCGTACGTATGTCCGCGGCATACTTACGATACGGTACTCCGCCTAAGTGACTTTAGGATATACTTGCTTGAAAAAAATTCCTTCTTCAATTCCGTGTATCCTATGATCCTATTGCACTGTTCTTACTATCCGTTTTCTTGTGACAGCCACTATGCCGCCGAAGGCTACGAGGGCACAGAGGGCTGCCGCCAGAGACGAGATTCGAGCTGGCTCGTCCGAGACTAGGACTGAGCAGGGTGGTATGCCTACGCCGCAGGGACAGACCGATCCACCTTCCCCAGGCCGTATGGATAGGCTCGAGACGGGTATGGAGGAGTTGCGACAGATGATGGGAGGCATGCAGGAGCTGCGTCAGATGGTAGGATCCCTAGTTGCAGCCAGTCGTACACCGAGGCAGGATGACGTACCTACTACATCACAGACGACCATGATACCTGCTCCTACTACTACCATCGTGTCCATTCCGGTTTCACTACAGGACTTCATGAGGCTGAGACCTCCAGTATTCACCGGCACCGAGGCAGCGGAGGACCCACAGACGTTCCTTGATAGTTTAGCCAGGATCTGCCGTTCGCTGAGATGTTCGGATGATCGATGGGTAGAGCTTGCCAGTTTCCGGCTAGAGGGTCTCGCGCAGACATGGTGGGAGTCAGTCTTGAGAGGTCGAGCTGCAGATCTGCCGCCTATGACTTGGGCCGAGTTTACAGCGGTCTTTCTAGCCCGTTTCCTTCCAGAGAGCGTTCGTGACGCCAGAGCTCGCAGTTTCGAGGCCTTAGTCAAGACACCTGGGATGACGGTGTCTGAGTATGATATCCAGTTTACACAGTTATCCCGATATGCTCAGTATTTGGTGGATACCGAGGAGAAGATGGTGAAGAGGTTCGTACAGGGACTTGATGCCCAGCTATACCTTGCCATTGGCGCCCAGCACTACGACACTTATTCAGCTGCTATGGATACAGCATTGCGGATGGAGGCACGCATATCACAGACTCCGGCCGTTTCTGGGCCGAAGAGGATGCGCACCGATGTACCATCTCAGAGACAGCGCGCCAGATTCTTTCCGAGAGATAGGCCTGGCAGAGGATTTGGGCGGGGACAGTTATATGGTTCTTATCACCAGAGGCAGCAGCCGTCACCAGGATGTTTTGGGTGCGGGAGTCTGCATCATCTTGTCAGAGACTGTCCGGTGAGACGACAGGGAGCAGCGACAGTTCCGCACGTGACTCTACCACCATCACCACCCCCTCCTCAGAGAGCCCTACTTCCTACCCCAGGCGATGCTCCACGCCAGTTAGGTGCACCGAGAGGCCGTGGACGCGGCGGTCCTGTTCAGAGAGGACGAGGAGGCAGAGGCCGAGGTCGAGGTCAGCCCGCTATCGGTGGAGGACAGGCCCGAGTTTTTGCTTTGACACCGCAGGATGCGCAGGCATCCAATGCCGTTGTGACAGGTACTTTGCCAGTTTGTTCTTTCGACGCACGGGTGTTATTCGACCCAGGTTCCACACATTCGTACGTATCTACACACTTTGCACCGATGTTGGGCCGTGAGTCGTCGTCGTTAGATCAGCCGCTTGTTGTTGTTACTCCGGTAGGCGAGTCGTTTGTCGCTCGTTTTGTATTTCGTTTGTGTTCCGTTCGTATCGGGGAGAGGGATTCATCAGTTGATTTGATACTCCTCGATACGTTGGACTTTGATGTGCTTCTGGGCATGGATTGGCTAGCCACTTGTTATGCTTCGGTGGACTGCCGTGAGAAGGCAGTCAGATTTAGCTTTCCGGGAGAGCCAGTCCTTGTTATTCAGGGAGACCGCAGTGTCGCCCTTCCCAGCTTAATTTCTTCTCTTCGCGCTGGTCAGCTCTTGCGGAAGGGATGTAAGGGATTCTTAGCGTGTATTTGTGATACTCGAGCTGCAGAGGTTCCGTTGGACCAGGTCCCGGTAGTTTGTGAGTTCCCTGATGTTTTCCCTGATGAGCTACCTGGGCTACCGCCTGAGCGCGATGTTGAGTTCTGCATTGATTTGATTCCCGGTTCGGGGCCTATTTCTATACCACCGTATCGGATGGCCCCGGCAGAGCTTCGAGAGCTGAAGGAGCAGTTGCAGGATTTGTTGGATAAGGGGCTTATTCGACCGAGTGTTTCTCCGTGGGGTGCTCCGGTCCTGTTTGTCAAGAAGAAGGATGGAAGTTTGCGCTTATGTATCGACTACCGCCAGCTGAACAAAGTTACCGTTCGGAACAGATATCCGTTGCCGCGCATTGATGATTTGTTCGACCAGCTTCAGGGTGCGGGGTATTTTTCGAGGATCGATTTGCGATCAGGATACCATCAGCTGCGAGTTCGACAGGAGGATATACCGAGGACAGCTTTCCGCACGCGCTACGGCCACTACGAGTTTTTGGTGATGTCGTTCGGACTCACCAACGCCCCAGCAGCATTCATGGATTTGATGAACCGTACATTCAGGCCGTATCTTGACTTGTTCATCATCGTGTTTATCGACGATATCTTGGTGTACTCCCGGAGCAGAGAGGAGCACGAGCAGCACTTGCGGATTACGTTACAGACTCTGAGGGAGCATCAGCTGTTCGCGAAGTTCTCCAAGTGTGCTTTCTGGCTGGACAGCGTCGGATTCTTGGGTCACGTGGTTACGAGAGACGGCATTTGTGTGGACCCGAAGAAGATTGAGGCTGTTCAGCAGTGGCCCCGACCTACATCGGTTACCGAGATCCGTAGTTTTCTAGGCTTGGCGGGCTACTACAGGCGTTTTGTTCAGGACTTCTCCCGTATAGCTGCACCGTTGACCGGTTTGACCCGGAAGGGAGTTCCTTTCGTCTGGACAGAGGAGTGCGAGCGCAGTTTTCAGCAGCTACGGACATGTTTGACTACGGCGCCGGTATTATCTTTACCTTCGGGATCAGGCGGATTTGTTGTCTACTGTGATGCTTCGCGAGTGGGATTAGGATGCGTTTTGATGCAGCATGGCCGGGTGATCGCTTATGCTTCTCGGCAGTTGAAGAAGCATGAACAGAACTACCCCACTCATGATTTGGAGATGGCTGCAGTGGTCTTTGCACTGAAGATTTGGCGACATTACCTTTACGGCGAGTCGTGTCAGATATTCACCGATCACAAGAGCTTAAAGTACATATTTCAGCAGCGAGACCTGAACCTCAGACAGCGTCGTTGGATGGAGTTGGTGAAAGACTACGACTGCGAGATCTTATATCACCCCGGCAAGGCGAATGTGGTGGCAGATGCGTTGAGTAGGAGGCCCGGGGGTAGTCTATCCTTTTTGCGCGCAGTGCAGAGGCAGTCGTCAGCAGATTGGCAGATGTTATGCGACAGCCGAGTTGAGTTCGAGTTCACTCAGACAGGGGGACAGCTCGCGCATGTTCGTGCACGCCCACAGTTGCTTGACCGTATATATGAGGCACAGCGTAGTGACGACCGTTGCTCAGAGATCATGGCACAGATGGGACAGGGCAGATTTTCCGAGTTCATGGTTGACGATCAGGGGATTTTACGATATGGATCTAGACTGTGCGTACCAGATGCCGATGGATTACGGCGCGACATTCTCGAGGAGGCACACCGATCAGTGTATAGTGTCCACCCCGGTTCCACCAAGATGTACCATGATATGAGAGAGACCTACTGGTGGGACGGGATGAAGAGGGACATTGCGGAGTTCGTTTCGAGATGCCTGACTTGTCAGCAAGTCAAGGCCGAGCACCAGAGGCCCGCAGGAGAGCTACAGCCGTTACCCATTCCAGAGTGGAAATGGGAGCAGATTTCGATGGACTTCGTTGTGGGTCTACCCAGGACCAGTCGAGGGTACGACTCCATCTGGGTGATCGTGGATAGATTGACGAAAGCGGCTCACTTCCTGCCAGTGAAGACGACTTTCAGCTTCGCTCAGTATGCTCAGCTCTATATTGACGAGATCGTGCGACTACATGGCGTACCGACTTGTATCGTGTCAGATCGAGGCACTCAGTTCACCAGCCGACTTTGGCAGAGACTTCAGGAGGCTTTGGGCACTCGTTTGAGCTTCAGCACAGCGTTTCATCCGCAGACAGATGGACAGTCAGAGCGGACCATTCAGACTCTCGAGGACATGCTCAGAGCGTGCGTTTTAGACTTTGGTGGTAGCTGGGATCGTCATTTACCTCTAGTGGAGTTCTCCTACAACAACAGCTTCCAGGATACTATTCAGATGGCACCTTTCGAGGCATTGTATGGGAGGAGATGCAGATCGCCCGTTTGTTGGACAGAGCTCAGCGAGAGCAGCATTTTGGGGCCGCAGCTTGTTGAGGAGACGACAACGAAAATACAGTTGATCCGAGACCGGATGAGAGCGGCTCAGAGCAGGCAGAAATCGTATGCAGACAGGCGCCGTCGCAGATTAGAGTTCGCAGTTGGCGACCATGTTTTTCTGAAGGTCTCACCGATGAAGGGCGTGATGCGTTTTGGGCGAAAGGGGAAGCTTAGCCCTAGATTCGTAGGTCCCTTCGAGATCCTCGAGCGTGTCGGCGCTGTTGCATATCGTTTGGCTCTTCCACCCAGCTTTCCCGATGTTCACCCCGTCTTCCATGTTTCGATGCTCCGCAAGTACCTTCACGACCCTTCGCATGCGATTCAGCACCCGACAGTCCAGCTAGAGCGCGACCTTTCTTTTGCAGAGCAGCCGGTGGCCATCTTGGATCGGCAGGTGAAGAAGTTGAGGTCGAAGGTTATACCAACCGTCAAGGTCCTTTGGCGTAGCCCAAGCAGCGAGGAGGTTACCTGGGAGACCGAGGGCGAGATGAGGAAGAAATATCCCCATCTCTTCGAAGGTACGCGTAGCTATATTTTTAAATTCGGGGACCGAATTTCTTTAAGGGGGGAAGATTGTAGCGTCTTGAAAAGTCGTTTTGGTGTTTTCCTGAAATTCGGTGAAAATTCGGTATTTTTCCGAAAACCGTCTTTCTCGATATTTTGCAGTTTAGGGCTAATTATACTTAAAATGGATAGGTAATTACTTGTTTTTAGTGACTAATGAGTTAATTATGAAATTTTGGTCATTTAAAAATTTTTCCCTATTTTTCAATTTTTTAATATTATTTTAAGCCGGTAAGAAAATACTTTAAATAAGCGATAAATACAAATTTTTCCGGGCTAATTTTAATCTCAAAAATTATGATAATTATATTCTAGTGATAACATGAATTTTTAGTAATTTATTTTGATTTTTAACCAATTTTTATAAATTGAAACGAAATTATTGAATTTTGGGCTAAAACTTGCAATTTTTGAGTTGTAGGGGGCCTTTTTGCATAAAATTTCTTTTGTAAAACCCCTCTATCTTTTTCCTCAGCCCAAGAACAGCCCAATCCTTGGCCAAGACCAGAAAATTCTGACCTCTCTCTTTCTTGAGTTGTTTCTTGAGTTAATTGATAGTTTATGGTATTTATTTTAATATATTGGATAAATGTATGATACATTGACTTTAAAACTTGACCCTTGACCTTCCCACTCACCCCACACCCTCCCCCATACCTCCAACCTGGCCGAAACCTGCACCCCTCTTTCTCATCTCTTTTCTTTGCATTTTTCTTCAATTTCCTTCAAGGAAATGCATCAAAATCCATGAATTAATTCCAAAAATCCAAACAATTTCCTTATGCTATCATTTTCCTTAGCCATTCTTGCTTGGATCTTGGTGTTTGAGGCCATCATTTGGAGGAAACTTTCTTGCTTGATCTATTGATCAAGAGGTATAAATTCCATCTTGTTAAATTCCTTGTTTAAGTGCTTATGTGTTATGGTTTAGTGTTAATTTAGTGTAGTTAATCTAGTTTTCTTAGATTTTTGTTTGAAAATTCTAACTAGGTTTTGAACCATGATAATTTATTTAAGTTGTTTATTAGTTAATCTAGTTGTTAGTAAACTAATCTATATGGTTACCTTATTATGTAGTCTTTAATTATACTAATTTAGGTAATTTTAGAAGTTGATTTTAGTTGTAAAGTTGTTGTTTTAAGGTTTTTCAAGAGAGGGTTATGTATGGAAAATGATATTTGAAGTTTGATTAGTGAGTTGATTAAACCTAATTTGTGTTGATTAAACCTAATTTGCTATCTAGTGTTTTGCTAACCTTAAGCTAAGTGGTTAATTTGCTTATTAGGCTAAATTTTAGTGTTAAAGTAAGGATTTCTTATATAGTTTGAGTTATGTTTGCTATTTATAAAAATCAAGAGAAGGTTTTGTTATGTAAATTAGGTTTTTTTAAGCTTAGTTAATGGTTTAGCATTGGTGTATTGGCTAACTTTTTGGTTAGTTTGGAATGTTGGCGTTGGGTGGGTTGACTTTGTCGCTTTATTGTCGATGTTTGCATCAAATTGCAATTTCTGCTTACTAGATTTTTATAGAAGTTATGTGATGGGTTAATTGTGGTATCTTGATGATTTTGTTGGCTTGTCCTACGACTTTTAGGATGCGTGAGTGCGGTTTTTGGGTAGTCGGGTTTTAGTTTTGCCGGGTGACCCAAATCGGCGTTTTTCGGCAGTTTTTGCGATTTTCGCGTGTGTCCGCGCACTTTGTGCACGTTGTACCCAGCTAGAGAACTTTAGTAGTTTCGTTGGGGTTTTGCGTCGTTCTTGATATGTAACCTTATATTTGATATAAATTACAGGTTCGGTCGCGGAGACGTCTGACGCGGCGCGAAAGGGAAAGGCGGTGATCGGACACAGCTAGCCAGGAATCCCGGTGAGTAGATTTAACATCTACGGGGGACGATCGTCTGGATGGCGCAAGTCGCCCGATAGATTTAGTAAACTGGAAAATAGTAAATTGGATAATCACTTGTGACATTAGAATAATAATACTGGCATGATAATTGCTGCAATTAGATCGATAGGTTATACCCATATACGCAAACTCAATTGTAGGACACATGCACCATTACCAGGTTTTTATATGCAGCACGAGCACTATTCATGTTTACACACACACCCTGGTAATTGCCATGCCACCACACTAGATAACTTTTAAATTTAAAACTTTTACTAATTGATACTTAAACTGGTGCTATTGCCTTTAATTCCTTAAAATGAAACCGTAGAATTGCTATTCATGTGCATGTACTTCATCATATTAATTGTTCATGCTTAATCCATTAATCACACATCGCAACTTGATTATTGATATCATACGCATTCATTATCATTGATATATGCACTTATGTGGATTTCTGGAGATTTTATGATATTGCTGGATTCCGGGGGAAAGCCGCAAAATTTCTAAACTTATTATATTTTTTAAAAATATGTAAAATTGCGGTTTTCTAGTGATGTAAGTGTCGTCCACCATGAGTTTGCTGTGGCTTTGGAAATCCGTGTCGAGGAGTGGAGGAACCGGCACGGGTACATGGTGGGCCCGGTAAGGTACCCCGGGGCAAGAGGAATGTGGTGATGACGTTGAGCCTGGCAGGGGACGGATTACCTACCGGTGACTGTTTGGGACGGCGGATATCCAGAGGATACCGACCGTGGCCGCTTGATGATGAGATATTGATATTTGAGATGGGTCAGCCGGACGGCTGAGGCCAGAGATACATTTATGAGATTTGAGACAGCTTTTGGGTGTCGTTGCTGGACACTGATTTTCGTCGATTCATTGACATTATGCTGGCATTCTAAAAGAGTTTCAAAAACAAAAAGAGATAAAATATTTCTTATATATACCTATTGAGACCTCAGATTTTCATGTTGCATGCATATTGGTACACTGATGTTATATACACACTTGCTAGTGCATCCAGTCATACCTGTATTTTAGATACTAGGATGCTTGTGTGCATGCATACGATAGCCTTTGTAGATGTTATTTATTACTCACGAGTTGGCAACTCACCCCCGTTGTGCCACAGTCTTTTGCAGGTCCGCTCCGTCAGTTCAGTAGCGGCGGGCGCACTTGTCTTTTACCTCTTTTGCCTGAGCTCGAGATTTGCTCATAGGTGGGTTATGTTATTTTTTTGTACCACCTTGTATATTCTTGTATCTAGCGTACTCCATCTACTGTTTCTACCAGATTATTGTATATTGATCTAGAGATGAGACTGTGAGGTTTGTGGATTTTATGCTGTATTTTGGGGTCGAGCTCACTTGAGCCGACATGCTACTTTTCATGCTTCCTTATGCTTTATTATGCTTATTGTCATTTACATTGCGTGGGATTTGTGACCGCCTTATGGCGAAGAGCTAGCTCCCGCTTGGGGATGCCCTATTTTGTGGATTCATGTATATATTTTGTTGTACCCATTTTTGGGGGTCAGTATTTACAAAGGAGACTCTGCCGAAATTTTCGGGAAAAATTTGTATTGTTTTAAAAAGTGTTTTACATGACTTATTGATAACTCGCTTTCAATTGATTGGGTTTTCTTCACTCTTTTGCTTCATTGGGTTTGTTTTCTGGGCTTTGGCTTACTTATTTTACGGACGCCTTTAGACGTTTCGTAAACTTAAGTGCCAGTCACGTTCCGTACCCTGCGGGTCGTGACAGCATACTTGGCAAGTTTCAGTTTCTTTAGAAACTCCCGATATGATTTTTGCCCCATGCTCTTATGACCTTGGCGTTAGGTCAAAATGTCATAAGTCGCATGCCAAGTTCAACCCATCATTATCTTGTTAATTTGAACCCACCCGCACATGCCCTTGGCGTTAGGTCAAAATGGCAGAACGGCTGTCCCAAACCAACTCATCTATCTATGCAACAAATGAATACCCAGCAGCTACCAAACACTATGCCTTGGCGTTAGGTCAAAATACATAGCTTGAATACTACTGAATACCCAAAAGAAATGACGGAAGGCTACGGCTGGTTTTTGGCGAAAAACCTTTAACGTAATGAACTTGATATCGCTGAAGAAACCTGATAGCTTTTTATAAAATATAGTGGCGAAAACCTTTTGCTAAAGAGGTCACTCCCGGTGAAGGGATCTCGGCTCTTTCCTCATGGAATGAGGTGCAGGATATTCCACTGAATACCGCGATGCAAAGCAACTTGTAATCGACTATAGTGAAGTTATCACCCTGATGCAAACTTTTGCCGAAGGGGTCATTCCCGGTGAAGGGATATCGGCCCTTGCCTCGTCGAATGAGATGCAGAATATTCCACTGAATACCGCTATGCAAAACAAAAGGAAACGTCTTTGTAATAACACTTTTAAAATTGTTCCAACAACTCCAAATAGGTTTGTTTTCCTTTGCATTGATCAAAATCAACGCAGTCCCATCATCAATCACACCAGAAAAGAACGAAAATAAAATGTATGTATATGCCATCCGCATTCGTCACTGGGTCCCGTCATCATCCGTCAGGTTACTTAACTAACGACAGAGCGGGGACTGGACTAGCGCGGGTGCAAAATATATACAACATCTAATAGTATATATACCAATATACAATAATCGCTCCAGGCATGATAATATGCAACATTACAGAAAAGTAATAAGCATCACAGAACAATACAGATAATCTGGGATCCCCGAGTTTCACAGAGCCGCTGCTGAAACCCGACGTTTCCCTGGTCGTGTGGATAGCCTGTGTAATGAAACCTAGACCCCTACGGGTGTGGCAAGTTACCCGCCAAAACCTGAAGCGAGGTAGTCCCCCACAGCATAGTGAATGGAACACCCGGCACTTCACAGAATCCGGTAAATTGAGCACCCCTCCTTGGGTCAACCTGAACCCCCTACGAGTGCGGCGAATAGTCTGCCAATTCTAGAGTGAGGCCCCTCTGCCTCTCAAAGCCATGAGATGCGGACCCGTTGCCCTCCAGAACCCGGCTATCCGTGTACTCCGTCGCGGGGTAAACCTAGTACAGAAATAAATAATAGTACAACAGGTACATCGACCGCTACCTGGTCGTGCCCCAGAAGAATATTATACAACAGGCAGCGACGGCAGTCCACATGTTGGACGCTCGCCCCGCAATATCAAATGTACAAATAAATTCAAACTGCACTACCATTGCACACTGCTATCCACCACGACAAATCCGCAACAACACAGCACAACACAGAACATCAACGCGAATGTCACGTTCGCAAACCCGTCTAAAAGAACTATAGCAATCAGACACGGTTTACCGATCAAATGACATTCCCGGTCGGAGATATAATGTAAGTACTGTAAACTAACATGTTTAAATTTCGATCGACTAAATATCACGAAGTGGGCCCCACGAACATCTGCTGTACAGTAACAAAATCTGGGCCTAAAAGATATATAACAAAAACCCTAATTTCCAGAGAAGAAAACACTGTGCAAATTTAGAACACAGATCTCACAGAATGGCCGCGGATGCGCGGTCAAACCCTAGGTTTGATCGCGATTCCGCGGCGGTTTAATAAGGTCATGTGACCAAATTTGTATGGTGTGCTTAGAAAACCCTGATGAATTTTCTGTGATATGTAAAATTATTTTTAGAACCCTTTTAAAATCGACAGAAACTCAGAACTTGAATTTTGCAGTTTTCGATATTCGGTTCGATCGATATTTTAAACGCGTTAGCACAAGTTAGTAAAGAAAAATGGTGAGGCTCTGATACCACTATAAGTCTACGGTAGCACCCCGGCCGTCTAACAGACGCCAAATGCGGAACAAAAACTTTTAAATTGGCACTATCGTATACTATAACCCGGATCTGCCATTATTGCTAAACTAACAAACTATAAAGAGGGTAGAAAGGTTATACCGAACAATCCGAGTCCTTCGTTCTTTAACCATCATCCCACGCTCCGTTGCGGCTGCTCCGATCTCGTCGATCTCCGATCTGCTCGTCCATGTGGCACCACGTCAACAATTCTTTAAACGGGCTCCCGCCTCTGACTTGAGGCAACTCGGTCGTCAAGTTTGCCAAAAGATACGACCAAGAATGATGTAGAGAATGGGTAGAATACTTTGTCTCGTTACGTCCAAGGCTATGGACGAACGGTTAATAAAGTTGCCACTCGAATCGGGTGATGGAATGAAATGAGCTATGAAATTTCCATACACCCCAAAACTATCATAATCTTTTTCCAAATGAATTATCAAGTGTGTGAGAGAGAGGAGAGGGGCGGCCATATATAGGAGGGGGGTGAGTGTAGGAGAGGGGGAGGTGACAATAAGAAAATATCTAGTGTGAACACAAAGTATGAACACAATAAATGCACCATTAAAGCAGCATTAATGAATAAATGAGTCACAAGCCTAATCACCTCTACTAGAACCTTCTAGAAGCATCCACACTCTTCTCAAGAAAAGACAAAATCCGTATTTAACCAAATGTTAAATACGGCTGATAGAAAACTGGAAACTGGCAACTTCCAAAAGCGATCCCGAAACGAATTTCAGGATGTATAAACATACCTGCATTTGTATTACGACCGAATACAAATGCAACAGAGACAAAGATATTATATCTACTCAATATAATACTCGGACCCGGCTTAAACCAAAGCCGACCAGTATCATCTGCCCGAAATATGACACGTGCGTAAACGCACGTGCATTTTCCGAACCCTGCCATAAAACCATACGGCCTCTACAACGTTTCGCCCGAACTTGGGAAACTGTCTGTGGGGGACTCTAATGACTCGTCAGTACCCTGGCAGTGGGTTTAACCATAAGCCGTCAGCGGCACTAGCTGTGCGTAACGGCTGCCCATGGACTGACCTCAAGGGAGGCCGATGAGCGAACTCATCCGGAAACCCTACCGAGGCTAACAGTGACAATGTATATACAGTCTGGTCCGTTCGTCTATGAGTATCGCATATCTGCCTAGGGGGCTAGTAACGTCAGACCCCCAATAGCAGTATAAGTCGTGTCGGAGTGTAGCCCAAAAACACCCTGAGATACTACTGGAGTACCTACCAGTAAATCTCCTGCCACGGCCGTGGGCTTTGTGTAATGGCTCTCCTAGACACAGCACGATCTCACCTCCAATACCGGGAGAGACGAATCCCCTGCCGATCCGCTCACGTGCCTCCATGTGGCTCGAGACTGTACCCAAAAACTACCTTTCCTTTGAGCCGTGGTAGGGTAGAAATCAAAGCACAGTGGGAACTCACACGAGACAAATGACGACCTCAGGTCGATGAACTAACCTGTACACATGTCATCAGGGAACTGCTATCTGACGATATGTATAATACTAACTAGCAGATTCCCGCCGAGTCCTGTCCGATGTACTCATAACCCAATGAGCACCTGTATACATCTTAGGTGATCCAACTGACACCAGTGGCTTGTGAGACCGGCCACCGCCCCTCGTCGGGGTCTCGACTGTATACACTAGTATACTCCGGAGTATCGATGCCCTGTCTCGAAACTCCCACGACTAGGGACCACAATTAAGGATATGCATATAAACCACCCAACTCTCACGTATATGATCGCCATCATACTGTTGGTAGTAAAGCAAGATCCTAAGGGCTTTATCAAAGTGTAACAGTGATCAGTCACCTGGACCGGTACACGACTGATAAGGCAAACCAGATAGCGTACTATCATCTCGAGTAAGACTGTCCTACCGGTATAGGTCCTCCGCAATCATTGTAATCACGTACCTGCGATCCAATAATTGACTCTGAGGGCACTATATCCAACAGGCCGACCGCGAGCAGGAGCAGCGTCACCCTCCCGCTGAGCTGACCATCGGTGAGATCATGCTTGTTTCGGCAGACGACCAGCACGGGACTCAGAGAGACCCATACCCGGTGCTGAGCACGGAGGCCAACGTGCCTCCAGGGAGCTCGGGCCGAGCTAATAAGGTCATCTACTGACATGTACTTTTTTAAGGCAATGTAAACTCTTCCTAGGGTCTATTGTTGATTTAATAAAGATCAATGGAACATTGCGAAAAAGAAGGAAAAATCTTGTTTATTCAAAAGGTATTATGGGCTCCTCAGCCATGCATGCAAAAAGAAGAAAAAATAAAAGAAAATTACAAACAGCGGGGGAAGGGGGTGCAGAGAGCACTGATCATGGTACTCGGTGAAAATCCTCGCCAGCCGAGGCCTCGCAAGATCTAGCCTCTGCCCTCGATTCCCACTGCGCGCGTTGACCCCGAGCCTCAGTTCGTAGCACTCACGGACGAGTGCCTCTGAGCGAACTAGCCGGTCCGCAGAGATCAGGCCGAAGCACCTCAGAGACCGCAGCTTACCCATGGCCTCGTCAAAGAGCTGCTCGGACAAGGGGTTGTAAAGCCCCGGTGATGCCCTCCAGATGGAGTACATCAGCAGCTGCAGCAGGGAAGAGCGCCGGGGAAGTACCGGCCGATGTGGTCTTCGATGCTACCATAGACCAACTGCATTGTGTCCTCGGTGCAGTTCTGGTCATAGAGGTACACATCTTCGAAGTGAACGATTTCGGGGATGGTGAAGGGGAAGTCCTGCATTCTCAACGATCTACATATGAAGGAAGGAAGGACCAGTGCTCCTTCAGCCTTATATAAGCCCACTGCGCCCCAACGGAGCTCAACAGTCGCCCTCTTCCGTCCAATAAGTCACGTCCACACGGCGATCATCGAGCCCTCTCTGGCGGAATCGAAACGACGCGACCCTAGCGCTTCGCCTCCCCCGGCATTCAATGCGCATGCTGTGCGCACGGTCGCCGCAACAGTTCCTGTCCCTCATATCTGCCACGGGATGGTCGAGCGAAGCCTCATTGAGAATTAGCCGAGCGGCTACCCTGCTCGGCTATACCTGGCCGGTAGCTTCACTACACGCAACGCCGGGGATCAAAAGCCCTCGCCAAGGGGCAGCCGCGCAGCTTCACAACCCGGTTATCCTTAGCAGACTTCCTAAGGCCCCTCCAACGCTAAGGATCAAAGCCCTCCTTAGAGGCAGCCCAGCAGCTTCCCTGCTCGGCTATCCCTGGCTGGTAGCTTCCCAACTCGCAATGCTAAGGATCAAAAGCCATCGCCAAGAGACAGCCGCGCAGCTTCACTACTCGGTTATCCTTAATAGGCCTCCTACGGCCCCTCCAACGCTAAGGATCCAAGCCCTCCTTAGAGGCAGCTCGGCAGCTTCCCTGCTCAGCTATCCTCGGCTGGTAGCTTCCTACCACAACCGACAGGGATCGAAAGCCCTCCCAGAGGCAGTCGAACCTGAGGATCCCTCGCTCGGCTATCCTTCAGGACAAAAGCCCTCGCCAAGGGGCACCGGACAGTAACCCTGCTCGGCCAAGGGTCCTTGGTAGGCTTCTTATAGCCCCTCCCGCGCTAAGGACCAAAGTCCTCCCAGAGGCAGTCGAGTCCTTGCTCGGCTATCCCCGGCTGGTAGCTTCCTACCATAACCGACAGGGATCAAAGTCCTCGCCAAGAGGCACTGGGCAGTAACCCTGCTCGGTCCCCATTCTGAAGGATCAAAGCCCTCGTAAGAGGCAACTGAGCAGCTACCCTGCTCGGTCATCTCCGGCTGATAGCTCTCTACTCATGACGCCAAGGATCGAAGCCCTCGCAAGAGGCACCCGAGCAGCTACCTTGCTCCTTCATCCCAGGCTGGTAGTTGCCTACTGATTTATATGTTAGATTTAGCGTGCTTGCGCTTTTAAAAGATGAATCAAAAATATTTAGTAACCGCAATCAAGAACGGCGTCGTTTGGTAGCTAGCCGGTGAGTACGGGTCGGTCCACAGGGATGTTGTGAATTTCCTAATTGTTCTTACGAGTTAATTCCGATTGGTGTCGGATTGATTAAATCTAAAAACTAAATTTTTCTAGATCTAAATCTTGCTAGGGTTAGGTTTAGGTTAAGTTTGGAAATGCAAAGATTTCCTCACCGCTTTCTATACCCAAATTAAGATCTCTTTAGGAGTTATGGTAATTATTAACAAAGGGGATTAGTACCATCGGGAAGAAGCGGTGTTTCTTCCTCTAGGTTCTTGTCCTTCCTTTCTTAATCCTTACCCTAACCTCCATGGAAAATATGCTCAACCGGGCCTTTATACTACGATATTGTTAGTTATATGTATGCCGTAGAGGCCATTACTGTACATAGGATGTATATTGTAGTGGATGCTGGGACATATATAGGGAGGACTTTCTTGCTCGACATGATAGTATGCTATCTGGTTGCTCTTTATCTTAACGTGTACACTGATTGTCTCTCTGTTACATGTTGGTAAAGCCCTTAGGATGTGTACTTGACTACCTGGACTATGATGCGGATCATACTAGTGGGGACATGGTAGTCCATAAGTACATCCTTCAAGGTCCCTGGTCGTGGGTGTATCGAGACGGGGCATCGATATACCAGAGTAGACTAGCGTATACCTTCTCGACCCATACAGATGGCGATGGATGATCCCATATCCATTGGTGTTTGACATCAGAGATGATATACGGGTGCTCAGTGGAGACTGGGTACACTGGACGGACTCGCCGAGAACTCCCAGATGGTATTATACCTTACGTCAGATGGCAGTTCTCTGGTGACACTGGTACAGGTTAGTCTGTAGACCCGAGATCGTCATAGAGTCTTGTATGATTCCCACTGTGCTTTGATTTCCACCTTACCACGTCCAAGAGGGCGTGCAAAATGGTGGTTTTTGGGTACAGTCCCGAATCACAAGGAGGCAATGAGCAATAGGAGGGGATTCGTCTCTCCCGGTATAGGGAGTTGATGTTGCGCTGTGTTCGATTGGCTATAACTGGAAATCCCTGGCCAGGGTTGCTGAGATTTACTGGTAAGTGTTACCAGTAGTTTCTCGAACTGTTATAGACCTTATATCGACACGACTTATCGAGCTACTGGGGTCTGACGTTTACCACCCTTAGGTGAGATATGCGATATATCAGACGACGAGACCGGACTGTACGGGAGTGTTACTGATTGGATTCACAGGAGTGTGAGCGGGCTTGCTCGTTGATCTACTGATCGCTCAATACCTGGGTGGACGTTACGTTTAGCAGACCGCTTGCGGCTTGTGGGTGTTTGATATGATCATCACCTACTGCTGGCGTATTGACGAGTCTTTAGAGTCCTACACAGAGGTTTCCTGGCTCAAGCGAAACGAAATAGGAGCGCATATGAGATATGTGCGGGACCGAGAATAATACCAGTATGTGATACTGAATTCTATTCTCTCGTTTGTATCATCGGACGGTTATATGTGATATAGCCGGGTTACCGAATCAAGTGTTGATTCGATATAATGATACACTTGATATTAGTCGGTTATATGCAGTATGACCGGATCATTAAATCAAGTGTTGATTTAATGATTTAATGTATAATTATATATTTGATATATTACTTTACATTAACTAGTATTGGTTCACTTAAGATTATTTTTCTCACTAGATTGTGCACATTGTATATATGATATATGTTTGTGCACTATTTTGTATCATGTTTGATGATACATGCAAACTTGAGTGTGTGTATGATTTACACCATGTTTAGTTAATGGTTAGGGATTTATTTTCTTTATTTATTTTGCTAAAACTAAATGGTGGCTTTTCTTGTTTGCTTCAAGCTTCATGAAGCTTCTTAGCATCTTTGAAAAAGTCTTAACCATTTTGTTTTATGCTTAAACCTAACCATTACCTAAACTATGGTTTGCTCTCTACATGATTTAACTTACCCATGGTTGCATTATGACAAGTCTTCAGAATTTTCTATTTTTGATAATTCATTCTTTTCTTTCTTCTTCTTCTTCTTCATGAAGAAGAAAGCTTGCTAGAAAATTTCAAGTGTTGAAATCAAGTGAGAAATCCAAATCCAAAGTGAACCCACTTCCTATTTCTTCATCCTCTACCACTTGCCATGTTGTATAGGGTGTTATCTTCACAAGTTTCATGACCTAGTGAATATGGAGCTTGAGTTTGAGTCGCCTCGACGTAGATCATCTTCGGCACCGAGGTCAACGACCTAGCCCGCTCATTTCTCCGATGAAACCAATGCTAGAGTCCGGGATCCCGATGATCGCAGCGGAGGGACGTCATCACGGAGCTAAAGAAGTGGAGGACTGGATCTACAAAGGTTGTAATCCCTTTCACTTAGTAGCAAAGTAGTTTGCTTACTTGTAGTTTCGCCTAATCTCTAGTTAACGATCTTGCATAGAGTTGTTAGGCACACAAAAATTTGATTTTGGCATGGTTGATGCCTTGTGGAACCTCTTGAGTGTGCCTAGGAACCCTACAGGTATCACCACTACCTCGTGGGATAGGGTGCCGTAGGGAGCGGTGTGTGCATGTATGCATGGAGTCCTATAAAAACGTGTGATGGGCAGGAAAGGGGTGAAAGATCTTCATCTCTCAAGCCTTCCCCAAAACTAACCCTAACAAGCGAGGAGACTACTCGCTCATTAGGGAATTGAAGAACATATCTAAACTATCTATCTAGGGTAAGGAATTAAAGATCTAAGTAGGGCAGATAAGAAATTACCTAGGGCATGGAAATAAAATTTACTAGGGCAAATAAAAAGAACTACGTACAAATTGATGCACTCTTCATTCATTGCAGAAATTACAGATCTGAATTTTGGATATAAAATGAGGCACAAGAAGAGGCATAACCTAAAAGAGGTTTTAGGGCTTCTATTTATAGATCATAGAAACCCTAGGGTTATAATCGACGCACATCTGCAATTACAAGTTTAACCCCTAAGAAAAGACTAGTCAACGCGCCGCCAGACTTCACAAGAATTTCGCACCGACACGGCCATTATATGGCCGCGGATCCGCGGCCAAAACCCCTGTTTGGCCGCGGTTCCGCAGCCAAATAGAGTGATCTTGGTCTGAGATTTTTAGGGAATATTCTGGTGGACTTTAGCTTCTTGTTTCTTTGCTTGTTTTCTCAGGTTGTTTTCTAGTTCTCTTCCAGATCTTCACAGTGAATAATGTAGTGGACTTTTACCGTTGCTTCGTGTTGAAGTCTTGAACCTTGCGCTGCCTTTGTGCTTTGTGAACTTGTTTGTTGATCTTCGTTTAGTCTCCAAACTGTAGGCTTGATCAAGATTCTTCCATTTGTTGGTCGTAGTCTCACTTTTGTATCGTCTTTTCAGATTTTTCACTGTTTTTGTTCTGAGAACCTATAACCTGCAACTATGTAGCAGACATGGGTCAAAAGCACCTGTTTATTTGTAAAATGACTAGGACTGGGGAATATAATAATGCAAAATTATGGTATGAACAAATACCCCTAAACTTATCTTTTGCTCGTCCTCGAGCAAACCTAGTTTTATTCTCAACAAAAACCTAACCTCACTTTCGCAGGGAAACGCAATTGCACTGAGCTCGTGCAACAAGCCGTTAAACCTCTAGGTGTCCCTAGTACGAGGAGTGTTGTCTCCTGAGGGTTTTCAACGGATACTACCCACAAAATCCTATCAATTCGGCCTATTGACTTTTATTCTCCAATTAGGTTTTCTAACAAGAAACTCTATTATCTTCGACTCGTAACTTATCCACCCGTATTTTTCACACTTCCTTATTGTTTAACTTAAGATCATATATATTCTTGTGAATTTACTTAGTTTTTGGCATCTTTTAAGTTTTCCTTCTAGGGTTCCATCTCAACTTAGGAATTTTTATCATCTCTATTAAAAATATAAGTCCTATTTTTCATTCCTATCTCTTATCTAAACCCCAATCACATACCCCTACGTGTGTGTATAAATCACCCCTACACTTGGAAATTCAAATCAAGCTATTATACTCTTGTCCATCATCCAAAGTACTTTTAATTGGTGAATTTTTAGATGAAATTGCTTGCACATTCTTCATGTGACCGTTAATACTTCTTGAGGTACCAACGACCGATTACAAAATGTGTTTGCACATTAAGACGTAATTCCTAGTCTTGTAATACCTAAGGCTTATAGCAGTGACTCCCAAACCAGTTGGTCTAAGGCACTAGGTGATAAAATACCCTCGCTAAATATAATTTTTTTTATTAATGCAGCCTTAAGTAATTACAAAAACCAATGTTCATTTTTTTATCTCTTTATTCACACTTGTATTTTTTTATTTTATTTTCCTTCATACTAAGGACTTTTAGACAAGAGCATTTCAAGGTCTCCTCTACTATTCCAAGATTCAAGGTTCGTGTTTGTGCAATTTGTAGGGTATATATTTTCAGAATCTAGACTTAAGCTTAGGAATTATTTTTCAAACTTATACTTTAATAAAAATATCAATACTTTTCCCTTATTTTAACTTAGCCCAAGAAGTCAACTCGAAATTTGCCTATTTCTAAATAAACTACAAAGACATATACTTTCTACCGTTAAATTTTAAGAAAGGTTATTTTTATGGTTTTTAATTTATTAAGTCTAAGATCTAGTTGTTCCTAGCTAGTTAACCTTTATGTCAAACTTAAGTCAAATATAGCCAAAATTGAACTTTTCAATTTTTATAATTTTTAAAAATTTCAATTTTTATGGGTTTTAAAATAAGTATGCAAATGCAAAAATATACATATGAATGCGAAGGAAGAAAGCTTACCGAGTATACCCCCAAACTTAAACTTGACAGTGTCCTCACTGTCATGCTACACCAAGAGGGTCAAAATGTCGGCACTCCTCTGTTTATTTTTTTACAAATTTTTTTTATTGTTAAAAGAAAAACAATAAATATAAATATACAACAAGGTTCCCCCCAAACTTAAGTGAGACAGTGTTTCCACTGTTTAAGCGTTAAAGTTCAGAGTTAGGTAGGAGAAAAATCAAACTATACAAGGCCTTACACAGACCAAAGGTTAGCACCAACCATTCAAAAATTCTATCGTGATAATGGTAGGGTTGGTGAAAGAATGGAGTGTAGAGAAAGGAGTTGAAAAACACACGAGACCGAATGGGAAGAAGAGTGGAATATGGTCTCGGTGGAAGAGAAGAATGGCGGAAAAGAGAAAGAAGTGTAGTACGATCTTGAGGGTGTAAATCGAGTGAACAAATTAACGCAATTTGTGATGACCGATGTGTTAAAAGCGATTGTGCTAATTTATCAACCCGTCGAGAAATGGGGTCAAATCCCTCAAGATTCGCATGAAAACATGGGTACGTTGAACTTGGTAAACCATCCATTGAAAGTGGAAACGCGACGGATTGTTGCGTGGTCGAAGCGATGGAAAGGACGAAAGGGAATGATTTCAGGGTAGTCTTATTCTCACCTAAGTAATCTGTCTCGAACTTGAAGGATTCCATCAATGGTTCGAAATGACTGTAAGCAACCGAGTCTGATGGTTCAACTAACTCATCTGAAAATTCAAAGGACTCAAACTCGAGCGGTGAGTCTTCAAAATTGTCCGAAAAAGTGAAACACTCGTAACCGTTATCAGCTGTGAGAACTGTGTCAGATTTAAAGAGGTACGCACTAGTGGCGTCAAAACTGTTGTGATCAAACAAAAAATTTTCAAGCTCACAGTCCTCCGGTGTGTTCTTTTGCGTGGTCGAAACGATGGAAAGGAGGGAGGGTGATTTAGGAAGTATAACAGTTAAAGGTTCAGGAGAATGAATTGGAAAATCCGACACATCAAACAAAACAGGTTCATCCTCAATACTATCCTCAATACTCTCCTTAATACTATCCTCATAATTCTCCTTAAAAGTTATCTCTGTAAGTCGATGTACAACACCCCGCGACTTGCGGGAAGGCGGAAATATGAAAAACGATCTTGTTCTTTGCTTAAACATCGACTAACCGCATGAATCGAAGCTAAACGATAACTAACATCAAATATAGAAGTTAGCAACTACTATGTAAAGGGATTATACCTAAAGAACCGTGTCCTTCGTCTTTACGAACTCCACCTCCTCCTCGGCCTTCTCGAAGTAGTAGACGATCCACCCGAGAGCTTTACTCCAAGCTTAGCCTCTAAACTTGAGGCAACTAACTTTCTTTAAGTGCTAATCAAAGAAGCTAGGTGATATAGAGTGAGGGTTATGGTTTAATTAGTCTAACTAATCCTTGTACTCAACACATGAGAGGGGAGGATTAGGGTTTGAAGAGGGAGAGCTTGAGGAGAGAGAAGGTGAAGATTATAATGAAGTGAGAAGAATGAGTTATGATAATATATATCAAGCATTTCTTTTATCAAGAAAAGAAAATAAAACAATTTAACAACCATGCTTGATAATATCTAGTGATGATTCATCTCCATGAGTCATTAAGCATTTATGATGCATTAATGACATGGATGAATCATCCATATGACTCACTAATCACATTCATTGTATATGCCACCTAAACCTCCTTAGTCACCATCTTCTAGAAGCTTCTCGCGCAATTACGAGAACGCCCCTTCTTTCCGCAAAAATACGGAAAAACTTTAGACTGTATAAATCCAATAACCGGATACCAGTAACTGGCTTAAACCAAAGCCGACTGATAAAAACTGTCCGAAAGTCGTACGTGTGTAAACACACGTATGCGTCCGAACCCTTGTCGTAAAACCATACGACCTCTATATCGTTTCGCCTGGAGTAGGGAAACTCTCTGTGTGGGACTCTAGAGACTCGACTACTACGCTGGCAGTGGGTTTAACCACAGACCGCAAGCGGCACTAGCTGTACGTAACGGTCCCCAGGTAGATGTCGATAAGAAGGCCGATGAGGAAACCCATCCGAACTCCTACTGAGTCTGATGTGACAATCTCCATACAGTCTGGTCCGTTCGTCTAAGACTATCGCATATTGGGCCTAGGGGGCGGCAAGCGTCAGTCCCCTAATAGCGGTATAAGTCGTGTCGGAGCGAAGCCCATTACAACCTGAGAAACTACTGGAACCTACCAGCAAATCTCGCTTGCCCTGGCCAGGGACTTTGCGTAATGGCTCTCTGACACAGCGCGATATCAACCCCCAATACCGGGAGAGACGAATCCTGTCTAACCGCCACTGCCTCCAAGTGCTCGGGACTGCACCCAACTGCTACCTGTTTGCACGTCTCCTTTGAGCCGTGGTAGGGTAGTAATCTAAGAACAGTGGGACACACTCGAGGCGAAGTAGCAGTGTCAAGTTTGCGGACTATGCTGTACTCATGTCACCTGGGAACTGTTCACTGACGACTAGTATAAAACTAACCAACAGTTCCCTGTGAGTCCTGTCCGGTGTACCCGTAACCCAACGAGCACCTGCATACTATCTCCAGTACGACGTACTGACGGCTGTGGGACAGACCATCTCCCCAACTGGGATGAGAAGCGTACACACTAGTCTACTCCGGAGTATCGATGCCCTGTCTCGATAATCCTACGGCTAGGGACCCGAATAAGGATGTGCTTGTAGACTACCCAGCCCCCACTAGTGCGACTGCCATCACAACGCCGGTAGTCAAGCAAGATCCTAAGAGCTCTATCAATACGTATACTCACATATTAAGATAGAAGAAACCAAGTAGCATACTACCATGTTTAGCAAGACTGTTATATACATGTGAATATCCCAAGCTTCCATTAAGTAATATACAAACTAGTATGATACAATAATGGCCTCTAGGGCATATACACTAACAATCTCCCAGTTGCACTAGGGCCATGTACTGGCATATCGAAGACCGATGATCTTGAGTAGCCTCTCGAACTGAATCTGAGGTAGGGCCTTCGTGAATGGATCAGCAATGTTCTCTTCAGAAGCAACTCTCCGTACCTCGATCTCCTGACGATCAATGATCTCCCTGATCAGGTGATACCGCCTTAAGATGTGTCTGGACTTCTGATGGGACCTTGGTTCCTTTGCTAAAGCTATAGCTCCGTTGTTGTCGCAATACAGAGGTATTGGATCAACTATGGTAGGAACCACCTGAAGTTCTGTTAGGAACTTCTTCATCCAGACTGCTTCTTTTGCGGCATCGCAAGCAGCTATATACTCCGCTTCCATCATCGAGTCAGCAACGGTGTCCTGCTTGGAGCTCTTCCAGCACACCGCCCCTCCATTGAGGGTAAAGACATAACCCGACATGGACTTGGAATCGTCCTTATCACTCTGGAAGCCGGAATCAGCAAAGGCCTCCAACCTGAGGTCTTTTCCGCCGTAAACCAAGAACATCTCCTTAGTCCTTCTCAGGTACTTGAGAATGTTCTTTACTGCTATCCCGTGCTTCTCCCCTGGGTCTGACTGATACCGGCTTACCACGCTCAGTGCGTAAGCTACATCTGGTCTGGTGCACAACATCGCATACATTATAGAGCCTACCGCAGAAGCGTAGGGTATAACAGACATGCGTTCCCTTTCCAAATCAGTCTTGGGAGACATCTCTTTGGAGAGGGTGATTCCGTGACAAGCCGGTAGATTACCGCGCTTAGAATCTTCCATACTGAATCTTTTCAGTACAGTGTCGATATACCTGGACTGCGAAAGTCCCAACATCCTCTTGGATCTATCACGATAGATCCGGATCCCCAGAATGTAAGAGGCATCACCCAGGTCTTTCATGGAGAACCTGTGTGACAAGAATCCTTTGACAGATTGTAGCATAGGAATGTCATTTCCTATCAATAGAATGTCATCCACGTACAAGACGAGGAATACGACACTTCTGGCTACAACTTTACTATATATGTACGGTTCATCTGGATTTTTGATAAAGTCATATTCTTTGACTGTCTCATCAAAACAGATGATCTAACTCTGCGATGCCTGCTTTAGTCCATAAATGTACTTAAGCAGCTTGCATACTTTCCCGCTTCTCCCACTCTGATTGAAACCCTCTGGCTGATCCATATAGACGCACTCTTCTAAATTTCCATTCAGAAAAGCCGTCTTTACGTCCATCTGCCAGATTTCATAATCATGGAAGGCAGCAATAGCAAGAAGGACCCGAATGGATTTGAGCATAGCCACTGGAGAAAAAGTTTCGTCATAGTCCAAACCAGGTCTTTGACGAAAACCCTTTGCAACAAGTCTAGCCTTATAGGTTTCCACCTGTCCATCTACACCAATCTTTTTCTTGAAGATCCATTTGCATCCTATGGGTTTTACCCCATCTGGAGCAAAGTCCAAAGTCCATACTTTGTTGGTGTACATAGACTCCATTTCGGTCCGCATTGCATCTAGCCATCGTACCGAGTCGCCGCTCTGGATGGCCTGCTGGAAGTCAGTAGGTTCATCATCACCTATGATGCAATCCTCTCTATCCCCATCTATGAGAAAACCGTAGTATCTCTCAGCGGATGAGACGGCCTACTACTCCTGCGGAGGGGTGCGGGAATGTCCTGTTCTTCTTGAACTTCCGGTTCTACCAAACTTTCAATAGCAGCTTGTGGTTCTGGAATTTCTTCCAGTTCTATTTCGCTCCCACTTATTTCCTTTTCTAAAAACTGATGTTCTAGAAAATGGACATTACGAGAAACAAAAACCTTTTGTTCCTCTGCGTAATAGAAATAATATCCCTTGGAGTTCTTTGGATATCCCACAAACATACATTTTACTGATCGTGCCTCGAGCTTGTCCACATGCTACTTTTTAACAAAAGCTGGACATCCCCAAATCTTCATATGCTGAAGATGGGGTTTCTTCCCAGTCCACATCTGATATGGAGTGGTAGGCACAGTCTTGGTAGGAGCCCTGTTCAGAAGATATGCTGCTGATTCAAGCGCATAACCCCTTAAAGATCGCGGTAACTCAGCATTACTCATCATGGATCGTACCATATCCAATAGGGTTCGATTCCGTCTCTCCGATACACCGTTATGCTGTGGAGTGTATGGAGGAGTAAGCTGAGAGAGAATCCCTTTCTCTTTTAGGTAACCTAGGAACTTGGCACTCAAGTATTCACCACCTCGATCAGATCTAAGTGTCTTGATACTTTTGCCGGTTTGGTTTTCTACTTCATTCTTATACTCTCGGAATTTCTCAAAAGCCTCGGATTTATGTTTCATCAGATAAATGAATCCGTATCTTGAGTAATCATCCGTGAAAGTAATGAAATAGGAAAAACCACCTCTTGCATGTGTAGACATTGGACCGCATACATCGCTGTGTATGAGTCCTAAGAGCTCGCTCGCTCTTACTCCATGTCCAGTAAATGGAGTATTTGTCATCTTTCCTTTGAGACAAGATTGACAAGTGTCATAAGTTTGATATTCGAACGAGTCCAAATATCCTTCTCTATGCAACTTAGTCAACCTTCTCTCATTGATGTGACCCAGTCTACAATGCCATAAGAAAGCTTTATTTAAATCTGGAGACTTTCTTTTAAGTGTGTTCTGGACATTGAAAATTTGGAGTTGGTTTAAAACATATATACCGTTATTTAGTGTACCGGACCCAATCAAACCATGATTATGGTGGATGTTAACAACATCTCTTACAAACGTGAAATCATAACCTTTATTTGATAACAAGGAAACTGATTTGATATTACACGTTAAGCTTGGTACAAAAAAACAGTTATGTAAAACCAAAATGTGTCCACTCGTCAATCCTAGGTGATAATCCCCGACGGACGCAGCTCCCATGCTAGCTCCGTTAGCAACCTTTAGGGTCATATCACCTTCCTTCAGCACTCTACGGTTTCTCAGTGCCTGCAATGAATTGCAAATATGAGATCCTGATCCGGTATCCAATACCCAGGAAGTAACGTTGATCGACAGACAATTCTCAATTACAAACACACCTGAAGTCGAAGCCACAGCTTGCTTCGGTTCCTGGTTCTTGGCGTTCCACGTCTTGCAATCCTTCTTCCAGTGCCCTTTCCTGTGACAATGGAAGCACTCATCCTGGCCAACTACCGGTACCGCAAACTTTTTCTTTCCCTTCCCTCCCACCTTACTAACACCTCCTCTAGGTTTGGTGGCGGCCTTCTTCTTCCTTCCTTTGGCCCTTGCCTTGGACCCGGAAGATGTACCGCTAACAAACATAGCGGGTGTTTCCCTTGTCTTCTGCAAGGTGCCCTCTGCACTCCTTAACATGTTCAGGAGTTCCGGAAGTTCAACTTCTTTTCTTTGAATGTTGAAGTTCAGGATAAACTGGGCGTAGGTGTGAGGAAGGGACTGGAGAATAAGGTCTGTATAGAGCTCATTATCCAAAGTCGTCCCAAGGTCTGCGAGCTCTTCAATATAGCCGATCATCTTTAGGACATGTTCTCCTACCGATGACCCGACAGCCAACCTCGCTTGAAACAAGTTCTTAGAGGTCTCGTATCTTGCTATACGAGATTGCTCTCCATAAAGTTCCTTTGTATGGAGAAATATGCCATCTAGGTTCATATCCTCGTGCCTCCTCTGATGTTCATTGTTCATTGAGGCAAGCACGATGCACTTGGCTTTCGCGCAATCTAAATCCCAGGTTTTGCGGATTTCCTTATCCGCATTGCTGGATTTGGGACCAGGGACAGCAGGTGCCGTAGCGGTGAGGACGTACCCCAATTTGTCATAGGTCAAAGCCATTTTGACATTCCGCAGCCAATCTTTATAGTTTGGCCCTGTAAGTATATTTTTCTCTAAAAGTAACTTAAGTCCAGTCATTTTCAGGGTCGCTGCAATTAGGAGAGAGAGAAGAAAACTCTTTAGCATGATACTCTTGCAAGTTTAGAGTGGTTTTTAGTTTATCTAAACTGGATGGCTCCCACTGTTTCTCGAATCCTTCCTCAAACCATAAAAGAAGAATTAGCCAGGATTATTCTCACTGTATAATTCTTGCTTAACCGTTCAGCCAGGCTAGTGTCGATACTTCGAGGGAGGTTTTCCAACGCTTTCGCGAAGTTCCTTAATTAAATAACTTCTTTTCTCTGGGGGCGTAACCCCGCAGACACCTTTCTGGACACCTACTTGGTTTATAGCATTGATCGTTAAGTGACGAATCTCCTGATAAGTAGCATATACTCACAGTAGGATCGGGATCCAAATATCATCGTATGATAATGTTGAAGGAATGCTACCAACATTCATCAAACTCCAAATGGTATGCATCACTTTGCAAATTTCAGTTTCTTTAGAAATTCCCGATATAAGTTTTTGCCCCATGCTCTTATGACCTTGGCTTTGGTCAAAATGTCATAAGTCACATGTCAAGTTCTACCCGTCATTATCTTGTCAATCTGAACCCATCCGTATATACCCCTGACTTTGGTCAAATGATAATACGACTGTCCCAAACTAACTCATCTATCTTATGCAACAAATGAAAACCCAGCAGCTACCAAACACTATGCCTTGACTTTGGCCAAAATGCATAGCTTGAATACTACTGAATACCCAAATGAAATGACGGAGGGCTACGAATGGTTTTGGCGAAACCGTGAACGTAGTGAACTTGATATAATCGAAGGAACCTGATAGCTTTTAAAAGGAGTGGTTAAAGCTCCGCATTTTAAAAATATCTGTTTTTAAAATTAACCGAGTGGTTTCTTTTAAATTGTTCCAACGATTAACTTTTGGTTTATTTTCTTTGCATTATAAATAATGCGTCCCATCATTAACCTATCATTGCAGAAAACAACGAAAATACAACGTCCTCTTATGCCATCCGCATTCGCCACGGGGTCCCGTCATCACCCGTTAGGTTACTTAACTAACGACAGAGCGGGGGCTGGGCTAGTGCGGGTGTAAAACATAAGTGACGTCTAAATAGCTATCATATATAGATATTGTACATTCGTCAGACGCAATAATAGGCATTCCAGATCACAGATGAACTTTATTGGATTTGCAAGCAATCCGTGTTTGTTTTGAGCCTGCAACAAAAGACGGATTACACAGTTGTGATGAATAGCCATTACCCCACCCAAGACCCCAACGGGTACGGCAAACTACCCGCCCGGCAGTTTGTGCACCCCACCTTGGGTCTGTCCCAGGAGCAAAAAACAGTAAAATGAAATAATACAACGGTGGCTACAACCGCAACCTGGATGTGCCCCGCAAAATAATATTACAACAAATTACATTTACATCAAATGAATTAAATTATAACCCATCACATAACCCCGGCTATACATCACAACAGTCCAACACAGTTCATATCCACAAACAGTAAAAACCATTACAGAAATGTGCAACCCCCTGCCAACCGACATACTAGCAGTTAGGGGAGGTTTACGAACACATTATACAAACACAGATATAATCCATCAAGCAAATACTGTATAATTTCGATCGATTAAACACTTTTAATTTTGCTCCAATACTTCTCTGTAAATCTGAAACCTGAGCAAAAATAAAATATTCCAGAAAATACCAAAAATCACAGAGAAGCAACACAGGAAAATTGGGTTCCTAAATCGCCAACTCGGCGGCGGAATCGCGGCGGATCGGTGGAATCCGCCGCGGTTCCGCAGCGCTTTAGGCGATTCAGGGGCCCAATTTTCTTGGGTGTTCTTCTTATGTCTTTTTAAGCTTTCTGAACATCCCTGAAAAAATTTTGGACTTCATTTAAAAACGAAAGAAACTTGTGATTTCGGGGTTTTCCGGTTTCGTTTTTTCCGTTCGAAATTCATACAAATTTGCAAGTAAGTTATTTATTGTTTAGCGAGGCTCTGATACCACTGTAAGTCGATGTACAACACCCCACGACTTGCGGGGAGGCGGAAATATGAAAAACGATCTTGTTCTTTGCTTAAACATCGACTAACCGCATGAATCGAAGCTAAACGATAACTAACATCAAACATAGAAGTTAACAACTACTATGTAAAGGGATTATACCTAAAGAACCGTGTCCTTCGTCTTTACGAACTCCACCTCCTCCTCGGCCTTCTCGAAGTAGTAGACGATCCACCCGAGAGCTTTACTCCAAGCTTAGCCTCTAAACTTGAGGCAACTAACTTTCTTTAAGTGCTAATCAAAGAAGCTAGGTGATATAGAGTGAGGGTTATGGTTTAATTAGTCTAACTAATCCTTGTACTCAACACATGAGAGGGGAGGATTAGGGTTTGAAGAGGGAGAGCTTGAGGAGAGAGAAGGTGAAGATTATAATGAAGTGAGAAGAATGAGTTATGATAATATATATCAAGCATTTCTTTTATCAAGAAAAGAAAATAAAACAATTTAACAACCATGCTTGATAATATCTAGTGATGATTCATCTCCATGAGTCATTAAGCATTTATGATGCATTAATGACATGGATGAATCATCCATATGACTCACTAATCACATTCATTGTATATGCCACCTAAACCTCCTTAGTCACCATCTTCTAGAAGCTTCTCGCGCAATTACGAGAACGCCCCTCCTTTCCGCAAAAATACGGAAAAACTTTAGGCTGTATAAATCCAATAACCGGATACCAGTAACTGGCTTAAACCAAAGCCGACTGGTAAAAACTGTCCGAAAGTCGTACGTGTGTAAACACACGTATGCGTCCGAACCCTTGTCGTAAAACCATACGACCTCTATATCGTTTCGCCTGGAGTAGGGAAACTCTCTGTGTGGGACTCTAGAGACTCGACTACTACGCTGGCAGTGGGTTTAACCACAGACCGCAAGCGGCACTAGCTGTACGTAACGGTCCCCAGGTAGATGTCGATAAGAAGGCCGATGAGGAAACCCATCCGAACTCCTACTGAGTCTGATGTGACAATCTCCATACAGTCCGGTCCGTTCGTCTAAGACTATCGCATATCGGGCCTAGGGGGCGGCAAGCGTCAGCCCCCTAATAGCGGTATAAGTCGTGTCGGAGCGAAGCCCATTACAACCTGAGAAACTACTGGAACCTACCAGCAAATCTCGCTTGCCCTGGCCAGGGACTTTGCGTAATGGCTCTCTGACACAGCGCGATATCAACCCCCAATACCGGGAGAGACGAATCCTGTCTAACCGCCACTGCCTCCAAGTGCTCGGGACTGCACCCAACTGCTACCTGTTTGCACGACTCCTTTGAGCCGTGGTAGGGTAGTAATCTAAGAACAGTGGGACACACTCGAGGCGAAGTAGCAGTGTCAAGTTTGCGGACTATGCTGTACTCATGTCACCTGGGAACTGTTCACTGACGACTGGTATAAAACCAACCAACAGTTCCCTGTGAGTCCTGTCCGGTGTACCCGTAACCCAACGAGCACCTGCATACTATCTCCAGTACGACGTACTGACGGCTGTGGGACAGACCATCTCCCCAACTGGGATGAGAAGCGTACACACTAGTCTACTCCGGAGTATCGATGCCCTGTCTCGATAATCCTACGACTAGGGACCCGAATAAGGATGTGCTTGTAGACTACCCAGCCCCCACTAGTGCGACTGCCATCACAACGCCGGTAGTCAAGCAAGATCCTAAGAGCTCTATCAATACGTATACTCACATATTAAGATAGAAGAAACCAAGTAGCATACTACCATGTTTAGCAAGACTGTTATATACATGTGAATATCCCAAGCTTCCATTAAGTAATATACAAATTAGTATGATACAATAATGGCCCCTAGGGCATATACACTAACAATCTCATCCATGCTATTATCATCAAAATAAAGACGCATATGAAGTTCGGGAGAAACATTTAATGACTCGGGATGATGATTTGGAGATAAAATTTCAGTCAAATTTATGGGTCCATCATCCAAAATATTCCCGGCGTTAATATCCTCAATCAAGTGAAAATCAATTTTTTTGGACACCTCATCAAAAGCATGGATATTTATCAATTCAGGTTCTAGAGTGGAGGTGTAAGGTTCAAAAGGATTAGGTGTGGTTTCACTCGAAAGGGACTCTTCACAATCTGGAAAATCAAGCACTACAAAGTCGCACAACTCATTAAATGATTTATCTTTAACCGGTAAATTATTTGGGACACTTGATTGAAAACCGGAGTTGTGGGATTCTATTGGGTATGGATAGGTTTGATTTGGAAATGTGTACAGCTCACTCTCACCACTCAAATTCTCACTCTGTCCAACCGCCTCCTCATACATTGGAATTTTTGGAGCTAGTTGGAAACCAGCTACCGGTTCACTAGGTTGCATAAGGGCGGCCATGGACGCATCCACATTCCTAATCATTTGGTTTGTCGCTACCATATAAGCCTCCAACGACTGTTCTAGACTAGACATGGGTTGTGAAGGGGTTTCGGTAAAAGATTCAAAATTGTTTGGATACGTGATATACCCAAATGGCTGTGTAGAAGCAATGTCCAGGGAAGGTGCGGAAGTCGGGTAGGACTGGTAGGAATTGAATGGTTGGACAGGAGTAGGATCAACATTTGGATAAAAAGGTGAATGGACTTGTTGATCCCAAGAACTGGATGTGTTGAAAGGAGTAAAAGATCGGCTGTGAGATCGTTCAATATGCTCAGCAATAGACATGGGTTTCGGAGTGACAATAGGACTCGAAAAAGGAGTATCAACGTAAGAAGATGGTGAAGGTTGACACGGTTGATACAAAGTAGATTGCGGAGTCCAACTGTTTCTCCTAGACGTTTCAATTCGATCTTTCAAAGAAATTTTGGGCATGGAGGGGTCGTCCGTAATTTGACCGAAACAATGCGCGTATGAAGCTAAGTTTGGTTTAGGGTACCAAAGTTCGGCAAGAGTTTTGTGAGATGGGGTACCCATGATGTAAGAAAGGAGAAGAAAAAGAATATGGGGTGCGCGGATTTCTTAGCGACATGTTGCAAGTTTTTGTAAAAAAAAATTTCTTTTTCTCTTTTTGTGTTTTTTTTATGTGGAGCTTTTTTGCAAAAAGATTTTCGATAAAAGGCTTGGACACACGTTCAATCAACCACAAATGCACAATCAGGCCTAGATCTAAGATCACCTAGGTCATCTAGACAGCTCCTAACTGTTCCAAAGGGCAAGAAATAGGACCTCAAACCGCCTCATCACCGCCAATTGTGGCCAGGAAAGTGCCAGGTAAGTGGGAGGCTCTCCACCACGTAAGCAGTGGACCTAATTAAGTAACCACTTGCCTTAGACACACTTGTCTAGACACCACAAAGTCAGGTTAGGATCAACGGCCGATGCCTATAACTAGTCCTCTGTCCTATTAAGCGCGAAGTCCTTAAGGCTGAGTCTAGTCTTTTTTAATTAATAATGATCAATGCAAAATGCCTTATGTGATTTCTGGGGTCCTGGAAAGGGTGATGAAATCCCCACCCAATCTGGATTGGTTTCAAGCCCCTTAAAGTCAAATTAAAATATGCAAAGAAGTAAACACAATCAAACACTTGCAAATTTTTTTTTTAGCACGGCGCAAAGAATCCTGCACAAGATCAATTATTGGAAGGGGGAGAGATTTTTTTAGCGCAAAGAATCCTACAGGAAATTTTACAGAGGAGATATTAGGGGTTGAAGTGCAAGAATAGAGGAGCATACAGTGAAGATTACACGTGATGACGTCATCATCAAGACGCGTTTCCGCGGTCGGAGGGGTCAACTGCGGCGATTCCGCGGTCACGTGGTCGGTTCAGACCCCGAGATTTTTTCTGCTGCTCTGTTTTTATTTTCCTCTGCTGTTCAGATCTGCCGTTTTCTGTTTTGATCTCTGGATTTTTCCAGATCCGAACTCGTTCGTCGATCCTGCAAAATTCAAACGAAAATACCCTTCACAAAATAACAAGATGATAAAAAATTTATATTTTTTGATTTTTCAGTTTTTATGATTTTTCAAATTTTTATTAACCCGAAATTACAAAAAGAAAATAATACGCCATCCCCGGCAATGGCGCCATTTGATTTATATGTTAGATTTAGCGTGCTTGCGCTTTTAAAAGATGAATCAAAAATATTTAGTAACCGCAATCAAGAACGGCGTCGCTTGGTAGCTAGCCGTTGAGTACGGGTCGGTCCACAGGGATGTTGTGAACTTCCTAATTGTTCGGCAAATAAAAAGAACTACTTACAAATTGATGCACTCTTCATTCATTGCAGAAATTACAGATCTGAATTTTGGATATAAAATGAGGCACAAGAAGAGGCATAACCTAAAAGAGCTTTTAGGGCTTCTATTTATAGATCATATAAACCCTAGAGTTACAATCAATGCACATCTGCAATTACAAGTTTACCCCCTAAGAAAAGACTAGTCAACGCGCCGCCAGACTTTACAAGAATTTCGCACCGACACGGGCATTATATGGCCGCGGATCCGCAGCCAAAACCATTGTTTGGCCGCGGTTCCACGGCCAAATAGAGTGATCTTGGTCTGAGATTTTTAGGGAATATTCTGGTGGACTTTAGCTTCTTGTTTTTTTATTTGTTTTCTCAGGTTGTTTTCTAGTTCTCTTCCAGATCTCCACAGTGAATAATATAGTGGACTTTTACCGTTGCTTCGTGTTGAAATCTTGAACCTTGCGCTGTCTTTGTGCTTTGTGAACTTGTTTGTTGATCTTCGATTAGTCTCCAAACTGTAGGCTTGATCAAGATTCTTCCATTTGTTGGTCGTAGTCTCACTTTTGTATCGTCTTTTCATCTTTTTCACTGTTTTTATTCTGAGAACCTGTAACCTGCAACTATGTAGCAGACATGGGTCAAAAGCACCTATTTATTTGTAAAATGACTAGGACTGGGGAATATAATAATGCAAAATTATGGTATGAACACCTACCCACGACGCCAGAGATCAAAGCCCTTTCCAAGAGGTGACCACACAGCTTCACTGCCCGGTGATCCTTAGTGGGCTTCTTACAGCCTCTCCAACACTAAGGATCAAAGCCCTCGCAAGAGGAAACCGAGCAGCTACCATGCTCGGTCCTCCCCGGCTGGTAGCTCCCTACCCATGACGCCAGGGATCGAAGCCCTCATAAGAGTCACCTGAGCGGCTACCTCGCTCCTTCATCCTAGGGTGGTAGTTGCCTACCCACGACACCCGAGATCAAAGCCCTCACCAAGAGGCGACCACGCAGCTTCACTGCCCGGTCATACTTAGTGGGCTTCTCACAGCCCATCCAACGCTAAGGACCCAAAGTCCTCCCATGCACTCAAACCCGACCCTCGCTCGACCATCCCCGGCTAGTGGTCGTTGCTCGGCACAAATACGGCCAACAGCCCTCTGCCCGTCACATGCAGAAGATCCGAGGCCCCAATAAGGGGCATCAAGTCTATCTAAGTCTAAACGATCCCCCCTCAACTTTGGGGCCCATAGGGATGCCTCCTCAGCAACGCTTGGCACGCTCGGCAAGTGATTGCCTCCTCGGCAGCGCTTTTCACGCTCGGCAAGTGATCGAAATCAACTCGACGAACGATCGCTAGACAGACGGCCAACCTGACATAGAAACACAACGGTGCAAGTAGAGATATTTTACAAGCATTCTTCACAAACAGATAAAGTGAGAATCGATGAAACCAAAGAAAAAGTTCTATTACTACAAAATACAAAGGCTTTACAAAGGGTATTTTTGGGCTCCCCAGCCTTACAAAATGCCCGGAGGCTTACAAAATTCCAAAAACAAAGAAATAAAAGGAGGAAGATGGGGCTTCAGGCCTCGGGGCCAGGTGTGACCTCGGGGTCCCCGATGACAACCTCGTGACATGCAGGGTCCTCGGCAGTTTCCTCGTCAGGAACCTCTTCCCCCTGCTCATCGGCGCGTACGAGGGGAAATTCGGCCCGGAGGTCTCCATCGGAGAACTCTGGCTTCCGGGACTTAACGGCGTCAAGGGCCTCGTGCCAAATGCGGGTCGTGGCATCGGCCAGGTCATCATAGAAGTCCTTCGACTTCTTGTAGCCCTCCACCGCCTTCGCTGCCGAGAGGTCGACCCATTTCGCCGCTTTCAGGTCGGCCGACTTCGCCGCCTCGGCCGCCGCCCCTAGCTCCTTCCGGAGGGTCTTCACCGTCTTCTTCAGGTTGCCGGCAAGCACCTGAGCGTCCCCAAGCTTGGCCTCGGCAGTCCCGACGGCCTCGCGGTACCGGACGACCTCCCGTCCTCCACCTCACCCTCCAGGGCGGCAACCCTCGCCATCACCGCCTCCAGATCTCGCTTGGAGCTCTCCTCCAGCGAAGCGAGCAGGCCCGCAGCCTTCATCGCCGGGGCTATCACCTCGGCCTCCATGCGTAAGGTGAGGGCAACGTGCTGGAGAACCTGAGAGATAGGAAAGAGATCAGAAAGATGAAGGAGACACCAAACCCCACAAAGAAAGAAACCGAACACTTACCTGTACGGACTCCTGGGCGATGGATGCCATCTGAGCCCTCAAGGTCCCCCCGGGGACTCTACCCCCGGCCGATGCCTCTATCTCGTGTAGAAGGCTATCCGCGACGGACAGCCCCGATGGCACTGCGAACCGGAGGCCTCCTTCCTCCACCGTGATTGGCGAGGACCGGCCCCGGGAAGATCTCCGGAAGCTCCTCTTGAGTGGCTCCGAGGGAGAGTCGGTCTCCTCCTCCGAGACCGGGTCCTCCAGAATCAGAGCTCGCTTCCGGCCCGGCACTCTGCTAGGGCCCGAGGCAGGATCCGCCACCGAACGCTCACGGGACACTACCACCGGAGAAGGGGGAGCCGGGGCAGGCTTCGCGCGAGAAGAGCCGGCGCCCCCAGCCTTCGTAACCTTCCTCGGCTGGCGCATGGAGGCTTTGAGCGAGTCCATATCCATGGGTCCTACACAAAAACGAATGCAAAGAAGTTAGCAACACAAGCAATACACAAGCCAAAAAGCAAGCCTAACTTACCGACGAACTCAACGGGACTAAGCCCGGCCCAACTTAGGACCCTCTCAGACAGCAGCACGTCGGATCGGGGGATGGGCTCCCACAACGCCACTCTCACCGCGGTGGGGTCATTGGACTGGTTCTCCGGCAAGCATTTCTCCCTCGACCACTTTGTAGGCACGGGCCAATCCTCGCCCTCCGGAGGAGAAATGAAGAAAAACTTCTTCTTCCAGTCATGAATGGAAGAAGGCAGGGCCACGACCCCTGTCCCGGCAGCGCCCCCCGGTCGCTTCCTAAAGGAGAGGTAGACCCACCTCGGGTCGCCCGCTCGACCACCAGGGTGATTTTTGAAGACGAGGGAAGAATCGAGGAGGGGGAGGCTAAAGGGAACCGCCTGTAACATCAGGCGTATCAAGAACCCAAGAAGAATCCTCCACGAGTTCGGCACTAACTGGCCGGGGGATAACCCGAAGAAGTTCAACGCTTCGACGACCTCGGGAGAGAAGGGCAGGCGCATTCCACCCCAGAAAGCTTCCAAGTACAGGGCGATCTCCCTACCCCATACTTGGTCTTCCCTCTCTCCCTCCTTGGCCAGACGAAGCATATAACGTGAGGGGTTGTAGAAACGAGCCCGGGCATTAGCGAGCTCATCCTCATGCCTCACCCAACACGAGGCGCCAAGGGAAGTATCTACTGCCTCCTCATTGGGGGCTGCCCCCGCCGCACGACCCCGAGGAGACTCAGGCTCAACTAAAGTGTCCCTAGAACCTATTCCTACGACATTTACAGACTCAACGAAAGAAGACATCTAACCTGGGGAAAGAGGGATCCTCGGGAAACGAAAGCAAAGGGAGACGAGCGCCGAGCAATCAGGACTTATAGCGAGGAAATATGGAGGGGTAAGGGCCCCTGGAGTGGGTCCCACCCCTATTTATCGCCAAAAACAACCTCATCCGGAGGCACCCATCATCTCCCGCCAAAACGCCTCCTCGCGTCCAACAGCTCCAATCGCTTCACATGTCGTTCCCGCACTAGGCCGCATCCCATCAGACACTGCAGGCCAGCATACGTCGTGCCGGCCAACCGACGCTCGACACGTGGACCGTCGCTTCAGTGGCAGGATATACGAACCGGCGCACCTTCCTTAAATGCAGAAATCTCGCCCTGATTCGCTAGAAGAAAAGACAGCTGACAGCCCGGGGACGCGTCCCTTGGAAACCCTAGGAAGGTGCTCACCCCGGGCAGCCCGGCAGTCTACTCCTGACCCGACCCGCTAGCTGGTCGGGACAAGAGTGGGGGGCTAATGATGATGCTCAATATTGGTGATCTCCAGGATCACGACACGTGGCAGATGATGTGTCCCAGAACTCAGAAGAGAGGGCCTACAGGGGGCCGACCAGGCCACCCCTGTACCTGACCTAAAAGCATAAAGCCGGCTCACCTCAGAGCCCCTTGCAAATTTGCCTCCTCGGCCTCTCGGCTAGCCTCCGAGCTACCACAGGAACAAGATACGTCGGCCCTCTCGCTCGTCCCCGAGCTCTCCCGCCGAGGCCATCCTCTGTTGGTTATAGTGCCCTCAAAGTCAATTATTAGATCGCAGGTACGTGATTGCAATGATTGAGGAGGACCTATACCGGTAGCACAGTCTTACTCGAGATGATAGTATGCTATCTGGTTTGCCTTTATCAATCGTATACAGGTTCAGGTGACTGGTCACTATTACACGTTGATAGAGCCCTTAGGATCTTGCTTGACTACTAACAGTATGATGGTGATCATATACGTGAGAGTTGGGTAGTCTATAAGCACGTCCTTAATAGTGGTCCCTAGTCGTGGGAGTTTCGAGACAGGGCATCGATACTCCGGAGTAGACTAGTGTATACAGTCGAGACCCCGACGAGGGGAGGTGGCCGGTCTCACAAGCCACTGGTGTCGGTTGGATCACCAAAGATGTATACAGGTGCTCATTGGGTTATGAGTACACCGGACAGGACTCGCCGGGAACCTGCTAGTTGGTATTTATACCTAGCGTCAGATAGCAGTTCCCTGGTGACATGTGTACAGGTTAGTTCATCGACCTGAGGTCGTCATTTGTCTCGTGTGAGTTCCCACTGTGCTTTGATTTCTACCCTACCACGGCTCAAAGGAGTCGTGCAAACAGGGTTTTTTTGGGTACAGTCCCGAGCCACATGGAGACAAGTGAGCGGATCGGCAGGGGATTCATCTCTCCCGGTATTAGGGATGAGATCGCGCTGTGTCTAGGAGAGCCATTACACAAAGCCCTCGGCCGAGGCAGGAGATTTACTGGTAGGTACTCCAGTAGTATCTCAGGGTGTTCTGGGCTATACTCCGACACGACTTATATCACTATTGGGGGTCTGACGTTACCAGCCCCCTAGGCCCGATATGTGATACTCATAGATGAACGGACCGGACTGTATGTATATCGTTACTGATAGGCTCAGTAGGGTTCCAGGATGAGTTCGCTCATCGGCTTCCTTTGAGGTCAATACATGGGCAGCCGTTACGCACAGCTAGTGTTGCTGACGTGCTTGTGGTTAAACCCACTGCCAGGGTACTGACGAGTCATTAGAGTCCCCCACAGATAGTTTCCCAAGTTCGGGCGAAATGTTGTAGAGGCCGTATAGTTTTATGGCAGGGTTCGGAAAATGCACGTGCATTTATGCACGAGTCATATTTCGGGCAGATAATACTGGTGGGCTTTGGTTTAAGCTGGATCCATGTATTATATTGAGTCGGAATATTTTAGTCTCTCGTATTCGTATTCGGTCGAAATACGGATACAGGTATGTATATACAGGCGAGGGGTATTTTCGTAATCCGTTACGAGAATATTTTAGAAGATGCATTTCTTTTTGGATTAATCATTTTGGTTTAAATGATTATTGGATTTTGGAAATGGTGACTCATTATGGATGACACATGAATTCTTGAATGTTCACTAATGACTCATGTAATGAGTCGTCTAGTGAGTCATTAAGGAATTAATGTGTTTTGTTTTGTGAAGAGATATTTGAGGAGATATTTTCATTAGATATTTTTTTGGTCTTTGATAAATAAACCTCATTCATCTATTCACATGAGAAGAAATAATAGAACACAAGTATTTGAGCTTAGTTTTCTTTTGGCTCACTAATGTTTCTTGAGTTCACTATTTCCAATCCTAAACATCTTCTTCTATCTCCACCTTACCCCTCTCATGCGATGAGAACCCTAGGGTGTTTGAGACAAAGTATTCTACTCATTCTCTACTTCATCTTGGTCATCTCTTTTAGCAGACTTGATGACCGAGTTGCCTCGGTATAGAGGCGGGAGCCCGTTTAAAGATCCGTAGATATGGTGCCACCTCGACGAGGAGCAAAGAGATCGGAGTTGCCGCGGGGAGCGTGGGATGATGGCTAAAGACCGAAGGACTCGGATCGATCGGTATAGCCTTTCTACCTCTTTACAGTTTGTTAGTTTAGCGTTAATGGCAAGATCCGGTTATAGTATGCGATAGCGCCAGTTATAAAAGTTTTTGTTCCGCGTTTGGCATCAGAATGACGGCCGGGGCGCTGCCATAGACTTACATGGTATCAGAGGCTCTGTGAAACCCGGGGATCCCAGATTATCTGTATTGTTCTGTGATACTTATTACTTTTCTGTAATGTTGCATTTATCACGCCTGGAGCGATTATTGTATATTGGTATATATACTAGTAGATGTTGTATATGTTTTACACCCGCGCTAGTCCAATCCCCGCTCTGTCGTTAGTTAAGTAACCTAACGGGTGATGACGGGACCCAGTGACGAATGCGGATGGCATATACGTACATTTTATTTTTCGTTCTTTTCTGGTGTGATTAATTGATGGGACTGCGTTGATTCTGATCAATGCAAAGGAAAACAAACCTGTTTGGACGTTGTTGGAACAGTTTTAAAAAGTGTTATTACAAAGACGTTTCCTTTTGTTTTACACAGTGGTATTCGGTTGGAATATCCTGCACCTCATTCGACGAGGCAAGGGCCGAGATCCCTTCACTGGGAGTGGCCCCTTGGGCAGAAGTTTGCGTCAGGGTAATAACTTCACTATAGTCGATTACATGTTGCTTTGCATTGCGGTATTCAGTTGGAATATCCTGCACCTCATTCCACGAGGAAAGAGCCAAGATTCCTTCACCGGGAGTGACCTCTTTAGCAAAGGTTTTTGCCACTATATTTTTTATAAAAAGCAATCAGGTTCCTTTAGCGATATCAAGTTCGTTACGTTAAAGGTTTTTCGCCAAAAACCAGCCGTAGCCCTCCGTCATTTCATTTGGGTATTCAGTAGTATTCAAGCTATGTATTTTGACCAACGCCAAGGCATAGTTTTTGGTAGCTGCTGGGTATTCTTCTGTTGCATAGATAGATGAGTTAGTTTGGGACAGTCGTTCTACCATTTGACCAACGTCAGGGGCATGTGCGGATGGGTTCAAATTGACAAGATAATGATGGGTAGAACTTGGCATGTGACTTATGGTATTTTGGCCAACGTCAAGGTCATAAGAGCATGGGGCAAAAATCACATCGGGAGTTTGTACGTCAATGTTCAACACCCCAATACTTGTGGGGAGGCGGAAATATGAATAACAATCAAGTTCTATGATCAAACATCGATTTAACCGTACGAATCGTTTGCTAAACAAGTTTTAACAAAAGCTATAGAGTTTTAATCTACTATGCGAAGAGATTATACCAAACGGTTCTAGTCCTTCGTCTTGATGTTGTCTACGGCCTCTTTGGATCTCCACATCCTCTTCGGCTTTCTCCCATGATAGACGATCCACCCGAGAACCCTAATCCAAGCTATAACCTCTAAACTTGAGGTTACTTAGTTTCTCTAGTTGCTAAATAGAGTAGCTAAGATGATGTAGAGATAGGTTATGGAGTAATTAGTCTTTCCTAATCCTTGTTCTCAACTCATGAGGGGTAGGATTAGGGTTTGGTGAAGGAGAGAGAACTTGAAGAGAGAGAGTGAGAAGATGATAATGATATTATTATAATGAATAAAGCTTCTCACTTGATATATATGAAACATAATGAATTTAAAAGAAATGAATAATAAGTGAATATTCATCATGTTTCATTTAATCAAGTGGGTGATTCATCATGTGAGTCATTAAGCAATTAATGATGCATTAATGATATGATGCATCACTCACAATGAGTCACTTAATCATTAAATGAAAATGCCACCTCTCTCTTTATGTCACGTCCTTCTAGAAGCTTCTCGGAAAATTATGAGAACGCCCCTCTCATCCGTGAAAACACGGAAAAACTTTAGACTGTATAAATCCAATAACCTGATACTAGAATCTGGCTTAAACCAAAGCCTGCTAGTAAAAACTGTCCGAATGTCGTACGTGCGTTTAAACACGTATGCGTCCGAACCTTTGTCGTAAAACCATACGACCTCTATATCTTTTCGCCTGGGTTTGGGAAATCTCTGTGTGGGACTCTAAAGACTCGACTACTACGCTGGCAGTGGGTTTAACCACAGACCGCAAGCGGCACTAGCTGTACGTAACGGTCCCCAGGTAGTTGTCGATAAGAAAGCTGATGAGGTAACCCATCTGAAATCCTACTGAGCCTGTCTGTGACAATATCCGCGCAGTCCGGTCTGTTCGTCTAAGAGTATCACATGTACGGTCTAGGGAGGTGGTGGACGTCAGACCCCTAATAACCATACAAGTCGTGTCGGTATGGCTTTATCACCATTCGAGAATCTACTGATCAACCTATCAGTAATTCTCAATCAGCCCTGGCTAGGGACTTATGGTAATGACCAAACGACCACAGTGCGATATCAACTCCCTATACCGGGAGAGACGAATCCCTAACAGTTGCTCACTGCCTCCATGTGGCTCGGGACTGTGCCCAACTGAAACCTGTTTGCACGACTCCTTTGAGCCGTGGTAGGGTAACAATCAAAGCACAGTGGGAACTCACACGAGACAAATGATGACCTTAAGTCAACGGACTATCTGCACACATGTCACCTGAGAACTGCTATCTGACGTTAGGTATAATACCATCCAGTCAGTTCTCGGCGAGTCCTGTCCGGTGTACTCACACCCAGTGAGCATATGTATACAATCTTAGGTGAACACCACCAATGGTTGCGGGACCAATCCATTGCCCCTCGGCAGGGTCTAGATATGTATACACTAGTCTACTCCGGAGTATCGATGCCCAATCTCGATACTCCTGCGACCAGGGACATCTAAGGGTGTGCCTATTGACTATCCAGCTCCCACTAGTATGACTGCCATCACAACGCCGGTAGTCAGACAATCACCCTATGGGCTTTCTCAACATATATATATAAATACCAAGTAATATATTATACGTTAAGACAAAATCAAACCAAATAGCGTACTATCATATCAAGCAAGACTGTCACGTACATACATATCCCAAGCATCCTATACAATGTAGGCCTCTAGGGCATATATATCCAACAATCTCCCACTTGCACTAAGGCCTATAATTGGCGCAATGAGTACCCACTGTCTCTACCAGATCCAGTTGCTTGCGTACCGCATGCCCAACATCTCAAAAAGCCTCTCGAACTGTACTTGAGGAATGGCCTTGGTGAATGGATCTGCCGTGTTGTCTTTTGTGTCTACTCTCTGTATCTCGATCTCCCGACGATCCACGATCTCCCTGATCAGGTGAAACCGCCTTAAGATATGCCTGGATTTCTGATGGGACCTTGGTTCCTTCGCTAAAGCTACAGCGCCATTGTTATCGCAATACAAAGGTATTGGATTAGCAATGGACGGAACCACCTGAAGTTCAGAAATGAACTTCCTTATCCAGACAGCCTCTTTTGCGGCTTCACTAGCAGCTATATACTCAGCCTCCATAGTTGAGTCTGCGACGGTATCTTGTTTGGAACTCTTCCAACTTACCGCTCCTCCATTGAGGGTAAACACAAAACCCGAAATAGATTTAGAATCATCCTTGTCACTTTGGAAGCCGGAGTCGGTAAAAGCCTCTACCTGGAGGTCCTTATTGCCGTAAATCAAGAACATCTCCTTAGTCCTTCTCAGGTACTTGAGAATGTTCTTTACCGCTATCCAATGTTTCTCACCTGGGTCCGATTGATACCTGCTTACCACACTAAGTGCGTAAGCTACATCTGGTCTGGTACATAACATCGCATACATTATTGATCCTACCTCCGAAGCGTAGGGTATAATGCCCATGCGAGCCCTCTCTTCATCAGTCTTTGGAGATATCTCTTTGGAGAGGGTGATTCCGTGACAAGCGGGCATATTGCCGCGCTTGGAATCTTCCATACTAAATCTCTTTAGTATAGTGTCTATATACCTGGACTGTGAAAGTCCCAATATTTTATTAGATCTATCACGATAGATCTTAATGCCCAGAATGTATAATGCATCTCCCAAGTCTTTCATAGAGAATTTCTGTGACAAGAAGAGCTTTACTGATTGTAGTATAGGGATATCATTCCCTATTAGTAGTATGTCATCGACGTATAAAACGAGGAAGACTACTGCTCCTTCTACAATCTTCCTATAAACACACGGTTCATCTACATTTTTGATAAAGTCAAATTCCTTGACTGTTTCATCAAAGCAGATGTTCCAACTCCGCGATGCTTGCTTTAACCCATAAATGGATTTAAGCAATTTGCACACACTTCCGCTGCTCCCACTGTCCAAGAAACCTTCTGGTTGATCCATGTAAACACTCTCTTCTAGATGTCCATTTAGAAAAGCTGTTTTTACATCCATTTGCCAGATTTCATAGTCATGGAAGGCAGCAATGGCAAGCATGATCCGAATGGATTTAAGCATAGCTACTGGCGAAAAAGTTTCATCATAGTCCAGTCCTGGTCTTTGACGAAAACCTTTTGCTACTAGTCTAGCTTTGTACGTTTCCACTTGTCCAAATGTACCAATCTTCTTTTTGAAGATCCATTTGCACCCAACTGGTTTTACCCCAAGAGGAGCAACTTCTAAAGTCCATACTTTATTGGTATACATGGATTCCATTTCGGATCTCATTGCATCCAGCCACTTTACTGAGTTGCTACTTGTGATAGCCTGCTGAAAACTAGTAGGCTCATCATCATCGATGATGCAATCCTCTCGATCCCCATCAAGAAGAAAACCATAGTATCTTTCAGGAGGATGAGAAAGCCTACTAGATCTGCGGAGTGGCGTTGGTTCGTCATGTTCTATTGAAATCTGAGATTCTTCTAAGTCCTCGGTTGCAGTTTGAGGTTCTGGAATTTCTTCCAGTTCTACCGCGCTCCCACTAATTTCTTTTGCAAGAAATTCGCTTTCTAAGAAGACAATGTGACGAGCGACAAACACCTTTTGTTCTTCAGTGTGGTAGACCATGTACCCCCTTGAATGCTTGGGGTATCCTACAAACTTGCATAAAACCGATCGTGCTTCGAGCTTGTCCGGATTATGTTTTTTAACATATACCGGACACCCCCATATCTTGATATACTTGAGATATGGTCTCTTCCCACACCACATTTCATATGGAGTGGTAGGTACAGACTTAGTTGGAACTCTATTTAATAGATATGCGGCTGATTCTAGAGCAAATCCCCAGAAGGAAAGTGGTAACTCAGCATTACTCATCATTGAACGCACCATATCTAATAGCGTGCGATTCCTTCTTTCTGATACACCATTATGCTGAGGTGTATAAGGTGGAGTAAGCTGAGAGAGTATTCCATTTGCTTTCAAGTATTCAAGGAAACTGGTACTTAAGTATTCTCCACCTCGATCAGATCGAAGTGTCTTGATGCTTTTACCAGTTTGTTTCTCTACTTCATTTTTATACTCCTTAAACTTCTCAAAAGCCTCGGATTTATGTTTTATTAAGAACACATGTCCATACCTAGAGAAGTCATCAGTAAAAGTGATGAAGTAGGAGTGACCACTTCGTGCATGTATAGACATCGGACCACATACATCACTGTGTACTAGTCCCAAGAGTTCGGTGGCTCTTTCTCCGTGTCCGGTGAACGGAGATTTGGTCATTTTTCCTTTGATACATGATTGACAAGTTGCATATGATGAATATTCAAACGAATCTAGATATCCATCTTTATGTAACTTAGTCAACCTTGTTTCATTTATATGACCAAGTCTACAATGCCATAGGAAGGCTTGATTCGAATCTGGAGCCTTTCTTTTACGCGTGTTTTGAATATTGAAAATTTGAGGTTGATTTAGTATGTATATGCCGTTTTCCAGTGTGCCAAACCCAATCAGTTCTTGATTTAGGAGAATGTTCATGACATTTCTTTCAAGCACAAAATTATATCCTTTATTAGACAATAAAGACACTGATATAATATTACACAACATACTGGGAATACAAAAACAGTTATACAATACCAAAATGTTTCCACTATTCAACCCTAGGTGATATTCCCCTATTGCAACTGCATCTACATGCATTCCATTGCCCATCTGGAGAGTCATATCACCTGCCCCCAGTACTCTACTATTTCTCAGATCCTGCAAAGAATTACAGATGTGAGAACCAGAACCGGTATCAAGTACCCATGAAGTAGAGTTAACTGAAAGACAATTTTCGATTACGAACACACCTGAAGTAGAAGCAACAACTTGCTTCATGTCCTTGGCTTTGAAGGCCTGACAATCCTTCTTCCAGTGCCCCTGCTTGTGACAATAGAAACACTCGTTCTTTTCTGCCTTCACCCTTCCTGCCTTGTTCGTTCCCTGCACCTTCTTGACCCCACCCTTCGGTTTGGTGGCTTTCATCTTCTTCTTCCCTTTTGCTTTCACTTTAGATTTAGAAGAAGATGATTGGCCAACATACAGAACGGGGGTCTTCTCCTTTTTCAAGGAGGTCTCTGCTACCCTCAACATATTGAGGAGTTTTGGAAGATCCGCTTCCATTTCGTGCATATTGAAGTTCAGCACGAACTGAGAGAAGGTGTGGGGAAGGGACTGCAAAATCAAGTCGATATACAAATCATTCTCTAGCACGCATCCCAGGTTTGCGAGTTCCTCAATGAGGGTGATCATTTTGAGGACGTGCTCTCCAACAGGCGATCCTGGAGCTAACCTCATCTGGAAGAGTTTCCTTGAGGTTTCGTACCTCGCGATATGGGAGTGTTCACCATACAATTCCTTGCAATGGAGGAATATGGATGCAATATCCATACTCTCGTGCTGTTTCTGGAGTTCATTATTCATGGACGCCAGCACGATACACTTAGCTCGCTCACAGTCTAGATCCCAGGTTTTACGAACTTCCTTGTCCGCAACTGAGGAATCTGGTCCTGGGATAAGGGGAGGAACAGCGGTGGTAACATATGCAACTTTGTCATAAGTCAGCGCAATATTGACGTTTCTTAGCCAGTCTTTATAGTTCTGCCCGGTTAGTATATTCTTTTCAAGTAATAGTTTTAGTCCAGTCATGGTAGCTGCCAGAGAGAGAGAAAAGAAAACACTCAGCATATGCTCTTGCAAGTTTAGATTGGTTTATTAATTTATCTAAACAGGATGGCTCCCACTGTTTCCTCAAATCCTTCTTCAAAACCTAAAAGAAGAACAAGTCAGGATTTAATCACATGTCACAATACTTGCTTAACCTTTCAGCCAGGCTGGTGTTGGTACTTCGAGGGAGGTTTTCCAACGCTTTCGCGAAGTTCCTTAATTAAATAACCTCTTTTCCCTGGAGGCGTAGCCCCTCTAACACCTTTCTGGACACCTACTTGGTTTATAGCATTGATTGTTAAGTGAGAATGTTTCCCGAAAGTAATCCTACTCATCAGTGGGATCGGGATCCAACTATCATTGCATGATGCCCTAGATGGAAGCCACTCTAGTCACCACACTCCAGAAGGTAAGCTTAATCTGCAAGTTTTCTTTATGTTTGAAACTCCCGATGTGATTTTTACCCCAAGCTCTTATAGACCTTGACGTAGGCCAACAAGTCATAAGACGCAAGTCAAGTTCTACCCGTCGTTGTCCTGATCAATTTAAATACATCGTACAAGCCCTTGACGTAGGCCAACAAGGTGTACGTCTGTATTAAACTAATGCATCTATCTATGCAACAAATAGGCACACACACTGCTACCATACACTATGCCTTGACGTAGGCCAACAAGCATAGCATGAATACGATGTGCTGTCTATCTGAAACGACGGAGGGTTACGGCTGGTTTTTGGCAAAAAACCGTTAACGTAATGAACTTGATTTGATCGAAGGAACTAAGATAGCTTTTATTAAAAGGAGTGGTTTAAGCTCCGCATTTAAAATTTGCTTTCTGAAGAAAACCGAGTGGTTTTTAGAAATTGTTCCAACGATTCAGTTTAGGTTTTATTTTCTTTGCATTAATGATAATGCGTCCCATCTTTAACCTATCATTACAGATAACAACGAAAATATGACGTCCTCTTATGCCATCCGCATTCGCCACGGGGTCCCGTCATCACCCGTTAGGTTACTTAACTAACGACAGAGCGGGGGCTGGGCTAGCGCGGGTGAAAAACATAAGCGACGTCTAAATAGCTATCATATATATAGATATTTTACATTCGTCTGACGCAATGATATACATTCCAGAACACAGATAAACAATATTGGATTTGCAATTCTTTTGAGCCTGCAAGAAAAGACAGATTACACAGTTGTGATGAATAGCCATTACCCCACCCACGACCCCTACGGGTGCGGCAAACTACCCGCCCGGCAGTTTGTGCACCCCACCTTGGGTCTGTCCTAGGAGCAAAAACAGTAAAAAGAAATAATACAACGATGGCTACAGCCGCAACCTGGATGTGCCCCGCAAAATAATATTACAACTTGTTACAATTACATCAAATGAATTAATACAATAACCCATCACAAAACCCGGCTAATCACCACAACAGTCCAATACAGTTTATATGCACAAACAGATAAAATCCATTTCAGAAATGTGCAACCCCCTGCCAACTGACATACTAGCAGTCAGGGGAGGTTTACGAACACATTATACAATCACAGATATAATCCAACATGCAAATACTGTACAATATCGATCGATTAAACATCTTTAATATTGCTCCAAAAACTGCTCTGAAAAACTGAAACCTGAGCAAATATTAAATATCCCAGAAAATCCTAAATTACACAGAGAAGCAGCACAGAAAATTTGAGTTCCTGACTCGGCAACTCGGCGGCGGAAGCGCGGCGGATCGGTGCGATCCGCCGCGGTTCCGCGGCCGTGTTGCCGATTCAGGAGCCCAAATTTCTTGGGTGTTCTTCTGGTGTCTTGTCAAGCTTTCTGAACTTACCTGAAAAATTTTTGGACTTCATTTAAATTTCGACAGAAACTTGATGTTTTTGGGGTTTTCCGGTTTCGTTTTTCCGTTCGAAATTCGTACAAATTTGCGATTAAGTTAAATCTTGTTTAGCTAGGCTCTGATACCACTGTAAGTCGATGTTCAACACCCCAATACTTGTGGGGAGGCGGAAATATGAATAACAATCAAGTTCTATGATCAAACATCGATTTAACCGTACGAATCGTTTGCTAAACAAGTTTTAACAAAAGTTATAGAGTTTTAATCTACTATGCGAAGAGATTATACCAAACGGTTCTAGTCCTTCGTCTTGATGTTGTCTACGGCCTCTTTGGATCTCCACGTCCTCTTCGGCTTTCTCCCGTGATAGACGATCCACCCGAGAACCCTAATCCAAGCTATAACCTCTAAACTTGAGGTTACTTAGTTTCTCTAGTTGCTAAATAGAGTAGCTAAGATGATGTAGAGATAGGTTATGGAGTAATTAGTCTTTCCTAATCCTTGTTCTCAACTCATGAGGAGTAGGATTAGGGTTTGGTGAAGGAGAGAGAACTTGAAGAGAGAGAGTGAGAAGATGATAATGATATTATTATAATGAATAAAGCTTCTCACTTGATATATATGAAACATAATGAATTTAAAAGAAATGAATAATAAGTGAATATTCATCATGTTTCATTTAATCAAGTGGGTGATTCATCATGTGAGTCATTAAGCAATTAATGATGCATTAATGATATGATGAATCACTCACAATGAGTCACTTAATCATTAAATGAAAATGCCACCTCTCTCTTTATGTCACATCCTTCTAGAAGCTTCTCGGAAAATTACGAGAACGCCCCTCTCATCCGTGAAAACACGGAAAAACTTTAGACTGTATAAATCCAATAACCTGATACTAGAATCTGGCTTAAACCAAAGCCTGCTAGTAAAAACTGTCCGAATGTCGTACGTGCGTTTAAACACGTATGCGTCCGAACCTTTGTCGTAAAACCATACGACCTCTATATCTTTTCGCCTGGGTTTGGGAAATCTCTGTGTGGGACTCTAAAGACTCGACTGCTACGCTGGCAGTGGGTTTAACCACAGACCGCAAGCGGCACTAGCTGTACGTAACGGTCCCCAGGTAGTTGTCGATAAGAAAGCTGATGAGGTAACCCATCTGAAATCCTACTGAGCCTGTCTGTGACAATATCCGCGCAGTCCGGTCTGTTCATCTAAGAGTATCACATGTACGGTCTAGGGAGGTGGTGGACGTCAGACCCCTAATAACCATACAAGTCGTGTCGGTATGGCTTTATCACCATTCGAGAATCTACTGATCAACCTATCAGTAATTCTCAATCAGCCCTGGCCAGGGACTTATGGTAATGACCAAACGACCACAGTGCGATATCAACTCCCTATACCGGGAGAGACGAATCCCTAACAGTCGCTCACTGCCTCCATGTGGCTCGGGACTGTGCCCAACTGAAACCTGTTTGCACGACTCCTTTGAGCCATGGTAGGGTAACAATCAAAGCACAGTGGGAACTCACACGAGACAAATGATGACCTTAAGTCAACGGACTATCTGCACACATGTCACCTGAGAACTGCTATCTGACGTTAGGTATAATACCATCCAGTCAGTTCTCGGCGAGTCCTGTCCGGTGTACTCACACCCAGTGAGCATCTGTATACAATCTTAGGTGAACACCACCAATGGTTGCGGGACCAATCCATTGCCCCTCGACAGGGTCTAGATATGTATACACTAGTCTACTCCGGAGTATCGATGCCCAATCTCGATACTCCTGCGACCAGGGACATCTAAGGGTGTGCCTATTGACTATCCAGCTCCCACTAGTATGACTGCCATCACAACGCCGGTAGTCAGACAATCACCCTATGGGCTTTATCAACATATATATATAAATACCAAGTAATATATTATACGTTAAGACAAAGTCAAACCAAATAGCGTACTATCATATCAAGCAAGACTGTCATGTACATACATATCCCAAGCATCCTATACAATGTAGGCCTCTAGGGCATATATATCCAACAGAGTTTCTAAAGAAACTGAAACTTGCCAGGCTTGCGCATACCTTCTGGAGTGTGATGACATGAGTGGATTCCTTCACGTTATCATGTGATGAGAGTTGGATCCCGATTCCCACTGATGAGTTAGTTTACTCTTCGGGTGATCTCGATTGATTCTTCTTTCAGGTTTGGAGGAGAATTTGACAGTACAGTAGGAGGTTTCCTGATTAGATAAAGTGGTAACCATTCTAATCTAGGTTAGAGTGCACGCAGAGTGTTTCTTTTCTCTCTCTCTTTGGCGGCGACCTTTGACCGACCCTAGACTATGACTCAGTGACCAAGTTGACCGAACCTTCTTAAAATACTGGCTTTTGGATTGTCCGAGTTGCATAAGTCATTGCTGCTCCTTCTTTTACCCTTTGCATTTCTCAGAACACCCCGTATCACTACGAACATCCATTTCTATTGGATAGATCCATCGTATGGTTATATACAAACTCGAAGGGACTTCTTCGAGGATGGATCCAGGTTCGGGAGAAATAGAATAAGGTATTATTCAGTTGTCTTTTATCATCACCTTCTCTCAAGTTGCGAGTACTCCTTGGTTAAGGAAAGTACACCTATTATGCTTACTGGATAGTCTTCTTCCAAACCATAGGCTGGTGCCGAACAGTAGGGAAGGAAGAAAACCACTTAGCCTAAAGGGGTGTACAGAAGGTAATGAATAAAGACAAATAAAGGGATTAGAAAGAGAGCAAAGTAAATTGCGACTGCTATCATTCACGACCAAACCGCGTACTTCATCGCCACTCCTATTTCACCTTTGCTTTTTTCCCCAGTTCGGGAGAAATAGAATAAGGTATTATTCAGTTGTCTTTTATCATCACCTTCTCTCAGGTTGCGAGTACTCCTTGGTTTAGGAGAGTACACCTATTATGCTTACTGGATAGTCTTCTTCCAAACCATAGGCTGGTGCCGAACGGTAGAGAAGTAAGAAAACCACTTAGCCTAAAAGGGTGTACAGAAGATAATGAATAAAGACAAATAAAGAGATTTGGAGAGATGGCAAAGAAATATACGGTTACAGTCATGAATTGGATTATGGAAGAGGCATTACTAGGAATACCAGGATACCCCTACGAAACATTTTCATGTTTCAGTTTTACTGTGCATTGTTAAAGGAAAACTGTTTTCCCGATTAGATACTTACTCCAGGGTATATATTTACCAGGTATGATTCTCACATCTGTATGGTTTTACAGATGACAAGTGGGAGTAATTTATTGGGAATTAGGTGATCATCCTCATTATATCGGAATTCGTTGTAATTGGTGATATTTGAGAAAATCGACTGGGTACAGTTTTCAACCTACGACGCACAGGTTTTGAGTTATTCGACTCAGGGGACTCATACAGAGTATTGTATGTTGTCTAATGTCTATTAGGACAAAGGGGTTGGTCCTCATACTATGTTCTGTTTACTTATGACTTCTCTAGTTTTTAGACAAGTGTTTCGTAGAAATATAAGGTCTAAGTTTAGAGAAGTTATGGGTATAGGAATAAAGTAGAGAACCAGATGTCGCAAGTATCGGGATTCTTCAAAGAGATCGAAGATGTAGATACTTGTGATTGGTATTCAGTTGATAGTGATGGTTTTGAGAAACTTGTTTTTCTTTCAGGTTATTCATAATTGGATGGATTCCTAAGTTGAGTAATGCTGATTAGCCTCTCTCCATTAAGTTGATATGCAATGGAGACAGCTGCATGATTAGAATCTGGTTCCAATTAAATAAGTGCCAAAGTTTCTATATTGGATATAGAATGGTTCATATCTTAACGATGTTAAGGTATTGCGAGTTGTCCGGCTTATGATTAAAACCAAACTCTGGATAACTCATGGCACGTTTCTGTAATGGCAGTTTGCGGGTTGGCCCAGGCTATGACGAGGGTTAACTTTCTACCATCTGGAAGATCAATGGTGATATTGTTCTTGACTCGCCACAGTTTTAGTAAAATGGATTTTTTCAGAAAACAGTAGTGGGAGTATGGTAGAACTGGAAGTGATTCCATAACCGCAAACGATTACGGAAAATTTAATAGGACCTATAGATTCAATCAGGTTTTGACATTCCATTAGCCACTCCGCAGATATGGTGGGTAACCTCAGGCACCCGAGAGGTACTCTGGTAGCCTCAAGGATGGTGACAGGGAGGTTCTTGCTTACCCGGACTTGACACTACTGTTGTTCCAGACTATGAGACCCGGCAGGAGGATGAGTATAGCGTCGTTCTAAACTAGTTTTAGAAGTGCACATATATATTATTCTGCCAGAGGGTTGTTGTGGTCAGTGGGAGCAGCGGAAGCATAGTGGGCAAGTAGCTCATGTTTATTTATAGACTTGAGCAGATATAGCGGAGATAGATCATCTATTTTTGATGTGACAGTCATGGGTTTGACTTCATCGGAATAGGGGATGGATCTGTTGAGAAGGTAGTAGGGTGTGTGATGTCCTGGTATTTGGATGACATACACAGAGTAGGAAGTAAAATTCCTATACTACGATCGGTTGTACTGTGGTTGTCACACAGTTGTTTCTCCACAGAGGATATGGATATAATATCAGACATTCTGGTTTCTAGATCTATGGTTTTAGATCCAGATTTGGGTAGTTTCCCAATATGGGTACTTTGACAGTATTCTAATAGTATTTTAGAATAGATGACTCCTGGCATGGTGGTGTACCTGCAGATGATGGAGTCGCCCTCTCTAAAGGTGTCTTACAGACTAAAGGGGAGAGGGATGTGCATTATTGGCATATCACTTGCTTAGGCAATTGAGTCAATCGTGAGATATCAAGTACCACACCAGATGTTGTTTTTGCACTACATGCGATAAGTTTATATTAATCCAATTCTCAAGAAACATAAGGAAGCAGTTTTAGAACATAAGTGAATATTCTACGGATTTGATGACGGCAGCCTCCTTCGGGAGACGGTTATCATTCCATGCTTCAAAGGTGACATGGATGACAGAGTGATTGTCAGAGTTATATTTTTCCCTCTGACAAAGGGGACAGTATTATGGACAGGTGGTCCAAGAGAATACTGTGGGAGGCATAGTGCTGGACACAGATTAGTTTCAGTTGTCGATACAGTCTATGAAGTTTGGATTTGGAGTTCATTTATGAACTAGGTCCCATCAGATATCCAGACATATTCTAAGACAGGTATTACTCAATTCGGGAGATGGCTTTCTCCGCGAACTTGAGATTAAGAGAGACATAGAAAGAAACATCGGGGCGGATCCACTCATTGAGGCTATTTCTCGAACACAAAAGTTTTACAAACGAGCTTTGTGAAACTGATTAGTAGAGGAGTTGGGTGTTCAGTATCACACGGGCTGTGAGTATGCGACATCGCAATAATTAGCCTTAAGTGCAAGTGGGAGATTGTTGGTTATAGTGCCCTCAAAGTCAATTATTGGATCGCAGGTACGTGATTGCAATGATTGAGAAGGACCTATACTGGTAGCACAGTCTTACTCGAGATGATAGTATGCTATCTGGTTTGCCTTTATCAGTCGTGTACAGGTTCAGGTGACTGATCACTATTACACGTTGATAGAGTCCTTAGGATCTTGCTTGACTACCAACAGTATGATGGCGATCATATACGTGAGAGTTGGGTAGTCTCTAAGCACGTCCTTAATAGTGGTCCCTAGTCGTGGGAGTTTCGAGACAGGGCATCGATACTCCGGAGTAGACTAATGTATACAGTCGAGACCCCGACGAGGGGTGGTGGCCGGTCTCACAAGCCACTGGTGTCAGTTGGATCACCTAAGATGTATACAGGTGCTCATTGGGTTATGAGTACACCGGACAGGACTCGCCGGGAACCTGCTAGTTGGTATTTATACCTAGCGTCAGATAGCATTTTCCTGGTGACATGTGTACAGGTTAGTTCATCGACCTGAGGTCGTCATTTGTCTCGTGTGAGTTCCCACTGTGCTTTGATTTCTACCCTACCACTGCTCAAAGGAGTCGTGCAAACAGGGTTTTTTTGGGTACAGTCCCGAACCACATGGAGGCAAGTGAGCGGATCGGCAGGGGATTCGTCTCTCCCGGTATTGGGGGTGAGATCGCGCTGTGTCTAGGAGAGCTATTACACAAAGCCCTCCGCCGAGGCAGGAGATTTACTGGTAGGTACTCCAGTGGTATCTCAGGGTGTTCTGGGCTACACTCCAACACAACTTATACCGCTATTGGGGGTCTGACGTTACCAGCCCCCTAGGCCCGATATGCGATACTCATAGACGAACGGACCGGACTGTATGTATATTGTCACTGATAGGCTCAGTAGGGTTCCAAGATGAGTTCGCTCATCGGCTTCCCTTGAGGTCAGTACATGGGCAGCCGTTACGCACAGCTAGTGCCGCTGACGTGCTTGTGGTTAAACCCACTGCTAGGGTACTGACGAGTCTTTAGAGTCCCCCACAGATAGTTTCCCAAGTTCGGGCGAAACGTTGTAGAGGCCGTATGGTTTTATGGCAGGATTCGGAAAATACACGTGCATTTATGCACGTGTCATATTTCGGGCAGATAATACTGGTAGGTTTTGGTTTAAGCCGGATCCATGTATTATATTGAGTCGGAATATTTTAGTCTCTCGTATTCGTATTCGGTCGGAATACGGATACAGGTATGTATATACAGGCGAGGGGTATTTTCGTAATCCGTTACGAGAATATTTTAGAAGATGCATTTCTTTTTGGATTAATCATTTTGGTTTAAATGATTATTGGATTTTGGAAATGGTGACTCATTATGGATGACACATGAATTCTTGAATGTTCACTAATGACTCATGTAATGAGTCATCTAGTGAGTCATTAAGGATTTAATGTGTTTTGTTTTGTGAAGAGATATTTGAGGAGATATTTTCATTAGATATTTTTTTTGTCTTTGATAAATAAACCCCATTCATCTATTCACATGAGAAGAAATAATAGAACACTAGTATTTGAGCTTAGTTTTCTTTTGGCTCACTAGTGTTTCTTGAGTTCACCATTTCCAATCCTAAACATCTTCTTCTACCTCCACCCTACCCCTCTCATGCGATGAGAACCCTAGGGTGTTTGAGACAAAGTATTCTACTCATTCTCTACTTCATCTTGGTCATCTCTTTTAGTAGACTTGATGACCGAGTTGCCTCGGTATAGAGGCGGGAGCCCGTTTAATGATCCGGAGATGTGGTGCCACCTCGACGAGGAGCAAAGAGATCGGAGTTGCAGCGGGGAGCGTGGGATGATGGCTAAAGACCGAAGGACTCGGATCGATCGGTATAGCCTTTCTATCTCTTTACAGTTTGTTAGTTTAGCGTTAATGGTAAGATCCGGGTTATAGTATGCGATAGCGCCAGTTATAAAAGTTTTTGTTCCGCGTTTGGCGTCAGAATGACGGCCGGGGCGCTACCGTAGACTTACATCTTCCTTGGTCCCTCCGACCGACCAACTCCACCACTCACAGGCACAACCGCCGCCCTGCAAATCTCGCCATGCGCGGATTCTCCGCCGGCAACGTCCCACGTTCCACGCCACCACGATCCCCATTGACGGGCGATCCACTTATTACGCGGGCGTGACGTCGGGAGCGTAACTGCCGGCGAGATTCTCGTGCCTGCTACTGCGTGCTGCCGCCACTATATAAACCCCTATCACAGAGGGGTCAAGTAAGCCATTTTTAATTCCACTTAGCCGTTACTCTGCTCGGATCTAGTGCTAACTTGATCGTCGGAAGGTCCTCGGTGGTACCAAACCACCCCGGCACTTCTTTGCAGGTACTCGGCGCTAAACTCCTCAAATCACCAATCTCCTCAAAACCCATTGAGTCCCACACGCAATAGGAGATCACCTCAAGAATCCTCCGGGAGATCGACGGAAGACAACATCTGACGGAGACCCGAAAAGGACATCCATCACCTCTGCTTCAGAGGGCAAGACCCAGAGCTCCTCTAATGTCGATTTCTAGGATTAGGCCTTCTGTTTCGTTGGTCGCGACGGCTTTCGTTTCTCCATATAAATCCCTGGAAGCTCAATGGGTGCTCCCATCAATTCTTCCACGTTGATATACCGAGGAACCGCCTTTTGTTAGGTATGTGATGGTCTTAGGTCGATTCCATCGCCGTGCCATTGATTGAATAATTTCTCTTTACGAAGACCCGATAGGAATGCAACGATAGCCCCACTAGGTCAATAGCATAGCAGCACACTGGTTTACTTCTCGATTTTGCAAAACAAGACCAAGCCAAAGATTTCTTTGGCTTCTCCCTCTGACTTTCAAGTTAGTTTTTAGGAAATTATGTAGAGCTAAGGTTTTTCTAGGATTGAGATGGCATACCTCTCTAAGGCTCATTCATCATTACATATACCCTGCGTCGAGGGTAACAGGTCCCTTTACCTGAAGGATTATGGCCGCCTTAGGCTGCTAGGCATAATACTCTTGGGGCGATTTCGAAAGCGATCGATTACTCGATGGATGAAAGAAGGATGAAAACTAGTAGCCCAGGAGTGTTTTCAAAAGCTTACTCATCATTCATCATTCATCATTCTTTCACCCAGTAATCGATCGCTTTCGAAATCGTCCCAAGAGTGTTATGCCAGGACTGGTAGCCCTGAAGTAGTCCATCAATACCTTCTCGAACAAGAAATTCAAAAACAACTAGCAAAATTGACATGTTTTTGCTGGCGCATTCCTTTGATCCAGTAGTTATACTAGTGACCCTCTGAATTTCCTCTTGAAGATAAAGATTGATACTAGAAAATTTTGGATAGTACCCTACAAAAATAAGTCCGTTAAAATATCATAGATTGAAAATTCACATGTGAACCTCAGCCGAACCCATGTCCCATGACTTCATCCATTGCATTTGTTGGATCCAATTTTGTCAACAATTCCTGCTTTGTCTTATTCTAATTAGATTGTCCTTTACTAGATATGCTTATACACTAAGGGCTGTTTGGTTGCCAGATTATGAAATTTGGATTTCAAAATAGTGCGTTTGAAAATTTCTGGATTTGGTAATTTGTTGTTTGGTTGGTATTGGATTTCTTGTATTGGATTTGTAGATCCTTATAATCCTTATTTGGTTAGTGAAAAGAAAGTGAGATTTGGATTTAAGCATTTTAGAAAGAGATAGATAGAAAGAGGATTATTAAATAAATAAAATACCTCCGGACCCATCTAAAAATACAATGAATAGTGTCAAATCCTTGCAAATTCTCCAAATTTTTGAGGATTCAAGGATTCTTGGATTGTGATGGGTCTCCCATGAAAAAACAAAGGAATCCTGTAAATCCAAATTTCACAACCAAACACAAAATTATGGACTCCTTTCATTTTTTTGGATTCCACGGTCCAATTCTCTCAGGATACTCCAACCAAACAGTCCCAAACAAAAACCACCGTCCTTTTAATACTCGGCAAAGAACAAAACAGAGAGGAAAAAATTAAAGAAAAGATAATAGTTAAAGAGGACAAAATGTGCATGAAGATTTAAGACTTTCCTTTATGATAGTGATGACATGAGACTAATAATAGGCCTCGACACGTTTTTACTAATTTTTGTGTTGATTGTTATGGGGTCAGTTTTGATTTGGAGAATCCAAAGAAAGCCAATGAGAATGGAGCATGAATAATGCAATGAATCTTGAACACCCGTTAGCCCAGCTTATGTCAAGTGTGAAACAAGGTTTAATTGCATGTGACAGCTATAAATTTCATTACTTACTGATAAAACTACCGTTAACTTTGAAACTATCATAAAGCTACCAACTTAGCGGTAACACGTCGCACTGTCTGCGCCACGTCATTTAAGTCGCCACGCCAGCAAATAAATTTTAAAAAACACCAAAATACCCCTTAATAACCCTAACCCTAATTTGAAAATATAAACAAAATAATTTTAAAAAAATCAACCTCTTCTCCCACGTTACTCACCGCCGCCGCCGCCTCCCCTCTCCGACCACCACCATCAACGCCACCCCTCTCCGACACCTCCCCCATCATCATCATCAACAACAACTCCATCATCATCATCATCTTCTTCTTCTTCTTCTTCTTCTTCTTAACCCACGACCATTATTATCACTACTCACCACCACTACCACCAACAATATCACCATCCACCCCCATCACCATCATCATATTAACCCACCATCACCATCCCCTTTACCGGATCCCCTCCAAAGCAGTCTAAAAACAGTCTATAGCCTGCCTCCTCCGGCACAGGCCCCTTCCCCCTTGCCTCCCACCCTCCCCCTCACTACACACATCATCGTCATCCTCATAATCTTCTTCTTCTTCAATTTCTCCTCCCACCCTCCCGGCGGAAGCCGCCGCCGGAGGTGGTGATGATGCTCGATATCAGTGATCTCCCAGATCGTGACACGTGGCTGATGACGTGTCCCGAAGCTCACAAGAAATGACCTACAGTGGCCGACCAGACCGCTCATGTGCCTGTCCTGCAGACAACCTTTGGCTCGTCTCCGAGCCCCCTGCACAATTGGCCACCTCGGCCCTGTCAGCTCGTCTCCGAGCTACCGCAGAACCAAGATACCTCGGCTCTCCCACTCGTCTGCGAGCTCTCCCACTGAAGTCATCTTCCTCGGTCTCATCGACCGACCAGCGGCACCACTCATAGGCGCAACCGCCATCCGCGAATCTCGCCATACGCGAGATATCCGCCGGCCACATCCCACGTTCCACGCCATCATGATCCCTCATTAACGAGCCTGTCTCGCCATTAATGCGGGATCCCGCCCATCACGCAGGCGTGACGTTAGGAGCGTAACGGCCGGCATGATTCTCGCGCCAGCCTGCTTTGTGCCACCGCTATATAAACCCCTCCTTCAGACGGTTCAAGTAAGCTATTTTTACTCCACTAAGCTGTTACTTTGCTCGGATTTCCTCTCTAACTTGATCGTCGGAGGGTCCTCGGTGGTCTAACCACCCCGGGACTTCCTTGCAGGTAGCTCGGCCCAAACAACCTCAAACCCATTGAGATCCACACGCTTCAGGAGCCATCCTCCAGATCCAATCTCAGCCGCCTATTGCCGCCATCAGCAGATCAACGGAAGGCAACATCTTGACGTGATCCGACATCCGTCAGCTGGCGTCGTCTGTGGGAAACTCTTGACTCCATAAAAACAAAAGTTCGTCTTCCGATCTCAACCAAATGGCGAGCGATCACCCCAACGATCCAAGCACCAGCCGCCGCCTCCCCCACAACGGAGGCGCAGATGAATTTCCTCTCCCGAACGCCATCAACGCCCTAGCCGGCCGGATAGATCGACTTGCGTCCGTCGTGGAGGCACTCATCGGCGTCCAAACGGCAGGGCAGGATCCTCAGGTCACCGCTCCCCCACCTCGGGACCGCGACCCCTACAGAGGGAGAGAAGATTATGCTCGTGTCGGCACTACTGACCACCACCTCGCTACCTCCCACGGCCGCAGATCTCCCGGGCCAACGTACTCTGTGGCCCGCTGGGCACCCCAAATCTCAACACCTAGGTCTGTCGCCAGAGCGCCTCGCCCTGAGCCTCTTCGCGCCCCTGTCCCTCCCGAGGAGATGTCGGTCAGCTTGCCTGTGCCCAGGCATGACCAACACCACCTCCCTCGACGGGGACGCGCAGACGGGACTCGTCATGGCGTCTCGAAGACGACCTAGCCAGGGGATCTGAGGAACCTCATTGAAAGGAACCGGAAACGCGGCCAGGCACAGGTTTCCGTCAGCAGAGGCCAGAGGTCAGAATGCACCGAATCGTCGGGATACCAGGACCGACTCGACGCCCTTGAGAAGAAGATCGAGGGTATGCATTGGGAAGGTCGCCATTCGAGCGATGAGGCTAAGTATGCCGCCGACTCGCTCACAAAACCGTTCACTGAGGATCTGCTCGCCGTCCATGTCTCCTCTCGGAACAAGCCCCCAAAGGTCTCCCTCTTCGATGGCAAATCCGACCCGAAGGACCACTTAGATGCATTCACCGCGGGGATGAGCTTCCAAGACAACTCTGACGCCGCCCAGTGCCGAGCTTTCCCGACCACCCTCATCCGCGCCGGACGAGAATGGTTCCAAGGGCTCGCACCATGCTCGATCTCAATTTTCGACGAGCAGGACACTCAATTCCTCGGCCACTTCATCGGGAACAGGCGGCAGAAACGGACAGTCGGCCATCTCTTCACGATCAAGAGCGGGGACAAAGAGACGTTCAAATCCTACGTCACCCGCTTCTACAACGCCCTTCTCGAGGTCCCCGAGCACCGGGACGAAAACGTCATCACGGCACTTAGGTCTGGTCTTAAGCACAAGGAGTGGTTACGCTCCATTGCATTAGCGCAAACTAAGACCATGGCTGAGGTGAAGGCCTAGACCGAGCGCGAGGTCCAGGTCGAGTTCGAGGTGAACACCAACCTCCCCGGGGTAGAGCAAACCGACCAAAAGAAAAAGGCTAGGGAAGAGAGAAGAAGGCTCGAGCGGCCAAAGCCCTACCTCCCGAAGTTTCAGGAGTACACCCCGCTCAATGTCTCCCAGACTGTACTGCTGGAGGAGGCTAAGGGCGAGGGGTTCTTCAAGTTCCCCCCGATCTCGCGCATGGCCTCAAAGCGCACCCGGGGCTCCTACTGCGGTTTCCACAGGTTGCAAGGCCACTCCACGGAGAGCCGTAAACAGCTCCGAGACTACACCGAGGAGCTCATCCGTTTGGGACACCTTGCAGCGTACTTGCGAGACAAGCGGCAAGCTGACCGTGAGCAGGAGCAGCGTCCCCCCTTCGGCGAGCTGACAATCGACCAGATCATGGTCGTGTCAGCGGAGGACACGTCGGGCATCTACGAAGCTCGGCACCCTGCGCCGGTCGTAGAGGCCAACAGACATCCGAGGGGCTCAAGCTGCACGAATAAGAGCATCTAATAGCGTGTAATTCTTTTCAAGACAATGTAAACCTTTTTTTGAGATCTTTTTGTTTGTGTAATAAAAAGGGATCAATAAAAATTACAAAAAGAAAAAAAACTTATTCATTCAAAAGGTACTGTGGGCTCCTCAGCCGTACAACAAAAAAAGGAAAAATTATAGTAGCGGGAGAAGGGGGTGCAGAGAGCATTGCTCGTGATACTCCGAGGATATCTCCGCCAGCCGAGCCCTCGCGGCCTTGGACATCTGCCCCCGCTGCCGCCCGCGGACGTCGACATCGTGCCTCAATTGGTAGCACTCAAGGACGAGCGCCACCGAGCGATTTAGCCGACTAGCAGAGATCAGGCTGAAGCGCCTCAGAGACCTTAGCTTGCCAACGGCCTCGTCTTTCAGCTGTTCGGACAATGGGTTGTAGAGCCCCTGCGACGCCCTCCAGATGGAGTACATCAGCAGCTGAAGTAGGGGGGAGCGCCGGGGGAGCAATCGGCCAAAATGATCGTCGATGCGGCCTATCACCAATTGCACCGTGTCCTCAGTACAGTACTAATCATAGAGGTACACGTCCTCGAAGTTTATGATCTCGGGGACGGTGAAAGGGAAGTCCTGCATTCTTGCGATTCGGGTGTGAAGAAGCGAGTGATCAACACTCCCTCCGTTTTATAGCCCACAATGTCCCCAAAGTTCAACGGTCGTCCATTTCACTCGCAACTGTGCCGCCACGCGGCAGACATCGCGCCGCTCGATGCGAAATCGAAACGGCACTGCTCCAGCACTTCGCGTTCCCCATGCGATCATGACACGTGTCACCAGCGACTGTCCCTCTCCCCGACACTCACGCCAGGGAGGTCGGACAGAATCTCGCACAAGAGGCAGCCGAGCAGCTACCCTGCTCGGCTATCCCAGGCTGGTAGTTCCCTATCTCGCAATGCCAGGGATCTAAGCCCTCACCAAGAGGCAGCCGAGTGGCTACCCTGCTCGGATATCCCAGGCTGGTAGCTCCCTACCTTGCAACTCTAGGGAACAAAGCCCTCGCCTAGAGGCAGCCGAGCGGCTACCCTGCTCGGCTATCCTAGGCTGGTAGTTCCCTACCTCGCAACGCCAGGGATCTAAGCCCTCACCAAGAGGCAGCCGAGCGGCTACCCTACTCGGCTATCCCTAGCTCGTAGCTCCCTACCCCACAACGCCAGGGATCAAAGCCCTCACCAAGAGGCAGCCGAGCGGCTACCCTGCTTGGCTATTCCAGGCCGGTAGCTCCCTACCCCACAGCGCCAGGGATCAAAGCCCTCGCCTAGAGGCACCGGGCAGCAACCCTGCCCGGCCCATCCTTAAGGATTAAAAGCCCTCGAAAGAGGAAACCGGGCCCGCCCTTACTCGGTTATCCCTAGCTAGTAGCTCCCTACCCCACAACGCCAGGGATCAAAGCCCTCTCCAAGAGGCACCGGGCAGTAACCCTGCTCGGCTAGTCCTTAGTAGGCCTCTTACGACCCCTCCCGCGCTAAGGATTAAAAGCCCTCGAAAGAGGAAACCGGGCCCGCCTTTGCTCGGTTATCCCTGGCTGGTAGCTCCCTACCACGCCAGGGATCAAAGCCCTCGCCAAGAGGCTCCGGGCAGTAACCCTGCCTGGCCCATCCTTAAGGATCAAAGCCCCCGCCAAAAGGCAACCGGGCCTGCCCTTGCTCGGTTATCCCTGGCTGGTAGCTCCCTACCCCACAACGCCAAGGATCAAAGCCCTCGCCTAGAGGCACCGAGCAGCTACCCTGCTTGGCCATTCCTTAGTAGGCCTCGCACGGCCCCTCCCGCTCTAAGGATCAAAAGCCCTCGCCAAGAGGCGACCGGGCCCGCCCTAGCTCGGTTATCCCAGGCTGGTAGCTCCCTAACCCACAACGCCAGGGATCAAAACCCTCGCCTTTAGGCACCGGGAAGCTACCCTGCTCGGCCATTCTTTAGTAGGCCTCGCACGGCCCCTCCTCCACTAAGTATCAAAGCCCTCGCCAGGAGGACCGAGCATCTAAACAGCTCGGACCACCCTTAGACCACCTCTCTGTGCCTCCTGCGCTAAGTATCAAAGCCCTCACCAAAAGGCATCCGGTCTATCTACGTTTGAGCAATCTCCACCTTGACTTTGGGGCCATGGAGATACCGTCTTCTCAACGATCTTTGCACACCTGGCAAATGAGCAGTTTTAACTCGACGTGTGATCGCTAGATGAAGAACCGACCTGATATGAAGGCAGTACTGTGCAAATACAAAGTGTTTACCGACAAAGGAAAATACGCGCGCAAATATTACTGCAAAAAGTTTTTATTCACAAATCCAAAGTCTTTACAAGGGTATTGGGGGCTCCCCAGCCTTACAAAATGCCCGGAGGCTTACAAAATTCTCGATGCAACAAAAGAAAAGGAGACAAGAAGGCGAGGGGCTTCAGGCCTCAGGGCCAGGCGCAGCCCCGGGGAGCTCAATATCTACCATGACTCGGGCCGCGTCTGAAGGATCAACGCCCGTTACAGGAGCCTCGGCGTCGCCCTCGCCAGGAGTCCCTTCCTTGGCCTCGCCCCAGGGGCTGCCACCCTGCTCGTCATCCGTGCAAGGATATTCGGCTCGGAGCTCTGCGTCAGAGAACTCCGACATCCGTGCCTTGACGGCGTCGAGGGCCTCGTGCCAGATGAGGGTAGTGGCCGCGGCTTGGTCGGTGTAAAAAGGTTCTGACTTCTTGTAGCTCCACTGCCTTCGCCGCTGTAAGCTCAGCTCGCTTCTTCCCCTCTACCACCTCCTCCAGCTCTTTCCGGAAGGTGCCCGCCGACTTCCTCAGGATGCCGACGAGCACCTTGGAGTCCTGAAGCTTGTCCTGGGCGGCCTCACGGTGCCTGGAAACCTCCTGCTTCCCGGCCGCCACCTCCTGCTTCCTGGCCGCCACCTCGCCTCGAGGGCGGCGACCTTCGCCATCGCCGCCTCCAGCTCCAACTTCGATCTCTCCTCCAGTGAGGAGAGCTCGCCCGCGGCTCGTATCGCTAGGGTAATCTACTCGTCCTCCATATTGACGACGAAAGCGACGTGCTGGAGGACCTGAAGAAATCAGAGGGGGGTCAGCAAGAAAGGGAGGCACCAAATCTCACGAATGATAGGATGCTAAATGAAAAGGACAAGTAGGGGGAGAGCCCTAACCTGCACGACCTCTTGAGCGATGGTCGCCATTTGCGCCCTGAGGGTCCCCCGAGGGATCTTGCCCTCGGCCGACCTCTCCATGTCCGCCAGCAAGCTGTCAGCAACAGAAAGCCCCGAGGGCACCTCAAAGCGGAGGTTCCCCTCGTCCACCAGGATCAGGGAAGACGGGGTCCGTGGAACTGCCCGGGGGAACCTCTTGAGAGGCGACCCCGGGGAGTCGAATTCCACGTCCGAAGCCTGGGCCTCCTGTTCCCGAGCCTGCTTACGGCTCGGCGCCTGGCTAGGCTCCAGGGCCCGGCCCGCACTCGAACGCCGGGGTAGGGCGGCTGCCGGGGGAGCTGGGGCCGGCGTTGGACGGGAGGAGCTGGCACCTCCAGCCTTCGATCCCTTCTTCAGCTTGCGCATGGCTGCTCGAAGTTCGCTCAGGTCCATGGGTTCTGCACAAGATAAGGTACACTGGAGTCAGCAACACAAGTAAAATGAAAATAAACACAAGTCCAATATATCGCCTGCAAGCTCCTAACTTACCGGCGAACTGGGCGGGGCTGAGCCCAGCCCAACTAAGGGCCCGCTAAGAAAGCAATACGTCGGCCCTGGGAATGGGCACCCACTCCGCCACCTTTGCCGCATCGGGATCGTTGGACTAACCTCCCCGTCGGCACCTACACCTAGACCACTGGGTGGGCACGGTCTAGTCCTCACCCTCCGGCGGCCCAACAAAGAAAAACTTCTTTTTCCAATCATGGATGGAAGAAGGCACGACGACGACTCCTGAACCGGGAGCACTCCCCTATTGTTTCCTAAAAGAGATGTAAACCCACCACGGGTCGCCCGGGCAAGTGCCGGGGTGACGTTTGTAGAGGAGAGAAGAGGCAAGGGTGGACAGCCTGAAAGGGATCAGCTGCAACTTCAAACGGACCAGGAACCCGAGGAGAATCCTCCAGGAGTTCGGCACTAGCTGGCCCGGGGCTAACCCGAAGTAATTCAGCACTCTAACAAGCTCGGGGGAGAAGGGCAGGTGCATTCCGGCCCAAAAGGCTTCCAAGTACAGGGCAATCTCCTTGCCTCGTACCTGATCTGCCCTCTCCCCCTCCCCGACCAAACGCAACGTGTAGCCGGGAGGAATATGGAAACGAGTCCGAGCGTTGGCGAGATCTTCCTCGTACCTCACCGTAGACGACACGCCAGGCGCATCCGCGACCTCCACTCGGGGAACCGCCCCCGTCGCGCGACCCTAGGAAGAAGACCTAACCCTAACTCCCTGGGAGGACTCCAATCCAAAAGAAGAAGAGGAAGACTCTACAGAGGGCTCCCTGAACTCTACACCAACTACATCTACAGACTTCTCAGAGGAAGACATCTAACCTGATGAAGAGGAGTCCTCAGAAAAGCAAACGCGGAAATCCCGACCTAAAGAGGAGAACGCCGAGCTAACAAGACCAAAGACGAGGAGATTATGAAGAGGAATCGGCCCTCATGTGGACCCTACCTCTATTCATAGCCACCGGCGTACTCATCCAACGGCAGCAATCATCTCCCACCAAAACGACGCTTCGCACTCAACGGCCACCACTGCTCCACCTGTCATGCGCGCATTGGTCGCATCCCATCGGGCGCAGGAAACCTGTGGCCCGTCGCATCAACCAACCGGCGCCCGACACGTGGGCAGTCGCTTCGGTGACCGTACGCATGATCCAGCGCACCCTCTTTAATGGAAGATCTGATCTCTGATTCGCTGACGCCATTCAAAGAATACGACAGATTGCCCGGGAACACGCCACGATATCTTCGAAAAGGAGCTCACCTCGGGTGACCCGGCAGACCAATCTCGACCCGGCAGACCACTCTCGACCCGACCTATGATCTGGTCGGGACGAGAGTGGGGGGCTCATGATGATACTCGATATCGGTGATCTCCCAGATCGTGACACGTGACTGATAACGTGTCTCGAAGCTCACAAGAAATGACATACAGTGGCCGACCAGACCGCTCCTGTGCCCGTCCTGCAGACAACCTTTGGCTCGTCTCCGAGCCCCTGCACAATTGGCCACCTCGGCCCTGTCAGCTCGTCTCCAAGCTACCGCAAAACCAAGATACCTCGGCTTTCCCGCTCGTCCGCGAGCTCTCACGCCGAGGTCATCTTCCTCGGTCTCATCGACCGACCAGCGGCACCACTCACAGGCGCAACCGCCATCCCGCGAATCTCTCCATGCGCGAGATATCCACCGGCCTCAACCCACGTTCCATGCCATCATGATCCCCCATTAACGAGCATGTCTCGCCATTAATGCGGGATCCCGCACATCACGCAGGCGTTACGTCGGGAGTGTAACGATCGGTGTGATTCTCGTTCCAGCCTGCCTGCTGCCACCGCTATATAAAACCCTCCTTCAGACGGTTCAAGTAAGCTATTTTTACTCCACTAAGCCGTTACTCTGCTCGGATTTTCTCTCTAACTTGATCGTCGGAGGGTTCTTGGTGGTCCAACCATCCCGGGGCTTCCTTGCAGATAGCTCGGCCCAAACAACCTCAAACCCATTGAGATCCACACGCTTCAGGAGCCATCCTCCAGATCCATTCTCAGCCTCCTATCGCCGCCATCAGCAGATTAACGGAAGGCAACATCTTGACGTGATCCGACATCCGTCAGGTGGTGAGGCCCACCCTCCCCCTTTTCCGTCCACCCTCCTGCCCTTATCATCTTCATCATCATAATCTTCTTCTTCTTCTTCAATTTCTTCTCCCCCACCACCACCTCCGCCGGTGCGGCTTCCCAGCCTTCCCCTTTGCCACCCACCCCTCCTCCTCCGACCCTCACCCCTCCCATGATCTCACCTTGCCCCTAACCGGTTAGGTTCCAAAAAATAATTATTTAGTTAATATTTATTAATTATTAAAATGATATTTATAATTAATCATATTATAATAAAGAGCAAAACTGTTATTTGACATGAACATGAACAGTAACGTTGGCCGTCAAATCATGATAGTTTCTTGATAGTTTCAAAGGTGGTGATAATTTTGTTAAAATGGTTCAAAGCTTTTGGGAGTTTTCAATAAATAAGCCCGCATTTAGTAGCATTCCACACTTCCCCATAGGCTCAGAAATATCAAATTTTATATGATTGCTCACTGATTAAGGATGTTCTGTGATGCTAACGAACTTAAAAAGATAATAATATATGTTTACACTCCCATGAGGTTTGTGGATGGAACTAAAACAAGACGGTAATTAACACCACTCGCAAGAACATGAAAATACAAGAGCAAACACTACAGGAATCATCGGATCGGGCTTGCACTTCCGCCCTCATAATTCTAATATGTATATGTGTATCCGATTCCGTCGAAATTTCCATGGAGTGAGGAAAAATAGCAGAGGATCCGGATCCGTAAGTTATGAGTACCGTAGGATTTATACTAGATTATAATTACAACATGGTAATTGATTGCTTCTTCATGAAAGGAGGGTTAATCTATTTTTATTTTTTTTTAGAATGAGAGGCAGGAATCTTTGCAAAATAAATAAATCATGCCATGGACTCTAATGAGCCCAGCTCTTCATCAGAAAAATGCAGTCTCTGCGAAATCATGAGGCGAGCTTGTTCATACCTGGACTGTCGGATGACATAGCAATATTTACAAATCAACAAGTTATCTCAATCGCTTTCTGCAACTCGCGGCTTGAAGTTAGCCGACGGATATCGGCCTCAAGATGGAGATGGACTGTAATACCCAGGTCCCCTGTGAATATTTTTCCGTATTCATAAATATGTGTTTCCCTAAATTTTTCCAATTTAAATATTTCCTATTGTTGGATATATATGCCCTAGAGGCCTTCATTGTATAGGATACTGGGGATATGTATGTACATAACAGTCTTGCTTAATATGATAGTACGCTATTTGGTTTGTCTTTATCTTAACGTATGATATATTTTGCGTAGTATTCATATATATATATACGTGTTGATAAAGCCCATAGGGTGTTTGCCTGACTTCCGGCGTTATGATGGCAGTCATACTAGTGGGAGCTGGATAGTCAATAGGCACATCCTTAGATATCCCTGGTCACAGGAGTATCGAGACTGGGCATCGATACTCCGGAGTAGACTGGTGTATACATATCTAGACCCTGAGGAGGGGCGATGGATTGGTCCCGCGGCCATTGGTGGAGTGCGCCTAAGATTGTATACAGATGCTCACTGGGTGTGAGTACACCGGACAGGACTCGCCGAGAACTGACTGGATGGTATTTATACCTAACGTCAGATAGCAGTTCTCAGGTGAAATGTGTGCAGATAGTTCGTTGACTTAAAGTCATCATTTGTCTTGTGTGAGTTCCCACTGTGCTTTGATTACTACTCTACCACGGTTCAAATGAGTCATGCAAACAGGTTTCAGTTGGGCACAGTCCCGAGCCACGTGGAGGCAGTGAGTGACTGTTAGGGATTCGTCTCTCCCGGTATAGGGAGTTGATATCGCACAGTGATCGGTCGGTCATTACCATAAGTCCCTGGCCAGGGCTGATTGAGAATTACTGATAGATTAATTGGTAGATTCTCGGATGGTGATAGAGCCATACCGACATGACTTGTACGGTTATTAGGGGTCTGACGTTTACCACCTCCCTAGACCATACATGCGATACTCTTAGACGAACAGACCGAACTGCGCGGATATTGTCACGCACAGGCTCAGTAGGAGTTCGGATGGGTATCCTCACCGGCCTTCTTATCGACATCTACCTGGGGACCGTTACGTACAGCTAGTGCCGCTTGCGGTCTGTGGTTAAACCCACTGCCAACGTAGTAGTCGAGTCTTTAGAGTCCCACACAGAGTTTTCCCAACTCCAGGCGAAATGATATAGAGGTCGTACGGTTTTTACGACAAAGGATTCGGACGCATACGTGTTTAAACGCACGTACGACATTCGGACAGTTTTTACTAGTCGGTTTTGGTTTAAGCCAGATTCTAGTATCGGGTTATTGGATTTGTACAGTCTAAAGTTTTTCCATGTTTTCACGGATGCGAGGGGCGTTCTCGTAATTTTCCGAGAAGCTTCTAGAAGGAGGGTGACTAAGGAGGTTAAGGTGGCATTTTCATTTATTGCAAATTGTGACTCATTAGTGTGATTCACCATGTCATTAATGCATCATTTATTGATTAATGACTCATATGGTGAATCACTCTTGTTGAATAAATGAAGCATGGTGAATAATCATTTAAATTCATTTACTTGATAATTCATTATGTTTTCATATATTCAAGTGAGAAGCTTTTCTATTCTCATGATCATCTCCACCTTCTCTCTCCTCAAGTGCACTCCTCCTTCAAACCTTAATCCTACCACTCATGAGTTGAGACCATGGATTAGGATAGACTAAACACTCCATAACCTAACTCTACATCATCTTAGTTACTTTAGTTAGCAACTAGAGAAACAAAGTTACCTCAAGTCTTGAGGTGTAGCTTGGATTAGGGTACTGGGGTGGATCATCTATCACGGATAGGAGGCCGAAGAGGACGTAGAGATCACAAAGAAGAAGGACTAGAATCATTTGGTATAATCTCTTTACATAGTAGCTGAGAACTCTATGCTTATTGTTAATTATCGTTTAGCAAAGATCTTCGGTTAGTCGAAATTTACATACAAAACAAGATCGTTTTTCATATTTCCGCCTCCCCGCTACTCGTGGGGTGTTGCACATCGACTTACAGTGGTATCAGAGCCTCACTAAACAATAATTAACTCACTTGCAAAGTCGTATGAATTTCGAACGGAAAACAAATCGGAAAATACACGGATATCATATAGTTTCTGTCGATTTTAAAATGAGGTCCAAAAATTTTTCAGGGACCTCCAGAATGACCGGCATGAAAATATAAGAACACACAAGAAAAATGGGCTCCTGAATCGGCCACTGAGCCACGGAACCGCGGCAGATACCACCTATCCGCCGTGGATCCGCCGCCGAGTTGGCGCCGATTCAGCCCAGTTTTCTTCTGTGCATCTTTTGTGATATATTGTATTTTCTGGTATTTTTATTTTCTGCTCAGGTTTCAAATTTACAGAGAAGATTTGGAGTAGAATTTAAAGTGTTTAATCGATCGAAATTTTACGATGTTTGCTTGTTTGATTATATCTGTGAACTGTATTATGTGTTCGTAAACCTCCCCTAACTGCTAGTATGTCGGTTGGCAGGGGGTTGCACATATCTGTAATGTTTTTAACTGTTTATGGATATGAACTGTATTGGACTGTTGTGATGATTAGCCGGGTTGTGTGATGGGTTATTGTATTAATTCATTCGATGTAATTGTAATAAGTTGTAATATTATTTTGCGGGGCACATCCAGGTTGCGGTTGTAGCCACCGTTGTATTATTTCTTTTTACTATTTTTGCTCCTAGGATAGACCCAAGGTGGGGTGCACAAACTACCGGGTATTTCGAAGTGTTTAGAGGCCTACTCACGTCGTTGAGGGAGACCGCTTCACTTCGGGTACTTGGCGGGTAGTTTGCCGTACCCGTAGGGGTCTAGGGTGGGGTAATGGCTATTCATCACAACTGTGTAATCCGTCTTTCATTGCAGGCTCAATTGAAACGCGGATTGCTTGCAAATCCAATATTGTTTATCTGTAATCTGGAATGCCTATTATTGCGTCTGACGAATGTACACTATCTATATATGATAGCTATTTAGACGTCACTTATGTTTTACACCCGCGCTAGCCCAGCCCCCGCTCTGCCGTTAGTTAAGTAACCTAATGGGTGATGACGGGACCCCGTGGTGAATGCGGATAGCATAAGAGGACGTATTTTCGTTGTTATCTGTAATGATAGGTTAAAGATAGGACGCATTATTTATAATGCAAAGAAAAATAAAACCTAAACTGAATCGTTGGAACAATTTCTAAAACCACTCAGTTTTTCTTCAAAAAGCAAATTTTAAATACGGAGCTTCAACCACTCCATTTAATAAAAGCTATCTTAGTTCCTTCGATCAAATCAAGTTCACTACGTTAACGGCTTTTACCAAAAACCAGCCGTAACCCTCCGTCGTTTCAAATAGACAGCACATCATATGCATGCTATGCTTGTTGGCCTACGTCAAGGCATAGTGGATGGTAGCAGTGTGGTCTGCTTATTTGTTGCATAGATAGATGCATTAGTATAGGACAGACGTACATCCTTGTTAGCCTACGTCGAGGGCATATACGATGTACCTAAATTAATCAGGACAACGACGGATAGAACTTGACTTGCGTCTTATGACTTGTTGGCCTACGTCAAGGTCTATAAGAGCTTGGGGTATAAAAATCACATCGGGAGTTTCAAACAAAAAGGAAACTTGCAGATTTAGTATACCTTCTGGAGTGTGGTGACTACAGTGGCTTCCATCTAGTGCATCATACAATGATAGTTGGACCTGATCCCACTGATGAGTAGGATTACTCTCAGGAAACATTCTCACTTAACAATCAATGCTATAAACCAAGTAGGTGTCCAGAAAGGTGTTAGAGGGGCTACGCCTCCAGGGAAAAGAGGTTATTTAATTAAGGAATTTCGCGAAAGCGTTGGAAAACCTCCCTCGAAGTACCAACACCAGCCTGGCTGAAAGGTTAAGCAAATATTGTGACGTGTGATTAAATCCTGACTAGTTCTTCTTTTAGGTTTTGAAGAAGGATTTGAGGAAACAGTGGGAGCCATCCTGTTTAGATAAACTAATAACCAATCTAAACTTGCAAGAAGCATATGCTGAGTGTTTTCTTTTCTCTCTCTCTGGCAGCTACCATGACAGGACTAAAACTATTACTTGAAAAAAATATACTGACCGGACAGAACTATAAATATTGGCTAAGGAACGTCAACATTGCACTGACTTATGACAAAGTAGCATATGTTACCACCACTGTTCCTCCCCTTATCCCTGGACCAGATTCCTCAGTTGTGGACAAGGAAGTTCGCAAAACTTGGGATCTGGATTGTGAGCGAGCTAAGTGTATCGTGCTGGCGTCCATGAACAATGAACTCCAGAAACAGCACGAGAGTATGGATATTGTATCCATTTTTCTCCATGTTAAGGAATTATATGGAGAGCACTCCCGTATCGCAAGGTACGAGACCTCAAGGAAACTCTTCCAGATGAAGTTAGCTCCAGGATCGCCTGTAGGAGAGCACGTCCTCAAAATGATCAGCCTCATTGAGGAACTCGTAAACCTGGGATGCGTGCTAGAGAACAATTTGTATATCGACTTGATTTTGCAGTCCCTTCCCCACACCTTCTCTCAGTTCGTGCTTAGCTTCAACATGCACGAAATGGAAGCTGATCTTCCAAAGCTTCTCAACATGTTGAGGGTAGCAGAGACCTCCTTGAAAAAGGAGAAGACCCCCATTCTGTATGTTGGCCAATCATCCTCTTCTAAATTTAAAGCGAAAGCTAAAGGGAAGAAGAAGATGAAAGCCACCAAACCAAAGGGTGGGGTCAAAAAGGTGCAGAGAAAGAACAAGGTAGGAAGGGTTAAAGCGGATATAAACGAATGCCATTATTGTCACAAGCAGGGGCACTGGAAGAAGGACTGTATGGCCTTCAAGGCAAAGGACACGAAGCAGGCGGTTGCTTCTGCTTCAGGTGTGTTCGTAATCGAAAATTGTCTTTCAGTAAACTCTACTTCATGGGTACTTGATACCGGTTCTGGTTCTCACATCTGTAATTCATTGCAGGATCTGAGAAATGGTAGAGTACTAGGGGCAGGTGATATGACTCTCCAGATGGGCAATAGAATGCATGTAGATGCTGTTGTAATAGGGGAGTATCACCTAGGGTTGACTAGTGGGCACGTTTTGGTGTTGTACAGCTGTTTTTGTATTCCCAGTATGCTGTGTAATATTATATCAGTATCTTTGTTGTCTAATAAAGGATATAATTTTGCGCTTAAAAGTAATGTCATGAACATTCTCCTAAATCAAGAATTGATTGGGTATGGCACACTGGAAAACGGCATATACATACTTAATCAACCTCGAATTTTCAATATTCAAAACATACTTAAAAGAAAGGCTCCAGATTCAAATCAAGCCTTCTTATGGCATTGTAGACTTGATCATATAAACAAAACAAGGTTGACTAAGTTACATAAAGATGGATATCTAGATCCGTTTGAATATTCATCATATGCAACTTGTCAATCATGTATCAAAGGAAAAATGATCTCCGTTCTCCGAACACGGAGCAAGAGCTACTGAACTCTTGGGACTTGTACACAGTGATGTATGTGGTCCAATATCTACACATGCACGAAGCGGTCACTCATACTTCATCACTTTTACTGATGACTTCTCTAGATATGGACATGTGTTCTTAATGAAACATAAATCAGAGGCCTTTGAGAAGTTTAAGGAGTATAAAAATGAAGTAGAGAAACAAACTGGTAAAAGCATCAAGACACTTCGATCTGATCGAGGTGGAGAATACTTAAGTACTAGTTTTCTTGAATGCTTAAAAGAGAATGGAATTCTCTCTCAGCTTACTCCGCCTTATACACCTCAGCATAATGGTGTATCAGAAAGGAGGAATCGCACGCTATTAGATATGGTGCGTTCAATGATGAGTAGTGCTGAGTTGCCACTTTCCTTCTGGGGATTTGCTCTAGAATCAGCAGCATACTTATTGAATAGAGTTCCAACTAAGTCTGTGCCTACCACTCCATATGAAATGTGGAGCGGGAAGAGACCATATCTCAAGTATATCAAGATATAGGGGTGTCCGGCATATGTTAAAAAGCATAGACCGGACAAGCTCGAGGCACGATCGGTTTTGTGCAAGTTTGTAGGATACCCCAAACATTCAAGAGGGTATATAGTCTACCACACTGAAGAACAAAAGGTGTTTGTCGCTCGCCACATTATCTTCTTAGAGAGCGAATTTCTTGCAAAAGAAATTAGTGGGAGCGCGGTAGAGCTGGAAGAAATTCCAGAACCTCAAACTGCTACCGAGGACTTAGAAAACCTTCAGATTTCAATAGAACATGACGAACCAACGCCACTCCGCAGATCTAGTAGGCTTTCTCATCCTCCAGAAAGATACTATGGTTTTCTTCTAGATGGGCATCGAGAGGATTGCATCATCGATGATGATGAGCCTACTAGTTTTCAGCAGGCTATAACGAGTATTGACTCGATGAAGTGGCTGGATGCTATGAGATCCGAAATGGAATCCATGTACACCAATAAAGTATGGACTTTAGAAGTTGCTCCTCCTGGGGTGAAACCAGTTGGATGCAAATGGATCTTCAAAAAGAAAATTGGTGCACTTGGACAAGTGGAAACCTACAAAGCTAGACTCGTTGCAAAAGGTTTTCGTCAAAGACCAGGATTGGACTATGATGAAACCTTTTCACCTGTAGCTATGCTTAAATCCATTCGGATCCTGCTTGCCATTGCTGCCTTCCATGACTATGAAATCTGGCAAATGGATGTAAAAACAGCTTTTCTAAATGGACATTTAGAAGAGAGTGTTTACATGGATCAACCAGAAGGTTTCTTAGACAGTGGGAGCAGCGGAAAAGTGTGCAGGTTGCTTAAATCTATTTATGGATTAAAGCAAGCATCGCGAAATTGGAACATCTGCTTTGATGAGACAGTCAAAGAGTTTGACTTTATCAAAAATATAGATGAACCATGTATTTATAGGAAGATTGTAGAAGGAGCAGTAGTCTTCCTCGTTTTGTACGTCGACGACATACTACTGATAGGGAATGATATCCTTATGCTACAATCAGTAAAGCTCTTCTTGTCACAGAAATTCTCCATGAAAGAATTGGGTGATGTAACCTACATTTTGGGCATTAAGATCTATCGTGATAGATCTAATAGAATGTTGGGACTTTCACAGTCCAGGTATATTGACACTATACTAAAAAGATTTAGTATGGAAGATTCCAAGCGCGGCAATATGCCCGCTTGTCACGGGATCACCCTCTCTAAAGTGATGTCTCCAAAGACTGATGAAGAGAGGGATCGCATGAGCATTTTACCCTACGCTTCGGCGGTAGGATCTATAATGTATGCGATGTTATGTACAAGACCGGATGTAGCTTACGCACTTGGTGTGGTAAGCAGGTATCAGTCTAACCCAGGTGAGAAACATTGGATAGCGGTAAAGAACATTCTCAAGTACCTGAGAAGGACTAAGGAGATGTTCTTGATTTACAGTAATGGGGACCTCCAGGCAGAGGCTTTTACCGACTCCGGCTTCCAAAGTGACAAAGATGATTCTAAATCCATTTCGGGTTTTGTGTTTACCCTCAATGGAGGGGCGGTATGTTGGAAGAGTTCCAAACAGGATACCGTCGCAGACTCAACTATGGAGACTGAGTATATAGCTGCTAGTGAAGCCGCAAAAGAAGCTGTCTGGATGAGGAAGTTCATGTCTGAACTTCAGGTGGTTCCGTCCATTGCCAATCCAATACCTCTGTATTGTGATAACAATGGGGCCGTAGCATTGGCAAAGGAACCCAAGTCCCATCAGAAATCCAGGCATATCGTAAGGCGTTTTCACCTGATCAGGGAGATCGTTGATCGTCGGGAAATCGAGGTACGGAGAGTGGATACAACAGACTACATGGCAGATCCATTCACAAAGGCCATTCCTCAAGTTCAGTTCGAGAGGCTGTTTGAGATGTTGGGCATGCGGTACTCCAGCAACTGGATATAGTGAAGACAGTGGGTACTCATTGCGCCAATTATAGGCCCTAGTGCAAGTGGGAGATTGTTGGATATATATGCCCTAGAGGCCTTCATTGTATAGGATACTGGGGATATGTATGTACATAACAGTCTTGCTTAATATGATAGTACGCAATTTGGTTTGTCTTTATCTTAACGTATGATATATTTTGCGTAGTATTCATATATATATACGTGTTGATAAAGCCCATAGGGTGTTTGCCTGACTTTCGGCGTTATGATGGCAGTCATACTAGTGGGAGCTGGATAGTAAATAGGCACATCCTTAGATGTCCCTGGTCGCAAGAGTATCGAGACTGGGCATCGATACTCCGGAATAGACTGGTGTATACATATCTAGACCCTGAGGAGGGGCGATGGATTGGTCCCGCAGCCATTGGTGGAGTGCACCTAAGATTGTATACAGATGCTCACTGGGTGTGAGTACACCGGACAGGACTCGCCGAGAACTGACTGGATGATATTTATACCTAACGTCAGATAGCAGTTCTCAGGTGACATGTGTGCAGATAGTCCGTTGACTTAAAGTTGTTATTTGTCTCGTGTGAGTTCCTACTGTGCTTTGATTACTACCCTACCACGGTTCAAAGGAGTCGTGCAAATAGGTTTTAGTTGGGCACAGTCCCGAGCCACGTGGAGGCAGTGAGTGACTGTTAGGGATTCGTCTCTCCCGGTATAGGAAGTTGATATCGCACAGTGATCGGTCGGTCATTACCATAAGTCCCTGGCCAGGGCTGATTGAGAATTACTGATAGATTAATTGGTAGATTCTCGGATGGTGATAGAGCCATACCGACACGACTTGTACGGTTATTAGGGGTCTGACGTTTACCACCTCCCTAGACCATACATGCGATACTCTTAGACGAACAGACCGGACTGCACGGATATTGTCACGCGCAGGCTCAGTAGGAGTTCGGATGGGTATCCTCACCGGCCTTCTTATCGACATCTACCTGGGGACCGTTACGTACAGCTAGTGCCGCTTGCGGTCTGTGGTTAAACCCACTGCCAGCGTAGTAGTCGAGTCTTTAGAGTCCCATACAGAGTTTTCCCAACTCCAGGCGAAATGATATAGAGGTCGTACGGTTTTTACGACAAAGGGTTCGGACGCATACGTGTTTAAACGCACGTACGACATTCGGACAGTTTTTACTAGTCGGCTTTGGTTTAAGCCAGATTCTAGTATCGGGTTATTGGATTTGTACAGTCTAAAGTTTTTCCATGTTTTCACGGATGCGAGGAGCGTTCTCGTAATTTTCCGAGAAGCTTCTAGAAGGAGGGTGATTAAGGAGGTTAAGGTGGCATTTTTATTTATTGCAAATTGTGACTCATTAGTGTGATTCACCATGTCATTAATGCATCATTTATTGATTAATGACTTATATGGTGAATCACTCTTGTTGAATAAATGAAGCATGGTGAATAATCATTTAAATTCATTTACTTGATAATTCATTATGTTTTCATATATTCAAGTGAGAAGCTTTTCTATTCTCATGATCATCTCCACCTTCTCTCTCCTCAAGTGCACTCCTTCTTCAAACCCTAATCCTACCACTCATAAGTTCAGACCATGGAATAGGATAGACTAAACACTCCATTACCTAACTCTACATCATCTTAGTTACTTTGGTTAGCAACTAGAGAAACAAAGTTACCTCAAGTCTTGAGGTGTAGCTTGGATTAGGGTACTCGGGTGGATCATCTATCACGGATAGGAGGCCGAGGAGGACGTAGAGATCACAAAGACGAAGGACTAGAATCATTTGGTATAATCTCTTTACATAGTAGCTTAGAACTCTATGCTTATTGTTAATTATCGTTTAGCAAAGATCTTCGGTTAGTCGATGTTTACATACAAAACAAGATCGTTTTTCATATTTCCGCCTCCCCGCTACTCGTGGGGTGTTGCACATCGACTTACACCTATATTTTCTATAATAATAATTTCTTTGTTTTTCCCAGAACCTCAGCCCTAGACCCAACCCTCCTTTTCCTTTTTATTTTCTCCTCAGCCAATGAACCCACTTCAAGCCCCCGGCCCAATTCCCTCGTCTAAACCCCAGACCCGAACCCGAACCCGACCCGCTTTCCCCCTCTCCTTCTTCCCCACTTGTTTCCTTTCCCGCCTCCTTCGCACTGAACCCCCCACGACCCGCTCCTCTCTCAACAACTACCCCATGACCCTCTCACCGACTCCCCCATCTCCCTCGTGCTACCTCATGACTCGCTCCCCTCAACAACCTGCGATCCCCTCGCCAGCCTCGCTCCCTCTCTCCTCCGTTGCAAACCCCATCGCTGCCAACCCAAGAAACCCTGACCCCATCGCCTCTGTCGCCGTCGCCCCACGCCGCCACCCACCTCCTCGGTCTCCCTCATCTCCACCTCCTTCTCCTCTTCCCCTTCTCTCCTTCCTCCTCTTCCCTTCCTCCAAGACGACGAGACCCACTACAACCGCCGCCTACACACCTCGTTGCCCACCATCACCGTCGGCCTCACTCCGTCGTCACCATCCCCGCATCCCTCTCTCTTCCCTTCAACCCCTGCACACCACCGCCCTCCTCGACAACCGACCGACAACCTGAGCTCCCTACTTCCTCCCGACCCAACTACAAGCTCCACCTCAAACCGACCACCTTGCCACCACCATCACCGTCGGCCATCGTCGCTTGCAACCACCGCCGCCAAGCTCCCCGGCACGCCATAACACCCCCACGACATCGCCACCATCACCTCTCCCCTCTGCCCTCCTTCAAGCCGAGCTTCCAACAGCAAACTCCACTGGATCCTTGACACCGCCGACCATCATCTTCGCTTCCTAACAGCCACCATCGCCTCGCTGACGTCCACAAGGCCACCAACATCTCGCCGATAGAGACCCGAGCACCCCAAACCTTCGCCCACCTCCATGCCACGACTGCACCATGACATGCCCACTACTGTCCCCGGTCCAGTGCCGGCCTCCGTGCCACCGCGTACCCAGACGTGTCGCGTCCCGTACCCACTCCCCGTGCCACATCGTACCCAGCCCCCGTGCCATGCCATGCCAAGCTCCGTGCCACATTGTACCCACTCCCTAAGCCACACACGTCGTGCCATGCCACGCCAACCCCATGTCGCGTCGTGCCAGCCCCCATGTCACTCCGTACCCCGACCACGTGCACGCACCGTGCCCACTCCCATACCACGCACCGAGTCAGGACTGTGTCCAGTGTCGTGTCGCGCCGTGCCACGCCCCAAACCAGGACCATGCCCACTACCGTATCACTCCAGCGTCGCCATCGCATCCAGTACCGGATCACCGCGCATCGCGCTCGCGCCATGCGCCCGTGTCCAGCATCACGCAGTCTCGTGTGTCGAGACAAACTCTGCAGCGGCATCGCTTCTATATCAAGCGACCAAAGTCAAGTGAACCCCTCACTTGCTGTACATGCTAATATGCTATATACTGATACACAATTATATGTAAATTTACATTGCTCTAATTAATCAAGTGTTTGATGCTAGACCCTAAGCGAAAATCTATTTTAGAATGGCAGAACTTATTATAGATAGATCTATTTACTGGTAACAAACATAATGTAGGAATTTAGATTGAAAATAGTGAGGTGTACATCATGTAATGTCACGCCCACAAAGCTAAGCTAAATCTGGAATTCACCGTCTACGCCACGTTCTAAGATCTATATTAAATTGAATACAACGCGCAACTTAATGTTCTAGGGCTCATATCGAAGCCAGCAGATAAATATACAGCACCCCGTAGTTCAACTTTGCATTTTGATAAGTTATAACAACGAATACTGAGGCGATTCGCGGCCCCGAACTGCAGTCCGGGGAAGCGTTCGTTTTGGATACCTGGCTTCGGAACACCTGTATACCCCTTTGTTAAACTGAAAATGTGTGGATCTCTATATGGTCGCATAGATAATTTAGTTATCTAACACATGAATCTACTCCCGTGCTGTTTCACCATCATTTGATATTTAATTTGTATTTTAACGTACCTGGGTGTTCTGCAGTTTCTGCAGTGACTCCTCTTGCATAGCTACACTAAACAGGACATAACTTGTAATACAGAACTGCTATTGAAAATCCGCTTGATGCGTTGGAAACATGACATAAAAATATACACGGTATTTAACTGTAGTGTCGCCTAATTATGCTCCCAACTGGGAGTAAAACGTGTTACGAAACGGACTTCCAGTTCAGAAATTGGATTTCCAGCAGTGAACAGTTAAAATGAAATGGCCATAACTAGCGAACCTAAAACCTGATTGGCGCGAAACCAATTTTTATGGACAGATAATTAAACATACTGCTTACCCCTTTTATATTATTTTGCTTAATTCTGCACGTATGATTTATAGTAAATTTTGCGAGTGGTATGATACTGGCTGCTTTATTTTATTCGTTTTATGATTACTTGCATTCTCATCATATCGTGTAGCAGTTATACCCTCATTGAGTAGTGGTCATATACATTGATAACCTAGTGACTGTGTTGCATTACCCAGTGATAAATACTAGTGATTGGATTGTGGTAAGTACGTTGGTGTTAAAGCGTGAATGAACAAGTGAAGTGACACGTACTTGTACATAATCAGCGGACCCAGTTAATTTATTGCATTGTCGACGTCTATGAGACATATATAAGTGTGACTATAACTGAAATGGGATGGTTATGGAGCACTTACATTAGTGTCATAAGTAAGGCGTCAAACACTGTCCATTTATCTTAGGTACCTATCGAGACATGCTTGATGGAGATCCTGTCTTCAGTTCTCGCGTAGACTTGTCATGGACCGACTAGTATTTGGGTTTGTGGTCGGTATTTGATGCAGACCATGGGTGTGGGGTAGTTTGAGTGTGAGTTCAACGGAATCTCGGGAGTCCCATTGCCGGCATATACCGTGATTTTGGGAGCTGTATGGAAGGTGTTACTGATTATTATCGTGCGTGATTCGGGCCCGTGTTCCCCTGCCCCTGGGGCCCTACCCTTAGGTTGGGGATACTCCTGCGTGGTTGACACTCACACTTGGACTAACGATAGATTTAGCGACCTGGACAGTGAGACTTAGAAACTGATAGGTTTAGTGACATGGACATACAATGATTACTGATTCGATATACCTGCTTTACTTTTTACCTGTACCGGTTACTTCATGCTCATATTATCACTCCATGCTTACTGTTTCATATTCATCATCATTGCACGCGTTTACATATGTATTTATATTTATTGCTATTGTGTCGCTCTGACGACCTGAGTATGCATGCTCAGAGTGAGAAGTGGACTTAGCTCGGATCGGCACCTATCGTACCTTGAGGATATTGCGGACATCTAGATCAACGATGTCAATATTGAAGGGTTGTCTATGACGGCAGCAAAGTTTCGGGAGGCATCATCCATGACAAATTTAAATTTTGACATTTTAGCTAACCCTAAACTAGATCGTTAACTAGAAATATACGGGATAATCTATGCAAACATTTTGCAATATATAAATAGAGCGGGAATACAACCTTTGTAGACCGGTCCTTCACTTCAATAGCTCCGTGTAGTCGTCCCCTTCGCTGCGATCGCAAACTCCGGACTCTAGAGAGGCTCCGCGAAGAAACGAACGTGCTTGCTTCGATGACTTCAAGGCAGAAGATGATCTACGTCGAGGAGACACTAACTCAAGCTATTCCTTCACTAGGTCATGAACTTTGTGAAGAGAACACCCTATACTACATGGCAAGTAGTAGAGGATGATGAAGTAGGAAGTGGGCTCACTTTAGAATTGATTTTCTCACACATTTTCTCATTCCGCCATTAGAGCTAGTAAGCTTTTGAGGAGGAAGAAGATGAGGAAGAAGAACTCTTCTCAAGAGTTAATCCAAATGAAAACTTATCCTTTGCATTATTGCAACCATGGGTGAGTTAAGCCCTCATGCTTAACTCATGTAGAGAATTAACCAAGGTGTGAGGTTAAGGGTTGGGTTAAAGAATATAAAAAGAAATGACAAAATAGTGGACTTTGTCAAAATTTCTACAAGCTTCTTCAAGCTTGATAACTTTGACTAAGTTTTTCTCTTTTGTTAAATTCTTAAGATAAAAACAAAACCCTAATTTAACCTAATCATGGTATAAGTCTCATACACCCATCTTGCATGTATCATCAACCATGACACAATGCATGTACACAAGCATACATATCACATATGTACAATGTGCACACAAAGTGAGAAAACAAATCATAAGTGAGCTAATACTAGTTAATGTAATGTAATATATCAAATATATAATTATACATTAAATTATTAAATCAACTCTTGATTTAATAATCCGGCTATAACCGACTATTATCATGTGTAACAACTTATCGAATCAACACTTGATCCGATAACCCGGCTATATCGCATACAACCGATCAATGTACAAATCACGATAACACAATACGGTATCTCATATCGTATCAATCTCGGTCCCGCACATATCTCATATGTGCTCCTACTCCGTTTCGCTTGAGCCAGGAAACCCCTGTGTAGGACTCTAAAGACTCCTCAATACGTCGACAGTAGGTGATGATCATATCAAACACCCACAAGCCGCAAGCGGTCTGCTAAACGTAACGGCCACCCGGGTATTGAAAGATCAGAAGATCAACAAGCAAGCCTGCTAGTACTTCTGTGAATCCAATCAGTAACACTACCGTACAGTCCGGTCTCTTCGTCTGATATGTCGCATATCTCGTCTAGGGGTAGTAAACGTCAGACCCCAGTAACTTGATAAGTCGTGTCGATATGAGGCTCATAACGGCTCGAGAAACTACTGATAACACTTACCAGTATATCTCTGAAACTACCTTGGCCAAGGAATTCCTGTTATAGCCAATCGAACACAGCGCAACATCAACTCCCTATACCGGGAGAGACGAAATCTCTCCTATCGCTCATTACCTCCATGTGATTCAGGACTGTACCCAAAAGCCACCGTTTTGCACGCCCTCTTGGACATGGTATGATGGAAATCAAAGCACAGTGGGAATCACACAAGACTCTATGACGATCTCGGGTCTACAGACTAACCTGTACCAGTGTCACCAGAGAACTGCCATCTGACGTGAAGTATAATACCATCTGCGAGTTCTCGGTGAGTCCATCCAGTGTACCGAGTCTCCACTGAGCACCCGTATACTGTTTCTTATATCAAACACCGATGGATATGGGATCATCCATCGCCCATCTGTATGGGTCGAGAACCTATACGCTGGTCCACTCTGGTATATCGATGCCCTGTCTCGATACACCCTCGACTAGGAACATTTGAAAGATGTACTTAGCGACTACACTGTCCCCACTAGTATGATCTGCATCATAGTCCTGGTAGTCAAGTACTCATCCTAAGGGCTTTATCAACATGTAACATAAATACAATCAGAGTACATGTTAAGATAAAGTGCAACCAGATAGTATACTATCATGTCGAGTAAGAAAGTCCTCCATATATATGTCTAAGCATCCACTACAATATACATCGTATGTACAGTAATGGCCTCTAGGGCATACATATCACTAACAATCTCCCACTTGCACTAGGGCCATCTGTTGTAGTATCTCATACCCAACAATCAACAGTGGTTGAAGTATCTCATACTTAACCATCCCATAAAAGTCTCTACTGGGAAATAGGCCTTTGTGAGTGGATCCGCGTTGTTCTCCTCCGTGTCTACTCTCCTAATCTCGATCTCCCTGGAGATCATCCATATCCATGATCAGGTGATACTGCCTAAGAATATGTCTGGATCTCTAATAGGACGGGGGTTCCTAGGCAAAAGCCACAACTCCATTGTCTCACAATGGTAGGAACGAAGTTTATCTTATGAACTTATATATATATATATATATATATATATATATATATATATACAGACTACCTCTTTGGTAGCATCCTTGGTAGCAATGTATCCAGCCTTTATCGTCTAGTATGCCACGATATCTATCTTGCAACTCTTCCAACATACCGACCCTCTACTGAGGGTAAAGATAATGCCTGTGACTGACATTCAGTCGACCTTACCACCCTGGATCCTATCCAGTGATTCTCCCCAGGATCGATTGACACCATCTCACTATACCTAGTGAGAATCCTAACAACCATTTAGATCTATCTCATAGATCCAAAACCTAGGATTTAAGAGGTATCACCTTAATCCTATATGGAGAATCCTTGTGATAAGAGAAGATTGACCGAGCGTAGCATAGGAAACTCCTTCCCTACCAAGAGTATGGCATCCACGTACAATACGAGGATCATCACCATACTCCCTACTACCTTTTTGTATATACAAGATTCATCTACCATTTTGATGAAGTCAAACTCTTTGACTACCACATCAAAACAGATGTTCCAACTCCGCGATGCCTGCTTTAACTCATAAAGCAACTTGCACACGTTTCCGCTGCTCCCACTGTCTACGAAGCCCTCTGGCTGTGTACTTATAGACAGTCTCTTCTAAATCACTATTTAGAAAAGCAGTCATGACACTCAACCGCCAGATATCGTAGTCATAGTATGTAGCAATGGCAAGTAGGATCTGGATGGACTTAAGCATAGCAACTAGAAAAGGTTTCATCATAATCCACACCTGGTCGATAACGAAAACCTTTTACAACTAGTCTTAGCTTTGAAAGTCCTAACTTTTCCATGTACACCAAGTAATCTTCTCAAGATATACTTGTTCCTGATAGAGATTTAACCCTTCAGATAAAGCAATCAAAGTCCATACTTTGTTGGTGTATATGGATTCCATCTCAGATCGCATAGCATCCAGCCATTCTCACAGAGTCACCACTCTTGATGGCCTGCTCGAAACTAGTTGGGCCATCATCTCATGATGCATTCCTCGCTCCCACTGTCATAGAGAAACCAAAGTATCTCTCAGGTGGATGAGGAACCTTACCAGATCGGCGGAGAGGCTGAGGTTCGTTGGGAACTATTGAATCCTCCGGGTTTACCAAATCATCAGCTGCAGTTTGTATAGATGGAACTCCTTCCAGTTCTACCTCATGACCACTAATTTCTTCACAAGAAATTCCCTTTCTAAAATGTGGCATGCTGAGAAAACAAAACACCTTTTGTTCCTTAGAGTAGTAGAAGATATTCCCTTGCGAATGCTTGGGATATCCAACAAACTTCCACAGAACTGAACTTGCCTCGAGTTTGTCTGGATTTTTCCTTTAGACATAGGCCGGACAACCCCAAATCTTAACATCCTTAAGAGATGGGCTCTTCCCATACCATATCGCATATGGAGTGGTAGGCACTTGATTGGATTTGAACCCTATTCAATAAATATGCAGCTTCATCAAGCGCACAACCCCCAAAGAGGAAATAGGCAACTCAGTAGTACTCATCATAGAGCACACCATATCACATAAGGTGCGATTGCTCCGCCCCGATATACCAACGTACTGTGGTGTATGCGGAGGAGTAATGTTGAGAGAGAATCTCATTCTCCTTTAGAATAGTCCAGAAATTCCGTGCTCAAGTATTCTCCTCCCTGATCACATCATAGGACATAATACTTATACCCATTTTGGTTCTCTACTTCTAACTTATATTCTATGAATATTTCAAAAGGTTCAGACTTGAGTTTCAACAGGAACACATGTGCGAATCTTGAGAGATCATCAGTGAATGTAATGAAGTACAAAGAACCAGTCCTGACATGTGTAGACAGGGGACTTTCATACATCAGCATGTATCAATCCTAAGAGTTCACTAACTCTTTCTCTGTTTCCAATAAACGGAGCTATGGTCATCTTATCTTTGTGACATGACTGGCAAGTTTCACAAGATGTAAATTCAAACTGATTTAAATATGCATCTCTATGTAACTTAGCTAGTCGGGTCGCATTGACATGACCTAGTCTATAATGCCTCAAAAAGGATCCATTCATTTCTGAACTCTTCCTCTTGTGTGTGTTCTGTACGTTAAGAACTGCAGTTTGATTTAGAACGTATATGCTTTTAGATAACGTGCCTGAACCGATCAACTCTTGATGTAGGAAATGTTCAAAATATTATCCAACAATACAAAATTATATCCTTCTTTACTAATAAAGAGACTGATTGTATATCAGGTTCGGTATCTAATAACATTCGTTCAGAATCAATGTATTTGGTAATACAGGGTGATAACTGCCAACAGACATGGCTGCAACACTTGCACCATTTTTAACTCTTAAAACTTATCACCCTTTCTCAGTTCTCTACCTATCTGTAGCCCATGTAACAGATTACATTTGCGGGATCCTGATCCGGTATCTCATACCCAGGACGTAAAGGATACTGAAAAACAGTTCTCGGTAATGAACACATCGGATCTACACTATCTTCGTTTGGGCGGCACGGGAATTCTGGTAATCCTCTATTTCCTACTCGGTCTTATAACAATTATAAGTTGGAGCGGGACCAACGTTCCCTAGCGCAGTATAACAAGCGGGTTCGGTCAATATATCCGTATTATTATCTTGATTAAGGCGTGACATGTTCGCTACCTGGAGAGAGAAAGAAGAAAACGCTCAGCATATGCTCTTGCAAGATTAGATTGGTTATTAATATATCGAATCAGGATGGCTCCCACTGTTTTAGTCAAATCTTCCTTCAAACCCTAAAAGGAAAGACTGGCCGGGATTAATTACACCCTACAAGTTCGCCAATCTTTCAGCCAGGCCAGTACCGGTACTTTGAGGGAGGTTCCCCGTGCTTTCGCACGGACCTAATTAAAATAAACCTCATTTTCCCAGGGGCGTAACCACGTTGACACCTTTCTAGACACCTACTTGATCGGCTAATTGTAATGTGTAAAACTCTCGCAGGAGTAACTCTTACTCGCAGTGGGTATCGGGATCCAACTATCTCATAGAAGGTATGTAATCTCATTGCAAATTTCAACACTTGAAATTCCCAATAATATTTTGCCCCGAGCGATCTATGACCTTGACAAGGTCAACAAACCATAGACCGCAAATCAAGTTCAACCCGTCATTTCCTGATTGAATTAAACCCACCCGCACGACCCTTGGCTAAGGTCAACAAAATCGCATGACTACCCTAACTCAATCACATCTCATGCTTATGCAGATAAGCATAAATAGCTACCGCACACCACGCCTTGACAAGGCCAACAAACGCAGCACGAATACTATGAAGTACTTATCTGAAATGACGGAGGGCTACGACAAGTTTTTATGAAAACCCTTTGCGTAATGAACTTGATATCGTTGTAGAATCGGGTGATTTTTAAAAGGAGTGTTTTTTAAGCCTTTACTAGTTTTGCTAAAGAGGTCACCCCCGGTGAAGGGATCGTCGGCTCTTTCCTTATCGAATAAGGTGCAGGATATTTCACAAATACCACTATGCAAAGCAAAAACTATAGAAGCAATCAAAAGACAAACCGAGGGTTGTAGCATCTGCCAGTTATTGCTAAGGAGGTCACTCCCGGTGAAAGGATCTCGGCTCTTTCCTTATCGAATAAGGTGCTGGATGTTCTACAAGGAACACCGCTATGCAAAGCAACAACTAGAGCTACCTGTTTTGAAAATTCGATTCTACAACATCTTTAGGTTTCTTTTATTTCATTAATCTCATTAATGAAGTCCCATCATTTTAAATTACCTAAACATCACAGATAAATACAACATACGCTTATGCCATCCGCATTCGCCTCGATGTCCCCTCGTGCACCGTTAGATTAGGTAACTAACGGCACAGCGGGGCAGTGCTAGCGCGGGTGTAAAACATAAGCAACGTCTATATAATATATCACATATACTATATCCTGTATCCATCTCAACATATCAAATGATCACATCACAGATATCGCAGCAGAAGAACAACATATGAAATATTGGATATACTAGGATTTCCGTGTTTTATTTTAAGACTGTATAAAACACGGATTCCACGGTCGTGATGAATAGCCAATCCCACACCCCTAGACCTCTACGAGAGCGGCAAGCAACCCTACCAATTCTAGAGTTAGGAGACCCGGTCTCGACTCCTCGAGATGGTCTCCCACTGGACTCCAGAACCCGGTTACTTGTGCTCCCCGCCTTGGGTCTATCCTAATGCGGAAAAGTAAATAATATACAATGGTGACATCATCCTCAACCCGGAAGTGCCCCAATAAAAGAATATTACATACAATGAATTTTACATGAATGAAAATGAAAAACTCTCATCTCACATAAAAACCCCGGCTATTCTAAACACGACGATCCAATATAACATATCACAGCAACACATAACATCACATGTCATCAACGTAAGTAAATATGTGTATCCCAATTGTCGTTGACATATAGCAACGAAACCGGTGATACACCACATATTACACTTACGGTCGCAGAAAAGAAAGTGAAAAACTACAACAGTTGGAATCCGCAACCACCTTAGATATCGCATGCCTAACCAAATGAATTTCTTAGACATCGCATGCCTAACAATTATAAACCCCGCATTCTAGTCTCAATATCGTAAACACTTTTCAATATCTAATCGGGCAATTCAACAAGATTCCCGACATCCTGATCGAATGCTCGTCGGAAACTTTAGTAGACGGCCGCACCCCGATGCCGTCGACGAAGTAGACTAAGGTGGAACACCGCTACCGCGAGCACCCGAACGGATGCTTTTGGCGACGGGGTTCTCCTACAGTCACTTGGTCGGGGCTATGGAGCGTGGCTATCTATTAAGTTTAACCGGCAAGTATCCGCGTACGCTACGTGATTGCGACGGACTTTTGATCACATCAAAATCTCGTGGCAACCGATCAAATGAGACTAAACTGCTAGATTTATAACATTCAAATTAGTTATCTCATAACTATATGTGGATTCCAAATATGATATCCCATCACATAATATCCGGACGAGGATAAACTCTTAGATCATTTCATTAAAGTCTCACAGTTTCCCGACAGCTCAACACTTGAGCACAGTTTTAGTAATACCCAGAAGATGCCTCAATACCTATGAACCAGTCGTAGAAGGGTCAAACCAACGCCTCGCATGTGAAACGCTAAACTGCCACAAACCCTAGGGTTCAAGTGGTGGTTTTGATAGCCACATAATCGAGTTAAGGTTTACGTTCTTCTAGAGGGTCTAAAGAATCACTTGCATATTTTTCCGAGTACGTTAAACTTGGAAAAATGGGTTTTTAACATTCGATCGAACCTTTTAATTTCGTCTAGACAATACGTGAAACACCCGAAACAATGTTAAAACTACGAATACTAAATACTCCGAATTGCTTAAAGTGTAAGATTACATCACATGCAAACTTAGAAAAATAAACAACACCTGAAACACCAAACCACAGAGAAAAGTCCTAGGAAAAAATTTGGGACCAATCCAACAAGCCCAGGCCGGCCTCCTCGGAATTATTGGCCATGTGCTCGGCCAAAATCCGAGCACATGGTCCCAATTTTGTTCTATGTTCTTATGTCTGCCCAAATGTAATTCTGCACTTGTTTGAAAAAATTTTGGAGCTCATTTTGAAATCGACATAAACCAGGATTTAGAGTTTCAAGTTACGGAGTTATTTCGGTTTCGTGATCTTAACAAAATCCGTATTTATTCATAGCATGGCTCTGATACCACTGAAGGGTTGTCTACGACGGCAGCAAGGTTTCAGGAGGCATCGTCCATGCCAAATTTAAATTTTGCCGTTTTAGCTAATCCTAAACTAGATCGTTAACTAGAAATATACGGGATAATCTATGCAAACACTTCGCAATATATAAAGAGAGAGGGAATACAACATTTGTAGACCGGTCCTTCACTTCAATAGCTCAGTGTAGTCGTCCCCTTCGCTGCGATCGCAAACTCCGGACTCTAGAGAGGCTCCGCGAAGAAACGAACGTGCTTGCTTCGATGACTTCGAGGCCGAAGATAATCTACGTCGAGGAGACACTAACTCAAGCTATTCCTTCACTAGGTCATGAACTTTGTGAAGAGAACACCCTATACTACATGGCAAGTGGTATAGGATGATGAAGTAGGAAGTGGGCTCACTTTAGAATTGATTTTCTCACACTTTTTCTCATTCCACCATTAGAGCTAGTAAGCTTTTGAGGAGGAAGAAGATGAGGAAGAAGAACTCTTCTCAAGAGTTAATCCAAATGAAAACTTATCCTTTGCATTATTGCAACCATGGGTGAGTTAAGCCCTCATGCTTAACTCATATAGAGAATTAACCAAGGTGTGAGATTAAGAGTTGGGTTAAAGAATATCAAAAGAAATGACAAAAGAGTGGACTTTGTCAAAGTTTCTACAAGCTTCTTCAAGCTTGATAACTTTGACTAGGTTTTTCTCTTTTGTTAAATTCTTAAGATAAAAACAAAACCCTAATTTAACCTAATCATGGTATAAGTCTCATACACCCATCTTGCATGTATCATCAATCATGACACAATGCATGTACACAAACATACATATCGCATATGTCCAATGTGCACACAAAGTGAGAAAACAAATCATAAGTGAGCTAATACTAGTTAATATAATGTAATATATCAAATATATAATTATACATTAAATTATTAAATCAACTCTTGATTTAATAATCCGGTTATAACCGACTAATATCATGTGCAACAACTTATCGAATCAACACTTGATCCGATAACCCGGCTATATCACATACAACCGATCAATGTCACAAATCACGAGAACACAATACGGTATCTCATATCGTATCAATCTCGGTCCCGCACATATCTCATATATACTCCTACTCCGTTTCGCTTGAGCCAGGAAACCCCTGTGTAGCACTCTAAAGACTTGTCAATACGCCGACAGTAGTTGATGATCATATCAAACACCCACAAGCCGCAAGCGGACTGCTAAACGTAACGGCCATCCGGGTATTGAGCGATCAGAAGATCAACAAGCAAGCCTGCTAGTACTCCTGCGAATCCAATCAGTAACACTACCGTACAGTCCGGTCTCTTCGTCTGATATGTCGCATATCTCGTTTAGGGGTAGTAAACGTCAGACCCCAGTAACTCTATAAGTCGTGTCGATATGAGACTCATAACGGCTCGAGAAACTACTGATAACACTTACCAGTATATCTCTAAAACTGCCTTGGCCAAGGACTTCCTGTTATAGCCAATCGAACACAGCGCAACATCAACTCCCTATACCGGGAGAGACGAAACCCCTCCTATCGCTCATTGCCTCTATGTGATTCGGGACTGTACCCAAAAGCCGCCGTTTTGCACGCCCTCTTGGACGTGGTATGATGGAAATCAAAGCACAGTGGGAATCACACAAGACTCTATGACGATCCCGGGTCTACAGACTAACCTGTACCAGTGTCACCAGAGAACTGCCATCTGACGTGAGGTATAATACCATCTGCGAGTTCTCGGCGAGTCCGTCCAGTGTACCCAGTCTCCACTAAGCACCCGTATACTGTCTCTGATGTCAAACACCAATGGATATGAGATCATCCATCGCCCATCTGTATGGGTCGAGAAGCTATATGCTAGTCTACTCTGGTATATCGATGCCCTGTCTCGATACACCCTCGACTAGGAACATTTGAAGGATGTACTTAGCGACTACACTGTCCCCACTAGTATGATCTGCATCATAGTCCTGATAGTCAAATACCCATCCTAAGGGCTTTATCAACATGTAACATAGAGACAATCAGAGTACATGTTAAGATAAAGTGCAATCAGATAGCATACTATCATGTCGAGCAAGAAAGTCCTCCATATATATGTCCAAGCATCCACTACAATATACATCGTATGTACAGCAATGGCCTTTAGGGCATACATATCACTAACAAGTGATATCTTCCTTTTGACTCTATCTGGTTAGTTTTATATCTGTTTTGATTTAGTGACTGCATTTCTGTTTACCTGTGCATTGATTTCTGATTACCACGTAAAGCTAGAAGCCGAAGTGTGACTACGGCAGGATATTTCCTTGACCGTAGGAGCATGGCTGGCTTGTCATCCCTCGTACTTCGTATTTTGGGAAGCGGGGCGTGACATGGACACCGACCCTCCAGGCCATCATGTATTTACAAATCACATGAAAGGGATTGAATAAAATAAGTTATGTATAAAAAGGTTTTTAAATGTTTAACCAAATTAAAAACAAGGGGAAAATGAAAGAAGAAGGCATATTGGAGAGAAACTAAGCTGGCAAACAAAACGAAGGTGGCTCGAATAATGCCAGTCAGCGTTTACTTAAGTGTAATATTTCCTCTTCCAGAACTCAAGAAGTGGGGCTTGCTTGCGTGATATTCGATTTGTTTTTAAGGCCTTGCGCTGTTTTTGAAGAAGAAGAAGAAGAAGAAGAAGAGTAGTTTCTTTTCTATTGATGGAGATTTTAGCAGAGTTGCTCTACTTGAGCTCTGAAGATCATGGGTTTTGCAAGAAAGCTACTTCTATGACATCATCTTCTTCGGTCACCGCCGCAAGCTCTAAACACAGGACCGCAGAGGTACGTATATGCGTTTTCTTTTCGACTCAAGCTGGGCTTGTATACAGCACAAGAACAGGCCTTTGCCCCAATCAAATCTATTTAAACACGGATCGATGAAAGAGATTTTGTTCATAAAAATAAATTTGATGGGTGGTTTATTTTATATAACACCTGAATTTCAGGTACATATATATCTCGTCTTGCACTTATCATCCATCAACAACTGGTTATTAACACAAAACACTTTTGTAGCTTAACTAGATCGATGACCAGCACAGGGTTGTCCGATGCTAATAAACCAGCCACAGATACAATAAGCTCTGACAGAGTTATAGATAAGTTATGTTATGTGCAACCTTCCCCAATCTACAACCAAGCAACATAAATGAGACTCACAAACTAAATATTGTATATTTTCATGTCTGGCTAATTCCAAAGCATAACAAGGTTAATTAGTGCATGAATATGTGTGAGCATTCTTCCCAAATCATTTTTGTAGGAACTGGAGAGTAGTTGTCATGGTGCAAACAAGAAGCAGAAGAAAGGGGCCTCGGCTTCTATAGGCACAATCAAGGTGTTTGATTTTACAAGTAACTCGTTTAAAATATTTTGGTTGCAATTTCTTAGTAGTATATTAATGGAGTAATGCATGTTTATTAGGTAAGGAAGGATAAGTTGGGAGATAGAATTGCAACATTGCAGCAGCTAGTTTCTCCTTTCGGCAAGGTTCATTTGCTTGCTTAATTCATTTCCTATTTTCATTTTTTAATTATTAAAGTGGAGCCATAGCTTGAGTAACCCATGAGTATATTTATATATGTAAATTCCAAGCACATCAAAATTATGTACTTATAATAGAAAAGAAAAGGGAAAAAAATTACAAAAATAGCAAATAGAAAGTTACGTGTTCTAGAAATTTTACAACCGATTCGGCAAGCTGAGCAGCTGCTTGTCTTCCTCAAATTACCATTCATTTTATCTGATGTCAAAAATGCTCATAAATTATTAAAAAGACTCGATACTAAACATCATCTCATGCAGTGATACGTCTTTGTTATTAAAAAAAAATCTTCGAGTTTAGTCTTATCCACAAAGAGTAACAAATGATTACTTTAACATTGGACCAAGCTAAAAAAAGCCAACAAGTTTGGAGGATCCCATTCATAAGCTATTTTTCCGATTGAATCCGGTAGAGTTGCAATTCCGAAGGTCATAACATTCTAATCCATATCTCCACTCCCGCAACGCACTTAAAATATAATTCGTCATCGGATTCTCCTAGCGAAACACAAAAAAACACAAAACCAATCTTTTGTCCAACCCTTTTGCTTCATATGGAATATTGTCAACAATCCACTAATTAAAAGTAGCCAAAGAAAGATCCTGACCTTTAATTGTACCATCGACTTTCGAATAAACTTATAGCAAGGAGTTTAAAGTCTTCCCAAGTTCAAAAATTTAAAGCAACTTTGTATCGAAAACTTCCATCTGAATTAAGTTTTCATACTATCTTGTCTTCTTCCTCTGTTTGTATAACCTCATTCAATTCCAATATAAGGTTTTCTCCATTCCACCACAACCTCGTAGCCTACCAATAGAAAATTAGATAACCACCATTTCTGTCCATTGGCGGTGGAATAACTTATCGTACAAATTGCAACTTCAATATCCACTACGGATTCGAAAACCTTCAAAAATCTATACTTCAGGGTTGATTGTCCATCAATTGATCTAATCAAAATCAGATTGTTTATCATTTTCCAAGATCCACCAACAATTTACAGAGAATAAGATTCCGCCTAAATCAATATATATCCAAATTTGTGTAATTTCTCATGTTCAGTAATCTTCAAATTGTAATGATAGAGTAATATGACTTCCAACAACTAGCCCATAAAAATCCTCCATAGCCATTTTGAAAGAGGACTTCTATCAAAATCTATTGGGCTAAAAACACCAAGACAACCAAATTCTTTTCCTTTACAAAACATGTTCCAATTTATCAACATTCTAAACCCATTGTTTGAATCTCCACCAGCCTAAAAGAATGTTTTTCTAATTATATCAATATATTTACGTGTACCCATTTTTTTAAAACTATAAAAGGACATATGCAGAAAGGCATGGTGAATTCAATTCTTCCGAGGACGAAAACATTCATTTCCCATTAGAGAGCCTTTTTTTGAACTCTGTCCACCATGATAATCATTCCGTTCTTTTTGGCTTTCCATTAAGCAATCCAAAATATGTTGCGTTATCGTACTGAAATAAATAAGGGAAGTTTTAAAGAAATTTGTCTTCGAACCAAAAACATCTTCTAAAAGATATAATATGGGTTTTGAATTTCTGATCGGTTTACTTTACAAAAGAACAATATGTCAAACGAACAATATGGGAATGTTTCCCATCATGCCTTCCAAGGGTGTTTGTTTCGATGTAAAATAATATTGTCAGGAATATATGATTACCATGGTAATCAAATAGTCCCCTTTCATTAGAATCATATTACCCCCAAAACCTGTGTCTATTCTATATACCATGAAATACTCCCCCCAATACAAGATGTGCCATGACTGTCCACCATCCGCCGGCTGCCCATCCTCACCGGCCGGCCGTCCACCTACCTGCCGCCGGTTGGCTGGCGACGGTCTGTCGTTTGCCCGTCCGCTGCCGATCCGCCGTTCGCCGCCAGTCCACCGTCGGTTGAGGTTCGCACATACATATATTATCGGGGATGATTAAAATATATCAAGCACGTTAAATACAAGATTTCTTGGAAGTATATGCCAGGTCATCATATTCCCGGAAATATGAGGAGTTACGGTAATTTTCCATTGGATGCACCAAGCGCGGCCCAATGAGAACTTACGTTTCCACTTGCATCTTTCTTCTTATAACATCGGTAACAAGTAGAAAGAGGCAAGGACATACTCCCCTGTTGGTTTTAGTGGCAACACCATTAACCTCACAGCTGTATTTCCTCTTATTCATTTGTTTCCAAACCCTCTAGCTTCAAAAAGTTCCTGTAGAAACTCCAACTCCTTCCCTATTTTTTTTATTGGTAAAGATTTAAACAGTTGTAATTATTTATGACATAAAATACTTTTTAGCATGTTGACCATAAAATATGCTAAAACTTGGAAAGATAAAGTTTATGAATATGATTAAATGGGTGAATTACGTCTAACTAATCCTAAATTTAATTGCAGTCAGATACAGCTTCGGTGCTGCATGAAGCATTGGGATACATTCACTTTCTGCATGATCAAGTTCAGGTTTGTGCTCCCTTTCTCTCTCCATTATTTTGTGTAGCATCTCTTCGGTGAATTAGATATTCAATGTCTCATCGAAAACAACTGGGGCAAAAATACATTAATATGAATCTAATCATTTTTCCCTTAAGGGAAGATTTTACCGAAGCAACGAGTTCTTATGGTTGATGGACCCAGTTGTAGGTTGTTGGTCTCACCCTATTAAAACCCAGAAGATCCATTCTTCTGTTTTTCTTCTTATTTTCACTGTGGCGACCGCAGCTGCAAACTATAGTTAGCTCTTAAAAGAAACCAACTTTTTTTTAGTTTCCTGTTGTGTAAAAGTTGCTGAGAAAAATGTTCGTAGATGCTCTTTTGTTATCTAATTTCATATTTTGTTTCAGGTTCTGAGCTCTCCATACTTTCAAAGCTCACCAACTACAGCTAGCCTTCAGGTAAGGACCTTAGCTTTTCTGCATCTCTTTTTTAAATTCTTTTGACGTTGCTTTTGAGAAATGTATGTAGATCCTTCTTTCGAACCCAAAAATTTCATCCTATATCTCTGTCTCCTTAAAACTGAAAACTAGATATATTTGACCTTTCATCCGATCTATTGCAAAGCCAACTATTTTTTTTAAACAACTCCTATTTTCTTCTCTCTGTGAATATGAACAAGAATAATGAGCAAATTACATTAAGGCTTAATCCACAAAAACCATCAAACGCTTTCCCTCGGTTCCCAAAATCTCTTACGAAAAACTATCACGCTAACTGTCAAAGCCGGTCAACACTAACCTTGTTAAATTTGTGTTAAAATGACAAATTTTCTCTTTTAATTAATTAGATTAATTAAATCTTAATTATTAACTAAACATTAATTATTAAATCATAATTTTTAGTAATGGAAGAGGAGGTGGGGCTGGGCGGAGGATGAGGAAGCGGGGGAGGAGGAGAGGGGAGGGAGGGGTGGTTGGAGGGGGAGGGAGCAAGGCAGGGAAGGGTGACCTTAGGAGTAGGGGGCAAAGCTAGGCGGGGGCGAGGAGGGGGGTGGGGGTGGAGAGGGTGCTAATGGAGGATTGTGGGTTGAGGGGCTGGGAGGAGGAGAAGGGGCGGCTAGGCAAGGTTTAGGGTTGGAGTTAGGGCAATGGTTAGGATTAGGATGAGTAAGAAGGAAGAAAGGTATTTATGAAATTTTTTTATAAAAATTATGATGTGGTTATTTTGAATGACGAGATGGTGAGATGTCAACAATGACGATGACATGGCAATCGTTAGTAATGATGGTTTTTGTTTAAGATTTTAAAAGATTTTATGGAAGTTTCTTGCAATTTTGAAAATTTTTAAGGTAGTTTCTTATAATTGTTAAAGATTTTGGTTGTCTCATAGTTTGGCTAAACTATTTGATTTTTCTTTTTTTTTGAAATTAAGCCTTATATTAAATACGGACGGTATTAAGTGTCTAGGCTTCAACCCGCAGATGCAAAAAATTTATCTTATTATTTTGACCAACATAGAAAAAGAATTGCAGTTGATATTCTAAGTCACCATCAATATTTTGGGTCAATTTAAAAAGACCGTCACCTTTTTCCTTTTCCTGATTTTTGAGATAACACTAACGAACTTTAAATGCCATTAGCACCCCATCCCCATCCCCACCCAAAAAGAAAGAACCAAAAAAAAAGGTATTTTGGAAAGAAAAAGGAATGGTATTTTTGTCAACAAAAAAATGTGTCATATATGGTTTATTTTTGGACTATTCAACCTATGTACAATGCATTTTGAGATTATTTGGCCCTCTCATGCTTCACACTACTTAACAAGAACAATTAGTTTCAAACAACAATGCTAATTCAGGACGATCCCATGGCATTTTTATATGTTATCTTTAAAAAACCTAGAAGGTCGATGTTGTCATATGAAATTTACCCCTAATATTTATTATTGACTTCGACCTGTCCACGAACCTAATAGTTAAACCTTAACTAATTTGTACAGGAAAAACTGGATGAGATTAGTGTTGCATACCAGTGGAGAAATAGAGACGATCTACAAAGCCGTGGGCTCTCTCTCGCCCCTATATCACGCACCGAAGAAGTAATCGCCAACCACATTTATGGTGCTCATCTTTGGTCTCCTTCTGAAGGAATCACCGGCCACAACTCCGCTTCTCTTTACTCCGATTTAAGCATCAAAAGAGAATAACTTATCTGATAAAACTTTGCTTTCGAATATGGTCTACTGATTTAATTTCTCCATCAAATACAGATCCATCATGGCAGGCCTTCCTGATTTTTGTCTCTCTTTCTTAGTTCTCGGTAATCTACTTTCAGTGATCTGCTATTCTGCTTCTTTCTTTTCCTTTTTCGGAATGTTTTTTTTGTAATTAGATAAAAGCAGCTTTATAGGGATGAATTATTTAACATGACAAATGAGGTTTAAATTACAACTCTGGCGAAATTCAATTCCGGCGAAATAAGTCCGACTAAATTCAGTTCTGGCGAAATAAATAATAATAAAAAACAACGAAATAAACCTATTGCGACGGAGTCGATTTCATCGGTTATTTCCCGATGAAATAAATAACCACCGACGAAATAGGCCCTATTTCATCAGATTTAGGCCTACAAAATAGGGCCCTGTTTCTTGTAGTATTTAGGAAGAAACTAAGGATCACATTTTTGTAAGGTGACGGTAAATACTGTAAAATGCAACAGTATGGAACCCTGCAAGATTGACAGTATTTACCGTAAAATGTAACTTTTTTCATTCTAAAGAGTTGCAGCAAGTATTGTGTAGAAAATAGTTGCATAACATGTGCACGGATTTTACTATAAAACTAATGCAACAAATATTATAACAAAAATGGATGCAGCAAACGAGATTAGGAAGAAACTTGGAATCCCGTTTATGTAGTGATGCAGACCATGCTGGCTTCGTTCTTGGTGTATAAATTTCTGCTAGACCACAACAAATACGTTACAAATGTAACTTTCATTCCAAGAGTTCACAATAAATGTAACATTGAAAATACAGATTCTACTGCCGAAAGAAGTAACAAATGCTATGCGCAAACAAAACAGCAACAGCTAATGCAAAGTTTTCTAGCAAAACAGTTGCATGCCTCGCAAACAAAGAATTTGGTAAACAGATGCAAGTATTAAATATTGATTTGCGCTATTGATGTAAGGAGGAAAAAAGAAGGAACCTCAATTGTAACCCGTCACAAATTCATTCATAAGCTCGTCTGTCTTGTTATCCTGTAGAAAAATAATTTGCGCCGCCAGTTGGAATATGATGTGTATCCTTGAATTTGAACCTAATTTGCTAATATTGACTGATGCATGCACGTGGATATATAAAACTGTAGCTAAGATCACTAGAAAAGAACAAACATGAAGAAGGTGTTTTTCTATTTCTTTCAGATTGTTAATAATTAAAGGGCAAACGTCTTTAACATCTTCAAAGTTTACAAACTTTAAGTCTTAATAATCTAGATGCCTTTATTTTTATTATTTTTACAGCGTGCCACTACCTCGAACACTTCGTTGTTGGTATTGAAATTCATATCCTCTACAACCTGCCATTGCAATTAGTAGAGGAGTGTTTCCATGCAAGAAGGTAATGTCAAACTCCTACAACAGCATCTGCCAACTTTTAATAAACCGCCTCCTTAGACGAAATAGTTCCCGAAGCCAGCCAAAGGAAAAGACGTAGTGAGACTAAAACTACTATACCCTTTATTAGATTAAAAAGAAGGGTTCAAATCAATCCCATCATCTAATCATCAATGTTATACGAAAAACCAGAGCCTAGGATTTAATTGAAACTCGTAATTCATCCATTTCCAAAGAAAAGCTGCAACATCTCACTCAAATGAAATGGAAACAAGAGGAAAAGCATTGGAATTGGGATTTTATAGCAACTATTAACACATTTCAAATGATCATCAAGTTTTCTACAATCCCAAGCTCATCTTCATCTGGGTTTCCTCGAAATTCATGAGATAAATCTTATTCATCAAAACCTTATCCCTCTCCCTGCAACTATGTTCCCTTCCATTTTTACCAATTTAAATATTTATTTGTCGGTGGATTTTATTGTATTTACGCTTCTTTCAATTAAGTTCCCTCTAAACTAACCAAACATAGCATAATATGATAGGTTATGCCGTCATCTAGCCAAAACTCAAAATTCCCTCCCTTGATTTCCATGGGATTCTTAAGACCAGACATCATTGCAAAAATCTTGGAACTCTATGTAAGAATAGAATTTACAGGGTAGGCATTATAAAAAATAATTAAACTTTTCATTAAAAAAATAAATTTCCAGCTACAGTCGCAAGTTTTTATCAAGGGAAGCCCATCCTCAATGTCTTTTTTGAGTTGGTCCTTTCTCAATATCATAAGTTTAATTAAATTATAAACGTAAAACCGGTTTAAATTTAATTCGGATATAGGAATTGAAATTTAAACCTTGTCGGATAAGAAAAGACCACTGCAATAAGAACTTTGTTCTTATAAGGGAGGCGGAATATACGACTGGTATCGAAACATCTGATCAAAAGATGGATCAGATTCCTCAAGAATTGATATGGACATATCATATCAGTTTTTTTGGTCAAGTGGCCTTAAGGTGACTCTTTAGGGTGCAACCTAAGGAATCACCCATTTTGCACTTCATGAATGTCTTTAGCTCATAAATGCATGGACCTTCATTAATTGCATTGGCATTTATTTATGAGTTGGGGTCTTTCATTAAGTGCCATGTAGGCAACTCCTTAGGTAAGGTTGCATCCTAAGGTGCCGCCTTAGGAACATTTTTCATTTTAATAAGATTTGTATATCATATTATAAGCTTTTATTATATCATTTTTATAAATATATACATTCTTTTTGATACAATAGTATTACAATGAGCTCAATTAACTATGAATTTTCTTATATCTAAATTATGATAAATAAATAAATAATCACATTACACTTAGAAATTGATATTATTTAATATTATATGTTTATAATTAATGGTATTAATATATGACTTCTGTACACGCACTCTGTGCAATAAACCGAATTTTTCAATGCAAACTTCTTTCATTCCACGTGCATCACACAAGGGGAAAAAATAGTTTATATAACCATGTATCATTAGTCATAATACAACATCTACTATATGGCTTCGCACAGGCAATTAATAAAAAAATTTGCAAGATATATTCGAAGGCTTGCAACAGAGTATCCACGAAGCAAATGCGAAGCTACTCTAAGAAACTATAATCAAAGAGATGACACAGATAGAAAGATGTCAAAAAACAAAACAGAAGAGCAGAATATGACCTTGGGAATTGTTTAAAATGAGTTGCACATAATACATAGCTTGATCTTGATCTCTCCATTCTGTATATCAGTATCATGCACCAAAGCTATGGCGACATCTCATGTTAAACCTGCACTATGGTTATCAAAGACGGTATATGGTAACTGCATGAATCTACTGAAAGAATTGTTGAGAAGAAAGGGTTATATATATATATATATATATATATATATATATATATATATATATATATATATACTTCTCAACAAACTCAAAATCCACACATACAAGCACCCAAAAACATGGGATGATATTGAGCCCCCTATATGACATAAATAATGATATTGTGGAAAGGCTGACGGTTAAAAAAATTAACATGAAAGCACAAAGAAAAGTACATGATATACCTGCAGGAAAGTTACCTGTCAGAATTTCTTTACAAATTCAATGACGATATCCCGTGAATTCCACTTTGTTAAGGAGAGTGATTCACAAAATTTCTACAAAGCCAACTCAGAAATCTAGAGATCAACCTTCATCCTGATTGCCTTTGTCGGTCCCAGAATCCTTCAGCTCAGATTCTTGATCTGGGAACACTTCAGACTGCAGGAACAGGGCAATGTTATTCACATGAAGCCAGGTCAGCTCCCACAAGCTATCTCCCCCTATAGTGCTCCTTTTCGCAAGAATCCCTTTTGTTTTCATTACAAGTAAGGTGTTTTTTAGAAGCTCTGGAATCAGCTCTTGGAGCATCTCACTTCTCTTTCCTCTCACCTTCACCTTCATGTACTTCTCCATTCGACTAAGAACCCCTAGCCACAGCTTGGAGAAGCCACTTAGCCCAGAAAACTCTTGTAAAAGCTGCAAGAAAACCTTGGACAACAACTTCATGGAATTTACAAGGGTGCCCTCCATATTTCTACACTCTTTCTGAGACTGGCTCTGAGCATTCTCCACTAGATCATCAAGAACAGCAAATATCACAAGATCGAAAGCCTGCATCCAAATAGAAGAAGAAAGGCAAATCCCTTCAGCTCCAACTAAGCATCTCTGCAGCGATGCTATCGCATGATTTCTCACTTCTTCTCTTTGATCCACACAAACTTTTTTTAAAGCCTGCACCAGTTTTAGCCACATTTCCCTAATACCGTCTCGTATCTTCTCAACTTCTTCATTTGTTTCTTTGGCCTCGCTAGACCATCGAGCGAGGCAAGCCACTGACTCAGCCATTAAATCTAATGCACGCACAGATCTATCAGTTAGCCCAACCCTAGACTCTGCAAATTGCCTCGAGGCCTCGATACATAGAGAATAGTTGGCTGGCGAGAGGTGGGCCCCTTCGGACATTATAAATACAAGTGCCTCAAAGCCCACTTCGGAAGCTTCTGGATGCCTAGCCGTGATTGAAAGCAATGAAGTGATAGTTCGCCAACCTGCATGGGTTTTTACATGCATGGAGTTTGCCTTCACGAGCCTTGTAACCTCTTGTGTAATATTCTCACAATATGCATCGGCCACTCGTGCATCAAGTTTCAAAACTAACTGCAGTGATTTTAAGAGATCGTCGGCAAGGCCATCTTTGTACGGGAGAAACCGCTGGCAAATACGTAATAGTCCAAAGACAGCTTTCTCTACTAGGGCGCAGGGCATTACGGTACTCTGAACAATGTTGGCTATGTGCTCATATACCCCTTGCCATAGAATAACAATCCTATCCCGATTATTTAGGGTGATAGAGATAAGCAACTCCAAACAGAAAACGGCTGTGTCTTCATCATCGGGTGAGTTGGTGACTTTTTGATGTCGGCCGACTGCCCAAATTAGGGCTCGGGCTAGATGCAACAGGGATTCATGTTGCAGAAACTTGCTTTCGGTGAATATACTATCTATATGGCACTTTTGGATCGTTTGTAGAGTTCTTTGGTGAGCAGCAAGTTGCTGTTCAGTTGGTTGTGACCTTGGTTCTTCTGTGTCGAGAGATAGTAACTGGCTAAACCTCCCCATGAGCCCAGAGGATTGACGTGGAGTCCCCATCAATGGAATGTTAGATGACGTCGAAACAGAGCTTGGAGGTGGCCTTCCATGAACTGTATCTGAAGAGATTTCAGAATCATCAGCCGCATCACTAGCAACACGAGCAGGAAGCAACCCTAGCTTATGTAGCCTCAAGATGCAATCCAATATATTTCTCCAACCGGTCCTTATATAATCGCCGTATCTATTTGCTATGTTAAACACTGCTTCAGTTGCCATCCTAGCTTTCGTGTCATCCCCAAAAGCAGTAACTGGCTCATCAACCAAGGAAGAGTTGAGAAGGGTTGTGAACTTGCAAAGGGATACCACCAAGTCGTCCAATACATCTTCGAGATGATGGTAGGCCAATATCTTAGCCACACCCAAGAATCCATCGATACAAGTTAGAAAGACTTCGTCGTGCTCGGCGGAATCAAACACTACAGAGATTGCTGCGATAGTAGGGCCTGACATGATTGCAAACATGTCACGATCAAGAAAAGGAAGAGAGTCACAGATAATGTAGGGAGATGTCTTCTTTGATTTCCGCATCAGATCGATCCAACGGCTAGCAGAGATCTCAGGGAACGCAACACCTTGATCGGGGATAGTCCTGATCTCGTTTCGGGAGATGCTTTGGTAAAGCTCGGATAAAAATTCTCTTGGGAGGTCTTGTCCTCCGTTAATGTGACGATTGTTCCTAATGAAGTCCTCTTCAGTCATCTTCTTCTTCACCTGCGCATTGTGTTGGTCTGTGTTGAGCAATATGAGGGAGTATGAGAGCAAGAGAGCAGTGTCCTTGTTAGCGAGAATCTGAGGCGACTGCTCATAATATCTTTCGGAGAAAGCCTCGAGCACTCTCTGTATCTTCTGAGACTCACCAGGCAACCTAAACGTTTCAAGAAACAGTCTTAGAGCGGTCTCCATATTCATGTCCTCGAAATCAAAGGTCCAAGCAAATTCATGAAGCACCTGAACACAAAACTCGTCATGGTTGCCCAAGAAATCCCCAACAAGGTTCTTGTCCAATCCTGCAGTATACCGGAAAAAGCAAGCAACGCTTTGGGGATCGAGTTTCTCAGGCAAAAGATGGGTTCCTTGAAGAAACTCCAAACCCTTTTTCGGGTCTCTGTTGAAGTGGTCAGCGCCTATCATTAGTCTCCTTTTAATATACTTTCTCCACCGAACAAATCTGGCCCATTGCTCAGGATCAGAGTAGTTTTCACACCAAACTGTCCAAAAAGGAGCATATTCTTCGAGTTCAAGTGGTGCTTCTTCAGAGCGAGGAGGTGCATTACCTATTCTATCAGCCATCCCTTGAATCACTGCGATAAGGCCATCTAAAGCAAGGACATGCATAGTGGACAATGGGCTGTTCACCGGGAATGCACTTTTTGAGAGAAGGTTCGCTAAGTCCTCAAATACATTGCCGCAAGTTATGTCACAGTCCAAGTTGGCATACATCTCGGCCATAAATGTCTTTTGTCGACAAAAATCTACTAAAGCTTCCATTGCAACCTCCTGCTGATGGTAACTTGCCCCATATTGGCTCTGTGCTAGCCTTAAGATAATGCACGAGAAGAATGCCTCTAGCTGCAGTTTCAGCTCTGTTCTCAAGTGGTAGTAGAGATTCAAGACAATGCTACAAACCATTGATAGAATAAGTGGGCTCATTGATAAACCAAACTGCATGAGGTTGCGGAACAGCTCATCCTGTATCAAAGCCAGAAGTTTTGGGTGTTTTCTGATTGAAGGTCCACCTAATTCAATAGCTGAATTGATTAATCCAAGAGCAAAGAGACGTACATCTTCATCAAAGGTTATAGGATTTGATCTTAGACTCATTCCGATCTGCTCAACAACATTCAGAAGAGAACACAAGAAGTGAAATATCTCAACCATACAAGGAATCCCATAAGGCTCCACCAAGACCCTCATCCCATTTGGAGTTTCCACTGCTACCCCATTCTCGTCTGTTGAAGATGTTACAGACCCAAGATTTCCATTTCCATTCTCTAACTGCTTCATTCCAAAAGCTTGATCCTTGTCCACGCTACCCATCTATCCAAATCGAAAAAATAATATAATCAAAATCGAAAAACTTGCTATGGTTAATTGCATATAACACCCTTCATCTATACCTCATCCAATACTTACCACTTACAGCCCCTAAATTGACTAACCCTACGGGTGTCAGGGCTTAAACCAGTATCAGGGTGATGATTTCACAATGAAGGACATGATATGCAATTAACTAAATTTACTAAGAGAATAGTCACAATTAGACAATCTAGCTTCATAATTCATCTATACATCATCCAACATATATAACCCGACACCCAAGAGTTGGTAAGATGAAATAGAAATTATAACTTTTCGGCTGCTTAATTTATCGGTTTAAGGGTTAAAACCACTGAATGAGCATATAGATAAAAGCATGATATGCAGTCAACCAAATTACCAATGCCATAGTCACAAATTCATCATTTTGGTTCAAATACAAAGCCATGTAAGACCCGGTCCCCCTCTGGTAAATAAATAAAGCTACTCTTCTCTCAACTTGTGTCAGCGGTATACTACTACACCTTGATATTGTGACCTCGCCACAACTCTCATACACTAGCAACTCTCCCACCCCTTGGAAATGAGCAACAAGAGGTAATGAATTGCACCTAGAACCCATTCAACAGTCTAACTTTATTGGCGCCAAGTAGTACACAGGTGAATGGTTATAAGCGTTGAATGATGAATTGATGAAGGGTCACAAATTAGTCTTTTTTATTACTAATTCGGAAAAGAAAATGCCCAAAAATTCATTCATTATACCTCCGTCGGGTTAGCAGCAACCTCAGGCAAGTGCGAGAAGACGCACCTCACGAGTTCATGCATGCTTTGCCTCGATATCCTCTGCAGCAACTCTGTCTTGGTCCCGGCCTGATGTACAACCCTAAAACAAGTGTTCACAATGCTGCAAACATGTTGATTGCTAAGCACCACCGAAGCCCTGCTCTTCATACAAACAACCAACACCTGCAAGATTCTTATTTGTAAAACTTAGATTTTGATTCAGGGAGTTCGCTGATTCGATTACTCAAATAAAAAAATAAAAAAAAATCAGCATTTTTCCAGATAAATAATATACACTTAATTAGTAGTTTGCAAATAACTGCGTTATTACGATAATTTGATGCAATTTTCAGTTTCATACCATATGCAGTTTTTGAAGAGAACCTTCTTATCTCTATGCATCTACTCATCCGAACATGTCTAAATATTTATTCACAAATCATGAAGTAAATGGTATTTTAGTGAATTTCCAACCGAAAGGAAAACAAGCACCTGCAAGATCTTCATGAGCACAGCCTCCTCCGAGGCCTGATCCGTGACCTCGAACTTGCAGCTGGTCACCGCATCGACCACCGCGCTCATCGCCTCAGCAACATTAATCGTCACCTTAGGGTCCAGCGCATCTAGGGTTATGATCTTGTACAGTGAAGATAGAGCGACGCCGGTGATGGGGGCCCCGGTCTCGTCGGAGCTGATGACGTGGAGGAAGGGGGCGAGGTAGCCGGTGGGGTCCACTGAGGCCCAGCTGCGGTCGTCCCACGAGAAGATCTGATGGCGGAGCGACTTGAGCGACTGGATCAGCGAGTGGTCGAGGTGGTCGGCGGCGGCGGATGCGTAACGGCCGCCCCAGCGGACGTTACGGCGCATGACGGCGAGGACGGCGGCGATCTCCGCGTTGATGACGCAGGCGAGCGCGTGAGGTGACGTTGACGATGGTGATGGTGGCGATGAGGAGCCCGGCTCTTCCTCTTTGATAGTTGTGGGGGGTTTTTGGAACTTGACGCGAGGCATGGATGGGGATTTTTGGGACGGCATCAGGAATTTTGCGCCCTAGGGTTTAGATCTCAGATCCGAACGTTGAACTGTTAAACCCTTCCCATTGGAGATGATGAGCTTCTTCGAAAATTACGAAACTTGGGGGGAGAGAGATGAGAGATATCTTTTGTGCTTTACTTTTTGGTTATTTGGCTCGGTTGCTCTCCTTTGCTTTGATTTGGATCTTAATGTTCATTTTTCTTTCTTTGTTTTTTCTTGTTTTCTCAAAGAAAATAAGCTGGGTAAGTAAGAAAACCCCTCATCAAAAAAATATTCATAACAAAAATATGGCTTCTTTTAATCTTTTTTTCCATTGTTTGTTATTAGCGATAAAATAAAACAGAATCTCATCACTTTTATTTGAAAAAAATATGAGTGATTACCCAATAATGGTTTCACAATTATTTGTTTGAACTAACAACATGGCGAGTTCTGTTGGATATGTATACCTTAAACGACTTTATTGTATAGGATATGTAACATTTCAGAAAATATAAAATATTATTTTTGGAATTTAATATTAAAATAATATATTTCCCGAAAACTGCCCGATTTGCGAAATTGGGATTTTCGGGATATAAATATATACCAATAATTGTGAAATAATTGGAGATTTAAAATGATTTATTCATTTAAATATATATTTAAATGATTTGGCATTTTTAATATTTGTTATATGCAGTTTGGATAAAAACTCGATTAGTGCACTGCTAATCGCGATTAGGCCAAATCCGTATTTCTACAGTTTTCCATGGTTAGTGCACCATGACATGTTACATGTTATTTCATTTGTGTTGTTTTATTGGGTTTATGTGTTTATTGCTGAGAGAAGAAAAGAAAAAAGGAAAAATGTGTCATGATGATTAGAGAGAGAGAGAGTGAGAAAATGAGTGATTGGGAGTGAGAATAAGAGAGGAAAGAGAGAGGGGGGCAGCCACACCTTTCATTTCCCCCATTATTTTCTTTCTTTCATTTTCCTTCATCCTCATCTCCCTCCACATAAACCCCCAAATATCATCTCTAAATATTCATCCAAACCCTAAACCCCTTTCATTAAAAATGATCACCTCTTCACTCTCTACACTTTGGACCCATCAAAGTTAGATTTTGATGACTTGGGATAGCTAAGGTTTTTCTTAGGTTACCCAAATGAGGTAAAATTCTCTTCACTTAGTTTATTTTTTGTTTTCCTTGGATTCTAGTATGGTTAGGAGTTGATTTAGTGTGATATGATGAAGTTAGAAATTCCTAGAGAAGGGTTTGAGTGTTGTGTGAATTGGGTGATGTCTAGTGGCTATTTACAAGACTCTAGATGTCGATTCTTGACCTGGACCGATGACCAAACCCCAAAATAGGAACTTTAGATTCGTCGATAACGGTTTTTTGTGAAATTAGTAATGATTTATAGGAATCTGGGATGACCCGAGGCCTTTATAAAAGAAGTTCCCTTAACCATGAGACATGCAGGCAACCATGAATCACCCTCTCAAACCTGAGCCCCAACCCATTCATCTTGGCCGCAAATTTAATGATTTAGGCCGCAATTTACGGCCTGGGTACAACCAAATTGATCCGTGTTTGGTCCATGGCTCTATCTTCAGTAAATTAGCCCCCCCCCCCGTGTGCAAAATTGACCAATTTCACTTAGGGTAAAATCTAGGACCATTTTCTTAAGTTGCTGCATTGTTTTGCGACTTCATTTTAATTTGAGATTTGGTATTTGATAATATGTTCCGTCGTCTGATGTTTTTACGTCGGCGACGGGGGTTGTTTAGTGGTTTTGCAAGCGTAGGCTATAGGTTCAAACCTATAAGCGATTCGCATGCAGCTTTGGTTTTCATGTTTGATTCTTGATACTATATGACGCATTGGAAATTGCAGTGTCACGACCCGAAATAGCACGTGACTGGCCCTTGAATCATATGAAGTTTATAGGACCCCATCTAATTCAAGTAAGCCAAAAGCCCAGAAATCTAAAACCATTTTAAGGAGTAAATAAAGAAACTAGTTTTTAAGAAATAAGGAAAACATGTTTTAAAAGCAAGATTTTTAAATAAGTAAGCCGAATATACATTTTTAAAATGTCTCGTCTTTTCTGAAAATTTTGGCAGAGTTTCCCTTGTAAATACTGGCCCCGAACGGGGTACAACAAGAATAATATATATGCAATGATAAAAGGCATCCTCAAGCGGGAGCTAGCTCTTCGTCAATCGACGGTCACAACCACGCAAGCAGTATAATATACAACGCCGAAGGGCGAGGATCAAAACTCAAAGGAAAACTCAAAATCAGCATGAAAACCATAATACTACAACGCGCGACTCTAAGGTCGAAGTAATACACAGCTGGCTTTCTAAGTCTGAAACAATATACAAGTTTGGTTGATGGAATTACTAGATACAACTGAATAATACATGTACAATAGTGGTTCTGATGCAAAAGAACCCACCTACCAAAGCAAATCACCCGTAAAGGAAGCAGTATGCCAGAAGCCGCAATGAAACCTGTACGGTAAAACCTGTAAGAAACTGTGGCACAACGGGGGTGAGTTGCCAACTCGTGAATAGAAAACATCACAGAGCAGAAATCGTATGTATGACACAATTCTAGGTCAATACGATCAGATATATATAAATCTCAAATGAATGAGTCTGAAGCATGATAAGGTGGCAATTTAACATCTATACATGAGTGTAGTGCCAAGTGCTCATGCCAGTGCCTCAGGTAATAATATATCATAAATATGAGGTATGATCAATGTCGACTATATCATGAAGTCTATGAATATGTGGATATCATCCAACTATGTGATCAATGTCATCAATGTCAACTATATGTATGTGGAAATCGTCCACGTGTCACCCAATGACAATAAGCATCATGCATGTAAATATCATAAAGCATATGCATGGAAGTATGATGATGTAAATCAACATGTGTCGCTCGCGACATATCAAATCATGGAACCTGAGTGTCAAGCATCGACACTCGAAAACATCATGAAACCTGTGCCTAGCATCGGCACGTAAATCCTCATATACATAGGGCTCCGTCAGTCCGGATCGGCCCGTCTCATCTTTCAACTCCGGTAGGTATCCCCCAGATATCCGCCGAGCTAAAAAACAATTACCGGTAGGTAGTACTCCCCTGCCAGGCTCACCGTCCAACATATACGAGTCTTCTTGCTCTGGGGTACCTCACCGGGTCCACCATATACCCGCAGACGGTGCCTATCGCTTCTCGAATCGGGTTTCACATGTGAACCGAGAAAACACATGATGGACGCACTGAAATATCATATCAAGGGTAACCGGGTTTTTGAAACAATACATACTCTCTTTTAAAATACCCACGGTTCCCAAATCCAGAAATATCATGGAAACAACATATCTCAATGCGTATAATCAGAAGGCATGATGTATGCGACATATAAAAGAAATGTAAGCATATCAGTATATCATGCAACATGGAATAGTAATATGCACATATTGGGGGAAACTGCTCTTTTAAAATGAATCAGTTTTAAAGAGTATCTTGCGGTTCCCAAATCTCCAAATCAAGCGAGAATCATCATGTATGTGCAAATGAGTATGTGTACAAGTATGGGTGTACAATATGTAAGTACACGAGTATGAATGTACAATAGGTATGTGCACAAGTACAAGTGTACAATATGTAAGTATACGAATATGAATGTACAATAGGTATGTGCACAAGTATGCCATGCAAGGGTCATATCCTGAATGCAACAGTACTACAGTGTAGTGACATGGCAATTATCGATGATGAAGTGTGTGAGCCGGCAAGCAGGTGTACGTGAAACATATGCATCATCGATAATGGTGCTGGTGTCCTAACAGCATGGATTTGATACAACAAAAAACATATTTAACATGCAATGTGATGCAAACAGTAAGAATCTGCGGCAAATGAATAATAAACACCACAGTGTAGAATCTACATCAATGTATCTATGCCATACTGTTTTTGCCATTTGAAATAAGACGAATCGGGGTTTTTAGGAAAATAAGGGCTACGGTGTTTTTAAGAAAAGATGCGTCTTTTGAAAATATCCGTAGAATCCCTTGCCTGTCTTTAAAATACTCCCGATTCGTTAGTTTTTGAAATAGGTATGATATCGGCCTAGCCTAACATCTGCTAGCCAAAACTACAGTTCTAAATAACAAGTCAATCAGGAGGGGTATGGAAACTACCTAAATCTGAGTAGATATATATATATATATATATATAATAGTCGGTGATCCCGCCTCAAAGGTACCGCGTACGATACAATATCATATGACATCCTCAAGTCATGAGTGCGGATCTATCATCAATATATAAAACTCGTACGGTAAATCATCATACGGCATCCCAAAAGCTGGGTACGGGTCAATATCACATTCATCTCATCAATTATCTGGTATCCTTATCATCATATCTCATGATCTGGGGTACTGATCTAAGTCTAGTACAAATCGATACCATCTATATAAATATAAATGCGTGTGTGAGACACACGTCCAAAGACCCGCTAAAATCTCATGTCGTATCCTAAATACGAACCACATTATATCACCGATCTCAGGGCACTATGCCCAATCTCATCGACTCATCTCCAAATATCATACACTATCTTCATCATCTAGGTATATGTATAACAAGCAAGCATGTGTGGGTGTGGGTGTTGATCAGTCGAAAATATTGCATATTTTAACCGGCAATTTCCTTATCATTTGCATCCATATAGAAGTGTACGGTATTCATAATTCACATATTAGCAAATCGGTCGCAAAATATCAGATTACATGTATTCGACCTTAAAACCGGCATTTCTAGGGAAATTGACTGCATTGCATTACATGACATATTTTCTATATCTTGCAACCTGTGTTTCGAAGTCTATGTAGGAAAAGAGAAGCTTGCTTGATCATTAGCTTGCTCGACCATTACATCGCTCGTAAACTCACTGAACTCAAATCTGGTACTAATCCAAAGGAGCAATCACAATTCAGCATATCAGACAAAGCCCTAAACAGCAGTCTAAGTACACAGCAGAAAGCACAAGGTTCAAGCTCACCATCAGAGCGCGGAAGCGCGGCATATATGGGGTAAATGCGGCGGATCCGCGGCGGCTACAGGACATCATTTCCTCAATTTTGGTGCACAACTCCTGTTTCAGTGGCTACAGCTCAAAAATGCACTCCAACTTCCAGAAGACTCCAGATATTTCTACCAGATCAGCAAACACCTTGAGTTTCACTAAACTAGCCTATTATTCTAGAACTTTCCCTAAACCCTAGCTTAAACCCTAAGCTAGCTCCTAACAAACTCCTTCTAGAAACTCTTCAACAAACTTTGGGAGGGAAACTTCTAATTCAAACCTAAACCTAGGGTTTGGGAGCTCTATAAATAAGACCCTAGGCTCATTATTCCAAATTATTCAACCTTGGGAATTATTCATCCAATTAGTGAATCTATCCCCAATCTATCTCCTCTCTTCATCTTCTTCTTCCTCAAGTTTAGTGAGAGAGCTTGTAGGAAACCCTAACCCTAAATCCAACCACAATTCAAGATCTTGAGTGCAAGCCAAGCAAGATGCCTTCAACCCTTTTATGAGCCGAGCCGATCTTCAATCGGGCAAGAGATCAAAGTAGATCCACGATCCACGGAGACGAGCGAAGCCGAGTCAACGATCGATTTCTTCTTCTTGTAGATCTTGAAAGAATGTATTGAAATTGTTGATTAAATAAAAGGTGATATTCTTTTATCTTGTTTTCTTTAAATTCCGCATCATGTTATCTTTACAATTCTTGAATATTATCTGTGTGGTGATGTGTGAATAAAACTCCGCTCGTCGAGGAGTCGAGACGGATAATAGAATGATGATGTAACATAGCTTTAATCGATTCTTGAGTCCTACGAGTTTTGTAAACCCTAGCAAGTTCAAGAAACGACAACCCATTTCGTTTCGATGCTTTCTTGATTGACATCGATCGAAATTGGGGAGTTACGATCATTTCTTGAATTTGGTAGAGGCTAGAAAAGGAATGATATCGACGAAAGAACAAGGGTTATAGGATGAAACCCTAGTTTCACGAGAAAGCCCCAACTCTCGTCGATGATCATCGATCTAGTATCAATCCTTCGAAGGACAAGAACACGATATCTTTAGATTACATCACGTCTATCGATCCTATCGATTCCTACGAGCCTCTCTTATATTTTTGATTGTTGATTGGAAATATTATCGAAACACCGATTCTTGATTGTTTATAGTTTCTTGATTCTTGCATAAAGAATAGTGACACTTGAATACAAATCATTCTTGAATCATGTTTTCTTTTATTGTTGCTTAACTTTTCATTTCAAACGTATCGAAATACAAGTGAATCGTGCAATCCCTGTGGACGATCCGCACTCACTACAAACTACATCCGACACCGTAGTTTGATTGCGGTCAAAATATTTTTTGGTTGTGATTTCTTTACAATTTCTACAAACACAACGGAAAAACGATTAATCAAAATGGCGCCGTTGCCGGGGATCGCGCTAATTCATTTACATTTTTAGTTTGAAGTGAAAGAATTATTACATTTTACTTCTTGAAATCAAAATTCGTACAAACTCTTATACGTGTGTTGTGAATTGATTGCAAGGTGATCTGGAGCTTACTGGGAGTCTGGAAAATTATTTGGGATATACCACAGAGCTGGAGATAGCAACAGAAAGCATCTGTTGAAAAATTGTTCACTGTTCCCACAACTTGAGCGCGGAAGCGCGGCATTTAGGTGGTCATTGCGGCGGAAACGCGGCAGCATTGAAGGATCACTGAAAAATTTTCAGTACAGGTGATTTCTTGCTCTCTCCCCTCTCCTCTTTTAGCTCCAACTAACACTTTGCTGCAGGATTCTTTGCAAATAAATCGCAGCGCGCAAAAGCAAAATAAAAATTGTGCGTGATTTTGATTTCTTGGTTGTTTGCATTCTAATACGGAAATTTAAGGGGCACGGCCAAATCCAAATTAGGTGGGGATTTCATTACCCTTCCTAGGCCCCGAAAATCGCAAAACTTGCATCCGCATTACCCTCATTAATTAAAAGAAATCTAGAGAAGACTCTAAGGACTGTCGCGCTCAATAGGACAAGAGAAGGTTGTGGGTAATTCATTGCTTATCCGCGTTTTCTTGTGGTGCCTAAGGCGAGTGTGTCTAAGGCTAGTGGTTATTAATTAGGCCCACTGTAGTGGTGGTTCCTTCCCACTTACCTGGCACTTATCCGGCCACAGGGGGACAAAGAGGCAGTGGAGGATTCTATCCTGCGACTTGTCTTTTGGCAGTTAGGAGCGGCCTAGAGCCGGACCTAGGTGACCATTAGATTCTAGGGTTGTGTGCTGCATTTGTTTTGTCGCATCATTTTTTCAAAATCCGTCCCTTTTTCAAAAGCAAGCACCGCATTCATTCATTACCCCTAATTATAAGTCAACGCTGCCACTTGTACTAACCCTTTTTAGTGCAAGATAGGCTGGACACGGGATTCTAGTGCCCGTTTAGTCCGCGTACCTCTTATCGACTCCGAAGTCGATAATTCTCCATTTACCTTTTCTTTACCCACTACCACACCCACACCGATGGATCCGAATCCATCAAACTTCTTTAACCCTAATCTGCCGCCGTCCGTTGGTGCGCAGAATCCACCCCACATTTCTCTCCAGGAAAGATGCTATCCACATAGAGGTCCTCTTTCGACCTGCTTATCCACACCACCAGCCAATGGGGACAACTTTGAAATTAAGCCCCAGTATATCAATCTTTTACCCAAATACCACGGACTCGAGACCGAGGACGCTTACGTTTTCATTACCAAATTTGAAAACGTATGCGCAATGATGGGTACGTCACAACTTTCAGTGGATGCGATGCGTCTACGACTTCTTCCATTTACATTGTGCGATATAGCCGAGAAGTGGCTATATAACACTACCGCACACTCTATTACGAATTGGGAAGAATTCGTCGCTGCATTCCTTAAGAAATTTTACCCAATCCAAAAGACGGCTCGAATCCGTAGCGAACTGAACCAATTTGCCCAGCTCCCTGCCGAACCATTTTCAAAATACTTTGAACGTTTCAAGGATCTATTGGTTCAATGTCCTCATCACGGCATCCCGAGATGGGAGCTTTGCCGAATCATATATGAGGGCAGTAACCCTAACACTAAACAGAGCCTTGAAAACATGTGTCAAGGTACATTTATGACCAAAGATGATGGGGAAGCTTGGCGATACTTAGAAGAGTTCGCTGAAAAATCACTAATTTGGGAGAGTGGAACCCAACCATTGAATAGGGGTGGCGTACACCAAATAGATGTATCCATAGGTGTTCGAGCTGAAATGGCAGCAATGCAAAAGAAGCTCGACGCTATGGAACACAAATTTGCAGCAGCCTCCCTAAACCCAGTATCACTCCCCAAAACTGTTTGTGGGTGCTGTTCTGATCCGTCACATTTAACGGAAGAATGTCCATTAAACTCTGCGTTTCAAGGTCACGAGCATTCTAATGCCGCATTTCAAAGACCTCGAAACGATCCATATTCTTCCACGTACAATCAGGGTTGGAGGAACCATCCGAATTTCGCTTGGAACCAAAACCAATCTCAAAACACGGTTCCAAACACGAATAATTTTCAAAGGGCTCTTCCTCCACCACAACAGCAACCCCTTCAACTCACTCAGCACCCCTATCAGTCACAAAATTTCCAAAATCAGGGCAACACTCCTGCACAGTCTAATCCTATGCAGCCCTGTGCTGACGATTTCTCTCAATTCACTCAAACCATGAAATCACTTTTATCAAATTTCATGGATGTTTCGACTGAGGTTAGATCTTCCGTCAATGAGATAAAGAAAAACTCAGCGTCCCAAGCTGAGAGTATCAAATCGATGGAAGCTGAAATCGCACGCTTAAAAGCCGAAATGAGTGCGAGAGAAAAAGGGAAACTTCCCTCTCAACCCCTACAGAATCATGGGCATTACAATGTAAATGCCATCACAACGTTGAGATCAGGAAGAGTGCTGAATAATAATGTCGGGGAAGGTATTGATGATACTAAAAATCATATCAACACCCCGGCTGAGTCTTTTCCACACACTTCACCTTCTGATCCTTCTTCTTCTACCAAACCACCTTCGCACGAGCCTATTCTCCATTTCCCCCTAGGCTCGACACCTTCACCCAACCCTTATAGTTCTCCACAGACGGTCCCCACACCTCCTTTGGGACCTCGTCTACCCCCCTTTCCTTCTCTTATGATGGACCCCGCGCTTATTTCGAAAGCACCTTACCCGAACCGGCTAAGGGCTAACAGAACGAGTCCTCATATGGAGAAAATTTTAGAGATGTTCAAACAGGTTAACATCAATATCCCTCTCCTAGATGCAATTCAACAAGTCCCCGCTTATGCTAAGATTCTTAAGGACTTGTGCACTAGGAAGAGGAAGACTCAAGTGCCGAAAAAGGTCTTTATGTCTAATAACATCAGCACTGCTTTTATACCCCAGCTTCCAAAGAAAAGAAAGGACCCAGGTTGTCCTACAATATCGATTTCGATTGGGGGTAAAAACATAAATCGTGCTCTTTTAGACCTTGGCGCGAGTGTTAACCTGCTCCCTTATTCTGTCTATGAGCAATTAGGGATTGGAGAGCTGAAACCTGCTCATTGCACTCTCCAGATGGCAGACCGATCTATCACCAAACCAAGGGGTGAATTAGAGAATGTATTGATAAAGGTCGGGGAATTTGTTTTCCCTGTAGACTTCATTGTGCTCGACACACATCCTGTAGCAAACCCCCGGGGCCAAATTCCGGTGATTCTAGGTCGTCCTTTCCTTGCCACTTCCAACGCTGTTATAAACTGTAGAAACGGTTCAATGAACTTATCATTTGGAAATATGACCATTGAACTAAACATCTATAAAGTTGGAAGTCAGCCATCAGAACCCTCTGCTCATATTTTAGATGTGTGCTCTGTCCATGAGATCGCTCCCGATAGTTGTGGAGCTGAGGATCTTTGCTTTACTGATCTCGATGACATTAGCACATCTCTGTTTGACTTTGCACAAGATCTTAGTGAGGACACTTTAGCTACACATGAGTCTTGCACTTCTGACTTTTCTCCACCCGAGTTTGTATCTTTCACAGGCTCTGAGCTTCTTTGTAGATCCAAAAATCAATCTATGACCCTTCCTTCTATCATTTCTCCGCCTGAGTTAGATCTCAAAATTTTACCTTCTCACCTGAAATATGCATATCTAGGTGAGAACGAGTCATTACCGGTTATCATTTCCGCTTCTCTTGCATCAGAGCAAGAGAATGCACTTTTATCGGTATTGAGATCTAACAAGGAGGCGTTTGGTTGGAGTATGGCGGACATCAAAGGGATTAGTCCCTTGATAGTTGAACATCATATACATGTGATGGATGATGCCAGACCGACCCGAGAACCACAGAGACGGTTGAATCCCGTCATGAAGGAAGCTGTCATGAAAGAAATCGTCAAATGCTTAGATAATGGTATCATATACCCCATCTCCGATAGCCAGTGGGTGAGTCCTATACATGTCGTTCCTAAGAAATCCGGCATCACAGTTATCACAAATGAGGCGAATGAGTTGATTCAGACACGCGCCCAAACTGGGTGGCGTGTATACATCGATTATAGAAAACTCAACGCTGCTACGAGGAAAGATCATTTTCCTCTACCATTTATTGATCAAATGCTGGAACGCTTAGCGGGACGACAATATTATTGTTTTATGGACGGATACTCAGGCTACAATCAGGTCCCCATCGCCAAAAAGGATCAAGATAAAACCACTTTTACTTGTCCTTTTGGTACCTTTGCTTATAGTCGCATGCCCTTTGGGCTATGCAATGCTCCCGCTACCTTTCAGCGGTGTATGATGGGGATATTCTCTGATATGGTAGAGAATTTTTTGGAGATCTTTATGGACGACTTCTCGATTTTTGGAGACTCTTTTTCTGATTGCCTAGCGAATCTTGACGCTGTTCTTACTCGTTGCAAAGAGAAGAACTTGACTTTAAACTGGGAAAAATGCCATTTTATGGTCCAAGAAGGAATAGTCCTTGGACATGTCATTTCACAGAAAGGCATTGAGGTTGACAGAGCTAAAGTAGATGTTATTCAAAACCTCCCTCATCCCAAAAGCGTCAAAGATATTCGCTCTTTCCTTGGCCATGCGGGCTTTTATAGGAGATTCATTAAGGACTTTAGCAAAATTGCTAGACCTTTAACACTACTCCTGGCCAAGGATACGACCTTCCATTTTGACTCGGATTGCGAGACAGCTTTCGACTCACTTAAACACTCACTCACTTCAGCCCCCGTTTTATCATCACCAAATTGGGACTACCCCTTTGAGCTGATGTGTGACGCATCTGATTTTGCAGTAGGTGCAGTCTTAGGACAGCACATTGATAAGATGCCACACGTGATTTACTATGCTAGTAAGACCCTGAATGATGCGCAAATCAATTATACAACCACCGAGAAAGAGCTTTTAGCGGTTGTATTTGCATTAGAAAAATTCAGGCCTTACTTAATCGGCTCACCTATAGTTGTGTATACTGACCATTCCGCTTTAAAACATCTTCTGGCGAAGAAAGATGCAAAAGGTCGACTAATACGTTGGATCCTTCTTTTACAAGAATTCGATCTTGTTATCAAAGATAAGAAAGGATGTGAAAACGTAGTAGCTGACCACCTTTCACGCATCATTTCTTCCCCTGTGACCCTGCCGATCAATGATTCATTCCCTGACGAACAGCTCTTGAGCATATCCGCTGAACCATGGTTCAGGGATATTGTGAACTATCATGCCACGGGACTTATACCGAGCGATTGGTCAAAACAGGAAAAATATCGTTTTCTTTCCCAAGTAAAACACTTTTACTGGGACGAACCCTATTTGTTTAAATATTGTCCTGATCAGATCATTCGCCGATGCGTCCCAAATGAAGAGTTCAAGAGTGTTCTTTCATTCTGTCATGATCAGGCTTGTGGGGGTCACTTTGGTCCTAGAAAGACAGCGGAAAAGGTTTTGCAATGTGGATTTTATTGGCCGACCTTATTCAAGGACGCATTTGAGTATTACAAAACCTGTACACAATGTCAGTATACGAGTAGAATATCCCAGAGGAATGAAATGCCTCAGCAACCCATTCTGGTTGTTGAAATGTTTGATGTTTGGGGCATTGATTTTATGGGTCCTTTTCCCAACTCCTTTGGGAATCTGTACATATTGCTGGCGGTTGATTATGTCTCCAAGTGGGTAGAAGCCATTCCATGTCGCACTAATGACAGGAAAGTTGTCATTAAGTTCTTAAAAGAGAATATCTTTTCGCGATTTGGACACCCACGCGCTATCATTAGCGATAATGGGACACACTTCTGCAACAGGTCTTTCGAGACTCTGATGCGAAAATACTCAATCAACCACCGTCTTTCTACACCCTATCACCCCCAAACAAGCGGGCAGGCTGAAGTTTCAAACAGACAAATCAAACTTATCCTGGAGAAAACTGTTGCTAAAAATAGAAAAGACTGGTCGACCAAATTGACGGATGCTCTTTGGGCATTCAGGACTGCATATAAGACCGACCTAGGAATGTCTCCATATAGGATAGTGTTTGGAAAAGCATGTCATTTACCTGTCGAGATAGAGCATAAAGCATTGTGGGCTATAAAAGAAATAAATTTTGATCTAAACCTTGCTTGCACCTTTCGGAAGCTGCAACTTAACGAGTTAAGCGAACTCCGCGATGAAGCTTATGATAACGCTGTAATCACAAAGAATAGGACTAAGGTTTTTCACGATAAAAGCATTTTAAGGAAAACATTTTTACCTGGTCAACAAGTCCTTCTTTATGATTCACGATTACACCTTCACGCGGGAAAGCTCCGATCTCGATGGAAGGGACCTTTTGTTGTGCGGTCTGTATACCCGCACGGGGCGGTAGAAGTTGAAAATGTTAAAAACGGCACCTTTTTCAAAGTAAATGGACATAGACTTAAGCCGTATTTTTCCACTGACCCCACGGAGGAGCTCTTGTTCTTACAAGAGCCAGTTTATTTGGATTAAAATTCCTCCGTCTCACCTTCATATCCTGTATATCATTACATCATCTTTTGAATGAAGGTGAGTGAAAGATAAGTTTGGGGGAAGTTCTTCACTTATATATTTTGCCCCCACTAATAATTCCCCCCAGATTTACAGATTTTTGTAGGTATAGCTGTCGGCAACAATGAGGACACTGTTGAAAACAAGTTTGGGGGAGGTTTGTGCTTATTTTTGCATCATTTGCATATCATCTGCATAAGCACAAAACATTTCTTTTAAAAATTTATAAAAATTGAAAAATTTTCAAAACCCATAAAAATTTTCAAATTTTCAAATATAAAAATAATTTTAATATTTACACTTTTTTGTATATAAATAAGATAATGAAAGTTTAGATAGTGAAAAATTACATCCATGAGATTAGAAAAATTTTTAGAAAACTAAGAAAATTAGAAGTTTTCTTATACGAACTAGTAATAAGTAGTTATGAGCCGTTGTCCCAAGGGTTAGTAAGATGAAGGACGTCACTAATCTGAGGATAAAAATAAGTCTGAAAAATAGTTTCTATTCTGGAAGCCAAACATTTTGAACGTTGATACCCTGCTATTCGCACTTACACACGTCTTGAAGCCTGGGATAGTAGAGGATACCTTGAAATGCTCTTGTCTTAAAGCCAAAGGTATGAAGGAAATAAAAAGAAAAAAAAATGAATAAAGAAAATATAAAGTGGTGAGAAAAATGAACACTGGTTTTGTTATCACCGAAGGCAAGAAAAATGTATAGCGAGGGTGCTTCTTCACCTAGTGCCCTAAGGCCAACTGGTCTGGGAGTCACTGCTATGCCTGAGGTGGTGCAAGATGAGGAAAATACACCAAGTAAGTAAGCACATGAGTAATCGGTCGGTTAGTACCTCAAGAAGTATTAACGGTTGCATGAAAGTGTGTGAGCAATCTCATCTAAATATTCATTAATTAAAAAGTACTAAGGCTGATGGGCAAGAGTATGATAGCTTGAATTGAATTCTCCGGGTGTAGGGATGTCTTTACACACACGCAGGGTTATATGATCGATGTTTGGAAGAAAGATAGGAATGAAGAATAAGATGATGTTTTATTGAGGGAGGACGTGATTTCTGACATCTTTTCATGACCATTAAGATAGGGCTCATGACAACCGAAAAGCTAGCTTAGTTGGAAACCCTAATTTTCAAAGCTTTTCTTTTACGATTCTTTTCTTTAAATGTAATATTCATGATCTTGCTTTTATTAATGGATTTTGTGGGTGCAATCCGCTGAAAACCCTCAGGATACAACACTCCTCCTGCTAGGGACACCTAGAGGTTTAAAGGCTTGTTGCACGTGCTCAGTGCAATCGTGTTGCCTACGAAAGTGTGCTAGTTAGTTTTTCTCCTTCTTTATTTTCTCCTTCTCTTTTTAATAAAACATTCGCTCGAGACGATCGAAATTAAGTTTGGGGGTATTTGATCAGTCGAAAATATTGCATATTTTAACCGGCAATTTCCTTATCATTTGCATCCATATAGAAGTGTACGGTATTCATAATTCACATATTAGCAAATCGGTCGCAAAATATCAGATTACATGTATTCGACCTTAAAACCGGCATTTCTAGGGAAATTGACTGCATTGCATTACATGACATATTTTCTATATCTTGCAACCTGTGTTTCGAAGTCTATGTAGGAAAAGAGAAGCTTGCTTGATCATTAGCTTGCTCGACCATTACATCGCTCGTAAACTCACTGAACTCAAATCTGGTACTAATCCAAAGGAGCAATCACAATTCAGCATATCAGACAAAGCCCTAAACAGCAGTCTAAGTACACAGCAGAAAGCACAAGGTTCAAGCTCACCATCAGAGCGCGGAAGCGCGGCATATATGGGGTAAATGCGGCGGATCCGCGGCGGCTACAGGACATCATTTCCTCAATTTTGGTGCACAACTCCTGTTTCAGTGGCTACAGCTCAAAAATGCACTCCAACTTCCAGAAGACTCCAGATATTTCTACCAGATCAGCAAACACCTTGAGTTTCACTAAACTAGCCTATTATTCTAGAACTTTCCCTAAACCCTAGCTTAAACCCTAAGCTAGCTCCTAACAAACTCCTTCTAGAAACTCTTCAACAAACTTTGGGAGGGAAACTTCTAATTCAAACCTAAACCTAGGGTTTGGGAGCTCTATAAATAAGACCCTAGGCTCATTATTCCAAATTATTCAACCTTGGGAATTATTCATCCAATTAGTGAATCTATCCCCAATCTATCTCCTCTCTTCATCTTCTTCTTCCTCAAGTTTAGTGAGAGAGCTTGTAGGAAACCCTAACCCTAAATCCAACCACAATTCAAGATCTTGAGTGCAAGCCAAGCAAGATGCCTTCAACCCTTTTATGAGCCGAGCCGATCTTCAATCGGGCAAGAGATCAAAGTAGATCCACGATCCACGGAGACGAGCGAAGCCGAGTCAACGATCGATTTCTTCTTCTTGTAGATCTTGAAAGAATGTATTGAAATTGTTGATTAAATAAAAGGTGATATTCTTTTATCTTGTTTTCTTTAAATTCCGCATCATGTTATCTTTACAATTCTTGAATATTATCTGTGTGGTGATGTGTGAATAAAACTCCGCTCGTCGAGGAGTCGAGACGGATAATAGAATGATGATGTAACATAGCTTTAATCGATTCTTGAGTCCTACGAGTTTTGTAAACCCTAGCAAGTTCAAGAAACGACAACCCATTTCGTTTCGATGCTTTCTTGATTGACATCGATCGAAATTGGGGAGTTACGATCATTTCTTGAATTTGGTAGAGGCTAGAAAAGGAATGATATCGACGAAAGAACAAGGGTTATAGGATGAAACCCTAGTTTCACGAGAAAGCCCCAACTCTCGTCGATGATCATCGATCTAGTATCAATCCTTCGAAGGACAAGAACACGATATCTTTAGATTACATCACGTCTATCGATCCTATCGATTCCTACGAGCCTCTCTTATATTCTTGATTGTTGATTGGAAATATTATCGAAACACCGATTCTTGATTGTTTATAGTTTCTTGATTCTTGCATAAAGAATAGTGACACTTGAATACAAATCATTCTTGAATCATGTTTTCTTTTATTGTTGCTTAACTTTTCATTTCAAACGTATCGAAATACAAGTGAATCGTGCAATCCCTGTGGACGATCCGCACTCACTACAAACTACATCCGACACCGTAGTTTGATTGCGGTCAAAATATTTTTTGGTTGTGATTTCTTTACAATTTCTACAAACACAACGGAAAAACGATTAATCAAAATGGCGCCGTTGCCGGGGATCGCGCTAATTCATTTACATTTTTAGTTTGAAGTGAAAGAATTATTACATTTTACTTCTTGAAATCAAAATTCGTACAAACTCTTATACGTGTGTTGTGAATTGATTGCAAGGTGATCTGGAGCTTACTGGGAGTCTGGAAAATTATTTGGGATATACCACAGAGCTGGAGATAGCAACAGAAAGCATCTGTTGAAAAATTGTTCACTGTTCCCACAACTTGAGCGCGGAAGCGCGGCATTTAGGTGGTCATTGCGGCGGAAACGCGGCAGCATTGAAGGATCACTGAAAAATTTTCAGTACAGGTGATTTCTTGCTCTCTCCCCTCTCCTCTTTTAGCTCCAACTAACACTTTGCTGCAGGATTCTTTGCAAATAAATCGCAGCGCGCAAAAGCAAAATAAAAATTGTGCGTGATTTTGATTTCTTGGTTGTTTGCATTCTAATATGGAAATTTAAGGGGCACGGCCAAATCCAAATTAGGTGGGGATTTCATTACCCTTCCTAGGCCCCGAAAATCGCAAAACTTGCATCCGCATTACCCTCATTAATTAAAAGAAATCTAGAGAAGACTCTAAGGACTGTCGCGCTCAATAGGACAAGAGAAGGTCGTGGGTAATTCATTGCTTATCCGCGTTTTCTTGTGGTGCCTAAGGCGAGTGTGTCTAAGGCTAGTGGTTATTAATTAGGCCCACTGTAGTGGTGGTTCCTTCCCACTTACCTGGCACTTATCCGGCCACAGGGGGACAAAGAGGCAGTGGAGGATTCTATCCTGCGACTTGTCTTTTGGCAGTTAGGAGCGGTCTAGAGCCGGACCTAGGTGACCATTCTGCATTTGTTTTGTCGCATCATTTTTTCAAAATCCGTCCCTTTTTCAAAAGCAAGCACCGCATTCATTCATTACCCCTAATTATAAGTCAACGCTGCCACTTGTACTAACCCTTTTTAGTGCAAGATAGGCTGGACACGGGATTCTAGTGCCCGTTTAGTCCGCGTACCTCTTATCGACTCCGAAGTCGATAATTCTCCATTTACCTTTTCTTTACCCACTACCACACCCACACCGATGGATCCGAATCCATCAAACTTCTTTAACCCTAATCTGCCGCCGTCCGTTGGTGCGCAGAATCCACCCCACATTTCTCTCCAGGAAAGATGCTATCCACATAGAGGTCCTCTTTCGACCTGCTTATCCACACCACCAGCCAATGGGGACAACTTTGAAATTAAGCCCCAGTATATCAATCTTTTACCCAAATACCACGGACTCGAGACCGAGGACGCTTACGTTTTCATTACCAAATTTGAAAACGTATGCGCAATGATGGGTACGTCACAACTTTCAGTGGATGCGATGCGTCTACGACTTCTTCCATTTACATTGTGCGATATAGCCGAGAAGTGGCTATATAACACTACCGCACACTCTATTACGAATTGGGAAGAATTCGTCGCTGCATTCCTTAAGAAATTTTACCCAATCCAAAAGACGGCTCGAATCCGTAGCGAACTGAACCAATTTGCCCAGCTCCCTGCCGAACCATTTTCAAAATACTTTGAACGTTTCAAGGATCTATTGGTTCAATGTCCTCATCACGGCATCCCGAGATGGGAGCTTTGCCGAATCATATATGAGGGCAGTAACCCTAACACTAAACAGAGCCTTGAAAACATGTGTCAAGGTACATTTATGACCAAAGATGATGGGGAAGCTTGGCGATACTTAGAAGAGTTCGCTGAAAAATCACTAATTTGGGAGAGTGGAACCCAACCATTGAATAGGGGTGGCGTACACCAAATAGATGTATCCATAGGTGTTCGAGCTGAAATGGCAGCAATGCAAAAGAAGCTCGACGCTATGGAACACAAATTTGCAGCAGCCTCCCTAAACCCAGTGTCACTCCCCAAAACTGTTTGTGGGTGCTGTTCTGATCCGTCACATTTAACGGAAGAATGTCCATTAAACTCTGCGTTTCAAGGTCACGAGCATTCTAATGCCGCATTTCAAAGACCTCGAAACGATCCATATTCTTCCACGTACAATCAGGGTTGGAGGAACCATCCGAATTTCGCTTGGAACCAAAACCAATCTCAAAACACGGTTCCAAACACGAATAATTTTCAAAGGGCTCTTCCTCCACCACAACAGCAACCCCTTCAACTCACTCAGCACCCCTATCAGTCACAAAATTTCCAAAATCAGGGCAACACTCCTGCACAGTCTAATCCTATGCAGCCCTGTGCTGACGATTTCTCTCAATTCACTCAAACCATGAAATCACTTTTATCAAATTTCATGGATGTTTCGACTGAGGTTAGATCTTCCGTCAATGAGATAAAGAAAAACTCAGCGTCCCAAGCTGAGAGTATCAAATCGATGGAAGCTGAAATCGCACGCTTAAAAGCCGAAATGAGTGCGAGAGAAAAAGGGAAACTTCCCTCTCAACCCCTACAGAATCATGGGCATTACAATGTAAATGCCATCACAACGTTGAGATCGGGAAGAGTGCTGAATAATAATGTCGGGGAAGGTATTGATGATACTAAAAATCATATCAACACCCCGGCTGAGTCTTTTCCACACACTTCACCTTCTGATCCTTCTTCTTCTACCAAACCACCTTCGCACGAGCCTATTCTCCATTTCCCCCTAGGCTCTACACCTTCACCCAACCCTTATAGTTCTCCACAGACGGTCCCCACACCTCCTTTGGGACCTCGTCTACCCCCCTTTCCTTCTCTTATGATGGACCCCGCGCTTATTTCGAAAGCACCTTACCCGAACCGGCTAAGGGCTAACAGAACGAGTCCTCATATGGAGAAAATTTTAGAGATGTTCAAACAGGTTAACATCAATATCCCTCTCCTAGATGCAATTCAACAAGTCCCCGCTTATGCTAAGATTCTTAAGGACTTGTGCACTAGGAAGAGGAAGACTCAAGTGCCGAAAAAGGTCTTTATGTCTAATAACATCAGCACTGCTTTTATACCCCAGCTTCCAAAGAAAAGAAAGGACCCAGGTTGTCCTACAATATCGATTTCGATTGGGGGTAAAAACATAAATCGTGCTCTTTTAGACCTTGGCGCGAGTGTTAACCTGCTCCCTTATTCTGTCTATGAGCAATTAGGGATTGGAGAGCTGAAACCTGCTCATTGCACTCTCCAGATGGCAGACCGATCTATCACCAAACCAAGGGGTGAATTAGAGAATGTATTGATAAAGGTCGGGGAATTTGTTTTCCCTGTAGACTTCATTGTGCTCGACACACATCCTGTAGCAAACCCCCGGGGCCAAATTCCGGTGATTCTAGGTCGTCCTTTCCTTGCCACTTCCAACGCTGTTATAAACTGTAGAAACGGTTCAATGAACTTATCATTTGGAAATATGACCATTGAACTAAACATCTATAAAGTTGGAAGTCAGCCATCAGAACCCTCTGCTCATATTTTAGATGTGTGCTCTGTCCATGAGATCGCTCCCGATAGTTGTGGAGCTGAGGATCTTTGCTTTACTGATCTCGATGACATTAGCACATCTCTGTTTGACTTTGCACAAGATCTTAGTGAGGACACTTTAGCTACACATGAGTCTTGCACTTCTGACTTTTCTCCACCCGAGTTTGTATCTTTCACAGGCTCTGAGCTTCTTTGTAGATCCAAAAATCAATCTATGACCCTTCCTTCTATCATTTCTCCGCCTGAGTTAGATCTCAAAATTTTACCTTCTCACCTGAAATATGCATATCTAGGTGAGAACGAGTCATTACCGGTTATCATTTCCGCTTCTCTTGCATCAGAGCAAGAGAATGCACTTTTATCGGTATTGAGATCTAACAAGGAGGCGTTTGGTTGGAGTATGGCGGACATCAAAGGGATTAGTCCCTTGATAGTTGAACATCATATACATGTGATGGATGATGCCAGACCGACCCGAGAACCACAGAGACGGTTGAATCCCGTCATGAAGGAAGCTGTCATGAAAGAAATCGTCAAATGCTTAGATAATGGTATCATATACCCCATCTCCGATAGCCAGTGGGTGAGTCCTATACATGTCGTTCCTAAGAAATCCGGCATCACAGTTATCACAAATGAGGCGAATGAGTTGATTCAGACACGCGCCCAAACTGGGTGGCGTGTATGCATCGATTATAGAAAACTCAACGCTGCTACGAGGAAAGATCATTTTCCTCTACCATTTATTGATCAAATGCTGGAACGGTTAGCGGGACGACAATATTATTGTTTTATGGACGGATACTCAGGCTATAATCAGGTCCCCATCGCCAAAAAGGATCAAGATAAAACCACTTTTACTTGTCCTTTTGGTACCTTTGCTTACAGTCGCATGCCCTTTGGGCTATGCAATGCTCCCGCTACCTTTCAGCGGTGTATGATGGGGATATTCTCTGATATGGTAGAGAATTTTTTGGAGATCTTTATGGACGACTTCTCGATTTTTGGAGACTCTTTTTCTGATTGCCTAGCGAATCTTGACGCTGTTCTTACTCGTTGCAAAGAGAAGAACTTGACTTTAAACTGGGAAAAATGCCATTTTATGGTCCAAGAAGGAATAGTCCTTGGACATGTCATTTCACAGAAAGGCATTGAGGTTGACAGAGCTAAAGTAGATGTCATTCAAAACCTCCCTCATCCCAAAAGCGTCAAAGATATTCGCTCTTTCCTTGGCCATGCGGGCTTTTATAGGAGATTCATTAAGGACTTTAGCAAAATTGCTAGACCTTTAACACTACTCCTGGCCAAGGATACGACCTTCCATTTTGACTCGGATTGCGAGACAGCTTTCGACTCACTTAAACACTCACTCACTTCAGCCCCCGTTTTATCATCACCAAATTGGGACTACCCCTTTGAGCTGATGTGTGACGCATCTGATTTTGCAGTAGGTGCAGTCTTAGGACAGCACATTGATAAGATGCCACACGTGATTTACTATGCTAGTAAGACCCTGAATGATGCGCAAATCAATTATACAACCACCGAGAAAGAGCTTTTAGCGGTTGTATTTGCATTAGAAAAATTCAGGCCTTACTTAATCGGCTCACCTATAGTTGTGTATACTGACCATTCCGCTTTAAAACATCTTCTGGCGAAGAAAGATGCAAAAGGTCGACTAATACGTTGGATCCTTCTTTTACAAGAATTCGATCTTGTTATCAAAGATAAGAAAGGATGTGAAAACGTAGTAGCTGACCACCTTTCACGCATCATTTCTTCCCCTGTGACCCTGCCGATCAATGATTCATTCCCTGACGAACAGCTCTTGAGCATATCCGCTGAACCATGGTTCAGGGATATTGTGAACTATCATGCCACGGGACTTATACCGAGCGATTGGTCAAAACAGGAAAAATATCGTTTTCTTTCCCAAGTAAAACACTTTTACTGGGACGAACCCTATTTGTTTAAATATTGTCCTGATCAGATCATTCGCCGATGCGTCCCAAATGAAGAGTTCAAGAGTGTTCTTTCATTCTGTCATGATCAGGCTTGTGGGGGTCACTTTGGTCCTAGAAAGACAGCGGAAAAGGTTTTGCAATGTGGATTTTATTGGCCGACCTTATTCAAGGACGCATTTGAGTATTGCAAAACCTGTACACAATGTCAGTATACGAGTAGAATATCCCAGAGGAATGAAATGCCTCAGCAACCCATTCTGGTTGTTGAAATGTTTGATGTTTGGGGCATTGATTTTATGGGTCCTTTTCCCAACTCCTTTGGGAATCTGTACATATTGCTGGCGGTTGATTATGTCTCCAAGTGGGTAGAAGCCATTCCATGTCGCACTAATGACAGGAAAGTTGTCATTAAGTTCTTAAAAGAGAATATCTTTTCGCGATTTGGACACCCACGCGCTATCATTAGCGATAATGGGACACACTTCTGCAACAGGTCTTTCGAGACTCTGATGCGAAAATACTCAATCAACCACCGTCTTTCTACACCCTATCACCCCCAAACAAGCGGGCAGGCTGAAGTTTCAAACAGACAAATCAAACTTATCCTGGAGAAAACTGTTGCTAAAAATAGAAAAGACTGGTCGACCAAATTGACGGATGCTCTTTGGGCATTCAGGACTGCATATAAGACCGACCTAGGAATGTCTCCATATAGGATAGTGTTTGGAAAAGCATGTCATTTACCTGTCGAGATAGAGCATAAAGCATTGTGGGCTATAAAAGAAATAAATTTTGATCTAAACCTTGCTTGCACCTTTCGGAAGCTGCAACTTAACGAGTTAAGCGAACTCCGCGATGAAGCTTATGATAACGCTGTAATCACAAAGAATAGGACTAAGGTTTTTCACGATAAAAGCATTTTAAGGAAAACATTTTTACCTGGTCAACAAGTCCTTCTTTATGATTCACGATTACACCTTCACGCGGGAAAGCTCCGATCTCGATGGAAGGGACCTTTTGTTGTGCGGTCTGTATACCCGCACGGGGCGGTAGAAGTTGAAAATGTTAAAAACGGCACCTTTTTCAAAGTAAATGGACATAGACTTAAGCCGTATTTTTCCACTGACCCCACGGAGGAGCTCTTGTTCTTACAAGAGCCAGTTTATTTGGATTAAAATTCCTCCGTCTCACCTTCATATCCTGTATATCATTACATCATCTTTTGAATGAAGGTGAGTGAAAGATAAGTTTGGGGGAAGTTCTTCACTTATATATTTTGCCCCCACTAATAATTCCCCCCAGATTTACAGATTTTTGTAGGTATAGCTGTCGGCAACAATGAGGACACTGTTGAAAACAAGTTTGGGGGAGGTTTGTGCTTATTTTTGCATCATTTGCATATCATCTGCATAAGCACAAAACATTTCTTTTAAAAATTTATAAAAATTGAAAAATTTTCAAAACCCATAAAAATTTTCAAATTTTCAAATATAAAAATAATTTTAATATTTACACTTTTTTGTATATAAATAAGATAATGAAAGTTTAGATAGTGAAAAATTACATCCATGAGATTAGAAAAATTTTAGAAAACTAAGAAAATTAGAAGTTTTCTTATACGAACTAGTAATAAGTAGTTATGAGCCGTTGTCCCAAGGGTTAGTAAGATGAAGGACGTCACTAATCTGAGGATAAAAATAAGTCTGAAAAATAGTTTCTATTTTGGAAGCCAAACATTTTGAACGTTGATACCCTGCTATTCGCACTTACACACGTCTTGAAGCCTGGGATAGTAGAGGATACCTTGAAATGCTCTTGTCTTAAAGCCAAAGGTATGAAGGAAATAAAAAGAAAAAAAAAATGAATAAAGAAAATATAAAGTGGTGAGAAAAATGAACACTGGTTTTGTTATCACCGAAGGCAAGAAAAATGTATAGCGAGGGTGCTTCTTCACCTAGTGCCCTAAGGCCAACTGGTCTGGGAGTCACTGCTATGCCTGAGGTGGTGCAAGACGAGGAAAATACACCAAGTAAGTAAGCACATGAGTAATCGGTCGGTTAGTACCTCAAGAAGTATTAACGGTCGTATGAAAGTGTGTGAGCAATCTCATCTAAATATTCATTAATTAAAAAGTACTAAGGCTGATGGGCAAGAGTATGATAGCTTGAATTGAATTCTCCGGGTGTAGGGATGTCTTTACACACACGCAGGGTTATATGATCGATGTTTGGAAGAAAGATAGGAATGAAGAATAAGATGATGTTTTATTGAGGGAGGACGTGATTTCTGACATCTTTTCATGACCATTAAGATAGGGCTCATGACAACCGAAAAGCTAGCTTAGTTGGAAACCCTAATTTTCAAAGCTTTTCTTTTACGATTCTTTTCTTTAAATGTAATATTCATGATCTTGCTTTTATTAATGGATTTTGTGGGTGCAATCCGCTGAAAACCCTCAGGATACAACACTCCTCCTGCTAGGGACACCTAGAGGTTTAAAGGCTTGTTGCACGTGCTCAGTGCAATCGTGTTGCCTACGAAAGTGTGCTAGTTAGTTTTTCTCTTTCTTTATTTTCTCCTTCTCTTTTTAATAAAACATTCGCTCGAGACGATCGAAATTAAGTTTGGGGGTATTTGATCAGTCGAAAATATTGCATATTTTAACCGGCAATTTCCTTATCATTTGCATCCATATAGAAGTGTACGGTATTCATAATTCACATATTAGCAAATCGGTCGCAAAATATCAGATTACATGTATTCGACCTTAAAACCGGCATTTCTAGGGAAATTGACTGCATTGCATTACATGACATATTTTCTATATCTTGCAACCTGTGTTTCGAAGTCTATGCAGGAAAAGAGAAGCTTGCTTGATCATTAGCTTGCTCGACCATTACATCGCTCGTAAACTCACTGAACTCAAATCTGGTACTAATCCAAAGGAGCAATCACAATTCAGCATATCAGACAAAGCCCTAAACAGCAGTCTAAGTACACAGCAGAAAGCACAAGGTTCAAGCTCACCATCAGAGCGCGGAAGCGCGGCATATATGGGGTAAATGCGGCGGATCCGCGGCGGCTACAGGACATCATTTCCTCAATTTTGGTGCACAACTCCTGTTTCAGTGGCTACAGCTCAAAAATGCACTCCAACTTCCAGAAGACTCCAGATATTTCTACCAGATCAGCAAACACCTTGAGTTTCACTAAACTAGCCTATTATTCTAGAACTTTCCCTAAACCCTAGCTTAAACCCTAAGCTAGCTCCTAACAAACTCCTTCTAGAAACTCTTCAACAAACTTTGGGAGGGAAACTTCTAATTCAAACCTAAACCTAGGGTTTGGGAGCTCTATAAATAAGACCCTAGGCTCATTATTCCAAATTATTCAACCTTGGGAATTATTCATCCAATTAGTGAATCTATCCCCAATCTATCTCCTCTCTTCATCTTCTTCTTCCTCAAGTTTAGTGAGAGAGCTTGTAGGAAACCCTAACCCTAAATCCAACCACAATTCAAGATCTTGAGTGCAAGCCAAGCAAGATGCCTTCAACCCTTTTATGAGCCGAGCCGATCTTCAATCGGGCAAGAGATCAAAGTAGATCCACGATCCACGGAGACGAGCGAAGCCGAGTCAACGATCGATTTCTTCTTCTTGTAGATCTTGAAAGAATGTATTGAAATTGTTGATTAAATAAAAGGTGATATTCTTTTATCTTGTTTTCTTTAAATTCCGCATCATGTTATCTTTACAATTCTTGAATATTATCTGTGTGGTGATGTGTGAATAAAACTCCGCTCGTCGAGGAGTCGAGACGGATAATAGAATGATGATGTAACATAGCTTTAATCGATTCTTGAGTCCTACGAGTTTTGTAAACCCTAGCAAGTTCAAGAAACGACAACCCATTTCGTTTCGATGCTTTCTTGATTGACATCGATCGAAATTGGGGAGTTACGATCATTTCTTGAATTTGGTAGAGGCTAGAAAAGGAATGATATCGACGAAAGAACAAGGGTTATAGGATGAAACCCTAGTTTCACGAGAAAGCCCCAACTCTCGTCGATGATCATCGATCTAGTATCAATCCTTCGAAGGACAAGAACACGATATCTTTAGATTACATCACGTCTATCGATCCTATCGATTCCTACGAGCCTCTCTTATATTCTTGATTGTTGATTGGAAATATTATCGAAACACCGATTCTTGATTGTTTATAGTTTCTTGATTCTTGCATAAAGAATAGTGACACTTGAATACAAATCATTCTTGAATCATGTTTTCTTTTATTGTTGCTTAACTTTTCATTTCAAACGTATCGAAATACAAGTGAATCGTGCAATCCCTGTGGACGATCCGCACTCACTACAAACTACATCCGACACCGTAGTTTGATTGCGGTCAAAATATTTTTTGGTTGTGATTTCTTTACAATTTCTACAAACACAACGGAAAAACGATCAATCAGGTGTAAACCTATTCTAGGGTTCGCAACTAGGAAATTATACTAGTTTACTTCTAAACCCTAATCTCTCCATAGTACACCTAATCACATCTAGAATATCTATGTCACACATAACGCTATCATATATATAAATATAATATATATCTAGTATACTGAGTATCGAACTGCGGGGATGCTATACGCTACCACCCGACTTCCCCCGTAGATATAATCTACTCACCTTGCATCCTGCGTGTCGGTGTCGATGTCGCCTTCATCTTCTTCATCGTATGAAGCCCTCGAGAAGGTACCTACAAGATAACACAATCGCAAATGCACCTTAAAATCATATCGAGAAAACCAAACGACGTGCTAAGGCCTATAGGTTAGAACCTATGGACTACGCTTTCAAAACCATCAAATAATCCTCGATATCGTCGTACAAACGTCAAAAGATCGAGGTAAAACACAATACTGGAAATCCAAAATTCAAAATACGCAAAACGAAACTCCGAATCAAAACAACAACTTAGGAAAAAGGTCCCAGATTTCACCCTAGGTCAAATCAGACAATTTTGCATATACCAAAGGTCTAGTTTACTGATCAGAGGACCACAGAACCAACACGAACCAATTCTACCCTGATCTGGCCGCAATTTGCGGCCAGAAAGATTAAATTTGCTGCCATGGTTGAGGGTTTGGGGCCAGGGCTTTGGTGGTAGCTTCCTAAGTTCCTGCATGTATCACTGTCCTTGCAAAATAATTTTCAGAGTCTCGGGGTGATAGCAGATTCCATTTTACATCCACAGAATTCACAATTTTCCGATATCGGTTTTTCTAAATCCGTATTCCGGGGTTCTAGGCTCTGGTTTAGGCCTGAATTCTATCACTATGGAGTTTATGTGGCCTCTACTGAGCTCAATTACACATCACTACCCAAAATTTCCCTAAACCCTAACTAGAGTTTTCAAAGTTCACCCAAACCACTCAATATCGGTTCTAATCTAACATGGGGGTAAAAATAATGGAAACACTAAGCTTATGGTTCAGAAAATATCTCATTTGGCAACTCAAGAAAATTCTTGAGTTGCTCAAAGTCTTCAAAATCTTCTCTTTCTTGGTCCATGGGGTAGCTAGTGAGCTTGTGCATCTTTTTAAAGAAGTGGGATTTGGTTTTTGAGTTGGTTTTCATAGTGTTTTGGGGGGTTTGTGTTGGAGATAGTGCCCTCAGAGTCAATTATTGGATCACAGGTACGTGATTGCAATGATTGAGGGAGGACATATGCCGGTAGGACAGTCTTACTCGAGATGATAGTATGCTATCTGGTTTATCTTTATCATCGTGTACTGCTTTAGGTGACCTGACAGGTCACTATTACACGTTGGTAGAGCCCTTAGGATTCTTGCTTGACTGCCAGCAGTATGAGGGCGATCATATACGTGGGAGCTGGTAGTCTATAAGCACATCTTTAAATGGTCCCTAGTCGTGGGAGTTTCGAGACAGGGCATCGATACTCCAGAGTAGACTAGCGTATACAGTCGAGACCCCGACGAGGGGCGGTGGCCGGTCTCACAAGCCACTGGTGTCAGTTGGTTCACCTAAGATGTATACAGGTGCTCATTGGGTTATGAGTACATCGGACAGGACTCGCCAGGAACATGCTAGTTGGTTTTATACCTGACGTCAGATAGCAGTTCCCTGGTGACATGTGTACAAGTTAGTTCATCGACCTGAGGATCGTCATTTGTCTTGTGTGAGTTCCCACTGTACTTTGATTACTACCCTACCACGCTCAAAGGAGACGTGCAAACAGGTTTTAGTTGGGTACAGTCCTGAGCCACATGGAGGCAGTGAGCGGATTTTCAGGGGTTCATCTCTCCCGGTATTGGGGGTGAGGTCGCGCTGTGTCTAGGAGAGCCCTTACACGAAGTCCTTGGCTAAGGCAGGAGATTTACTGGTAGGTATTCCAGTAGTATATCAAGGTGTTCTGGGCTACACTCCGACACGACTTGTACCGCTTTTGGGGGTCTGACTTTTACCAACCCCCTAGGCCCGCCATGCGATGCTCATAGACGAACGGACCGGACTGTACGGATATTGTCACTGACAGGCTCAGTAGGGTGTCAGGATGAGTTCGCTCATCGACGTCCCTTTTGGTCAATAGCTGGTAGCCCGTCACGTATGGCTAATACCTCTGACGTGCCAGTGGTTAAATCCACAGCCATAGTACTGACGAGTCTTTAGAGTCCCCCACAGACAGTTGCTCAAGTTTTTGGGCGAAACTCTGTAGAGGCCGTATGGAGATATAGCAGGGTTCGATCAGATACGTGCGGCATTGCACGGATCAGGATCGGACGGTTAATACTAGCAGGCTTTGGTTTAAGCCGGATCCTAGTATTGTACAGTGTAGATTTTGTCTCATTGCATTTGTATTTTGGTCGGAATACAAATGCGGGTGTGTATACACAGTAGCGGGGTTTTCCTGTAATTTATTACGGGATCGGTTTTTGGAGTTGCCAGTTTGTTTTCCGCTTCGGCCATATTTCTTTGTATCTTTCATTGGCCGAAGATTGGTGGAGGAGGGCTTATTTGCATTTGAGCAAATAAGCATTTGTGGAGGGTGGTATTTGCATATCCTTGCTTCATGAGGGTTGCACCATCTCTTGACTTTCTTCTTCATGATGGCTTGACTTTGGGTGTGATGATTGGTTGATGGAGTGTGGGTTTGGGTTTGTGATCATTTTCTTTGCATGATAGCCTTTTCTCTCTCTCTCCTTTGCATTATTCTTGTGAGACTCTCCCTCATTCTCCACTCTCTTCTCCTCACCTTGTCATGGCCGGCCAAGCCATGTAGGGGCTGTCCAATTTTTTGGTAGTGGGGATTTTTGCTCTTCATGCTTGCTAAAATCCCAAGTTCATCACAAAATTCCACCACTTCATTTCCTCCACCAAAATGGCAACCTCCTACAACCCCAAATGAGACATAACACTCTACACTATTCTACAGCAAATCTTGGGCACGTCGGCTCGCCAACTTCATGCCCGAGTTGCCTCGGTCCAGAGGTGGGAGCCCGTAAAAGAAGCCGGCGATGTGGTGCCCTTCCGGCGACGTGGTGGAGATCGGAGATTCCGCGGGGAGATCGGGACGACGACGAGAAGACCGAAGGACACGGATCGCTCGGTATATCTCTTTAACCCTTCTCTTGTTTGCTAGGACTAGATTAATGGCACGATCCGGGATTTTAGTGCACGGTGGTGCCGGTTCAAAAAGTTAAAGTAAATCATCGCTTCCGCATTCCGGCGTCGGATTGACGGGCGGGGCGCCGCCGTGCACTTACAGTGGTATCAGAGCCTCGCCATTAACCTAGTCTAGCTTTGTCTAATGTGTTTACATTTCCGATCGAACAAAATTCCAAAACCGCATTTTCGAATAGCATCAGTTTCTGTCGAAATATTTATGGCTCGAAATTTTTTTCAGGTTGTTGCAGAAACACATGCAGGCATTTGTAAGGTCACTGCAAAAATTTGGTGAGTTAATTCCTTAATAACGCCGCGGAACCGCGGCCTGAACCCCATTTTGGCCGCGATTCCGCCGCCGTTGTAACTGTTCATTGGACCAAAGTTTTGCAGTGGTCTCCTGAGTTCAAAATGGGGTTTTTGGAATGTTATTTTTTGGGCCCAGATTTCTTTGAGTGCTACAGTAGTGCTTGGGGCCCACTTGGTAATTTTTGACCGATCGGATATTTTAAATATGATAGTTCACAGTATTTACATTATATCTGCGACCGTGAATGTCACTTGATCGGTAAATCCTGTCTAACTGCTATAGCCCGGTTAGACGGATTTGCGAACGTGACATTCACGCTGATGTTCTGTGATTGTGCTGTGATGTTGCGGATCGGTCGTGGGGGATAGCCTGGTTGCAGTGGTAGTACAGTTTTGTTGTATTATGTACATTTGATATTGCGGGGCGAGCGTCCGACATGTGGACTGCCGTCACTGCCTGTTTGTATTATTCTTTTGGGACACGACCAGGTTGCGGTCGATGTACCCGTTGTATGTATATTTTACTTTCTGTACTAGGATTACCCCAAGGTGGGGTGCACGGATAGCCGGGTTCTAGAGGGCAACGGTCTCGCATCTCATGGCGTTGAGACGGAGGGGGCCTCACTCTAGAATTGGCGGGCTATTCGCCGCACTCGTAGGGGGTACAGGTTGACCCAGGAGGGGTGCCCAAGTTACCGGATTCCGTGAAGTGCTGGGTAGTCCATTCACGTTGCTGAAGGGGGCTGCCTCGCTTCAGGTTTTGGCGGGTAACTTGCCGCGCCCGTAGGGGTCTAGGATTTCATTGCACAGGCTATCCACACGACCAGGGGAACGTCGGGTTTCAGCGGCTCTGTGAAATCCGGGGATCCCAGATATCTGTATTGTTCTGTGATGCTGTACATTTCTGTGATGTTGCATTTTATCACGCCTTGAGCGAAAATTATATATTGATATATATATACTAGTAGATGTTGTATATGTTTTGCATCCGTGCTAGTCCAGTCCCCGCTCTGTCGTTAGTTAACTAACCTAACGGGTAATGACGGGACCCAGTGGCGAATGCGGATGGCATATACGTACGTCATTATTTTCATTCTTTATTGGTGTGATCAATTGATGGGACTGCATTGATTCGGATCAATGCAAGTTAAAAACAAAGCTATTCTGATGTTGTTGGAACATTTTTCCAAAAAGCTGTTATTGCAAGGACGTTCACTTTTGTTTTGCACAGTGGTATTCAGTTGGAATATCCTTCTCCTCAGTCGACGAGGCAAGGGACGAGATCCCTTCACCGGGAGTGACCCCTTGGACAAAAGTTTGCGTCAGGGCAATAACTTCACTATAGCCGATTACTTTTGCTTTGCATCGTGGTATTCAGTTGGAATATCTTGCACCTCATTCTACGGGGAAAGAGCCGAGATCCCTTCACCGGGAGTGACCTCTTTAGCAAAGGTTTTCGTTACTATATTTTTCTAAAAAGCTATCCGTTCCTTCAACGATATCAAGTTCATTACGTTAAAGGTTTTCGCCAGAAACCATTTGTAGCCCTCCGTCGTTTCATATGGGTAGTCAATAGTATTCAAGCTGTGTTTGTTGGCCATAGTCAAGGCACAGTGTTTGGTAGCTATTGGGTGTTCATATGTAGCATAGATAGATGCGTTGGTTTGGGACAGTCATATAGCCTTGTTGGCCCTAGTCAAGGGCTTGTACGGGTGGGTTCAAATCAACCTGGACAATGACGGGTAGAACTTGACATGTGACTTATGATTTGTTGGCCTTAGTCAAGGTCATAAGAGCATGGGGTAAAAATCACATCGGGAGTTTCTAAAGAAACTGAAACTTGCCAGATATGCGCATACCTTCTAGAGTGTGATAACGTGAGCGGATTCCGTCACGTTATCATGCGATGATAGTTGGATCCCTATTCCCACTGATGAGTTGGTTTACTCCTCGGGTGATCCCGACTAATTCTTCTTTCAGGTTTGGAGGAGAATTTGACGGTACAGTGGGAGGTTTCCTGATTAGATAAATTGGTAACCATTCTGATCTAGGTTAGAGTGCACGCTGAGTGTTTCTTTTCTCTCTCTCTTTGGCAACGACCATTGACCCGACCCTAGACTATGACTCAGAGACCAAGTTGACCGAACCTTCTTATAATACTGGCTTTTGGATTGTCAGAGTTGCAAACCTCATTGCCACTCCTACTTTTACCTTTTTCTCCAAGACACCCCGTGTTACTACGAACGTCCGCTTCCATTGGACAAAACCATCATATGGTTATATACGAACTCGAAGGAATTTATTCGAGGATGGTTTCCGATTCTGGAGAAAACGTGTAGGGTTCCTAGGCACACTAATGAGCTCTCACAAGTGATCAAACATGGCCAATTCAAATTTTTCCTTGTGCCTACAAACCCTAATACAGATCGTTAACTAGATGTATAGGCGATGCAAGCAAGTAAACGAATTTAACTAAGAGTGAACGAACATACAACCTTTGTAGATCCGGTCCTCCCCCTCCATGGCTCCATGATGAAGTCCCTTCGCTGCGATCATCGGATCCCGGGCTCAAACGTCGGCTTCATCGGAGAAATGGGCGAGCTAGGTCGTCTACTTCGATGCCGAAGATGATCTACGTCGAGGCAACTCAAGATCAAACTCCAACTTCACCAAGTCATGAAACTTGTGAAGAAAACACCATATACTACTTGGCAAGTGGTAAAGGATGAAGAAATAGGAAGTGGGTTCACTTTAGAATTGGATTTCTCACTCTTTTTCTCAAGTTGCCATTGATGGTGCAAGGTTTCTTCATTGTTGAAGATGAAGAAGATGAAGAAAGAATATGATAAGTATTTTCCAAATAGAAAATAAAATGAATACTTATCATATACCAACCATGGTTAAGTGTAGAGACTAAACTAGGGTTAGGTGAATGGTTAGGTTAAGGGAAGCAAACAAAATGGTCAAGCTTTCAACACTTCATGAAGCTTCATGAAAGAAACAAAGAAAGCCACCATTTCTATTTATCTTTTCCAAAATAAATAAAAAAAATAAATAATGAATAAGTAAACAAAACCCTAACCATTCATATAACCATGGTTTAATCATACACACAAACTCAAGTTAGCATGTATCATCAAACATGATACAAACAAGTGCACAAAAGTATATCACATATACAACTTGTGAACTTCAAGTGAGAAAATCCATTTAAACAGATACTAGTTAATGCATATTATTATATCAAATATATAATTATGCATTAAATCATTAAATCAATACTTGATTTAACGATCCGGTCATATCGCATATAACCGACTAATATCCAATGTATCGGCTTATCGAATCAATCCTTGATTCGATAACTAGGTTATATCGTATACAACCAATCAATACATTCATCGCGAGAATAGAATATGGTATCACATACACGCATTATTCTCGGTCCCGCACATATCTCATATGCGCTCCTATTTCGTTTCGCTTGAGCCAGGAAACCTCTGTGTAGGACTCTAAAGACTCGTCAATACGCCGGCAGCAGGTGATGATCATATCAAACACCCGCAAGCCGCAAGCGGTCTGCTAAACGTAACGGCCACCCGGGTATTGAGCGATCAGAAGATCGATGAGCAAGCCCGCTCACACTCCTGTGAATCCAACCAGTAACACTTACCGTACAGTCTGGTCTGTTCGTCTGATATGTCGCATATCTCGCCTAGGGGTGGTAAACGTCAGACCCCAGTAGCTTGATAAGTCATGTCGACGTGAGGTCCATAACAATCGTGAAACTACTATTAACTCTTACCAGTATATCACTGCAACCCTGGCCAGGGATTTCCTGTTATGGCCAGTCGAGCATAGCGCAACATCAACCCCCAATACCGGGAGAGACGAATCCCCTCCTATCGCTCATTGCCTCTATATGAATCGGGACTGTACCCAAAAACCACCTGTTTGCACGACTCAGTAGAGCCGTGGTAGGGTGGAAATCAAAGCACAGTGGGAGACACACAAGACTCTATGACGATCTCGGGTCAACAGACTAAGCTGTACCAGTGTCACCAGAGAACTGCCATCTGACGTGAGGTATAATACCATCTGGGAGTTCTCGGCGAGTCCGTTCAGTGTACCCAGTCTCCACCGAGCACCCGTATACCATCTCTGATGTCAAACACCAATGGATATGGGATCATCCATCGCCCATCGCCTGGGTCGAGAAGATATACGCTAGTCTACTCTGGAATATCGATGCCCCGTCTCGATATTCCCACGACTAGGAACATTGAAGGATGCACTAATTGACTATCCAGGCCCTACTAGTATGATCTGCATCATAGTCCCGGAAGTCGAGTACACATCCTAAGGGCTTTATCAACATGTAATCAGAGAGACAGAGAGTATACATGTTAAGATAAAGAGCAACCAGATAGCGTACTATCATGTCGAGCAAGAAAGTCCTACATATATATGTCCCAGCATCTACTACAATATACATCCAATGTACAGTAATGGCCTCTAGGGCATACATATAACTAACAATCTCCCACTTGCACTAGGGCCATCTGTAGCAGTAGTTGTAGTATCTAATACTCAACTATCCCCTAAAATTCTCTCTTTGGGAAAAGGCCTTCGTGAGTGGATCCGCCGTGTTGTCCTCTGAGTCTACTCTCCTAACCTCGATCACCCTGGAGATCATCTATCTCCATGATCAGGTGATGCTGCCTCAGAATATGTCTGGGTCACTGATGGGAACATGGTTCCTTGGCCAAAGCCACACTTCCATTGTCATACAATGGTAGGAACCTGGTTCATCTTAAGAACCAATATACACCCAAACTTCCTCTTTGGTAGTATCTTTAATAGCGATGTTACCAGCCTTTATCGTCTAGTTTGTTACGGTACCTAGCTTGAAACACTTCCAACATACCGTCCTTCCACTGAGGGTGAAGACAATGCCTGTGACTGACATTCAGTCGTCCTTATCACCCTGGAACACTTCCAGTGATTCTCCCCAGGATCGATTGATACTATCTTACTATAGCTAGTGAGAATCCTAACATCCATTTAAATCTATCTCATAGACCTAAATCCCAGGATTTAGGAGGTATCATCTTTATCCTATATGGAGAATCCATGTGATAAGCGGAGATTGACCGTGCGTAGCATAGGAAACTCTTTTCTTATCAAGAGTATGTTGTCCACGTACAATACGAGGATGACCACCTTACTCTCTACTACCTTTTTGTATATACAAGGTTCATCTACCATTTTGATGAAGTCAAACTCTTTGACTACCACATCAAAACAGATGTTCCAACTCCGCGATGCCTGCTTCATCCTGTAAAGCAACTTGCACATGTTTCCGCTGCTCCCACTGTTTACGAAGCCCTCTGGCTGTGTACTTATAGACATTCTCTTCTAAATCATTATTTAGAAAAGTAGTCATGGCACCCAACCGCCAGATATCGTAGTCATGGTATGTAGCCGTGGCAAGTAGGATCCGGATGGACTTAAGCATAGCCACTGGAAAAGGTATCATCATTATCCATGCCTGGTCGATGACGAAAACCTTTAACAAGTCTAGCTTTGAAAGTCTTAACCTTTCTATCTACACCAAGTAATCTTCTCAAGATATACTTGCTCCTGATGGGGATTTAACCCTTCAGATATCGCAACCATAGTCCATACTTTGTTGGTGTATGTGGATTCCATCTCAGATCGCTAAACATCCAGCCATCCTTACAGAGTCCCTACTCTTGATGACCTGCTCGAATCTAGTTGGGTCATCATCTCATGATGCATTCCTCGCTCCCACTGTCATCGAGAAACCAAAGTATCTCTCAGGTAGGTGAGGAACCCTACCAGATCGGCGGAGAGGCTGAGGTTCGTCGGGGACTATTGAATCCTTTGGTTTTGTCAAATCAACAGCAGTTTTGTATAGCTGGAACTTTTCCAGTTCTACAGAACTGGCATTGCCTCGATCTTGTCCGGATTTTGCTTTAGACATAGGCCGGACAATCCCAAATCTTAACTTACTTAAGAGATGGGCTCTTCCTATACCATATCTCATATGGAGTGGTAGGCACTGATTTGATTCGAACCCTATTCAATAGGTATGCTGCTTCTCAAGTGCACAACCCCAAAAGGAAATAGGTAACTCAGTAGTACTCATCATAGAGCACACTATATCCAATATGGTGCGATTGCTCCGCCCCGACGCACCGTTGTGCTGTGGTGTATTCAGAGGAGTAATACTGAGAGAGAATCTCATTTTCTTTTAGAATATCCAAGAATTCCATACTCAAGTATTCTCCTCCCTGATCTTATCATAGGACATAATACTTATACCTGTATTTTGGTTCTCAACTTCCATCTTATATTCTGTGAATACCTCAAAAGGTTCGGACCTATGTTTCAACAGGAACATATGGCTGAATCTTGAGAGACTGTCAGAGAATGTAATGAAGTATAAAGAACCAATCCTGGCATATGTAGACAGGAGACCTTACATACATCATCATGTATCAGTCCCAAGAGTTTACTAACTCTTTCTCTGTTTCCAATAAACAGAGCTATGGTCATTTTATCTTTGTGACATGACTGACAAGTTTCACAAGATGTAAATTCAAACTGATTTAAATATGTATCTAAAATGTAACTTCAGCCAGTCGGGTCGCATTGATATGACCTAGTCTACAATGCCTCAAGAAGGATTCGTTCATTTCTGAACTCTTTCTCTTGTGTGTGTTCTGTATACTAGGAACTGTAGTTTGATTTAGAACATCAATGCTTTTAGATAACGTGCCTGAACCGATCAACTTTTGATATAGGAAATGTTCAAAACATTATCCAACAATACAAAATTTTATCATTTCTTTACTTGTAAAGAGACTGATATGATTTTGTATATCAGGTTCGGTATCTAATAACATTTGTTCAGAATCAATATACTGGTAATACAAGGTGACAGTGACCAACAGACTTGGCTGCAACACTTGCCCCATTTTCTGTCTCATGAAACTTATCACTGATCGCACGCTAAAAGCGTGTCGGATGTTCAAAGTTCTAAAGTATAACCGCGATCAGGACGGTGTCGCTTTGCAGCTAGCCGGTTGAGCACGGGTCGATCCACAGGGAGATGGTTGTATGTTCGTTCTTACTTTAGACGAGTCAATAACGAATGAGTATATGTTTGTTCAATCTAACCTATGTGTATTATTTGCAAGTATAAAGTTGTTAAGAAAATATACGAACGTGTAAGCTAAAGAAATCCGTACTCAAAACCTTTGAGCCGAGTCTTGACCAATTGAAGCTAGAGCAATCGGCAACAACGTGGATTAGGGGATTTAAGCGCGGTATTCGTGGAACCCGGCTTATTTACCCTTGTCCTTCCGTTCTTGTCTCTTGCTTTCGCCTCCGGCCAAACCGAACGCAACCGGTCGCGGTTAGGAATCACCGTTACCTTGTTAGGGTAGGGTGCCTAACGGAGCACTTGCGTATGGTTTGGGCGGAGTTCAATGGAAAAATAACGGGAAAAGGAATTGGGCAAAGAAATGTTAACTTACAATATCATATGGATTCTTAACAACAACAATAAATACAACATTCACAAAATGAACAAAAGAGAACAAAAAGAAAAGAACAAAGAAAAGAAAAGAATACAAGTAATTAAGTGCATGAATATAAATTGCAAGTAATTAAAGACAAGAAAATAATAAGCAAGTAATAAAAAGCGATAAAAAGAACAAGAAACTAGAACTCAAGACAAGCATGTGATCAGCCAACCCTTAAACTTGCAAGCTCAATCAAGAGGTTGCAAGATCAAGGGAAGGGTAGAGAACGCATGTGAAATGAAGTGCTAATTCCATGAAAGAATACGACCCTTGAGATCAATAATTAACCCTTAACCATTCAAGCTCAATGAAGAGGTTGAATGATCAAGAGAAAGCAAGAATCTCAAGGGGAAGAAGAAACAAAAGAGAATGATACAAAAAGCCCTCATCTTCATTGATCTCCCACTCAAAAAGCTCTCACTACAATTTTCATGGAAAAAGAAATGAAGAAGAAGAAGAAAAAGACTAAATCCTAACAAAAAGAGGAACAAAAGAATGACCCTTGGTTGAGCTCAGTTCTGCTGTATTTATAGGCAGGGAAAATGAAATCTAGGGCAACAAACTGGACCCATGTGAAAAGACCAAAATACCCACAAAAGTTGACAAGCTGCGGCGCCCGTACGGCCGCGGATCCGCCGCCAATACCCCCTATTGGCCGCGTATCCGCGGCCCTATGATGGAGTTAGGGCATGGGCTTTTCAGTACGGCCCTGGTCTGCTGTCCCCTTCAGTGTGGTACATATATTTTCTTAAAATACATTCACATTTCTTCCAGAATTTCTGTTGAGGAAAGGTGGACTTTTGTGGATGCATTTGTCATGATTGCCTCGAGCTCCGCGTAGATTTCTTGGAACTTGTTGTTGCCACTGAGCCTTGTGCATGAAGGTGACATTGATTTGACATTTTGTCTTCCTAAACTGGTATCTGGCAACATACGGATGACGAGCGGAGACCGTGTTTTCTCAGTGGTTGGCAGGAACCCGGATTTTGTCGTGTTTTCCATGAATTTCATCGTTTTAGAACCGAGAACCTGTATCCTGCAAATATGTAACAAACACGGATTACAAGCATCTACCTATAAACACACGAGCATAAGAATGGGCGGTATAAAATGCAATATTCTGATATGAACAAATACCCCCAAACTTAACTTTTGCTCGTCCCGAGCAAAACCAATTATTCACAAAAATAAAATGATAACCGCACTTTCGCAGGGAACGCGATTGCACTGAGCATGTGCAACAAGCCGTTAAACCTCTAGGCGTCCCTAGTAGTAGGAGTGTTGTCTCCTGAGGGTTTTCAGCGGATACTACCCACAAAATCCCGTCAAGCTAGTTTTGTAAAATAACTAAGATTCAAACCCCTAAAGTTTTGTTTCAGAAAATAACAATTCTATTATCCTAAGTCTAGACTATCGAACCTTTATTTTTCACACCTCGCTTCTTATTTAACTACAGATTTTATATGTCTTTACGTGCAGTGCAAATAGTGTCGTTAAGTTCCCGAAAGGTCGAATAAAGTCATTATGTCACACAATAAAGCCCAGATAACTATTTTAAAAGGATCACATAAGTTTTATAAAGAATTAAGCATTTTTCAAGTTTCGTTTTCCAGTAAAGTTTCAACTTCAGAATTTCTATCTTCCCTAACAGGAAACTAGGTCTTATTCTTCACTCCACCTTTTTCTTATTTTCATTTCATACACACCTCTGTGAACGTGCAATAGTCTTTATCATGGAGTAAAACCTTCATATCTCCGCTAAATTTTTTATGAAAGCCTGTCTTTTATCAAGATTATTCTCACACAAAGAACCGTTAGGAATTTTAACTCGGAGGGAACACTTGCTTGATTTTGTTTTAATCTGGACTTTCTAGGCTTCTTAGCGAGCTTTGGGCCAATGCACCCAAACCAGTTGGTTTTAGGGCATTAGGAGTAGAAACACCCCAGCGGACTTAATTACTCAAGTTACCTAGGTCCAAAAACAAAAGACAGTTTGGCGTGAAAATCATGATGATTCAATACGAACGGAGATATAACCGGTAGTTCAATTATTTTTTGGATAAAAGACGTGTTTAGTGGGTTCGGTGTGTAATCATTCCAATCAAGTTTCAGATGGGTTATTTTTCAGACTTAGTTCCAATTAAGGCATCAATAACATTCCTTCATATTCGCTTTACTTCATAAACTATTCTTGACATTACTTATTTCAGAACAAACCTATTTGATCCTCAGAAAATCATTTATCTATTTAAAAGTTTTTAAACATAAAAGACTTGTCTTCTAATTTCCAAGACTCACGACACGTGTAGTGTGATGTAAAGACGTATATCAGCTATAGTTAACTTCAAAGGAGAGTTATTTTTCAGGTTTTCAAAATCTAAACATAAGACTTAGTTATTCCTATTTTTTCAACAAAAACCGTCGAATGTTGAATCAGAGTTCTTCCACAATCTAACTTGACAAAAAAGTTTTTATATTTTTAGAAAATTTTCAGATTTTTATGGATTTTATAGATTTAATATGCAGATGCAAAATATACAAATGAATGCGAAGGAAGAAAGCTTACCGAGCACACCCTCAAACTTAAACTTGACAGTGCCCTCACTGTCAGGCTATACCAAGAGGGTCAAAATTGTCGGCGCTCCCCTAAAAACAAATTATATACAACAAAGAAAACAAAAAATATATACAAAAAAGGTGTCCCCCCCAAACTTAAGTAAAACAGTGTTTCCACTGTTAAGCGTTGAAATTCAGGATTAGGGGTGAAAGAACAGTATCAAGCTATACAAGGCCTTACACAGGCCAAAAGTGAGCACCAACCATTCAAAGATTTTATCGCTATAATGTACAGGTTGGTGGAAGAAGGCGTAGAGAAAAGAGAAGGACAATACGCGAGACCGTATGCGAAGAGAAGCGGGATACGGTCTCGGTATATGAGAGGAAGAAGAATGGCGGAAGGGAAAAAGAAGTGGAATACGAACTTGAGGGTGCAAATGGAGTAAATAGATTAGCACAATTTGTGATGACCGATGTGTGAAAAGCGATTGTGCTAATATATTTACCCGTCGAGAAATGGGGTCAAATCCCTCAAGGTTCGTGAGAAACCATGGGTACGCCGAACCTGGTAAACCAGACATAGTTAATGAAAGTGAGACGGGTTCTTGCAAGGTCGGAACGATGGAAAGGATGGAGGGAAGTGGTTGAGGAAGGGTATCGGTTAAAGGTTCTGGAGGGTGTACACAGTCAGTAAAAGGAACAGGATGAATTGGAAAATCCGACTCATCATCTAGAACTGTTTCATCCTTAAAAATATCCTCAAAATTCTCCTCAAAGTTAAGCTCATCCATGCTCTTCTCTTCAAAGTCCAGACGCATATGGGGTTCGGGAAAAACATTTAATGACTCGGGATGATGATTTGAAGAGACAAACTCAGCCAAATCTACGGGTTCATCATCCAAAATATCCCCAGCGTCAATATCCTCAATCAAGTGAAAATCAAAATTCTCTGACACCTCATCAAAAGCATGGATATTAATCGATTCTGGTTCTAAGATATAGGTGTAGAGGTCAAAAGGATTAGGTATGGTTTCACTTGGAAGGGACCCTTCACAATCGGGCAAATCAAACACTACGAAGTCGCACAACTCATTCATCATTCTATCTTCAATTGATAAATCATGTGGAACACTAGATAGACATTCAAAATCAGAGTTGTAGGAGTCAAGTTGAAACGGGTAGGTTTGATGTGGAAGGGTATACATCTCACTCTCTCCACTCAAATTCACAGCCTGTCCTACCGCCTCTTCATACATTGGAAAATTTGGAGCTAGTTGAAAACTAGCTACCAGGTCACTAGGTTGTATGAGGGCGGCCATGGACGCATTCAAATCCATCAGCTGTTGGCTTGACGCTACCCTAAAGTCTTCCAACGACTGTTCTAGACTAGACATTGGTTGTGAAGGGGTTTCAGTAAAAGATTCAAAGTTGTTTGGATACTGAAAACTCCCAAAAGGCTGTTCTGAAGCAATGTCTAGGAAAGGTGCAAAAGTAGGGTAGGATTGGTAGGAATTGAATGGCTGAACAGGAGTGGGATCAACATTGGGATAAGAAGGTGAATGGAATTGTTGATCCCAAGAATTTGTAGTGGTGAAAGGAGTGAAAGATCGGCTACGAGATTGTTCAATACGTTCAGCAATAGACATAGGTCTCGGGGTTACAACCGGATTTTCAAAAGGGGTATCAACGCAAGAAGGTGTGAATGTTTGAAACGGTTGATACGAAGTGGATTGCGGGGTCCAGTTGTTCGTCCTAGACGCGTCTATTCGATCTTTCAAAGAAATTTTTGGCATGGATGGATCGTTCGAAGTTCGACCAAAGCAAGAACCGTAGGAAGTAATGTCTGGTTGTGGGTACCAAAGTTCGGCAAGAGTTTTGCGAGGTGGAGTACCCATGATATGAAGAGAGAGAGAAAAAGGTAGAGAAAAGGAGGGGAAAAAGAATGTGATATTTTTTTTTTTTAATTTTTTTTTTTATAAATATTAACAAAAGAATGAAGTATACACAAAAAGAATATGGACAAAAACAATCACGACACAAAAATACCACACACCTAATCGTTCTAGGGTTAACCTAGGTCAACTAGACCTGCTCCAGAACTTGATTGTCGAAGTAAAACTGTGTCGAGAAACAGGCTCAAGATACACTGATCACGAGGCCAGGTAAGTGCAGAGATAAGGGGAGGTTTTCCAACGCTTTCGCAAAGTTCCTTAATTAAATAACCCTTTCTCTTTTGGCGGTTTCGCCGTTAACACTTTCCTAGACACCCCGTAAACAATATACCGTTAAGCAAGGTTCTAAACACAGTTAACTTCTCCTAGTGAGCGTGAAGTCCTTAAGGCTTAAAATCTAGTTTCTTTTAAATTTTGTGCGGGTAAACGTTATGCTCAAGTTCGTGATTTGTGGGCCACGGAAAAGGTGATGAAATCCTTTACCGTATGTTGTGGGGTTCGCTTGCCCTTAAGTCCGTATTAATGTATGCAATGCGCAATTCAAAAATTCTATAAAGAATCAAACAATCGTTTTTTAGTTTAAGCGCGGCGCTGCAACAAATACGGGTTAGTCAATTTTTTTAACGTTTGCTAGCGAACTTGCAAAGAATCCTGCAAAGAATAGTATATTGGAAGCGTCGGATTTGAGAAGAAGGTGTTAGAAAAATACGTACCGTTAAGATTTTGGGTTAGGAAACCCCCGTTGAATCAAATCCGGTAAGCTTGAAAGGTTTGCTTGCGCGGGTCAAACAACCCGGATCTTTGGCACTGTACTTTGCAATCACCTTAGCCTTGAATGTACACTTTGCTCCCCACAATCGCAGTTTGCAAATCTGCAAAAATCTGCACTCTTGCCCACAAAAATGATCAAAAACAACAAAAAGATTTTTTTTTTTTATATATACAAAAAGAATATTAACCCGAATAACAAGAAAGAAAATACGCTACCGTCTCCCCGGCAACGGCGCCATTTGATCGCACGCTAAAAGCGTGTCGGATGTTCAAAGTTCTAAAGTATAACCGCGATCAGGACGGTGTCGCTTTGCAGCTAGCCGGTTGAGCACGGGTCGATCCACAGGGAGATGGTTGTATGTTCGTTCTTGCTTTAGACGAGTCAATAAAGAATGAGTATATGTTTGTTCAATCTAACCTATGTGTATTATTTGCAAGTATAAAGTTGTTAAGAAAATATACGAACGTGTAAGCTAAAGAAATCCGTATTCAAAACCTTTGAGCCGAGTCTTGACCAATTGAAGCTAGAGCAATCGGCAACAACGTGGATTAGGGGATTTAAGCGCGGTATTCGTGGAACCCGGCTTATTTACCCTTGTCCTTCCGTTCTTGTCTCTTGCTTTCGCCTCCGGCCAAACCGAACGCAACCGGTCGCGGTTAGGAATCACCGTTACCTTGTTAGGGTAGGGTGCCTAACGGAGCGCTTACGTATGGTTTGGGCGGAGTTCAATGGAAAAATACGGGAAAAGGAATTGGGCAAAGAAATGTTAACTTACAATATCATATGGATTCTTAACAACAACAATAAATACAACATTCACAAAATGAACAAAAGAGAACAAAAAGAAAAGAACAAAGAAAAGAAAAGAATACAAGTAATTAAGTGCATGAATATAAATTGCAAGTAATTAAAGATAAGAAAATAATAAGCAAGTAATAAAAAGCGATAAAAAGAACAAGAAACTAGAACTCAAGACAAGCATGTGATCAGCCAACCCTTAAACTTGCAAGCTCAATCAAGAGGTTGCAAGATCAAGGGAAGGGTAGAGAACGCATGTGAAATGAAGTGCTAATTCCATGAAAGAATACGACCCTTGAGATCAATAACTAACCCTTAACCATTCAAGCTCAATGAAGAGGTTGAATGATCAAGAGAAAGCAAGAATCTCAAGGGGAAGAAGAAACAAAAGAGAATGATACAAAAAGCCCTCATCTTCATTGATCTCCCACTCAAAAAGCTCTCACTACAATTTTCATGGAAAAAGAAATGAAGAAGAAGAAGAAAAAGACTAAATCCTACCAAAAAGAGGAACAAAAGAATGACCCTTGGTTGAGCTCAGTTCTGCTGTATTTATAGGCAGGGAAAATGAAATCTAGGGCAACAAACTGGACCCATGTGAAAAGACCAAAATACCCACAAAAGTTGACAAGCTGCGGCGCCCGTACGGCCGCGGATCCGCCGCCAATACCCCCTATTGGCCGCGGATCCGCGGCCCTATGATGGAGTTAGGGTATGGGCTTTTCAGTACGGCCCTGGTCTGCTGTCCCCTTCAGTGTGGTACATATATTTTCTTAAAATACATTCACATTTCTTCCAGAATTTCTGTTGAGGAAAGGTGGACTTTTGTGGATGCATTTGTCATGATTGCCTCGAGCTCCGCGTAGATTTCTTGGAACTTGTTGTTGCCACTGAGCCTTGTGCATGAAGGTGACATTGATTTGACATTTTGTCTTCCTAAACTGGTATCTGGCAACATACGGATGACGAGCGGAGACCGTGTTTTCTCAGTGGTTGGCAGGAACCCGGATTTTGTCGTGTTTTCCATGAATTTCACCGTTTTAGAACCGAGAACCTGTATCCTGCAAATATGTAACAAACACGGATTACAAGCACCTACCTATAAACACACGAGCATAAGAATGGGCGGTATAAAATGCAATATTCTGATATAAACAATCACCCGTTCTCAGTTTTCTACCTTTTTGTAGCCCTATATAATAGATTACATATCTGGGATCCTGATCCAGTATCAAATACCCAGGATGCAGAGCATACTGAGAAACAGTTCTTTGTAATGAACACACCCGAAGGAGATGCATCTCATGCACTTCTTCGTTTGGGCGGCATGGGAATTCTGGTATTTCCCTATTTCCTGCTCTGTCTTATAACAATTATAAGTTGGAGCGGGACCAACATTCCCCAGCTCAGTATAACAAGCGGGTTCGGTTAATACATCCATATTATTATCTTGATTAAGGCGTGATATGGTCGCTACGTGGAGAGAGAGAGAAGAAAACACTCTGCGCGCGCTCTTGCAAGATCAGATTGGTTATTATTTTATCTAATCAGGATGGCTCCCACTGTTTTTATCAAATCTTCCTTCAAACCTTAAAAGGAAAGATTAGCCGGGATTAATTACACTCTACAAGTTCGCCAATCTTTCAGCCAGGCCAGTGTCGGTACTTTGAGGGAGGTTCCCCGTACTTTCGCACGGACCTAATTACAGTAAACATCGTTTTCCCAGAGGCGTAACTGTAGGGTTCCTAGGCACTCTCAAGAGGTCTCACAAGGCATCAACCATGCCAATTTCAAATTTTACGGTGCCGAGAAACCCTAGATACGGATCGTTGGCTAGAATTTTAGGCGAAAAACAAACTAGTTAACACTTAACTACAAGAATACGGAAATACAACCTTTGTAGATCCGGTCCTCCACCTTCATGGCTCCGTGATGAAGTCCTCTCCGCTGTCCAAATGCAATCCCGGGCTCAAGCGTTGGCTTCATCGGAGAAGAAGCGGGCTAGGTCATCGACGACGATGCCGAAGATGATCTACGTCGAGGCATCGCTAGATCAAGCTCCAACTTCACCAAGTCAAGAAAACTTGTGAAGGAAACACACTCTACTACTTGGCAAGAGGTAGAGGATGAAGAAATAGGAAGTGGGTTCACTTTAGAATTGGATTTCTCACTCATTTTCATCAATCACCATTGATGAAGTCAAGGTTCTTCATCTTGAAGAAGAAGAAGAAGAAGAAGAAGATGATAATGATATGATATAATAAAAAAGATTAACTTGAAAAGATAATCCCATTCATTCTTATCATAATAGTTACCATGGTTAAGTGTAGAGAATGAACCAAGGTTAAGTGAAGTGGTTAGGGTTAAGCATGAGACAAAATGGTCACAAAGTCAAAGCTTCATGAAACTTCAACTAGCATCCAAAGAAAGCCACCATTCATTTATTTTGCAAAATAAACAAACAAAATAAATAAATGATTAAGCAAAAGAAAACCCTAACCATTACACAACCATGGTTTAATCTTTACATAAACCCTTGTGAGCATGTATCATCAAACATGATACAAAAAGGTGCACAAAAATATATCACATATACAATGTGCATCAAGTGAGAAAATCCTATTAAAGTGAACCGATACTAGTTAATGCAAAGTAATATATCATATATATAATTATACATTAAATCATTAAATCAACACTTGATTTAATGATCCGGTCATATAGCATATAACCGACTAGTATCATCAGTAACAACTTATCGAAACAACACTTGATCCGATAACCCGGCTATATCGCATATAACCGAGCAATGTCACATATCGCGAGAATCAAATACAGTATCACATACTGGTATCATTCTCGGCTCCGCACATATCTCATATGCGCTCCTATTTCGTTTCGCTTGAGCCAGGAAACCTCTGTGTAGGACTCTAAAGACTCGTCAATACGCCGGCAGCAGATGATGATCATATCAAGCACCCACAAGCCGCAAGCGGTCTGCTAAATGTAACGGCCACCCGGGTATTGAGCGATCAGAAGATCGACGAGCAAGCCCGTTCACACTCCTGTGAATCCAACCAGTAACACTTACCGTACAGTCCGGTCTGATCGTCTGATATGTCGCATATCTTGCCTAGGGGTGGTAAACGTCAGACCCCAATAGCTCGATAAGTCGTGTCGATATGAGGTCTATAATAATTCGAGAAACTACTGGTAACACTTACCAGTAAATCTCAGCAACCCTGGCCAGGGATTTCCTGTTATAGCCAATCGAACACAGCGCAACATCAACTCCCTATACCGGGAGAGACGAATCCCCTCCTATCGCTCATTGCCTCCATGTGACTCGGGACTGTACCCAAAAACCACCGTTTTGCACGCCCTCTTGGACGTGGTAAGATGGAAATCAAACCACAGTGGAACCACACAAGACTCTATGACGATCTCGGGTCAACAGACTACTCTGTACCAGTGTCACCAGAGAACTGCCATCTGACGTAAGGTATAATACCATCTGGGAGTTCTCGGCGAGTCCGTCCAGTGTACCCAGTCTCCACTGAGCACCCGTATATCATCTCTGATGTCAAACACCAATAGATATGTGATCATCCATCGCCCATCTGTATGGGTCGAGAAGGTATACACCAGTCTACTCTGGTATATCGATGCCTCGTCTCGATACACCCACGACTAGGGACTTTGAAGGATGTACTTACGGACTACCATGTGCCCACTAGTATGATCCGCATCATAGTCCAGGTAGTCAAGTACACATCCTAAGGGCTTTACCAACATGTAACAGAGAGACAATCAGTATACACGTTAAGGTAAAGAGCAACCAGATAGCATACTATCATGTCGAGCAAGAAAGTCCTCCCTATATATGTCCAAGCATCCACTACAATATACATCCTATGTATAGTAATGGCCTCTAGGGCGTACATATAACTAACAATCTCCCACTTGCACTAGGGCCATCTGATAGCAGTGGTTGTAGTATCTCATACTCAACCATCCCATGAAAGTCTCTCTCTGGGAACAGGCCTTTGTGAGTGGATCCGCTGTGTTGTCCTCTGAGTCTACTCTCCTAACCTCGATCCCTTGGAGATCAAGCATCTCCATGATCAGGTGACACTGCCTTAGAATATGTCTGGATCACTGATGGGACCGGCGTTCCTTGGCATAAGCCACAACTCCATTGTCTCACAATGGTGGGAACGTAGCTCATCTCATGAACCAATATACACCCAAACAGCCTCTTTGGTAGCATCTTAAGTAGCGATGTATCCTGCCTTTATCGTCTAGTATGCCACGGTATCTAGCTTGGAACTCTTCCAACATACCGTCCCTTTACTGAGGGTAAAGACAATGCCTGTGACTGACTTTCAGTCGTCCTTATCACCCTGGAACACTTCCAGTGATTCTCCCCAGGATCGATTAATACCATCTCACTACAGCTAGTGAGTATCCTAACATCCAATTAGATCTATCTCATAGATCCAAAACCCAGGATATAGGAGGTATCACTTTGATCCTATGTGGAGAATCATTGTGATAAGCGGAGATTGACCGAGCGTAGCATAGGAAACTCCTTCCCTATCAAGAGTATGTCATCCAGGTACTCTACGAGGATCGTCACCATACTCCCTACTACCTTTCTGTTTATACAAGGTTCATCTACCATTTTGATGATGTCAACTTCTTTGACTAATCCATCAAAACAGATGTTCCATCTCCGCGATGCCTGCTTTATCCTATAAAGCATCTTGCACACGTTTCCGCTGCTCCCACTGTCTACGAGGCCCTCTGGCTGTGTACTTATAGACGCACTCTTCTAAAACATCATTTAGAAAAGCAGTCATGACACCCAACCACCAGATATCGTAGTCATGGTATGTAGCCGTGGCAAGCAGTATCTGGATGGACTTAAGCATAGGTACTGGAAAAGGTTTCATCATTATCCACGCCTGGTCGATGACGAAAACCTTTAACAAGTCTAGCTTTGAAAGTCTTAACTTTTCCATCTACACCAAGTAATCTTCTCAAGATATACTTGCTCCTGATGGGGATTTAACCCTTCAGATATAGCAACCAAAGTCCATACTTTGTTGGTGTATAAGGATTCCATCTCAGATCGCTAAGCATCCAGCCATTCTTACAGAGTCCCACTCCCGATGGCCAGCTCGAAACTAGTTGGGTCATCATCTCATGATGCATTCCTTGCTCCCACTGTCATAGTGAAACCGAAGTATCTCTCAGGTGGGTGAGGAACCCTACTAGATCGGCGGAGAGGCTGAGGTTCGTTGGAATCTACTGAATCCTTTGGTTCTATCAAATCATCAGCTGCAGATTGTATAGCTGGAACATTTCCAGTTCTACATAACAGACTTTACCTCGAGCTTGTCCAGATTTTGTTTTTAGACATAGGCTGGTCAACCCCAAATCTTAACTAGCTTAAGACATGGGCTCTTACCATACCATATTTCATATGGAGCGGTAGGCAACAGATTTGATTTGAACCCTATTCAATAGGTATGCAGCTTCTCAAGTGCATAACCCCTTTAAAAGGAAATAGGTAACTCAGTAATACTCATCATAGAGCGCACCTTATCATATAGGGTGTGATTGCTCCGCCCCGATATACCATCGTGCTATGGTGTATACAGAGGAGTAATTCTGAGAGAGAATCTCATTCTCCTTTAGAATTGTCCATAAATTCCGTGCTCAAGTATTCTCCTCCTTGATCCCATCAAAGGACATAATACTTATACCCGTATTGGTTCTTTACTTCTAGCTTATATTCTGTGAATATCTCAAAAGGTTCGGACTCGTGTTTCAACAGGAACATATGTCTGAATCTTGAGAGATTATCAGAGAATGTAACGAAGTACAAAGAACCAGTCCTGGCATATGTAGACAGGGGACCTTTCATACATCAACATGTATCATCCCAAGAGTTCACTAACTCTTTCTCTGTTTTCAGTAAACGGATCTATGGTCATCTTATCTTTGTGACATGACTGGCAAGTTTCACAAGATGTAAATTCAAACTGATTTAAATATGCATCTTTATGTAACTTCAGCTAGTCGGGTCGCATTGATATGACCTAGTCTATAATACCTCAAGAAGGATTCGTTCATTTCTGAACTCTTCCTCTTGTGTGTGTTCTGTATACTAAGAACTGTAGTTTGATTTAGAACATCAACGCTTTTAGATAACGTGCCTGAACCGATCAACTTTTGATATAGGAAATGTTCAAAACATTATCCAACAATACAAAATTTTATCATTTCTTTACTAATAAAGAGAGTGATATGATTTTGTATATCAGGTTCGGTATCTAATAACATTCGTTCAGAATCAATGTATTGGTAATACAGGGTGACAGTGACCAACAGACTTGGCTGCAACACTTGCCCCGTTTTCTGCCTCATGAAACTTATCACCCGTTCTCAGTTCTCTACCTTTCTGTAGCCCTATGTAACAAATTACATATCTGGGATCCTGATCTAGTATCACATACTCAGGACGTAAATGATACAGAAAAACAGTTCTTTGTAATGAACACACCCGAAGATGATACATCAGCATGCACTCTCTTCGTTTGGGCGGCACGGGAATTCTGGTAATCCCCAATTTCCTGCTCTGTCCTATAACAATTATAAGTTGGAGCGGGACCAACGTTCCCCAGCTCAGTATAACAAGCGGGTTCGGTCAATATTCCGTATTATTATCTTAATTAAGGCGTGATATGGTCGCTACCTGGAGAGAGAGAAGAAGAAAACACTCAGCGTGCGCTCTTTCAAGAATAGATTGGTTATTATTTTATCTAATCAGGATGGCTCCCACTGCTTTTTATCAAATCTTCCTTCAAACCCTAAAAGGAAAGACTAGCCGGGATTAATTACACACTACAAGTTCGCCAATCTTTCAGCCAGGCCAGTGTCGGTACTTTGAGGGAGGTCTCCCGTGCTTTCGCACGAACCTAATTACAGTAAACCTCATTTTCCCAGAGGCGTAACCCCGTTGACACCTTTCTAGACACCTACTTGATCGGCTAATTGTAATGTATAAAACTCTCCCAGGAGTAACTCTTACTCGCAGCGGGTATCGGGATCCAACTATCTCATAGAAGGTATGCAATCTCATTGCAAATTTCAACACTTGAAATTCCCGATAATATTTTGCCCCTAGCGTGCTATGACCTTGACGCATGCCAAACAACCCATAGTCCGCTAGTCAAGTTCAACCCGTACATTTCTTGATTGAATTAAACCCACCCGCACGACCCTTGACGCATGCCAAACAACGCCGTACGAATACCCTAATCCAATCGCATCGTATGCTAGCAGATAAGCACTAGTTAGCTACCGTACACTACGCCTTGACGCATGCCAAACAACCGCAGCACGAATACTAACTAGTAGTTATCTGAAATGACGGAGGGCTACGACAGGTTTTTCTTAAAACCTATTGCGTAATGAACTTGATATCGTTGTAGAATCAAATGATTTTAAAATGGAGTGCTTTTGAGGCTTTTCTAGTTTTGCTAAAGGAGTCACTCCCGGTGAAGGGATCGTCGGTCCTTTCCTCGTCGAATGAGGTGCGGGATATATCTCATATATCACTGTGCAAAGCAAAAACTCTTAAAAGCAATCAAAAGACAAACCGAGTGTGTAGCATCTGCCAGTTATTGCTAAAGGAGTCACTCCCGGTGAAGGGATCTCGGTCCTTTCCTCATCGAATAAGGTGCAGGATATATCATATATACCGCTGTGCAAAGCAAAAACTGTAGCTACCTGTTTTATTTTGAAATTCGATTCTACAACATCTTAGGTTTCTTTTATTTCATTAATCATATTAATGAAGTCCCATCATTTAAGTTACCTAAACATCACAGATAAATACGACGTACACTTATGCCATCCGCATTCGCCTCGATGTCCCCTCGTGCACCGTTAGGTTAGGTAACTAACGGCAGAGCGGGGCAGGGCTAGCGCGGGTGTAAAACATAAGTAACGTCTATATAATATATCATATATACTATATACAGTATCTATCACAGAACATCACATGATCACATCACAGATATCGCAGCAGAAGAATCATATGAAATATTGGATATACTAGGACGTCCGTGTTTTCAATACGAGCCAGTATAAAACACGGATTCCACGGTCGTGATGAATAGCCAAACCCACACCCCTAGACCCCTACGAGAGCGGCAAGCAACCCTACCAATTCTAGAGTTAGGAGACCCGGACTCGACTCCTCGAGTTGGTCTCCCACTGGACTCCAGAATCCGGTTACTTGTGCTCCCCTCCTTGGGTCTATCCTAGTGCAGAAAAGTAAATAATATACAAACGGTGACAACTTCCGCAACCTGGAAGCGCCCCAATAAAAGAATATTACATACAAGTTTTTACATGAATGAAAATGAAAAACACTCATCTCACATAAAAACCCCCGGCTATTCAAACACGACGATCCAATATAACATATCCAGCAACACATAACATCACATGTCATCAACGTAAGTAAATATGTCCATCCCAATTGTCGTGACATATAGCAACGAAACCGGCGATATCACATATTACACTTACGGTCACAGAAAAGAAAGTGTAAAACTACAACAGTTGGAATCCGCAACCTGCATAGACATCGCATGCCTAATCAAATGAATTACTTAGACATCGCATGCCTAACAATTATAAACCCCGCATTTTAGTCTCATTATCGAAAACTCTTTTCAATTTCAAGTCGGGCAATTCAACAAGATTCCCGACATCCTGATCGAATGCTCGTCGCAAACTTCAGTAGACGGCCGCACCCCCGATGCCGTCGACGAAGTGCACCAAGGCGGAACACCGCTGCCGCGAGCACCCAGATGGATGCTTTCGGCGACGGGGTTCTCCTACAGTCACTTGGTCGGGGCTAAGGGATGTAGCTGTCTATTAAGTTTACCCGGCGAGTATTCGCGTACCCTACGTGATTGCAACGGACTTTTGATCGCATCAAAATTCCGTAGCAACCGATCAAGTGAGACTAAATTGCTAGATTTATAACATTCATTCAGTTATCTCATAACTTTTGTGAATTCCAATTATTGTATCACATTCCGAATAAGATAGAAAATGTTAAACTTTCCGATCGAACAATCGAACACCCAAGTTTTCCCGAAGCTGATCAACACATGAAACAAGTCTAAAAACATTCAGTTCGTGCCTCAGTACCAACGGTCCAGCCGTAGAAGGGTCAAGCCAACGCCTCACATGTGGCACGCCGTACTGCCCCAAACCCGAAGGTTCAAAGGGCAGTTCAAGACGGTCACATAATCGAGTTAAGGTTTGTTGTCTTTTAGAGGGACCATCTCGTTGCTTGCACTACTTAGAACGTCGTTAAACTACGGAAAAATCCAACATTTGGAAATTTCCCGACAGGGGAAAAGGTGGGTATTTATATCCGGTCGAACTATTTAACATATTCAAAAATTATCCGGAAAGCCACATAGACAAAATCTGATAATCCGATCGAATCTATGATTCCCAAAACAACCCAGAATATTCAACTCTTGAATAAATATTAAAAATTCCCAGAAAATCCAGCACATACAGAAACTAATTACTGTGCAAACCACGTGCATTGATTCAGTATTATGGCCGCGGAACCGCCGCGCAAGCCAGGGTGGGGCCGCGGTTCCGCGGCTCTTCTGTCGAATCAATTGCACGTGCTTCACAGTAATTCATCATATTCCCTGCTGAATTTTTTAGCAATTTTTAATTCACAAAAATTCAGAAAATTTCCAGAGAGCAATTTTTGGGTTAGGGTTTCGGTTCGTTCGGATTTCAAACTCCGTCTAGACTTCGCCTAAGGCTCTAGCTAGGCTCTGATACCACTGTAGGGTTCCTAGGCACTCTCAAGAGATCTCACAAGGCATCAACCATGCCAATTTCAAATTTTACGGTGCCGAGAAACCCTAGATACGGATCGTTGGCTAGAATTTTAGGCGAAAAACAAACTAGTTAACACTTAACTACAAGAATACGGAAATACAACCTTTGTAGATCCGGTCCTCCACCTTCATGGCTCCGTGATGAAGTCCTCTCCGCTGTCCAAATGCAATCCCGGGCTCAAGCGTCGGCTTCATCGGAGAAGAAGCGGGCTAGGTCATCGACGACGATGCCGAAGATGATCTACGTCGAGGCATCGCTAGATCAAGCTCCAACTTCACCAAGTCAAGAAAACTTGTGAAGGAAACACACTCTACTACTTGGCAAGAGGTAGAGGATGAAGAAATAGGAAGTGGGTTCACTTTAGAATTGGATTTCTCACTCATTTTCATCAATCACCATTGATGAAGTCAAGGTTCTTCATCTTGAAGAAGAAGAAGAAGAAGAAGAAGATGATAATGATATGATATAATAAAAAAGATTAACTTGAAAAGATAATCCCATTCATTCTTATCATAATAGTTACCATGGTTAAGTGTAGAGAATGAACCAAGGTTAAGTGAAGTGGTTAGGGTTAAGCATGAGACAAAATGGTCACAAAGTCAAAGCTTCATGAAACTTCAACTAGCATCCAAAGAAAGCCACCATTCATTTATTTTGCAAAATAAATAAACAAAATAAATAAATGATTAAGCAAAAGAAAACCCTAACCATTACACAACCATGGTTTAATCTTTACACAAACCCTTGTGATCATGTATCATCAAACATGATACAAAAAGGTGCACAAAAATATATCACATATACAATGTGCATCAAGTGAGAAAATCCTATTAAAGTGAACCGATACTAGTTAATGCAAAGTAATATATCATATATATAATTATACATTAAATCATTAAATCAACACTTGATTTAATGATCCGGTCATATAGCATATAACCGACTAGTATCATCAGTAACAACTTATCGAAACAACACTTGATCCGATAACCCGGCTATATCGCATATAACCGAGCAATGTCACATATCGCGAGAATCAAATACAGTATCACATACTGGTATCATTCTCGGTCCCGCACATATCTCATATGCGCTCCTATTTCGTTTCGCTTGAGCCAGGAAACCTCTGTGTAGGACTCTAAAGACTCGTCAATACGCCGGCAGCAGATGATGATCATATCAAGCACCCACAAGCCGCAAGCGGTCTGCTAAACGTAACGGCCACCCGGGAATTGAGCGATCAGAAGATCGACGAGCAAGCCCGCTCACACTCCTGTGAATCCAACCAGTAACACTTACCGTACAGTCCGGTCTGATCGTCTGATATGTCGCATATCTTGCCTAGGGGTGGTAAACGTCAGACCCCAATAGCTCGATAAGTCGTGTCGATATGAGGTCTATAACAATTCGAGAAACTACTGGTAACACTTACCAGTAAATCTCAGCAACCCTGGCCAGGGATTTCCTGTTATAGCCAATCGAACACAGCGCAACATCAACTCCCTATACCGGGAGAGACGAATCCCCTCCTATCGCTCATTGCCTCCATGTGACTCGGGACTGTACCCAAAAACCACCGTTTTGCACGCCCTCTTGGACATGGTAAGATGGAAATCAAAGCACAGTGGGAACCACACAAGACTCTATGACGATCTCGGGTCAACAGACTACTCTGTACCAGTGTCACCAGAGAACTGCCATCTGACGTAAGGTATAATACCATCTGGGAGTTCTCGGCGAGTCCGTCCAGTGTACCCAGTCTCCACTGAGCACCCGTATATCATCTCTGATGTCAAACACCAATGGATATGGGATCATCCATCGCCCATCTGTATGGGTCGAGAAGGTATACGCCAGTCTACTCTGGTATATCGATGCCCCGTCTCGATACACCCACGACTAGGGACTTTGAAGGATGTACTTACGGACTACCATGTGCCCACTAGTATGATCCGCATCATAGTCCAGGTAGTCAAGTACACATCCTAAGGGCTTTACCAACATGTAACAGAGAGACAATCAGTATACACGTTAAGGTAAAGAGCAACCAGATAGCATACTATCATGTCGAGCAAGAAAGTCCTCCCTATATATGTCCAAGCATCCACTACAATATACATCCTATGTATAGTAATGGCCTCTAGGGCATACATATAACTAACAGTAACCCCGTTGACACCTTTCTAGATACCTACTTGATCGGCTAATTGCAAAGTGCAAAACTCTCCCAGGAGTAACAATTACTCGCAGTGGGTATCGGGATCCAACTATCACATAGAAGGTATGCAATCTCATTGCAAATTTCAACACTTGAAACTCCCGATAAAGGTTTTTACCCCTAGCACCTATGACCTTAACTATGGTCAACAAATCATAAGTACTAGTCAAGTTCTACCCGTCATTTCATGATTAATTAGACCCACCCATATGACCCTTAACTAAGGTCAACAAAGTCACGCGACTGTCCTAACTAATCGCATCATATGCGGTGTAGGAAGACATCACTTAGCTACCGTACACTGTGCCTTAACTAAGGTCAACAAACACAGCACGAATACTAAGTACTCTACTTCCTAAAATGACGGAAGGTTGCGAATGGTTTTTAAGAAAACCTTTAACGCTTTGAACTTGATCTCGTTGCAGAATCAACTGGTTTTTAAATGGAATGTTTTTGAGGCTTTTCTAGTTTTGCTAAATGGGTCACTCCTGGTGAAGGGATCGTCGGCCCTTTCCTCGTCGAATGAGGTGCGGGATATATCATATATATCACTGTGCAAAGCAGAAACTTTAGAAGCAATCAAATGACAAACCGAGGGTTGTAGCATTTGCCAGTTATTGCTAAAGGAGTCACTCCCCGTGAAGGGATCTCGGTCCTTTCCTTATCGAATAAGGTGCAGGATGTTCTACAAGGAACACCGCGATGCAAAGCAAGAACTGCAGCTACCTGTTTTATTTTGAAATTCGATTCCACAACATCAATTAGGTTTATTTTCTTTCATTAATCTCATTAATGAATATCCCATCATTTAAGTCCACCTAAACATCACAGATAAATATAACGTACGCTTATGCCATCCGCATTCGCCTCGATGTCCCGTCTGCACCGTTAGGTTAGGTAACTAACGCCAGAGCAAGGCAGGGCTAGCGCGGGTATAAAACATAAGCAACGTCTATATAATATATCATATATATACTATATAATATATCAATCTGAACAAATCACATGATCACATCACAGATAACGCAGCAGAAAATATCATATGAAATATTGGATATACTAGGACGTCCGTGTTTTTAATACGAGCCAGTATAAAACACGGATTCCACGGTCGTGATGAATAGCCAATCCCACACCCCTAGACCCCTACGAGAGCGGCAAGCAACCCTACCAATTCTAGGGTTAGGAGACCCGGACTCGACTCCTCGAGATGGTCTCCCACTGGACCCTAGAAACCGGTTACTTATGCTCCCCTCCTTGGGTCTATCCTAATGCGGAAAAGTAAATAATATACAAATGGTGACATCATCCGCAACCTGGAAGTGCCCCAATAAAAGAATATTACATACAAGTTTTTACATGAATAAAAATGAAAAACACTCATCTCACATAAAAACCCCCCGGCTATTCAAACACGACGATCTAATATAACATATCCAGCAACACATAACATCACATGTCATCAACGTAAGTAAATATGCGCATCCCAATTAGCGTTGACATATAGCAACGAAAATGGCGATATCACATATTACACTTGTGGTCACAGAAAAGAAAGTGTAAAACTACAACAGTTGGAATCCGCAACCTCTTTAGACATCGCATGCCTAATCAAATGAAATACTTAGACATCACATGCCTAACAATTATAAACCCCGCATTTTAGTCTCATTATCGAAAACACTTTTCAATATCAAGTCGGGGAATTCAACAGGATTCCTGACATTATGATCGAATGCTCGTCGCAAACTTTAGTAGGCGGCCGCACCCCCGACACCGTCGACGAAGTGCACCAATGCGGAACACCGCTGCCGCGAGCACCCGAAAGGATGCTTTCGGCGACGGGGTTCTCCTACAGTCACTTGGTCGGGGCTATGGGGCGAGGCTGTCTATTAAGTTTACCCGGCGAGTATTCGCGTACGCTACGTGATTGCGACGGACTTTTGATCACATCAAAATTCCGTGGCAACCGATCAAGTGAGACTAAACTGCTATGTTTATAACATTCATTCAGTTATCTCATAACTACATGTGAATTCCAAATGTTGTATCACATTCCGGGTAAATAGAAAATGTTAAACTTTCCAATCGAACAATCGAACACCCAAGTTTTCCCGATACAGCTCAACACATGAAATAAGTCTAAAAACATTCAGTTCATGCCTCAGTACCAACGGTCCAGCCGTAGAAGGGTCAAGCCAACGCCTCACATGTGGCACGCCGTACTGCCCTAAATCCGAAGGTTCAAAGGGCAGTTCAAGACGGTCACATAATCGAGTTAAGGTTTGTTGTCTTCTAGAGGGACCATCGCGTTACTTGCACTACTTAGAACGTGATTAAACTACAGAAATATCCAACAATTGGAAATTTCCCGGCAGGGGAAAAAGTGGGTATTTATATCCGGCCGAACTTTTTAACATATTCTAAAATTACTCGGAAAAACACACAGACAAAATTAGACAATCCGATCGAATCTACGAACTCTCAATACAACCCAGAAAACTCAACTCTTGAGTTCAGATTAAAAATTCCCAGGAAAACCAGCACTGGAAAATAGGAATTACTGTGTAAAATTCATTGAACAAGGAGACCGTACGGCCGCGGAACCGCCGCACGAGCCATGCTCGTGCCGTGGAACCGCGGCGGTTTGATGGAATTAAGCGATCGAATTTCACAGTAACTCTTACAAACTCCAGCTGATTTTTTTGCATATTTTTAATTCTAAAAAATCCCCGTTTTCAAAAAATGTACAGAGAGCATTCTTGAATTAGGGTTTCGGTTCGATCGGACTTCTAACTCCGTCTACGCATCGCTTAAGACTCTAGCTAGGCTCTGATACCACTGTAGGGTTCCTAGGCACACTAATGAGCTCTCACAAGTGATCAAATATAGCCAATTCAAATTTTTCCTTATGCCTACAAACCCTAATACGGATCGTTAACTAGATGTATAGGCGATGCAAGCAAGTAAACGAATTTAACTAAGAGTGAACGAACATACAACCTTTGTAGATCCGGTCCTCCACCTCCATGGCTCCATGATGAAGTCCCCTCGCTGCGATCATCGGATCCCGGGCTCAAACGTAGGCTTCATCGGAGAAATGGGCGAGCTAGGTCGTCGACTTCGATGCCGAAGATGATCTACGTCGAGGCAACTCAAGATCAAACTCCAACTTCACCAAGTCATGAAACTTGTAAAGAAAACACCCTATACTACTTGGCAAGTGGTAGAGGATGAAGAAATAGGAAGTGGGTTCTCTTTAGAATTGGATTTCTCACTCTTTTTCTCAAGTTGCCATTGATGGTTGCAAGGTTTCTTCATTGTTGAAGATGAAGAAGATGAAGAAAGTATATGATAAGTATTTTCCAAATAGAAAATAAAATGAATACTTATCATATACCAACCATGGTTAAGTGTAGAGACTAAACTAGGGTTAGGTGAATGGTTAGGTTAAGGGAAGTAAACAAAATGGTCAAGCTTTCAACACTTCATGAAGCTTCATGAAAGAAACAAAGAAAGCCACCATTTCTATTTATCTTTTCCAAAATAAATAAAAAAAATAAATAAATGAATAAGTAAACAAAACCCTAACCATTCATATAACCATGGTTTAATCATACACACAAACTCAAGTTAGCATGTATCATCAAACATGATACAAACAAGTGCACAAAAGTATATCACATATACAACTTGTGAACTTCAAGTGAGAAAATTCATTTAAAGTGAACAAATACTAGTTAATGCATATTATTATATCAAATATATAATTATGTATTAAATCATTAAATCAATACTTGATTTAACGATTCGGTCATATCGCATATAACCGACTAATATCCAATGTATCGGCTTATCGAATCAATCCTTGATTCGATAACTAGGTTATATCGTATACAACCAATCGATACATTCATCGCGGGAATAGAATACGGTATCACATACATGCATTATTCTCGGTCCCGCACATATCTCATATGCGCTTCTATTTCGTTTCGCTTGAGCCAGGAAACCTCTGTGTAGGACTCTAAAGACTCGTCAATACGCCGGCAGCAGGTGATGATCATATCAAACACCCGCAAGCCGCAAGCGGTCTGCTAAACGTAACGGCCACCCGGGTATTGAGCGATCAAAAGATCGACGAGCAAGCCCGCTCACACTCCTGTGAATCCAACCAGTAACACTTACTGTACAGTCCGGTTTGTTCGTCTGATATGTCGCATATCTCACCTAGGGGTGGTAAACGTCAGACCCCAGTAGCTTGATAAGTCATGCCGACATGAGGTCCATAACAATCGTGAAACTACTGATAACTCTTACCAGTATATCACTGCAACCCTGGCCAGGGATTTCCAGTTATGGCCAGTCGAGCATAGCGCAACATCAACCCCCAATACCGGGAGAGACGAATCCCCTCCTATCGCTCATTGCCTCCATGTGAATCGGGACTGTACCCAAAAACCACCTGTTTGCACGACTCAGTAGAGCCGTGGTAGGGTGGAAATCAAAGCACAGTAGGAGACACACAAGACTCTATGATGATCTCGGGTCAACAGACTAAGCTGTACCAGTGTCACCAGAGAACTGCCATCTGACGTGAGGTATAATACCATCTGGGAGTTCTCGGCGAGTCCGTTCAGTGTACGTAGTCTCCACCGAGCACCCGTATACCATCTCTGATGTCAAACACCAATGGATATGGGATCATCCATCGCCCATCGCATGGGTCGAGAAGATATACGCTAGTCTACTCTGGAATATCGATGCCCCGTCTCGATATTCCCATGACTAGGAACATTGAAGGATGTACTCATTGACTATCCAGGCCCCATTAGTATGATCTTCATCATAGTCCTGGAAGTCGAGTACACATCCTAAGGGCTTTATCAACATGTAATCAGAGAGACAGAGAGTATACATGTTAAGATAAAGAGCAACCAGATAGCGTACTATCATGTCGAGCAAGAAAGTCCTACCTATATATGTCCCAGCATCCACTACAATATACATCCAATGTACAGTAATGGCCTCTAGGGCATACATATAACTACCAAAACGGATAGGATTATTCAGTTGACTTTTCCTTTTACCTTCTCTCAGGTTGCGAGTACTCCTTGGTTTAGGAGATAGTACACCTATTACGCAAATTGGATAGTCTTCTTCCAAACCTTAGGCTGGTGCCGAACGGTGGGGAATGAAGAAAACCAATTAGCATAACGATGGTGTACAAAAGGTATTAAGTAAAGACAAAGAAATGGATTAGAAGGAGGGCAAAGTAAATTGCGACTGATATTCACAACCAAACCAAGTATTTCATTACCACTCCCACTTCACCTTTGTATTTCTCCAGAACACTCCGTATCACTACGAAGATCCACAGTTTATTTGGATATTCCATCGTATGGTTATATACGAACTCGAAAGGAACTTGTTCCAGTTCGGGGATGGATTCTGGTTCAGGAGAAATAGGAATAAGGTTTATTCAGTTGTCTTTTATCTTCACCTTCTCTCGCATTGCGGGTGCTCCTAGGATTAGGACAGTACACCCATTATGCTTATTGGATAGTCTTCTTCCAAATCATAGGCTGGTGCCGAACGGTAGGGAAGGAAGAAAACCATTTGGCCTAAAGGGGTGTGCAGAAGGTAATGACTAAAGACATATGAAGGGATGTGGAGAGATGGCATAGAAATATACGGTTACAGTTGTGAATCTGATAATGGAAGAGGCATTACTAAGAATACCAGGATACCCTATCGAAACATTTCAATGTTTCAGTTTCAATGTGTACTGTTAAAAGAAAACTGATTTCCCGATTAGATACTTACTCCAGGGTATGTATTTACCAGGTATGATTCTCACATCTGTATGGTTTTACAGATGATGAGTGGGAGTAAGTTATTGGGAATTAGGTGATCATCCTCATTATATCGGAATTCGTTGTAATTGGTGATATTTGAGGAAGTCACCTGGGTTGTTTGCCGGACGACAAATATTTGGTTTTGAATATCCGTTATAATGCACCAATTTCAAATTGATATATCTGTACGTCTATTTTTATAGAGTGAGATATACCTTTTTTTGAAATTATGTCGATGACATTTACCTATATCAGTTGATGGTTAGGTAAGGAGCATTAAACAACGGTGTAATTCTTCTTAACCATAAGTACAGTTTTCAACCTACAACACACAGGGAGTGAGTTTTTAGACTCAAGGGACTTGTACAGAGTATTGTATGTTGTCCAGTGTCCATGAGGACAGAGGGGTTGGTTCTCGTACTATATTCGGTTTACTTATGACTTCTCTAGTTTTTAGACAGGTGTTTCGTTGAAACACAGGGTCCAAGTTTTGAGAAGTTATAGGTATATGGATAAAGTAGAGAACCAGGTGTTGCAAGTATCGGGATTCTTCAAGTTGATCGAAGATGTAGATACTTGTGTATGATATTCAGTTGATAGTAATGATTAAGAGAACTTGCTTCTCTTTCAGCTTACTCATAATTGGAAGCATTCCTAAGTTGAGTAACACTGATCGGCCTCTTTCCATTTAGTTGACATGCACTGGAGGCAGCTGCATGATTTGAATCTGGTTCAATTAAATCAGTGCCTCTGTTTCTAAATTGGATATAGAACAGTTCATATCTTAACGATGTTAAGGTACGGGGAGTTGTCCGGCCTATGCCTAAAACCAAACTCTGGATAACTCAAGGCATGTTTCTGTAATGGCTGTTTGTGGGTTGACCCAGGCTATGACGAGGGTTGACTTTCTACCATCTGGAAGATCAATAGTGATATTGTTCTAGACTCGCCACAGTTTTAATAAAAATGGATTTTTTCAGAAAACAGTAGTGAGAGTATGGTAGAACTGGAAGTGATTCCAGAACCACAAACGATTACTGAAGATTTTGATAGGAACCTAAAGATTCAATCTGGTTTGACATTCCATTGGCCACTCCACAGATAAGGTGGGTAACTTCAGGCACCCGAGAGGTGCTCCGGTAGCCTCAAGAACGGTGATAGGGAAGTTCTTGTTTACCCAGACTTGCCATTGCTGTTGTTCCAGGCTACGAGACCCGGCAGGAGGATGAGTATAGCGTCATTATAAACTAGCTTTAGAAGTGTACGTGTATATGACTCTGCCAGAGGGTTGTCGTAGTCAGTGGGAGCAGCGGAAGCATTGGTGGACAAGTGGCTTATGTCTATTTATAGACTAAAGCAGATATAGCGGAGATAGATCATCTATTTCTGATGTGACAGTCATAGGTTTGACTTCATCAGAATAGGGGATGGATCTGTTAAGAAGGTAGTAGGGTGTGATGTCCTGGTATTTGGATGACATACATATAGTAGGAAATGATATTCCTATACTACGATCGGTTATACTTTGGTTGTCACACAGTGGTTTCTCCATATGGGACTTGGATATTATATCAGACATTCTGGTTACTGGATCTATGGTATTAGATCTAGATTTGGGTAGTTTCCCAATCTGGGTACTTAGACAACATTCTACAGGTATTTTAGAATGGGCAACTCCATGCACGGTAGTGTACCTGCAGGTGATGGAGTCACCCTCTCTAAAGGTGTCTTACAGACTAAAGTGGAGAGGGATGTGCATGATTGGCAGATCACTTGCTTAGGCAATTGAGTCAATCATGAGATGTCAAGTACCACACCAGATGTTGTTTTTGCACTAGATGTAGTAAGTTGACATTGATCCAATCCTGGAGAAACAGTCGGAAGCAGTTTTAGAACATAAGTGGATGTTCTAGGGATATGATAACGACAGCCTCATTCGGGAGACAGTTATCATTCCAGGCTTCCAAGGTGACCTGGACGACAAGGAGGTTGTCAGAGTTATAGTTTTCCTTCTGACGAGGGGCAGTATTTTGGACAGGTGGTCCAAGGCAATACTGAGGGAGGCATGGCGCAGGATACTGATTAAGTTCAGTTGACGATACAGTCTAAGAAGTTTGGATTTGGAGTTCATTTATGAGCTAGGTCCCATCAGACATCCAGACACATTCTAAGACAGGTATTGCTCATTTCGGAAGATGGCTTTCTCCGCGAACTTGAGATATAGAGAGACATAGAAAGAAACATCAAGGCGGATCCACTCACTGAGGCTATTCCTCGAACGCAATAGTTTCGCAAACGAGCTTTGTGAGACTGACAAGTAGAGGAGTTGGGTGTTCGGTATCACACGGGCTGTGAGTATGCGACATCGCAATAATTATTCTTGAGTGCAAGTGGGAGATTGTTGGAGATAGTACCCTCAGAGTCAATTATTGGATCACAGGCACGTGATTGCAATGATTGAGGGAGGACCTATGCCGGTAGGACAGTCTTACTCGAGATGATAGTATGCTATCTGGTTTATCTTTATTATCGTGTACTGCTTTAGGTGACCTGACAGGTCACTATTACACGTTGGTAGAGCCCCTAGGATTCTTGCTTGACTGCCAGCAGTATGAGGGCGATCATATACGTGGGAGCTGGTAGTCTATAAGCACATCCTTAAATGGTCCCTAGTCGTGGGAGTTTTGAGACAGGGCATCGATACTCCAGAGTAGACTAGTGTATACAGTCGAGACCCCGACGAGGGGCGGTGGCCGGTCTCACAAGCCACTGGTGTCAGTTGGTTCACCTAAGATGTATACAGGTGCTCATTGGGTTATGAGTACACCGGACAGGACTCGCCGGGAACATGCTAGTTGGTCTTATACCTGACGTCAGATAGCAGTTCCCTGGTGACATGTGTATAGGTTAGTTCATCGACCTGAGGATCGTCATTTATCTTGTGTGAGTTCCCACTGTACTTTGATTACTACCCTACCACGCTTAAAGGAGACGTGCAAACAGGTTTTAGTTGGGTACAGTCCCGAGCCACATGGAGGCAGTGAGCGGATCTTTAGGGGTTCATCTCTCCCGGTATTGGGGGTGAGGTCGCGCTGTGTCTAGGAGAGCCCTTACACGAAGTCCTTGGCCAAGGCATGAGATTTACTGGTAGGTATTCCAGTAGTATCTCAGGGTGTTCCGGGCTACACTCCGATACGACTTGTACCGCTTTTGGGGGTCTGACTTTTACCAACCCCCTAGGCCCGCCATGCGATGCTCATAGACGAACGGACCGGACTGTACGGATATTGTCACTGACAGGCTCAGTAGGGTGTCAGGATGAGTTCACTCATCGACGTCCCTTTTGGTCAATAGCTGGTAGCCCGTCACGTATGGCTAATACCTCTGAAGTGCTAGTGGTTAAATCCACAGCCATAGTATTGACGAGTCTTTAGAGTCCCCCACAGACAGTTGCTCAAGTTTTCGGGCGAAACGCTGTAGAGGCCGTATGGAGATATGGCAGGGTTCGATCAGATACGTGCGGCATTGCACGGATCAGGATCGGACGGTTAATACTAGCAGGCTTTGGTTTAAGCCAGATCCTAGTATTGTACAGTGTAGATTTTGTCTCATTGCATTTGTATTTCGGTCGGAATACAAATGCGGGTGTGTATACACAGTAGCGGGGTTTTCCTGTAATTTATTACGGGATCGGTTTTTGGAGTTGCCAGTTTGTTTTCCGTTTCGACCATATTTCTTTGTATCTTTCATTGGCCGAAGATTGGTGGAGGAGGGCTTATTTGCATTTGTGCAAATAAGCATTTGTGGAGGGTGGTATTTGCATATCCTTGCTTCATGATGGTTGCACCATCTCTTGACTTTCTTCTTCATGATTGCTTGACTTTGGGTGTGATGATTGGTTGATGGAGTGTGGGTTTGTGTTTGTGATCATTTTTTTTGCATGATAGCCTTTTCTCTCTCTCTCCTTTGCATTATTCTTGTGAGACTCTCCATCATTCTCCACTCTCTTCTCCTCACCTTGTCATGGCCGGCCAAGCCATGTAGGGGCTGTCCAATTTTTTGGTAGTGGGGATTTTTGCTCTTCATGCTTGCTAAAATCCTAAGTTCATCACAAAATTCCACCACTTCATTTCCTCCACCAAAATGGCAACCTCCTACAACCCCAAATGAGACATAACACTCTACACTATTCTACAGCAAATCTTGGGCACGTCGGCTCGCCAACTTCGTGCCCGAGTTGCCTCGGTCCAGAGTTGGGAGCCCGTAAAAGAAGCCGGCGATGTGGTGCCTTTCCGGCGACGTGGTGGAGACTGGAGATTCCGCGGGGAGATCGGGACGACGATGAGAAGACCGAAGGACACGGATCGCTCGGTATATCTCTCTAACCCTTCTCTTGTTTGCTAGGACTAGATTAATGGCACGATCTGGGATTTTAGTGCGCGGTGGTGCCGGTTCAAAAAGTTAAAGTAAATCATCGTTTCCGCATTCCGGCGTCGGATTGACGGCCGGGGCGCCGCCGTGCACTTACAGTTTGAAGATGGAGGAGGAGAGAGGAGCAGCAGCAGCAGCTTGATGAGGGAGAGGGAGAGATTGAAGGAGGAAAATGAGAAGGTATGGGAGCTTAGTCCAAGTTTGACCCCTCACCCCCTCTTTCTCTCTCTTGCCCATACCTCTATTATTCAAATCTTTTCTTTTTCCCTTATTTTCTTCTCTCTAATATTGCAATAGGAAACCCAAGAGAAACCATGGTAGAAAAATGCACAAGTGTGAAAAAGACTTTGTGCAAGCTAAGTGCACAAACACGCTTAATCCGCGATTAGCGATTTTTAATTGCGATTAGCACTAAAATAGAGTATAATTAATCATAAAAACTTAAAAATGGCATAGTTCTATAAAACACCATCTTTTATGCAATTTTTATAATTTTCCCCATTTATCGGTATTTAATTATACCGCCCTATTAAAATATTCAATATTTTATTATTATATTATAAAAATTCCCAAAAATAATATTTTATTTTTTTGAAATGTTACAATTTCCCCCCCTTAAAGAAATTCGGTCCCCGAATTTAAATTTTAAACCCCTCAAATATTAAAACATTTCAATAAAAAGTCCACGTCGTCGGGGCTCCGAAACCATCAATACATAAAACGTATTATAGCGCAATGCATGCGCATGAACAATGAGCAGATAATTCAAAAACAAAGCTCCTTCAAGCATCCCGCAATCATTGGAGTCATGGTAAAGACACAAAGGTTAAATTCAAAACAAAACCGATATGATATACATCATAATTATACATGTGGACATCAAATCTATACATGTAAATAACTGAAGGAAATGCATGCCAAACCTTTTTGCGTTGCTATGCTATGCGCGTATCGCGGCACAGTGGCGGACATCTATTGTAAGAAAATAACCATATACGTATATATCTTTTGTTTAATATATACGTTCTGCCGTTTTGAAAACAATTTAGAAGCGTTTCCTTGTTTTAAACGTGTCGTGTCATATCAGACACGTAGGTAAATACTGAGACTATAGCTCTCTTTTTGGAAATCCCTTCGACAACTATCAATTCATGCAAAATATACCCAGGTACTGTCCTCTGACCAGTCCTGTTCAGTACGAAAACAAATAGCAATTATCATAAAAACGTACTGGTCCATAAGGAATAAATCCTAAAACGTATATAAGAATACCCTGTGCGTCTGGTGCTCACGGAAATCAAAATCCATATATGTGCCATACATGTGCACAGAAACAACATTTAGATGCAACGGGTGTGCACGAACCATCTGTCATAGGCAACGTGTGTGCCTGACAGCAAAATCAGGTGCATCTGACATGCACGAAGAATCCCGATTTAGTGCATCTGGTGTGCACCAAAATCGCATCTCAAAATATGCGCTCAACACGCGCAAAAATCCAAATCAGGTGCACGGAGTGCAAGAAATCAACATCAATAGTAGAATCAAAATCGACGGTATACAATACGACTCAATCAAAAATCAGGTATACCGCGGTATATAAGCTCACAACCGTGTGCATCAGCGTGCACAATTCAAATCAAAACACTAAAAGTGTATGAAAATTATGCCAAAAGCATAAGTCAAATCACATGCATAACATAGGCATGAAATCAAAATCAACATATCGAATGACATCAAATCGAAGTCAGGTGCAACCGTAGTGCACAAAATATAAATCCGGTGCAACAAAGGCACGAAATATAATTCTGGTGCGATAAACACATGAAACATAAAACTGGTGCGACAAACGCACGAAGTATAAAACTGGTGCATCCTGTGCAAGAAATACAAATACGGTGCATCCTGTGCAAAAATACCAAACAATAACTCAAATGCGTAAGCAGCAACTGTAGGGTTCCTAGGCAAACTTATGAGGTTCCATAAGTGATCAACCATGCCAAATTCAAAAATTTATGTGCCGAGAAACCCTATGCAAGATCGTTAACTAGAGGATAGGCGAAAAAAATGCAAGCAAACTACTTTGCTACTAAGTGAAAGAACTACAACCTTTGTAGATCCGGTCCTCCACTTCTCTAGCTCCGTGTTGACGTCCCTCCGCTGCGATCATCGGAATCCCGGACTCTAGCGTCAGTTTCATCGGAGAAATAGACGGGCTAGGTCGTTGACTTCGATGCTGAAGATGATCTACGTCGAGGCGACTCAAACTCAAGCTCCATCTTCACTAGGTCATGAAACTTGTGAAGATAACACACTCTACTACATGGCAAGTGGTAGAGGATGAAGAAATAGGAAGTGGGTTCACTTTGGATTTGGATTTCTCACTTGGATTCATCACTTGGAATTTTTCTAGCAAGGTTTTCTTCTCTTCATGAAGAAGAAGAAGAAGAAAGAAAAGAATGAATGAATAATAAAAAAATAGAAAATCAAGTGATGCTTATCATTTAGCAACCATGGGTGAGGTAACTAATGTAGTGAATAAACTAAGGTTTATGTGAAATGGTTAGGTTAAGGAATAAAAACAAAATGGTTACTTTTTCAAAGATGCATGAAGCATCATGAAGCTTCTAGCAAAGGAACAAAAGCAACCATTTAGTTTTTTAACCAAAATAAATAAAGTAAATGAAACCCTAACCATTAACCTAAACATGGTTTAAAGCATACACACACCCAAGTTTGCATGTATCATCAAACATGATACAAACTAGTGCAAAAAAATATATCACATATACAACTTGTGCAAATCAAGTGAGAAAATCCATCTTAAGTGAACAAAACTAGTCAATGTAAAGTAATATATCTAATATATAATTATACATTAAATCATTAAATCAACACTTGATTTAATGATCCGGTCATATTGCATATAACCGACTAATATCAAGTGCATCATCATATCGAATCAACATTTGATTCGGTAACCCGGCTATATCTTATATAACCGTCCGATGATACAAATCGCGAGAATAGAATTCAGTATCACATACTGGTATTATTCTCGGTCCCGCACATATCTCATATGCGCTCCTATTTCGTTTCGCTTGAGCCAGGAAACCTCTGTGTAGGACTCTAAAGACTCGTCAATACGCCGGCAGTAGGTGATGATCATATCAAACACCCACAAGCCGCAAGCGGTCTGCTTAACGTAACGGCCACCCGGGTATTGAGCGATCAGAAGATCAACGAGCAAGCCCGCTCACACTCCTGTGAATCCAACCAGTAACACTTACCGTACAGTCCGGTCTGTTCGTCTGATATGTTGCATATCTCGCCTAGGGGTGGTAAACGTCAGACCCCAGTAGCTTGATAAGTCATGACGATGTAAGGTCCATAACAAGCATGAAACTACTGATAACACTTACCAGTAAATCAGTGCAACCCTGGCCAGGGATTTCCAGTTATGGCCAGTCGAGCATAGCGCAACATCAACCCCCAATACCGGGAGAGACGAATCCCTTCCTATCGCTCATTGCCTCCATGTGAATCGGGACTGTACCCAAAAACCACCTGTTTCCATGACTCAGTAGAGCCGTGGTAGGGTGGAAATCAAAGCACAGTGGGAGACACACAAGACTCTATGACGATCTCGGGTCAACAGACTAAGCTGTACCAGTGTCACCAGAGAACTGCCATCTGACGTGAGGTATAATACCATCTGGGAGTTCTCGGCGAGTCCGTTCAGTGTACCCAGTCTCCACTGAGCACCCGCATACCATCTCTGATGTCAAACACCAATGGATATGGGATCATCCATCGCCCATCGCATGGGTCGAGAAGACATACGCTAGTCTACTCTGGAATATCGATGCCCCGTCTCGATATTCCCATGACTAGGAACATTGAAGGATATACTCATGGACAACCCAGGCCCCACTAGTATGATCTACATCATAGTCCTGAAAGTCGAGTACATATCCTAAGTGTTAGTTATATGTATACCCTAGAGGCCATTACTATACATAGGATGTATATTGTAGTGGATGCTGGGACATATATAGGGAGGACTTTCTTGCTCGACATGATAGTATGCTATCTGGTTACTCTTTACCTTAACGTGTACATTGATTGTCTCTCTGTTACATGTTGGTAAAGCCCTTAGGATGTGTACTTGACTATCTGGACTATGATGCGGATCATACTAGTGGGGACATGGTAGTCCATAAGTACATCCTTCAAAGTCCCTAGTCGTGGGTGTATCGAGACGGGGCATCGATATACCAGAGTAGACTAGCGTATACCTTCTCGACCCATACAGATGGGCGATGGATGATCCCATATCCATTGGTGTTTGACATCAGAGATGATATACGGGTGCTCAGTGGAGACTGGATACACTGGACAGACTCGCCGAGAACTCCCAGATGGTATTATACCTTACGTCAGATGGCAGTTCTCTGGTGACACTGGTACAGAGTAGTCTGTTGACCCGAGATCGTCATAGAGTCTTGTGTGGTTCCCACTGTGCTTTGATTTCTACCTTATCACGTCCAAGAGGGCGTGCAAAATGGTGGTTTTTGGGTATAGTTCCGAATCACATGGAGGCAATGAGCGATAGGAGGGGATTCGTCTTTCCCGGTATAAGGAGTTGATGTTGCGCTGTGTTCGATTGGCTATAACCGGAAATCCCTGGCCAGGGTTGCTGAGATTTACTGGTAAGTGTTACCAGTAGTTTCTCGAATTGTTATAGACCTCATATCGACACGACTTATCGAGCTATTGGGGTCTGACGTTTACCACCCCTAGGCGAGATATGCGACATATCAGACGACGAGACCGGACTGTACGGTAAGTGCTACTGGTTGGATTCACAGGAGTGTGAGCGGGCTTGCTCATCGATCTTCTGATCGCTCAATACCCGGGTGGCCGTTACGTTTAGCAGACCGCTTGCGGCTTGTGGGTGTTTGATATGATCATCACCTGCTGCCGGCGTATTGACGAGTCTTTAGAGTCCTACACAGAGGTTTCCTGGCTCAAGCGAAACGAAATAGGAGCGCATATGAGATATGTGCGGGACCGAGAATAATGCGTGTATGTGATACCGTATTTCATTCTCGCGATTAATGTTTCGATTGGTTATATGCGATATAATCTAGTTATCGAATCGAAGATCGATACGATAAGTCGATACATTGGATACTAGTCGGTTATGTGCGACATGACCTGATCATTGAATCAAGTGTTGATTTAATGATTTAATGCATAATTATATATTTGATATATTACTTTGCATTAACTAGTATTGGTTCACTTTAAATGGTTTTTCTCACTTGTTTGTGCACATTGTATATGTGATATACTTTTGTACACAAGTTTGTATCATGTTTGATGATACATGCTCACTAGGGTTTGTGTAAAGATTAAACCATGGTTGTATATTGGTTAGGGTTTTCATTTTCTTATTCATTCATTTATTTATTTATTCTTTTTGGAAAATGAAAAGTATAAAGAGAAAATGGTGGCTAACTTTGTTTGATTTTGAAGCTTCATGAAGCTTTGACTAAGTCACCATTTTGTCTCATGCTTAACCCTAACCATTCCACTTAACCATGATTCATTCTCTACACTTAACCATGGTTTGAATATGATAAGTATTCATTTTTCTTTTGGATTTAATTAACTTATCATATTCATTTCTTTCTTCTTCTTCTTCATTCTTCATGAGCAAGAAAGAAAAGCTTTCTACTTCAATGGCAACTTGAGCAAATGAGTGAGAAATCCAATTCTAAAGTGAACCCACTTCCTATTTCTTCATCCTCTACCTCTTGCCAAGTAGTATAGGGTGTTTTCTTCATATGTTTCATGACTTGGTGAAGTGGGAGCTTGATCTTGCGATGCCTCGACGTAGATCATCTTCGGCACGAAGCCGACGACCTTGCCCGCCCATTTCTCCGATGAAGCCGACGCTAGAGCCCGGGTTTCCATTTGGACAGCAAGGAGACTTCATTGCGGAGCTATGGAGGTGGAGGACTGGATCTACAAAGGTTGTATTTCCGTTCTTTTAGTTAAATTGTTAACTAGTTGCATGTGTTCGCCTAAATTCTAGTTAACGATCCGTATTAGGGTTTCTTGGCACCCGTAAAATTTGAAATTGGCATGGATGATGCCTTGTGAGACCTCATTAGCGTGTCTAGGAACCCTACAGTGGTATCAGAGACTATCTAGAGCCTTAGGCGATGCGTAGACGAAGTTTGAAACCCGATCGACCTGAAACCCTAACTTTTAACCCTCTCTGGACTTTTTCTGAAAAAGTGGTTTTTTCCAAATTAAAAATGCTTAAAAAATTCAGCAGGAAATTATAAGAATTACGGTGCAAAAATTACCTAATGATCTGTCTAAAGCGCGGTGGAACCGCGGCATTAGCCGCCTATTGCGGTGGTTCCGCGCCCATTTAGTCTCTTCAGTCAACCATTTTTGCACAGTAACTTCTTTATTTAAATGCTGAGTTTTATGGGAATTTTTAATATTTATTCAAGAGTTGAATTTTTTTGGGTTGTATTGGGGACTCGGTGTTTCGATCGGATTATCAAACTTTGTCTATGTGTTTTTCCGGGTAATTTTAGAATATGTTAGAAAGTTCGACCGGATATAATACCCAACTTTTCCCCTGTCGGGAAATTTCCAAGTGTTGGATCTTTCCGTGGTTTAAAGACGTTCTAAGTAGTGCAAGTAACACGATGGACCCTCTAGAAGACAACAAACCTTAACTCGATTATGTGACCATCTTGAACTGCCCTTTGAACCTTCGGGTTTGGGGCAGTACGGCGTGCCACATGTGAGGCGTTGGCTTGACCCTTCTACGGCTGGACCGTTGGTACCGAGGCATGAACTGAATGTTTTTAGACTTATTTCATGTGTTGATCTGTTTCGGGAAAACTTGGGTGTTTGTATGTTCGATCGGAAAGTTTAACATTTTCTATTTATCCGGAATGTGATACAACAATTGGAATTCACAAGGAGTTATGAGATAACTGAATGAATGTTATAAACATAGCACTTTAGTCTCACTTGATCGGTTGCCACGGAATTTTGATGTGATCAAAAGTCCGTCGCAATCACGTAGCATACGCGGATACTCGCCGGGTAAACTTAATAGACAGCTACACCCCTTAGCCCTGACCAAGTGACTGTAGGAGAACCCCGTCGCCGAAAGCATCCGTTCGGGTGCTCACGGTAGCGGTGTTCCGCCTTGGTGCGCTTCGTCGACGGTATCGGGGGTGCGGCCATCCACTAAAGTTTGCGACGAGCATTCGATCAGTATGTCGGGAATCTTGTTGAATTTCCCGACTTAATATTGAAAAGTGTTTTCGATAATGAGACTAAAATGCGGGGTTTATAATTGTTAGGCATGCGATGTCTAAGGAATTCATTTGATTAGGCATGCGATGTCTATGGAGGTTGCGGATTCCAACTGTTGTAGTTTTACACTTTCTTTTCTGTGACCGTAAGTGTAATATGTGATATCGCCGGTTTTGTTGCTATATGTCAACGACAATTGGGATGCGCATATTTACTTACGTTGATGACATGTGATGTTATGTGTTGCTGGATATGTTATATTGGATCGTCGTGTTTGAATAAACGGGGGTTTTTATGTGAGATGAGTGTTTTTCATTTTCATTCATGTAAAAACTTGTATGTAATATTCTTTTATTGGGGCACTTCCAGGTTGCGGAAGATGTCACCGTTTGTATATTATTTACTTTTCCGCACTAGGATAGACCCAAGGAGGGGAGCACAAGTAACCGGGTTCTGGAGTCCAGTGGGAGACCAACTCGAGGAGTCGAGTCCGGATCTCCTAACTCTAGAATTGGTAGGGTTGCTTGCCGCTCACGTAGGGGTCTAGGGGTATGGGTTTGGCTATTCATCACGACTGTGGAATCCGTGTTTTATGCTGGCTCGTATTGAAAACACGGACGTCCTAGTATATCCAATATTTCGTATGATTCTTCTGCTGCGATATCTGTGATGTGATCATGTGATGTTCTGTGATAGATACTATATATAGTATATATGATATATTATATAGACGTTACTTATGTTTTACACCCGCGCTAGCCCTGCCCCGCTCTGTCGTTAGTTACCTAACCTAACGGTGCACGAGGGGACATCGAGGCGAATGCGGATGGCATAAGTGTATGTCGTATTTATCTGTGATGTTTAGGTATATAAATGATGGGACTTCATTAATGTGATTAATGAAAGTAAAAGAAACCTAATGATGTTGTAGAATTGAATTTCAAAATAAAATAGGTAGCTACAGTTCTTGCTTTGCACAGCGGTATATATGATATATCCTGCACCTTATTCGATAAAGAAAGGACCGAGATCCCTTCACCGGGAGTGACTCCTTTAGCAATAACTGGCAGATGCTACACACTCGGTTTGTCTTTTGATTGCTTTTAAGAGTTCTGCTTTGCACAGTGATATATATGATATATCCCGCACCTCATTCGACGAGGAAAGGACCGACGATCCCTTCACCGGGAGTGACTCCTTTAGCAAAACTAGAAAAGCCTCAAAAGCACTCCATTTCAAAAATCATTTGATTCTACAACGATATCAAGTTCATTACGCAATAGGTTTTCAGAAAAACCTGTCGTAGCCTTCCGTCATTTCAGATAAATCCTACTTAGTATTCGTGCTACGTTTGTTGACCTCCGTCAAGGCGTAGTGTGCGGTAGCTAACTAGTATTTATCTGCTTATGCATATGATGCAGATTGGATTAGGGTAGTCGTGCGGCCTTGTTGACCTCCGTCAAGGGTCGTGCGGGTGGGTTTAATTCGATCAAGAAATGACGGGTTGAACTTGACTAGTAGCCTATGGTTTGTTGACCTCCGTCAAGGTCATAAGGTGCTAGGGGCAAAATTATCGGGAATTTCAAGTGTTGAAATTTGCAATGAGATTGCATACCTTCTATGAGATAGTTGGATCCCGATACCCGCTGCGAGTAAGAGTTACTCCTGGGAGAGTTTTATACATTACAATTAGCCGATCAAGTAGGTGTCTAGAAAGGTGTTAACGAGGTTACGCCTTTGGGAAAACGAGGTTTACATTAATTAGGTTCGTGCGAAAGCACGGGGGACCTCCCTCAAAGTACCGACACTGGCCTGGCTGAAAGATTGGCGAACTTGTAGTGTGTAATTAATCCCGGCTAGTCTTTCCTTTTAGGGTTTGAAGGAAGATTTGATAAAAACAGTGGGAGCCATCCTGATTAGATAAAAATAATAACCAATCTGATCTTGCAAGAGCGCACGCAGAGTGTTTTCTTCTCTCTCTCTCTCCTGGTAGCGACCATATCACGCCTTAATCAAGATAATACGGATATTTGACCGAACCCGCTTGTTATACTGAGCTGGGGAACGTTGGTCCCGCTCCAACTTATAATTGTTATAAGACAGAGCAGGAAATTGGGGAATACCAGATTTCCCGTGCCGCCCAAACGAAGAAAGTGCATATGATGCATCATCTTCGGGTGTGTTCGTTACACAGAACTGTTTCTCTGTATCCTCTACGTCCTGGGTATGTGATACCAGATCAGGATCCCAGATATGTAATCTGTTACATAGGGCTACAGATAGGTAGAGAAACTGAGAACGGGTGATAAGTTTCATGAGACAGAAAACGGGGCAAGAGTTGCAGCCAAGTCTGTTGGTCACTGTCACCCTGTATTACCAATACATTGATTCTGAACAAATGCTATTAGATACCGAACCTGATATACAAAATCATATCACTCTCTTTATTAGTAAAGAAATGATAAAATTTTGTATTGTTGGATAATGTTTTGAACATTTCCTATATCAAAAGTTGATCGGTTCAGGCACGTTATCTAAAAGCATTGAAGTTCTAAATCAAACTACAGTTCCTAGTATATAGAACACACACAAGAGGAAGAGTTCAGATATGAACGGATCCTTTTTGAGGCATTGTAGATTAGGTCATATCAATGTGACCCGACTAGCTGAAGTTACATGTAGATGCATATTTAAATCAGTTTGAATCTACATCTTGTGAAACTTGCCAGTCATGTCACAAAGATAAGATGACCATAGCTCTGTTTATTGGAAACAGAGAAAGAGTTATTAAACTCTTGGGACTGATGCATGATGATGTATGTAAGGTCTCCTGTCTACACATGCCAGGACTGGTTCTTTATACTTCATTATATTCTCTGATAATCTCTTAAGATTCAAACATATGTTCCTGTTGAAACACAAGTCCGAACCTTTTGAGATATTCACAGAATATAAGTTAGAAGTAGAGAACCAAAATACGGGTATAAGTATTATGTCCATTGATGAGATCAGGGAGGAGAATACTTGAGCACGGAAATCCTGGACTATTCTAAAGGAGAATGAGATTCTCTCTCAGCATTACTCCTCCTATACACCATTGCACGATGGTATATCTGGGCGGAGCAGATACACCCTATTTGATATGGTGTGCTCTATGATGAGTACTACTGAGTTACCTGTTTCCTTTTAGGGGGTTATGCGCTTGAGAAGCTGCATACCTATTGAATACGGTTCCAATCAAATCAATTGCCTACCACTTCATATGTGATATAGAAAGGGAAGAGCCCATTTCTTAAGTTAGTTAAGATTTGGGGTTGTCCGGCCTATGTCTAAAAGCAAAATCCGGACAAATTCGAGGCAAGGTCTGTAATGTAGAACTGGAAAGGTTCCAGCTATACAAACTACATCAGATGATTTGATGAAACCAAAGGATTCAATAGTTACCAACGAACCTCAGCCTCTCCGCCGATCTAGTAGGGTTCCTCACCCACCTGAGAGATACTTCGGTTTCTCTATGACAGTGGGAGCGAGGATTGCATCATGAGATGATGACCCAACTAGCTTCGAGCTGGCCATCAGGAGTAAGACTCTGTAAGAATGGCTGGATGCTTAGCGATCTGAGATGGAATCCTTATACACCAACAAAGTATGGACTTTGGTTGCTATATCTGAAGGGTTAAATCCCCATCAGGAGCAAGTATATCTTGAGAAGATTACTTGGTGTACTTGGAAAAGTTGAGACTTTCAAAACTAGACTTGTTAAAGGTTTGCATCATTGACCAGGTATGGATTTTGTTGAAACCTTTTCTAAGTAGCTATGCTTAAGTCCATCCAGATCCTACTTGCCACGGCTACATACCATGACTACGATATCTGGCGGTTGGGTGTCTTGACTGCTTTTCTAAAATGATGTTTTAGAAGAGAACGTCTGTAAGTACACAGCCAGAAGGCTTCGTAGACAGTGGGAGCGGCGGAAACGTGTGCAAGATGTTTTATAGGATAAAACAGGTATCGCGGAGTTGGAACGTCTGTTTTGATGTGTTAGTCAAAGAGTTTGACATCATCGAAATGGTAGATGAACCTTGTATAAACGAAAAGGTAGTAGGGAGTATGACGGTGATCCTCGTAGAGTACGTGGATGACATACTCTTGATAGGGAAGGAGTTTCCTATGCTACGCTCGGTCGATCTCCGCTTATCACATAGATTCTCCATATAGGATCAAAATGATACCTCCTAAATCCTGGGTTTTGGATCTATGAGATAGATCTAAATGGATGTTAGGATACTCACTAGTTGTAGTGAGATGGTATCAATCGATCCTGGGGAGAATCACTGGAAGTGTTCCAGGGTGATAAAGACGGCTGAATGTCAGTCACAGGCATTGTCTTTACCCTCAGTAAAGGGACGGTATGTTGGAAGAGTTCCAAGCTAGATACCGTAGCATACTAGATGATAAAGGCAGGATACATCGCTACTTAAGATGCTACCAAAGAGGCAGTCTGGATGTATATTGGTTCATGAGATGAACTTTGTTCCTCCCATTGTGTGACAATGGAGTTGTGGCTTATGCCAAGGAACGCCGGTCCCATCAGTGATCCAGACATATTCTAAGGCAGTGTCACCTGATCATGGAGATGGTTGATCTCCAGGGTGATCGAGGTTAGGAGAGCAGACTCAGAGGATAACACGGCGGATCCACTTATGAAGGCCTATACCCAGAGAGAGGCTTTTATGGGATGGTTGAGTATGAGATACTACAACCACTGCTACAGATGGCCCTAGTGCAAGTGGGAGATTGTTAGTTATATGTATGCCCTAGAGGCCATTACTATACATAGGATGTATATTGTAGTGGATGCTGGGACATATATAGGGAGGACTTTCTTGCTCGAGATGATAGTATGCTATCTGGTTACTCTTTACCTTAACGTGTACATTGATTGTCTCTCTGTTACATGTTGGTAAAGCCCTTAGGATGTGTACTTGACTATCTGGACTATGATGCGGATCATACTAGTGGGGACATGGTAGTCCATAAGTACATCCTTCAAAGTCCCTAGTCGTGGGTGTATCGAGACGGGGCATCGATATACCAGAGTAGACTAGCGTATACCTTCTCGACCCATACAGATGGGCGATGGATGATCCCATATCCATTGGTGTTTGACATCAGAGATGATATACGGGTGCTCAGTGGAGACTGGATACACTGGACGGACTCGCCGAGAACTCCCAGATGGTATTATACCTTACGTCAGATGGCAGTTCTCTGGTGACACTGGTACAGAGTAGTCTGTTGACCCGAGATCGTCATAGAGTCTTGTGTGGTTCCCACTGTGCTTTGATTTCCACCTTATCACGTCCAAAAGGGCGTGCAAAACGGTGGTTTTTGGGTATAGTCCCGAATCACATGGAGGCAATGAGCGATAGGAGGGGATTCGTCTCTCCCGGTATAAGGAGTTGATGTTGCGCTGTGTTCGATTGGCTATAACCGGAAATCCCTGTCCAGGGTTGCTGAGATTTACTGGTAAGTGTTACCAGTAGTTTCTTGAATTGTTATAGACCTCATATCGACACGACTTATCGAGCTATTGGGGTCTGACGTTTACCACCCCTAGGCGAGATATGCAACATATCAGACGACGTGACCGGACTGTACGGTAAGTGTTACTGGTTGGATTCACAGGAGTGTGAGCGGGCTTGCTCATCGATCTTCTGATCGCTCAATACCCGGGTGGCCGTTACATTTAGCAGACCGCTTGCGGCTTGTGGGTGTTTGATATGATCATCACCTGCTGCCGGCGTATTGACGAGTCTTTAGAGTCCTACACAGAGGTTTCCTGGCTCAAGCGAAACGAAATAGGAGCGCATATGAGATATGTGCGGGACCGAGAATAATGCATGTATGTGATACCGTATTTCATTCTCGCGATTAATGTTTCGATTGGTTATATGCGATATAACCTAGTTATCGAATCGAAGATCGATTCGATAAGTCGATACATTGGATACTAGTCGGTTATATGCGACATGACCTGATCATTGAATCAAGTGTTGATTTAATGATTTAATGCATAATTATATATTTGATATATTACTTTGCATTAACTAGTATTGGTTCACTTTAAATGGTTTTTCTCACTTGTTTGTGCACATTGTATATGTGATATACTTTTGTACACAAGTTTGTATCATGTTTGATGATACATGCTCACTAGGGTTTGTGTAAAGATTAAACCATGGTTGTATATTGGTTAGGGTTTTCATTTTCTTATTCATTTATTTATTTATTTATTCCTTTTGGAAAATGAAAAGTATAAAGAGAAAATGGTGGCTAACTTTGTTTGATTTTGAAGCTTCATGAAGCTTTGACTAAGTCACCATTTTGTCTCATGCTTAACCCTAACCATTCCACTTAACCATGATTCATTCTCTACACTTAACCATGGTTTGAATATGATAAGTATTCATTTTTCTTTTGGATTTAATTAACTTATCATATTCATTTCTTTCTTCTTCTTCTTCATTCTTCATGAGCAAGAAAGAAAAGCTTTCTACTTCAATGGCAACTTGAGCAAATGAGTGAGAAATCCAATTCTAAAGTGAACCCACTTCCTATTTCTTCATCCTCTACCTCTTGCCAAGTAGTATAGTGTGTTTTCTTCACAAGTTTCATGACTTGGTGAAGTGGGAGCTTGATCTTGCGATGCCTCGACGTAGATCATCTTCGGCACGAAGCCGACGACCTTGCCCGCCCATTTCTCCGATGAAGCCGACGCTAGAGCCCGGGTTTCCATTTGGACAGCAAGGAGACTTCATTGCGGAGCTATGGAGGTGGAGGACTGGATTTACAAAGGTTGTATTTCCGTTCTTTTAGTTAAATTGTTAACTAGTTGCATGTGTTCGCCTAAATTCTAGTTAACGATCCGTATTAGGGTTTCTCGGCACCCGTAAACTTTGAAATTGGCATGGCTGATGCCTTGCGAGACCTCATTAGCGTGCCTAGGAACCCTACACTAAGGGCTCTATCAACATGTAACAGAGAGACAAAAAGTATACATGTTAAGATAAAGAGCAACCAGATAGCGTACTATCTTGTCGAGCAAGAAAGTCCTACCTATATATGTCCCAGCATCCACTACAATATACATCCTATGTACAGTAATGGCCTCTAGGGCATACATATAACTAACAATCTCCCACTTGCACTAGGTCCATCTGTAGCAGTGGTTGCAGTATCTAATACTCAACCATCCCATAAAAGTCTCTCTTTAGGAAAAAGCCTTTGTGAGTGGATCCGCCGTGTTGTCCTCTGAGTCTACTCTCCTAACCTCGATCGCCCTGGAGATCAACTATCTCCATGATCAGGTGATGCTGCCTCAGAATATGTCTGGGTCACTGATGGGACCGGGGTTCCTTGGCCAAAGCCACACTTCCATTGTCACACAATGGTAGGACCTTAGTTCATCTCATGAACCAATATACACCCAAACTGCCTCTTTGGTGGTATCTTTAATAGCGATGTTACCAGCTTTTATCGTCTAGTTTGCCACGGTATCCAGCTTGGAACTCTTCCAACATACCGTCCCTTTACTGAGGGTAAAGACAATGCCTGCGACTGACATTCAGTCGTCCTTATCACCCTGGAACCTTTCCAGTGATTCTCCCCAGGATCGATTGATACTATATCACTAAACCTAGTGAGAACCCTAACATCCATTTAGATCTATCTCATAGATCCAAATCCCTGGATTTAGGAGTATCACCTTCATCCTATTGGAGGATCCTTGTGATAAGAGGAGATTGACCGTGCATAGTATAGGAAACTCTTTTCCTATCAAGAGTATGTTGTCCACGTACAATACGGGGATGACCACCTTACTCTCTATTACCGTTTTGTATATACAAGATTCATCTACCATTTTGATGAAGTCAGACACTTTGACTATCACATCAAAACAGACGTTTCAACTCTGCGATACCTGCTTTATTCTGTAAAGCAACTTGCACATGTTTCCGCTGCTCCCACTGTTTACGAAGCCCTCTGGCTGTGTTCTTATAGACGTTCTCTTCTAAATTATTATTTAGAAAAGTAGTCATGGCACCCAACTACCAGATATCCTAGTCATGGTATGTAGCAATGGCAAGTAGGATCTGGATGGACTTAAGCATAGTCCCTGGAAAAGGTTTCATCATTATCCATGCCTGGTCGATGACGAAAACCTTTAACAAGTCTAGCTTTGAAAGTCTCAACCTTTCCATCTACACCAAGTAATCTTCTCAAGATATACTTGCTCCTGATGGGGATTTAACCCTTCAGATATAGCATCCAAAGTCTATACTTTGTTGGTGTATATGGATTCTACTCAGATCGCTAAGCATCCAGCCATTCTTACAGAGTCCCCACTCTCGATGGCCTGCTCGAAACTAGTTGGGTCATCATCTCATGATGTATTCCTCGCTCCCACTGTCATCGAGAAACCGAAGTATCTCTCAGGCGGATGAGGAACCCTGCTAGATCGGCGGAGAAGCTGAGGTTTGTCGGAATCTATTGAATCCTTTGGTTCTATCAAATCATCAGCTGCAGTTTTGTATAGCTGGAACCTTTCCAGTTCTACAGAACTGACCTTGCCTCGATCTTGTTCGGATTTTGCTTTTGACATAGGCCGGACAATCCCAAATCTTAACTTACTTAAGAGATAGGATTTTCCCATACCATATCTTATATGGAGTGGTAGGCATTGATTTGATTTGAACCCAATTCAATAGGTATGCAGCTTCTCAAGTGCATAACCCCCAAAAGGAAAAAGGTAACTCAGTAGTACTCATCATAGAGCACACCATATCATATAGGGTGCTATTGCCCCGCCCTGATACACCGTTGTGCTGTGGTGTATTCAGAGGAGTAATACCGAGAGAGAATCTCATTCACCTTTAGAATAGTCCAGGAATTCTATGCACAGGTATTCTCCTCCCTGATCTTATCATAGGACAAAATACTTATACCCGGTTTTTGGTTCTCTACTTCTAACTTATATTCTGTGAATATCTCAAAAGCTTCGGACTTATGTTTCAGCAGGAACATGTGACTGATTCTTGATAGATCATCAGAGAATGTAATGAAGTACAAAGAACCGGTCCTGACATGTGCAGACAGGGGATCTTACATACATCATCATGTATCAATCCCAAGAGTTTACTAACTCTTTCTCTGTTTCCAATAAACAGAGCTATGGTCATCTAATCTTTGTGACATGACTGACAAGTTTCACAAGATGTAAATTCAAACTGATTTAAATATGCATCTAAAATGTAACTTAAGTTAGTCGGGTCACATTGATATGACCTAGTTTACAATGCCTCAAGAAGAATTCGTTCATCCCTGAACTCTTCCTCTTGTGTGTGTTCTGTATACTAAGAACTGTAGTTTGATTTAGAACGTCAATGCTTTTAGATAACGTACCTGAACCGATCAACTTTTGATATAGGAAATGTTCAAAACATTATCCAACAATACAAAATTATATCATTTCTTTATTAATAAAGAGATTGATATGATTTTGTATATCAGGTTCGGTATCTAATAACATTCGTTCAGAATCAATGTATTCTGGTAATACAGGGTGATAGTGACCAACAGACTTGGCTGCAACACTTGCACCGTTTTCTGTCTCATGAAACTTATCACCCGTTCTCAGTTCTCTACCTTTCTGTGGCCTATGTAACGGATTACATTTGCGGGATCCTGATCCGGTATCTAATACCTAGGACGTAGAGGACACTGAGAAACAGTTCCTTATAATGAACACACCCGAAGGAGATGCATCATATGCACTTTCTTCGTTTGGGCGGCATAGGAATTCTGGTATTCCTCTATTTCCTGCTCGGTCTTATAACAATTATAAGTTGGAGCGGGACCAATGTTCCCCAGCTCAGTAAAACAAGCGGGTTCAGTCAATACATCCATATTATTATCTTGATTAAGGCGTGATATGGTCGCTACCTGGAGAGAGAGAGAAGAAAACACTCTGCGTGCGCTCTTGCAAGATTAGATTGGTTATATATTTTATCTAATCAGGATGGCTCCCACTGTTTTTATCAAATCTTCCTTCAAACCTTAAAAGGAAAGACTAGCCGGGATTAATTACACTCTACAAGTTCGCCAATCTTTCAGCCAGGCCAGTGTCGGTACTTTGAGGGAGGTTCCCCGTGCTTTCGCACGGACCTAATTAAAGTAAACCTCGTTTTCCCAGAGGCGTAACCCCGTTGACACCTTTCTAGACACCTACTTGATCGGCTAATTGCAAAGTGCAAAACTCTCCCAGGAGTAACAATTACTCGCAGTGGGTATCGGGATCCAACTATCATATAGAAGGTATGCAATCTCATTGCAAATTTCAACACTTGAAACTCCCGATAATGGTTTTTACCCCTAGCACTTATGACCTTGGCTAAGGTCAACAAATCATAAGCACTAGTCAAGTTCTACCCGTCATTTCGTGATTAATTAGACCCACCCACATGACCCTTGGCTAAGGTCAACAAAGTCATGCGACTGTCCTAACTAATCGCATCATATGCGGTATAGGAAGACATCACTTAGCTACCGTATATTGTGCCTTGACTATGGTCAACAAATACAGCACGAATACTAAGTACTCTACTTCCTAAAATGACGGAGGGTTGCGGATGGTTTTTGAGAAAATCTTTAACGCTTTGAACTTGATCTCGTTGCGGAATCAAATGGTTTTTAAATGGAGTGTTTTTGAGGCTTTTCTAGTTTTGCTAAAGGGATCACTCCCGGTGAAGGGATCGTCGACCCTTTCCGCATCGAATAAGGTGCAGGATATATCATATATACCGCTGTGCAAAACAAAAACTATAGAAGCAATCAAAAGACAAACCGAGGGTTGTAGCATCTGCCAGTTATTGCTAAAGGGGTCACTCCTAGTGAAGGGATCGTCGGCCCTTTCCTCATCGAATAAGGTGCAGGATATTGTTAGGTCCACGTTACCTCTCCCGGTACTTTCGGGGCTGCGGAAACGGTAAAACAAAAATTTTTCTGGACTTGGCAACATGGACCGTAAAAGCCGGATCTTTACTAAACAACACACTAGCAACCTAACTAGAGATGTTATCTACTCGGTTAGGGGTTATACCTCAACTTGAACTCCTTCTCTTCTTGTTGTTCTTCTCTTCTTGTTGTTCTTCTCTTTGCTTGCTCGATGGTTGATCCGGACTTTGGTCATCTCCGCGGCCTCCTTGAGTCGAAGACGATCCACCCGAGAGATGTACACCGAGCTCCACCTCGAGCCGAGGTAACTAGGGTAAAGAGATTGCTAATCTAGAAGCCCTAGGTTGTGTAGAGATGGTCAATGGATGGTTTTGTCTTTGTGGGATCTTTATCTCTCAACACATGAGATCAAAAGATGAATCAAGAGGAGGAAGAAGAAGGAGGAGCAACAACCATGGTTCATTTCTTTTCTTCTCACTTGAAAAACCAAGAGAGAGAATGAGAAAGAAATTATGATCCAAAGAAAAGTAACCATGGTTGCAATAATGCAAAAACAACATCATTGCTAATCCCATCAAGATAAAGTTTTGATGGCTACAAATGACATGACCATTATCATAACAAAAAGAAAAGAAAACCAAAGAATACTTTAGATCTTTCAAGAAGATCCTAGTCAACTTTGGTCAAAAGGTCAACAAAGTCAAGATGGTCAAATGGTCAATGTAATTAGCCATAACATAATTATCAATGAAAGGATTAGTAAATAATGTTCCCGGCTCATAATGGTTTTGACCAAACGAACTGTCAAAATCCTAATGAGTCCGCCTCAAAATGGTTTTGACCGAATCAACTGTCAAAACCCTAATGAGCCTGCCATATAACGGTTTTGGCCGAACCAACTGCCAAAACCCTAATGAGGCACCTCCTCCTTCATCGCTCCGGAAAACTGTGCATACACACCTGCATCCGCATTCCGTAGAATGCGGATGTGCAGAAGACAAAACAAATCCATCCGTGCAATACTAGGATCCGGCTTAAACCAAAGCCCACTAGTACCGCCTGCCCGAACACCATACGCACACAAGTGTACGTAAGTGATCGCAGCCCTGCCGTAAAACCATACGGCCTCTACACGTTTCGCTCAGTGCAGGGAAACTCTCTGTGTTGGACTCTAAAGACTCGACACTACGCTGGCAGTGGGTTTAACCACAGACCGCAAGCGGCACTAGCTGTACGTAACGGTCCCCAGGTAGACGTCGATAAGAAGGCCGATGAGGTAAACCCATCCGAACTCCTACTGAGCCTGTATGTGACAATCTCCGTACAGTCCGGTCTGTTCGTCTGATACATCGCATGTCGGGCCTAGGGGGGCGGTAAACGTCAGTCCCCTAAAAGCGGTACAAGTCGTGTCGGAGTGAAGCCCAATACACCCTGAGATAACACTGGAAACCCACCAGTATATCTCGCTTGCCCTGGCTAGGGACTACTCGTGTAATGGCTCTCCTAGACACAGCGCGATGTCAACCCCCAATACCGGGAGAGACGAATCCTGTCTAACCGTCACTGCCTCCAAGTGCTTCGGGACTGCACCCAACTACTACCTGTTTGCACAGTAGAGCCGTGGTAGGGTAGTAATCAAAGAACAGTGGGAACACACTCGAGGCGAAGTGACAGTGTCAAGTCAGCGGACTAAGCTGTACTCATGTCACCTGGGAACTGATAACTGACGATAGGTATAATACCAACCATCAGTTCCCGACGAGTCCTGTCCAGTGTACTCGTAACCTAACGAGCACCCGTATACTATCTCAAGTACGACGTACTGACGGCTGTGGGACAGACCGTCTCCCATACTGGGATGAGAAGCGCATACGCTAGTCTACTCCCGAGTATCGATGCCCTATCTCGATACTCCCACGACTAGGGATCTGTATAAGGATGTGCTTGTAGATTACCCAGCCCCCACGAGTGTGATCGCCATCACAACGCCGGTAATCAAGCAAAGATCCTAAGGGCTCTACTAATGCGTATAGGTGATATAATAATTAAACACACATGTACACATTAAAGCAGAGATAAACCAAGTAGCATACTACTATATTGAGCAAGATTGTCTGTACAACTGTGAATATCCCAAGCTTCCATCAAGTAATATACATACTAGTATGATACAGTAATGGCCTCTAGGGCATATACACTAACAATCTCCCACTTGCACTAAGGCCATGTACTGGCGTATCGAAGACCTATCATCTCGATCAGCCGCTCGAACTGAGTCTGGGGTAAGGCCTTCGTGAATGGGTCCGCTGTGTTGTCTTTTGTGTCCACTCTCCGCACCTCGATCTCCTGGCGATCAATGATCTCCCTGATCAGGTGATACCGCTTTAAGATGTGCCTGGATTTCTGATGGGACCTTGGTTCCTTCGCTAAAGCTATAGCCCCATTGTTATCGCAATACAAAGGTATTGGGTCAACAATGGACGGAACCACCTGAAGTTCACTAATGAACTTCTTCATCCAGACCGCCTCTTTTGCGGCATCGCTTGCAGCAATGTATTCAGCCTCCATCGTCGAGTCTGCGACGGTATTCTGCTTGGAACTCCTCCAACATACCGCCCCTCCGTTGAGGGTAAACACAAAACCCGAGACAGACTTGCTGTCATCTTTGTTACTCTGGAAGCTTGAATCGGTAAAGGACTCGACCCTGAGGTCTCCATTACCGTAAACCAGGAACATCTCCTTAGTCCTTCTTAGGTACTTGAGAATGTTCTTCACTGTTGTCCAGTGGTCCTCCCCTGGGTCTGACTGATACCGGCTTACCGCGCTCAACGCGTAAGCTACATCTGGTCTTGTACATAGCATCGCATACATTATAGATCCTACCGCCGAAGCGTAGGGTATAGTGCTCATGCGAACCCTCTCCTCGTCAGTCTTAGGAGACATCTTCTTGGAGAGGGTAATTCCGTGCAATGCGGGTATGTTACCGCGCTTGGAACTCTCCATACTAAATCTCTTTAGTACGGTCTCTATGTACCTGGACTGTGAAAGTCCTAATAGTTTCTTGCATCTATCTTTATAGATCTTGATCCCCAGAATGTACGAGGCATCACCCAGGTCCTTCATGGAGAACCTTTGTGACAAAAATAGCTTGACCGATTGTAGCATAGGAATGTCATTTCCTATCAAAAGAATGTCGTCCACGTATAAGACTAGGAATACGACAGTTCGTCCTACAATCTTCTTATAGACACAGGGTTCATCCTCGTTCTTGATGAAATCAAATTCCTTGATTGCCTCATCAAAACAGATGTTCCAGCTCCGCGATGCCTGCTTTAATCCATAAATGGATTTAAGCAACTTGCACACCTTCCCGCCGCTCCCACTGTCTACGAAACCTTCTGGTTGATCCATGTAAACGCACTCTTCCAAACAACCATTTAGGAAAGCCGTTTTAACATCCATCTGCCAGATTTCATAGTCATGGAAGGCAGCAATGGCAAGTAAGATCCGAATGGATTTGAGCATAGCCACCGGAGAAAAAGTTTCATCATAGTCCAAACCAGGTGTTTGACGAAAACCTTTTGCAACGAGTCTAGCGTTATAGGTTTCCACCTGCCCATCTACACCAAGTTTCCTTTTGTAGATCCATTTGCATCCAACGGGTTTTACCCCAGGTGGAGCAATATCCAATGTCCACACTTTATTGGCGTACATGGACTCTATTTCGGATTGCATTGCTTCCTGCCACTTATCAGAGTCCCTACTGATAATGGCCTACCTGAAACTGGTAGGGTCATCTTCTTCCAAGATACAATCCTCTCTATCCCCGTCAATGAGAAAACCGTAGTATCTCTCGGGCGGATGAGAAATCCTACCAGATCTGCGGAGTGGCTGAGGTTCGTCTGGGGTTATTGAAACCTGAGGTTCCGTCAAATTTTCAGTTTCAGTTTGTGGTCGCTGAATTTCTTCCAATTCTACCGTGCTCCCACTAATTTCTTTTGCAAGAAATTCCGTTTCTAAGAAAACGGCATGATGAGCAACAAACACCTTCTGTTCCTCGGTGTGGTAGAATAGATATCCATAACCATTCTTTGGATATCCCACAAACTTACATAAAACTGACCGTGCCTCTAGTTTATCTGGTTTATGCGTTTTAACATAAGCCGGACAACCCCATATCTTAAATCTTTTAAGATATGGCCTTTTTCCATTCCATATCTCGAATGGAGTCTTAGGCACTGATTTAGACGGAACATCATTCAATAGATATGCTGCTGTCAATAGCGCATGTCCCCAAAATGAAAGAGACAACTCGGCATTACTCATCATGGAGCGAACCATATCCAGTAGGGTACGATTCCTCCTCTCCGATACACCGTTGTGCCGTGGTGTATAAGGAGGAGTAAGCTGAGAGAGAATACCATTCTCTTTTAAGTAATCTAGGAATTCCGTGCTTAAGTACTCCCCTCCCTTGTCAGACTGGAGGATCTTGATACTTTTGCCTGTCTGGTTCTCTACTTCGTTTCTAAATTCCCTGAATTTCTCAAAAGCTTCAGATTTGTGTTTCATCAGATACACATATCCGAACCTAGAGAGATCGTCAGTGAATGTGATGAAGTACGAGAACCCACCCCTTGCATGTATAGACATCGGACCGCATACATCACTATGTACGAGTCCCAAGAGCTCGGTTGCTCTTTCTCCATGTCCGGTGAACGGAGATTTGGTCATCTTCCCTTTGAGACAAGACTGACAAGTTTCATAAGATGAAAACTCGAACGCATTCAAGAGTCCATCTTTATGCAACTTACTCAGTCTTTTCTCTCCGATATGACCAAGTCTACAATGCCACAAGTAGGATTCATTCGTATCTGAATTCTTCCTCTTGCGTGTGTTTTGTATATTGAGAACTGTATTCTGATTTAGAACGTAGATACCATTACACAGTGTACCCTCTGCAACCAGTACCTTATGAAGGTAAATGTTCATGATATTCTTGTCAAGAACAAAGTTATATCCATCTTTATCGAGTAAAGAAACTGATATGATGTTGCAAACCATGGAGGGTACATAGTAGCAATCATTCAAAATCATAGTCTTGCCATTTGGCAATACTAGGTGATATTCACCGATGGCTGCCGCATTAACTTGTGCTCCGTTCGCTACTCTGAGCGACATATCACCCGGTGCAACTATCCTACTTTTTCTCAGTCCCTGCAATAAATTACAGATATGAGATCCTGATCCGGTATCAAGTACCCAGGAGGTAGGGCTGACCGTAAAACAGTTCTCAATTACAAGAACACCTGAAGTAGATGCAAAACCATGCTTCTTCTTCAACTGGGTATCCTGGAAATCCATAAAATCCCCTTTCCCTTGCTCGTACTTATGACTGTTGTCACAAGTTAGAGCCGAACCAACGTTCCCCAGCCCCGAATAAGAATTCGGATCGGTCAAGCGATACATTTTATTATCTTGATTAGGGCGTGAAATGGTTGCTACCTGGAGAGAGAGAAAAGAAACACTCAGCGGGCGCTCTTGCAAGATTAGATTGGTTTATTAGTTTATCTAACCAGATGTCTCCCACTGTTTCCTCAAATTCTTCTTAAAACCTTTTAAAAGAAGAACTAGTCGGGATTTCATTCACGTCACAATACTTGCTTAACCTTTCAGCCAGGCTAGTGTCGGTACTTCGAGAGAGGTTTTCCAACGCTTTCGCGAAGTTCCTTAATTTAAGAACCTCTTTTCCCTGGGGGCGTAACCCCGCTAACACCTTTCTAGACACCTACTAGGTTTATAGCATTGATTGTTAAGTGAAATAATCTCCCGAGAGTAATCCAACTCATCAGCGGGATCGGGATCCAACTATCATTGTGTGATGACCTAGATGGAATCCACTCTAGTCACTACACTCCAGAAGGTATGCTAAATCTGCAAGTTTCAGTTCTTTTGAAACTCCCGATGTGGTTTTTGCCCCTAACGGTTCATGACCTTGACTAGGTCAACAAGCCACAAACTGTTAGTCAAGTTCTACCCGTCATTATCCTGATTGCATTAGACCTGTAAGTGCACGGCGGCGCCCCGGCCGTCAATCCGACGGCCAAATGCGGAAGCGGTGATAAACTTTAATTTTTTACTTGAACTGGCAAACCGCCGCGCACTAATACCCGGATCGAACCATTAATTAGTCCTAGCTATCTACAAGAAAGGGAATAGAGATATACCGACGATCCAAGTCCTCCGGTCTTCTCGTCATCGTCCCGATCTCCTGCGGAATGTCCCGTCTCCTCCTCGTCGCCGGAAGTGCACCACATCGCCTACTTCTTTTACGGGCTCCCACCTCAATGCCGAGGCAACTCGGGCACGAAGCTGGCTAGTCGACGTGCCCAAGGTTTGCTGTAGAATGTAGTGTACAAGTCTCATTTCGGGGTTGTAGGAATTGCCTTTTGGTGGAGGAAATGATATGAGCTTGTGGAGATGAAACATGTGGGATTTTACAAAGCTAGAATGACAAAAATCCCACCCCAAGAATTTTGGACAGCCCCCTCCCATAGTGGCCGGCCATGTAAAATGGTGGTGAAGAGAAATGAGAGAGTGGAGAGAGTGTATCAAAAATTGGGAGCCATCCTCATATCATGCAAGAGAGAGAAAAGAAAACTCATCATGAAAAGAAATGATCACCAAATCAAACCCATACTCCACACACTAATCATCAACAACCATGATGCTTACAAAGTCAAGCCATCATGAAGTGATCAAGTCAAAAAGGTCAAGGTATGGTGCTCATCATGAAAACCATCATGATGCAACAAGATGCAAAGAACCCCCTCCACTAATGCCTATTTGCAACAATGCAAATAAACCCTCCTCCACCAATCTTCGGCCAATGAACGATACAAAGGAAATTGGCCGAAATAGAAAACAAACTGGCAACTCCAAAAAACTGGTCCCGTAATAAATTACAGGAAAACCCCGATACTGTGCATACACACCCGCATCTGTATTTCGACCGAAATACAAATGCAATGAGACAAAATCTACACTGTACTATACTAGGATCCGGCTTAAACCAAAGCCGGCTAGTGATGTCCGTTCGATCCTAATCCGTGCAATACCGCACGTATCTGATCGAACCCTGCCATATAACCATACGGCATATAGTACAAACTGTCCGATCCTGATGCGTGCAATACCGCACGTATCTGATCGGACCTTGCCATATCTCCATACGGCCTCTACAACCTTTCGCCCGAAAGCTGAGTAACTGAATTGTGGGGGACTCTAAAGACTCATCAACACCTTGGTTGTGGATTTAACCACTAGCACGTTAGAGGTATAAGCCAATACATAACGGGCTACCAGGTATTGACCAAAAGGGACGTCTGTGAGCGAACTCAGCCTGACTCCCTACTGAGTCTGTCAGTGACAATATCCGTACAGTCCGGTCCGTTCGTCTATGAGCATCGCATGGCGGGCCTAGGGGGTTGGTAAAAGTCAGACCCCCAAAAGCGGTACAAGTCGTGTCGGAGTGTAGCCCAGAACACCCTGAGATACTACTGGAATACCTACCAGTAAATCTCCTTGCCTCGGCCGAGGGCTTCGTGTAATGGCTCTCCTAGACACAGCACGACCTCACCCCCAATACCGGGAGAGACGAACCCCTGAAGATACGCTCACTGCCTCCATGTGGCTTGGGACTGTACCCAACTAAAACCTGTTTGCACGACTCCTTTGAGCCGTGGTAGGGTAGTAATCAAAGTACAGTGGGAACTCACACGAGACAAATGACGATCCCCAGGTCGATGAACTAACCTGCACACATGTCACCAGGGAACTGCCATCTGACGTCTGGTATATGACCAACTAGCATGTTCCCGACGAGTCCTGTCCGGTGTACTCATAACCCAATGAGCACCTGTATACATCTTAGGTGATCCAACTGACACCAGTGGCTTGTGAGACCGGCCACCGCCCCTCGTCGGGGTCTCGACTGTATACACTAGTCTACTATGGAGAATCGATGCCCTGTCTCGAAACTCTCACGACTAGGGACCTTTTAAGGATATGCTTATAGACCCCCAGCTCCCACTTATATGATCGCCCTCATACTGCTGGTGGTCAAGCAAGAATCCTAAGGGCTCTATCAACGTATAATAGCGACGTGTCAGGTCACTTAAAACAGTACACGATGATAAAGGCAAACCAGATAGCATACTATCATCTCGAGTAAGACTGTCCTACCGGGATAGGTCCTCCATCAATCATTACAATCACGTACCTGTGACCTAATAATTGACTCTGAGGGCACTATCTCCAACAATCTCCCACTTGCACTCAAGGCTAATTATTGCGATGTCGCATACTCACAGCCCGTGTGATACCGAACACCCAACTCCTTTACTAGTCAGTCTCACAAAGCTCGTTTGCGAAACTATTGCGTTCGAGGAATAGTCTCAGTGAGTGGATCCGCTTTGTTGTCTCTTTCAATGTCTCTCTATATCTCAAGTTCGCGGAGAAACCCATCTCCCGAAATGAGCAATACCTGTCTTAGAATGTGTCTGGATGTCTGATGGGACATAGCTCATAAATGAACTCCAAATCCAAACTTCTTAGAATATATCGTCAACTGAACTTAATCAGTATCCTGCGCCATGCCACCCTCAGTATTGCCTTGGACCAGCTGTCCAAAATACCGCCCCTCATCAGAAGGAAAAACTATAACTCTGACAACCTGCTTGTCGTCCACGTCACCTTGGAAGCCTGGAATGATAACTGTCTCCTCAACGAGACTGTCGTTATCATATCCCTAGAACATCCACTTATGTTCTAAAACTGCTTCCGACTGTTTCTCCAGGATTGGATTAATGTCAACTTATTGCATCTAGTGCAAGAACAATGTCTGGTGTGGTACTTGACATCTCATGATTGACTCAATTGCTTAAGCAAGTGATCTGTCAATCATGCACATCCCTCTCCCCTTTAGTCTATAAGACACCTTTAGAGAGGGTGACTCCATCTTCTGCAGGTACACTACCGTGCATGGAGTCGTCCATTCTAAATACCCTTAGAATGCTGTCTAAGTACCCTGATTGGGAAACCACCCAAATCTAGATCTAATACCATAGATCCAGTAACCAGTATGTCTGATATAAAATCCATTTCCTTTGTGGAGAAACCACTGTGTGACGACCAAAGTATAACCGATTGTAGTATAGGAGTTTCTTTTCCTACTCTGTGTATGTCATCCATATACCAGGATATCACACCCTACTACCTTCTCAACAGATCCATCCCTTATTCTGAGGAAGTCAAACCCATGACTGTCACGTCAGAAATAGATGATCTATCTCCGCTACATCTGCTTTAGTCTATAAATAGACATAAGCTACTTGTCCACCAATGCTTCCGCTGCTCCCACTGACTACGACAACCCTCTGGCAGAGTCATATAGACGTACACTTCTAAAACTAGTTTAGAACGACGCTATACTCATCCTCCCGCCGGGTCTCGCAGCCTGGAACAACAGCAATGGTAATTGTGGGTAAACAAGAACTTCCCTGTCACCGTCCTTGAGGCTACCGTAGTACCTCTCGGGTGCCTGAAGTTACCCACCTTATCTGCGGAGTGGCCAATGGAATGTCAATCCAGATTGAATCTTTAGGTTCCTTATCAAATCTTCAGTAATCGTTTGTGGTTCTGGAATCACTTCCAGTTCTACCATACTCCCACTACAGTTTTCTGAAAAAATTCATTTTTATTAAAACTGTGGCGAGTCTAGAACAATATTGCTATTGTTCATCCAGATGGTAGAAAGTCAACCCGCGTCATAGCCTGGGTCAACCCACAAACAGCCATTACAGAAACGTGCCTTGAGTTGTCCAGTGTCTGGTTTTAAGCATAAGCCGGACAACTCCCCGTACCTTAACATCGTTAAGATATGAACTGTTCTATATCCAATATAGAACCAGAGGCACTGATTTAATTGAACCAGATTCAAATCATGCAGCTGTCTCCAGTGCATGTCAACTAAATGGAAGGAGGCCGATCAGCGTTACTCAACTTAGGAATGCTTCCAATTATGAGTAACCTGAAAGAGAAGCAATTTCTCTTAATCATCACTATCAACTGAATACCATACACAAGTATCTACATCTTCGATCTCTTTGAAGAATCCCGATACTTGCTACACCTGGTTCTCTACTCTATTCAAATACCCATAACTTCTTTAAATTCGGACCCTGTGTTTTCACGAAACACTTGTCTAAAAACTAGAGAAGTCATAAGTAAACCGAATATAGTACGAGGACCAACCCCTCTGTCCTGATGGACCCTGGACATCATACAACACTCTGTACAAGTCCCTTGAGTCTGATAACTCACTCACTGTGTGTCGTAGGTTGAAAACTGTACTTATGGTTAAGAAGAATTACACCGCTGTTTAATGCTCCTTACCTGACCATCCACTGATATAGGTAAATGTCGTAGACATAATTTCAAAAAGGTATATCTCACTCTATGAAAATAGACGTACAGATATATCAATTTGAAATTGGTGCATGACAGCAGATATTCAAAACCAAATATTTGCCGACCGGCAAACAGCCCAGGTGATTTCCTCAAATATCACCGATTACAACGAATCCCGATATAATGAGGATGATCACCCAATTCCCAATAACTTACTCCCACTCATCATCTGTAAAACCATACAGATGTGAGAATCGTACCTGGTAAATACATACCCTGGAGTAAAGACTAATTGGGAAATCAGTTTTCCTTTAACAGTACACAGTGAGACTGAAACATCGAAATGTTTCGATGGGGTATCCTGGTATTCCTAGTAATGCCTCTTCCAGATTCACGACTGTAACCGTATAGTTCTTTGCCACCTCTCCAAATCCCTTCATATGTCTTTAGTCATTACCTTCTGCACAACCCTTTAGGCCAAATGGTTTTCTTCCTTCCCTACCGTTCGGCACCAGCCTACGGTTTGGAAGAAGACTATCCAATAAGCATAATGGGTGTACTGTCCTAATCCTAGGAACACTCGCAATGCGAGAGAAGGTGAAGATAAAAGACAACCGAATAAACCTTATTCCTATTTCTCCTGAACCAGAATCCATCCCCGAACTGGAACAAGTTCCTTTCGAGTTCGTATATAACCATACGATGGAGTATCCAATAAACTGTGGATCTTCGTAGTGATACGGAGTGTCCTGGAGAAATACAAAGGTGATTTAGGATTGGCGAAGGAATACTTGGTTTGGTCGTGAATATCTGTTGCAATTTACTTTGCCCTCTTACTAATCCCTTGATTTGTCTTAACTTAATACCTTCTGTACACCATCGTTAGGCTAATTGGTTTTCTTCATTCCCTACCGGTCGGCACCAGCCTAAGGTTTGGAAGAAGACTATCCAATTTGCGTAATAGGTGTACTATCTCCTAAACCAAGGAGTACTCGCAACCTGAGAGAAGGTAAAAGGAAAAGACAACTGAATAATCCTATCCGTTTTCTCCAGAACCTGAAACCATCCTCGAATAAATTCCTTCGAGTTCGTATCTAACCATACGATGGTTTTGTCCAATGGAAGTGGACGTTCGTAGCAACACGGGGTGTCCTGGAGAAAAGGGTAAAAGTAGGAGTGGCAATGAGGTTTGCAACTCAGACAATCCAAAAGCCAGTGTTAAGAAGGTTCGGTCAACTTGGTCTCTGAGTCAAAGTCTTAGGGTCGGGTCAATGGTCGCTGCCAAAGAGAGAGAGAAAAGAAACACTCAGCGTGCACTCTAACCTAGATCAGAATGGTCACCAATTTATCTAATATGGAATCCTCCCACTGTACCTCAAATTCTCCTCCAAACCTGAAAGAAGAATTAGTCGGGGTCACCCGAGGAGTAAACTAACTCATCAGTGGGAATCGGGATCCAACTATCATCGCATGACAACGTGACGGAATCCGCTCACGGTATCACACTCCAGAAGGTATGCGCATATCTGGCAAGTTTCAGTTCTTTTGAAACTCCCGATGTGATTTCTGCCCCATGCTCTTATGACCTTGACTAAGGCCAACAAATCATAAGTCACATGTCAAGATCTACCGTTCATTATCCAGGTTGATTTGAATCCACCCGTACAAGCCCTTGACTAGGGCCAACAAGGCTATACGACTGTCCCAAACCAACGCATCTATCTATGCAGCATATGAACACCCAACAGCTACCAAACACTGTGCCTTGACTATGGCCAACAAACACAGCTTGAATACTATTGACTACCCATATGAAACGACGGAGGGCTACGAATGGTTTCTGGCGAAAACCTTTAACGTAATGAACTTGATATCGTTGAAGGAACGGATAGCTTTTTTAAAAATATAGTGACGAAAACCGTTGCTAAAGAGGTCACTCCCGGTGAAGGGATCTCGGCTCTTTCCCCGTAGAATGGGGTGCAGGATATTCCAACTGAATACCACGGTGCAAAGCAAAAGTAATCGGCTATAGTGAAGTCATTGCCCTGACGCAAACTTCTGTCCAAGGGGTCACTCCCGGTGAAGGGATCTCGGCCCTTGCCTCGTCGACTGAGGAGCAGGATATTCCAACTGAATATCACGATGCAAAACAAAAGTGAACGTCTTTGCAATAACAGCTTTTTGAAAAGTGTTCCAACAACATCAGATTAGGTTTGTTTTTAACTTGCATTGATCCAAATCAATGCAGTCCCATCAATTGATCACACCACAAAGAACGAAAATATACTGATGTACATATATGCCATCCGCATTCGCCACTGGGTCCCGTCATTACCCGTTAGGTTAGCTAACTAACGACAGAGCGGGGACTGGACTAGCGCGGATGCAAAACATATACAACATCTACTAATATATATACCAATATATTATATTCGCTCAAGGCGTGAATAAAATGCAACATCACAGAGAATGAACAGCATCACAGAAACAATACAGATATCTAGGATCCCCGGGTTTCACAGAGCCGCTGAAACCCGACGTTCCCCTGGTCGTGTGGATAGCCTGTGCAATGTAATCCTAGACCCCTACGGGCGCGGCAAGTCACCCGCCAAAACCTGAAGCGAGGCAGCCCCCTTCAGCACCGTGAATGGACCACCCAGCACTTCACGGAATCCGGTAACTTGGGCACCCCTCCTAGGTCAACCTGTACCCTCTACGAGTGCGGCGAATAGCCCGCCAATCCTAGAGTGAAGCCCCCTCCGTCCCAATGCCATGAGATGCGGGCTTGTTGCCCTCTAGAACCCGGCTATCCGTGCACCCCTCCGCGGGGCAATCCTAGTACAGAAAGTAAAATATACATACACCGGGTACATCGACTGCAACCAGGTCGTGCCCCAAAATAATAATACAAACAGGCAGTGACGGCAGTCCACATGTCGGACGCTCGCCCCGCAATATCAAATGTACATAATACAACCACAACTGTACTAGCATTGCATCCAGGCTATCCCCCACGACCGATCCACAACATCACAGCAAAAACAGAACATCAACGTGAAAGTCACGTTCGCAAATCCGTCTAACCGGGCTATAGCAGTTAGACCGGATTTACCGATCGAGTGACATTCACGGTCGCAGATATAATGTAAATACTATGAAATAATGTGTTTAAAATATCCGATCAATCAAATTTTAACAAGTGGGCCCCCAAGTACTACTGTAGCACATCAAGAAATTCTGGGCCCAAAATTAATATTCCAAAACCCCAATTTTAACCCCAGAAAGCCTCTGTAAAAATTTGGTGCAGTGAACCCAATAGAGTGCGGCGGAACCGCGGCCTAAGGGGGGTTTGGCCGCGGTTCCGCGCTCCTACTGTAGAGACACTTCATCGAATTTTCACAGATCTCTTATATTTTCCAGTACATCACTTTTCTGTAACCTGAAAAATTTTCCGAGACTAAAAATTTTCAACAAAAACTGATGCGAACTAAAATGCAGTTTTGGAACATTCGATCGATCGAAACAGAAAAATACATTACACCAAGCTAGACTAAGTTAATGGCGAGTCTCTGATACCACTGTAAGTGCACGGCGGCGCCCCGGCTGTCAATCCGACGGCCAAATGCGGAAGCGGTGATAAACTTTAATTTTTTACTTGAACTGGCAAACCGCCGCGCACTAATACCCGGATCGAACCATTAATTAGTCCTAGCTATCTACAAGAAAGGGAATAGAGATATACCGACGATCCAAGTCCTCCGGTCTTCTCGTCATCGTCCCGATCTCCTGCGGAATGTCCCGTCTCCTCCTCGTCGCCGGAAGTGCACCACATCGCCTACTTCTTTTACGGGCTCCCACCTCAATGCCGAGGCAACTCGGGCACGAAGCTGGCTAGTCGACGTGCCCAAGGTCTGCTGTAGAATGTAGTGTACAAGTCTCATTTTGGGGTTGTAGGAATTGCCTTTTGGTGGAGGAAATGATATGAGCTTGTGGAGATGAAACATGTGGGATTTTACAAAGCTAGAATGACAAAAATCCCACCCCAAGAATTTTGGACAGCCCCCTCCCATAGTGGCCGGCCATGTAAAATGGTGGTGAAGAGAAATGAGAGAGTGGAGAGAGTGTATCAAAAATTGGGAGCCATCCTCATATCATGCAAGAGAGAGAAAAGAAAACTCATCATGAAAAGAAATGATCACCAAATCAAACCCATACTCCATACACTAATCATCAACAACCATGATGCTTACAAAGTCAAGCCATCATGAAGTGATCAAGTCAAAAAGGTCAAGGTATGGTGCTCATCATGAAAACCATCATGATGCAACAAGATGCAAAGAACCCCCTCCACTAATGCCTATTTGCAACAATGCAAATAAACCCTCCTCCACCAATCTTCGGCCAATGAACGATACAAAGGAAATTGGCCGAAATGGAAAACAAACTGGTAACTCCAAAAAACTGGTCCCGTAATAAATTACAGGAAAACCCCGATACTGTGCATACACACCCGCATCTGTATTTCGACCGAAATACAAATGCAATGAGACAAAATCTACACTGTACTATACTAGGATCCGGCTTAAACCAAAGCTGGCTAGTGATGTCCGTTCGATCCTGATCCGTGCAATACCGCACGTATCTGATCGAACCCTGCCATATAACCATACGGCCTATAGTACAAACTGTCCGATCCTGATGCGTGCAATACCGCACGTATCTGATCGGACCTTGCCATATCTCCATACGGCCTCTACAACCTTTCGCCCGAAAGCTGAGTAACTGAATTGTGGGGGACTCTAAAGACTCATCAACACCTTGGTTGTGGATTTAACCACTAGCACGTCAGAGGTATAAGCCAATACATAACGGGCTACCAGGTATTGACCAAAAGGGACGTCTGTGAGCGAACTCAGCCTGACTCCCTACTGAGCCTGTCAGTGACAATATCCGTACAGTCCGGTCCGTTCGTCTATGAGCATCGCATGGCGGGCCTAGGGGGTTGGTAAAAGTCAGACCCCCAAAAGCGGTACAAGTCGTGTCGGAGTGTAGCCCAGAACACCCTGAGATACTACTGGAATACCTACCAGTAAATCTCCTTGCCTCGGCCGAGGGCTTCGTGTAATGGCTCTCCTAGACACAGCACGACCTCACCCCCAATACCGGGAGAGACGGACCCCTGAAGATACGCTCACTGCCTCCATGTGGCTCGGGACTGTACCCAACTAAAACCTGTTTGCATGACTCCTTTGAGCCGTGGTAGGGTAGTAATCAAAGTACAGTGGGAACTCATACGAGACAAATGACGATCCCCAGGTCGATGAACTAACCTGCACACATGTCACCAGGGAACTGCCATCTGACGTCTGGTATATGACCAACTAGCATGTTCCCGGCGAGTCCTGTCCGGTGTACTCATAACCCAATGAGCACCTGTATACATCTTAGGTGATCCAACTGACACCAGTGGCTTGTGAGACCGGCCACCGCCCCTCGTCGGGGTCTCGACTGTATACACTAGTCTACTATGGAGAATCGATGCCCTGTCTCGAAACTCTCACGACTAGGGACCTTTTAAGGATATGCTTATAGACCCCCAGCTCCCACTTATATGATCGCCCTCATACTGCTGGTGGTCAAGCAAGAATCCTAAGGGCTCTATCAACGTGTAATAGCGACGTGTCAGGTCACTTAAAACAGTACACGATGATAAAGGCAAACCAGATAGCATACTATCATCTCGAGTAAGACCGTCCTACCGGGATAGGTCCTCCATCAATCATTACAATCACGTACCTGTGACCTAATAATTGACTATGAGGGCACTATCTCCAACAAGACCCACCCGTACGTGCCCTTGACTAGGTCAACAAGGCCGCACGACTGTCCCAACCAATCACATTTGCAATCCACAGAAAAATATTATTTAGCTACCGTTCACTACGCCTTGACTAGGTCAACAAACGCAGCACGAATACTAAATAATATTGATTCGAAACGACGGAGGGCTACGGCTGGGTTTTTGGCGAAAAACCCGTTAACGTAATGAACTTGATATCGTTGAAGGAACATGATTGCCCTTTTTTGAAAATATAGTGGCGAAAACTTTTGCTAAAGAGGTCACTCCCCGTGAAGGGATCTCGGCTCTTTCCTCATCGAATGAGGTGCAGGATATTCCAAACTGAATACCTCGATGCAAAGCAAGAATAATCGACTATAGTGAAGTTATTACCCTGACGCAAACTTTTGTCCAAGGGGTCACTCCCGATGAAGGGATCTCGGCCCTTGCCTCGTCGACTGAGGTGCTGAGCATTCATAACCGAATACCTCGATGCAAAACAAAAATTGAACGTCCTTGCAATAACAGCTTTTTGAAAAACTTGTTCCAACAACGTCTTTTAGGTTTATTTTCTTGCATTAGTTCTTTTAATGCGTCCCATCATTTAAATCCTACCATTGCAGAAAACAACCAAAATATGACGTACGCGTATGCCATTCGCATTCGCCACGGGGCCCCGTCATCACCCGTTAGGTTACTTAACTAACGACAGAGCGGGGGCTGGGCTAGCGCGGCTGTAAAACATAAGCAACGCCTAAATAGTTATTATATATAGATATACAGCAATGATAGCCAATCCAGATCACAGATGAACACTTTGGATATACTAGGAACCCGCGATTCGTTCGAGCCTGCAACGAAAAACGGATTACACGGTCGCGATGAATAGCCAATACCCCACCCAAGAACCCTACGGGTGCGGCAAACTACCTGCCAAGTACCCGAAGCGAAGCAACCTCCCTCAACGCCGTGAGTAGGCCACTCCGCACTTCGAGATACCCGGTAGTTTGTGCACCCCCTCCATGGGTCTATCCTAGGAGCAAAAACAGTAAAAAGAATTATACAATGACGGCTACAACCCCGACCCGGTTGTGCGGCTATACAAATAATATTACATCAATTTACAAATTTATTATATGAAAGAAAGAAAAAGAAACTCTCATCTCACATCCACCCCGGCTATTCATCCGCGACAATCCAACGAGTTCATATACACAAACCATCAACAACACAGATCACAGATATGTATAACCCCCACTAATCGACGTATAGCGATTAGTAGACGTTCAATACACATATAACATTACAGATATAACCATTAGCCAAAGTCTACAGAACATCGACCAAAAATACGGATTTTTAAGCCCCAAAAACTAATTTTTCGTTCTGGAAAATCTGGGCAGAAAAGTCATATACCAAAAATCCCAAAAACCCACCAGAAAAACACTGCAACAAAAATGACCCACGGCCGAGTCAACTCGGCCGCGGTTCCGCGGCAGAAGCAAGCTTCTGCCGCGGAACCGCGGTGAGTTGGTCGACTCGTGCGATCATTTTTCTTGCCTGTTCTAACAAAAGCCTGAGCCGATTTTTAGTGTATAAATTTTTAATTTTGGAACAGTTCTAAAAATCGGCAGAAACTACAAAATTCCGGGGTATTTTGCGGTTTTTCGTCTGGTCGAAATTCTAAATACTTTGCTAACATGCTAGGGTGTGTTTAGTTAGGCTTTGATACCACTGTTAGGTCCACGTTACCTCTCCCGGTACTTTCGGGGTTGCGGAAACGGTAAAACAAAAATTTTTCTGGACTTGGCAACATGGACCGTAAAAGCCGGATCTTTACTAAACAACACACTGGCAACCTAACTAGAGATGTTATCTACTCGGTTAGGGGTTATACCTCAACTTGAACTCCTTCTCTTCTTGTTGTTCTTCTCTTCTTGTTGTTTTTCTCTTTGCTTGCTCGATGGTTGATCCGGACTTTGGTCACCTCCGCGGCCTCCTTAAGTCGAAGACGATCCACCCGAGAGATGTACACCGAGCTCCACCTCGAGCCGAGGTAACTAGGGTAAAGAGATTGCTAATCTAGAAGCCCTAGGTTGTGTAGAGATGATCAATGGATGGTTTTGTCTTTGTGGGATCTTTATCTCTCAACACATGAGATCAAAAGATGAATCAAGAGGAGGAAGAAGAAGGAGGAGCAACAACCATGGTTCATTTCTTTTCTTCTCACTTGAAAAACCAAGAGAGAGAATGAGAAAGAAATTATGATCCAAAGAAAAGTAACCATGGTTGCAATAATGCAAAAACAACATCATTGCTAATCCCATCAAGATAAAGTTTTGATGGCTACAAATGACATGACCATTATCATAACAAAAAGAAAAGAAAACCAAAGAATACTTTAGATCTTTCAAGAAGATCCCAGTCAACTTTTGTCAAAAGATCAACAAAGTCAAGATGGTCAAATGGTCAATGTAATTAGCCATAACATAATTATCAATGAAAGGATTAGTAAATAATGTTCCCGGCTCATAATGGTTTTGACCAAACGAACTGTCAAAACCCTAATGAGTCCGCCTCAAAATGGTTTTGACCGAATCAACTGTCAAAACCCTAATGAGCCTGCCACATAACGGTTTTGGCCGAACCAACTGCCAAAACCCTAATGAGGCACCTCCTCCTTCATCGCTCCGGAAAACTGTGCATACACACCTGCATCCGCATTCCGTAGAATGCGGATGCGCAGAAGACAAAACAAATCCATCCGTGCAATACTAGGATCCGGCTTAAACCAAAGCCCACTAGTACCGCCTGCCCGAACACCATACGCACACAAGTGTACGTAAGTGATCGCAGCCCTGCCGTAAAACCATACGGCCTCTACACGTTTCGCTCAGTGCAGGGAAACTCTCTGTGTGGGACTCTAAAGACTCGGCACTACGCTGGCAGTGGGTTTAACCACAGACCGCAAGCGGCACTAGCTGTACGTAACGGTCCCCAGGTAGATGTCGATAAGAAGGCCGATGAGGTAAACCCATCCGAACTCCTACTGAGCCTGTATGTGACAATCTCCGTACAGTCCGGTCTGTTCGTCTGATACATCGCATGTCGGGCCTAGGGGGGCGGTAAACGTCAGTCCCCTAAAAGCGGTACAAGTCGTGTCGGAGTGAAGCCCAATACACCCTGAGATAACACTGGAAACCCACCAGTATATCTCGCTTGCCCTGGCTAGGGACTACTCGTGTAATGGCTCTCCTAGACACAGCGCGATGTCAACCCCCAATACCGGGAGAGACGAATCCTGTCTAACCGTCACTGCCTCCAAGTGCTTCGGGACTGCACCCAACTACTACCTGTTTGCACGACTCAGTAGAGCCGTGGTAGGGTAGTAATCAAAGAACAGTGGGAACACACTCGAGGCGAAGTGACAGTGTCAAGTCAGCGGACTAAGCTGTACTCATGTCACCTGGGAACTGATAACTGACGATAGGTATAATACCAACCATCAGTTCCCGACGAGTCCTGTCCAGTGTACTCGTAACCTAACGAGCACCCGTATACTATCTCAAGTACGACGTACTGACGGCTGTGGGACAGACCGTCTCCCATGCTGGGATGAGAAGCGCATACGCTAGTCTACTCCGGAGTATCGATGCCCTATCTCGATACTCCCACGACTAGGGACGTGTATAAGGATGTGCTTGTAGATTACCCAGCCCCCACGAGTGTGATCGCCATCACAACGCCGGTAATCAAGCAAAGATCCTAAGGGCTCTCTACTAATGCGTATAGGTGATATAATAAATAAACACACATGTACACATTAAAGCAGAGATAAACCAAGTAGCATACTACTATATTGAGCAAGATTGTCTGTACAACTGTGAATATCCCAAGCTTCCATCAAGTAATATACATACTAGTATGATACAGTAATGGCCTCTAGGGCATATACACTAACAGATATATCATATATACCGCTGTGCAAAGCAAGAACTGTAGCTACCTGATTTTATTTTTGAAATTCGATTCCACAATATCTATTAGGTTTATTTTCTTTCATTAATCTCATTAATGAATGTCCCATCATTTAAGTCCACCTAAACATCACAGATAAATATAACGTACGCTTATGCCATCCGCATTCGCCTCGATGTCCCGTCTGCACCGTTAGGTTAGGTAACTAACGCCAGAGCGAGGCAGGGCTAGCGCGGGTGTAAAATATAAGCAACGTCTATATAATATATCATATATACTATATACAATATCTATCTGAACATATCACATGATCACATCACAGATAACGCAGCAGAAAATATCATATGAAATATTGGATATACTAGGACGTCCGTGTTTTATTTTGAGCCTGAATAAAACACGGATTCCACGGCCGTGATGAATAGCCAATCCCACACCCCTAGACCCCTACGAGAGCGGCAAGCAACCCTACCAATTCTAGAGTTAGGAGACCCGGACTCGACTCCTCGAGATGGTCTCCCACTGGACCTTAGAACCCGGTTACTTGTGCTCCCTTCCTTGGGTCTATCCTAATGCGGAAAAGAAAATAATATACATCAACGGTGACATCTTTTGCAACCTGGAAGTTCCCCAATAAAAGAATATTACATACAAGTTTTTACATGAATGAAAATGAAAAACACTCATCTCACATAAAACCCCCCCGGCTATTCAAACACGACGATCCAATATAACATATCCAACAACACATAACATCACATGTCATCAACATAAGTAAATATGCCCATCCCAATTGTCGTTGACATATAGCAACGAAACCGGCGATATCACATATTACACTTACGGTCGCAGAAAAGAAAGTGTAAAACTACAACAGTTGGAATATGCAACCACCATAGACATCGCATGCCTAACAGTTATAAACTCCGCATTTTAGTCTCTTTATCAAAAACTCTTTTCAATATCAAGTCGGGAAATTAACAAGATCCCCGACATTTTGATCGAATGCTCGTCGCAAACTTTAGTAGGCGGCCGCACCCCCGATACCGTCGACGAAGTGCACTAAGGCAGAACACCGCTGCTGCGAGCACCCGAACGGATGCTTTTGGCGACGGGGTTCTCCTACAGTCACTTGGTCGGGGATATGGGGCGTGGCTATCTAATAAGTTTACCCGGCGAGTATCCGCGTACGCAACGTGATTGCGACGGACTTTTGATTACATCAAAATTCCGTGGAAACCGATCAAGTGAGACTAAACTGCTATGTTTATAACATCCATTCAGTTATCTCATAACTACTTGTGAATTCCAAATGTTGTATCACATTCCAGATAAAATAGAAAATGTTAAACTTTCCGATCGAACAATCAAACACCCAAGTTTTCCCGAAACAGCTCAACACATGAAATAAGTTTAAAAACATTCACTTCATGCCACAGTACCAACGGTCCAGCCGTAGAAGGCTCAAGCCAACGCCTCATATGTGGTACGCCGTACTGCCCCAAACCCTAAGGTTCAAAGGGCAGTTCAAGACGGCCACATAATCGAGTTAAGGTTTGTTGTCTTCTAGAAGGTCCATCGCGTTACTTGCACTACTTAGAACGTTCTTAAACCACGGAAAAATCCAACATTTGGAAATTTTCCGGCAGGGGAAAAATTGGGTATTTATATTCGGTCGAACTTTTTAACATATTCTAAAATAACCCGGAAAAACACATAGATAAAGTTAAATAATCGGATCGAAACATCGAGTCCCCAAAACAACCCAGAAAACTTAACTGTTGAGTACAGATTAAAAATTCCCAGAAGGAAGAGGAAATTGGTACGGGCATTACCGTTGGAAAATGGAACACTAAACATTACATACGGCCGCTGAACCGCCGCCAAAAGCAGGGTTAGGCCGCGGTTCCGCAGCGCTACTGTAGTGTTAGGGCTTCGTTTTCGACAGTTTTTCTTAGAATTTCCTGCTCTATTTTCTGAGTATTTTTAATTAGGAAAAATCCACAGTTTTGAAAATTGTACAGAGAAGGGTGAAATCTAGGGTTTCGGGGTTCGATCGGGTTTCTAACTTTGTCTACACTTTGCCTAAGGCTCTAGCTAGGCTCTGATACCACTGTAGGGTTCCTAGGCACACTCATGAGGTTCCATAAGTGATCAACCATGCCAAATTCAAAAATTTATGTGCCGAGAAACCCTATGCAAGATCGTTAACTAGAGGATAGGCGAAAAAAAATGCAAGCAAACTATTTTGCTACTAAGTGAAAGAGACTACAACCTTTGTAGATCTGGTCCTCCACTTCTCTAGCTCCGTGTTGACGTCCCTCCGCTGCGATCATCGAAATCCCGGACTTTAGCGTCGGTTTCATTGGAGAAATGGGCGGGCTAGGTCGTTGACTTCGATGCCGAAGATGATCTACGTCGAGGCGACTCAAACTCAAGCTCCATCTTCACTAGGTCATGAAACTTGTGAAGAGAACACACCCTACTACATGGCAAGTGGTAGAGGATGAAGAAATAGGAAGTGGGTTCACTTTGGATTTGGATTTCTCACTTGGATTCATCACTTGGAATTTTTCTAGCAAGGTTTTCTTCTCTTCATGAAGAAGAAGAAGAAGAAAGAAAAGAATGAATGAATAATAAAAAAATAGAAAATCAAGTGATGCTTATTATTTAGCAACCATGGGTGAGGTAACTAATGTAGAGAATAAACTAAGGTTTAGGTGAAATGGTTAGGTTAAGGAATAAAAACAAAATGGTTACTTTTTCAAAGATGCATGAAGCATCATGAAGCTTCTAGCAAAGGAGCAAAAGCAACCATTTAGTTTTTTTAACTAAAATAAATAAAGTAAATGAAACCCTAACCATTAACCTAAACATGGTTTAAAGCATACATACACCCAAGTTTGCATGTATCATCAAACATGATACAAACTAGTGCACAAAAATATATCACATATACAACTTGTGCAAATCAAGTGAGAAAATCCATCTTAAGTGAACAATACTAGTCAATGTAAAGTAATATATCTAATATATAATTATACATTAAATCATTAAATCAACTCTTGATTTAATCATCCGGTCATATTGCATATAACCGACTAATATCAAGTGCATCATCATATCGAATCAACATTTGATTCGGTAACCCGGCTATATCTTATATAACCGTCCGATGATACAAATTGCGAGAATAGAATTCAGTATCACATACTGGTATTATTCTCGGTCCCGCACATATCTCATATGCGCTCCTATTTCGTTTCGCTTGAGCCAGGAAACCTCTGTGTAGGACTCTAAAAACTCGTCAATACGCCGGCAGTAGGTGATGATCATATCAAACACCCACAAGCCGCAAGCGGTCTGCTAAACGTAATGGCCACCCGGGTATTGAGCGATCAGAAGATCAACGAGTAAGCCCGCTCACACTCCTGTGAATCCAACCAGTAACACTTACCGTACAGTCCGGTCTGTTCGTCTGATATGTTGCATATCTCGCCTAGGGGTGGTAAACGTCAGACCCCAGTAGCTTGATAAGTCATTCCGATGTAAGGTCCATAACAAGCATGAAACTACTGATAACACTTACCAGTAAATCAGTGCAACCCTGGCCAGGGATTTCCAGTTATGGCCAGTCGAGCATAGCGCAACATCAACCCCCAATACCGGGAGAGACGAATCCCTTCCTATCGCTCATTGCCTCCATGTGAATCGGGACTGTACCCAAAAACCACCTGTTTGCACGACTCAGTAGAGCCGTGGTAGGGTGGAAATCAAAGCACAGTAGGAGACACACAAGACTCTATGACAATCTCGGGTCAACAGACTAAGCTGTACCAGTGTCACCAGAGAACTGCCATCTGACGTGAGGTATAATACTATCCAGGAGTTCTCGGCGAGTCCGTTCAGTGTACCCAGTCTCCACTGAGCACCCGCATACCATCTCTGATGTCAAACACCAATGTATATAGGATCATCCATCACCCATCGCATGGGTCGAGAAGATATACGCTAGTCTACTCTGGAATATCGATGCCCCGTCTCGATATTCCCACGACTAGGAACATTGAAGGATGTACTCATGGACTACCCAGGCCCCACTAGTATGATCTACATCATAGTCCTGGAAGTCGAGTACACATCCTAAGGGCTCTATCAACATGTAACAGAGAGACAGAAAGTATACATGTTAAGATAAAGAGCAACCAGATAGCGTACTATCATGTCGAGTAAGAAAGTCCTACCTATATATGTCCCAGCATCCACTACAATATACATCCTATGTACAGTAATGGCCTCTAGGGCATACATATAACTAACAGCAACACCGAGTGTACCCAGGTGTAAAGAAAATCATACATGTGTGCAACTGCGTGTACAAAACACATATCAATGCACTACAAGCACATATAAGCTATACCGAGTGCAAAAAGCCAAATCGTGTGCATACTATGTGCACAAAATCAACCCAACGGTAAGAAATTCATGAAGTCATAAACATGTGCAATTAAGGCACAAAAACGATATCAGGTGCAATAACTGTGCACAAATATGAATACCCAGTAGGTGCAACATGGTGCACGAAAACAGAAATAATGGAACTCAGCCATCAAGGCTAAATCATGCGAATAGATCGCCCAAAAACACCGAAATCCAAGGTGACGGATACGTGATAATTAAATCACCAAATCACAAATCATAAGTACCGTCGTTGATATTTCCTCCTTCGAAGTCGAGAAGGTGTCGGTGCATCCAAAGCTAATAGCGCAAGTTATCTACTTTCCTCTTGCTCACGGTATGGCGTCCTCTGTCTCTGGGCCCTTATCTTCTCTGTGGATTACCAATCTCACGATCCATCGGCTCATCGGCCCTGTCAGGTGCGCTAATGGGGACGATTCCATCCTGGCGCTTCTCTGGTCATCTCTCGATCAATCCTTACGACCACTCGTAAAGCAGCACGTCACTGGCGCCGACCTCTGGTCCTCTGAATACACATTACACATCTGATCCTGGGTGCAAATCTTATCACAGCAGTGTCCTGGAATGAATCCTGCACAAGATCTCTTTCGATCTCTCCTATGACGAACTGTACGGAGGCTGGTACTCTTGCATAATCTTTTCTCGCTCTCTGGACATCTGCGTCCTCAGCATAGCATTTTCTTGGAAGCTGGTCGCATCTCAACGCCTCTGTAGACATATCCGACCTTTAATCTTAACGGGGAGTAACAATAGCTCGTCAGCATCTCACACGAACTTCTTGTCCCACTTGTCTGTATCATCGTTCACTTCGACGTCACGTCTCTATCTGCGCACTGCAAATGTTCTCGGTTACAGTCAATTCGAAGTCTCTCACATGGACTCGAAATCACGAACTCAGTATCTTCATCACTCTGTGAAAGATATTTAGCCGAACACGTCCTCAGGAACTCGTCCCAACCTGCAGAGATATACTCCATACTCGTCCTTTCTTGATCAATTCACAACGCATCTGGGTGAGGTCCTCTATCCGAACCTGGTCAACTATCTCGTCGACGATCCCGAACTCTGGCCTGCTGGGTATGCGCAATATGACCACTCCTGGATCCAAGTCTTCTCGTATAGTATTCCAGAAAGGTCCTGTCGATGTCTCTCTCAAATCTCGTTCCTTTCGAATTGCTCGGAAGTTACTATCCTTCACTATATCTGTTTCTTGTTCCGGAACGGCTGCATACTCATCGCGACTCCTTCTGGAAGATATATCCATATACAACGCCTCTGCATGCGTATCGCATCTCTGATGTCAGCGGAGTGGAACGACATCTCGTCGAAATCTCGTGCGAACTCTTTACTCCACTCTGCTCCAATGTCGACTGATTCGGACTCGTCTTCTCGTAGCTGCATGGACTGCGCTCCAACGGCTATACTCGTATCTGGAGTCTCCCAAGCAATGTATCCCATCACATGATATCCGAATGATGTCGAACCATCCGATCGATTTATCAGAACCTCATATTCCCCCAAGAGATCAACATCTTGAGTACAGTTTAATAATATTCCAATACATACCACAACACCTATGGACCAACCGTAAAAGGGCAAACCCAAGCCTCACAAATGGCACCGCTAAACTGCCGCAAACCCTAAGGTTCGAAGGCGTTCCATGGTCATTACGTCGAGTTAGGGTTTCATTCTTCTAGAGGGTCCATAGCATTACTTGCATTGTCTTCCGAATACTTTAAACTTGGAAATGGGTTCCTGACATTCGATCGTCTCTATCGACTCTCAATGAATCTGCGTGAAGTCGTCTCTAGCTGGAATCAATCTATCTGATGACCTCGCATCGGGGTAAGCGAACGAACCACATGTCCTAGTCATTCATCCTCGGGTGACTAGCGACCTTCCATCATATCTCTAAGTATATACTCATGCTGCAGTAGCTCCAACATCTGGGCGATATCTCGTCATTTGCAGCAACAACTGGCTCATTCGTCTGTATGCTGAACAGCGCCTCAATCATTATGAATAAGCGATATATCAATGGTCATCACATCCTGACTGGCCTCTAGCAGTAGCCTGATCCTCTGGTGCTGATCTGCACGTCCAAGAAATCTCGTAAAAGCGATCTGTCAAACGCATCGTGGCGCGAAAACACAAATAAACGACGCCTCTATACGCAATCGTATGTCTCTGGAATCACGCCCTGGTCAGTCCTCGTCCATGACGAGCTCATGCTGACGCAACTCTAGCCCTAGCTCTCTCTGCCAATGTGATCGTGGCAGCAAAATCATAACCAATATCGATGAGGATAGATCATAGGAATGAATATAATACTGTGCAAGGAAATGTACATCCTAATCTTTCTTAAGCGGAGTAGCGTATCGTAAGTATGCCGTGGAACATACGTAAGGTACGTCACTCTACTCAAGCTACCTACTCCATCAACCAAGGGTCATCCTATGAGACGAAAGTTCGGGTATAATACCCTCTCGACTAAGTCTAAGTTCCGTAAGGTCAAGCCTAAGTTCCGTATATATATAAACGCTCTAGGCTTCGCATAGTCAAACTTAGACTCGAACTAAGATTAACATAGCGCTCTGATATCAACTTTGTCACGATCCGAAATAGCACGTGACTGGCCCTTGAATCATATGAAGTCTATAGGACCCCATCTAATTCAAGTAAGCCAAAAGCCCAGAAATCTAAAACCATTTTAAGGAGTAAATAAAGAAACTAGTTTTTAAGAAGTAAGGAAAACATGTTTTAAAAGCAAGGTTTTTAAATAAGTAAACCGAATATACATTTTTAAAATGTCTCGTCTTTTCTGAAAATTTCGGCAGAGTTTCCCTTATAAATACTGGCCCCGAACGGGGTACAACAAGAATAATATATATGCAATGATAAAAGGCATCCCCAAGCGGGAGCTAACTCTTCGTCAATCGACAGTCACAACCACGCAAGCAGTATAATATACAACGCCGATGGGCAAGGATCAAAACTCAAAGGAAAACTCAAAATCAGCATGAAAACCATAATACTACAATGCGCGACTCTAAGGTCGAAGTAATACACAACTGGTTTTCTAAGTCTGAAACAATATACAAGTTTGGTTGATGGAATTACTAGATACAACTGAATAATACATGTACAATGGTGGTTCTAATGCAAAAGAACCCACCTACCAAAGCAAATCACTCGTAAGGGAAGCAGTGTGCCAGAAGCCGCAATGAAATCTGTACGGCAAAACCTGCAAGAAACTGTGGCACAACGGGGGTGAGTTGCCAACTCGTGAATAGAAAACATCACAGAGCAGAAATCATATGTATGACACAATCCTAGGTCAATACGATCAGATATATATACAAATCATAAATGAATAAGTCTGAAGCATGATAAAGCGGCAATTTAACATCTATACATGAGTGTAGTGCCAAGTGCTCGTGCCAAGTGCTCGTGCCAGTGCCTCAGGTAATAACATATCATAAATATGAGGTATGATCAATGTCGACTATATCATGAAGTCTATGAATATGTGGATATAATCCAACTATGTGATCAATGTCATCAATGTCAACTATATGTATGTGGAAATCGTCCATGTGTCACCCAATGACAATAAGCATCATGCATGTAAATATCATAAAGCATATGCATGGAAGTATGAGGATGTAAATCAACATGTGTCGCTCGCGACATATCAAATCATGGAACCTGAGTGTCAAGCATCGATACTCGAAAACATCGTGAAACCTGTGCCTAGCATTGGCATGTAAATCTTCATATACATAGGGCTCCGTCAGTCCGGATCGGCCCGTCTCATCTCTCAACTTCGGTCGGTATCCTCCAGATATCCGCCGAGCTCAAAAACAATCACCGGTAGGTAGTACTCCCCTGCCAGGCTCACCGTCCAACATATACGAGTCTTCTTGCCCCGGGGTACTGTAAGTCTACGGTAGCGCCCCGGCCGTCTACAGACGCCAAATGCGGAATAAAAACTTTTTAACTGGCGCTATCGTATACTTTAACCCGGATCTGCCATTATTGCTAAACTAACAAACTGTAAAGAGTGTAGAAAGGTTATACCGAACGATCCGAGTCCTTCATTCTTTAACCATCATCCCACGCTCCGTTGCGGCTGCTCCGATCTCTTCGATCTCCGATCTGCTCGTCCAGGTGGCACCACGTCGACGATTCTTTAAACGGGCTCCCGTCTCTGACTCGAGGCAACTCGGTCGTCAAGTTTGCTAAAAGAGACGACCAAGATTGATGTAGAGAATGAGTAGAAGACTTTGTCTCGTTCCGTCCAAAGTTATGGACGAACGGTTAATGAAGTTGCCACTCGAATCGGGTGATGGAATGAAATGAGCTGTGAAATTCCATACACCCCAAAATCTATCATAATCTTTTTACCAGATGAAAAAACAAGTGAGAGAGAGAGAGGAGGGGGCCGGCCATATATAGGGATGGGGGGGTGAGTGTAGGAGAGAGGAGAGTGACCACAAGAGTGTGAACACAAATAAATATCTAGTGCGAACACAAATAAATATCTAGTGTGAACACACAGTGTGAACACACAGTGTGAACACAAAGAAAGCAACCAATGAAACAATAACACCTCACCGCTTCTAGAACCTTCTAGAAGCATCCACACTCTTCCAAAGAAAAGATAAATCCGTCTTTAACCGAATGTTAAAAGACGGCTGATAGAAAACTGGAAACTGGCAACTTCTAAAAGTGATCCTGAAACTACTTTCAGGATAACCCCGTAACTGTATAAAAATACCCGCATTTGTATTACGACCGAATACAAATGCAACTGAGACAAAGATATTATTTCTACTCAATATAATACTCGGATCCAGCTTAAACCAAAGCCGACCAGTACCATCTGCCCGAAAAATGACACGTGCGTAAACGCACGTGCATTTTCCGAACCCTGCCATAAAACCATACGGCCTCTACAACGTTTCGCCCGAACTTGGGAAACTGTCTGTGGGGGACTCTAATGACTCGTCAGTACCCTGGCAGTGGGTTTAACCACAAACCGTCAGCGGCACTAGCTATGCGTAACGGCTGCCCATGGACTGACCTCAAGGGAGGCTGATGAGCGAACTCATCCAGAAACCCTACCGAGCCTAACAGTGACAATGTATATACAGTCCGGTCCGTTCGTCTATGAGTATCGCATATCTGCCTAGGGGGCTAGTAACGTCAGACCCCCAATAGCAGTATAAGTCGTGTTGGAGTGTAGCCCAATAACACCCTGAGATACTACTGGAGTACCTACCAGTAAATCTCCTTCCACGGCCGTGGGCTTTGTGTAATGGCTCTCCTAGACACAGCACGATCTCGCCCCCAATACCGGGAGAGACGAATCCCTTGCCGATCCGCTCACGTGCCTCCATGTGGCTCGGGACTGTACCCAAAAACTACCTGTTTGCACGACTCCTTTGAGCCGTGGTAGGGTAGAAATCAAAGCACAGTGGGAACTCACACAAGACAAATGACGACCTCAGGTCGATGAACTAACCTGTACACATGTCACCAGGGAACTGCTATCTGACGATATGTATAATACCAACTAGCAGGTTCCCGGCGAGTCCTGTCCGGTGTACTCATAACCTAATGAGCACCTGTATACATCTTAGGTGATCCAACTGACACCAGTGGCTTGTGAGACTGGCCACCGCCCCTCGTCGGGGTCTCGACTGTATACACTAGTCTACTCCGGAGTATCGATGCCCTGTCTCGAAACTCCCACGACTAGGGACAACAATTAAGGATATGCGTATAAACCACCCAACTCTCACGTATATGATCGCCATCATACTGTTGGTGGTAAAGCAAGATCCTAAGGGCTCTATCAAAGTGTAACATGTAATCAGTCACCTGAACATGTACATGACTGATAAAGGCAAACCAGATAGCATACTATCATCTAGAGTGAGACTGTCCTACCGGTATAGGTCCTCCGCAATCATTGCAATCACGTACCTGCGATCCAATAATTGACTCTGAGGGCACTATCTCCAACAGGTACCTCACCGGGTCCACCATGTACCCGCAGACGGTGCCTACCGCTTCTCGAATCGGGTTTCACATGCCACTCTCAGAACCGAGAAAACACATGGTGGACGCACTGAAATATCATATCAAGGGTAACCGGGTTTTTGAAACAATACATACTCTCTTTTAAAATACCCACGGTTCCCAAATCCAGAAATATCATGGAAACAACATATCTCAATGCGTATAATCAGAAAGCATGATGTATGCGACATATAAAAGAAATGTAAGCATATCGGTATATCATGCAACATGGAATAGTAATATGCACATATTGGGGGAAACCGCTCTTTTAAAATGAATCAGTTTTAAAGAGTATCTTGCGGTTCCCAAATCTCCAAATCAAGCGAGAATCATCTATGTATGTGCAAATGAGTATGTGTACAAGTATGGGTGTACAATATGTAAATACACGAGTATGAATGTACAATAGGTATATGCACAAGTACGAGTGTACAATATGTAAGTACACGAATATGAATGTACTATAGGTATGTGCACAAGTATGCCATGCAAGGGTCATATCCTGAATGCAATAGTACTACAGTGTAGTGACATGGCAATTATCGATGATGAAGTGTGTGAGCCGGCAAGCAGGTGTACGTGAAACATATGCATCATCGATAATGGTGCTGGTGTCCTAACAGCATGGATTTGATACAACAATAAACATATTTAACATGCAATGCGATGCAAACAGTAAGAATCTGCGGCAAATAAATAATAAACACCACAGTGTAGAATCTACATCAATGTATCTATGTCATACTGTTTTTGCCATTTGAAATAAGAAGAATCGGGGTTTTTAGGAAAATAAGGGCAATGGTGTTTTTAAGAAAAGATGCGTCTTTTGAAAATATCCTTAGAATCCCTTGCCTGTCTTTAAAATACTCCCGATTCGTTAGTTTTTGAAATAGGTATGACATCGGCCTAGCCTAACATCTACTAGCCAAAACTACAGCTCTAACTAACAAGTCAATCAGGAGGGGTATGGAAACCACCTAAATCCGAGTCGATATATATATATATATATATATATATATATATATATATATATATATATATATAATAGTCGGTGATCCCGCCTCAAAGGTACCGCGTACGATACAATATCATATGACATTCTCAAGTCATGAGTGCAGATCTATCATCATTATATAAAGCTCGTACGGTAAATCATCGTACGGCATCCCAAAAGCTGGGTACGGGTCAATATCATATTCATCTCATCAATTATCTGGTATCCTTATCATCATATCTCATGATCTGGGGTACTGATCTTAGTCTAGTACAAATCGATACCATCTATATAAATATAAATGCGTGTGTGAGACACACGTCCAAAGGCCCGCTAAAATCTCATGTCGTATCCTAAATACAAACCACATTATATCACCGATCTCAGGGCACTATGCCCAATCTCATCGACTCATCTCCAAATATCATACACTATACTCATCATCTAGGTATACGTATAACAAGCAAGCATGTGTGTGTGGGGGGGTGTAAACCTATTCTAGGGTTCGCAACTTGGAAACTATACTAGTTTACTTCTAAACCTTAATCTATCCATAGTACACCTAATCACATCTAGAATATCCATGTAAGACATAATGCTATCATATATATAAATATAGTATATATCTAGCATACTGAGTATCGAACTGCGGGGGTGCTATACGCCATCCACCCGACTTCCCCCGTAGATATAATCTACTCACTTTGCATCCTACGTGTCGGTGTCGATGTCGCCTTCATCTTCTTCATCGTATGAAGCCCTCGAGAAGATACCTACAAGATAACGCAATCGCAAATGCACCTTAAAATCACATCCAGAAAACCAAACGACGCGCTAAAGCCTATGGGTTAGAACCTATGGACCACGCTTTCAAAACCATCAAACAATCCTCGATATTGTCATACAAACGTCAAAAGATCGAGGTAAAACACAATACTAGAAATCCAGAATTCAAAATACGCAAAACGAAACTCCGAATCAAAACAACAACTTAGGAAAAAGGTCCCAGATTTCACCCTAGGTCAAATCAGACAATTTTGCATATACCAAGGGTCTAGTTTACTGATCAAAGGACCACAGAACCAACACGAACCAATTCTACCCTGATCTGGCCGCAATTTGCGGCCAGAAAGATTAAATTTGTGGCCATGGTTGAGGGTTAGGGGCCAGGGCTTTGGTGGTAGCTTCCTAGGTGCCTGCATGTTTCACTGTCCTTGCAAAATAATTTTCAGAGTCTCGGGGTGATAGCAGATTCTATTTTACATCCACAGAATTCACAATTTTCCGATATCGGCTTTTCTAAATCCGTATTCCGGGGTTCTAGTCTCTGGTTTAGGCCTGAATTCTATCACTATGGAGTTTCTGTGGCCTCTACTGAGCTCAATTACACATCACTACCCAAAATTTCCCTAAACCCTAACTAGAGTTTTCAAAGTTCACCCAAACCACTCAATATCGGTTCTAATCTAACATGGGGGTAAAAGTAATGGAAACACTAAGCTTATGGTTCAGAAAATACCTCATTTGGCAACTCATGAAAATTCTTGAGTTGCTCAAAGTTCTCAAAATTTTCTCTTTCTTGGTTCATGGGGTAGCTAGTGAGCTTGTGCATCTTTTTAAAGAAGTGGGATTTAGGTTTTGAGTTGATTTTCATGGTGTTTTGGGGGGTTTGAAGATGGAGGAGGAGAGAGGAGCAGCAGCAGCAGCTTGATGAGGGAGAGGGAGAGAATGAAGGAGGAAAATGAGAAGGAATGGGAGCTTAGTCCAAGTTTGACCCCTCACCCTCTCTTTCTCTCTCTTGCCCATACCTCTATTATTCAAATCTTTTCTTTTTCCCTTCTTTTCTTCTCTCTAATATTGCAATAGGAAACCCAAGAGAAACCATGGTAGAAAAATGCACAAGTGTGAAAAAGACTTTGTGCAAGCTAAGTGCACAAAACACGCTTAATCCGCGATTAACGATTTTTAATCGCGATTAGCACTAAAATAGCGTATAATTAATCATAAAAACTTAAAAATGGCATAATTCTATAAAACACCATCTTTTATGCAATTTCTATAATTTTCCCAAAATTTTCCCCATTTATCGGTATTTAATTATACCGCCCTATTAAAATATTCAATATTTTATTAAATTATAAAAATTCCCAAAAATAATATTTTATTTTTTTGAAATGTTACATGTAGGTACCCCCACGTGGACTTCGAGACGACGAGAATGAGCGTGGCGACATCGACTTCGGCAAGAAAGATCAAGGTGAGTGGATCTATATTCACGGGGGAAGTCGGGTGGATGGCGTATAGCACCCCCGCAAGTTTTTTATGGAAACCGATTCATAGTTTATGGTTAAGGAAACTTTAATAGAAAACTATAGATAGAGTTAAAAGATAGTTAGAGAAACTATATTAGAAACTAAAGGATAGGTAGAAGTGATATGATACGGCTAATATGTGATGACGGAATTTGAGGATGATATTTGACGATATTGCCGTTTAGGGTACTATAGGACTAGATAGCCGACGTAATTGTGTCATCCGAACCATACCTATTTCCAAACCGAAGAACCGTATGCATCTTTTAAATAGATACCTTGAGGGACGTTTTGGATTTTCAAACGATATCTTTTCCTTAAAAACACCGTAACTCATACTTTCAAAACTACGATTCGCACCTTTTAAAAAAAACCGATTGTATGGTTTTGGCGTGTTTGTTAGAATAGATAAGTATGCTTATAGTAAAGGTAGAATGTATATATAACATTTGATTCGATGTGAGATATAAATGTGATGAAAAGAATGCACGATACGATATGATGACTTGGTGATATGTTGGTATACGGATGAGAGTCGATTGAGATGATTGATACCTTTCTGGTCCCCTGATACGAGATTGTTATGGATGTGACCTGCGACATAGGTATATAGTTATATATAGAATATCGTGAATCATGTGTGATATGTCGTACGAGACGTTGGGTCCGTACCCCTCATTGTCGCATAGGTTGATAGCATCCCTGATAGCTTAATGCCGCCGTACGATGATTTTCCGTACGTGATGAGTTTGACTTGAGGTTGATCCATACCCTTGACTAGAGGATGCCGTACGATGGATTATACCGTACGTGATATTGTGTGGCTAGATGCCAATTGATAGATTCACCGACTCGGTCATGATAGATACGTATACCCGTCAGCATTTGCATATGATTTACCTTATGCTGTATTCATGTTATTCGCATTGCATTACTTATACCTGTGCTAGTACACCTATACCATTATCGATGATGCGTATGTAACACTTACATAGATTGTAGGGTTACTAGGCACTATCACAAGGCTTATGAGGCATCAACCATGCTAAATCTAAATTTTTTCAAGTGCCGAACAACCTAAAGCGAGGATCTTTGCTAGAGTTTTATGGTTAACAAAGCATGTAAACAACTTTACATCTAAAGGAAAGGGATTACAACCTTTGTAGTCCGCTCCTTCACTTCATAAGCTCCGAGTAGTAGTCCCTTCACCGTGATCCATGAACATCCGGACTCTAGAGAGGCTCCACAAGTTGAATGATCCATGCTTGCTTGAAGTCTTCCTTTTCGAAGATGATTTATCTTGAAGAATCTTTAACTCAAGTTCTCACTTCTCTAATCAAGTATTGATGAAGTGAACACCCTAATGTAAGTGGCTAGAATAGATGAGTATGATGAAGTAGGAATTTAGCTCTCTTTTGTTTTCATTTTCTCACTTTAATTCATCACTTTACAAAAAGCTAGAAAGCTTTTTCAAGAGGAGGAAGAAGAAGAAATCTATTTGTGATGAATAATGAAATTGTTGTGTTGTTACAATTGCAACTATGGGTTAATCATGAAGACTTAACCCTTGTAGAGAATGAACTAAGGTAAAGGATTTGGGTTGGGTTAAGAAAATATCTACACAAAAATATCTATGCTTAAAACAAAAATAAAGCTTCTAGAAGCTTCATGAAAAAGCTAACCCAAATCAAACCCTAACTATGTTTAATCTCCACAAATTATGTTGCATTTGTAATCATAACTTGTTACAATATTATATATCACATATATAATATATTTTTGTAGCAAAAGAAAATAATACAATTAACATATCGCATATATATCAATGTATTATCCGGTGAGAAAATGAATTAATAAAGTGAGTTTATATTAGATAATGTAATGTAATATATCACATATATAATTATACATTAAATTATCGAATCAACACTTGATCCGACAATCCGGCTATTTCTCAAATAACCGACTAATATAATCTGTATCAGTTCATCGAATCAACACTTGATCCGATGACCCGGCTATATCACATATACCCGGCCGATATCTAATATCGCGAGAATAGAATACAGTATCTCATATCGTAATATTCTCGATCCCACACATATCACATATGTGCTCCTACTCTGTTTTGCCTGAGTCAAGAAACCTCTGTGCAGGACTCTAAAGAATCGTCAATACGCCGGCAGCAGGTGATAATCATATCAAACACCCACAAGCTGCAAGCGGTCAGCTAAACGTAACAGCCACCCAGGTATTGAGTGATCAGAAGATCAACAAGCAAGCCAGTACATTCTCCTGTGAATCCAATCAGTAACACTACCGTACAGTCCAGTCTCTTCGTCTGATATGTCGCATATCCAGTCTAGGGGTAATAAACGTCAGACCCCAGTAACTGATAAGTCGTGTCGATGTGAAGCTCATAACAGGTCGAGAAACTACTGATAACACTTACCAGTAGCACTCTATATCAGCCCTGGCCAGGGACTTCCAGTTATAGCCAATCGAACACAGCACAACATCAACTCCCTATACCGGGAGAGACGAAACCCCTCCTATCGCACATTGCCTCCATGTGATTCGGGACTGTACCCAAAAGCCACCGTTTTGCACGTCCTCTTGGACATGGTAAGGTGGAAATCAAAGCACAGTGGGAATCACACAAGACTCTATGACAATCTCGGGTCTACAGACTAACCTGTACCAGTGTCACCGGAGAACTGCTATCTGACGATAGGTATATTACCATCTAGGAGTTCTCGGCGAGTCCGTTCAGTGTACCCAGTCTCCATTGAGCACCCGTACATCATCTTTGATGTCAAACACCGATGGATATGGGATCATCCATCGCCCATCATATGGGTCAAGATGTGTATACGCTAGTCTACTCTGGTGTATCGATGCCCTGTCTTGATACACCCTTGACTAGGAACAATTATAGGATGTACTCATAGACTACCGTGGCCCCACTAGTATGATCTCATCATAGTCCCAGTAGTCGAGTACATATCCTAAAGGTTTTATCAACATGTGAGAGCAAGACAGCAAACTAATACAAGCCAACATGTTAAGACAAAGTGAAACCAAATAGTATACTATCATGTCGAGCAAGAAAGTCCTCTCTATATATATCCAAGCATCTACTATAATATACGTCATATGTACAACAATGGCCTCTAGGGCATATATATAAGTAACACAGATTTGCCGCCTCACACACTTTATCATCGATAATTGCCATGTCACTACACAGTAGGATTGCTGCATCATGATATGACTCTTCGCATAATTTACTTGCGTATATACCCACTTGTACATCCATATTGGCGCACATACATATTGTACACTCATACTTGCGTACATACATATTGTACACTCATACTTGCGTACATATATATTATACACTCATACTTGCGTACATACATATTGTACACCCATATATTGTGTACATACATATTGTACATCCATACTTGCGTACATACATATTGTACACTCATACTTGCATACATACATATTGTACACCCATACATTGCGTACATACATATTGTACACCCATACATTGCGTACATACATATTGTACATTCATACTTGCGTACATACATATTGTACACTCATACTTGCGTACATACATATTGTACATCCATACTTGCGTACATGCATATATGCACCTTTATACGATGTTGCATTTGATTTTGGAGATTTGGGAGCCGCAGGATATATTTAAAAACTGGATTTATTTAAAAGAGCGGTTTTCCCCTGATATGTGCATAGTACTGTTCCATGTTGCATGATACACGGATATGCTTACATTCCTATCATATGTCGCATACATCATGCTTTATGATTTTACACATTGAGATATGCCGTTTTCATGAGATTTCTGGATTTGAGAACCATGGTGATTTCAACAGAAAGTATGTATTGTTTTAAAAATCCGGTTTCTCTTGATATGATATTTCAGTGCGTCCACTATATGTTTTCTCGGTTCTGAGACGTGTGACATGTGAAACCCGATTCGAGGAGGCGGATGATTCCGTTTGCGGGTTCATGGTGGACCCGGTATGGCTCCCCGGGGCGAGAATGTTTTTCGTGGAGTAGACGATGAGCCTAGCAGGGTGGCGAGTACCTACCAGTGATTGTTTGGACCTGGCGGTTATCCGGAGGATACCGACCGGAGTCGAGAGATGGATATGGGCCGACACGTCTGCCGGAGCCCGCGGCCTGATCCCGCAGACGGAGCCCGAGATATATGAGGATTTACGTGTCGATGCTGGACATGGGTTTCATGATGTTTTTGAGTGTCGAGGTTGGACACTCCAGTTCCATGATTTTGATGTATCGCGAGGGACACACGTTGATTTATATTCTCATATTTTCATGGATACGCTTTTATGATATTTACATGCATGATATTGCTGTGTCATTGGTTGACACGTGGATGAGATCCACATGCACACATACATTGATTATATGGTAGACGATATCCATATGCACACATACATTGATCATATGGTTGGATGATATCTGCATACGCATAGGTGTTGATTACATTGTTGGCACATATGATGACCCGGTCGCCCTAAATATCATAGTATTACCTTTATGATATAGTTGACCTAGGAGTCGTTGTTTATTCGATTTCTACTTGTAGATGTTTTTCTACTCACGAGTTGGCAACTCACCCCCATTGTGCCACAGTTCTTCCAGGTTGACCGCATGGATCAGTAGCGGCTTCGCTGGCACACAGTTGCATTGGTAGGTGGGACATTTGTATCATACCCACTCTTGTATTTATATTTCATATTGTATCTAGTCGACTGCATCAGTTAAAACTAGTAATTGTATAAGTAATGAGACTTAGTGAGACTTGTAGTTGCGAGACTTGAGCGATGGGTTTTATGTTCGCTTTTGGGGATTTATGTCTTGCCTTTTCTTTTATCTTTTATGGTGATCTTCGCCGTTGGGTATCGTATTCTTATATATAATGTCTTGCGTGGTTGTGATCCGCCGGTTGGCGAAGAGCTAGCTCCTGCTTGGGGACGCCTTTATATTATCTTGTATATGTGGTTTTGGATCAAAAAATACAAAAGAGGTTCTGCCCAAATTTTTAAAAGATGAAACATGTTTTCAAATTAGTAAATTTCACTTGCATTATTCATGTCCCTTTTCCATGCATTTAACAAAACTTGATTTCATTATATTTTTATTTCAAAACTTCACCTCTTTTATTTTCTTAAAAAGGTTTAGATTTCTGGGTTTCAGCTTACTTGAATTCCGTTACGCCTTTAGACGTTGCGAGATTCAAGTGCTGGTCACGAGCTACTATTTTGGGTCGTGACAAAGTTGGTATCAGAGCGCTAGGTTTAACCTTGGTTCGAGTTTATGTTTGACTATGTGGAGTCTAGGGCGGGTATGTATTTCGGAAACTAGGCTTGACCTTACGGAACTTAGACTTGAACATGGGGGTATTAGACCCGAACTTTCGTTTCATAGGTTGACCCTGATTGATGGAGTAGGTAGCTTGAGTAGAGTGACGTACCGTACGTATGTTCCACGGCATATTTACGACACGATACTCCACTTATGAAACCTTAAGATGTACATATTTTGAGATCTGTGATTCTCTTCGTACCCATGATTATACATCCATTTGAGATCCTTGATTCTGTTCATTTCCATGATCATACTCTCATTGATTCTGTTCTTTCTTATGATCATGTATCCATTCTGGATCTGTTGTTTCCTTTCATACCGTTGATATGCTTCCCTCGATACTCGATTGAGGTTCCTGTCACCATGGTTTGAGCGCAGATTGAGCTGCGGCTAATGATGCGGTCAGGGCGAGCTCGTCTGGTATGAGGGCTGACCATTGTGTTTTCTGGTGACACGGGAACGTCTCGAGTTAGCGTTTGTGTTGTTACCTCCTACCTGAGGCGAGTGTTTGGCGTTGCACCGGATGATCGGGCCATCGATAGAGGCTTCCTGTTGCGAGAGGACTGTTGATGTTCAACATACCTCAGAGTTTGTGATGTTGCCTATCGTGCAGACAGATGACCAAGCTGTTGCTGAGATTGATAGGATGTCGCTTTCAGAACTTACGAGCTGAGGTCGCCGGAGCTTCCAGGCAGAGATGTGACAGATGATAACTAGTCTACCTCGAGTTGAGAGACGAAGGTGATTCGTCAGATTGATGCGCCGACGCAGGCCAGTTGAGTTGAAGATTTTCAGTATAGAGAGTCTTACTCATGTAGGGTTACTAGGCACTCTAACAAGGGTTAAGAAAGCATCAACCATGCCCGATTAAAATTTTAGCCGTGCCTAACTGTTAGTGTATATGCCCTAGAGGCCATTACTGTATCATACTAGTATGTATATTACTTAATGGAAGCTTGGGATATTCACCTTGTATTGACAATCTTGCTCAAAATGGTAGTATGCTACTTGGTTTGTTTCTACTTCAATGTGTACATGTGTTTATTTTATTATATCACCTATGTGCATTAGTGGAGCCCTTAGGATCTTTGCTTGATTACCAGCGTTGTGATGGCAGTCACACTAGTGGGGGCTGGGTAATCTATAAGCACATCCTTATGCAGGTCCCTAGTCGCAGGACTATCGAGACAGGGCATCGATACTCCGGAGTAGACTAGCGCATGCGCTTCTCATCCCAGTGTGGGAGATGGTCTGTCCCACAGCCATCAGTACGTCATACTAGAGATAGTATGCGGGTGCTCGTTGGGTTACGAGTACACTGGACAGGACTAGTCGGGAACTGATGGTTGGTACTATACCTATCGTCAGTTATCAGTTCCCGGGTGACATGAGTACAGCTTAGTCCGCTGACTTGACACTGTCACTTCGCCTCGAGTGTGTTCCCACTGCACTTTGATTACTACCCTACCACGGCTCAAAGGAGTCGTGCAAACAGGTAGCTTTTGGGTGCAGTCCCGAAGCACTTGAAGGCAGTGACGGTTAGACAGGATTCGTCTCTCCCGGTATTGGGGGTTGACATCGCGCTGTGTCTAGGAGAGCCATTACACGAGTAGTCCCTGGCCAGGGCAAGCGAGATATACTGGTAGACTTCCAGTGTTATCTCAGGGTGTTTTAGGCTTCACTCCGACACGACTTGTACCGCTATTAGGGGACTGACGTTTATCGCCCCCCTAGGCCCGCCATGCGATGTATCAGACGAACAGACTGGACTGTACGGAGACTGTCACATTCAGGCTCAGTAGGAGTTTAGATGGGTTTCACCTCGTCAGTCTTCTTGTCGGCATCTACCTGGGGACCGTTACGCACAGCTAGTGCCGCTTGCGGTCTGTGGTTAAACCCACTGCCAACGTAGTGTCGAGTCTTTAGAGTCCCACACAGAAAGCTATTCGCCTTTAGGCAAAAGAGTAGAGATCGCATGGTTTTGCAACAGGGTTCGGTCGCATCCGTGCACTTGTGCACGTTTAGTGTCCGGACAGTTAACACTAGCGGGCTTTGGTTTAAGCCAGATCCTAGTGTACGTTTTAGGATTGATTTTATCTCGTATGTATTCGTGTTCCTCGGAACGCGGATGCGGGTGTGTATGCACAGATGACAGAGAGAGACAGAGGCAGAGGATTCTCATTAAAGTTGTTGACTGTTGACTGTTGACCATTGACTTCTTGCTAAACCCTAATGAGAATATGATATATGATTAACAATAATATTAATTAAGTATTATGGTGACATGGTTGTTGAGGGGTTGACTTTGTTGACTTGTTGACTTTGTTGACCGGTTGACTATGTTGGACTAGTTGACCATCATGATGACAATGGCTATCATTTCATGGCAAAGACTTTTTGCTTGCTTGTTCTCTTGTGAAAAATGAGTGCATGAAATGATATGGCTATTGTAGCTTAAACCATCACATAATACTTGATTGCTATGATTTGTTATGATGGCTTTGGATTATGAGAGCCAAGAAAGAAAAGTCTTTCTCATTCTATCATTTTCATTCTCTCTCTTGTTCTTGAGCTCTCATCCTCTTCCTCTTGCTCTCCCTCTCTTTAGTCTATGGTTCACTTGTCTCATGTGTTGAGAACCAAGAACCATAGAGAAAATCCCAACACACTCTCCTCTACTCACTCTAGTTCACAAGGTTTAGCAAACCGAGTGAACTAGTTTCTTCAAAGCTCGAAGAAGAAGCCAAAGGTAGAAGCTTTCGGGTGGATCGATCTTCGGCGCAAGGAGACGACGGGGTGAAGCCGATCCGCACACCATCGAGAGTCAAAGACGAAGGAGTTCAAGAAAGAAAGGTATAACCCCCTAACCGAGTAGTTAACAACTCCTAGTTAGGTTGTTAGGTAGATAGTTTAACAAAGATCCGTTTTGAGTCCATGTTACCGCCTCTAGAAAATTGTTTTTCACCAAATTCCGCAAGCCCGTAAGTACCGGGAGAGGTAGCATGGACTTACAGTGGTATCAGAGCCTAGTTAAACACTACCTAACATGTTAGCATAGTAACTAGAAATTCGATCGGAGAAAATGTCACGAAATACACCCAAAAACCTAACTTGCTGTCGATTTTGAAAGTTCTGTAAAAGTAATAAATCATGCTTTAAAAATCGACTCAGGGTTTTTAGAGTATACTGTAGAAAGACGGTCCTGTGATCTCATCAAAGCGCCGCGAAAACGCGGCAATAGCTTGCTATTGCCGCGGTTCCGCGGCCGTATTGGCTCTTCTCTGGATCTTCTTTGCTACAGTATATTCAGTGGGGTATTTTGGGAATTTTGGTATATGTTTTTTCAGCCCAGATTTTCCAGGAAGAAAATTTTGTTTTTGGGGCTTTAAAAACCGTATTTTGATCGAGTTTCTAAAGACTTAAGCTGACGGGTTTATTTCTGTGATGTGATATTTGTATTGAACGTCTGCTAATCGCTATATGTCGATTAGTGGGAGTTATACAAATCTGTGATCTGTAATATTATTGGTTTGTGTATATGAATTCATTGGATTGTCGCGGGTGAATAGCCCGGGGGTTGTGAGACGAGAGTTTTCTTTTCTTTGAATTCATGTAAATTTGTAAATGCAAAGCCCGCATGAGCCGGACATCCAGCAATGAGGTGCCGAGCAGCTTCTCGTTCTCGAAAGCCATCTATTGATGTAATAATTATTTATATGGCCGCACAACTGGGTCAGGGTTGTAGCCGTCATTGTATAATTTCTTTTTACTGTTTTTGCTCCTAAGATAGACCCATGGAGGGGGTGCACAAACTACCGGGTATTCCGAAGTGCCGAGTGGCCTACTCACGGAGTTGAGGGAGGTTGCTTCGCTTCGGGTACTTGGCGGGTAGTTTGCCGCACCCGTAGGGGTCTTGGGTAGGGTATTGGCTATTCACCGCGACCGTGTAATCTGCTTTCATTACAGGCTCGTACGAATTGCGGGTTCCTAGTATATCCAATGTGTTCATCTGTGATCTGAAATGGCTATCATTGCAATATATCTATATATGATATTATTTAGGCGTTGCTTATGTTTTACAGCCGCGCTAGCTCAGCCCCCGCTCTGTCGTTAGTTAAGTAACCTAACGGGTAATGACGGGGCCCCGTGGCGAATGTGAATGGCATAAGCGTACGTCATATTTTGGTTGTTTTCTGCAATGGTAAGATTAAATGATGGGACGCATTAAAAGAACTAATACAAGAATATCACGCATTAAAAGAACTAATGCAAGAAAATAAACCAAGTAAAAGTCGTTGGAACACTTTCGAAAAACCACTCGGTTCTTTTCAAAACCAACTTTTAAATGTGGAGCTCGAGCCACTCCTTTTTTTAAAAGCTATCTCGTTCCATCGATTATATCAAGTTTACTACATTCACGGTTTTGCCAAAACCATCCGTAGCCTTCCATCATTTCAGTTAAATATTCGGTAGTATTCAAGCTATGTATTTTGACCTCACGCTAAGGCATAGTGATTGGTAGCTGCCGGATATTTATCTGTTGCATAGATAGAATGCGTTGGTTTGAGACAGTCGTACTGCCATTTTGGCCTACGTCAAGGGTAGGTACGGGTGGGTTCAAATTAACCTGGATAATGATGGGAAGAACTTGACATGTGACTTATGATATTTTGACCTCACGCCAAGGTCATAAGAGCATGGGGCAAAAATCCACATCGGGAGTTTCAAAAGAACTGAAACCTGCTAGTGTTGCATACCATTTGGAGTGTGATGATTCTGGTAGGATTCCTTCAGTTTCGTCACGCGATGATATTTGGATCTCGATCCTACTGTGAGTATATGCTACTCCTCGGGAAATTTCTCACGTAACGATCAATGCTATAAACCTAGTAGGTGTCTAGAAAGGTGTTAGCGGGGCTACTCCCCCAGGGAAAAGAGGTTCTTAAATTAAGGAACTTCGCGAAAGCGTTGGAAAACCTCCCTCGAAATACCGACACTGGCCTGGCCGAACGGTTAAGCAAGAATTGTACGGTGAGATTGATCCTAACTAATTCTTCCTTTTTGGTTTGAGGAGGGATTCGAGAGACAGTGGGAGCCATCCTGTTTAGACAAATAAAAACCACTCTAAACTTGCAAGAGCATCATGCTGAGTGTTTCTTCTCTCTCTCCTAATTGCAGCGACCAATTGACATGACTGGACTTAAGTTACTTCTAGATAAAAACATACTGACAGGGCCAAACTATAAAGATTAGCTCAGAAATGTCAAAATGGCAATCACTTACGACAAGCTGGGGTATCTTCTTACCACCAAAGCTCCCTCTGTCCCAGGTCCCACCTCCAGCGTCGTGGATAAGGAAATCCGTAAGACATGGGAGATCGATTGCGCGAAGGCCAGGTGCCTCATGCTTGCCTCTATGGACAACGAACATCAGAGGAGGCACGAGAATATGGACCTTGAATCCATATTTCTCCATACAAAAGAACTGTATGGAGAGCAGTCTCGTATCGCAAGATACGAAGTGTCGAAGAAGTTATTTTCGGCAAGGTTGGCCATCGGATCATCGGTAGCGGAACACGTGCTTAAGATGATTGGCTACATAGAAGAGCTCGTGGACCTTGGGACCACGTTGGAGAATGAGCTCTATACGGACTTGATTCTACAGTCCCTTCTTTCCACTTACGCCCAGTTTATCCTGAACTTCAACTTACAAGGAAAAGAAGTTGAACTTCCGGAGCTCCTCAACATGCTGAGGAGTGCAGAGGGCACCTTACAGAAAGGTAGGGAAACATCCACTTTGTTTGTAGGAGGACCTTCCTCTTCTAAGTCCAAGGCGAAAGCCAAAGGAAAGAAGAAGAAAGCCCTCGCCAAACCAAGGGGCGGTGTTAGTAAAGTGGATACGAAGGGAAAAGCAAAAGCAAAAGCAACAAAGAAAGCGGGGCAGCTTGTGGATAAAGAAGAATGCTTCTATTGTCATAAGAAGGGACACTGGAAGAATGATTGCAGGGCTTGGAAAGCCAGAACACAGGAAATGAAGCAGGTTGCGGCTTCAGCTTCAGGTGTGTATGTTATTAATAACTGTCTTTCAATAAACTCTACTTCCTGGGTATTGGATACCGGATCAGGATCTCATATCTGTAATTCTTTGCAGGCGTTGAGAAACCGTAGGTTTTTGAAGGCAGGTGACATGACCCTCAAAGTTGCAAACGGAGCTAGCATGGATGCTAAGGCCGTGGGGGACTATCACCTGGCAATGTCAGATGGACATGTTTTGGTTTTGCGTAATTGCTTTTTTGTACCCAATGCAACTTGTAATATCATTTCTGTATCTTTGGTTTCTAAAGAAGGTTATGAATTTGCGTTTGTAAGTAATGTTGTAAACATTCACCTTAATCAAGTTCTGATTGGGTCAGGTACATTAAGCAATGGTATATACGTATTAAACCAACCACAGATTTTCAATGTCCAGAATACACACAAAAGAAAGTCTCCAGAAATCAATCAGACTTTCTTATGGCATTGTAGACTGGGTCACATCAATGAGAGAAGGTTGACGAAGTTACATACAGAAGGATATTTGAATCCGTTCGAATATCAATCGTATGCCACTTGTCAATCCTGTCTCAAAGGAAAGATGACAAAGACTCCGTTCACTGGACACGGAGTAAGAGCGAGCGAGCTCTTGGGACTCGTACACAGCGACGTGTTCGGTCCAATGTCTATACATGCACGAAGCGGTTATTCTTACTTCATTACTTTTACAGATGACTTTTCAAGGTACGGTTATGTCTTCTTAATGGAACATAAGTCCGAAGCCTTTGGAAAATTCCAGGAATATAAGAATGAAGTAGAAAAACAAACCGGCAAAAGTATCGAGATTCTAAGATCGGATCGAGGTGGTGAATACTTGAGTGCCGAGTTCCTGGACTATTTAAAAGAGAACGGAATTCTCTCTCAGCTTACTCCTCCATACACTCCGCAACATAACGGTGTATCGGAGAGACGGAACCGGACCCTATTGGATATGGTACGGTCCATGATGAGTAACACTGAGTTACCGCGATCATTCTGGGGATATGCGCTAGAATCAGCCGCATACCTTTTGAACCGAGTTCCCACTAAGACTGTGCCTACCACGCCATATGAGTTATGGAGTGGGAAGAAACCCTATCTTCAATATCTGAAGATCTGGGGATGTCCGGCTTTTGTCAAAAAGCAGCATGCGGACAAACTCGAGGCACGCTCAGTACTGTGCAAGTTTGTGGGATACCCAAAGAACACTAGGGGGTATCTATTCTACCACGCAGAGGAATAAAAAGTCCTTGTTTCTCGTAATTCCCACTTTCTGGAACCCCAGTTCTTGGAGAAGGAAATTAGTGGGAGTGCAATAGAACTGGAAGAAATTCCAGAACCACAGACTATTACTGAAAGCTTAGTAGAACCAGAGGGTTCGAAAGAACAGGACATTCCTACGCCGCTCCGCAGGAGTAGTAGGCAGTCTCATCCGCCCGAGAGATACTACGGTTTTCTCATAGACGGGGATAGAGAGGATTGCATCATAGATTATGATGAGCCTACTAGCTTCCAGTAGGCCGTTCAGAGCGTTGACTCGGTAAAATGGCTGGATGCAATGCGGACCGAAATGGAGTCCATATACACCAACAAAGTATGGACGTTGGACATTGCTCCAGACGGGGTAAAACCCGTAGGATGCAAGTGGATCTTCAAAAGGAAGATTGGTGTAGATGGACAGGTTGAGACCTATAAAGCTAGACTTGTTGCAAAGGGTTTTCGTCAAAGACCTGGTTTGGACTATGACGAAACCTTTTCTCCAGTGGCTATGCTGAAATCCATTCGGATCCTTCTTGCCATTGCTGCCTTCCACGATTATGAGATTTGGCAGATGGACGTAAAAACCGCTTTTCTAAATGGAAATTTAGAGGAGTGTGTCTATATGGACCAGCCAGAAGGTTTCACTCAGAGTGGGAGCAGCGGAAAGGTGTGCAAGTTGCTTAAGTCCATCTACGGACTAAAGCAGGCATCGCGGAGTTGGAACATCTATTTTGATGAGACGGTCAAGGAATTTGGCTTTATCAAAAATCCAGATGAACCATGCATCTATAGTAGATTTGTAGCGAGAACTGTAGTATTCCTCGTTTTATACGTGGATGACATTCTCTTGATAGGAAATGACATTCCTATGCTACAATCTGTCAAGGGGTTCTTGTCGCACAGGTTCTCCATGAAAGACCTGGGTGATGCCTCATACATCCTGGGGATCCGGATCCATTGTGATAGATCCAAGAGGATATTAGGACTCTCACAGTCCAGGTACATTGACACCATACTGAAAAGATTCAGTATGGAAGATTCCAAGCGCGGTAATCTGCCAGCTTGTCACGGGATCACCCTATCCAAAGAGATGTCTCCCAAGACTGATTTGGAGAGGGATCGCATGTCTATTATACCCTACGCTTCTGCGGTAGGCTCTATAATGTATGCGATGTTGTGTACCAGACCCGATGTAGCTTATGTACTTAGTGTGGTAAGCCGGTATCAGTCAAACCCCGGGGAGAAACACTGGATAGCGGTAAAGAACATTCTCAAGTACCTGAGAAGAACTAAGGAGATGTTCTTGGTGTATGGCGGAAAAGACCTCCAGATCGAGGCCTTTGCTGACTCAAGCTTCCAGAGTGACAAGGATGATTCCAAGTCCATGTCGGGTTTTGTCTTTACCCTCAATGGAGGGGCGGTGTGTTGGAAGAGTTCCAAACAGGAAACCGTTGCTGACTCGACTATGGAAGCGGAATACATCGCTGCATCTGATGCCGCAAAAGAAGCCGTTTGGATGAGGAAGTTCTTGAAAGAACTTCAGGTGGTTCCGTCCATTGTTGATCCAATACCTCTGTATTGCGACAACAATGGGGCTATAGCTTTAGCGAAGGAACCCAGGTCCCATCAGAAATTCAGACACATCTTGAGGTGGTATCACCTGATCAGGGAGATCGTGGATCGCCAGGAGATCGAGGTTCGGAGGGTTGCTTCAGAAGATAACACTGCAGATCCATTCACCAAGGCCTTGCCCCAGACTCAGTTCGAGCGGCTGATCGAGATGATAGGTCTTCGATACGCCAGTACATGGCCTTAGTGCAAGTGGGAGATTGTTAGTGTATATGCCCTAGAGGCCATTACTGTATCATACTAGTATGTGTATTACTTAATGGAAGCTTGGGATATTCACCTTGTATTGACAATCTTGCTCAAAATGGTAGTATGCTACTTGGTTTGTTTCTAATTCAATGTGTACATGTGTTTATTTTATTATATCACCTATGCGCATTAGTGGAGCCCTTAGGATCTTTGCTTGATTACCAGCGTTGTGATGGCAGTCACACTAGTGGGGGCTAGGTAATCTATAAGCACATCCTTATGCAGGTCCCTAGTCACAGGACTATCGAGACAGGGCATCGATACTCCGGAGCAAACTAGCGCATGCGCTTCTCATCCCAGTATGGGAGATGGTCTGTCCCACAGCCATCAGTACGTCGTACTGGAGATAGTATGCGGGTGCTCGTTGGGTTACGAGTACACTGGACAGGACTCGTCGGGAACTGATGGTTGGTACTATACCTATCGTCAGTTATCAGTTCCCAGGTGACATGAGTACAGCTTAGTCCGCTGACTTGACACTGTCACTTCGCCTCGAGTGTGTTCCCACTGCACTTTGATTACTCCCTTACCACGGCTCAAAGGAGTCGTGCAAACAGGTAGTTTTTGGGTGCAGTCCCGAAGCACTTGGAGGCAGTGACGGTTAGACAGGATTCGTCTCTCCCGGTATTGGGGGTTGACATCGCGCTGTGTCTATGAGAGCCATTACACGAGTAGTCCCTGTCCAGGGCAAGCGAGATATACTGGTAGGCTTCCAGTGTTATCTCAGGGTGTTTTGGGCTTCACTCCGACACGACTTGTACCGCTATTAGGGGACTGACGTTTACCGCCCCCTAGGCCCATCATGCGATGTATCAGACGAACAGACTGGACTGTACGGAGACTGTCACATTCGGGCTCAGTAGGAGTTTAGATGGGTTTCACCTCGTCAGTCTTCTTGTCGGCATCTACCTGGGGACCGTTACGCACAGCTAGTGCCGCTTGCGGTCTGTGGTTAAACCCACTGCCAGCGTAGTGTCGAGTCTTTAGAGTCCCATACAGAAAGCTATTTGCCTTTAGGCAAAAGAGTAGAGGTCGCATGGTTTTGCGACAGGTCGCATGGTTTTGTGACAGGGTTCGGTCACATCCGTGCACTTGTGCACGTTTAGTGTCCGGACAGTTAACACTAGCGGGCTTTGGTTTAAGCCAGATCCTAGTGTACGTTTTGGGATTGATTTTATCTCATATGTATTCGTGTTCCTCGGAACGCGGATGCGGGTGTGTATGCACAGATGACAGAGAGAGACAGAGGCAGAGGATTCTCATTAGGGTTGTTGACTGTTGACTGTTGACCATTGACTTCTTGCTAAACCCTAATGAGAATATGATATATGATTAACAATAATATTAATTAAGTATTATGGTGACATGGTTGTTGAGGGGTTGACTTTGTTGACTTGTTGACTTTGTTGACCGGTTGATTAGGTTGGACTAGTTGACCATCATGATGATAATGGCTATCATTTCATGGCAAAGACTTTTTGCTTGCCTGTTCTCTTGTGAAAAATGAGTGCATGAAATGATATGGCTATTGTAGCTTAAACCATCACATAATACTTGATTTCTATGATTTGTTATGATGGTTTTGGATTATGAGAGCCAAGAGAGAAAAGTCTTTCTCATTCTATCATTTTCATTCTCTCTCTTGTTCTTGAGCTCTCATCCTCTTCCTCTTGCTCTCCCTCTCTTTAGTCTATGGTTCACTTGTCTCATGTGTTGAGAACCAAGAACCATAGAGAAAACCCCAACACACTCTCCTCTACTCACTCTAGTTCACAAGGTTTAGCAAACCGAGTGAACTAGTTTCTTCAAAGCTCGAAGAAGAAGCCAAAGGTAGAAACTTTCTGGTGGATCGATCTTCGGCGCAAGGAGACGATGGGGTGAAGCCGATCCGTACACCATCGAGAGTCAAAGACGAAGGAGTTCAAGAAAGAAAGGTATAACCCCCTAACCCAGTAGTTAACAACTCCTAGTTAGGTTGTTAGGTAGATAGTTTAACAAAGATCCGTTTTGAGTCCATGTTACCGCCTCTAGAAAATTGTTTTTCACCAAATTCCGCAAGCCCGTAAGTATAGGGAGAGGTAGCATGGACTTATACTAACAACCCTAAACAAGATCTTTGCTAGAAAATTAGGGTTTCACATGCAAGTAAATAGCATCTACAACTAAGTGAATACGAAATACAACCTTTGTAGATCGGTCCTTCACTTCTTTAGCTCCTTGTTGAAGTCCCTTCGCTGCGATCGTGGTTCTCCTGGACTCTTGCATGGCTTCACGAGGCTAAAGGAGCGTCCTTGCTTGAAGTCTTTGAGGCCGAAGATTATCTACGTCGAGAGTATGCCAACTCAAGCTTCTACTTCACTAACTAGAGAATTAGTGAAGCAAACACCCTAAACTAAAGTTCTAGTCTAGTAGAGGATGGAGAAATAGGAAGTGGGTTCACTTTAGAATTTATTTTCTCACAATGTTTCTCACTTTGGATCAAACCCTAGAGAGCTCTTTTGCTCAAGGAAGAAGATGAAGAAAATAAAGAGAGAGAAATAATGATTAAGTGAGAAAGCTAACCATGGTGAGTGAGTATCATATACTAACTCATGTAGAGACATAACCATGGCTAATCCTTATGGTTGGGTTAACAAATATCCATAGTAAAAACAAACTTAGTGGACTTAGTCAATGCATCCACAAGCTTCATGCATTTTTCTAATCCTCCACTAATTTTGTAATTACTTTAAATATTAAAACCCAACATAATAAATAGCATGGTGTAAGTCTCATACACCCATGAATGATGTATCAACAACCATGATACAAAAAGAAAACACATTTTAATATATATCATATATACATTAAAGTTGTGCACATAAGAGAAAAACCCTTAAGTGAACAAATGTTAGTTAATGTAAATTAGTATATCCAATATACAATTATACAATAACTTATTAAATCAACACTTGACTTAATAATCCGGTCATAACTCATATAACCGACTAACATCCAATGTATCGACTTATCGAATCAACACTTGATTCGATAACCCGGCTATATCTCATATAACCGACCGATACAAAAAGTCACGAGAATAGAATACGGTATTATATACATGCATTATTCTCGGTCCCGCACATATCACATATGCGCTCCTATTTCGTTTTGCCTGAGCCAGTAAAACCTCTATGTAGGACTCTAAAGACTCATCAATACGCCGGCAGTAGGTGATGATCACATCAAGCATCCACAAGCCGTCAGCGGTACTAGCTGGACGTAACGGCTACCCGGGTATTGAGCGATCAGAAGATCAGCAAGTAAGCCCGCTCCAACTCCTGTAAAAGACAAACGGTAACACTTCCCTTACAGTCCGGTCTCCTCGTCTGATATGTCGCATATCAAGTCTAGAGGTGGTAAACGTCAGACCCCAATAACCGATAAGTCATGCCGATGTGAGGCTCATAACGGGTCAAGAAACTACTGGTAATACTTACCAGTAAATCTCTAAATCAGCCCTGGCCAGGGACTTCCCTGTTATGGCCAATCGAGCATAGCGCAACATCAACCCCCAATACCGGGAGAGACGAAACCCCTCCTATCGCTCATTGCCTCCATGTGACTCGGGACTGTACCCAAAAACCACCCTTTTGCACGCCCTCTTGGACGTGGTAAGGTGGAAATCAAATCACAGTGGGAATCACACAAGACTCTATGACGATCTCGGGTCTACAGACTAATCTGCACAAGTGTCACCAGAGAACCGCCATCTGACGTGAGGTATAATACCATCTGGGAGTTCTCGGCGAGTCCGTCCAGTGTACCCAGTCTCCACTGAGCACTCGTATACTATCTCAGATGTCAAACACCAATGGATATGGGATCATCCATCGCCCATCTCATGGGTCGAGAAGCGTATACGCTAGTCTACTCTGGTATATCGATGCCCTGTCTCGATACACCTACGACTAGAAACATTAAAGGATGTACTTATGGACTACTCTGTCCCCACTAGTATGATCTGCATCATAGTCCAGCTAGTCAAGTACACATCCTAAGGGCTTTACCAACATGTAACTATAAGACAGTATCAAGAGACAAGTACACATGTTAAGATAAAGAGCAACCAGATAGCATACTATCATATCGAGCAAGAAAGTCCTCTCTCTATATGTCCAAGCATCCAATATAATATATATCATCTGTACAATACTGGCTTCTAGGGCATACATACAACTAACAATCTCCCACTTGTACTAGGGCCAGCTGCTGTAGTATCGCATACCAAGTATCCCGAAGAGTCTTTCAAACTGTATCTGGGGAATGGCCTTCGTGAGTGGATCTGCTGTGTTGTTTTTCGTGTCAACCTTCCTGACCTCGATCTCCCGGCGATCAACTATCTCCCGGAACAGGTGATACCGCCTCAGAATATGCCTGGATCGCCGATGGGACCTGGGTTCCTTGGCCAAAGCCACCGCTCCATTGTTATCACAATACAAAGGTATTGGATGCTTAATGAATGGAACCACTCCAAGTTCAGTAATGAACTTCTAGATCCAGACAGCCTCTTTGGCAGCATCGTTGGCAGCGATATATTCAGCTTCCATCGTCGAGTCCGCCACGGTTTCCTGCTTGGAACTCTTCCAGCTAACCGCCCCTCCGTAAAGGGTAAAGACAAATCCCGAGTGCGACTTAGAGTCGTCCTTATCACTTTGGAAGCTGGAATCGATAAAGGACTCCACCTGGAGTTCTCCGTTACTATACACCAAGAACATCTCCTTAGTCCTTCGTAAGTACTTGAGAATGTTCTTCACAGCTGTCCAGTGACTCTCTCCAGGATCTGCTTGATACCGACTCACTACACTTAGTGAGTATGCTACATCGGGTCTGGTACATAGCATCACATACATGATAGAGCCTACTGCCGAAGCATAGGGTATCCCTTGCATGCGAGCTCTCTCCAAATCAGTCTTGGGAGACATCTTTTTGGAGAGAGTGAGTCCAGAGATCGTGGGTTGGTTCCCACGCTTGGATTCTTCCATACTAAACCTCTTTAGTATAGTGTCAATGTACCTGGATTGGGACAATCCCAGTATCCGTTTAGATCTATCTCTATAGATCATGATTCCCAGTATGCAGGAGGCATCACCTAGATCTTTCATTGAGAATCTTTGTGATAAGAAGAGCTTGACCGATTGCAGCATAGGAATGTCATTTCCTATCAAGAGTATGTCGTCCACGTACAATACGAGGAAGACAACCTTACTCTCTGCCACCTTCTTGTAGATACAAGGTTCATCAACATTTTTGATGAAATCAAACTCTTTGATAACGACGTCAAAGCAGATGTTCCAACTCCACGATTCTTGCTTTAATCCATAAATGGATTTAAGCAGCTTGCACACCTTCCCGCTGCTCCCACTATCTACGAAGCCCTCTGGCTGAGTCATGTACACGTACTCTTCTAAATCACCGTTTAGAAAGGCGGTCTTAACATCCATTTGCCAGATTTCGTAGTCATGATATGCAGCAATGGCAAGCATGATCCGGATGGATTTAAGCATAGCCACCGGAGAAAAGGTTTCGTCATAGTCCACACCTGGTCTTTGACGAAAACCCTTTGCAACAAGTCTAGCTTTGAAAGTCTCCACTTTCCCATCTACACCAAGTTTTTTCTTGAAGATCCACTTGCTCCCAATGGGTTTTACCCCTTCAGGAGCATTTTCCAAAGTCCATACTTTGTTGGTGTACATGGATTCCATCTTGGACCGCATTGCATCTAGCCATTTCACTGAGTCCCCACTCGTGATGGCCTGTTCGAAGCTAGTTGGGTCATCATCAACCATGATGCAATCCTCGCTCCCACCATCCATGAGAAAACCGTAGTATCTCTCAGGTGGGTGAGGAACCCTACTAGAACTGCGGAGTGGCTGGGGTTCATTGGGAACTACCGAATCCTCTGGTTCCACCAAATCTTCTGTTGTGGTTTGTACAGCTGGAACCTCTTCCAGTTCTACCTCAGAGCCACTAATTTCTTTTGCAAGAAATTCCTCTTCTAAAAAGGTGGCATGTTGAGCAACAAACACCTTTTGTTCCTCACTGTGGTAGAAGATATACCCTCACGAATGCTTGGGATATCCAACAAACTTACACAAAATAGACCTTGCCTCGAGTTTGTTCGGTTTTTGTCTTTTGACATAAGCCGGGCAACCCCATATCTTAATAAAATTAAGATATGGTCTCTTCCCCTCCCATATCTCATATGGGGTGGTAGGCACAGATTTGGTAGGAACCCTATTCAGTAGGTATGCTGCTGTCTCCAGTGCATATCCCCAGAAGGAAATAGGTAACTCAGCTATACTCATCATAGAGCGCACCATATCTAATAGGGTGCGGTTCCTCCGTTCCGATACACCGTTGTGCTGTGGTGTATATGGAGGAGTTAGCCGAGAGAGAATCCCATTCTCTTTTAGGAAGTCCAGGAATTCATTGCTCAAGTATTCACCTCCTCGATCAGATCGAAGGATTTTAATACTTTTCCCGGTTTGGTTCTCGACTTCTTGTTTATATTCTCTAAATTTCTCAAAAGCTTCTGATTTGTGTTTCATCAGGAACACATATCCGAATCTAGAGAGATCGTCAGTGAATGTAATGAAGTACGAAAAACCATCCCTGGTATGTGTAGACATGGAACCACATACATCACTATGTATTAGTCCCAAGAGTTCGGTAACTCTTTCTTTGTGTCCCGTAAACAGAGTTTTGGTCATCTTGCCTTTGAGACATGACTGGCAAGTGTCATAAGATGAAAATTCGAACGGTTTCAAATATCCATCCTTATGCAACTTAGCTAGTCGTGTCGCATTGATGTGACCCAGTCTACAATACCACAAGAAGGATTCGTTCAGTTCTGAACTCTTCCTCTTGTGTGTGTTTGTTATGCTCAAAACTGTTGATTGATTTAGAACATAAATGCCATTGCACAATGTGCCTGATCCAACCAACTTTTGGTTAAGGAAAATATTCATAACATTATCCTGTAATACAAAATTATATCCCTCTTTACTCAACAAAGAAACCGATATAATGTTGCATATTAGGTTCGGCATGTAATAGCTTTCGTTCAGAATCAATGTATTACCGGTTGGTAATACAAGGTGATATTCCCCGACGGTTTTAGCTGCAACAATTGCACCATTTCCAACCCTTATGTCTTTATCACCTTCTCCAAGTTCTCTACCTTTCCTAAGCCCATGTAACTGATTACATATATGGGATCCTGACCCGGTATCTAATACCCAGGACGTAGAGCAAATGAAGAAACAGTTCTCTGTAATGAACACACCCGAAGAAAATGCATCAACATGTACTTTCTTCATTCGGGTGGCATGGGAATCCTGGTATTCCCCTTTATCCTGTTCAGTCTTATAACTTTTATAAGAAAGAACGGAACCAACGTTCCCCAGCACAGTATAACATGCAGGTTCGGTCAATACATCCATATTATTATCTTTATTAAGGCATGATATGGTTGCTACCTGGAGAGAGAGAGAAGAAAACACTTTAGCGTATGCTCTTGCAAGATCAGATTGGTTATTATTTTATCTAATCAGGATGGCTCCCACTTTTTTTATCAAATCTTCCTTCAAACCCTAAAAGGAAAGACTAGCCGGGATTAATTACACCCTACAACTTCGCCAATCTTTCAGCCAGGCCAGTGTCGGTACTTTAAGGGAGGTTCCTCGTGCTTTCGCACGAATCTAATTAAAGTAAACCTCGTTTTCCTAGAGGCGTAACCCCGTTGACACCTTTCTAGACACCTACTTGATCGGCTAATTGTCCAGTGTAAAACTCTCCCAGGAGTAACAATTACTCGCAGTGGGTATCGGGATTCAACTATCTCATAGAAGGTATGCAATCTCATTGCAAATTTCAACACTTGAAATTCCCGATAATATTTTGCCCCAAGCATCCCATGACCTTGACGGAGGTCAACAAACCACAGGGTGCAAGTCAAGTTCAACCCGTCATTTCTTGATTGAATCAAACCCACCCACACGACCTTTGATGGAGGTCAACAAGGTCGTACGACTACCCTAATCCAATCTGCATCATATGCATAAGCAGATAAATACTAGTTAGCTACCGCACACTACGCCTTGATGGAGGTCAACAAACGTAGCACGAATACTAAGTAGCTTATCTGAAATGACGGAGGGCTACGACAGGTTTTTCTGAAAACCTATTGTGTAATGAACTTGATATTGTTGTAGAATCAATTGAATTTTAAATGGAGTGATTTTGAGGCTTTCATTAGTTTTGCTAAAGAGGTCACTCCCGGTGAAGGGATCTCGGCTCTTTCCTCATCGAATAAGGTGCATGACATATCATATATATCGCTATGCAAAGCAAAACTCTAAAAGCAATCAAAAACAAACCGAGTGTTGTAGTATCTGCCAGTTTTGCTAAAACTGTCACTCCCGGTGAAGGGATCTCGGATCTTTCCCCATTGAATAAGGTGCGGGATATATCATATATATCGCTATGCAAAGCAAAAACTGTAGCTACCCTTTTTGAAAAATTTGATTCTACAACATCTTTTAGGTTTCTTTTCTTTCATTAGTCATATTAATGAAGTCCTATCATTTAAATCACCTAAACATCACAGATAAATACAACGTACACTTATGCCATCCGCATTCGCCTCGATGTCTCCTTGTGCACTGTTAGGTTAGGTAACTAACGGCAGAGCGGGGCAGGGCTAGTGCGGGTGTAAAGCATAAGTAACATCTATATAATATATCATATATACTATATACAGTATTTATCACAACATATCAAATGATCACATCACAGATATCGCAGCAGAAGAAAACATATGAAACATTGGATATACTAGGACGTCCATGTTTTATTTTGAGCCTCTATAAAACACGGATTCCACGGTCGCGATGAATAGCCTAACCCACACCCCTAGACCCCTACGAGAGCGGCGAGCAACCCTTCCAATTCTAGAGTTAGGAGACCCGGACTCGACTCCTCGAGTTGGTCTCCCACTGGACTCTAGAACCCGGTTACTTGTGCTCTCCTCCTTGGGTCTATCCTGGAGCGGAAAAGTAATTAATATACAAATGGTGACATCAACCTCATCCCGGAAGTGCCCCAATAAAAGAATAGTACATACATTTAATTTTACATGAATGAAAATAAAAACCCTCATCTCACATAAAACCCCCGGCTATTCAGAAACGCGACGATCCAATATAACATATCCAGCAACATATAACATCACATATCATCAACGTAAGTAAATATGCGCATCCCAATTGTCGTTGACATATAGCAACGAAACCGGCGATAACACATATTACACTTACGGTCGCAGAAAATAAAGTGTAAAACTACAACATTTGGAATCCACAATCTCTTTAGACATCGTAAATCCGAAATATCACATACTTCGCATTTCATGCCTAACTATATGAATTCCACATATTGTATCACATTCCAGATAAATACACTGTATTAAACTTTCCGATCGAATAATCAAATACCCAGGATTTCCTAAATAGTTCAACACTTAAGCGGAGTTCAAATATTCCAGAATACGTCACAGCACCAACGGTCCAGCCGTAGAAGGGTCAAGCCAACGCCTCACATGTGGCACGCCGTACTGCCCCAAATCCTAAGGTTCAAAAGGCAGTTCAAGACGGTCATATAATCGAGTTAAGGTTTGTTGTCTTCTAGAGGGTCCATCGCGTTACATGCACGTTTTTCTGAAAGATTTAAACTCAAGAAAAAATTCAACACTTGAAAGTTTTTCGTGCCGGGAAAAATTGAGTTAATGATATCCGTTCGAACATTTTAATACTTTCTAAATTATCCGGAAAACAATAACGAATTTAAATTTTCCGATCGAATCAACGATTACAAAATAAACCCCAGAACACTCAGCACTTGAGTCATTTTAAAAATACCCAGAAAATATAAATGCCAGAAATAGAAATTACTGTGCAAAACTGAGTGCATAATTCCTCTTTACTGCCGTGGATCCGCGGCCCAAGAGCGGTACGGCCGCGGTTCCACGGCGGTTTGTACGGATCATCCTCTCGTTTTTCACTGCAATTCTTATATTTCCCTGCTGATTTTTTTAGGCATTTTTAATTCAGAAAAATCACAGCTTTTAAAATTTGTCCAGAGAGGGGTTCATTTTGGCGTTTCGGGGTTCGTTCGGAGTTTTAACTTCGTATACACGTCGCCTAATGCTCTAGCTAGGCTCTGATACCACTTTAGGGTTACTAGGCACTCTAACAAGGGTTAAGAAAGCATCAACCATGCCCGATTAAAATTTTAGCCGTGCCTAACAACCCTAAACAAGATCTTTGCTAGAAAATTAGGGTTTCACATACAAGTAAATAGCATCTACAACTAAGTGAATACGAAATACAACCATTGTAGATCAGTCCTTCACCTCTTTAGCTCCTTGTTGAAGTCCCTTCGCTGCGATCATGGTTCTCCCGGACTCTTGCATGGCTTCACGAGGCTAAAGGAGCGTCCTTGCTTGAAGTCTTCGAGGCCGAAGATGATCTACGTCGAGGGGATGCCAACTCAAGCTTCTACTTCACTAACTAGAGAATTAGTGAAGAAAACACCCTAAACTAAAGTTTTAGTCTAGTAGAGGATGGAGAAATAGGAAGTGGGTTCACTATAGAATTTATTTTCTCACAATATTTCTCACTTTGGATCAAACCCTAGAGAGCTCTTTTGCTCAAGGAAGAAGATGAAGAAAATAAAGAGAGAAAAATAATGATCAAGTGAGAAAGCTAACCATGGTGAGTGAGTATCATATACTAACTCATGTAGAGACATAACCATGGCTAATCCTTATGGTTGGATTAACAAATATCCATAGTAAAAACAAACTTAGTGGACTTAGTCAATGCATCCACAAGCTTCCACAAACTTCATGCATTTTTCTAATCCTCCACTAATTTTGTAATTACTTTAAATATTAAAACCCAACATAATAAATAGCATGGTGTAAGTCTCATACACCCATGAATGATGTATCAACAACCATGATACAAAAAGAAAACACATTTTAATATATATCATATATACATTAAAGTTGTGCACATGTGAGAAAAACCCTTAAGTGAACAAATGTTAGTTAATGTAAATTAGTATATCCAATATACAATTATACAATAAATTATTAAATCAACACTTGACTTAATAATCCGGTCATAACTCATATAACCGACTAATATCCAATGTATCGACTTATCGAATCAACACTTGATTCGATAACCCGGCTATATCTCATATAACCGACCGATACAAAAAGTCGCGAGAATAGAATACGGTATCACATACACGCATTATTCTCGGTCCCGCACATATCACATATGCGCTCCTATTTCGTTTTGCCCGAGCCAGTAAAACTTCTATGTAGGACTCTAAAGACTCGTCAATACGCCGGCAGTAGGTGATGATCACATCAAGCACCCACAAGCCGTCAGTGGTACTAGCTGGACATAACAGCTACCCGGATATTGAGCGATCAGAAGATCAGCAAGCAAGCCCGCTCCAACTCCTGTAAAAGCTAAACGGTAACACTTCCCGTACAGTCCGGTCTCCTCATCTGATATGTCGCATATCAAGTCTAGGGGTGGTAAACGTCAGACCCCAATAACCGATAAGTCATGCCGATGTGAGGCTCATAACGGGTCGAGAAACTACTGGTAATACTTACCAGTAAATCTCTAAATCAGCCCTGGCCAGAGACTTCCCTGTTATGGCCAATCGAGCATAGCGCAACATCAACCCCCAATACCGGGAGAGACGAAACTCCTCCTATCGCTCATTGCCTCCATGTGACTCGGGACTGTACCCAAAAACCATCCTTTTGCACGCCCTCTTGGACGTGGTAAGGTGGAAATCAAATCACAGTGGGAATCACACAAGACTCTATGACGATCTCGGGTCTACAGACTAATCTGCACAAGTGTCACCAGAGAACCGCCATCTGACGTGAGGTATAATACCATCTGGGAGTTCTCGGCGAGTCCGTCCAGTGTACCCAGTCTCCACTGAGCACCCGTATACTATCTCAGATGTCAAACACCAATGGATATGGGATCATCCATCGCCCATCTCATGGGTAGAGAAGCGTATACGCTAGTCTACTCTGGTATATCGATGCCCTGTCTCGATACACCTACGACTAGGAACATTAAAGGATGTACTTATGGACTACTCTGTCCCCACTAGTATGATCTGCATCATAGTCCAGCTAGTCAAGTACACATCCTAAGGGCTTTACCAACATGTAACTATAAGACAGTATCAAGAGACAAGTACATATGTTAAGATAAAGAGCAACCAGATAGCATACTATCATATCGAGCAAGAAAGTCCTCTCTCTATATGTCCAAACATCCAATATAATATACATCATCTGTATAATACTGGCTTCTAGGGCATACATACAACTAACAACTCAGATCTAGAGCAGACCGATCCAGAGATGGCCGTTGATGTATCGCCTTTCCTGGAAGATTGAGGCATTGTTTAGCATGCGGACGAAGTGTATTCGCATGTCGCCCAGGCGAAGTTAAAAAGTTCGAACGAGTGTCAGAAACCCATTTTTCCAAGTTTAAAGTGTTCGGAGGAACATGCAAGTAATTCTGTGGACCCTCTAGAAGAATGAAACCCTAACTCGACATGATGACCATGGAACCGCTTTTGAACCTTAGGGTTTACGGCAGTTTAGCAGTGCCATCAGTGAGGCTTGGGTTTGCCCTTCTACGGCTGGTCCAGAGGTACTGTGGTATGTACCAGATATTATTAAACTGTGCTCAGGTGTTGAGCTTTCGGGAAATTTTGGGACCTTGAATACTCGATCGAAAAGTTTAGCGTCGTCCGGATATCATGTGATAAGAGATCAGCAAGCTGACCAGTTCGGATAGAGGACCTCACTCAGATGCGTTGTGAGTTGATCGAGAACAGATGAGTATAAAATATTCCTCCGATGGTTGGACGAGTTCCCGAGGATGTGTTCGGCCAGATACCTTCTACAGAGTGATGAAGATACCGAGTTCGTGATTTCGAGTCCGTGTGAGAGACTTTGGATTGACCGTGGCCGAGAACAGTTGCAGTGTGCAGATAGCATGATGTGGCGTCAAAGTGGACGATGATACAGACGAGTGGAACCAGAGGTTTGTGCGAGATGCTGGCGAGCTGTTACTACTCCCCGTCGAGATCAGAGATCTGATATGCATACAGAGGCGTTGGGATACGGCCAGTTCCCGAGGAAATGTTATGCTGAGAACGTAGATGTCCAGAAAACGAGAAAAGATTATGTAAGAGTACCGGCCTCCGTACGGTTCGGCATAGACGAGATCGGAAGAGACTTTGAGCAGGATTCCTTCCTGGACACTGCTGGAATGAGATTTCACCCTGGATCAGTTGTGTCACATGTATTCAGAGAGCCAGAGGCCGACGCCAGTGATGTGCTGCTTGACGAGTGGTCATACCAATTGGCCGAGAGATGACCAGAGAAGTGCCAGAGCGGAATCATTCCCATTAGCACACCTGACCGGGCCGATGTGTCGATGGATTGCGAGATTGGTAAATCTACAGAGAAGATAAGGACCCAGAGACAGAGGACGCAAGACCGTGAGCAGGAGGCAAGCGGATGTTCTTGTTCTGCCGGTTTTAGGCGCACCGACACATTTTTTTTCGACATTGTAGGAGGTATACCTCAATGTCATTTACCGCAATTTGCGTTGTGATCCGAGTATCACGCTTATATCGCTTGGATTTGAGTTTTGATGATTGAGTTTCATGATATGGTTTTTGTGCACCATGGTTGCATCTGTTGGGTATTTACATTTTGCGCATAGTTACCGCACTTGATATATATTTTATACACTGTTGTGTTGGTTTATGATTTGTGCATATCTATTGCACTTGATATTGATTTTGTGCCTTGGCTGCACATGTTTATGATTTCGTGGATTTCATAAAGTTGATTTGATTTTGTGTGTGTGGTACGCACTCGATTTGATTTTTGCACTCGGTACAGCTTATATGTGCTTGAAGTGCATTGATATGTGTTTTGTGCACGCAGTTGCACACGTTTATGATTTTATACACCTTGGTACACTCGGTGTTGCTGTTTACGTATTTAAGTTATTAATGCATTTCCGTGCACTTGTTGCACCCGATTTATATTTTGTGCAGTTGTCGCACTAGGTTTTTATGCTGTGCAATTGATGCACTGTATTTATATTTCGTGCAATTGATGCACCATATTTGTATTTCGTGCACTGGATGCACCGTATTGTATTTCGTGCACTGGATGCACCGTATTTGTATTTCGTGTACTGGATGCACCGTATTTGTATTTCGTGCAATTGATGCACCGTATTTGTATTTCGTGCACTGGATGCACCGTATTTGTATTTCATGCACTGGATGCACCGTATTTGTATTTCGTGCACTTGAAGCACCAAACTTGCATTTCGTGCATTTGTTGCACTAGATTTTAATTTCGTGCAATTGTCGCACCAGATTTATGTTTTAGTGCATTTGCTGCACCAGATTCGTATTTCGTACATTAGTTGTACTAGATTTGCATTTCATGCATTTGTTGCACCGGACGGGTATTCGTGCATTAGTTGCACAAGATTTATACTCCGTACATTGGTTGCGTCCGATTTATGTCTTTGAGCATTTGTTTTAACAGATTTATGTTTTTGCACGCGTTTGCACTTGATGTTCGTTTTTGTGCATGATACTGCACTAGATGTTTTATACGAACCTGACGCGCTTGAGTTGGATTTTTGCGCATGTTAGGTGCTTGATATTGGATTTTGTGTGCATCAGATGTACTTGAGTGAGATTTTATCCATGCATGTTGGATGCCCTTGATTTAGATTTTATCCGTGCATATTGGATGCGGTTTCATTCGTGCATATTAGATGCACTTGATTTAGATTTCATTCGTGCATGACAGATGCACTTGTATTCGGATTTGATTTCCGTGCGCACCAGACGTACGTGATTGTTGGATACGCCTTTTTAAGCTGATTTTTCTTTTGAGCACTTTGTTTTCATGGTGAGCACTGTATTATGTAGTAGCCGAACATGACTGATCTGAGGACAGTACCTGAGTACCTTCCATGCATTAAAAGCTTACCAAGAGGTTTTCAAAAAATGAGCTATAGTCTCGCTATTTCCTACGTGTCCGTGAGCGACACGAACGTTTATAAAGGAAAACCTTTTTGGGATATTTTAAAAATGGACGGGACGTATATCTGAGCAAAACATATACGAAACTATATTTATTATTTTACAAATGAGCGTCCGTCACTTATGCCGTGAGCTACGCATCACATGGCTATTTGGAAAAGATTTTTGCATGAGTTTTATTCAGTTCTTGAAAGTTTTCCAAAGATGCGCATTATACACGTATTATAGTATTTGACTAGTGTATATTGGATTTCAGAAGTGAATTTCGAGATCTGTATCTCTATTGTAACTCCGAGGATATGCGTGCAAACCAAATGATTTGCGTGACGCTGACGGAGTTCGATTTTGAGTTTTTGTACTCATTTTCATGCGCACTGACGCGCTGTGTTATTCTGTATCTTCCGTGATTTCGGAGCCCCGTTGATTGAGCTGATTATTGAAATTTTTTAGATTTTGGGGGTTTAAATTTAAATTCGGGGACCGAATTTATTTAAGGGGGAAGATTGTAACATTTCAGAAAATATAAAATATTATTTTTGGAATTTAATATTAAAATAATATATTTCCCGAAAACTGCCCGATTTGCGAAATTGGGGTTTTCGAAAATAGGGTATAAATATATACCAATAATTGTGAAATAATTCGAGATTTAAAATGATTTATTCATTTAAATATATATTTAAACGATTTGGCATTTTTAATATTTATTATATGCAGTTTGGATAAAAACTCGATTAGTGCACTGCTAATCGCGATTAGACCAAATCTGCATTTCTACAGTTTTCCATGGTTAGTGCACCATGACATGTTACATGTTATTTCTGTAAATCTACGGTAGCGCCCCAGCCGTCATTCTGACGCCAAACGCGGAACAAAAACTTTTATAACTGGCGCTATCGCATACTATATCCCGGATCTTACTATTAACGCTAAACTAACAAACTGTAAAGAGGTAGAAAGGCTATACCGAACGATCCGAGTTCTTCGGTCTTTAGCCATCATCCCACGCTCCTCGCGGCAACTCCGATCTCCTATCTCCTCCTCGAGGTAACACAACATCTACGGATCTTTAAACGGGCTCCCGCCTCGATACCGAGGCAACTCGGTCATCAAGTCTGCTAAAAGAGAAGATCAAGATGAAGTAGAGAATGAGTAGAATACTTTGTCTCAAGCACCCTAGGGTTCTCATCACATGAGAGGGTTAGGGTGGAGGTTGAAGAAGATGCTAGGGTTTGGAAATGATGAACTCATGAAACTCAAGAGAGCAAAAGAAAACTAAGCATAATAATCTTCTCTCTTTTCCTTCTCATGTGAATAGATGAATGAGGTTATTTTTATTTTAAAACCCAAAACAAAAATATCTAATCAAAATATCTCACAAAACAATCACAAATATCTCTTCACAAAACAAAACACATTAATTCCTTAATGACTCACTAGATGACTCATGCTAATGAGTCATTAGTGAACATTCTAGAATTCAAGTGTCATCCAAAATGAGTCACCATTTCCAAAATCCAATAATCATTTAAACCAAAATGATTAATCCAAAAATAAATACATCTTTTAAAATATTCTCATAACGGATTACGAAAATACCCCTCACCTGTATATACATACCCGTATCCGTATTCCGACCGAATACGAATACGAGAGACTAAAATATTCCGACTCAATATAATACATGGATCCGGCTTAAACCAAAGCCCACCAGTATTATCTGCCCGAAATATGACACGTGCATAAACGCACGTGCATTTTTCGAACCCTGCCATAAAACCATACGGCCTCTACAACGTTTCACCCGAACTTGGGAAACTATCTGTGGGGGACTCTAATGACTCATCAGTACCCTGGCAGCGGGTTTAACCACCGTCAGCGGCACTAGCTGTGCATAACGACTGCCCATGTACCGACCTCAAGGGAAGCCGATGAGCGAACTCATCCTATAACCCTACTGAGCCTAACAGTGATAATATACATACAGTCCGGTCCGTTCGTCTATGAGTATCGCATATCGGGCCTAGGGGGCTGGTAACGTCAGACCCCCAATAGCGGTATAAGTCGTGTTGGAGTGTAGCCCAGAACACCCTGAGATACTACTGGAATACCTACCAGTAAATCTCCTGCCTCGGCTGAGGGCTTTGTGTAATGGCTTTCCTAGACACAGCGCGATCTCACCCCCAATACCGGGAGAGACGAATCCCCTGCCGATCCGCTCACTTGCCTCCAGGTGGCTCGGGACTGTACCCAAAAAAAACCTGTTTACACGACTCCTTTGAGCTGTGGTAGGGTAGAAATCAAAGCACAGTGGGAACTCACATGAGACAAATGACGACCTCAGGTCGATGAACTAACCTGTACACATGTCACCAGGGAACTGCTATCTGACGCTAGGTATAAATACCAACTAGCAGGTTCCCGGAGAGTCCTGTCCGGTGTACTCATAACCCAATGAGCACCTGTATACATCTTAGGTGATCCAACTGATACCAGTGGCTTGTGAGACCGGCCACCGCCCCTCGTTAGGGTCTCAACTGTATACACTAGTCTACTCCGGAGTATCGATGCCCTGTCTCGAAACTCCTACGACTAGGGACCACTTTTAAGGATGTGCTTATAGACTGCCCAACTCTCACGTATATGATCGCCATCATACTGTTGGTAGTCAAGCAGGATCCTAGGGGCTCTATCAACGTGTAATAGTGATCAGTCACCTGAACCTGTACATGACTGATAAAGGCAAACCAGATAGCATACTATCATCTCGAGTAAGACTGTGCTACCGGTATAGGTCCTCCTCAATCATTGGAATCACGTACCTACGATCCAATAATTGACTTTGAGGGCACTATATCCAACAATCTCCCATTTGCACTTAAGGCTAATTATTGCGATGTCGCATACTCACAGCCCGTGTGATACCGAACACCCAACTCCTCTACTAATCAGTTTCACAAAGCCCGTTTGTAAAACTATTGTGTTCGAGAAATAGCCTCAGCGAGTGGATCCGCCCTGATGTTCCTTTCTATGTCTCTCTTAATCTCAAATTCGCGGAGAAAACCATCTCCTGAATCGAGTAATACCTGTCTTAGAATATGTATGGATATCTGATGGGACCTGGTTCACAAATGAACTCCACATCTAAACTTCTTCGACTGTATCGATAACTGAAACTAATCAGTGTCCAGCACCATACCTCCCACAGTATCCTCTTGGACCACCTGTCCATAATACTGCCCCCTTTGTCAGAGGGAAAACTATAACTCTGACAATCACTCTGTCATCCATGTCACCTTTGGAAGCTTGGAATGATAACCGTCTCCGAAGGAGGCTGCCGTTATCAAATCCCTAGAACATCCACTTATGTTCTAAAAACTGCTTTCGCATGTTTCTCCAGGATTGGATTAATATAAACTTATTGCATCTAGTACAAAAACAACATCTGGTTTAGTACTTGACATCTCATGATTGACTCAATTGCCTAAGCAAGTGATCTGCCAATCATGCACATCCCTCTCCCCTTTAGTCTGTAAGACACCTTTAGAGAGGGTGACTCTATCACCTGCAGGTACACCACCATGCCAGGAAACATCTATTCCAAATACTTTTTAGAATAGTGTCAAAGTACCCATATTGGGAAACTACCCAAATCTAGATCTAAAACCATAGATCTAGTAATCAGAATGTCTTATATTATATCCATATCCTATGTGGAGAAACAACCGTGTGACAACCACAGTATAACCGATCGTAGTATATGAATTTTACTTCCTACTCTGTGTATGTCATCCAAATACCAGGACATCACACCCTATTACCTTCTTGACAGATCCATCCCCTATTCTGATGAAGTCAAACCTATGACTGTCATATCAAAACTAGATGATCTATCTCCGCTATATCTGCTAAAGTCTATAAATAGACATAAGCTACTTGCCCACTATGCTTCCGCTGCTCCCACTGACCACAACAACCCTCTGGCAGAATAATATATACGTGCACTTCTAAAGCTAGTTTAGAGCGACGCTATACTTAACCTCCTGCCGGGTCTCATAGTCTGGAACAACAGTAGTGTCAAGTCTGGGTAAACAAGAACCTCCCTGTCGCCGTCCTTGAGGCTACCGGAGTACCTCTCAGGTGTCTGAGGTTACCCACCATATCTGCGGAGTGGCTAATGGAATGTCAAACCTGATTTAATTTTTAGGTCCTATTAAATTTTCCGTAATCGTTTGAGGTTCTGGAATCACTTCCAGTTCTACCATACTCCCACTACCGTTTTCTGAAAAAATCCATTTTTACTAAAACTGTGGCGAGTCAAGAACAATATCACCATTGATCTTCCAAATGGTAGAAAGTCAACCCTCGTCATAGCCTGGGCCAACCCACAAACTGCCATTACAGAAACGTGCCTTGAGTTATCCAGAGTCTGGTTTTAAGCATAAGCCGGACAACTCCCCGTACTTTAACATCGTTAAGATATGAACCATTCTATATCCAATATAGAAACTTTGGCACTTATTTAATTGGAACCAGATTCTAATCATGCAGCTGTCTCCAGTGCATATCAACTTAATGGAGAGAGGCTTGATTAGCATTACTCAACTTAGGAACGCATCCAATTATGAGTAACCCGAAAGAGAAACAAGTTTCTCAAAACTATTACTATCAACTGAATACCAATCACAAGTATCTATATCTTCGATCTCTTTGAAGAATCCCGATACTTGCGACATCTGGTTCTCTACTTTATTCCTATACCCGCAACTTCTCAAAACTTAGACCTTGTATTTCTACGAAACACTTGTCTAAAAACTAGAAAAGTCACAAGTAACCAGAACATAGTACGAGGACCTACCCCTTTGTCCCGATGGACACTGGACAACATACAATACTCTGTATAAGTCCATTGAGTTGAATAACTTAAAACCTGTGCATCGTAGGTTGAAAACTGTACTTATGGTTAAGAGCTAATCCGCTGTTCAATGCTCCTTACCCAATCGCCAACTGATATAGGTAAATGTCACGGAAATAATTTCAAAAAGTTATATCTCACTTTATAAAAATAAACGTACAGATATATCAGTTTGAAATTGGTGCACAACAATGGATACTCAAAACCAAATACTTGCCGTCCGGCAAAAACCCAGGCGATTTCCTCAAATATCACCAATTACAACGAATTCCGATATAATGAGGATGATCACCTTATTCCCAATAACTTACTCCCACTCATCATCTGTAAAACCATACAGATGTGAGAATCATACCTGGTAAATACATTGTTGGAGATAGTGCCCTCAGAGTCAATTATTAGGTCACAGGTACGTGATTGTAATGATTGAGGGAGGACCTATCCCGGTAGGACAGTCTTACTCGAGATGATAGTATGCTATCTGGTTTACCTTTATCATCGTGTACTGTTTTAAGTGACCTGACACGTCGCTATTACACGTTGATAGAGCCCCTAGGATTCTTGCTTGACCACCAGCAGTATGAGGGTGATCATATAAGTGGGAGCTGGGGGTCTATAAGCATATCCTTAAAAGGTCCCTAGTCGTGAGAGTTTCGAGACAGGGCATCGATTCTCCTTTGTAGACTAGTGTATACAGTCGAGACCCCGACGAGGGGCGGTGGCCGGTCTCACAAGCCACTGGTGTCAGTTGGATCACCTAAGATGTATACAGGTGCTCATTGGGTTATGAGTACACCGGACAGGACTCGCCGGGAACATGCTAGTTGGTCATATACCAGACGTCAGATGGCAGTTCCCTGGTGACATGTGTGCAGGTTAGTTCATCGACCTGGGGATCGTCATTTGTCTCGTGTGAGTTCCCACTGTACTTTGATTACTACCCTACCACGGCTCAAAGGAGTCGTGCAAACAGGTTTTAGTTGGGTACAGTCCCGAGCCACATGGAGGCAGTGAGCGTATCTTCAGGGGTTCGTCTCTCCCGGTATTGGGGGTGAGGTCGTGCTGTGTCTAGGAGAGCCATTACACAAAGTCCTTGGCCAAGGCAAGGAGATTTACTGGTAGGTATTCCAGTAGTATCTCAGGGTGTTCTGGGCTACACTCCGACACGACTTGTACCGCTTTTGGGGGTCTGACTTTTACCAACCCCCTAGGCTCGCCATGCGATTCTCATAGACGAACGGACCGGACTGTACGGATATTGTCACTGACAGGCTCAGTAGGGTTGTCAGGCTGAGTTCACTCACAGACGTCCCTTTTAGTCAATACTTGGTAGCCCGTTACGTATTGGCTTATACCTCTGACGTGCTAGTGGTTAAATCCACAACCGAGGTGTTGACGAGTCTTTAGAGTCCCCCACATTCAGTTACTCAGCTTTCGGGCGAAAGATTGTAGAGGCCGTATGGAGATATGGCAAGGTCCGATCAGATACGTGCGGTATTGCACGGATCAGGATCGGACAGTTTGTACTATAGGCCGTATGGTTATATGGCAGGGTTCGATCAGATACGTGCGGTATTGCACAGATCAGGATCGAACAGATATTACTAGCCGGCTTTGGTTTAAGCCGGATCCTAGTATAGTACAGTGTAGATTTTGTCTCATTGCATTTGTATTTCGGTCGAAATACAGATGCGGGTGTGTATGCACAGTATCGGGGTTTTTCCTGTAATTTATTACGGGACCAGTTTTCTGGAATTGCCAGTTTGCTTTCCGTTTCGGCCAATTTCCATTGTTCCGTTCATTGGCCGAAGATTGGTGGAGGAGGGTTTATTTGCATTGTTGCAAATAGGCTTTTGTGGAGGGGGTATTTGCATTTATTGGTATCATGATGGTTTTCATGATGAGCACCATCACTTGACTTCTTCTTCTTCTCATGATGGCTTGACTTTTTGAAGCCATCATGCATGAGATGATGGTTGCCTTTGTGTGTTGGATTTGTGGTGATCATTTGTTTTTTCCTCATCATTTTTTTGCTTTCCAACCACCCCCCTTGTCTTGGTTCTTTCTCTCTCCAATCACATATGGTAAAATGGGGGGGCCGGCCATTTTGGTGGGAGAGGTTGATTCATTTGGTATGGCATTTTTCATATTGTGCTAAGAAAAAGAGCTCTCTAGTTGATCTCCAAAAAATCCCTTCTTTCCTCCACCAAATGGCACCTTCTTAACCCCAAAATGAGACATGGATCTCTACACTCCATTCTACAGCAAATCTTGGGCACGTCGAGTAGCCGGCTTCGTGCCCGAGTTGCCTCGGCATTGAGGTGGGAGCCCGTAAACAAAGTAGGCGATGTGGTGCACTTCCGGCGACGAGGAGGAGACAGGACTTTTCCGCAGGAGATCGGGACCATGACGAGAAGACCGGAGGACTTGGATCGTCGGTATATCTCTATTCCCTTTCTTGTTGATAGCTAGGACTAGTTAGTGGTTCGATCCGGGTATTAGTGCGCGGCGGTTTGCCAGTTCAAGAAAATTAAAGTTATTCACCGCTTCCGCATTTGGCCGTCGGATTGACGGCCGGGGCGCCGCCGTGCACTTACAGTGGTATCAGAGCCTCGCCATTAACTTAGTCTAGCTTGGTGTAGTGTGTTTTTCTGTTTCGATCGATCGAATGTTCCAAAACTACATTTTTGTTAGCATCAGTTTTCTGTTGGAATTTTTTGGTGTCGAAAAATTTTTCTGGTTGTAAAATATTGATGTACTGGAAAATCTAAGAGCTCTGTAAAAATTCGACGAAGTAACTCCACAGTGGGAGCGCGGAACCGCCGCGAAAACCCCCTTCCCGCCGCCATTCCGCCGCACACTGTGGAGATCACTTCACCAATTTTTTACAGAGGCCTTCTGGGCTTAAAATATGGGTTTTGGAATATTAAAATTGGGCCCAGGATTTCTGTGAGTGCTACAGTTTTGATTGGGGGCCCACTTGTTAATTTTTGATCGATCGGATATTTTAAACACATTTTTCACAGTATTTACATTATATCTGCGACCGTGAATGTCACTTGATCGGTAAATCCGGTCTAACTGCTATAGCCCGGTTAGACGGATTTGCGAACGTGACTTTCACGTTGATGTTTTGTTTTTGCTGTGATGTTGCGGATCGGTCGTGGGGGATAGCCTGGATGCAATGCTAGTACAGTTTTGTTGTATTATGTACATTTGATATTGCGGGGCGAGCGTCCGACATGTGGACTGCCGTCACTGCCTGTTTGTATTATTATTTTGGGGCACGACCTGGTTGCGGTCGATGTACCCGGTGTATGTATATTTTACTTTCTGTACTAGGATTGCCCCGCGGAGGGGTGCACGGATAGCCGGGTTCTGGAGGGCAACAAGCCCGCATCTCATGGCATTGAGACGGAGGGGGCTTCACTCTAGGATTGGCGGGCTATTCGCCGCACTCGTAGGGGGTACAGGTTGACCCAGGAGGGGTGCCCAAGTTACCGGATTCCGTGAAGTGCTGGGTGGTCCATTCACGTTGCTGAAGGGGGCTGCCTCGCTTCAGGTTTTGGCGGGTAACTTGCCGCGCCCGTAGGGGTCTAGGATTTCATTGCACAGGCTATCCACACGACCAGGGGAACGTCGGGTTTCAGTAGTGGCTCTGTGAAACCCGGGGATCCCAGATATCTGTATTGTTTCTGTGATACTGTACATTTCTGTGATGTTGCATTTTATTCACGCCTTGAGCGAAATACTATATATTGGTATATATATTAGTAGATGTTGTATATGTTTTGCATCCGCGCTAGTCCAGTCCCCGCTCTGTCGTTAGTTAGCTAACCTAACGGGTAATGATGGGACCCAGTGGCGAATGCGGATGGCATATACGTACATCAGTATATTTTCGTTCTTTTTGGTGTGATCAATTGATGGGACTGCATTGATTCGGATCAATGCAAGTTAAAACAAACCTAATCTGATGTTGTTGGAACACTTTTCAAAAAGCTGTTATTGCTAGGACGTTCACTTTTGTTTTGCATCGCGGTATTCATTTAGAATATCCTGCTCCTCAGTCGACGAGGCAAGGGCCGAGATCCCTTCACCGGGAGTGACCCCTTGGACAAAAAGTTTGCGTCAGGGCATTAACTTCACTATAGCCGATTACTTTTGCTTTGCATCGTGGTATTCAGTGGGAATATCCTGCACCCCATTCTACGGGGAAAGAGCCGAGATCCCTTCACCGGGAGTGACCTCTTTAGCGGAAGTTGTCGTCACTATATTTTCAAAAAGCTATCAGTTCCTTCAACGATATCAAGTTCATTACGTTAAAGGTTTTCGCCAGAAACCATTCGTAGCCCTCCGTCGTTTCAGACGGGTAGCACGTAGTATTCATGCTATGTTTGTTGACCTTCGTCAAGGCATAGTGTATGGTAGCTGCTTGTTACCTTTCTGTTGCATAGATAGATGCGTTGGTTTGGGACAGTCGTATAGCCTTGTTGACCTTCGTCAAGGGCATGTACGGGTGGATTCAAATTAACCTGGATAATGACGGGTAGAACTTGACATGTGACTTATGATTTGTTGACCTTCGCCAAGGTCATAAGAGCATGGGGCAGAAATCACATCGGGAGTTTCAAAAGAACTGAAACTTGCCAGATATGCGCATACCTTCTGGAGTGTGATACCGTGAGCGGATTCCGTCACGTTGTCATGCGATGATAGTTGGATCCCGATTCCCACTGATGAGTTAGTTTACTCCTCGGGTAACCCCGACTAATTCTTCTTTCAGGTTTGGAGGAGAATTTGAGGTACAGTGGGAGGATTCCAGATTAGATAAATTGGTGACCATTCTGATCTAGGTTAGAGTGCACGCTGAGTGTTTCTTTTCTCTCTCTCTTTGGCAGCGACCATTGACCTGACCCTAAGACTATGACTCAGTGACCAAATTAATCGAACCTTCTTGACACCGGCTTTTGGATTGTCAGAGTTGCAAACCTCATTGCCACTCCTAATTTTACCCTTTTCTCCAGGACACCCCGTTTTACTACGAACGTCCACTTCCATTGGACAAAACCATCGTATGGTTAGATACGAACTCGAAAGAATTTATTCGAGGATGGTTTCAGGTTCTGGAGAAAACGGATAGAATTATTCAGTTGTCTTTTCCTTTTACCCTCTCTCAGGTTACGAGTACTCCTTGGTTTAGGGGTAGTACACCTATTACGCAAATTGGATTGTCTTCTTCCAAACCTTAGGCTGGTGCCGACCGGTAGGGAATGAAGAAAACCAATTAGCATAACGATGGTGTGCAGAAGCTATTAAGTTCAGACAAAGCAAGGGATTAGTAAGAGGGCAAAGTAAATTGCAACAGATATTCACGACCAAACCAAATATTTCGTTACCACTCCCACATCACCTTTGTATTTCTCCAGGACACTCCGTGTCACTACGAAGATCCACAGTTTATTTGGATACTCCATCGTATGGTTATATACGAACTCGAAAGGAACTTGTTCCAGTTCGGGGATGGATTCTGGTTCAGGAGAAATAGGAATAAGATTTATTCAGGTGTCTTTTATCTTCACCTTCTCTCGCATTGCGAGTGTTCCTAGGATTGGGACATTACACCCATTATGCTTATTGGATAGTCTTCTTCCAAACCATAGGCTGGTGCCGAACGGTAGGGAAGGAAGAAAACCATTTGGCCTAAACGGGTGTGCAGAAGGTAAAGACTAAAGACATATGAAGGGATTTGGAGAGGTGGCAAAGAATTATACGGTTACAGTCGTGAATCTGGAAGAGGCATTACTAGGAATACCAGAATACCCCATCGGAACATTTCAATGTTTCAGTTTCACTGTGTAATGTTAAAAGAAAACTGATTTCCCGATTAGACACTTGCTCCAGGGTATGTATTTACCAGGTATGATTCTCACATCTGTATGGTTTTACAGATGATGAGTGGGAGTAGGTTATTGGGAATTGGGTGATCATCCTCATTATATCAGGATTCGTTGTAATCGGTGATATTTGAGGAAATCACCTGGGCTGTTTGCCGGTCGGCAAATATTTGGTTTTGAATATCCGATGTTATGCACCAATTTCAAATTGATATATCTGTACGTCTATTTTCATAGAGTGAGATATACCTTTTTGAAATTATGTCTACGACATTTACCTATATCAGTGGATGGTTAGGTAAGGAGCATTAAACAGCGGTGTAATTCTTCTTAACCATAAGTACAGATTTCAACCTACAACACACAGTGAATGAGTTATCAGACTCAAGGGACTTATGCAGAGTATTGTATGTTGTCCAGGGTCCATCAGGACAGAGGGGTTGGTCCTCGTACTATATTCGGTTTACTTATGACTTCTCTAGTTTTTAGACAGGTGTTTCGTAGGAAACACAGGGTCCGAATTTTGAGAAGTTATAGGTATTTGAATGGAGTAGAGAACCAGGTGTAGCAAGTATCGGGATTCTTCAAAGTGATCGAAGATGTAGATACTTGTATTTGGTATTCAGTTGATAGTAATGATTAAGAGATCTTGCTTCTCTTTTAGGTTACTCATAATTGGAAGCATTCCTAAGTTGAGTAACGCTGATCCGCCTCCTTCCATTTAGTTGACATGCACTGGAGACAGGTACATGATTTGGATCTGGTTCAATTAAATCAGTGCCTCTGTTTCTATATTGGATATAGAACAGTTCATATCTTAACGATGTTAAGGTACGGGGAGTTGTCCGGTTTATGATTAAAACCAGACACTGGACAACTCAAGGCACGTTTCTGTAATGGCTGTTTGTGGGTTGACCCAGGCTATGACGAGGGTTGACTTTCTACCATCTGGATGAACAATAGCGATATTGTTCTAGACTCGCCACAGTTTTATTAAAAATGGATTTTTTCAGAAAACAGTAGTGGGAGTATGGTAGAACTGGAAGTGATTCCAGAACCACAAACGATTACTGAAGATTTGATAAGGAACCTAAAGATTCAATCTGGATTGACATTCCATTGGCCACTCCGCAGATTAGGTGGGTAACTTCAGGCACCCGAGAGGTACTACGGTAGCCTCAAGGACGGTGACAGGGAAGTTCTTGTTTACCCACAATTACCATTGCTGTTGTTCCAGGGTGCGAGACCCGGCGGGAGGATGAGTATAGCGTCGTTCTAAACTAGTTTTAGAAGTGTACGTGTATATGACTCTGCCAGAGGGTTGTCGTAGTCAGTGGGAGCAGCGGAAGCATTGGTGGACAGGTAGCTTATGTCTATTTATAGACTAAAGCAGATGTAGCGGAGATAGATCATCTATTTCTGACGTGACAGTCATAGGTTTGACTTCATCAGAATAGGGGATGGATCTGTTGAGAAGGTAGTAGGGTGTGATATCCTGGTATTTGGATGATATACACAGAGTAGGAAAAGAAACTCCTACACTACGATCGGTTATACTTTGGTCGTCACACAGTTGTTTCTCCACAAAGGAAATGGATTTTATATCAGACATACTGGTTACTAGATCTATGGTCTTAGATCTAGATTTGGGTGGTTTCCCAATCAGGGTACTTGACAGCATTCTAAGAGTATTTAGGATGGACGACTCCTGGCATGGTAGTGTACCTGCAGGTAATGGAGTCACCCTCTCCAAAGGTGTCTTACAGACTAAAGGGGAGAGGGACGGGCATGATTGGCAGATCACTTGCTCAGGCAATTGAGTCAATCGTGAGATGTCAAGTACCACACCAGATGTTGTTCTTGCACTAGATGCAATAAGTTGACATTAATCTAATCCTGGAGAAACAGTCGGAAGCAGTTTTAGAACATAAGTGGATGTTCTAGGGAGATGATAACGACAGCCTCATTCAGGAGACAGTTATCATTCCGGCTTCCAAGGTGACATGGACGACAAGGAGGTTGTCAGAGTTATAGTTTTCCTTCTGATGAGGGGCAGTATTTTGGACAGGTGGTCCAAGGCAATACTGAGGGAGGCATAGCGCGCAGGATACTGATTAAGTTCAGTTGACGATACAGTCTAAGAAGTTTGGATTTGGAGTTCATTTATGAGCTAGGTCCCATCAGACATCCAGACATATTCTGAGACAGGTATTGCTCTTTTCGGGAGATGGCTTTCTCCGCGGACTTGAGATATAGAGAGACATAGAAAGAAACAACTAAGCGGATCCACTCACTGAGGCTATTCCTCGAACGCAATAGTTCCGCAAACGAGCTTTATGAGACTGACTAGTAGAGGAGTTGGATGTTCGGTATCACACGGGCTGTGAGTATGCGACATCGCAAAAATTAGCCTTGAGTGCAAGTGGGAGATTGTTGGAGATAGTGCCCTCAGAGTCAATTATTAGGTCACAGGTACGTGATTGTAATGATTGAGGGAGGACCTATCCCGGTAGGACAGTCTTACTCGAGATGATAGTATGCTATCTGGTTTACCTTTATCATCGTGTACTGTTTTAAGTGACCTGACACGTCGCTATTACACGTTGATAGAGTCCCTAGGATTCTTGCTTGACCACCAGCAGTATGAGGGTGATCATATAAGTGGGAGCTGGGGGTCTATAAGCATATCCTTAAAAGGTCCCTAGTCGTGAGAGTTTCGAGACAGGGCATCGATTCTCCTTTGTAGACTAGTGTATACAGTCGAGACCCCGACGAGGGGCGGTGGCCGGTCTCACAAGCCACTGGTGTCAGTTGGATCACCTAAGATGTATACAGGTGCTCATTGGGTTATGAGTACACCGGACAGGACTCGCCGGGAACATGCTAGTTGGTCATATACCAGACGTCAGATGGCAGTTCCCTGGTGACATGTGTGCAGGTTAGTTCATCGACCTGGGGATCGTCATTTGTCTCGTGTGAGTTCCCACTGTACTTTGATTACTACCCTACCACGGCTCAAAGGAGTCGTGCAAACAGGTTTTAGTTGGGTACAGTCCCGAGCCACATGGAGGCAGTGAGCGTATCTTCAGGGGTTCGTCTCTCCCGGTATTGGGGGTGAGGTCGTGCTGTGTCTAGGAGAGCCATTACACAAAGTCCTTGGCCAAGGCAAGGAGATTTACTGGTAGGTATTCCAGTAGTATCTCAGGGTGTTCTGGGCTACACTCCGACACGACTTGTACCGCTTTTGGGGTTCTGACTTTTACCAACCCCCTAGGCCCGCCATGCGATTCTCATAGACGAACGGACCGGACTGTACGGATATTGTCACTGACAGGCTCAGTAGGGTTGTCAGGCTGAGTTCACTCACAGACGTCCCTTTTAGTCAATACTTGGTAGCCCGTTACGTATTGGCTTATACCTCTGACGTGCTAGTGGTTAAATCCACAACCGAGGTGTTGACGAGTCTTTAGAGTCCCCCACATTCAGTTACTCAACTTTCGGGCGAAAGGTTGTAGAGGCCGTATGGAGATATGGCAAGGTCCGATCAGATACGTGCGGTATTGCACGGATCAGGATCGGACAGTTTGTACTATAGGCCGTATGGTTATATGGCAGGGTTCGATCAGATACGTGCGGTATTGCACGGATCAGGATCGAACAGATATTACTAGCCGGCTTTGGTTTAAGCCGGATCCTAGTATAGTACAGTGTAGATTTTGTCTCATTGCATTTGTATTTCGGTCGAAATACAGATGCGGGTGTGTATGCACAGTATCGGGGTTTTTCCTGTAATTTATTACGGGACCAGTTTTCTGGAATTGCCAGTTTGCTTTCCGTTTCGGCCAATTTCCATTGTTCCGTTCATTGGCCGAAGATTGGTGGAGGAGGGTTTATTTGCATTGTTGCAAATAGGCTTTTGTGGAGGGGGTATTTGCATTTATTGGTATCATGATGGTTTTCATGATGAGCACCATCACTTGACTTCTTCTTCTTCTCATGATGGCTTGACTTTTTGAAGCCATCATGCATGAGATGATGGTTGCCTTTGTGTGTTGGATTTGTGGTGATCATTTGTTTTTTCCTCATCATTTTTTTGCTTTCCAACCACCCCCCTTGTCTTGGTTCTTTCTCTCTCCAATCACATATGGTAAAATGGGGGGGGCCGGCCATTTTGGTGGGAGAGGTTGATTCATTTGGTATGGCATTTTTCATATTGTGCTAAGAAAAAGAGCTCTCTAGTTGATCTCCAAAAAATCCCTTCTTTCCTCCACCAAATGGCACCTTCTTAACCCCAAAATGAGACATGGATCTCTACACTCCATTCTACAGCAAATCTTGGGCACGTCGAGTAGCCGGCTTCGTGCCCGAGTTGCCTCGGCATTGAGGTGGGAGCCCGTAAACAAAGTAGGCGATGTGGTGCACTTCCGGCGACGAGGAGGAGACGGGACTTTTCCGCAGGAGATCGGGACCATGACGAGAAGACCGGAGGACTTGGATCGTCGGTATATCTCTATTCCCTTTCTTGTTGATAGCTAGGACTAGTTAGTGGTTCGATCCGGGTATTAGTGCGCGGCGGTTTGCCAGTTCAAGAAAATTAAAGTTATTCACCGCTTCCGCATTTGGCCGTCGGATTGACGGCCGGGGCGCCGCCGTGCACTTACATACATACCCTGGAGTAAGTATCTAATCGGGAAATCAGTTTTCCTTTAACAACGTACAGTGAAACTGAAACATGAAAATATTTCGTTGGGGTATCTTGGTATTCCTAGTAATGCCTCTTCTATAATCCAATTCATGACTGTAACCGTATATTTCTTTGTCATCCCTCTAAATCCCTTTATTTGTCTTTATTCATTACCTTCTGTACACCCCTTTAGGCTAAGTGGTTTTCTTACTTTCCTACCGTTCGGCACCAGCCTATGGTTTGGAAGAAGACTATCTAGTAAGCTTAATAGGTGTACTCTCCTAAACCAAGGAGTAGTCGCAACTTGAGAGAAGGTGACGATAAAAGACAACCGAATAATACCTTATTCTATTTCTCCCGAACTGGGGAAAAAAGCAAAGGTGAAGTTGGAGTGGCGATGAAGTACGCGGTTTGGTCGTGAATGATAGCAGTCGCAATTTACTTTTCCCTCTTTCTAATCCCTTTATTTTGTCTTTACTTATTACCTTCCGTACACCCTACTTAGGCTAATTGGTTTTCTTCATTCCCTACCTTTCGGCACCTGCCTATGGTTTGGAAGAAGACTATCCAATAAGCGTAATAGGTGTACTCTCCTAAACCAAGTACCCCTCGCAACCTGAGAGAAGGTGATAATAAAAGATAGCTGAATAAACCAATTCAATTTCTCCTGAACCTGGATCCATCCTCGAAGAAGTCCCTTCGAGTTCGTATATAACCATACGATGGATCTATCTAATGGAAGTGGATGTTCGTAGTGATACGAGATGTTCTGAGAAATTCAAAGGGTAAAAGGAGCGGCAATGACTTATGCAACTCGGACAATCCAAAAGCCAGTATTTTAAGAAGGTTCGGTCAACTTGGTTACTGAGTCATAGTCTAGGGTCGGTCAAAGGTCGCTGCCAAAGAGAGAGAGAAAAGAAACACTCTGCATGCACTCTAACCTAGATCAGAATGGTTATCACTTTATCTAATCAGGAAACCTCCCACTGTACTGTCAAATTCTCCTCCAAACCTGAAAGAAGAATCAATCGGGATCACCCGAAGAGTAAACCAACTCATCAGTGGGAATCGGGATCCAACTCTCATCTCATGATAACGTGAAGGAATCCACTCACGTTATCACACTCCAGAAGGTATGCGCATGCCTGGCAAGTTTCAGTTTCTTTAGAAACTCCCGATATGATTTTTGCCCATGCTCTTATGACCTTGACGTAGGCCAAAATGCCATAAGTCACATGCCAAGTTCTACCCATCATTATCTTGTTAATTTGAACCCACCCGTACATACTCTTGACTAAGGGCCAACAAAGTAATACGACTGTCCCAAACCAACGCATCTATCTATGCAACATGTGAACACCCCAGCAGCTACCAATCACTATGTCTTGACTAAGGGCCAAACCAACATAGCTTGAATACTACTGACCATTTATATGAAATGACGGAGGGCTACGGCTGGTTTTTGGCAAAAAACCTTTAACGTAATGAACTTGACTCGTTGAAGGAACCTGATAGCTTTTTATAAAAATATAGTGGCGAAAACCTTTTTTAAAAAGGTCACTCCCGGTGAAGGGATCTCGGCTCTTTCTTCGTGGAATGAGGTGCAGGATATTGCAACTGAATACCGCGATGCAAAGCAACATGTAATCGACTATAGTGAAATTATTACCCTGACGCAAACTTCTGCCCAAGGGGTCACTCCCAGTGAAGGGATCTCGGCCCTTGCCTCGTCGAATGAGGCGCAGGATATTCTAACCGAATACCACTATGCAAAAGAAAAGAAAACGTCTTTGTAATAACACTTTTAAAACTGTTCCAATAACGTCCAAATAGGTTTGTTTTCTTTTGCATTGATCAGAATCAACGCAGTCCCATCAATTAATCACACCAGAAAAGAACGAAAATAAAATGTACGTATATGCCATCCGTATTCGTCACTGGGTCCCGTCATCACCCGTTAGGTTACTTAACTAACGACAGAGCGGGGACTGGACTAGCACGGGTGTAAAACATATACAACATCTACTAGTATATATACCAATATACAATAATCACTCCAGGCGTGATAATATGCAACATTACAGAAAAAGTAATAAGCATCACAGAACAATACAGATAATCTGGGATCCCCGGGTTTCACAGAGCCGCTGCTGAAACCCGACGTTCCCCTGGTCGTGTGTATAGCCTGTGCAATGAAACCTAGATCCCTACGGGTGCGGCAAGTTACCCGCCAAAACCTGAAACGAGGCAGCCCCTACAGCATAGTGAATGGACCACCCTCCACTTCATGGAATCCGGTAACTTGAGCACCCCTCCTTGGGTCAACCTGTACCCCCTTCGAGTGCGGCGAATAGTCTGCCAATTCTAGAGTGAGGACCCTCTGTCTCTCAAAGCCATGAGACGCGAACCCGTTGCCCTCCAGAACCCTGCTATCCGTGCACTCCGTCGCGGGGTAAACCTAGTACAGAAATGAAAAATTTGTACAACGGGTACATCGACCTCAGCCCGGTCGTGCCCCAAAAGACTATTATACAAACAGGCAGTGACGGCAGTCCACATGTTGGACGCTTGCCCCGCAATATCAAATGTATAAATAATTCCAAACTGCACTACCATTGCACACTGCTATCCACCACGATAAATCCGCAATATCACAGCACAACACAGAACATCAACGCGAATGTCACGTTCGCAAATCCGTCTAAAAGAGCTATTGCAATTAGACGCAATTTACCGCTCGAATGACATTCACGGTCGGAGATATAATGTAAGTGCCGTAAACTAACAAGTTTAAAATTTCGATCGACAAAACTTCCCGAAGTGGGCCCTACGTACATCTGCAGCATACAAACAAAATCTGGGCCCAAAAGAAATATTCCAGAAACCACAATTTTCTATGCAGAAGCCCCAGAAGAAATTTGGCACACTGAAGCACCAAGACTGCGGCGGAACCGCGGCCAAACCTTGGCAAGTGCGGCGGTTCCGCGGCCGTACGGTCGAATCAGTAGCCTGAATTTCTACTGTGTTCTTAAAAAAGCCTGCACGATTTTCTGAGATGCTCAAAATGATTTTTAGACCAGTTTTTAAAACCGACGGAAACTTTACACTGCAAAATGCGGTTTTCGAAATTTCGTTCGATCGATGTTTTAAACGCGTTAGAACAAGTTAGTAAAGGTTAATGGCGTGGCTCTGATACCATGTAAATCTACGGTAGCGCCCCGGCCGTCATTCTGACGCCAAACGCGGAACAAAAACTTTTATAACTGGCGCTATCGCATACTATATCCCGGATCTTGCCATTAACGCTAAACTAACAAACTGTAAAGAGGTAGAAAGGCTATACCAAACGATCCGAGTCCTTCGGTCTTTAGCCATCATCCCACGCTTCTCGCGGCAACTCCGATCTCCTATCTCCTCCTCGAGGTGGCACCACATCTACGGATCTTTAAACGGGCTCCCGCCTCTATACCGAGGCAACTCGGTCATCAAGTCTGCTAATAGAGATGACCAAGATGAAGTAGAGAACGAGTAGAATACTTTGTCTCAAACACCCTAGGGTTCTCATCACATGAGAGGGTTAGGATGGAGGTTGAAGAAGATAGTAGGGTTTGGAAATGATGAACTCATGAAACTTAAGAGAGAAAAAGAAAACTAAGAATAATAATCTTCTCTCTTTTCCTTCTCATGTGAATAGATGAATGGGGTTGTTTTTATTTTAAAACCCAAAAGAAAAATATCTTATCAAAATATCTCACAAAACAACCACAAATATCTCTTCACAAAACAAAACACATTAATTCCTTAATGACTCACTAGATGACTCATGCTAATGAGTCATTGGTGAACATTCTAGAATTCAAGTGTCATCCAAAATGAGTCACCATTTCCAAAATCCAATAATCATTTAAACCAAAATGATAAATCCAAAAAGAAATACATCTTCTAAAATATTCTCGTAACGGATTACGAAAATACCCCTCACCTGTATATACATAGCTGTATCCGTATTCCGACCGAATACGAATACGAGAGACTAAAATATTCCGACTCAATATAATACATGGATCCGGCTTAAACCAAAGCCCACCAGTATTATCTGCCCGAAATATGACACGTGTGTAAACGCACGTGCATTTTCCGAACCCTGCCATAAAACCATACGGCCTCTACAACGTTTCGCCCGAACTTGGGAAACTATCTGTAGGGGACTCTAATGACTCATCAGTACCCTGGCAGTGGGTTTAACCATAAGCCGTCAGCGGCACTAGCTGTGCGTAACGGCTGCCCATGTACCGACCTCAAGGGAAGCCGATGAGCGAACTCATCCTGTAACCCTACTGAGCCTAACAGTGACAATATACATACAGTCCGGTCCGTTCGTCTATGAGTATCGCATATCGGGCCTAGGGGGCTGGTAATGTCAGACCCCCAATAGCGGTATAAGTCGTGTTGGAGTGTAGCCCAGAACACCCTGAGATACTACTGGAATACCTACCAGTAAATCTCCTGCCTCGGCCGAGGGCTTTGTGTAATGGCTCTCCTAGACACAGCGCGATCTCAACCCCAATACCGGGAGAGACGAATCCTCTGCCGATCTGCTCACTTGCCTCCAGGTGGCTCGGGACTGTACCCAAAAAAGACCTGTTTGCACGACTCCTTTGAGCCGTGGTAGGGTAGAAATCAAAGCACAGTGGGAACTCACATGAGACAAATGGCGACCTCAGGTCGATGAACTAACCTGTACACATGTCACCAGGGAACTGCTATCTGACGCTAGGTATAAATACCAACTAGCAGGTTCCCGGCGAGTCCTGTCCGGTGTGCTCATAACCCAATGAGCACCTGTATATATCTTAGGTGATCCAACTGATACCAGTGGCTTGTGAGACCGGCCACCGCCCCTCATCAGGGTCTCAACTGTATACACTAGTCTACTCCGGAGTATCGATGCCCTGTCTCGAAACTCCCACGACTAGCGACCACTTTTAAGGATATGCTTATAGACTGCCCAACTCTCACGTATATGATCGCCATCATACTGTTGGTAGTCAAGCAGGATCCTAGGGGCTCTATCAGCGTGTAATAGTGATCAGTCACCTGAACCTGTACACGACTGATAAAGGCAAACCAGATAGCATACTATCATCTCGAGTAAGACTGTGTTACCGGTATAGGTCCTCCTCAATCATTGCAATCACGTACCTGCGATCCAATAATTGACTTTGAGGGCACTATATCCAGCAATTTCATTTGTGTTGTTTTATTGGGTTTATGTGTTTATTGGTGAGAAAAGAAAAGAAAAAGGGAAAAATGTGTCATGATGATTAGAGAGAGAGTGAGAAAATGAGTGATTGGGGGTGAGAATAAGAGAGGAATGAGAGAGAGAGGCAGCCACACCTTTCATTTCCCCCCTTATTTTCTTTCTTTCATTTTCCTTCATCCTCATCTCCCTCCACATAAATCCCCAAATATCATCTCTAAATATTCATCCAAACCCTAAACCCCTTTCATTAAAAATGATCAGCTCTTCACCCTCTACACTTTGGACCCATCAAAGTTGGATGATGACTTGGGACAGTTAGGGTTTTTCTTGGGTTGCACAAATGAGGTAAAATTCCCTTCACTTAGTTTACCTTTTGTTTTCCTAGCATTCTAGTATGGTTAGGAGTTGATTTATTATGATATGGTGAAGTTAGAAATCCATAGAGAAGGGTTTGAGTGTTGTGTGAATTGGGTGATGTCTAGTGGCGGTTTACAAGACCCTAGATGTCGATTCTTGACCTGGACCAGTGACCAAACCCCAAAATACGAACTTTAGATTCGTCGATAATGGGTTTTTATGAAATTAGTGATGGTTTATAGGAATCTGGGATGACCCGAGGCCTTTATAAAAGAAGTTCCCTTAACCATGAGACGTGTAGGCAACCATGAATCACCCTCTGAAACCTGAGCCCCAACCTATTCATCTTGGCCGCAAATTTAATGATTTGGGCCACAATTTATGGCCTGGGTACAACCAAATTGATCCGTGTTTGGTCCATGGCTCTATCTTTAGTAAATTAGACCCCCCCATGTGTGCAAAATTGGCCAATTTCACCTAGGGTAAAATCTAGGACCATTTTCTTGAGTTGCCGCATTGTTTTGCGACTTCGTTTTAATTTGAGATTTGGTATTTGATAATATGTTCCATCATCTTATGTTTTTACGTCAGCGACGGGGGTTGTTTAGTGGTTTTGCAGGCGTAGGCTATAGGTTCTAACCTATAAGCGATTCGCATGCAGCTTTGGTTTTCATGTTCGATTCTTGATACTTTATGACGCATTGGAAATTGTAGGTACCCCCACGTGGACTTCGAGACGACGAGGATGAGTGTGGCGATATCAACTTCGGCAAGAAAGATCAAGGTGAGTGGATCTATATCCACGGGGGAAGTCGGGTGGATGGCGTATAGCACCCCCGCAAGTTTTTGATGGAAACCGATTCATAGTTTATGGTTAAGGAAACTTTAATAGAAAACTATAGATAGAGTTAAAAGATAGTTAGAGAAACTATATTAGAAACTAAAGGATAGTTAGAAGTGATATGGTACGGCTAATATGTGATGATGGAATTTGAGGATGATATTTGACGATATTGCCGTTTAGGGTACTATAGGACTAGATAGCCGACGTAATTGTGTCATCCGAACTATACCTATTTCCAAACCGAAGAATCGTATGCATCTTTTAAACAGATACCTTGAGGGATGTTGCGGATTTTCAAACGATATCGTTTCCTTAAAAACACCGTAACCCCTACTTTCAAAACTACGATTCACACTTTTTAAAAAAAAACCGATTGTATGGTTCAGGTGTGTTTGTTAGAATCGATAAGTATGGTTATAGTAAAGGTAGAATGTATATATAATATTTGATTCGATATGAGATATAAATGTGATGAAAAGAATGCACGATGCGATATGATGACTTGGTGATATGTTGGTATACGGATGAGAGTCGATTGAGATGATTGATACCTTGCTGGTCCCCTGATACGAGATTGTTATAGATATGACCTGGGACATAGGTATATAGATATATATAGAATGTCGTGAATCATGTGTGATATGTCGTATGAGACGTTAGGTCCGTACCCCTCATTGTCGTATAGGTTGATAGGATCCCTGACAGCTTAATGCCGCCGTACGATGATTTTCCGTACGTGATGGGTTTGACTTGAGATTGATCCATACCCTTGACTAGAGGATGCCGTACAATGGATTATACCGTATGTGATGTTGTGTGGCTAGATGGCAATTGATAGATTCACCGAATCGGTCATGATAGATACGTATACCCGTCAGCATTTGCATATGATTTACCTTATGCTGCATTCATGTTATTCGCATTGCATTACTTATACTTGTGCTAGTACACCTGTACCATTATCGATGGTGTGTATGTTACACTTACACAGATTTGCCGGCTCACACACTTCATCATCGATAATTGCCATGTCACTACATAGTAGGATTGCTGCATCATGATATGAATTTTCACATAATTTACTTGCGTATATACCCACTTGTACATCCATATTGGCGCACATACATATTGTACACTCATACTTGCGTACATACATATTGTACACCCATACATTGCATACATACATATTGTACATCCATACTTGCGTACATACATATTGTACACTCATACTTGCATACATACATATTGTACACTCATACTTGTGTACATACATATTTTACACCCATACATTACGTACATACATATTGTACACCCATACATTGCGTACATACATATTGTACATCCATACTTGCGTACATACATATTGTACACTCATACTTGCGTATATACATATTGTTCACCCATACATTGCGTACATACATATTGTACATCCATACTTGCGTACATGCACATATGCACCTTTATACGATGTTGCATTTGATTTTGGAGATTTGGGAGCCGCAGGATATATTTAAAAACTGGATTTATTTAAAAGAGCGGTTTTCCCCTGATATGTGCATATTACTGTTCCATGTTGCATGATACACGGATATGCTTACATTCCTATCATATGTCGCATACATCATGCTTTATGATTTTACGCATCGAGATATGCCGTTTTCATGAGATTTCTGGATTTGAGAACTGTGGTGATTTAAAAAAAAAGTATGTATTGTTTTAAAAACCCGGTTTCTCTTGATATGATATTTCAGTGCGTCCACCATGCGTTTTCTCGGTTCTGAGACGTGTGACATGTGAAACCCGATTCGAGGAGGCGGATGATTCCGTTTGCGGGTTCATGGTGGACCTGGTATGGTTCCTCTGTTAGTGTATATGCCCTAGAGGCCATTACTGTATCATACTAGCTTGTATATTACTTAATGGAAGCTTGGGATATTCACAGTTGTATAGACAATCTTGCTCAAAATGGTAGTATGCTACTTGGTTTGTTTGTACTTCAATATGTGCATGTGTTTCTTTTAGCATATCGCTTATACATATTAGTAGAGCCCTTAGGATCTTTGCTTGATTACCAGCGTTGTGATGGCAGTCATACTTGTGGGGGCTGGGTAATCTATAAGCACATCCTTATACAGGTCCCTAGTCGTAGGACTATCGAGACAGGCCATCGATACTCCGGAGTAGACTAGCGTATGCGCTTCTCATCCCAGCAGGGGAGATGGTCTGTCCCACAGCCATCAGTATGTAGTACTGGAGATAGTATGCGGGTGCTCGTTAGGTTACGAGTACAATGGACAGGACTCGTCGGGAACTATTGGTTGGTATTATACCTATCGTCAGTTATCAGTTCCTAGGTGACATGAGTACAGCTTAGTCCGCCGACTTGACACTGTCACTTCGCCTCGAGTGTGTTCCCACTGTACTTAGATTACTACCCTACCACGGCTCAAAGGAGTCGTGCAAACAGGTAGTAGTTGGGTGCAGTCTCGAAGCACTTAGAGGCAGTGACGGTTAGACAGGATTCGTCTCTCCCGGTATTGGGGGTTGACATCGCGCTGTGTCTAGGAGAGCCATTACACGAGTAGTCCCTGGCCAGGGCAAGCGAGATATACTGGTAGGTTTCCAGTGTTATCTCAGGGTGTTCTGGGCTTCACTCCGACACGACTTGTACCGCTATTATGGGACTGACGTTTACCGCCCCCTAAGCCCGCCATGCGATGTATCAGACGAATAGACCGGACTGTACGGAGATTGTCACATACAGGCTCAGTAGGAGTTCGGATGGGTTTACCTCATCGGCCTTCTTATCGACATCTACCTGGGGACCGTTACGTACAGCTAGTGCCGCTTGCGGTCTGTGGTTAAACCCATTTCCAGCGTAGTGTCGAGTCTTTAGAGTCCCACACAGAGAGTTTCCCTGCACTGAGCGAAACGTGTAGAGGCCGTATGGTTTTACGGTAGGGCTGCGATCACTTACGTGCACTTGTGTGCGTATGCTGTTCGGGCAGGCAATACTAGTGGGCTTTGGTTTAAGCCGGATCCTAGTATTGTACAGATGGATTTGTTTTGCCTTCTGTGCATTCGCATTCTACGGAATGCGGATGCGGGTGTGTATGCACAGTTTTGAGGAGCGATGAAGGAGGAGGTGTCTCATTAGGGTTTTGGCAGATGGTTCGGCCAAAACCGTTATGTGGCAGGCTCATTAGGGTTTTGGAAATTCGTTCGGTCAAAACCATTATGAGCCGGAGACATTATTTACTAATCCCTTTAGTGATAATTTTCTGATGGCTAATTGCATTGACCATTTGACCACCATGACCTTTCTTGACTTTGTTGACCCGTTGACCGGTGTTGACCATTGACCTTCATGAGAGGTTTACACTCTTCTTTGGATTTTCTTTTTCTTTTTCTTTTTGATTATGAAAATGGTCAATTCAATGTAGCATCAACTTTATCATGATAGGATTTGTCATGATGTTGTTTTAGTATTATTGCAACCATGGTTCATTTCTTTAGCTAATAATTCATTTTCTCATTCTCTCTCTTTCTTTTGCTCATGAGAAGAAAAGAAATGCTCCATGGTTGCTAGCTCCTCCTTCTTCCTCCTCTTGATTTCATCTTTTGATCTCATGTGTTGAGAGAAAAAGATCCCACAAAGACAAACACTTCTATATATCTGTACTACACATCCTAGGGCATCTTGACTAGCGATCTCATTGCCCTAGTTGCCTCGGCTCGAGGTGGAGCTCGGTGTACATCTCTCGGGTGGATCGTCTTCGACTCAAGGAGGCCGCGGAGGTTACCAAGATCCGGATCGTTCCTCGGAGCTTGGATAGACGAGCTGGACAGCGGAATGAAGACCCGAAGGACCGGTTTCGTGAGGTATAACTTTTACGGCATAGTAGTTAAAGCCTCTAGTAGTTTGCTAGTTTCTAGTTTAGCAAAGATCCGGCTTTTAGTCCATGTTACCTTGCGCTAAATAATTGTTTTTCGTCATTTCCGCCTCCCCGTAAGAACCGGGGTGAGCAATGTGGACTTACAGTGGTATCAGAGCCTAGCTAAACATAAACTAGCAAGTTAGCAAAGTGTTAAGAATATCGATCGAAAAAAAGTCGCAAAACACGCCCGGAAAAACCAAGTTTTTGTCGATTTTTTATACTGCTCAAAAAGTGATTTAATATATATGAAAAATCGTCTCAGGGTTTTGTAAAAACACAGCCCAAAAACAGTCCACTGAGTCGATCAAAGCGCCGTGGTTCCGCGGCCGAGTTGACTCGGCCGTGGACCGGGTTTTGTGCAATGTTTTAGTTTAGCTGTTTTGGGATTTTTAATACATGTTTTTTCTACTCAGATTTTCCAGAGAACAATTGACTTTTTGGGGTGGTTACAAATTCGTATTTTGATCGATATTCCGTAGACTTTGGCTAATGGATATTTTCTGTGATGTGATATATGTATTGAACGTCCGCTAATCGCTATACGTCGATTAGTGGGGGTTATACATATCTGTGATCTGTAATGTTGATGGTTTGTGTATATGAACTCGGTGGATTGTCGCGGATGAATAGCCGGGGTGGATGTGAGATGAGAGTTTCTTTTTCTTTCATTCATGTAAAATTTGTAAATTGATGTAATATTATTTATTTGGCCGCACAACCGGGTCGGGGTTGTAGCCGTCATTGTATAATTTCTTTTTACTATTTTTGCTCCTAGGATAGACCCAAGGAGGGGTGCACGAACTACCGGGTATCTCGAAGTGCCGAGTGGCCTACTCACATTGTTGAGGGAGGTTGCTTCGCTTCGGGTACTTAGCGGGTAGTTTGCCGCACCCGCAGGGGTCTAGGGTAGGGTTTGGCTATTCATCGCGACCGTGTAATCCGCTTTTCGTTGCAGGCTCGAACGGATCGCGGATTCCTAGTATATCCAAAGTGTTCATCTGTGATCTGAAATGGCTATCATTGCTATATATCTATATATGATATTTATTTAGGTGTTGCTTATGTTTTGCATCCGCGCTAGTCCAGCCCCCGCTCTGTCGTTAGTTAAGTAACCTAACGGGTGATGACGGGACCCCGTGGCGAATGCGGATGGCATCAGTGTACGCCATATTTTGGTTGTTTTCTGCAATGGTAGGATTAAATGATGGGACGCATTGGAATTAATACAAGAAAATAAACCTAGTAAAAGTCGTTGGAACACTTTCAAAACCAGTCGGTTCTTTTCAAAAACCAACTTTTAAACGTGGAGCTTGAACCACTCCTTTTAAAAGCTATCTCGTTCCATCGATTATATCAAGTTCACTACGTTCACGGTTTCGCCAAAACCATTCGTAGCCCTCCGTCATTTCAGTTAAATATTCAGTAGTATTCAAGCTATGTATTTTGACCTTCGCCAAGGCATAGTGTTTGGTAGCTGCTGAATATTTATCTGTAGCATAGATAGATGCGTTGGTTTGGGACAGTCGTACTACTATTTTGGCCTTCGTCAAGGGTATGTACGGGTGGGATCAAATTAACCTGGACAATGACGGGTAGAACTTGACATGTGACTTATGATATGTTGGCCTTCGTCAAGGTCATAAGAGCATGGGGCAAAAATCCACATTGGGAGTTTCAAAAGAACTGAAACTTGCTAGCGCTGCATACCATTTGGAGTGTGATGATTCTGGTAGGATTCCTTCAGTTTTATCACGCGATGATATTTGGATCCCGATCCTACTGTAAGTATATGCTACTCCTCGGGAACTTTCACTTAACGATCAATGCTATAAACCAAGTAGGTATCTAGAAAGGTGTTAGCGGGGCTATGCCCGCAGGGAAAAGAGGTTACTTAATTAAGGAACTTCGCGAAAGCGTTGGAAAACCTCCCTCGAAGTACCGACACTGGCCTGGCTGAACGGTTAAGCAAGTATTGTACGGTGAGATTGAACCTGACTAATTATTCCTTTATGGTTTGAGGAGGGATTCGAGAGACAGTGGGAGCCATCCTGTTTAGATAAATTAAAAACCAATCTAAACTTGCAAGAGCATCATGCTGAGTATTTTCTTCTCTCTCTCTTAATTGCAGCGGCCCAGTGACCACACCTTGGTTACATCTAGATAATAAAATAACTGAATCTAACTGTTATGACTGGCAAAGGTCTGTCCAGATGTCCGTTGCCCATAACAAGCTGGGACACCTCTTAACTAATCCAACCCCTGCCGTCTCAGGTCCAGTTTCCCCTGTTACGGATATTAATATCCGTAGGACATCGGAAGAAGACTGTGCGAAAGCCAAGTGCCTCGTGTTAGCCTCAGTTGATGGTGTAAACCAGAGGCAGCACGAGAAGATGGACTTAGTTTCTATCATCCTCCATAGCAAAGATTTATATGGAGAGCAATCTTGTATCGCAAGATATGAGACCTCGAACGAATTGCTTCCAGTGAGGCTGGCTATCGGGTCATCTGTAGGGGGCAACGTCCTTACAGAGACCAGCTCTTTTGAGCTCTCGGACCTGAAGACCACGTTGAAGAACGGGTCAGATGCTGACTTAGTTCAACAGTCTCTACCTACTACCCTGAAGGAAACCAGGAAAGTAGAAAGAAAGGGAAGGGCAGAAGTTTCGGGAATGGATGTAGTAAAAGAGAGATGTTCCTATTGTTACGGGAATGAACATGGGCAGAAGGATTGCAAGGCTTGCAAAGCCAGTAGCCAGAATTCGAAGCATGTTGTGGGTTCGGCTTCGGGTGTGTTTGTAATAGAGAACTGTATGTCAGTTAACCCTACTTCCTGGGTATTGGATACCGGATCAGGATCTCATATCTGTAATTCGTTATAGGCTCTGAGAAACCGTAGGGTTATCAAGAAAGGTGATATGACTCTTAGGGTTGCTAACGGAATGAGCATGTATACTGAATCCGTAGGGGGATATCATCTAGGACTGACAACTGGGCAGATATTGATTCTGTGTGACTGTTTTTATATACCAGGTGCGACTTGTAATATCATATCTGTATCCTTACTTTCTAAGTAAGGGTATGATTTTACTTTTATAAGCGATGTAGTAAACATCCACCTAAATCAAGTTCTGATTGGGTCAGGTACATTGAAAAACGGTATATACGTTTGAATCAAGCTCAGGTCTTCGGTGTCCAGAACACACTTAAAAGAATGTCTCCGGAATTAAATCAGGCTTTCTTATGGCATTGTAGACTGCTTCACATTAATGAGACACGGTTGACAAAGTTACATAAAGAAGGATACTTGGATCCGTTCGAGTATCAGTCTTATGCCACTTGTGAATCTTGTCTCATGGGAAAGATGACAAAGACTCCGTTCACTGGACACGGAGAAAGAGCAAGTGAGCTCTTGGGACTCATACACAGTGATGTGTGTGGTCCAATGTCTACACATGCGCGAAGTGGTTATTCATACTTCATTACTTTCACAGATGATTTCTCTAGGTATGGGCATGTCTTCTTGATGAAGCACAAATCCGAGGCCTTTGAGAAATTTCGGGAATACAAGAATGAAGTTGAAAAACAAACAGGCAAAAGTATCAAGACACTGAGATCTGATCGAGGTGGTGAATACTTGAGTGCCGAGTTTCTGGACTTCTTAAAAGAGAATGGAATTCTCTCTCAGCTTACTCCTCCATACACACCACACCACAACGGTGTATCGGAAAGGTGGAATCGAACCCTATTGGATATGGTTCGATCCATGATGAGTAAGGCTGAGTTGCCGCGATCCTTCTGGGGATATGCACTAGAATCAGCAGCATATCTTTTGAATAAGGTTCCCTCCAAGACTGTGCCTACCACACCATATCAGATGTGGTGTGGGAAGAAACCCTATCTTAAGTATCTGAAGATATGGGGATGTCCAGCGTTTGTAAAAAAGCAGCATGCGGACAAGCTCGAGGCACGCTCAGTACTGTGTAAGTTTGTGGGATACCCAAAGAACTTCAGGGGGTATTTTTTCTATTACGCAGAGGAACAAAAGGTTTTTGTTTCTCGTCATGCCCACTTTCTGGAACATCAGTTTTTAGAAAAAGAAGTAAGTGGGAGCGCAATAGAACTGGAAGAAATTCCAGAACCGCAAGCTATTACTGAAACCTTGGTAGAACCAGAAGGTTCAAGAGAACCGGACATCCCAGCGCCACTCTGCAGGAGTAGTAGGAAGTCTCATCCGCCCAAGAGATACTACGGTTTTCTTATAGACGGGGATAGAGAGGATTGCACTATAGATTATGGTGAGCCTACTAGCTTCCAGCAAGCCATTCAGAGCGGTGACTCGGTAAAATGGCTAGATGCAATGCGGACCGAGATGGAGTCCATGTACACCAACAAAGTTTGGACTTTGGACTTTGCTCCAGAAGGGGTAAAACCCGTAGGCTGCAAATGGATCTTCAGAAAGAAGATTGGTGTAGATGGGCAGGTTGAGACCTATAAAGCTAGACTTGTTGCAAAGGGTTTTCGTCAAAGACCTGGTTTGGACTATGACGAGACATTTTCTCCAGTGGCTATGCTCAAATCCATTCGGATCCTTCTTGCTATTGCTACTTTCCACGATTATGAAATCTGGCAGATGGACGTAAAGACGGCTTTCCTAAATGGAAATTTAGAAGAGTGCGTCTATATGGATCAGCCGGAGGGATTCATTTAGAGTGGGAGCAGCGGTAAAGTGTGCAAGTTGCTCAAGTCCATCTATGGACTGAAGCAGGCATCGCAGAGTTGGAACATCTGCTTCGATGATACTGTCAAAGAATTCGACTTTATCAAAAACCCAGATGAACCATGCATTTACAGTAAGATTGTAGGGAGAACTGTGGTATTCCTCGTCTTGTATGTGGATGACATTCTCCTAATAGGAAATGATATTCCTATGCTACAGTCAGTCAAAGGATTCTTGTCGCAGAGGTTCTCCATGAAGGACCCGGGCGATGCCAACTACATTCTGGGGATCCAGATCTATCGAGATAGCTCTAAGAGGATGTTGGGACTTTCACAGTCAAGGTACATCGACACCATACTGAAAAGATTCAGTATGGAAGATTCCAAGCGCGGTAATTTACCGGCTTGTCACGGGATCGCCCTCTCCAAAGAGATGTCTCCCAAGACTGATTTGGAGAGGGATCGCATGTCTATTATACCCTACGGTTCTGCGGAAGGCTCTATAATGTATGCGATGTTATGTACCAGACCAGATGTAGCATACGCATTGAGCGTTGTAAGCCGGTATCAGTCGGACCCAGGGGAGAAACACTGGATAGCGGTAAAGAACATTCTCAAGTATCTGAGAAGGACTAAGGAGATGTTCTTGGTATATGGCGGAAAAGACCTCCAGCTCGAGGCTTTTGCTGACTCCAGCTTCCAGAGTGACAAGGATGACTCCAAGTCCATGCCGGGTTATGTCTTTACCCTCAATAGAGGGGCGGTTTGCTGGAAGAGTTCCAAGCAGGAGACCGTTGCTGACTCAACTATGGAAGTAGAGTACATAGCTGCTTGCGATGCCGCAAAGGAAGCTGTCTGGATGAAGAAGTTCCTCACGGAGCTTCAGGTGGTTCCTACCATTGTTGATCCAATACCGCTGTATTGCGACAACAACGGCGCTATAGCTTTAGCGAAGGAACCCAGGTCCCATCAGAAGTCCAGGCACATTTTGAGGCGGTACCACCTGATCAGGGAGATCGTAGATCGCCAGGAGATCGAGGTGAAGAGAGTAAATTTGGAGAATAACACTGCAGATCGACTCACGAAGGCCCTACCCCAGACTCAGTTCGAGCGGCTGATCGAGATGATAGGTCTTCGATACGCCAGTACATGTCCTTAGTGCAAGTGGGAGATTGTTAGTGTATATGCCCTAGAGGCCATTACTGTATCATACTAGCTTGTATATTACTTAATGGAAGCTTGGGATATTCACAGTTGTATAGACAATTGTAACATTTCCAAAATAATAAAATATTATTTTTAGGAATTTTTATAATTTAATATTATTTTATTGATTATTTTAATATTAAATTTATAATTAAATGCTAATAAATGAAGAAAAATTATGGAAAATTATGGAAAATTCTAAAATGGGTTATTTATTGGAATTATGTCATTTTTAAGTGTTTGTGATCATTTATATGCTAATTTAGCGCTAATCGCGATCAAAAATCGCTAATCGGATTTTTTGGCTTTTTGTGCAAAATTGTGCACATATCATTTTGGACTTGTGTTACACTTTTTTTCTAGCCATGGTTTTCTTTTGGGATCACTATTGGTGTGAGAAGGAATTGGATTAAAAGAAAAAGGAAAAGAAAAGAAAAAGAAAAAGAGAAAAGAATGGGGTTGGTGAGAGAGGGTATGGGTTGCACTTTGACTTGAACCTTAGCCATTTCCCTTTGGATTTTCCTCTCACTTCCTCCCCCTCTTTCTTGAGCTGCTGCTGCTGCTGCTATTGCCCATTCTTCCCTCCACAAAACTCTCACGACCCGAAAGTACGGAACGTGACTGGCACTTAGATTACGAGACGTCTAAAGGCGTACCGTAACCTAAGTCAGCCAAAGCCCAGAAATCTAACCCAAAAGCAAAAGAGAGTGAAGGAAAACCTTAAATGAAAACGGTTTTGAAATCAATTAAGTTGCATAGAATCCAAAAAAAAACATCAAAAATTTCTGAAAATTTCAGCAGAGTCTCCCCTGTATTTTCTATCCCCCAAAATGGGTACAACAAGATAATAAACCTGTAATCATAAAAATGGCATCCCCAAGCGGGAGCTAGCTCTTCGCCCAAGGCGGATCACAACCACATGCAATATAATAGTAATATCAAGAGAAGAACATAAAGAAACGCAAAATACCAGAAAACACACGTCGGCTCAAGTGAGCTCGACCCAAAAGAACCACAATATACAAGTCTCTCAGTCTTATCACTAGGTCGCATATACAATACAAGTGGTAGATGGAGAATACTAGATACAGTGATAAGGCAAAAAGAAGTAAAGTATACTCGCAACCCACCTACGGGCGATGTCGCGAGTCTGAGCAAAAGGAACTGATGACAAAATAGCCCGCCGCTACAAGACTGACGGGTCCGACCTGTAAGACACTGTGGCACAACGGGGGTGAGTTGCCAGCTCGTGAGTAGAATATAACATCTAGTAAGGCAATCGTAAGAATGCACGCAATGCGGAACAACATGTATGTCCATATATGATATAATAACTCTAGTATGCATGCACATGTATGCAATATCTTTTCTAACTCTTTAAGTGTTTTAAATGTTAATGTTACTGCATTCTTAACTTTTAGAAAATGAATGTCTGCATAATAGCTAAATATCATCAAGAAATCCTCTGAAAACCCGTGTCAAGCATCGACACCAAATAGGAATCACATCTGTCTCAATATCGGGCTCCGTCAGTCCGGATCGGCCCATATCATAAATCTCACGACAACGGTCGGTATCCTCCGGATATCCGCCGCGCCAGACATCACCGGTAGGTAGTTTTCCCCTGCCAGGCTCATCGTCTACAACTCGATCTTCTTGCCCCGGGGTACCATACCGGGCCCACCATGTACCCGAGACGGTTCATCCACTCCTCGAATCGGGTCTCGAAATCCAACAGAAAACATGAAAACTCATGGTGGACGACACATACATCACGAGGAAACCGCAGCTTTTGTTTTGAAAAGAATAAATATAAGGTTTTGTTAAATTCTTGCGGTTTTCCCCAAAAATCCAGAAATCGCAGCAAAACTGAAATCCTTAAGAAAATCATAATGTCCACATGTTATATATAAGACAAATGTCTATGATATCAATGTGTATGATGTAAATTTTGGCTAGAGTTCTATGTAAATATGATGATGATGCGAGATATGTGCATGCGATGCAGTTTCATATATCAAGTATGAATGCAGGTGATGATATTAAGATAAACAGGTTCTATCGTGCACGTGGCATGTCAATTACCATAGGCGTGTGTGTCACATGAATAGTGCGCGTGCAACATATGCCAATGGTAAGGTGCTCGTGTCCTACGAAATGATATCGCATAGGTAGAGATGAATGTCCATGCAATTTAACATACTGTTCGCTATAAGGGTATGCAGTGTACATGAATGGATAAGCTAACTAACAATATAGTCTTGCAAAAAGTAGGGTAATCCTAACTAGGGGGGCGCCTCGCGCCATCCAGACGATTCCCCCATAGATGAATATATCTACTCACCAGAAATCCCCGCTAATCTGATCCGGCCACCGCTTTGCCTTTTGGCGCCGTATCCAAAGTTTCCCCGACCGATCCTATATTCGCACAATATCAAGCATAAGATTACAAAACCTAACACAATGAAAGTCACAACATACAATTATCCACGCTCTCAAATTAATCGTAGCATGCACTCAGTGCGCGGAAAAACGCACGAAAATCGCAATCCTTTCACTAAAATCGTCATTTCGGGGAAATCGACAAAACTACAACCCGACTAGACGAAACCCCACGTTCGCGCATTCTAATAATCCTATACGAAGCTAATAATATTGCTAACCTAACGCAAATTGACCGCATTCTATTTTCTACAAAAATCTAGCAAGCGAATTTCTAGCCGATTCGTTACAAACATCGAAATTTATCGATTTAGCAAGCATATCATTACACCATTAACCATTCTAAGCAATTAGATAACCATCCCTAACATAATCCAACCATTATGCTACAAACCCTAATTTTTTTAAAATCAAAACCTTCTCTTGATTTTTCATGAACAAGGATTTACACTAAATTAATACTTAGAATTTCGATTCTAGCATAATTAAACCACAAGTTAACAAAAGGATTAAAATTTTCACCTCTCAAGCTTGAACCCTAGCTTGATCAAGTCTCCAAGAAGCCTCCTTTCATCATGTTTTTGAACAAATTTGGGTTGAAGAGAGAAGGGATTAGGGTTTTGCTTTGAATGGAGATGGAAAAATGTGAATTTTTATTGATTTTTAGCAAGAAAAAGAAGCAAGAATGAACTGGGAAGTGGGGAAATTCTGCAGGTGAGGGGTCGGCTGCAGCAAGAGGAGGAGGTGGGGAAATTTTGGGGAAGTTTCTAGCTAATTACAACATCATATGATATCATATCATGCTTTCATATCAACCTTTTTCCAAAAAAACCCCTTTTTAAGCCATTTTTTCATAATTTTCCTACCAAAAATCTAAAAGTTTGCAAGACATGATATAATTTTATTAACACCATATTTTAGCTTATAAATACTCCTAATTAAGAAATTTACCTAATTAAATTTGTATTTATCCCTAATTAAATGTATTTAAAAAGGCTTAAAATAATTAAAAAAATAATTAATTACGAATTTTTTTTATTTAACTAGAAAATTATAAGTGACATTTTAGTGACAAAATTATAGTAATATCTTATCTAAATTTTGTATAATTAGGTCTACAATGAAAAATATCAATTTTGACTTTTTACGGAAAAAGCCGAAAAATTTGCCGAATACCGAAAAACTGCCTAAACGATTTTCGAAGGGTTACAATCTTCCCCCCTAAAAGAAATTCGGTCCCCGAATTTAGAATTTAACTACGCGTACCTTCAAAAAGATGGGGATATCTCTTCCTCATCTCGACCTCGGTCTCCCAGGTGACCTCCTCGCTGTTCGGGCCACGCCAAAGAACCTTGACAGACGGTATGACCTTCGACCTCAATTTCTTCACCTGCCGATCCAAGATGACAACCGGCTGCTCGGTGAAAGAAAGATCACGCTCTAACTGGATCGTTTGGTGCTGAATCGCCTGGGAAGGATCATGAAGGTACTTGCGGAGCATCGAGACATGGAATACGGGGTGAACATCGGGGAAGCTGGGCGGAAGAGCTAACCGATAAGCGACTGGACCAACACGCTCTAGGATCTCGAAAGGACCAACATATCTAGGACTCAGCTTCCCTTTCCGCCCAAATCTCATCACACCTTTCATCGGAGAGACCTTCAGGAAAACATGATCGCCAACAGCGAACTCGAGTCGGCGACGACGCCTGTCAGCATATGATTTCTGCCTGCTCTGTGCCGCTCTCATCCTGTCCCGAATCAGCTGTATCTTCTCGGTCGTCTCCTGTACGATCTGAGGCCCCAAAATACAGTTCTCCCTGAGCTCTGTCCAACATACAGGCGATCGACATCGCCTCCCATATAAAGCCTCAAAAGGTGCCATCTGAATCGTCTCCTGGAAGCTATTATTGTAGGAAAACTCGATCAAAGGCAAATGACGATCCCAGCTACCACCGAAATCCAAAACACAAGCTTTGAGCATGTCCTCAAGAGTCTGAATCGTACGTTCCGACTGACCGTCAGTCTGAGGATGAAAGGCTGTGCTAAAACTCAATCGGGTGCCCAAAGCTTCCTGGAGTTTCTGCCACAATCGGCTGGTAAACTGGGTGCCACGGTCGGACACGATGCAAGTCGGAACGCCGTGCAGGCGCACTATCTCATCAATATAAACCTGGGCATACTGAGAAAATCCAAAAGTGGTCTTCACTGGCAGGAAGTGAGCCGCTTTCGTCGGTCGATCCACAATCACCCAAATAGAGTCATACCCTCGACTGGTCCTGGGTAGACCCATAACGAAGTCCATGGAGACCTGCTCCTACTTCCACTCAGGGATAGGCAAAGGCTGTAACTCGCCGGCTGGCCTCTCGTGCTCGGCCTTGACTTGCTGACAAGTCAGGCATCTCGACACAAAGTCTGTAATATCCTTCTTCATCCCGTCCCACCAGTAAACCTCTCTCAAATCACGGTACATCTTGGTGGAACCTGGGTGAACACTGTATACTGATCTATGTGCCTCCTCGAGAATATCACGCCTCAGTCCCTCTGAATCTGGCACGCACAGTCGAGTCCCAAATCGAAGTATCCCCTGATCATCAATCACGAACTCAGAAACTCTGCCCTGCCGAATCTGCTCAATAATCTCTAAGATACGGGCATCGCCGGACTGTGCCTCGCGGATACGGTCAAGTAACTGTGGGCGTGCTCTGAAATGGGCCAGCTGTCCCCCTGTAGGAGTAAACTCGAACCGCACTCTGCTATCACATAAAACCTGCCAATCCGCCGTCGACTGCATCTGTACTGCGCTCAAACAAGATAAACTACCTCCGGGCCTCCTACTCAAAGCATCTGCCACCACATTCGCCTTGCCCGGATGGTATAGAATCTCGCAGTCATAATCTTTCACTAACTCCATCCAACGGCGCTGTCTCAGGTTCAGGTCTCGCTGCTGGAAGATATACTTCAAACTCTTGTGGTCAGTGAATATCTGGCACGACTCACCGTATAGGTAATGTCTCCAGATCTTAAGTGCAAATACCACTGCAGCCATCTCTAAATCATGGGTGGGGTAGTTCTGCTCGTGTTTCCTCAGCTGCCGAGAAGCATACGCGATAACTCTATCGTGCTGCATCAATACACAGCCTAGCCCCACTCTAGAAGCATCACAATATACCACGAACCCGCCTGATCCTGAAGGCAATGCTAACACTGGAGCAGTAGTCAGACGAGTCTTCAACTGCTGAAAGCTATCCTCACATGCCTGTGTCCAATCAAAAGGAACCCCCTTCCGGGTCAACCCGGTCAACGGTGCAGCAATGCGGGAGAAATCCTGGACAAAACGTCGATAATAGCCGGCCAGACCTAGAAAACTGCGAACCTCTGTGACTGATACCGGTCTAGGCCAACGCTGAACTGCCTCGATCTTCTTCGGGTCCACGCAAATACCATCTCTCGTCACCACATGACCCAAGAAGTCGACACTGTCTAGCCAGAATGCGCACTTGGAGAATTTGGCGAACAGCTGATGCTCCCTCAAAGTCTGCAATGTGATACGTAAGTGCTGCTCATGCTCCTCCCGGCTCCGAGAATAAACCAAGATGTCGTCAATGAACACAATGATGAACTGATCGAGATACGGCCTGAATACGCGGTTCATCAAATCCATAAAAGCTGCCGGGGCATTGGTGAGCCCGAACGACATCACCAAGAACTCGTAGTGACCATAACGAGTATGGAAGGCGGTCTTCGGAATATCCTCCTTCCGAACCCGCAACTGGTGATAACCTGACCGTAAATCAACCTTCGAGAAAAACCCTGCACCCTGGAGCTGATCAAATAAGTCATCAATGCGGGGTAGGGGATACCTGTTCCGCACAGTAACCTGGTTCAGCTGACGATAATCAATGCATAAGCGCATACTTCCGTCCTTCTTCTTAACAAACAGGATGGGAGCACCCCAAGGTGACACACTCGGTCGGATAAGCCCTTTGTCCAGCAAGTCCTGTAACTGATCCTTTAGCTCTCTCAGCTCCGCCGGGGCCATCCGATAAGGAGGTATAGAAATAGGCCCCGTGCCAGGGATCAAGTCAATACAGAACTCAATCTCGCGCTCTGGTGGCAGACCAGGCAGCTCGTCAGGAAATACATCAGGAAACTCTCTCACAACAGGGACCTGGTCCAACGGAACCTCTGTGGAGCTAGTATCACAAACATAGGCTAAGAATCCCTGACACCCTTTCCTTAAGAGCTGACCAGCGCGAAGAGAAGAAATCAAGCTGGGAAGGATAGCGCTACGATCTCCCTGAATAATAAGAACCGGCTCACCAGGAAAACTGAATCTGACTGCTTTTTCACAGCAGTCCACGGATGCATAACAGGTGACTAGCCAGTCCATACCAAGAAGAACGTCAAAGTCTAGCATATCGAGGAGAATCAAATCTACTGAAGAATCTCTCTCCCCGATACGAACGGAACACGATCTGTACACAAAACGGGCAATAAAAGACTCGCCTACCGGGGTAATAACGACAAGCAGCTGATCTAACGGAGAAGACTCTCGGCCCAACCTCGGTGCAAAGTACGTGGATACATAGGAATGTGTGGAGCCAGGATCAAATAATACCCGTGCATCAAAAGAACATACTGGCAGAGTACCTGTCACGACGGCATTGGATGCCTGCGCATCCTGAGGAGTCAACGCGAACACTCAGGCCTGTCCACCACTAATAGCTGGCTGTGCTCTGCCTCTACCTCGGCCTCTGCCTCTGCCTCTGTCGCCTCGTCCTCTCTGAACCGTTCCGCCACGCCTACGGCCTCTAGAAGCATCTGGCTGGCGTGGAACATCATCAGGAGGAAGGAGTAAAGCTCTCTGAGAAGGTGGTGAGGGTGGTAAAGTCACATGCGGGACTGTCGCCGCGCCCTGTCGTCCCATGGTACAGTCTCTGACACGGTGGTACTGACTCCTACACCGAAAACATCCTGGAGACGGCTGCTGGGTCTGTGGATATGAACCAAATAACTGACCTCGTCTCAATCCTCTGCCTCCACCATCTCCCAGAAATAATCTATCACGATGTCTGCCCATCTGCCGCTGAGCTGGCGTATCAGTACGGATCCTCTTCGGCCCTGAAACGACCGGAGTCTCAGAAATACGCTCCTCCAAAAGTAAGGCTGCATCCATCGCGGCTGCGTATGTATCAAAGTGCTGGGTGCCGATGGCAAGGAATAGCTGTGTATCAAGCCCTCGTACAAACCTCTTTATTCTCTTCTCTTCTGTGTCGACTAGGTACGGAGCATATCGAGACAACTGGGTAAACTGTATATCATACTCCGACACTGTCATCCCAGGAGTCTTGCGCAGAGACTCAAAACTGCGGGCTCGAGCATCTCGGACACTCTCCGGAAGAAAACGGGCAAGAAATGCAGCTGTAAACTCATCCCAGGTCATAGAAGGCAGACCTACAGCTCGGCCTCTCTCTACTGAGTCGTACCATGTCTGGGCAAGACCCTCCAGACGAAAACTCGCAAACTCCACCAATCTATCATCAGAACACCTCAACGAACGGCAAATCCGAGCCATCCTATCCAGAAATGCCTGTGGGTCCTCTGTCGCATCTGTACCGGTAAAATCTGGAGGTCTCAATCTCATGAACTCCTGTAGTGAAACAGGGATAGTCTCCGTAGTAGCAGCAGGAGTGACCATCTGTGCAGCAGGTACGATCGTGGTCTGTGCGGTGGAAGGAACGTCCTCGGATCTCTGTGCCCGACTGGACTCGACTAAAGATCCCATCATCTGCCGCAACTCTTGCATGCCGGCCTCTAATCTGGCAATACGGTCAGGATAAGGCGGATCAGTAGGACCCTGAGGGGTAGGCGTATCCTCCCGCTCGATCCTCGCCTCAGACGGGCCTGCCCGAATCTCATCCCTAGCGGCAGCCCGCTGAGCTCTCGTAGTCTTTGGCGGCAACGAAGCTGGAATAAGAAACAGGACCGATAAGGACATTGCAATTGAATCAAGGAATGCAAGGAATCAAGAAAGGAAATACAAGCAATTATGTCCTAAGGTTACTTAGGCGGAGTACCGTATCGTAAGTATGCCGCGGATCATACCCACGCTACGCCACTCTGCTTAAGTCACCTACTCCATCTACCAAGGTCGTCCTACACTCAGAAAGGTAAAACCTACGCTCTGATACCAACTTTGTCACGACCCGAAAGTACGGAACGTGACTGGCACTTAGATTACGAGACGTCTAAAGGCGTACCGTAACCTAAGTCAGCCAAAGCCCAGAAATCTAACCCAAAAGCAAAAGAGAGTGAAGGAAAACCTTAAATGAAAACGGTTTTGAAATCAATTAAGTTGCATAGAATCCAAAAAAAAACATCAAAAATTTCTGAAAATTTCGGCAGAGTCTCCCCTGTATTTTCTATCCCCCAAAATGGGTACAACAAGATAATAAACCTGTAATCATAAAAATGGCATCCCCAAGCGGGAGCTAGCTCTTCACCCAAGGCGGATCACAACCACATGCAATATAATAGTAATATCAAGAGAAGAACATAAAGAAACGCAAAATACCAGAAAACACACGTCGGCTCAAGTGAGCTCGACCCAAAAGAACCACAATATACAAGTCTCTCAGTCTTATCACTAGGTCGCATATACAATACAAGTGGTAGATGGAGAATACTAGATACAGTGATAAGGCAAAAAGAAGTAAAGTATACTCGCAACCCACCTACGGGCGATGTCGCGAGTCTGAGCAAAAGGAACTGATGACAAAATAGCCCGCCGCTACAAGACTGACGGGTCCGACCTGTAAGACACTGTGGCACAACGGGGGTGAGTTGCCAGCTCGTGAGTAGAATATAATATCTAGTAAGGCAATCGTAAGAATGCACGCAATGCGGAACAACATGTATGTCCATATATGATATAATAACTCTAGTATGCATGCACATGTATGCAATATCTTTTCTAACTCTTTAAGTGTTTTAAATGTTAATGTTACTGCATTCTTAACTTTTAGAAAATGAATGTCTGCATAATAGCTAAATATCATCAAGAAATCCTCTGAAAACCCGTGTCAAGCATCGACACCAAATAGGAATCACATCTGTCTCAATATCGGGCTCCGTCAGTCCGGATCGGCCCATATCATAAATCTCACGACAACGGTCGGTATCCTCCGGATATCCGCCGCGCCAGACATCACCGGTAGGTAGTTTTCCCATGCCAGGCTCATCGTCTACAACTCGATCTTCTTGCCCCGGGGTACCATACCGGGCCCACCATGTACCCGAGACGGTTCATCCACTCCTCGAATCGGGTCTCGAAATCCAACAGAAAACATGAAAACTCATGGTGGACGACACATACATCACGAGGAAACCGCAACTTTTGTTTTGAAAAGAATAAATATAAGGTTTTGTTAAATTCTTGCGGTTTTCCCCAAAAATCCAGAAATCGCAGCAAAACTGAAATCCTTAAGAAAATCATAATGTCCACATGTTATATATAAGACAAATGTCTATGATATCAATGTGTATGATGTAAATTTTGGCTAGAGTTCTATGTAAATATGATGATGATGCGAGATATGTGCATGCGATGCAGTTTCATATATCAAGTATGAATGCAGGTGATGATATTAAGATAAACAGGTTCTATCGTGCACGTGGCATGTCAATTACCATAGGCGTGTGTGTCACATGAATAGTGCGCGTGCAACATATGCCAATGGTAAGGTGCTCGTGTCCTACGAAATGATATCGCATAGGTAGAGATGAATGTCCATGCAATTTAACATACTGTTCTCTATAAGGGTATGCAGTGTACATGAATGGATAAGCTAACTAACAATATAGTCTTGCAAAAAGTAGGGTAATCCTAACTAGGGGGGCGCCTCGCGCCATCCAGACGATTCCCCCATAGATGAATATATCTACTCACCAGAAATCCCCGCTAATCTGATCCGGCCACCGCTTTGCCTTTTCGCGCCGTATCCGAAGTTTCCCCGACCGATCCTATATTCGCACAATATCAAGCATAAGATTACAAAACCTAACACAATGAAAATCACAACATACAATTATCCACGCTCTCAAATTAATCGTAGCATGCACTCAGTGCGCGGAAAAACGCATGAAAATCGCAATCCTTTCACTAAAATCGTCATTTCGGGGAAATCGACAAAACTACAACCCGACTAGACGAAACCCCGCGTTCGCGCATTCTAATAATCCTATACGAAGCTAATAATATTGCTAACCTAACGCAAATTGACCGCATTCTATTTTCTACAAAAATCTAGCAAGCGAATTTCTAGCCGATTCGTTACAAACATCGAAATTTATCGATTTAGCAAGCATATCATTACACCATTAACCATTCTAAGCAATTAGATAACCATCCCTAACATAATCCAACCATTATGCTACAAACCCTAATTTTTTTAAAATCAAAACCTTCTCTTGATTTTTCATGAACAAGGATTTACACTAAATTAATACTTAGAATTTCGATTCTAGCATAATTAAACCACAAGTTAACAAAAGGATTAAAATTTTCACCTCTCAAGCTTGAACCCTAGCTTGATCAAGTCTCCAAGAAGCCTCCTTTCATCATGTTTTTGAACAAATTTGGGTTGAAGAGAGAAGGGATTAGGGTTTTGCTTTGAATGGAGATGGAAAAATGTGAATTTTTATTGATTTTTAGCAAGAAAAAGAAGCAAGAATGAACTGGGAAGTGGCGAAATTCTGCAGGTGAGGGGTCGGCTGCAGCAAGAGGAGGAGGTGGGGAAATTTTGGGGAAGTTTCTAGCTAATTACAACATCATATGATATCATATCATGCTTTCATATCAACCTTTTTCCAAAAAAACCCCTTTTAAGCCATTTTTTCATAATTTTCCCACCAAAAATCTAAAAGTTTGCAAGACATGATACAATTTTATTAACACCATATTTTAGCTTATAAAGACTCCTAATTAAGAAATTTACCTAATTAAATTTGTATTTATCCCTAATTAAATGTATTTAAAAAGGCTTAAAATAATAAAAAAAATAATTAATTACGAATTTTTTTTATTTAACTAGAAAATTATAAGTGAGATTTTAGTGACAAAATTATAGTAATATCTTATCTAAATTTTGTATAATTAGGTCTACAATGAAAAATATCAATTTTGACTTTTTACGGAAAAAGCCGAAAAATTTGCCGAATACCGAAAAACTGCCTAAACGATTTTCGAAGGGTTACAAAAACCCTCTCAAATCATCTCACAAATCACTCCAAAACCTCACACTCATTTCACTAAAATTGCACACAAGCTCATAAGCTATAGGATGGACCAAGAAAGTTGCTGTTTTGGTGCTGTTGAGGAATCATGAGTCTCTTGTGAGGTAATTTCTTCACAATTAGAGTGTTAATCCTTGTGCTTAAGCTTTAATTCAAGTTTCATATCGATATCGTGTGAATTGGTGCACTTTGGACAAAATTAGAGAGGATTAGGGTAATTTTGAGTTATGACTTTGCAATTGGACTCTAATGGTGACCTTAGACCCTATTTTGACCAAGACCCTGACATAGAATAACCTGAAACCCAAAAATACGAAATTACGGGACTTTCATGTCGGTTTGTGAGTGTTTAGAGTGTGCAGGGAAATCTGGAATGTACTGGGACTTTTTCAGAAAAATTAAGTGACACCAGGGACCCAATTGAGACCATAGGAAGCCACCCTGACCAGACGGACCCCATTGGAGATAGGGGGGCCGGCCAGGCCGGTTTTGGGAAGGTTTTGGCCGGCCAAGTAGTGATGGAATGCATCGGGGTTGGTCCAGTGGCTCAAATATATCATATACATCACCCTGGACTTGTTTAATTGGCTAAATTTGACCCGAGGTGAAATCTGGGATCGTTTTCTTGGGTTGCTGCCTTACTTTTAGTATTTGGTTTTACGCATTTTGATTTCCATAATTTGGTGTTTGTACGTTATCTCGATCGTGTGACGTTTGTACGACTGCATCGAGTGATTTCGGGTTGTTTTGCGAAGGCTAACCGTAGGTTCTAACCTATAGGCCTTTTAGCGAATCGTATTGGTTTTAGCGTGTCGTTTCAAGTTTTGATTTGGTTTTGATGCGATGCGATACGTGTGATATGTGTAGGTACCCCGCGACGATCCGAGGCGATGCAGAAGATGATGGTGATATCGACACCGACACGCAGGATTCAGGTGAGTAGATTTATATCTACGGGGAGAAGTCGGGTGGATGGCGTATAGCACCCCCGCAGTCCGTGGTGTTGTATACGAATATGTATACACACGTATATTTATTATGTGTGGTTTAGATTAGTGATGGTAATAATGGTATTATTGATGATCGGAATGTATTGGTTTAGTATAGTGCGAATCCTAGAGTAGTGGTTGCACCCACACATACACTTACACACATACTTGCATACATTCCTTCATTTGTTTATGTGCATATGATGATGCGTATATCTACACATGGGTATGGGACTATGTGTTTATATACGGGATTTGAGGATGATACGTGGGTTTGAGATGATACTTGATGTGAGGCCGTGAGATCGGCGATGTGACATAGCTTGTCTTTGAGGTGCGAGATGATAGTTTTAGCGGGCCTTTGGACATGTGCTTTACCCGCATTCATATTCTTATAGATGGTATCGTTTTGTACTAGACTTGGAGTAGTACCCCAGATTATGCGATCTGATGATAGTGATACCTGATATGTGATGAGATAGTGTGATATTGACCCCTACCCAGCTATTGGGATGCCGTACGACGATTTACCGTACGAGCCGATATTGATGATTGATCCGCACTCTTGACTTGAGATGTCTGATTATAGATATGGTATCGGATATGATATTATTGAGGCGGGATCACCGACTAATATATATACAGGTATGTATATGTATCGACTCAGATGTTAGGCGGTTCCCTTACTGTAGCTCAGCTTGTTAGTTCAGCCGTATAGTTTAGTGTAGTTGTTAGATTAGATTAGACTCCTACCTATTTCAAAAACTAACGAATCGTGGGTATTTTAAAAGACAGCCTAAGGGATCCTACGGATATTTCAAAAGACGTATCTTTTCATAAAAACACCGTAGCCCTATTTTCAAAACCCCATGATTCGTGTTATTTCAAAAGACACCATTTGTAGAGGTTATATTAGATTAATGCAGATTAGTTGTAGTTGCGTCTTGTATTCAGCTTCCGCTCATTATTGTGGTTCGCTTCGCATCGCATGCTTATATTATGTTTCATACTCCATTATTGATGTTATGCTGTTAGGACACCAGCACCATTACCGATGATGCGTATGTACCACGTACACTTACTTGCCGGCTCACACACATCTTCATCGGTAATTTCCATGTCATGTACACCTTAGAAAATATTATTGCATCGACATAGGTTGTTAGCTAATAATTTAGACATGATATTAGTGTACTTGCCTTATATGCTAGATTAGACATTGTAATTATTACTTGTTACATCATGCATGTTATTATTCATGGATTTTTATGCCTATATGCACTGTTTACATGCTATTGAGGATTGGATTCGGATTTCCATGAGATTTTCTGGATTTGGGGGAAAACCGCAAAACTTATATAACTTCCTTTTTCTCTTTAAAATAAAAAGTGCGGTTTTCCCATGATGTATGAGTCGTCCACCATGAGTTTGCTGATGGATTTGGAAACCCGATTCGAGGAGACGGATGAACCGTTTCGGGTACATGGTGGACCCGGCGCGGTACCCCGGGGTAAGAGGAATGTGGTGATGACGTTGAGCCTGGCAGGGGAGTACTACCTACCGGTGATTTTACCCGACGCGTCGGATATCCGGAGGATACCGTCGTGGTCTTGAGATTGATGGTAGGGGCCGGTCTGGACTGACGGCGCCCTAGATATTGTGGTTGAGACTTTGAGATATCGGGATATTGGGATTTCGTTTTGTGCCGATGCTAGGCACAGTTTTATGCTGATTTCATTATGGTACCTCATTTTAAAAATACAAGGGAAATCTCACTAAATTATGAAAACAGTTGCTTCATGTAAGTGTATTCTGTTTTCACGCATTCATATCTCATTCATATGCTATATTGTTACCTGAGGCACTAGCACGAGCACTTGGCACTACACTCATGTATAGAGATTACATTGCCAGTTTAGCATGCTTCAGCTTTATCCATATTGAGGTTTATTTATATCTGATCGTATTGACCTAGGATGGGTCATGCATTCGATTCCTGCTTGTAGATATCTTTCTATTCACGAGTTGGCAACTCACCCCCGTTGTGCCCCAGTTCTTGCAGGTTTGCCGTACAGATTCCATAGCGGCATTTCTGGCACATTGCTTCCTTATGGGTGACTTGCTTGGATAGGTGGGTTCTTTTGTATCAGAACCGCCATTGTTCATGTATTATTTATTGTATCTAGAATTGTCCATCAACCAAAACCTGTATTTTTCTTTCAGACTTAGACTTCAGTGTTGTTTTATTTCGACCATAGAGTCGCGCTTAGTAGTATTGCGGTTTTCTTGTTTTTGGAGCTTTCTTTTGAGTTTGATCCTCGCCATTCGGCGTTGTATATTTTTATTGCTTGTGTGGTTGTGACCGTCGATTGACGAAGAGCTAGCTCCCGCTTGGGGATGCCTTTTATCATTGCATATTTATGTTATTATTGTTGTACCCCGTTCGGGGCCAGTTTTTACAAAGGAAACTCTGCCGAAATTTTCAGGAAAGGTTACACATTTTAAAAATGCATATTCGGCTTAGTTATTTAAAAACCTTGATTTTCAAACACGTTTCCTTCACTTCTTTAAACCAGTTTTCCTTACTTACTCTTAAAATGGTTTTAGATTTCTGGGCTTTTGGCTTACTTGGATTAGATGGAGTCCTATAGACTTCATATGGTTCAAGGGCCAGTCACGTGCTCCTTCGGGTCGTGACAAAGTTGGTATCAGAGCGCTAGGTTGATCTTGATTCGAGTCTAAGTTTGTCTATGTGGAGCCTAGGGCGTTATCTATATACGGAACTTAGGCTTGACCTTACGGAACTTAGACTTGGTCGAGGGGGTATTAGACCCGAACTTTCTTCGCGTAGGATGACCCTTGGTTGATGGAATAGGTGACTAAAGTAGAGTGACGTACCGTTGGTATGTTCCGCGGCATACTTACGACACGCCACTCCGCTTAAGAAACCTTAGGTTGTACATTTCCTTGCATTGTGTCATATTCCTTCCTATGATCTATCTTCATCGATACTGGTTATGGTTTTGCTGCCGCGATTGCACGGGCAGAGTGAGCTACGGCTCGAGTTGTCAGCATGAGCTCGTCGTGGACGAGGACTGACCAGGGCGTGATTCCCGAGGCTTACGATTGCATTTTGAGGCGTCGTCTTTTTGTGTTTCCGCACTATGAGCGTTTGACAGATCGCTGTTGTGAGATTTTCCGGTTGTGCTGATCGGCACCAGAGGATTGAGCCACTGATAGAGGCCAGCCAGGATGTGATGACTGTTGATATGTCGCTTATCCAGGATGATTGAGGCGCTGTTCAGCGTACGGACGAATGAGCCAGTTGTTGCTGCGAATGATGAGATATCGCCCAGATGATTGGAGCTACTGCAGCATAGGCATGTTCTTAGAGACATGATAGTGAGTCTCTAGTCACCGAGGAGGAATGACTAGGACATGTGGTTCGTTCGCTTACCCCGATGCGAGGTCATCAGGTAGATTGATTCCAGCTAGAGGCGACTTCACGCAGATTCGTTGAGAGTCGATTGAGACGATCGAATGTCAGGAACCTATTTTCCAAGTTTAAAGTATACGGAAAGACAAGCAGGTGATTCTATGGACCCTCTAGAAGAATGAAACCCTAACTCGACTTAATGACCGTGTGAAAGCCTTTGAACCTTAGGGTTTGCGGCGGTTCCACGGCGCCATTAGTGAGGCTTGGGTTTGCCCTTCTACGGCTGGCCCACCGACGCTGTGGCATGTACTCGATACTATTAAACTGTACCTGAGATGTGAGCTCTTGGGGGATGGTGAGGTTCTGACGAGTCGATCGGATGGTTCGACATCTTTCGGATATTGTGATGGGACACTGCTTGGGAGACTCCAGATGCGAGCATAGCCGTCGGAGCGTAGTTTGTGTAGCCACGATGAGATGAGTCCGAATTAGTCGACATTTGAGCAAGGTGGAGTAAAGAGTTCGCACGAGATTTCGACGAGATGACGTTCTACTCCGCTGACATCAGAGATGGGACATGCACGCTGAGGACGTGTTCGGCTAGATATCTTCTACTGAGTGAGGAAGATACCGAGTTCATGATTTCGAGTCCGTGTTGGAGACTTCAGATGGACCGTAGCCGAAGGCATTGCAGTGCGCAGATAGAGGCGCGATGTTGAAATGGACGATGATACAGACAAGCGGAACAAGAGGTTCGTGCGAGACACTGGCGAGCTGTCATTAATTTCCGTCGAGACCAGAGGTCAAATATGCTTACAGGGGCGTTGGAATGCAACCAATCCCCGAGGAAATGCTGTGCTGAGGACACAGATGTCCATTGGACGAGAAGAGACTATGCAAGAGTACCAGCCTCCGTACGGATCGGCATATGCAAGATCGACAGAGACCTTGAGTAGGATTCCTTCCAGTACACTGCTGTTATAAGATTTGCACCAGGAGTAGATGCGTGATGTGCACTCCGAGGACCCGAGGTCGGCGCCAGTGATGTGCTGTTTTACGAGCGGTCGTGAGGATTGATCGAGAGATTTCCAAAGAAGTGCCAGAACGGAATCGTTCCTGTCAGCACTCCTGACCGGGCCGGTGAGCCGATGGATTGCGAGATTGGTAATCTACAGGAAAGATCAGGAACCAAAGGCAGAGGACGCCAGCCGCGAGCGAGAGGCCAGTGGAGATCTTGCGCCGCTAGAATTGGATGTGCCGGCACCTTCTCGACTTCGAGGGAGGATATACCGACGATAGTATTTATGATTTGTGATTTTGTGATTTGACTATCATGTATCTGTCAATTTGGGATTTCGGTATTTTGGCGATCCATTTGCATGATGGGTTTTGATGGCTGAGTTCTATGACTTCTGTTTTCGTACACCATGGTTGCACTTAATGGGCATTTATACCTGGCGCATCATTATTATTTCTGAGGTGTTGATTGCGATTTCATGCTTAGTTTATGCCAGTGATTTGATTTACGCTTCCAGCAGAGTTTTCATGCATTTCGAGTGTTTTGATTTGATTTGTGCATGCTGATGCACACGGTTGTGAGATTTGCCATTGCGATACACTTGATTTTGGATTGAGCCGCATTATATCGTTGATTTTGACCTTGACATTGATGATTGATTCTTGCACTCCGTGCTTTTGGTTGGACTTGCGTATGTTCGACGTTTGCTATGGGATTTTGTGATTTCGTGCATGTTGAGTGCGCAGGGTTTGGATTTTCATTCGTGCACGATGGGTGCACCGATTTGGATTTTCGCGCATGTTGGGCGCATGTTTTTAGATACGACTTTAGTGCACACCAGATGCACTAAATCGAGATTCTTCGTGCATGTCAGATGCACCGGTTTTTTGGCTGTCAGGCACATACGTTGCCTATGACAGATGCTTCGTGCACACCCGTTGCACCTAGATGTTGTTTTGTGCACCTGTTTAGCACATATATGGATTTTTGATTTCCGTGCGCACCAGACGCACCGGATTGTGTTATGTATATTTTTGAGATTTATTCCTTTTGGAGCAGTACATTTTTATGATATGGGATATTTGTTTTCATACTGAGCAGGACTAGTCAGAGGACAGTACCTGGATATATTTTGCATGCATTGATAGTTTGAAGGGATTTCCAAGGAGCGAGCTATAGTCTCGATATATATATATACTTACGTGTCCGATATGACACGAAACGTTTTAAAAACAAGGAAACCCTTCTGATTGTTTTCAAAACGGCGGAACGTGCTTAGTAAACAAAAGATATATATACATATATAGTTATTTTCTTATGAGAAACGTCCGCCACTGTGCAGTGTTATGCGCAGCGCACAGCGATTTTAAAAAGATTTGTCATGCTTTTACATCAGCTATTTACATGTATGGATTGGATGTCTACATGTGTAGTTCTGATCCATATCATATCGGTTTTGTATTGGATTTGACATTGTGTTTTTACCTTGACTCCGATGATTGCGGGATGCTTGATGGAGCGTTGTTTTTGAGTTATCTGCTCAGTACCCATGCGCATGCATTGCGCTGTGACGTTCTATGTGTTGATGATTTCGGAACCCCGACGACTTGGAAATTTGTATTGAAATGTTTTAGTACTTGGGGATTTTAAATTTAAATTCGGGGACCGAATTTTTTAAGGGGGATAGATTGTAACGTTTCCAAAATAATAAAATATTATTTTTAGGAATTTTTATAATTTAATATTATTTTATTGATTATTTTAATATTAAATTTATAATTAAATGCTAATAAATGAAGAAAAATTATGGAAAATTATGGAAAATTCTAAAATGGGTTATTTATTGGAATTATGTCATTTTTAAGTGTTTGTGATCATTTATATGCTAATTTAGCGCTAATCGCGATCAAAAATCGCTAATCGGATTTTTTGGCTTTTTGTGCAAAATTGTGCACATATCATTTTGGACTTGTGTTACACTTTTTTTCTAGCCATGGTTTTCTTTTGGGATCACTATTGGTGTGAGAAGGAATTGGATTAAAAGAAAAAGGAAAAGAAAAGAAAAAGAAAAAGAGAAAAGAATGGGGTTGGTGAGAGAGGGTATGGGTTGCACTTTGACTTGAACCTTAGCCATTTCCCTTTGGATTTTCCTCTCACTTCCTCCCCCTCTTTCTTGAGCTGCTGCTGCTGCTGCTATTGCCCATTCTTCCCTCCACAAAACCCTCTCAAATCATCTCACAAATCACTCCAAAACCTCACACTCATTTCACTAAAATTGCACACAAGCTCATAAGCTATAGGATGGACCAAGAAAGTTGTTGTTTTGGTGCTGTTGAGGAATCATGAGTCTCTTGTGAGGTAATTTCTTCACAATTAGAGTGTTAATCCTTGTGCTTAAGCTTTAATTCAAGTTTCATATCGATATCGTGTGAATTGGTGCACTTTGGACAAAATTAGAGAGGATTAGGGTAATTTTGAGTTATGACTTTGCAATTGGACTCTAATGGTGACCTTAGACCCTATTTTGACCAAGACCCTGACCTAGAACAACCTGAAACCCAAAAATACGAAATTACGGGACTTTCATGTCGGTTTGTGAGTGTTTAGAGTGTGCAGGGAAATCTGGAATGTACTGGGACTTTTTCAGAAAAATTAAGTGACACCAGGGACCCAATTGAGACCATAGGAAGCCACCCTGACCAGACGGACCCCATTAGAGATAAGGGGGCCGGCCAGGCCGGTTTTGGGAAGGTTTTGGCCGGCCAAGTAGTGATGGAATGCATCGGGGTTGGTCCAGTGGCTCAAATATATCATATACATCACCCTGGACTTGTTTAATTGGCTAAATTTGACCCGAGGTGAAATCTGGGATCGTTTTCTTGGGTTGCTGCCTTACTTTCAGTATTTGGATTTACGCATTTTGATTTCCATAATTTGGTGTTTGTACGTTATCTCGATCGTGTGACGTTTGTACGACTGCATCGAGTGATTTCGGGTTGTTTTGCGAAGGCTAACCGTAGGTTCTAACCTATAGGCCTTTTAGCGAATCGTATTGGTTTTAGCGTGTCGTTTCAAGTTTTGATTTGGTTTTGATGCGATGCGATACGTGTGATATGTGTAGGTACCCCACGACGATCCGAGGCGATGCAGAAGATGACGGTGATATCGACACCGACACGCAGGATTCAGGTGAGTAGATTTATATCTACGGGGAGAAGTCGGGTGGATGGCGTATAGCACCCCCGCAGTCCGTGGTGTTGTATACGAATACGTATACACACGTATATTTATTATGTGTGGTTTAGATTAGTGATGGTAATAATGGTATTATTGATGATCGGAATGTATTGGTTTAGTATAGTGCGAACCCTAGAGTAGTGGTTGCACCCACACATACACTTACACACATACTTGCATACATTCCTTCATTTGTTTATGTGCATATGATGATGCGTATATCTACACATGGGTATGGGACTATGTGTTTATATACGGGATTTGAGGATGATACGTGGGTTTGAGATGATACTTGATGTGAGGCCGTGAGATCGGCGATGTGACATAGCTTGTCTTTGAGGTGCGAGATGATAGTTTTAGCGGGCCTTTGGACATGTGCTTTACCCGCATTCATATTCTTATAGATGGTATCGTTTTGTACTAGACTTGGAGTAGTACCCCAGATTATGCGATCTGATGATAGTGATACCTGATATGTGATGAGATAGTGTGATATTGACCTCTACCCAGCTATTGGGATGCCGTACGACGATTTACTGTACGAGCCGATATTGATGATTGATCCGCACTCTTGACTTGAGATGTCTGATTATAGATATGGTATCGGATATGATATTATTGAGGCGGGATCACCGACTAATATATATACAGGTATGTATATGTATCGACTCAGATGTTAAGCGGTTCCCTTACTGTAGCTCAGCTTGTTAGTTCAGCCGTATAGTTTAGTGTAGTTGTTAGATTAGATTAGACTCCTACCTATTTCAAAAACTAACGAATCGTGGGTATTTTAAAAGACAGCCCAAGGGATCCTACGGATATTTCAAAAGACGTATCTTTTCATAAAAACACCGTAGCCCTATTTTCAAAACCCCATGATTCGTGTTATTTCAAAAGGCACCATTTGTAGAGGTTATATTAGATTAATGCAGATTAGTTGTAGTTGCGTCTTGTATTCAGCTTCCGCTCATTATTGTGGTTCGCTTCGCATCGCATGCTTATATTATGTTTCATACTCCATTATTGATGTTATGCTGTTAGGACACCAGCACCATTACCGATGATGCGTATGTACCACGTACACTTACTTGCCGGCTCACACACATCTTCATCGGTAATTTCCATGTCACGTACACCTTAGAAAATATTATTGCATCGACATAAGTTGTTAGCTAATAATTTAGACATGATATTAGTGTACTTGCCTTATATGCTAGATTAGACATTGTAATTATTACTTGTTACATCATGCATGTTATTATTCATGGATTTTTATGCCTATATGCACTGTTTACATGCTATTGAGGATTGGATTCGGATTTCCATGAGATTTTCTGGATTTGGGGGAAAACCGCAAAACTTATATAACTTCCTTTCTCTCTTTAAAATAAAAAGTGCGGTTTTCCCATGATGTATGAGTCGTCCACCATGAGTTTGCTGATGGATTTGGAAACCCGATTCGAGGAGACGGATGAACCGTTTCGGGTACATGGTGGACCCGGCGCGGTACCCCGGGGCAAGAGGATTGTGGTGATGACGTTGAGCCTGGCAGGGGAGTACTACCTACCGGTGATTTTACCCGACGCGTCGGATATCCGGAGGATACCGTCGTGGTCTTGAGATTGATGGTAGGGGCCGGTCTGGACTGACGGCGCCCTAGATATTGTGGTTGAGACTTTGAGATATCGGGATATTGGGATTTCGTTTTGTGCCGATTCTAGGCACAGTTTTATGCTGATTTCATTATGGTACCTCATTTTAAAAATACAAGGGAAATCTCACTAAATTATGAAAACAGTTGCTTCATGTAAGTGTATTCTGTTTTCACGCATTCATATCTCATTCATATGCTATATTGTTACCTGAGGCACTAGCACGAGCACTTAGCACTACACTCAATTATAGAGATTACATTGCCAGTTTAGCATGCTTCAGCTTTATCCATATTGAGGTTTATTTATATCTGATCGTATTGACCTAGGATGGGTCATGCATTCGATTCCTGCTTGTAGATATCTTTCTATTCACGAGTTGGCAAGTCACCCCCGTTGTGCCCCAGTTCTTGCAGGTTTGCCGTACAGATTCCATAGCGGCATTTCTGGCACATTGCTTCCTTATGGGTGACTTGCTTGGATAGGTGGGTTCTTTTGTATCAGAACCGCCATTGTTCATTTATTATTTATTGTATCTAGAATTGTCCATCAACCAAAACCTGTATTTTTCTTTCAGACTTAGACTTCAGTGTTGTTTTATTTCGACCATAGAGTCGCGCTTAGTAGTATTGCGGTTTTCTTGTTTTTGGAGCTTTCTTTTGAGTTTGATCCTCGCCATTCGGCGTTGTATATTTTTATTGCTTGTGTGGTTGTGACCGTCGATTGACGAAGAGCTAGCTCCCGCTTGGGGATGCCTTTTATCATTGCATATTTATGTTATTATTGTTGTACCCCGTTCGGGGCCAGTTTTTACAAAGGAAACTCTGCCGAAATTTTCAGGAAAGGTTACACATTTTAAAAATGCATATTCGGCTTAGTTATTTAAAAACCTTGATTTTCAAACACGTTTCCTTCACTTCTTTAAACCAGTTTTCTTTACTTACTCTTAAAATGGTTTTAGATTTCTGGGCTTTTGGCTTACTTGGATCAGATGGAGTCCTATAGACTTCATATGGTTCAAGGGCCAGTCACGTGCTCCTTCGGGTCGTGACAACAATCTTGCTCAAAATGGTAGTATGCTATTTGGTTTGTTTGTACTTCAATATGTGCATGTGTTTCTTTTAGCATATCGCTTATACATATTAGTAGAGCCCTTAGGATCTTTGCTTGATTACCAGCATTGTGATGGCAGTCATACTTGTGGGGCCTGGGTAATCTATAAGCACATCCTTATACAGATCCCTAGTCGTAGGACTATCGAGACAGGGCATCGATACTCCGGAGTAGACTAGTGTATGCGCTTCTCATCCCAGCAGGGGAGATGGTCTGTCCCACAGCCATCAGTACGTCGTACTGGAGATAGTATGCGGGTGCTCGTTAGGTTACGAGTACACTGGACAGGACTCGTCGGGAACTGTTGGTTGGTATTATACCTATCGTCAGTTATCAGTTCCTAGGTGACATGAGTACAGCTTAGTCCGCCGACTTGACACTGTCACTTCGCCTCGAGTGTGTTCCCACTGTACTTAGATTACTACCCTACCACGGCTCAAAGGAGTCATGCAAACAGGTAGAAGTTGGGTGCAGTCCCGAAGCACTTGGAGGCAGTGACGGTTAGACAGGATTCGTCTCTCCCAGTATTGGGGGTTGACATCGCGCTGTGTCTAGGAGAGCCATTACATGAGTAGTCCCTGGCTAGGGCAAGCGAGATATACTTGTAGGTTTCCAGTGTTATCTCAGGGTGTTCTGGGCTTCACTCCGACACGACTTGTACCGCTATTAGGGAACTGACGTTTACCGCCCCCCTAGGCCCGCCATGCGATGTATCAGACGAACAGACCGGACTGTACGGAGATTGTCACATACAGGCTCAGTAGGAGTGCGGATGGGTTTACCTCATCGTCCTTCTTATCGACATCTACCTGGGGACCGTTACGTACAGCTAGTGCCGCTTGCGGTCTGTGGTTAAACCCACTGTCAGCGTAGTGTCGAGTCTTTAGAGTCCCACACAGAGAGTTTCCCTGCACTGAGCGAAATGTGTAGAGGCCGTATGGTTTTACGGCAGGACTGCGATCACTTAGGTGCACTTGTGTGCGTATGCTGTTCGGGCAGGCAATACTAGTGGGCTTTGGTTTAAGCCGGATCCTAGTATTGCACAGATGGATTTGTTTTGTCTTCTGTGCATTCGCATTCTACGGAATGCGGATGCGGGTGTGTATGCACAGTTTTGAGGAGCGATGAAGGAGGAGGTGCCTCATTAGGGTTTTGGCAGATGGTTCGGCCAAAACCGTTATGTGGCAGGCTCATTAGGGTTTTGGCAATTCGTTCGGTCAAAACCATTATGAGCCGGAGACATTATTTACTAATCCCTTTGGTGATAATTTTCTGATGGCTAATTGCATTGACCATTTGACCACCATGACCTCTCTTGACTTTGTTGACCCGTTGACCGGTGTTGACCATTGACCTTCATGAGAGGTCTACACTCTTCTTTGGATTTTCTTTTTCTTTTTGATTATGAAAATGGTCAATTCAATGTAGCATCAACTTTATCATGATAGGATTTGTAATGATGTTGTTTTAGTATTATTGCAACCATGGTTCATTTCTTTAGCTAATAATTCATTTTCTCATTCTCTCTCTTGCTTTTGCTCATGAGAAGAAAAGAAATGCTCCATGGTTGCTAGCTCCTCCTTCTTCCTCCTCTTGATTTCATCTTTTGATCTCATATGTTGAGAGAAAAAGATCCCACAAAGACAAACACTTCCATATATCTCTACTACACATCCTAGGGCATCTTGACTAGCGATCTCGTTGCCCTAGTTGCCTCGGCTCGAGGTGGAGCTCGGTGTACATCTCTCGGGTGGATCGTCTTCGACTCAAGGAGGCCGCGGAGGTGACCAAGATCCGGATCGTTCTTCGGAGCTTGGATGGACGAGCGGGACAGCGGAATGAAGACCCGAAGGACCGGTTTCGTGAGGTATAACTTCTACGGCATAGTAGTTAAAGCTTCTAGTAGTTTGCTAGTTTCTAGTTTAGCAAAGATCCGTCTTTTAGTCCATGTTGCCTTGCGCTAAATAATTGTTTTTTATCGTTTCCGCCTCCCCGTAAGAACCGGGGTGAGCAACGTGGACTTACATCCCCGGGGCGAGAATGTTTTTCGTGGAGTAGACGATGAGCCTAGCAGGGTGGCGAGTACCTACCGGTAATTGGTTGGACCTGGCGATTATCCGGAGGATACCGACCGGAGTCGAGAGATGGATATGGGCCGACACGTCTGCCAGAGCCCGCGGGCCGATCCCGCAGACGGAGCCCGAGATATATGAGGATTTACGTGTCGATGCTGGACACGGGTTTCATGATGTTTTCGAGTGTTGAGGTTGGGCACTCCAGTTCCATGATTTTTATGTGTCGCGAGGAACACACGTTGATTTATATCCTCATATTTTCATGCATACGCTTTTATGATATTTACATGCATGATATTGCTGTGTCATTGGTTAACACGTGGACGAGAGCCACATGCACACATACATTGATTATATAATGTACGGGATCCACATGCACACATATATTGATCATATGGTTGGATGATATCCGCATACACATAGGTGTTGATTACATTGTTGGCACATATGATGACCCGGTCATCTTAGATATCATAGTATTACCTTTATGATATAGTTGACCTAGGAGTCGTTGTTTATTCGATTTCTACTTGTAGATGTTTTTCTACTCACGAGTTGGCAACTCACCCCCATTGTGCCACAGTTCTTGCAGGTTGACCGCATGGATCAGTAGCGGCTTCGCTGGCACACAGTTGCATTCGGGTGTTTTGCATTGGTTGGTGGGACATTTGTATCGTACCCACTCTTGTATTTATATTTCATATTGTATCTAGTCGACTCCATCAGTCAAAACTAGTAACTGTATAAGTAATGAGACTTAGTGAGATTTGTAGTTGCGAGACTTGAGCGATGGGTTTTATATTCTCTTTTGGGGATTTATGTCTTGCTTTTTCTTTTATCTTTTGTGGTGATCTTCGTCGTTGGGCGTCGTATTCTTATATATACTGTCTTGCGTGGTTGTGATCCGCCGGTTAGCGAAGAGCTAGCTCCCGCTTGGAGATGCCTTTATATTATCTTGTATATGTGGTTTTGGATCAAAAAATACAAAGGAGGTGCTGCCCAAATTTTTAAAAGACGAAACATGTTTTCAAACTAGTAAATTTCACTTGCATTATTCATGTCCCTTTTCCATGCATTTAAGAAAACTTGATTTCATTATACCTTTATTTCAAAAATTCACCTCTTTTATTTTCTTAAAAAGGTTTAGATTTCTTGGTTTTAGCTTACTTGAATTCCGTCACGCCTTTAGACGTTGCGAGATTCAAGTGCTGGTCACGAGCCACTATTTCGGGTCGTGACAGGATGCTGGGGGTATGTATGTACAGGACAATCTTGCTCGATATGATATTATGCTATTGGTTTGATTTTATCTTAACATGTGTATATATTTTATTAGTTATTTCATACCACTAATACATGTTGATAAAGCCCGCAATATCCTTACTTGACTACCAGCATTGTGATGACAATCATACTTGTGGGAGCTGAATAGTCGATGAACACATCCTTAAATTTCTCTAATCATAAGAGAATCGAGACTGGGTATCGATATTCCAGAGTAGACTAGTGTATATGTTTCTAGACCTTGACGAGGGGCGGTGGTTGGTCTCACAGACATTGGTGTGATTCACTTAAAATTGTATACATGTGCTCACTGGGTATGAGTACACTGGACGGACTTGCCGAGTATACCTATCGTTAGATAGCAGTTCTTTGGTGACATGAGTACAGATAGCCTGTCGACCTAAGATTGTCATTTGTCTTGTGTAAGTTCCCATTATGCTTTGATTACTACCCTACAACGGCTTTACTATGTCGTGCAAACATGTTTAGTTAGGTGCAGTCCTGAGCCACATGGAGGCAGTGAGCGATTGTTGGGGATTCGTCTCCCCCGATATATGGAGTCGATGTCGCGCTGTGTTCCGTTGGCCAACACCATAAGTCCCTGGGGCAAGGCAGATGAGATTTACTAATAGTTAGATCGGCAGTTTCTCAGAAGGTCTTGATGTTGGGTTACCTAGCACGGCAGCAAGGTTTCGGGAGGCATCGTCCATACCAAATTCAAAATTTTTCCATTCTAGCTAACCCTAACTAAGAATCGTTAACTAGAAATCGGACGGAATAAAATGCAAACTACTTTGCAAGTAAGTGAATGAGGAATACAACCTTTGTAGACCGGTCCTTCACTTCTAAAGCTCGCTGTAGTAGTCCCTTCGCTGCGAGTATCGATCTCCCGAACTCTAGTATGGGTTCTTTCGGAGAAATGAACAAGCTTGCTCGAAGTCTTCGATGCCGAAGATGATCTACGTCGAGAAGACTCAAGCTCATGCTACCTCTTCACTAATTGTGAAATTAGTGAAGCAAACACCCCAAACTAAATGGTAAGTAGTAGAGGATGATGAAGTAGGAAGTGGGCTCTCTTTAGATTTATTTTTCTCACAATATTTTCTCACCTTGAGAAAAGCTTGTAAGCTTTTCTCAAGGAGGAAGAAGAAGCTCAAGTGAAGAAGATGAGAGAATGAACTCATGAGGTGAGAATATGAACCATGGGTGAGTTAGTGTCATCCACTAACTCATATGGAGAGTTTACCATGGCTAACTATAATGGTTAAGTTAATAAATATCTACAAGTAAAACAAATGAGTGGACTTAGTCAATGGTTCCACAAGCTTCTACAAGCTTGAACCATTTGATTGACTTCTACTAATTTGGTTTGCTTTAGATAAATAAAAACCTTACATTATAATTAGTATGGTGTAACTCTCATACATCCATGTAGCATGTGGCATCTAGCATGACACAAAAGTTGTATATTAATATATATCATATATACACTAATGCACACAAGTGAGAAAAGAAATCATAAGTGAGCTAACATTAGTTAATGTAATCTAGTATATCAAATATGCAATCATACATTAAATTATTAAATCAACACTTGATTTAATAATTCGGCTATATCTCATATGACCGACTAATATCAAATGCAACAACTTATCGAATCAACACTTGATTCGATAACCCGGCTATATCTCATATAACCGACCGATATCACAAATCGCGAGAATAGAATGCGGTATCACATACGCGCATTAATCTCGGTCCCGCACATATCACATATGTGCTCCTACTCTGTTTTGCATGAACCAGGAAACCTCTGTGTAGGACTCTAAAGACTTGTCAATACGCCGGCAGTAGGTGATGATCATATCAAACACCTACAAGCCTCAAGCGGTCTACTAAATGTAACGGCCACCTGGGTATTGAGCGATCAGAAGATCAACAAGCATGCCTGCTCATGTGTAAGTCCACGTTGCCCACCCCGGTACTTTCGGGGAGGCGGAAAACGGAATAAAAATCGAATTTTTATGAGCTTAGGCAACATGGACTAGACTTTAAAGGATCTTTGCTAAACAAAAACTTGCTAAAGCTAACTAGAAACTAGCTAAGTTATAGAAAGGTTATACCTTTGGTCTTTATGTCCTTCTCTCCTTGCTCCTTGGAGTAGTGGAAGGAGGTCACCTTGTCGTCTTCTCCCGTCAAAGAAAGATCCACCCGAAAGCCTCAACCTTTGGCTTCAACTCCAAGCTAGAAGTAACTAGGGTTCAAGAAGTGCTAGTCCTTCAACCCTAGATGAGAGTAGAGATGATCAAGAGAGGGTTTTTCTCAAGCTCAAGTGTTTCTCAACATATGAGAGGGGAGAGTTTGAGGGAGAGGAAGAACAAGAGAGAGAAATGAAATGATAGAATGAGAATAGATGTGAACCATTCTCACAAATATATGGGCATTATTTTAATTAGATAATTAGTAAGATAATTGTCATGGTTAATCATGATGTGACCATTATCATTTCAATTTGCAAGGATCAAAAAGCATCTTCCAAAAGAAATGATGATGGTCAAAGTGTCAACCTAGGTCAACAAGTCAAGGAAGTCAAATGGTCAACAACCATAACCATGCACAATTATTAAACTAATTATCAATTAACTATAATACACACATAAGCATTAGGGTTAATAAAATGACAATAGCCATTAACCCTAATCAAGGTCCTCTCCCTCTGTCTCAAACAACTGTGCATACGCACCCGCATTCGTGATCCGAGGAACACGAATACAATGAGAAAAACCAATCCCAAAACATATACTAGGATCCGGCTTAAACCAAAGCCCGCTAGTATAAACTGTCCGGACAGCAAACGTGCACAAGTGCGCGGATGTGAACGAACCCTGTCGCAAAACCATGCGACCTCTACTCATTTTGCCTAAAGGCGAATAGCTCTCTGTGTGGGACTCTAAAGACTTGACACTACGCTGGCAGTGGGTTTAACCACAGACCGCAAGCGGCACTAGCTGTACGTAACGGTCCCCAGGTAGATGTCGATAAGAAGACTGACGAGGTGAACCCCATCTGAACTCCTACTGAGCCTGTATGTGACAATCTCCATACAGTCCGGTCTGTTCGTCTGATACATCGCATGGCGGGCCTAGGGGGGCGGTGAACGTCAGTCCCCTAATAGCGGTATAAGTCGTGTCGGAGTGTAGCCTAGAACACCCTGAGATGACACTGGAAATCCACCAGTATATCTCGCTTGCCCTGGCCAGGGACTACACGTGTAATGGCTCTCCTGGACACAGCGCGATGTCAACCCCCAATACCGGGAGAGACGAATCCTGTCTATCCGTCACTGCCTCCAAGTGTTTCGGGACTGCACCAAAAAACTACCTGTTTGCACGACTCCTTTGAGCCGTGGTAGGGTAGTAATCAAAGTGCAGTGGGAACACACTCGAGGCGAAGTGACAGTGTCAAGTCAACGGACTAAGCTGTACTCATGGCACCTGGGAACTGATAACTGACGATAGGTATACTACCAACCAACAGTTCCCGACGAGTCCTGTCCAGTGTACTCGTAACCTAACGAGCACCCGTATACTATCCCAAGTACGACGTACTAACGGCTGTGGGACAGACCATCACCCACACTGGGATGAGAAGCGCAAACGCTAGTCTACTCCGGAGTATCGATGCCCTGTCTCGATAGTCCATCGACCAGGGACCTGTATAAGGATGTGCTTATAGATTACCCAGCTCCCACGAGTGCGAGCGCCATCACAACGCTGGTATTCAAGCAAAGATCCTAAGGGCTCTACTAATATGTATATCAGCAATATGCTAAAAGAAACACATGCACATATTAAAGAAGAGACAAACCAAGTAGCATACTACCATTTCGAGCAAGATTGTGTATACAACTGTGAATATCCCAAGCTTCCATCAAGTAATATACAAACTAGTATGATACAGTAATGGCCTCTAGGGCATATACACTAACAATCTCCCACTTGCACTAAGGCCATGTACTGGCGTATCGAAGACCTATCATCTCGATCAGCCGCTCGAACTGAGTCTGGGGAAAGGCATTGGTGAATGGATCTGCTGTGTTATCCTCTGATGCAACCCTCCGGACCTCGATCTCCTGGCGATCCACGATCTCCCTGATCAGGTGATACCGCCTTAAGATGTGTCTGGATTTCTGATGGGACCTGGGTTCCTTCGCTAAAGCTATAGCCCCGTTGTTGTCGCAATACAGAGGTATTGGGTCAATAATGGACGGAACCACCTGAAGTTCTCTCAAGAACTTCCTCATCCAGACAGCTTCTTTTGCGGCATCAGATGCAGCGATGTATTCTGCTTCCATAGTCGAGTCAGCAACGATTTCCTGTTTGGAGCTCTTCCAACACACCGCCCCTCCATTAAGGGTGAAGACAAAACCCGACATGGACTTGGAATCATCCTTGTCACTCTGGAAGCTGGAGTCAGCAAAGGCCTCAATCTGCAGGTCTTTTCCGCCATACACCAAGAACATCTCCTTAGTCCTTCTCAGGTACTTGAGAATGTTCTTTACTGCTATCCAATGTTTCTTCCTAGGGTTTGACTGATACCTGCTTACCACACTCAGTGCATAAGCCACATCCGGTCTGGTACACAACATCGCATACATTATAGAGCCTACCGCAGAAGCGTAGGGTATAACAGACATGCGATCCCTCTCCAAATCAGTCTTGGGAGACATCTCTTTGGAGAGGGTGATCCCGTGACAAGCCGGTAGATTACCGCGCTTGGAGTCTTCCATACTGAATCTCTTCAGTCTGGTGTCGATGTACCTGGACTGCGAAAGTCCTAATATCCTCTTGGATCTGTCACGGTAGATCCGGATACCCAGAATGTATGAGGCATCACCCAGGTCTTTCATGGAGAACCTGTGTGACAAGAACCCCTTGACAGATTGTAGCATAGGAATGTCATTTCCTATTAAGAGAATGTCATCCACGTATAAAACGAGGAATACTACAGTTCTCGCTACAAATCTACAATAGATGCATGGTTCATCTGGATTTTTGATAAAGCCAAATTCCTTGACCGTCTCATCAAAACAGATGTTCCAACTCCGCGATGCCTGCTTTAGTCCATAAATGGACTTAAGCAACTTGCACACCTTTCCGCTGCTCCCACTCTGAATGAAACCCTCTGGCTGATCCATATAGACACACTCCTCTAAATGTCCATTTAGAAAAGCTGTCTTTACGTCCATCTGCCAAATCTCATAATCGTGGAAGGCAGCAATGGCAAGAAGGATCCGAATGGATTTCAGCATAGCTACTGGAGAAAAGGTTTCGTCATTGTCCAAACCAGGTCGCTGACGAAAACCCTTTGCTACCGGTCTAGCTTTATAGGTCTCAACCTGTCCATCTACACCAATCTTCCTTTTGAAGATCCACTTGCATCTTACGGGTTTTACCCCATCTGGAGCAATGTCCAACGTCCATACTTTGTTGGTGTACATGAACTCCATTTCGGTCCGCATTGCATCCAGCCATTTTACCGAGTCAACGCTCTGAATGGCTTGCTGGAAGCTAGTAGGCTCATCACAATCTATGATGCAATCCTCTCTATCCCCGTCAATGAGAAAACCGTAGTATCTCTCGGGCGGATGAGACTGCCTACTACTCCTGCGGAGTGGCATGGGAATGTCCTGATCTTTCGAACCCTCTGGTTCTACTAAGCTTTCAGTAATAGTTCGTGGTTCTGGAATTTCTTCCAGTTCTATTGCGCTCCCACTTAATTCTTTTTCTATGAACTGGTGTTCTAGAAAGTGGGCATGGCGAGAAACAAGGACTTTTTGTTCCTCTTCGCAATAGAAGTAATATCCCTTGGAGTTCTTTGGATATCCCACAAACTTGCACTGTACTGAGCGTGCCTCGAGCTTGTCCGCATGCTGCTTTTTTACAAAAGCTGGACATCCCCATGTCTTAATGTGATTAAGATAGGGTCTCTTCCCACACCACATCTGATATGGTGTAGTAGGCACAGTCTTAGTTGGAACTCGGTTCAAAAGGTATGCCGCTGATTCTAGCGCATATCCCCAGAACGATCGCGGCAACTCAGCGTTACTCATCATGGACCGTACCATATCCAATAGGGTTCGGTTCCGTCTCTCCGATACACCATTATGTTGCGGAGTGTATGGAGGAGTAAGCTGAGAGAGAATTCCATTCTCTTTTAAGTAACCCAGGAACTCGGCACTCAAGTATTCACCACCTTGATCAGATCTCAGTGTCTTTATACTTTTGCCTGTTTGTTTTTCTACTTCATTCTTATATTCCTGGAATTTTTCAAAAGCCTCGGATTTATGTTTCATTAAGAAGACATAACCGTACCTTGAAAAGTCATCCGTAAAAGTAATGAAGTAAGAATAACCGCTTCGTGCATGTGTAGACATTGGACCGCACACGTCGCTGTGTACGAGTCCCAAGAGCTCGCTCGCTCTTTCTCCGTGTCCAGTAAACGGAGTCTTTGTCATATTTCCTTTGAGACAGGATTGACAAGTTGCATACGATTGATATTCGAACGGATCCAAATATCTTTCTGCATGTAACTTAGTCAACCTTCTCTCATTGATGTGACCCAGTCTACAATGCCATAAGAAAGTTTTATTTATTTCTGGAGACTTTCTTTTGTGTGTATTCTGGACATTGAAAATCTGTGGTTGGTTTAATACGTATATACCGTTGTTCAATGTACCTGACCCAATCAAAACTTGATTAAGGTGAATGTTCACTACATTACTTACAAATGCAAATTCATAACCTTCTTTAGACAATAAAGATACAGAAATGATATTACAGGTTGCATTTGGTACATAATAACAACTACGCAAAACCAAAAAATGTCCATCCGATAATCCCAGGTGATAGTCCCCCACGGCCTCAGCATCCATGCTAGCACCGTTCGCAACTCTGAGGGTCATGTCACCTGTCTTCAAAACTCTACGCTTTCTCAACGCCTGCAAAGAATTACAGATATGAGATCCTGATCCGGTATCCAATACCCAGGATGTAGAGTTTTTTGATAGACAGTTTTCAATAACATACACACCTGAAGCTGAAGCTGCAACTCGCTTCAAATCCTGTGTTCTGGCTTTCCAAGCCTTGCAATCCTGTTTCCAGTGACCACTTTTGTGACAATAGAAGTATTCTTTCTTCCCCACTAGCTTCCCCGCTATCTTTGTTGCTTTTCCTTTTCCCTTCGTATCCACTTTACCGACACCGCCTCTTGGTTTGGCGGGGGCTTTCTTCTTCTTGCCCTTGGCTTTCGCCCTGGACCTAGAAGAGGAAGATCCTCCTACAAACAAAGTGGATGTCTCCCTACCCTTCTGTAGGGTGTCCTCAGCAGTCCTCAACATGTTCAGAAGTTCGGAAAGTTCAACCTCCTTTCCTTGCATGTTGAAGTTAAGAATGAACTGGGCGTAAGTGGAAGGAAGGGACTGGAGAATCAAATCAGTATAGAGTTCATTCTCCAACGTGGTCCCAAGGTCCGCGAGCTCCTCAATGTAGCCAATCATCTTAAGCACGTGTTCCGCTACCGATGATCCGACGGCCAACCTTGCCGAAAAAAGCTTCTTCGACACTTCGTATCTTGCGATACGAGACTGCTCTCCATACAGTTCTTTTGTATGGAGAAATATGGACTCCAGGTCCATATTCTCGTGCCTCCTCTGATGTTCGTTGTCCATCGAGGCTAGTACGAGGCATCTGGCCCTCGCGCAATCTATCTCCCATGTCTTACGGATTTCTACATCCGCGACGCTGGAGGTGGGACCTGGGACAGGGGGAGCTTTGGTGGTAAGTACATACCCCAACTTGTCATAAGTGATTGCCATCTTGACATTCCTGAGCCAATCTTTGTAGTTTGGCCCTGTCAGTATATTTTTATCTAGTAATAACTTAAGTCCGGTCATGTTGAATGGTCGCTGCAATTAGGAGAGAGAAAAGAAACACTTTAGCATGATGCTCTTGCAAGTTTAGAGTGGTTTTTAGTTTGTCTAAACTGGATGGCTCCCACTGTCTCTCGAATCCCTTCTCAAACCGTAAAGAAAGGATTAGTCAGGATCAATCTCACCGTACAATATTTGCTTAACCGTTCAGCCAGGCCAGTGTCGGTACTTCGAGGGAGGTTTTCCAACGCTTTCGCGAAGTTCCTTAATTAAGTAACCTCTTTTCCCTGTGGGCGTAGCCCCGCTAACACATTTCTAGACACCTACTAAGTTTATAGCATTGATCGTTAAGTGAGAGTTTTCCCGAGGAGTAGCATATACTCACAGTAGGATCGGGATCCAAATATCATCGCGTGATAAAACCGAAGGAATCCTACCAGAATCATCACACTCCAAATGGTATGCAGCGCTAGCAAGTTTCAGTACTTATGAAACTCCCGATGTGGATTTTTGCCCCATGCTCTTATGACCTTGACTTTGGCCAAAATATCATAAGTCACATGTCAAGTTCTACCCGTCATTCTCCTGGTTAATTTGGACCCACCCGTACCTACCCTTGACTTTGGCCAAAATGGCAGCACGACTGTCCCAAACCAACGCATCTATCTATGCTGCACATGAATACCCAATAGCTACCAATCACTATGCCTTGACTTTGGCCAAAATACATAGCTTGAATACTTTTTAACCATTCATGTGGAATGACGGAGGGCTACGGATGGTTTTGGCGAAACCGTGAACGTAGTGAACTTGATATAATCGATGGAACGAGATAGCTTTTAAAAGGAGTGGTTCAAGCTCCGCGTTTAAAAGTTTAGTTTTGAAAAGAACTGAGTGGTTTTCAAAGTGTTCCAATCGACTTTTACTTGGTTTATTTTCTTGCATTAGTTCTTTTAATGCGTCCCATCATTTAATCCTACCATTGCATAAAACAACCAAAATATGACGTACGCTTATGCCATTCGCATTCGCCACGGGGCCCCGTCATCACCCGTTAGGTTACTTAACTAACGACAGAGCGGGGGCTGGGCTAGCGCGGCTGTAAAACATAAGCAACGCCTAAATAGTTATTATATATAAATATATATAGCAATGATAGACATTACAGATCACAGATGAATACATTGGATATACTAGGAATTTGCAATCCGTTCGAGCCTGCAACAAAAAGCGGATTACACGGTCGCGGTGAATAGCCAAATACCCCACCCAAGACCCCTACGGGTGCGGCAAACTACCCGCCAAGTACCCGAAGCGAAGCAACCTCCCTCAACACCGTGAGTAGGCCACTCGGCACTTCGAGATACCCGGTAGTTTGTGCACCCCCTCCATGGGTCTATCCTAGGAGCAAAAACAGTAAAAAGAATTATACAATGACGGCTACAACCCCGATCCGGTTATGCGGCCATACAAATAATAATATTACATCAATTTACATATTACAATGAATGAAAGAAAAGCAACACTCATCTCATATCCACCCCGGCTATTCACCCGCGACATTGCAACCCATTCATATACACATACCAATATCAAACACAGACCACAGATATGTATAACCCCGACTAATCGACATATAGCGATTAGCCGACGTTCAATACATACAAACATCACAGATATAACCGTCATAGTCAAAGTGTAGTGAAGTTCGGAAAAAAAATACGGATTTATAGGCCCCTAAAAATAAATTTCTATTCTGGAAAATCTGGGCACATATAAACCATCTTAAAAATCCTAAAACCAAGCCATAAGAAAACTGCACCAAACTCGACTCAGTGAAGAGTCCAAACGGCGGCGGTTCCGCGGCAATACCAAACTCGACTCAGTGAAGAGTCCAAACGGCGGCGGTTCCGCGGCAATAGCTTGCTATTGCCGCGGAAACGCGGCGGTTTAGACGAATCACTGGACCGGGTTTGGTGGTGTTCTTTAAAAAACCCTGAGACGATTTTAGGTGTATAACAAATTTTGTTTTGACCAGAAATTTTTTTAACAGGAACTAGGGTTTTTGAAAACTCGGTTTTTGGATTTTTCGGTTTCGAACTTCGTTACACTTCACTACCTAGCTAGTTTATGTTTTGTTAGGCTCTGATACCACTGTAAGTCCACGTTGCCCACCCCGGTACTTTCGGGGAGGCGGAAAACGGAATAAAAATCGAATTTTTATAAGCTTAGGCAACATGGACTAGACTTTAAAGGATCTTTGCTAAACAAAAACTTGCTAAAGCTAACTAGAAACTAGCTAAGTGATAGAAAGGTTATACCTTTGGTCTTTATGTCCTTCTCTCCTTGCTCCTTGGAGTAGTGGAAGGAGGTCACCTTGTCGTCTTCTCCCGTCAAAGAAAGATCCACCCGAAAGCCTCAACCTTTGGCTTCAACTCCAAGCTAGAAGTAACTAGGGTTCAAGAAGTGCTAGTCCTTCAACCCTAGATGAGAGTAGAGATGATCAAGAGAGGGTTTTTCTCAAGCTCAAGTGTTTCTCAACACATGAGAGGGGAGAGCTTGAGGGAGAGGAAGAACAAGAGAGAGAAATGAAATGATAGAATGAGAATAGATGTGAACCATTCTCACAAATATATGGGTATTATTTTAATTAGATAATTAGTAAGATAATTGTCATGGTTAATCATGATGTGACCATTATCATTTCAATTTGCAAGGATCAAAAAGCATCTTCCAAAAGAAATGATGATGGTCAAAGTGTCAACCTAGGTCAACAAGTCAAGGAAGTCAAATGGTCAACAACCATAACCATGCACAATTATTAAACTAATTATCAATTAACTATAATACACACATAAGCATTAGGGTTAATAAAATGACAATAGCCATTAACCCTAATCAAGGTCCTCTCCCTCTGTCTCAAACAACTGTGCATACGCACCCGCATTCGTGATCCGAGGAACACGAATACAATGAGAAAAACCAATCCCAAAACATATACTAGGATCCGGCTTAAACCAAAGCCCGCTAGTATAAACTGTCCGGACAGCAAACGTGCACAAGTGCGCGGATGTGAACGAACCCTGTCGCAAAACCATGCGACCTCTACTCATTTTGCCTAAAGGAGAATAGCTCTCTGTGTGGGACTCTAAAGACTCGACACTACGCTGGCAGTGGGTTTAACCACAGACCGCAAGCGGCACTAGCTGTACGTAACGGTCCCCAGGTAGATGTCGATAAGAAGACTGACGAGGTGAACCCCATCTGAACTCCTACTGAGCCTGTATGTGACAATCTCCGTACAGTCCGGTCTGTTCGTCTGATACATCGCATGGTGGGCCTAGGGGGGCGATGAACGTCAGTCCCCTAATAGCGGTACAAGTCGTGTCGGAGTGTAGCCTAGAACACCCTGAGATGACACTGGAAACCCACCAGTATATCTCGCTTGCCCTGGCCAGGGACTACTCTTGTAATGGCTCTCCTGGACACAGCGTGATGTCAACCCCCAATACCGGGAGAGACGAATCCTGTCTAACCGTCACTGCCTCCAAGTGCTTCGGGACTGCACCCAAAAACTACCTGTTTGCACGACTCCTTTGAGCCGTGGTGGGGTAGTAATCAAAGTGCAGTGGGAACACACTCGAGGCGAAGTGACAGTGTCAAGTCAACGGACTATGCTGTACTCATGTCACCTGGGAACTGATAACTGACGATAGGTATACTACCAACCAACAGTTCCCGACGAGTCTTGTCCAGTGTACTCGTAACCGAACGAGCACCCGTATACTATCCCAAGTACGACGTACTAACGGCTGTGGGACAGACCGTCTCCCACACTGGGATGAGAAGCGCATACGCTAGTCTACTCCGGAGTATCGATGCCCTGTCTCGATAGTCCATCGACCAGGGACCTGTATAAGGATGTGCTTATAGATTACCCAGCTCCCACGAGTGCGAGCGCCATCACAACGCTGGTAATCAAGCAAAGATCCTAAGGGCTCTACTAATATGTATATCAGCAATATGCTAAAAGAAACACATGCACATATTAAAGCAGAGACAAACCAAGTAGCATACTACCATTTCGAGCAAGATTGTATATACAACTGTGAATATCCCAAGCTTCCATCAAGTAATATACAAACTAGTATGATACAGTAATGGCCTCTAGGGCATATACACTAACATTATGCTCCTGCGAATCCAATCAGTAACACTACCGTACAGTCCGGTCTCATCGTCTGATATGTCGCATATCTCGTCTAGGGGTGGTAAACGTCAGATCCCAGTAACTCGATATATCGTGCCGATATGAGGCTCATAACGGGTCGAGAAACTACTGGTAACACTTACCAGTAAATCTCTGAAACAGCCCTGGCCAGGGACTTCCTGTTATAGCCAATCGAGCATAGCGCAACATCAACCCCCAATACCGGGAGAGACGAATCCCCTCTTATCACTCATTGCCTCCATGTGACTCGGGACTGTACCCAAAAACCACCGTTTTGCATGTTCTCATGAACGTGGTAAGGTGGAAATCAAAGCACAGTGGGAATCACACAAGACTCTATGACGATCTCGGGTCGACAGACTAACCTGTACCAGTGTCACTAGAGAACTGCCATCTGACGTGAGGATAATACCATCTGAGAGTTCTCGGCGAGTCCGTCCAGTGTACCCAGTCTCCACTGAGCACCCGTATACCATCTCTGATGTCAAACACCAATGGATATGGGATCATCCATCGCCCATCTACATGGGTCGAGAAGCTATGCACTAGTCTACTCTGGTATATCGATGCCCTGTCTCGATACACCCACGACTAGGGACATTAAAGGATGTACTCACAGACTACGTTTATCCCATTAGTATGATCTGCATCATAATCTAGGTAGTCAAGTACACATCTTAAGGGCTTTACCAACATGTAACAGAGAGACAATCAGTGTACATGTGAAGATAAAGAGTAACCAGATAGCATACTATCATATCGAGCAAGAAAGTCCTCCCTATATATGTCCAAGCATCCACTACAATATACATCTCATGTACAGTAATGGCCTCTAGGGCATACATATAACTAACAATCTCTCACTTGCACTAGGGCCATTATATAGCAGTGGTTGTAGTATCTCATACTCAACCATCCCATAAAAGTCTCTCTCTAGGAAAAGGCCTTTGTGAGTGGATCCGTCGTGTTGTCCTCTGAGTCTACTCTCCTAACCTCGATCCCCTGGAGATCAACCATCTCCATGATCAGGTGATACTGTAACGTTTTAGAAATCGTTTTGTGAATTTTCCGTTTTTAGGGTAAAATAGTCGGTGTTTTCCGTTTTAACCCGATTGTGATCAAACTTCTGTATAGACTTCACGGCACCTAGTTTAGCTAGAATAAAGCTAGTGCGCGAATTTTGGGGTCAATGGAAAGTTTTGGTTCACATAGAATTTTTCCCTAATTAAAATGTTATTTTAATACTTTATTTGCGCACTTAATTCGTGGTAATTATATTTTTTCTTGGGTTAATTACTACTAAAGTAAATCTATGTTAAGTTAATCACTAGTTTTGCTAGAAACTTCTCTTACCAAAATATCTAGATTATTTTGTGAATTTAAATGAAAATTTAAAGAAAAGGTGGCATTTGCATTAATGAGCTTTAAATGTTTTGCTAGAAGTTTCCACACTTTTCCAAAAAACACCCCCCCTCCTTCATATTTTGCCCGGCCATTCCTTGCTGCCCACTCATTTCTTTCATCCCATTTCAACTCTTTTTAGCTCCAAAAATTCATCAAAAATCCTTATTTTATCCAACAAACTCATAAACAAAGCTTTACACATTAATCGTTAGCCCTAATTTAGATTGGATCTTCACAAAAGTCTTGGTTTTTGGAGGCTAATCTTGGTTTTCTTGTTGCAAGTTTCCAATCAAATTTTGGAGGTATAAATCCAAACCCTAATCTCTTTTTGTGGTTTAATACCTTAATTAGTTTAATTAGATGTTTAAATAAAGCTTTAATTTGCATATGTAGAATTTCTAGCAAATGGTTTTGGTTAATCAATTAGGTTTTGATTAGTGAAATGGTTAATTAATATGTTAAGCTTGAAGAAAATTAAACCAAGTTGCTAATTTATTAATTGATATTTTCCTAATTGGTAATTAAGCTAATTAACAAACTAAACTTTTGCTAATCCTAATTAGTGAAATCTAAAATTTTAGTAAAGACATAAGTGGTTTAACCTTGCTATTTGAAGATGTTTATAAATTCTAGTTTGGTAAAAAAGTTGTAGTTTTGTGATAAAATGCTATATATTGTAAGTGCACGGCGGCGCCCCGGCCGTCAATCCGAGGCCAAAATGCGGAAACGATACTTTTACAAAACTTTTGAACCGGCACCACCGCGCACAAAAATTCCGGATCGGGCCATTAATCTAATCCTAGCTAACTAGAGAAGGGGTAGAGAGATATACCGAGCGATCCATGTCCTTCGGTCTTCTCGTCGTCGTCCCGATCTCCCCGCGGAATCTCCGGTCTTCATCTCCTCGTCGGAAGGGCACCACATCGCCGGGTTCTTTTACGGGCTCCCACCTCTGGACCGAGGCAACTTGGGCATGAAGTTGGGGAGTCGACGTGCCCAAGGATTGCTGTAGAATAAGTGTAGTGCTCTTTGTCTCTTTTGGGGTTGAAGTTGCCATTTGGTGGAGGAAATGAACTATCAACTTTTGTGGTGGCTTTTGGGAATTTTGTAGTAAGCAAATGAGAACAAAATCCCTCACAAAATAAATCCCTCACCCCTCTACGATATGTGGCCGGCCTCATACAAGAATGAAATGAGAATTGGAGTGATAGAAAAGTCAAGGGGGGAAGAAGCTATCATGCAAGAGAGAGAAAAATGATGATGATGAAATATAATGATCACAACAAACCCTCACTCCAAATCAACCCCATCATCAACAACCATGATTACTCTAAAAGTCAAGCAATCATGGACTAGAGAAAAGTCAAGGGATGGTGGGATGATCGCACGCTTTTGGCGTGTCGGATGTTCAAAGAATTAAAGTATAACCGCGATCAGGACGGTATCGCTTTGCAGCTAGCCGGTTGAGCACGGGTCGGTCCACAGGGAGATGGTGGTATTTTACCTTCTTGTCTTAGACGAGTCAATAAAGAATCTGTATGTGTTTGATTCTAACTTATGTGTTTATTTGCAAGTATAAAGTTGTTAAGAAAAGATACGAGATTATAAGCTAAAGAAATCCGTACTCGAAACCTTTGAGCCGAGTCTTGACCAATTGAAGCTAGAGCAATCGGCAACAACGTGGATTAGGGGATTTAAGCGCGGTATTCGTGGAATCCGGCTTATTTACCCTTGTCCTTCCGTTCTTGTCTCTTGCTTTCGCCTCCGGCCAAACCGAACGCAACCGGTCGCGGTTAGGAATCACCGTTACCTTGTTAGGGTAGGGTGCCTAACGGAGCGCTTGCGTATGGTTTGGGCGGAGTTCAATGGAAAATAACGGGAAAAGGAAAAGAGAAAAGAAAATCTTTAACTTATAATATCGTATTTCTTCTTAACAATAATAATTACATTCATTCACAAAAAGAACAAAAGAGAGCAAAAGAAAAGAACAAAGAAAAGAAAAGATTACAAGTAATTAAAGTGCATGGAATTAAATTGCAAGTAAGTAAAGCAAGAATGAAAAATGCAAGTAATAAATAAACAATAAAAAGAACAAGAAATAGAACTCAAGACAAGCATGTGATCAATAGCCAACCCTTAAACTTGCAAGCTCAATCAAGAGGTTGCAAGATCAAGTGAAGGGTAGAGAACGCATGTGAAATGAAGAACTAGTCCCGTGAGAAAATATGACTCTTGAGATTAATAACTAACCCTTAACCATTCAAGCTCAATGAAGAGGTTGAATGATCAAGAGAAAGCAAGAATCTCAAGGGGAAGAAGAAACACAAGAGAATGATACAAAAACCTCATCTTCATTAATCTCCCACTCAAAAAGCTCTCACTACAATTTTCATGGAAAAAGAATGAAGAAGAAGAAGAAAAAGAACTAAAACTACAAAAGAATGGAGAACAAAGAATGACCCTTGGTTTAGCTCAGTTCTGCTGTATTTATAGGCAGGGAGTTGAAGATCTAGGGCAACCATCAGCCCATAAATAAAGTACCAAAAATACCCCCAAAAGACGACAAAATGAGGCCACAGTACGGCCGCGTTTCCGCGGCCAATACCCCCTATTGGCCGCGGAAACGCGGCTCCCTTGGTGAGTTGGGTCATGGGTTTTGGTCTGGGTCCCTGGTTGGATGTTTCCTTGTGTTTGTCAACTCTATAATGTACAAAGTCTTCCAGAATAACTGCAGATTTCCAAGTCCAAGATTGCATTATCTTTTTCACTTTTGACTTTATCTCTCTCGAACTCCGTGCACCCATTGATTCTTGTGCAGCCCCCCTCGTGCTCTGTGCTTGTCCCAGACACGAATGACCACTGTCACATGTCTTGTATCGGGAACCGGTACTCGGCACTGGACGGATATGGATGACCGGAACCCGGCTTTTATCTGCTGTGACAGATGTTCTGTATTTGGCGTAACTGTGGAGATTTTATCTTGATTTGCAATATTTGTACCGGAAACCTGTATTCTGTAAATATGTAACAAACACGGATTAAAAGCACCTACCTATAAACAACCGAGCGTAAGAATGGGTGGTATAAAATGCAGTATTTTGTGGTGAACAAATACCCCCAAACTTAACTTTTGCTCGTCCCGAGCAAAACCAATTATTCACAAAAAATAAAATGATAACCGCACTTTCGCAGGGAACGCAATTGCACTGAGCGCGTGCAACAAGCCGTTAAACCTCTAGGTGTCCCTAGTAGGAGGAGTGTTGTCTCCTGAGGGTTTTCAGCGGATACTACCCACAAAATCCGGTCAAGTTGGTTTCGTAAAATAACTAAGATTCAAACCCTAAAGTTTTGTTTTTAGAAAATAACAATTCTATAATCCTAAGTCTAGACCATCGAACCTTTATTTTTCACACCTCGCTTCTTATTTAACTACAGATTTTATATGTCTTTACGTGCAGTGCAAATAGTGTCGTTAAGTTCCCGAAAGGTCGAATAAAGTCATCATGTCGCACAATAAAGCCCAGATAACAATTTTAAAAGGATCACATAAGTTTTATAAAGAGTTAAGCATTTTTCAAGTTTCGTTTTCCAGTAAGGTTTCAATTTCAGAATTTCTATCTTCCATAACAGGAAACTAAGTCGTATTTTTCACTCCACATTTTTCTTGTTTTCATTTCATACACACCTCTGTGAACGTGCAATAGTCTTTATCATAGAATAAAACCTTCATATCTCCGTTAAACATTTTTATAAAAGCCTGTCTTTTATCAAGATTATTCTCACACAAAGAACCGTTAGGAATTTTAACTCGGAGAGAACACTTGCTTGACTTTGTTTTAAACTGGACTTTCTAGGCTTCTTAGCGAGCTTTGGGCCAATGCACCCAAACCAGTTGGTTTCAGGGCATTAAGTGTAGAAACACCCCAGCGGACTTAATTACTCAAGTTACCTAGGTCCAAAAACAAAAGACAGTTTGGCGTGAAAATCAGATGATTTAATACGAACGGAGATATAACCGGCAGTTCAATTATTTTTTTTTGGATAAAAGACGTGTTTAGTGGGTTTGGTGTGTAATCATTCCAATCAAGTTTCAGATGGGTTATTTTTCAGACTTAGCTCCAATTACGGCATCAATAACATTCCTTCATATTCGCTTTACTTCATAAACTATTCTTGACATTACTTATTTCAGAACAAACCTATTTGATCCTCAGAAAATCATTTATCTGTTTAAAAGTTTAAACATGAAAGACTTGTCATCTAATTCCCAAAATTCACGACACGTGTAGTGTGATGTAAAGACGTATATCAGCTATAGTTAACATCAAAGGAGAGTTATCTTTCAGGTTTTCAAAATCCAAACATAAGATCTAGTTATTCCTATTTTTTTAAACAAAAACCGTCGAATGTTGAATCAGAGTTCTTCCACAAGCTAACTTGACAAAAAGTTTTTATATTTTTAGAAAATTTTCAGATTTTTATGGATTTTATGGATTTAATATGCAGATGCAAAATATACATATGAATGCGAAGGAAGAAAGCTTACCGAGCACACCCCCAAACTTAAACTTGACAGTGTCCTCACTGTCAGGCTATACCAAGAGGGTCAAAAATTGCCGGTGCTCCCTAGAAACAAATTATATACAAAACAAAAAAGGAAAACAAAAAATATATACAAAAAAGGTGTCCCCCCCAAACTTAAGTAAAACAATGTTTCCACTGTTAAGCGTTGAAATTCAGGATTAGGGGGGAAAGAAAACAGTATCAAGCTATACAAGGCCTTACACAGGCCAAAAGTTAGTACCAACCATTCAAAGATTTTATCTCGATAAAGCAGTGGCTGGTGAAAGAAGGCGTAGAGAAAAGAGATGGAGAATACGCGAGACCATATGCGGAGAGAAGCGGGATATGGTCTCGGTATATGAGAGGAAGAAGAATGGCGGAAGGGAAAAAGAAGTGGAATACGAACTTGAGGGTGCAAATGGAGTAAATAGATTAGCACAATTTGTGATGACCGATGTGTGAAAAGCGATTGTGCTAATATATTTACCCGTCGAGAAATGGGGTCAAATCCCTCAAGATTCGTGAGAAACCATGGGTACGCCGAACTTGGTAAACCAGACATACGAAATGAATGTGAGACGGTTTCTTGCATGAGCGAAACGATGGAAAGGGTGGGGGGAAGTGATTGAGGAAGGTTATCGGTTAAAGGTTCAGGAGGGTGCACACAGTCAGTGGAAGGAACATGATGAATTGGAAAATCCGACTCATCAATTAAAACTGTTTCATCCTCAGTACTATCCTCAATATTCTCCTCAAAATTTAGCTCATCCATGCATATTTCATCAAAATCCAGACGCATATGGGGTTCGGGAAAAACATTTAATGACTCGGGATGATGATTCGAAGAGACAAACTCAGCCAAATCTACGGGTTCATCATCCAAAATATCCCCAGCGTCAATATCCTCAATCAAGTGAAAATCAAAATTCTCTGACACCTCATCAAAAGCATGGATATTAATCGATTCTGGTTCTAAGATATAAGTGTAGAGGTCAAAAGGATTAGGTATGGTTTCACTTGGAAGGGACCCTTCACAATCGGGCAAATCAAACACTACGAAGTCGCACAACTCATTCATCATTCTATCTTCAATTGATAAATCATGTGGGAAACTCGATAGACTTTCAAAACAGGAGTTGTTGGATTCAATTTGGGACGGGTAGGTTTGATTTGGAAGGGGGTACATCTCACTCCCTCCATTCAAATTCACAGCCTTTCCTGCCGCCTCATCATACATTGAAAAAGTTGGAGCTAGTTGAAAACTAGCTACCAGGTCACTAGGTTGCATGAGGGCGGCCATGGACGCATTCAAATCCATCATCTGTTGGCTTGACGCTACCCTAAAGTCTTCCAACGACTGTTCTAGACTAGACATTGGTTGTGAAGGGGTTTCAGTAAAAGATTCAAAGTTGTTTGGATACTGAAAACTCCCAAATGGCTGTTCTGATGCAATGTCTAGGGAAGGTGCAAAAGTAGGGTAGGATTGGTAGGAATTGAATGGCTGGATAGGAGAAGGATCAACATTTGGATAGGAAGGTGAATGGAATTGTTGATCCCAAGAATTTGAAGTGGTGAAAGGAGTGAAAGATCGGCTACGAGATTGTTCAATACGTTCAGCAAGAGACATAGGTCTTGTGGCCACAACTGGACTTTCAAAAGGGGTATCAACGCAAGAAGGGGTGAATGTTTGAAACGGTTGGTACGAAGTGGATTGCGGGGTCCAGTTGTTCGTCCGAGATGCGTCTATCCGATCTTTCAAAGAAATTTTTGGCATGGAGGGGTCATTTGAAGTTCGACCAAAACAAGAACCGTATGAAGTAATGTCTGGTTGTGGGTACCAAAGTTCGGCAAGAGTTTTGCGAGGTGGAGTACCCATGATATGAAGAGAGAGAAAGAAAGGTACAGAAAAGGAGAGGAAAAAGAATGTGATTTTTTTTTCTTTTTTTTTTAATTTATTAAAAGAATGAAATATACACAAAAAAAAATGGACAAAAACAATCACGACACAAAAATACCACACACCTAATCGTTCTAGGGTTCACCTAGGTCAACTAGACCTGCTCCAGAACTTGATTGTCGAAGTAAAACTGTGTCGAGAAACAGGCTCAAGATACACTGATCACGAGGCCAGGTAAGTGCAGAGATAAGGGGAGGTTTTCCAACGCTTTCGCGAAGTTCCTTAATTAAATAACCCTTTCTCTTTTGGCGGTTGCGCCGTTAACACTTTCCTAGACACCCCGTAAACAATATACCGTGAAGCAAGGTTCTAAACACAGTTAACTTCTCCTAGTGAGTGCGAACTCCTTAAGGCTTAAAGTCTAATTTCTTTTAAAATTTGTGCGGGTAATCTTTATGCTCAAGTTCGTGATTTGTGGGCCACGGAAAAGGTGATGAAATCCTTTACCGTATGTTGTGGGGTTCGCTTGCCCTTAAGTCCGTATTAATGTATGCAATGCGCAATTCAAAAATTCTATAAAGAATCAAACAATCGTTTTTTAGTTTAAGCGCGGCGCTGCAACAAATACGGGTTAGTCAATTTTGGCGTTTGCTAGCGAACTTGCAAAGAATCCTGCAAAGAATAATATATTGGAAGCGTCGGATTTGAGAAGAAGGTGTTAGGAAAGTACGTACCGTTAAGTTTTGGGTTAGGAAACCCCCGTTGAATCAAATCCGGTAAGCTTGAAAGGTTCGCTTGCGCGGATCAAACTACCCGGATCTTTGGCACTGTACTTCGTAAATCACCCTTGCCTTGAATGCACACTTTGCTCCCTACAATCGCAGTTTGCAAACTTGCAAAAATCTGCACTCTTGCCCACAAAAATGATCAAAAAAACAAAAAGAATATTTTTTTTATATATACAAAAAGAATATCAACCCGAATAACAAGCAAGAAAATACGCTACCGTCTCCCCGGCAACGGCGCCATTTGATCGCACGCTTTTGGCGTATCGGATGTTCAAAGAATTAAAGTATAACCGCGATCAGGACGGTGTCGCTTTGCAGCTAGCCGGTTGAGCACGGGTCGGTCCACAGGGAGATGGTGGTATTTTACCTTCTTGTCTTAGACGAGTCAATAAAGAATCTGTATGTGTTTGATTCTAACTTATGTGTTTATTTGCAAGTATAAAGTTGTTAAGAAAAGATACGAGATTATAAGCTAAAGAAATCCGTACTCGAAACCTTTGAGCCGAGTCTTGACCAATTGAAGCTAGAGCAATCGGCAACAACGTAGATTAGGGGATTTAAGCGCGGTATTCATGGAATCCGGCTTATTTACCCTTGTCCTTCCGTTCTTGTCTCTTGCTTTCGCCTCCGGCCAAACCGAACGCAACCGGTCGCGGTTAGGAATCACCGTTACCTTGTTAGGGTAGGGTGCCTAACGGAGCGCTTGCGTATGGTTTGGGCGGAGTTCAATGGAAAATAACGGGAAAAGGAAAAGAGAAAAGAAAATCTTTAACTTATAATATCGTATTTCTTCTTAACAATAATAATTACATTCATTCACAAAAAGAACAAAAGAGAGCAAAAGAAAAGAACAAAGAAAAGAAAAGATTACAAGTAATTAAAGTGCATGGAATTAAATTGCAAGTAAGTAAAGCAAGAATGAAAAATGCAAGTAATAAATAAACAATAAAAAGAACAAGAAATAGAACTCAAGACAAGCATGTGATCAATAGCCAACCCTTAAACTTGCAAGCTCAATCAAGAGGTTGCAAGATCAAGTGAAGGGTAGAGAACGCATGTGAAATGAAGAACTAGTCCCGTGAGAAAATACGACCCTTGAGATTAATAACTAACCCTTAACCATTCAAGCTCAATGAAGAGGTTGAATGATCAAGAGAAAGCAAGAATCTCAAGGGGAAGAAGAAACACAAGAGAATGATACAAAAACCTCATCTTCATTAATCTCCCACTCAAAAAGCTCTCACTACAATTTTCATGGAAAAAGAATGAAGAAGAAGAAGAAAAAGAACTAAAACTACAAAAGAATGGAGAACAAAGAATGACCCTTGGTTGAGCTCAGTTCTGCTGTATTTATAGGCAGGGAGTTGAAGATCTAGGGCAACCATCAGCCCATAAATAAAGTACCAAAAATACCCCCAAAAGACGACAAAATGAGGCCACAGTACGGCCGCGTTTCCACGGCCAATACCCCCTATTGGCCGCGGAAACGCGGCTCCCTTGGTGAGTTGGGTCGTGGGTTTTGGTCTGGGTCCCTGGTTGGATGTTTCCTTGTGTTTGTCAACTCTATAATGTACAAAGTCTTCCAGAATAACTGCAGATTTCCAAGTCCAAGATTGCATTATCTTTTTCACTTTTGACTTTATCTCTCTCGAGCTCCGTGCACCCATTGATTCTTGTGCAGCCCCCCTCGTGCTCTGTGCTTGTCCCAGACACGAATGACCACTGTCACATGTCTTGTATCGGGAACCGGTACTCGGCACTGGACGGATATGGATGACCGGAACCCGGCTTTTATCTGCTGTGACAGATGTTCTGTATTTGGCGTAACTGTGGAGATTTTATCTTGATTTGCAATATTTGTACCGGAAACCTGTATTCTGTAAATATGTAACAAACACGGATTAAAAGCACCTACCTATAAACAACCGAGCGTAAGAATGGGCGGTATAAAATGCAGTATTTTGTGATGAACATGGGACCATCATGAAACCATCATGATGCAACAATATACAAAGACCACCCTCCACAATGCTAATTTGCACAACTGCAAATAAGCCCTCCTCCACTAATTTTCAGCCAAGCAAAGATACAAAAGAAAATGGCCGAAACGGAATGCAAACTGGAAACTTCAGAAAACTAATCCCGTAATAAATTACAGGAAAACTCCGTGACTGTATATACATACCCGCATTTGTATTCCGACCGAATACAAATGCAATGAGATAAAATCTACACTGTACAATACTAGGATCCGGCTTAAACCAAAACCCGCTAGTATTATCCGTCCGATCATGATCCGTGTAATACCGCACGTATCTGATCGAACCCTGCTATATCTCCATACGGCCTCTGCAGCGTTTCGCCCGAAACTTGAGAAAACGGTCTGTGGGGGACTCTAAAGACTCGTCAATACTTTGGCTGTGGATTTAACCACTAGCACGTCAGAGGTATTAGCCATACGTAACGGGCTACCAGGTATTGACTAAAAGGGACGTCGATGAGCAAACTTATCCTGACACCCTACTGAGCCTGTCATTGACAATATCTGTACAGTCCGGTCCGTTCGTCTATGAGCATCACATGGCGGGCCTAGGGGGCTGGTAAAAGTCAGACCCCCAAAAGCGGTACAAGTCGTGTCGGAGTGTAGCCCAGAACACCCTGAGATACTACTGGAATACCTACCGGTAAATCTCCTGCCTTGGCCAAGGACTTCGTGTAATGGCTCTCCTAGACACAGCGCGACCTCACCCCCAATACCGGGAGAGACGAACCCCTGCAGATCCGCTCACTGCCTCTATGTGGCTCGGGACTGTACCCAACTAAAACCTGTTTGCACGTCTCCTTTGAGCGTGGTAGGGTAGTAATCAAAGTACAGTGGGAACTCACAAGAGACAAATGACGATCTCAGGTCGATGAACTAACCTGTACACATGTCACCAGGGAACTGCTATCTGACGTCTGGTATAAGACCAACTAGCATGTTCCTGGCGAGTCCTGTCCGGTGTACTCATAACCCAATGAGCACCTGTATACATCTTAGGTGAACCAACTGACACCAGTGGCTTGTGAGACCGGCTACCGCCCCTCGTCGGGGTCTCGACTGTATACACTAGTCTACTCTGGAGTATCGATGCCCTGTCTCGAAACTCCCATGACTAGGGACCTTTTAAGGATGTGCTTATAGACCCCAGCTCCCACGTATATGATCGCCCTCATACTGCTGGCAGTCAAGCAAGAATCCTAGAGGCTCTATCAACGCGCAATAGTGACCTGTAAGGTCACCTAAAGCAGTACATGATGATAAAGATAAATCAGATAGCATACTATCATCTTGAGTAATATTGTCCTACTGGGACAGGTTCTTCCTCAATCATTACAATCACGTGCCTGTGATCCAATAATTGACTCTGAGGGCACTATCTCCAACAATCTCCCACTTGCACTCAAGGCTAATTATTGCGATGTCGCATACTCACAGCCCGTGTGATACCGAACACCCAACTCCTCTACTAATTAGTCTCACAAAACCTGTTTGCGAAACTAATGTGTTCGAGGAATAGCCTCAGTGAGTGGATCCGCCTTGATGTTTCTTTCTATGTCTCTCTTTATCTCAAGTTCACGGAGAAAGCCATCTCCCGAAATGAGCAATACCTGTCTTAGAATATGTTTGGATATCTGATGGGACCTAGCTCATAAATGAACTCCAAATCCAAACTTCTTAGACTGTATCGTCAACTGAACTTAATCAGTATCCTGCGTCATGCCTCCCTCAGTATCCCCTTGGACCACCTGTCCAAAATACTACCCCTCGTCAGAAGGAAAACTATAACTCTGACAACCTCTCTGTCATCCATGTCACCTTGGAAGCCTGGAGTGATAACTGTCTCCTGAATGAGGCTGATGTTATCATATCCCTAGAACATCCACTTATGTTCTAAAACTGCTTCCGAATGTTTCTTCCGGATTGGATCAATATCAACATATTGCATCTACTGCAAAAAACAACATCTGGTGTGGTGCTTGACATCTCATGATTGACTCAATTGCCTAAGCAAGTGATCTGCCAATCATGCACATCCCTCTCCACTTTAGTCTGTAAGACACCTTTAGAGAGGGTGACTCCATCACCTGCAGGTACACTACCGTTCCAGGAGTCGTCCATTCTAAAAACTCTTAGAATACTGTCTAAGTACCCTGATTGGGAAACCACCCAAATCTAGATCTATAGATCTAGTAACCAGAATGTCTTGACATTATATCCAAGTCCTATGTGGAGAAACCACTGTGTGACAACCAAAGTATAACCGATCGTAGTATAGGAATTTCACTTCCTACTCTGTGCATGTCATCCAAATATCAGGACATCACACCCTACTACCTTCTTAACAGATCCATCCCCTATTCTGATGAAGTCAAACCTATGACTTTCACATCAGAAATAGATGATCTATCTCCGCTATATCCGCTTTAGTCAATAAATAGACACAAGCCACCTGTCCACCAATGCTTCCGCTGCTCCCACTGATCACGACAACCCTCTGGCAGAGTCATATAGACGTACACTTCTAAAGCTAGTTTAGAACGACGCTATACTCATCCTCCTGCCGGGTCTCACAGTCTAGAACAATAGCAATGGCAAGTCTTGGTAAACAAGAACCTCCCTGTCACTGTTCTTGAGGCTACCGGAGTACCTCTCGGGTGCCTGAGGTTACCCACCGTATCTGCGGAGTGGCCTATGGAATGTCAATACAGATCGAATCTTTAGGTTCTTATCAAATTTTCAGTAATCGTTTGCGGTTCTGGAATCACTTCCAGTTCTACCATACTCCCACTACTGTTTTCTGAAAAAATCCACTTTTATCAAAACTGTGGCGAGTCAAGAACAATATCACTATTGATCTTCCAGATGGTAGAAAGTCAACCCTCGTCATAGCCTGGGTCAACCCACAAACAGCCATTACAGAAACGTGCCTTGAGTTATCCAGAGTCTGGTTTTAAGCATAAGCCGGACAACTCCCCGTACCTTAACATCGTTAAGATATGAACTGTTCTATATCCAATATAGAACCAGAGGCACTAATTTAATTGAACCAGATTCAAATCATGCAGCTGTCTCCAGTGTATATCAACTAAATGGAAAGAGGCCGATCAGCGTTACTCAACTTAGGAATGCATCCAGATATGAATAACCTGAAAGAGAAGCAAGTTCTCTTAATCATTACCATCAACTGAATACCATACACAAGTATCTACATCTTCGATCACCTTGAAGAATCCTGATACTTGCAACACCTGGTTCTCTACTTTATTCTTATACCTATAACTTCTCAAAACTTGGACCATGTGTTTCTACGAAACACATGTCTAAGAACTAGAGAAGGCATAAGCAAACCGAATATAGTATGAGGACCAACCCCTCTGTCCTAATGGACACTGGATAATATACAATACTCTGTATAAGTCCCCTGAGTCTAGTGACTTATTCACTGTGTGTCGTAGGTTGAAAACTGTACTTATGGTTAAGAAGAATTACACCGATGTTTAATGCTCCTTACCTAACCATCCACTGATATAGGTAAATGTCATAGACATAATTTCAAAAAGGTATATCTCACTCTATAAAAATAGATGTACAGATATATCAATTTGAAATTGGTGCATAACAGCAGATATTCAAAACCAAATATTTGCCGTCCGGCAAACTACCCAGGTGATTTTCTCAAATATCACCAATTACAACGAATTCCGATATAATGAGGATAATCACGTAATTCCCAATAACTTACTCCCACTCATCATCTGTAAAACCATACAGATGTGAGAATCAAACCTGGTAAATACATACCCTGGAGTAAGGACTAATTGGGAAATCAGTTTTCTTTTAACAATACACAGTGAAACTGAAATATTGAAATGTTTCGTAGGGGTATCCCGGTATTCCTAGTAATGCCTCTTCCATTATCCAGATTCACAACTGTAACCGTATAATTCTTTGCCATCTCTCCAAATCCTTTTATATGTCTTTAGTCATTATCTTCTGTACACCCCTTTAGGCCAAATGGTTTTCTTTCCCTACCGTTCGGCACCAGCCTATGGTTTGGAAGAAGACTATCCAATAAGCATAATGGGTGTACTGTCCTAATCCTAGGAGTACTCGCAATGCGAGAGAAGATGAAGATAAAAGACAACTGAATAAACCTTATTCCTATTTCTCCTGAACCAGAATCCATCCCCGAACTGGAACAAGTTCCTTTCGAGTTTGTATATAACCATACGATGGAGTATCCAATAAACTGTGGATCTTCGTAGTGATACGGAGTGTTCTGGAGAAATACAAAGATGATGTGGGAGTGGCGATGAAATACTTGGTTTGGTCGTGAATAGCAGTCGCAATTTACTTTGCCCTCTTACTAATCCCTTGATATGTCTTTGTTAGTTATATGTATGCCCTAGAGGCCATTACTGTACATTGGATGTATATTGTAGTGGATGCTGGGACATATATAGGTAGGACTTTCTTGCTGGACATGATAGTACGCTATCTGGTTGCTCTTTATCTTAACATGTATACTTTCTGTCTCTCTGTTACATGTTGATAAAGCCCTTAGGATGTGTACTCGACTTCCAGGACTATGATGCAGATCATACTAGTGGAGCCTGGGTAGTCCATGAGTACATCCTTCAATGTTCCTAGTCGTGGGAATATCGAGACGGGGCATCGATATTCCAAAGTAGATTAGCGTATATCTTCTCGACCCATGTGATGGGCGATGGATGATCCCATATCCATTGGTGTTTGACATCGGAGATGGTATGCGGGTGCTCAGTGGAGACTGGGTATACTGAACGGACTCGCCGAGAACTCCCAGATGGTATTATACCACACGTCAGATGGCAGTTCTCTGGTGACACTGGTACAGCTTAGTCTGTTGACCCGAGATCATCATAGAGTCTTGTGTGTCTCCCACTGTGCTTTGATTTCCACCCTACCACGGCTCTACTGAGTCGTGCAAACAGGTGGTTTTTGGGTACAGTCCCGATTCACATGGAGGCAATGAGGGATAGGAGGGGATTCGTCTCTCCCGGTATTGGGGGTTGATGTTGCGCTATGCTCGACTGGCCATAACAGGAAATCCCTGGCAAGGGTTGCAGTGACCTACTGGTAAGTGTTATCAGTAGTTTCACACATGTCATGGACTTCACGTCGGCATGACTTATCGAGCTACTGGGGTCTGACGTTTACCACCCCTAGGCGAGATATGCGACATATCAGACGAACAGACCGGACTGTACGGTAAGTGTTACTGGTTGGATTCATAGGAGTGTGAGCGGGCTTGCTCGTCGATCTTCTGATCGCTCAATACCCGGGTGGCCGTTACGTTTAGCAGACCGCTTGCGGCTTGTGGGTGTTTGATATGATCATCACCTGCTGCCGGCGTATTGACGAGTCTTTAGAGTCCTACACAGAGGTTTCCTGGCTCAAGCGAAACGAAATAGGAGCGCATATGAGATATGTGCGGGACCGAGAATAATGCATGTATGTGATACCGTATTTCATTCTCGCGATGAATGTGTCGAATGGTTGTATGCGATATAACCTAGTTATCGAATCAAGGATTGACTCGATAAGCCGATACATTGGATACTAGCCGGTTATATGCGACATGACCGGATCATTGAATTAAGTGTTGATTTAATGATTTAATGTATAATTATATATTTGATATATTACTTTGCATTAACTAGTATTGGTTCACTTTAAATGGATTTACTCACTTGAAATGCACATTGTATATGTGATATATTTTTGTGCACATGATTGTATCATGTTTGATGATACATTCTAGCTTGGGTTTGTGTAAAGAATTTAAACCATGGTTAGTTAGTGATTAGGGTTTCATTTCATTTACTTATTCTTTTATCTATTTATTTATTTATTTATTTTAGAAAAGATAAAGAGAAAAGAATGGTTGCTAGTTTTGTTTTTTCTTTGAAGCTTCTTGAAGCTTTGAACAAGTCCACCATTCTTGTCTCTTCTCTAACCCTAACCACTCATCTAACCTTAGTTAAATCTCTACACTAAACCATGGTTGAAGTCATGATAAGTATTCTTTTTATTTTCCTTTTAAAATAACTTATCATATATCTTCTTCTTCTTCTTCATCTTGAACAAGAAGAAAACAATGCCACCATCAATGGCAACTTGAGAATAAGAGTGAGAAATCCAATTCTAAAGTGAACCCACTTCCTATTTCTTCATCCTCTACCTCTTGCCAAGTAGTATAGGGTGTTTTCTTCACAAGTTTCATGACTTGGTGAAGTCGGAGTTTGATCTTGTGATGCCTCGACGTAGATCATCTTCGGCATCGAAGCCGACGATCAAGCCCGCCCATTTCTTCGATGAAGCCGATGCTAGAGTCCGGATTCCGATTTGGACAGCGGAGGGACATCATCGTGGAGCTTAGGAAGTGGTGGACCGGATCTACAAAGGTTGTAGCTTCTTTCCTTTTTGTTAAAGTTGTTTACTTGCATCGCATAGCCTATATATCTAGTTAACGATCCGTATTAGGGTTTGTAGGCACCGTTAAAATTTGAATTACCCATGCTTGATCACTTGTGAGACTTCATTAGTGTGCCTAGGAACCCTACAGTGGTATCCGAGCCTAGCTAGAGCCTTAGGCGATGCGTAGACGATGTTAGAAACCCGATCGAACCCGAAACCCCGACTTTTCCTTGCTTTCTGGACTTTTTTCAAAAACAGGGATTTTTGAGTATTAAAAATATGCAGAAAAAACAGCAGGAGATTCTATGAATTACTGTGAAGCCCGTACACCTAACTCCACCAAAGCGAGGTGGAACCGCGGCATTAGCATGCTAATGCGGCGGTTCCGCGGCCCTTTAGACTCTTCATGCAATAAATTTTGCACAGTAATTCCTAGTTTGCAGTGCTGGTTTTCCTGGGAATTTTTAATAATTTTTCAAGAGTTGAATTTTCTGGGTTGTATTGGGGACTCGGTGTATCGATCGGATTGTCTAATTTTGTCAGTGTGTTTTTCCGGGTATTTTTAGAATATGTTAAAAAATTCGACCGGATATAAATACCCACTTTTTCCCCTGCCGGGAAATTTCCAATTGTTGGATTTTTCCGTAGTTTAATGACGTTCTAAGTAGTGCAAGTAACGCGATGGACCCTCTAGAAGACAACAAACCTTAACTCGATTATGTGACCGTCTTGAACTGCCCTTTGAACCTTCGGGTTTGGGGCAGTACGGCGTGCCACATGTGAGGCGTTGGCTTGACCCTTCTACGGCTGGACCGTTGGTACTGAGGCACGAACTGAATGTTGTTAGACTTATTTCATGTGTTGAGCTGTTTCGGGAAAACTTGGGTGTTCGAATGTTCAATCGGAAAGTTTAACATTTTCTGTTTATCCGGAATGTGATACAACAATTGAAATTCACAAAAGTTATGTGATAACTGAATGAATGTTATAAACATAGCACTTTAGTCTCACTTGATCGGTTGCCACGGAATTTTGATGTGATCAAAAGTCCGTCGCAATCACGTAGCGTACGCGGATACTCGCCGGGTAAACTTAATAGACAGCTTCACTCCATAGCCCCGACCAAGTGACTGTAGGAGAACCCCGTCGCCGAAAGCATCCGTTCGGGTGCTCGCGATAGCGGTGTTCCGCCTTGGTACACTTCGTCGACGGTATCGGGGGTGCGACCGTCTACTAAAGTTTGCGACGAGCATTCGATCAGGATGTCGGGAATCTTGTTGAATTTCCCGACTTTTATATTGAAAAGTATTTTCGATTTTGAGACTAAAATGCGGGGTTTATAATTGTTAGGCATGCGATGTCTAAGGAATTCATTTGATTAGGCATGCGATGTCTAAAGAGGTTGCGGATTCCAACTGTTGTAGTTTTACACTTTCTTTTCTGTGACCGTAAGTGTAATATGTGATATCGCCGGTTTCGTTGCTATATGTCAACGACAATTGGGATGCACATATTTACTTACGTTGATGACATGTGATGTTATGTGTTGTTGGATATGTTATATTGGATCGTCGTGTTTGAATAGCCGGGGGTTTTTATGTGAGATGAGTGTTTTTTCATTTTCATTCATGTAAAAACTTGTTTGTAATATTCTTTTATTGGGGCACTTCCAGGTTGCGGAAGATGTCACCTTTTGTATATTATTTACTTTTCTGCACTAGGATAGACCCAAGGAGGGGAGCACAAGTAACCGGGTTCTGGGATCCAGTGGGAGACCAACTCGAGGAGTCTAGTCCGGGTCTCCTAACCCTAGAATTGGTAGGGTTGCTTGCCGCTCTCGTAGGGGTCTAGGGGTGTGGGATTGGCTATTCATCACGACCGTGGAATCCGTGTTTTATACTGGCTCGTATTGAAAACACGGACGTCCTAGTATATCCAATATTTCATATGTTTCTTCTGCTGTGATTTATCTGTGATGTGATCATGTGATGTTCTGTGACAGATATTGTTAGTGTTTATGCCCTAGAAGGCCATTACTGTATCATACTAGTTTGTATATTACTTAATGGAAGCTTGGGATATTCACATGTATATAACAGTCTTGCTAAACATGGTAGTATGCTACTTGGTTTTTCTATCTTAATATGTGAGTGTACGTATTGATAGAGCTCTTAGGATCTTGCTTGTCTACCAGCGTTGTGATGGCAGTCACACTAGTGGGGGCTGGGTAGTCTACAAGCACATCCTTATTCAGGTCCCTGGTCGTTGGATTATCGAGACAGAGCATCGATACTCCGGAGTAGACTGGTGTGTACGCTTCTCATCCCAGTTGGGGAGATGGTCTGTCCCACAGCCGTCAGTACGTCGTACTGGAGATAGTATGCAGGTGCTCGTTAGGTTACGAGTACACTGGACAGGACTCACAGGGAACTGTTGGTTGGTTTGATACCAGTCGTCAGTAAGCAGTTCCCAGGTGACATGAGTACAGCATAGTCCGCAGACTTGACACTGCTACTTCACCTCGAGTGTGTCCCACTGTTCTTAGATTGCTACCCTACCACGGCTCAAAGGAGTCGTGCAAACAGGTAGCAGTTGGGTGCAGTCCCGAGCACTTGGAGGCAGTGGCGGTTAGACAGGATTCGTCCCTCCCGGTATTGGGAGTAGATATCGTGCTGTGTCAGAGAGCCATTACGCAAAGTCCCTGGCCAGGGCAAGCGAGATTTGCTGGTAGGTTCCAGTAGTTTCTCAGGGTGTAATGGGCTTCGCTCCGACACGACTTATACCGCTATTAGGGGACTGACGCTTGCCGCCCCCCTAGGCCCGATATGCGATAGTCTTGGACGAACGGACCGGACTGTATGGAGATTGTCACATCAGACTCAGTAGGAGTTCGGATGGGTTTCCTCATCGGCCTTCTTATCGACAACTACCTGGGGACCGTTACGTACAGCTAGTGCCGCTTGCGGTCTGTGGTTAAACCCACTGCCAGCGTAGTAGTTGAGTCTCTAGAGTCCCACACAGAGAGTTTCCTACTCCAGGCGAAACGATATAGAGGTCGCATGGTTTTGCGACAAAGGGTTCGGACGCATACGTGCGTTTACGCGCGTACGACTTTCGGACAGTTTTTACTAGTCGGCTTTGGTTTAAGCCAGTTACTGGTATCCGGTTATTGGATTTATACAGTCTAAAGTTTTTCCGTATTTTTACGGATCGGAGGGACGTTCTCGTAATTACTCGAGAAGCTTCTAGAAGGTGGTGACTAAGGAGGTTTAGGTGTCATTTGCATTAAATGAGTTTAGTGAGTCATGAGGGTGATTCATGCATATCATTAATGCATGATAAATGCTTAGTGAGTCATGACAATGAATCACCATTAGATATTTGTGAAGCATGCTTATTCATTATGTATTATTCTTTTTCTCATAAATAAGAATGCTTCATATTTATTATGATACATTACTATTCTCATTTGATAATTCATTCTCACCTTCTCTCTCCTCAAGCTCTCCACCTTCAAAGACTAATCCTCCCTTCTCATGAGTTGAGTACAAGGGTTAGTAAGACTAATCAATCCATAACCATCACTCTATTTCATTCTATCTTCTTTGATTAGCAATCCAAGAAGGTTAGTTGCCTCAAGTTTAGAGGTTTAGCTTGGAGTTTTGCTCTCGGGTGGATCGTCTACTACCTAGAGAAGGCCCAGGAGAACAAGGAGATCGTAAAGACGAAGGAGTTGGTTCATTAGGTATAATCCCTAAACACAGTAGTTTAGAAACACTTTGTGTTTGGTTATTTATAGTTTAGCTTCGATTCAAGCGGTTAGTCGATGTTCGTTCACTAAACAAGATCGTTTTTGAAAATTCTGCCTCCCCACAAGTTCTGGGGTGTAGTACATCGACTTACAGTGGTATCAGAGACTCGCTAAACAATAAATAACTTAATTGCAAATTTGTACGAATTTCGAACGGAAAAACGAAGCCGGAAAACCCTAAAACTGTCAAGTTTCTGTCGAGTTTAAAATGAAGTCCAAAAATTTTTCAGGTAAGTTCAGAGAGCTTGAAAAGACACCAGAAGAACACACAAAAAATTTGGTGCCCTGAATCGTCTACGGTGCCGCGGATCCGCGGCGCATAGCACTGTTGCCGCCGCGGATCCGCCGCCGTTTGGACGATTCAGGGACCCATTTTTCTTGTGGTGGTTCTCTGTGTTATTTGGGATTTTTTGGGATATTTAATATTTGCTCAGGTTTCAGTTTTACAGAGCAGTTTTTGGAGCAATATTAAAGATGTTTAATCGATAGAAATTGTACAGTATTTGCATGTTGGATTATATCCGTGATTGATAAATGTGTTCGTAAACCTCCCCTAACTGCTAGTATGTCGGTTGGCAGGGGGTTGCACATTTCTGTAATGATTTTATCTGTTTGTGCATATGAACTGTAATTGGACTGTTGTGGTGTATAGCCGGGGTTTTGCAATGGGTTATTATTTAATTCATTTGTTGTAAATGTAATTTGTTGTAATATTATTTTGCGGGGCACATCCAGGTTGCGGTTGTAGCCACCGTTGTATTATTTCATTTTACTGTTTTTGCTCCTAGGACTGACCCAAGGTGGGGTACACAAACTGCCGGGTGGGTAGTTTGCCGTACCCGTAGGGGTCGAGGGTGGGGTAATGGCTATTCATCACAACTGTGTTATCCGTCTTTTCTTGCAGGTTCAAAAGAAATACGGATTGCTTGCAAATCCAATTAAGTTCATCTGTGTTCTGGAATGTATATCATTGCGTCAGACGAATGTAAAATATCTATATATATGATAGCTATTTAAACGTCACTTATGTTTTACACCCGCGCTAGCCCAGCCCCCGCTCTGTCGTTAGTTAAGTAACCTAACGGGTGATGACGGGACCCCGTGGCGAATGCGGATGGCATAAGAGGACGTTGTATTTTCGTTGTTTTCTGCAATGATAGGTTAATGATGGGACACATTATCTATAATGCAAAGAAAAACAAACCAAAGTTTAAATCGTTGGAACAGTTTAAAAGAAACCACTCGGTTAATTTTAAAAACAGATATTTTAAATGCGGAGTTTTAACCACTCCTTTTAAAAGCTATCAGGTTCCTTCGGTTATATCAAGTTCATTACGTTCACGGTTTCGCCAAAACCAGTCGTAGCCCTCCGTCATTTCTTATGGATGGTCAGTAGTATTCAAGCTATGCTTGTTGGCTTTCGCCAAGGCATAGTGTTTGGTAGCTGCTGGGGTATTCATTTGTTGCATAGATAGATGAGTTGGTTTGGGACAGTCGTATAACCTTGTTGGCTTTCGTCAAGGGTATATACGGGTGGGTTCAAATTGACAAGATAATGATGGGCAGAACTTGACATGTGTTTTATGATTTGTTGGCTTTCGTCAAGGTCATAAGAACATGGGGCAAAAATATATATCGGGAATTTCTAAAGAAACTGAAATTTGCAAAGAGATGCATACCATTTGGAGTTTGATGAATGTTGGTAGGATTCCTTCAACATTATCATACGATGATATTTGGATCCCGATCCTACTGTGAGTATATGCTACTTATCAGGATATTCGTCACTTAACGATCAATGCTATAAACCAAGTAGGTGTCCAGAAAAGTGTCAGCGGGGTTACGCCCCCAGAGAAAAGAGGTTATTTAATTAAGGAACTTCGCGAAAGCGTTGGAAAACCTCCCTCGAAGTATCGACACTGGCCTGGCTGAACGGTTAAGCAAGTATTGTACGGTGAGAATAGTCCTGGCTAATTCTTCTTTTATGGTTTGAGGAAGGATTCGAGAAACAGTGGGAGCCATCCAGTTTAGATAAATTAAAAACCAATCTAAACTTGCAAGAGCATCATGCTAAAGTGTTTTCTTCTCTCTCTCTCATTGCAGCGACCTTGTGACCATGACTAGGTTACATCTCGATAACAAGTTGACTGAATCTTACTTATTTGACTGGCAAAGGTCTGTCCAGATGACCATTGCCTATGACAAGCTGGACCACCCTATTACTACTCTAGATCCCATTGTCGCAGGTCCAGTTTCCACCGTCACGGATATGGATATCCGTCAGACAAAGGAAAAGAATAAAGCGAAAGCCAAGTGCCTCGTGTTGGCTTCAGTTGATGGTATATACCAGAAGCAGCACGAGAAGATGGACTCTGTATCCATCTTTTTCCATAACAAAGATTTATATGGAGAGCAATCTCATATCGCAAGATATGAGGCCTCGAACGAATTGATTCAAGCGAGGTCGGCTGACGGGTCATATGTAAGGGACGACGTCCTTACAATGACTAGCTATATTAATGAGCTCAAGGACCTGGAAACCACGTTGGGAAACAGGTCATATACTGACTTATTTCCACAGTCCCTACCCTCTACTTACACCCTGAAAGAAACCAGGGAGACACAAGCTCTGCTTAATCGGGGACCTTCTTCTTCTTCATCCAAGGCGAAAGCAAAGGGTGAAAAGAAGAAAACCTCTACAAAGCCGATATACGGTGTCAGCAAAGTAGGAGGAAAGGGAAGAGAAAAAGTTTCGGGACTTGGTATAAGTAAGGAGGGACATTCCTATTGTTGTGAGAATGGACATTGGCAGAAGGATTGCAGGGCTTTAGAAGCCAGTAGCCAGGATATGAAGCATGTTGTGGCTTCAGCCTCAAGTGTGTTTGTAATTGAGAACTGTTTGTCAATTAACTCTACTTCCTGGGTACTAGATACCGGAGCAGGATCTCATATCTGTAATTCGTTACATGCTTTGAGAAACCGTAAAGTTATAAGGATAGGTGATTTGTCTCTCAGAGTTGCAAACGGAATGAGCGTGGACGCTGAATCCGTGGGAGAATATCGCCTAGGTTTGACAAGTGGGCAGATATTGATTCTACGTAACTGTCTGTATGTACCTAGTTTGACTTGTAATATCATATCAGTGTCCTCACTTTCAAGAGAGGGATATGACTTTACATTCGTAAGCGATGTAGTTCACATCCACCTAAATCAAGTTCTGATTGGGTCCGGTACATTAGATGACGGTATATACGTATTAAATCAAGCTCAGGTTTTCAATGTCCAGAACACACTTAAAAGAAAGTCTCCAGAAGTGAATCAGGCTTTCTTATGGCATTGTAGACTAGGTCACATCAATGAAACACGGTTAACGAAGTTACATAGAGAAGGATATTTGAATCCGTTCGAATATCAATCTTATGCCACTTGTGAATCTTGTCTCATGGGAAAGATGACAAAGACTCCGTTTTCTGGACACGGAGTAAGAGCGAGCGAGCTCTTAGGACTCGTACACAGTAACGTATGCGGTCCGATGTCTACACATGCGCGAGGTGGTTATTCCTACTTCATTACTTTTACGGATGATTTCTCTAGGTATGGACATATCTTCTTGATGAAGCATAAATCCGAGGCCTTTGAGAAATTCCAAGAATACAAGAATGAAGTGGAAAACCAAACAGGCAAAAGTATTAAGACACTGAGATCTGATCGAGGTGGTGAATACTTAAGTGCCGAGTTCCTGGGTTATTTAAAAGAGAAAGGAATTCTCTCTCAGCTTACTCCTCCATACACACCACAACACAACGGTGTATCGGAAAGGAGGAATCGAACCCTATTAGATATGGTTCGTTCCATGATGAGTAAGGCTGAGTTACCGCGATCATTCTGGGGTTATGCGCTAGAATCAGCAGCATATCTTTTAAACAAGGTTCCAACCAAGACTGTGCCTACCACGCCATATCAGATGTGGAGTGGGAAGAAACCCCATCTTCAGTACCTGAAGACATGGGGATGTCCAGCTTTTGTAAAAAAGCAGCATCCGGACAAGCTCGAGGCACGCTCAGTAGAGTGTAAGTTTGTGGGATATCCAAAGAATTCAATGGGATATTGCTTCTACTACGCAGAGGAACAAAAGGTTTTTGTTTCTCGTCATGCCCGCTTCTTAGAAACTGAATTTTTAGAAAATCAGAAGAGTGGGAGCGCAGTAGAAATGGAAGAAATTCCAGAACCACAAGCTGTTACTGAAAGTTTGGTGGAACAAGAAGTTTCAGAAGAAAGGGACATACCAGCGCCTATCCGCAGAAGTAGTAGGCAGTCTCATCCGCCCGATAGATACTACGGTTTTCTCATAGACGGGGATAGAGAAGATTGCGTCATTGATAATGATGAACCTACTGACTTCCAGCAGGCCATCCAGAGCGGCGACTCGGTACGATGGCTAGATGCAATGCGGACCGAAATGGAGTCCATGTACACCAACAAAGTATGGACTTTGGACTTTGCTCCAGATGGGGTAAAACCCATAGGATGCAAATGGATCTTCAAGAAAAAGATTGGTGTAGATGGACAGGTGGAAACCTATAAGGCTAGACTTGTTGCAAAGGGTTTTCGTCAAAGACCTGGTTTGGACTATGACGAAACCTTTTCTCCAGTGGCTATGCTGAAATCCATTCGGGTCCTTCTTGCTATTACTGCCTTCCACGATTATGAAATCTGGCAGATGGACGTAAAGACGGCCTTTCTAAATGGAAATTTAGAAGAGAGCGTCTATATGGATCAGCCAGAGGGATTCATTCAGAGTGGGAGCAGCGGTAAAGTATGCAAGCTGCTTAAGTCCATTTATGGACTAAAGCAGGCATCGCGGAGTTGGAACATCTGTTTTGATGATACTGTCAAAGAATTCGACTTTATCAAAAATCCAGATGAACCATGCATATACAGTAAGATTGTAGGGAGAGTTGTTGTATTCCTCGTCTTGTACGTGGATGACATTCTCCTAATAGGAAATGATATTCCTATGCTACAATCAGTCAAAAGATTCTTGTCACAGAAATTCTCCATGAAGGACCTGGGTGATGCCACCTACATTCTGGGGATCCAGATCTATCGTGATAGATCAAAGAGGATGTTGGGACTTTCACAGTCCAGGTACATAGACACCATATTGAAGAGATTCAGTATGGAAGATTCAAAGCGCGGTAACCTACCGGCTTGTCACGGAATCACCCTCTCCAAAGAGATGTCTCCCAAGACTGATTTGGAAAGGGAACGCATGTCGATTATACCCTACGCTTCTGCGGTAGGCTCTATAATGTATGCGATGTTATGTACCAGACCAGATGTAGCATACGCATTGAGCGTTGTAAGCCGGTATCAGGCAAACCCAGGGGAGAATCACTGGATAGCAGTAAAGAACATTCTCAAGTACCTGAGAAGGACTAAGGAGATGTTCTTGGTTTACGGCGGAAAGGACCTCAAGATGGAGGCCTATGCTGATTCCGGCTTCCAGAGTGACAAGGATGACTCCAAGTCCATGTCAGGTTATGTCTTTACCCTCAATGGAGGGGCGGTCTGTTGGAAGAGTTCCAAGCAGGACACCGTTGCTGACTCGACGATGGAAGCGGAGTATATAGCTGCTTGCGATGCCGCAAAAGAAGCTGTCTGGATGAAGAAGTTCCTCACAGAACTTCAGGTGGTTCCTACCAGTGTTGGTCCAATACCTCTGTATTGCGACAACAACGGCGCTATAGCTTTAGCGAAGGAACCCAGGTCCCATCAGAAGTCCAGACACATCTTAAGGCGGTATCACCTGATCAGGGAGATCATTGATCGTCAGGAGATCGAGGTTCGGAGAGTTGCTTCTGAAGAGAACATTGCTGATCCATTCACGAAGGCCCTACCTCAGATTCAGTTCGAGAGGCTACTCGAGATCATCGGTCTACGATATGCCAGTACATGGCCCTAGTGCAAGTGGGAGATTGTTAGTGTTTATGTCCTAGAAGGCCATTACTGTATCATACTAGTTTGTATATTACTTAATGGAAGCTTGGGATATTTACATGTATATAACAGTCTTGCTAAACATGGTAGTATGCTACTTGGTTTTTCTATCTTAATATGTGAGTGTACGTATTGATAGAGCTCTTAGGATCTTGCTTGTCTACCAGCGTTGGATGGCAGTCACACTAGTGGGGGCTGGGTAGTCTATAAGCACATCCTTATTCAGGTCCCTGGTCGTTGGATTATCGAGACAGAGCATCGATACTCCGGAGTAGACTGGTGTGTACGCTTCTCATCCCAGTTGGGGAGATGGTCTGTCCCACAGCCGTCAGTACGTCGTACTGGAGATAGTATGCAGGTGCTCGTTAGGTTACGAGTACACCGGACAGGACTCACAGGGAACTGTTGGTTGGTTTGATACCAGTCGTCAGTAAGCAGTTCCCAGGTGACATGAGTACAGCATAGTCCACAGACTTGACACTGCTACTTCGCCTCGAGTGTGTCCCACTGTTCTTAGATTGCTATCCTACCATGGCTCAAAGGAGTCGTGCAAACAGGTAGCAGTTGGGTGCAGTCCCGAGCACTTGGAGGTAGTGGCGGTTAGACAGGATTCGTCCCTCCCGGTATTGGCAGTAGATATCGTGCTGTGTCAGAGAGCCATTACGCGAAGTCCCTGGCCAGGGCAAGCGAGATTTGCTGGTAGGTTCCAGTAGTTTCTCAGGGTGTAATGGGCTTCGCTCCGACACGACTTATACCGCTATTAGGGGACTGACGCTTGCCGCCCTCTAGGCCCGATATGCGATAGTCTTGGACGAACGGACCGGACTGTATGGAGATTGTCACATCAGACTCAGTAGGAGTTCGGATGGGTTTCCTCATCGGCCTTCTTATCGACAACTACCTGGGGACCGTTACGTACAGCTAGTGCCGCTTGCGGTCTGTGGTTAAACCCACTGCCAGCGTAGTAGTCGAGTCTCTAGAGTCCCACACAGAGAGTTTCCTACTCCAGGCGAAACGATATAGAGGTCGCATGGTTTTGCGACAAAGGGTTCGGACGCATACGTGCGTTTACGCGCGTACGACTTTCGGACAGTTTTTACTAGTCGGCTTTGGTTTAAGCCAGTTACTGGTATCCGGTTATTGGATTTATACAGTCTAAAGTTTTTCCGTATTTTTACGGATCGGAGGGGCGTTCTCGTAATTACTCGAGAAGCTTCTAGAAGGTGGTGACTAAGGAGGTTTAGGTGCCATTTGCATTAAATGAGTTTAGTGAGTCATGAGGGTGATTCATGCATATCATTAATGCATGATAAATGCTTAGTGAGTCATGACAATGAATCACCATTAGATATTTGTGAAGCATGCTTATTCATTATGTATTATTCTTTTTCTCATAAATAAGAATGCTTCATATTTATTATGATACATTACTATTCTCATTTGATAATTCATTCTCACCTTCTCTCTCCTCAAGCTCTCCACCTTCAAAGACTAATCCTCCCTTCTCATGAGTTGAGTACAAGGGTTAGTAAGACTAATCAATCCATAACCATCACTCTATTTCATTCTATCTTCTTTGATTAGCAATCCAAGAAGGTTAGTTGCCTCAAGTTTAGAGGTTTAGCTTGGAGTTTTGCTCTCGGGTGGATCGTCTACTACCTAGAGAAGGCCCAGGAGAACAAGGAGACCGTAAAGACGAAGGAGTTGGTTCATTAGGTATAATCCCTAAACACAGTAGTTTAGAAACACTTTGTGTTTGGTTATTTATAGTTTAGCTTCGATTCAAGCGGTTAGTCGATGTTCGTTCACTAAACAAGATCGTTTTTGAAAATTCCGCTTCCCCGCAAGTTCTGGGGTGTAGTACATCGACTTACAGATATTATATATAGTATATATGATATATTATATAAACGTTGCTTATGTTTTACACCCGCGCTAGCCCTGCCCCGCTCTGCCGTTAGTTACCTAACCTAACGGTGCAGACGGGACATCGAGGCGAATGCAGATGGCATAAGCGTACGTTATATTTATCTGTGATGTTTAGGTGGACTTAAATGATGGGATATTCATTAATGAGATTAATGAAAGAAAATAAACCTAATTGATGTTGTGGAATCGAATTTCAAAATAAAACAGGTAGCTACAGTTCTTGCTTTGCATCGCGGTGTTCATTATAGAACATCCTGCACCTTATTCGATGAGGAAAGGACCGGGATCCCTTCACCGGGAGTGATTCCTTAAGCAATAACTGGCAGATGCTACAACCCTCGGTTTGTCTTTGATCGCTTCTATAGTTTCCTCTTTGCACAGTGATATATATGATATATCCCGCACCTCATTCGACGAGGAAAGGGCCGACGATCCCTTCACCGGGAGTGACCCCTTTAGCAAAACTAGAAAAGCCTAAAAAACATTCCATTTAAAAACCATTTGATTCCGCAACGAGATCAAGTTCAAAGCGTTAAAGGTTTTCATAAAAAAACCATTCTCAACCCTCCGTCATTTTAGGAAGTAGAGTACTTAGTATTCGTGCTGTGTTTGTTGACCATAGTCAAGGCACAGTGTACGGTAGCTAAGTGATGTCTTCCTACACCGCATATGATGCGATTAGTTAGGACAGTCGCGTGACTTTGTTGACCTTAGTTAAGGGTTATGTGGGTGGGTCTAATTAATCATGAAATGACGGGTAGAACTTGACTAGTACTTATGATTTGTTGACCATAGTTAAGGTCATAGGTGCTAGGGGTAAAAACCTTTATCGGGAGTTTCAAGTGTTGAAATTTGCAATGAGATTGCATACCTTCTATATGATAGTTGGATCCCGATACCCACTGCGAGTAATTGTTACTCCTGGGAGAGTTTTGCACTTTGCAATTAGCCGATCAAGTAGGTGTCTAGAAAGGTGTCAACGGGGTTACGCCTCTGGGAAAACGAGGTTTACTGTAATTAGGTCCGTGCGAAAGCACGGGGAACCTCCCTCAAAGTACCGACACTGGCCTGGCTGAAAGATTGGCGAACTTGTAGAGTGTAATTAATCCCGGCTAGTCTTTCCTTTTAAGGTTTGAAGGAAGATTTGATAAAAACAGTGGGAGCCATCCTGATTAGATAAAATATATAACCAATCTGATCTTGCAAGAGCGCACGCAGAGTGTTTTCTTCTCTCTCTCTCCTGGTAGCGACCATATCACGCCTTAATCAAGATAACAAAATGGATGTATTGACCGAACCCGTTTGTTATACTGAGCTGGGGAACGTTGGTCCCGCTCCAACTTATAATTGTTATAAGACAGAGCAGGAAATTGGGGAATACCAGAATTCCTATGCCGCCCAAACGAAGAAAGTGCATATGATGCATCTCCTTCGGGTGTGTTCATTACAAAGAACTGTTTCTCGGTATCCTCTGCATCCTGTGTATATGATACCGGATCAGGATCCCAGATATGTAATCTGTTACATAGGGCTACAAAAAGGTAGAAAAACTGAGAACGGGTGATAAGTTTCGTGAGACAGGAAACGGGGCAAGTGTTGCAGCCAAGTCTGTTGGTCACTGTCACCCTGTATTACCAATACATTGATTCTGAACAAATGCTATTAGATACCGAACCTGATATACAAAATCATATCAGTCTCTTTATTAGTAAAGAAATGATATAATTTTGTATTGTTGGATAATGTTTTGAACATTTCCTATATCAAAAGTTGATCGGTTCAGGCACGTTATCTAAAAGCATTGAAGTTCTAAATCAAACTTCAGTTCCTTATATACTGAACACACACAAGAGGAAGAGTTCAGAAATGAACAAATTCTTCTTGAGGTATTGTAGACTAGGTCATATCAATGCGACCCGACTAGCTGAAGTTACATTTAGATGCATATTTAAATCAGTTTGAATTTACATCTTGTGAAACTTGCCAGTCATGTCACAAAGATATAATGACACCAGCTCTGTTTACTGGAAGCAGAGAAAGAGTTAATGAACTCTTGGGACTGATACATAATGATGTATGTAAGGTCTCCTGTCTACACATGCCAGGACTGGTTCTTTATACTTCATTATATTCTCTGATAATCTCTCAAGATTCAGTCATATATTCCTGTTGAAATATAAGTCCGAACCTTTTGAGGTATTCACAGAATATAAGTAAGAAGTAGAGAACCAAAATACGGGTATAAGTATTATGTCCTATGATAAGATCAGGGAGGAGAATACTTGTGCATGGCATTCCTGGACCATTCTAAAGGAAAATGAGATTCTCTCTCAGTATTACTCCTCTGAATACACCACAGCACAACGGTGTATCGGGGCGGAGCAATCACACAAGATTAGATATCGTGTGCTATATGATGAGTATTACTGAGTTACCTATTTCCTTTTGGATGTTATGCGCTTGAGAAGCTGCATACCTATTGAATTAGGTTCGAATCAAATCACTGCCTACCACTTCATATGTGATATGGAAAGGGAAGAGCCCATATCTTAAGTTAGTTAAGATTTGGGATTGTCCGGCCTATGTCTAAAAGCAAAATCCGGACAGGCTCGAGGCAAGGTATGTAATGTAGAACTGGAAAGGTTCCAGCTATACAAACTACAGCAGATAATTTGGTAGAACCAAAGGATTCAGTAGATTCCAACGAACCTCAGCCTCTCCGCCGATCTAGTAGGGTTCCTCACCCACCTGAGAGATACCTTGGTTTCTCGATGACAGTGGGAGCATGGAATGCATCATGAGATGATGACCCAACTAGATTCGAGCAGGCCATCAAGAGTAGGGACTCTGTAAGAATGGCTGGATGCTTAGCGGTCTGAGATGGAATCCATATACACCAACAAAGTATGGACTTTGGTTGCTATATCTGAAGGGTTAAATCCCCATCAGGAGCAAGTATATCTTGAGAAGATTACTTGGTGTAGATGGAAAAGTTGAGACTTTCAAAGCTAGACTTGTTAAAGGTTTTAGTCATCAACCAGGTGTGGATAATGATGAAACCTTTTCTAGGGACTATGCTTGAGTCCATCCAGATCCTACTTGCCACGGCTACATACCATGACTACGATATCTGGTGGTTGGGTGCCATGACTACTTTTCTAAATGATGTTTTAGAAGAGTGCGTCTATAAGTACACAGCCAGAGGGCCTCGTAGACAGTGGGAGCAGCGGAAACGTGTGCAAGATGCTTTATAGGATAAAGCAGGCATCGCGGAGTTGGAACATCTGTTTTGATGGATTAGTCAAAGAAGTTGACATCATCAAAATGGTAGATGAACCTTGTATAAACAAAAAGGTAGTAGGGAGTATGGTGACGATCCTCGTAGAGTACGTGGATGACATACTCTTGTTAGGGAAGGAGTTTCCTATGCTACGCTCGATCAATCTCCGCTTATCACAATAATTTTCTATATAGGATCAAAGTGATACATACTAAATCCTAAGCTTTGGAACTATGAGATAGATCTAATTGGATGTTAGGATACTCACTAGTTGTAGTGAGATGGTATCAATCGATCCTGGGGAGAATCACTGGAAGGGTTCCAGAGTGATAAAGACGACTGAATGTCAGTCACAGGCATTGTCTTTACCCTCAGTAAAGGGACGGTATGTTAGAAGATTTCCAAGCTAGATACCGTGACAAACTAGACGATAAAGACTGGTAACATCGCTATTAAAGATACTACCAAAGAGGCAGTTTGGGTGTATATTGGTTCATAGGATGAACTAGGTTCCTACCATTGTGTGACAATGGAACTGTGGCTTTGGCCTAGGAACCCTGGTCCCATCAGTGACCCAGACATAATCTGAGGCAGCATCACCTGATCATGGAGATAGTTGATCTCCAAGGTGATCGAGGTTAGGAGAGTAGACTCAGAGGACAACACGGCGGATCCACTCACGAAGGCCTTTTCCCAAAGAGAGACTTTTAGGGGATGGTTGAGTATTAGATACTACAACTACTGCTACAGATGGCCCTAATGCAAGTGGGAGATTGTTAGTTATATGTATGCCCTAGAGGCCATTACTGTACATTGGATGTATATTGTAGTGGATGCTGGGACATATATAGGTAGGACTTTCTTGCTCGACATGATAGTACGCTATCTGGTTGCTCTTTATCTTAACATGTATACTTTCTGTCTCTCTGTTACATGTTGATAAAGCCCTTAGGATGTGTACTCGACTTCCAGGACTATGATGCAGATCATACTAGTGGAGCCTGGGTAGTCCATGAGTACATCCTTCAATGTTCCTAGTCGTGGGAATATCGAGACGGGGCATCGATATTCCAGAGTAGACTAGCGTATATCTTCTCGACCCATGTGATGGGTGATGGATGATCCCATATCCATTGGTGTTTGACATCGGAGATGGTATGCGGGTGCTCAGTGGATACTGGGTACACTGAACGGACTCGCCGAGAACTCCCAGATGGTATCATACCTCACGTCAGATGGCAGTTCTCTGGTGACATTGGTACAGCTTAGTCTGTTGACCCGAGATCGTCATAGAGTCTTGTGTGTCTCCCACTGTGCTTTGATTTACACCCTACCACGGCTCTACTGAGTCGTGCAAACAGGTGGTTTTTGGGTACAGTCCCGATTCACATGGAGGCAATGAGCGATAGGAGGGGATTCGTCTCTCCCGGTATTGGGGGTTGATGTTGCGCTATGCTCGACTGGCCATAACAGGAAATCCCTGGCCAGGGTTGCAGTGACCTACTGGTAAGTGTTATCAATAGTTTCACACATGTCATGGACTTCACGTCGGCATGACTTATCGAGCTACTGGGGTCTGACGTTTACCACCCCTAGGCGAGATATGCGACATATCAGACGAACAGACCGGACTGTACGGTAAGTGTTACTGGTTGGATTCACAGGAGTGTGAGCGGGCTTGCTCGTCGATCTTCTGATCGCTCAATACCCGGGTGGCCGTTACGTTTAGCAGACCGCTTGCGGCTTGTGGGTGTTTGATATGATCATCACCTGCTGCCGGCGTATTGACGAGTCTTTAGAGTCCTACACAGAGGTTTCCTGGCTCAAGCGAAACGAAATAGGAGCGCATATGAGATATGTGCGGGACCGAGAATAATGCGTGTATGTGATACCGTATTTCATTCTCGCGATGAATGTGTCGAATGGTTGTATGCGATATAACCTAGTTATCGAATCAAGGATTGACTCGATAAGCCGATACATTGGATACTAGTCGGTTATATACGACATGACCGGATCATTGAATCAAGTGTTGATTTAATGATTTAATGTATAATTATATATTTGATATATTACTTTGCATTAACTAGTATTGGTTCACTTTAAATGGATTTACTCACTTGAAATGCATATTGTATATGTGATATATTTTTTGTGCACATGATTGTATCATGTTTGATGATACATTCTAGCTTGGGTTTGTGTAAAGAATTTAAACCATGGTTAGTTAGTGATTAGGGTTTCATTTCATTTACTTATTCTTTTATCTATTTATTTATTTATTTATTTTAGAAAAGATAAAGAGAAAAGAATGGTTGCTAGTTTTGTTTTTTCTTTGAAGCTTCTTGAAGCTTTGAACAAGTCCACCATTCTTGTCTCTTCTCTAACCCTAACCACTCATCTAACCTTAGTTAAATCTCTACACTAAACCATGGTTGAAGTCATGATAAGTATTCTTTTTATTTTCCTTTTAAAATAACTTATCATATATCTTCTTCTTCTTCTTCATCTTGAACAAGAAGAAAACAATGCCACCATCAATGGCAACTTGAGAATAAGAGTGAGAAATCCAATTCTAAAGTGAACCCACTTCCTATTTCTTCATCCTCTACCTCTTGCCAAGTAGTATAGGGTGTTTTCTTCACAAGTTTCATGACTTGGTGAAGTCGGAGTTTGATCTTGTGATGCCTCGACGTAGATCATCTTCGGCATCGAAGCCGACGATCAAGCCCGCCCATTTCTTCGATGAAGCCGATGCAAGAGTCCGGATTCCGATTTGGACAGCGGAGGGACATCATCGTGGAGCTTAGGAAGTGGTGGACCGGATCTACAAAGGTTGTAGCTTCTTTCCTTTTTGTTAAAGTTGTTTACTTGCATCGCATAGCCTATATATCTAGTTAACGATCCGTATTAGGGTTTGTAGGCACCGTTAAAATTTGAATTACCCATGCTTGATCACTTGTGTGACTTCATTAGTGTGCCTAGGAACCCTACAGTCTTTACTTAATATCTTCTGTACACCATCGTTATGCTAATTGGTTTTCTTCATTCCCTACCGTTCGGCACCAGCCTAAGGTTTGGAAGAAGACTATCCAATTTGCGTGATAGGTGTACTATTTCCTAAACCAAGGAGTACTCGCAACCTGAGAGAAGGTAAAAGGAAAAGACAACCGAATAGTCCTATTCATTTTCTCCAGAACCGGAAACCATCCTCGAATAAATTCCTTCGAGTTCGTATATAACCATACGATGGTTTTGTCCAATGGAAGTGGACGTTCGTAGTAATACGGGGTGTCCTGGAGAAAAGGGTAAAAGTAGTAGTGGCAATGAGGTTTGCAACTCTGACAATCCAAAAGCCAGTGTTTAAGAAGGTTCGGTTAATTTTGGTCACTGAGTCATAGTCAAGGGTCGGGTCATGGTCGCTGCCAAAGAGAGAGAGAGAAAAGAAACACACAGCGTGCACTCTAACCTAGATCAGAATGGTTATCAATTTATCTAATCAGGAAACCTCCCACTGTAACGTCAAATTCTTCCCCAAACCTGAAAGAAGAATTAGTCGGGATCACCCGAGGAGTAAACCAACTCATCAGTGGGAATCGGGATCCAACTATCATCGCATGATAACATGACGGAATCCGCTCACGTTATCACACTCCAAAAGATATGCACATATCTGGCAAGTTTCAGGTTCTTTAGAAACTCCCGATGTGATTTTTGCCCCATGCTCTTATGACCTTGACTAAGGCCAACAAATCATAAGTCACATGTCAAGTTCTACCCGTCATTGTCCTGGTTAATTTGAGCCCATCCGTACAAGCCTTTGACTACGGCCAACAAGGCTATACGACTGTCCCAAACCAACGCATCTATCTATGCAACAGAAAGGTAACAAGCAGCTACCATACACTATGCCTTGACTAAGGCCAACAAACATAGCATGAATACTATGTGCTACCCGTCTGAAATGACGGAGGGCTACGAATGGTTTCTGGCGAAAAACCTTTAACGTAATGAACTTGATATCGTTGAAGGAACTGGATAGCTTTTATAAAAAATATAGTGGCGAAAACCTTTGCTAAAGAGGTCACTCCCGGTGAAGGGATCTCGGCTCTTTCCCCGTAGAATGAGGTGCAGGATATTCCAACTGAATACCATGATGCAAAGCAAAAGTAATCGACTATGGTGAAGTTATTGCCCTGACGCAAACTTCTGTCCAAGGGGTCACTCCCGGTGAAGGGATCTCGGCCTTTGCCTCGTCGACTGAGGTGCTGGATATTCATAACCGAATACCACTGTGCAAAACAAAAGAGAACGCCCTTGCAATAACAGCTTTTTGAAAAAAAATGTTCCAACAACATCAGAATAGGTTTGTTTAGCTTGCATTGATCCGAATCAACGCAGTCCCATCAATTGATCACACCAATAAAGAACGAAAATAATGATGTACGTATATGCCATCCGCATTCGCCACTGGGTCCCGTCATTACCCGTTAGGTTACTTAACTAACGACAGAGCGGGGACTGGACTAGCTCGGATGCAAAACATATACAACATCTACTAGTATATATATCAATATATAATATTCACTCAAGGCGTGATAAAATGCAACATCACAGAAATGTAATATGCATCACAGAACAATACAGATATCTGGGATCCCCGGGTTTCATAGAGCCGCTACTGAAACCCGACGTTCCCCTGGTCATGTAGATAGCCCGTGCAATGAAATCCTAGACCCCTACGGGCGCGACAAGTTACCCGCCAAAACCTGAAGTGAGGCAGCCCCTTTCAGTAACGTGAATGGACTACCCAGCACTTCACGGAATCCGGTAACTTGGGCACCCCTCCTGGGTCAACCTGTATCCCCTACGGGTGTGGCGAATAGCCTGCCAATTCTAGAGTGAAGCCCCCTCCGTCTCAATGCCATGAGATGCGGGCCCGTTGCCCTCTAGAACCCGGCTATCCGTGCACCCCACCTTGGAGTAATCCTAGTACAGAAAGTAAAATATACATACAACGGGTACATCGACCTCATCCCGGTCATGCCCCAAAAGAATAATATACAAACAGGCAGTGACGGCAGTCCACATGTCGGACGCTCGCCCCGCAATATCAAATGTACATAATACAACCAAAACTGTACTACCATTGCATCCAGGCTATCCCCACGACCAATCCGCAACATCACAGCACAACACAGAATATCAACGTGAATTCACATTCGCAAATCCGTCTAAAAGGGCTATAGCAGTTAGACAGGATTTACCGATCAAATGACATTCACGGTCGCAGATATAATGTAAATACTGTGAACTAACATGTTTAAACTTTTCGATCAATCAAATTTACCGAAATGGGCCCCAAGCACTACTGTAGCACTTAAAGAAAATTTGGGCCCAAAAAGAATATTCCAAAAACCCCATTTTCAACTCAGAAGCTTTCTGTAAAATTTTGGTGCATTGAACAGTACAAGTGGCGGCGGAACTGCGGCCCAAGCATGGGTTTGGCCGCGGTTCCGCGGTGGAATAGTAATAACATGCGACCAAATTTTCACAGAATGCTTAGAATTCCCTGCATGTATTTCTGCAATGTATTGAAAAATTTTTAGAGCCAAAAAAAAATCGACAGAAAACTGATGCATGAAAAACGCGGCTTTTGGAAAATTCGATCGATCGAACTTGTAAACATGTTAGAGCAAGCTAGACTAGGTTAATGGTGTGGCTCTGATACCAGTGTAAGTGCACGACGGCGCCCCGGCTGTCAATCCGAGGCCAAAATGCGGAAACGATACTTTTACAAAACTTTTGAACCGGCACCACCGCGCACAAAAATCCCGGATCGGGCCATTAATCTAATCCTAGCTAACTAGAGAAGGGGTAGAGAGATATACCGAGCGATCCGTGTCCTTCGGTCTTCTCGTCGTCGTCCCGATCTCCCCGCGGAATCTCCGGTCTTCATCTCCTCGTCGGAAGGGCACCACATCGCCGGGTTCTTTTACGGGCTCCCACCTCTGGACCGAGGCAACTCAGGCACGAAGTTGGCGAGTCGACGTGCCCAAGGATTGATGTAGAATAAGTGTAGTGCTCTTTGTCTCTCTTGGGGTTGAAGTTGCCATTTGGTGGAGGAAATGAACTATCAACTTTTGTGGTGGCTTTTGGGAATTTTGTAGTAAGCAAATGAGAACAAAATCCCTCACAAAATAAATCCCTCACCCGTCTACAATATGTGGCCGGCCTCATACAAGAATGAAATGAGAATTGGAGTGAGAGAAAAGTCAAGGGGGGAAGAAGCTATCATGCAAGAGAGAGAAAAATGATGATGATGAAATATAATGATCACAACAAACCCTCACTCCAAATCAACCCCATCATCAACAACCATGATTATTCCAAAAGTCAAGCAATCATGGACTACAGAAAAGTCAAGGGATGGTGGGACCATCATGAAACCATCATGGTGCAACAATATACAAAGACCACCCTCCACAATGCTAATTTGCACAACTGCAAATAAGCCCTCCTCCACCAATTTTCAGCCAAGCAAAGATACAAAAGAAAATGGCCGAAACGGAATGCAAACTGGAAACTTCAGAAAACTGATCCCGTAATAAATTACAGGAAAACCCCGTGACTGTATATACATACCCGCATTTGTATTCCGACCGAATACAAATGTAATGAGACAAAATCTACACTGTACAATACTAGGATCCGGCTTAAACCAAAGCCCGCTAGTATTATCCTTCCGATCATGATCCGTGCAATACTGCACGTATCTGATCGAACCCTGCCATATCTCCATACGGCCTCTGCAGCGTTTCGCCCGAAACTTGAGAAAACGGTCTGTGGGGGACTCTAAAGATTCGTCAATACTTTGGCTGTGGATTTAACCACTAGCACGTCAGAGCTATTAGCCATACGTAACGGGCTACCAGGTATTGAACAAAAGGGACGTCGATGAGCGAACTCATCCTGAAACCCTACTGATCCTGTCAGTGACAATATCCGTACAGTCCGGTCCGTTCGTCTATGAGCATCGCATGGCGGGCCTAGGGGGTTGGTAAAAGTCAGACCCCCAAAAGCGGTACAAGTCGTGTCGGAGTGTAGCCCAGAACACCCTGAGATACTACTGGAATACCTACCAGTAAATCTCCTGCCTTGGCCAAAGACTTCGTGTAATGGCTCTCCTAGACACAGCGCGACCTCACCCCCAATACCGGGAGAGACGAACCCCTGCAGATCCGCTCACTGCCTCCATGTAGCTCGGGACTGTACCCAACTAAAACCTGTTTGCACGTCTCCTTTGAGCGTGGTAGGGTAGTAATCAAAGTACAGTGGGAACTCACACGAGACAAATGACGATCTCAGGTCGATGAACTAACCTGTACACATGTCACCAGGGAACTGCTATCTGACGTCTGGTATAAGACCAACTAGCATATTCCCGGCGAGTCCTGTCCGGTGTACTCATAACCCAATGGGCACCTGTATACATCTTAGGTGAACCAACTGACACCAGTGGCTTGTGAGACCGGCCACCGTCCCTCGTCGGGGTCTCGACTGTATACACTAGTCTACTCTGGAGTATCGATGCCCTGTCTCGAAAATTCCACGACTAGGGACTTTTTAAGGATGTGCTTATAGACCCCAGCTCCCACGTATATGATCGCCCTCATACTGCTGGCAAACAAGCAAGAATCCTAGGGGCTCTATCAACGCGCAATAGTGACCTGTAAGGTCACCTAAAACAGTACACGATGATAAAGATAAATCAGGTAGCATACTGTCATCTTGAGTAAGACTGTCCTACTGGGACAGGTCCTCCCTCAATCATTGCAATCACGTGCCTGTGATCCAATAATTGACTCTGAGGGCACTATCTCCAACATATATTGCTTACTAGGTTTTTGCTAAAACTTAATTAAGCAAGTTTAAAATTATGAAAGTGGTTTGGATAGCTTAGTTAAGCTACTATATGATATTTGAAATCGCTAGATATGTGTTAGTTTTAAACTTGTGCGAAATATTGCTTACTAGGTTTCGGTAACTTTTAGGCGTGGGTTTCTTTTGACGTTGCGACGTTAATTATATTGAGTCCACGTTTATTAATGTGTTATGAATGCGTGATCGGTACGATCAGGGTCTAGGCTTGGTAGTTATATCGCTTTGCGTTCCTAGCTAGGGTCATGCCGATGTCGTTCGTGAATTTGTGTAGCTTTTGCTCTTGAGTTCGTTTCGTAGTGTCGCTACGCACGTTAGCCGTTAAACGGACACTCGAGAGTATGTTTGGCGTTGGTGCGTCGGTTAAACGTAGTTGTACGTATTTTTGGTCGATTGCTTTCATACGCTTGCTTTATTGTTATATGTGTTCAGGATCGCAGGCGGGGACTTCGGGCGCTGCGAACAGGGGAAAGCGAGTTGTTGGCTTTACTTAGCCAGGATGGTTGTTGAGTAGATTTAACATCTACAGGAGAATCGTCAGTATGGTGTTATGCGTCTGGGGTAGAGATGTTATGTTTTGTCGCATATTCTATTGCATATATAGAGTTGCGCATACACCTTATTGCTTAGTTATTGTTGTGCTTGGACTAGTACCCTTAGGACACTGCACTATTATTGACGGCTTATATTGTATGAGCACTATTTGTATGCCACACACACCGTCAATAATTGCCATGACACGCACAACACCCATAATTATATGATATTGATTGGTTAGGGACATTGAGACATTGATTCATATTTCTTTATGCATATGACTTATAGCATACCTGTATACCTACATGCTTACACATATGCCTTGACATGCTTACATGCTAGTTACCTGTATTACCTATAGCGTATTGCACCATTAGCGATAGGTACGTACACACATAATGACATAGCTACGTGTATACCTTGCATACATACCTTACTTATACCTGGAAGGTATATTACATCATTACTGATAGGTAGATACATATACCTTGCTATACCCTTATGTTTACATGTATATCTGGCTATAGCTACATGTTCACCTTTATTTGATGTTATATAGACTTGGAGAAATTAGGAAACCGCATGATTTATATTTTAACTTGTTGCAGTTAAATAGCGGCTTTTCCTTTATATGCTCGCATTTCAGTTTCATGTTGCGTATATTATATTCATGGATTTTCGCATTGAGATATGGATTTTTCTTGATGTTTTCTGGATTTGGGGGCCGTAGTGTTTTCATGAAATTATGCATTATTTGAAAAACCCGGTTTCCCTTGATATGATATTTCAGCGCCCACCATGAGTTTTATCGGTTCTGTGTATACCCCACATGAGGAAAGGAGGGGTCCGTGTGCGGGTACATGGTGGGGGCCGGGGGTACCCGGGGCAAGAATCTCAGTGAGGAGATGAGTTAGTGGGGGAACCATACCTACCGGTGACAGTACCTATGACTCGGCGGATATCGTGTGGATACCGACGGGAGTCATGTACGTATGGATATGTGGAAAGACGAGGGTCAGAGCTAGGCACTCGGGCTTTTCGGTATAGCGTATAATATGTACCTATCAGGGGGCCAGTCATGGTGACAGCACCTGATAGATCAGTATTTATGTGTCTATGTGAGACACTTATTTTCATGATAATTTTATTCCTATATATGTATATATTAGTGGAGTGGGACGCTAATATATATGTATACATATCGATTCATATACTTCATCATAATTATTCGTGCAAACATACATGATATATGAGATTACTTGATGTTGTACATTCAGGATATATTTGATTACTTGATGTTGGATTCAGGATATGTGAGATTTACTTGATGTTGTAAATTCAGGATATATGATATTTACTTGATATTGTATATTCAGGATATATGAGACTTACATGATATGAGAGCCATATTTGGGGGCTGATTTGAGGATATTGGGATTTGGATTGTCTTGATGGATTTTGGTCTTACCATGAGGCCATGATTCCGTGGGAATGACATGTTTTATCCTATACTCCGCATTTATTGTTTATGCACTACTTCATGTATTAGTAGTACCTGATAGAGTACCTTTCATGACTGTTGCATTACATATGACCATTCATTGCTATTATATGCTTATATTAGATTCACGCTGTACGTGCATACTCGCGATTACCTGCATATGTTATTTACTATTCATGAGTTGGCAACTGTAGGGTTCCTAGGCACACTTGTGAAGGTTCATAACGCATCAAACATGCACGAATAAAATTTTACATGTGCCGAACAACCCAAAGTCAGGATCTTTGCTAGATAATTAGGGTTAAGCATGCAAGATAACATCTTTTTATCTAAGTGTGAGGGATTACAACCTTTGTAGTCCGCTCCTTCGCTTCACAAGCTCCGAGTAGAAGTCCCTTCGCCGTGATCCATGATCTCCCGGACTCAAGAGAGGCTCCACGACTCGAACGATCCATACTAGCTTGAAGTGTTCCAAATCTCCGATGATCTACGTCGAAGTTTCGATAACTCAAGCTTTCTCACTCTAAAGAGATGAACACACTAATCTCATGGGCTAGATGAGATGAGGGTGAGAGAGTAGTATTTATGCTTTCTTTTTAAATTATTTTCTCATAATTTATCATCACAAAATGAATTTCTAGTGAGCTCAAAATCAAGAGAGAAGAAGATGATAATGGAAATGATAATTCCTTTTGTGATGAATAGAAAGAAATGTATATGATTGATATATAAACCATGGTCAAGGATGAGTGGCTAAGAGTTTGTAGAGAATAAACTAGAGTTAGGGTTTGGTTAGGTTAGAAATGAGTCATGAGATATTATCAACCATAATATCTTAACCAAGACAAAAGAAAAAGCTTCTAGAATGTGCAAGAAGAAGCTAACCCTAATCAAACCCTAATCCCATTTAATCATCCTTAAACATGTTTAATAACAAATCATATCATGTCACAATAATATATATCACATATATATTATATATTTGCAACAAAAGAAAATAATACAATTAACATATATCGCATATATATCAATGTATTAATCCGGTGAGAAAATGAAATAATAAAGCGAGCCAATATTAGATAATGTAATAATATATCATATATATTATTATACATTAAATCATCAAATAAACACTTGATCCGACGATCCGGCTATATCGAATATAACCGACTAATATACCATGTACCGATTCATCGAATCAACACTTGATCCGATGTCCCGGTTCATATCTAAATATCGCGAGAATATAATACGGTATCTCATATCGCATTATCCTCAGTCCTGCACATATCACATATGTGCCTCTACTCCGTTTCGCCTGAGCCAAGAAACCTCTGTGTAGGACTCTAAAGAATCGTCAATACGCCGGTAGCAGGTGATGATCATATCAAACACCCACAAGATGCAAGCGGTCAGCTAAATGTAACAGCCACCCAGGTATTGAGCGATCAGAAGATCAACAAGCTAGCCTGTGCATTCTCCTGTGAATCCAATCAGTAACACTCCCGTACAGTCCGGTCTGTTCGTCTGATATGTCGCATATCAAGTCTAGGGGTGGTAAACGTCAGACCCCAGTAACCGATAAGTCGTGTCGATGTGTGGCTCATAACGGGTCGAGAAACTACTAGTAACACTTACCAGTAAATCTCTATATCAGCCCTGGCCAGAGACTTCCAGTTATAGCCAATCGAACACAGCACAACATCAACTCCCTATACCGGAAGAGACAAATCCCCTCCTATCGCTCATTGCCTCCATGTGATTCGGGACTGTACCCAAAAGCCACCGCTTTGCATGCCCTCTTGGACGTGGTAAGGTGGAAATCAAAGCACAGTGGGAATTACACAAGACTCTATGACGATCTCGGGTCTACAGACTACCCTGTACCAGTGTCACCGGAGAACTGCCATCTGACGTGTGGTATATCACCATCTGGGAGTTCTCGGCGAGTCCGTCCAGTGTACCCAGTCTCTACTGAGCACCCGTACACCATCTCTGATGTCAAACGCCGATGGATATGGGATCATCCATCGCCCATCATATGGGTCAAGATGCGTATACGCTAGTCTACTCTGGTGTATCGATGCCCTGTCTCGATATACCCTCGACTAGGAACAGTTATAGGATGTACTCATCGACTACCATGGCCCCACTAGTATGATCTCATCATAGTCCTAGTAGTCGAGTACAGATCCTAAGGGCTTTATCAACATGTGAGAGAAAAACAATAAACCAATACAAGTCAACATGTTAAGATGAAGTGAAACCAAATAGCATACTATCATGACGAGCAAGAAAGTCCTCTCTATATATATCCAAGCATCCATTATAATATACATCATATATACAACAATGGCCTCTAGGGCATATACATAACTAACAATCTCCCACTTGCACTAAGGCCAGCTGCCGTAGTATCTCATACCTAGCATCCCGAATAATCTCTCAAACTGTATCTGGGGAATAGCCTTCATGAATGGATCCGCAGTGTTATCCTTCGTATCTACTCTCCTGACCTCGATCTCCCGGCGATCAACTATCTCCCTGATCAGGTGATACCGCCTCAGAATATGTCTGGACTTTTGATGGGATCTGGGTTCCTTGGCCAAAGCCACAGCTCCATTGTTATCGCAATACAGAGGTATTGGATGCTCAATGGATGGAACCACACCAAGTTCACTAATGCACTTCTTGATCCAGACAGCCTCTTTGGCAGCATCGTTGGCAGAGATGTATTCAGCCTCCATCGTCGAGTCTGCAACGGTATCCTGTTTGGAACTCTTCCAACATACCGCCCCTCCATTGAGGGTAAAGAAAAATCCCGAGTGCGAATTAGAGTCGTCCTTATCACTTTGGAAGCTGGAATCGGTAAAGGACTCCACCTGGAGTTCTCCGTTACCATACACCAAGAACATTTCCTTAGTCCTTCGTAAGTACTTGAGAATGTTCTTCACAGCTGCCCAGTGACTCTCTCCAGGATCTGCTTGATACCGACTCACTACACTTAGTGAGTATGCTACATCGGGTCTGGTACATAGCATCGCATACATGATAGAGCCTACTGCCGAAGCATAGGGTATCCCTTGCATGTGAGCTCTCTCCAAATCAGTCTTGGGAGACATCTCTTTGGAGAGAGTGGGTCCAGAGATCGTGGGTTGGTTCCCACGCTTGGATTCTTCCATACTAAACCTCTTTAGTATGGTGTCAATGTACCTGGATTGGGACAATCCCAGTATCCGTTTAGATCTATTTCTATAGATCATGATTCCCAATATGCAGGAGGCATCACCTAGATCTTTCATTGAGAATCTCTGTGATAAGAAGAGCTTAACTGATTGCAGCATAGGAATATCATTTCCTATCAAGAGTATGTCATCCACGAACAATACGAGGAAGACAACCTTACCCTCTGCTACCTTCTTATAGATACAAGGTTCATCTATATTTTTGATGAAGTCAAACTCTTTGACTACAACATCAAAACAGATGTTCCAACTCCGCGATGCTTGCTTTAACCCATAAATGGATTTAAGCAGCTTGCACACCTTTCCGCTGCTCCCACTATCTACGAAGCCCTCTGGCTGAGTCATGTACACGCTCTCTTCTAAATCACCGTTTAGAAAGGCGGTCTTAACATCCATTTGCCAGATTTCGTAGTCATGGTATGCAGCAATGGCAAGTAAGATCCGGATGGACTTAAGCATAGCCACTGGAGAAAAGGTTTCGTCATAATCCACACCTGGTCGTTGATGAAATCCCTTTGCTACAAGTCTAGCTTTGAAAGTCTCAACTTTTCCATCTACACCAAATTTCCTTTTAAAAATCCACTTACTCCCAATGGGTTTTACCCCTTTAGGAGCATTTTCCAAAATCCATACTTTATTGGTGTACATGGATTCCATCTCAGATCGCATTGCATCCAGCCATTTCACAGAATTAGTACTTGTGATGGCCTGCTCGAAACTAGTCGGGTCATCATCTTCCATGATGCAATCCTCGCTTCCACCATCAATGAGAAAACCGTAGTATCTCTCAGGCGGATGAGAAACCCTGCTATATCGGAGGAGAGGCTGGGGTTCGTCGGGTACTACTGAATCCTCTGGTTCCACTAAATCTTCAGTTGTAGTTTGTGTTGCTGGAACCTCTTCCAGCTCTACCTCATCGCCACTAATTTCTTTTGCAAGAAATTCCTTTTCTAAAAAGGTGGCATGTTGAGCAACAAACACCTTTTGTTGTTCACTGTGGTAGAATAGATATCCATACGAATTGCTTGGATATCCTACAAACTTACAAAGAACTGATCGTGCCTCGAGTTTGTCCGGATTTTGCTTTTTAACATAGGCCGGACAACCCCATATCTTAACTCTTTTAAGAGATGGTCTCTTCCCATTCCATATCTCATATGGAGTGGTAGGCATTGATTTAGTTGGAACTCTATTCAATTGGTATATGGCTGTCTCCAGCGCATACTCCCAAAAGAAAATAGGTAACTCAGCTGTACTCATCATAGAGCGCACCATATCTAATAGGGTGCGATTCCTCCGCTCCGATACACCGTTGTGCTGTGGTGTATAAGGAGGAGTAAGCTGAGAGAGAATCCCATTCTCTTTTAGATAATCTAGGAACTCATTGCTTAAGTATTCACCTCCTCGATCAGATCGAAGAATCTTAATACTTTTGCCCGTTTGATTCTCTACTTCGTGCTTATATTCTCTGAATTTCTCAAAAGCTTCAGACTTGTGTTTCATCAGGAACACATGTCCGAATCTAGAGAGATCGTCAGTGAATGTAATGAAGTAGGAAGAACCGTTCCTGGCATGCATAGACATGGGACCGCATACATCACTATGTATTAGTCCTAAGAGTTCAGTAACTCTTTCTCCGTGTCTACTAAATGGAGCTTTGGTCATTTTTCCTTTGAGACATGAATGGCAAGTATCATAAGATGATAATTCGAACGGGTTCAAATATCCATCCTTATGTAACTTAGCCAGCCGTGTCGCATTGATATGACCAAGTCTACAATGCCACAAGTAGGATTCGTTCATTTCTGAACTCTTCCTCTTGTGTGTGTTTTGTATATTGAGGACTGCATTCTGATTGAGAATGAATATGCCATTATGTAACGAGCCTGATGCAATCAACTTTTGATTTAGGAAGATGTTCATAACATTATCCTGTACTACAAAATTATATCCTTCTTTACTTAATAAGGAGACTGATATAATGTTGCACATCATGTTCGGTATATAATAGCACTCATTTAGAATCAGTGTATTACGACTTGGCAATACAAGGTGATATTCGCCAACTGCTTTGGCTGCAATACTTGCACCGTTCCCTACTTGAACGGAATGATCACCTTTTCCCAGTTCTCTACCTTTACGTAGCCCATGTAACATTTTACATATGTGGGATCCTGATCCGGTATCTAATACCCAGGACGTAGGGTGAACTGAGAAACAGTTCTCAATAACTAACACACCTGAAGAAGATGCATCAACATGCATGTTCTTTTGGGCGGCTTGAGAATCCAGATATTCTCCTGTTTCTTGTTCGGTCTTATAACTCTTATAAGAAAGAACGGGTCCAACGTTCCCTTGCTCAGTACAATAATCGGTTTCAGTCAATACATCCATATTATTATCTTGATTATGGCCTGACATGGTCGCTACCTGGAGAGAGAGAGAAGAAAACACTTTAGCGTATGCTCTTGCAAGATTAGATTGGTTATTATCTTATCTAATCAGGATGTCTCCTACTGTTTTTATCAAATCTACCTTCAAACCTAAAAAGGTAAGATTAGCCGGGATTAATTACACCCTACAATTTCGTCAATCTTTCAGCCAGATCAGTGTCGGTACTTTGAGGGAGGTTCCCCGTGCTTTCGCACGGACCTAATTAAAGTAAACCTCGTTTTCCCAGAGGCGTAACCCCGTTAACACTTTTCTAGACGCCTACTTGATCGGCTAATTGTCCTGTGTAAAACTCTCCCAGGAGTAACTCTTACTCACAGTGGGTATCGGGATCCAACTATCTCATAGGAGGTATGCAATCTCATTGCAAATTTCAACACTTGAAATTCCCGATAATATTTTTACCCCTAGCATCTTATGACCTTGGCTAAGGTCAACAAATCATAAGTGCTAGTCAAGTTCAACCCGTCATTTCCTGATTGAATTAAACCCACCCGTACGACCCTTGGCTAAGGTCAACAAAGTCGTACAACTACCCTAACTCAATCACATCTCATGTTTTTAGCAGATAAATACTAATTAGCTACCGTACACCACGCCTTGGCTAAGGTCAACAAACGCAGCATGAATACTAACTAGTCTCTATCTGAAACTACGGAGGGCTACGCAGGTTTTTCATAAAACCCTGAGCGTAATGAACTTGATATCGTCGTAGAATCGAGTGATTTTGAAAAGGAGTGTTTTTGAGGATTCTAGTTTCGCTAAAGTGGTCACTCCTGGTGAAGGGATCTCGGCTCTTTCCCCATCGAATAAGGCACAAGATATATCATATATACCGCTGTGCAAAGCAAGAACTATATAAGCTGTCAAAACTAAACCGCGAGTTTGTAGCATCTGCCAGTTTCACTAAAGAGGTCACTCCCGGTGAAGGGATCTCGGCTCTTTCCTCATCGAATAAGGTGCAGGATATATCATATATACCGCTGTGCAAAGCAAAACTGTAGCTACCCTTTTTATAAAGTTTTGATTCTACAACATCTTTAGGTTTCTTTTCCTTTTATTAATCTCATTAATAAAATCCCATCAGCTTATGCTTCCTAAGCATTACAGAAGAAACGAAAGCAGTAATATTTATATATCAGCATATATATATAGTATAAGCATTCGTCTCAGGCAGTAATATGATCTCATCACAGAACATTGCAGCAGAAGAACATATATGAAATATTGGATATACTAGGACGTCCGTGTTTTCAATACGAGCCTGTATAAAACACGGATTCCACGGTCGCGATGAATAGCCAAACCCACATCCCAAGACCCCTATGAGAGCGGCAAGTAACACTGCCAATTCTAGGGTTAGGAGACCCGGTCTCGACTCCTCGAGATGGCCTTCCACTGGACCCTAGAACCCGGTTACTTGTGCTCCCCTCCTTGGGTCTACCTAATGCGGAAAAGTAAATAATATACAACGGTGACATCATCCGCAACCTGGAAGTGCCCCAATAAAAGAATATTACATTACAAATGAATTTTACATGAATGAAAATAAAAACCCTCATCTCACATAAAACCCCGGCTATTCAGAACGCGACGATCCAATATAACATATCACAGCAACACATAATATCACATATCATCAACGTAAGTAAATATGCGCATCCCAATTGTCGTTGACATATAGCAACGAAACCGGAGATATCACATATTACACTTACGGTCACAGAAAAGAAAGTGTAAAACTACAACATTTGGAATCCACAATCACTTTAGACATCGTAAATCCGAAATATCACATACTTCGCATTTCATGCCTAACTCTATGAATTCCATATATTGTATCACATTCCAGATAAATAGACAGTATTAAACTTTTCGAACAGATAATCAAATACCCAAAATTTCCTAAAGTGCTCAACACTTGAGCGAAGTTCAAATAATCCCAGAATATGTCACAGTACCAGTGATCCAACCGTAGAAGGGTCAAGCCAACGCCTCACATGTGGCACGCCGTACTGCCACAAACCCGAAGGTTCAAAAGGCAGTTCAAGACGGTCACATAATCGAGTTAAGGTTTGTTATCTTCTAGAGGGTCCACCGCTTAACTTGTACAATTTTTCCGAAAGATTTAAACCCGATAAAAATTCAACACTTGAAAATTTGCCGTGCCGGGAAAAAGTGAGTTAATGATATCCGTTCAAATAGTTTAACAGTTTCTAAATATCAGGAAATAAAAACGAATTTAAATTTTCTGATCGAATCTACGATTACAAAATAAACCCCAGATTAAACAACACTTGAATCACTTTTAAAAATACCCAGAAGCATCAACAAGCACCTACGGATAATACCATGAAGCCACGTGTCACAATCCCATAAATCGGCCGCGGAACCGCCGCGGGAAGCAGGTTTCCGCCGCGGTTCCGCCGCGGTTTAGTGGATTTGTGGGCCCGTGTTTCATGGTAATTCTTAGAATTCCCTGCGGATTTTTTAGGTATTTTTAATTCAGAAAAATCCCAGATTTTGAAAAATTTCCAGAGAGGGGGTTATTTTCGTCGGTTCTGGTTCGATCGGAGTTTTAACTTCGTAAACACGTCGCCTAATACTCTAGCTAGGCTCTGATACTACTGTAGGGTTCCTAGGCACACTTGTGAAGGTTCATAACGCATCAAACTGTAAGTCCATGCTACCTCTCCCGGTACTTTCGGGCATGCGGAATTTGATAAAAAACGATTTTAACTTGAAGATGGTAACATGGACTTAAAAACCCGGATCTTTGTTAAACATCTAACTAACAACCTAAGTAGGAGTCGTTAACTACTCGGTTAGGGGGTTTATACCTTGCTTGTCTTGAACTCCTTCGTCTTCAAACCTCGATGGTGGTCCGGATCGGCTTCTTCCCATCGTCTCCTTACGCCGAAGATAGATCCACCTGAAAGCTTCAACCTTTGGCTCCTTCTTCGATCTTTGAAGAAACTAGTTCACTCGGTTTTCTAAACCTTGTGAACTAGAGTGAGTAGAGAAGAGTTTGTATGGGATTTTATCTATGGTTCTTGGTTCTCAACTCATGAGACAAGTGAACCATAGAGTCAAGAGAGGGAGCAAGAGGAAGAGGGTGAGAGCAAGAGTATGAGAGCTCAAGAACAAGAGAGAGAATGAGCAAGTGAGAATGAGCCTCTCTTTTGTCTTTCACCCTCTCATAATCCAAAACTATGATAACAAATCATATCAATCAAGTGTTATGTGATGGTTTAAGCAACCATAGCCATATCATTTCATGCACTCATTTTGCACAAAAGAGCAAGCAAGCAAAAGTCTTTGCCATGAAATGATAGCTATGGTTATCATGATGGTCAACTAGTCAAGCCTAGTCAACCGGTCAACAAAGTCAACAAGTCAACAAAAGTCAACAAGTCAACAAAGTCAACAAGTCAACAACCATGTCACCATAATACTTAATTAATATAATTGTTAATCACATATCATATTCTCATTAGGGTTGAGCAAAAAGTCAATAGTCAACGGTCAACGGTCAACAACCCTAATGAGAATCCTCTGCCTCTGTCTTTCCGTCAACTGTGCATACACACCCGCATCCGCGTTCCGAGGAACACGAATACATACTGGATAAATCCAATCCCAAAAGGTACACTAGGATCTGGCTTAAACCAAAGCCCGCTAGTGTGAACTGTCCGGACACTTTACGTGCACAAGTGCACGGATGTGAACGAACCCTGTCGCAAAACCATGCGACCTGTCGCAAAACCATGCGACCTCTACTCTTTTGCCTAAAGGCGAAAAGCTTTCTGTGTGGGACTCTAAAGACTCGACACTACGCTGGCAGTGGGTTTAACCACAGACCGCAAGCGGCACTAGCTGTGCGTAACGGTCCCCAGGTAATACCGACAAGAAGACTGACGAGGCGAAACCCATCTGAACTCCTACTGAGCCTGAATGTGACATTCTCCGTACAGTCCGGTCTGTTCGTCTGATACATCGCATGGCGGGCCTAGGGGGCGGTAAACGTCAGTCCCCCAATAGCGGTACAAGTCGTGTCTGAGTGTAGCCTAAAAAACCTTGAGATAACACTGGAAGCCTACCAGTATATCTCGTTTGCCCTGGCCAGGGACTACTCGTGTAATGGCTCTCCTAGACACAGCGCGATGTCAACCCCCAATACCGGGAGAGACGAATCCTGTCTAACCGTCACTGCCTCCAAGTGCTTCGGGACTGCACCCAACTACCACCTGTTTGCACGACTCCTTTGAGCCGTGGTAGGGTAGTAATCAAAGTACAGTGGGAACACACTCGAGGCGAAGTGACAGTGTCAAGTCAGCGGACTAAGCTGTACTCATGTTACCTGGGAACTGATAACTGACGATAGGCATAATACCAACTAGTCAGTTCCCGACGAGTCCTGTCCAGTGTACTCGTAACCCAACGAGCACCCGCATACTATCTCAAGTACGACGTACCGACGGCTGTGGGACAGACCGTCTCCCACACTGGGATGAGAAGCGCATGGCTAGTCTACTCCAGAGTATCGATGCCCTGTCTCGATAGTCCTGCGACCACGGACCTGCATAAGGATGTGCTTATAGATTACCCAGCCCCACTAGTGTGACTGCCATCACAACGCTGGTAATCAAGCAAAGATCCTAAGGGCTCCACTAATGTGTATAGGCGATATACTAAAATAAACACATGTACACATTGAAGTAGAAACAAACCAAGTAGCATACTACTATTTTGAGCAAGATTGTATATACAAGGTGAATATCCCAAGCTTCCATTAAGTAATATACAAACTAGTATGATACAGTAATGGCCTCTAGGGCATATACACTAACAATCTCCCACTTGCACTAAGGCCATGTACTGGCGTATCGAAGACCTATCATCTCGATCAGCCGCTTGAACTGAGTCTGGGCAAGGCCTTGGTGAATGGATCTGCAGTGTTATCTTCTGAAGCGACTCTCTAAATCTCGATCTCCTGGCGATCCACGATCTCCCTGATCAGGTGATACCGCCTTAAGATATGTCTGGATCTCTGATGGGACCTGGGTTCCTTCGCTAAAGCTATAGCCCCGTTGTTGTCGCAATACAGAGGTATTGGATCAACAATGGATGGAACCACCTGAAGCTCTTTCAAGAACTTCCTCATCCAGACAGCTTCTTTTGCGGCATCAGATGCAGCGATGTATTCCGCTTCCATCGTCGAGTCTGCAACGGTTTCCTGTTTGGAACTCTTCCAACACACCGCCCCTCCATTGAGGGTAAAGACAAAACCCGACATGGACTTGGAATCATCCTTGTCACTCTGGAAGCTGGAGTCAGCAAAGGCCTCGATCTGGAGGTCTTTTCCGCCATATACCAAGAACATTTCCTTAGTCCTTCTCAGGTACTTGAGAATGTTCTTTACTGCTGTCCAGTGTTTCTCCCCACGGTTAGACTGATACCGGCTTACCACACTCAGTGCATAAACAACATCCGGTCTGGTACACAACATCGCATACATTATAGAGCCTACCGTAGAAGCGTAGGGTATAATAGACATGCGATCCCTCTCCAAATCAGTCTTGGGAGACATCTCTTTAGAGAGGGTGATCCCGTGACAATCCGGTAGGTTACCGCGCTTGGAATCTTCCATACTGAATCTCTTCAGTATGGTGTCGATGTACCTGGACTGTGAAAGTCCTAATATCCTCTTGGATCTATCATGATGGATCCGGATCCCCAGGATGTATGAGGCATCACCCAGGTCTTTCATGGAGAACCTGTGTGACAAGAACCCCTTGACAGATTGTAGCATAGGAATGTCATTTCCTATTAAGAGAATGTCATCCACGTACAAAACGAGGAATACTACAGTTCTCGCTACAAATCTACTATAGATGCATGGTTCATCTGGATTTTTGATATAGCCAAATTCCTTGACCGTCTCATCAAAACAGATGTTCCAACTCCGCGATGCCTGCTTTAGTCCATAGATGGACTTAAGCAACTTGCACACCTTTCCGCTGCTCCCACTTTGAATGAAGCCCTCTGGTTGGTCCATATAGACACACTCCTCTAAATTTCCATTTAGAAAAGCGGTCTTTACGTCCATCTTCCAGATCTCATAATCGTGGAAGGCAGCAATGGCAAGAAGGATCCGAATGGATTTCAGCATAGCCACTGGAGAAAAGGTTTCGTCATAGTCCAAGCCAGGTCTTTGACGGAAACCCTTTGCAACAAGTCTAGCTTTATAGGTCTCAACCTGTCCATCTACACCAATCTTCCTTTTGAAGATCCACTTGCATCCTACGGGTTTTACCCCGTCTGGAGCAATGTCCAACGTCCATACTTTGTTGGTGTACATGGACTCCATTTCGGTCCGCATTGCATCCAGCCATTTTACTGAGTCAACGCTCTGAACGGCCTGCTGGAAGCTAGTAGGCTCATCATAATCTATGATGCAATCCTCTCTATCCCCGTCTATGAGAAACCGTAGTATCTCTCGGGCGGATGAGACTGCCTACTACTCCTGCGGAGCGGCGTAGGAATGTCCTGTTCTCTTGAACCCTCTGGTTCCACTAAGCTTTCAGTAATAGCTCGTGGTTCGGGAATTTCTTCCAGTTCTACTGCGCTCCCACTAATTTCCTTTTCTAAGAACTGATGTTCTAGAAAGTGGGCATGACGAGAAACAATAACTTTTTGTTCCTCTTCGCAGTAGAAGAAATATCCCTTGGAGTTCTTTAGATATCCCACAAACTTACACTGTACTGAGCGTGCCTCGAGCTTGTCCGCATGCTGCTTTTTGACAAAAGCTGGACTTCCCCATGTCTTAATGTGATTAAGATGGGGCCTCTTCCCACACCACATCTCATATGGTGTGGTAGGCACAGTCTTAGTGGGAACTCGGTTCAAAAGATACGCAGCTGATTCTAGCACATACCCCCAGAATGATCGCGGTAACTCAGCGTTACTCATCATGGACCGTACCATATCCAATAGGGTGCGGTTCCGTCTCTCCGATACACCGTTATGTTGCGGAGTGTATGGAGGAGTAAGCTGAGAGAGAATTCCGTTCTCTTTTAAATAGTCCAAGAACTCGGCACTCAAGTATTCACCACCTCGATCCGATCTTAGGATCTTGATACTTTTGCCGGTCTGTTTTTCTACTTCATTCTTATATTCCTGGAACTTTCTAAAGGCTTCGGACTTATGTTTCATTAAGAAGACATAACCGTACCTTGAAAAGTCATCCGTAAAAGTAATGAAGTAAGAATAACCGCTTCGCGCATGTGTAGACATTGGACCGCACACGTCGCTGTGTACGAGTCCCAAGAGCTCGCTCGCTCTTACTCCGTGTCCAGTGAACGGAGTGTTTGTCATCTTTCCTTTGAGACAGGATTGACAAGTGGCATACGATTGATATTCGAACGCATTCAAATATCCTTCTGTATGTAACTTCGTCAACCTTCTCTCATTGATGTGACCCAGTCTACAATGCCACAAGAAAGTCTGATTTATTTCCGGAGACATTCTTTTGTGTGTATTCTGGACATTGAAAATCTGTGGTTGGTTTAATACGTATATACCATTGCTCAATGTACCTGACCCAATCAAAACTTGATTAAGGTGAATGTTTACAACATTACTTATAAACGCAAATTCATAACCTTCTTTAGAAACTAAAGATACAGAAATGATATTACAAGTTGCGTTGGGTACAAAAAAGCAATTACGCAAAACCAAAACATGTCCATCTGACATTCCCAGATGATAGTCCCCCACGGCTTTAGCATCCATGCTAACTCCGTTTGCAACTCTGAGGGTCATGTCATCTGCTTTCAAAACCCTACGGTTTCTCAACGCCTGCAAAGAATTACAGATATGAGATCCTGATCCGGTATCCAATACCCAGGAAGTAGAGTTTATTGAAAGACAGTTTTCAATAACATACACACCTGAGGCTGAAGCTGCAACCTGCTTAAATTCCTGTGTTCTGGCCTTCCAGGCCCTGCAATCATTCTTCCAGTGTCCTTTCTTATGACAATAGAAGTATTCTTCCTTATCCACAAGCTTCCCCGCTTTCTTTGTTGCTTTTGCTTTTCCCTTCGTATCCACTTTACTAACACCGCCTCTTGGTTTAGCGGGGGCTTTCTTCTTCTTTCCCTTGGCTTTTGCCTTGGACCTAGAAGAAGATGATCCTCCTACAAACAAAGTGGATGTTTCCCTACCTTTTTGTAGGGTGCCCTCTGCGCTCCTCAGCATGTTGAGGAGCTATGAAAGTTCAACTTCTTTTTCTTGTAAGTTGAAGTTCAGTATAAACTGGGCGTAAGTGGAAGGAAGGGACTGGAGAACTAAGTCCGTATAGAGCTCACTCTCCAATGTGGCTCCTAGGTCCGCGAGCTCCTCAATGTAGCCGATCATCTTAAGCACGTGCTCTGCTACTGATGATCCGACGGCCATCCTTGCCGAAAATAACTTTTTCGACGCTTCGTATCTTGCGATACGAGATTGCTCTCCATACAGTTCTTTTGTATGAAGAAATATGGATTCCAAGTCCATATTCTCGTGCCTCCTCTGATGTTCATTGTCCATAGAGGCAAGTACGAGGCATTTGGCCTTCGCGCTATCAATCTCCCAAGTCTTATGGATTTCCTTATCCGCGACGCTGGAAGTGGGACCAGGGACAGGGGGAGCTTTGGTGGTAAGAAGATACCCCAGCTTGTCGTAAGTGATTTCCATCTTGACATTCCTGAGCCAATCTTTGTAGTTTGGCCCTGTCAGTATGTTTTTATCTAGAAGTAACTTAAGTCCAGTCATGTCGATTGGTCGCTGCAATTAGGAGAGAGAAGAAGAAACACTCAGCATGATGCTCTTGCAAGTTTAGAGTGGTTTTTAGTTTGTCTAAACAGGATGGCTCCCACTGTTTCTCGAATCCCTCCTCAAACCAAAAAGGAAGAATTAGTCAGGATCAATCTCACCGTACAATACTTGCTTAACCGTTCGGCCAGGCCAGTCTCGGTACTTCGAGGGAGGTTTTCCAACGCTTTCACGAAGTTCCTTAATTAAATAACCTCTTTTCCCTGGGGGCGTAGCCCCGCTAACACCTTTCTAGACACCTACTTGGTTTATAGCATTGATCGTTAAGTGAGAAATTTCCCGAGGAGTAGCATATACTCACAGTAGGATCGGGATCCAAATATCATCGCGTGACGAAACTGAAGGAATCCTACCAGAATCATCACACTCCAAATGGTATGCAGCGCTAGCAAGTTTCAGTACTTATGAAACTCCCGATGTGGATTTTTGCCCCATGCTCTTATGACCTTGACTTTGGCCAACAAATCATAAGTCACATGTCAAGTTCTACCCGTCGTTCTCCAGGTTAATTTGGATCCATCCGTACCTACCCTTGACTTTGGCCAAAATGGCAGTACGACTGTCCCAAACCAACGCATCTATCTATGCTACACATGAATACGCAATAGCTACCAATCACTATGCCTTGACTTTGGCCAACATACATAGCTTGAATACTATTGACTATTCATGTGAAACGACGGAGGGCTACGAATGGTTTTGGCAAAACCGTGAACGTAGTGAACTTGATATAATCGATGGAACGAGATAGCTTTTAAAAGGAGTGGCTCAAGCTCCGCATTTAAAAGTTAGTTTTGAAAAGAACCGAGTGGTTTTCCGAAAGTGTTCCAACGATTTTAACTTGGTTTATTTTCTTGCATTAGTTCTTTTAATGCGTGATATTCTTGCATTAGTTCTTTTAATGAGTCCCATCATTTAATCCTACCATTGCAGAAAACAACCAAAATATGACGTACGCTTATGCCATTCGCATTCGCCACGGGGCCCCGTCATTACCCGTTAGGTTACTTAACTAACGACAGAGCGGGGGCTGGGCTAGCGCGGCTGTAAAACATAAGCAACGCCTAAATAATATCATATATAGATATATTGCAATGATAGCCATTTCAGATCACAGATGAACACATTGGATATACTAGGAATCCGCAATTCGTACGAGCCTGTAACGAAAAGCAGATTACACGGTCGCGGTGAATAGCCAATACCCCACCCAAGACCCCTACGGGTGCGGCAAACTACCTGCCAAGTACTCAAAGCGAAGCAACCTCTCTCAACTCCGTAAGTAGGCCACTCGGCACTTCGGTATACCCGGTAGTTTATGCACCCCTTCCATGGGTCTATCCTAGGAGCAAAAACAGTAAAAAGAAATTATACAATGACGGCTACAACCCCGACCCGGTTGTGCGGCCATACAAATAATTATTACATCAATTTACAAATTTATATGAATTGAAAGAAAAGAAAACTCTCGTCTCACAACCCCCGGCTATTCACCCGCGACAATCCAATGAATTCATATACACATTCCAGCAACATTACAGATCACAGATTTGTATAACCCCCACTAATCGACATATAGCGATTAGCAGACGTTCAATACAAATATCACATTACAGAAAAAACCATCAGCTAAAGTCTTTTAGAAGTTCGATCAAAAATACGGATTTTCAGGACCCCAAAAATAAAATTTTTGTTCTGGAAAATCTGGGTTGAAAATACATGTATCAAAATTCCCAAAATACCCTTGCAAGTACACTATAGCAAAGAACCACCAGAGAGGAGCCAAGGAGGCCGCGGAACCGCGGCAATAGCAAGCTATTGCCGCGTTTCCGTGGTGGTTTAGGAGGATCTCTAGGTGATTTTTCTACAGTAGCTTTTAAAAACCCTGAGTCGATTTTTGATGCATGATTTATCATTTTTACAGAACATAAAAAATCGACAGCAAGTTTGAAAATCGGGTTGATTTCGGGACTTTTTCTTTGATCGATCTTCTAGCTACTTTGCTAACATGTTAGGTAGAGTTTAACTAGGCTCTGATACCACTGTAAGTCCATGCTACCTCTCCCGGTACTTTCGGGCATGCGGAATTTGATAAAAAACGATTTTAACTTGAAGATGGTAACATGGACTTAAAAACCCGGATCTTTGTTAAACATCTAACTAACAACCTAAGTAGGAGTCGTTAACTACTCGGTTAGGGGGTTTATACCTTGCTTGTCTTGAACTCCTTCGTCTTCAAACCTCGATGGTGGTCCGGATCGGCTTCTTCCCGTCGTCTCCTTACGCCGAAGATAGATCCACCTGAAAGCTTCAACCTTTGGCTCCTTCTTCAATCTTTGAAGAAACTAGTTCACTCGGTTTGCTAAACCTTGTGAACTAGAGTGAGTAGAGAAGAGTTTGTATGGGATTTTATCTATGGTTCTTGGTTCTCAACTCATGAGACAAGTGAACCATAGAGTCAAGAGAGGGAGCAAGAGGAAGAGGGTGAGAGCAAGAGTATGAGAGCTCAAGACCAAGAGAGAGAATGAGCAAGTGAGAATGAGCCTCTCTTTTGTCTTTCACCCTCTCATAATCCAAAACCATGATAACAAATCATATCAATCAAGTGTTATGTGATGGTTTAAGCAACCATAGCCATATCATTTCATGCACTCATTTTGCACAAAAGAGCAAGCAAGCAAAAGTCTTTGCCATGAAATGATAGTTATGGTTATCATGATGGTCAACTAGTCAAGCCTAGTCAACCGGTCAACAAAGTCAACAAGTCAACAAAAGTTAACAAGTCAACAAAGTCAACAAGTCAACAACCATGTCACCATAATACTTAATTAATATAATTGTTAATCACATATCATATTCTCATTAGGGTTGAGCAAAAAGTCAATAGTCAACGGTCAACGGTCAACAACCCTAATGAGAATCCTCTGCCTCTGTCTCTCCGTCAACTGTGCATACACACCCGTATCCGCGTTCCGAGGAACACGAATACATACTGGATAAATCCAATCCCAAAAGGTACACTAGGATCTGGCTTAAACCAAAGCCCGCTAGTGTGAACTGTCCGGACACTGTACGTGCACAAGTGCACGGATGTGACCGAACCCTGTCGCAAAACCATGCGACCTGTCGCAAAACCATGCGACCTCTACTCTTTTGCCTAAAGGCGAAAAGCTTTCTGTGTGGGACTCTAAAGACTCGACACTACGCTGGCAGTGGGTTTAACCACAGACCGCAAGCGGCACTAGCTGTGCGTAACGGTCCCCAGGTAATGCCGACAAGAAGACTGACGAGACGAAACCCATCTGAACTCCTACTGAGCCTGAATGTGACATTCTCCGTACAATCCGGTCTGTTCGTCTGATACATCGCATGGCGGGCCTAGGGGGCGGTAAACGTCAGTCCCCCAATAGCGGTACAAGTCGTGTTGGAGTGAAGCCCAAAACACCCTGAGATAACACTGGAAGCCTACCAGTATATCTCGTTTGCCCTGGCCAGGGACTACTCGTGTAATGGCTCTCCTAGACACAGCACGATGTCAACCCCCAATACCGGGAGAGACGAATCCTGTCTAACCGTCACTGCCTCCAAGTGCTTCGGGACTGCACCCAACTACCACCTGTTTGCACGACTCCTTTGAGCCGTGGTAGGGTAGTAATCAAAGTACAATAGGAACACACTCGAGGCGAAGTGACAGTGTCAAGTCAGCGGACTAAGCTGTACTCATGTCACCTGGGAACTGATAACTGACGATAGGCATAATACCAACTAGTCAGTTCCCGACGAGTCCTGTCCAGTGTACTCGTAACCCAACGAGCACCCGCATACTATCTCAAGTATGACGTACCGACGGCTGTGGGACAGACCGTCTCCCATACTGGGATGAGAAGCGCATGCGCTAGTCTACTCCGGAGTATCGATGCCCTGTCTCGATAGTCCTGCGACCAGGGACCTGCATAAGGATGTGCTTATAGATTACCCAGCCCCACTAGTGTGACTGCCATCACAACGCTGGTAATCAAGCAAAGATCCTAAGGGCTCCACTAATGTGTATAGGCGATATACTAAAATAAACACATGTACACATTGAAGTAGAAACAAACCAAGTAGCTTACTACTATTTTGAGCAAGATTGTATATACAAGGTGAATATCCCAAGCTTCCATTAAGTAATATACAAACTAGTATGATACAGTAATGGCCTCTAGGGCATATACTGTTAGTTATATGTATGCCCTAGAGGCCATTACTGTACATAGGATGTATATTGTAGTGGATGCTGGGACATATATAGGAAGGACTTTCTCGCTCGACATGATAGTACGCTATCTGGTTGCTCTTTATCTTAACATGTATACTTTCTGTCTCTCTGATTACATGTTGATAAAGCCCATAGGATGTGTGCTCGACTTCCAGGACTATGATGTAGATCATACTAGTGGGGCCTGGGTAGTCCATGAGTACATCCTTGAATTGTTCCTAGTCGAGGGAATATCGAGACGGGGCATCGATATTCCAGAGTAGACTAGCGCATATCTTCTCGACACATGCGATGGGCGATGGATGATCCCATATCCATTGGTGTTTGACATCGAAGATGGTATGCGGGTGCTCAGTGGAGACTGGGTACACTGAACGGACTCGCCGAGAACTCCCAGATGGTATTATACCTCACGTCAGATGGCAGTTCTCTGGTGACACTGGTACAGCTTAGTCTGTTGACCCGAGATCGTCATAGAGTCTTGTGTGTCTCCCACTGTGCTTTGATTTCCACCCTACCACGGCTCTACTGAGTTGTGCAAACAGGTGGTTTTTGGGTACAGTCCCGATTCACATGGAGGCAATGAGCGATAGGAGGGGATTCGTCTCTCCCGGTATTGGGGGTTGATGTTGTGCAATGCTCGACTGGCCATAACAGGAAATCCCTGGCCAGGGTTGCAGTGATATACTGGTAAGTGTTATCAGTAGTTTCACGAATGTTATGGACCTTACGTCAGCATGACTTATCGAGCTATTGGGGTCTGACGTTTACCACCCCTAGGCGAGATATGCGACATATCAGACGAACAGACCGGACTATACGGTAGTGTTACTGGTCGGATTCGCAGGAGTGTGAGCGGGCTTGCTCGTCGATCTTCTGATCGCTCAATACCCGGGTGGCCGTTACGTTTGGCAGACCGCTTGCGGCTTGTGGGTGCATGATATGATCATCATCTGCTACCGGCGTATTGACGAGTCTTTAGAGTCCTACACAGAGGTTTCCTGGTTCAAGCGAAACGAAATAGGAGTGCATATGAGATATGTGCGGGACCGAGAATAATGCGTATATGTGATACCGTATTTGATTCTCGCGATCAATGTTATCGAATGGTTATATGCGATATAACCTAGTTATCGAATCAAGGATTGATTCGATAAGCCGACACATTGGATACTAGCCGGTTATATGCGATATGACCGGATCGTTAAATCAAGTGTTGATTTAATGATTTAATACATAATTATATATTTGATATATTGCTTTGCATTAACTAGTATCGGTTCACTTTAAATGGATTTTCTCACGCGGATGTGCACATTGTATATTCGATATATTTTTGTGCACATGATTGTATCATGTTTGATGATACATTCTAGCTTGGTTTTGTGTAAAGTGTTAAACCATGGTTAATTGGTGATTAGGGTTTCTTTTTCATTTACTTAATCATTTATTTATTTTGGAAAAAGAAAAGATAAAGAGATAAGAATGGTTGCTAGATTTGTTTTTATTTGAAAGCTTCTTGAAGCTTTGACCTTAGTCCACCATTCTTGTCTTTTATCTAACCCTAACCACTATCTAACCTAAGTTAAGTCTCTACACTAAACCATGGTCAATGATATGATAAGTATTGTATTTTATTTTCTATTTTAGTTTAAGTTATCATATCATCTTCTTCTTCTTCATCTTCTTCTTCCATGGATGTAGCTTGCTACTCCAATGGCAAGTGTTGAAATAGTGTGAGAAATCCAAAACTAAAGTTTACCCACTTCCTATTTCTTCATCCTCTATCTATTGCCAAGTAGTATAGGGTGTTTCCTTCACAAGTTTTCCAAGCTTGATGAAGTTGGAGCTTGTTCTTGCGATATCTCGACGTAGATCATCTTCGGCATTGAACCGACGATCAAGCTCGCCCATTCTTCGATGATACCGATACTTGAGTTCCGGATTCATTTTGGACAGCCGAGGGGACTTTGTTGCGGAGCCGTGGAGGTGGTGGACCGGATCTACAAAGGTTGTATGTCCGTTCCCTTAGTTAAATTGTTAACTAGTTTATGTTTCGCCTAAATATCTAGTAAACGATCCGTAGTCGGGTTTGTAGGCACCCGTAAAAATTTATTTGTGCATGTTTGACCACTTGTGAAACTTAACTAGTGTGCCTAGGAACCCTACAGTGGTATCAGAGCCTAGCTAGAGCCTTAGGCGAAGTCCAGACGGAATTTGAAGTCCGAACGAACCCGAAAACCCAAACCTAACATGCTCTTTGTCCAGATTTTAAAATCGTGGATTTTTCCATATTAAAAATATTCAGTAAAGTCAGCAGGAAGTTCTAAGGGGTACTGTACATTTCGTGCGCATGATTCCTTCAATGAGCCGCGCTTCCGCGGCACGAGCATGGCTCGTGCGGCGGAAGCGCGGCCGATTTGTCGTTTTGCGCGTAAAATTTTGTACAGTAATTCCTCTTTTTTTAATGCTGACTTTCCTGGGAATTTTTTAATTGTTTTTCAAGTGTTGAATAATCTGGAATGTTTTGGAGCTTCGGTGTTTCGATCGGGGTATCAAATTTTGTCTGTGTGGCTTTCCGGATAAATTTTAGAATATGTTAAAAAGTTCGACCGGATATAAATACCCAATTTTTCCCCTGTCGGGAAATTTCCAAGTGTTGGATTTTCCATAAGTTTAACGACGTTCTAAGTAGTGCAAGTAACGCGATGGACCCTCTAGAAGACACAAACCTTAACTCGATTATGTGACCGTCTTGAACTGCCCTTTGAACCTTCGGGTTTGGGGCAGTACGGCGTGCCACATGTGAGGCGTTGGCTTGACCCTTCTACGGCTGGACCGTCGGTACTGAGGCACGAACTGAATGTTGTTAGACTTATTTCATGTGTTGATCTGTATCGGGAAAACTTGGGTGTTCGATTGTTCGATCGAAAAGTTTAACATTTTCTGTTTATCTGGAATGTGATACAATAATTGGAATTCACAAATAGTTATGTGATAACTAAATGAATGTTATAAACATAGCACTTTAGTCTCACTTGATCGGTTGCCACGGAATTTTGATGCGATCAAAAGTCCGTCGCAATCACGTAGCGTACGCGGATATTCGCCGGGTAAACTTAATAGACAGCCTCACTCCATAACCCCGACCAAGTGACTGTAGGAGAACCCCGTCGCCGAAAGCATCCGTTCGGGTGCTCGCGGCAGCGGTGTTCCGCCTTGGTGCACTTCGTCGACGGTATCGGGGGTGCGGCCGTCTACTGAAGTTTGCGACGAGCATTCGATCAGACTGTCGGGAATCTCGTTGAATTGCCCGACTCGATATTGAAAAGTGTTTTCGATAATGAGACTAAAATGCGGGGTTTATAATTGTTAGGCATGCGATGTCTAAGTAATTCATTTGGTCAGGCATGCGATGTCTGAAGAGATTGCGGATTCCAACTGTTGTAGTTTTACACTTTCTTTTCTGTGACCGTAAGTGTAATATGTGATATCGCCGGTTTCGTTGCTATATGTCAACGACAATTGGGATGCGCATATTTACTTACGTTGATGTCATGTGATGTTATGTGTTGCTGGATATGTTATATTGGATCGTCGTGTTTGAATAGCCGGGGGGTTTTTTATGTGAGATGAGTGTTTTTCATTTTCATTCATGTAAAAACTTGTATGTAATATTCTTTTATTTGGGGCACTTCCAGGTTGCGGAAGTAGTCACCATTTGTATATTATTTACTTTTCTGCACTAGGATAGACCCAAGGAGGGGAGCACAAGTAACCGGGTTCTGGGGTCCAGTGGGAGACCAACTCGAGGAGTCGAGTCCGGGTTTCCTAACCCTAGAATTGGCAGGGTTGCTTGCCGCTCTCGTAGGGGTCTAGGGGTGTGGGATAGGCTATTCATCACGACCGTGGAATCCGTGTTTTATACTGGCTCGTATTGAAAACACGGACGTCCTAGTATATCCAATATTTCATATGTTTCTTCTGCTGTGTTTTATCTGTGATCATGCGATGTTCTGTGTTCTGTGACAGGTATTATATATAGTATATATGATATATTATATAGACGTTGCTTATGTTTTACACCCGCGCTAGCCCTGCCTCGCTCTGGCGTTAGTTACCTAACCTAACGGTGCAGACGGGACATCGAGGCGAATGCGGATGGCATAAGTGTACGTCATATCTATCTGTGATGTTTAGGTAACTTAAAATGATGGGATATTCATTAATGAGATTAATGAAAGAAAATAAACCTAATTGATTTTGTGGAATCGAATTTCAAAATAAAACAAGTAGCTACAGTTCTTGCTTTGCATCGCGGTGTTCATTATAGAACATCCTGCACCTTATTCGATGAGGAAAGGACCGAGATCCCTTCACCGGGAGTGACTCCTTTAGCAATAACTGGCAGATGCTACACACTCGGTTTGTCTTTGATCGCTTCTATAGTTTCCGCTTTGCACAGTGATATATATGATATATCCCGCACCTCATTCGACGAGGAAAGGGCCGACGATCCCTTCACCGGGAGTGACCCCTTTAGCAAAACTAGAAAAGCTTCAAAAACATTCCATTTAAAAATCATTTGATTCCGCAACGAGATCAAGTTCAAAGCGTTAAAGGTTTTCATAAAAACCAGCCGCAACCCTCCGTCATTTTAGGAAGTAGAGTACTTAGTATTCGTGCTGTGTTTGTTGACCATAGTCAAGGCACAGTGTACGGTAGCTAAGTGATGTCTTCCTACACCGCATATGATGCGATTAGTTAGGACAGTCGCGTGACTTTGTTGACCTTAGTTAAGGGTCATGTGGGTGGGTCTAATTAATCACGAAATGACGGGTAGAACTTGACTAGTACTTATGATTTGTTGACCATAGTTAAGGTCATAGGTGCTAGGGGTAAAAACCTTTATCGGGAATTTCAAGTGTTGAAATTTGCAATGAGATTGCATACCTTCTATGAGATAGTTGGATCCCGATACCCGCTGCGAGTAAGAGTTACTCCTGGGAGAGTTTTATACATTACAATTAGCCAATCAAGTAGGTGTCTAGAAAGGTGTCAACGGGGTTACGCCTCTGGGAAAACGAGGTTTACATTAATTAGGTTCGTGCGAAAGTACGGGGAACCTCCCTCAAAGTACCGACACTGGCCTGGCTGAAAGATTGGCGAACTTGTAGTGTGTAATTAATCCCGGCTAGTCTTTCATTTTAGGGTTTGAAGGAAGATTTGATAAAAAGCAGTGGGAGCCATCCTGATTAGATAAAATAAAAACCAATCTATTCTTGCAAGAGCGCACGCTGAGTGTTTTCTTCTCTCTCTCTCCAGGTAGCGACCATATCACGCCTTAATCAAGATAATAATACGGATTTTTGACCGAACCCGCTTGTTATACTGAGCTGGGGAACGTTGGTCCCGCTCCAACTTATAATTGTTATAAGACAGAGCAGGAAATAGGGGAATACCAGAATTCCTATGCCGCCCATACGAAGAAAGTGCATATGATGCATCTCCTTCGGGTGTGTTCATTACAAAGAACTGTTTCTCAGTATCCTCTGCATCCTGGGTATATGATACCGGATCAGGATCCCAGATATGTAATCTGTTACATAGGGCTACAAAAAGGTAGAAAAACTGAGAACGGGTGATAAGTTTCATGAGACAGAAACCGGGGCAAGTGTTGCAGCCAAGTCTGTTGGTCACTGTCACCCTGTATTACCAATACATTGATTCTGAACAAATGCTATTAGATGCCGAACCTGATATACAAAATCATATCAGTCTCTTTATTAGTAAAGAAATGATAAAATTTTGTATAGTTGGATAATGTTTTGAACATTTCCTATATCAAAAGTTGATCGGTTCAGGTGCGTTATCTAAAAGCATTGATGTTCTAAATCAAACTACAGTTCTTAGTATATGGAACACACACAAGAGGAAGAGTTCAGAAATGAACGGATTCTTCTTGAGGTATTGTAGACTAGGTCAGATCAATGCGACCCGACTGGCTGAAGTTACATTTAGATGTATATTTAAATCGTTTTGAATTTACATCTTGTGCAACTCGCCAATCATGTCACAAAGATAAGATGACCATAGCTCTGTTTATTGGAAACAGAGAAAGAGTTGATGAACTCTTGGGACCGATACATGATGATGTATGTAAGGTCTCCTGTCTACACATGCCAGGACTGGTTCTTTATACTTCATTATATTCTCTGATAATCTCTCAAGATTCAGTCATATGTTCCTGTTGAAACATAAGTCCGAACCTTTTGAGGTATTCACAGAATATAAGTTAGAAGTAGAGAACCAATTACCGGGTATAAGTATTATGTCCTATGATGAGATCAGAGAGGAGAATACTTGTGCATAGAATTCCTGGACTATTCTAAAGGAGAATGAGATTCTCTCTCAGCATTACTCCTCCGTATACACCATAGCACGATGGTATATCGGGGCGGGGCTATCACACCCTATATGATAAGGTGTAATCTATGATGAGTACTACTGAGTTACCTTTTTTTCCTTTTGGGAGTTATGCACTTAAGAAGCTGCATACCTATTGAATTAGGTTTGAATCAAATCACTGCCTACCACTCCGTATAAGATATGGTACGGGAAGAACCTATCTCTTAAGTAAGTTAAGATTTGGGATTGTCCGGCCTATGTCAAAAGCAAAATCCGGACAAGATCGAGGCAAGATCAGTTCTGTAGAACTGGAAAGGTTCCAGCTGTACAAAACTGCTAATGATTTGGTAGAACCAAAGAATTCAATAGTTTCCGACGAAACTCAGCCTCTCCGCCGATCTAGTAGGGTTCCTCACCCACCTGAGAGATACCTCAGTTTCTCGATGACAGTGGGAGCAAGGATTGCATCATGAGATGATGACCCAACTAGTTTCGAGCAGGCCATCGAGAGTAGGGACTCTGTAAGAATGGCTGGATGCTTAGCGGTCTGAGATGGAATCCATATACACCAACAAAGTATGGACTTTGGTTGCCATATCTGAAGGGTTAAATCCCCATCAGGAGCAAGTATATCTTGAGAAGATTACTTGGTGTACATGGAAAAGTTGAGACTTTCAAAGCTAGACTTGTTAAAGGTTTTCGTCATCGACCAGGCGTGGATAATGATGAAACCTTTTTCCAGTAGCTATGCTTAAGTCTATCCAGATCCTACTTACCACGGCTACATACCATGACTACGATATCTGGCGGTTGGGTGCCATGACTGCTTTCCTAAATACTGATTTAGAAAAGAACGTCTATAAGAACACAGCCAGAGGTCTTCGTAAACAGTGGGAGCAGCGGAAACGTGAGCAAGTTGCTTTACATAATGAAGCAGGCATCGCGGAGTTGGAACGTCTGTTTTGATGTGATAGTCAAAGTGTTTGATTTCATCAAAATGGTAGACGAACCTTGTATATACAAAAGGGTAGTAGAGAGTAAGGTGGTCATCTTCGTATTGTACGTAGACAACATACTCTTGATAGGAAAAGAGTTTCCTATACTACGATCGATCAATCTCCTCTTATCACTAAGATTCCCCAAATAGGATCAAAGTGATACCTACTAAATCCTGGATTTTGGATCTATGAGATAGATCTAAATGGATGTTAGAATACTCACTAGATGTAGTGAGATGGTATCAATCGATCCTGGGGAGAATCACTGGAAGTGTTCCAGGGTGATAAAGACGACTGAATGTCAGTCACAGGCACTGTCTTTACCCTCAGTAAAGGGACGGTATGTTGGAAGAGTTCCAAGCTCGATACCGTGGCAATCTAGACGATAAAGGCTGGTAACATCGCTATTAAAGATACTACCAAAGAGGCTGTTTGGGTGTATATTAGTTCATAAGATGAACTAGGTTCCTGCCATTGTATGACAATGGAAGCATGGTTTCGACCCTGGAACCCTGGTCCCATCAGTGGCCCAGACAAATTCTGAGGAAGCATCACCTGATCATGGAGATAGTTGATCTCCAGGGTGATCGAGGTTAGGAGAGAAGACTCAGAGGACAACACGGCGGATCCACTCACGAAGGCCTTTTTCCCAAAGAGAGACTTTTTAGGGGATGGTTGAGTATGCGATACTGCAACCACTGCTACAGATGGCCCTAGTGCAAGTGGGAGATTGTTAGTTATATGTATGCCCTAGAGGCCATTACTGTACATAGGATGTATATTGTAGTGGATGCTGGGACATATATAGGAAGGACTTTCTCGCTCGACATGATAGTACGCTATCTGGTTGCTCTTTATCTTAACATGTATACTTTCTGTCTCTCTGATTACATGTTGATAAAGCCCATAGGATGTGTGCTCGACTTCCAGGACTATGATGTAGATCATACTAGTGGGGCCTGGGTAGTCCATGAGTACATCCTTGAATTGTTCCTAGTCGAGGGAATATCGAGACGGGGCATCGATATTCCAGAGTAGACTAGCGCATATCTTCTCGACCCATGCGATGGGCGATGGATGATCCCATATCCATTGGTGTTTGACATCGAAGATGGTATGCGGGTGCTCAGTGGAGACTGGGTACACTGAACGGACTCGCCGAGAACTCCCAGATGGTATTATACCTCACGTCAGATGGCAGTTCTCTGGTGACACTGGTACAGCTTAGTCTGTTGACCCGAGATCGTCATAGAGTCTTGTGTGTCTCCCACTGTGCTTTGATTTCCACCCTACCACGGCTCTACTGAGTTGTGCAAACAGGTGGTTTTTGGGTACAGTCCCGATTCACATGGAGGCAATGAGCGATAGGAGGGGATTCGTCTCTCCCGGTATTGGGGGTTGATGTTGTGCAATGCTCGACTGGCCATAACAGGAAATCCCTGGCCAGGGTTGCAGTGATATACTGGTAAGTGTTATCAGTAGTTTCACGAATGTTATGGACCTTACGTCAGCATGACTTATCGAGCTATTGGGGTCTGACGTTTACCACCCCTAGGCGAGATATGCGACATATCAGACGAACAGACCGGACTATACGGTAGTGTTACTGGTCGGATTCGCAGGAGTGTGAGCGGGCTTGCTCGTCGATCTTCTGATCGCTCAATACCCGGGTGGCCGTTACGTTTGGCAGACCGCTTGCGGCTTGTGGGTGCATGATATGATCATCATCTGCTACCCGGCGTATTGACGAGTCTTTAGAGTCCTACACAGAGGTTTCCTGGTTCAAGCGAAACGAAATAGGAGTGCATATGAGATATGTGCGGGACCGAGAATAATGCGTGTATGTGATACCGTATTTGATTCTCGCGATCAATGTTATCGAATGGTTATATGCGATATAACCTAGTTATCGAATCAAGGATTGATTCGATAAGCCGACACATTGGATACTAGCCGGTTATATGCGATATGACCGGATCGTTAAATCAAGTGTTGATTTAATGATTTAATACATAATTATATATTTGATATATTGCTTTGCATTAACTAGTATCGGTTCACTTTAAATGGATTTTCTCACGCGGATGTGCACATTGTATATTCGATATATTTTTGTGCACATGATTGTATCATGTTTGATGATACATTCTAGCTTGGTTTTGTGTAAAGTGTTAAACCATGGTTAATTGGTGATTAGGGTTTCTTTTTCATTTACTTAATCATTTATTTATTTTGGAAAAAGAAAAGATAAAGAGATAAGAATGGTTGCTAGATTTGTTTTTATTTGAAAGCTTCTTGAAGCTTTGACCTTAGTCCACCATTCTTGTCTTTTATCTAACCCTAACCACTATCTAACCTAAGTTAAGTCTCTACACTAAACCATGGTCAATGATATGATAAGTATTGTATTTTATTTTCTATTTTAGTTTAAGTTATCATATCATCTTCTTCTTCTTCATCTTCTTCTTCCATGGATGTAGCTTGCTACTCCAATGGCAAGTGTTGAAATAGTGTGAGAAATCCAAAACTAAAGTTTACCCACTTCCTATTTCTTCATCCTCTATCTATTGCCAAGTAGTATAGGGTATTTCCTTCACAAGTTTTCCAAGCTTGATGAAGTTGGAGCTTGTTCTTGCGATATCTCGACGTAGATCATCTTCGGCATTGAACCGACGATCAAGCTCGCCCATTCTTCGATGATACCGATACTTGAGTTCCGGATTCATTTTGGACAGCCGAGGGGACTTTGTTGCGGAGCCGTGGAGGTGGTGGACCGGATCTACAAAGGTTGTATGTCCGTTCCCTTAGTTAAATTGTTAACTAGTTTATGTTTCGCCTAAATATCTAGTAAACGATCCGTAGTCGGGTTTGTAGGCACCCGTAAAAATTTATTTGTGCATGTTTGACCACTTGTGAAACTTAACTAGTGTGCCTAGGAACCGCCTAGGAACCCTACATATACACTAACACAAACATGCACGAATAAAATTTTACATGTGCCGAACAACCCAAAGACGGGATCTTTGCTAGATAATTAGGGTTAAGCATGCAAGATAACATCTTTTTATCTATGTGTGAGGGATTACAACCTTTGTAGTCCGCTCCTTCGCTTCACAAGCTCCGAGTAGAAGTCCCTTCGCCGCGATCCATGATCTCCCGGACTCAAGAGAGGCTCCACGACTCGAACGATCCATGCTAGCTTGAAGTGTTCCAAATCTCCGATGATCTACGTCGAAGTTTCGATAACTCAAGCTTTCTCACTCTAAAGAGATGAACACACTAATCTCATGGGCTAGATGAGATGAGGATGAGAGAGTAGTATTTATGCTTTCTTTTTAAATCATTTTCTCATAATTTATCATCACAAAATGAATTTCTAGTGAGCTCAAAATCAAGAGAGAAGAAGATGATAATGGAAATGATAATTCCTTTTGTGATGAATAGAAAGAAATGTATATGATTGATATATAAACCATGGTCAAGGATGAGTGGCTAAGAGTTTGTAGAGAATAAACTAGAGTTAGGGTTTGGTTAGGTTAGAAATGAGTCATGAGATATTATCAACCATAATATCTTAACCAAGACAAAAGAAAAAGCTTCTAGAATGTGCAAGAAGTAGCTAACCCTAATCAAACCCTAATCCCATTTAATCATCCTTAAACATGTTTAATAACAAATCATATCATGTCACAATAATATATATCATATATATATTATATATTTGCAACAAAAGAAAATAATACAATTAACATATATCGCATATATATCAATGTATTAATCCGGTGAGAAAATGAAATAACAAAGCGACCCAATATTAGATAATGTAATAATATATCATATATATTATTATACATTAAATCATCGAATCAACACTTGATCCGACGATCCGGCTATATCGAATATAACCGACTAATATACCATGTACCGATTCATCGAAACAACACTTGATCCGATGTCCCGGTTCATATCTAAATATCGCGAGAATATAATACAGTATCTCATATCGCATTATCCTTAGTCCTGCACATATCACATATGTGCCTGTACTCCGTTTCGCCTGAGCCAAGAAACCTCTGTGTAGGACTCTAAAGAATCGTCAATACGCCGGTAGCAGGTGATGATCATATCAAACACCCACAAGCTGCAAGCGGTCAGCTAAACGTAACAGCCACCCAAGTATTGAGCGATCAGAAGATCAACAAGCTAGCCTGTGCGTTCTCCTGTGAATCCAATCAGTAACACTCCCGTACAGTCCGGTCTGTTCGTCTGATATGTCGCATATCAAGTCTAGGGGTGGTAAACGTCAGACCCCAGTAACCGATAAGTCGTGTCGATGTGTGGCTCATAACGGGTCGAGAAACTACTAGTAACACTTACCAGTAAATCTCTATATCAGCCCTGGCCAGGGACTTCCAGTTATAGCCAATCGAACACAGCACAACATCAACTCCCTATACCGGAAGAGACGAATCCCCTCCTATCGCTCATTACCTCTATGTGATTCGGGACTGTACCCAAAAGCCACCGCTTTGCACGCCCTCTTGGACGTGGTAAGGTGGAAATCAAAGCACAGTGGGAATCACACAAGACTCTATGACGATCTTGGGTCTACAGACTATCCTGTACCAGTGTCACCGGAGAACTGCCATCTGACGTGTGGTATATCACCATCTGGGAGTTCTCGGCGAGTCCGTCCAGTGTACCCAGTCTCTACTGATCACCCGTACACCATCTCTGATGTCAAACGCCGATGGATATAGGATCATCCATCGCCCATCATATGGGTCAAGATGCGTATACGCTAGTCTACTCTGGTGTATCGATGCCCTGTCTCGATATACCCTCGACTAGGAACAGTTATAGGATGTACTCATCGACTACCATGGCCCCACTAGTATGATCTCATCATAGTCCTAGTAGTCGAGTACAGATCCTAAGGGCTTTATCAACATGTGAGAGAAAAACAGTAAACCAATACAAGTCAACATGTTAAGATAAAGTGAAACCAAATAGCATACTATCATGACGAGAAAGAAAGTCCTCTATATATATATCCAAGCATCCATTATAATATACATCATATGTACAACAATGGCCTCTAGGGTATATACATAACTAATAATCTCCCACTTGCACTAAGGCCAGCTGCTGTAGTATCTCATACCTAGCATCCCGAATAATCTCTCAAATTGTATCTGGGGAATAGCCTTCGTGAATGGATCCGCAGTGTTATCCTTCGTATCTACTCTCCTGACCTCGATCTCCCGGCGATCAACTATCTCCCTGATCAGGTGATACCGCCTCAGAATATGTCTGGACTTTTGATGGGATCTGGGTTCCTTGGCCAAAGCCACAGCTCCATTGTTATCGCAATACAGAGGTATTGGATGCTCAATGGATGGAACCACACCAAGTTCACTAATGAACTTCTTGATCCAGACAGCCTCCTTGGCAGCTAGTTGTTGGCTTTACTTAGCCAGGATGGTTGTTGAGTAGATTTAACATCTACAGAGGGAATCGCCCGTATGGCGTTATGCGTCTGGGCTAGAGATGTTATGTTTTGTCGCATATTCTATTGCATATATAGAGTTGCGCATACACCTTATTGCTTAGTTATTGTTGTGCTTGGACTAGTACCTTTAGGACACTGCACTATTATTGACGGCTTATGTTGCACGAGCTCTGTTTGTATGCCACACACACCGTCAATAATTGGCATGACACGCACAACACCCATAATTATATGATATTGATTGGTTAGGGATATTGTGACATTGATTCATATTTCTTTATGCATATGACTTATAGCATACCTGTATACCTACATGCTTACACATATGTCTTGACATGCTTACATGCTAGTTACCTGTATTACTTATAGGGTATTGTACCATTAGCGATAGGTACATACACACATAATGAAATAGCTACGTGTATACCTTGCATACATACCTTACTTATACCTGGACGGTATATTACATCATTACTGATAGGTAGATACATATACCTTGCTATACCCTTATGTTTACATGTATATCTGGCTATAGCTACATGTTCACCTTTATTTGATGTTATATAGACTTGGAGAAATTAGGAAACCGCATGATTTATATTTTAACTTGTTGTAGTTAAATAGCGGCTTTTCCTTTATATGCTCGCATTTCAGTTTCATGTTGCGTATATTATATTCATGGATTTTTGTATTGAGATATGGATTTTTCATGATGTTTTCTGGATTTGGGGGCCGTGGTGTTTTCATGAAATTATGCATTATTTGAAAAACCCGGTTTCCCTTGATATGATATTTCAGCGCCCACCATGAGTTTTATCGGTTCTGTGTATACCCCACGTGAGAAAAGGAGGGGTCCGTGTGCGGGTACATGGTGGGGGCCGGGGATACCTCGGGGCAAGAATCTCAGTGAGGAGATGAGTTAGTGGGGGAACCATGCCTACCGGTGACAGTACCTATGACTCGGCGGATATCGTGGGGATACTGACGGGAGTCATGTACGTATGGATACGTGGAAAATGAGGGTCAGAGCCAGGCACTTGGGCTTTTCGGTATAGCGTATAATACGTACCTATCAGGGGCCAGTCGTGGTGACAGCACCTGATAGATCAATATTTATGTGTCTATGTGAGACACTTGTTTTCATGATATTTTTATTCCTATATATGTATATATTAGTGGAGTGAGACGCTAATATATATGTATACATATCGATTCATATACTTCATCATAATTATTCATGCAAACATACAGAATATATGAGATTACTTGATGTTGGATTCAGGATATGTGAGATTTACTTGATGTTGTACATTCAGGATATATGAGATTTACATGATATTGTACATTCAGGATATATGAGACTTACATGATATGAGAGCCATATTTGGGGGCTGATTTGAGGAAATTGGGATTTGGATTGTCTTGATGAATTTTGGTCCTACCACGAGGCCATGATTCCGTGGGAATGACATGTTTTATCCCATACTCCGCATTTATTGTTTATGCACTGCTTCATGTATTAGTAGTACCTTATTGAGTACCTTTCATGACTGTTGCATTACATATGACCATTCATTGCTATTAGATGCTTATGTTAGATTCGTGCTGTACGTGCATACTCGCGATTACCTGCATGTGTTATTTCTATTCACGAGTTGGAAACTCACCCCCGTTGTGCCACAGTGTTTTGCAGGTGTTCCTCAGGGTAGTCAGAGGCAGGGCTATTTTCACCCATTGTATCATCTTTTGCTGCGGATATCGCTTCGCCTGACAGTGTGCAGTTTTGCTTAGGTAGGTTTTGCGGTTATCCGATGTTGCTTGTTGTATATTCGTTGTATCATGTACTCTCCATCTACTACTTTCATGTATGACTTAGAGATTTGGTATGAGGACGATATTGTATTTCATTTTGTGACTTGGAGGTCTTTTATGCAGTTTATTTATATCGTCTCTTTCTTCGCTACGGCTTCATATATCTGTTGTGGTGGTTGTTTTCCGCCGTTGGGCGTGGATTTTGCTCCCGTTTGGGATGCTTTACTTATATTTATGTTGTACCCATTTTGGGGGTTAGTTTTTACAAAGGAGGTGCTGCCAAAATTTTAAAGGAAGAAAAGTTGGACTTTAAAGAATTTGCTTTGAGATTTTAAAAGTTTTAACAATGTTCTTATTTCTTACTACTTTTGATGGTTTAGATTGCTGGGTTTTCGGCTTACTTAAATTACGTTACGTCTGTAGACGTTGCGTAGTTTAAGGGCCATCACGTATCAAATTTCGGGTCGTGACAGATACTGCCTTAGAATATGTCTGGATCACTAATGGGACGGGGGTTCCTAGGCATAAGCCACAACTCTATTGTCACACAATGGTAGGAACGAAGTTCATCTCATGAACTAATATACACCTAGACTTCCTTTTTGGTAGCATCTTTGGTAGCGATGTATCCAGCCTTTATCGTCTAGTTTGCCACGGTATATTGCTTGGAACTCTTCCAACATACCGTCCCTCCACTGAGGGAAAAGACAATGCCTGTGACTGACATTCAGTCGACCTTACCACCCTGGAAGCTATCAAGTGATTCTCCTCAGAATCGATTGATACCATCTCACTACACCTAGTGAGAACCCTAACATCCACATAGATCTATCTCATAGATCCAAAACCCAGGATTTAGGAGGTATCATCTTGATCCTATATGGAGAATCAATGTGATAAAAGGAGATTGACCGAGTGTAGCATAGGAAACACATTTCTTATCAAGAGTATGTCATCTACGTACCATACGAGGAAGACCACCTTACTCTCTTCAACCTTTTTGTATATACAAGGTTCATCTACCATTTTGATGAAGTCAAACTCTTTGACTACCACAACAAAACATATGTTCCAACTCCGCGATGCCTCCTTTAACCCGTAAAGCAACTTGCACACGTATCCCCTGCTCCCACTGTCTACGAAGCTTTCTGGCTGTGTACTTATAGACCCTCTCTTCTAAATCAGTATTTAGAAAAGCAGTCATGACACCCAACAGCCAGATATCATAGTCATGGTATATAGCAATGGCAAGTAGGATCCGGATGGACTTAAGCATAGCTACTGCAGAAAATGTTTCATCATAAACCACACCAGGTCAATGACGAGAACCTATTACAACATCTCTAGCTTTGAAAGTCTCAACTTCCATCTACACCAAGTAATCTTCTCAAGATATACTTGCTCCTGATGGGTGTTTAACCCTTCAGATATTGCAACCAAAGTCCATACTTTGTTGGTGTATATGAATTCCATCTCAGATTGCTTAGCATCCAGCCATTCTTACAGAGTCCCCACTCTTGATGGCCTTGTCATGACCCGAAATATTAGCTCGTGACCAGCACTTAAATCACGCAACGTCTAAAGGCGTAACGTAATTCAAGTAAGCTGAAACCCATAAATCTAAACCTTTTTAAGAAAATAAAAGAGGTGGTGTTTTGAAATAAAGGTAGAATAAAATCAAGTTTTCTTAATGCATAGAAAAGGGACATAAAAATGCAAGTGAAAAATTTCTAATTTGAAAATATGTTTCGTCTTTTAAAAATTTGGGCAGCACCTCCTTTGTATTTTTTGATCCAAAGAAACAAATACATAATGATAATAAGGGCATCCCCAAACGGGAGCTAGCTCTTCGCCAACCGGCGGATCACAACCACGTAAGATAGTATATATAAATATACGACGCCCAACGGCGAAGTTCACCACAAAAGATAATTAAATAAGCAAGACATCATCCCCAGATGCGAACATAAAACCCATCGCTCAAGTCTCGCAACTACAAGTCTTGCTAAGTCTCATTACTTATACAAATACTAGTTTGATTTGATGGAGTTGACTAGATACAATAGGAAATATAAATACAAGAGTGGGTACGATACAAATGTCCCACCTACCAATGCAAAACACCCGAATGCAACTGTGTGCCAGCAATGCCGCTACTGATCCATGCGGTCAATCTGCAGGAACTGTGGCACAACGGGGGTGAGTTGCCAACTCGTGAGTAGAAAAACATCAACAAGTAGAAATCAAATAAACAACGACTCCTAGGTCAACTATATCATAAAGGTAATACTATGATATCTAGGGTGACCGTATCTACATATGTGCCAACAACAAGATAAATGCCTAACAATATGTGGATATCATCCAACAATATAATCAATGTGTGTATGCATGTGGATCTCGCCCACCATATAATCAATGTATGTATGCATGTAGATCTCGACCACCATATAATCAATGTATGTATGCATATAGATCTCGTCCACGTGTCAACCAATGACACATCAATATCATGCATGTAAATATCATAAAAACATATGCATGTAAATATGAGGATATAAATCAATGTGTGTCCTTTGCGACACATCAAAATCATGGAACCTGAGTATCTAGCATCGACACTCGAAAATATCATGAAACCCGTGTCCAACATCGTGTAAGGTTAGTATAGCACCCTATGAAGTGTTTTGAAGCATCACATGACCCAAAGTTATAATTTTTGAGGTGCTAAACTAACATGCAAGTGGATCGATCCTAGAAAATTAGGGTTATTAAACTTTAAGCTAGAAAAGATTAGGGTTTGAAGGCTACAACCTTTGTAGCTCCCCTTTGCTAGACTCCTTGGTGTCTTGGGTGTTGAGTCGAGGTCCTCTCGAAGTTCCCTTGCGTCCACGACGATCCACCACGGAGCACTCCGTCCAAGCTCGCAACTTCGACAAACCGAAGAGAACACTCTAAACAAAGCGGCTAAGCTTGTATAGAATGATGTTGTGGTTAGGTTTCTCAATTCAAAAACCTTTCTTTTGTTGTATTTAGCTCACTAGAAAAGACTAGAGAGAAAGAGATGAAGGAGGATGAAGATGGTGGCTAAAATGAACAAGAGGTATATGAAAATAACCTTGAGTTAAAAAGAAATATATATCACTATATATATTTATTTCCTTCTTAACTCCAACCATGATTAAATCATAGATAGTTAATTTAACTTGGGTTTTGAATGATAAAGAGAAGGATAACCCTTGGTTAGTGGCAGTTGAGATAGGTTAGGTTAGAAGAAGAATGTAGAAGCAAGAATGTTTATCCTTTCCTTTTTCATTTTACTTTAAAACCAAAATTAAATAATTATCCATTGTTTAATCTATGGTGTGAGGCTTATATTGCCACCATTTCCATCTATAATCAACCATGATGGTTTGATGTATGTATGTATACATGTATGCACATCTACATGTGCATGAAACTAGAAAAGAAGAAAGAAACACATGCATGCATGCATACATCCATCAAACCCTAGAAATGTTTTAAGTGAGAAAACTAATGGTTAAATGATAAATCAACACTTGATTTATCAATCCGGTCATATCTCATATGACCCCACCAAAAGCAGTTCACCCGATCAATGTTCGGTATCATATACGCACATTTCAATCGGGTGCATGCGCATATCGCATATGCGCACCACAACGTTTCGCCTGGACTGGATAACTCCTCTGTGGGACTCTAAGACTCGTCAATACGCCGGCAGAGGGTAATGATCATATCAAGTACCCTCAAGCCGCAAGCGGTCAGCTAAACGTAACGGCCACCCGGGTATTGAGCGATCAGAAGACAACAAGCGAACCTGCTACAACTCCTGTCGAGCCATCCGGCAACACTACCGTACAGTCCGGTCTCTTCATCAGATATGCTGCATATCGAGCCTACGGATGGTCACGTCGACCCCAATAACTCAATAAGTCATGTCGGTGAATGGTCTATAACAGATCGAGAAACTACTGATAACACTTATCAGCAAATCTCAGCAGCCCTGGCCAGGGACTTGCTGTTATAACCTGTCGGGCACTGCACAGCATCAACTCCCAATACCGGGAGAGACGAAACCCCTCCTATCGCTCATCGTCTTCGTGTGTCTCGGGACTGTACCCAACGGCCACCTGTTTGCACGACTCAGTAGAGCCGTGGTAGGGTGGCAATCAAAGTGCAGTGGGAGAACACACAAGACTCCATGACGATCTCGGGTCTACAGACTAACCTGTACCAGTGTCACCTGAGAACTGCTATCCGACGATAGATATAATTCCATATAGGAGTTCTCGGTGAGTCCGTCCAGTGTACCCAGTCACCACTGAGCACCCGTATATGATCTTGATGTCAAACATCGATGAATGTGGGAACATCCATCGCCCATCGTATGGGTCTAGTATCATATACGCTAGTCTACTCTGGTATATCAATGCCCCGTCTCGATATACCTACGACTAGGGATGTTCCAGGATATGCTTATAGACTACAGATGTCCCACTAGTATGATCTCCATCATAATCAGAGTAGTCAAGCCGATATCCTCAGGTCTTTATCAGCATGTATGAGTGAATAGAAGCATGATCAAATAAACATGTCAGATAAAGAAGAACCAGATAGCATACTATCATGTCGAGCAAGAATGCAAACTGAATATATATACATGTATAGATACATCCACTATCACATAATGGCCTCTAGGGCATACATATATCCAACAATCTCCCACTTGCACTAAGGCCAGTTATTGGCGTATCTCATACCCAACATCTCAAAAAGTCGCTCATGCTGTGGCTGAGGGAGGGCCTTGGTGAGTGGATCCGCGGCGTTGTTCTTTATGTCTACTCTCTTAATCTCGATCTCGCGGCGATCTACAATCTCCCGGATCAAATGAAAGCGCCTCAGGATATGTCTGGACCGCTGATGGGATCTGGGCTCCTTAGCTAACGCCATTGCCCCATTATTGTCACAATACAAAGGTATTGGATCAATAATGGTTGGAACTACTCCTAGCTCCGAGACGAACTTCTTCATCCAGACGGCTTCCTTGGCGGCATCATTTGCAGCAATGTACTCAGCTTCCATCGTAGAGTCTGCAACGGTATCTTGTTTGGAACTCTTCCAACTTACCGCCCCTCCATTGAGGGTAAATACAAACCCTGAGATAGATTTGCTGTCATCCTTATCGCTCTGGAAGCTAGAATCGGTAAAGGCCTCCATTTGGAGATCTTTATTACCATACACCAAGAACAATTCTTTAGTCCTTCGTAAGTACTTAAGAATGTTCTTCACAGCTGTCCAGTAGTTCTCCCCTGGGTTGGATTGATACCTGCTTACAACACTAAGTGCATAAGCTACATCTGGGCGTGTACATAACATCGCATACATTATAGATCCTACTGCCGAAGCATAAGGTATAATGCTCATGCAAGCTCTCTCTTCATCGGTCTTTGGACAAGAATCCTTGGAGAGAGTGACTCCATGGCAAGCGGGTAAGGCACCCCGCTTGGAGTCTTCCATACTAAACCTCTTTAGGATGGTGTTGATGTACCTGGTTTGGGACAGTCCCAATAACTTTTTGGATCTATCCCTATAGATCCTTATGCCCAGGATGTATGTGGCATCACCCAGGTCCTTCATGGAGAACCTCAGTGATAAGAATGATTTGACCGACTGTAGCATAGGAATATCATTTCCTATCAGAAGAATGTCATCAACGTACAATACGAGGAATGTGACGGCTCTTCCTATAGCCTTCCTATAAACACAAGGTTCATCTGGATTTTTGATGAAATCAAACTCTTTGATAACATCATCGAAACAGATGTTCCAACTCCGAGATGCCTGCTTTAACCCATATATGGATTTAAGCAATCTACATGCTTTCTCGCTGCTCCCACTGTCAATGAAGCCCTCTGGCTGATCCATATAAACGCATTCTTCTAAATCTCCATTTAGAAATGCTGTTTTAACGTCCATCTGCCAGATTTCATAGTCTTAGTGAGCAGCAATAGCAAGTAGGATCCGAATGGATTTAAGCATGGCTACGGGCGAAAAAGTTTCGTCATAGTCCAAACCTGGTCTTTGACGAAAACCTTTCGCCACAAGTCTTGCCTTATAGGTCTCTACCTGCCCATCCACACCAATCTTTCTTTTAAAGATCCATTTGCACCCTACAGGTTTTACCCCAGGGGGTACAACGTCCAAAGTCCATACTTTGTTGGTGTATATAGACTCCATTTCGGATCTCATGGTATCCAGCCACTTCACAGAGTCACCACTCGTGATAGCTTGCTGAAAACTGGTAGGATCATCATCTTTCATGATACAGTCTTCTCTGTCACCATCAATGAGGAAACTATAGTACCTCTCCGGTGGGCAAGAAGTCCTACCAGACCTACGGAGTGGCCGAGGTTCTTCAGTTTCTGCTGCAACAGTTGGTTCAACCAAATCGTCATTTGTAGTTTGTGTCTCTAGAACCTTTTCTAGATCCACCACTTTGCCATCATCTTTATCTGTGAAAAACTCTTTTTCCAAGAATGTGGCATGTTGAGAAACAAACAATTTTTGTTCCTCTTTGTGGTAGAATAGATATCCATAAGAATTCTTTGGATATCCTACAAAATTACACATGACTGACCGTGTCTCGAGTTTGTCCGGATTCTGCTTTTTAACATAGGCCGGGCAACCCCAAATCTTAATTCTCTTAAGAGATGGTCTCTTCCCATGCCATATCTCATATGGCGTGGTAGACACGGCTTTGGTTGGAACCCTGTTTAGCAGAAATGCTGCAGTCTCCAATGCATGCCCCCAAAACGAGACTGGTAACTCAGCGTCACTCATCATGGACCAGACCATATCTAATAGGGTCCTATTTCGTCGTTCTGACACACCGTTGTGCTGTGGTGTGTAAGGAGGAGTGAGCTGAGAGAGAATCCCATTCTCTTTTAGGAAGTTTGCAAATTCTGTACTGAGATACTCTCCACCTCGATCTGATCGAAGCATCTTAATACTCAAGCCGGTTTGTTTTTCTACTTCTTGTTTATATTCAATGAATTTCTCGAAAGCGTCGGACTTGTGTTTTAATAAAAATATATGACCGAATCTTGAGAAATCATCAGTGAATGTAATGAAGTATGAAAAATCGCCTCTAGCCTGTGTAGACATAGGCCCACATACATCACTATGTATGAGGCCCAGGAGCTGAGTAGCTCTTTCTCCGTGTCTGGTAAACGGAGTTTTGGTCATTTTACCCTTGATACAAGACTGGCAAGTCGCATAAGATTTATATTCAAAAGGATTTAAATATCCATCTTTGTGTAACTTGTTTATTCTTGTTTCGTTAATATGACCAAGTCTACAGTGCCAAAGAAAAGCTTCATTTAATTCTGAAAGTTTTCTTTTATTAGTGTGTTGTATACTGAAAACTGTGTGTTGATTTAGGACATATATTCCGTTATTAAGTGTACCATACCCAACCAACATTTGATTCAGGTGAATGTTCATAACATTGTTTTGCAATACAAAATTATACCCTTCATTGTCCAACAAAGAAACGGATATTATATTACATAGCATATCAGGTACAAAATAACATGGATTCAAAATCAAAATACATCCAGACGGCAACCCCAAGTGATACTCTCCCACTGCGACTGTATGTACATTGGAACCATTTCCAACGCGGAGAGTATGGTCACCTGTCTTCAAAACCTTGCTATTTCTCAGCCCCTGCATAGAATTGCAAATGTGAGAACCTGAACCGGTATCCAATACCCAGGAAGCAGAGTTTATTGAAAAACAGTTTTCAGTCACAAACGCACCTGAAGCGGAAGCATCACCATGCTTCTTCTTGAGACTTAAGTACTCTGTGCAATTGCGCTTCCAATGTCCTGTCTTGTGGCAATGAAAACACTCGCCTTTCCCTGGGTCTCCAGCCGTGGACTTTCCCTTTCCCTTTACCTTTTTGACTCCGCCCTTAGGATTAGTGGGTTTCTTCTTTTTCTTTCCCTTGGCCTTAGCTTTCGGGCGAGAAGAAGAAGACTGTCCAATCGTCATAACGGGAGTCTTCGCTGACTTCATAGTGCTCTCTGCACTCCTTAACATATTAAGGAGTTCAGGGAGTTCCTTCTCCATGCCATGCATGTTAAAGTTCACTATGAACTGAGCAAAGGTGGAGGGGAGGGACTGCAGAATAATATCTATATATTGTTCATTGTCCATTGTCCATCCAAGGTCCTCAAGCTCTTCTATAAGAGCTATCATCTTCAAAACATGGTCTGCTACTGGTGTGCCAGGGGCCATCCGCATGTGAAACAGTTTCTTTGACGCTTCGTATCGTAATACGCGGGACTGCTCCCCATACAACTCCTTTGTATGGAGCAATATCCCGTGAATGTCCATGTCCTCGTGCTGCTTTTGATGTGTGTTGTCCATCGATGCAAGCGCGAGGCATTTTGCCGTGGCACAGTCAGCGTCCCATGTCTTGCGGACTTCAATGTCCGCAACTGAGAATTTTGGGCCTGGGACGGGCGGGGCTGAAGCCGTGAGGACATATGATACTTTATCATAAGTCAAGGCGATCTTCAGATTCCTTAGCCAGTCTTTATAGTTGGTCCCATTCAGTTTGTTCTTATCTAGTAGAAGCTTAAGTCCAGTCATTGGTATCTGCCATTAAGAGAGAGAAAAGAATACACTCAGCGAAAGCTCTTGCACAGATTAGATTGGTTTATTATCTTGTCTAATCGATGTTTCCCACTGCTTTTTATCAAGTTTTTCTTTCAAACCTTAAAAAGAAAAACTAGCCAGGATTAATTACAGTCTACAACTTCGCTAACCGTTCAGCCAGGCCAGTGTCGGTACTTTGAGGGAGGTTCCCCGTGCTTTCGCACGGACCTAATTAGAGTAAACCTCGTTTTCCCAGAGGCGGAGCCCCGTTAACACCTTTGTAGACACCTAATGAGTTAGCTAATTGTAAACTGTAAAACTCTCCTAGGAGCAACTATTGCCCACAGTGGGATCGGGATCCAACCATCATATGGAAGGTATGCAATCTCATTGCAAATTTCAACACTTGAAATTCCCGATGTGGTTTTTACCCCTAATACTCGTGACCTTGGCTAAGGTCAACAAATCACGAGCACTAGCCAAGCTCAACCCGTCATTTCTTGATTAATTAGACCCGTTCATATGACCCTTGGCTAAGGTCAACAAAGTCATATGCCCGTCCTAATTAATCTGCATCATATGCGTTTGTAGGAAGACATCACTTAGCTACCGTACACTACGCCTTGGCTAAGGTCAACAAACGTAGCACGAATACTAAGTACTCTACTTCCTAAAATGACGGAGGGTTGCGGATGATTTTTAAGAAAATCTTTAACGCTTTGAGCTTGATATCGTTGTAGAATCAAAAGGTTTTCAAAAGGAGTGGCTTAAGCTCCGCATTTTTGAAATATAGCTTTTTCATAAATAGCCGAGTAGTTTTTAAATCCGATTCTACAACATCTTTTAGGTTTATTTTCTTTACATTAATCACATTAATGTAACCCCATCATTTAAGTCCTTAAGCCAATCACAGAAAAGAAACGAAAATAACACGTACGCTTATGCCATCCGCATTCGCCGCAATGTTCCGTTATGCACCGTTAGGTTACTTAACTAACGGCATACCGGGACGGGACTAGTGCGGGTGTAAAACATAAGCAACGTCTACTATATATCATTTATATAATATGTCATTCGTCTCAGATATCACAGAACACAGGCAGCAGAAATATAGATATAACGTGGGATATACTAGGACGTCCGTATTTAGTATTTAACCAGAATAGAAAATACGGATTCCACAGTCGCGATGAATAGCCAAGCCCACACCCTGGACCCCTACGAGAGCGGCAAGTGACCCTACCAATCCTGGAGTTTAGGAGACCCGGTCTCGACTCCTCGAGATGGCCTCCCACTGAACCCCAGAACCCGGTCACCTGTGCTCTCCTCCTTGGGTCCATCCTAATGCGGAAAAGTAAATAATATACAACACTGGTGACACAACCGCAACCTGGAAGTGACCTAAATAAAAGAATATTACATTACATTTGAATTTACATGAATGAAAATATAAAATTCTCATCTCACAAAAACCCCCCGGCTATTCGATCGCGACAATCCTGCACATCATATCTCAGCAACACATAATATCACATATCATCAACGTAAGTAAGTATGCGTACCCCGATTGTCGTTGATGTATAGCAACGAAACCGGCGATATCTAACATACTACACTTACGGTCACAGAAAAGAAAGTGTAAAACTACAATATTTGGAATCCAGATTCTCTTTAGACCTCATAAATGCGAAATATCACATATTTCGTATTTCATGCCTAAACCATATGAATTCCACATATTGTATCACATTCCAGACAAACAGACAGTATTAAAGTTTTCGAACGAACAATCAAGCACCCAAGATTCACTAAAGCTCAACACTTGAGCAGGGTTCAAAAAAATCTGGAGTGTGACACAGTAGCGGCGGTCCAGCCGTAGAAGGGTCAAGCCAACGCCTCACATGTGGCACGCCGTACTGCCCCAAACCCTAGGGTTCAAAGGGCAGTTCGAGACGGTCACATAATCGAGTTAAGGTTTGTTGTCTTCTAGAGGGACCACTGCAAAAAGACTTGCACGTATTTCCAAACTATTTAAACCCCGTGAATAGTGAGTAAATGATACTCGTTCAAACACTTCAATACTTTCTAATTTACCCGGAAAAGCTACGAAATGAAAGTCCCGATCGAATCGACGAATCCAAAAACATCTCCAGAATTTTTCAAAACTTTATACAGTTTAAAAATACCCAAAAATTTATACATGCAGAACCAAGAATTACTGTGCAAAATATATCCATCAATCAATATGTACGGCCGCGGAACCGCGGCCTAAGCAAGCTTAGGCCGCGTTTCCGCGGCTAAAATCACTGTTCACTGAACAAATTTTGTACCGTAACTCTTAAATTTTCCTGCTGTATTTTTTACATATTTTTAATTCTGCAAATTATCAAATTTTAGAAAATTTCCAGAGAGCACCCAAAAAAACGGTATTTTTGTCCGATCGGGGTTTTCACTTCGTAAAAACGTCGCCTAATGTTCTAGGTCGGCTCTGATACCAATGTAAGGTTAGTATAGCACCCTATGAAGTGTTTTGAAGCATCACATGACCCAAAGTTATAATTTTTAAGGTGCTAAACTAACATGCAAGTGGATCGATCCTAGAAAATTAAGGTTATTAAACTTTAAGCTAGAAAAGATTAGGGTTTGAAGGCTACAACCTTTGTAGCTCCCCTTTGCTAGACTCCTTGGTGTCTTGGGTGTTGAGTCGAGGTCCTCTCGAAGTTCCCTTGCGTCCACGACGATCCACCACGGAGCACTCCGTCCAAGCTCGCAACTTCGACAAACCGAAGAGAACACTCTAAACAAAGCGGCTAAGCTTGTATATAATGATGTTGTGGTTAGGTTTCTCACTTCAAAAACCTTTCTTTTGTTGTATTTAGCTCACTAGAAAAGACTAGAGAGAAAGAGATGAAGGAGGATGAAGATGGTGGCTAAAATGAACAAGAGGTATATGAAAATAACCTTGAGTTAAAAAGAAAAAGAAATATATATCACTATATATATTTATTTCCTTCTTAACTCCAACCATGATTAAATCATAGATAGTTAATTTAACTTGGGTTTTGAATGATAAAGAGAAGGATAACCCTTGGTTAGTGGTAGTTGAGATAGGTTAGGTTAGAAGAAGAATGTAGAAGCAAGAATGTTTATCCTTTCCTTTTTCATTTTACTTTAAAACCAAAATTAAATAATTATCCATTGTTTAATCTATGGTGTGAGGCTTATATTGCCACCATTTCCATATATAATCAACCATGATGGTTTGATGTATGTATGTGTACATGTATGCACATCTACATGTGCATGAAACTAGAAAAGAAGAAAGAAACACATGCATGCATGCATACATCCATCAAACCCTAGAAAGGTTTTAAGTGAGAAAACTAATGGTTAAATGATAAATCAACACTTGATTTATCAATCCGATCATATCTCATATGACCCCACCAAAAGCAGTTCACCCGATCAATGTTCGGTATCATATACGCACATTTCAATCGGGTGGATGCGCATATCGCATATGCGCACCACAACGTTTCGCCTGGACTGGGTAACTCCTCTGTGGGACTCTAAGACTCGTCAATACGCCGGCAGAGGGTAATGATTATATCAAGTACCCTCAAGCCGCAAGCGGTCAGCTAAACGTAACGGCCACCCGGGTATTGAGCGATCAGAAGACAACAAGCGAACCTGCTACAACTCCTGTCGAGCCATCCGGCAACACTACCGTACAGTCCGGTCTCTTCGTCAGATATTCTGCATATCGAGCCTAGGGATGGTCACGTCGACCCCAATAACTCAATAAGTCGTGTCGGTGAATGGTCTATAACAGATCGAGAAACAACTGATAACACTTATCAGCAAATCTCAGCAGCCCTGGCCAGGGACTTGCTGTTATAACCTGTCGGGCACTGCACAGCATCAACTCCCAATACCGGGAGAGACGAAACCCCTCCTATCGCTCATCGTCTTCGTGTGTCTCGGGACTGTACCCAACGGCCACCTGTTTGCACGACTCAGTAGAGCCGTGGTAGGGTGGCAATCAAAGTGCAGTGGGAGAACACACAAGACTCCATGACGATCTCGGGTCTACAGACTAACCTGTACCAGTGTCACCTGAGAACTGCTATCCGACGATAGATATAATTCCATATAGGAGTTCTCGGTGAGTCCGTCCAGTGTACCCAGTCACCACTGAGCACCCGTATATGATCTTGATGTCAAACATCGATGAATGTGGGAACATCCATCGCCCATCGTATGGGTCTAGTATCATATACGCTAGTCTACTCTGGTATATCAATGCCCCGTCTCGATATACCTACGACTAGGGACGTTCCAGGATATGCTTATAGACTACAGGTGTCCCACTAGTATGATCTCCATCATAATCAGAGTAGTCAAGCCGATATCCTCAGGGCTTTATCAGCATGTATGAGTGAATAGAAGCATGATCAAATAAACATGTCAGATAAAGAAGAACCAGATAGCATACAATCATGTCGAGCAAGAATGCAAACTGAATATATATACATGTATAGATACATCCACTATCACATAATGGCCTCTAGGGCATACATATATCCAACACATCGACACGTAAATCCTCGTATATCTCGGGCTCCGTCAGTCCGGATCGGCCCATATCATATCTCGACTCCGGTTGGTATTCTCTGGATATTCGCCGAGCCCAAATACTATCACCGGTAGGTAGTAGTCCCTCTGCCAGGCTCACCGTCTACTGCACAGCAATCCTTTCTCGCCCCGGGATACCATACTGGGTCCACCATGTACCCACAGACGGTGCCTACCGCTCCTCGAATCGGGTATACTCACACAAGCTCTCAGAACCGAGAAAACTCATGGTGGACGCACTGAAATATCATATCAAGAGAAACCGGGTTTTCAAAACAATGCATACTTTCTTGAAATAATACCACAGTTCTCAAATCCAGAAATCTCATGAAAACAGCATATCTCAATGCGTATAATCATAAAGCATGATGTATGCGACATATGACAGAAATGTAAGCATATCAGTATATCATGCAACATGGCATAGTAATATGCACATACCAGGGGAAAACTGCTCTTTTAAATAAATCCAGTTTTTAAATATATTATGCGGTTCCCAAATCTCCAAATCAAATGCAACATCGTATAAATGTGCATATGTATATGTACGCAAGTATGGATGTACAATATGTATGTACGCAAGTATGGGTGTACAATATGTATGTACGCAAGTATGGCTGTACAATATGTAGGTACGCAAGTATGGCTGTACAATATGTAGGTACGCAAGTATGGCTGTACAATATGTTTGTACGCAAATATGAGTGTACAATATGTATGTACGCAAGTATGGGCGTACAATATGTATGTATGCAAGTATGGATGTACAATATGTAGGTACGCAAGTATGGATGTACAATATGTAGGTACGCAAGTATGGGTGTATAATATGTATGTACGCAAGTATGGGTGTACAATATGTATGTACGTAAGTATGTCATGCAAGGAGTCATATCCTGATGCAGTGGTTCTACTGTGTAGTGACATGGCAATTATCGATGATGAAGTATGTGAGCCGGTAAATCTGTGTAAGTGCAACATACTCATCATCGATAATGGTGCAGGTGTACTAGCACAGGTATAAGTAATACAACACGAATAACATGAATACAGTATAAGGTAAATCGTCAGCTAAAAGCTATAAGGTATACGTGTCTACAAGACCGAGTCGGTGAATCTATCAATCGGTATCCAGCTTCACAGCATTACGTACGGTATAATCCATCGTACGACATCCTCAAGTCAAGGGTACGGATCAATCATTAAGTCAAACTTATCACGTACAGAAAATCATCGTACGACGTCATTAAACCAATAGGGATCCTATCATCCTATATGACAATGAGGGGTACGGATCTAACGTCTCGTACGACGTATCATTCATGATTCACAACATTATATATACCTATGTGCCTATATCCCATATCACATCCATAACAACCTCATATCAGGGGACCAGCAAGGTATCAATCATCTCAATCGACCCGTATCCGTATACCAACATATCATCATATCATAAGTCAAATCGTATTCTCCTTTCATCGCATTCATATATCACATAAGGTCAATTTACAAATACATTCTACCTTTACTATAAGCATACGTATCTAATCTATCACACATACCCGAACCATACAATCAGCTTTTAAAAGATGTGAATCGTAGTTTTGAAAGTAGGGGCTACGATGTTTTTAAGGTGTAACATTTCAGAAAATATAAAATATTATTTTTTGAATTTAATATTAAAAAAATATATTTCCCGAAAACTGCCCGATTTGCGAAATTGGGGTTTTTGAAAAAGGGTATAAATATATACCAATATTGGCGAAATAATTGGAAATTAAAATGATTTATTCATTTAATTATATATTTAAAGGATTTGGCATTTTTAAAATTTATTATATGCAGTTTTGGTAAAAAACCCGATTAGTGCACTGCTAATCGCGATTAAGCCAAATCCCTGTTTCAACAGTTTTTCATGGTAAATAACCATGATATGTTACATGTTATTTCATGGTGTTGTTTTATTTGGGTGTATGTGTTTTGGTGAGAAAAGAGAAAGAAAAAGGTGTCATGATGAGTGAGGAGAGAGAAAGGGGACATAATGGTGACTTGGAGAGAGAGAGAGTGAGAATAATTGAGAGAGAGAGAAGGGGGGCTGCCTCATACCTTTTCCCCATCATTTTTGCATCTCCTTCTTCATCTTCCTCACCCTCATCTCCCTCCACCTTCAAACCCAAAATCCATCTCCAAAACTCCATCTAAACCATATACCCCTTACACAAAAAATGATCCCCTCTTACAACTCCTGAAGCCCTAGATCCAAGTCACAAAGCTACAGTCCAAAACACGAAGCATTTCCCTCCAATTAGACCGAGCTCGCCGGTTTTTTAGCCATTGTGGCCGGCTCAGTTTCTGTGGAAATGTCCCGTTTTTGTTCTGTGTTCATTTTACAGTTCAAAGAGTACTCTGCAGTTGCTAAAATAATTTTTAGAATCTCATGAAAAATCGACAGAAACTTGAATCTACGCTTCGATGTTTTCGGGTTATTTCGGTTTCGTAGTTTTACTTATCGTTTAAACTGTTAGCTATAGTTTAGTCGGCTCTGATACTACTTTAAGTCAACGTTACACACCCCACGGGTTTGCGGGGAGGCGGAACGGGTAAAAATCGATTTTTACAAACAAGGTAACATTGACTTTAACACCAAGATCTTTTCTAAACTATAACTAACAAAGTAACTAGAGATTTTATCTACTATGTAAGAAGATTATACTTAAAGTTCCTGTTGGATATAGTGCCCTCAGAGTCAATTATTGGATCACAGGCACGTGATTGCAATGATTGAGGGAGGACCTATGTCGGTAGGACAGTCTTACTCGAGATGATAGTATGCTATCTGCTTTATCTTTATCATCGTGTACTGCTTCAGGTGACCTTACAGGTTACTATTGCACGTTGATAGAGCCCTTAGGATTCTTGCTTGACGGCCAGCAGTATGATGGCGATCATATACGTGGGAGCTGGGGTCTATAAGCACATCCTTAAAGTGGTCCCTAGTCGTAGGAGTTTCGAGACTGGGCATCGATACTCCATTAGTAGACTAGTGTATACAGTCGAGACCCCGACGAGGGGCGGTGGCCGGTCTCACAAGCCATTGGTGTCAGTTGGTTCACCTAAGATGTATACATGTGCTCATTGGGTTATGAGTATACCGGACTGGACTCCCCGGGAACATTCTAGTTGGTATTATACCTGACGTCAGATAGCAGTTCCCTGGTGACATGTGTACAGGTTAGTTCATCGACCTGAGATCGTCATTTGTCTAGTGTGAGTTCCCACTGTACTTTGATTACTACCCTACCACGGCTTAAAGGATTCGTGCAAACAGGTTTTAGTTAGGTACAGTCCCGAGCCACATGGAGACAGTGAGCGGATCGGCAAGGGTTTCATCTCTCCCGGTATTGGGGGTGAGATCGCACTGTGTCTAGGAGATCCATTACACGAAGTTTTTGGCCAAGGCATGAGATTTACTGGTAGGTATTCCAGTAGTATCTCAGGGTATTCTGGGCTACACTCCAACACGACTTGTACCGCTTTTGGGGGTCTGACTTTTACCAACCCCCTAGGCCCGCCATGCGATGCTCATAGACGAATGGACCGGACACTACGGATATTGTCACTGACAGGCTCAGTAGGGTGTTAGGATGAGTTCGCTCATCGACCTCCCTTTTGGTCAATACCTGGTAGCCCGTTACGTACGGCTAGTACCTCTGATGTGCTAGTGGTTAAATCCACAGCCAAAGTATTGACAAGTCTTTAGAGTCCCCCACAGACAGTTTTCAAGTTTCGTGCAAAACGTTGTAGAGGCCGTATGATATATGGCAGTGTTCAATCTTATACGTGCGGTAGTGCACGGATCATGATCGGACGGATCATACTAGTGTGCTTTGGTTTAAGCCGGATCCAGTATTAGATTTGTTGGATTACTTTAGTCTCATCGTATTTGCATTCAGTCGGAATGCGGATGCAGCTATGTATATACAGGTGAGGGGTATTCTTGTGATCCGTCTTGAGTTTACTTTAGATGTTGCCGTATCTTTTTAGCGTTGCAAACATTTGGATTAATGTCTGCATATGGAAATTATGAGCTAGAAATCATCATGAGGTGCATTTATTGTGACACATGCAACCTAGTGACTCATGGTCTCTTTTATTGTGCATATGTCACATTTTGTGATGGATTTGAGTGATGAAATGAGAGGAAGAGAGAGAAGGGAAGCCATGATAGATATGTTTGCTCTTGTATTTTTTCATTCTAACTCTCTTTCTCATTTTATTATAGCAACACAAAAGAAAAGAAAATGCTTCTTCTTCTTCTTCCTCTAGCTCACCATTTCCATGGATGTCATCACTTTCAACCTCTATCCATACAGTGGATGCAAGAGACAAAGTTATCACACACATTCTCTACTTCACCTTGGACACGTCGGCTAGCGAACTTCGTGCCCGAGTTGCTTCGGATGAAGCGGGAGCCCGTAAAAAGACTCGAAAATGTTGTGCCCTTTCCAACAAGGAGATCGAGATCGGAGATGACGCGAGGAGCTTGGGATGGTGGCCAAAAACCGAAGGACACGGATCGATCGGTATAGCTTTTCCAACACTTTTTCTAGTTGCTAGTTATAGGTTAATGGTTCGATCCGGGTTTATAGTATATGATAGCGCCAGTTTCAAGTTTTGAAAAAGTTTTCGTTTCCGCATTTTTGCCTCGGACAGACGGCCGGGGCGCTACTGTAGACTTACATGGTATCAGAGCCACGCCATTAACCTTTACTAGCTTGCTCTAACGTATTTAAAATATTGATTGAACAAAATTTTCAAAAACCGCATTTCCAATTCTGAAGTTTCTGTCGAATTTTTTTTATTGTCAAAATTTTTTTTTGAGTATTGCAGAAAATCAGGCATGCTTTTTTAAGACCACAGCTGAAATTTGGTGAAGTGGTCACACTGTAGCACCGTGGAACCGCGGCAATACCCTTGTTTTGGCCGCAGTTCCGCCGCACTCCTGTAGCATCAATGCACCAAAATTTCCACAGTGGTCTCTGACTTGGAAATGGGGTTTCTGGTAATTTTTGTTTGGGCCCAGATTTGTCTGAGTACTGGGTATTGTGCTTGGGGCCCACTTCTGTAAGTTTTGTCGATCGAAAATTTTAAATATGTTAGTTCACAGTATTTACATTATATCTGCGACCGTGAATGTCATTTGATCTGTAAATCTTGTCTAATTGCTATAGCTCTTTTAGACGGATTTGCGAACGTGACATTCATGTTGATGTTTTGTGTTGTGCTGTGATGTTGCGGATTTGTCGTGGTGGATAGCCTGGATGCAATGGTAGTACAGTTTGGTTGTATTTGTACATTTGATATTGCGGGGCGAGCGTCCGACATGTGGACTGCCGTCACTGCCTGTTTGTATATTATTCTTTTGGGGAACGACCGGGCTGAGGTCGATGTACCCGCTGTATATATATTTTATTTTCTGTACTAGGATTACCTCGCGGTGGGGTGCATGGATGGCCGGGTTCTAGAGGGTAACAGGCCCGCATCTCATAGCTTTGAGACGGAGGGGGCTTCACTCTAGAATTGGTGGGCTATTCGCCGCACTTGTAGGGGGTACAGGTTGACCCAAGGAGGGGTGCTCAAGTTACCGGATTCCGTGAAGTGCTGGGTGGTGCATTCACTTTGTTGAAGGGGGCTGCCTCGCTTCAGGTTTTGGCGGGTAACTTGCCGCGTCCGTAGGGGTCAAGGATTTCATTGCACAGGCTATCCACACGACCAGGGGAACGTCGGGTTTAAGTAACGGTTCTATGAAACCCCGGGATCCCAGATTATCTGTATTGTTCTGTGATGCTTATTACATTTCTGTGATGTTGCATTTTATCACGCCATGAGCGATTATTATATATTGATATATATACTAGTAGATGTTGTATATGTTTTACACCCGCGCTAGTCCAGTCCCCGCTCTATCGTTAGTTAAGTAACCTAACGGGTGATGACGGGACCTAGTGGCGAATGCGGATGGCATATACGTACATCGTTTTTTCGTTCTTTTATGGTGTGATTAATTGATGGGAGTGCATTGATTCGGATCAATGCAAGCTAAACAAACCCGTTTGATGTTTCTGGAACATTTTTAAAATTTTTTTTTATTGCAAGGACGTTCTCTTTTGTTTTGCACAGTGGTATTCGGTTATAAATATCCAGCACCTCAGTCGACGAGGCAAGGGCCGAGATCCCTTCACCGGGAGTGACCCCTTGGACAGAAGTTTGCGTTAGGGTAATAACTTCACTATAGTTGATTACTTCTTGCTTTGCATCATGGTATTCAGTTGGAAAGGTTTTCGCCACTATATTTATAAAAAGCTATGCAGTTCCTTCAATGATATCAAGTTCATTACGTTAAAGGTTTTTCGCCAAAAACCAGCCGTAGCCCTCCGTCATTTCTTACGGGTATTATTTAGTATTCGTGCTGCGTTTGTTGACCTAGTCAAGACGTAGTGTTCGGTAGCTAAGTGGTACTTGTTTGTTGCATAAATGGGATTGGTTAGGACAGTCGCGCAGCCTTGTTGACCTAGTCAAGGGCATGTACGGGTGGGTTTAATGCAATCCAGAACAATGACGGGTTGAACTTGACTAGCGGTTTATGGTTTGTTGACCTAGTTAAGGTCATAAGCCGCTTGGAGTAAAAATCACATCGGGAGTTTCTAAAGAAACTGAAACTTACCAGATATGCGCATACCTTCTGGAGTGTGATAACGTGAGTGGATTCCATCACGTTATCATGCGATGATAGTTGGATCCCGATTCCCACTGATGAGTTGGTTTACTCCTCGGGTGATCCCGACTAATTCTTCTTTCAGGTTTGGAGGAGAATTTGAGGTTACAGTGGGAGGTTTCCTGATTAGATAAATTGATAACCATTCTGGTCTAGGTTAGAGTGCACGCTGAGTGTTTCTTTTCTCTCTCTCTTTGGCAGCAACCATGACCCGATCCTAGACAATTCTTAAAACACTGGCTTTTAGATTGTCAGAGTTGCATACCTCATTGCCACTCCTACTTTTACCCTTTTCTCCAGAACACCCCGTATTACTACGAACATCCAATTCCGTTGGATAAAACCATCGTATGGTTATATACAAATTCGAAGGAACTTGTTCCAGATTCGAGGATAGTTTCCGGTTCTGGAGAAAATGAATAGGACTATTCGGTTGTCTTTTCCTTTTACCTTCTCTCAGGTTGCGAGTGCTCCTTGGATTAGGACAGTACACCTATTACGCTTATTGGATAGTTTTCTTCCAAACAATAAGCAGGTGCCGAACGGTCGGGAATGAAGAAAACCATTTAGCCTAACGATGGTGTACAGAAGGTAATAAGTTAAGACAAATAAAGGGATTAGTAAGAGGGCAAAATAAATTGCGACTGCTATTCACGACCAAACCAAGTATTTCTTCGCCAATCCTACATCACCTTTGTATTTTGCCAGGACACTCCGTATCACTATGAAGATCCACATTTTATTGGATACTCCATCGTATGGTTATATACGAACTCGAAGGAACTTGTTCCAGTTCGGGGATGGATTCTGGTTCAGGAGAAATAGGAATAAGGTTTATTCAGTTGTCTTTTATCTTCACCTTCTCTCAGGTTACAAGTACTCCTAGTTTTAGGAGAGCACACCCATTATGGTTATTGGATAGTCTTCTTCCAAACCATAGGCTGGTGCCGAACGGTAGGGAAGGAAGAAAACCATTTGGCCTAAAGGGGTGTAAAGAAGGTAATGACTAAAGACATATAAAGGGATTTGGAGAGATGGCAAAGAAATATACGGTTATAGTTGTGAATCTGATAATGGAAGAGGTATTACTAGTGTAGGGTTCCTAGGCACACTCATGAGGTTCTACAACTGATCAACTATGTCCAATTCAAATTTTTATGTGCCAAGAAACCCTAAACTAGATCGTTAACAAGAGGATAGGCGAAACTAGAAGCTAGTAAACTACTTTACTGCTAAGTGAAAGTGACTACAACCTTTGTAGATCCGGTCCTCCACTTCCAAAGCTCCGTGATGACGTCCCTCCGCTGCGATCATCGGATTCCTGACTCTAGCGATGGTTTCATCGGAGAAATGATTGGGCTAGGTTGTTGACTTCGATGCCGAAAATGATCTACGTCGAGGCAACTCAAACTCAAGCTCCATCTTCACTAGGTCATGAAACTTGTGAAGATAACACCCTATACAACATGGCAAGTGGTAGAGGATGAAGAAATAGGAAGTGGGTTCACTTTGGATTTGGATTTCTCACTTGATTTCATCACTTGGAAATTTTCAAGAATGGTTTCTTCACTTGAAGAAGAAGATGAAGAAGAAGAAGAAAGAATAATGAATTCTTGAAAAATAATAAATCAAGTAATTCTTATCATAATGCAACCATGGGTGAAGTAAACACATGTAGAGAATAAACTAAGGTTAGGTGTAATGGTTAGGTTAAGGAAAAAACAAAATGGTTGATAATGCTAAGAAGCTTCATGAAGCTTAAAGCAAAAAACAAAGTTAGCCACCATTTCATTTTTGCCAAAAGTAAATAAAATGAATAAGGAAAATAAATAAAATAAATTAAAACTTAAACATTAACCTAAAGATGGTTTAAAGCAAACATACACCCAAGTTTGCATGTATCATCAAACATGATACAATCAAGAGCACAAAAATATATCACATATACTACTTGTGCATATCAAGTGAGAAAATCAATCTTAAGTGAACAAATACTAGTTAATGTAAAGTAATATATCAAATATATAATTATACATTAAATCATTAAATCAACACTTGATTTAATGATCCGGTCATATTGCATATAACCGACTAATATCAAGTGTATCAATATATCGAATCAACATTTGATTCGGTAACCCGGCTATATCTTATATAACCGTCCGATGATACGAATCACGAGAATAGAATTCAGTATCACATACTGGTGTTATTCTCGGTCCCGCACATATCTCATATGCACTCCTATTTCGTTTCGCTTGAGCCAGGAAACCCCTGTATAGGACTCTAAAGACTCGTCAATACGCCGGCAGCAGGTGATGATCATATCAAACACCCACAAGCCGCAAGCGGTCTGCTAAACGTAACGGCCACCCGGGTATTGAGTGATCAGAAGATCAACGAGCAAGCCCACTCACACTCCTGTGAATCCAACTAGTAACACTTACCGTACAGTCCGGTCTGTTCGTCTGATATGTCGCATATCTCGTCTAGGGGTGGTAAACGTCAGACCCCAATAGCTCGATAAGTCGTGTCGATATGAGGACTATAACAGTTCGAGAAACTACTGGTAACACTTACCAGTAAATCTCAGCAACCCTGGCCAGGGATTTCCGGTTATAGCCAATCGAACACAGCACAACATCAACTCCCTATACCGGGAGAGACGAATCCTCATTGCCTCCATGTGATTCGGGACTGTATCCAAAAACTACCGTTTTGCATGCCCTCTTGGACGTGGTAAGGTAGAAATCAAAGCACAGTGGGAATCACACAAGACTCTATGACGATCTCGGGTCTATAGACTAACCTGTACCAGTGTCACCAGAGAACTGCCATCTGACGTAAGGTATAATACCATCTGGGTGTTCTCGGCTAGTCCGTCCAGTATACCCAGTCTCTACTGAGCACCCGTATATAAACTCTGATGTCAAACACCAATGGATATGGGGTCATCCATCGCCCATCTGTATGGGTCGAGAAGGTATACGCTAGTCTACTCTTGTATATCGATGCCCCGTCTCGATACACCCACGACTAGGGACCTTGAAGGATGTACTTGTGGACTACCATATCCCCACTAGTATGATCCGCATCATAGTCCAGGTAGTCAAGTACACATCCTAAGGGCTTTACCAACATGTAACAGAGAGACAATCAGTGTACACGTTAAGGTAAAGAGCAACCAGATAGCATATTATCATGTCGAGCAAGAAAGGCCTCCCTATATATGTCCAAGCATCCACTACAATATACATCCTATGTATAGTAATAGCCTCTAGGGCATACATATAACTAACAATCTCCCACTTGCACTAGGGCCATCTGATAGCAGTGGTTGTAGTATCTCATACTCAACCATCCAATAAAAGTCTCTTTCTGGGAAAAAGCCTTTGTGAGTGGATCCACCGTGTTGTCCTCTGAGTCTGCTCTCCTAACTTCGATCCCCTGGATATCAACCATCTCCACGATCAGGTGACACTGCCTTAGAATATGTCTGGATCACTGATGGGACGGGCGTTCCTAGGCATAAGCCACAACTCCATTGTCTCACAATGGTAGGAACGAAGTTCATCTCATGAACTAATATACACCCAGACTTCCTCTTTTGTAGCATCTTAAGTAGCGATGTATCCAGCCTTTATCGTCTAGTATGCCACGGTATATAGCTTGGAACTCTTCCAACACACCGTCCCTTTACTGAGGGTAAAGACAATGCCTGTGACTAACTTTCAGTCGTCCTTATTACCTTGGAACACTTCCAGTGATTCTCCCCAGGATCGATTGATACCATCTCACTACAACTAGCGAGTATCCTAACATCCATTTAGATCTATCTTATCGATCCAAAACCCAGGATTTAGGAGGTATCCCTTTGATCCTGTATGGAGAATCCTTGTGATAAGCGGAGATTGACCGAGCGTAGCATAGGAAACTCCTTTCCTATCAAGAGTATGTCATCCATGTACTCTACGAGGATCACTACCATACTCTCTACTACCTTTTTGTATATAAAAGGTTCATCTACCATTTTGATGAAGTCAAACTCTTTGACTACCACATCAAAACAGATGTTCCAACTCCGTGATGCCTGCTTTATTCTGTAAAGCAACTTGCACACGTTTTCGCTGCTCCCACTGTTTACGAAGCCCTCTGGCTTTGTTCTTATAGACGTTCTCTTCTAAATCATTATTTAGAAAAGCAGTCATGGCACCCAACCGCCAGATATCGTAGTCATGGTATGTAGCCGTGGCAAGTAGGATCTGGATGGACTTAAGCATAGCTACTTAGGAAAGGTTTCATCATAATCCATACCTGGTTAATGATGCAAATCTTTAACAAGTCTAGCTTTGAAAGTCTCAACTTTTCCATGTACACGAAGTAATCTTCTCAAGATTTACTTGCTTCTGATGGGGATTTAACCCTTCAGATAAAGCAACCAAAGTCCATACTTTGTTGGTGTATAAGGATTCCATCTCAGATCAATAAGCATCCAGCCATTCTTACAGAGTCCCACTCCTGATGGCCAGCTCGAAACTAGTTGGGTCATCATCTCATGATGCATTCCTCGCTCCCACTGTCATCGAGAAACCGAAGTATCTCTCAGGCGGATGAGGAACCCTACCAGATCGGCGGAGAGGCTGAGGTTCGTCGGGGACTATTGAATCCTTTGGTTCTGTCAAATCATCAGCTGCAGTTTGTATAGCTGGAACATTTTCAGTTCTACATAACAGACTTTGCCTCGAGCTTGTCCGGATTTTGCTTTGTAGACATAGGCCGGACAACCCCAAATCTTAACAAACTTAAGATATGCGCTCTTCCCTTTCCATATCACATATGAAGTGGTAGGCAACTAATTTGATTTGAACCCTATTCAATAGGTATGCAGCTACTTAAGTGCATAACTCCCAAAAGGAAATAGGAAACTCAGTAGTATTCATCATAGAGCGCATCATATCATATAGGGTGTGATTGCTCCGCCCCGATAAACCGTTGTGCTGTGGTGTATTCAGAGGAGTAACACAGAGAGAGAATCTCATTCTCCTTTAGAATAGTCCAAGAATTCCATGCACAAGTATTCTCCTCCCTGATCTCATCATAGGACATAATACTTAAACCCGGTTTTTGGTTCTCTACTTCTTACTTATATTCTGTGAATATCTCAAAAGGTTCGGACTTGTGTTTCAACAGGAACATATGTCTGAATCTTGAGAGATTATCAGAGAATGTAATGAAGTACAAAGAACCGGTCATGGCATGTGTAGACAGGGGACCTTTATACATCAACATGTATCATCCCAAGAGTTCGCTAACTCTTTCTCTGTTTCCAATAAACAGAGCTATGGTCATCTTATCTCTGTGACATGACTGGAAAGTTTCATCAGATGTAAATTCAAACAGATTTAAATATGCATCTATATGCAACTTCAGCTAGTCGGGTCGCATTGATATGACCTAGTCTACAATACCTCAAGAAGGATTCGTTCATTTCTGAACTATTCCTCTTGTGTGTGTTCTGTATACTAAGAACTGTAGTTTGATTTAGAACATCAATGCTTTTAGATAACGTGCCTGAACCGATCAACTTTTGAAATAGGAAATGTTCAAAACATTATCCAACAATACAAAATTTTATCATTTCTTTACTAATAAAGAGACTGATATGATTTTGTATGTCAGGTTCGGTATCTAATAACATTTGTTCAGAATCAATGTACTTGTAATACAGGGTGACAGTGACCAACAGACTTGGCTGCAACACTTGCACCGTTTTCTGTCTCATGAAACTTATCACCCGTTCTCAGTTCTCTACCTTTCTGTAGCCCATGTAACAGATTACATTAATGGGATCCTGATCCGGTATCTAATACCCAGTGTAAGGTTCCTAGGCACTCTCAAGAGGTCTCACAAGGCATCAACCATGCCAATTTCAAATTTTACGGGTGCCGAGAAACCCTAATACGGATCGTTAACTAGATATTTAGGCGAAAAAGAAACTAGTTAACAACTTAACTAAATGGTAAACGGAAATACAAGCTCTGTAGATCCGGTTCTCCACCTCCATGGCTCCGTGATGATGTCTCCTCGCTATACAAATCGGATCTTGGGCTCTAGCGTCGGCTTCATCGGAGAAAAAGCGGGCTAGGTTATCAACGACGATGCCGAAGATGATCTACGTCGATGCATCGCTAGATCAAGCTCCAACTTCACCAAGTCATGAAACTTGTGAAGAAAACACACTCTACTACTTGGCAAGAGGTAGAGGATGAAGAAATAGGAAGTGGGTTCACTTTAGAATTGGATTTCTCACTCTTTTCATCAAGTTGCCATTGATGAGGCAAGCTTTTTCTTTAAGAAGAAGATGAAGAAGAAGAAGCTGATAATATTATGATAAGTTTTTTTCATAAGTATATGAAAATAGGAAATAAAAGAATACTTATCATAAACTAACCATGGTCAAGTGTAGAGAATAAACTAGGGTTAAGTGGAATGGTTAGGGTTAAGCATGAGACAAATTGATCACTAAGTCAAAGCTTCATGAAGCTTCATAATACAAACAAAGTTAGCAACCATTTTCTCTTTATGCTTTTCATTTTCCAAAAATCAATAGATAAATAAATAAGTGAATAAAACAAAGCCCTAATAATTATCATGTAACCATGGTTTGATCTTTACACAAAAACCCTAGCAAACATGTATCATCAAACATGATACAATCAAGTGCACAAAAGTATATCACATATACAATGTGCACATCCGAGTGAGAATATCCATTTAAAGTGAACCGATACTAGTTAATGCAAAGTAATATATCGAATATATCATTATGCACTAAATCATTAAATCAACGCTTGATTTAATGATCCGGTCATATCGTATATAACCGACTAATATCAACAGTAACAACTTATCGAATCAATACTTTATCCGACAACCCGGCTATATCGCATATAACCGATCAATATCACAGATCGCGAGAATCGAATACAGTATCACATACTGGTATCATTCTCGGTCCTGCACATATCTCATATGCGCTCCTATTTCGTTTCGCTTGAGCCAGGAAACCTCTGTGTAGGACTCTAAAGACTCGTCAATACGCCGGCAGCAGATGATGATCATATCAAACACCCACAAGCCGCAAGCGGTCTGCTAAACGTAACGGCCACCCGGGTATTGAGCGATGAGAAGATCGACGAGCAAGCCCGCTCACACTCCTGTGAATCCAACCAGTAACACTTACCGTACAGTCCGGTCTGATCGTCTGATATGTCGCATATCTCGCCTAGGGGTGGTAAACGTCAGACCCCAATAGCTCGATAAGTTATGTCGATATGAGGTCTATAACAGTTTGAGAAACTACTGGTAACACTTACCAGTAAATCTCAGCAACCCTGGCCAGGGATTTCCGGTTATAGCCAATCGAACACAGCGCAACATCAACTCCCTATACCGGGAGAGACGAATCCCCTCCTATCGCTCATTGCCTCCATGTGACTCGGGACTGTACCCAAAAACCACCGTTTTGCACGCCCTCTTGAACGTGGTAAGGTGGAAATCAAAGCACAGTGGGAACCACACAAGACTCTATGACGATCTCGGGTCAACAGACTACTCTGTACCAGTGTCACCTGAGAACTGCCATCTGACGTAAGGTATAATACCATCTGGGAGTTCTCGGCGAGTCCGTCCAGTGTACCCAGTCTCCACTGAGCACCCGTATATCATCTCTGATGTCAAACACCAATGGATATGGGATCATCCATCGCCCATCTGTATGGGTCGAGAAGGTATACGCTAGTCTACTCTGGTATATCGATGCCCCGTCTCGATACACCCATGACTAGGGACCATGAAGGATGTACTTATGGACTACCATGTCCCCACTAGTATAATCCGCATCATAGTCCAGATAGTCAAGTACACATTCTAAGGGCTTTACCAACATGTAACAGAGAGACAATCAGTGTGCACGTTAAGGTAAAGAGTAACCCGATAGCATACTATCATGTCGAGCAAGAAAGTCCTCCCTATATATGTCCCAGCATCCACTACAATATACATCCAATGTACAGTAATGGCCTCTAGGGCATACATATAACTAACAATCTCCCACTTGCACTAGGGCCATCTGATAGCAGTGGTTGTAGTATCTCATACTCAACCATCCCATAAAAATCTCTCTCTAGGAACAGGCCTTTGTGAGTGGATCCGCTGTGTTTGTCCTCTGAGTCTACTCTCCAAACCTCGATCACCCTGGAGATCAACCATCTCCATGATCAGGTGACACTGCCTTAGAATATGTCTGGATCACTGATGGGACGGACGTTCCTTGGCATAAGCCATAACTCCATTGTCTCACAATGGTTGGAACGTAGTTCATCTCATGAACCAATATACACCCAAACATCCTCTTTGGTAGCATCTTAAGTAGCGATGTATCCTGCCTTTATCGTCTAGTATGCCACGGTATCTAGCTTGGAACTCTTCCAACATACCGTCCCTTTACTGAGGGTAAAGACAATGCCTGCGACTGACATTCAGTCATCATTATCACTCTGGAACCTTTCCAGCGATTCTCCCCAGAATCAATTGATACCATCTCACTACAACTAGTGAGAATCCTAACATCCATTTAGATCTATCTCATAGATCCAAAACCCAGGATTTAGGAGGTATCACGTTGATCCTATATGGAGAATCCTTGTGATAAACGGAGATTGACCGAGCGTAGCATAGGAAACTCCTTCCCTATCAAGAGTATGTCATCCACGTACTCTACGAGGATCATAACCATACTTCCTACTACCTTCTTGTATATATAAGGTTCATCTACCATTTTGATGAAGTCAAACTTTTTGACAACTACATCAAAACAGACGTTCCAACTCCGCGATGTCTACTTTATCCTATAAAGCATCTTGTACACGTTTCCGCTGCTCCCACTGTCTACGAATCCCTCTGGCTGTGTACTTATAGACGCTCTCTTCCAAAACATCATTTAGCAAAGCAGTCATGACACCCAACCACCAGATATCATAGTCATGGTATGCAGCCGTGGCAAGTAGGATCTGGATGGACTTAAGCATAGTCACTTGAAAAGGTTTCATCATTATCCACGCCTGGTCGATGACGAAAAGCTTTAACAAGTCTAGCTTTGAAAGTCTCAACTTTTCCATCTACACCAAGTAATCTTCTCAAGATATACTTGCTCCTGATGGGGATTTAACCCTTCAGATATAGCAACCAAAGTCCATACTTTGTTGGTGTACATGGATTCCATCTCAGATCACTAAACATCCAGCCATTCTTACAGAGTCCCACTCCTGATGGCCAGCTCGAAACTAGTTGGGTCATCATCTCATGATGCAATCCTCGCTCCCACTGTCATAGAGAAACCGAAATATCTCTCAGGTGGGTGAGGAACCCCACTAGATCGGCGGAGAGGCCGAGGTTCATTGGTAACTATTGAATCCTTTGGTTCTTTCAAATCATCAGCTGCAGTTTGTATAGCTGGAACATTTCCAGTTCTACATAACTGACCTTGCCTCGAGCTTGTCCGGATTTTGCTTTTAGACATAGGCCGGACAACCCCAAATCTTAACTAATTTAAGGTATGGGCTCTTCCCTTTCCATATCACATATGAAGTGGTAGGCAACTGATTTGATTGGAACCCTATTCAATAGGTATGCAGCTTCTCAAGTGCATAACTCCCAAAAGGAAATAGGTAACTCAGTAGTACTCATCATAGAGCACACCTTATCATATAAGGTGTGATTGCTCCACCCTGATATACCATCGTGCTATGGTGTATACAGAGGAGTAATGCTGAGAGAGAATCTCATTCTCCTTTAGAAAAGTCCAGGAATTCCATGCACAAGTATTCTCCTCCCTGATCTCATCATAGGACATAATACTTATACCCGTATTTTGATTCTCTACTTCTAACTTATATTCTGTGAATATCTCAAAAGGTTCGGACTTGTGTTTCAACAGGAACATAGGTCTGAATCTCGAAAGATCATCAGAGAATGTAATGAAGTACAAAGAACCGGTCTTGGCATGTGTAGACAGGGGACCTTACATACATCAACATGTATCATCCCAAGAGTTCACTAACTCTTTCTCTGTTTCTAGTAAACGGAGCTATGGTCATCTTATCTCTGTGACATGACTGGCAAGTTTCACAAGATGTAAATTCAAACTGATTTAAATATGCATCTATATGTAACTTCAGCTAGTCGGGTCGCATTGATATGACCTAGTCTACAATACCTTAAGAAGAATTCGTTCATTTCTGAACTCTTCCTCTTATGTGTGTTCCATATACTAAGAACTGTAGTTTGATTTAGAACATCAATGCTTTTAGATAACGTGCCTGAACCGATCAACTTTTGATATAGGAAATGTTCAAAACATTATCCAACAATACAAAATTTTATCATTTCTTTACTAATAAAGAGACTGATATGATTTTGTATATCAGGTTCGGTATCTAATAGCATTTGTTCAAAATCAATGTATTGGAATACAGGATGACAGTGACCAACAGACTTGGCTGCAACACTTGCCCCATTTTCTGCCTCATGAAACTTATCACCCGTTCTCAGTTTTTCTACCCTTTTGTAGCCCTATGTAACAGATTACATATCTGGGATTCTGATCCGGTATCATATACCAAGGATGCGGAGGATACTGAGAAACAGTTCTGTATAATGTACACACCCGAAGATGATGCATCTCATGCACTTTCTTCGTTTGGGCGGCACGGGAATTCTGGTATTCCCCAATTTCCTGCTCTGTCTTATAACAATTATAAGTTGGAGCGGGACCAACGTTCCCCAGCTCAGTATAACAAGCGGGTTCGGTCAATATTCCGTATTATTATCTTGATTAAGGCGTGATATGGTCGCTACCTGGAGAGAGAGAGAAGAAAACACTCAGCGTGCGCTCTTGCAAGAATAGATTGGTTATTATTTTATCTAATCCGGATGGCTCCCACTGCTTTTTATCAAATCTTCCTTCAAACCCTAAAAGGAAAGACTAGCTGGGATTAATTACACACTACAAGTTCGCCAATCTTTCAGCCAGGCCAGTGTCGGTACTTTGAGGGAGGTCCCCCGTGCTTTCGCACGAACCTAATTAATGTAAATCTCGTTTTCCCATAGGCGTAACCTCGTTAACACCTTTCTAGACACCTACTTGATCGGCTAATTGTAATGTGTAAAACTCTCCCAGGAGTAACTCTTACTCGCAGCGGGTATCAGGATCCAACTATCTCATAGAAGGTATGCAATCTCATTGCAAATTTCAACACTTGAAATTCCCGATAATATTTTGCCCCGAACGAACTATGACCTTGACATGGTCAATAAACCATAGACCGCAAGTCAAGTTCAACCCGTCATTTCTTGATTGAATCAAACCCACCCGCACGACCCTTGACAAGGTCAACAAGAACGCACGACTACCCTAACCCAATCTGCATCATATGCATAAGCAGATAAATACTGGTTATCTACCGCACACTGCGCCTTGACAAGGTCAACAAACGCAGCACGAATACTAAACAGGATTTATCTGAAATGACGGAGGGCTACGACAGGTTTTTCTGAAAACCTATTGCGTAATGAACTTGATATCGTTGTAGAATCAAATGATTTTAAAATGGAGTGCTTTTGAGGCTTTTCTAGTTTTGCTAAAGGAGTCACTCCCGGTGAAGGGATCGTCGGTCCTTTCCTCGTCGAATGAGGTGCGGGATATATCATATATATCACTGTGCAAAGCAAAAACTCTTAAAAGCGATCAAAAAACAAACCGAGTGTGTAGCATCTGCCAGTTATTGCTAAAGGAGTCACTCCCGGTGAAGGGATCTCGGTCCTTTCCTCATCGAATAAGGTGCAGGATATATCATATATACCGCTGTGCAAAGCAAGAACTGTAGCTACCTTTTTTATTTTGAAATTCGATTCTACAACATCTTAGGTTTCTTTTATTTCATTAATCATATTAATGAAGTCCCATCATTTAAAATACCTAAACATCACAGATAAATACGACGTACACTTATGCCATCCACATTCGCCTCGATGTCCCCTCGTGCACCGTTAGGTTAGGTGACTAACGGCAGAGCGGGGCAGGGCTAGCGCGAGTGTAAAACATAAGTAACGTCTATATAATATATCATATATACTATATATAGTATCCATCACAGAACATCACATGATCACATCACAGATATCTCAGCAGAAGAATCATATGAAATATTGGATATACTAGGACGTTCGTGTTTTCAAAACGAGCAAGTATAAAACACGGATTCCACGGTCGCGATGAATAGCCAAACCCACACCCAAGACCCCTACGAGAGCGGCAAGCAACCCTACCAATTCTAGAGTTAGGAGACCCGGACTCGACTCCTCGAGTTGGTCTCCTACTGGACTCCAGAACCCGGTTACTTGTGCTCCCCTCCTTGGGTCTATCCTAGTGCGGAAAAGTAAATAATATACAAAGGGTGACAACTTCCGCAACCTGGAAGTGCCCCAATAAATGAATATTACATACAAGTTTTTACATGAATGAAAAAGAAAAACACTCATCTCACATAAAAACCCCCGGCTATTCAAACACGACGATCCAATATAACATATCCAGCAACACATAACATCACATGTCATCAACGTAAGTAAACATGCGCATCCCAATTGTCGTTGACATATAGCAACGAAACCGGCGATATCACATATTACACTTACGGTCACAGAAAAGAAAGTGTAAAACTACAACAGTTGGAATCCACAACCTCCATAGATATCGCATGCCTAATCAAATGAATTCCTTAGATATCGCATGCCTAACAATTATAAACCCCGCATTTTAGTCTCATTATCGAAAACTCTTTTCAATATCAAGTCGGGCAATTCAATAGGATTCCCGACAATTTGATCGAATGCTCGTCGCAAACTTCAGTAGACGGCCGCACCCCCGATACCGTCGACGAAGTGCACCAAGGCGGAACACCGCTACCGCGAGCACCCGGACGGATGCTTTCGGCGACGGGGTTCTCCTACAGTCACTTGGTCGGGGCTATGGAGCGAGGCTGTCTATTAAGTTTACCCGGCGAGTATCCGCGTACGCTACGTGATTGCGACGGACTTTTGATCACATCAAAATTCCGTGGCAACCGATCAAGTGAGACTAAAGTGCTATGTTTATAACATTCATTCAGTTATCTCATAACTACTTGTGAATTCCAATTGTTGTATCACATTCCGGATAAATAGAAAATGTTAAACTTTTCGATCAAACAGTCGAACACCCAAGTTTTTCCCGGTATAGATCAACACATGAAATAAGTCTAACAACATTCAGTTCGTGCCTCAGTACCAACGGTCCAGCCGTAGAAGGGTCAAGCCAACGCCTCACATGTGGCACGCCGTACTGCCCCAAACCCGAAGGTTCAAAGGGCAGTTCAAGACGGTCACATAATCGAGTTAAGGTTTGTTGTCTTCTAGAGGGTCCATCGCGTTACTTGCACTACTTAGAACGTCGTTAAACCACGGAAAAATCCAACACTTGGAAATTTCCCGACAGGGGAAAAATTGGGTATTTATATCCGGTCGAACTTTTTAACATATTCAAAAATTATCCGGAAGCCACATAGACAAAATCAGATAATCCGATCGAATAAACGAATCCCTAAAACAACCCAGAATATTCAACACTTGAATAAATGTTAAAAATTCCCAGAAAAACCAGCACTGTTACATATGAATTACTATGCCAAAACTAATGCAAGATACGACAAAATGGCCGTGGAACCGCCGCACAAGCCATGCTTGTGCCGCGGTTCCGCCGCGTTATAGTGGAATCGTGGACACGTGTTGCACAGTAATTCTTAGGATTCCCTGCTGATTTTTCTGCATATTTTTAATATACAAAAATCCACAAATTTGAAAAATGTACAGAGAGCTATTTTGGGGTTAGGTTTTCGGTTCGATCGGACTTCTAACATCGTCTGCGCATCGCCTAAGGGTCTAGCTAGGCTCTGATACCACTGTAGGGTTCCTAGGCACTCTCAAGAGGTCTCACAAGGCATCAACCATGCCAATTTCAAATTTTACGGGTGCCGAGAAACCCTAATACGGATCGTTAACTAGATATTTAGGCGAAAAAGAAACTAGTTAACAACTTAACTAAATGGTAAACGGAAATACAACCTCTGTAGATCCGGTTCTCCACCTCCATGGCTCCGCGATGATGTCTCCTCTCTATACAAATCGGATCTTGGGCTCTAGCATCGGTTTCATCGGAGAAAAAGCGGGCTAGGTCATCGACGACGATGCCGAAGAAGATCTACGTCGAGGCATCGCTAGATCAAGTTCCAACTTCACCAAGTCATGAAACTTGTGAAGAAAACACATTCTACTACTTGGCAAGAGGTAGAGGATGAAGAAATAGGAAGTGGGTTCACTTTAGAATTGGATTTCTCACTCTTTTCATCAAGTTGCCATTGATGAGGCAAGCTTTTTCTTCAAGAAGAAGATGAAGAAGAAGAAGATGATAATATTATGATAAGTTTTTTTCATAAGTATTTGAAAATAGGAAATAAAAGAATACTTATCATAAACTAACCATGGTCAAGTGTAGAGAATAAACTAGGGTTAAGTGGAATGGTTAGGGTTAAGCATGAGACAAATTGGTCACTAAGTCAAAGCTTCATGAAGCTTCATAATACAAACAAAGTTAGCAACCATTTTCTCTTTATGCTTTTCATTTTCCAAAAATCAATAGATAAATAAATAAGTGAATAAAACAAAACCCTAACAATTATCATGTAACCATGGTTTGATCTTTACACAAAAACCCTAGCAAACATGTATCATCAAACATGATACAATCAAGTGCACAAAAGTATATCACATATACAATGTGCACATCCGAGTGAGAATATCCATTTAAAGTGAACCGATACTAGTTAATGCAAAGTAATATATCAAATATATCATTATGCACTAAATCATTAAATCAACGCTTGATTTAATGATCCGGTCATATCGTATATAACCGACTAATATCAACAGTAACAACTTATCGAATCAATACTTGATCCGACAACCCGGCTATATCGCATATAACCGATCAATGTCACAGATCGCGAGAATCGAATACAGTATCACATACTGGTATCATTCTCGGTCCCGCACATATCTCATATGCGCTCCTATTTCGTTTCGCTTGAGCCAAGAAACCTCTGTGTAGGACTCTAAAGACTCGTCAATACGCCGGCAGCAGATGATGATCATATCAAACACCCACAAGCCGCAAGCGGTCTGCTAAACGTAACGGCCACCCGGGTATTGAGCGATGAGAAGATCGACGAGCAAGCCCGCTCACACTCCTGTGAATCCAACCAGTAACACTTACCGTACAGTCCGGTCTGATCGTCTGATATGTCTCATATCTCGCCTAGGGGTAGTAAACGTCAGACCCCAATAGCTCGATAAGTCATGTCGATATGAGGTCTATAACAGTTTGAGAAACTACTGGTAACACTTACCAGTAAATCTCAGCAACCCTGGCCAGGGATTTCCGGTTATTGCCAATCGAACACAGCGCAACATCAACTCCCTATACCGGGAGAGACGAATCCCCTCCTATCGCTCATTGCCTCCATGTGACTCGGGACTGTACCCAAAAACCACCATTTTGCATGCCCTCTTGGACGTGGTAAGGTGGAAATCAAAGCACAGTGGGAACCACACAAGACTCTATGACGATCTCGGGTCAACAGACTACTCTGTACCAGTGTCACCTGAGAACTGCCATCTGACGTAAGGTATAATACCATCTGGGAGTTCTCGGTGAGTCCGTCCAGTGTACCTAGTCTCCACTGAGCACCCGTATATCATCTCTGATGTCAAACACCAATGGATATGGGATCATCCATCGCCCATCTGTATGGGTAGAGAAGGTATACGCTAGTCTACTCTGGTATATCGATGCCCCGTCTCGATACACCCACGACTAGGGACCTTGAAGGATGTACTTATGGACTACCATGTCCCCACTAGTATAATTCGCATCATAGTCCAGATAGTCAAGTACACATCCTAAGGGCTTTACCAACATCTAACAGAGAGACAATCAGTGTGCACGTTAAGGTAAAGAGTAACCAGATAGCATACTATCATGTCGAGCAAGAAAGTCCTCCCTATATATGTCCCAGCATCCACTACAATATACATCCAATGTACAGTAATGGCCTCTAGGGCATACATATAACTAACACCCAGGACATAGAGGATACTAAGAAACAGTTCTTTATAATGAACACACCCGAAAGAGATGCATCATATGCACTTTCTTCGTTTGGGCGGCACTGGAAATCTGGTATTCCCCAATTTCCTGCTCTGTCTTATAACATTTATAAGTTGGAGCGGGACCAACGTTCCCCAGCGCCGTATAACAAGCGGGTTCGGTCAATACATCCATATTATTATCTTGATTAAGGCGTGATATGGTCGCTACCTGGAGAGAGAGAGAAGAAAACACTCAGCGTATGCTCTTGCCAGAATAGATTGGTTATTATTTTATCTAATCAGGATGGCTCCCACTGTTTTTTATCAAATCTTCCTTCAAACCCTAAAAGGAAAGACTAGCCGGGATTAATTACACGCCAATCTTTCAGCCAGGCTAGTGTCAGTACTTTGAGGGAGGTGCCCCGTGCTTTCGCACAGACCTAGTTAAAGTAAACCTCGTTTTCCCAGAGGCGTAACCTCGTTAAGACCTTTCTAGACACCTACTTGATCGGCTAATTGTAATGTGTAAAACTCTCCCAGGAGTAACTCTTACTCACAGCGGGTATCGGGATCCAACTATCTCATAGAAGGTATGCAATCTCATTGCAAATTTCAACACTTGAAATTCCCGATAATATTTTGCCCCTAGCGTCCTATGACCTTGACGCAGGCCAACAAACCATAGTCTGCTCGTCAAGTTCAACCCGTCATTTCTTGATTGAATTAAACCCACCCGCACGACCCTTGACGCAGGCCAACAAAGTCGCATGACTACCCTAATCCAATCTGCATCATATGCATAAACAGATAAATACTAGTTAGCTACCGCACTCTACGCCTTGACGCAGGCCAACAAACGTAGCATGAATACTAAGTAGGAGTTATCTGAATGACGGAGGACTACGACAGGTTTTTTTGAAAACCTATTGCGTAATGAACTTGATATCGTTGTAGAATCAAATGATTTTAAAATGGAGTGTTTTTGAGGCTTTTCTAGTTTTGCTAAAGGGGTCACTCCCGGTGAAGGGATCGTCGGCCCTTTCCTCATCGAATAAGGTGCAGGATATATCATATATATCGCTGTGCAAATCAAAAACTCCAAAAGCAATCAAAAACCAACCCGAGGGGGGTAGCATCTGCCTGTTATTGCTAAAGGGGTCACTCCCGGTGAAGGGATCGTCGGCCCTTTCCTCATCGAATAAGGTGCAGGATGTTCTACAAGGAACACCGCGATGCAAAGCAAGAACTGTAGCTACCTGTTTTTGAAAATTCGATTCCACAACATCTTTTAGGTTTCTTTTCTTTCATTAATCACATTAATGAAATCCCATCATTTAAGTCACCTAAACATCACAGATAAATACGACATACACTTATGCCATCCGCATTCGCCTCGATGTCCCATCTGCATCGTTAGGTTAGGTAACTAACGCCAGAGCGAGGCAGGGCTAGCGCGGGTGTAAAACATAAGCAACGTCTATATAATATATCATATATATACTATATACAATATCTATCTGAACAAATCACATGATCACATCACAGATAACGCAGCAGAAAATATCATATGAAATATTGGATATACTAGGATGTCCGTGTTTTATTTTGAGCCTAAATAAAACACGGATTCCACGGGCGTGATGAATAGCCATTCCCACACCCCTAGACCCCTACGAGAGCGGCAAGCAACCCTACCAATTCTAGAGTTAGGAGAGCCGGACTCGACTCCTCAAGTTGGTCTCCCACTGGACCCTAGAACCCGGTTACTTGTGCTCCCCTCCTTGGGTCTATCCTAATACGGAAAAGTAAATAATATACAATGGTGACATCATCCGCAACGTGGAAGTGCCCCAATAAAAGAATATTACATACACGTTTTTACATGAATGAAAATGGAAAAACACTCATCTCACATAAAAACCCCCGGCTATTCAAACACGACGATCCAATATAACATATCCAGCAACACATATCATCAACGTAAGTAAATATGCCCATCCTAATTGTCGTTGACATATAGCAACGAAACCGGCGACGTCACATATTACACTTACGGTCACAGAAAAGAAAGTGTAAAACTACAACAGTTGGAATCCGCAAACTCTTTAGACATCGCATGCCTAATCAAATGAATTCCTTAGACATCACATGCCTAACAATTATAAACCCCGCATTTTAGTCTCATTTATCGAAAACTCTTTTCAATATGAAGTCGGGAAATTCAACAAGATTCCCGGCATCCTGAACGAATGCTCGTCGCAAACTTTAGTAGACGGCCGCACCCGCGATACCGTCGACAAAGTGCACTAAGGCGGAACACCGCTGCCGCGAGCACCCGAACGGATGCTTTCGGTGACGGGGTTCTCCTACAGTCACTTGGTCGGGGCTATGGGGCGTGGCTATCTATTAAGTTTACCGGCGAGTATCCGTGTACCCTACGCGATTGCGACGGACTTTTGATCACATCAAAATCCCGTGGCAGCCGATCAACTGAGACTAAACTGCTATATTTATAACATCCAAATCAGTTATCTCATAACTACTTGTGGATTCCAAATATTGTATCACATTCCAGATAAATAGAAAATGTTAAACTTTCCGATCGAACAATCAAACACCCAAGTTTTCCCGAAAGAGCTCAACACATGAAATAAGTTTAAAAACATTCACTTCATGCCACAGTATCAACGGTCCAGCCGTAAAAGGGTCAAGCCAACGCCTCACATGCGGCACGCCGTACTGCCCCAAACCCTAAGGTTCAAAGGGCAGTTCAAGACGGTCACATAATTGAGTTAAGGTTTGTTGTCTTCTAGAGGGTCCATCGCGTTACTTGCACTACTTAGAACGTTCTCAAACTACGGAAAAATCCAACAGTTGGAAATTTCCCGGCAGGGGAAAAATTGGGTATTTATATCCGGTCGAGCTTTTTAACATGTTCTAAAATTACCCGGAAAACCATAAACGAGGTTAGAATATCCGATCAAATCAACGAGTCCCTAATACACCCCAGAAAACTCAACTGTTGAGTATAAATTAAAATTACCCAAAACACAGAGGACTACCTTGTGGACATTACTGTTGAAACAGTGGAGCAAGAAGCCACTTTCTTGCTGCGGAACCGCCGCCCAACCAGGGGTTAGGCCGCGGTTCCGCGGCTCAATGATGGAATCAGGGCCACGTGTTTCACTGTAATTCCTAGAAAACCCTGCTGAATTTTTTGAGTATTTTTAATTCACAAAAATCCACGATTTCAGAAAATGTACAGAGAAGGGTTTTTGATTAGGGTTTCGGGTTCGATCGGACTTCTAACTTCGTCTACACTTCGCCTAAAGCTCTAGCTAGGCTCTGATACCACTGTAGGGTTCCTAGGCACACTCATGAGGTTCTACAACTGATCAACCATGTCCAATTCAAATTTTTATGTGCAGAGAAACCATAAACTAGATCGTTAACTAGAGGATAGGCGAAACTAGAAGCTAGTAAACTACTTTACTGCTAAGTGAAAGTGACTACAACCTTTGTAGATCCGGTCCTCCACTTCTAAAGCTCCGTGTTGACGTCCCTCCGCTGCGATCATCGGATCATGGACTCTAGCGATGGTTTCATCGGAGAAATGATTGGGCTAGGTCGTTGACTTCGATGCCGAAGATGATCTACGTCGAAGCAACTCAAACTCAAGCTCTATCTTCACTAGGTCATGAAACTTGTGAAGATAACACCCTATACAACATGGCAAGTGGTAGAGGATGAAGAAATAGGAAGTGGGTTCACTTTGGATTTGGATTTCTCACTTGATTTCATCACTTGGAAATTTTCAAGAATGGTTTCTTCACTTGAAGAAGAAGATGAAGAAAAAGAAGAAAGAATAATGAATTCTTGAAAATAATAAATCAAGTGATTCTTATCATAATGCAACCATAGGTGAAGTAAACACATGTAGAGAATAAACTAGGGTTAGGTGTAATGGTTAGGTTAAGGAAAAAACAAAATGGTTGATAATGCTAAGAAGCTTCATGAAGCTTAAAGCAAAAAACAAAGTTAGCCACCATTTCATTTTTGCCAAAAGTAAATGAAATGAATAAGGAAAATAAATAAAACAAATTAAAACCTAACCATTAACCTAAAGATGGTTTAAAGCAAACATACACCCAAGTTTGCATGTATCATCAAACATGATACAATCAAGTGCACAAAAATATATCACATATACTACTTGTGCACATCAAGTGAGAAAATCAATCTTAAGTGAACAAATACAAGTTAATGTAAAGTAATATATCAAATATATAATTATACATTAAATCATTAAATCAACACTTGATTTAATGATCCGGTCATATTGCATATAACCGACTAATATCAAGTGTATCAATATATCGAATCAACATTTGATTCGGTAACCCGGCTATATCTTATATAACCGTCCGATGATACGAATCGCGAGAATAGAATTCAGTATCACATATTGGTGTTATTCTCGGTCCCGCACATATCTCATATGCGCTCCTATTTCGTTTCGCTTGAGCCAGGAAACCCCTGTGTAGGACTCTAAAGACTCGTCAATACGCCGGCAGCAGGTGATGATCATATCAAACACCCACAAGCCGCAAGCGGTCTGCTAAACGTAACGGCCACCCGGGTATTGAGCGATTAGAAGATCAACGAGCAAGCCCGCTCACACTCCTGTGAATCCAACTAGTAACACTTACCGTACAGTCCAGTCTGTTCGTCTGATATGTCGCATATCTCGCCTAGGGGTGGTAAACGTCAGACCCCAGTAGCTCGATAAGTCGTGTCGATATGAGGACTATAACAGTTCGAGAAACTACTGGTAACACTTACCAGTAAATCTCAGCAACCCTGGCCACAGATTTCCGGTTATAGCCAATCGAACACAGCGTAACATCAACTCCTTATACCGGGAGAGACGAATCCCCTCCTATCACTCATTGCCTCCATGTGATTCGGGACTGTACCTAAAAACCACCGTTTTGCACGCCCTCTTGGACGTGGTAAGGTGGAAATCAAAGCACAGTGGGAATCACACAAGACTCTATGACGATCTCGGGTCTACAGACTAACCTGTACCAGTGTCACCAGAGAACTGCCATCTGACGTAAGGTATAATACCATCTGGGAGTTCTCGGCGAGTCCGTCCAGTGTACCCAGTCTCCACTGAGCACCCGTATATCATCTCTGATATCAAACACCAATGGATATGGGATCATCCATCGCCAATCTATATGGGTCGAGAAGGTATACGCTAGTCTACTCTGGTATATCGATGCCCCATCTCGATACACCCACGACTAGGGACCTTGAAGGATGTACTTATGGACTACCATGTCCCCACTAGTATGATCCGCATCATAGTCCAGGTAGTCAAGTACACATCCTAAGGGCTTTACCAACATGTAACAGAGAGACAATCAGTGTACACGTTAAGGTAAAGATCAACCAGATAGCATACTATCATGTCGAGCAAGAAAGTCCTCCCTATATATGTCCAAGCATCCACTACAATATACATCCTATGTATAGTAATGGCCTCTAGGGCATACATATAACAAACAACTAGGAATACCCGGATACCCCTTCGAAACATTTATATGTTTCAGTTTCACTGTGTATTGTTAAAAGAAAACTGGTTTCCCAATTAGCCCTTGCTCTAGGGTATGTATTTACCAGGTTTGATTCTCAGATCTGTATGGTTTTACAGATGATGAGTGGGAGTAAGTTATTGGGAATTGGATGATCATCCTCATTATATCGGGATTCGTTGTAATTGGTGATATTTGAGGAAATCACCTGGGTTGTTTGCCGGACGGCAAATATTTGGTTTTGAATATCCGTTGTTATGCACCAATTTCAAATTGATATATCTGTATGTTTATTTTTATAAAGTGAGATATAACTTTTTGAAATTATGTCTATGACATTTACTTATATCAGTGGATGGTTAGGTAAGGAGCATTAAACAGCGGTGTAATTCTTCTTAACCATAAGTACAGTTTTTCAACCTACGACACACATAGAATGAGTTATTAGACTCAGGTGACTTATACAGAGTATTGTATGTTGTCCAGTGTCCATGAGGACAGAGGGGTTGGTACTCGTACTCTATTCTGTTTACTTGTGACTTCTCTAGTTCTTAGACATGTGTTTCATAAAAATGCAAGGTCTAAGTTTTGAGAAGTTATAAGTATAAGAATAAAGTAGAGAACCAGGCATTGCAAGTATTAGGATTCTTCAAGGTGATCGAAGATGTAGATACTTATGTATGGTATTCAGTTGATAGTAATGATTAAGAGAACTTGCTTCTCTTTTAGGTTACTCATAATTGGAAGCACTCCTAAGTTGAGTAATGGTGATCGGCCTCTTTCCATTTAGTTGACATGCACTGGAGACAGCTGGATGATTTGAATCTGGTTCCAACTAAATCAGTGCCTCTGTTTCTATATTGGATATAGAATAGTTCATATCTTAACAATGTTAAGATACGGGGAGTTGTCCGGCTTATTCTCATAACCAGACTCTGGATAACTCAAGGCACGTTTCTGTAATGGCTGTTTGTGGGTTGACCCGGGCTATGACGTGGGTTGATTTTCTACCATCTGGAAGATCAATAGTGATATTGTTCTTGACTCGCCATAGTTTTAATAAAAATGGATTTTTTCAGAAAATAGTAGTGGGAGTATGGTAGAACTGGAAGTGATTCCAGAACCGCAAACGATTACTGAAAATTTAATAGGACCTAAACATTCAATCTGGATTGACATTCCATCGGCCACTCCGCAGATATGGTGGGTAATCTCAGGCACCCGAGAGGTACTCTGGTAGCCTCAAGGACGGTGACAGGGAGGTTCTTGTTTACCCAGACTTGCCATTGTTGTTGTTCCAGACTGTGAGACCCGGCAGGAGGATGAGTATAGCGTCGTTCTAAACTAGCTTTAGAAGTATACGTGTATATGACTCTGCCAGAGGGTTGTCGTAGTCAATGGGAGCAGCGGAAGCATAGTGGACAAGTAGCTTATGTCTATTTATGGACTAAAGCAGATATAGCGGAGAAAGATCATCTATTTCTGATGTGACAGTCATAGGTTTGACTTCATCAGAATAGGGGATGGATTTGTTAAGAAGGTAGTAAGGTGTGATGTCCTGGTATTTGGATGACATACACAGAGTAGGAAGTGAAATTCCTATACTACGATCGGTTATACTTTGGTTGTCACACAGTGGTTTCTCCACATAGGATATGGATATTGTATCAGATATTCTGGTTACTAGATCTATAGTTTTAGATCTAGATTTGGGTAGTTTCCCAATCTGGGTACTTAGACAACATTCTAAAGGTGTTTTAGAATGGATGACTCCTGGCAGGGTAGTGTACCTACAGGTGATGGAGTCACCCTCTCTAAAGGTGTCTTACAGACTAAAGAGGAGAGGGATGCGCATGATTGGCAGATCACTTGCTTAGGCAATTGAGTCAATCATGAGATGTCAAGTACCGCACTAGACGTTATTTTTGCACTAGATGCAATAAGTTGATATTAATCCTGTCCTGGAGAAACGTTAGGAAGCAGTCTTAGAACATAAGTGGATGTTCTAGGGATATGATAACAACAGCCTCTTTTGGGAGACGGTTATCATTCCAGGCTTCCAAAGTGACCTGGATGACAGAGTGACTGTCAGAGTTGTAGTTTTTCCTATGACGAGGGGCAGTTGTTTGGACAGGAGGTCCAACCGGATACTGAGGGAGGCTTGGCGCAGGATACTGATTAAGTTCAGTTGATGATACAGTCTAAGAAGTTTGGATTTGGAGTTCATTTATGAACTAGGTCTCATCAGACATCCAGACATATTCTAAGACAGGTATTACTCAATTCGGGAGATGGCTTTCTCTGAGAACTTGAGATAAAGAGTGACATAGAAAAAAACATCAGGGCGGATCCACTCACTGAGGTTATTCCTCGAACACAATAGTTTCGCAAAACGGGCTTTGTGAGACTGATTAGCAGAGGAGTTGGGTGTTCGGTATCACACGGGCTGTAAGTATGCGACATCGCAATAATTAGCCTTGAGTGCAAGTGGGAGATTGTTGGATATAGCGCCCTCAAGGTCAATTATTGGATCACAGGCACGTGATTGCAATGATTGAGGGAGGACCTATGCTGGTAGGACAGTCTTACACGAGATGATAGTATGCTATCTGGTTTATCTTTATCATCGTGTACTGCTTCAGGTGACCTTACAGGTCACTATTGCACGTTGATAGAGCCCTTAGGATTCTTGCTTGACGGCCAGCAATATGATGGCGATCATATACGTGGGAGCTGGGGTCTATAAGCACATCCTTAAAGTGGTCCCTAGTCGTGGGAGTTTCGAGACTGGGCATCGATATTCTATTAGTAGACTAGTGTATACAGTCGAGACCCCGACGAGGGGCGGTGGCCGGTCTCACAAGCCATTGGTGTCAGTTGGTTCACCTAAGATGTATACAGGTGCTCATTGGGTTATGAGTACACCGGACTGGACTCGCAGGGAACATGCTAGTTGGTATTATACCTGACGTCAGATAGCAGTTCCCTGGTGACATGTGTACAGGTTAGTTCATCGACCTGAGATCGTCATTTGTCTCATGTGAGTTCCCACTGTGCTTTGATTACTACCCTACCACGGCACAAAGGAGTCGTGCAAACAGGTTTTGGTTGGGTACAGTCCCGAGCCACATGGAGGCAGTGAGCGGATCGGCAGGGGTTTCGTCTCTCCCGGTATTGGGGTGAGATCGCGCTGTGTCTAGGAGAGCCATTTCACGAAGTCCTTGGCCAAGGAAGAAGATTTACTGGTAGGCATTCCAGTAGTATCTCAGGGTGTTCTGGGCTACACTCCGACACGACTTGTACCGCTTTTGGGGGTCTGACTTTTACCAACCCCCTAGGCCCCCCATGCGATGCTCATAGACGAACGGACCAGACTGTACGGATATTATCACTGACAGGCTCAGTAGGGTGTCAGTATGAGTTCGCTCATCGACCTCCCTTTTGGTCAATACCTGGTAGCCCGTTACGTACGGCTAGTACCTCTGACGTGCTAGTGGTTAAATCCACAGCCAAAGTATTGAAGAGTCTTTAGAGTCCCTCACAGACAGTTTTCAAGTTTCAGGCGAAACGTTGTAGAGGCCGTATGATATATGACAGGGTTTGATCTTATACGTGTGGTAGTGCACGGATCATGATGGGACGGATCAAACTAGTGGGCTTTGGTTTAAGCCGGATCCTAGTATTAGATTTGTTGGATTACTTTAGTCTCATCGTATTCGCATTCAGTCGGAATGCAGATGCAGGTATGTATATACAGGTGAGGGGTATCCTTATGATCCGTCACGAGTTTACTTTAGATGTTGCCGTATCTTTTTATTGTTGCAAACATTTGGATTAATGTTTGCATATGGAAATTATGAGCTAGAAATCATCATGAGGTGCATTTATTGTGACACATGCAACCTAGTGACTCATAGTCTCTTTTATTGTGCATATGTCACATTTTGTGATGGATTTGAGTGATGAAATGAGAGGAAGAGAGAGAAGGGCAGCCATGATAGATATGTTTGCTCTTGTATTTTTTCATTCTAACTCTCTCTGTCATTTTATTATAGCAACACAAAATAAAAGAAAATGCTTCTTCTTCTTCTTCCTCTAGCTCACCATTTCTATAGATGGCATCACCTTCAACCTCCATCCATACAATGGATGCAAGAGACAAAGTTGTCACACACATTCTCTACTTCACCTTGGACACGTTGGCTAGTGAACTTCTTGCCTGAGTTGCTTCGGATGAAGCGGGAGCCCGTAAAAAGACTCGAAGATGTGGTGCCCTTTCCGATGAGGAGATCGAGATTGGAGATGCCGTGAGGAGCTTGGGTTGGTGGCCAAAGACCGAAGGACATGGATAGATCGGTATAGCTTTTCCAACCCTTTCTCTAGTTGCTATTTATATGTTAATGGTTCGATCTGGGTTTATAGTATACGATAGCGCCAGTTTCAAGTTTTGAAAAAGTTTTCGTTTCCGCATTTTGGCCTCGGACAGACGGCCGGGGCGCTACTGTAGACTTACAGTTCCAAGTCCTTCTTGTCTTCCCGCTGTTCTTGTTCATCTCGCAAGCTCCTTGGAGTAGAAATGGAAAGCACCTCCTTGTCGGCTTCTCGATGTAGTAGAAGATCCACCCAAGAGTTCCAACCTTGAGCTAAACCTCCAGGTTGAAGTAAATAGATCACTTGGTGTGCTAAACTAAGCAACCTAGAGTGGGCTTAGTCTCACTAACCCTTGATTCTCAACTCATAAGACACTAGGGTTTTGAAAGGAAGAAGGTGAGAGCAAGCTTGAGGAGAGAGAATGTATTTGTGATAATGATAATAAAAGATAGAATGGCTAACTTATATATATGACCATAAGCATGACATGGAAAATATCTCACCAAAATATCTAGAGTCAAAAATATCTCACAAAAATATCTAAGGTCAACAAGTCAAGCCAAGTTAAATGGTCAACATAAGTAGCTATACCACTAAATTATCATTTATCAAAAATAATAAAACCTTTCCTCCACCTCATATTTGTTTTGATCAAGTCAATGGTCAAAAACCCTAATGAGATGTCTCCTTCTATACCCCCTCTCAACTGTATATACATACCCGCATCCGTGTTCCGAAAAATACGAATACAATGAGACAAAACTAACCCATCAATCGAATACTAGGATCCGGCTTAAACCAAAGCCCACTAGTATTGTCTGCCCGAACATCATACGCGCACAAGTACACGTATGTGATCGAACCCTGTCGTAAAACCATACGACCTCTACATCGTTTCGCCCGAAGCTGGGAAACCCTCTGTGTGGGACTCTAAAGACTTGACACTACGCTGGTAGAGGGTTTAACCATAGGCCGCAAGCGGTACTGGCTGTACGTAACGGTCCCCATGTAGATGTCGATAAGAAGGTCGATGAGGAAAACCCATCTGAACTCCTACTGAGCCTGAATGTGACAATCTCCGTACAGTCCGGTCTATTCGTCTAAGAGTATCGCATATCGGGCCTAGGGGGCGGTAAACGTCAGACCCCTAATAGCGGTATAAGTCGTGTCGGAGTACAGTCCAAAACACTCTGAGAAACTACTGGAGTACCTACCAGTAAATCTCGCTTGCCCTGTACAGGGACTTTGTGTAATGGCGTTCCGAACACAGCGCGATATCAACCCCCAATACCGGGAGAGACGAATCCTATCTAACCGCCACTGCCTCCAAGTGCTTCGGGACTGCACCCAACTACTACCTATTTGCATGACTCAATAGAGCCGTGGTAGGGTAGTAATCAAAGTACAGTGGGAACACACTCGAGGCAAAGTGGCAGTGTCAAGTCAACGGGCTAATCTATACTCATGTCACCTGGGAATTACTATCTGATGATAGGTATATTACCAACCAGCAGTTCCCCACGAGTCCTGTCCGGTGTACTCGTAACCTAACGAGCACCTGCATACTATCTCCAGTACGGCATACTAATGGCTGTGGGACAAACCATCTCCCCTGCTGGGATGAGAAGCGTATACAATAGTCTACTCTGGAGTATCGATGTCCCTGTCTCGATAATCCTACGACTAGGGACCTGTATAAGGATGTGCTTGTAGATTACCTAGCCCCCACTAGTGTGACTGCCATCACAACGCTGATAATCAAGCAATGATCCTAAGGGCTCTACTAATATGTATAAGGGATATGTTAAAAGAAACACATGCACATATTGAAATAGAAACAAACCAAGTAGCATACTACCATTTTGAGCAAGATTTTCAATACTACTGTGAATATCCCAAGCTTCCATTAAGTAATATACAGTCCAGTTTGATACGATAATGGCCTCTAGGGCATATACACTAACAGTATGTATATATATGTATGTATGTATATATGAGAATGAAAGATGATAAGATGTACGAGACCATAGATCCGTACCTTTGTTGATCTATATGATGCTAGATCCTTAATCTATTTCATTACACCATATGATGGTTTACCGTACGCGATAAGATATACCGGATGATTGATCCGCACTCATGACTTGATGATGATGTTCGATGATAGCGCCACATTTGATACTAGGAGGCTGGATCGCCAACTTTTGGATTGTCTTGATTCGAAGAATCATTGATTTCTAAACACCTTGGCAGATATGGTTTATATTAATGAATCTTGGTGTAGCTATGTACCTTATACCATTCATACTTAGATTGCATATTTTCCTTATGACATACGTACTATGTTTCCAGCACTTACCTGTATATGGCTTCATCTGCTAGTACACCTGCACTATTATCGATGATGCGCATGTTACACATACACAGATTTGCCGGCTCACACATTCATCATCAGTAATTGACATGCCACTTACACAGTAGAACTGTGATTGATAGGGATTTTACATGTTGTATCTTAAGTTTAAAGTTAACCGCAATCAAGACAGCGTCGCGTGTAGCTAGCCGTGATGAGTACGGTTCGTCCGCGGGGAGATGGTGCGTTTTACATTCTTGCTCTAACGAGTGTAATATCTTAGAATGCGATTAGTGTTAATTAAGCGTTAATGCGGGTTTTTAGGGAAAAGTTTACCAAATCGGTTTCCTCACATTTTATAACAATAAATTAATATTTTATTATAATTTTTTATGGCTTGCACACACTTGTGCATGTTAGTATGAGGGTTAGTTAGTGTTAATCTTGTTAAGTGACCAATACACCTTAAGGAATCCATGCCTTGATTAAACCTTACCTTAGATATTTGTGAGAGATATTTCTTTGTTTGGATTGAGAGAGAGAGGTGGCTAGGTGAGTCATGAAGACTTTAATGATGCATTAATGGTTGCATTAATGGAGGTGAGGGAGGGAGTAAGAATAAGGCTTTGGTTCACCGTACACTCACCTCTCATCATTATCTTTCCCTCACTCTCACATTCTTCTCTCATTCTCAATCTTTGTTCATTCCCTTAACTCTAAACTGAACCCTCACTATCCATTCACTAATCCTTGCAAAAACTTCATAAAACTTCATGAAAACACTTCATAAATCTTGGTTTAGCCACTAAGTTGCCTTGGAGCTTGGAAACCTAGGATCTTTGAGCTTGTGTGGTTAGGTAATGATCTTTATCTATTAAGTAGGTGTTTTTAAGGTTGTGTAGCTTATTAGTGTCAGTTTCAAACACATAAAGTTTAGTTTCATGCAATATCGTATTTTTAGTGTCTTTGTGGAAGCTCTGTGATCTGCTGTAGAACCAGGTGTTTGTTGGAAAAGTTCCCATCACAGTAACCTAGTGTTGCGACCTAGAACCCACCATAAAAATCTGAGACCACCCCTTCGTTTTTAGGCCGCAAATTTATTGGTTCTGGTCACAAATTGCGGCCAGAGTGGGGGCTGGGGTGTTGCTTCTTGGTGTGGGGTCTTTGGGGTTGTATGTGATCTCGTGGAACTTGCAACTTTCACTAATTGTTTGTATATCAAAATCTGTGATCACTTTGCTATAATCTAGTGTTTTGAGAGCGCGTGTTACGTTATCCGACACGGGTCGTGATCTTGTGTAGCTGCTGCACTTGGGTTGGTTTTGGGTTGTCGCTACACACGTTAACCACTAGACGAACACTTGTGAGTTGGATTGGAGTTGGTACGTCGGTCAAAACGTAATTGTACGTGATTTTGGTTGATTATGAGATTTTGCACTTGCTATGTTTGTGTTAATAGGATCGCAGGTGGGGACTTTGAATGCTGCGAAGAAGGGGAAGCAGGTGATTGGATCTACCTAGCTCGAGATTGTCTGTGAGTAGATTTAACATCTACGGGGAAATCGCACGTATGGCGTTAAGCGTCAGGGTTAGATATGATATGATATGATATGATATTAGCTGCATTGCATCATTATTGACATGTATATACACATACCTTGCTACATGCTACACATATACCTGGAGGGTATTGCATCATTGTTGACATGTATATACACATACCTTGCTACAAGCTACACATATACCTGGAGGGTATTGCATCATTATTGACATGTATAAACACATACCTTGCTACAAGCTACACATATACCTGGAGGGTATTGCATCAATATTGACATGTATATACACATACCTTGCTACATGCTACACATATACCTGGAGGGTATTGCATCATTATTGACATGTATATACACATACCTTGCTACAAGCTACACATATACCTGGAGGGTATTGCATCATTATTGACATGTATATACACATATACCTGGAGGGTATTGCATCATTATTGACATGTATATACACATACCTTGTTACAAGCTACACATATACCTGGAGGGTATTGCATCATTATTGACAGGTGTATACACATATGAGATATAGCTACATGTACATCATGCATACATACTTACGTGTACACCCATATACCTTGATATAGCTACACATATACATGTATGGTATTCCATCATTCTTGATAGGTATATGCTCATATCTTGCTATAGTTACATGTTCACCTTTATATGATGTTGCTTGGATTTTGGATGCTTGGATTTTGGAGAAATTAGGAACCGCATGATATATTTAATAACTTGATGTATTTAAATAGCGGTTTTCCCTTGATATACTCATATTACTGTGCTATGTTGCATATATTATATTTCATGGATTTACGCATTGAGATATGGATTTCATGTGATTTATGGATTTGAGAACCGTGGGGGTATTTCAAGAAATTCATGTATTGTTTGAAAACCCGGTTTTTCTTGATATGATATTTCAGTGCGTCCACCATGAGTTTTCTCGGTTTTGAGACTTGTGTTAGATACCCGATTCGAGGAGCGGTGGGCACCGTCTGCGGGTACATGGTGGACCCGGTATGGTTCCCCAGGGCAAGAGATGATTTTCATGGTATAGACGATGAACCTGGCTGGCGGGCTAGTACCTCCGTTGATAGTATTTGGACTCGGCGGTTATTGTGGGGATACCGATCGGAGTGATGTACGGACATGACATCAGGGCCATTCATGGTGACGGCGCCTGGGATATGAGGATTTACATGTCGATGCTGGACACGGGTTTCATGATGTTTCGGGTGTCGATGTTAGACACTCAGGTTCCAGGAATTGTTGTGTCTTTGAGGGACACGCATATATACATATATATACACAGGCATAGTTTTCATGATATTTCGGGTGTCGATGTTGGACACTCAGATTCCATGAGACTTACAGGATATGAGGGCCGATCTGAGGATGCGGTGCCTGAGGATTTTGGGGTTTAACGTGTCAGTGAGGGACACAGAGGTTTTTCCATGCTGATGATTTTTGCATGATGTTTTATTATTTATCCCACATATAAGGATTTATTTGATATGCATTTGATTCATGTAGATATAGTACCCTGGTTGTGTACCTTGATCATGATAGTCGCATATTCATATTACCATACTTATGCTATCAGATTACATGTGATAGATTATCGTTGTTAGTGCATACTTGCGATTATAATATGATGTTATTTACTATTCACGAGTTGGCAACTCACCCCCGTTGTGCCACAGTGTTTTGCAGGTCTGAACCTCAGGGTAGTCGCGGCAGGGCGCCTTTTTATCTCTAATTTTGCGGATACCGCTACGATTGGCTGTGAGGCCTTTTGCTATAGGTGGGTTTGCGGTTATCCGATGATATCGTTGTATATCTTTTGTATCTAGTACTCTCCATCTACCACCTTCATGTTTTGACTTAGAGACGAGTTGTGAGGATCGATGTTGTATATTCTTATGACTCTGGTTGTCGTGCTCGTGTGAGCCGGCCTTTATATATTTTGATTATCTCTTTTCTTCGCTACGGCGCATATATCTATTTTGGTGGTTGTTTCTGCCTTTGGGCGAGATTTTCTTCCGTTTGGGGATACTTTACTTATATCTTATGTTTGTACCCGTTTCAGGGCTAGTTTTTACAAAGGAGGTGCTGCCGAAACTTTTATGAAAAACAAACATTTAGCTTTAAGTTCTTACTTGAGATTTTAAAAGTGTTTTCTATCCTTTACTGCTTGTAATAGTTTAGATTGCTGGGTTTTCTGCTTACTTAAATTGCGTTACGCCTATTGACGTTATGTAGTCTAAGTGTCGGTCATGTGCCAAAATTTGGGTCGTGACAAAGCTGGTATCAGAGCGCTAGGTTTTACCTTTCGGAGTGTAGCATGACCTTGGTATGATGGAGTAGGTAGCTTAAGCAGAGTAACGTAGCGTGTGTATGTTCCGCGGCATACTTACGACACGGTACTCTGCCTAAGTGACCTTAGGACTTATTGTTGAAATTTCTTCCGTGATTATATACATCCTGGTGATTCGATTCCTATGTTCTTATCGAATCATGTTTCCATTTCCAGCCTTTATGCCGCCGAAGACTATGAGGGTGTAGAGAGCGGCCGCGAAGGCCAAGGTCAGAGTTGACTCGTCCGAGACAAGGACTAACCCGAGCGGTACGCCCATTGTGCAGGAGAAGATTGTTCCACCTTCAACAGACCATATTGCTTTGCTAGGGGCCGGTATGCAGTATTTATGCCAGATGGTGGGGTCGTTAGTTGAGGCCATTCGAGCGCAGAGGCAGGAGGTTGTTCCACCCATTACGAGGATCGTGTCAGTGCCTACCGTTCCGACAGTCGTACCTGCAGCTACGGAGGTGATCACCGTATCGTTATCGGAGTTCATAAGGCTGAGGCCTCCGGTTTTCACTGGCACCGATGCAGCTGAGGATCCGCAGTCGTTTATCGATCGGATGGCCATGATATGTCGTTCTCTGAAATGCTCTGATGCGAGATGGGTAGAGTTCGCGAGCTTTCGTCTGGAGGGTTTGGCCTAGAAGTTGTGCGAGTCCTTAGAGAAGGGTAGAGCCGCAGGTCTCTCTCCTATGACCTGGGCTGAGTTCGTGATGGTGTTTCTTGCGCGTTTTCTTCCGCAGAGCGTCAGGGATGCTCGAGCGCGCAGTTTCGAGTCGTTACGCCAGACTCAGGGTATGACGGTGGCCATGTACGATGTGCAGTTTACCGAGCTGTCTGTGTATGCTCCGTATTTGGTAGCTACTGAGAAGATGCGGGTCAAGAGGTTTGTTCGAGGCCTGCTTACCCAGTTGTTCCTTGCCATCAGCGTACAACATTGTGACACGTATGCAGCAGCGGAGGACGCAGCCCTATTGGTTGAGGAGCGTCTTTCTGAGTCGTCGGTTGTTCCGGAACCGAAGAGGGTTCGTACTGGTATATCAGCCTGGAGATAGATGGTTAGACGCCGCGACTGCGTTCGTTCAGGCACGGGGAGTAGCAGAGGCGTGGGACGAGGCCAGTTGTTCAGCACTTATCCCTAGGAGGGTCAGCAGTCGACACGTGGGTGCTTTGGGTGTGGCAGTCTATATCACCTCGTTAAGGATTGTACCGTGATACGCCAGAGAGAGGCAGCCGTACCACATGTTACCTTACTGCCTTATCCACCTCAGAGAGCGTTGCCTCTTATGCCGGTAGTTGCTCCACGTCAGACTTATGTTCAGAGAGGTCGTGATCACGGAGGGTTTGTTCAGAGAGGACGGGGTGGCAGAGGCATAGGACAGCCAGTTGCCGGTAGAGGGTAGGCTCGGGTGTTTGCCTTGACTTATCAGGACGCGCAGACGTCCAATACAGTGGTTTCAGGTACTCTTTCTGTATGTTCTTTTGATGCACATGTTCTGTTTGATCCGGGATCTACGCATTCGTATGTTTCTACACACTTCGTGCCGAGGTTGGGCCGAGAGTCGTGTTTGCTAGATCAGCCGCTTGTTGTGATTACTCCTGTCGGCGATTCTTTTGTTGCGCGACATTTGTTTCGGTCGTGTGTCGTTTGTATAGGAGATAGAGATTCGTCCGTCGACTTGATCCTTCTAGATATGTTGGACATTGACGTTCTCCTTGGCATGGACTGGTTAGAAGCTTGTTATGCGTCTGTGGACTGCCGTGAGAAGAAAGTCAGTTTTAGTTTTCCGGGCGAGTCTGTTCGGGTTGTGCAGGGGGGCCGTGGTGCCGCCCCTCACAGTTTGATTTATGCTCTTTGCGCTAGTCGGCTTTTGAGGAGAGGATGTCGGGGATTCTTGGATTTTATTTGTAATACCGGATCCACAGTAGAGTTGTTGGACCGGGTTCCTATCGTGCGAGAGTTTCTCGATATTTTTCCTGATGAGTTACCTGGTTTGCCGCCAGAGCGCGATATTGAGTTTTGCATTGATCTGATTCCTGGCACGGGGCCTATTTCTACACTGCCTTACCGGATGGCTCCGGCAGAGCTTAAAGAGCTTAAAGATCAATTGCAAGAGTTGCTTGATAAGGGACTTGTGCGTCCGAGTGTTTCGCCTTGGGGAGGTTCTGTGCTGTTCGTCAAGGAGAAGAACGGCAGTTTGAGGTTGTGTATTGATTATCGTCAATTGAACCGAGTTACGGTGCAGAATAGGTATCCTTTACCTCGCATTGACGATTTATTTGATCAGCTCCAGGGTGCGAAACATTTTTCTAAGATTGATTTGCGTTCGGGTTATCATCAGTTGCGGGTTCGGAATGATGACATTCCGAAGACTGCTTTTCGTACACGCTACGGGAATTGTGAGTTTCTGGTGATGTCGTTCGGACTCACCAATCCCCCAGCAGCGTTCATGGATCTGATAAACCGGATTTTCAGGCCGTTCCTCGACCAGTTTATTATTGTGTTTATTGATGACATTCTGGTCTGCTCTAGGAGTCGTGAGGAGCACGAACAACACTTGAGGATTTCTTTGCAGATATTGAGAGAGCACCAGCTGTATGCTAAATTCTCAAAGTGCGCTTTTTAGCTTGATAGAGTTGACTTCCTGGGTCATGTGGTGACGGGAGACGGTATTCTTGTGGACCCGAGGAAGATCGAGGCTATACAGCTTTAGCCCAGACCTGTAGCCGTGACAGAGGTCCGCAGCTTTTTGGGCTTAGCTGGTTATTACCGCCGATTCGTGCAGGATTTCTCGAGTATCGCTGCACCGCTGACCGGACTGACTCGGAAGGGGGTTCCTTTTCTTTGGACTGATGCGTGCGAGCAGAGTTTTCAGCAGTTGAAGACTCGGTTGACGACCGCACCAGTTCTATCTTTGCCTTCTGGATTGGGTGGCTTTGTTGTTTACTGCGATGCGTCTCGAGTAGGGCTCGGTTGTATACTGATGCGGCATGATGGAGTGATTGCTTATGCTTCTAGGCAGCTGAAGAAACACGAGCAGAATTATCCCACTCATAATCTTGAGATGGCCGCGGTGGTCTTTGCGTTGAAGATTTGGAGACACTACTTGTACGGGGAGTCGTGTCAGATTTTCACGGACCACAAGAGCTTAAAGTACATCTTCCAGCAGCGGGATCTGAATCTGAGACAGCGCCGGTGGATGGATCTTGTGAAGGATTATGATTGTGAGATTTTTTATCACCCGGGCTAGGCGAATGTGGTAGCTGATGCTTTGAGTCGTAGGCCCGGGGGTAGCTTGTTCCAGTTGAGCGCAGTTCAGCGACAGTCTTCTGCAGATTGGCAGATCTTGTGCAATGGTAGAGTACAGTTTGAGTTCACTTCCACTTGGGGGACAGTTTGCTCATGTCCACGCCCGTCCACTTCTATTTGATCGTATCCATGAGGAGCAGCCCAGTGATGCCCGTTTGTCTGAGATTCCTGAGCTTGTTCGGCGGGGTACAGATTCAGAGTTCTTGATTAATGACCAGGGTGTGCTACGTTATGGGACTCGCTTGTGTGTACCAGATATTGATGGGTTGAGACGCGAGATCCTAGAGCAGGCACATAAGTCAGCCTTTAGCGTTCATCCAGGTTCCACCAAGATGTACCAAGATTTAAAAGACATTTACTGGTGAGAAGGGATGAAACGCGATGTTTCGGACTTCTTTTCGAGGTGTCTGACTTTCCAGCAAGTCAAGGCTGAGCATCAGCGACCGGCTGGAGAGTTGCAGCTTTTGCCCGTTCCTGAGTGGAAATGGGAGCAGATTTCCATGGATTTTGTTGTGGGTCTACCAAGGACCAGTCGGGGGTATGACTCCATTTGGGTGATTGTTGACCGGTTGACGAAAGTGGCTCACTCCCTTCCAGTGAAGACCACATTCGGTTATGCTCAGTATGCTCAGTTGTATATAGATAAGATTGTGTGTTTGCACGGCGTTCCCACATGCATTGTATCTGACAGGGGCACCCTGTTCACTAGCCGTCTTTGGAAGAAGCTTCAGGAAGCTTTGGGTACCCGGTTGAGTTTTAGCACCGCTTTCCATCCACAGACCGATGGTCAGTCAGAGCGGACGATACAGACTCTAGAGGATATGCTTCGGGCGTGCGTGCTTGATTTTAGTGGCAGTTGGGATCGTCACTTGCCGTTGATTGAGTTCTCCTACAATAACAGCTTTCAGGAGACTATTCAGATGGCACCTTTTGAGGCTTTGTATGGTAGGAAGTGTCGATTGCCGGTCTGTTGGACCAAACTCAGTGAGAGTAGGGTTTTGGGACCCCAGCTAGTTCAGGAGACTACGGAGAATATCCAACTGATTCAGGACAGAATGATAGCAACCCAATGCAAACAGAAGTCTTATACCGATTGTCGTCGTCACAGACTTGAGTTCGTAGTGGGGGATCATGTATTCCTGCGGATTTCTCCGATGAAGGGCATTATGAGATTTGGAAAAAAAGGGAAGCTCAGTCCCAGATTTGTATGTCCGTTCGAGATCCTTGAGCGAGTTGGTGCTGTTGCTTATCGTTTGGCACTCCCATCCAGTTTTCCGGATGTTCACCCCGTGTTCCATGTGTTGATACTTCGTAGATACCTTCATGATCCTTCTCACATGATTCAGCACCAGACCGTTCAGCTTGAGCGCGATCTTTCGTTCATCGAGCAGCCGGTGGTTATTTTGGATCGGCAGGTGAAGAAATTTCGATCAAAGGTCTTGCCATCTGTGAAGGTTCTTTGGCATAGCCCGACTAGTGAGGAGATCACTTGGGAGGCCGAGAGCGAGATGCGGAAGAAATTTCCTCATCTCTTTGAAGGTACGCTTAGTAAGAATTTTATTTCAGGGACGAATTTCTTTAAGGGGGGAGATTGTAACACCTTAGAATGCGATTAGTGTTAATTAAGCGTTAATGCGGGTTTTTAGGGAAAAGTTTACCAAATAGGTTTCCTCACATTTTATAACAATAAATTAATATTTTATTATTATTTGTTATGGCTTGCACACACTTGTGCATGTTATTGTGAGGGTTGGTTAGTGTTAATCTCGTTAAGTGACCATGACACCTTAAGCAATCCATGCCTTGATTAAACCTTGCCTTAACCTTACATTAGATATTTGTGAGAGATATTTCTTTGTTTGGATTGAGAGAAAGAGGTGGCTAGGAGAGTCATGAAGACTTTAATGATGCATTAATGGTTGCATTAATGGAGGTGAGGGAGTGAGTAAGAATAAGGCTTTGGTTCACCCTACACTTACCTCTCATCATTATCTTTCCCTCACTCTCTCGTTCTTCTCTCATTCTCAATCTTTGTTCATTCCCTCAACTCTAAACTGAACCCTCACTATCCATTCACTAATCCTTGCAAAAACTTCATGAAAACACTTTATAAATCTTGGTTTAGCCACTAAGTTGCCTTGGAGCTTGGAAAGCTAGGATCTTTGAGCTTGTGTGGTTAGGTAATGATCTTTATCTGTTAAGTAGGTGTTTTTAAAGTTGTGTAGCTTATTAGTTTCAGTTTAGAACACGTAAAGTTTAGTTTCGTGCTATAACGTATTTTTAGTGTCTTTGTGGAGTCTCTGTGACCTGCTGTAGAAACAGGTGTTTGTTGGAAAAGTTCCCATCACAGTAACCTAGTGTTGTGACCTAGAACCCACCATAAAAACCTGAGACCACCCCTTCATTTTTAGGCCGCAAATTTATTGGTTTTAGCCACAAATTGCGGCCAAAGTGGGGGCTGGGGTGTTGCTTCTTGGTCGCGGGGTTTCTGGGGTTGTATCAGATCTCGTGGAACTTGCAACTTTCACTAATTGTTTTTATATCAAAATCTGGGATCACTTTGCTATAATCTAGTGTTTTGAGAGCGCGTGTTACGTTATCCGACACGGGTCGTGATCTTATGTAGCTGTTGCACTTGGGTTGGTTTTGGGTAGTCGCTACACACGTTAACCACTTGACGAACACTTGTGAGTTGGATTGTTGTTGGTGCGTCGGTCAAAACGTAGTTGTACGTGATTTTGGTCGATTCTGAGATTTTGCACTTGCTATGTTTGTATTAATAGGATCGCAGGCGGGGACTTCGAACGCTACGAAGAAGGGGAAGCAGGTGATTGGATCTACCTAGCTCGAGATTGTCGGTGAGTAGATTTAACATCTACAGGGAAATCGCCCGTATGGAATTAAGCGTCAGGGCTAGATATGATATGATATGATATGATATTAGCTGTATTGCATCATTATTGACATGTATATACACATACCTTGCTACATGCTACACATATACCTGGAGGGTATTGCATCATTATTGACATGTATATACACATACCTTGCTACAAGCTACACATATACCTGGAGGGTATTGCATCATTATTGGCATGTATATACACATACATTACTACAAGCTACACATATACCTGAAGGGTATTGCATCATTATTGACATGTATATACACATACCTTGCTACATGCTACACATATACCTGGAGGGTATTGCATCATTATTGACATATATACACATACCTTGCTACAAGCTACACATATACCTGGAGGGTATTGCATCATTATTGACATGTATATACACATACCTTGCTACATACTACACATATACCTGGAGGGTATTGCATCATTATTGACATGTATATACACATACCTTGCTACAAGATACACATATACCTGGAGGGTATTGCATCATTATTGACAGGTGTATATACATATGAGATATAGCTACATGTACATCATGCATACATACTTACGCGTACACCCATATACCTTGATATAGCTACACATATACCTGTATGGTATTATATCATTCTTGATAGGTATATACTCATATCTTGCTATAGTTACATGTTTACCTTTATATGATGTTGCTTAGATTTTGGATGCTTGGATTTTGGAGAAATTAGGAACCGCATGATATATTTAATAACTTGATGCATTTAAATAGAGGTTTTTCCTTGATATGCTCATATTACTGTGTTATGTTGCATATATTATATTTTATGGATTTGAGAACCGTGGGGGTATTTCAAGAAATTCATGTATTGTTTGAAAACCCGGTTTCTCTTGATATGATATTTCAGTGCGTCCACCATGAGTTTTCTCGATTCTGAGACTTGTGTTAGATACCCGATTCGAGGAGCGGTGGGCACTGTCTGCGGGTACATGGTGGACCCAGTATGGTTCCCAGGGAAAGAGATGATTTTCGTGGTATAGACGATGAGCCTGGCTGGCGGGCTAGTACCTACCGGTGATAGTATTTGGACTCGGCGGTTATCGTGGGAATACCGACCGGAGTGATGTACGGACAAGACATCAGGGCCAGTGGTAGTGACGGCGCCTAGGATATGAGGATTTACGTGTCGATGCTGGACACGGGTTTCATGATATTTCGGGTGTCGATGCTAGACACTCAGGTTCCAGGATTTGTTGTGTCTTTGAGGGACACGCATATATATATATATATATACACAGGCATAGTTTTCATGATGTTTTGGGTGTCGATGTTGGACACTCAGGTTCCATCAGACATACAGGATATAAGGGCCGATCTGAGGATGCGGTGCCTGAGGATTTTTGGATTTGACGTGTCAGTGAGGGACACAGAGGTTTTTCCATGCTGATGATTTTTTCATGAGGTTTTATTATTTATCCTACAAATCTGGATTTATTTGATATGCATTTGATTCATGTATATATAATACCCTGGTGGTGTATCTTGATCATGATAGTTGCATATTCATATTAGCATACTTATGCTATCAGATTACATATGATAGATTATCGTTGTTAGTGCATACTGTTGGATATATGTATGCCCTAGAGGCCATTATATAATAGTGGATGTATTTGTACAAGTATATATATTCAGTATGCATTCTTTCTCGATATGATAGTATGCTATCTGGTTCTTCTTTATCTGACATGTTGATTTGATCATGCTTTTATTCATTCATACATGCTGATAAAGCCCTGAGGATATCGGCTTGACTACTCTGATTATGATGCAGATCATACTAGTGGGACATCTGTAGTCTATAAGCATATCCTGGAAAGTCCCTAGTCGTAGGTATATCGAGACGGGGCATTGATATACCAGAGTAGACTAGCGTATATGATACTAGACCCATACGATGGGCGATGAATGTTTCCACATTCATCGATGTTTGACATCAAGATCGTATACGGGTGCTCAGTGGTGACTGGGTACACTGGACGGACTCACCGAGAACTCCTATATGGAATTATATCTATCGTCGGATAGCAGTTCTCAGGTGACACTGGTACAGGTTAGTCTGTAGACCCGATATCGTCATAGAGTCTTGTGTGCTCTCCCACTGTACTTTGATTGCTACCCTACCACGGCTCTACTGAGTCGTGCAAACAGGTTGTAGGGTTCCTAGGCACACTAATGAGGTCTCACAAGGCTTCAACCATGCCAATTACAAATTTTACAAGTGCCGAGAAACCCTAATACGGATCGTTAACTAGAATTTTAGGCGAAACAGGCAACTAGTTAACAACTTAACTAAAAGAACGGAAATACAACCTTTGTAGATCTGGTCCTCCACCTCCATAGCTCCGCAATGAAGTCTCCTCGCTGTCCAAATTGAATCCCGGGCTCTAGCGTCGGCTTCATCGGAAAAATGTGCAGGCTAGGTCGTCGACTTCGATGCCGAAGATGATCTACGTCGAGGCATCACTAGATCAAGCTCCCACTTCACCAAGTCATGAAACTTGTGAAGAAAACACCCTATACTACTTGGCAAGAGGTAGAGGATGAAGAAATAGGAAGTGGGTTCACTTTGGAATTGGATTTCTCACTTGATTTCTTCACTTGCCATTGATGAGGCAAGCTTTCTTCATATGAAGAAGAAGAAGAAGATAGAAATATTATTATAAGTTTTTTTGAATAGAAAAGAATAATAAATCTTATCATAATATAACCATGGTCAAGTGTAGAGAATGAATCATGGTTGAGTGGAATGGTTAGGGTTAAGCATGAGACAAAATGGTCACTTGGTCAAAGCTTCATGAAGCTTCAACAAGCTTCATGAAAGAAAGAAAGAAAGAAACCATTTTGTTTCTATTTTATCTATTTCTCAAAAATCAATAGATAAAAAAATAAGTGAATAAAACAAAACCCTAACCATTATCATGTAACCATGCTTTGATCTTTACACAAATCCAAGTTAGCATGCATCATCAAACATGATACAAACTTGTGCACAAAAAATATATCACATATACAATGTGCACATACAAGTGAGAAAAACCATTTAAAGTGAACCAACACTAGTTAATGCAAAGTAATATATCAAATATATAATTATGCATTAAATCATTAAATCAACACTTGATTTAACGATCCGGTCATATCACATATAACCGACTAATATCATATGTATCGGCTTATCGAATCAATCCTTGATTCGATAACTAGGTTATATCGCATACAACCAATCGATACATTCATCGCGAGAATATAATACGGTATCACATACACGCATTATTCTCGGTCCCGCATATATCTCATATGCGCTCCTATTTCGTTTCGCTTGAGCCAGGAAACCTCTGTGTAGGACTCTAAAGACTCGTCAATACGCCGGCAGCAAATGATGATCATATCAAGCACCCACAAGCCGCAAGCGGTCTGCTAAACGTAACGGCCACCCGGGTATTGAGCGATCAGAAGATCGACGAGCAAGCCCGCTCACACTCCTGTGAATCCAACCAGTAATACTTACCGTACAGTCCGGTCTGATCGTCTGATATGTCGCATATCTCGCCTAGGGGTGGTAAACGTCAGACCCCAATAGCTTGATAAGTCGTGTCGATATGAGGTCTATAACAATTCGAGACACTACTGGTAACACTTACCAGTAAATCTCAGCAACCCTGGCCAGGGATTACCGGTTATAGCCAATCGAACACAGCGCAACATCAACTCCCTATACCGGGAGAGACGAATCCCCTCCTATCGCTCATTGCCTCCATGTGATTCGGGACTGTACCCAAAAACCACCATTTTGCACGCCCTCTTGGACGTGGTAAGATGGAAATTAAAGCATAGTGGGAACCACACAAGACTCTATGACGATCTCGGGTCAACAGACTACTCTGTACCAGTGTCACCAGAGAACTGCCATCTGACGTAAGGTATAATAACATCTGGGAGTTCTCGGCGAGTCCATCCAGTGTACCCAGTCTCCACTGAGCACCCGTATATCATCTCTGATATCAAACACTAATGGATATGGGATCATCCATCGCCCATCTGTATGGGTCGAGAAGGTATATGCTAGTCTACTCTGGTATATCGATGCCCCGTCTCGATACACCCACGACTAGGGACTTTGAAGGATGTACTTATAGACTACCATGTCCCCACTAGTATGATCCGCATCATAGTCCAGGTAGTCAAGTACACATCCTAAGGGCTTTACCAACATGTAACAGAGAGACAATCAGTGTACACGTTAAGGTAAAGATCAACCAGATAGCATACTATCATGTCGAGCAAGAAAGTCCTCCCTATATATGTCCCAGCATCCATTACAATATACATCCTATGTATAGCAATGGCCTCTAGGGCATACATATAACTAACAATCTCCCACTTGCACTAGGGCCATCTGATAGCAGTGGTTGTAGTATCTCATACTCAACCATCCCATAAAGGTCTCTCTTTGGGAATAGGCCTTCGTGAGTGGATCCGCCGTGTCGTCCTCTGAGTCTACTCTCCTAACCTCGATCCCTTAGAGATCAAGCATCTCCATGATCAGGTGATATTGCCTTAGAATATGTCTGGATCACTGATGGGACGGATGTTCCTTGGCATAAGCCACAACTCCATTGTCTCACAATGGTTGGAACGTAGTTCATCTCATGAACCATTATACACCCAGACTGCCTCTTTGGTAGCATCTTAAGTAGCGATGTATCCAGCCTTTATCGTCTAGTTAGCCACGGTATCTAGCTTGGAACTTTTCCAACATACCGTCCCTTTACTGAGGGTAAAGACAATGCCTATGACTGACATTCAGTCGTCTTTATCACCCTGGAACACTTCCAGTGATTCTTTCCAGGATCAATTGATACCATCTCACTACAGCTAGTGAGTATCCTAACATCCATTTAGATCTATCTCATAGATCCAAAATCCAGGATTTAGTAGGTATCATTATGATCCTATATGGAGAATCATTGTGATATGCGGAGATTGATCGAGCATATCATAGGAAACTCCTTCCCTGTCAAGAGTATGTCATCCACGTACTCTACGAGGATCATCACCATACTCCCTACTACCCTTTTGTATATACAAGGTTCATCTGCCATTTTGATGATGTCAAACTGTTTGACCACTACATCAAAACAGATGTTCCAACTCCGCGATGCCTGCTTTATCCTATAAAGCATCTTGTACACGTTTCCGCTGCTCTCACTGTCTACGAAGCCCTCTGGCTGTGTACTTATAGACGTTTTCTTCTAAAACATCATTTAGAAAAGCAGTCATGGCACCCAACCGCCAGATATCGTAGTCATGGTACGTAGCCGTAGCAAGTAGGATCTGGATGGACTTAAGCATAGCTACTTGAAAAGGTTTCATCATTGTCCACGCCTGGTTGATGACGAAAACCTTTAACACGTCTAGCTTTGAAAGTCTCAACTTTTCCATCTACACCAAGTAATCTTCTCAAGATTTACTTGCTCCTGATGGGGATTTAACCCTTCAGATAAAGCAACCAAAGTCCATACTTTGTTGGTGTACAAGGATTCCATCTCAGATCACTAAGCATCCAGCCATTCTTACAGAGTCTTACTCCTGATGGCCAGCTCGAAACTAGTTGGGTCATCATCTCATGATGCAATCCTCGCTCCCACTGTCATAGAGAAACCGAAGTATCTCTCAGGTGGGTGAGGAACCCTACTAGATCGGCGGAGAGGCTGAGGTTCGTTGGTAACTATTGAATCCTTTGGTTCTTTCAAATCATCAGCTGCAGTTTGTATAGCTAGAACCTTTCCAGTTGTACATAACAGTATTTGCCTCGAGCTTGTCCGGATTATGCTTTTAGACATAGCCCGGAAAACCCCAAATCTTAACTAACTTAAGAGATGGGCTCTTCCCTTATCATATCAAATATGAAGTGGTAGGCAACTGATTTGATTCGAACCCTATTCAATAGGTATGCAGCTTCTCAAGTGCATAACTCCCAAAAAGGAAATAGGTAACTCAGTGGTACTCATCATAGAGCACACCTTATCATATAGGGTGTGATTGCTCCGCCCCAATATACTATCGTGCTATGGTGTATACGGAGGAGTAATGCTGAGAGAGAATCTCATTCTCCTTTAGAATAGTCCAGGAATTCCGTGTTCAAGTATTCTCCTCCTTGATCTCATCATAGGACATAATACTTATACCCGTTTTGGTTCTCTACTTCCAACTTATATTCATTGAATATCTCAAAAGGTTCGGACTTGTGTTTCAACAGGAACATATGTCTTAATCTAAAGAGATCATCAGAGAATGTAATGAAGTACAAAGAACCGGTCTTGGCATGTGTAGACAGGGGACCTTACATACATCAACATGTATCATCCTAAGAGTTCACTAACTCTTTCTCTGTTTCCAGTAAACAGAGCTATGGTCATCTTATCTCTGTGACATGACTGGCAAGTTTCACAAGATGTAAATTCAAACTGATTTAAATATGCATCTATGTGCAACTTAGCTAGTCGGGTCGCATTGATATGACCTAGTCTACAATACCTCAAGAAGGATTCGTTCATTTCTGAACTCTTCCTCTTGTGTGTGTTCTGTATACTAAGAACTGTAGTTTGATTTAGAACATCAACGCTTTTAGATAACGTGCCTGATCCGATCAACTTTTGATATAGGAAATGTTCAAAACATTATCCAACAATACAAAATTTTATCATTTCTTTAATAATAAAGAGATAGATATGATTTTGTATATCAGGTTCGGTATCTAATAACATTCGTTCAGAATCAATGTATTTTGGAATACAGGGTGACAGTGACCAACAGACTTGGCTGCAACACTTGCCCCGTTTTCTGCCTCATGAAACTTATCACCCGTTCTCAGTTCTCTACCTTCCTGTAGCCCTATGTAACATATTACATATGCGGGATCCTGATCCGGTATCATATACCCAGGACGTAAAGGACACTGAGAAACAGTTCTGCATAATGAACACACCCGAAGATGATGCATCAGCATGCACTCTCTTCGTTTGGGCGGCAAGGTAATTCTGGTAATCCCCAATTTCCTGCTCTGTCTTATAACAATTATAAGTTGGAGCGGGACCAACGTTCCCCAGCTCAGTATAACAAGCGGGTTCGAACAAAAATCCGTATTATTATCTTGATTAAGGCGTGATATGGTTGCTACCTGGAGAGAGAGAGAAGAAAACACTCAGCGTGCGCTCTTGCAAGATCAGATTGGTTATTATTTTATCTAATCAGGATGGCTCCCACTGCTTTTTATCAAATCTTCCTTCAAACCCTAAAAGGAAAGACTAGCCAGGATTAATTACACGCTACAGGTTCGCCAATCTTTCAGCCAGGCCAGTGTCGGTACTTTGAGGGAGGTCCCCCGTGCTTTCGCACGAACCTAATTAATGTAAACCTCGTTTTCCCAGAGGCATAACCCCGTTGACACCTTTCTAGACACCTACTTGATCGGCTAATTGTAATATGTAAAACTCTCCCAGGAGTAACTCTTACTCGCAGCGGGTATCGGGATCCAACTATCTCATAGAAGGTATGCAATCTCATTGCAAATTTCAACACTTGAAATTCCCGATAATTTTGCCCCTAGCGTCCTATGACCTTGACGCAGGCCGACAAACCATAGTGCGCTAGTCAGGTTCAACCCGTCATTTCCTGATTGAATTAAACCCACCCGCACGACCCTTGACGCAGGCCAACAAAGTCGCACGACTACCCTAATCCAATCTGCATCATATGCATAAGCAGATAAATACTAGTTAGCTACCGCACACTACGCCTTGACGCAGACCAACAAACGTAACACGAATACTAACTACCACTTATCTGAAATGACGGAGGGCTATGACAGGTTTTTTTTTTTGAAAACCTATTGCGTAATGAACTTGATATCATTGTAGAATCAAATGATTTTTAAAAATGGAGTGTTTTTGAGGCTTTTCTAGTTTTGCTAAAGGAGTCACTCCCGGTGAAGGGATCGTCGGTCCTTTCCTCGTCGAATGAGGTGCGGGATATATCATATATATCACTGTGCAAAGCAAAAACTCTTAAAAGCAATCAAAAGACAAGCCGAGTGTGTAGCATCTGCCAGTTATTGCTAAAGGAGTCACTCCCGGTGAAGGGATCTCGGTCCTTTCCTCATCGAATAAGGTGCAGGATATATCATATATACCACTGTGCAAAGCAAGAACTGTAGCTACCTGTTTTGTTTTTGAAATTCGATTCTACAACATCTTAGGTTTCTTTTCTTTCATTAATCACATTAATGAAGTCCCATCATTTATGTACCTAAACATCACAGATAAATACGACGTACACTTATGCCATCCGCATTCGCCTCGATGTCCCCTCGTGCACCGTTAGGTTAGGTAACTAACGACAGAGCGGGGCAGGGCTAGCGCGGCTGTAAAACATAAGTAACGTCTATATAATATATCATATATACTATATACTGTATCTATCACAGAACATCACATGATCACATCACGGATATCGCAGCAGAAGAAACATATGAAATATTGGAAATACTAGGACGTCCGTGTTTTCAATACGAGCCAGTATAAAACACGGATTCCACGGTCGTGATGAATAGCCAAACCCACACCCCTAGACCCCTATGAGAGCGGCAAGCAACCCTACCAATTCTAGAGTTAGGAGACCTGGACTCGACTCCTCGAGTTGGTCTCCCACTGGACTCCAGAACCCGGTTACTTGTGCTCCCCTCTTTGGGTCTATCCTAGTGCGGAAAAGTAAATAATATACAAAAGGTGACATCTTCCGCAACCTGGAAGTGCCCCAATAAAAGAATATTACATACAAGTTTTTACATGAATGAAAATGAAAAACACTCATCTCACATAAAAACCCCCGGCTATTCAAACACGACGATCCAATATAACATATCCAGCAACACATAACATCACATGTCATCAACGTAAGTAAATATGCGCATCCCAATTGACGTTGACATATACCAACGAAACCGGCGATATCACATATTACACTTACGGTCACAGAAAAAAAAGTGTAAAACTACAACAGTTGGAATGCACAACCTCTTTAAACATCACATGCCTAATCAAATGAATACCTTAGACATCGCATGCCTAACAATTATAAACCCCACATTTTAGTCTCATTTATCGAAAACTCTTTTCAATATCAAGTCGGGCAATTCAACAAGATTCCCGACATCCTGATCGAATGCTCGTCGCAAACTTCAGTAGACGGCCGCAACCCCGATACCGTCGACGAAGTGCACCAAGGCGGAACACCGCTGCCGCGAGCACCCGAACGGATGCTTTCGGCGACGGGGTTCTCCTACAGTCACTTGGTCGGGGCTATAGAGTGAGGCTGTCTATTAAGTTTACCCGGCGAGTATCCGCGTACGCTACGTGATTGCGACGGACTTTTGATCACATCAAAATTCCGTGGCAACCGATCACGTGAGACTAAACTACTAGATTTATAACATTCATTCAGTTATCTCATAACTACTTGTGAATTCCAAATGTTGTATCACATTCCGGATAAACAGAAAATGTTAAACTTTCCGATCGAACAATCGAACACCCATGTTTTCCCAATACAGCTCAACACATGAAATAAGTCTAAAAACATTCAGTTCATGCCTCAGTACCAACGGTCCAGCCGTAGAAGGGTCAAGCCAACGCCTCACATATGGCATGCCGTACTCCCCCAAACCCGAAGGTTCAAAGGGCAGTTCAAGACGGTCACATAATCGAGTTAAGATTTGTTGTCTTCTAGAGGGACCATCGCGTTACTTTTACTACTTAGAACGTCTTTAAACCTCGGAAAAATCCAACACTTGGAAATTTCCTGACAGGGGAAAAGGTGGGTATTTATATCTGGTCGAACTTTTTAACATATTCAAAAATTATCCGGAATCACACAGAGACAAAATTAGACAATCCGATCGAATCACCGAGTCCCCAATACAACCCAGAAAATTCAACTCTTGAAAAAAATATTAAAAATTCCCAGGAAAACCAGTACTGCAATTTAAGAATTACTGTACAAAATTCAATGCACAAAGAGACTAAACGGCCACGGAACCGCCGCACGAGGCATGCTCGTGCCGCGGAACCGCGGCGACTTGATGGAATTAGGCTGTCGAATTTCACAGTAACTCTTAGATATTCCTGCTGGTTTTTCTGCATATTTTTAATCTCGAAAAAGACCAGAATTCAGAAAATGTACAGAGAGCATTTTTGGGTTTGGGTTTTGATTCGATCGGACTTCTAATTCCGTCTACGCATCGCCTAAGGCTCTAGCTAGGCTCTGATACCACTGTAGGGTTCCTAGGCACACTAATGAGGTCTCACAAGGCATCAACCATGCCAATTACAAATTTTACAAGTGCCGAGAAACCCTAATACGGATCGTTAACTAGAATTTTAGGCGAAACAGACAACTAGTTAACAACTTAACTAAAAGAACGGAAATACAACCTTTGTAGATCCGGTCCTCCACCTCCATAGCTCCGCAATGAAGTCTCCTCACTGTCCAAATCGAATCCCGGGCTCTAGCGTCGGCTTCATCGGAAAAATGTGCAGGCTAGGTCGTCGATTTCGATGCCGAAGATGATCTACGTCGAGGCATCACTAGATCAAGCTCCCACTTCACCAAGTCATGAAACTTGTGAAGAAAACACCCTATACTACTTGGCAAGAGGTAGAGGATGAAGAAATAGGAAGTGGGTTCACTTTAGAATTGGATTTCTCACTTGATTTCTTCACTTGCCATTGATGAGGCAAGCTTTCTTCATATGAAGAAGAAGAAGAAGATAGAAATATTATGATAAGTTTTTTTTGAATAGAAAAGAATAATAAATCTTATCATAATATAACCATGGTCAAGTGTAGAGAATGAATCATGGTTGAGTGGAATGGTTAGGGTTAAGCATGAGACAAAATGGTCACTTGGTCAAAGCTTCATGAAGCTTCAACAAGCTTCATGAAAGAAAGAAAGAAAGAAACCATTTTGTTTCTATTTTATCTATTTCTCAAAAATCAATAGATAAAAAAATAAGTGAATAAAACAAAACCCTAACCATTATCATGTAACCATGCTTTGATCATTACACAAATCCAAGTTAGCATGCATCATCAAACATGATACAAACTTGTGCACAAAAAATATATCACATATACAATGTGCACATACAAGTGAGAAAAACCATTTAAAGTGAACCAATACTAGTTAATGCAAAGTAATATATCAAATATATAATTATGCATTAAATCATTAAATCAACACTTGATTTAACGATCCGGTCATATCACATATAACCGACTAATATCATATGTATCGGCTTATCGAATCAATCCTTGATTCGATAACTAGGTTATATCGCATACAACCAATCGATACATTCATCGCGATAATAGAATATGGCATCACATACACGCATTATTCTCGTTCCCGCACATATCTCATATGCGCTCCTATTTCGTTTCGCTTGAGCCAGGAAACCTCTGTGTAAGACTCTAAAGACTCGTCAATACGCCGGCAGCAGATGATGATCATATCAAGCACCCACAAGCCGCAAGCGGTCTGCTAAACGTAACGGCCACCCGGGTATTGATTGATCAGAAGATCGACGAGCAAGCCTGTTCACACTCCTGTGAATCCAACCAGTAACACTTACCGTACAGTCCGGTCTGATCGTCTGATATGTCGCATATCTCGCCTAGGGGTGGTAAACGTCAGACCCCAATAGCTTGATAAGTCGTGTCGATATGAGGTCTATAACAATTCGAGACACTACTGGCAACACTTACCAGTAAATCTCAGCAACCCTAGCCTGGGATTTCCGGTTATAGCCAATCGAACACAGCGCAACATCAACTCCCTATACCGGAAGAGACGAATCCCCTCCTATCGCTCATTGCCTCCATGTGATTCGGGACTGTACCCAAAAACCACCGTTTTGCATGCCCTCTTGGACGTGGTAAGATGGAAATCAAAGCACAGTGGGAACCACATAAGACTCTATGACGATCTCGGGTCAACAGACTACTCTGTACCAGTGTCACCAGAGAACCGCCATCTGACGTAAGGTATAATACCATCTGGGAGTTCTCGGCGAGTCCGTCCAGTGTACCCAGTCTCCACTGAGCACCCGTATATCATCTCTGATGTCAAACACCAATGGATATGGGATCATCCATCGCCCATCTGTATGGGTCGAGAAGGTATACGCTAGTCTACTCTGGTATATCGATGCCCCGTCTCGATACACCCACGACTAGGGACTTTAAAGGATGTACTTATGGACTACCATGTCCCCACTAGTATGATCCGCATCATAGTCCAGGTAGTCAAGTACACATCCTAAGGGCTTTACCAACATGTAACAGAGAGACAATCAGTGTACACGTTAAGGTAAAGATCAACCAGATAGCATACTATCATGTCGAGCAAGAAAGTCCTCCCTATATATGTCCCAGCATCCACTACAATATACATCCTATGTATAGCAATGGCCTCTAGGGCATACATATAACTAACATAGGTGGCCGTTGGGTACAGTCCCGAGACACACGAAGGCAATGAGTGATAGGAGGGGTTTCGTCTCTCGCGGTATTGGGAGTTGATGTTGTGCTGTGCCCGACTGGTTATATCAGTAAGTTCCTGGCCAGGGCTGCTGAGATTTGCTGATAAGTGTTATCAGTAGTTTCTCGATCTGTTATAGACCATTCACCAGCACGACTTATTGAGTTATTAGGGTCGAAGTGACCATCCCTAGGCTTGATATGCAGCATATCTGACGAAGAGACCGGACTGTACGGTAGTGTTGCCGGTTGGCTCGACGGGAGTTGTAGCAGGTTCGCTTGTTTTCTTCTGATCGCTCAATACCCGGGTGGCCGTTACGTTTAGCTGACCGCTTGCGGCTTGGGGGTGTATGATATGATCATCACCCTCTGCCGGCGTATTGACGATTCTTAGAGTACCACACAGGAGTTACCTAGTCCAGGCGAAACGTTGTGGTGCGCGTATGCGATATGCGCATGGACCCGATTAAAATGCGCGTATATGATACCGTACATTGATCGGGAGGCTTGCTTTTGGTAGGGTCATATGTGATATGGCCGGATTGATAAATCAAGTGTTGATTTATCATTTAACCATTGGTTTTCTCACTTAAAACCTTTCTTGGATATGATGGATGTATGATTGCATGTATGTGTTTCTTTCTTTCTTTCTAGTTTCATGCACATATGGATGTGCATACATACATACATACATACATACATACATAAACCCATCTATCATGGTTGTTTACACATGGAAATGGTGGCAATATAAGACTCACACCATGGATAAATAAATGGATTATTATTTAATTTTATATTTAAAACAAAATAGAAAAGGAAAGGATAATTCTTGAGTTGTTTCTACACTCTTCTTTAACCTAACCATTCTCACCTACCTCTAACCTTGAGTTATCCTTTTCTTTATGTTCTAAAACTCAAGTTAAATAATGTCTCCATCATTTTAACCATGGTTTGTAGTGAGAAGGAATAAAATATATAAAGATATATTTCATTTTCTTTTCATGGGTGATCATTTTAACTCTTGTTAAAAGAAAGCCTCCATCTTCTTCCTCCTTCAATATTTGCTCTCTAGTTTCTTTTAGTGAGGAAAATACACATAAAGAAAGGTTTTTGAATTGAGAACCTTAACCACAACATCATTCTACACAAGTTTAGCCAACTTGTTTAGAGTGTTCTCTTCGATTCTCGAAGTTGCGAGCTTGGACGGGGAACTCCGGGTGGATCGTCGTGGACGTGAGAGGACTTCAAGAGGACCTTCTTCCAACACCCAAGAGGCCAAGGAGTCCAACAAAAGGGAGCTACAAAGGTTGTAGTCTCGAAACCCTAATTTTATTAGCTTTAAGTTTTGTAACCCTAATTTTCTAGGATCGATTCCTTTGCATGCTTGTTTAGCACCATCAAAATCCATACTTTGAGACATGTGATGCTTCAAAACTCATTATAGGGTGCCAGGCAAACCTTTAATTGGTATCAGAGCTACTAGGCATTGGATGTCGACCTATGGGGGTTTCTCACTTTGTGACAGTGTGGCGAAGCATAGGCTCTTACCCCCAGGGTGTCCCGAGACCGGAAGGTGTTCCGGCGGGTTGTAGTCCTCGCGAGGGGGCATGTGTAAAAAGTAGCGGCTGAGGGACCCGTTGGTGCCATGGTGACCCCATTGGATGGGGTGGCTGCCTGACCTACATTGGTATCAGAGCCGACCTAGAACATTAGGCGACGCTTTTACGAAGTAAAAATCCCGATCGGACTAAAATACGCATTTTTTAGACCCTCTCTGGATAAATTTTAAAATCTGACCTTTTTCAGAATTAAAAATTCTTAAAAAATACAGCAGGGAAAACTAAGAAATATGGTGAAATTCGATGCCATGAACAGTTCAAATTGCCGCGGAACCGTGGCAATTCCTTGCTTATGCCGCGGCTCCGCGGCATTACAGTGGTATCATTGCATGAAAATTACACTATAATTCTTATGTCTGCTTGTACAGTATTTTAGGTATGTTTAATCTGAATATAGTACTGTATTTTCTGGAGATGGTTTTTGACGCATAGATTCGATCGGAATTTTCATTTCGTTGTTTATCCGGGTAAATTAGAAAGTATTGAAGTGTTTGAACGAGTGTCATTTGCTCACTATTCACGGGGTTTAAATACTTTGGAGATATGTGCAAGTCTTTTTGTGGTGGACCCTCTAGAAGAAAACAAAGCTTAACTTGATTATGTGACCGTCTTGAACTGCCCTTTGAACCTTAGGGTTTGGGGCAGTACGGCGTGCCACATGTGAGGCGTTGGCTTGACCCTTCTACGGCTGGACCGCTACTACTGTGTCACACTTCGGATTTTTGAACCCTGCTCAAGTGTTGAGCTTTAGTGAATCTTGGGTACTTGATAGTTCGTTCGAAAACTTTATTACTGTCTGTTTATCTGGATTGTGATACAATATGTGGAATTCATATAGTTTAGGCATGAAATACGAAATATGTGATATTTCGCATTTATGATGTCTAAAGAGAATGTGGATTCCAAATATTGTAGTTTTACACTTTCTTTTCTGTGACCGTAAGTGTAGTATGTACGATATCGCCGGTTTCGTTGCTATACATCAACGACAATTGGGGTATGCATACTTACTTACGTTGATGATATGAGATATTATGTATTGCTGAGATATGATGTGCAGGATTGTCGCGATTGAATAGCCGGGTTTTTTTTTATGTGAGATGAGAGTTTTATATTTTTATTCATGTAAATTCAAATGTAATGTAATATTCTTTTATTTGGGGCACTTCCGGGTTGAGGTTGTGTCACCAGTGTTGTATATTATTTACTTTTCCGCATTAGGATGGACCCAAGGAGGAGAGCACAGGTGACCGGGTTCTGGGGTTCAGTGGGAGGCCATCTCGAGGAGTCGAGACCGGGTCTCCTAAACTCCAGAATTGGTAGGGTCACTTGCCGCTCTCGTAGGCCAGGGTGTGGGCTTGGCTATTCATCGCGACTGTGGAATCCGTATTTTCTATTCTGGCTAAATACTAAATACGGACGTCCTAGTATATCCCACTTTATATCTATGTTTCTGCTGCCTGTGTTCTGTGATATCTGAGACGAATGACATATTATATATATGATATATAGTAGACGTTGCTTATGTTTTACACCCGCGCTAGTCCCGTCCCGGTATGCCGTTAGTTAAGTAACCTAACGGTGCATAACGGAACATTGTGGCGAATGCGGATGGCATAAGCATACGTGTTATTTTCGTTTCTTTTCTGTGATTGGCTTAAGGACTTAAATGATGGGATTACATTAATGTGATTAATGTAAAGAAAATAAACCTAAAAAGATGTTGTAGAATCGGATTCGAAAACCACTCGGCTATTTATGAAAAAGCTATATTTCAAAACTACGGAGCTTAAGCCACTCCTTTTGAAAACCATTTGATTCTACAACGATATCAAGTTCAAAGCGTTAAAGATTTTCTTAAAAATCATCCGCAACCCTCCGTCATTTTAGGAAGTAGAGTACTTAGTATTCGTGCTACGTTTGTTGACTATAGTTAAGGCGTAGTGTACGGTAGCTAAGTGATGTCTTCCTACATTGCATATGATGCAGATTAATTAGGACATTCTTATGACTTTGTTGACCATAGTTAAGGGTTATATGAGTGGGTCTAATTAATCAAGAAATGACGGGTAGAACTTGACTAGTACTTATGATTTTTTGACCTTAGTTAAGGTCATAAGTACTAGGGGTAAAAACAACATCGGGAATTTCAATAGTTGAAATTTGCAATGAGATTGCATACCTTCCATATGATGGTTGGATCCCGATCCCACTATGGGCAATAGTTGCTCCTAGGAGAGTTTTACAGTTTACAATCAGCTAACTCATTAGGTGTCTAGAAAGGTGTTAACGGGGCTCCGCCTCTGGGAAAACGAGGTTTACTCTAATTAGGTCCGTGCGAAAGCACGGGGAACCTCCCTCAAAGTACCGACACTGGCCTGGCTGAACGGTTAGCGAAGTTGTAGACTGTAATTAATCCTGGCTAGTTTTTCTTTTTAAGGTTTGAAAGAAAAACTCGATAAAAGCAGTGGGAAACATCGATTAGACAAGATAATAATAACCAATCTGATCTTTGCAAGAGCTTTCGCTGAGTGTATTCTTTTCTCTCTCTTAATGGCAGATACCCATGACTGGGCTCAAGCTTTTACTAGATAAAACCAAACTGAATGGGACCAACTATAAAGACTGGCTGAGGAATCTGAAAATCGCCTTGACTTATGATAAAGATCATATGTCCTCACGGCTTCAGCCCCGCCCGTCCCAGGTCCAAAATCTTCTGTTGCGGACATTGAAGTCCGCAAGACATGGGACGCTGACTGTGCCACGGCCAAATGCCTCGCGCTTGCATCGATGGACAACACACATCAAAAGCAGCACGGGGACATGGACATTCACGGTATATTGCTTCATACAAAGGAGTTGTATGGAGAGCAATCCCGCGTATTATGATACGAAGCATCAAAGAAATTGTTTCAGACGCGAATAGCCCGTGGCACACCAGTAGGAGACCATGTTCTGAAGATGATAGCTCTTATAGAAGAGCTTGAGGACCTTGGATGGATGATGGACAATGAACAATATATAGATATTATTCTGCAGTCCCTTCCCTCCACCTTTGCTCAGTTCATAGTGAACTTCAACATGCATGGCATGGAGAAGGAACTCCCTGAACTCCTTAATATGTTAAGGAGTGCAGAGAGAACTATGAAGTCAGCAAGAACTCCCGTTATGACTATTGGACAATCTTCTTCTTCTCGCCCGAAAGCTAAGGCCAAGGGAAAGAAAAAGAAGAAGCCCACCAATCCTAAAGGTGGAGTTAAAAAGGTGAAGGGAAAGGGAAAGTCCAAGACTGGAGACTCGGGAAAGGGCGAATGTTTTCATTGCCACAAGACAGGACATTGGAAGCGCAACTGCACGGAGTACTTAAGTCTCAAGAAGAAGCATGGTGATGCTTCTGCTTCAGGTGCGTTTGTGACAGAAAACTGTTTTTCAATAAACTCTGCTTCCTGGGTATTGGATACCGGTTCAGGTTCTCACATTTGCAATTCTATGCAGGGGCTGAGAAATAGCAAGGTTTTGAAGACAGGTGACCATACTCTCCGCGTTGGAAATGGTTCCAATGTACATACAGTCGCAGTGGGAGAGTATCACTTGGGGTTGTCATCTGGATGTATTTTGGTTTTGAATCCATGTTATTTTGTACCAAGTATGCTATGTAATATAATATCCGTTTCTTTGTTGGACAATGAAGGATATAATTTTGTATTGCAGAATAATATTATGAACATTCACCTGAATCAAATGTTGGTTGGGTCTGGTACGCTTAATAATGGAATATATGTCCTAAATCAACACACGGTTTTCAGTATACTACACACTAATAAAAGAAAACTTTCAGAATTAAATGAAGCTTTTCTTTGGCACTGTAGACTTGGTCATATTAACGAAACAAGACTAAACAAGTTACACAAAGATGGATATTTAAACTCTTTTGAATATAAATCTTATGCGACTTGCCAGTCTTGAATCAAGGGTTAAATGACCAAAACTCCGTTTACCGGACACGGAGAAAGAGCTACTCAGCTCCTAGGCCTCATACATAGTGATGTATGTGGGCCAATGTCTATACAGGCTAGAGGCGGTTTTTCATACTTCATTACATTCACTGACGATTTCTCAAGGCTCGGTCATGTATTTTTATTAAAGCACAAGTCCAAAGCTTTCGAGAAATTCATTGAATATAAACAAGAAGTAGAAAAACAAACCGGCTTGAGTATCAAAATGCTTCGATTAGATCGAGGTGGTGAGTATCTCAGTACAGAATTTGCAAACTTCCTAAAAGAGAACGGGATTCTCTCTCAGCTCACTCCTCCTTATACACCACAGCACAACGGTGTGTTAGAACGGCGGAATAGGACCCTATTAGATATGGTCCGGTCCATGATGAGTGACGCTGAGTTACCGGTCTCGTTTTGGGGGCATGCATTGGAGACTGCAGCGTTTCTGCTAAACAGGGTTCCAACCAAAGCCGTGTCTACCATGCCATATGAGATATGGCATGGAAAGAGACCATCTCTTAAGAGAATTAAGATTTGGGGTTGCCCGGCCTATGTTAAAAAGCAGAATCCGGACAAACTCGAGACACGGTCAGTCATGTGTAACTTTGTGGGATATCCAAAGAATTCTTATGGATATCTATTCTACCATAAAGAGGAACAAAAGGTGTTTGTTTCTCAATATGCCACATTCTTGGAAAAAGAGTTTTTCACAGATAAAGATGATGGCAAGGTGGTGGATCTAGAAGTGGTTCTAGAGACACAAACTACAAACGACGATTTGGTTGAACCGGCTGTTGCAACAGAAACTGAAGAACCTCGGCCACTCCGTAGGTCTGGTAGGACTTCTCGCCCATCGGAGAGGTACTACGGTTTCCTCATTGATGGTGACAGAGAAGACTGTATCATGGATGATGATGATCCTACCAGTTTTCAGCAAGCTATCACGAGTAGAGACTCTGTGAAGTGGCTAGATGCCATGAGATCCGAAATGGAGTCTATGTACACCAACAAAGTATAGACTTTGGACGTTGTACCCTCTGGGGTAAAACCTGTGGGGTGCAAATGGATCTTTAAAAGAAAGATTGGTGTAGATGGGCAGGTAGAGACCTTTAAGGCAAGACTTGTGGCGAAAGGTTTTCGTCAAAGATCAGGTTTGGACTATGACGAAACTTTTTCGCCCGTAGCTATGCTTAAATCCATTCGGATCCTACTTGCTATTGCTGCTCACTACGACTATGAAATCTGGCAGATGGACGTTAAAACAGCATTTTTAAATGGAGATTTAGAAGAATGCGTTTATATGGATCAGCCAGAGGGTTTCATTAACAGTGGGAGCAGCGGGAAAGCATGTAGATTGCTTAAATCCATATATGGGTTAAAGCAGGCATCTCGGAGTTAGAACATCTGTTTCGATGATGTTATCAAAGAGTTTGATTTCATCAAAAATCCAGATGAACCTTGTGTTTATAAGAAGGCTGTAGGAAGAGCTGTCACATTCCTCGTATTGTACGTGGATGACATTCTTCTGATAGGAAATGATATTCCTATGCTACAGTCGGTCAAATCTTTCTTATCACTAAGGTTCTCCATGAAGGACCTGGGTGATGCCACATACATCCTGGGCATAAGGATCTATAGGGATAGATCCAAAAAGTTATTGGGATTGTCCCAAACCAGGTACATTGACACCATCCTAAAAAGGTTTAGTATGGAAGACTCCAAGCGGGGTGCCTTACCCGCTTGCCATGGGGTCACTCTCTCCAAGGATTCTTGTCCAAAGACCGATGAAGAGAGAGCTCGCATGAGCGTTATACCCTATGCTTCGGCAGTAGGATCTATAATGTATGCGATGTTATGTACACGCCCAGATGTAGCTTATGCACTTAGTGTTGTAAGCAGGTATCAATCCAACCCAGGGGAGAACCACTGGACAGCTGTGAAGAACATTCTTAAGTACTTACGAAGGACTAAAGAATTGTTCTTGGTGTATGGTAATGAAGATCTCCAAATGGAGGCCTTTACCGATTCGAGCTTCCAGAGCGATAAGGACGACATCAAATCTATCTCTGGGTTTGTATTTACCCTCAATGGAGGGGCGGTGAGTTGGAAGAGTTCCAAACAAGATACCGTTGCAGACTCTACGATGGAAGCTGAGTACATTGCTGCAAATGATGCTGCCAAGGAAGCCGTCTGGATGAAGAAGTTCGTCTCGGAGCTAGGAGTAGTTCCAACCATTATTGATCCAATACCTTTGTATTGTGATAATAATGGGGCTATGGCGTTAGCCAAGGAGCCCAGATCCAATCAGCGGTCCAGACACATCCTGAGGCGTTTTCAATTGATCCGGGAGATTGTAGATCGCCGCGAGATCGAGATTAGGAGAGTAGACACAAAGAATAACGCCGCGGATCCATTCACCAAGGCCCTCCCTCAGCCGCAGCATGAGCGACTTTTTGAGATGTTGGGTATGAGATACGCCAATAACTGGCCTTAGTGCAAGTGGGAGATTGTTGGATATATGTATGCCCTCGAGGCCATTATATGATAGTGGATGTATTTATACATGTATATATATTCAGTATGCATTCTTGCTCGACATGATAGTATGCTATCTGGTTCTTCTTTATCTGACATGTTGATTTGATCATGCTTTTATTCATTCATACATGCTGATAAAGCCCTGAGGATATCGGCTTGACTACTCTGATTATGATGCAGATCATACTAGTGGGACATCTGTAGTCTATAAGCATATCCTGGAAAGTCCCTAGTCGTAGGTATATCGAGACGGGGCATTGATATACCAGAGTAGACTAGCGTATATGATACTAGACCCATACGATGGGCGATGAATGTTCCCACATTCATCGATGTTTGACATCAAGATCGTATACGGGTGCTCAGTGGTGACTGGGTACACTGGACGGACTCACCGAGAACTCCTATATGGAATTATATCTATCGTCGGATAGCAGTTCTCAGGTGACACTGGTACAGGTTAGTCTGCAGACCCGAGATCGTCATAGAGTCTTGTGTGCTCTCCCACTGTACTTTGATTGCTACCCTACCACGGCTCTACTGAGTCGTGCAAACAGGTGGCCATTGGGTACAGTCCCGAGACACACGAAGGCAATGAGCGATAGGAGGGGTTTTGTCTCTCCCGATATTGGGAGTTGATGCTGTGCTGTGCCCGACTGGTTATATCAGTAAGTCCCTGGCCAGGGCTGCTGAGATTTGCTGATAAGTGTTATCAGTAGTTTCTCGATTTGTTATAGACCATTCACCAGCACGACTTATTGAGTTATTAGGGTCGACGTGACCATACCTAGGCTCGATATGCAGCATATCTGACGAAGAGACCGGACTGTACGGTAGTGTTGCCGGTTGGCTCGACGGGAGTTGTAGCAGGTTCGCTTGTTTTCTTCTGATCGCTAAATACCCGGGTGGCCGTTACGTTTAGCTGACCGCTTGCGGCTTGGGGGTGTTTGATATGATCATCACCCTCTGCCGGCGTATTGACGAGTCTTAGAGTCCCACATAGGAGTTACCTAGTCCAGGAGAAACTTTGTTGTACGCGTATGCGATATGCGCATGGACCCGATTAAAATGCGCGTATATGATACCGTACATTGATCGGGAGGCTTGCTTTTGGTAGGGTCATATGTGATATGGCCGGATTGATAAATCAAGTGTTGATTTATCATTTAACCATTAGTTTTCTCACTTAAAACCTTTCTTGGATATGATGGATGTATGATTGCATGTATGTGTTTCTTTCTTTCTTTCTAGTTTCATGCACATATGGATGTGCATACATACATACATACATACACCCATCTATCATGGTTGTTTACACATGGAAATGGTAGCAATATAAGACTCACACCATGGATAAATAAATGGATTATTATTTAATTTTATGTTTAAAACAAAATAGAAAAGGAAAGGATAATTCTTGAGTTGTTTCTACACTCTTCTTTAACCTAACCATTCTCACCTACCTCTAACCTTGAGTTATCCTTTTTTTTTATGTTCTAAAACTCAAGTTAAATAATGTCTCCATCATTTTAACCATGGTTTGTAGTGAGAAGGAATAAAATATATAAATATATATTTCATTTTCTTTTCATGGGTGATCATTTTAACTCTTTTTAAAAGAAAGCCTCCATCTTCTTCCTCCTTCAATATTTGCTCTCTAGTTTCTTTTAGTGAGGAAAATACACATAAAGAAAGGTTTTTGAAGTGAGAACCTTAACCACAACATCATTCTACATAAGTTTAGCCAACTTGTTTAGAGTGTTCTCTTCGATTCTCGAAGTTGCGAGCTTGGACGGGGAACTCCGGGTGGATCGTCGTGGACGTGAGAGGACTTCAAGAGGACCTTCTTCCAACACCCAAGAGACCAAGGAGTCCAACAAAAGGGAGCTACAAAGGTTGTAGTCTTGAAACCCTAATTTTATTAGCTTTAAGTTTTGTAACCCTAATTTTCTAGAATCGATTCTTTTGCATGCTTGTTTACCACCATCAAAATCCATACTTTGAGACATGTGATGCTTCAAAACTCATTATAGGGTGCTAGGCAAACCTTTCATTGGTATCAGAGCTACTAGGCATTGGATGTCGACCTATGGGGGGTTCTCACTGTGTGACAGTGTGGCGAAGCATACGCTCTTACCCCCAGGGTGTCCCGAGACCGGAAGGTGTTCCGGCGGGTTGTAGTCCTCGCGAGGGAGCATGCGTAAAAAGTAGCGGCTGAGGGACCCGTTGGTGCCACGGCGACCCTATTGGATGGGGTGGCTGCCTGACCTACACATACTTGCGATTACAGTATGACGTTATTTACTATTCACGAGTTGGCAACTCACCCCCGTTGTGCCACAGTGTTTTGCAGGTCTGAACCTCAGGGTAGTCGCGACAGGGCGCCTTTTTATGTTTACTTTTGCGGATGCCGCTATGGTTGGCTGTGAGGCCTTTTGCTATAGGTGGGTTTGCAGTTATCCGATGGTATCATTGTATTTCTTTTGTATCTAGTACTCTCCATCTACCACCTTCATGTTGTGACTTAGAGACAAGTTATGAGGATCGATGTTGTATATTCTTATGACTCTGGTTGTCGTGCTCGTGTGAGCCGGCCTTTATATATATTGATTCTCTCTTTTCTTCGCTACAGCGTCGTATATCTGTTGTGGTGGTTGTTTTCGCCTTTAGGCGAGATTTGCTCCCGTTTGGGGATGCTTTACTTATATCTTATGTTTGTACCCGTTTCGGGGCTAGTTTTATAAAGGAGGTGCTGCCGAAACTTTTATGAAAAACAAACATTTAGCTTTAAGTTCTTCCTTGAGATTTTAAAAGTTTTTTCTATTCTTTACTACTTGTAATGGTTTAGATTGCTGGGTTTTTAGCTTACTTAAATTGCATTACGCCTGTTGACGTTTTGTAGTCTAAGTGCCGGTCATGTGCCTAAATTTGGGTCGTGACCACGAGTTAAGCCGAAGGTCGAATGAGTTCAATTATAACCTAAGTGTAACGTATATATGCAACGAAACGTTTGTTAGGGATAGAGATAGGTTAGTGTAAGTTAAGAAAATCCGTACTCATTCTTTTGAGCCTAACTTGACTATTGAAGCTAGAGTAATCGGCAACAACGTGGATTAGGATGTTTAAGCACGGTATTTGTGAAATCCGGTTTATTAACCCTTGTCCGTCCATTCTTATCTCTTAACTTTCGCCTCCGGCCAAACCAAATGCAACTGGTTACGGTTAGGGATCACCGATACCGTGGTAGGGTAGGGTGCCTAACGGAGCTCTTGTGTGAGGTTTGGGTGGAGTTCAATTAGCAAGTGTCGGGAAAAGGAAATGAGAAAAAGAGATTCTTAACTTACATAACCATTCTCTTTCCTTAACAATATCACTATTCACAAACCATCACAAAGATCAAAAGCACGTACAAAAAGAGAAGACATTAAGGAAAAACAACATTACACATAAGTAAAGAAAGAAAGTAAATTGCAATAAGTAAAGTTAAGAAAAGAAATACTATGAACCCAACCGCAAAATGAAACCTTCATTAAGTTCAACCTTAAGATACAAACTATGAATTCAATTACTAAGATCTAAACTTGCAAGCTCAGTTAAGAGGTTGCGAGATAAGATAAAAGTAAGGAACTCAAGATTAACCAACAACTATGTACAAAGAGTTAAACAAAAATTACAAAATGGAATTGGAATGAAGTGGTCAAGTATTGCCAAAGTATCACCCTAGCTTGCTCTCTGTTCTGGTATTTATAGGCACAAAATCAGAAAAACAAACAATAAAATAAGGATGATGTGACAAGATGGAGTGACCAGAAGAAAGTTGGAGCCAAAAGGAGTTGGTGGGGCAGGCGGCACCGGTGGTTTTGGGAATTCTTCCGGTTTGCTTTTGTTAGTGTATATGCCATAGGGGCCATTATTGTATCATAATAGCTTGTATATTACTTAATGGAAGCTTGGGATATTCACAGTTATATTAACAGTCTTGCTAAACATGGTAGTACGCTACTTGGTTTATATCTATCTTAATATGTGTATATGTTAGCATATCGAGAATACATATTGATAGAGCCCTTAGGATCTTGCTTGACTACCAGCATTGTTATGGCAATCATACTAGTGGGGGCTGGGTAGTCTACAGGTACATCCTTTTTCAGGTCCCTAGTCGTAGGATTATCGAGATAGGGCATCGATACTTCGGAGTAGACTAGTGTGTACGCTTCTCATCCCAGTTGGGGAGATGGTCTGTCCCACAGCCATCAATACGTTGTACTGGAGATAGTATACAGGTGCTCGTTGGGTTACGGGTACACCGGACAGGACTCGCAGGGAACTGTTGGTTGGTATTATACCCGTCGTCAGTTAACAGTTCCCAGGTGACATGAGTACAGCATAGTCCGCAGACTTGACACTGCTGCTTCGTCTCGAGTGTGTTCCTACTGTTCTTAGATTGCTACCCTACCACGGCTAAAAGGAGTCGTGCAAACAGGTAGCAGTTGGGTGCAGTCCCGAACCACTTGGAGGCAGTGGCGGTTAGATAGGATTCGTCTCTCCCGGTATTGGGAGTTGATATCGCGCTGTGTTTGGAAAGCCATTACGCAAAGTCCCTGGCCAGGGCAAACGAGATTTACTGGTAGGATTTCCAGTAGCTTCTCAAGGTGTAATGGGCTTCACTCCGACACGACTTATACAGCTTTTAGGGGACCGACGCTTGCCGCCCCCTAGGCCAGATATGCGATAGTCTTAGACGAACAGACCGGACTGTACGGAGATTGTCACATCAGGCTCAGTAGGAGTTCGGATGGGTTTCCTCATCGGCCTTCTTATCGACATCTACCTAGGGACCGTTACGTACAGCTAGTGCCGCTTGCGGTCTGTGGTTAAACCCACTGCCAGCGTAATTTCGAGTCTTTAGAGTCCCACACAGAGAGTTTCCCTGCTTCGGGCGAAACGATATAGAGGTCGTATGGTTTTACGACAGGGTTCGAACACATACGTGTTTTTACGCACGTACGATGTTCGGACTGTTTATACTAGCAGGCTTTGGTTTAAGCCAGATTCTAGTATTGGATTATTGGATTTATACAGTCTCAGTATTTCCGTGTTTTCACGGATAGGAGGGGCATTCTCATAATTAGTCGAGAAGCTTCTAGAAGATTGATGAGTTGGAGGCTTAGGTGGAATTTGCATTAAATGGTTTAATGACTCATGGTGTGATTCATCCAAAGGAGTTAATGATGCATTTATTGCTTAATGACTCATGAGATGAATCACACAAAGTGAGTTAATGAAGCATGGTTGATATTATTATTTGTTATTCATTTAATAATTATTATGCTTCATATATTCACAAATGAGATATTATTTCATATCATTCTCACTTTCACCTTCTCTCTCCTCAAGCTCTTTCCCTTCAAAGAACTAACCCTAACCTTTCATATGTTGAGATCTAAGGGTTTGAAAGACTAATAGATCCTTAATCCTATTCTATATCCTCTAGGTTGCTTTGATTAGTACTCATAGCAATCTAGTTACCTCAAGTGAGAGGTTAAGCTTGGATAAGTAGCTCTCGGGTGGATCTTCTATCACAACGAGGAGGCCGACGAGGAGGTGGTCTACGAGAAAAAGAAGGACTTGATTCATTAGGTATAATCATCTTTCATAGTAGCTTATCACTTCTATGTTGTTGTTAGTTAAGGTTTAGCAAAGATCCGTAAAGTTAGTCGATATTAGTTTAAACAAAATGATTGTTTTACCTATTCTGCCTCCCCGCATCATATGGGGTGTCTAACGTCGACTTACAGTGGTATCAGAGCCTCGCTAAACCATAACTAACTTGTTAGCAAAATCGTTAGAAATTCGATCTCAAAACAAACCCGAAAAAACATCATTTGAACCATGTTTCTGCCGATTTTAAAACGGGGTCTAAAAATTTTTCAGGGACCCTTAAAAATACAAGCAGGGAATTATAAGATTACTGGAGAAATTTGGGATCGTAACAAGGCCAAAATGCCGAGGAACCGCGGCTGATCCAAGCGATCCACTGCGGATCCGCGGCCGAGTTGAAGCCGAGTTAGCCTTAATTTGCCCAGTAACTCTTCTGTGTTGATGTTGTATTTTCTGGGATGTTTTGTTTCTGCTCAGGTTTCAGGTGCACGGAGAATTATTTGGAGTAGAATCATTTGTGTTTGCTTGATCGAAATTCAAAGATGTTTGGCTAATTTGATTATATCTGTGATGTGTTTAATGTGTTCGTAAACCTCCCCTAACTGCTAGTATGTCGGTTAGCAGGGGGTTGCACATTTCTGTAATGGTTTTTACTGGTTTGTGTTTGTGGACTTATTGGATTGTCGTGAATGGATAGCCGGGGATGTGAGACGAGTGTTTCTTTCATTCAAATGTAATTTGTAAATTGTTGTAATATTCTTTTGCGGGGCACATCCGGGTTGAGGTTGTAGCCATCGTTGTATTATTTCATTTACTTTTTTCTGCTCCTAGGATAGACCCATGATGGGTGCACAAACTACCAGGTACTTTGAAATGTTTAGTGGCCTACTCACATTGTTGAGGGAGACCGCTTCACTTCGGGTACTTGGCAGGTAATTTGTCATACCTGTAGGGGTCTAGGGTGTAAGTGCACGGCGGCGCCCCGGCCGTCAATCCGACGCCGGAATGCGGAAACGGTGATAAACTTAAATTTTGCGGACTTTGCAAACCGGCACCACCGCGCACTAAACTCCGGATCGTAACCATTAACAAGTCTACGCTACAATAAGAAAGGGAAGAGATGTATACCGACTGATCCGAGTCCTCCGGTCTTCATCTCCACTCCGATTTCCTCGCGGGATCTCCGTCCGTCTCCTCCTCGTCGCCGGAAGTGCACCACATCGCCTTCTTCGTTTACGGGCTCCCACCTCAATGCCGAGGCAACTCGGGCACGAAGCCGGCTACTCGACGTGCCCAAGATATGCTGTAGGATATCAAGAGAAGAAGTCTCATTGGGGTTTTTGGAGCTTTGCCATTTTGTGGAGGAAGAAGAACTTGGAGAGAGGTGAAGGAAAAATGTATCATGCAAAGAATGAATGTATCATATTTTTCTCCACTCAAAAGAGAAGCAATTTTTCTCATCCCACCTAAAGTGGCCGGCCAACCTATCAAGTAGGAAATTGGTGGGAGGAAAAACCAAGGGAGGTGAGTGTAGGATCAAAAAATGGTGACCACATTCAAGGTCAAAGAAACAAACACCATGCTTCATATCAAATCCAACCATACCCTTTCATGTCACAATAAAGCAAAAGCATGGTGGAAAAAAAAATATGAAAGCTATCATATCAATCTTTTACAAGAAAACCCCTCCACAATTGTAATTTGCAAAACTGCAAATTACCCCCTCCATCGGAAAAGTCCGGCCGGGAAAGAACAAAGGAAAACCGGCCGGAACGGAATGCAAACTGGCAACTCCAGAAAACTGGTCCCGTAATAAATTACAGGAAAACCCCGATACTGTGCATACACACCCGCATCTGTATTCCGTCCGGATACAAATGCAAAGAGACAAAATCTACACTGTACTAAACTAGGACCGGCTTAAACCAAAGCCGGCTAGTAAAATCCGTCCGATCCTGATCCGTGCAATACCGCACGTATCTGATCGAACCCTGCCATATAACCATACGGCTACCAGTACAAACCGTCCGATCCTGATCCGTGCAATACCGCACGTATCTGATCGGACCTTGCCATATCTCCATACGGCCTCTACAGCGTTTCGCCCGAAACTTGAGTAACTGAAAGTGTGGTGGACTCTAAAGACTCGTCAATACTATGGCTGTGGATTTAACCACTAGCACGTCAGAGGTATAAGCCAATACGTAACGGGCCACCAGCTATTGACCAAAAGGGACGTCGATGAGCGAACTCATCCTGACACCCTACTGAGCCTGTCAGTGACAATATCCGTGCAGTCCGGTCCGTTCGTCTATGAGCATCGCATGGCGGGCCTAGGGGGTTGGTAAAAGTCAGACCCCCAAAAGCGGTACAAGTCGTGTCGGAGTGTAGCCCAGAACACCCTGAGATACTACTGGAATACCTACCAGTAAATCTCCTTGCCTTGGCCAAGGACTTTGTGTAATGGCTCTCCTAGACACAGCACGACCTCACCCCCAATACCGGGAGAGACGAACCCCTGAAGATACGCTCACTGCCTCCATGTGGCTCGGGACTGTACCCAACTAAAACCTGTTTGCACGACTCCTTTGAGCCGTGGTAGGGTAGTAATCAAAGTACAGTGGGAACTCACACGAGACAAATGACGATCCCCAGGTCGATGAACTAACCTGCACACATGTCACCAGGGAACTGCCATCTGACGTCTGGTATATGACCAACTAGCATGTTCCCGGCGAGTCCTGTCCGGTGTACTCATAACCCAATGAGCACCTGTATACATCTTAGGTGATCCAACTGACACCAGTGGCTTGTGAGACCGGCCACCGCCCCTCGTCGGGGTCTCGACTGTATACACTAGTCTACTAATGGAGTATCGATGCCCGGTCTCGAAACTCCCACGACTAGGGACCTTTTAAGGATATGCTTGTAGACCCCCAGCTCCCACTTATATGATCGCCCTCATACTGCTGGTGGTCAAGCAAGAATCCTAGGGGCTCTATCAACGTGTAATAGCGACATGTCAGGTCACCTAAAACAGTACACGATGATAAAGGTAAACCAGATAGCATACTATCATCTCGAGTAAGACTGTCCTACCGGGATAGGTCCTCCCTCAATCATTACAATCACGTACCTGTGACCTAATAATTGACTCTGAGGGCACTATCTCCAACAATCTCCCACTTGCACTCAAGGCTAATTATTGCGATGTCGCATACTCACAGCCCGTGTGATACCGAACATCCAACTCCTCTACTAGTCAGTCTCACAAAGCTCGTTTGCGGAACTATTGCGTTCGAGGAATAGCCTTAGTGAGTGGATCCGCCTTGACGTTTCTTTCTATGTCTCTCTATATCTCATGTTCGCGGAGAAACCCATCTCCCGAAATGAGCAATACCTGTCTTAGAATGTGTCTGGATGTCTGATGGGACATAGCTCATAAATGAACTCCAAATCCAAACTTCTTAGACTGTATCGTCAACTGAACTTAATCAGTATCCTGCGCGCCATGCCTCCCTCAGTATTGCCTTGGATCACCTGTCCAAAATACTGCCCCTCGTCAGAGGGAAAACTATAACTCTGACAACCTCCTTGTCGTCCATGTCACCTTGGAAGCCTGGAATGATAACCGTCTCCTGAATGAGGCTGTCGTTATCATATCCCTAGAACATCCACTTATGTTCCAAAACTGCTTCCAACTGTTTCTCCAGGATTGGATTAATGTCAACTTATTGCATCTTGTGCAAGAACAACATCTGGTGTGGTACTTGACATCTCACGATTGACTCAATTGCCTGAGCAAGTGATCTGCCAATCATGCCCGTCCCTCTCCCCTTTAGTCTGTAAGACACCTTTGGAGAGGGTGACTCCATTACCTGCAGGTACACTACCGTGCCAGGAGTCGTCCATCCTAAATACTCTTAGAATGCTGTCAAGTACCCTGATTGGGAAACCACCCAAATCTAGATCTAAAACCATAGATCTAGTAACCAGTATGTCAGATATAAAATCCACTTCTTTTGTGGAGAAACCACTGTGTGACGACCAAAGTATAACCGATCGTAGTATAGGAGTTTCCTTTCCTACTATGTGTATATCATCCAAAAACCAGGATATCACACCCTACTACCTTCTCAACAGATCCATCCCCTTTTCTGATGAAGTCAAACCCATGACTGTCACATCAGAAATAGATGATCTATCTCCGCTACATCTGCTCTAGTCTATAAATAGACATAAGCTCCCTGTCCACCAATGCTTCCGCTGCTCCCTCTGATTACGACAACCCTCTGGCAGAGTCATATAGACGTACACTTCTAAAACCAGTTTAGAACGACGCTATACTCATCCTCCCGCCGGGTCTCGTAACCTGGAACAACAGCAATGGCAATTGTGGGTATACAAGAACTTCCCTGTCGCCGTCCTTGAGGCTACCGTAGTACCTCTCGGGTGCCTGAAGTTACCCACCTTATCTGCGGAGTGGCCAATGGAATGTCAATCCAGATTGAATCTTTAGGTTCCTTATCAAATCTTCAGTAATCGTTTGTGGTTCTGGAATCACTTCCGGTTCTACCATACTCCCACTACTGTTTTCTGAAAAAATCCATTTTTAATAAAACTGTGGCGAGTCTAGAACAATATCGCTATTGTTCATCCAGATGGTAGAAAGTCAACCCTCGTCATAGCCTGGGTCAACCCACAAACAGCCATTACAGAAACGTGCCTTGAGTTGTCCAGTGTCTGGTTTTAATCATAAACCGGACAACTCCCCGTACCTTAACATCGTTAAGATATGAACTGTTCTATATCCAATATAGAACCAGAGGCACTGATTTAATTGAACTAGATTCAAATCATGCAGCTGTCTCCAGTGCATGTCAACTAAATGGAAGAAGGCCGATCAGCGTTACTCAACTAAGGAATGCTTCCAATTATGAGTAACCTGAAAGAGAAGCAATTTCTCTTAATCATTACTATCAACTGAACACCATACACAAGTATCTACATCTTCGATCTCTTTGAAGAATCCCGATACTTGCTATACCTGGTTCTCTACTCTATTCAAATACATATAACTTCTCCAAATTCGGACCCTGTGTTTCCACGAAACACCTGTCTAAAAAATAGAGGAGTCATAAGTAAACCGAATATAGTACGAGGACCATCCCCTCTGTCCTGATGGACCCTGGACAACATACAATACTCTGTAAAAGTCCCTTGAGTCTGATTACTCATTCACTGTGTGTCGTAGGTTGAAAACTGTACTTATGGTTAAGAAGAATTACACCGCTGTTTAATGCTCCTTACCTAACCATCCACTGATATAGGTAAATGTCGTAGACATAATTTCAGAAAGGTATATCTCACTCTATGAAAATAGACGTACAGATATATCAATTTGAAATTGGTGCATAACAGCGGATATTCAAAACCAAATATTTGCCGACCGGCAAACAACCCAGGTGATTTCCTCAAATATCACCGATTACAACGAATCCCGATATAATGAGGATGATCACCCAATTCCCAATAACTTACTCCCACTCATCATCTGTAAAACCATACAGATGTGAGAATCGTACCTGGTAAATACATACCCTGGAGTAAGTATCTAATCGGGAAATCAGTTTTCCTTTAACATTACACAGTGAAACTGAAACATTGAAATGTTCCGATGGGGTATTCTGGTATTCCTAGTAATGCCTCTACCATCATCACGTCTGTAACCTTGTAATTCTTTGCCACCTCTCCAAATCCCTTCATATGTCTTTAGTCTTTACCTTCTGCACACCCCTTTAGGCCAAATGGTTTTCTTTCTTCCCTACCGTTCGGCACCAGCCTATGGTTTGGAAGAAGACTATCCAATAAGCATAATGGGTGTACTGTCCCTATCCTAGGAACACTCGCAACACGAGAGAAGGTGAAGATAAAAGACACCTGAATGTACTTTATTCCTATTTCTCCTGGACCAGAATCCATCCCCGAACTGGAACAAGTTCCTTTCGAGTTCGTATATAACCATACGATGGATTATCCAATAAAATGGGATCTTCGTAGTGATACGGAGTGTCCTGGAGAAATACAAAGGTGATTTAGGATTGGCGAAGAAATACTTGGTTCGGTCGTGAATAGCAGTCGCAATTTACTTTGCCCTCTTACTAATCCCTTGTTTTGTCTGAACTTAATACCTTCTGTACACCGTTTAGGCTAACTGGTTTTCTTCATTCCCTACCGGTCGGCACCAGCCTATGGTTTGGAAGAAGACTATCCAATTTGCGTAATAGGTGTACTACTCCTAAACCAAGGAGTACTCGCAACCTGAGAGAGGGTAAAAGGAAAAGACAACTGAATAATCCTATCCGTTTTCTCCAGAACCGGAAACCATCCTCGAATAAATTCTTTCGAGTTCGTATCTAACCATACGATGGTTTTTTCCAATGGAAGTGGACGTTCGTAGTAAAACGGGGTGTCCTGGAGAAAAGGGTAAAAGTAGGAGTGGCAATGAGGTTTGCAACTCTGACAATCCAAAAAGCCAGTGTTAAGAAGGTTCGGTCAACTTGGTCACTGAGTCAAAGTCTTAGGGTCGGGTCAATGGTCGCTGCCAAAGAGAGAGAGAAAAGAAACACTCAGCGTGCACTCTAACCTAGATCAGAATGGTTACCAATTTATCTAATCTGGAAACCTCCCACTGTACCTCAAATTCTCCTCCAAACCTTAAAGAAGAATTAGTCGGGGTCACCCGAGGAGTAAACCAACTCATCAGTGGGAATCGGGATCCAACTCTCATCGCATGACAACGTGACGGAATCCGCTCACGGTATCACACTCCAGAAGGTATGCGCATATCTGGCAAGTTTCAGTACTTTTGAAACTCCCGATGTGATTTCTGCCCCATGCTCTTATGACCTTGACTTTGGCCAACATATCATAAGTCACATGTCAAGTTCTGCCTGTCATTCTCCAGGTTAATTTGAATCCACCCGTACGTACCCTTGACTTTGGCCAAAATGGCAGCACGACTGTCCCAAACCAACGCATCTATCTATGCTGCATATGAATACCCCAATAGCTACCAATCACTGTGCCTTGACTTTGGCCAACATACACAGCTTGAATACTATTGACCACCCATATGAAACGACGGAGGGCTACGAATGGTTTCTGGCGAAAACCTTTAACGTAATGAACTTGATATCGTCGAAGGAACGGATAGCTTTTTTAAAAAATATAGTGACGAAAACCGTTGCTAAAGAGGTCACTCCCTGTGAAGGGATCTCGGCTCTTTCCCCGTAGAATGAGGTGCAGGATATTCCAAATGAATACCACGGTGCAAAGCAAAAGTAATCGGCTATAGTGAAGTTAATGCCCTGACGCAAACTTCTGTCCAAGGGGTCACTCCCGGTGAAGGGATCTCGGCCCTTGCCTCGTCGACTGAGGAGCAGGATATTCCAATGAATACCACGATGCAAAACAAAAGTGAACGTCCTTGCAATAACAGCTTTTTGAAAAGTGTTCCAACAACATCAGATTAGGTTTGTTTAACTTGCATTGATCCGAATCAATGCAGTCCCATCAATTGATCACACCACAAAGAACGAAAATATACTGACGTACGTATATGCCATCCGCATTCGCCACTGGGTCCCGTCATCACCCGTTAGGTTAGCTAACTAACGGCAGAGCGGGGACTGGACTAGCGCGGATGAAAAACATATACAACATCTACTAAAATATATATCAATATATAGTATTTCGCTCAAGGCGTGAATAAAATGCAACATCACAGAAATGTACAGCATCACAGAACAATACAGATATTTGGGATCCCCGGGTTTCACAGAGCCACTACTGAAACCCGACGTTCCCCTGGTCGTGTGGATAGCCTGTGCAATGAAATCCTAGATCCCTACGAGTGCGGCGAATAGCCCGCCAATCCTAGAGTGAAGCCCCCTCCCTCTCAATGCCATGAGATGCGGGCTTGTTGCCCTCTAGAACCCGGCTATCCGTGCACCCCTCCGTGGGGCAATCCTAGTACAGAAAGTAAAATATACATACAACGGGTACATCGACCGCAACCAGGTCGTGCCCCAAAATAATAATACAAACAGGCAGTGACGGCAGTCCACATGTCGGACGCTCGCCCCGCAATATCAAATGTACATGATACAACCACAACTGTACTAGCATTGCATCCAGGCTATCCCCCACGACCGATCCGCAACATCACAGCAAATACATAGAACATCAACGTGAAGGTCACGTTCGCAAATCCGTCTAACCGGGCTATAGCAGTTAGACCGGATTTACCGATCGAGTGACATTCACGGTCGCAGATATAATGTAAATACTGTGAAAAATGTGTTTAAAAAATTTCTGATTGATCAAACAATTAACAAGTGGGCCCCAAAGAAAACTGTAGCACTCACAGAAATAATTGGCCCAACTTTAATATTCCAAAGCCCATATTTTAAGCCCAGAAGGCCTCTGTAAAAAAACGGTGAAGTGATGTGAATAGTGCGCGGCGGAAGGGCCGCACAAAGGTGGTTTTCGCGGCGGTTCCGCGCTCCAACTGTGGAGTTACTTCGTCAAATTTTTACAGAACTCTTAGATTTTCCAGTACATCAATATTTTACAACCTGAAAAATTTTTCGAGACTGAAAAATTTCAACAGAAACTGTCGTGGGTAAAATGCAGTTTTGGAACTTTTTGATCGATCGGAAATGCAAACACATTACACAAAGTTAGACTAAGTTAATGGCAAGGCTCTGATACCACTGTAAGTGCACGGCGGCGCCCCGGCCGTCAATCCGACGCCGGAATGCGGAAACGGTGATAAACTTAAATTTTGCGGACTTTGCAAACCGGCACCACCGCGCACTAAACTCCGGATCGTAACCATTAACAAGTCTACGCTACAATAAGAAAGGGAAGAGATGTATACCGACTGATCCGAGTCCTCCGGTCTTCATCTCCACTCCGATTTCCTCGCGGGATCTCCGTCCGTCTCCTCCTCGTCGCCGGAAGTGCACCACATCGCCTTCTTCGTTTACGGGCTCCCACCTCAATGCCGAGGCAACTCGGGCACGAAGCCGGCTACTCGACGTGCCCAAGATATGCTGTAGGATATCAAGAGAAGAAGTCTCATTGGGGTTTTTGGAGCTTTGCCATTTTGTGGAGGAAGAAGAACTTGGAGAGAGGTGAAGGAAAAATGTATCATGCAAAGAATGAATGTATCATATTTTTCTCCACTCAAAAGAGAAGCAATTTTTCTCATCCCACCTAAAGTGGCCGGCCAACCTATCAAGTAGGAAATTGGTGGGAGGAAAAACCAAGGGAGGTGAGTGTAGGATCAAAAAATGGTGACCACATTCAAGGTCAAAGAAACAAACACCATGCTTCATATCAAATCCAACCATACCCTTTCATGTCACAATAAAGCAAAAGCATGGTGGAAAAAAAAAATATGAAAGCTATCATATCAATCTTTTACAAGAAAACCCCTCCACAATTGTAATTTGCAAAACTGCAAATTACCCCCTCCATCGGAAAAGTCCGGCCGGGAAAGAACAAAGGAAAACCGGCCGGAACGGAATGCAAACTGGCAACTCCAGAAAACTGGTCCCGTAATAAATTACAGGAAAACCCCGATACTGTGCATACACACCCGCATCTGTATTCCGTCCGGATACAAATGCAAAGAGACAAAATCTACACTGTACTAAACTAGGACCGGCTTAAACCAAAGACGGCTAGTAAAATCCGTCCGATCCTGATCCGTGCAATACCGCACGTATCTGATCGAACCCTGCCATATAACCATACGGCTACCAGTACAAACCGTCCGATCCTGATCCGTGCAATACCGCACGTATCTGATCGGACCTTGCCATATCTCCATACGGCCTCTACAGCGTTTCGCCCGAAACTTGAGTAACTGAAAGTGTGGTGGACTCTAAAGACTCGTCAATACTATGGCTGTGGATTTAACCACTAGCACGTCAGAGGTATAAGCCAATACGTAACGGGCCACCAGCTATTGACCAAAAGGGACGTCGATGAGCGAACTCATCCTGACACCCTACTGAGCCTGTCAGTGACAATATCCGTGCAGTCCGGTCCGTTCGTCTATGAGCATCGCATGGCGGGCCTAGGGGGTTGGTAAAAGTCAGACCCCCAAAAGCGGTACAAGTCGTGTCGGAGTGTAGCCCAGAACACCCTGAGATACTACTGGAATACCTACCAGTAAATCTCCTTGCCTTGGCCAAGGACTTTGTGTAATGGCTCTCCTAGACACAGCACGACCTCACCCCCAATACCGGGAGAGACGAACCCCTGAAGATACGCTCACTGCCTCCATGTGGCTCGGGACTGTACCCAACTAAAACCTGTTTGCACGACTCCTTTGAGCCGTGGTAGGGTAGTAATCAAAGTACAGTGGGAACTCACACGAGACAAATGACGATCCCCAGGTCGATGAACTAACCTGCACACATGTCACCAGGGAACTGCCATCTGACGTCTGGTATATGACCAACTAGCATGTTCCCGGCGAGTCCTGTCCGGTGTACTCATAACCCAATGAGCACCTGTATACATCTTAGGTGATCCAACTGACACCAGTGGCTTGTGAGACCGGCCACCGCCCCTCGTCGGGGTCTCGACTGTATACACTAGTCTACTAATGGAGTATCGATGCCCGGTCTCGAAACTCCCACGACTAGGGACCTTTTAAGGATATGCTTGTAGACCCCCAGCTCCCACTTATATGATCGCCCTCATACTGCTGGTGGTCAAGCAAGAATCCTAGGGGCTCTATCAACGTGTAATAGCGACATGTCAGGTCACCTAAAACAGTACACGATGATAAAGGTAAACCAGATAGCATACTATCATCTCGAGTAAGACTGTCCTACCGGGATAGGTCCTCCCTCAATCATTATAATCACGTACCTGTGACCTAATAATTGACTCTGAGGGCACTATCTCCAACATAGGGTGGGGTTTTGGCTATTCATCGCGACTGTGTAATCCGTCTTTCTTTGCAGGCTCAAAAGGAATGCGGATTCGTAGAAAATCCAATATGTTCATCTGTGATCTGGAATGCCTATTATTGCGTCTGACGAATGTACAATATCTGTATATGATATCTGTTAGGCGTCACTTATGTTTTGCACCTGCGCTAGCCCAGCCTCCGCTCTGTCGTTAGTTAAGTATCCTAACAGGTAAATGACGGGACCCAGTGGCGAATGCGGATGGCATAAGAGGACGTTGTATTTTCGTTGTTTTATGCAATGATAGGTTAATTGATGGGACACATTATATTAATGCAAAGAAAATAAACCAAAGTTGAATCGTTGGAACAATTTAAAAGAAACCACTCGGTTATTTTAAAATAGAAGATATTTTTTAAATTGCGGAGCTTAAGCCACTCCTTTTAAAAGCTATTAGGTTCCTTCGATCATATCAAGTTCACTACGTTCACGGTTTCTCCAAAACCATTCGTAGCCCTCCGTCATTTCATTTGGGAATTCAGTAGTATTCAAGCTATGCATTTTGACCAACGCCAAGACATAGTGTTTGGTAGCTGCTGGGTTTTCATTTGTTGCATAGATAGATGAGTTAGTTTGGGAAAATCGTATTATCATTTGGCCAACGTCAGGGGTATGTACGGATGGGTTCAAATTAACAAGATAATGATGGGTAGAACTTGACATGTGACTTATGACATTTTGACCAACGCCAAGGTCATAAGAGCATGGGGCAGAAAAAGATATCGGGAATTTCTAAAGAAACTGAAATTTGCAAAGAGTTGCATACCATTTGGAGTGTGATAGTTTTGGTAGGATTCCTTCATCTTTATCACACGATGATATTTGGATCCCGATCCTCCTGTGAGTATCCGCTACTCATCAGGAGATTCGTCACTTAACGATCAATGCTATAAACCAAGTAAGTGTCGAGAAAGGTGTCAGCGGGGCTACGCCCCCAGAAAAAAGAGGTTATTTAATTAAGGAACTTCGCGAAAGCGTCGTAAAACCTCCCTCGAAGTATCGACACCGGCCTGGCTGAACGGTTAAGCAAGTATTGTACGGTGAGAATAGTCCTGACTAGTTCTTCCTTTTTAGTTTGAGGAGGGATTCAAGAAACAGTGGGAGCCATCATGTTTAGATAAACTAAAAACCACTCTAAACTTGCAAGAGTATCATGCTAAAGTGTTCCCTCTCTCTCTTTGCAGCGACCCAGAACATGACAGATCTTAAGTTACTATTAGATAAAAATATTTTGACAGGGCTAAACTATAAAGATTGGTTCCGGAATGTTAAGATGGCAATTACTTATGACAAATTGGGGTATGTCCTTACCACTAAGGCACCTGCTATCCCTGGTCCAGAATCCAGTGTCGCGGATAAGGAAATCCACAAGACCTGGGAGATTGATTGCGCGAAGGCCAAACGCATCGTGCTTGCCTCTATGAATAATGAACATCAGAGGAGGCATGAGAATATGGATCTTGAATCCATATTTCTCCACACAAAGGATCTGTATGGAGAGCAATCTCGTATAGCTAGATACGAGACCTCGAAGAACTTGTTTCAGTCGGGTCATCTGTAGGAGAACATGTCCTTAAGATGATTAGCTATATAGAAGAGCTCGCGGACCTCGGGACAACATTAGAGAATGAGCTATATACAGACTTGGTTCTTCAGTCCCTTCCTTCCACCTACGCCCAGTTTATTCTGAATTTCAACATTCAAGGAAAAGAAGTTGAATTTCCAGAACTCCTTAACTTGTTGAGGAGTGCAGAGGGCACCTTGCAGAAAGCAAGGAAAACACCCACTATGTTTGTTCGCAGTGCTTCCTCTTCCGGGTCCAAGGCTAGGGCCAAAGGAAAGAAGAAGAAGGCCGCTACCAAACCGAGAGGTGGTGTTAGTAAGGTGGGAGTTAAAGAAAAGGCAAAGGTTGCGGTGCCAGTAGTGGCAAAGGATGAGTGTTTCCACTGTCGTAGGAAAGGCCATTGGAAGAAAGATTGCAAAGCTTGGATTGCCAAGAAGCAGGACCCGAAGCAAGCCGTGGCTTCGACTTCAGGTGTGTTTGTAATTGAAAATTGTCTGTCAATCAACTCTACTTCCTGGGTATTGGATACCGGATCAGGATCTCATATATGCAATTCATTGCAGGCACTGAGAAACCGTAGAGTGCTGAAGGTTGGTGATATGACCCTCCAGGTTGCTAACGGAGGTAGCATGGGTGCTGTGTTCGTAGGGGATTATCACCTAGGATTGACGAGTGGACATATTTTAGTTTTGCGCAACTGTTTTTGTGTACTTAGTTTATGTAGGGTTACTAGGCACTCTTACAAGGGTCTACAAGGTATCAACCATGCCCGATTTAAAATTTAGACGTGCCGAACAACCCTAACCAAGATCTTTACTAGAGATTAGGCGAAACAAAGCATGTTAAATACTTTAACATCTAAGATTTTGGGATTACAACCTTTGTAGTATGGTCCTTCACTTCTAAAGCTCCATGTTGAGGTCTCTTCACTGCGATCATCGAGTACCCGGACTCTAGAGAGGCTCCACGAAGAGAAAGATGCAAGCTTGCTTCCGATCATCGATAACAAAGATGATCTACCTTGAAGTTTCTTGAACACAAGCTCTCACTCACTAATGAAGTGAACACCCTAATCTAAATGGTTAGGATAGATTAGGATGATGAAGTAAGATTTTAGCACTCATTTTTTTTTTTAATCTCACTCATTTTCATCACAACATAAAAAGCTAGAAAGCTTTTTCATGAAAGAAGAAGGAAGAAGAAGAAGCCATTTCTTTTGTGATGAATAATGAAAACTCTAGTGAGGTTAGAAATGCAACCATGGGTTAAGTATGATAACTTAACCCATGTAAAGACTTAACCATGGTCAAGGGTTGGGTTGGATTAACAAATATCTTTAGAAAATATCTTTAGCAAGAAACAAAAGAAAACCTTCTAGAAGCTTCTAGAAAAAATTAACCCAAATCAAACCTTAATTATGTTTAATCTCCACAAATCACGTTGCATTAATAACCCTAACATGTTACAATATTATATATCACATATACAATATTTATTGTAACAAAATAAAATAATACAATTAACATATATCGCATATATATCAATGTATTACCCGAGTGAGAAAAAGAATCTTTTAGTGAGCTTATATTAGTTAATGTAATTTAATATATCAAATATATAATTATACATTAAATTATCGAATCAACACTTAATCCGATAATCCGGCTATTTCACAAATAACCGACTAATATAATCTGTATCAGTTCATCGAATCAACACTTGATCCGATGACCCGGCTATATCTCATATACCCAGCCGATATTTCATATCGCGAGAATCTAATACGGTATCACATACATGTATTGTTCTCGGTCCTGCACATATCATATATATGCTCCTACTCCGTTTTGCCTGAGTCAAGAAACCTCTGTGTAGGACTCTAAAGAATCGTCAATACGCCGGCAGTAGGTGATAATCATATCAAACACCCACAAGCTGCAAGCGGTCAGCTAAACGTAACAGCCACCCAGGTATTGAGCGATCAGAAGATCAACAAGCAATCTTGTACTTTCTCCCACTATTCCAATCAGTAACACTCCCGTACAGTCCGGTCTCTTCGTCTGATATGTCGCATATCTCGTCTAGGGGTGGTAAACGTCAGACCCCAGTAGCTTGATAAGTCGTGTCGATATGAGGTCCATAACAGTTCGAGAAACTACTAATAACACTTACCAGTAAATCTCAGCAACCCTGGCTAGGGATTTCTAGTTAAAGCCAATAGAACACAGCGCAACATCAACTCCCTATACCGGGAGAGACGAATCCCCTCCTATCGCTCATTACCTCTATGTGATTCGGGACTGTACCCAAAAACCACCTTTTTGCACGCCCTCTTGGACGTGGTATGATGGAAATCAATGTGGGGTTGCTAGGCACGCGCACAAGGTTCTACTAGGCATCAACCATGCCCGATTTAAAAATTAGCCGTGCCGAACAACCCGAAGCCGGATCTTTAAACTAGGGTTTAGGCGAAAACAAGTATGCTAAACACTTTAACACTAAGTGAGAGGGATTACAACCTTTGTAGATCCGGTCCTTCACTTCATAAGCCCCGTGTTGTGGTCCCTTCGCTGCGATCATCGGGTTCCGGACTCTCGGGAGGTTCCACGAAGAGAAAGATGCAGTCTTGCTTCCGATCTTCGATACAAAGATGATCTACCTTGAAGTTTCATTAACACAAGCTAACACTCACTAAAATTGAGTGAACACTCTCATCTAAAGGGCAAGGGAAGATGAGAATGATGAAGTAGGATTTTTGCTCTCTTTATTTACCTTTTTCTCATATTTATTTATCACTTGGAAAAAGCTAGTAAGCTTTTTCATGAAGAAAGAAGAAGGAAGAAGATGGACAATATGATAAGAATCCTTTTGTGATGAATAATGCAAAGAAGATAATGATCAATAATGCAACCATGGTTAACTTAACCTTTGTAGAGAATTAACCAAGGCTAGGGTTTGGGTTAGATTAAGAATGAGTCACTTGAAAATATCTTTTCCAAAACAAAAAAGAAAACCTTCTAGAATCTACTAGAAGTCATTAACCCAAATCAAACCCTAATCTTGATTAATCTTTACTAAACATGTTGCATTAGTTATCATATCATGTTACAATATTATATATCACATATATAATATTTATTGTAACCAAATAAAATAATACAATTAACATATATCGTATATATATCAATGTATTACCCGAGTGAGAAAAAGAATCTTTTAGTGAGCTAATATTAGTTAATGTAATTTAATATATCATATATATTATTATACATTAAATTATCGAATCAACCCTTGATCCGACAATCCGGCTATATCGCATATAACCGACTAATATTTATCCGTACCGATTCATCGAATCAACACTTGATCCGATGACCCGGCTGATATCAAATATCGCGAGAATACAATACGGTATCTCATATCGTAATATCCTCGGTCCCGCACATATCACATATGTGCTCCTACTCCGTTTTGCCTGAGCCAAGAAACCTCTGTGTAGGACTCTAAAGAATCGTCAATACGCCGGCAGTAGGTGATGATCATATCAAACACCCACAAGCTGCAAGCGGTCAGCTAAACGTAACAGCTACCCAGGTATTGAGCACTCAGAAGATCAACAAGCAAGCCTATACATTCTCCTGTGAATCCAAACAGTAACACTCCCGTACAGTCCGTTCTCGTCGTCTGATATGTCGCATATCTCGCCTAGGGGTGGTAAACATCAGACCCCAGTAGCTCGATAAGTCGTGTTGATATGAGGTCTATAACAGTTTGAGAAACTACTGATAACACTTTCCAGTAAATCACAGCAACCCTGGCCAGGGATTTCCGGTTATAGCCAATCGAACACAGCACAACATCAACTCCCTATACCGGGAGAGACGAATCCCCTCCTATCGCTCATTGCCTCCATGTGATTCGGGACTGTACCCAAAAGCCACCTTTTTGCACGCCCTCTTGGACGTGGTATGATGGAAATCAAAGCACAGTGGGAATCACACAAGACTCTATGACGATCTCGGGTCAACAGACTACTCTGTACCAGTGTCACCGGAGAACTGCCATCTGACGTGAGGTATAATACCATCTGGGAGTTCTCGGCGAGTCCGTCCAGTGTACCCAGTCTCCACTGAGCACCCGTACACCATCCTTGATGTCAAACACCGATGGATTTAGGATCATTTATCGCCCATCATATGGGTCAAGATGCGTATACGCTAGTCTACTCTGGTGTATCGATGCCCTGTCTCGATACACCCTCGACTAGGAACAGTTATAGGATGTACTCGTCGACTGCCGTGGCCCCACTAGTATGATCTCATCATAGTCCCAGTAGTCGAGTACATATCCTAAGGGCTTTATCAACATGTAATATAGAGACAATCAGAGTACATGTTAAGATAAAGTACAACCAGATAGCATACTATCATGTCGAGCAAGAAAGTCCTCCCTATATATGTCTAAGCATCCATTACAATATACATCGTATGTACAGTTATGGCCTCTAGGGCATACATATAACTAACAATCTCCCACTTGCACTAGGGCCATCTGTTGTGGTATCGCATACCCAACAATTAGCTGCGGTTGAAGTATCTCATACTCAACCATCCCATAAAAGTCTCTACTGGGAAAAAGGCCTTTGTGAGTGGATCCGCGCTGTCGTCCTCTGTGTCTACTCTCCTAACCTCGATCTCCCGGGAGATCAACCATCTCCATGATCAGGTGATACTGCCTAAGAATTATCTCTGGATATCAGATTGGACGGGGGGTTCCTTGACAAAAGCCACAACTCCATTGTCACACAATGGTAGGAACGAAGTTCATCTTATGAACTTATATATCCAGACTGCCTCTTTGGTAGTATCCTTGGTAACGATGTATCTTGCCTTTAATCGTCTAGTATGTCACGGTATCTAGCTTGGAACTCTGCCAACATACCATCCCTCCACTTAGGGTAAAGACAATTCCTGCGACCGACATTCAGTCGTCCTTATCACCCTGGAACCTTTCCAGTGATTCTCCCCAGGATCGATTGATACCATCCCACTACAACTAGTGAGTATCCTAACATCCAATTAGATCTATCTCATAGATCCAAAAACCCTGGATTTAGGAGGTATCACTCTGATCCTATATGGAGAATCCTTGTGATAAGCGGAGATTGACCGAGCGTAGCATAGGAAACTCCTTCCCTATCAAGAGTATTTCATCCACGTACTCTACGAGGATCTCCACCATACTCCCCACTACCTTTTTGTATTTACAAGGTTCATCTACCATTTTGATGAAGTCAAACTCTTTGACTACCATATCAAAACAGATGTTCCAACTCCGTGATGCCTGTTTTATCACATAAAACATCTTGCACACGTTTCCGCTGCTCCCACTGTCTACGAAGGCCTCTGGCTGTGTACTTATAGACGCTCTTTTCTAAAACATCATTTAGAAAAGCAGTCATGACACCCAACCGCCAGATATCGTAGTCATGGTATGTAGCCGTGGCAAGTAGGATCCGGATGGACTTAAGCATAGCTTTGAAAGTCTCAACTTTTCCATATACACCAAGTAATCTTCTCAAGATATACTTGCTCCTGATGGGGATTTAACCCTTCAGATAAAGCAACCAAAGTCCATACTTTGTTGGTGTATAAGGATTCCATCTCAGATCGCTAAGCATCCAGCCATTCTTACAGAGTCCCACTCCTGATGGCCAGCTCGAAACTAGTTGGGTCATCATCTCATGATGCAATCCTCGCTCCCATTGTCATAGAGAAACCGAAGTATCTCTCAGGTGGGTGAGAAACCCTACTAGATCGACGGAGAGGCTGAGGTTCGTTGGAAACTATTGAATCCTTCGGGTTTACCAAATCATCAGCTGCAGTTTGTATAGCTGGAACCTTTCCAGTTCTACAGAACAGACCTTGCCTCGAGCTTATCCGGATTTTGCTTTTAGACATAGGCCGGACAACCCTAAATCTTAACAAACTTAAGATATGGGCTCTTCCCTTTCAATATCACATATGAAGTGGTAGGCAACTGATTTGATTGGAACCCTATTCAATAGGTATGCAGCTTCTCAAGTGCATAACTCCTAAAAGGAAATAGGAAACTCAGTAGTACTCATCATAGAGCACACCACATCACATAGGGTGCTAGTGCTCCACCCCGATATACCATCGTGCTATGGTGTATACGGAGGAGTAATACTGAGAGAGAATCTCATTCTCCTTTAGAATAGTCCAGGAATTCCGTGCTCAAGTATTCTCCTCCTTGATCTCATCAAATGACATAATACTTATACCCGTATTTTGGTTCTCTACTTCTAACTTATATTCTGTGAATATCTCAAAAGGTTCGTACTTGTGTTTCAACAGGAACATATGTTTGAATCTTGAGAGATCATCAGAGAATGTAATGAAGTACAAAGAACCGGTCTTGGCATGTGTAGACAGGGGACCTTCATACATCAGCATGTATCAATCCCAAGAGTTCACTAACTCTTTCTCTGTTTCTAATAAACAGAGCTATGGTCATCTTATCTTTGTGACATAACCGGCAAGTTTCATAAGATGTAAATTTAAACTAATTTAAATATGCATCTAAATATAACTTGGCTAGTCGGGTCGCATTGATATGACCCAGTCTACAATACCTCAAGAAGGATTCGTTCATATCTGAACTCTTCCTCTTGTGTATGTTCCGTATACTAAGAACTGTAGTTTAATTTAGAACGTCTATGCTTTTAGATAACGTGCCTGAATTGATCAACTCTTGACATAGGAAATGTTCAAAACATTATCCAACTATACAAAATTATTTCATTTCTTTGCTAATAAAGAGACTGATATGATGTTGTATATCAGGTTCGGTATCTAATAACATTCGTTCAGAATCAATGTATTCTGGTAATACAGGGTGATAGTGACCAACAGACTTGGCTGCAACACTTGCACCGTTTTCTGTCTCATGAAACTTATCACCCGTTCTCAGTTCTCTACCTTTCTCTAGCCCATGTTACAGATTACATATGTGGGATCCTGATCCGGTATCTCATACTCAGGACGTAAAGGATACTGAGAAATAGTTCTATGTAGTGAACACACCCGAAGAAGATGCATCAGCATGCACTTTCTTCGTTTGGGCGGCACGGGAAATCTGATATTCCCCAATTTCCTGCTCTGTCTTATAACAATTATAAGTTGGAGCGGGACCAACGTTCCCCAACTCAGTATAACAAGCGGGTTCGGTCAATATATCCTTTTTATTATCTTGATTAAGGCGTGATATGGTCGCTACCTGGAGAGAGAGAGAAGAAAATACTCAGCGTATGCTCTTGCAAGATAGATTGGTTATCTAATATATCTAATCAGGATGTCTCCCACTGTTTTAATCAAATCTTCCTTCAAACCCTAAAAGGAAAGACTAGCCGGGATTAATTACACGCTACAAGTTCGCCAATCTTTCAGCCAGGCCAGTGTCGGTACTTTGAGGGAGGTCCCCCGTGCTTTCGCACGAACCTAATTAAAGTAAACGTCGTTTTCCCAGAGGCGTAACCCCGTCAACACCTTTCTAGACACCTACTTGATCGGCTAATTGTAATGTGTAAAACTCTCCCAGGAGTAACTCTTACTCGCAGCGGGTATCGGGATCCAACTATCTCGTAGAAGGTATGCAATCTAATTGCAAATTTCAACACTTGAAATTCCCAATAATATTTTACCCCTAGCATGCTATGACCTTGACGCATGCCAAACAACCCATAGTCCGCTAGTCAAGTTCAACCCGTACATTTCTTGATTGAATTAAACCCACCCGCACGACCCTTGACGCATGCCAAACAACACCGTACGAATACCCTAATCCAATCGCATCGTATGCTAGCAGATAAGCACTAGTTAGCTACCATACACTACGCCTTGACGCATGCCAAACTACCGCAGCACGAATACTATGTAGTACTTATCTGAAATGACGGAGGGCTACGCAGGTTTTTAAGAAAACCATGAGCGTAAAGAAGTTGATATCGTTGTTGAATCGAGTGATTTTAAATGGAGTGTTTTTTAGGCTTTTCTAGTTTTGCTAAAGGGGTCACTCCCGGTGAAGGGATCGTCGGCCCTTTCCTCATCGAATAAGGTGCAGGATATTTCACAAATACCACTTGCAAAGCAAGAACTATAGAAGCAATCAAAAGACAAACCGAGTTTGTAGCATCTGCTAGTTTCACTAACGAGGTCACTCCCGGTGAAGGGATCTCGGCTCTTTCCTTATCGAATAAGGTGCTGGATGTTCTACAAGGAACACCGCTATGCAAAGCAAGAACTAGAGCTACCAGTTTTTAAACAAGTTTCTACAATATCTTAGGTTTCTTTTATTTCATTAATCTCATTAATGAAGTCCCATTTTAATTATGCTTCGCAAGCATCTCTTTTTGAAACGAAATCTGCAATATAACATATATCTCATATATATAAAATATAAACATTCGTCTCAGGCAGTAATATGATCTCATCACAGAACATTGCAGCAGAAGAACATATATGAAATATTGGATATACTAGGATGTCCGTGTTTTCAATACGAGCCTGTATAAAACACGGATTCCACGGTCGTGATGAATAGCCAAACCCACATCCCTAGACCCCTACGAGAGCGGCAAGCAACACTGCCAATTCTAGGGTTAGGAGACCCGGTCTCGACTCCTCGAGATGGTCTCCCACTGGACCCTAGAACCCGGTTACTTGTGCTCTCCGTCTTGGGTCTACCTAATGCGGAAAAGTAAATAATATACACCAACGGTGACATCTTCCGCAACCTGGAAGTGCCCCAATAAAAGAATATTACATACAAATGAATTTTACATGAATGAAAAAGAAAAAACTATCATCTCACATAAAAAAAACCCGGCTATTCAAACGCGACGATCCAATACAACATATCACAGCAACACATAATATCTCATATCATCAACGTAAGCAAGTATGGGTATCCCGATTGTCATTGATGTATAGCAATGAAGCCAGCGATACACCACATACTACACTTACGGTCACAGAAAAGAAAGTGTAAAACTACAACAGTTGGAATCCGCAACCTCTTTAGACATCGCATGCCTAACCAAATGAATTCCTTAGACATCGCATGCCTAACTATTATAAACCCCGCATTTAAGTCTCATTATCGAAAACTCTTTTCAATATCAAGTCGGGCAATTCAACAAGATTCCCGACATCCTGATCGAATGCTCGTCGCAAACTTTAGTAGACGGCCGCACCCCCGATGCCGTCGACGAAGTGCACAAAGGCGGAACACCGCTGCCGCGAGCACCCGAACGGATGCTTTTGGCGACGGGGTTCTCCTACAGTCACTTGGTCGGGGCTATGGGGCGTAGCTGTCTATTAAGTTTACCCGGCGAGTATCCGCATACGCTGCGTGATTGCGACGGACTTTTGATCACATCACAATTTCGTAGCAACTGATCGACTGAGACTGAACTGCTAGATTTATAACATTCAAATTAGTTATCTCATAACTACCTGTGGATTCCAAATATTGTATCACTTTCCAGATAAATAAACAAAGTTAAACTTTCCGATCGAATAATCAAACACCCAAGATTTCCCCAATATATCTCAACACTTGAAATCAGTTTAAAAACATCCATCACATGCCACAGTACCAATGGTCCAGCCGTTGAAGGGTCAAGCCAACGCCTCACATGTGGCACGCCGTACTGCCACAAACCCTAAGGTTCAGAAGCAGTTCAAGACGGTCACATAATCGAGTTAAGGTTTGTTGTCTTCTAGAGGGTCCACCGCGTTACTCGCACAACTTAGAACGTTCTTAAACACGAGGAAAAATCCAACTTTTGAAAAATTTTCCGACAGGGGAAAAAGTAGTTATTGATATCCGCCCGAACTTTTTAACAGTTTCTAAAATTATCCGGACAAAATTAACAAAGTTAAATTATCCGATCGAATCAACGATTGCCCAATACAACCCTTGAAAACTCAACACTTGAGTGGAATTAAAATATTCCCAGAAAAAAATAACAAGAAAGGGCCTAATAATAATTACATGAAATTTCAGGGACTAAGTTCAAATTTTGGCCGCGGAAACGCCGCAAAACCTATGGTTTCGCCGCGGTTCCTCGGTCAAATAGTCGACATAGGGGACCGTACTTCACAGTAATTCTTAGTTTTGCCTGCTTGTTTTTCTGAGCATTTTTAATTCAGAAAAAACCACATTTTTGAAAAATGTACAGAGAGGGTTCCGTGTCGGGGTTTCGGCGTTCGATCGGACTTTAAACTTCGTCTAGACTTCGCCTAAAGCTCTAGGTTGGCTCTGATACCACTGTGGGATTGCTAGGCACGCGCACAAGGTTCTACTAGGCATCAATCATGCCCGATTTAAAAATTAGCCGTGCCGAACAACCCGAAGCCGGATCTTTAAACTAGGGTTTTGGCGAAAACAAGTATGCTAAACACTTTAACACTAAGTGAGAGGGATTACAACCTTTGTAGATCCGGTCCTTCACTTCATAAGCTCGGTGTTGTGGTCCCTTCGCTGCGATCATTGGGTTCTGGACTCTCGGGAGGTTCCACGAAGAGAAAGATGCAGTCTTGCTTCCGATCTTCGATACAAAGATGATCTACCTTGAAGTTTCATTAACACAAGCTAACAGTCACTAAAATTGAGTGAACACTCTCATCTAAAGGTCAAGGGAAGATGAGAATGATGAAGTAGGATTTTTGCTCTCTTTATTTATCTTTTTCTCATATTTATTCATCACTTGGAAAAAGCTAGTAAGCTTTTTCATGAAGAAAGAAGAAGGAAGAAGATGGACAATATGATAAGAATCCTTTTGTGATGAATAATGCAAAGAAGATAATGATCAATAATGCAACCATGGTTAACTTAACCTTTGTAGAGAATTAACCAAGGCTAGGGTTTGGGTTAGGTTAAGAATGAGTCACTTGAAAATATCTTTTCCAAAACAAAAAAGAAAACCTTCTAGAATCTACTAGAAGTCATTAACCCAAATCAAACCCTAATCTTGATTAATCTTTACTAAACATGTTGCATTAGTTATCATATCATGTTACAATATTATATATCACATATATAATATTTATTGTAACCAAATAAAATAATGCAATTAACATATATCGCATATATATCAATGTATTACCCGAGTGAGAAAAAGAATCTTTTAGTGAGCTAATATTAGTTAATGTAATTTAATATATCATATATATTATTATACATTAAATTATCGAATCAACCCTTGATCCGACAATCCGGCTATATCGCATATAACCGACTAATATTTATCCGTACCGATTCATCGAATCAACACTTGATCCGATGACCCGGCTGATATCAAATATCGCGAGAATACAATACGGTATCTCATATCGTAATATCCTCGGTCCCGCACATATCACATATGTGGTCCTACTCCGTTTTTCCTGAGCCAAGAAACCTCTGTGTAGGACTCTAAAGAATCGTCAATACGCCGGCAGTAGGTGATGATCATATCAAACACCCACAAGCTGCAAGCGGTCAGCTAAACGTAACAGCTACCCAGGTATTGAGCGCTCAAAAGATCAACAAGCAAGCCTGTACATTCTCCTGTGAATCCAAATAGTAACACTCCCGTACAGTCCGGTCTCGTCGTCTGATATGTCGCATATCTCGCCTAGGGGTGGTAAACGTCAGACCCCAGTAGCTCGATAAGTCGTGTTGATATGAGGTCTATAACAGTTCGAGAAACTACTGATAACACTTACCAGTAAATCTCAGTAACCCTGGCCAGGGATTTCTGGTTATAGCCAATTGAACACAGCACAACATCAACTCCCTATACCGGGAGAGACGAATCCCCTCCTATCGCTCATTGCCTCCATATGATTCGGGACTGTACCCAAAAGCCACCTTTTTGCACGCCCTCTTGGACGTGGTATGATGGAAATCTATGCACAGTGGGAATCACACAAGACTCTATGACGATCTCGGGTCAACAGACTACTCTGTACCAGTGTCACCGGAGAACTGACATCTGACGTGAGGTATAATACCATCTGGGAGTTCTCGGAGAGTCCGTCCAGTGTACCCAGTCTCCACTGAGCACCCGTACACCATCCTTGATGTCAAACACCGATGGATTTGGGATCATCCATCGCCCATCATATGGGTCAAGATGCGTATACGCTAGTCTACTCTGGTGTATCGATGCCCTGTCTCGATACACCCTCGACTAGGAACAGTTATAGGATGTACTCGTCGACTGCCATGGCCCCACTAGTATGATCTCATCATAGTCCCAGTAGTCGAGTACATATCCTAAGTGCTTTATCAACATGTAATATAGAGATAATCAGAGTACATGTTAAGATAAAGTACAACCAGATAGCATACTATCATGTCGAGCAAGAAAGTCCTCCCTCTATATGTCTAAGCATCCATTACAATATACATCGTATGTACAGTAATGGCCTCTAGGGCATACATATAACTAACAATCAAAGCACAGTGGGAATCACACAAGACGCTATGACGATCTCGGGTCTACAAACTAACCTGTACCAGTGTCACCAGAGAACTGCCATCTGACGTGAGGTATAATATCATCTGGGAGTTCTCGGTGAGTCCGTCCAGTGTACCCAGTCTCCACTGAGCACCCGTACACAATCCTTGATGTCAAACACCGATGGATATGGGATCATCAATCGCCCATCATATGGGTCAAGATACATATACTCTAGTCTACTCTGGTGTATCGATACCCTGTCTTGATACACCCTCGACTAGGAACAGTTATAGGATGTACTCGTCGATTACCGTGGCCCCACTAGTATGATCTAATCATAGTCCCAGTAGTCGAGTACATATCCTAAGGGCTTTATCAACATGTAATATAGAGACAATCAGAGTACATGTTATGATAAAGTACAACCAGATAGCGTACTATCATGTCGAGCAAGAAAGTCCTCCCTATATATGTCCAAGCATCCATTACAATATACATCATATGTACAGTAATAGCCTCTAGGGCATACATATAACTAACGGTTTAACGTGTAATATCATATCAGTATCGTTGTTATCAAAAGAAGGTTATGATTTCACGTTTGTAAGCGATGTTGTTAACATCCACCTTAATCATGGTTTGATTGGGTCCGGTACACTAGATAACGGTATATACGTGCTAAATCAATTACAGATTTTCAATGTCCAGAACACATTAAAAAGAAAGTCTCCAGATATAAATCAGGCTTTCTTATGACATTGTAGACTGGGTCACATCAATGAGACAAGGTTAACTAAGTTACACAGAGAAGGATGTTTGGATCTGTTCGAATATCAATCTTATGCAACTTGTCAATCATGTCTCAAAGGAAAGATGACAAAGACTCCATTCACTGGACATGGAGTAAGAGCGAGCGAGCTCTTAGGACTCATACACAGCGATGTATGTGGTCCAATGTCTCCACATGCAAGAGGTAGTTTTTCATATTTCATTACTTTTACGGACGATTACTTTAGGTATGGATTCATTTTCTTAATGAAACATAAATCCGAGGCCTTTGAGAAATTCCGAGAATATAAGAATGAAGTAGAAAACCAAACTGGCAAAAGTATCAAGACACTGAGATCTGATCGAGGTGGTGAATACTTAAGTGCCGAGTTCCTAGGTTACCTAAAAGAGAAAGGAATTCTATTGGATATGGTACGTTCCATGATGAGTAATGCTGAGTTGCCGTGATCTTTCTGGGGTTATGCGCTAGAATCAGCAGCATATCTTTTGAACAGGGCTCCTACCAAGACTGTGCTTACCACGCCATATCAGATGTGGAGTGGGAAGAAACCCTATCTTCAGTATCTGAAGATAGGGGATGTCCGGCTTTTGTTAAAAAGCAGCATGCAGACAAACTCGAGGCACGATCAGTACAGTGTAAGTTTGTGGGATATCCAAAGAACTCCAAGGGGTATTTCTTCTATTACGCAGTGGAACAAAAGGTTTTTGTTTCTCGTAATGCCCATTTTCTAGAACAGCAATTTTTAGAAAAGGAAACAAGTGGGAGTGCAATAGAACTGGAAGAAATTCCAAAACCACAAACTACTACTGAAAGTTTGGTAGAACCAGTTGTTCAAGAAGAACGGGACATTCCTGCACCCCTCCAAAGGAGTAGTAGGCCGTCTCATCCACCTGAGAGATACTACGGTTTTCTCATAGATAGGGATAGAGAGGATTGCTTCATTGATAATGATGAACCTACTAGCTTCCAGCAGGCCATCCAGAGCGGCGACTCGGTAAGATGGCTGGATGCAATGCGGACCGAGATGGAGTCCATGTACACCAACAAAGTATGGACTTTGGACTTTGCTCCAGGTAGGGTAAAACCCATAGGATGCAAATGGATCTTCAGGAAAAAGATTGGTGTAGATGGACAGGTGGAAACCTATAAGGCTAGACTTGTTGCAAAGGGTTTTCATCAAAGACCTGGTTTGGACTATGACGAAACTTTTTCTCCATTGGCTATGCTCAAATCCATTCGGATCCTTCTTGCCATTGCCGCTTTCCATGATTATGAGATCTGGAAGATGGACGTAAAGACGACTTTTCTAAATAGTAATTTAGAAGAGTGCGTTTATATGGACCAGCCAGAAGGTTTCAATCAGAGTCGGAGCAGCGGGAAAGTGTGCAAGTTGCTTAAGTCCATTGATGGACTAAAGCAGGCATCGCGGAGTTGGAACATCTGTTTTGATGAAACGGTCAAAGAATATGACTTTAGCAAAAATTCAGATGAACCATGCATATATAGTAAATTATAGCACGAACTGTCGTATTCCTCGTCTTGTACATGGATGACATTCTATTAATAGGAAATGACATTCCTATGCTACAATCTGTCAAAGGATTCTTGTCACACAGGTTCTCCATGAAAGACCTGGGTGATGCCTCTTACAGTTTGGGGATCCAGATCTATCGTGATAGATCTAAGAGGATGTTAGGACTTTCGCAGTCCAGGTATATCAACACTATACTGAAAAGATTCAGTATGGAAGATTCTAAGCGCGGTAATTTACTGGCTTGTCACAGAATCACCCTATCCAAAGAGATGTCTCCCAAGACTGATTTGGAAAGGGATCGAATGTCAGTTATACCTTACGCTTCTGCGGTAGGCTCTATAATGTATGCGATGTTGTGCACCAGACCAGATGTAGCTTACGCACTGAGCGTGGTAAGCAGGTATCAGTCAGACCCATGGGAGAAGCACTGGATAGCAGTAAAGAACATTCTCAAGTACCCAAGAAGGACTAAGGATATGTTCTTGGTTTACGGCGAAAAAGACCTCCAGATCGAGGCTTTTGCCGACTCCAGCTTCCAGAGTGACAAGGATGACTCCAAGTCCATGTCAGGTTATGTCTTTACCCTCAATGGAGGGGCGGTGTGCTGGAAGAGTTCCAAGCAGGACACCGTTGCTGACTCGACGATGGAAGCGGAGTATATCGCTGCTTGCGATGCCACAAAAGAAGCAGTCTGGATGAAGAAGTTCCTAATAGAACATCAGGTGGTTCCTACCATTGTTGATCCAATACCGCTGTATTGCGACAACAACGGAGCTATAGCTTTAGCGAAGGAACCCAGGTCCCATCAAAAGTCCAGACATATCTTGAGGCGGTATCACCTGATCAGGGAGATCATAGATCGCCAGGAGATCGAGGTCCGGAGAGTTCCTACAGAGGAGAACACCGCAGAACCATTCACTAAGGCCTTACCTCAGATTCAGTTCGAGAGGCTACTCGAGATGATAGGTCTTCGATACGCCAGTACATGGCCCTAGTGCAAGTGGGAGATTGTTAGTGTATATTCACAGTTATATTAACAGTTTTGCTAAACATGGTAGTACGCTACTTGGTTTATATCTATCTTAATATGTGTATATGTTTAGCATATCGAGAATACATATTGATAGAGCCCTTAGGATCTTGCTTGACTACCAGCGTTGGGATGGCAGTCACACTAGTGGGGGGCTGGGTAGTCTACAAGCACATCCTTTTTCAGGTCCTTAGTCATAGGATTATCGAGATAGGGCATCGATATTCCGGAGTAGACTAGTGTGTACGCTTCTCATCTCAGTTGGGGAGATGGTCTGTCCCACAGCCATCAGTACGTCGTACTGGAGATAGTACACAAGTGCTCGTTGGGTTACGGGTACACCGGACAGGACTCGCAGGGAACTGTTGGTTGGTATTATACAGCTTTCAGGGGACTGACGCTTGCCGCCCCCTAGGCCCGATATGCGATAGTCTTAGACGAACAAACCGAACTGTACAGAGATTATCACATCAGGCTCAGTAGGAGTTCGGATGGGTTTCCTCATCGGCCTTCTTATCGACATCTACCTGGGGACCGTTATGTACAGCTAGTGTCGCTTGCGGTCTGTGGTTAAACCCACTGCCAGCATAGTGTCGAGTCTTTAGAGTCCCACACAGAGAGTTTCCCTGCTTCGGGTGAAACGATATAGAGGTCGTATGGTTTTACGACAGGGTTCGGACAAATACGTGTTTTTACGCACGTACGATATTCGGACAGTTTATACTGGCAGGCTTTGGTTTAAGCCAGATTCTAGTATTGGATTATTGGATTTATACAGTCTCAGTATTTCCTTGTTTTCACGGATGGGAGGGGCATTCTCGTAATTAGTCAAGAAGCTACTAGAAGATTGATGAGTTGGAGGCTTAGGTGGAATTTGCATTAAATGGTTTAATGACTCATGGTGTGATTCATCCAAAGGAGTTAATGATGCATTTATTCCTTAATGACTCATGAGATGAATCACAAAAAGTGAGTTAATGAAGCATGGTTGATATTATTATTTGTTATTCATTTAATAATTATTATGCTTCATATATTCACAAATGAGATATTATTTCATATCATTCTCACTCTCACCTTCTCTCTCCTTAAGCTCTCTCTTTTCAAAGAACTCACCCTAACCTCTTAAGTGTTGAGATCCAAGGGTTAGCAAGACTAATAGATCCTTAATCCTATTCTATATCCTCTAGGTTACTTTGATTAGCACTTATAGCAACCTAGTTACCTCAAGTTAGAGGTTAAGCTTGGAGAAGTAGCTCTCGGGTGGATCTTCTATCACAACGAGGAGGCCGACAAGGAGGTGGTCTACGAGAACAAGAAGGACTTGATTCATTAGGTATAATCATCTTTCATAGTAGCTTATCACTTCTATGTTGTTGTTAGTTAGGGTTTAGCAAAGATCCGTAAAGTTAGTCGATGTTAGTTTAAACAAAATGATTGTTTTACCTATTCCGCCTCCCCGCATCATGTGGGGTGTCTATCGTCGACTAACAGCTTTAAAGCTTTGGGGCTCGTATTTGTGTGGTGATCTTGTATGCTCTTCATCATCTCACTGGAATTGTTTTATTTTTCTATATAAGATTGAGTTGCACTCTGTAGATTTGGAGGGAAAATATGACTTTAAATCACAACACAACTTTTCTTTCACTCATAACTCATGCCCACTTGCCTTACCACTTGCACAAGTCATGATTTGTATGCCCACTTGTGTGCAAGGCAGCCACACCAAGGTTCATGCATTAAAAGGGTTATGTGTTCACACTTGAGTTGTTGCATTTGTCTTGATAAAAATGTGTACACTTTCTTGCAAAAAGAAACTCTTTAAATGTTGATCGGTTTTCTATTCTTGTTGCAGTGTCGGCTCACAAATGTTGTTTCCGTGTATTTGAGTGTGTTTCCAGTGTTTTGACACGAATACCTGTAATCTGTATTTTTTGAGCAGACACGGATTAATAGTACCGATATATCACAAAATTGATAATGAATGAGCGGTATTGAAATGCAGTTTTTCATGATGAACAAATACCCCCAAACTTATCTTTTTGCTCGTCCCGAGCAAAACAAAATCCTAACCTCACTTTCGCAGGGAACGCGATTGCACTGAGCTCGTGCAACAAGCCGTTAAACCTCTAGGTGTCCCTAGTAGGAGGAGTGTTGTCTCCTGAGGGTTTTCAATGGATTACACCCACAAAATCCCGTCAAGCTTGTTTTGCGAAATAACCGTTGATTCTAACCCTAGAGTTTAGTATGAAAGCTAGAAATTCTATTTTCCTAAGTTGGAAATATCGAACCCTTATTTTTCACACCTCGCTTCTTATTTAACTTAAGACTCTATACGTCTTTACGGTGCAAAATAGCATCGTTGTGTTCCAAAAAGATCGATTAAAGTCAACATGTCACAAAATAAAGACCGGATAACACTTCAAAAGGATCACACAAGTTTTACAAAGAGTTAAGTTTTCCTCAAGTTTCGTTTTCCAGTTAGGTTTCAAATTCAAAATTTCTATCTTCCTTAATAGGAAACTAGGTCTTATTCTTCACTCCACCTTTTACTTGTTTTCGTATCATACACACCTTCATGAACGTGCAATAGTCTTTATCATAGGATAAAACCTTCATATCTCCGTTAAAAATATTTTTTTAAAAACTTGTCTTATGTCAAGATTATTCTCACACAAAGAACCGTTAGGAATTTTAACTCGGAGAGAACACTTGCTTGACTTTGTTTTAATTTGGACTTTCTAGGATTCTTAGCGAGCTTTGGGCCAATACACCCAAACCAGTTGGTTTTAGGGCATTAGGTGTAAAGACACCCCGGCGGACTTAATTACCCAAGTTACCTAGGTCCTAAAACAAAAAAGACTCATTTTAGCATGAAAATCATAGCAATTCAATGCGAACGGAGATATAGCAAGTTGTTAAATTCCTTTTAGGATAAAAGACGTGTTTGTGTGGATCAGGTGTGTAATCACTCCAATCAAGTTTCAGATTGGTTATTTTTCAGACTTGGTTTCCATAAAGGTTTCAATAATATCCCTTCATATCCACGTTACTTTATAAACTATTCTTGATGTTACTTATTTTAGAAAAACCTGTTTGATTCTCAAAAAATAGTTTATCAATTTAAAAGTTTTAAGACATATCAGACTTCTCATCTCATTTTCAAAACTCATGACACGTGTAGTGTGATGCAAAGACGTATATCAGCTACGGTTAAACTCAAAAGAGGGTTATTTTCAGGTTTTCAAAATCTAAAAATAGGATTTAGTTGGTCCTATCTTATCAAACTCAACCGTAGGTATTTTGAATCTAAGTTCTCCCACTAGCTAACTTGACGCCAAAATTTTTATGTTTTGGAAATTTTTTTTGATTTTTATGGGTTTTTTTGAATATGTATGCAAATGCAGAATATACAAATGAATGCAAAAGATAGAGATGCTTACCGAGCACACCCCCAAACTTAAACTTGACAGTGCCCTCGCTGTCATGCTACACCGAGAGGGTCAAAATTGTCGGTTCTCTCTTTTTTTTAATTTTTTTTATAACAGAAAAAATAAAACAATATATATATACACAAAAAGCCCCCCCCCAAACTTAAGTGAAACAGTGTTTCTATTGTTAAGCGTTGAAGTTCAAAGTTGGGGAGGGAACAATTTCAATCTATACAAGGCCTTACACAGGCCAAAAGTTAACACCAACCATTCAAAAATTCTATATTGATTAGCCCAGGATTGGTGAAAGAATGCGGAGAGAAAGAAAACGAAGAATACGCAAGACCGTGTGTGGATAAGAGTGGTATACGATCTCGGTAGATGGGGAGATGAACGGAAGGGAGAAAGAAAAATAGTGCGAACTTGAGGTTAAAAATTGATTGAATAAATTAGTACGGTCTGTAATGATTTGAAATTGGAGTTTTTTAACTGCACTAAATTATCAATATGCTGAGAAAAGGGGTCAACCCTTTCAAGATTCGCAAGAAAACATGGGCTCGAACTTGGTGAACCAGATGAAAGAAATGAAGGTATCAAGTGGTCTTGTGGTAGCGAAATGATGGAGGGGAGTAAATAAGGAATGGTATCGGTTAGAAGCGCAGGAGGATGTTCACAGTCAACGAAGGGGACATAATGAATCAGAAAATCCGACTCATCCAACAAAACATGTTTATCCTCAAAGATATCCTCAAAATTTTCGGCAAAATCAAGATCATCCATGCAATCGATCAAATCATTATCAATAACCTCAAGATGTAAATGGGGTTCAGGAGAAATAGTTAAAGGATCAGGATGATGTCTACACGGTTCTGAAAGAAAAGGCTGGATTCGTGAGAAAAACTCTCCCAAATTTGTGGGTTCATCATCGAAATCATCCTCAATATCGATATCCTCAATCAATTTAAACATAAAGTTCTCAAACGTCTCAACAAAAGCATGGTTTTCAATCGGTTGGATTTCTAGATTGGGGATGCAGAGACCAAAAGGAGTGGTATCGGTTTCACTTGAAAAAGACTTTCACAATCGGGTAAATCAAACACTATGTAGTCGCACAACTCATCAAATATTCTATCTTCACTTGGTAAATCATTTGGTCTACCTGATAGGCTGTCAGAACTGGAGTTGTGGAATTCAATTGGGAACGGGTAGGCTTGATTTTGAAGGGTAGATTGTGCACTTTCACTACTCAAATCATCAACATATTCAATCTCCATATCATACATTGTAAAATTTTGAGCTAGTAGGGAACTAGCTGCTGGTTCGTTAGGTTGTATGAGGGTGGTCATGGATGCATTCAATTCCTCCATTTGTCGGCACGAAACTACCCGAAATTCTTCTAATGATTGTTCCAGACTAGACATGGGTTAACAAGGGGTTTCGATGAAAGATTCAAATTCGTTTGGATACACGAAACTCCCAATTTGTTATTCAGAAGTGATGTCTACTGATGGTGTGAAAGTCAGGTAGGATTGATAGGAATCAAATGGTTGTGTGGAATAAGAAGGATTAGGATTAAGATCTGGATAGGAAGGTGGTTGGAACCGTTGTCCTAAAGAATCCGGAGTGGTGAAAGGCATGAAAAATCGGCTACGGGATTGTGCAATTCATTAAGCAATGGACATCGATTTAAGAGTAGGCACGTTACCCTCAGAAGGGATATCAACATGAGGAAGGGTGAATGTTTGAAAAGGTTGATATGAAGTGGATTGTGGTGTCCAAGTGGTGTTCCTAGAAGCGTCTATCCGATCTTTCAAAGAAATTTTTGGTATGGATGGATCGTTTGACGTTCTACCAAAACAAGAGTCGTATGAAGCAATATCTGGCTGAAGGTACCAAAGTTCAGCAAGAGTGTAAGTGCACGGCGGCGCCCCGAGCATTAGTCCGACGCCGGAATGCGGAAACGAAACTTTTCTAAAAACTAGAAACTGGCACCACCGCGCACTAAAACCCCGGATCGGGCCATTAACCTAACTCTAGCAAACAAGAAAATGAGTAGAGAGCTATACCGAGCGATCCGTGCCCTTCGGTCTTCGGCCTCCACTCCGATCTCCTCGCGGAATCTCCGGTCCTCAGTACCTCGTCAGAACGGGCACCACATCGCCGGGTTCTTTTACGGGCTCCCACATCTGGACCGAAGCAACTCGGGGACGAAGTTGGCGAGCCGACGTGCCCAAGGGTGCAGTAGGAAAAGTGTAGAAACCTCTGTCTCTTGGGGTTTGAAGCTGCCTTGATGAAGGGAGGTGAAGAAGGAACTTTGGAGAGAGGTGAGGAATTTTTGAAGCAAGCCAAAAATGAGATGAAGAAATCCCTCACACTAAAAATGAATCCCTCTCCCCTCTCTAGAAGTGGCCGGCCAAGTCTCATGGTGGAGGGAGAAAAATGAATCGCCTTAAGCAAGTGGAGAAAATGTGTGATAATAATAATGGAAGTCACACCATTTCAAATCTAAACTAATCAAAATCCATCACCATAAATGCAAGAAAAGTGATGCAAAAAGAATCTAATGATGCATAGAACCATCATGAAGCCACATATACAAGTAACCCCCTCCACAAAAGATAATTTGCACACTTGCAAATAACCCCCCCCCCATTAGAAGAATCCGGCCGTGAAGGAACAAATAAAAACTGGCCGAAATGGAATGCAAACTGGCAACTTCAGAAAACTGATCCCGTAATAAATTACAGGAAAACCCCGCGACTGTATGTACATACCCGCATTTTTATTCCGACCGAATACAAATGCAATGAGACAAAATCTACACTGTATAATACTAGAATCCGGCTTAAACCAAAGCCCGCTAGTATTATCCGTCCGATCATGATCCGTGCAATGCCGCACGTATCTGATCGAACCCTGCCATATCTCCATACGGCCTCTACAGCGTTTCGCCCGAAACTTGAGAAAACGGTCTGTGGGGGACTCTAAAGACTCGTCAATACTTTGGCTGTGGATTTAACCACTAGCACGTCAGAGGTATTAGCCTATACGTGACGGGCTACCAGGTATTGACCAAAAGGGACGTCGATGAGCGAACTCATCCTGACACCCTACTGAGCTTGTCAGTGACAATATTCGTACAGTCCGGTCCGTTCGTCTATGAGCATCGCATGGCGGGCCTAGGGGGTTGGTAAAAGTCAGACCCCCAAAAGCGGTACAAGTCGTGTCGGAGAGTAGCCTAGAACACCCTGAGATACTACTGGAATACCTACCAGTAAATCTCCTGCCTTGGCCAAGGACTTTGTGTAATGGCTCTCCTAGACACAGCGTGACCTCACCCCCAATACCGGGAGAGACGAAACCCTGAAGATCCGCTCACTGCTTCCATGTGGCTCGGGACTGTACCCAACTAAAACCTGTTTGCACGTCTCCTTTGAGTGTGGTAGGGTAGTAATCAAAGCACAGTGGGAACTCACACGAGACAAATGACGATCTCAGGTCGATGAACTAACATGTACACATGTCACCAGGGAACTGCTATCTGACGTCAGGTATAAGACCAACTACCATGTTCCCGGTGAGTCCTGTCCGGTGTACTCATAACCCAATGAGCACCTGTATACATCTTAGGTGAACCAACTGACACCAGTGGCTTGTGAGACTGGCCACCACCCCTCGTCGGGGTCTCGACTGTATACACTAGTCTACTCTGGAGTATCGATGCCCTGTCTCGAAACTCCTTCGACTAGAGACCTTTTAAGGATGTGCTTATAGACCCCAGCTCCCACGTATATGATCGCCCTCATACTGCTGGCAGTCAAGCAAGAATCCTAGGGGCTTTATCAATGTGCAATAGTGACCTGTAAGGTCACTTAAAGCAGTACACGATGATAAAGATAAACCAGATAGCATACTATCTTCTTGAGTAAGACTGTCCTACTAGGACAGGTCCTCCCTCAATCATTGCAATCACGTGCCTGTAATCCAATAATTGACTCTGAGGGCACTATCTCCAACAATCCCCCACTTGCAGTCAAGGCTAATTATTGCGCTGTCGCATACTCACAGCCCGTGTGATACCGAACACCCAACTCCTCTACTAGTCAGTCTCACAAAGCTCGTTTGCGTAACTATTGCGTTCGAGGAATAGCCTCAGTGAGTGGATCCGCTGTGATGTTTCTTTCTATGTCTCTCTTTATCTCAAGTTCGCGGGGAAACCCATCTCCCAAAATGAGCAATACCTGTCTTAGAATATGTTTGGATGTCTGATGGGACCTAGTTCATAAGTGAACTCCAAATCCAAACTTCTTAGACTGTATCGTCAACTGAACTTAATCAGTATCCTGCGCCATGCCTCCCTCAGTATCCGCCTGGACCACCTGTCCAAAATACTGCCCCTCTTCAGAGGGAGAACTATAACTCTGACAGTCACTCTGTCATCCAGGTCACCTTAGAAGCCTGGAATGATAACCGTCTCGTAAAGGAGGCTTCCGTTATCATATCCCTAGAACATTCACTTATGTTCTAAAACTGCATCCGAATGTTTCTCCAGGATTGGATCAATATCAATTTATTGCATCTACTGCAAAAACAACATTTGGTGTGGTACTTGACATCTCATGATTGACTCAATTGCCTAGGCAAGTGATCTGCCAATCATGCACATCCCTCTCCCCTTTAGTCTGTAAGACACCTTTAGAGAGGGTGACTCCATCACCTGCAGGTACACTACCGTGCCAGGAGTCGTCCATTCTAAAACACCTTTAGAATGTTGTCTAAGTACCCTGATTGGGAAACCACCCAAATCTAGATCTATAGATCTAGTAACCAGAATGTCTTGATATTATATTCAAGTCCCATGTGGAGAAACCACTGTGTGACAACCAAAGTATAACCGATCGTAGTATAGGAATATCACTTCCTACTCTGTGTATGTCATCCAAATACCAGGACATCACACCCTACTACCTTCTTAACAGATCCATCCCCTATTCTGATGAAGTCAAACCTATGACTGTCATATCAGAAATAGATGATCTATCTCCGCTATATCTGCTTGAGTCTATAAATAGACATAAGCTACTTGTCCACTATGTTTCCGCTGCTCCCACTGACTACGACAACCCTCTGGCAGAGTCATATACACGTGCACTTCTAAAGCTAGTTTAGAATGACGCTATACTCATCCTCCTGCCGGGTCTCACAGTATAGAACAACAGCAATGGCAAGTCTGGGTAAACAAGAACCTCCCTGTCACCGTCCTTGAGGCTACCGGAGTACCTCTCGGGTGCCTGAGGTTACCCACCGTATCTGCGGAGTGGCCAATGGAATGTCAAACAAAATTGAATCTTTAGGTTCTTATCAAATTTTCAGTAATCGTTTGCGGTTCTGGAATCACTTCCAGTTCTACCATACTCCCACTACTGTTTTCTGAAAAAATCCATTTTTATTAAAAACCGTGGCGAGTCAAGAACAATATCATTATTGATCTTCCAGATGGTAGAAAGTCAACCCCCATCATAGCCTGGGTCAACCCATAAACAACCATTACAGAAACGTGCCTTGAGTTATCCAGAGTCTGGTTTTAAGCATAAGCCGGACAACTCCCCGTACCTTAACATCGTTAAGATATGAACTGTTCTATATCCAATACAGAAACAGGGGCACTGATTTAATTGATCCAGATTCAAATCATGCAGCTGTCTCCAGTGCAAGTGAACTAAATAGAAGGAGGCCGATCAGCGTTACTCAACTTAGGAATGCTTCCAATTATGAGTAACCTGAAAGAGAAGCAAGTTCTCTTAATCATTACTATTAACTGAATACCACACATAAGTATCTACATCTTCGATCACCTTGAAGAATCCCGATACTTGCATTACCTGGTTCTCTACTTTATTCATATACCTATAACTTCTCAAAACTCAGAACCTGCATTTCTACGAAACACATGTCTAAGAACTAGAGCAGTCATAAGTAAATCGAATATAGTATGAGGACCAACCCCTCTGTCCTAATGGACACTGGACAACATACAATACTCTGTATAAGTCCCTTGAGTCTGATAACTCAATCCTTGTGTGTCGTAGGTTGAAAATTGTACTTATGGTTAAGAAGAATTACACCGCTGTTTAATGCTCCTTACCTAACCATCCACTGATATAGGTAAATGTCATAGACATAATTTCAAAAATTCATATCTCACTCTATAAAAATAGACGTACAGATATATCAATTTGAAATTGGTGCATAGCAATGGATATTCAAAACCAAATATTTGCCGACCGGCAAACAACCCAGGTGACTTCTTCAAATATCACCAATTACAACGAATTCCGATATAATCAGGATGATCACCTGATTCCCAATAACTTATTCCCACTCATCATCTGTAAAACCATACGTATGTGAGAATCAAACCTGGTAAATACATACCCTTGAGCAAGTGTCTAATTGGGAAATCAGTTTTCTTTTAACAATACCTAGTGAAACTGAAACATTGAAATGTTTCGATGGGGTATCCCGGTATTCCTAGTGATGTCTCTTCCATTATCCAGATTCACAACTGTAACTGTATATTACTTCGCCATCTCTCCAAATCCCTTTATATGTCTTTAGTCATTACCTTCTGTACATCCTCTTAGGCTAAATGGTTTTCTTCCTTCCCTACCGTTCGGCACCAGCCTATGGCTTGGAAGAAGACTATCCAATAAGCATAATGGGTGTACTGTCCTAATCCTAGGAGCACTCGCAATGCGAGAGAAGGTGAAGATAAAAGACAACCGAATAAAACTTATTCCTATTTCTCCTGAACCAGAATCCATCCCCGAACTGGAACAAGTTCCTTTCGAGTTCGTATATAACCATACGATGGAGTATCCAATAAACTATGGATCTTCGTAGTGATACGGAGTGTCCTGGAGAAATACAAAGGTGATTTAGGATTGGCGAAGAAATACTTGGTTTGGTCGTGAATAGCACTCGCAATTTACTTTGCCCTCTTACTAATCCCTTTCTTTGTCTTTACTTAATACCTTCTGTACACCATCGTTATGCTAATTGGGTTTCTTCATTCCCCACCGTTCGGCACCAGACTAAGGTTTGGAAGAAGACTATCCAATTTGCGTAATAGGTGTACTATCTCCTAAACCAAGGAGTACTCGCAACCTGAGAGAAGGTAAAAGGAAAAGACAACTGAATAGTCCCATTCGTTTTCTCCAGAACCGGAAACCATCCTCTAATAAATTCCTTCGAGTTCGTATATAACCATACGATGGTTTTATCCAATGGAAGTGGACGTTCATAGTAATAAGGGGTGTCCTGGAGAAAAGGGTAAAAGTAGGAGTGGCAATGAGGTATGCAACTCTGACAATCCAAAAGCCAGTGTTTAAGAAGGTTCGGTTAATTTTGGTCACTGAGTCATAGTCTAGGGTCAGGTCATGGTCGCTGCCAAAGAGAGAGAGAGAAAAGAAACACTCAGCATGCACTCTAACCTAGATCAGAATGGTTATCACTTTATCTAATCAGGAAACCTCCCACTGTAACGTCAAATTCTTCCCCAAACCTGAAAGAAGAATTAGTCGGGATCACCCTAGGAGTAAACCAACTCATCAGTGGGAATCGGGATCCAACTATCATCGCATGATAACGTGACGGAATCCGCTCACGTTATCACACTGCAGAAGGTATACGCATATCTGGAAAGTTTCAGTTTCTTTAGAAACTCCCGATGTGATTTTTACCCCATGCTCTTATGACTTTGGCGTGAGGTCAAAATGTCATAAGTCACATGTCAAGTTCTCCCCATCATTGTCCAGGTTAATTTGAACCCACCCGTACATACCCTTGATGAAGGCCTAAATAGTAGTACGACTGTCCCAAACCAACACATCTATCTATGCAATAGATAAATATCTGGCAGCTACCAATCACTATGCCTTGGTGTGAGGTCAAAATACATAGCTTGAATACTACCGAATATTTAACTGAAATGATGGAGGGCTACGAATGGTTTCTGGCGAAAACCTTTAACGTAATGAACTTGATATCGTTGAAGGAACCAGATAGCTTTATAAAAATATAGTGACGAAAACCTTTGCTAAAGAGGCCACTCCCGATGAAGGGATCTCAGCTCTTTCCCCGTAGAATGAGGTGCAGGATATTCCAACTGAATACCACAATGCAAAGCAAAAGTAAACGACTATAGTGAAGTTATTTCCCTGACGCAAACTTCTGTCCAAGAGGTCACTCCCGGTGAAGGGATCTTGGCCCTTGCCTCGTCGACTGAGGTGCAGGATATTCCAACTGAATACCACTGTGCAAAACAAAAGAGAACGCCCTTGTAATAACAGCTTTTTGAAAAAATTATTCCAACAACATCAGAATAGGTTTGTTTAGCTTGCATTGATCCGAATCAACGCAGTCCCATCAATTGATCACACCAATAAAGAACGAAAATAATGACGTACGTATATGCCATCCGCATTCGCCACTGGGTCCCGTCATCACCCGTTAGGTTACTTAACTAACGACAGAGCGGGGACTGGACTAGTGCGGATGCAAAACATATACAACATCTACTAGTATATATATCAATATATAATATTCGCTCAAGGCGTGAGAAAATGCAACATCACAGAAACGTAATAAGCAGCATAGAACAATACAGATATCTGGGATCCCTGGGTTTCATAGAGCCGCTACTGAAACTCGACGTTCCCTGGTCATGTGGATAGCCTGTGCAATGAAATCCTAGACCCCTACGGGCACGGCAAGTTACCCGCCAAAACCTGAAGCGAGGCAGCCCCCTTCAACAACGTGAATGGACCACCCAGCACTTCACGGAATCCGGTAACTTGGGCACCCCTCCTTGGGTCATCCTGTACCCCCTACGAGTGCGGCGAATAGCCTGCCAATTCTAGAGTGAAGCCCCCTCCGTCTCAACGCCATGAGATGCGGGCCCGTTGCCCTCTAGAACCCAGCTATCCGTGCACCCCTCCGTAGGGTAATCCTAGTACAGAAAGTAAAATATACATACAACGGGTACATCGACCACACCCTGGTCGTGCCCCAAAAGAATAATATACAAACAGGCAGTGACGGCAGTCCACATGTCGGACGCTCGCCCCACAATATCAAATGTACATAATAAACCAAACTGTACTACCATTGTATCCAGGCTATCCCCCGTGACCAATCCGCAACATCACAGCACAACACAGAACATCAACGTGAATGTCATGTTCGCAAATCCGTCTAAAAGGGGTATAGCAGTTAGACATGATTTACCGATCAAATGACATTCACGGTCGCAGATATAATGTAAATACTGTGAACTAACATGTTTAAAATTTTCGATCAATCAAATTTACCGAAGTGGGCCCCAAGCACTACTGTAGCACTCAAAGAAAATCTGGGCCCAAAAAGAATATACCAAAAACCCCATTTTCAAGTTTAATGAGTTCTGTGTAAAAATGGTACAGTGAAGACACTGTACTGCGGCGGAACCGCGGCCAGAAAGGGGGTTTGGCCGCGGTTCTGCGGTCGGTCTACAGTATCACGCTACCATTTTTTCACAGAATTCTTAAATTTCCCTGCATGTTATTCTGCAATGTACTGAAAAATTTTTAGAGCAGAAAACAAAATCGACAGAAAGTGTTAAATGGAAACGCGGTTTTTGAAAAATCTGTTCGATCAAACTTGTAAACACGTTAGAGCAAGCTAGACTAGGTTAATGGCGTGGCTCTGATACCAATGTAAGTGCACGGCGGCGCCCCGGGCGTCAGTCCGACGCTGGAATGCGGAAACGAAACTTTTCTAAAAACTAGAAACCGGCACCACCGTGCACTAAAACCCCGGATCGGGCCATTAACCTAATTCTAGCAAACAAGAAAATGAGTAGAGAGCTATACCGAGCGATCCGTGTCCTTCGGTCTTCGGCCTCCACTCCGATCTCCTCGCGGAATCTCCGGTCTTCTGCTCCTCGTCGGAACGGGCACCACATCGCCGGGTTCTTTTACGGGCTCCCACCTCTGGACCGAGGCAACTCGGCCATGAAGTTGGCGAGCCAACGTGCTCAAGGGTGGTGTCGGAAAAGTGTAGAAAGCTTTGTCTCTTGTGGTTTGAAGCTGCCTTGATGAAGGGAGGTGAAGAAGGAACTTTGGAGAGAGGTGAGGAATTTTTGAAGCAAGCCAAAAATGAGATGAAGAAATCCCTCACACTAAAAATGAATCCCTCTCCCCTTTCTAGAAGTTGCCGGCCAAGTCTCATGGAGGAGGGAGAAAAATGAATGGCCTTAAGCAAGTGGAGAAAATGTGTGATAATAATAATAGATTAAAGTCACACCATTTCAAATCTAAACTAATCAAAATCCATCACCATAAATGCAAGACAAGTGATGCAAAAAGAATCTAATGATGCATAGAACCATCATGAAGCCACATATACAAGTAACCCCCTCCACAAAAGATAATTTGCACACTTGCAAATACCCCGCATCAGAAGAATCCGGCCGTAAAGGAACAAAGGAAAACTGGCCGAAACGGAATGCAAACTGGCAACGTCAGAAAACTGATCCCATAATAAATTACAGGAAAACCCCGCGACTGTATGTACATACCCGCATTTGTATTCCGACCGAATACAAATGCAATGAGACAAAATCTACACTGTATAATACTAGGATCCGGCTTAAACCAAAGCCCGCTAGTATTATCCGTTCGATCACGATCTGTGCAATGCCGCACGTATCTGATCGAACCCTGCCATATCTCCATACGGCCTCTACAGCGTTTCGCCTGAAACTTGAGAAAACGGTCTGTGGGGGACTCTAAAGACTCGTCAATACTTTGGCTGTGGATTTAACCACTAGCACATCAGAGGTATTAGCCTATACGTGACGGGCTACCAGGTATTGACCAAAAGGGACGTCGATGAGCGAACTCATCCTGACACCCTACTGAGCCTGTCAGTGACAATATCCGTACAGTCCGGTCCGTTCGTTTATGAGCATCGCATGGAGGGCCTAGGGGGTTGGTAAAAGTCAGACCCCCAAAAGCGGTACAAGTTGTGTCGGAGAGTAGCCCAGAACACCGTGAGATACTACTGGAATACCTACCAGTAAATCTCCTGCCTTGGCCAAGGACTTCGTGTAATGGCTCTCCTAGATACAGCGCGACCTCACCCCCAATACCGGGAGAGACGAACCCCTAAAGATCCGCTCACTGCCTCCATGTGGCTCGGGACTGTACCCAACTAAAACCTTTTTGCACGTCTCCTTTGAGCGTGGTAGGGTAGTAATCAAAGCACAGTGGAAACTCACACGAGACAAATGACGATCTCAGGTCGATGAACTAACCTGTACACATGTCACTAGGGAACTGCTATCTGACGTCAGGTATAAGACCAACTAGCATGTTCCCAGCGAGTCCTGTCTGGTGTACTCATAACCTAATGAGCACCTGTATACATCTTAAGTGAACCAACTGACACCAGTGGCTTGTGAGACCGGCCACCGCCCCTCGTCGGGGTCTCGACTGTATACACTAGTCTATTCTGGAGTATCGATGCTCTGTCTCGAAACTCCCTCGACTAGGGACCTTTTAAGGATGTGTTTATAGACCTTAGCTCCCATGTATATGATCGCCCTCATACTGCTGGCAGTCAAGCAAGAACCCTAGGGGCTCTATCAACGTGCAATAGTGACCTGTAAGGTCACCTAAAGCAGTACACGATGATAAAGATAAACCAGATAGCATACTATCATCTTGAGTAAGACTATCCTACTGGGACAGGTCCTCCCTCAATCATTGCAATCACGTGCCTGTGATCCAATAATTGACTCTGAGGGCACTATCTCCAACAAAGAGTTGGTCGATGTGGGGTACCCATGATATGAAAAGAAGAAGGGGAGAAAGGATGAAAAAGGTTGTGATGGGTTGCTTTTTTTTATGTTTTTTATGTTAGTTATCAACAAAAGAATGAAATATACACACAAAAGGTAAAAAAAAACAATTTCGACACAAATACCACACACCTAATCGGTCTAGGGTTCACCTAGGTCAACTAGACTTGCTCAAGAACTTGATTGTCGAAGTAAAACTGTGTCGAGAAACGGGCTCAAGATATATTGATCACGAGGCCAGGTAAGTGCAAAGATAAGGGGAGGTTTTCCAACGCTTTCGCGAAGTTCCTTAATTAGAATAACCCTTTCTCTTTTGGCGGTTTTGCCGTGAACACTTTGCCTAGTCATCCCGTGAACGATATACCGTTAAGCGGTGTTCTAAACACAGTTAACTTCTTCTAATGAGCGCGAAGTCCTTAAAAGCTTAAAATCTAGTTTCTTTTTAAAATTTGTGCGGGTAAACGTTATGTTCAATTTTTTGATTTGTGGACCATGGAAAAGGTGATGAAATCCTTTACCGTATGTTGTGGGATTCACTTGCCCTTAAGTCCGTATTAATGGATGCAGTGCACAAATCAATGAAAAAGTTGTTCAAAACATCAAACAATCGTTTTTTAAGTTTAAGCGTGGCGCTGCAACAAAAACGGGTCAGTCAATTTAGCTTTTGGTGGCAAACTTGCAAAGAATCCTGCAAAAGATAGAATAGTGGACTCGTCGGATTTGAGAAAGAAGGTGTTCGGAAATACATAACGATAGGTTTTGGGTTAAAAAAAACCCCGTTGAATTGAATCCGATTAACTTAAAAAGTTCTCTTGCGCGGGTTAAACTATCCGGATCTTTGGCACTGTACTTCACTACCACCTTAGCTTTGAATGTACACTTTGCTCCGCACGATCACAGTTCGCATTTCCTTAAAATCTGCAAATGTCGGAAAAATGGATATTTAGTGTGAAAAAGCAATATGGGTGCCCAAACTACTGCACACAAAAAATTATAAAAATCAAACAATAACAAGATAGTACTAACAGAACACTGGAGGTAACCTAAAAAGAAAATTTTCAAACACCCACAAAGGGGCCGGCGGAGACGGGAATTTTCAAGAAACCGCCGGTCGAATGTAAAAATTAGGTGCTCAAGTTTTGTGTTGGTCCTCTATGTTATACTAGTATACTACTGTTATACTTTGATTTTTCTGTTTAACCACAGAGTGTTAGCAGGTCAAATTTTCAGAGAAAAAAAATTTAGGAATGTCAATTTTTGTTTTGGTTTTTAAAATATTGTTTTTTCAATTTTTAATTTCCTTTTCAGAATAGTGTCAGTGTTATAAACAAGATATACAGAGATTAACCGAAATAACAAGAATAAAAACATTACCGTCACCCTGGCAACTGTGTCATTTGATTGATAGGGATTTTACGTGTTGTATCTTAAGTTTAAAGTTAACCGCAAGCAAGACGGCATCGCGTATAGCTAGACGTGATGAGAACGGGTCATCCGCAGGGAGATGGTGCATTTTACGTTCTTGTTCTCACGAGTTAAGCCGAAGGTCGAATAAGTTCAATTCTAACCTAAGTATAACGTATATATGCAACGAAACGTTTGTTAGGGATAGAGATAGGTTAGTGTAAGTTAGGAAAATCCGTACTAATTCCTTTGTGCCTAACTTGAATATTGAAGCTAAAGTAATCGGCAACAATGTGGATTAGGGTGTTTAAGCATGGTATTTGTGGAATCCGGTTTATTAAACCATGTCTGTCCGTTCTTATCTCTTGACTTTCGCCTCCGGCCAAACTAAACATAACTGGTCACGGTTAGGGATCACCGATACCGTGGTAGGGTAGGGTGCCTAACGGAGCGCTTGCGTGAGGTTTGGGCAGAGTTCAATTAGCAAGTGTCAGGAAAAGGAAATGAGCAAATGAGATTCTTAACTTACATAACCATTCTCTTTCCTTAACAATATCACTATTCACAAACCATCACAAAGATCAAAAACAAGTCCAAAAAGAGAAGACATTAAGTAAAAACAACATTACACATAAGTAAAGCAAGAAAGTAAATTGCAATAAGTAAAGTTAAGAAAAAAAATACTAAGAACCCAACTGAAAAATGAAACCTTCGTTAAGTTCAACCTTATGATACAAACTATGAATTCAAATACTAAGATCTAAACTTGCAAGCTCAGTTAAGAGGTTGCAAGATCAGATAAAAGTATGGAACTCAAGATTAACCAACTACTATGTACAAAATGTTAAACAAAAATTACAAAATGGAATTGGAATGAAGTGGTCAAGTATTGCCAAAGTATCCCCCTAGCTTGCTCTTTGTTCTGGTATTTATAGGCACAAAATCAGAAAAAACAAACAATAAAATAAGGATGCTGTGATAAGATGGAGTGACCAGAAGAAAGTTGGAGCCAAAAGGAGTTGGTGGGGCAGGCGGCGCCGGTGGTTTTGGGAATTCTGCCGGTTTGCTTTAAAGCTTTGGGGCTCGTATTTGTCTTGTGATCTTGTGTGCTCTCCATCATCTCACAGGTATTGTTTGATTTTTCTATATAAGCTTGAGTTAGCACTCTGTAGATTTGGAGGGAAAATATGACTTTAAATCACATCACAACTTTTCTTTCACTCATGACTCATGCCCACTTGCCTTGCCACTTGCATAAGTCATGATTTGTATGCCCACTTATGTGCAAGGCAGCCACACCAAGGTTCATGCATTAAAAGGGTTATGTGTTCACACTTGAGTTGTTGCATTTGTCTTGATAAAAATGTGTACACTTGCTTGCAAAAAGAAACTCTTTAAATGTTGATCGGTTTTCTGTTCTGGTTGCAGTGTCGGCTCACAAATGTTGTTTCCGTGTATTTGAGTGTGTTTCCAATGTTTTGACACGAATACATGTAATCTGTATTTATTGAGCAGACATAGGTTAATAGTACCAATATATCACAAAATTGATAATAAATGAGCGGTATTGAAATTGTAAGTGCACGGCGGTGCCTCGGCTGTCTTTCCGAGGACAAAATGCGGAAGCGATACTTTACTTTAACTTTTGAACCGGCACCACCACGCACAAAAATCCCGGATCGGGCCATTAAACTAATTCTAGCTAACTAAAGAACGGGTAGAGAGATATACCGAGCGATCCGTGTCCTCCAGTCTTCTCGTCGTCGTCCCGATCTCCTCGCGGAATCTCCTGTCTACACCTCCTCGTCGGAAGGGTACCACGTCGCCGGCTTCTTTTACTGGTTCCCACCTCTTGACCGAGGCAACTCGGGTACGAAGTTGGCGAGTGGACGTGCCCAAGATTTGCTGTAGAATAAGTGTAGTGCTATATCTCATTTGGGGTCACTAGAAGTTGCCTTTTGTGGAGGAATGAGATGTATGAACTTTGGTGGTGGCTAATAAGTTTTTAGCAAGCAAAAGAGATCAAAAACCCCACTCTCAAAATTGGGACAGCCCCTCCCTCAATGTGGCTGGCCTTGCATCATGAAGAGAGAATGAAAATGAGGGAGAGACCCACAATAATGCAAAGGAGAGGAATGATATGTGATCATGAGAGGAATCCCAAGTCCACACTCAACAACCATCTCACATCATCAAGTCAAAAAGTCAAGCAATGATGAATAAAATAAGTCAAGGGATGGTGCACAATCATGAAGCAACCATATGCAAAGACCACCCTCCAAAATGCTTATTTGCACAAATGCAAATAAGCCCTCCTCCACCAATTATCAACCAATGAAAGATACAAAGGAAAATGGCCGAAACGGAAAGCAAACTGGCAACTTAAGAAAACTGATCCCGTAATAAATTACAGGAAAACCCCGCTACTGTATATACATACCCGCATTTGTATTCCGATCGAAATACAAATGCAATGAGACAAAATCCACACTGTACAATACTAGGATCCGGCTTAAACCAAAGCCCACTAGTATTAACCGTCCGATCGTGATTCGTACAATACCGCACGTATCTGATCGAACCCTGCCATATCTCCATACGGCCTCTACAGCGTTTCGCCCGAAACTTGAGCAACTGTCTGTGGGGGACTCTAAAGACTCGTCGACACCTTGGTTGTGGATTTAACCATTAGCACGTCAGAGATATTAGCCTATACGTAACGGGCTACCGGGTATTGACCAAAAGGGACGTCTGTGAGCGAACTCATCCTGACACCCTACTGAGCCTGTCAGTGACAATATCCGTACAGTCCGGTCCGTTCGTCTATGAGCATTGCATGGCGGGCCTAGGTGGTTGGTAAAAGTCAGACCCCCAAAAGCGGTACAAGTCGTGTCGGAGTGTAGCCCAGAACACCCTGAGATACTACTGGAATACCTACCAGTAAATCTCCTGCCTCGGCCGAGGGCTTTGTGTAATGGCTCTCCTAGACACAGCGCGACCTCACCCCCAATACCGGGAGAGACGAACCCCCGAAGATCCGCTCACTGCCTCCATGTGGCTCGGGACTGTACCCAACTAAAACCTGTTTGCACGTCTCCTTTGAGCGTGGTAGGGTAGTAATCAAAGTACAGTAGGAACTCACACGAGACAAATGACGATCCTCATGTCGATGAACTAACCTGTACACATGTCACCAGGGAACTGCTATCTGACATCTGGTATAAGACCAACTAGCATGTTCCCGGCAAGTCCTGTCCGGTGTACTCCTAACCCAATGAGCACCTGTATACATCTTAGGTGAACCAACTGACACCAGTGGCTTGTGAGACCGGCCACCGCCCCTCGTCCGGGTCTCGACTGTATACACTAGTCTACTCTGGAGTATCGATGCCCTGTCTCGAAACTCCCATGATTAGGGACCTTTTAAGGATGTGCTTATAGACTACCGGCTCCCACGTATATGATCGCCCTCATACTGCTGGCAGTCAAGCAAGAATCCTAGGGGCTCTATCAACGTGTAATAGCGACCAGTAAGGTCACCTAAAGATGTACACGATGATAAAGATAAACCAGATAGCATACTATCATCTTGAGAAAGACTGTCCTACCGGAATAGGTCCTCCCTCAATCATTGCAATCACATGCCTGTGATCCAATAATTGACTCTGAGGGCACTATCTCCAACAGAAATGCAGTTTTTCGTGATGAACAAACTGCTATATCACGATATTACTCTTAACTGTAAAGTATAATCATTGTTCAGTAATTAACACATGACAAGCTTACATGATAATACTTGAGATGCTTATAGTACTATTCTATGTTTATGGTTACATGCATTGAGATGCTGTTTTCATGAGATCTCTGGATTTGAGAACCGCGGTTATATTTCAAAGGAAATTATGAATTATTTTAAAAAGGTGGTTTCTCGTGATGTGATATTTCATGTCTAGCATGAATTTTCTCGGTTCTGAGCTATATGATACCCGATTCGAGGAGTGATGATGAACCGCCTGCGGGTACATGGAGGACCCGGCAAGATACCTAGGTCAAGAAGATCGTGGAGTAGACGATTAGCCTGGTGTTCATCTCAGAAAACTGCAATTTAATACCGCTCATTCATTATCTATTTTTGTTATATATCGGTACTATTAGCTAGTGTCTGCTCAGTAATACAGATTACAGGTATCCATGATATAATACTAAAAACACACTCAAAGTCACGGATATAACGTTTGAGAGCCGACACTGCAAACAAAACAGAAAACCGATCAATGTCCAAAGAGTTCTTTTGCAAATAAATGTATGCACACAATTTTGGTCCAACACAATGCAAGTGTGCACATGCTCTTTGGCACATGGACCATGATGAGGCTGCCTTGGCACAACAACTTGTGCAAGTAGGGCACAAGTGAGTGTGATGTGTAATAAAAGCTAAAAGATGTGATGTGATTTTAAGCATCAAGTTTCCCTCCAAGACTACTGAGTATAACCCAAACTGATATGAAGAAATCAAACATAACCAGTGGACTTATTGAGAGCACTCGAGACCACCACACCAACACGAGCCTAATTGCCCAAGATTGGACCGGCGAGACACTTCAAAAAATCAGCACCACCGGTCCCAACATGCCCAAATGTCCCCATTTTTCTTCTGGTTGTTTATTTGGGTCACATCATCTTATTTTTATTGTTTGTTTATTCTATAATGAGGCCTATAAATACCAGATCAATGGGCAAGGGGAGAGGATACTTTTTTGGCTTTATTTTTAGTTTAGAATAAGTTGTAATTTGTAGATATTAGCTTGTCTTTTCCTTTGAACTCTTAAGCTCTTTCCCTTTATCTTGACCTTGTAACTTCTTCATTGAACTTACAAGCTTAAGATTAGGTTCTTGAATTCAAGATTAGTTGTATCTCTTTTTGAATATCAATAAAGTTCTTATTTGTTCATTACACGTGTCTTGGTTTCTACAAATATTGAACTTGTGAAATCCTTGCCTTACTTTGATCTAGCAAACTCTTAAGTGAGCTTGCAAGTTTAAAGTTTGGTATTTTGATTTCACATTGGTACGGGCTTAAAGAACACCTGAAGAAAGTTGCACATTGGGTATATCGGTTCTTAACTTTCTATCCTTGGCTTTACTTTTCTTGCAACTATTATGTGTCTTACTCTTTTCTTTCTTCTATTTGGTATTGTAAATATGTGTGAGTAATTGATTTACTTGTTAAGGGTAGAATATGGTTAGTTTGTATTAGGAGATGTGTTTGCTAAAACCTTAAAAAAACCCTTAACTTTGTAATTGAAACTCCGACCAAACTACTCGCAATTCCGCTCCGTTAGGCACCCTACCTTACCACGATAGCGGTGAATCCTAATCATGACCGGTTGCGATTGGTTTGCCGAAGGCTAAGGTCAAGAGACAACAACGGAAGGACAAGGGGCAAGAAATACGGATTTAGCGCACATACGCGAATACCGTACTTCAAGATCCCTAATCCGCGTTGTTGCCTATTGCCTTAGCTTCAATATCAGAATTAGGTCTATAAGGAAATGACAAACATCATCCTAATGCAAGCTAACCTAAAACTACCCCTAATAAGTACTTTTTATTGAACATATCATAGTTACGACACTTAATATAACAACTCAAGTTACGGTATTAACTCGTTAAAACAAGCTAAAAACCTACCATCTCCCTGCGGACGACCCGTACTCATCGCGGCTCGCTACACGCGACACCGTTTTTTATTGCGGTTATTTCAAATTCTTTTTAAAACGATACAGTGAAAACGTGCCAAATCAAATGGCGCCGTTGCCTAGGAGACGGTAACGCTTTTACACTTGTAGTCTCGGGTTAATTTGTGAATATTTTGTACAAAACTAACTTTCTAACAGATTCAAAAAACAAAAAAAAACACATTCTTTTTAAACCGACATGAGAACTAAATCCAATGATGTTCTCTGGATTTGTGTTCTACTAACACAATGTGTTTTAAAATAAAAATCAAAGTATAAGAGTAGAATACTATTATCACATTGAGGAAACACATAAAATATGAGCACCAAATTTTTAAAAACGCCCAGCAAGAACTTGAAAATTCCCGATGTCGCCGTCCCCTTTGTGAGGTTTTGAAAATATTTTTTTTGTGTTGCCTCCAGTGTTCTGTTAGTATCCCATTTTTATTGTTTGATTTTCTTAATTATTTGTGTTCAAAATTTTGGCTATCTATATCGCTTTCTAGCTCTAATATCCGTATTTTTCTGACATTTACAGATTTGAAGCAATCTTGCAGAGCAGGGGGCGTTTTCAAGTATAAGAGGATTGAATACTGTAGTGCCAAAGACCCGGGTAGTTTGACCCGCGCAAGCGAACCATTCAAACACTCGGAGGCAATATCAATACGAGTTTCTTAAACTCAACTCTTTTGGTACGTATTTTTCTAAACTTCCTCTTCTCAAATCCGACACTCCATTATTCATATCTTTGCAGGATTCTTTGCAATATCGCCGAAAAAAGAGCCAAAAAAAAACTAACCGTATTTACTGCAGCGCCACATTTAAAGTAAAAAAAATCTTTGATTGTTTGATAACAAAACCTTGTTGATTTGCGCATTTCATCATTAATACGGACTTAATGGGCTATAACACCAATTCAGATTGGGTGGGGATTTCATCACCCTTCCTAAGACCCCGGAAATCACTAATTGCATAAGTGTCACCTCAAGCTTAATAAAAAATATCTAGACTCAGCCAATTAAGGACATGTCGCGCTCAATAGGACAAAGGAAGATTGTGGGCATCCAGTTGTTTATCTAAACATGACTTCTGTGGTGCCTAGGCTAGACAAGTGAGGAGGTAACTTTAAAAGGCCCGTCTCACGGTGATTCATGAGCGGAACCCTCCTTACCTCACTTGTGCTTACTTGGCCACAACTGGCTGTGAAGAGACGATTTGAGGGTTATCTCACAATTTGTCGCTTTGGAACAGTTAGGAGCAGCTCTACTGGACTTAGAGGACCCTAGTCTAGGTATTGATTGTGCATTTGTGACTGTGCATTTGTGATTGTGTTTGTTGAACTGTCATTTCATTTTCACATTCTTACGAAACAAACACAAATTCACCACTTTCACCACCTTCACCTAATTTTTCTCCATTTTCGCTTTCTTACCCTCACATTTTAAGCTTTGACTACACTGAACTTGTTTAGTGTATATCTATTTGGACTAGGGACCCTAGTGCCCGTTTAGTCCACGTTTCGTTAGTCGCTACGGACTACGCGATCGACTCCGACGTCGAAACTCCTTCCACGTATCTTTCACCTTTACCTTTGCCGGCCAACTCCGACGTTGACCGCGATTTTGTTCATACATCTTCACCTTCACTTTCACCGTCACCAAATTCTTCTTCCGAGATGTCGGGATTTCCACCTAACATCACTTTACCTCCCCGGGAATAATTCTACCTCCATTAGGTGCGAATAACCCACGACCACCTCTTGTTGAAGCGCCACAGCGAATCGCGCTCCAGGATCATTTCTATCCTACCCGCGCTGCACTTCCGACTTGTCTTTCACTTCCATCGGCCAAAAGGGATAATTTCAAAATTAAGCCCCACTTCATCAACATGTTGCCTAAATTTCACGGGCTTGAATCCGAAGATGCCTACATCTTCATCAATAAATTCCAGAACGTATGTGCGATGATGAAGATAACTCAACTGTCTGATGATGCTATACGGCTACGAGTTATTCCTTTCACTCTGTGTGACCTCGTTGAAAAGTGGTTGTATAGCACCACATCTCATTCGATAACCAGTTGGGATGAGTTTGTAAAGGCGTTTCTTAAAAAATTCTACCCGAATCATAAGACCGCACAGATCCGAAATGAGATAAATCAATCACCCAGCTTCCAATCGAACCTTTTTGGAAGTGCTTTGACCGGTACAAGGACCTCCTTATTCTGTGTCCTCATCATGGTATAGAGAAATGGCAACTTTGCCAAACTCTGTACGAGGGCCTGAATCCAGCAACCAGATAGTTGATGGAGGCCATTTGTCGGGGCCACTTCCTATCCAAATCTGACGAGGAGGCTTGGCAATTCTTTGACGATCTTGCGGAGCAAATGCTGCAGTGGGAGAGCACCGACCGAACTGTAAGTCCATGTCGCGCACCCCGCGGGATCGCGGGGAGGCGGAATAGGTGAAAAACAATTTTCAAAAGATCGCGGCACGGACTTGGACTCCAGGATCGGTGCTAAACCCTAACTAGCAAACTAAAAGTGAGGTTAACTTAAACTACAGAAGTTTATACCTCACGATTCCTGTCCTTTGGGTCTTCATTCCTCGCTGTCTTTCTTCTGGTTGTTGACTCCGTGGATCGTTTAGATCGCCGCTGCCTCATCGGACTCCTCAAATCCATGATGATCCACCCGAGGAGATGTGCATCGAACTCCTACCTCAACGGAGGCAACTAGGGCATCAAGGTCGCTACCCATGATGTCGTAGAGGATGTAGAGATGTGTAGATGGATTGTAATATCTATGCTTGCCCTAGATCACTCAACACATGAGTTCACTAGAGTTTTGAGGAAGAAGGTGACCTTGGAGAAAAAGCCAGTGAGGAAAAAGAATGAAGAATGGAGTTAGCTCTCATATTTTTCTCAACTGAACCATATTGATAATTCACTTAATAAATCAATATCAATTATCATTTATATGGTTCAAGTAACAAAAAATGACTCATGGGCCAAAAACTCACCATGTGTCATAAGAAGCTATGTCCATTTTCATGCAATTTCCACCTCATCCTCTTATGTCATAATGTATTTTCATTTAAACCAAAATGAATAATAACAATATGACATGTCACCTTCTAGAAGCATCTTTGACTAATTTATAAAAATGCCCTTCGTTCGTACATACGTACCATTATCCGTATTCCGAAAAATACGGATACAAAAAGACAAAAACAATCCATCAGTACAATAGTAGGATCCGGCTTAAACCAAAGCCCGCTAGTATTGTCCGCCCGAATCATCATGCGCGCATGAGTACGCGCACGTGATCGAACCCTGTCGTAAAACCATACGACTTCTACACCTTTTGTCCAATGCAGGGAAACCCTCTGTGTGGGACTCTAAAGACTCGACACTACGCTGGCAGTGGGTTTAACCACAGGTCGCAAGCGGCACTAGCTGTACGTAACGACCCCCAGGTATATGTCGATGAGAAGGTCGATGAGAATACCTCATCCGAACTCCAACTGAGCCTATCTGTGACAATCTCCGTACAGTCCGGTCTGTTTGTCTATGAGTATCGCATGTTGGGCCTAGGGGGCGGTAAACGTCAGACCCCTAATAGCGGTACAAGTCGTGCCGAAGTGTAGCCCAGAATACCCTGAGAAACTACTGGAAATACTACCAGTAAATCTCGCTTGCCCTGGCCAGGGACTTTGTGTAATGGCTCTCCAACACAGCGCGACATCAACCCCCAATACCGGAAGAGACGAATCCTATCTAACCGCCACTGCCTCCAAGTGCTTCGGTACTGCACCCAACTACTACCTGTTTGCACGACTCCTTTAAGCCGTGGTAGGGTAGTAATCAAAGTACAGTGGGAACACACTCGAGGCGAAGTGGCGGTGTCAAGTCGACGGACTAAGCTGTATTCATGTCACCTGGGAACTACTATCTGACGATAGGTATATTACCAACCAGCAGTTCCCAACGAGTCCTGTCCGGTGTACTCATAACCTAATGAGCACCTGCATACTATCTTCAGTACGACGTACTAATGGCTGTGGGACAGACCATCTCCCCTGCTGGGATAAGAAGCGTACACACTAGTCTACTCTGGAGTATCGATGCCCTGTCTCGATAATCCTACGACTAGGGACCTACGTAAGGATGTGCTTGTAGATTACCCAGCTCCCACTAGTGTGACTGCCATCACAACACTGGTAATCAAGCAAAGATCCTAAGGGCTCTACTAATATGTATAAGCGATATGCTAAAAGAAACACATGCACATATTGAAATAGAAACAAACCAAGTAGCATACTACTATTTTGAGAAAGACTGTCTATAAAACTGTGAATATCCCAAGCTTCCATTAAGTAATATACAAACTAGTGTGATACAGTAATGGCCTCTAGGGCATATACACTAACAATCTCCCACTTGCACTAGGGCCATGTACTGGCATATTGCAGACCGAAGGTCTCGAATAGCCTTTCGAACACTGTTTGAGAGATGGTCTTGGGGAGTGGATCTGCAGTGTTGTTCTTCGTATCTACTCTCCTTACCTCGATCTCCTGGAGAAAAGCTATCTCCTTGATCAGGTGTTACCGCCTTAAGATGTGTCTGGATCACTGATAGGACTTAGGTTCTTTCCCTAAAGCTATAGCGCCGATTGTTGTCTCAATACAAAAGTATCGGAGCAACAATGGAAAGAACCACCTGAAGTTCAATTAAGACCTTCCTTATCCAGACTGTCTCTTTTGCGGTGTCACAAGCAGCGATCCTACTCTGTTTCCATTGTCAAGTCAGCAACGGTATTCTGCTTGGAGTTCTTCCAACAGGCCGTCCATCTACTGAGGATAAAGCTATAACTCGATATGGATTTAGAGTCATTCTTATCACTCTGGAAGTTGGAGTCATCAAAGGCCTCGATCTGGAGGTCCAAACTGCCGTACAACATGAACATCTTCTTAGTCCTTTTCAGGTACATAAGAATGTTCAATACTGCTTCCCAGTACTTCTCCCCGGGTTTGACTGATACTGGCTTACCATGCTTTCACTGTGTAAGTAACATCTGGTCTGGTATACAACATCGCATATGTTATAGAGTCTACCGCAGTTGCGTAGGGTATAATCGATATGCGAGCCCTTTCCAAATCAGTCTTGGTAGACATCTCTTTGGAGAAGGTGATTCTGTGACAAGCCGGTAGACTACCGTGCTTAGAATCTTCCATACTAAAATATTTTCAGTATGGCGTTGGTGTACCTTGACATTGAAAATCCCCACTATCCACTCTGATCTATTACGATAGATCTGGATCCCCAGAATGTGGTTGGTATCACCCAGGTTTCTCATGGAGAACTTCTGTGACAAGAATCCTTTGACTGATAGTAGTATTGGACTGTCATATCCTATTAAGAGAATGTCATCCTCGTTCTTGACGAGGAATCCCTCAGTTCTCCCTACAATCTTACTATAGATGTATGGTTCATCCGGATTTTTGATAAAGTCGAATTCTTTGTCTTTCTCATTAAAAACAGATGTTCCATCTCCTTGATGCCTGCTTTAGTCCATAGACTTAAGCATCTTGCACACACACCTGCTGCTCCCACTCTGATTGAAAACCCTCTGGCTGAACCCTATAGACGCACTCTTCCAAATACTGAAAAAGCCATATATACGTTCATCTGCCAGAACTTACAATCATGGAAGACAACAATGTCAAGAAGGATCCGAATGGATTTGAGCATAGCCACTGAAGAAAAAGGTTACATCATAGTCCAAACCAGGTCTTTGATGGAAAGAACCCTTTACAACAAGTCTATCCTTATAGGTTTTAACCTTTCCATTTACACCAATCTTCTTTCTGAAGATCCATTTGCAGCCTATGGGTTTTACCCCTTCTGGAGCAATGTCCAAAGTCCAAACTTTGTTGGTGTATATGGACTCCATTTTGGTCCATTTTGCATCTAGCCATTTTACTGAGTCACCGCTCTGAATGGCTTGCTGGAAGTTAGTAGGCTCATCATTTTTAATGATGCAGTTCTCTCTATCCCCGTCTATGAGAAAACCTCAGTTTCTCTCGGGCGGATGAGACTGCCAACTACTTCCTCGGAGTGGCGTAAGTATGTCCAGTTCTTTTGAATCTTCTGGTTCCACCTCACTTTCAGTAATGGTTTGTGGTTCTGGAATTTCTTCCGGTTCTATTGCGCTCCCACTATTTCCTTTAAAAAGATTAATTTTCCAAAAAGTCGGCATTTTGAGAAACAACAATCTTTTGTTCCTCCGCGAAAATAGAAAAAATACCCCTTGGAGTCCTTTGGGTATCCCACAAACTTAAACAGTACTGAGTGTGCCTCGAACTTGTCCATATACTGCTTTTTATAAAAGCTGGGCATCCCTAAATCTTCAGATACTTAAGACAAGGTTTCTTCCCACTCCACATCTGATATGGTATGGTAGGCACAGTCTTGGTTGGAACCTTTTTCAAAAGATATGCAGCTGTTTCTAGTGATAACCTCAGAAAGATCGCGGTAACTCAGCCTTACTCATCATGGAACGAACCATATCTAATAGGGTTCAATTCCGCCTTTCCGATACACCATTGTCCTGTGGTGTGTATGGAGGAGTAAGCTGAGAGAGAATTCCATTCTCTTTTAAGTATCCCAGAAACTCGGCACTCAAGTATTCAACACCTCGATCAGATCTCAGTGTCTTGATACTTTTGCCTGTTTGTTTTTCTACTTCATTCTTGTATTCGCGGAATTTCTCAAAGGCTTCGGATTTATGCTTCATCAGAAAGACATGTCCATACCTAGAGAAATCATCCGTAAATGTAATGAAGTATGAAGAACCACTTCGTTCATTTGTAGACTTTGGACCACACACATCACTGTGTATGAGTCCCAAGAGCTCGCTTGCTCTTACTCCGTGTCCAGTGAACGGAGTCTTTGTCATCTTTCCCATGAGACAAGATTCACAAGTAGCATAAGACTGATACTCGAACGGATTCAAATATCTCTCTTTATGTAACTTCGTTAACTGTGTCTCATTGATGTGACCCAGTCTACAATGCCATAAGAAAGCCTGATTTGTTTCCGGATACTTTCTTTTAAGTGTGTTCTGGACACTGAAAACCTGAGCTTGATTTAATACGTATATTCCGTTTTCTAATGTACTTGACCCAATCAGAACCTGATTTAGGTGGATGTGTACCACATCGCTTACAAAAGTAAAATCATATCCTTCCTTAGAAAGTATGGATACAGATACGATATTATAGGCTAGACTAGGTACATAAATACAGTTACGTAGAATCAATATCTGCCCACTTGTCAATCCAAGGTGATATTCCCCTACGGATTCAGCGTCCACGCTCATTCCTTTAGCAACCCTGAGAGTCATATCACCTAACCTGATAACTCTACGGTTTCTCAAAGCCTGTAATGAATTACAGATGTGAGATCCTGATCCGGTATTTAGTACCCAGGAAGTAGAGTTAATTGACATACAGTTTTCTATTACAAACACATCCGAAGCCGAAGCCACAACATGCTTCGAATCCTGGCTACTTGCTTTGCAAGCTCTGCAATCCCTCTGCCAATGTCCTTTCCCGTAACAATAGGAACGTCCCACCTTCACCACATCTAGTCCAGAAACTTTTGCCCTTCCCTTTCCTTCTACTTCCCTGGTTTCTTTCAGGGTGTAAGTAGAGGGCAGAGACTGTAGAATCAAGTCAGTATTTGACCAGTTCTTTCAACGTGGTCTTCAGGTCCGTGAGTTTATCAAAATAGCTAGTCTCCGTAAGGACGTTGTCCCCTATAGATAACTCGACAGCCAGCCTCGCTTGAAACAATTCGTTCGAGGTCTCATATCTTGCGATACGAGATTGCTCTCTATATTAATCTTTGTTATGGTGGAAGACAGAAACTAAGTCCATCTTCTCGTGCTGCCTCTGGTATGTACCATCAACTGAGGAAAACATGAGGCACTTGGCATTCGCACAGTCTTTTTCGATGTCTTAAGGATATCAGTATCTGTGACGATGGAAATTGGTCCTGAGATGGCAGGGGTTGGATTAGTGAAGAGGTGTCCCAGTTTTTCATGGGTAATGGACATCTGGACAGACCTTTGCCAGTCAATACAGTCAGATTCAGTCATTTTATTATCTAGATGTAACCTATGTCTGGTCACTGGGTCGCTGCAATTAAGAGAGAGAGAAGAAAACACTTAGCATGACGCTTTTGCAAGTTTAGATTGATTTTTAATTTATCTAAACAGGATGGCTCCCATTGTTTCTCGAATCCTTCCTCAAACCATAAAAGAAGAATTAGTCAGGATTAATCTCACCGTACAATATTTGCTTAACCGTTCAGCCAGGCTAGTGTCGGTACTTCGAGGAGGTTTTACGACGCTTTCGTGAAGTTCCTTAATTAAATAACCTTTTTTCTCTGGAGGCGTAGCCCTGCTAACACTGTTCTAGACACCTACTTGGTTTATAGCATTGATTGTTAAGTGAAGAGTTTCCCGAAGAGTACGGATACTTACAGTAGGATCGGGATCCAAATATCATTGTGAGATAATGCTGAAGGAATCCTACCAACATTATCAAACTCCAAATGGTATGCAGCACTAGCAAGTTTCAAGTTCTTTAGAAACTCCCGATGTGGATTTTTGCCCCATGCTCTTATAACCTTGACGAAGGTCAACAAATTATAAGTCACATGTCAAGTTCTACCCATCATTGTCCAGGTCAATTTGAACCCACCCGTATATACCCTTGACGAAGGTCAACAAGGTAATACGACTGTCCCAAACCAACGCATCTATCTATGCTACATATGAACACCCAACAGCTACCAATCACTATGCCTTGACGAAGGTCAACAAACATAGCTTGAATACTATTGACTATTCATATGAAATGACGGAGGGCTACGAATGGTTTTCGTAAAACCGTGAACGTAGTGAACTTGATATAATCGAAGGAACCTGATAGCTTTTAAAAGGAGTGGTTTAAGCTCCGCATTTAAAAGTTTGCTATTTTAAAATAACCGAGTGGCTTTGAAATTGTTCCAACGATTCAGCTTTGGTTTGTTTTCTTTGCATTAATATAATGCGTCCCATCAATTTAATCCTACCATTGCAGAAAACAACGAAAATATGACGTACGCTTATACCATCCGCATTCGCCACTGGGCCCGTCATCACCCGTTAGGTTACTTAACTAACGATAGAGCGGGGGCTGGACTAGCGCGGATGCAAAACATAAGCAACGCCTACTAGATATCATATATAGATATAAACATTCGTCAGATGCAATGATAATCATTCCAGTCACAGATAAACATTTCAAATATGCTAGGAATGCCGCATTTCGTTTAAGCCTGCAACGAATAACGAATCCCACGGTCTCGATGAATAGCCAAACCCCACCCCAGACCCCTACGAGTATGGCAAACTACCCGCCAAATTCCAGAAGTGAAGCAGCCTCCCTCAACAAAGTGAGTAGGCCACTCGGCACTTCAAAGAACCCGGTAGTTTGTGTACCCCACCTTGGGTCTATCCTAGGAGCAGAAAACAGTAAAAAGAAAATAATACAATGGTGGATACAACCTCAACCCGGATGTGCCCCGCGAAATAATATTACATCAATTTTACAATTTACATGAATGAAAGATAAAAAAAAACGCCCATCTCACATTCCCGGCTATTCATCATCGACAATCAGAAAATGTTTATATACACAAACCTACAAATATGTGCAACTTCAAACTAACAGACATATAGCAATTAGATGAAGTTTAAACACATATAAACATTACAGAAGAACCGTTAGCCAAGTACAATTAGAATTTCGATCGAAAAACATTTTCCGTAACCACCCTAAATGCAAACCAGCATTCAGAAACATACTGGGTAGAAACCAAATATTCCAGAGAACTAAACACCCAAAGAAAGAAATAACAGAAGAAGAATGGCCTGAATCGGCCGCGACTCGGCCGCGACTCCACGGTGGATCGGTCCGATCCGCCGCGGTTCCGCGGTCGTCTTAGCGATTCAGGGGACCATTTTTCTTCAGTCATCTTAGAAAATCCTGCACGTATTTTTAGTACACCTGAAATAATTTTTACAGCACTTTTAAAATTCGACAGAATGTAGGGTTTTCGGTGTTTTGTTTTCCAGTTTTTCCGACGATCGAAGTTCTAAAGCTTACTAACGAACTAATTTGGATTTAGTAGGCTTTGATACCACTGTAAGTCCATGTCGCGCACCCCGCGGGATCGCAGGGAGGCGGAATAGGTGAAAAACAATTTTCAAAAGATCGCGACACGGACTTGGACTCCAGGATCGGTGCTAAATCCTAACTAGCAAACTAAAAGTGAGGTTAACTTAAACTACAGAAGTTTATACCTCACGATTCCGGTCCTTCGGGTCTTCATTCCTCGCTGTCCTTCTTCTGGTTGTTGACTCCGTAGTTCGTTCGGATCACCGCTCCCTTATCGGACTCCTCAAATCCATGATGATCCACCCGAGGAGATGTGCATCGAACTCCTACCTCAACGGAGGCAACTAGGGCATCATGGTCGCTACCCATTGTAGGGTTACTAGGCACTCTAATAAGGTTCTACAGTGCATCAACCATGCCCGTTTAAAATTTTAGCCGTGTCGAATAACCCTAAACAAGATCGTTGCTAGAAAATTAGGGTTTCACATGCTAGTAAAGGATATTTACTACTAAGGGAATATGAAATACAACCTTTGTAGATCGGTCCTTCACTTCTAAAGCTCATTGTCGTAGTCCCTTCGCTGCGATCATGGTTTTCCCGGGCCCTTACATGGCTTCACGAGGCGAAAGATGCGTCCTTGCTTGAAGTCATCGAGGCCGAAGATGATCTACGTCGAGGGAATAACGACTCAAGCTACTACTTCACTAACTAGAGAATTAATGAAGCAAACACCCTAAACTAAAGTGCTAGTCTAGTAGAGGATGGAGAAATAGGAAGTGGGTTCTCTTTAGAATTTTATTTCTCACAATCTTTCTCACTTTGGATCAAACCCTAGCAAGCTTTTCTTTTGAACAAAGAAGAAGAAGATGAACAAAAGAAAGAGATGAGGATAATGATCAAGTGAGAGAGCTAAACATGGTGAGTGAGTATCATATACTAACTCATGTAGAGACATTACCATAGCTAAGTGTGATGGTTAGGTTAAAAATCCAAAGTAAAAACAAATTTAGTGGACTTTAGTCAATGCATCCACAAGCTTCCACAAGCTTCATGCATTTTCTAATTTTCCACTAATTTTTTAATTACTTTAAATATATTAATCCCAACATAACAAATAGCATGGTGTAAGTCTGATACACCCATGAATGTTGTATCATCAACCATGATACAAAAAGAAAACACATTTTAATATATATCATATATATATTAAAGTTGTGTATATGTGAGAAAAAACCTAAAGTGAACAAGTGTTAGTTAATGTAAACTAGTATATCAAATATACAATTATACAATAAATTATTAAATCAACACTTGACTTAATAATCCGGTCATATCACATATAACCGATTAACATCCAATGTATCGACTTATCGAATCAACACTTGATTCGATAACCCGGCTATATCATATATAAAACCGACAGATACAAAAAGTCACGAGAATAGAATACGGTATCACATAGATGCATTATTCTCGGTCCCGCACATATCACATACGTGCTCCTATTTCATTTTGCCTAAGCCAGTAAAACCTCTATGTAGGACTCTAAAGACTCGTCAATATGCCGGCAGTAGGTGATGATCACATCAAACACCCACAAGCCGTCAGCGGTACTAGCTGGACGTAACGGCTACCCGGGTATTGAGGGATCAGAAGATCAGCAAGCAAGCCCGCTCTAACTCCTGTAGAAGCCTGCCGGTAACACTTCCCGTACAGTCCGGTCTTCTCGTCTGATATGTCGCATATCAAGTCTAGGGATGGTAATCGTGAATAACCGATAAGTCGTGCCGATGTGAGGCTGATAACAGGACGAGAAACTACTAGTAACACTTACCAGTAAATCTCTAAATCAGCCCTGGCCAGGGACTTCCTTGTTACGGCCAATCGAGCACAACGCAACATCAACCCCTAATACCGGGAGAGACGAAACCCCTCCTATCGCTCATTGCCTCCATGTGACTCGGGACTGTATCCAAAAACCACCGTTTTGCGCACCCTCATGGACGTGGTAAGGTGGAAATCAAAACACAGTGGGAATCACACAAGACTCTATGACGATCTCGGGTCTACAGACTAACCTGCACAAGTGTCACCAGAGAACTGACATCTGACGTGAGGTATAATACCATCTGGAAGTTCTCGGTGAGTCCATTCAGTGTAGCCAGTCTCCACTGAGCACCCGTATACCATCTCTGATGTCAAACACCAATGGATATGGGATCATCCATCGCCCATCTCATGGGTCGAGAAGCGTATACGCTAGTCTACTCTGGTATATCGATGCCCTGTCTCGATACACCCATGACTAGGAACATTAAAGGATGTACTTATGGACTATCATGGCCCCACTAGTATGATCTGCATCATAGTCCAGGTAGTCAAGTACACATCCTAAGGGCTTTACCAACATGTAACCATAAGACAGTATCAAGAGACAAGTATACATGTTAAGATAAAGAGCAACCAGATAGCATACTATCATATCGAGCAAGAAAGTCCTCTCTATATATGTCCAAGCTGTAAGTCCATGCTACCTCTCCTGGTACTTACGGGCTTGCGGAAATGATGAAAAATGATTTTTCAAGAGGTGGTAACATGGACTCAAAATACGGATCTTTGTTAAACAACTACCTAACAACCTAACTAGGAGTTTTACCTACTCGGTTAGGGGGTTATACCTTTCTTGAACTCCTTCGTCTTCAACTCTTTGTGGTGTCCAGATCGCCCTCACCTCGTCGTCTCCTCGCGCCAAAGATGCATCCATCCGAAAGCTTCTACCTTTTGGCTTCTCTTCAAACTTGAAGAAACTAGAACACTTGGTTTGCCAAACCTTGTGAACTAGGATGAGTAGAGGAGTGTGTTGGGTTTTATCTCAATGGTTCTTGCTTCTCAACACATTAGTCAAGTGAACCATGAACTAGAGAGAGAGCAAGAGGAAGAGGGAGAGCTCAAGTAAGAGAGAGAAAGGAAAAATGAGAGAATGGGCAAGACTTTTCTCAACCTCTCTCTCATAATCCAAAAAAGAAAAATAATAATAATAATAATAATTGAGTATTATGTGGTGGTTCATATCATATCAAGTGGCATTATCATTTCATGCACTCATTTTGCAAAGCACAACAAGCAAGCAAAAGTCTTTGCATGAAATGACAACCATTGTAATGATGATGGTCAACTAGTCCAACCTAGTCAACCGGTCATCCAAGTCAAGAAGTCAACAATGTCAACCTTCATCCTAACCATGACACAATAATACTTAATTACTATTATCATTAATCATATTTCTTATTCTCATTAGGGTTTAGCAAAAGTCAATAGTCAACAGTCAACAACCCTAATGAGAATCCTCTGCCTATGTCTCTCTGTCAATCGTGCATACACACCCGCATCCGCGTTTCGGGGAACATGAATGCAAACGAGATAAAATCAATCCCAAAACGTATACTAGGATCTGGCTTACAACAAAGCCCGCTAGTAATAACTGCCCGGTCAATAAACGTGCACAAGTGCGCAGATGTGACCGAACCCTGTCGCAAAACCATGCGACCCCTACTCTTTTGCCTCAAGGCGAATAGCTCTCTGTGTGGCACTCTAAAGACTCGACACTACGCTGGCAGTGGGTTTAACCACAGACCGCAAGTGGCACTAGCTGTGCGTAACGGCCCCCAGGTAGATGCCGATAAGAAGACGGACGAGGTGAAACCCATCTGAACTCCTACTGAGCCTGAATGTGACAATCTCCGTATAGTCTGGTCTGTTCATCTGATACATCGCATGGCGGGCCTAGGGGGCGGTAAACGTCAGTCCCCTAATAGCGGTACAAGTCATGTCGCAATATAGCCCAGAACACCCTGAGATAACACTGGAAACCTACCAGTATATCTCGCTTGCCCTGGCCAGGGACTACTTGTGTAATGGCTCTCCTAGACACAGCGTGATGTCAACCCCCAATACCGGGAGAGACGAATCCTGTCTAACCGTCACTGCCTCCAAGTGCTTCGGGACTGCGCCCAACTACTACCTGTTTGCACGACTCCTTTGAGCCGTGGTAGGGTAGTAATCAAAGTACAGTGGGAACACACTCGAGGCAAAGTGACAGTGTGAAGTCAGCGGACTAAGCTGTACTCATGTCACCTGGGAACTGATAACTGACGATAGGTATAATACCAACCAACAGTTCCCGACGAGTCCTATCCAGTGTACTCGTAACCTAACGAGCACCTGCATACTATCTCAAGTACGACGTACTGATGGCTGTGGGACAGACCGTCTCCCCTGCTGGGATGAGAAGCGCATACGCTAGTCTACACCAGAGTATCGATGCCCCGTCTCGATAGTCCTACGACTAGGGACCTGTATAAGGATGTGCTTGTGGATTACCCAGCCCCCACGAGTGTGACTGCCATCACAACGCTGGTAATCAAGCAAAGATCCTAAAGGCTCTACTAATATGTATAAGCAATATGCTAAAAGAAACACATGCACATATTAAAGTAGAAACAAACCAAGTAGCATACTACCATTTTGAGCAAGATTGTCTATACAATATGAATATCCCAAGCTTCCATTAAGTAATATACAAACTAGTATGATACGGTAATGGCCTCTAGGGCATATACACTAACAATCTCCCACTTGCACTAAGGACATGAACTGGCGTATCGAAGACCTATCATCTCGATCAGCCGCTCGAACTGAGTCTGGGGTAAGGCCTTCGTGAGTGGATCAGCAGTGTTATCTTCCGTATTTACTCTCTTCACCTCGATCTCCCGGCGATCAACGATCTCCCTGATCAGGTGGTACCGCCTCAAAATGTGCCTGGACTTCTGATAGGACCTGGGTTCCTTTGCTAAAGCTATAGCGCCGTTGTTGTCACAATACAGCGGTATTGGATCAACACTGGTAGGAACCACCTGAAGCTCCGTAAGGAACTTCTTCATCCAGACAGCTTTCTTTGCGGCATCGCAAGCAGCTATGTACTCCGCTTCCATAGTTGAGTCAGCAACGGTTTCCTGCTTGGAACTCTTCCAGCAAACCGCCCTTCTATTGAGGGTAAAGACATAACCCGACATGGACTTGGAGTCATCCTTGTCACTCTAGAAGCTGGAGTCAGCAAAGGCCTCGGTCTGGAGGTCTTTTCCGCCATACACCAAGAACATCTCCTTGGTCCTTCTCAGGTACTTGAGAATGTTCTTTACCGCTATCCAGTACTTCTCCCCTGGGTCTGACTGATACCGGCTTACAACGCTCAATGCGTATGCCACATCTGTTCTGGTACACAACATCGCATACATAATAGAGCCTACCGCAGATGCGTAGGATATTGATGACATGCGAGCCCTTTCCAAATCAGTCTTGGGAGACATCTCTTTGGAGAGGGTGATCCGTGACAAGCCGGTAGATTACCGCGCTTGGAATCTTCCATACTGAATCGTTTCAGTATGGTGTCGTTGTACCTAGACTGTGAAAGTCCTAACATCCTTTTAGATCTATCACGATAGATCTGGATCCCCAGAATGTAGTTGGCATCGCCCAGGTCCTTCATGGAGAACCTCTGTGACAAGAATCCTTTGACTGATTGTAGCATAGGAATATCATTTCCTATTAGGAGAATGTCATCGACGTACAAGACGAGGAATACCACATTTCTCCCTACAATCTTACTGTAAATGCATGGTTCATCTGGGTTTTTGATAAAGTCGAATTCTTTGACAGTATCATCAAAGCAGATGTTCCAACTCCACGATGCCTGCTTCAGTCCATAGATGGACTTGAGCAACTTGCACACTTTACCGTTGCACCCACTTTGATTGAATCCCTCTGGCTGATCTATATAGACGCACTCTTCCAAATTTCCATTTAGGAAAGCCGTCTTTACGTCCATCTGCCAGATCTCATAATCGTGGAAGGCGGCAATGGCAAGAAGGATCTGAATGGATTTGAGCATGGCTACCGGTGAAAAGGTCTCGTCATAGTCCAAACCAGGTCTTTGACGTAAACCCTTTGCAACAAGCCTAGCATTATAGGTTTCAACCTACCCATCTACACCAATCTTCTTTCTGAAGATCCATTTGCAGCCTACGGGTTTTACCCCTTCTGGAGCAAAGTCCAAAGTCCAAACTTTGTTGGTGTACATGGACTCTATCTCGGTCCGCATTGCATCCAGCCATTTTACCGAGTCACCGCTCTAAATGGCTTGCTGGAAGCTAGTAGGCTCGTCATAATCAATGATGCAATCCTCTCTATCCCCGTCTATGAGAAAACCGTAGTATCTCTCGAGCGGATGAGACTGCCTACTACTCCTGCGGAGCGGCGCAGGAATGTCCGGTTCCCCTGAAACTTCTGGTTCTTCCAAGCTTTCAGTAATAGCTTGTGGTTCTGGAATTTCTTCCAGTTCTATTACGCTCCCACTTATCTGATTTTCCAAAAATTCAGTTTCCAAGAAGTGGGCATGCGGAGAAACAAAAACTTTTTGTTCTTCTGCGGAATAGAAAAGATACCCCCTGGAGTTCTTTGGGTATCCCACAAACTTACACAGTACTGAGCGTGCCTCGAGCTTGTCCGCATGCTTTTTTTACAAAAGCTGGACATCCCCATGTCTTAAGATACTTAAGACAGGGTTTCTTCCAACTCCACATCTGATATAGGGTGGTAGGCACAGTCTTGGTTGGAGCATTGTTCAAGAGATATGCAGTTGTTTCTAGTGCATAACCCCAGAAAGATTGCGGTAACTCAGCCTTACTCATCATGGAACGAACCATATTCAATAGGGTTCGATTCCGTCTTTCAGATACACCGTTGTGTTGTGGTGTGTATGGAGGAGTACGCTGAGAGAGAATTCCATTCTCTTCTAAGTAGTGATTTTGTGTGTCAAAAACTATTTCTAAACCGCAATCAAGAACGGCGTTGCTTTGCAGCTAGCCGGTAAGTACGGGTCAGTCCACAGGGATTTTGTGAATTTCCTATTCGCTCAAACGAGTTAATTCCGATTGTGGTCGGATTGATTATTAAATCTAAAATCTAAATTAATCTATCTACGGTTATCTAGATCTATTCTTGCTAGGGTTAGGTTTAGGGATGGTTTGGAAATGCAAGTAAATCTCAACGCTTTCATTACTCGAATGAAGATCTATGAGGAGTTATGGTAATTATCAATAAAGGGGATTAGATCCATTCGGGAAGGTGTTCCTTCCTCTAGGTTCTTATCCTTCCTTTAGAGATCCTTGCCCTAACCTCTATGGAAAACGCGCGCAACCGGGCCTTTACACTACGGTGTCATTGTTACCTCGAGGGGTAGGATGCCATAGGGCGCGGTGTGTGCGTGTATGCATGGAGTCCTATTGTAAATATTTGATGGGTAAGAAAGGGATGAGAGATCTCATCTCTCAAAAGCCTTCCCCAAAGCTAACTCTAAACAAGTTCCTAGGGCATGAAAATAAATCTACCTAGGGCAAAGAATTGAAATCTAAACTAGAGCAGGAATTAAATCTACTTACAGATGCATTTCTCCAATCATCAATGCAGGGTTGTCAGATCTGAATTTCTGAATTGAAGAGAGGCACCGATGCTCTCCATAAAGAGATCTGAATTTTATTTCATTAAAAGGAGGCATAAGGAATTACAAGCTTTAGAGTTCCTATTTATAGAGAATAGGAAACCCTAGATTACATTTTGATCCGCACATCTACATTTACAAAAATAGCCCTATAAAGACCAGTCAACACCGTCACAAAAATATGGTAAAAATATTTTCTCCTGATTGCACTACACTGCCGCGGAACCGCGGCATGAGGCATGGTTTGGCCGCGGTTCCGCGGCCAAATGTTGGAGTTGGGCTGCACAATTTTGTGGTCAGGTTCTGGTACTTTTTATCTTCTTATTTCTTTATATCTTTTCTCAATTTGGCTTCTGGTTCTCTTCCAGATTTTCCAGTGAACATTGTTGTGGACTTTAACCGTGGCTTTGTGTCGACGTCTTGAACCCTGCTTTGTGAACTGATCTTTATGTAGGCTTGATCAAGAGTCTTCTGTTTATTGGTTAAAGTCCCACTTTCGCATCGTCTTTTATCTTTTTCACTGTTTTAGATCCAAGAACCTGTAACCTGTATCATGTAGCAGACATACGTCAAAAGTATCTGTTTATTTATAAAACGAATAAGAATGGGGAGTATAATAATGCAATATTCTGGCGTGAACAAATACCCCCAAACTTATCTTTTGCTTGTCGTCGAGCAAACTTATTTTTTTATTCTCTATAAAAACCTAACCGCACTTTCGTAGGGAAACACGATTGCACTGAGCACGTGCAACAAGCCGTTAAACCTCTAGGTGTCCCTAGTAGGAGGAGTGTTGTCTCCTGAGGGTTTTCAGCGGATACTACCCACAAAATCCTGTCAATTTGGCTTTTCGACTTTTGTTCTCCAATTTGGTTTTCTAACAAGGGATTCTATTATCTTCGACTTGTAAATTATCCACCCACATTCTTCACACTTCCTCATTATTTAACTTAAGATTATATATGTTCTATAGATTTACTTAGCTTTCGGGATCTCTTAAGTTTTCCTTCTAGGGTTCCATCTCCACTGAGGAATTTTTATCAACTCTACTAAAGATACAAGTTCTATTCTTCATTCCTTTCTCTCATCTAAACTCCAATCACATACCCCTACGTGTGTGTATAAATCACCCCTACACTTGGAAATTCAAATCAAGCAATCATACCCTTGTCCGTTGTCCAAAGTACTTATTAATTGGTGAATTTTTAATGAATTTTGCTTACACATCCTTCATGCGACCGTTAATACTTCTTGAGGTACCAACAACCGATTACAAGATGTGTTTGCACATTAAAGCGTAATTCCTAGTCTTGCAACACCTAAGGCTTTTTAGCAGTGACTCCCAAACCAGTTGGTCTAAGGCACTAGGTGATGAAGCACCCTTGCTAAATATTTTTTCTATTTTTGCAGCCTTAAGTAATCACAAAAACCAGTGTTCATTTTTTTTATTCACTTTTTTTTCTTTTATTTTCATTGTACTAAGGACTTTAGACAAGAGCATTTCAAGGTCTCTTCTACTATTCCAAGTTTCAAGGTGCGTGATTGTGCAATTTTGTAGGGTATACATTTTCAGAATTTAGACTTAAGCTAGGAACTATTTTTCAAACTTATACTCTAATAAGAACATCAATACTCTTCCTTTATTTCAACTTAGCCCAAGAACTGAACTCAAAATTTGCCTATTTCTAAATAAACTATAAAGACATATACTTTCTACCGTTAAACTTTAAGGAAGGTTATTTTTAGGGTTTTTAATTTACTACGTCTAAGATCTAGTTGTTCCTAGCTAGTTAACCTTTCTGTTAAACTCAAGTCAAAATACGGCCAAAATTGAATACATTAATTTTTATGATTTTTGAAATTTTTCAATTTTTTATGGGTTTTCAAATAAGTATGGAAATGCAAAAAATATGTACAAATGAATGCGAAGGAAGAAGACGTACCGAGCGTACCCCCAAACTTGAACTTGACAGTGTCCTCACTGTCATGCTAAACCAAGAGGGTCAAAATTTCGGCACACCCCTGTTTCCATACTAGACCTGGGTACGCCGACCTTGAACAGCTAGGAACAACAGAAGGCCAAGCTTACACATCCTTCAATTTTTTTTATTTTATTGTTTTGAAATTTTTTTTTGTTTTTTATAGAAAAAGAAAACAAAAAAAAAAAATATATATATACAACAAGGTTCCCCCCAAACTTAAGCTTGGCCTTACATAAGCCAAAGGTTAGCACCAACCATTTAAAAATCTTAACACGGTAAAGGTATAGTCGGTGAAAGAATGGAGTGGAAAGAAAAGAGATGAGAAGCACACGAGACCGTGTGGAAAGAAGTGTAGAATATGGTCTCGGTGGAGGAGAAGAAGGGCGGAAAAGAGAAAGAAGGGTCGCGCGATCTTGAGGGTGTAAATTGAGTGAATAAATTAGCGCAATTTGTGATGAACGATGTGTTAAAAGCGATTGCGCTAACCTATCAACTCGTTGAGAAATGGGGTCAAATCCCTCAAGATTCGCAAGAAAACATGGGTACGCCGAACTTGGTATTTGAGATGAAAGCGTAACGGTCACTTGCGCGGTCGGAACAATAGGAAGGACGAAAGGGAGTGATTGAGGAATAGTCTCATTCTCACCGTAGTAAACTGTCTCGAATTGGAACGATTCCAACAATGGTTCGAAACAACTGTAAGCAGCCGAGTCTGATGGTTCAACTAACTCATCTGAAAATGTAAAAGACTCAAACTCGGACGGTGAGTCATCAACATCGTCCGAAAAAGTGAAGCACTCGTAAGTGTTATGGCTGTGAGAACTGTGTCAGATTCAAAGGAAAAATTTTCAAGCTCACAGTCTTCAAGCGTGGTCGGAACGATGGAAAGGAGGGAGGGTGATATAACAGTTAAAGGTTCAGGAGGATGAATTGGAAAATCAGACACATCAAACAAAAATGGTTCAACCTCAATATGATCCTCAAAACTCTCCTCAATACTATCCTTATAATTCTCCTCAAGATTCAACTCATCCATGCCATTATCATCAAAGTCAAGACGCATATGAGATTCAGGAGAAACATTTAATAACTCGGGATGATGATTTGAACATAAAATCTCAATTAAATCGACACAATCATCATCCGAAATATTCCCGGCGTCTATATCCTCAATCAAGTGAAAATCAATTTTCTTAGACACCTCATCAAAAGCATGGATATCTATCGATTTAGGTTCTAGATGGGAGGTGTAAAGATCGAGAGGATTAGGTGCGGTTTCACTCGAAAGAGGTTCCTCGCAATTTGGCAAATCAAACATTATAAAATCATACAACTCGTTTTTATTTTCAACAGGTGAACTATTTAGGGCAATCGATGGAAAACCGGAGTTGTGGGCTTCAATTGGGTAAGGGTAGGTTTGATTTGGAAATCCTCTCACTTTCTCACTCTGTCCAACCGCCTCCTCATACATTAAAAAATTTGGAGCTAGCGGAAAACTAGCTACCGGTTCAGCAGGTTGCATAAGGGCGGCCACGGACGCTTCCACATTCCTAACCATATTGTTTGTTGCTGCAATATATGCCTCCAACGACTCTTCCAAACTAGACTTGGGTGGTAAGGGGTTTCGGTAAAAGATTCGAAATCGTGTGGATATGCAAAACTCCCAACAGGCTGTGTAGAAACAGTGTCTAGTGAAGGTGGGAAGGTCGGGTAGGACTGGTAGGAAGTGGGTGATTGGACAGGGATAGGATCAACATGTGGATTAAAAGATGAATAATCATGCGGACCCCTAGAACTAGATGAGTGGAGAGGGGTGAAAGATCGGCTGCGAGATTGAGCAATATGCTCAGCAATGGACATCGGCTTAGGAGAGACGGAAGGACTTGAAAAAGTGGTGTCAACATATGGAAGTGGTGAAGGTTGACTTGGTTTACACAAAGTGGGTTGAAAAGTCAAACTGTTTCTCCTAGACGCCTCTATTTGATCTTTTAAAGATTTTTTAGGCATGGAAGGATCGTCTTTAAATTGACCGAACAAATTAACGTACGACACAAGATTAGGTTCGGGATACCAAAGCTCGGTTAGTGATTTATTATGTGGGGTACCCATGTTAGAAGAAAGGGGGAAAGAAGAAAAGTTGGTTGGTGCAAGGATTTATTTACGGCAAAAGTTTGCAAGTTTCTAAAAAGATTTTTCCTTTTTCCTTTTTTCTTTTTATTTGGAAATTGTTGCAAAAAGATTTTGATAAAAGATATGCAACAGCAAAATATTACTTGCAATTTATTTCTAATTTAAGAGAAGCGCAAAAATCCTGCCCAAAATTGTTATTTGGAAGCGGAAATATTTTTATAGCGCACGGAATCCTACAGGAATTTTCAGAAAAGATATTTCAAAATGTACAGAGAAGGAAACAGAGAAACTTACAGAGCAAATTTCCTGCGCTGAAGACACTGTGTAGCCGTGTTTCCGCACTATAATGTGGGATTACACCGCGGTTTCGCGGTCAGATAGTCGACACGAGTCCCCAGAATTTTTCTCACGCTCTGATTCGACAAGAAGGCCGTGGTTCCGCGGCCTAAGGTGGGTTTTGGCCACGGAATCGCGGCGGGTTGGGGGATTTGGGTCTCCAAAAAAATTTCCTTGTTCTTGTTAGTGTATATGCCCTAGAGGCCATTACTGTATCATACTAGTTTGTATATTACTTAATGGATGCTTGGGATATTCACCTTGTATATACAATCTTGCTCAAAATAGTAGTATGCTACTTGGTTTGTTTCTACTTCAATGTGTACATGTGTTTATTTTTGTATATCGCCTATACACATTAGTAGAGCCCTTAGGATCTTTGCTTGATTACCAGCGATGTGATGGCCGTCACACTAGTGGGGCTGGGTAATCTATAAGCACATCCTTATGCAAGTCCCTGGTCGCAGGACTATCGAGACAGGGCATCGATACTCCGGAGTAGACCAGCGCATGCGCTTCTCATCCCAGTGTGGGAGACGGTCTGTCCCACAGCCGTCAGTACGTCGTACTTGAGATAGTATGCGGGTGCTCGTTAGGTTACGGGTACACTGGACAGGACTCGTCGGGAACTGACTAGTTGGTATTATACCTATCGTCAGTTATCAGTTCCCAGGTGACATGAGTACAGCTTAGTCCGCTGACTTGACACTGTCACTTCGCCTCGGGTGTGTTCCCACTGTACTTTGATCACTACCCTACCACGGCTCAAAGGAGTCGTGCAAACAGGTGGTGGTTGGGTGCAGTCCCGAAGCACTTGGAGGCAGTGACGGTTAGACAGGATTCGTCTCTCCCGGTATTGGGGGTTGACATCGCGCTGTGTCTAGGAGAGCCATTACACGAGTAGTCCCTGGCCAGGGCAAACGAGATATACTGGTAGGTTTCCAGTGTTATCTCAGGGTGTATTGGGCTTCACTCCGGCACGACTTGTACCGCTATTGGGGGACTGACGTTTACCGCCCCTAGGCCCGCCATGTGATGTATCAGACGAACAGACCGGACTGTACGGAGAATGTCACACTCAGGCTCAGTAGGAGTTCAGATGGGTTTCGTCTCGTCGGTCTTCTTGTCGGCATTACCTGGGGACCGTTACGCACAGCTAGTGCCGCTTGCGGTCTGTGGTTAAACCCACTGCCAGCGTAGTGTCGAGTCTTTAGAGTCCCACACAGAAAGCTTTTCGCCTTTAGGCAAAAGAGTAGAGGTCGCATGGTATTGCGACAGGTCACGTGGTTATGCGACAGGGTTCGGTCACATCCGTGCACTTGTGCACGTACAGTGTCCGGACAGTTTACACTAGCGGGCTTTGGTTTAAGCCAGATCCTAGTGTACCTTATGGGATTGGATTTATCCAGTTTGCATCCGTGTTCCTCGGAACGCGGATGCGGGTGTGTATGCACAGTTGACAGGGAGGCAGAGGCTGCGGATTCTCATTAGGGTTGTTGACAGTTGACCGTTGACTATTTGACTTTATGCTCAACCCTAATGAGAATATGATATGTGATTAACTATTATATTAATTAAGTATTATGGTGATATGGTTGTTGACTTGTTGACTTTTGTTGACTTGTTGATTTTGTTGACTTGTTGACTTTTGTTGACTTGTTGACCGGTTGACTAGGCTTGACTAGTTGACCATCATGATAACCATGGTTATCATTTCATGCCAAAGACTTTTTCTTGCTTGCTCATTTGAGTAAAATGAGTGCATGACATGATAAGGTTATGGTTGCTTCTAACCATCACATAAGACTTTTTTGATATGATGAGTTATGATCACTTTGGATTATGAGAGGGTGAAAGACAAAAGAGTTGCTCATTCTTTCTTGCTCATTCTCTCTCTTGTTCTTGAGCTCTCCTCTTGCTCTCACCCTCAACCTCTTGCTCCCTCTCTTGATCTATGGTTCTCTTGTCTCATGAGTTGAGAATCAAGAACCATAGATAAAATCCCATTCTAAATCATCTCTACTCATTCTAGTTCACTAGGTTTAGCAAACCAAGTGAACTAGTTTCTTCAAAGAACGAAGAAGGAGCTAAAGGTTGGAGCTTTCAAGTGGATCTATCTTCGGCGTACGGAGACAACGAGAAGGAGCCATCGAACCACCATCGGAGCTTGAAGAGAAGGAGTTCAAGTTTAGGTATAGCCATCTTCATCCGAGTAGCTAAATATCTTTAGCTTAGTATGCTAGTTTTAGTTTAGGTAAAGATCCCGACCTAGCTTAGTCCATGTTGCCTCTTGCGTTAAAATTTTGATTTTATACCGTTTCCGCCTCCCCGTAAGAACCGGGGGTCGCAACGTGGACTTACAGTGGTATCAGAGCCTAACTAAACTTAAACTAGCTTGGTAGTGAAGTGTAACGAAGTTCGGAACCGGAAAAATCCAAAAACCAAACTTTTACAAAAAACTGAGTTTCTGTTGATATTTTTTTGGCTCAAAATGAAAAACTTTACACTTGTAAATTCGGCTCAGGGTTTTGTGTGAACACCCAAGAAAAACGATACAGTAATTCGTCCAAACCGCCGCCCTTCCGCCGCGCGAGCTAGGCATCCGCCGCGGAACCGCCGCGCTTTGTCGTCTTCTGTGCATCGTTTTTCGTGCAGTGTGTGTATGTGTTGATTTTGGGATTTTTGGAATATATTATATGTGCCCAGATTTTCCAGAAAAGAAATTTCCTTTTGGGGTCCTATAATTCCGTATTTTTCCGAACTTCACTGCACTTTGACTATGATGGTTATATCTGTGATGTTTGCATGTATTGAACGTCGGCTAATCGCTATAAGTCGATTGGTCGGGGTTATACATGATCTGTAATGTGCTGGAATGTGTATATAAATATGTTGGATTGTCGCGGGTGAATAGCCGGGGGTTGTGAGACGAGAGTTTTCTTTTCTTGCAATTCATGTAAATTTGTAAATTGATGTAATAATTATTTGTATGGCCGCACAACCGGGTCGGGGTTGTAGCCGTCATTGTATAATTTCTTTTTACTGTTTTTGCTCCTAGGATAGACCCATAGAGGGGTGCACAAACTACCAGGTATGCCGAAGTGTCGAGTGGCCTACTTATGGAGATGAGGGAGGTTGCTACGCTTCGGGTACTTGGCGGGTAGTTTGCCGCACCCGTAGGGGTCTTGGGTGGGGTTTTGGCTATTCACCGCGACCGTGTAATCTGTTTTTGTTACAGGCTCGTACAAATTACAGATTCCTAGTATATCCAATGTATTTATCTGTGATCTGAAATGTTTATCATTGTAGTATATCTATATATGATATTATTTAGGCGTTGCTTATGTTTTACAGACGCGCTAGCCCAGCCCCCGCTCTGTCGTTAGTTAAGTAACCTAACGGGTAATGACGGGGCCCCGTGGCGAATGCGAATGGCATAAGCGTACGTCATATTTTGGTTGTTTTCTGCAATGGTAGGATTAAATGATGGGACGCATTAAAAGAACTAATGCAAGAATATCACGCATTAAAAGAACTAATGCAAGATAATAAACCAAGTTAAAGTCGTTGGAACACTTTCGAAAAACCACTCGGTTCTTTTCAAAAACAACTTTTAAATGCGGAGCTTGAGCCACTCCTTTTAAAAGCTATCTCGTTCCATCGACCAAATCAAGTTCACTACGTTCACGGTTTTGCCAAAACCATCCGTAGCCCTCCGTCGTTTCACATGAATAGTCAATAGTATTCAAGCTGTGTTTGTTGGCCAAAGTCAAGGCACAGTGATTGGTAGCTATTGGGTATTCATGTGCAGCATAGATAGATGCGTTGGTTTGGAACAGTCGTACTTCCTTGTTGGCCAAAGTCAAGGGTAGGTGCGGGTGGATTCAAATTAACCTGGAGAACGACGGGCAGAACTTGACATGTGACTTATGATTTGTTGGCCAAAGTCAAGGTCATAAGAGCATGGGGCAAAAATCCACATCGGGAGTTTCATAAGTACTGAAACTTGCCAGATTTGCATACCATTTGGAGTGTGATGATTCTGGTAGGATTCCTTCAGTTTCATCACGCAATGATATTTGGATCCCGATCCTACTGTGAGTATATGCTACTCCTCGGGAAATTTCTCACTTAACGATCAATGCTATAAACCTAGTAGGTGCCTAGAAAGGTGTTAGCGGGGCTACGCCCCCAGGGAAAAGAGGTTCTTTAATTAAGGAACTTCGCGAAAGCGTTGGAAAACCTCCCTCGAAGTACCGACACCGGCCTGGCTGAACGGTTAAGCAAGTATTGTACGGTGGGATTGATCCTGATTAATTCTTCCTTTATGGTTTGAGGAGGGATTCGAGAAACAGTGGGAGCCATCCTGTTTAGACAAACTAAAAACCACTCTAAACTTGCAAGAGCATCATGCTGAGTGTTTCTTCTTCTCTCTCCTAATTGCAGCGACCAATCAACATGACTGGACTTAAGTTACTCCTAGATAAAAACAAACTGACAGGGCCAAACTACAAAGATTGGCTCAGGAATGTCAAGATAGCAATCACTTATGACAAGCTGGGGTATCTTCTTACCACCAAAGCTCCCCCTGTCCCTGGTCCAACTTCCAGCGTCGCGGATAAGGAAATCCGTAAGACTTGGGAGATTGATAGCGCGAAGGCCAAATGCCTCCTGCTTGCCTCGATGGACAACGAACATCAGAGGAGGCATGAGAATATGGACATGGAGTCCATATTGCTCCATACAAAAGAACTGTATGGAGAGCAATCACGTATCGCAAGATACGAAGCGTCGAAAAAGTTATTTTCGACAAGAATGGCCGTCGGATCATCAGTAGCCGAGCACGTGCTAAAGATGATCGGCTTCATTGAGGAGCTCGCTGACCTAGGGATCACATTGGAGAGTGAGCTATATACGGATATAGTTCTCCAGTCCCTTCCTTCCACTTACGCCCAGTTTATACTGAACTTCAACCTACAAGAAAAAGAGGTTGAACTATCAGAGCTCCTCAACATGCTGAGGAGCGCAGAGGGCACCCTACAGAAAGGTAGGGAAACATCCACTTTGTTTGTAGGAGGATCATCTTCTTCTAGGTCCAAGGCGAAAGCCAAGGGAAAGAAGAAGAAGGCCCCCGCCAAACCAAGGGGCGGTGTTGGTAAAGTGGATACGAAGGGAAAAGGCAAAGCAACAAAGTTAGCGGGAAAGCTTGTGGATAAGGAAGAATGCTTCTATTGTCATAAGAAAGGACACTGGAAGAATGATTGCAGGGCCTGGAAGGCCAGAACACAGGAATTGAAGCAGGTTGCAGCTTCAGCTTCAGATGTGTATGTTATTGAAAACTGTCTTTCAATAAACTCTACTTCCTGGGTATTGGATACCGGATCAGGATCTCATATCTGTAATTCTTTGCAGGCGTTGAGAAACCGTAGTGTTTTGAAAGCAGGTGACATGACCCTCAGAGTTGCAAACGGAGCTAGCATGGATGCTAAAGCCGTGGGGGACTATCACCTGGGAATGTCAGATGGACATGTTTTGGTTTTGCGTAATTGCTTTTTTGTACCCAACGCAACTTGTAATATCATTTCTGTATCTTTAGTTTCTAAAGAAGGTTATGAATTTGCGTTTGTAAGTAATGTTGTAAACATTCACCTTAATCAAGTATTGATTGGGTCAGGTACTCTGAGTAATGGTATATACGTGTTAAACCAACCACAGATTTTTAATGTCCAGAATACACACAAAAGAAAGTCTCCAGAAACAAATCAGACTTTCTTATGGCATTGTAGATTGGGTCACATCAATGAGAGAAGGTTGACGAAGTTACATACAGAAGGGTATTTGAATGCGTTCGAATATCAGTCGTATGCCACTTGTCAATCCTGTCTCAAGGGAAAGATGACAAAGACTCCGTTTACTGGACATGGAGTAAGAGCGAGCGAGCTCTTGGGACTCGTACACAGTGACGTGTGCGGTCCAATGTCTACACATGCCCGAAGCGGACATTCTTACTTCATTACTTTTACGGATGACTTCTCAAGGTACGGTTATGTCTTCTTAATGAAACATAAGTCCGAGGCCTTTGGAAAATTCCAGGAGTATAAGAATGAAGTAGAGAAACAGACCGGCAAAAGTATTAAGATTCTAAGATCGGATCGAGGTGGAGAATACTTAAGTGCCGAGTTCCTGGACTATTTAAAAGAGAACGGAATTCTCTCTCAGCTTACTCCTCCATACACCCCGCAACATAACGGTGTATCGGAGAGACGGAACCGCACCCTATTGGATATGGTGCGGTCCATGATGGGTAATGCTGAGTTACCGCGATCATTCTGGGGGTATGCGCTAGAATCAGCAGCGTACCTTTTGAACCGAGTTCCGACTAAGACTGTGCCTTCCACACCATATGAAATGTGGTGTGGGAAGAGACCCTATCTTAAGCACATTAAGACATGGGGATGTCCGGCTTTTGTCAAAAAGCAGCATGCGGACAAGCTCGAGGCACGCTCAGTACAGTGCAAGTTTGTGGGGTATCCAAAGAACTCAAAAGGATATTTCTTCTACTGTGAAGAGGAACAAAAAGTTCTTGTTTCTCGTCATGCCTACTTCTTGGAAACTGAGTTTTTGGAAAACCAGATAAGTGGGAGCACAGTAGAACTGGAAGAAATTCCAGAACCACGGACTGTTACTGAAAGTTTAGTGGAACCAGAAGGTTCGGAAGAACAGGACATTCCTACGCCGCTCCGCAGAAGTAGTAGGCAGTCTCATCCGCCCGAGAGATACTACGGTTTTCTCATAGACGGGGATAGAGAGGATTGCATCATAGATTATGATGAGCCTACTAGCTTCCAGCAGGCCGTTCAGAGCGTTGACTCAGTGAAATGGCTGGATGCAATGCGGACCGAAATGGAGTCCATGTACACCAACAAGGTATGGACGTTGGACATTGCTCCAGACGGGGTAAAACCCGTAGGATGCAAGTGGATCTTCAAAAGGAAGATTGGTGTAGATGGACAGGTTGAGACCTATAAAGCTAGGCTGGTAGCAAAGGGTTTTCGTCAACGACCTGGCTTGGACTACGACGAAACCTTTTCTCCAGTAGCCATGCTGAAATCCATTCGGATCCTTCTTGCCATTGCTGCCTTCCACGATTATGAGATCTGGCAAATGGACGTAAAGACAGCTTTTCTAAATGGAAATTTAGAGGAGTGTGTCTATATGGACCAGCCAGAGGGTTTCATTCAGAGTGGGAGCAGCGGAAAGGTGTGCAAGTTGCTTAAGTCCATCTATGGACTAAAGCAGGCATCGCGGAGTTGGAACATCTGTTTTGATGAGACGGTCAAAGAATTTGGCTTTATCAAAAATCCAGATGAACCATGCATCTATAGTAGATTTGTAGCGAGAACTGTAGTATTCCTCGTTTTATACGTGGATGACATTCTCTTAATAGGAAATGACATTCCTATGCTACAATCTGTCAAGGGGTTCTTGTCACATAGGTTCTCCATGAAAGACCTGGGTGATGCCTCATACATTCTGGGTATCCGGATCTACCGTGACAGATCCAAGAGGATATTAGGACTTTCGCAGTCCAGGTACATCGACACCATACTGAAGAGGTTCAGTATGGAAGATTCCAAGCGCGGTAACCTACCGGCTTGTCACGGGATCACCCTCTCTAAAGAGATGTCTCCCAAGACTGATTTAGAGAGGGATCGCATGTCTATTATACCCTACGCTTCTGCGGTAGGCTCTATAATGTATGCGATGTTGTGTACCAGACCGGATGTAGCTTATGCACTGAGTGTGGTAAGCCGGTATCAGTCTAACCCTGGGGAGAAACACTGGATAGCGGTAAAGAACATTCTCAAGTACCTGAGAAGGACTAAGGAGATGTTCTTGGTGTATGGCGGAAAAGACCTCCAGATCGAGGCCTTTGCTGACTCCAGCTTCCAGAGTGACAAGGATGATTCCAAGTCCATGTCGGGTTTTGTCTTTACCCTCAATGGAGGGGCGGTGTGTTGGAAGAGTTCCAAACAGGAAACCGTTGCAGACTCGACGATGGAAGCGGAATACATCGCTGCATCTGATGCCGCAAAAGAAGCTGTCTGGATGAGGAAGTTCTTGAAAGAACTTCAGGTGGTTCCGTCCATTGTTGATCCAATACCTCTGTATTGCGACAACAACGGGGCTATAGCTTTAGCGAAGGAACCCAGGTCCCATCAGAGATCCAGGCACATCTTTAGGCGGTATCACCTGATCAGGGAGATCGTGGATCGCCAGGAGATCGAGGTTCGGAGAGTCGCTTCAGAAGACAACACTGCTGATCCATTCACCAAGGCCTTGCCCCAGACTCAGTTCGAGCGGCTGATCGAGATGATAGGTCTTCGATACGCCAGTACATGGCCTTAGTGCAAGTGGGAGATTGTTAGTGTATATGCCCTAGAGGCCATTACTGTATCATACTAGTTTGTATATTACTTAATGGATGCTTGGGATATTCACCTTGTATATACAATCTTGCTCAAAATAGTAGTATGCTACTTGGTTTGTTTCTACTTCAATGTGTACATGTGTTTATTTTTGTATATCGCCTATACACATTAGTAGAGCCCTTAGGATCTTTGCTTGATTACCAGCGATGTGATGGCCGTCACACTAGTGGGGCTGGGTAATCTATAAGCACATCCTTATGCAAGTCCCTGGTCGCAGGACTATCGAGACAGGGCATCGATACTCCGGAGTAGACCAGCGCATGCGCTTCTCATCCCAGTGTGGGAGACGGTCTGTCCCACAGCCGTCAGTACGTCGTACTTGAGATAGTATGCGGGTGCTCGTTAGGTTACGGGTACACTGGACAGGACTCGTCGGGAACTGACTAGTTGGTATTATACCTATCGTCAGTTATCAGTTCCCAGGTGACATGAGTACAGCTTAGTCCGCTGACTTGACACTGTCACTTCGCCTCGGGTGTGTTCCCACTGTACTTTGATCACTACCCTACCACGGCTCAAAGGAGTCGTGCAAACAGATGGTGGTTGGGTGCAGTCCCGAAGCACTTGGAGGCAGTGACGGTTAGACAGGATTCGTCTCTCCCGGTATTGGGGGTTGACATCGCGCTGTGTCTAGGAGAGCCATTACACGAGTAGTCCCTGGCCAGGGCAAACGAGATATACTGGTAGGTTTCCAGTGTTATCTCAGGGTGTATTGGGCTTCACTCCGGCACGACTTGTACCGCTATTGGGGGACTGACGTTTACTGCCCCCTAGGCCCGCCATGCGATGTATCAGACGAACAGACCGGACTGTACGGAGAATGTCACACTCAGGCTCAGTAGGAGTTCAGATGGGTTTCGTCTCGTCGGTCTTCTTGTCGGCATTACCTGGGGACCGTTACGCACAGCTAGTGCCGCTTGCGGTCTGTGGTTAAACCCACTGCCAGCGTAGTGTCGAGTCTTTAGAGTCCCACACAGAAAGCTTTTCGTCTTTAGGCAAAAGAGTAGAGGTCGCATGGTATTGCGACAGGTCGCGTGGTTATGCGACAGGGTTCGGTCACATCCGTGCACTTGTGCACGTACAGTGTCCGGACAGTTTATACTAGCGGGCTTTGGTTTAAGCCAGATCCTAGTGTACCTTATGGGATTGGATTTATCCAGTTTGCATTCGTGTTCCTCGGAACGCGGATGCGGGTGTGTATGCACAGTTGACAGGGAGGCAGAGGCTGCGGATTCTCATTAGGGTTGTTGACAGTTGACCGTTGACTATTTGACTTTATGCTCAACCCTAATGAGAATATGATATGTGATTAACTATTATATTAATTAAGTATTATGGTGATATGGTTGTTGACTTGTTGACTTTTGTTGACTTGTTGACTTTTGTTGACTTGTTGACCGGTTGACTAGGCTTGACTAGTTGACCATCATGATAACCATGGTTATCATTTCATGCCAAAGACTTTTTCTTGCTTGCTCATTTGAGTAAAATGAGTGCATGACATGATAAGGTTATGGTTGCTTCTAACCATCACATAAGACTTTTTTGATATGATGAGTTATGATCACTTTGGATTATGAGAGGGTGAAAGACAAAAGAGTTGCTCATTCTTTCTTGCTCATTCTCTCTCTTGTTCTTGAGCTCTCCTCTTGCTCTCACCCTCAACCTCTTGCTCCCTCTCTTGATCTATGGTTCTCTTGTCTCATGAGTTGAGAATCAAGAACCATAGATAAAATCCCATTCTAAATCATCTCTACTCATTCTAGTTCACTAGGTTTAGCAAACCAAGTGAACTAGTTTCTTCAAAGAACGAAGAAGGAGCTAAAGGTTGGAGCTTTCAAGTGGATCTATCTTCGGCGTACGGAGACAACGAGAAGGAGCCATCGAACCACCATCGGAGCTTGAAGAGAAGGAGTTCAAGTTTAGGTATAGCCATCTTCATCCGAGTAGCTAAATATCTTTAGCTTAGTATGCTAGTTTTAGTTTAGGTAAAGATCCCGACCTAGCTTAGTCCATGTTGCCTCTTGCGTTAAAATTTTGATTTTATACCGTTTCCGCCTCCCCGTAAGAACCGGGGGTCGCAACGTGGACTTACAGTTCTGTTGTTCAAAATCTCTTCTGTTCCGATATTTTGTTTCCTATTTTGCTTTCTGGAAATCTCCATATCCGAATTTGTATATCCTGCAAAATTCAAACAACAAAGTATCCCTTCCAAAAATAACAATATATATATTTTTATATTTTTTTGATTTTTCAGATTTTTATGATTTTTTTAATTTTAAGATTAACCCGAAATTGCGAAAAGGAATGTTCTACGCCATCCCCGGCAACGGCGCCATTTGATTTTGTGTGTCAAAAACTATTTCTAAACCGCAATCAAGAACGGCGTCGCTTTGCAGCTAGCCGGTGAGTACGGGTCGGTCCACAGGGATTTTGTGAATTTCCTATTCGCTCAAACGAGTTAATTCCGATTGTGGTCGGATTGATTATTAAATCTAAAATCTAAATTAATCTATCTACGGTTATCTAGATCTATTCTTGCTAGGGTTAGGTTTAGGGATGGTTTGGAAATGCAAGTAAATCTCAACGCTTTCATTACCCGAATGAAGATCTATGAAGAGTTATGGTAATTATCAATAAAGGGGATTAGATCCATTCGGGAAGGTGTTCCTTCCTCTAGGTTCTTGTCCTTCCTTTAGAGATCCTTACCCTAACCTCTATGAAAAACGCATGCAACCGGGCCTTTACACTACGGTGTCATCGTTACCTCGATGGGTAGGATGCCGTAGGGCGCGGTGTGTGCGTGTATGCATGGAGTCCTATTGTAAATATTTGATGGGTAAGAAAGGGATGAGAGATCTCATCTCTCAAAAGCCTTCCCCAAAGCTAACTCTAAACAAGTTCCTAGGGCATGAAAATAAATCTACCTAGGGCAAAGAATTGAAATCTAAACTAGAGCAGGAATTAAAAATCTACTTACAGATCCATTTCTCCAATCATCAATGCAGGTTTATCAGATCTGAATTTCTGAATTGAAGAGAGGTATCGATGCTCTCCATAAAGAGATCTGAATTTTATTTCATTAAAAGGAGGCATAAGGAATTACAAGCTTTAGAGTTCCTATTTATAGAGAATAGGAAACCCTAGGTTACATTTTGATCCGCACATCTACATTTACAAAAATAGCCCTATAAAGACCAGTCAACGCCGTCACAAAAATATGGTAAAAATATTTTCTCTTGATTGCACTACCCTGCCGTGGAACCGCGGCCTGAGGCATGGTTTGGCCGCGGTTCCGCGGCCAAATGTTGGAGTTGGGCTGCACAATTTTGTGGTCAGGTTCCGGTACTTTTTATCTTCTTATTTCTTTATATCTTTTCTCAATTTGGCTTCTGGTTCTCTTCCAGATTTTCCAGTGAACATTGTTGTGGACTTTAACCGTGGCTTTGTGTCGACGTCTTGAACCCTGCTTTGTGAACTGATCTTTATGTAGGCTTGATCAAGAGTCTTCTGTTTATTGGTTAAAGTCCCACTTTCGCATCGTCTTTTATCTTTTTCACTGTTTTAGATCCAAGAACCTGTAACCTGTAACATGTAGCAGACATGCGCCAAAAGTACCTGTTTATTTATAAAACGAATAAGAATGGGGAATATAATAATGCAATATTCTGGTGTGAACAAGTAGTCCAGAAACTCGGCACTTAAGTATTCACCACCTCGATCAGATCTCAGTGTCTTTATACTTTTGCCTGTTTTTTTTTCAATTTCATTCTTGTATTCCCAAAATTTCTCAAAGGTCTCGGATTTGTGCTTCATTAAGAAGACATGTCCATACCTAGAGAAATCATCTGTGAAAGTAATGAAGTATGAATAACCACTTCGCGCATGTGTAGACATTGGACCACACACATCACTGTGTATGAGTCCCAAGAGCTCGCTCGCTCTTACTCCGTGTCCAGTGAACGGAGTCTTTGTTATCTTTCCCATGAGACAAGATTCACAAGTGGCATAAGACTGATACTCGAACGGATTCAAGTATCCCTCTTTATGTAACATAGTTAATCGTGTCTCATTAATGTGACCCAGTCTATAATGCCATAAGAAAGCCTGATTTGTTTCCGGAGACTTTCTTTTAAGTGTGTTCTGGACACTGAAAATCTGAGCTTGATTCAATACGTATATCCCGTTATTTAATGTACCTGACCCAATCAGAACTTGATTTAGGTGGATGTGTACTACATCGCTTACAAAAGTAAAACCATATCCTTCCTTAGAAAGTAAGGATATAGATATGATATTACAAGTCGCACCTGGTATATACAGACAGTTACGCAGAATCAATATCTGCCCAATTATCAGTCCAAGATGATATTCCCCTACGGATTCAGCATCCATGCTCATTCCGTTAGCAACCCTGAGAGTCATATCACCTTTCCTGATAACCCTACGGTTTCTCAGAGCCTGTAATGAATTACAGATGTGAGGTCCTGATCCGGTATCCAATACCTAGGAAGTAGGGTTAACTGACATACAGTTCTCTACTACAAACACACCCGAAGCCGAAGCCACAATATGCTTCGAATTCTGGCTACTGGCTTTGCAAGCCCTAAAATCCTTCTGCCAATGTTCATTCCCATTACAATAGGAACGTCCCTCTTTTACTACATCCAGTCCCGAAACTTTTGCCCTTCCTTTTCCTTCTTCTTCCCTGGTTTCCTTCAGGGTATAAGCCGAGGGCAGGGACTGTAGAATCAAGTCAGTATTTGACCCGTTCTCCAACGTGGTCTTCAGGTCCGTGAGCTCAAAATAGCTGGTCTCTGCAAGGACGTTGCCCCTTACAGATGACCCGACAGCCAACCTCGCTTGAAGCAATTCGCTCGAGGTCTCATATCTTGCGATACGAGATTGCTCTCCATATAAATCTTTGTTATGGAGGAAGATAGAAACTGAGTCCATCTTCTCGTGCTGCCTCTGGTTTGCACCATCAACTGAGGCTAACACGAGGCACTTGGCTTTCGCACAGTCTTTTTCCGATGTCATATGGATGTCAATGTCCGTGACAGGGGAAACTGGTCCTGAGACGGCAGGGGTTTGATTAGTTAAGAGGTGTCCCAGGTTGTCAAGGGTAATGGACATCTGGACAGACCTTTGCTAATCATAACAGTCAGGTTCAGTCATTTTATTATCTAGATGTAACCTATGTGTGGTCACTAGGTCGCTGCAATTAAGAGAGAGAGAAGAAAATACTCAGCATGATGCTCTTGCAAGTTTAAATAGGTTTTTAATTTATCTAAACAGGATGGCTCCCACTGTCTCTCGAATCCCTCCTCAAACCATAAATGAAGAATTAGTCGGGATCAATCTCACCGTACAATACTTGCTTAACCGTTCAGCCAGGCCAGTGTCGGTACTTCGAGGGATGTTTTCCAATGCTTTCGCGAAGTTCCTTAATTAAATAACCTCTTTTCCCTGTGGGCGTAGCCCCGCTAACACCTTTCTAGACACCTACTTGGTTTATAGTATTGATCGTTAAGTGAGAAAGTTCCTGAGGAGTAGCATATACTCACAGTAAGATCGGGATCCAAATATCATCGCGTGACAAAACTGAAGGAATCCTACCAGAATCATCACACTCCAAATGGTATGCAGTACTAGCAAGTTTCAGGTTCTTTTGAAACTCCCGATGTGGATTTTTGCCCCATGCTCTTATGACCTTGACGAAGGTCAACAAATCATAAGTCACATGTCAAGTTCTACCCGTCATTGTCCAGGTTAATTTAAACCCACCCGTATATACCCTTGACGAAGGTCAACAAGGTAATACGACTGTCCCAAACCAACGCATCTATCTATGCTACATATGAACACCCAACAACTACCAATCACTATGCCTTGACGAAGGTCAACAAACATAGCTTGAATACTATTGAATATTCATACGAAACGACGGAGGGCTACGAATGGTTTTGGTGAAACCGTGAACGTAGTGAACTTGATATAATCGATGGAACGAGATAGCTTTTAAAAAGGAGTGGCTTAAACTCCGCGTTTAAAAGTTGTTTTTGAAAAGAAACAGAGTGGTTTTTGAAATTGTTCCAACGACTTTTACTTGGTTTATTTTTTCTTGCATTAATTCTTTTTAATGCGTCCCATCATTTAATCCTACCATTGCAGAAAACAACCAAAATATGACGTATGCTTATGCCATCCGCATTCGCCACGGGGCCCCGTCATTACCCGTTAGGTTACTTAACTAACGACAGAGCGGGGGCTGGACTAGCGCGGATGCAAAACATAAGCAACGCCTAAATAGTTATCATATATATAGATATATTGCAATGATAGCCAATCCAGATCACAGATGAACACATTGGATATACTAGGAATCCGCAATTCGTACAAGCCTGTAATGAAAAGCGGATTACACGGTCGCGGTGAATGGCCAATACCCCACCCAAGACCCCTACGGGTGCGGCAAACTACCCGCCAAATAGCCGAAGCGAAGCAACCTCCCTCAACGACATGAGTAGGCCACTCGGCACTTCGAGGTACCCGGTAGTTTGTGCACCCCCTCCATGGGTCTATCCTAGGAGCAAAAACAGTAAAAGAAATTATACAATGACGGCTACAACCTCACCCCGGTTGTGCGGCCAAATAAATAATTACATCAATTACAAATTACATGAATTGAAAGAAAAGAAAAACTCTCATCTCACAACCCCCGGCTATTCACCTGCGACAATCCAATGAATTCATATACACATACACTCAACATTACAGATCACAGATATGTATAACCCCCACTAATCGACATATAGCGATTAGCAGACGTTCAATACATATATCACATCACAGATATAAACCCGTTAGCATAAGTCTTTAGAAGTTCGATCAAAATACGGATTTTTGAGCCCCAAAAACAAATTTTGCTTTCTGGAAAATCTGGGCAGAAAAAACATATTGTAAAAATCCCAAAACACCCCTATGACCTAACTGCAAGAAAAATCGTCGACGGACGAGTCAACTCGGCTGCGGATCCGCGGCGGGAGCAAGCTCCTGCCGTGGTTTCGCGGCGCGTTGATGGGCTCTCTGGACCATTTTTCTACAGTGAGATGTAAAAACCCTGAGTCGAATTTTAAGGTAAGATTTATTATTTTTGGAACAGAGGAAAAATTCGACAAAAGTATGCAACCCGGGTGCTTTTTGCGACTTTTTCTACGATCGAACTTCTACTTACATTGCTAACATGTTAGATAGTGTTTAACTAGGCTCTGATACCACTGTAAGTCCATGCTACCTCTCCCGGTACTTATGGGCTTGCGGAAATGATGAAAAACGATTTTTCAAGAGGTGGTAACATGGACTCAAAATATGGATCTTTGTTAAACAACTACCTAACAACCTAACTAGGAGTTTTACCTACTCGGTTAGGGGGTTATACCTTTCTTGAACTCCTTCGTCTTTAACTCTTTGCGGTGTCCGGATCGCCCTCACCTCTTCGTCTCCTCGTGCCGAAGATGGATCCACCGGAAAGCTTCTACCTTTTGGCTTCTCTTCAAACTTGAAGAAACTAGAAAACTTGGTTTGCCAAACCTTGTGAACTAGGATGAGTAGAGGAGTGTGTTGGGTTTTATCTCAATGGTTCTTGCTTCTCAACACATGAGACAAGTGAACCATGAACTAGAGAGAGAGCAAGAGGAAAAGGGAGAGCTCAAGCAAGAGAGAGAAAGGAAAAATGAGAGAATGAGCAAGACTTTTCTCAACCTCTCTCTCATAATCCAAAAAAGAATAATAATAATAATAATAATAATAATAATAATTGAGTATTATGTGATGGTTCATATCATATCAAGTGGCATTATCATTTCATGCACTCATTTTGCAAAGCACAACAAGCAAGCAAAAGTCTTTGCATGAAATGACAACCATTGTAATGATGATGGTCAACTAGTCCAACCTAGTCAACCGGTCAACCAAGTGAAGAAGTCAACAAAGTCAACCTTCATCCCAACCATGACACAATAATACTTAATTAATATTATCATTAATCATATTTCTTATTCTCATTAGGGTTTAGCAAAAGTCAATAGTCAACAGTCAACAACCCTAATGAGAATCCTCTGCCTCTGTCTCTCTATCAATCGTGCATACACACCCGCATCCGCGTTCCGGGGAACACGAATGCAAACGAGATAAAATCAATCCCTAAACGTATACTAGGATTTGGCTTAAAACAAAGCCCGCTAGTAATAACTGCCCGGTCACTAAACGTGCACAAGTGCGCGGATGTGACTGAACCCTGTCGCAAAACCATGCGACCTGTCGCAAAACCATGCGACCCCTACTCTTTTGCCTAAAAACGAATAGCTCTCTGTGTGGGACTCTAAAGACTCGACACTTCGCTGGCAGTGGGTTTAACCACAGACCGTAAGCGGCACTAGATGTGCGTAACGGCCCCCAGGTAGATGCCGATAAGAAGACGGACGAGGTGAAACCCATCTGAACTCCTACTGAGCCTGAATGTGACAATCTCCATACAGTCCGGTCTGTTCGTCTGCTACATCGCATGGAGGGCCTACGGGGGAGGTAAACGTCAGTCCCCTAATAGTGGTACAAGTCGTGTCGGAGTGTAGCCCAGAACACCCTGAGATAACACTGGAAACCTACCAGTATATATCGCTTGCCCTGGCCAGGGACTACTTGTGTAATGGCTCTCCTAGACACGACGCGATGTCAACCCCCAATACCGGGAAAGAAGAATCATGTTTAACCGTCACTGCCTCCAAGTGCTTCGGGACTGTACCCAACTACTACCTGTTTGCACGACTCCTATGAGCCGTGGTAGGGTAGTAATCAAAGTACAGTGGGAACACACTCGAGGCGAAGTGACAGTGTCAAGTCAGCGGACTAAGCTTTACTCATGTCACCTGGAAACTGATAACTGACGATAGGTATAATACCAACCAATAGTTCCCGACGAGTCCTGTCCAGTATACTCGTAACCTAACGAGCACCCGTATACTATCTCAAGTACGACGTACTGACGGCTGTGGGACAGACCGTCTCCCCTGCTGGGATGAGAAGCGCATACGCTAGTCTACTCCGGAGTATCGATGCCCCGTCTCGATAGTCCTACGACTAGGGACCTGTATAAGGATGTGCTTGTGGATTACCCAGCCCCCACGAGTGTGACTGCCATCACAACGCTGGTAATCAAGCAAAGATCCTAAGGGCTCTACTAATATATATAAGCGATATGCTAAAAGAAACACATGCACATATTAAAGTAGAAGCAAACCAAGTAGCATACTACCATTTTGAGCAATATTGTTTATACAATGTGAATATCCCAAGCTTCCATTAAGTAATATACAAACTAGTATGATACAGTAATGGCCTCTAGGGCATATACACTAACACAAGCATCCAATATAATATACATCATCTGTACAATACTGGCCTCTAGGGCATACATACAACTAACAATCTCCCACTTGCACTAGGGCCAGCTGCTATAGTATCGCATACCCAGCATCCCGAAGAGTCTCTCAAACTGTATCTGGGGAATGGCCTTCGTGAGTGGATCCGCAGTGTTGTTCTTCGTGTCAACCCTCCTAACCTCGATCTCCCGGCAATCAACTATCTCCCGGATCATGTGATACCGTCTCAGAATATGCCTAGATCGCTGATGGGACCTGGGTTCCTTGTCCAAAGCCACCGCTCCATTGTTATCGTAATACAAAGGTACTGGATGCTCAATGGATGGAACCACTCCAAGTTCAGTAATGAACTTCTTGATCCAGACAGCCTCTTTGGCAGCATCGTTGGCAGCGATGTATTCAGCCTCCATCGTCGAGTCTGCTGCGGTTTCCTGCTTGGAACTCTTCCAGCTAACCGCCCCTCCGTAGAGGGTAAAGACAAATCCCGAGTGGGACTTAGAGTCTTCCTTATCACTCTGAAAGCTCGAATCGGTAAAGGACTCCACTTGGAGTTCTCCGTTACCATACACCAAGAGCATCTCCTTAGTCCTTCATAAGTACTTGAGAATGCTCTTCACAGCTGTCCAGTGACTCTCTCCAGGATCAACTTGATACCTACTCACTACACTTAGTGAGTATGCTACATCGGGTCTGGTACATAGCATCGCGTACATGATAGAGCCTACTGCCGAAGCATAGGGTATCCCTTGCATGCGAGCTCTCTCCAAATTAGTCTTGGAAGACATCTCTTTGGAGAGAGTGAGTCCAGAGATCGTAGGTTGGTTCCCACGCTTGGATTCTTCCATACTAATCCTCTTTAGTATGGTGTCAATGTACCTGGATTGGGACAATCCCAGTATCCGTTTAGATCTATCTCTATAGATCATGATTCCCAGTATGCAGGAGGCATCACCTAGATCTTTCATTGAGAATCTTTGTGATAAGAAGAGCTTGACCAATTGCAGCATAGGAATGTCATTTCCTATCAAGAGTATGTCGTCCATGTACAATACGAGGAAGACAACCGTACTCTCTGCCACCTTCTTGTAGATACAAGGTTCATCTACATTTTTGATGAAATCAAACTCTTTGATAACGACGTCAAAGCATATGTTCCAACTCCACGATGCTTGCTTTAATCCATAAATGGATTTAAGCAGCTTGCACACCTTCCCGCTGCTCCCACTATCTACGAAGCCCTCTGGCTGAGTCATGTACACGCACTCTTCTAAATCACTGTTTAGAAAGGCGGTCTTAACATCCATTTGCCAGATTTCGTAGTCATGATATGCAGTGATGGCAAGCATGATCCGGATGGATTTAAGCATAGCCACCGGAGAAAAGGTTTCGTCATAGTCCACACCTGGTCTTTGACGAAAACCCTTTGCAACAAGTTTAGCTTTGAAAGTCTCCACTTTCCTATCTACACCAAGTTTTTTCTTGAAGATTCACTTGCTCCCAATGGGTTTTACCCCTTCAGGAGCAACTTCCAAAGTCCATACTTTGTTAGTGTACATGGATTCCATCTCGGACCGCATTGCATCCAGCCATTTTACTGAGTCTCCACTCATGATGGCCTGCTCGAAGCTAGTTGGGTCATCATCAGCCATGATGAAATCCTCACTTCCACCATCCATGAGAAAACCGTAGTATCTCTCAGGTGGGTGAGGAACCTTACTAGATCGGCGGAGAGGCTGAGGTTCGTTGGGAACTACCGAATCCTCTGGTTCCACTAAATCTTCAGTTTGAGTTTGTGTAGTCGGAATTTCTTCCAGTTCTACCTCACTGCCACTAATTTCTTTTGCAAGAAATTCCTTTTCTAAAAAGGTGGCATGTCGAGAAACTAACACCTTTTGGTCCTCGCTATGGTAGAAAAGATATCCATGTGAATGTTTAGGATATCCCACAAACTTACATAGAACTGACCGTGCCTCGAGTTTGTCTGGATTTTGCCTTTTGACATAGGCCGGACAACCCCATATCTTAACTCGTTTAAGACATGGACTCTTCCCACTTCATATCTCATATGGTGTGGTAGGTACAGATTTAGATGGAACTTGATTCAATAGGTATGCTTCTGTCTCCAGCGCATACCCCTAGAAGGAAATAGGTAACTCAGCTGTGCTCATCATAGAGCGCACCATATCTAATAGGGTGCGGTTCCTCCGTTCCGATACACCGTTGTGCTGTGGTGTATATGGAGGGATTAGCTGAGAGAGAATTCCATTCTTTTTTAGGAAGTCCAGGAATTGATTGCTCAAGTATTCACCTCCTCGATCAGATCGAAGGATTTTAATATTTTTCCCGGTTTGGTTCTCGACTTCTTGTTTATATTCTATAAATTTCTCAAAAGCTTCTGATTTGTATTTCATTAGGAACACATACCCAAATCTAGAGAGATCGTCAGTGAATGTAATGAAGTACGAAGAACCATCCCTGGCATGTGTAGACATGGGACTGCATGCATCACTATGTACCAGTCTCAAGAGTTCCGTAACTCTCTCTCCGTGTCCCGTAAACGGAGCTTTGGTCATCTTTCCTTTGAGACATGACTGGCAAGTATCATAAGATGAAAATTCAAACGGATTTGAATATCCATCCTTATGCAACTTAGCTAGTCGTGTCGCATTGATGTGACCCAGTCTACAATGCCACAAGAAGGATTCGTTCAGTTCTGAACTCTTCCTCTTGTGTGTGTTTGTTATGCTCAGAAATGTTGATTGATTTAGAACATAAATCCCATTGCACAACGTGCCTGATCCAACCAACTTTTGGTTAAGGAAAATGTTCATAACATTATCCTGTAATACAAAATTATATCCCTCTTTACTCAACATAGAAACCGATATAATGTTGCATATCAGGTTCGGCATGAAATATCATTCGTTCAGAATCAATGTATTACCAGTTGGCAATACAAGGTGATATTCCCCGACGGTTTTAGCTGCAATGATTGCACCATTTCCAACCCTTATGTCTTTATCACCTTCTCCAAGTTCTCTACCTTTCCTAAGCCCATGTAACTGATTACATATATGGGATCCTGACCCGGTATCTAATACCCAGGACGTAGAGAAAATGGAGAAACAGTTCTCTGTAATGAACACACCCGAAGAAAATGCATCAACATGTACTTTTTTCATTCGGGTGGCATGGGAATCCTGGTATTCCCCTATATCCTGTTCAGTCCTATAACTCTTATAAGAAAGAACGGAACCAACGTTCCACAGCACAGTATAACATGCGGGGTCGGTCAATACATCCATATTATTGTCTTTATTAAGGCATGATATGGTCGCTACCTGGAGAGAGAGAGAGAAGAAAACACTTTAGCGTATGCTCATACAATATCAGATTGGTTATTATTTTATCTAATCAGGATGGCTCTCACTGTTTTTATCAAATCTTCCTTCAAACCCTAAAAGGAAAGACTAGCCGGGATTAATTACACCTTACAATTTCGCCAATCTTTCAGCCAGGCCAGTGTCGGTACTTTGAGGGAGGTTCCCCGTGTTTCGCACGGACCTAATTAAAGTAAATCTCGTTTTCCCAGAGGCGTAACCCCATTGACACCTTTCTAGACACCTACTTGATCGGCTAATTGTCCTGTGTAAAACTCTCTCAGGAGTAACAATTACTCGCAGTGGGTATTGGGATCCAACTATCTCATAGAAGGTATGCAATCTCATGGCAAATTTCAACACTTGAAATTCCCGATAATATTTTGCCCCTAACCCCTATGACCTTGACAAAGGCCAACAAATCATAGGATGCTAGTCAAGTTCAACCCGTCATTTCTTGATTGAATCAAACCCACCCACACGACCCTTGATAAAGGCCAACAAGGTCGTACGACTACCCCAAAACAATCTGTATCATATGCATAAGTAGATAAGCACTATTCAGCTACCGCACACTACACCTTGACAAAGGCCAACAAACGCAACATGAATACTAAATAGTTCTTATCTGAAATGACGGAGGGCTATGACAGGTTTTTCTGAAAACCTATTGCGTAATGAACTTGATATCGTTGTAGAATAGAGTGAAATTTTGAAATGGAGTGTTTTTGAGGCTTTCATTAGTTTTGCTAAAGAGGTCACTCCCGGTGAAGGGATCTCGGCTCTTTCCTCATCGAATAAGGTGCAGGACATATCATATACATCACTATGCAAAGCAAAACTCTAAAAGCAATCAGAAGACAAACCGAGTTTTGTAGCATCTGCCAGTTTTGCTAAAGAGGTCACTCCGGGTGAAGGGATCTCGGCTCTTTCCTCATCGAATAAGGTGCATGATATATCATATATATCGCAATGCTAAGCAAAACTGTAGCTACCCTTTTTGAAAAATTTGATTCTACAATATCTTTTTAGGTTTCTTTTCTTTCATTAATCACATTAATGAAGTCCCATCATTTAAGTCACCTAAACAACATAGATAAATACGACGTACACTTATGCCATCCGCATTCGCCTCGATGTCCCCTCGTGCACCGTTAGGTTAGGCAACTAACGGCAGAGCGGAGCAGGGCTAGCGCGGGTGTAAAACATAAGTAATATATCATATATACTATATACAGTATTTATCACATCACATCACATGATCACATCACAGATATCGCAGCAGAAGAAACATATGAAACATTAGATATACTAGGACGTCCGTGTTTTATTTTGAGCCTCTATAAAACACGGATTTCACGGTCGTGATGAATAGCCAAACCCACACCCCTAGACCCCTACGAGAGCGGCAAGCAACCCTTCCAATTTTAGAGTTAGGAGATCCGGACTCGACTCCTCGAGTTGGTCTCCCACTGGACTCCAGAACCCGGTTACTTGTGCTTTCCCCCTTGGGTCTATCCTAGTGCGGAAAAGTATATAATATACAAATGGTGACATCGACCTCATCCCGGAAGTGCCCCAATAAAAGAATATTACATACATTTAATTTTACATGAATGAAAATAAAAACTCTCATCTCACATAAAAACACCCGGCTATTCAGAACGCGACGATCCAATATAACATATCCAGCAACACATAACATCACATGTCATTACCGTAAGTAAATATATGTATCCCAATTGTCGTTGACATATAGCAACGAAACCGGCGATATCACATATTACACTTACGGTCGCAGAAAAGAAAGTGTAAAACTACAACATTTGGAATCCACAATCTCTTTGGACATCGTAAATCCGAAATATCACATACTTCGCATTTCATGCCTAACTGTATGAATTCCACATATTGTATCACATTCCAGATAAATAGACAGTATTAAACTTTCCGATCGAATAATCAATACCCAAGATTTCCTTAATAGCTCAACACTTGAGCGGAGTTCAAAAATTCCAGAATACGTCATAGTAGCAACGGTCCAGCCGTAGAAGGGTCAAGCCAACGCCTCACATGTGGCACGCCGTACTGCCCCAAACCCTAAGGTTCAAAAGGCAGTTCAAGACGGTCACATAATCGAGTTAAGGTTTGTTGTCTTCTAGAGGGTCCATCGCATTACTTGCACGTTTTTCCGAAAGATCTAAACCCAAGAAAAATTCAACACTTGAATGTTTTTCCTGCCGGGAAAAATTGAGTTAATGATATCTGTTCGAACATTTTAATACTTTCTAAATTATCCGGAATAACCAAAAAAAATTAAATTCTTCGATCGAATCGACGATTACAAAATAAACCCCAAAATACTCAACACTTGAGTCATAATAAAAATACCCAGAAAGATGCAGGAATGGTAGTGGATATTACTGCATAAAGAACCGTCCCCAATACTCCTTTTCTGCCGCGGAACCGCCGCGAAAAGTGGCTTAGTGCCGCGGTTCCGCGGCCACGTGGAGGATTTGAGGGCTCGTTTTTCATAATAACCCTTAGAATTCCCTGCTGATTTTTTAAGGTATTTTTAATTCAGAAAAAACCCTGTTTTTAAAAAATGTACAGAGAAGGGGTTATCTTGACGTTTCCGGGTTCGATCGGGGTTTTAACTTCGTTAACACATCGCCTAATGCTCTAGTTAGGCTCTGATACCACTGTAGGGTTACTAGGCACTCTAATAAGGTTCTACAGTGTATCAACCATGCCCGTTTAAAATTTTAGCCGTGCCGAATAACCCTAAACAAGATCGTTGCTAGAAAATTAGGGTTTCACATGCTAGTAAAGGACATTTACTACTAAGGGAATACGAAATACAACCTTTGTAGATCGGTCCTTCACTTCTAAAGCTCTTTGTCGTAGTCCCTTCGCTGCGATCATGGTTTTCCCGGGCCCTTGCATGGCTTCACGAGGCGAAAGATGCGTCCTTGCTTGAAGTCTTCGAGGCCGAAGATGATCTACGTCGAGGGAATAACGACTCAAGCTACTACTTCACTAACTAGAGAATTAGTGAAGCAAACACCCTAAACTAAAGTGCTAGTCTAGTAGAGGATGGAGAAATAGGAAGTGGGTTCTCTTTAGAATTTTATTTCTCACAATCTTTCTCACTTTGGATCAAACCATAGCAAGCTTTTCTTTTGAACAAAGAAGAAGATGAACAAAAGAAAGAGATGAGGATAATGATCAAGTGAGAGAGCTAACCATGGTGAGTGAGTATCATATACTAACTCATGTAGAGACATTACCATAGCTAAGTGTGATGGTTAGGTTAAAAATCCAAAGTAAAAACAAATTTAGTGGACTTTAGTCAATGCATCCACAAGCTTCCACAAGCTTCATGCATTTTCTAATTTTCCACTAATTTTGTAATTACTTTAAATATATTAATCCCAACATAACAAATAGCACGGTGTAAGTCTGATACACCCATGAATGTTGTATCATCAACCATGATACAAAAAGAAAACACATTTTAATATATATCACATATATATTAAAGTTGTGTACATGTGAGAAAAAACCTAAAGTGAACAAGTGTTAGTTAGTGTAAACTAGTATATCAAATATACAATTATACAATAAATTATTAAATCAACACTTGACTTAATAATCCAGTCATATCACATATAACCGATTAACATCCAATGTATCGACTTATCGAATCAACACTTGATTCGATAACCCGGCTATATCATATATAAAACCGACTGATACAAAAATTCGCGAGAATAGAATACAGTATCACATACACGCATTTGTTAGTGTATATGCCCTAGAGGCCATTACTGTATCATACTAGTATGTATATTACTTGATGGAAGCTTGGGATATTCACAGTTGTATAGACAATCTTGCTCAATATAATAGTATGCTACTTGGTTTGTCTCTGCTTTAATGTGTACATGTGTGTTTCTTTATTATATCACCTATACGCATTAGTAGAGCCCTTAGGATCTTTGCTTGATTATCGGTGTTGTGATGGCGATCACACTCGTGGGGGCTGGGTAATCCACAAGCACATCCTTATACACGTCCCTAGTCATGGGATTATCGAGACAGGGCATCGATACTTCGGAGTAGACTAGCGTATGCGCTTCTTATCCCAGCACGGGAGACGGTCTGTCCCACAGCCGTCAGTACGTCGTACTTGAGATAGTATGCGGGTGCTCGTTAGGTTACGAGTACACTGGACAGGACTCGTCGGGAACTGATGGTTGGTATTATACCTATCGTCAGTTATCAGTTCCCAGGTGACATGAGTACAGCTTAGTCTGCTGACTTGACACTGTCACTTCACCTCGAGTGTGTTCCCACTATTCTTTGATTACTACCCTACCACGGCTCTACTGAGTCGTGCAAACAGGTAGTAGTTGGGTGCAGTCCAGAAGCACTTGGAGGCAGTGACGGTTAGACAGGATTCGTCTCTCCCGGTATTGGGGGTTGACATCGCGCTGTGTCTAGGAGAGCCATTACACGAGTAGTCCCTGGCCAGGGCAAGCGAGATATACTGGTAGGTTTCCAGTGTTATCTCAGGGTGTAATGGGCTTCACTCCGACACGACTTGTACCGCTATTAGGGGTCTGACGTTTACCGCCCCCCTAGGCCCGCCATGTGATGTATCAGACGAACAGACCGGATTGTACGGAGATTGTCATATACAGGCTCAGTAGGAGTTCGGATGGGTTCACCTCATCGGCCTTCTTATCGACATCTACCTGGGGACCGTTACGTACAGCTAGTACCGCTTGCGGTCTGTGGTTAAACCCACTGCCAGCATAGTGTCGAGTCTTTAGAGTCCCACACAGAGAGTTTCCCTGCACTGAGCGAAACGTGTAGAGGCCGTATGGTTTTACGGCAGGGCTGCGATCACTTACGTACACTTGTGTGCGTGTGGTGTTCGGGCAGGCAGTACTAGTGGGCTTTGGTTTAAGCCGGATCCTAGTATTGCACGGATGGATTTGTTTTGTCTTCTGTGCATCCGCATTCTACGGAATGCGGATGCAGGTGTGTATGCACAGTTTTCCGGAGCGATGAAGGAGGAGGTGCCTCATCAGGGTTTTGGCAGTTGGTTCGGCCAAAACCGTTATGTGGCAGGCTCATTAGGGTTTTGACAGTTCGTTTGGTAAAAACCATTATGAGCCGTGGACATCATTTGCTAATCCTTTTAGTGATAATTTTATGATGGCTAATTGCATTGACCATTTGACCCCGTTGACCTCTCTTGACTTTGTTGACCGGTTGACCGTGTTGACCATTGACTTTCAAGAGGGATCTACACTCTTCTTTTCTTTTTCTTTTTCTTTTGGATTATGATAATGGTCATTTCAATGTAGCCATCAACTTTATCTTGATAGGATTTGTAATGATGGTTTTAGTGCATTATTGGAACCATGGTTAATTTCTTTAGTTGATAATTTCTTTCTTATTCTCTCTCTTGCCTTTTGGAAGTGAGAAGAAAAAGAAATGAACCATGGTTGCTAGCTCCTCCTTCTTCTTCCTCCTCTTGATTCATCTTTTGATCTCATGTGTTGAGAGATAAAGATCCCAAAAAGACAAAACCATCCCTTTATCACTTCTACACAACCTAGGGCTTCTAGATTAGCAATCTCTTTGCCCTAGTTACCTCGGCTCGAGGTGGAGCTCGGTGTACATCTCTCGGGTGGATCGTCTTCGACTCAAGGAGGCCGTGGAGGTGACCAAAGTCCGGATCAAGCCTCGGAGCAAGCAAGGAGAAGAACAGCAAGAAGAGAAGGATTTCAAGTTGAGGTATAACCCCTAACCGAGTACATAAATCTCTAGTTAGGATGCTAGTGTATTATTTAGTAAAGATCCGGTTTTTACGGTCCATGTTACCAAGTCCAGAAAAATACTTGTTTTACCGTTTCCGCAACCCCGAAAGTACCGGGAGAGGTAACGTGGACCTAACAGTGGTATCAGAGCCTAACTAAACATACCCTAGCATGTTAGCAAAGTATTTAGAATTTCGACCAGACAAAAAACCGCAAAACACCCCGGAAATTTCATGTTTCTGCCGATTTTCAGATCTGTTCCAAAATTAATAAATCATACACTAAAAATCGGCTCAGGCTTTTTATAGAATACTGAAGAAAAATGGTCACCTAAATCGGTTAAAGAGCCACGGTTCCGCGGCATAAGCTTGCTTATGCCGCTGAACCGCGGCCGAGTTAACTCGGTTGGCGATTTTCTTTTCTGCAGTATTCTTATATGGGTATTTTGGGATTTTTGATATATGACTTTTCTGCCCAGATTTTCCAGAAAGCAAAATTTTTTTTTGGGGCTCAAAAATCCGTATTTTTGGTCGATGTTCAGTAGACTTTGGCTAATGGTTATATCTGTAATGTTATATGTGTATTGAACGTCTACTAATCACTATACGTCGATTAGTGGGGGTTATACATATCTGTGATCTGTGTTGTTGATGATATGTGTATATGAACTCGTTGGATTCGCGCGGATGAATAGCCGGGTTGGATGTGAGATGAGAGTTTCTTTTTCTTTCATTCATGTAATAAATTTGTAAATTGATGTAATATTATTTGTATGGCCGCACAACCGGGTCGGGGTTGTAGCCGTCATTGTATAATTCTTTTTACTGTTTTTGCTCCTAGGGTAGACCCATGGAGGGGGTGCACAAACTACCGGGTATCTCGAAGTGCCGAGTGGCCTACTCACGGCGTTGAGGGAGGTTGCTTTGCTTCGGGTACTTGGCGAGTAGTTTGCCGCACCCGTAGGGGTCTTGGGTGGGGTATTGGCTATTCATCGCGACCGTGTAATCCGCTTTTCGTTGCAGGCTCGAACGAATCGCGGGTTCCTAGTATATCCAAAGTGTTCATCTGTGATCTGGATTGGCTATCATTGCTATATATCTATATATAATAACTATTTAGGCGTTGCTTATGTTTTTCAGCCGCGCTAGCCCAGCCCGCGCTCTGTCGTTAGTTAAGTAACCTAACGGGTGATGACGGGGCCCCGTGGAGAATGCGAATGGCATAAGCGTATGCCATATTTTGGTTGTTTTCTGCAATGGTAGGATTTAATTGATGGGACGCATTAAAAGAACTAATGCAAGAAAATAAACCTAAAAGACATTGTTGGAACAATTTTTCAAAAAGCTGTTATTGCACGGACGTTCATTTTTGTTTTGCATCGAGGTATTCGGTTATGAATGCCCAGCACCTCAGTCGACGAGGCAACGGCCGAGATCCCTTCATCGGGAGTGACCCCTTGGACAAAAGTTTGCGTCAGGGTAATAACTTCACTATAGTCGATTATTCTTGCTTTGCATTGAGGTATTCAGTTTGGAATATCCTGCACCTCATTCGACGAGGAAAGAGCCGAGATCCCTTCACAGGGAGTGACCTCTTTAGAAAAAGTTTTCGCCACTATATTTTCAAAAAAAGGCAATCACGTTCCTTCAACGATATCAAGTTCATTACGTTAACGGGTTTTTCTCCAAAAACCCAGCCGTAGCCCTCCGTCGTTTCGGATTAATATTATTTAGTATTCGTGCTGCGTTTGTTGACCTAGTCAAGGCGTAGTGAACGGTAGCTGAATGATATTTTTCTGTGGATTGCAAATGTGACTGGTTAGGATAGTCGTGCGGTTTTGTTGACCTAGTCAAGGGCACGTACGGGTGGGTCTAATGCAGTCAGGATAATGATGGGTAGAACTTGACTAACAGTTTGTGGCTTGTTGACCTAGTCAAGGTCATGAACCGTTAGGGGCAAAAAGCACATCGGGAGTTTCAAAAGTACTGTAACTTGCTAGTGTTGCATACCATTTGGAGTGTGATGATTCTGGTAGGATTCCTTCAGTTTTGTCATGCGATGATATTTGGATCCCGATCCTACTGTGAGTATATGCTACTCCTCAGGAACTTTCTCGCTTAAGGATCAATGCTATAAACCAAGTAGGTGTCTAGAAAGGTGTTAGCGGGGCTACGCCCACAGGGAAAAGAGGTTACTTAATTAAGGAACTTCACGAAAGCGTTGGAAAACCTCTCTCGAAGTACCGACACTGGCCTGGCTGAACGGTTAAGCAAGTATTGTACAGTGAGATTGATCCCGACTAATTCTTCCTTTATGGTTTGAGGAGGGATTCGAGAGACAGTGGGAGCCATCCTGTTTAGATAAATTAAAAACCAATCTAAACTTGCAAGAGCGCACGCTGAGTGTTTTCTTTTCTCTCTCTCCAGGTAGCCACCATTTCACGCCCTAATCAAGATAATAAAATGTATCGCTTGACCGATCCGAATTCTTATTCGGGGCTAGGGAACGTTGGTTCAGCTCTAACTTGTGACAACAGTCATAATATGTGCAAGGGAAAGAGGATTGTATGGATTCCCAGGATACCCAGTTGAAGAAGAAGTATGGTTTTGCATCTACTTCAGGTGTTCTTGTAATTGAGAACTGTTTTACGGTCAGCCCTACCTCCTGGGTACTTGATACCGGATCAGGATCTCATATCTGTAATTTATTGCAGGGACTGAGAAAAAGTAGGAAAGTTGCACCGGGTGATATGTCACTCAGAGTAGCGAACGGAGCACAAGTTAATACGGCAGCCGTCGGTGAATATCACCTAGTATTGCCAAATGGCAAGACTATGATTTTGAACGATTGCTACTATGTACCTTCCATGGTTTGCAACATCATATCAGTTTCTTTACTCGATAAAGATGGATATAACTTTGTTCTTGATAGAAATATCATGAACATTTACCTTCATAAGGTACTGGTTGCAGAAGGTACACTGTGTAATGGTATCTACGTTCTAAATCAGAATACAGTTCTCAATGTACAAAACACACGCAAGAGGAAGAATTCAGATACGAATGAATCCTACTTGTGGCATTGTAGACTTGGTCATATCGGAGAGAAAAGACTGAGTAAGTTGCATAAAGATGGACTCTTGGATGCGTTCGAGTTTTCATCTTATGAAACTTGTCAGTCTTGTCTCAAAGGGAAGATGACCAAATCTCCGTTCACCGGACATGGAGAAAGAGCAGCAGAGCTCTTGGGACTCGTACATAGTGATGTATGTGGTCCAATATCTATACATGCAAGGGGTGGGTTCCCGTACTTCATCACATTCACTGACGATCTCTCTAGATTCGGATATGTGTATCTGATGAAACACAAATCTGAAGCTTTTGAGAAATTCAAGGAATTCAGAAACGAAGTAGAGAACCAGACTGGCAAAAGTATCAAGATCCTCCGGTCTGATAGAGGAGGGGAGTACTTAAGCACGGAATTCCTAGATTACTTAAAAGAGAATGGTATTCTCTCTCAGCTTACTCCTCCTTATACACCACAGCACAACGGTGTATCGGAGAGGAGGAATCGTACCCTTCTGGATATGGTTCGCTCTATGATGAGTAATGCCGAGTTGCCTCTTTCATTTTGGGGACATGCGCTGTTGACAGCAGCATATCTATTGAATGATGTTCCGTCTAAATCAGTGCCTAAGACTCCATTCGAGATATGGAATGGAAAAATGCCATATCTTGAAAGATTTAAGATATGGGGTTGTCCGGCTTATGTTAAAACGCATAAACCGGATAAACTAGAGGCACGGTCAGTTTTATGTAAGTTTATGGGATATCCAAAGAATGGTTATGGATATCTATTCTACCACACCGAGGAACAGAAGGTGTTTGTTGCTCAGCATGCCGTTTTCTTAGAAACGGAGTTTCTTGCAAAAGAAATTAGTGGGAGCACGGTAGAATTGGAAGAAATTCAGCGACCACAAACTGAAACTGAAAATTTGACAGAACCTCAGGATTCAATAACCCTAAACGAACCTCAGCCACTCCGCAGATCTGGTAGGATTTCTCGTCCGCCCGAGAGATACTACGGTTTTCTCATTGACGGGGATCGAGAGGATTGCATCTTGGAAGAAGATGACCCTACCAGTTTGTGGCAGGCCATTATCAGTAGGGACTCTGATAAGTGGCAGGAAGCAATGCAATCCGAAATGGAGTCTATGTACGCCAATAAAGTGTGGACCTTGGATATTGCTCCACCTGGGGTAAAACCCATTGGATGCAAATGGATCTACAAAAGGAAACTTGGTGTAGACGGGCAGGTGGAAACCTATAAGGCTAGACTCGTTGCAAAAGGTTTTCGTCAAAGACCTGGTTTGGACTATGATGAAACTTTTTCTCCGGTGGCTATGCTCAAATCCATTCGGATCCTACTTGCCATTGCTGCCTTCCATGACTATGAAATCTGGCAGATGGATGTTAAAACGGCTTTCCTAAACGGTTGTTTGGAAGAGTGCGTTTACATGGATCAGCCAGAAGGTTTCGTAGACAGTGGGAGCAGCGGAAATATGTGCAAGTTGCTTAAATCCATTTATGGATTAAAGCAGACATCGCGGAGCTGGAACATCTGTTTTGATGAGGCAATCAAGGAATTTGATTTCATCAAGAACGAAGATGAACCCTGTGTTTATAAGAAGATTGTAGGACGAACTGTCGTATTCCTAGTCTTGTACGTGGACGACATTCTTTTGATAGGAAATGATATTCCTATGCTACAATCGGTCAAGCTATTTTTTTCACAAAGGTTCTCCATGAAAGACCTGGGTGAAGCCTCGTATATTCTAGGGATCAAGATCTATAGAGATAGATCCAAGAGACTACTGGGACTTTCGCAGTCCAGGTACATAGAGACCGTACTAAAGAGATTTAGTATGGAGGGTTCCAAGCGCGGTAACATACCCGCATTGCACGGAATTACCCTCTCCAAGAAGATGTCTCCTAAGACTGACGAGGAGAGGGATCGCATGAGCACTATACCCTACGCTTCGGCGGTAGGATCTATAATGTATGCGATGCTATGTACAAGACTAGATGTAGCTTACGTGCTGAGCGCGGTAAGCCGGTATCAGTCAGACCCAGGTGAGGACCACTGGACAGTAGTGAAGAACATTCTCAAATACCTGAGAAGGACTAAGGAGATGTTCCTGGTTTTCGGTAATGGAGACTTTAGGGTCGAGTCCTTTACCGATTCAAGCTTCCAGAGTGACAAAGATGACAGCAAGTCTGTCTCGGGTTTTGTGTTTACCCTCAACGGAGGGGCGGTATGTTAGAGGAGTTCCAAACAGGATACCGTCGCAGACTCGACGATGGAGGCTGAATACATTGCTGCAAGCGATGCCGCAAAAGAGGCGGTCTGGATGAAGAAGTTCATTAGTGAACTTCAGGTGGTTCCGTCCATTGTTGACCCGATACCTTTGTATTGCGATAACAATGGGGCTATAGCTTTAGCGAAGGAACCAAGATCCCATCAGAAATCCAGGCACATCTTAAGGCGGTATCACCTGATCAGGGAGATCATTGATCGCCAGGAGATCGAGGTGCGGAGAGTGGACACAAAAGACAATACGGCGGATCCATTCACGAAGGCCTTACCCGAGACTCAGTTCGAGCGGCTGATCGAGATGATAGGTCTTCGATACGCCGGTACATGGCCTTAGTGCAAGTGGGAGATTGTTAGTGTATATACCCTAGAGGCCATTACTGTATCATACTAGTATGTATATTACTTGATGGAAGCTTGGGATATTCACAGTTGTATAGACAATCTTGCTCAATATAGTAGTATGCTACTTGGTTTGTCTCTCCTTTAATGTGTACATGTGTGTTTCTTTATTATATCACCTATACGCATTAGTAGAGCCCTTAGGATCTTTGCTTGATTACCGGCGTTGTGATGGCGATCACACTCGTGGGGGCTGGGTAATCCACAAGCACATCCTTATACACATCCCTAGTCGTGGGATTATCGAGACATGGCATCGATACTACGGAGTAGACTAGCGTATGCGCTTCTTATCCCAGCACGGGAGACGGTCTGTCCCACAGCCGTCAGTACGTCGTACTTGAGATAGTATGCGGGTGCTCGTTAGGTTACGAGTACACTGGACAGGACTCGTCGGGAACTGATGGTTGGTATTATACCTATCGTCAGCTATCAGTTCCTAGGTGACATGACTACAGCTTAGTCCGCTGACTTGATACTGTCACTTCTCCTCGAGTGTGTTCCCACTGTTCTTTGATTACTACCCTACCACGGCTCTACTGAGTCGTGCAAACAGGTAGTAGTTGGGTGCAGTCCCGAAGCACTTAGAGGCAGTGACAGTTAGACAGGATTCGTCTCTCCCGGTATTGGGGGTTGACATCGCGCTGTGTCTAGGAGAGCCATTACACGAGTAGTCTCTGGCCATGGCAAGCGAGATATACTGGTAGGTTTCCAGTGTTATCTCAGGGTGTAATGGGCTTCACTCCGACACGACTTGTACCGCTATTAGGGGACTGACGTTTACCGCCCCCGTAGGCCCGCCATGCGATGTATCAGACGAACAGAGCGGACCGTACGGAGATTGTCACATACAGGCTCAGTAGGAGTTCGGATGGGTTCACCTCATCGGCCTTCTTATCGACATCTACCTGGGGACCGTTACGTACAGCTAGTACCGCTTGCGGTCTGTGGTTAAACCCACTGCCAGCGTAGTGTCGAGTCTTTAGAGTCCCACACAGAGAGTTTCCCTGCACTGAGCGAAACGTGTAGAGGCCGTATGGTTTTACGGCAGGGCTGCGATCACTTACGTACACTTGTGTGCGTGTGGTGTTCGGGCAGGCAGTACTAGTGGGCTTTGGTTTAAGCCGGATCCTAGTATTGCACGGATGGATTTGTTTTGTCTTCTGTGCATCCGCATTCTACGGAATGCGGATGCAGGTGTGTATGCACAGTTTTCCGGAGCGATGAAGGAGGAGGTGCCTCATCAGGGTTTTGGCAGTTGGTTCGGCCAAAACCGTTATGTGGCAGGCTCATTAGGGTTTTAACAGTTCGTTTGGTCAAAACCATTATGAGCCGTGGACATCATTTGCTAATCCTTGTAGTGATAATTTTATGATGGCTAATTGCATTGACCATTTGACCCCGTTGACCTCTCTTGACTTTGTTGACCGGTTGACCGTGTTGACCATTGACTTTCAAGAGGGATCTACACTCTTCTTTTATTTTTCTTTTTCTTTTGGATTATGATAATGGTCATTTCAATGTAGCCATCAACTTTATCTTGATAGGATTTGTAATGATGGTTTTAGTGCATTATTGGAACCATGGTTAATTTCTTTAGTTGATAATTTCTTTCTTATTCTCTCTCTTGCCTTTTAGAAGTGAGAAGAAAAAGAAATGAACCATGGTTGCTAGCTCCTCCTTCTTCTTCCTTCTCTTGATTCATCTTTTGATCTCATGTGTTGAGAGATAAAGATCCCAAAAAGACAAAACCATCCCTTTATCACTTCTACACAACCTAGGGCTTCTAGATTAGCAATCTCTTTGCCCTAGTTACCTCGGTTCGAGGTGGAGCTCGGTGTACATCTCTCGAGTGGATCGTCTTCGACTCTAGGAGGCCGTGGAGGTGACCAAAGTCCGGATCAAGCCTCGGAGCAAGCAAGGAGAAGAACAACAAGAAGAGAAGGATTTCAAGTTGAGGTATAACCCCTAACCGAATAGATAAATCTCTAGTTAGGATGCTAGTGTATTGTTTAGTAAAGATCCGGCTTTTACGGTCCATGTTACCAAGTCCAGAAAAATAATTGTTTTACCGTTTCCGCAACCCCGAAAGTACCGAGAGAGGTAACGTGGACCTAACAACATTATTCTCGATCCCGCACATATCACATACGTGCTCCTATTTCATTTTGCCTGAGCCAGTAAAAGCTCTATGTAGGACTCTAAAGACTCGTCAATACGCCGGCAGTAGGTGATCATCACATCAAACACCCACAAGCCGTCAGCGGTACTAGCTGGACGTAACGGCTACCCGGGTATTGAGCGATCAGAAGATCAGCAAGTAAGCCCGCTCTAACTCTTGTAGAAGCCTGCCGATAACACTTCCCGTACAGTCCAGTCTCGTCGTCTGATATGTCGCATATCAAGTCTAGGGGTGGTAATCGTGAGACCCCAATAACCGATAAGTCGTGCCGATGTGAGGCTCATAACAGGTCGAGAAACTACTGGTAACACTTACCAATAAATCTCTAAATCAGCCCTGGCCAGGGACTTCCCTGTTACGGCCAATCGAGCACAGCGCAACATCAACCTCCAATACCGGGAGAGACGAAACCCCTCCTATCGCTCATTGCCTCCATATGACTCGGGACTGTACCCAAAAACCACCGTTTTGCACGCCCTCATGGACGTGGTAAGGTGGAAATCAAAACACAGTGGGAATCACACAAGATTTTATGACGATCTCGGGTCTACAGACTAACCTGCACAAGTGTCACCAGAGAACTGCCATCTGACGTGAGGTATAATACCATCTGGGAGTTCTCGGCGAGTCCGTCCAGTGTACCCAGTCTCCACTAAGCACCCGTATACCATCTCTGATGTCAAAAACCAATGGATATGGGATCATCCATCGTCCATCTCATGGGTCGAGAAGCGTATCCGCTAGTCTACTCTGGTATATCGATGCCCTGCTTCGATACACCCACGACTAGGAACATTAAAGGATGTACTTATGGATTACCATGGCCCCACTAGTATGATCTGCATCATAGTCCAGGTAGTCAAGTACACATCCTAAGGGCTTTACCAACATGTAACCATAAGACAGTATCAAGAGACAAGTATACAAGTTAAGATAAAGAGCAACCAGATAGCATACTATCATATCGAGTAAGAAAGTCCTCTCTATATATGTCCAAGCATCCAATATAATATACATCATCTGTACAATACTGGCCTCTAGGGAATACATACAACTAACACCCATGATGTCGTAGAGGATGTAGAGATGTGTAGATGGATTGTAATATCTATGCTTGCCCTAGATCACTCAACACATGAGTTCACTAGAGCTTTGAGGAAGAAGGTGACCTTGGAGAAAAAGCCAGTGAGGAAAGAGAATGAAGAATGGAGTTAGCTCTCATATTTTGCTCAACTGAACCATATTGATAATTCACTTAATAAATCATATCAATTTTCAATTATATGGTTCAACTAACAAAAAATGATTCGTGGGCCAAAAACTCACCATGTGTCATAAGAAGCTAAGTCCATTTTCATGCAATTTCCACCTCATCCTCTTATGTCATAATGTATTTTCATTTAAACCAAAATGAATAATAACAATATGACATGTCACCTTCTAGAAGCATCTTTGACCAATTTACAAAAATGCCCCTCGTCCGTACATACGTACCCGTATCCGTATTCCGAAAAATGCAGATACAAAAAGACGAAAACAATCCATCAGTACAATACTAGGATCCGGATTAAACCAAAGCCCGCTATTATTGTCCGCCTGAATCATCATGCACGCACGAGTACACGCACGTGATCGAACCCTGTCGTAAAACCATACGACTTCTACACCTTTTGTCCAATGCAGGGAAACCCTCTGTGTGGGACTCTAAATACTCGACACTACACTAGCAGTTGGTTTAACCACAGGTCACAAGCGGCACTAGCTATACGTAACGACCCCCAGGTATATGTCGATGAGAAGGCCGAAAAGAATAACTCATCCGAACTCTAAGTGAGCCTATCTGTGACAATCTCCGTACAGTCCAGTCTGTTCGTCTATGAGTATCGCATGTCGGGCCTAGGGGCGGTAAACGTCAGACCCCTAATAGCGGTAAAAGTCATGCCGGAGTGTAGCCCAGAACACCATGAGAAACTACTGGAAATACTACCAGTAAATCTCGCTTGCCCTGGCCAGGGACTTTGTGTAATGGCTCTCCAACACAACGCGACATCAACCCCCAATACCGGGAGAAATGAATCCTATCTAACCGCCACTGCCTCCAAGTGCTTCGGGACTGCACCCAACTACTACCTGTTTGCACAACTCCTTTGAGCCATGGTAGGGTAGTAATCAAAGTACAGTGGGAACACACTCGAGGCGAAGTGGCAGTGTCAAGTCGACGGACTAAGCTGTACTCATGTCACCTGGGAACTGCTATCTGACTATAGGTATATTACTAACCAGCAGTTCCCAACGAGTCCTGTCCGGTGTACTCATAACCTAATGATCACTTGCATACTATCTCCAATACGACGTACTAATGGCTGTGGGACAGACCATCTCCCCTGCTGGGATGAGAAGCGTACATACTAGTCTACTCTGGAGTATCGATGCCCTGTCTCGATAATCCTACGATTAGGGACCTACGTAAGGATGTGCTTGTAGATTACCCAGCTCCCACTAGTGTGACTGCCATCACAACGCTGGTAATAAAGCAAAGATCCTAAGGGCTCTACTAATATGTATAAGAGATATGCTAAAACAAACCCATGCACATATTGAAGTAGAAACAAACCAAGTACCATACTACTATTTTGAGCAAGACTGTCTATACTACTGTGAATATCCCAAGCTTCCATTAAGTAATATACAAACTAGTATGATACAATAATGGCCTCTATGGCATATACAAAAACATGAACACCTCAACTTCTTCATCTTCAGGTCTCTCTAGGACAGGAGTTCATCAATTCGACATCTCAATTGCAATAAAAGCCAAGATGGCTGCAATCACGTGGAAACTGGAAGCAATCATCTCAAGGACAGGATCAAGTTAATGCTGCATTTCAGCAAAGACCAAGAAACGATCCATACTCTTCCACATACAATCCCAGTTGGAGGAACCATCCCAATTTCTCCTGGAATCAGAACCAGCATCAATTCCAAGGCCACAACAACTTCCAGAGGCCTCCTCCTCCTCAACAACAAGCTCAACAACAATTTCAGCAGCCTTTCCAACCCCAACCTTTTCAGAATCCGACGAACAACTTTGCACCCTGCAACAATTCTTTTCCTCAAAACAACTTTGTTCTGTCAAATAACGATAAGGTTTCCTCGCTAGAACGGAGTCTAGAGGCTTTTGTAAAGCAATCGACTCAATCCACCGCCAACATCCAGTCTTCTATTCAGTCTCTGGTGTAACACACCGCTGCACACGGGCAAAGAATCAAGACCATCGAAGCCCTGATTGCACAGCTGAACGCGGCTCTAAGAGAGCGAGGGAAAGGAAAGCTTCCATCTCAACCACTCCCAAATCCTGGTCACCCACATAATGTACATGTTGCTCTAAACAACTTTGTTCCGTCAAATAAAGATAAGGTTTCCTCTCTAGAAAAGAGTCTAGAGGCTTTTGTAAAGAAATAGACTCAATCCATCGCCAACAACCAGTCTTCTATTCAGTCTCTGGTGCAACACACCGTTGCACACGGGCAAAACATCAACACCATCGAATCCCAGATTGCACAGCTGAACGCGGCTTTAAGCGAGCGAGAGAAAGGAAGGCTTCCATCTCAACCACTCCTAAATCCTGGTCACCCACATAATGTACATGTTGCTCTTGAACAACAGAACCATAATGTGAGTGCCATGACTACGTTGAGATCTGGAAGAATGCTGAACAACAACATCGGCACACAAATTGATGATGATGACTGTTCATATCATAATATTGCAATTCATATTCCCCAATTCTTATTCGTTTTATAACTAAACAGGTGCTTTTGACGCATGACTGCTGCATATTACAGGATACAGGTTCTTGGAGCAAATACAGTGAAAAAGACAGAAGAAGACCAAAAAAAGGGACTTTTGACCAACAAGTAGACGGATCCTAGTCAAGCCTAGACTAATAACAGTTCACATAGGTACAAGGCAACGCAAGGTCCAAACATGTCAGAGTGAAACGGTTAAAAGACCAATACAAATTTTCACTGAAGATCTGGGGAAGAATAAGAAGCCAAACAGAGAAAAATAGTGAAGAATAAAGAAGCCCAAATACCCAGAATGCAGCTCAAGAAATTTGGTGAGCTGAGCTCACCAAAGGGCCGCGGAACCGCGGCCCAAGGCCTACATTTGCCGCGGTTCCGCGGCCATTAAGTGCCCGTGTCGGTGAAACTTCTGGTGTCGGTGCGTCGGTGCGAGGGTTGGGATTTTTCGTAGGCATATCTGTAAAATCACATGCACGAGAATCTGTAACCCTAGTTTTTCCTGTTTACTTATAAATTGTAATCACAAATTTGTAAACCCTATGCCTCTTTTCATTTCACAAATTCAGATCTGTTCTGCATTATTGTTTAGAGAGAGCCATCAATAAAAATTAGTAAGTTACTTTTATTTCTTTGCTTTAATTCTCTTTTAATTAGAATGTCTTTTAATCCCCTAATGAGCGAGTAATCTCCTCGCTTGTTAGGGTTAGCCTTAGGGAAAGGTTTGAGAGATGAGATCTCTTACCCCTTTCATGCCCTTTCACACCTACGAATTAGAACTCCATGCATGCACGCACACACCGCTCCCTACGGCACCTTATCCCTCGAGGTAATGGTGACACCGTGGTATAAAGGACCGGTTGCGCGCGTTTTCCATGGAGGTTAGGGTAAGGATCGATAAAGGAAGGACAAGAACCTAGTGGAGGAAACATCTTCCCAAAAGATTCTAATCCACTTTATTGATAATTACCATAACATCTAATAGATCTAAAATAAGGCATTGAAAGTGGTGAGGAAACCTTTAATCTCCCAACTTCCCCTAAGCCTAACCCTAGCAAGACTTAGATCTAGATAATTTTTGTATAACTTAATTTGGTAGTTTTTTCTTAGATTTAATAAATCAATCCAAACAACCATTGGAACCAACTCGTAAAAACACGTAAGAAAATTACACATCTCTATGGATCGACCCGTATTCACCAGCTAGCTGCAAAGCGACGCCGTTTCTGATTACGGTTAACATATATTTTTGAACTAATCAAATGGCGCCGTTGCCGGGGATGGCGTAAAATTTCTTTTGTGTAATTTCGGGTTGATATAAATCTTAAAAATCATAAAAATCTGAAAATAGAAAAAAATACAAAAACATTTTATCAACTTTTATCTGTTTGAAGGGTTTTGTCGTTTGAATCTTGCAGGAACAGCAAAGAATCACGGATCTGGAGATTTACAGAGAGCAAAATAGAAAAAATCACATCAGAACAGAAGGGAAAGTTCACAACAGAGCCGTACAATTTTTACAGAACCCTAATTCTACCAGAATACCGCGGAACCGCGGCCTTGACATACCAAAAACCGCGGAACCGCGGCCACTTCGATCCTTCAGTGCGCGAAATTTTCTGGTCTGTTTCCTCATTCTCCTCTCTGAAAATCCCCATATATTTTTTGTGAAAATTTTCTGCAGGATTTCTTTGCGCTAAAAATCTTCTCTCCCTTTCTAAATAACAGATTTTCTGCAGGTTTCTTTGCGCCGTGCTAAAAATTGATTGCAAGTGAATTTAATGTTTTGCATAATTTAATCGGACTTTAAGGGGCTAATTGACCAAACTCAGATTGGGTGGGGATTTCATCACCCTTCCCTGGATCCCAGAAATCACCTTAAAGCATTTTGCATCGACCACAATTAATTAAAAAAATACTAGACTCAGCCCTAAGGACGTCGAGTTCAAAAGGAAAAAGGACTAGTATAGGCATCGACCGTTTATCTTAACTTACTTTGCGGTGCCTAGGCAAGTGTGTCAAGGCAAGTGGTTACTTAATTAGGACCGCTACTTGTAGCGGGGAGCCTCCCACTTACCTAGCACTTACCTGGCCGCAATTGTCGGTGAAGAGGCGGTTTGAGGTCCTATTTCTAGCCCTAGTTAGGAGCTGTCTAGCAGACCTAGGTGACCCTAGATCTAGGACTGATTATGCATGTTTGGTTGACAGCAATTATGTCACGAGTCTCTTTTCAAAAACCACTTTGCAAACATTCTCACATAAAAAAAAGAGAAAAATCTTTTCAAAACTTGCAACTTGTCGCTAAAGAAAACTTGCAACTCACTTACACCACTTCCCTTCATTGACGTTTTCTTACCTCAACATTCTGTCTTTTATTTTTTTTATGACTACACTACAATTTTAGTGTATGTCACTTTGGACTAGGGATACTAACGCCCGATTAGTCCGTGTTTCGTTGGTACCGACCGACGAACCCTTCGACACCGAAGTCGACATTCCTTCCATTTCCTTACCTCCACCTTCAAATTCTTCTTTCGAAGGTATGTCGGGATTCAACCCCAACAATACCTTACCGACGGGAATAATTCCACCTTCGTTAGGTGCGAATAACCTGAATCTTCCGCCTGTTGTAGCGCCCCAACGAATCGCGCTCCAGGATCTCTTTTACCCTGTCCGCACCTCTTTACCTACCTATCTTTCACCCCCACCGGCAAATGGGGACAATTTTGAAATAAAACCACATTTCATCAATATGCTGCCAAAATTTAATGGTTTGGAATCTGAAGATGCTTATATCTTTATCAATAAATTCCAAAATTTTTGCGCGATGATGAAAACGACCCAATTAAGTGATGACGCGATAAGGCTAAGGGTCATTCCTTTCACCTTATGTGACTTAGCCGAGAAGTGGCTATACAGCACAGCATCACATTCAATTAGAAATTGGGACGAGTTTGTTAAAGCTTTTCTTAAAAAGTTTTATCCTCATCACAAGACCGCGAGAATTCGCAATGAAATAATACAATTCTCCCAGCTTCCTTCCGAACCATTTTGGAAGTGTTTTGAAAGATTCAAAGACCTACTTGTTCAATGCCCTCATCATGGGATCGAAAGTTGGCAACTTTGCCAAATATTATACGGGGGATTGAACCCGACAACGAAGCAGTTGCTAGAAACCATTTGTCAAGGTCACTTTCTAACCAAATCTAGTGAGGAAGCATGGCAGTTTCTCGAGGATCTTAGTGAACAAACAATTCAGTAGGAGAGCACAAAGACCACCTCATCTTCTTCTATTGGTCAATCTAGGGCAGGCATACATCAAGTAGATATGTCGATTGCTATGAAGGCCGAGATGGCCGCACTTATGAAAACGCTAGAAGCCATTGAGACCAAAATCTCATCGTCTTCTCCTGCCCCTGCTTTACCCCCACGAACTGTTTGTGCTTGTTGTTCGGATCCATCACACCTTACCGAAGAGTGTCCTTATAATCCACCTATTCAAGGACAAGATCAAGTCAATGCTGCCTTTCAGCAACGACAAAGAAATGATCCTACTCTTCGACCTACAATCCGGGTTGGAGGAGCCACCCAAATTTTGCTTGGAATCAAAATCAGCAACTCCAAGGAAACAACAACTTTCAAAGGCCTCCTCCACAACAACAAGCACCCCAACAAACTCAAAACCAGCAACCTTTCCAACAACAACCTTATACAAATCAAACGAACAATTTGGTTCAACCAAATGATGATAAGGTTATCTCGCTAGAAAAAAGTCTAGATGCATTTCTCAAGCAATCTACAGAATCCGCAGTAAGATTTGAAAATTGTGTTCAGTCTTTGATGCATAACAATGCTTCACACGATCAAAGTATCAAATCTATTGAGGCACAAATTGCACAATTAACTGCTGCGTTGAACGAGAGAGAAAAGGAAAAGCTTCCATCTCAACCATTGCTAAATCCCGGTCACACACAAAACGCATATCACAATCACAATGTAAATGCAGTGACCACGTTGAGATCCGGAAGAGTGTTGCAGAATAATGTGGGTATTAGTGATGACATCCCCGCCGATGGTTCTTCTTCTTCTCCTCCTCCTCCTTCTTCTTCACCCTCATCTCCTCCGCTAGAGCCTATTCTCCATTCTTCAAAAGGCTCTTCTTCTTCTAATCCGAACGGACCCACACTGGGATCCATTCCTACTCCACATTCTACTCCATAGACATTTGACTCAACAAATTTTCAAAATGCTCCATTTCCAAATAGGTTGAGTCCCAATAAACCAACTGCACAAGTGGAGAAGATTGTTGAGTTATTTAAGCAGGTTAGCATAAATATACCTCTCTTGGATGCAATCCAACAAGTCCCTTCTTACGCGAAAATCTTAAAGGGCTTATGCACCTCGAAGAGAAAGTCATCTCAAATACCCAAGAAAGTGCTAGTGGCTAGCGCAGTGAGTAATGCTATTAACCAACCTCAACCCTTACCCCAAAAACGAAAGGACCCCGGCTGTCCTACGATTTCAATCACAATTAGGGATAAGAAAATTAATCGAGCACTTTTAGATCTTGGGTCTAGTGTTAACCTGCTTCCCTACTCCGTGTACGAACAATTAGGGGTTGGAGAGTTGAAACCCACTCGTTGTACTCTCCAAATGGCTGATGGATCAATCACCCATCCTAGGGGTGAGCTAGAGGATGTGCTGATCAAAGTTGGGGACTTCATATTCCCCGTTGATTTTATTGTTATGGACACACAACCTGTTGCTAACTTACAAAACCAAATTCCGGTGATTCTCGGTCGACCATTTTTGGCCACTTTCAATGCTGTAATAAACTGTCGCAATGGCTCCATGACTCTATCCTTCGGGAAGACATCTAGTGAGTTCAATATTTACAAATTAGGAAGTCTGCCCCCCGTGCTTAAAACTAGTACACGAGAAGTTTGCTCTATTCACGAAATCACGCCGGAGGACTGCGAGCTTGAAAGATTTTTGTTTGATGAGAACAGTTTTGACGCCACTAATGCGTCCCTCCTCGAGCCTACCACAGTTAATACAACCGATATTGATTATGAATGTTTCACTTTTTCGGATGATGACGACTCACAGCCCGAATATGAGTCTTTTGAATTTTTGGATGAATTAGCTGAACCATCCAGATCGGTTGTTTGCAGTGATTTCGAACCTGTGTTGGAGTCCTTTGAGTTCGAGGTAGATTTCCCAATTTTGCCTATGATTGTTTCACCTCCGAAACTCGAACTCACGCCCTTGCCGTCTCACCTTAAATATGCTTACATAGGTGAGAATGAGACCTTTCCCGTTATCATATCGGCTTCTCTAGCCCTTGAGCAAGAGAACGCCCTTTTTATGGTCTTACAAGATAAGCGGCAAGTTTTCGGTTGGACTATGATGGACATTGAGGAGATTAGTTCTCTCATAATTGAATATCATATGCATATGATGGATGATGCCAAGTCGATGAAGGATCCACAGAAATATTTTGGGGGTATTGTGGTGAATCAACCTTCTCCTTTAGAAGTTGAACCACCCCATTTCTTTTAATAAGCTATGAGAATGTCAATATTCCACTGACTGCTGATCATTCTCATTCTCGTTTTGATTCATCACCACATCATATCTATTCACTTCCATACTTTCCCTACCATCACTCCTATCTTCCCCAATTCTTTTTGGATCGGTACAACATGTTCTTCCACCAACCGATACTCTTTACAGATAAATTTTTCGACTGGTTGGTGTTGATGTTTGATCTGTGCAAAGTCTGGCAGTAATGTCTAACATTGTTTCACTGAAGTTTGGGGGGGCTTTCTGTATATATTTTTGTTTTACTTAAATTTTTTTTTTATAAATAAATAAACAGGGAAATGCCGGTATTTTGACCCTCTTGGTTTAACATGACAGTGAGGACACTGTCAAGTTCAAGTTTGGTGGCAGCTCGGTACGCCTTCTTCCTTCGCATTCATTTGTATATATTTTTTTGCATTTGCATATTTATTTGAAAACCCATAAAAATTGAAAAATTTCAAAAATTATAAAAATTATAGTATTCAATTTTGGCCATATTTGACTTGAGTTTGACTAATAGGTTAACTGGCTAGGAACAACTAGATTTTAGACTTAGTGAATTAAAAACCCTAAAAATAACATTCCTTAAAGTTTAACGGTAGAAAGTATATGCCTTGTAGTTTATTTAGAAATAGGCAAATTTTGGGTTCACTTCTTAGGTTAAGTCGAAACGAAGGAAGAGTATTGATGTTCTTATTAGAGTATAAGTTTGAAAAATAGTTCCTAGCTTAAGTCTAGATTCTGAAAACGTATACCCTACAATTTGCACAATCACGTACCTTGAAACTTGGAATAGTAGAAGAGACCTTGAAATGCTCTTGTCTAAAGTCCTTAGTACGAAGAAAATAAAAGAAAAAAAAAGTGTGAATAAAGAATCAAGAAATGGACACTGGTTTTTGTGATTACTTAAGGCTGTAAAAATAGAAAAATATTTAGCGAGGGTGCTTCATCACCTAGTGCCTTAGACCAATTGGTTTGGGAGTCACTGCTAAAGCCTTGGATGTTGTAAAACTAGGAAGTACGCTTTAAAGTGCTAACCCATCTTGTAATCGGTTGTTGGTACCTCAAGAAGTATTAACGGTCGCATAAAGGATGTGTAAGCAAATTTCATTTAAAAATTCACTAATTAATAAGTGCTTTGGACAATGGACGAGAGTACGATTGCTTGATTTGAATTTCCAAGTGTAGGGGTGATATTTACACACACGTGGGGATATGTGATTAGAGTTTAGATGAGAGAAAGAAATGAAGGATAGAACTTGTATCTTTAGTAAAGTTAGAAATTCCTAAGCGGAGATGGAACCCTAGAAGGAAAACTTAAGAGATGCCGAAAGCTAGGTAAGTCTATAGAACATATATGATCTTAAGTTAGATGATGAGGAAGTATGAAGAATGTGGGCTGATAATTTACGGGTCGATGATAATAGAATTCCGTGTTAGAAAACCTTATTGGAGAACAAAAGTCAATGGGCCGAGTTGATAGGATTTTGTGGGTGTAATCCGCTGAAAACCCTCAGGAGACAACACTCCTCCTACTACGGACACCTAGAGGTTTAACGGCTTGTTGCACGTGCTCAGTGCAATCGCGTTTCCTTGCGAAAGTGCGGTTAGGTTAGGATTTTAGTGAATAAAAATAAGTTTGCTCGAGGACGAGCAAAAGATAAGTTTGCGGGTAATTGTTCATATCATAATATTGCAATTCATATTCCCCAATTCTTATTCGTTTTATAACTAAACAGGTGCTTTTGACGCATGACTGCTGCATATTACAGGATACAGGTTCTTGGAGAAAATACAGTGAAAAAGACAGAAGAAGACAAAAAAGGGACTTTTGACCAACAAGTAGACGGATCCTAGTCAAGCCTAGACTAATAACAGTTCATATAGGTACAAGGCAACGCAAGGTCTAAACATGTCAGAGTGAAACGGTTAAAAGACCAATACAAATTTTCACTGAAGATCTGGGAAAGAATAAGAAGCCAAACAGAGAAAAATAGTGAAGAATAAAGAAGCCCAAATACCCAGAATGCAGCTCAAGAAATTTGGTGAGCTGAGCTCACCAAAGGGCCGCGGAACCGCGGCCCAAGGCCTACATTTGCCGCGGTTCCGCGGCCATTAAGTGCCCGTGTCGGTGGAAACTTCTGGTGTCGCTGCGTCGGTGCGAGGGTTGGGATTTTTCGTGGGCATATCTGTAAAATCACATGCACGAGAATCTGTAACCCTAGTTTTCCCTGTTTACTTATAAATTGTAATCACAAATTTGTAAACCCTATGCCTCTTTTCATTTCACAAATTCAGATCTGTTCTGCATTATTGTTTGGAGAGAGCCATCAATAAAAATTAGTAAGTTACTTTTATTTCTTTGCTTTAATTCTCGTTTAATTAGAATGTCTTTTAATCCCCTAATGAGCGAGTAATCTCCTCGCTTGTTAGGGTTAGCCTTAGAGAAAGATTTGAGAGATGAGATCTCTCACCCCTTTCATGCCCTTTCACACCTAAGAATTAGAACTCCATGCATGCACGCACACACCGCTCCCTACGACACCTTATCCCTCGAGGTAACGGTGACACCGTAGTATAAAGGACCGGTTGCGCGCGTTTTCCATGGAGGTTAGGGTAAGGACCGATAAAGGAAGGACAAGAACCTAGAGGAAGAAACATCTTCCCAAAAGATTCTAATCCACTTTATTGATAATTACCATAATCTAATAGATCTAAAATAAGGCATTGAAAGCGGTGAGGAAACCTTTAATCTCCCAACTTCCCCTAAGCCTAACCCTAGCAAGACTTAGATCTAGATAATTTTTGTATAACTTAATTTGTTAGTTTTTTTTTAGATTTAATAAATCAATCCAAACAACCATTGGAATCAACTCGTAAAAACACGTAAGAAAATTACAAATATCTATGGATCGACCCGTATTCACCGGCTACCTACAAAGCGACGCCGTTTCTGATTACGATTAACATATATTTTTGAACTAATCAATGACACCCCGGCCATTTCTTCTACGCCTACTTCTTCTTCTGAGCCTATTCTCCATTCTTCAAAAGGCACTTCTTCTTCAACCGCTGCTCTGAACGGATACACATCTCACTCCACTCAAACTCCAATTTTGGGCTCCGTTCCAACTCCATAATCTTCTCCACAAGCATTAGACTCAACCAATTTCAAAAATGTTCCATTTCCAAACCGGTTGAGGTCCAATAAACAAAATCCATAAATGGAGAAGATTCTGGAGTTGTTCAAACAGGTTAACATCAACATTCCCCTCTTAGATGCAATTCAGCAAGTCCCGTCTTACGCAAAAATCTTGAAAGACTTGTGCACTAATAAGAGGAAATCTCAGGTACCAAAGAAAGTATTCTTGGCTAGTCATGTGACTGATGCTCTTACCCAAGATTTACCACAAAAACGGAAAGACCCTGGCTATCCTACGATTTCAATAACCATTGGAGATAAGAACATCAATCGCGCTCTTTTGGATCTTAGTGCCAGTATTAACCTTCTTCCTTATTCAGTATATAAGCAACTCGGTGTAGGAGAACTGAAACCTACACATTGTACTCTTCAAATGGCTGACCGATCTATCACCCAACTTAGGGGTGAGCTAGAAGATGTGTTAATTAAGGTTGGGGACTTCATATTCCCCTTTGACTTCATTGTTTTAGATACACAACCTGACGCTAACCCCCGGAATCAAATTCCAGTGATTCTTGGTCGCCCATTCCTTACAACCTCAAATGATGTGATCAATTGTCGAAATGGTTCCATGAACCTATCTTTTGGCAAAATGACAATTGAACTCAACATTTTTAGGTTAGGGAATCAGCCATCCGAACCGAACGCTCATATACTGGATTTCTGTACCATTCAGGAGACCGCCCCCGAGGACTGTGAATTTAAGGAATTCTTGTTTGATCACAGTAATCTTGACGCCACTAGTGCGTTCCTCTTTGAACCTACTGCTTCCGCTTCCAACAACGATTACGGGTGCTTCACGTTTTCAAAGGATCTTGGCTTGTCACCGCCCGAGTTTGAATCTTTTGAATTGTCTGATGCGTTAGTTGAACCATCCGACTCGGTCGCATACACTCACTTTGAGCCCCTGTTGGAATCTTTTGAGTTCAAGACATTTTCTCCAATCTTGCCTTCAGTCATTTCACCTCCTACGCTCGAACTCAGCCTCTTCCGTCTCACCTCAAGTATGCTTACTTAGGTGAAAACGAGACCCTCTCAGTCATCATCTCGGCTTCTCTAGCTCTAGAGTAAGAGAAAGCCCTTCTCACGGTCTTGCAATCCAATCAGCAAGCATTCGGCTGGACGATAGCGGACATCAAGGGGATTAGTCCCCTAATCGTTGAACATCAAATTCATATGATGAATGATGCCAAACCAGCTAGGTATCTACAGTGGCGATTAAATCCAGTCATGAAGGAGCTGGGAAAAAGGAGATCGTCAAATGTCTAGATAGTAGTATCATTTACCTTTTTTCAGACAGCTAATGGGTCAGTCCTATACACGTTGTCCCTAAGAAGTCGGGCATTACTGTTATCACAAATGAGGCGAATGAGTTGATCCCTACTCGCACCCAAACCGGTTGGCGAATGTGCATTGATTATCGGAAACTCAATGCCGCAACGCAGAAAGATCATTTTCCGCTTCCTTTTATTGACCAAATGCTCAAACGATTAGCTGGACATGAGTATTACTGTTTTCTGGACGATTACTCAGGCTACAACCAGATCCCCATCGCCTAGAAAGACCAAGACAAAACCACTTTCACTTGTCCATTCGGCACGTTCGCATATCGTCACATGCCCTTTGGGCTATGCAATACTCCCGCTACCTTCCAGCGGTGTATTATGGGAATTTTCTCTGACATGGTTGAGAAATTTTTTGATATATTCATGGATGATTTCTCCATCTTTGGTGATTCTTTTGACGAGTGTCTGCAACATCTTGACACTATCCTTACTCGATGTAAGGATAAAAATCTCACTTTAAACTGGGAAAAATGCCACTTCATGGTGCACGAAGGTATTGTCTTAGGACGTATCATTTCGCGAAATGGCATTGAGGTTGACAAAGCAAAAATTGATGTTATTTCCAACCTCCCTCCTCCCAAATGCGTCAGAGATATCCGATCCTTCTTTGGCCATGCCGATTTCTACAGACGGTTTATCAAGGATTAGAAAGATTTCTAGACCCTTAACTCTTCTTCTGGCCAAGGATACCACGTTTAAATTTGACTCAAGCTGTTTGAGTGCTATCGAATCCTTGAGAAGCTCACCAACCACTGCTCCCGTTCTTTCTTCACCCGACTGGACGCATCCTTTCGAGATTATGTGTGATGCATCCGACTTTGCTATCGGTGCGGTCTTAGGACAGCACATCGATATGATGTCGCACGTAATCTACTACACGAGTCGGACCCTGAATGATGTCCAGATGAATTACACAACAACCGAGAAAGATTTCTTGGCTGTTGTATTTGCTTTAGAGAAATTCAGGCCCTATCTGATCGGCTCCCCAATCATTGTCTACACAAATCATTCCACTCTAAGACATCTTTTTGCAAAAAAGGACGCAAAATCTCGGCTACTACGTTGGATCCTCTTACTTCAAGAGTTTGACCTCATCATTATGGACAAAAGAGAATGTGAAAATGTAGTAGCCGATCATCTTTCACGACTTCCTTCTTCTCCGACGCTCCCTCTCCCAATCAACGATACTTTCCCTGATGAACAACTCTTGACCGTATCTTGCGAACCTGGTTCGCAGATATTGTGAACTACTTGGCGACTGGACTCATACCTAACGATTGGTCGAGTCAGGACAGACTTAGATTTTTATCCCAAGTAAAACACTTTTACTGGGATGAACCCTACCTGTTCAAGTATTGTCCAGACCAGATCATCCGTCGGTGTGTTTCGGAAAACGAATTCAAGAGTGTGTTGTCTTTTTGCCACTATCAAGCGTGTGGCGGGCACTTTGGCCCAAGAAAGACAGCTGAGAACGTCTTGCAATATGGCTTTTACTGGCCAAAAATTTTCAAAGATGCACATGAGTATTGCAAGACTTACTCCCGGTGCCAGCATTTAGGACGGATTTCCAGGTGAAATGAGATGTCGCTCCAACCAATCTTGGTTGTTGAAATGTTCGATGTATGGGGGATAGATTTCATGGGCCCATTTCCAAACTCTTTTAGGAACCTGTACATTCTCTTAGCTGTTGATTATGTCTCCAAATGGGCTAAGGCAGTGCCAAGCCAGACGAACGACAACAAGGTTGTCGTTAAATTCCCGAAAGAACACATATTTTCTCGATTTGGTCACCCTCGCGCTACTATTAGCGACAATGGGACACATTTCTTCAATAGGTCTTTCGAGGCCTTGATGCCGAAATACGCGATTAATCATAAGCTATCCACACCCTACCACCCCCAAACATGTGGGCAAGCCGAAGTTTCAAATTGGCAGATCAAGCAAATATTGGAGAAAACAGTTTTGAGGAACCGTAAAGATTGGTCTGTGAAATTAACTGATGCCCTTTGGGCATTTCGAACTGCATATAAGACTGATCTTGACATGTATCCCTATCGGCTTGTGTACGGAAAGGCTTGCCACCTTCCTGTGGAAATCGAACATCATGCTATTTGGGTGATCAAAGAGCTGAATCTAAATCTTGAAGACGTGGGCAGCTATCGGAAGCTACAACTTAACAAACTGAACGAGGTTCGGGATGAGGCTTACGACAACGCGGTTGTTATTAAGAACCGAACGACGGTGTTTCATGATAAACACCTTACACGCAAAACCTTCATGCCTGGACAACAGGTACTTCTTAATGACACCCGAATCCATTTCCATCCTGGTAAACTTCGATCTCACTGGAAGGGACCTTTTCTTGTGCAATATGTGTACCCGCACGGCGCGGTGGATTTGGAGAATCCAAAGGACTGTTCGTTCTTCAAAGTGAACGGGCACAGATTGAAACCGTTCCTCAGCGTAGAGCCATCAAAGGAGCTCCTGATATTGCAGGAGCCGGTTTACCCTGCATAATCTTCCTCTGTTTGCCACCAAACTTCGGTTATCCAGACATAAGCAGTGGAAACACTGTTTTAAATAAGTTTAGGGGTATGTATATACTATTTTTGGTATATATATGTGGATATTCTTGTCCTGTGCATATCCATTTTTCTTTTTGACGCGCAATCTTGTCTGGTGATGCTCAGTCATTTGTTCATTACAAAAAAAAGGGGAACCGACAATTTTGACCCTTCAACAATTTTGCCCTCTTGATGTACAATGACAGTGAGGGCACTGTCCAGTTTAAGTTTGGGTGTGTGCTCGGTACGTATTTCTATCCTTCGCATTCATTCATATATTCTACAGTGCATACATAAAAAATAAAAAAATAAAAAAAAACCGATAAAAATTGAAATAGTTCTTTAAAAAAACATAAAAACTTTTTTCGTCTTGTTAGCTAGCGGGGGAACTTAGACTCGAAGTCTGACGGTTTGGTTGATAAGATTGAAATAACTAAATCCTTTTCGAGAGATTAAAAATCCGAAAGATAACCCTCCTTTATGTTTAACCGTAGCTAATATACACGTGTCATGAGTTTTCGAGAATTAAATGAAATGTCTGACATGTCTCAAACTTTTTGAAAATTGATAAATATCTTTAGGATCAAACAGGTTTGTTCTGAATTAAGTAATGTCAAGAATAGTTCACAAGGTGAAGTGAATATGATGGATATTATTGAGGTTTTAATAGAAGCTAAAAGTCTGAAAAATAACCCATCTGGAACCTTGTTGGAGTGATTACATACCTTATCCACATGAACACGTCTTCGAGATTAAAAAGAAAAGCTGACTATATCTCCGTTTGCACTATTTTCAGAATATTTCAAAAAAACAAAACAAAATGAGTCTTTTTGTTTTGTGTCCTTGATAACTTGGGTAATTAAGTCCATGGGGTGTCTCCACACCTAATGCCCTAAAACCATCTAGTTTAGAAGTCATTGGCCCAAAGCTCGTTAAGTTTCCAATCGCCAAATAAAACAAGCTAAGCAAGTATTCTCTCCGAGTTAAAAGTCCTCACGGTTCTTTGTGGGACAATAATCTTGGCGAAAACGAGTTTTTTATTGTAAACAATTTTTTTTCTTTTCGCGGAGATATGAAGGTTTTTATTTATAAAGACGTTTTGCACGATCACGAAAGGTGTGTATGAACAATAACAGGTGAAATGTAGGAGTGAAGAATAAGACGTGGTTCTCTGTTAAAAATGATATAAATTCTGACTTGAAACCTAACTAGAGAACGAAACTTAAGAAAATATGAAGTCTTTTCAAACTCGTGTGATCCTTTAGAAGTCTATCCTGGTCCGTATTTATGACATGATGACCCTAATTAAATTCTAAAAACTTATCGAAACTATTGGCACAACCGCCGTGAACACTTTGCCTAGTCATCCCGTGAACGATATACCGTTAAGCGTTGTTCTAAACACAGTTAACTTCTCTTAATGAGCGTGAAGTCCTTAAAGGCTTAAAATCTAGTTTCTTTTTAAAATTTGTGCGGGTAAAATTTCGTGATTTGTAGGCCACGGAAAAGGTGATGAAATCCTTTACCGTATGTTATGGGATTCACTTGCCCTTAAGTCCGTATTAATGGATGCAGTGCACAAATCAATGAAAAAGTTGTTCAAAATATCAAACAATCGTTTTTTAAGTTTAAGCGTGGTGCTGCAACAAAAACGGGTCAGTCAATTTAGCTTTTGGTGGCAAACTTGCAAAGAATCCTGCAAAAGATAGAATAGTGGACTCGTCGGATTTGAGAAAGAAGGTGTTCGGAAATACGTAACGATAGGTTTTGGGTTAAAAAAACCCCGTTGAATTGAATCCGATTAGCTTAAAAAGTTCTCTTGCGCGGGTTAAACTACCCGGATCTTTGGCACTGTACTTCACTACCACCTTAGCTTTGAATGTACACTTTGCTCCGCACGATCACAGTTCGCATTTCCTTAAAATCTGCAAATTTCGGAAAAATAGATATTTAGTGTGAAAAAGAAATATGGGTGCCCAAACTACTGCACACAAAAAATTATAAAAATTAAACAATAACAAGAGAGTACTAACAGAACACTAGAGGTAACCTAAAAAGAAAATTTTCAAACACCCACAAAGGGGCCGGCGGAGACGGGAATTTTCAAGAAACCGCCGGTCGAATGTAAAAATTAGGTGCTCAAGTTTTGTGTTGGTCCTCTATGTTATACCAGTATACTACTGTTATACTTTGATTTTTCTGTTTAATCACAGAGTGTTAGCAGGTCAAATTTTCAGAGAACAAAAATTTAGGAATGTCAATTTTTGTTTTGGTTTTTGAAATATTTTTTTTTCGATTTTTAATTTCGTTTTCAGAATAGTGTCAGTGCTATAAACAAGATATACAGAGATTAACCCGAAATAACAAGAATAAAAACATTACCGTCTCCCTGGCAACTGTGTCATTTGATTGATAGGGATTTTACGTGTTGTGTCTTAAGTTTAAAGTTAACCGCAATCAAGACGGCATCGCGTGTAGCTAGCCGTGATGAGAACGGGTCATCCGTAGGGAGATGGTGCATTTTACGTTCTTGTTCTCATGAGTTAAGCCGAAGGTCGAATAAGTTCAATTCTAACCGAAGTATAATGTATATATGCAACGAAACGTTTGTTAGGGATAGAGATAGGTTAGTGTAAGTTAGGAAAATCCGTACTAATTCCTTTGTGCCTTACTTGACTATTGAAGCTAGAGTAATCGGCAACAATGTGGATTAGGGTGATTAAGCACGGTATTTGTGAAATCCGGTTTATTAAACCTTGTCTGTCCGTTCTTATCTCTTGACTTTCACCTCTGGCCAAACTAAACACAACTGGTCACGGTTAGGGATCACCGATACCGTGGTAGGTAGGGTGCCTAACGGAGCGCTTGCATGAGATTTGGGCATAGTTCAATTACCAAGTGTCAGGAAAAGGAAATGAGCAAAAGAGATTCTTAACTTACATAACCATTCTCTTTCCTTAACAATATCACTATTCACAAACCATCACAAAGATAAAAAAAACAAGTACAAAAAGAGAAGACATTAAGGAAAAACAACATTACACATAAGTAAAGCAAGAAAGTAAATTGCAATAAGTAAAGTTAAGAAAAGAAATACTAAGAACCCAACTGAAAAATGAAACCTTCGTTAAGTTCAACCTTATGATACAAACTATGAATTCAAATACTAAGATCTAAACTTGCAAGCTCAGTTAAGAGATTGCAAGATCAGATAAAAATAAGGAACTCAAGATTAACCAACTACTATGTATAAAGAGTTAAACAAAAATTACAAAATGGAATTGGAATGAAGTGGTCAAGTATTGCCAAAGTATCCCCCTAGCTTGCTCTTTGTTCTGGTATTTATAGGCACAAAATCAGAAAAAACAAACAATAAAATAAGGATGATGTGACAAGATGGAGTGACCAGAAGAAAGTTGGAGCCAAAAGGAGTTGGTGGGGCAGGCGGCGCCGGTGGTTTTGGGAATTCTGCCGGTTTGCTTTAAAGCTTTGGGGCTCGTATTGTGTTGTGATCTTGTGTGCTCTCCATCATCTCACAGGTATTGTTTGATTTTTCTATATAAGCTTGAGTTGCACTTTGTAGATTTGGAGGGAAAATGTGACTTTAAATCACATCACAACTTTTCTTTCACTCATGACTCATGCCCACTTGTCTTACCACTTGCACAAGTCATGATTTGTATGCCCCCTTATGTGCAAGGCAGCCACACCAAGGTTCATGCATTAAAAGGGTTATGTGTTCACACACTTGAGTTGTTGCATTTGTCTTGATAAAAATGTGTACACTTGCTTGCAAAAAGAAACTCTTTAAATGTTGATCGGTTTTCTGTTCTGGTTGCAGTGTCGGCTCACAAATGTTGTTTCCGTGTATTTGAGTGTGTTTCCAATGTTTTGACACGAATACCTGTAATCTGTATTTATTGAGCAGACATAGGTTAATAGTACCGATATATCACAAAATTGATAATGAATGAGCGGTATTGAAATGCAGTTTTTCGTGATGAACAAACTGCTATATCAAGATATTACTCTTAACTGTAAAGTATAATCATTGTTCAGTAATTATCACATGACAAGCTTACATGATAATACTTGAGATGCTTACAGTATTGTTCTATGTTTATGGTTACATGCATTGAGATGCTGTTTTCATGAGATCTCTGGATTTGAGAACCGCGGATATATTTCAAAAGAAATTATGAATTATTTTTAAAAGGTGGTTTCTCGTGATGTGATATTTTATGTCCACCATGAATTTTCTCGGTTCTGAGCTATATGATACTCGATTCGAGGAGTGAGGATGAACCGCCTGCGGGTACATGGAGGACCCGACAAGGTACCTGGGGCAAGAAGATCGTGGAGTAGACGATTAGCCTGGTGTTCATCTCAGAAAACTGCAATTTAATACCGCTCATTCATTATCTATTTTTGTTATATATCGGTACTATTAACTAGTGTCTGCTCAGTAATACAGATTACAGGTATCCATGATATAATACTAGAAACACACTCAAAATCACGGATATAACGTTTGAGAGCCGACATTGCAAACAAAACAGAAAACCGATCAATGTCCAAAGAGTTCTTTTGCAAATAAATGTATGCACACAATTTTGGTCCAACACAATGCAAGTGTGCACATGCAATTTGGCACATGGACCATGATGAGGCTGCCTTAGCACAACAACTTGTGCAAGTAGGGTACAAGTGAGTATGATGTGTAATAAATGCTAAAAGATGTGATGTGATTTTAAGCATCAAGTTTCCTTTCAAGACTACTGAGTATAACCCAAACTAATATGAAGAAATCAAACATAAACAGTGGACTTGTTGAGAGCACTCGAGACCACCACACCAACACGAGCCTAATTGCCCAAGATTGGACCGGCGAGACACTTCAAAAAACCGGCACCACCGGTCCCAACATGCCTAAATGTCCCTATTTTTCTTCTGGTTGTTTATTTGGGTCACATCATCTTATTTTTAATATTTGTTTATTTGTAATGAGGCCTATAAATACGAGATCAATGGGCATGGGGAGAGGATACATTTTTGGCTTTATTTTTAGTTTAGAACAAGTTGTAATTTGTAGATGTTAGCTTGTCTTTTCCTTTGAACTCTTGATCTCTTGCCCTTTATCTTGACCATGTAACTTCTTCATTGAACTTACAAGCTCAAGATTTAGGTTCTTGAATTCAAGATTAGTTGTATCTCTTTTTGAATATCAATAAAGTTCTCATTTGTTCATTGCATGTGTCCTTCTTTCTACAAATATTGAACTTGTGAAATCCTTGCCTTACTTTGATCTAGCAACCTCTTAAGTGAGCTTGCAAGTTTAAAGTTCGGTATTTTGATTTCACATTGGCCCGGGCTTAAAGAACACTTGAAGGAAGTTGCACATTGGGTATATCGGTTCTTAACTTTCTATCATTGGCTTTACTTTTCTTGCAATTTCTATTATGTGTCTTACTCTTTTCTTTCTTCTATTTGGTATTGTAAATATGTGTGAGTAATTGATTTACTTGTTAAGGGTAGAATATGGTTAGTTTGTATTAGGAGATATGTTTGCTTAATCCGTAAAAAACCCTTAACTTTGTAATTGAAACTCTGACCAAACTACTCACAATTCCGCTCCGTTAGACAAGCTACCCAACCACGATAGCGGTGAATCCTAATCGTGACCGGTTGTCAGTGGTTTGTCGAAGGCTAAGGTCAAGAGACAACAACGGAAGGACAAGGGACAAGAAATACGGATTAAGTGCACATACGCGAATACCATACTTCAAGATCCCTAATCCGCGTTGTTGCCTATTACCATAGCTTCAATATCAGAATTAGGTCCATAAGGAAACGACAAACATCGTCCTAACGCAAGCTAACCTAAAACTACCCCTAACAAGTCCTTTTTATTGAACATATCATAGTTACGACACTTAATATAACAACTCAAGTTACGGTATTAACTCATTAAAACAAGCTAAAAACCTACCATCTCCCTGCGGACGACCCGTACTCATCGCGCCTCGCTACACGCGACACAGTTTTTTAATGCGGTTATTTCAAATTCTTCTTAAAATGACACGGTGAAAATGTGGCAAATCGCCTGGCAGGGAAGCACTACCTTCCGGTGATAGTTTGGGCTCGGCGGTTATCCAGAGGATACCGACCGGAGTCGTGAGATCAAAGGGATATGATGGCCGATCTGAGGATGCGGCGCCTGAGATATGAGGATTTACGTATCGATACTGGACACGGGTTTTATGATATTTCGAGTGTCGATGTTGGACACTCCGGTTTCATGATGTTGATGTCGTAGGAATGCCTAGCATGACAGCAAGGTTTCGAGAAGCATCGTCCAAGCCATTTTCAAAAAATTTCCATGCTAAACAACCTTAACCCTAGAATCTTAACTAGAGATTTAGACAATACAACATGTAAACTACTTTACATCTAAGTGAATATAGAATACAACCTTTGTACACTGGTCCTTCACTTCAATAGCTCCATGCGGTAGTCCCTTTGCTCCAAGTAGTGATCTTCCGGACTCGAGAATGGCTCCACAAGATAAAAGGAACGAGCTTGCATGAAGTCTTTGAGGCCGAAGATGATCTACGTCGAGGAGACACCAACCCAAGCTACCTCTTCACTAATTAGGGATTAGTGAAGCTAACACCCTAAACTAAATGGCTAATCTAGTAGAGATGATGAAGTAGGATTTTTGCTCACTTTAGAAATCATTTTCTCTCTATTTTTCTTCACCTCTCAAAAATCTAGAGGGCCAAACTCTTGATGAAGAAGAAGAAGCAAATAATGGATGAGAGAGTGAATGGCAACCATGGGTGAGAAATATCTCATACAACTCGTGTAGAGACTTAACCATGGCTTAAGTTAATGGTTGGGTTAATAAATATCTAGTGTAAGACAAAACTAGTGGACTAAGTCAATGGTTCTACAAGCTTGCACTAAGCTAACCCATGTGACTAATTTCCAACAAATATTTGATTTACTCTAAATAAATAAACCATACATTATCATGAGCATGGTGTAAGTCTCATACACCCATGTAGCATGTATCATCAAGCATGACACAAAAAGAAATACAATCAATATATATCACATATATATTAAATGCATAAGTGAGAAAAGAAATGCTTAAGTGAGCCAATATTAGTTAATGTAAATTAATATATCAAATATATAATTATACATTAAATCATCACTCGATTTAATAATCCGGCTAAATCTCATATGACCGACTAATATTATTTGTATCAACTTATCGAATCAACACTTGACTCGATAACCCGGCTATATCTCATATAACTGACCGATATTATATCAACCTATCGAATCAACGTTTGATTCGATAATCTGGCTATATCTCATATAACCGACCGATATCATAAATCACGAGAATAGAATACGGTATCACATACATGTATTAATCTCGGTCCTGTTGTAGATAGTGCCCTCAGAGTCAATTATTGGATCACAGGCACGTGATTGCAATGATTGAGGGAGGACCTATCCCGGTAGGACAGTCTTACTCAAGATGATAGTATGCTATCTGGTTTATCTTTATCATCGTGTACTGCTTTAGGTGACCTTACGAGTCGCTATTACACGTTGATAGAGCCCCTAGGATTCTTGCTTGACTACCAGCAATATGAGGGCGATCATATACGTGAGAGCTGGAGTCTATAAGCACATCCTTAAAAGGTCCCTAGTCGTGGGAGTTTCGAGACTGGGCATCGATACTCCATTAGTAGACTAGTGTATACAGTCGAGATCCCGACGAGGGGCGGTGGCCGGTCTCACAAGCCACTGGCGTCAGTTGGTTCACCTAAGATGTATACAGGTGCTCATTGGGTTATGAGTACACCGGACAGGACTCGCCGGGAACCTGCTAGTTGGGATTATACCAGACGTCAAATAGCAATTCCCTGGTGACATGTGTACAGGTTAGTTCATCGACCTGAGATCGTCATTTGTCTCGTGTGAGTTCCCACTGTACTTTAATTACTACCCTACCACGGCTCAAAGGAGTCGTGCAAACAGGTTTTAGTTGGGTACAGTCCCGAGCCACATGGAGGCAGTGAGCGGATCTGCAGGGGTTCGTCTCTCCCGGTATTGGGGGTGAGGTCGCGCTGTGTCTAGGAGAGCCATTACACAAAGCCCTCGGCTGAGGCAGGAGATTTACCGGTAGGTATTCCAGTAGTATCTCAGGGTGTTCTGGGCTATACTCCGTCACGACTTGTACCGCTTTTAGGGGTCTGACTTTTACCAACCCCCTAGGCCCGCCATGCGATACTCATAGACGAACGGACCGGACTGTACGGATATTGTCACTGACAGGCTCAGTAGGGTGTCAGGATGAGTTCGTTCATCGACGTCCCTTTTTGTCAATAGCTGGTGGCCCGTCACGTATGGCTAATACCTCTGACGTGCTAGTGGTTAAATCCACAGCCATAGTATTGACGAGTCTTTAGAGTCCACCACACTCAGTTACTCAAGTTTCGGGCGAAACGCTGTAGAGGCCGTATGGAGATATGGCAGGGTTCGATCAGATACGTGCGGTATTGCACGGATCGTGATCGGACAGATTTTACTAGCCGGCTTTGGTTTAAGCCGGATCCTAGTATTAGACAGTATAGATTTTGTCTCTTTGCATTTATATTCAGTAGGAATAAAAATGCGGGCATTTATTTGCAGTAGCAGGGTTTTCCTGTAATTTATTACGGGATCAGTTTTCTGAAGTTGCCAGTTTGCATTCCGTTCCGGCCGGTTTTCCTTTGTTCCTTCACGGCCGGACTTTTCGATGGAGGGGGTTATTTGCAAGTTTGCAAATAACATTTGTGGAGGGGGTTTCTTGCATTTGTGGCATTGTGATAAGTTAAGCATCTTTGCTTTTTCATGATGGCTTACTTTATTGAGATTAGAAAGGATTAGGATGGATTTGATTTTGATATGATATTGTTATCATTGCTTGGGGGTGTGGTCACCATTCTTCTTTTCCTACACTCACTTCCCTTCTTGTGTTTGTTTTTTCCTCCACCATATTTGATGGCCGGCCACTTGATGAAGAAAATGAGAGAGTTTCATTTTTGAGGGTAGCATATTTTCTTTTCTCTTTTCTTGTTAGGAAAAATGAAAGCACCATTTTTCCTCCAAAGTTCTTCATTCCTCCATCACCAATGGCAACATAAACCCCAATGAGACAAAGGTTCTACACTACAACCTACAGTACCCTTGGACGTATCGGCTAGCCAACTTCACGCCCGAGTTGCCTCGGTCCAGAGGTGGGAGCCCATAAAAGAATCCGGCTACGTGGTGCCCTTTCCGGAGAGGAGATGAAGACCGGAGATTCCGCAGGAGATCGGGACGACGACGAGAAGACCGGAGGACACGGATCACTCGGTATATCTCTCACCCCTTCTCTTGGTAGCTAGGATTAGGTTAATGGTTACGATCCGGGTTTATTGTCCGCGGTAGCGCTGGTTTAAAGTTAAGAAAATTTTTGATTCTGCATTTTGGCTTCGAGTAGAAGGCCGGGGCGCTGCCGTGGCGCAACGTGGTATCAGAGCCACGCCATTAACCTAGTCTAGCTTGGTCTAGTGTGTTTAAAACTTCGATCGAACATTTATCTCAAAACCGCATTTTCATTCCATGTGTTTTCTGTCGAAATTTTTTTAGCTCCAAAAATTTTTCAGGTTGTTCCAGAATGATGTACATGGAATTATAAGAACACTGTAAAAATTTGGTAGTGTGATCTCTCCATACGACCGCAGAACCACGGCCATAACCCCTATTTGGCCGCGGTTCCGCCGTAGTATTGAGTCTTCACTTCACCAATCTTTTGCAGTGGGCTTTTAGGCTGAAAATAGGGGTTTTGGTATATTCTTTTTGGGCCCAGAATTTCTTTATGTGCTACAGTCATGCTTGGGGCCCACTTGGTAAAATTTGATCGATCAGATATTTAAACATGTTATTTCACAGTATTTACATTATATCTGCGACCGTGAATGTCATTTGATCGGTAAATCCTGCCTAACTGCTATAGCCCGGTTAGACGGATTTACGAACGTGACATTCACGTTGATGTTCTGTGTTTGTGCTGTGATGTTGCGGATCGGTCGTGGGGGATAGCCTGGATGCAATGTTAGTACAGTTTTGTTTTATATTTACTTTTGATATTGCGGGGCGAGCGTCCGACATGTGGACTGCCGTCACTTCCTGTTTGTATTATTCTTTTGGGGCACGACCAGGTTGCGGTCGTTGTACCCGTTGTATGTATATTTTTTACTTTCTGTACTAGGATTGCCCCACGGAGGGGTGCACGGATAGCCGGGTTCTAGAGGGCAACGGGCCCGCATCTCATGGCATTGAGACGGAGGGGGCTTTACTCTAGAATTGGCGGGCTGTTCGCCGCACTCGTAGGGGGTACAGGTTGACCCAGGAGGGGTGCCCAAGTTACCGGATTCCGTGAAGTGCTGGGTGGTCCATTCACGTTGCTGAAGGGGACTGCCTCGCTTTAGGTTTTGGCGGGTAACTTGCCGCACCCGTAGGGGTCTAGGATTTTCATTGCACAGGCTATCCACACGACCAGGGGAACGTCGGGTTTCAGTAGCGGCTCTATGAAACCCGGGGATACTAGATATCTGTATTGTTCTGTGATGATGGTTACATTTCTGTGATGTTGCATTTTATCACGCCTTGAGCGAAATATTATATATTGCTATATATACTAGTAGATGTTGTATATGTTTTGCATCCGCGCTAGTCCAGTCCCCGCTCTGTCGTTAGTTAAGTAACCTAACGGGTGATGACGGGACCCAGTGGCGAATGCGGATGGCATATACGTTCATCATTATTTTCGTTCTTTTGTGGTGTGATCAATTGATGGGACTGCGTTGATTTAGATCAATGCAACATAAACAAACCTATTCTGATGTTGTTGGAACTTTTTTCAAAAAGCTGTTATTGCAAGGACGTTCACTTCTGTTTTGAATCGTGGTATTCAGTTGGAATATCCTGCACCTCAGTCGACGAGGCAAGGGCCGAGATCCATTCATTGGGAGTGACCCCTTGGACAGAAGTTTGCGTCAGGGCAATAACTTCACTATAGCCGATTACTTTTTTCTTTGCATCGTGGTATTCAGTTGGAATATCCTGCACCTCATTCTACGGGGAAAGAGCCGAGATCCCTTCACCGGGAGTGACCTCTTTAGCAAAGGGTTTTCGCCACTATATTTTTATAAGAAAAACTATGCAGTTCCTTCAACGATATCAAGTTCATTACGTTAAAGGTTTTTCGCCAAAAACCAGCCGCAGCCCTCCGTCATTTCCTACGGGTATTATTTAGTATTCGTGCTGCGTTTGTTGACCTAATCAAGACGTAGTGTTCGGTAGCTAAGTGGTACTTGTTTGTTGCATAAGTGGGATTGGTTAGGACAGTCGTGCGGCCTTGTTGACCTAGTCAAGGGCACGTACAGGTGGGTTTAATGCAATCCAAAATAATGACGGGTTTAACTTGACTGGCGGTTTATGGTTTGTTGACCTAGTCAAGGTCATAAGCCGCTTGGGGTAAAAATCACATCGGGAGTTTCTAAAGAAACTGAAACTTGCCAGGCATGCGCATACCTTCTGGAGTGTGGTGACTTGAGTGGATTCCGTCAAGTTATCATGCGATGATAGTTGGATCCCGATTCCCACTGATGAGTTGGTTTACTCCTCGGGTGATCCCGACTAATTCTTCTTTCAGGTTTGGAGAAGAATTTGAGGTTACAGTGGGAGGTTTCCAGATTAGATAAAGTGATAACCATTCTGATCTAGGTTAGAGTGCACGCTGAGTGTTTCTTTTCTCTCTCTTTGGCAGCGACCATTGACCCGACCCTAGACTATGACTCAGTGACCAAGTTAACCGAACCTTCTTAAACACTAGCTTTTGGATCGTCATAGTTGCATACCTCATTGCCACTCCTACTTTTATCCTTTTCTCCAGGACACCCCGTATTACTACGAACGTCCACTTCCATTGGACAAAACCATCGTATGGTTATATACGAACTCGAAGGATTTTATTCGAGGATGGTTTCCGGTTCTGGAGAAAACGAATAGGACTATTCAGTTGACTTTTCCTTTTATCTTCTCTCAGGTTGCGAGTACTCCTTGGTTTAGGAGATAATACACCTATTACGCAAATTGGATAGTCTTCTTCCAAACCTTAGGCTGGTGCCGAACGGTGGGGAGTGAGGAAAACCAATTAGCCTACACGGTGTACAGAAGATATTAAGTTAAGACAAAGAAAGGGATTAGTAAGAGGGCAAAGTAAATTGCGATTGCTATTCACGACCAAACCAAGTATTTCTTCGTCAATCCTAAATCACCTTTGTATTTCTCCAGGACACTCTGTATCACTATGAAGATCCCAAATTTATTGGATAATCCATCGTATGGTTATATACGAACTCGAAAGGAACTTGTTCCAGTTCGGGGATGGATCCTGGTTCAGGAGAAATAGGAATAAGGTTTATTCGGTTGTCTTTTATCTTCACCTTCTCTCGCATTGCGAGTGTTCCTAGGATTAGGACAGTACACCCATTATGCTTATTGGATAGTCTTCTTCCAAACCATAGGCTGGTGCCGAAAGGTAGGGAAGGAAGAAAACCATTTGGCCTAAAGGGGTGTGCAGAAGATAATGACTAAAGACATATAAAGGGATTTGGAGAGATGGCAAAGAATTATACGGTTACAGTTGTGAATCTGGATAATGGATGAGGCATTACTAGGAATACCGGGATACCCCATCGAAACATTTCAATGTTTCAGTTTCACCGTGTTCTGTTAAAAGAAAACTGATTTCCCAATTAGACACTTGCTCCAGGGTATGTATTTACCAGGTTTGATTCTCACATCTGTATGGTTTTACAGATGATGAGTGGGAGTAAAATATTGGGAATTAGGTGATCATCCTCATTATATCGGGATTCGTTGTAATTCGTGATATTTGAGGAAGTCACCTGGGTTGTTTGCTGGACGACAAATATTTGGTTTTGAATATCCGTTGTTATGCACCAATTTCAAATTGATATATCTGTACGTCTATTTTTATAGAGTGAGATATACCTTTTGAAATTATGTCTATGACATTTATCTATATCAGTGGATGGTTAAGTAAGGAGCATTGAACAGCGGTGTAATTCTTCATAACCATAGTACAGTTTTCAACCTACGACACACAGTGAATGAGTTATTAGACTCAAGAGACTTGTACAAAGTATTGTATATTGTCCAGTGTCCATTAGGACAGAGGGGTTGGTCATCGTACTATATTCGGCTTAATTATGACTTCTCTAGTTTTTAGACAAGTGTTTCGTAGAAACACAAGGTCCGAATTTTGAGAAGTTATAGGTATAAGAGTAAAGTAGAGAACCAGGTATTGCAAGTATCGGGATTCTTCAAGGTGATCGAAGATGTAGATACTTATGAATGGTATTCAGTTGATAGTAATGATTAAGAGAACTTGCTTCTCTTTCAGGTTACTTATAATTGGAAGTACTCCTAAGTTGAGTAATGCTGATCGGCCTCCTTCCATTTAGTTGACATGCACCGGTGACAGCTGCATGATTTGAATCTGGTTCAATTAAATTAGTGCCTCTGTTTCTGTATTGGATATAGAACAGTTCATATCTTGACATTGTTAAGGTACGGGGAGTTGTCCGGCTTATGCTTAAAACCAGACTCCGGATAACTTAAGGCACGTTTCTGTAATGGCTGTTTGTGGGTTGACCCGGGCTATGACGAGGGTTGATTTTCTACCATCTGGAAGATCAATAGTGATATTGTTCTTGACTCGCCACATTTTAAAAGAAATGGATTTTTTCAGAAAACAGTAGTAGGAGTATGGTAGAACTGGAAGTGATTCCAGAACCGCAAACGATTACTGAAGATTTGATAAGAACCTAAAGATTCAATCTGATTTGATATTCCATTGGCCACTCCGCAGATAAAGTGGGTAACCTCAGGCACCCGAGAGGTACTTCGGTATGCTCAAGGACGGTGGCAGGGAGGTTCTTGTTTACCCAGACTTGCCATTGCTGTTGTTCCAGACTGTGAGACCCGGCAGGAGGATGAGTATAACGTCATTCTAAACTGGCTTTAGAAGTGTACATCTATATGACTCTGCCAGAGGGTTGTCGCAGTCAATGGGAGCAACGGAAGCACGGTGGGCAAGAGGCTTATGTCTATTTATAGACTTAAGCAGATATAGCGTAGATAGATCATCTGTTTCTGATGTGACAGTCATAGGTTTGACTTCATCAGAATATGGGATGGATCTGTTAAGAAGGTAGTAGAGTGTGATGTCCTGGTATTTGATGACATACACAGAGTAGGAAGTGATATTCCTATACTACGATCGGTTATTCTTTGGTTGTCACACAGTGGTTTCTCCACATAGGACTTGGATATTATACATTCTGGTTACTGGATTTATGGTTTTAGATCTAGATTTGGGTGGTTTCTCAATCTGGGTACTTAGACAGCATTCTATAAGTATTTAGAATGGACGACTCCTGGCATGGCTGTGTACCTACAGGTGATGGAGTCACCCTCTCTAAAGGTGTTTTACAGACTAAAGGGGAGAGGGATGTGCATGATTGGCAGATCACTTGCTTAGGCAATTGAGTCAATCATGAGATGTCAAGTACCACACCAGATGTTGTTCTTGCAGTAGATGCAATAAGTTGATATTAATCCAATCATGGAGAAACAATCGGAAGCAGTTTTAGAACATAAGTGAATGTTCTGGGGATTTGATAACGGCAGCCTCCTTTAGGACACGGTTATCATTCCAGGCTTCCAAGGTGACCTGGATGGCAGAGTGGCTGTCAGAGTTATAGTTTTTCCTCTGACGAGGGGCAGTATTTTGGACAGGTGGTCCCGGTGGATACTGAGGGAAAGGCATGGCGCAGGATACTGATTAAGTTCAGTTGACGATACAGTCTAAGAAGTTTGGATTTGGAGTTCATTTATGAGCTAGGTCCCATCAGATATCCAGACACATTCTAAGACAGGTATTGCTCATTTTGGGAGATAGCTTTCTCCGCGAACTTAAGATAAAGAGAGACATAGAAAGAAACATCAGAGCGGATCCACTCACTGAGGCTATTCCTCGAACGCAATAGTTTCGCAAACAGGCTTTGTGAGACCGACTAGTAGAGGAGTTGGGTGTTCGGTATCACACGGGCTGTGAGTATGCGGCATCGCAATAATTAGCCTTGAGTGCAAGTGGGAGATTGTTGGAGATAGTGCCCTCAGATTCAATTATTGGATCACATGCACGTGATTGCAATGATTGAGGGAGGTCCTATCCCGGTAGGACAGTCTTACTCGAGATGATAGTATGCTATCTGGTTTATCTTTATCATCGTGTACTGCTTTAGGTGACCTTACGAGTCGCTATTACACATTGATAGAGCCCCAAGGATTCTTGCTTGACTACCAGCAATATGAGGGCGATCATATATGTGAGAGCTGGAGTCTATAAGCACATCGTTAAAAGGTCCCTAGTCGTGGGAGTTTTGAGACTGGGCATCGATACTCCATTAGTAGACCAGTGTATACAGTCGAGATCCCGACGAGGGGCGGTGGCCGGTCTCACAAGCCACTGGTGTCAGTTGGTTCACCTAAGATGTATACAGGTGCTCATTGGGTTATGAGTACAACGGACAGGACTCGCCGGGAACCTGCTAGTTGGGATTATACCAGACGTCAGATAGCAGTTCCCTGGTGACATGTGTACATGTTAGTTCATCGACCTGAGATGGTCATTTGTCTCGTGTGAGTTCCCACTGTACTTTGATTACTACCCTACCACGGCTCAAAGGAGTCGTGCAAACAGGTTTTAGTTGGGTACAGTCCCGAGCCACATGAAGGTAGTGAGCGGATCTGCAGGGGTTCGTCTCTCCCGGAATTAGGAGTGAGGTCACGCTGTGTCTAGGAGAGCAATTACACAAAGCCCTCCGCCGAGGCAGGAGATTTTCTGGTAGGTATTCCAGTAGTATCTTAGGGTGTTCTGGGCTACACTCCGACACGACTTGTACCGCTTTTGGGGTCTGACTTTTACCAACCCCCTAGACCCGCCATGCGATACTCATAGACGAACGGACCGGACTGTACGGATATTGTCACTGACAGTCTCTGTAGGGTGTCAGGATGAGTTCGCTCATCGACGTCCCTTTTGGTCAATAGCTGGTGGCCCGTCACGTATGGCTAATACCTCTGACATGCTAGTGGTTAAATCCACAGCCATAGTATTGACGAGTCTTTAGAGTTCACCACACTCAGTTACTCAAGTTTCGGGCGAAATGCTGTAGTGGATGTATGGGGATATGGCAGGGTTCGATCAGATACGTGCGGTATTGTACGGATCGTGATCGGACGGATTTTACTAGCCGGCTTTGGCTTAAGCCGGATCCTAGTATTAGACAGTGTAGATTTTGTCTCTTTGCATTTATATTCAGTGGGAATGCAAATGCGGGCATGTATTTGCAGTAGCGGGGTTTTCCTGTAATTTATTACTGGATCAGTTTTCTGAAGTTGCCAGTTTGCATTCCGTTCCTGTCGGTTTTCCTTTGTTCCTTCACGGCCGGACTTTTCGATGGAGGGGGTTATTTGCTAGTTTGCAAATAACATTTGTGGAGGGGGTTTCTTGCATTTGTGGCATTGTGATAAGTTAGGAATCTTTGCTTTTTCATGATGGCTTGCTTTATTGAGATTAGAAAGGATTAGGATGGATTTGATTTTGATATGATATTGTTATCATTGCTTGGGGGTTTGGTCACCATTCTTCTTTTCCTACACTCACTTCCCTTCTTGTGTTTGTTTTTTCCTCCACCATATTTGATGGCCGGCCACTTGATGAAGAAAATGAGAGAGTTTCATTTTTGAGGGTAGCATATTTTCTCATCTCTTTTCTTGTTAGGAAAAATGAAAGCACCATTTTTCCTCCAAAGTTCTTCATTCCTCCATCACCAATGGCAACATAAACCCCAATGAGACAAAGGTTCTACACTACAACTTACAATACCCTTGGACGTGTCGGCTAGCCAACTTCACGCCCGAGTTGCCTCAGTCCAGAGGTGGGAGCCCGTAAAAGAATCCGGCTACGTGGTGCCCTTTCCGGAGAGGAGATGAAGACCGGAGATTCCGCGGGAGATCGGGACGACGACGAGAAGACCGGAGAACACGGATCACTCGGTATATCTCTCATCCCTTCTCTTGGTAGCTAGGATTAGGTTAATGGTTACGATCCGGGTTTATTGTCCGCGGTAGCGCCGATTTAAAGTTAAGAAAATTTTTGATTCCGCATTTTGGCCTCGAGTAGAAGGCCGGGGCGCTGCCGTGGCGCAACAGGTCCCGCACATATGACATATGTACTCCTACTTCATTCTGCCTGAGCTAGTAAACCTCTGTGTTGGACTCTAAAGACTCGTCAATACGCCGGAAGCAGGTGATGATCATATCAAGAACCCACAAGCCGTCAGCGGTACTAGCTGGACATAACGGCTAACCCGGTATTGAGCGATCAGAAGATCAACAAGCAAGCCCGCTCTAACTCCTGTAAAGCCTGTCGGTAACACTACCGTACAGTCCGGTCTTTTCGTCTGATATGTCGCATATCTAGTTTAGGGGGGTAAACGTCAGGCCCCAGTAACCGATAAGTCATGCCGATGTGAGGCTTATAACGGGTCGAGAAACTATTGATAACACTTACCAGTAGATCTCCGTATCAACCCTGACTAGGGACTTCCTGTTATAGCCAATCGAGCACAGCGCAACATCAACCCCCAAATACCGGGAGAGACGAAACCCCTCCTATCGCTCATTGCCTCCATGTGATTCGGGACTGTGCCCAAAAGCCACCGTTTTGCACGTTGTCTTGAATGTGGTAAGGTGGAAATCAAAGCAAAGTGGGAATCATACAAGACTCTATGACGATCTCGGGTCTACAGACTAACTTGTACCAGTGTCACCAGAGAACTGCTATCTGACGATAGGTATAATACCAACTAAGAGTTCTCGGCGAGTCCGTTCAGTGTTTCCAGTCTCCATTGAGTACCCGTATACCATCTTTGATGTCAAACACTAATGGATATGGGATCATCCATCGCCCATCATATGGGTCAAGAAGCGTATACGCTAGTCTACTATGGAATATCGATGCCCTGTCTCGATACACCCTCGACTAGGAACAATTATAGGATGTACTTGTAGACTACCCTTGGCCCCACTAGTATGATCTCCATCATAGTCCTGGTAGTCAAGTACACATCCTAAGGGCTTTATCAACATATGAGAGCAAGACAATATCACAATACAAGTCTACATGTTACTATCATGTCGAGCAAGAAATTCCTCTCTATATATATCCAAGCATCCACTATAATATACATCACATGTACAATAATGGCCTCTAGGGCATACATATAACTAACAGATGTGTCGTTGATGGACACACGTTGCTTGATACATATGCATACATGCATATATATTCAGATGACTATCATTATATACTGATATCGGCATAACTCTATTGTACCCATGTGCATACATGATCACCTTAGATACCACATACTTTTACCTTTATGATACAGTATGACCTAGGGATCGTTATTTATTCGATTTCTACCTGCTGATATTTTCTACTCACGAGTTGGCAAATCACCCACATTGTACCACAGTTTTCTTCGAGGTTCGACCGCTTGGAACAGTAGCGGCATCGCTGGTACACAGCCTTCTTCAGGGTGTTTTGCTTTGGTAGGTGGGATACACATTTAGATCGTGACCACCCTTGTACCTATTATTTCTATTGTATCTAGTTAAAGCTCCATCAATCAAAAGCCAGACTATGTATATTTGGTTGACCTGGACAGAGACTTGTATATTCTCGAGACTTAAAGCAAGCTGGGTGTTTGTCATTTATTTGAGCTGATGATGTCTTAGTCTGCTTTACTTTGTTTTTGTGATTGATCTTCGCCGTAGGGCGTCGTATATTTAGGCTTGTTGCATGGTTGTGATTCCGCCAATTGGTGAAGAGCTAGCTCCCGCTTGGGGATGCCTATGTATATTGTTATGTATGTGGTTTCGGATCAAAATATACAAGGGAGGTGCTGCCCAAATTTCAAGGACGAAAATGTTTTCAAAGATAAATACAAACTATTGCATTTTCATATGATATGACTTATATTTTAAAAAAGCTGGCTTGAATTTCATTATGCTGATATTTTAAAACTGCACCTCCACTATTTTCCGCAAAAAGGTTTAGATTTCTGAGCTTCGGCTTACTTGAATTACGGTAGGGTCCTGTAGACTTCACGTAATTCTCGTGCCGGTCATGGGCTAATTCCGAGTCGTGACAGAGAATTTAAGATTTGTGTTGATATTTGACACGGGACTTGATGATAGTTTATGGATATATTCAAAATATTGGGATATTTTGAGGAGATTTCCGTTTTCTTTTATATGGACACTGTTGTGACATGTTCATGTTTATGCATGCTATTATACATTACGACTACTTGTGCATAGGTTTAGTCGCAATTTCGGTTATGCATACGATTTCCAATTTATAATGTTAGTTTTATTCACCGAGTTAGCAACTCACCCCCATTGTGCCTTAGTTCCTTGCAGGATAGATCTTATGGACGCATAGCGGCGTTGCGGACTTATATCTTGGGTTTTCATCACAGATTTTTCTAGGTGGGTTACATGCATAATAACTGCCTCTTTTGTATATATTATACTTTGTATCTAGTGTCACTCCATTAGACCACTTCTGTTGTTGACTTAGAGCGAGTTAGGACTTATGTATTTTTGGGTCGATTTGGGTAGCATTGGCTAGTTATCTTGATTTGTGCACTTTTATTTATAGTATGCTTGTGATTCTTCGCTTTTGAGCATCGTATATGCGCATTTTTGGGTTGATCCGCCGAATGGCATTAATGTTGCTCCCTAGTGGGGATGTCGTTATAAATATTATTATGTACTTGTTTTCTCCAAAAATTATAAAAGGGTGCTGCCGAAATTTCAAATGACGAAAACATTTTCTTATCCCTATTTCAAACCACTTGACATATGCTTTAAATTAAACAATCTTTGTAATAAAAAATGGGGTTTCATATCAATTACTTCTTTTAAAACTTTACCTCCTTTATTCTTCAAAAAGGATTTAGATCTTGGTTTCTGGCTTACTTGGATTACGTCGACATCTTTAGATGTCACACAATCTAAGTGCCGGTCACATGCCAATTTCTGGTCATGACAAAGTTGGTATCAAAGCGTTAGGTTTAATTTTTGTCGAGTCTTAGGTTTGACTATGCGAAGTCTAGGATATATATTTTCGGAACCTAGGCTTAACTTTACGGAACCTAGACTTGACTTTGAGGATATTAAACCCAAACTTTTGTTACTTAGATTGACCTTGGTATGATGGAGTAGGTAACTCAGGTAGAGTAACGTAGCGTATATGTGTTCCGCGGCATATTTACGATACGATACCCCGCCTAAATGACCTTAGGATGTATGTCTTGTTTAATTCTTCCTTTAACTCTCTGTATCCTTTTGTTCCCATTGATACACCTTACCAAATCTCGTTTCTTCTGTTAGTTGCCAAGGCCACACGAGCTAAGCGAGCCATAGCCAGGGCAGATCCACCAGTGATGGGAACTGACCAGCAGGACATCCCAACGGCACAGGGACATGTTGATCCTCCTTTTCCCTACCGAATGACTAGACTGGAGGAAGGCATGTTGGGCTTACAGCAGATGATGGGACAATTGGCCAAGACCACCCGTATTCAGAGGCCGGATCATGCATCGCATATTATAGAGCCCGTTATATAGCCCGTTCAGACAGTTGCACCCGTGGTCACAGGGGTTATGGAGGTATCGCTTCCGGAGTTCATGATGTTGAGACCTCCGGTGGACAGATGCAGCAGAGGGTCCTCAGTCGTTTCTCAACAGGATAGCTAGAATCGGTAGATCTTTGAGATGCTCAGATGCGAGATCGGTGGAGCTGATCACTTTTCGGTTGGAGGGACTTGCTCAGACATGGTGTGAGTCGATGGAGAGAGGTAGAGCGGCAGATCTTCCTCCAATGACATGGGTAGGGTTTTCCGAGGTTTTCCTTGCTTGATTCCTTCAATAAAGCATGAGAGACACCAGGGCTAGTTGTTTTGAAGCATTGCGGAAACCTACCGATATGTCCGTGGCTGACTTCGACTTACAGTTCACCCAGTTGTCGCGTTATGCTCTATATTTAGTTCCCACGGAGGAGCTTAGGGTGAAGAAGTTTGTGAGGAGCCTTAATACGCAGTTGTTCCTTGTCGTGGGCTCCCAGCACTTCGATACATATGCACAGGCTATGGATGCGACGATTCGAGTGGAGGAGCGTCTAAATGAGACGACGGTTGTTCCAGAATTAAAGCGAGCTAGACCTATTAGATCAGTTTCCGGGAAATTTAGTAGGGCCCGTGGTGGATTTGTTCCAAGACGTGGTAGTGGTCGAGGTTGGAATCAGGGCCGGATGTATGGCTCGTACCCTGAGGGACAGATGCCGCCGTCTACATGTTTCATTTGCGGGCATCCAGGACATTTCGCTAGAGATTGTAAACCTCAGGGCGGGACTACCGTTATGCAGGCCGCTTTACTCCCTCCACCTTCTTCTTCAATGGCATTGCCTCCTCCACCAGCTGCTACTCTGCGCCAGGTAGTGTAAGTCCATGTTACCCATCCCCGGTTCTTTGGGGTTGCGGAAATGGTGAAAAACGATTTTTCTTTGGGGGTAACATGGACTCAAAATACGGATCTTTGTTAAACAACTATCTAACAACCTAACTAGGAGTTTTACCTACTCGGTTAGGGGGTTATACCTTAACTTGAACTCCTTCTCTTCGACTCCTTGTGGTGGTCGGATGGTTCTCTCCTCGTCGTCTCCTTGTGCCGAAGATGGATCCACCTGAAAGCTTCTACCTTTGGCTCCAACCTCAATCTAGAGGAAACTAGAACACTTGGTTTGCTAGACCTTGTATACTAGGATGAGTAGAGAAGTGTTTTGAGTTTTATCTCTAAGGAAATGGTTCTCAACTCATGAGAGGGAGTTTCCTTGAGCTAGAGAGAGAGCAAGAGGAAGAGGGAGAGCTTGAGGATGAGAGAGAATGAGAATGATAGAATGAGTAAGCCTTTTTCCACCCATGCTCTCATAATACAAAAATAATCATAACAAATAATAATAATTGAGTATTATGTGATGGTTGTTATCATATCAAATGGCAATATCATTTCATGCATTAAATGCAATTTGTGAACAAACAAGCAAGCAAAGGTCAATGCCAAGAAATGATAGCCATTGTCATGATGATGGTCAACAAGTCCAACCTAGTCAACCGGTCAACTAAGTCAACAAAGTCAACCTTTCAACCCAACCATGGCACAATAATACTTAATTAATATTATCATTAATCATATTTCTTATTCTCATTAGGGTTTAGCAAAAGTCAACAGTCAACAACCCTAATGAGAATCCTCTGCCTCTATCTCAGTCAACTGTGCATACACACCCGCATCCGCGTTCCGAGGAACACGAATACAAACGAGATAAAACCAATCCAAAAATGTACACTAGGATCTGGCTTAAACCAAAGCCCGCTAGTGATAACTGCCCGGACACTAAACGTGCACAAGTGTACGGATGTGACCAAACCCTATCGCAAAACTATGCGACCTCTACTCTTTTTGCCTAAAGGAGAATAGCTTTCTGTGTGGGACTCTAAAGACTCGACACTGCGCTGGCAGTGGGTTAAACTACAGACCACAAGCGGCACTAGCTGTGCGTAACGGCCCCCAGGTAGATGCCGATAAGAAAACGGACGAGGTGAAACCCATCTGAACTCCTACTGAACCTGAATGTGATAATCTGCGTACAGTCCGGTCTGTTCGTCTGAGAATATCACATGGCGGGCCTAGGGGGGTGGTAAACGTCAGTCCCCTAATAGAGGTACAAGTCGTGTCGGAGTGCAGCCCAGAACACCCTGAGACAATACTGGAAACCTACCAGTGCATCTCGCTTGCCCTGGCCAGGGACGACTATGTGCAATGGCTCTCCTCGACATAGCGCGAAATCAACTCCCAATACCGGAGACGAATCCTGTCTAACCGTTACTGCTTCTAAGTGCTTCGGGACTGCACCCAACTGCTACATGTTTGCACGACTCCTTTGAGCCGTGGTAGGGTAGTAATCAAAGTACAGTGGGAACAAACTCGAGGCGATGTGACAGTGTCAAGTCAGCGGACTAAGCTGTACTCATGTCATCTGGGAACTGATAACTGATGATAGGTATAGTACCAACCAACAGTTCCCGACGAGTCCTGTCTAGTGTACTCGTAACCTAACGACCACTCGCATACTATCTCAAGTACGACGTACTGACGGCTGTGGAACAGACCGTCTCCCCTGCTGGGATGAGAAGCGCATACGCTAGTCTACTCCGGAGTATCGATGCCCTGTCTCGATAGTCCTATGACTAGGGACCTGCATAAGGATGTGCTTGTGGATTACCCAGCCCCCACGAGTGTGACTGCCATCACAACGCTGGTAATCAAGCAAAGATCCTAAGGGCTCCACTAATGTGTATAGGCGATATGTTAAAAGAAACACATGTACACACATTGAAGTAGAAACAAACCAAGTAGCATACTACTATTTTGAGCAAGATTGTCTATACAATGATGAATACCCCACGCTTCCATTAAGTAATATACAAACTAGTATGATACAGTAATGGCCTCTAGGGCATATACACTAACAATCTCCCACTTGCACTAAGGCCATGTACTGGCGTATCGAAGACCTATCATCTCGATCAGCCGCTCGAACTGAGTCTGGGGTAAGGCCTTTATGAATGGATCTGCAGTGTTATCTTCTGAATTCACTCTCTTCACCTCGATCTCCCAGAGATCTATGATCTCCCTGATCTGGTGGTACCGCCTCAAAATGTGCCTGGACTTATGATGGGACCTGGGTTCCTTCGCTAAAGCTATAGCGCCGTTGTTGTCACAATATAGCGGTATTGGATCAACACTGGTAGGAACCACCTGAAGCTCCGTGAGGAACTTCTTCATCCAGACAGCTTCCTTTGCGGCATCGCAAGCAGCTATGTACTCCGCTTCCATAGTTGAGTCAGCAGCGGTTTCCTGCTTGGAGCTCTTCCTGCAAACCGCCCCTCCATTGAGGGTAAAGACATAACCCGACATGGACTTGGAGTCATCCTTGTCACTCTGGAAGCTGGAGTCAGCAAAGGCTTCGATCTGGAGGTCTTTTCCTCCATACACTAAGAACATCTCCTTAGTCCTTCTCAAGTACTTGAGAATGTTCTTTACTGCTATCTAGTGTTTCTCCCATGGGTCAGACTGATACCGGCTTACAACGCTCAATGCGTATGCTACATCTGGTCTGGTACACAACATCGCATACATAATAGAGCCTACCGCAGATGCGTAGGGTATTGATGACATGCGAGCCCTTTCCAAATCAGTCTTGGGAGACATCTCTTTGGAGAGGGTGATTCCGTGACAAGCCGGTAGATTACCGTGCTTGGAATCTTCCATACTGAATCGTTTCAGTATGGTGTCGATGTACCTGGACTGTGAAAGTCCCAACATCCTTTTAGATCTATCACGATAGATGTGGATCCCCAGAATGTAGTTGGCATCGCCTAGGTCCTTCATGGAGAACCTCTGTGATAAGAATCCTTTGACTGACTGTAGCATAGGAATATCATTTCCTATTAGGAGAATGTCATCGATGTACAAGACGAGGAATACCACATTTCTCCCTACAATCTTACTGTAAATGCATGGTTCATCTAGGTTTTTGACAAAGTCGAATTCTTTAACAATATCATCAAAGCAGATGTTCCAACTCCGCGATGCCTGTTTCAGTCCATAGATGGACTTGAGCAACTTGCACGCTTTACCGCTGCTCCCACTCTGAATAAATCTCTCTGGCTGATCCATATAGAAGCACTCTTCCAAATTTCCATTTAGGAAAGCCGTCTTTACGTCCATCTGTCAGATCTCAAAATCCTGGAAGGCAGCAATGGCAAGAAGGATCCGAATGGATTTGAGTATAGCTACTGGAGAAAAGGTCTCGTCATAGTCCAAACTAGATCTTTGACGAAAACCCTTTGCAACAAGCCTAACTTTATAGGTTTCAACCTGTCCATCTACACCAATCTTGTTTCTGAAGATCCATTTGCAGCCTACGGGTTTTACCCCTTCTGGAGCAAAGTCTAAAGTCCAAACTTTGTTGGTGTACATGGACTCCATCTCAGTCCGCATTGCATCCAGCCATTTTACTGAGTCACCGCTCTGAATGGCTTGCTAGAAGCTAGTAGGCTCATCATAATCAATGACGCAATCCTCTCTATGCCCGTCTATGAGAAAACCGTAGTATCTCTCGGGCGGATGAGACTGCCTACTACTCCTGCGGAGCGGCGCAGGAATGTCCGGTTCCCCTGAACCTTCTGGTTCTACTAAGGTTTCAGTAATAGTTTGTGGTTCTGGAATTTCTTCCAGTTCTATTGCGCTCCCACTTATCTGATTTTCTAAAAACTCAGTTTCCAAGAAGCGGGCATGACGAGAAACAAAGACTTTTTGCTCCTCTGCGTAATAGAAAAGATACCCCTTAGAGTTTTTGGGTATCCCACAAACTTACATTGTACCGAGCGTGCCTCGAGCTTGTCCGCATGCTGCTTTTTGATAAAAGCTGGACATCCCCATGTCTTAAAGTGTTTAAGACAGGGTTTCTTCCCACTCCACATCTGATATGGTGTGGTAGGCACTATCTTAGTAGGAACTTGGTTCAAGAGATATGCAGCTGTTTCTAGTGCATAACTCCAGAAAGATCGCGGTAACTCAGCCTTACTCATCATGGAACGAACCATATCCAATAGAGTTCGATTTCGTCTTTCCGATACACCGTTGTGTTGTAGTGTGTATGGAGGAGTAAGCTGCGAGAGAATTCCATTCTCTTTCAAGTAGTCCAGAAACTCGGCACTCAAGTATTCTCCACCTCGATCAGATCTCAGTGTCTTGATACTTTTGCCTATTTGTTTTTCAACTTCATTTTTGTATTCCCGAAATTTCTCAAAGGCCTCGGATTTATGCTTCATCAGAAAGACATGTCCAAACCTAGAGAAATCATCTGTGAAAGTAATGAAGTATGAATAACCACTTCACGCATGTGTAGACATTGGACCACACACGTCACTGTGTATGAGTCCCAAGAGCTCGCTTGCTCTTTCTTCGTGTCCAGTGAACGGAGTCTTTGTCATCTTTCCCATGAGACAGGATTGACAAGTTGCATATGACTGATATTCGAACGGATCCAAATATCCTTCTGTATGTAACTTCGTCAACCTTCTCTCATTGATGTGACCCAGTCTACAATTCCATAAGAAAGCCTGATTTGTTTCCAGAGACTTTCTTTTAAGTGTGTTCTGGACACTGAAAAATCTGAGCTCAATTCAATACGTATATCCCGTTATTTAATGTACCTTACCCAATTAGAACTTGATTTAGGTGGATGTTGACCACATCGCTTACAAAAGTAAAATCATATCCTTCCTTAGAAAGTAAGGATACATATATGATATTACAAGTCGCACCTGGTACATACAAACAGTTACGCAGCATCAATATCTGCCCAGTTGTCAGTCCAAGATGATATTCCCCTACGGATTCAGCATCCATGCTCATTCCGTTAGCAACCCTGATAGTCATATCACCTTTCCTAATAACCCTACGGTTTCTCAGAGCCTGTAATGAATTACAGATGTGAGATCCTGATCCGGTATCCAATACCCAGGAAGTAGGGTTAACTGACATACGGTTCTCTATTACAAATACACCCGAAGCCGAAGCCACAGCATGCTTCGAATTCTGGCTACTGGCTTTGCTAGCCCTGCAATCCTTCTTCCAATGTTCATTCCCGTAACAATAGGAATGTCCCTCTTTTACTACATCCAGTCCCGAAACTTTTGCCCTTCCCTTTCCTTCTTCTTCCCTGGTTTCCTTCAGGGTATAAGCAGAGGGCAGGGACTGTAGAATCAAGTCAGTATTTGACCCATTCTCCAACGTGGTCTTCAGGTCCGTGAGCTCAAAATAGCTGGTCTCTGTAAGGACGTTGCCCCTATAGATGACCCGACAGCCAACCTCGCTTGAAGCAATTCGTTCGAGGTCTCATATCTTGCGATACGAGATTGCTCTACACATAAATCTTTGTTATGGAGGAAGATAGAAACTAAGTCCATCTTCTCGTGCTGCCTCTGGTTTGCACCATCAACTGAGGTAAACACGAGGCACTTGGCTTTCGCACAGTCTTTTTCCGATGTCATACGGATGTCAATGTCCGTGACAGAGGAAACTGGTCTAGAGACGGCAGGGGTTTGATTGGTTAAGAGGTGTCCCAACTTGTCATGGGCAATGGACATCTGGACAGACCTTTGCCGATCAAAACAGTCAGATTCAGTCATTTTATTATCTAGATGTAACCTATGTGTGGTCACTGGGTCGCTGCAATTAAGAGAGAGAGAAGAAAACACTCAGCATGATGCTCTTGCAAGTTTAGATTGGTTTTTAATTTATCTAAACAGGATGACTCCCACTGTTTCTCGAATCCCTCCTCAAACCAAAAAGGAAGAATTAGTCGGGATCAATCTCACCGTACAATACTTGCTTAAACCGTTCAGCCAGGCTAGTGTCGGTACTTCGAGGGAGGTTTTCCAACGCTTTTGCGAAGTTCCTTCATTTAAGAACCTCTTTTCCCTGGGGGCATAGCCCCGCTAACACCTTTCTAGACACCTACTTGGTTTATAGCATTGATCGTTAAGCGAGAAATTTCCCGAGGAGTAGCATATACTCACAGTAGGATCGGGATCCAAATATCATCGCATGACAAAACTGAAGGAATCTTACCAAAATCATCACACTCCAAATGGTATGCAGCGCTAGCAAGTTTCAGTTTCTTTTGAAACTCCCAATGTGGATTTTTGCCCCATGCTCTTATGACCTTGACTAAGGCCAACAAATCATAAGTCACATGTCAAGTTCTACCCGTCGTTGTCCAGGTTGATTTGAACCCACCCGTATATACTTTTGACTATGGCCAACAAAGTAATACGACTGTCCCAAACCAACGCATCTATCTATGCAACATATGAATATCCACCAGCTTACCAAACACTGTGCCTTGACTAAGGCCAACAAACACAGCTTGAATACTGTTGAATATTCATATGAAATGACGGAGGGATACGAATGGTTTTGGCGAAACCGTGAACGTAGTGAACGTGATATAATCGAAGGAACTTTGATAGCTTTTAAAAGGAGTGGCTTAAACTCCGCGTTTAAAAGTTGTTTTTGAAAAGAAACCGAGTGGTTTTTAAAGTGTTCCAACCGACTTTTACTTGGTTTATTTTCTTGCATTAATTTAATTGCGTCCCATCATTTAATCCTACCATTGCAGTAAACAATGAAAATATGACACACGCTTATGCCATCCGCATTCGCCACGGGGGCCCCGTCATTACCCCGTTAGGTTACTTAAACTAACGACAGAGCGCGGGCTGGACTAGCGCGGATGCAAAACATAAGCAACGCCTATATAGATATCATATATAGATATATACATTCATTAGATGCAATGACAGACATTCCAGATCACAGATGAAACACATTGGATATACTAGGAATCCGCATTCCGTACGAGCCTGTAACGAAAAGTGGATTACACGGTCGCGGTGAATAGCCAATACCCCACCCTAGACCCTACGGGTGCGGCAAACTACCCGCCAAATACCCGAAGTGAAGCAACCTCCCTCAACAACGTGAGTAGGCCCACTCGGCACTTCAAAGGTACTCGGTAGTTTGTGCACCCCCTCCATGGGTCTATCCTAGGAGCAAAAACAGTAAAAAAGATATCATACAATGACGGCTACAAACCCCAATCCCGGATGTGCGGCCATAACAAATAATATTACATCAATTTACATATTACATGAATTGAAAGATAAAGAAAACTCTCATCTCACAACCCCCCGGCTATTCATCCGCGATAATCCAATGAATTCATATACACATACCATCAACATTACAGATCACAGATATGTATAACCCCCACTAATCGACGTATAGCGATTAGCAGACGTTCAATACATATATCACATCACAGATATAAAACCCGTTTAGCTAAAGTCTTTAGAAGTTCGATCAAAATACGGATTTTTAAACCCCAAAAACAAATTTTACTTTCTGGAAATCTGGGCAGAAAAAATCATATTCCAAAAATCCTAAAATACCCCTATAAGAAACACTGCAGGAAAATGGACCCACAACCGAGTTAACTCGGCTGCGGATCCGCGGCAAGAGCAAGCTCTTGCCGCGGTTCCACGACGCGTTGACCGGGTTAGTGGACCAATTTTCTCCAGTGGTTCTTTAAAAAAGCCTGAGCCGATTTTTAGTATAAAGATTAATTAATTTTTGAACAGGAAAAAAAAATCGGCAGAAAAGCTTACATTTCGGGCGTGTTTTGTGATTTTTTCTCCGATCGAACTCTCTAGTTACTTTGCTAAACATGTTAGATAGTGTTTAACTAGGGCTCTGATACCACTGTAAGTCCACGTTACCCGTCCCCGGTTCTTTGGGGTTGTGGAAATGGTGAAAAACGATTTTTCTTTAGGGTAAACATGGACTCAAAATACGGATCTTTGTTAAACAACTATCTAACAACCTAACTAGGAGTTTTACCTACTCGGTTAGGGGGGTTATACCTTAACTTGAACTCCTTCTCTTCGACTCCTTTGTGGTGGTCGGATGGTTCTCTCCTCGTCGTCTCCTTGTGCCGAAGATGGATCCACCTAAAAGCTTCTACCTTTGGCTCCAACCTCAATCTAGAGGAAACTAGAACACTTGGTTTGCTAGACCTTGTATACTAGGATGAGTAGAGAAGTGTTTTGGGTTTTTATCTCTAAGGAAATGGTTCTCAACTCATGAGAGGGAGTTTCCTTGAGCTAGAGAGAGAGCAAGAGGAAGAGGGAGTGCTTGAGGATGAGAGAGAATGAGAATGATAGAATGAGTAAGCCTTTTTCCACCCCATGCTCTCAATAATACAAAAAATAATCATAACAAAATAATAATAATTGAGTATTATGTGATAGTTGTTATCATATCAAATGGCAATATCATTTCATGCATTAAATGCAATTTATGAACAAACAAGCAAGCAAAGGTCAATGCCAAGAAATGATAAGCCATTGTCATGATGATGGTCCAACAAGCCCAACCTAGTCAACTAAGTCAACAAGTCAATAAAGTCAACCTTTCAAACCAACCATGGTACAATAATACTTATTTAATATTATCATTAATCATATTTCTTATTCTCATTAGGGTTTAGCAAAAGTAAACAGTCAACAACCCGAATGAGAATCCTCTGCCTCTGTCAACCGTGCATACACACCCGCATCCGCGTTCCGGAGAATACGAATACAAACGAGATAAAACCAATCCCAAAACGTACACTAGGATCTGGCTTAAACCAAAGCCCGCTAGTGATAACTGCCCGGACACTAAACGTGCACAAGCGTACGGATGTGACCGAACCCTGTCGCAAAACCATGCGACCTTACTCTTTTTGCCTAAAGGCGAATAGCTTTCTGTATGGGACTCTAAAGACTCGACACTACGCTGGCATTGGGTTTAACCATAGACCGCAAGCGGCACTAGCTGTGCGTAACGGCCCCCAGGTAGATGCCGATGAGAAGGCGGACGAGGTGAAACCCATCTGAACTCCTACTGAACCTGAATGTGACAATCTGCGTACAGTCTGGTCTGTTCGTCTGAGAATATCGCATGGCGGGCCTAGGGGGGTGGTAAACGTCAGTCCCCTAATAGCGGTACAAGTCGTGTCGGAGTGTAGCCCAGAATACCCTGAGACAACACTGGAAACCTACCAGTGCATCTCGCTTGCCCTGGCCAGGGACGACTATGTGTAATGGCTCTCCTAGACACAGCGCGATATCAACTCCCAATACCGGGAGAGACGAATCCTGCCTAACCGTCACTGCCTCCAAGTGCTTCGGGACTGCACCCAACTGCTACCTGTTTGCACGACTCCTTTGAGCCGTGGTAGGGTAGTAATCAAAGTACAGTGGGAACACACTCGAGGCGAAGTGAAAGTGTCAAGTCAGCGGACTAAGCTGTACTCATGTCATCTGGGAACTGATAACTGACGATAGGTATAGTACCAACCAACAGTTCCCGACGAGTCTTGTCCAGTGTACTCATAACCTAACGAGCACCCGTATACTATCTCAAGTACGACGTACTGACGGCTGTGGGACAGAGCGTCTCCCCTGCTGGGATGAGAAGCGCATACGCTAGTCTACTCCGGAGTATCGATGCCCTGTCTCGATAGTCCTACGACTAGGGACCTGCATAAGGATGTGCTTGTGGATTACCCAGCCTCCACGAGTGTGACTGCCATCACAACGCTGGTAATCAACCAAAGATCCAAAGGGCTCCACTAATGTGTATAGGCGATTGTAAGTGCACGGCGGCGCCCCGGCCGTCAATCCGACGCCGGAATGCGGAAGCGGTGAAAAACTTTAATTTTGCGGACTTAGCAAACCGGCACCACCGCGCACTAAACACCCGGATCGTAACCATTAACAAGTCTAAGCTAACTAGAAGATGGGTTAGAGATATACCGACGATCCAAGTCCTCCGGTCTTCTCGTCATCGTCCCGATCTCCTGCGGAATGTCCCGTCTCCTCCTCGTCGCCGGAAGTGCACCACATCGCCTTCTTCTTTTACGGGCTCCCACCTCAATGCCGAGGCAACTCGGGCACGAAGCCGGCTACTCGACGTGCCCAAGGTTCGCTGTAGAATATGTAGTCGTCAAGTCTCATTTGGGGTTTTGGAGCTTTGCCATTTGGTGGAGGGATGATACAAACTCATAGAGGTGGAACTTGTGGGATTTTTCCTAAAGCAAAAGAGCAAAAATCCCACATGAACAAATTTGGACAGCCCCCTTTGGGAAGTGGCCGACCATGCATATGAGGGAGAGTGAGAATGAGGAGGTTGTATCAAAAGAATATGAGAGAGGCCAATAATAATACCCATACAAGAGAGAGAGAGGAAAGGTTATCATCCAAAAAGGAAATGATCACAAGTGTAAACTAACACTCCACCAACCTCACCCCTCATCATCATCAACCATCATGTCCCTCCATCATCATACATAAGTCAAGCCATGATGAGGTTATGAAGTCAAGCCATCATGAAGAAATCAAGTCAAAGGATGGTGCTATCATGATACAACAAAAATGCAAAGACCCCCTCCACAAATGCCTATTTGCAACAATGCAAATAAGCCCTCCTCCACCAATCTTCGGCCAATGAACGGAACAATGGAAATTGGCCGAAACGGAAAGCAAACTGGAAACTCCAGAAAACTGGTCCCGTAATAAATTACAGGAAAACCCCGATACTGTGCATACACACCCGCATCTGTATTTCGACCGAAATACAAATGCAATGAGACAAAATCTCCACTGTACTATACTAGAATCCGGCTTATACCAAAACCGGCTAGTAATATCTGTTCGATCCTGATCCGTGCAATACCGCACGTATCTGATCGAACCCTGCCATATAACCATACGGCCTATAGTACAAACTGTCCGATCCTGATCCGTGCAATACCGCACGTATCTGATCGGACCTTGCCATATCTCCATACGGCCTCTACAACCTTTCGCTCGAAAGCTGAGTAACTGAATGTGGGGGACTCTAAAGACTCATCAACACCTTGGTTGTGGATTTAACCACTAGAACGTCAGAGGTATAAGCCAATACGTAACGGGCTACCAGGTACTGACTAAAAGGGATGTCTGTGAGCGAACTCAGCCTGACAACCCTACTGAGCCTGTCAGTGACAATATCCGTACAGTCCGGTCCGTTCGTCTATGAGTATCGCATGGCGGGCCTAGGGGGTTGGTAAAAGTCAGACCCCCAAAAGCGGTACAAGTCGTGTCGGAGTGTAGCCCAGAACACCCTGAGATACTACTGGAATACCTACCAGTAAATCTCCTTGCCTTGGCCAAGGACTTTGTGTAATGGCTCTCCTAGACACAGCACGACCTCACCCCCAATACCGGGAGAGACGAACCCCTGAAGATACGCTCACTGCCTCCATGTGGCTCGGGACTGTACCCAACTAAAACCTGTTTGCACGACTCCTTTGAGCCGTGGTAGGGTAGTAATCAAAGTACAGTGGGAACTCACACGAGACAAATGACGATCCCCAGGTCGATGAACTAACCTGCACACATGTCACCAGGGAACTGCCATCTGACGTCTGGTATATGACCAACTAGCATGTTCCCGGCGAGTCCTGTCCGGTGTACTCATAACCCAATGAGCACCTGTATACATCTTAGGTGATCCAACTGACACCAGTGGCTTGTGAGACCGGCCACCGCCCCTTGTCGGGGTCTCGACTGTATACACTAGTCTACTATGGAGAATCGATGCCCTGTCTCGAAACTCTCACGACTAGGGACCTTTTAAGGATATGCTTATAGACCCCCAGCTCCCACTTATATGATCGCCCTCATACTGCTGGTGGTCAAGCAAGAATCCTAGGGGCTCTATCAACGTGTAATAGCGACGTGTCAGGTCACCTAAAGCAGTACACGATGATAAAGGTAAACCAGATAGCATACTATCATCTCGAGTAAGACTGTCCTACCGGGATAGGTCCTCCCTCAATCATTACAATCACGTACCTGTGACCTAATAATTGACTCTGAGGGCACTATCTCCAACAATCTCCCACTTGCACTTAAGGATAATTATTGCGATGTCGCATACTCACAGCCCGTGTGATACCGAACATCCAACTCCTCTACTAGTCAGTCTCACAAAGCTCGTTTGCGGAACTATTGCGTTCGAGGAATAGCCTCAGTGAGTGGATCCGCTTAGTTGTTTCTTTCTATGTCTCTCTATATCTCAAGTTCGCGGAGAAAACCATCTCCCGAAAAGAGCAATACCTGTCTCAGAATATGTCTGGATGTCTGATGGGACCTAGCTCATAAATGAACTCCAAATCCAAACTTCTTAGACTGTATCGTCAACTGAACTTAATCAGTATCCTGCGCGCCATGCCTCCCTCAGTATTGCCTTGGACCACCTGTCCAAAATACTGCCCCTCATCAGAAGGAAAACTATAACTCTGACAACCTCCTTGTCGTCCATGTCACCTTGGAAGCCTGGAATGATAACTGTCTCCTGAATGAGGCTGTCGTTATCATATCCCTAGAACATCCACTTATGTTCTAAAACTGCTTCCGACTGTTTCTCCAGGATTGGATTAATGTCAACTTATTGTATCTAGTGCAAGAACAACATCTGGTGTGGTACTTGACATCTCACGATTGACTCAATTGCCTGAGCAAGTGATCTGCCAATCATGCACATCCCTCTCCCCTTTAGTCTGTAAGACACCTTTGGAGAGGGTGACTCCATTACCTGCAGGCACACTACCGTGCCAGGAGTCGTCCATCCTAAATACTCTTAGAATGCTGTCAAGTACCCTGATTGGGAAACCACCCAAATCTAGATCTAAAACCATAGATCTAGTAACCAGCATGTCTGATGTAAAATCCAAGTCCCATGTGGAGAAACCACTGTGTGACGACCAAAGTATAACCGATCGTAGTGTAGGAGTTTCTTTTCCTACTCTGTGTATATCATCCAAATACCAGGATATCACACCCTACTACCTTCTCAACAGATCCATCCCCTATTCTGATGAAGTCAAACCTATGACTGTCACGTTAGAAATAGATGATCTATCTCCGCTACATCTGCTTTAGTCTATAAATAGACATAAGCCACCTGTCCACCAATGCTTCCGCTGCTCCCACTGACTACGACAACCCTCTGGCAGAGTCATATACACGTACACTTCTAAAACTAGTTTAGAACGACGCTATACTCATCCTCCCGCCGGGTCTCGCACCCTGGAACAACAACAATGGTAATTGTGGGTAAACAAGAACTTCCCTGTCACCGTCCTTGAGGCTACCGTAGTACCTCTCGGGTGCCTGAAGTTACCCACCTTATCTGCGGAGTGGCCAATGGAATGTCAATCCAGATTGAATCTTTAGGTTCCTTATCAAATCTTCAGTAATCGTTTGTGGTTCTGGAATCACTTCCAGTTCTACCATACTCCCACTACTGTTTTCTGAAAAAATCCATCTTTAATAAAACTGTGGCGAGTCTAGAACAATATCGCTATTGTTCATCCAGATGGTAGAAAGTCAACCCTCGTCATAGCCTGGGTCAACCCACAAACAGCCATTACAGAAACGTGCCTTGAGTTGTCCAGTGTCTGGTTTTAATCATAAACCGGACAACTCCCCGTACCTTAACATCGTTAAGATATGAACTGTTCTATATCCAATATAGAAACAGAGGCACTGATTTAATTGAACCAGATTCAAATCATGCACCTGTCCCTAGCGCATGTCAACTAAATGGAAGGAGGCCGATCAGCGTTACTCAACTTAGGAATACTTCCAATTATGAGTAACCTGAAAGAGAAGCAAGATCTCTTTATCATTACTATCAACTGAATACCATACACAAGTATCTACATCTTCGATCTCTTTGAAGAATCCCGATACTTTCTATACCTGGTTCTCTACTCTATTCAAATACCAATAACTTCTCAAAATTCGGACCCTGTGTTTCCACGAAACACTTGTCTAAATACTAGAGAAGTCATAAGTAAACCGAATATAGTATGAGAACCAAACCCTCTGTCCTAATGGCCCTTGAGTCTGATAACTCTTTCACTGTGTGTCGTAGGTTGAAAACTGTACTTATGGTTAAGAAGAATTACACCGCTGTTTAATGCTCCTTACTTAACCATCCACTGATATAGGTAAATGTCATAGACATAATTTCAAAAAGGTACATCTCACTCTATGAAAATAGACGTACAGATATATCAATTTGAAATTGGTGCATAACTGCGGATATTCAAAACCAAATATTTGCCAACCGGCAAACAGCCCAGGTGATTTCCTCAAATATCACCGATTACAACGAATCCCGATATAATGAGGATAATCACCCAATTCCCAATAACTTACTCCCACTCATCATCTATAAAACCATACAGATGCGAGAATCGTATCTGGTAAATACATACCCTGGAGTAAGTATCTAATCGGGAAATCAGTTTTCTATTAACAGTACACAGTGAAACTGAAACATTGAAATGTTTCGATGGGGTATCCTGATATTCCTAGTAATGCCTCTTCCAGATTCACGATTGTAACCGTATAATTCTTTGCCACCTCTCCAAATCCCTTCATATGTCTTTAGTCTTTACCTTCTGTACACCCCTTTAGGCCAAATGGTTTTCTTCATTCCCTACCGTTCGGCACCAGCCTATGGTTTGGAAGAAGACTATCCAATAAGCATAATGGGTGTACTGTCCCAATCCTAGGAACACTCGCAATGAGAGAGGGTGAAGATAAAAGACAACCGAATAAACCTTATTCCTATTTCTCCTGAACCAGAATCCATCCCCGAACTGGAACAAGTTCCTTTCGAGTTCGTATATAACCATACGATGGAATATCCAATAAACTGTGGATCTTCGTAGTGATACGGAGTGTCCTGGAGAAATACAAAGGTGATTTTAGGATTGGCGAAGAAATACCTGGTTTGGTCGTGAATATCTGTTGCAATTTACTTTGCCCTCTTACTAATCCCTTGCTTTGTCTTAACTTAATACCTTCTGCACACCATCGTTAGGCTAATTGGTTTTCTTCATTCCCTACCGGTCGGCACCAGCCTAAGGTTTGGAAGAAGACAATCCAATTTGCGTAATAGGTGTACTACCCCTAAACCAAGGAGTACTCGTAACCTGAGAGAGGGTAAAAGGAAAAGACAACTGAATAATCCTATCCGTTTTCTCCAGAACCGGAAACCATCCTCGAATAAATTCTTTCGAGTTCGTATCTAACTATACGATGGTTTTGTCCAATGGAAGTGGACGTTCGTAGTAACATGGGGTGTCCTGGAGAAAAGGGTAAAAGTAGGAGTGGCAATGAGGTTCGCAACTCTGATAATCCAAAAGCCAGTGTTAAGAAGGTTCGGTTAATTTGGTCACTGAGTCATAGTCTTAGGGTCGGGTCAATGGTCGCTGCCAAAGAGAGGGAGAGAAAAGAAACACTCAGCGTGCACTCTAACCTAGATCAGAATGGTTACCAATTTATCTAATCAGGAAACCTCCCACTGTACCTCAAATTCTCCTCCAAACCTGAAAAAAGAATTAGTCGGGATCACCCGAGGAGTAAACTAACTCATCAGTGGGAATTGGGATCCAACTCTCATCGCATGAAAACGTGACGGAATCCGCTCACGGTATCACACTCCAGAAGGTATGCGCATATCTGGCAAGTTTCAGTTCTTTTGAAACTCCCGATGTGATTTCTGCCCCATGCTCTTATGACCTTGGCGAAGGTCAACAAATCATAAGTCACATGTCAAGTTCTACCCGTCATTATCCAGGTTAATTTGAATCCACCCGTACAAGCCCTTGACGAAGGTCAACAAGGCTATACGACTGTCCCAAACCAACGCATCTATCTATGCAACAGAAAGGTAACAAGCAGCTACCATACACTATGCCTTGACGAAGGTCAACAAACATAGCATGAATACTACGTGCTACCCGTCTGAAACGACGGAGGGCTACGAATGGTTTCTGGCGAAAACCTTTAACGTAATGAACTTGATATCGTTGAAGGAACTGATAGCTTTTTGAAAATATAGTGACGACAACTTCCGCTAAAGAGGTCACTCCCGGTGAAGGGATCTCGGCTCTTTCCCCGTAGAATGGGGTGCAGGATATTCCCACTGAATACCACGATGCAAAGCAAAAGTAATCGGCTATAGTGAAGTTAATGCCCTGACGCAAACTTTTTGTCCAAGGGGTCACTCCCGGTGAAGGGATCTCGGCCCTTGCCTCGTCGACTGAGGAGCAGGATATTCTAAATGAATACCGCGATGCAAAACAAAAGTGAACGTCCTAGCAATAACAGCTTTTTGAAAAGTGTTCCAACAACATCAGATTAGGTTTGTTTTTAACTTGCATTGATCCGAATCAACACAGTCCCATCAATTGATCACACCAAAAAGAACGAAAATATACTGATGTACGTATATGCCATCCGCATTCGCCACTGGGTCCCGTCATTAGCCGTTAGGTTAGCTAACTAACGACAGAGCGGGGACTGGACTAGCGCGGATGTAAAACATATACAACATCTACTAATATATATACCAATATATTATATTCGCTCAAGGCGTGAATAAAATGCAACATCACAGAAATGTACAGCATCACAGAAACAATACAGATATCTGGGATCCCCGGGTTTCACAGAGCCGCTGAAACCCGACGTTCCCCTGGTCGTGTGGATAGCCTGTGCAATGAAATCCTAGACCCCTACGGGCGCGGCAAGTTACCCGCCAAAACCTGAAGCGAGGCAGCCCCTTTCAGCTCCGTGAATGGACCACCCAGCACTTCACGGAATCCGGTAACTTGGGCACCCCTCCTGGGTCAACCTGTACCCCCTACGAGTGCGGCGAATGGCCCGCCAATCCTAAAGTGAAGCCCCCTCCGTCTTAATGCCATGAGATGCGGGCTTGTTGCCCTCTAGAACCCGGCTATCCGTGCACCCCTCCGCGGGGCAATCCTAGTACAGAAAGTAAAATATACATACACCGGGTACATCGACCGCAACCAGGTCGTGCCCCAAAATAATAATACAATCAGGCAGTGACGGCGGTCCACATGTCGGACGCTCGCCCCGCAATATCAAATGTACATAATACAACAAAACTGTACTAGCATTGCATCCAGGCTATCCCCCACGACCGATCCGCAACATCACAGCAAAAACAAAACATCAATGTGAAAGTCACGTTCGCAAATCCGTCTAACCGAGCTATAGCAGTTAGACCGGATTTACCGATCAAGTGACATTCACGGTCGCAGATATAATGTAAATACTGTGAAAATTGTGTTTAAAATATCCGACCGATCAAAATATAACAAGTGGGCCCCAAAATAATACTGTAGCAGTTAAAGAAATTATGGGCCCAAAATTAATGTTCCAAAACCCCTAAAATAAGCCCAGAGGCCCACTGAAAAAATCCGACCCATTGAACCTTTCATTCTGCGGCGGAACCGCGGCCCCAGGTGGGTATTGGCCGCGGTTCCGCGCTCTGACTGAAAAGTCAACTGCTCGAATTTTCCCAGAAGTCTTATGTCATCCTGTACAATACTTTTATACAACCTGAAAAATTTTTGGGGACCAAAAAATTTCAACAGAAAACTGTCGTGAGCAAATATGGGTTTTTGAACATTTCGATCGATCGGAACAGAAAAACACACTACACAAAGCTAGACTAAGTTAATGGGGAGGCTCTGATACCACTGTAAGTGCACGGCGGCGCCCCGGCCGTCAATCCGACGCCGGAATGCGGAAGCGGTGAAAAACTTTAATTTTGCGGACTTAGCAAACCGGCACCACCGCGCACTAAACACCCGGATCGTAACCATTAACAAGTCTAAGCTAACTAGAAGATGGGTTAGAGATATACCGACGATCCAAGTCCTCCGGTCTTCTCGTCATCGTCCCGATCTCCTGCGGAATGTCCCGTCTCCTCCTCGTCGCCGGAAGTGCACCACATCGCCTTCTTCTTTTACGGGCTCCCACCTCAATGCCGAGGCAACTCGGGCACGAAGCCGGCTACTCGACGTGCCCAAGGTTCGCTGTAGAATATGTAGTCGTCAAGTCTCATTTGGGGTTTTGGAGCTTTGCCATTTGGTGGAGGGATGATACAAACTCATAGAGGTGGAACTTGTGGGATTTTTCCTAAAGCAAAAGAGCAAAAATCCTACATGAACAAATTTGGACAGCCCCCTTTGGGAAGTGGCCGACCATGCATATGAGGGAGAGTGAGAATGAGGAGGTTGTATCAAAAGAATATGAGAGAGGCCAATAATAATACCCATACAAGAGAGAGAGAGGAAAGGTTATCATCCAAAAAGGAAATGATCACAAGTGTAAACTAACACTCCACCAACCTCACCCCTCATCATCATCAACCATCATGTCCCTCCATCATCATACATAAGTCAAGCCATGATGAGGTTATGAAGTCAAGCCATCATGAAGAAATCAAGTCAAAGGATGGTGCTATCATGATACAACAAAAATGCAAAGACCCCCTCCACAAATGCCTCTTTGCAACAATGCAAATAAGCCCTCCTCCACCAATCTTCGGCCAATGAACGGAACAATGGAAATTGGCCGAAACGGAAAGAAAACTGGCAACTCCAGAAAACTGGTCCCGTAATAAATTACAGGAAAACCCCGATACTGTGCATACACACCCGCATCTGTATTTCGACCGAAATACAAATGCAATGAGACAAAATCTCCACTGTACTATACTAGAATCCGGCTTATACCAAAACCGGCTAGTAATATCTGTTCGATTCTGATCCGTGCAATACCGCACGTATCTGATCGAACCCTGCCATATAACCATACGGCCTATAGTACAAACTGTCCGATCCTGATCCGTGCAATACCGCACGTATCTGATCGGACCTTGCCATATCTCCATACGGCCTCTACAACCTTTCGCCCGAAAGCTGAGTAACTGAATGTGGGGGACTCTAAAGACTCATCAACACCTTGGTTGTGGATTTAACCACTAGCACGTCAGAGGTATAAGCCAATACGTAACGGGCTACCAGGTACTGACTAAAAGGGATGTCTGTGAGCGAACTCAGCCTGACAACCCTACTGAGCCTGTCAGTGACAATATCCGTACAGTCCGGTCCGTTCGTCTATGAGTATCGCATGGCGGGCCTAGGGGGTTGGTAAAAGTCAGACCCCCAAAAGCGGTACAAGTCGTGTCGGAGTGTAGCCCAGAACACCCTGAGATACTACTGGAATACCTACCAGTAAATCTCCTTGCCTTGGCCAAGGACTTTGTGTAATGGCTCTCCTAGACACAGCACGACCTCACCCCCAATACCGGGAGAGACGAACCCCTGAAGATACGCTCACTGCCTCCATGTGGCTCGGGACTGTACCCAACTAAAACCTGTTTGCACGACTCCTTTGAGCCGTGGTAGGGTAGTAATCAAAGTACAGTGGGAACTCACACGAGACAAATGACGATCCCCAGGTCGATGAACTAACCTGCACACATGTCACCAGGGAACTGCCATCTGACGTCTGGTATATGACCAACTAGCATGTTCCCGGCGAGTCCTGTCCGGTGTACTCATAACCCAATGAGCACCTGTATACATCTTAGGTGATCCAACTGACACCAGCGGCTTGTGAGACCGGCCACCGCCCCTCGTCGGGGTCTCGACTGTATACACTAGTCTACTATGGAGAATCGATGCCCTGTCTCGAAACTCTCACGACTAGGGACCTTTTAAGGATATGCTTATAGACCCCCAGCTCCCACTTATATGATCGCCCTCATACTGCTGGTGGTCAAGCAAGAATCCTAGGGGCTCTATCAACGTGTAATAGCGACGTGTCAGGTCACCTAAAGCAGTACACGATGATAAAGGTAAACCAGATAGCATACTATCATCTCGAGTAAGACTGTCCTACCGGGATAGGTCCTCCCTCAATCATTACAATCACGTACCTGTGACTTAATAATTGACTTTGAGGGCACTATCTCCAACAGCGATATGTTAAAAGAAACACATGTACATACATTGAAGTAGAAACAAACCAAGTAGCATACTACTATTTTGAGCAAGATTGTCTGTACAATGGTGAATATCCCAAGCTTGCATTAAGTAATATACAAACTAGTATGATACAGTAATGGACTCTAGGGCATATACACTAACAGGTAGTTATGCCGAGAGGTCATAGTATTGTTGGGCATGCTCAGAAGAGATGAGGGAACTGAGGCAGAAGACACTAGGATGTAGGTAGGGGTCAGGCTAGGGTTTTCTCTTTGACTCCCCAGGATGCCCAGGCATCCAATGCAATGGTTACAGGTACTCTCCCCGTATGTTCCTTAGATGCACATATTTTGTTCGATCCCGATTCTACACACTTATATGTATCTGCACACATCGCACCTTAACTGGGGAGTGATTCATCGTAGTTAGATATACTGTTAGTTGTGATTACTCCAGTGGGAGATTCTTTCATAGCATGACGCGCATTCAGGTTATGTTTCATACATATTGGTGATAGAGATTCGTTAGTCGATTTGATTCTTCTCGATATGTTAGATTTTGATGTACTTCTCGGTATGGATTGGCTGGCCACTTGTCATGCATACGTTGATTGCCGCGGGAAGGCGGTTAGATTCTGTTTCCCTGTTGAGCCGATTAGTAGTGCAGGGGTATTGCAGTACAACTCCTGCCAATCTGATTTCTGCACTTGGTGCTACTAGGCTTTTGAGGAAGGGATGTCGTGGGTTCTTAGCATTTATTCAGGATATTGGAGCTGCAGAGGTCCTGTTGGACCAGATTCCGATTGTGCAAGAGTTTTCGGATGTGTTTCCAGCTGAATTGTCAGGGTTGCCACCAGAGCGTGGGATTAAGTTCTGCACTGACCCGATCCTCAGCGCGGGGCCTGTTTCTATACCGTCCTATCGGATGGCCCCGATGAAGCTCAATGAGCTCAAGAATCGGTTGCAGGAGCTGCTTGATAAAGGACTTGTTCGTCCAAGTGTATCGCCATGGGGAGTTCCTGTCCTATTTGTTAAGAAGAAGGATTGCATCATGAGATTGTGTATCGATTATCGTCAGCTGAATTGAGTTACGGTGCAAAATAGGTATCCATTATCTTGTATTGACGATCTGTTCGATCAGCTGCAGGGAGCAGGTTATTTCTCGAAGATTGATTTGCGATCGGGGTATCATCAGTTGCGAGTTCGAAATGATGATATTCCGAAGACTGCCTTTCGAGCATGCTATAGTCATTATGAATTCTTGGTGATATCGTTCGGGCTCACCAATGCCCCAGCAGCATTTATGGATCTGATGAACCGGATCTTCAAGACATTCCTCGACCAGTTTATCATTATTTTCATAGACGATATTTTGGTATACTTCAGGAGTTGAGAGGATCATGAGCAGCACTTAAAGATTGTATTGTGGATTTTGAAGGAGCATCAGCTGTTTGACAAATTCTTAAAATGTGCTTTCTGGCTTTATAGTGTGGAATTCTTAGGTCACATTGTAACGAGAGACGGGATGCAGGCTGATCCGAAGAAAATTGAGGTGGTAGAGCATTGGCCCAGACCCGTTTCAGTGACTGAGATTCGTAGCTTTTTGGACTTAGCGGGTTATTACCATCGCTTCATGCAGGATTTCTCTCGTATTGCGGCACATATGACCGGTTTGACCCGAAAGGGAGTTCAGTTACATTGGACTGATGAGTGTGAGCAGAGTTTCCAGTAGTTGAAGACTCGTCTGACGACTACGCCTGTTCTATCTTTACCTTCAGGCTCATGCAAATTTGTGGTATTTTGTGATGCATCTCGTGTGAGCTTAGGTTGCGTATTGATGCAGCATGGTAGAGTTATTGCTTATGCTTCTCGGCAGTTGAAGAAACATGAGCAGAACTACCCAACCAAAGATCTAGAGATGGCCGCAGTGGTCTTTGCGCTGAAGATTTGGAGACACTATTTAAATGGAGAGTCATGCCAAATCTTTACAGACCACAAGAGTCTGAAGTATATATTCCAGCAGTGAGATTTGAACTTAAGGCAGCGTCGCTGGATGGAGATAGTGAAAGATTATGATTGTGAGACTCTTTATCATCCGGGAAAGGTAAATGTAGTAGTCGATGCGTTGAGTCGGAGACCTGGGGGGATAGCTTGTTATATTTGAGTGCAACTTAGAGACAGTCGAATGCGGATTGGCAGATTTTGTGTAACAATGGTATACAGTTCGAGTTTACATCCGTAGGTGGACAGTTTGCTCATGTTCATGCTTGTCTACTTTTGCTCGATCGTATCAAGAAGGCACAGTCAAGGGATACCCGATTATCTAAGATTTTAGAGCAGGTTCGGCAGGGGAGAGATTCTGAGTTTATGATCGACAGCGAAGGAGTGCTACAGTTTAGGACCCTTTGTGTATGCTCGACTTTGATGGGCTGAGGCGCGAGATCTTAGAGGAGGAACATCGAACTTCTTACAACGTTCATCCAGGGTCTACCAAGATGTATCACGATTTGCGAGACGTATACTGGTGGGAAGGGATGAAACGTGATGTGTCTGACTTCGTTTCGAAATACCTGACTAGTCAGCAAGTCAAAGCCGAACATCAGGGCCGGCAGGAGAGTTACAGCCTTTACCCATTCTGGAATGGAAATGGGAGCAGATCTCCATGGATTTCATTATGGGTCTACTAGGTCTAGGAGAGGGTATGACTCCATTTGGGTGATTGTGGATCGGTTGACGAAGACAGTTCACTTTTTTCCGGTGAAGACTACTTTCGGATATGCTCGATATGCCCAGATTTATATTGATGAGATTGTGCGGTTACATGGCATTCCAACCTGTATTAATTCTGATAGAGACACACGGTTTACCAGTCGTCTCTGGCAGAAGCTTATGCTCTAGGCACTCGCTTGAGTTTTAGTACTGCCTTCCACCCACAAACCGATGGTCAGTCAGAGCGTACGATACAGACTTTTGAAAATATGCTCCGAGCTTGTACGCTATATTTAAGTTGCGGTTGGGATCATCTTGCCCTTGATTGAGTTCTCCTACAATAATAGCTTTCAGGAGACGATTCAGATGGCACCTTTCGAGGCGTTATATGGGAGGAAGTGTCGGTCGCCAGTTTGTTGGACCGGGCTTCGCGAGAGCAGCCTCCTAGGGCCTCAGTTGGTTTAGGAGACTAATGAGAAGATCCAGATGATCTAGGATAGGATGAGAGCAGCCCCGAGCAGGCAAGAGTCTTATGCCAATCGTCATCGCTGTAGACTTGAATTCTCAATGGGTGACCATGTATTTCTCCAATGATTCTCCGATGAAGCGTGTGATGCGATTTAGGAAAAAGGGAAAGCTCAGTCCCAGATATGTTAGACCCTATAAGATGTAAGTCGATGTACAACACCCCACGACTTGCGGGGAGGCGGAAATATGAAAAACGATCTTGTTCTTTGCTTAAACATCGACTAACCGCATGAATCAAAGCTAAACGATAACTAACATCAAACATAGAAGTTCTAAACTACTATGTGAAGTGATTATACCTAAAGAACCGTGTCCTTCGTCTTTACGAACTCCACCTCCTCCTCGGCCTTCTCCAAGTAGCAGACGATCCACCACGAGAGCTTTACTCTAAGCTTTGCCTCTAAACTTGAGGCAACTAGGTTTCTTTAAGTGCTAATCAAAGTACCTAGATGATATAGAGTGAGGGTTATGGTTTAATTAGTCTAACTAATCCTTGTACTCAACACGTGAGAGGGGAGGATTAGGGTTTGAAGAGAGAGAGCTTGAGGAGAGAGAAGATGAACATAATAATGAGAAGAGAAAATGAGTTATCATAATATATATCAAGCATTTTATTTTATCAAGAAAAGAAAAGAAAATGATTTACAACCATGCTTGATAAATATCTAATGGTGATTCATCTCCATGAGTCATTAAGCAATTATGAAGCATTAATGACATGGATGAATCATCCATATGACTCACTAATCTCATTCAATGTATATGCCACCTAAACCTCCTTAGTCACCATCTTCTAGAAGCTTCTCCCGCAATTACGAGAACGCCCCTCCTATCCGTGAAAACATGGAAAAACTTTAGACTGTATAAATCCAATAACTGGATACTAGTAACTGGCTTAAACAAAAACCGACTAGTAAAAACTGTCCGAAAGTCGTACGTGCGTAAACACACGTATGCGTCCGAACCCTTGTCGTAAAACCATACGACCTCTATATCGTTTCGTCTGGAGTAGGGAAACTCTCTCTGTGGGACTCTAGAGACTCGACAACTACGCTGCCAGTGGGTTTAACCACAGACCGCAAGCGGCACTAGCTGTACGTAACGGTCCCCAGGTAGATGTCGATAAGAAGGCCGATGAGGAAACCCATCCGAACTCCTACTGAGTCTGATGTGACAATCTCCATACAGTCCGGTCCGTTCGTCTAAGACTATCGCATATCGGGTCGAGGGGGCGGCAAGCGTCAGTCCCCTAATAGCGGTATAAGTCGTGTCGGAGCGAAGCCCATTACACCCTGAGAAACTACTGGAACCTACCAGCAAATCTCGCTTGCCCTGGCTAGGGACTTTGCGTAATGGCTCTCTGACATAGCGCGATATCAACCCCCAATACCGGGAGAGACGAATCCTGTCTAACCGCCACTGCCTCCAAGTGCTCGGGACTGCACCCAACTGCTACCTGTTTGCACGACTCCTCTGAGCCGTGGTAGGGTAGCAATCTAAGAACAGTGGGACACACTCGAGGCGAAGTAGGAGTGTCAAGTCTGCGGACTATGCTGTACTCATGTCACCTGGGAACTGTTCACTGACGACTGGTATAAAACCAACCAACAGTTCCCTGTGAGTCCTGTCCGCTGTACCCGTAACCTAACGAGCACCTGCATACTATCTCCAGTACGACGTACTGACGGCTGTGGGACAGACCATCTCCCCAACTGGGATGAGAAGCGTACACACTAGTCTACTCCGGAGTATCGATGCCCTGTCTCGATAATCCAACGACTAGGGACCTGAATAAGGATGTGCTTGTAGACTACCCAGCCCCCACTAGTGTGACTGCCATCACAACGCTGGTAGTCAAGCAAGATCCTAAGAGCTCTATCAATACGTATACTCAAATATTAAGATAGAAAAACCAAGTAGCATACTACCATGTTTAGCAAGACTGATATATACATGTGAATATCCCAAGCTTCCATTAAGTAATATACAAACTAGTTTGATACAGTAATGGCCTTCTAGGGCATAAACACTAACAATCTCCCACTTGCACTAGGGCCATGTACTGGCGTATCGAAGACCGATGATCTCGAGTAGCCTCTCGAACTGAATCTGAGGTAGGGCCTTAGTGAATGGATCAGCAATGTTATCCTATGTATTTACTCTCTTTACCTTGATCTCCCGGCGATCTACGATCTCCCTGATCAGGTGATACCGCCTTAAGATGTGTCTGGACTTCTGATGGGACCTGGGTTCCTTCGCTAAAGCTATAGCGCCGTTGTTGTCGCAATACAGAGGTATTGGACCAACACTGGTAGGAACCACCTGAAGTTCTGTGAGGAACTTCTTCATCCAGACAGCTTCTTTTGCGGCATCGCAAGCAGCTATGTACTCTGCTTCCATCGTTGAGTCAACAACGGTGTCCTGCTTGGAACTCTTCCAACAGACCGCCCCTCCATTGAGGGTAAAGACATAACCCGACATGGACTTGGAGTCATCCTTGTCACTCTGGAAGCCGGAATCAGCATAGGCCTCCATCCTGAGGTCTTTTCCGCCGTAAACCAAGAACATCTCCTTAGTCCTTCTCAGGTACTTGAGAATGTTCTTTACTGCTATCCAGTGATTCTCCCCTGGGTTTGCCTGATACCGGCTTACAACGCTCAATGCGTATGCTAAATCTGGTCTGGTACATAACATCGCATACATTATAGAGCCTACCGTAGAAGCGTAGGGTATAATCGACATGCGTTCCCTTTCCAAATCAGTCTTTGGAGACATCTCTTTGGAGAGGGTGATTCCGTGACAAGCCGGTAGGTTACCGCGCTTAGAATCTTCCATACTGAATCTTTTCAATATGGTGTCTATGTACCCAGACTGTGAAAGTCCCAACATCCTCTTTGATCTATCACGATAGATCTGGATCCCCAGAATGTAGGTGGCATCACCCAGGTCTTTCATGGAGAATTTCTGTGACAAGAATCTTTTGACTGACTGTAGCATAGGAATATCATTTCCTATTAGGAGAATGTCATCCACGTACAAGACGAGGAATACAACAACTCTCCCTACAATCTTACTGTATATGCATGGTTCATCTGGATTTTTGATAAAGTCGAATTCTTTGACAGTATCATCAAAACAGATGTTCCAACTCCGCGATGCCTGCTTTAGTCCATAAATGGACTTAAGCAGCTTGCATACTTTACCGCTGCTCCCACTCTGAATGAATCCCTCTGGCTGATCCATATAGACGCTCTCTTCTAAATTTCCATTTAGAAAGGCCGTCTTTACGTCCATCTGCCAGATCTCATAATCGTGGAAGGCAGGAATAGCAAGAAGGACCCGAATGGATTTCAGCATAGCCACTGGAGAAAAGGTTTCGTCATAGTCCAAACCAGGTCTTTGACGGAAACCCTTTGCAACAAGTCTAGCCTTATAGGTTTCAACCTGTCCATCTACACCAATCTTCTTTCTGAAGATCCACTTGCATACTACGGGTTTTACCCCATCTGGAGTAGTGTCCAAAGTCCATACTTTGTTAGTGTACATGGACTCCATTTCGGTCCGCATTGCATCCAGCCATTTTACCGAGTCGCCGCTCTGAATGGCTTGTTGGAAGCTAGTAGGGTCGTCATTATCAATGACGCAATCTTCTCGATCCCCGTCTATGAGAAAACAGTAGTATCTCTCGAGCGGATGAGACTGCCTACTACTTCTGCGGATAGGTGCTGGTATGTCCCTTTCTTCTGAAACTTCTTGTTCTACCAAACTTTCAGTAACAGCTTGTGGTTCTGGAATTTCTTCGAGTTCTACTGCGCTCACACTCTTCTGATTTTCTAAAAATTCAGTTTCTAAGAAGCGGGCATAACGAGAAACAAAAACCTTTTGTTCCTCTGCGTAGTAGAAGCAATATCCCATGGAGTTCTTTGGATATCCCACAAACTTACATTCTACTGAGCGTGCCTCGAGCTTGTCCGGATGCTGCTTTTTTACAAAAGCTGGACATCCCCATGTCTTCAGGTACTGAAGATAGGGTTTCTTCCCACTCCACATCTGATATGGCGTGGTAGGCACAGTCTTGGTTGGAACTTTGCTCAAAAGATATGCCGCTGATTCTAGCGCATAACCCCAGAATGATCGCGGTAACTCAGCCTTACTCATCATGGAATGAACCATATCTAATAGGGTTCGATTCCTCCTTTCCGATACACCGTTGTGTTGTGGTGTGTATGGAGGAGTAAGCTGAGAGAGAATTCCTTTCTCTTTTAAGTAACCCAGGAACTCGGCACTTAAGTATTCACCACCTCGATCAGATCTCAGTGTCTTAATACTTTTACCTGTTTAGTTTTCCACTTCATTCTTGTATTTTTGGAATTTCTCAAAGGCCTCGGATTTATGCTTCATCAAGAAGACATGTCCATACCTAGAGAAATCATCCGTAAAAGTAATGAAGTAGGAATAACCACCTCGCGCATGTGTAGACATTGGACCGCACACGTCACTGTGTACGAGTCCTAAGAGCTCGCTCGCTCTTACTCCATGTCCAGTAAACAGAGTCTTTGTCATCTTTCCTATGAGACAAGATTCACAAGTGGCATAAGATTGATATTCGAACGGATTCAAATATCCTTCTCTATGTAACTTCATTAATCGTGTTTCATTGATGTGACCTAGTCTACAATGCCATAAGAAAGCCTGATTCATTTCTGGAGACTTTCTTTTAAGTGTGTTCTGGACATTGAAAACCTGAGCTTGATTCAATACGTATATACCGTCATCTAATGTACCGGACCCAATCAGAACTTGATTTAGGTGGATGTGAACTACATCGCTTACGAATGTAATGTCATATCCCTCTCTTGAAAGTAAAGACACTGATATGATATTACAAGTCAAACTAGGTACATACAGACAGTTACGTAGAATCAATATCTGCCCACTTGTCAAACCTAGGCGATATTCTCCCACGGATTCAGCGTCCACGCTCATTCCGTTTGCAACTCTGAGAGACAAATCACCTATCCTTATAACTTTACGGTTTCTCAAAGCATGTAACGAATTACAGATATGAGATCCTGCTCCGGTATCTAGTACCCAGGAAGTAGAGTTAATTGACAAACAGTTCTCAATTACAAACACACTAGAGGCTGAAGCCACAACATGCTTCGTATCCCGGCTACTGGCTTCCAAAGCCCTGCAATCTTTCTGCCAATGTTCGTTCCCATAACAATAGGAACATCCCTCCTTGCCTACACCAAGTCCCGAAACTTTTGCTCTTCCCTTTCCTTCTACTTTACTGACACTGTATATCGGCTTTGTAGAGGTCTTCTTCTTTTCATCCTTTGCTTTCGCCCTGGATGTAGAAGAAGAAGGTCCCCCATTAAGCAGAGCTTGTGTCTCCCTGGTTTCTTTCAGGGTATAAGTAAAGGGTAGGGACTGTGGAAATAAGTCAGCATATGACCCATTTCCCAACGTGGTCTCCAGGTCCTTGAGCTCATCAATATAGCTAGTCATCGTAAGGACGTCGTCCCTTACAGATGACCCGTCAGCCGACCTCGCTTGAATTAATTCGTTCAAGGCCTCATATCTTGTGATATGAGATTGCTCTCCATATAAATCTTTGTTATGGAGAAAGATGGAAACTGAGTCCATCTTCTCGTGCTGCTTCTGGTTTATACCATCAACTGAAGCTAACACGAGGCACTTGGCTTTCGCTTTATCCTTTTCCTTTGTCTGACGGATATCCATATCCGCAACGGTGGAAACTGGACCTGGGACGGCAGGATCTTGAGTAGTAATAGGGTGGTCCAGCTTGTCATAGGCAATGGTCATCTGGACAGACCTTTGCCAGTTATATAAGTTAGATTCAGTCAACTTGTTATCTAGATGTAACCTAGTCATGGTCAGAAGGTCGCTGCAATGAGAGAGAGAGAAGAAAACACTTTAGCATGATGCTCTTGCAAGTTTAGATTGGTTTTTAATTTATCTAAACTGGATGGCTCCCACTGTTTCTCGAATCCTTCTTCAAACCATAAAAGAAGAATTAGCTAGGACTATTATCACTATACAATACTTTCTTAACCGTTCAGCCAGGCTAGTGTCGGTACTTCGAGGGAGGTTTTCCAACGCTTTCGCGAAGTTCCTTAATTAAATAACCTCTTTTCTCTGGGGGCGTAACCCCACTGACACCTTTCTTGACACCTACTTAGTTTATAGCATTGATCGTTAAGTGACGAATCTCCTGATAAGTAGCATATACTCACAGTAGGATCGGGATCCAAATATCATCGTATGATAATGTTGAAGGAATCCTACCAACATTCATCAAACTCCAAATGGTATGCATCTCTTTGCAAATTTCAGTTTCTTTAGAAATTCCCGATATAGATTTTTGCCCCATGTTCTTATGACCTTGACGAAAGCCAATAAATCATAAAACACATGTCAAGTTCTGCCCATCATTATCTTGTTAATTTGAACCCACCCGTATATAACCTTGACGAAAGCCAACAAAGTTATACGACTGTCCCAAACCAACTCATCTATCTATGCAACAAATGAATACCCCAGCAGCTACCAAACACTATGCCTTGACGAAAGCCAACAAACATAGTTTGAATACTACTGACCATCCATAAGAAATGACGGAGGGCTACGACTGGTTTTGGCGAAAACTTGAACGTAGTGAACTTGATATAATCGAAGGAACCTGATAGCTTTTTAAAAGGAGTGGTTAAAGCTCCGCAATTAAAAATTCTGCTCTTTTAAAATAACCGAGTGGTTTCTTTTAAATTGTTCCAACGATTCAACTTTTGGTTTATTTTCTTTGCATTATAAATAATGCGTCCCATCATTAACCTATCATTGAAGAAAACAACGAAAATACAACGTCCTCTTATGCCATCCGCATTCGCCACGGGGTCCCGTCATCACCCGTTAGGTTACTTAACTAACGGCAGAGCGGGGTCTGGGCTACCGCGGGTGTAAAACATAAGTGACGTCTAAATAGCTATCATATATAGATATTGTACATTCATCAGACGCAATAATAAGCATTCCAGATCACAGATGAACTTTATTGGATTTACAAGCAATCCGTGTTTGTTTTGAGCCTGCAACAAAAGACGGATTATATAGTTGTGATGAATAGCCATTACCCCACCCAAGACCCCAACGGGTACGGCAAACCACCCGTCCGGCAGTTTGTTCACCCCACGTTGGGTCTGTCCTAGGAGCAAAAACAGTAAAAATGAAATAATACAACGGTGGCTACAACCGCAACCTGGATTTGCCCCGCAAAAATAATATTACAACAAATTACATTTACATCAAATGAATTAAACAATAACCCATCACATAACCTCGGCTATACATCACAACAGTCCAACACAGTTCATATACACAAACAGATAAAACCCATTACAGAAATGTGCAACCCCCTGCCAACCGACATACTAGCAGTTAGGGGAGGTTTACGAACACATTATACAAACACAGATATAATCATATTAGCAAACATCGCAAAATTTCGATCGGAAAAACGCTTTTAGATTCTACTCCAATACTTCTCTGTGAACCTGAGATCTTAGCAGAAAATATAACATCCCAGAAACATCACTGTTAACACCTATGAGTTACTAAAGAAATTGGGGCTGACTCGGGCCTAACTCGGCCGCGGATCCGTCGCGGATCCCATGGATCCGCCGCGGATCCGCCGCGGATCCCATGGATCCGCCGCAGTTCCACGGTGAGATAGTCGAGTCACAGGCCCAAATTTCTTCAGTATCCCTAATTTTCCCTGCTTGTTATTCTGAAGCACCCTGAAAAATTTTTGGAGCCAGTTTAAAAATCGACAGCAAGTGTGATAATCGGCGATGTTTCCGGTTGCTTTTTGCGTTCGAAATCTTTACGACTTTGCTAATTAGTTATTTATTATTTAGCGAGGCTCTGATACCACTGTAAGTCGATGTACAAAACCCCACGACTTGCGGGGAGGCGGAAATATGAAAAACGAGCTTGTTCTTTGCTTAAACATCGACTAACCGTATGAATCAAAGCTAAACGATAACTAACATCAAACATAGAAGTTCTAAACTACTATGTGAAGTGATTATACCTAAAGAACCGTGTCCTTCGTCTTTACGAACTCCACCTCCTCCTCGGCCTTCTCCAAGTAGTAGACGATCCACCACGAGAGCTTTACTCCAAGTTTTGCCTCTAAACTTGAGGCAACTAGGTTTCTTTAAGTGCTAATCAAAGTACCTAGATGATATAGAGTGAGGGTTATGGTTTAATTAGTCTAACTAATCCTTGTACTCAACACATGAGAGGGGAGGATTAGGGTTTGAAGAGAGAGAGCTTGAGGAGAGAGAAGATGAACATAATAATGAGAAGAGAAAATGAGTTATCATAATATATATCAAGCATTTTATTTTATCAAGAAAAGAAAAGAAAATGATTTACAACCATGCTTGATAAATATCTAATGGTGATTCATCTCCATGAGTCATTAAGCAATTATGAAGCATTAATGACATGGATGAATCATCCATATGACTCACTAATCTCATTCAATGTATATGCCACCTAAACCTCCTTAGTCACCATCTTCTAGAAGCTTCTCGCGCAATTACGAGAACGCCCCTCCTATCCGTGAAAACATGGAAAAACTTTAGACTGTATAAATCCAATAACCGGATACTAGTAACTGGCTTAAACCAAAGCCGACTAGTAAAAACTGTCCGAAAGTCGTACGTGCGTAAACACACGTATGCATCCGAACCCTTGTCATAAAACCATACGACCTCTATATCGTTTCGCCTGGAGTAGGGAAACTCTCTCTGTGGGACTCTAGAGACTCGACTACTACGCTGGCAGTAGGTTTAACTACAGACCGCAAGCGGCACTAGCTGTACGTAACGGTCCCCAGGTAGATGTCGATAAGAAGGCCGATGAGGAAACCCCTCCGAACTCCTACTGAGTCTGATGTGACAATCTCCATACAGTTCGGTCCGTTCGTCTAAGACTATCGCATATCGGGCCTAGGGGGCGGCAAGCGTCAGTCCCCTAATAGCGGTATAAGTCATGTCGGAGCGAAGCCCATTACACCCTGAGAAACTACTGGAACCTACCAGCAAATCTCGCTTGCCCTGGCCAGGGACTTTGCGTAATGGCTCTCTGACACAGCGCGATATCAACCCCCAATACCGGGAGAGACGAATCCTGTCTAACCGCCACTGCCTCCAAGTTCTCGGGACTGCACCCAACTACTACCTGTTTGCACGACTCCTCTGAGCCGTGGTAGGGTAGCAATCTAAGAACAGTGGGACACACTCGAGGCGAAGTAGCCGTGTCAAGTCTGCGGACTATGCTGTACTCATGTCACCTGGGAACTGTTCACTGACGACTGGTATAAAACAAACCAATAGTTCCTTGTGAGTCCTGTCCGGTGTACCCGTAACCTAACGAGCACCTGCATACTATCTCCAGTACGACGTACTGACGGCTGTGGGACAGACCATCTCCCCAACTGGGATGAGAAGCGTACACACTAGTCTACTCCGAAGTATCGATGCCCTGTCTCGATAATCCAACGACTAGGGACCTTAATAAGGATGTGCTTGTAGACTACCCAGCCCCCACTAGTGTGACTGCCATCACAACGCTGGTAGTCAAGCAAGATCCTAAGAGCTCTATCAATACGTATACTCATATATTAAGATAGAAAAACCAAGCAGCATACTACCATGTTTAGCAAGACTGATATATACATGTGAATATCCCAAGCATCCATTAAGTAATATACAAACTAGTATGATACAGTAATGGCCTTCTAGGGCATAAACACTAACATAAGATTCTTAAAAGAGTAGGTACTGTAGAATATCCTTTAGCACTTCTGCCCAGTTTTCGAGATGTGCATCTTGTGTTCCATGTGTCCATGCTCCGCAAGTACCTTCATGATCCTTCTCATGCTATTCACCATCAGACTATACGGCTAGAGCATGATTTATCTTACACTGAGCAACCGGTAGCCATTCTCGATCGGCAGGTGAAGAAGCTGCGATTTAGGGTACTTCCTTCTGTAAAGGTTCTATAGCATGGACCACGTAGAGAAAATATCACCTGGGAAGCCGAGGATGAGATGCAGAAGAAATTTCCCCATCATTTTGAAGGTATGAGTAGTTAAGTTTTAAATTTGGGGACCGAATTTTCTTAAGGGGTAATATTGTAACATTTTAGAAATTATGGTAGTCAAGTGTAATACTAAATAGTTTTAGATGACATTTTATTGTAAAGGGTTTTTATTAGTAAAAAGTTTTAGTTACAAAGAGGGTTTGTAAGTTGTGCGAGGGTTTAAGTGCAATGGTGAGAGTAAGTAGGTGTTAAGGTTAAGATATTCCCTCACACACAGCTTACCATGAGCCTACACCTCCTCCTTGCTCTACACACACCTCACCCTCCCTTCATACACATCCTCCTTCCTTTACAACACAACTCTCTTTGGGTTTTGCATTATCAAACTTAACAAAGCCTTCCCCCTAACACTCCATCTCAATTTTCCAAGTTCTACACTATCTCACTAGGAAAGATTAGAGTTCTTCATGGATATTGGTCCAAACACCAAAGTTAGGCCTTCACAACTTCAAGTGTGCACTCCTTGAGCTTAGAGTTTCTGTGGAATTCTTCAAGTTAGGTAAAAACCCAACCTTTTCATATTAATCAAGAGTATTAGTCTCAAATAGATTGTGTTGGCTATAGTGCCCTCAAGTCAATCATTGGATCGCAGGCACGTGATTGCAATGATTGAGGGAGGAAGTATACTGGTAGAACAGTCTTACTCGAGATGATAGTATGCTATCTGGTTTGCCTTTATCATCGTGTACATGCTTCAGGTGAAATTATAGATCGCTATTACATGTTGATAGAGCCCATAGGATTCATGCTTGACTACCAGCAGTATGATGGCGGTCATATACGTGAGAGTTGGGTGGTCTATAAGCACATCCTTAAAGTGTCCCTAGGCGTAGTAGTTTCGAGACTGGGCATCGATACTCCAAGAGCAGACTAGTGTATACGGATCGAGACCCCGACGAGGGGCGGTGGCCGGTCTCATAAGCCATTGGTGTCAGTTGGTTCACTTAAAATGTATACAGGTGCTCATTGGGTTATGAGTACACCGGACGGACTTGCCGGGAACATGCTAGTTGGTATTATACCTATTGTCAGATAGCAGTTCCCTGGTGACATATGTACAAGTTAGTATATCGACCTGAGATCGTTATTTGTCTCGTGTGAGTTCCCACTGTGCTTTGATTACTATCCTACCATGGCTCAAAGGAGTCGTGCAAACAGGTTTTAGTTGGGTACAGTCCCGAGCCACATGGAGGCAGTGAGCGGATTGTCAGGGGATTCGTCTCTCCTGGTATTGGGGGTTGATGTCGCAGTGTGCACGGGTGGCCATCACCAGAAATTCTCGGCCGGAGTAGACGAGAATTACTTATTCGGATCAGTAGTTTCTCAGGTGGTGATAGGCTTCATACCAACGCTAAATGTCAAGTTATTAGGGGTCTGACTTTATCCACCCCCTAGACTCGATATACGATACTCATAGACGAACGAACCAGACTGTATAGATATTTTCACTGTCAGGCAGGCTCAGTAAGGTTTCAAGATGAGTTTGCTCGTCGGCATCCCTTTTTCTCAATACCTGGGTAGCCGTTACGTACAGCTAGTGCTACTGACGTGCTTGTGGTTAAACCTACTGCCAGCGTATTGACGAGTCTTTAGAATCCCACACAGAGGGTTTCCTTGGTTCGGACGAATCGTTGTAGAGGCCGTATGGTTTTATGGCAGGGTTCGATCATATTCGTACACTTGTGCACGAATCATGATCGGACGGATAATACTAGTAGGCTTTGGTTTAAGCCGGATCCTAGTATTATATTGTTGGATTATTTTCATCTCGTTGTATTCGTATTCAGTCGGAATACGGATACGGGTATGTATATACAGATGAGGGGTATTCTTGTAATCCGTTACATGATTACTTTTGAAGATGCCATTTCTTTTTCTTGTATTAAACATTTAGGGTTTTATAAATGTTTAATATTGTTGAGGTGTAATGTGTGAGTTCAAGTCTTGGCTTGTGGCATTGATTGTGGCATGGGCCATGCTTGATATTTTATTAGTTTGATTATGAGATATTTGTTGTGGCAAAAGGCAGATATGTTTTTTTGGGTGTGGGATTTTTCTTTGGTTGCTAGATAATATCTCACAACTCATACAAGGAAAAAGAACAGACCTTTTTTCTTTGGTTGTTTTTTCTTTAGCCAAAACTTGAGCTCACACTTCTCTTCACACATGGCTTCTTCTTCAACTTCCACCCATTCCATATCATGAGTTGAGAATCCTTGGATGTTTTGAGACAAAGTAATCACACACTATCTCTACTTCATTTTGGGCATCTATGCTAGCAAACTGGATGCTTGAGTTACTTCGGTTTTGAAGCGGGAGCACGTATTATTAATCCTCGACATGGATCGTCTTCGACGAGGGAGCCGGAGATTGAACTTCATCGAGGTGGCAGCGAGGATCTTGTGACAGAGGTAGAAGACCGTAGGACATGGATCGATCGGTATAACCTCTCTAAACTCTTTATAGTGAACTAGTATAGGGTTAATAGTACGATCCATCGATTAGGGTTCCTTTAGCGCCGGGTTTTAAAAGTTTTTGTTCCGTGTTTGACCACGGATTGATGGCCGGGCCGCCGTCGTAACTTTACATGGTATCAGAGCCAACACATTAACCGCATACTAGTTGTGTAGACAATGTTAAAGTATCAAAACCGAAACAACTCCGAAACAATACCAACTCATATTCCAGTTTCTGTCATTTTTTCCCGAGTCTTCAAAAATTATTTTAGCAACTGCAGAAGACTACTATGGTGACCACTAGACTACACCCCAAATACGAGCCAGTTCCACCCCATTTGACCCGGACACATCACTGGAATTTCCGAGCTGGCAGGCCATTCACTTGAGTTTGGACTTCGTATTTTATGTGTGGTCTGGTCTCTGGAATTTTGGTTCAGTGGTATTGCTAGTTTAGCCCAGTTTTGATATGGTTTTATCTAGTAGTTTAGGGCTATTCGGGGTTATTTCGAACTCGATATTTCTAACATTGTTTAAAGTTTACAGTAGATACATTTCTATATGCGACCGTGAATTTCATTAGAGCGGTACAACTTGTCTAATTGCTATAGTTCTTTTAGACGGGTTTGCGAACGTGACATACACGTTGATGTTCTGTGTTGTGCTGTGTTGTTGCGGATTCATCGTGGTGGATAGCTTGGTTGCAATGATAGTACAGTTTAGTTTCATTTGTACATTTGATATCGCGGGGCGAGCGTCCGACATGTGGACTATTGTCACTACCTGTTTGTATATTATTGATTTGGGGCACGACTGGGTTGAGGTCGATGTCACCGTTGTGCATATTTTCATTTCTGTACTAGGATTACCCCACGGTGGAGTGCACGGATAGCCGGGTTCTAGAGGGTAACGGGTCCGCATCTCATGGTGTTGAGAAGGAAGGGGCCTTACTCTAGAATCGGCGGGCTATGCGCCGTACTCGTAGGGGGTACAGGTTGACGCAAGGAGGGGTGCTCAAGTTACCGGATTCCATGAAGTGCTGGGTGGCCCATTCACTTTGATGAAGGGGGCTGCCTCGCTTCTGGTTTCGGCGGGTAACTTGCCGCACTCATAGGGGCCTAGGTTTTCATTGCACAGGTTATCCAAACGACCAGGGGAACGTCGAGTTTCACTTGCGGCTCAAAGGAAACCCGGGGCTCCCAGATTATCTGTATTGTTCTATGATACTTATTGCTTATCTGTGATGTTGCATTTATCACGCCTGGAGCGATTATTATATATTTATATATATATATATACATTAGTAGATATTGTATATATTTTACACCCGCGCAAGTCCAGTCCCGCTCTGTCGTTAGTTAAGTAACCTAACGGGTGATGACGGGACCCAGTGGCGTATGCGGATGGCATATACGTACATCATATTTTCATTCTTTTCTTGTGTGATTAATTGATGGGATTTCGTTGATTCATATCAATGCAAAGAAAACAGACCTATTCGATGTTATTGGAACATTTTTTAAAAAAAGCTGTTATTACAAGGACATTTTCTTTTGCTTTTCATAGTGGTATTCGGTTATGAATATCCAGCACCTCATTCGACGAGGCAAGAGCCGAGATCCCCTCACCGGGAGTGAGCTCTTGGGAAGAAGTTTGTATCAGGGTAATAACCTCACTGTAGTCGATTACTTTTTGCTTTCCATCGTGGTATTCAGTGAGAATATCCTGCACCTCATTCTACGAGGAAAGAGCCGAGATCCCTTCACCGGGAGTGACCTCTTTAGCAAAGGTTTTCGCCACTATATATTTGTAAAAATCTATCTTGTTCCTTCAACGATATCAAGTTCATTACGTTAAAGGTTTTTCGCCAAAAACCATTCATAGCCCTCCGTCATTTCAGACGAGCAGCACTTAGTATTCATGCTATGTATGTTGGCCTTCATCAAGGCATAGTGTATAGTAGCTGTTTGTTACTTTTTTATTGCATAGATAGATGCGTTGGTTTGGGACAGTCATACTACTATTTTGGCCTTCGTCAAGAGTATGTACGGGTAGGTTCAAATTAACCTGGATAATGATGGGTAGAACTTGACATGTGACTTATGATATGTTGGCCTTCGTCAAGGTCATAAGTGCATGGGGTATAAATCACATCGGGAGTTTCAAACATACAGGAAACTTGCCAGGCATGCGCATACCTTCTGGAGTATGATAACTTGAGTGGATTCCATCAGGTTATCATGCGATGATAGTTGAATCCCGATACCCACTGATGAGTTGGTTTACTCCTCGGGTGATTTTAGATGATCCCGACTAATTCTTCTTTCAGGTTTGGAGGAGAATTTGAGGATACAGTCGGAGATATCTTGATTAGATAAAATGATTAGCCATTCTGATCTAGGTTAGAGTGCACGCTGAGTATTTCTTTTCTTTCTCTCTTTGGAAACGACCATGACCCGACCCTAGACTAGAACTCATAAATCTAGTTAACCGAACCTTCTTAAAACACATTGACTTTTGGATTGTCAGAGTTGCATACTTCATTGCCACTCCTTTTACCGTTTGCTTTTCTCCGGAACATTCCGTATCACTACGAAGATCCACATTATTGGATATGACCATCGTATAGCTACATACGAACTCGAAGAAACTTGTTTCAGATTCGAGAATGGTTTTCGGTTCTGGAGAAATTGAATAGGACTATTCAGTTGTTTTTTCTTTTTAACTTCTCTCAGGTGGCGAAGGTTCCTAGGATTAGGAAAGGATACACCTATTGCACTTATTGGATTGTCTTCTTCCAAACCATAGGCAGGTGCCGAAAGGTGGGGAAGGAAGAAAACCAATTAGCCTAAGTGTGGTGTACAGAAGGTAATAAGTAAAGACAAATAAAGGGATTAGAAGAGGCCAAAGTAAATTGTGACTGCTATCATTTACGACCAAACCACGTATATCATCGCCACTCCTACTTCACCTTTGCATTTCTCCAGAACACCCCGTATCACTACGAAGATCCATATTTATTGGATAATCCATCGTATAGTTATATACAAACTCGAAGGAACTTGTTCCAGTTCGAGGATGGATTCTGGTTCAGGAGAAATAGAATAAGGTTTATTCAGTTGTCTTTTATCTTTACCTTCTCTCAGGTTGCGAGTGCTCCTAGGATTAGGAGAGTACACCTATTGCGCTTATTGGATAGTCTTCTTCCAAACCATAGGCAGGTGCCGAAAGGTAGAGAAGGAAGAAAACCGATTAGCCTAAGTATGGTGTACAGAAAGTAATGAGTAGAGACAAATAAAGGGATTTGGAGAGATGGAAAAGAAATATGCGGTTACAGTCATGAATATGGATAATGGAAGAGGCATTATTAGGAATACCCGGCTACCCCTTCGAAACATTTTCATGTTTCAGTTTCACTATACGTTGTTAATTGAAAACTGATTTCCCAATTAGATCCTTACTCCAGGGTATGTATTTACCAGGTTAGATTCTCACATCTGTATGGTTTTACAGATGATGGGTGGGAGTAAGTTATTGGGAATTAGATGATTATATCCTCATTATATCGGAATTCGTTGTAATTGGTGATATTTGAGGAAATCACCTGGGGTCTTGCCTGACAGCAAATATTTAGTTTTGAATATCCGTTGTTATGCACCAATTTCAAACTGATATATCTGTACGTTTATTTTATAAAGTGAGATATAACTTTTGAAATTATGTCGATGAAATTTACCTATATCAGTTGATGATTGGGTAAGGAGCATTAAATAACGGTGTAATTCTTCTTAACCATAGTACAGTTTTCGACCTACGACGCACAGTGTTTGAGTTGTTCAACTCAGATGACTCATACAAAGTATTGTATGTTTTCCAGTGTCCATTAGGACAGAGGGGTTGGTACTCATACTATATTCTGTTTACTTGTGACTTCTCCAATTTTAGACAAGTATTCCGTAGAAATGCAAGGTCCAAGTTTTGAGAAGTTATAGGTACAAGAATAAAGTAGAGAACTATGTATTGCAAGTATCAGGATTCTTTAAGGTGATCGAAGATGTAGATACTTGTATTTGGTATTCAGTTGATAATAATGGTTTTGAGAACTTGCTTCTCTTTCAGGTTACTCATATCTGGATGCGCTCCTAGTTGAGTAATGCTGATCGGCCTCTCTCCATTTAGTTGACATGCACTGGAGACAGCTGCATGATTTGAATATGGTTCCAATTAAATCAGTGCCTTTGTTTCTATATTGTATATAAAATGGTTCATATCTTAACAATGTTAAAGTATATGGAGTTTTCGGGCTTATGCTTAAAACCAGACTCTGGATAACTCAAGGCACATTTCTGTAATAGCAGTTTGTGGGTTATCCCGGGCTATGACGAGGGTTAACTTTCTACTATCTGGAAGATCAATAGTGATATTGTTCTTGACTCGCCACTGTTTTAGTAAAATGGACTTTTTCTGAAAGCAGTAGTGGGAGTATAGTAGAACTGGAAGTGATTCCAGACCCACAAACGATTACTAAAAATTTAATAAGAACCTAAAGATTCAATCGGGTTTGACATTCCATTATCCACTCCGAAGATATGGTGGGTTATCTCAGGCGCCCGAGAGGTACTTTGGTATCCTTAAAAATGGTGACAGGGAGCTTCTTGTTTACCCAGACTTGCCATTACTGCTGTTCTAGACTATGAGACCCGGCAGGAGGATGAGTATAGCGTCGTTCTAAACTAGCTTTAGAAGTGCACGTGTATATGATTCTGCCAGAGGGTTGTTGTGGTCAGTAGGAGCGCGGAAGCATAGTGGACAAGTTGCTTATGTCTATTTATAGACTAAAGCGAAGATAGTGGAGATAGATCACCTATTTTTGATGTAACGATCATAGGCTTTGACTTCATCAGAATAGGAGATGGATCTGTTAAGAAGGAAGTAGGGTGTGATGTCCTGGTGTTTGGATGACATGCACTTTATAGGAAGAGAAATTCCTACACTACGATCGGTTATACTGTGATTGTCACACAGTGGTTTCTCCACATAGGATATGGATATTATATCTGGCATTCTGGTTACTAGATCTATAGTTTTAGATCTAGATTTGGGTAGTTTCCCAATCTGGGTACTTAGATAGTATTCTAAAGGTGTTTTAGAATGGACGACTCCTGGCATGGTGGTGCACCTGCATGTGATGGAGTCACCCTCTCTAAAGCTGTCTTACAGACTAAAGGGGGAGGGATGTGCATGATTGGCATACCACTTGCTTAGGCAATTGAGTCAATCATGAGATGTCAAGTACCACACCAGATATTGTTTTTGCACTAATTGCAATAATTTTATATATTAATCCAATCCTGGAGAAACGTTCGGAAGCAGTTTTTGAACATAAAAGGATGTTCTAGGGATTTGGTAACGGTAGCCTCCTTCGGGAGACGGTTATCATTCCAGGCTTCCAAGGTGACCTGGATAACAGAGTGACTGTCAGAGTTATAGTTTTCCTTCTGATGAGGGGAAGTAGTTTGGACAGGTGGTCCAAGCGGATACTGAGGAAGGCATGGTGCAGGATACCGATTAAATTCAGTTGACGATACAGTCTAAGAAGTTTTTCTGGATTTGTAGTTCATTTATGAACTGGGTCCCATCAGATATCCATACATATTCTAAGACAGGTATTGCTCATTTCGGGAGATGGATTTCTCCGCGAACTTAAGATAAAGAGAGACATAGAAAGAAACATTAGAGCGGATCCACTCACTGAGGCTATTTCTCGAACGCAATAGTTTTATAAACGAGCTTTGTGAAACTGATTAGTAGAGAAGTTAGGTGTTCGGTATCATAAGGGCTGTGAGTATGCGACACTGCAATAATTAGCCTTAAGTGCAAGTGGGAGATTGTTGTCTATAGTGCCCTCAAGTCAATTATTGGATCGTAGGCACATGATTGCAATGATTGAGGGTTGACCTATACCGATAGAACAGTCTTACTCGAGATGATAGTATGCTATCTGGTTTGTCTTTATCATCGTGTACATGCTTCAGGTGACATTATAGATCACTATTACATATTGATAGAGCCCATAGGATTCATGCTTGACTACCAGCAGTATGATGGCGATCATATACGTGAGAGTTGGGTGGTCTATAAGCACATCCTTAGAGTGTCCCTAGTCATAGGAGTTTCGAGACTTGGCATTGATACTCCAAGAGTAGACTAGTGTATACGGATCGAGACCCTGACGAGGGGCGGTGGCCGGTCTCACAAGCCATTGGTGTCATTTGGTTCACCTAAGATGTATACAGGTGCTCATTGGTTTACGAGTACACCGGACAGACTCGCCGGGAACATGCTAGTTGGTATTATACCTATTGTCAGATAGCAGTTCCCTGGTGACATGTGTGCAGGTTACTCTATCGATCTGAGATCGTCATTTGTCTCGTGTGAGTTCCCACTGTGCTTTGATTACTATCCTACCACGGCTCAAAGGAGTCATGCAAAAAGGTTTTAGTTGGGTACAATCCCGAGCCACATGGTGGCAGTGAGCGGATTGTCAGGGGATTCTTCTCTCCCGGTATTGGATGTTGATGTGTCACGACCCGAAAGTACGGAACATGACCGGCACTTAAACTACGAACGTCTCGAGGCGTACGTAATCTAAGTAAACCGAAAACCCAGAAATCCAAACCAAGAAAAGTAGTAGAGTGCAGGAAAACCAACTTAAAGCAAGTAGTTCAATAGCATAAGCCGAATTATGCGGTTTTTAAAAACATCAAAAATTTACTGAAAATTTCGGCAGAGTCTCCTTTGTAAATACTGGCGCCCAAATGGGATACAACATGAATAGTATACGAAATCAAGAAAAAGGCATCCCCAAGCGGGAGCTAGCTCTTCGTCAATCTACGGTCACAACCACACAAGCAATAAAATATACAACGCCAACGGCGAGGATCAAAACTCAAAAGGAAATTCAAAACCACCAGAAATATAACGAGCGACTCTAAGGTCGAAAGAATAAACAACACTGGTCTCTATCTCGATAAATACATGTTTGGTTGATGGAATTTACTAGATACAACGGAATAATATTATACAAGGTAATATGATGGGTACGATACAAGAAAAACCCACCTACTAGCAAGTCACCCGAATGAAACTGAGCCCGCAAAGCCGTAACTAAACCTGTACGGCAAAACCTGCAAGAAACTGGGGCACAACGGGGGTGAGTTGCCAACTCGTGAATAGAAAAACATCTACGCACAGAAATCGCATAAATAACGCAATCCTAGGTCAATAATCATAATATATCCTCAAAAAATGTATATAACATGCAGCCTATAACAAGGCTAGGGTAAATATCTAAGCCGAGTATAATCTCATGTGCCCGTGTCAGTGCCCAAGGGTAGCAATATATCATATGAATGAGGTATGAATGCATGAAAACAGAATACATTTAAATGAAGAACTGTTTTCATAATTTAGTGAGGTTTCCTTTGTATTTTTAAAATGAGGTATCATAATGAAATCAGCATAAAACAGTGCCTAGCATCGGCACAAAAAGTATTCCCAAAATCTCGATATCTCGATATCACAGTCTCTGTACCTCAAAATCTCGAAATCCCAATGTCTCAATCATAATATCTAGGGTGCCGTCAGTCCAGACCGGCCCCTACCATCCATCTCAAGACCACGACGGTATCCTTCGGATATCCGGCGCGTCGGGTAAAATCACCGATAGGTAGTGCTCCCCTGCCAGGCTCACATCGTCATCATCACGCGCTTCTTGCCCCGGGGTACCTTACCGGGTCCACCATGTACCCGAAACGGTTCATCCGCCTCCTCGAATCGGGTCTCAAAATCCATCAGCAAACTCATGGTGGACGACTCATACATCATGGGAAAACCGCACTTTTTATTTTAAAGAGAGAAAGAGGTTTATATAAGTTTTGCGGTTTTCCCCCAAATCCAGAAAATCTCATATAAATCCGAATCCAATCCTCAATAGCATGTAAACAGTGCATATCGGCATAAAAATCCATGAATGCGGCATAACAATGAATATTAACATGCATGAAGTAACAAGTAAAATCTACAATGTCTAATCTAGCATATAAGGCGAGTACACTAATATCATGTCTAAATTATTAGCTAACAACCTATGTTAATGCAATAGTATTTCTAAAGTGTACGTGGCATGGCAATTACCGATGAAGATGTGTGTGAGCCGGCAAGTAAGTGTACGTGGTACATACGCATCATCGGTAATGGTACTGGTGTCCTAACAGCATGATATCAATAACGTAGTACGAAACATAATATAAGCATGCGATGCGAAGCGAACCACAATAATGAGCGAAAGCTGAATACTAGACGCAACTATAACTAATCTGCATTAATCTAATATAAGTTCTACAAATTGTGCCTTTTGAAATAACACGAATCATGGGGTTTTGAAAATAGGGGCTACGGTGTTTTTATGAAAAGATACGTCTTTTGAAATATCTGTAGGATCTCTTGGGCTATCTTTTAAAATACCTACGATTCGTTAGTTTTTGAAATAGGTAAGAATCGAATCTAATCTAACAACTAAACTAAACTAAAGGGCTAAGCTAACAAGCTGGACTACAGGTAAGGAAACCGCCTAACATCTGAGTCGATCCATATACATACCTGTATGTATATTAGTCGGTGATCCCTCCTCAATAATATCATATCCGATACCATATCTACAATCAGACATCCCAAATCAAGAGTGCGGATCAATTATCAATATATAGCTCGTACGTAAATCCGTCGTACGGCATCCCAATCTGGGTACGGGTCAAAGTCCCATCAATCAAACTATTCATTTGGTATCTTCTTTATCAAATATCATGATCCGGAATAATGTTCTACGTCTAGTACAATATTGATACCATCTATGTATGCATGCAGGTGTAAGAATCACTACGTCAAAAGACCCGCTAAAACATCATGTCGTATATCAATACGAACAAAATCACATCACCGATCTCCTGGCCTCAAGCCCAATCTCATCGGCTCATCTCAATCCCAAATACTATCCTCAAATCCAGTATATGAACACATAGTCCCATACCCATGTGTAAATATACACATCAAAATATAATCCCATGTACGCACATATGAAAGAAGAATGTATGCAAGTATGGGTGTGTGTGTATGTGTGGTGCAACCACTACTCTAGGGTTTCGCAACACTAAACAATCCAATCACACCTAGAATCCATCTTTTAACATCAATAATCTCAAACAATATACCATCAATATATGTGCATACGTATCCGTATACACATCACCACGAAGTGCGGGGGTGCTATACGCCATCCACCCGACTTCTCCCCGTAAATATAAATCTACTCACCTGGTCCTCGCTCGCCGGTGCCGACGTCGCCATGCGCTTGCTTGTCGTCTCGAAGTCCATATGGGGTACCTACATATCATAACGCACCATATCGCATTAAAATCCGACTTATGACCAAAACGACGCACGAAACCCACATAGGTCAAAACCTATGGTTGCTTTCACAAATCGACCCAAAAACCCTCGACGTCGGCGTACAAACGCCAGACCATCGAGAAAAACCCAAATACACTCATTTGCACATTCACGAACACTAATTTTAATATAAAATAGGTTAAAACTCACAAAACCCCAAATTCACTTTAAAAGCCGTTTTTCCGAAAAACTAGCAAGCAAAATTACCCGTTTTAGTACAAAACTCGATATTTAAACAAATCTAGAGGCCACAATATTCACTAAATATCTTAAATAAGTCATAAAAACAATTCCCATAATTTAATCTCGTTAAATTCCAAAAACCTTAAAATTCTAGTTAACAAAATACCTAAATTTTAACAATTTTATAGCAAAAATGCACAAACTACAATCTAGTTTGGATTTCCATGAACTAAAGCATTAAACAACATTTTATAATGTTAATAATGTTATGAATACCCTAATCACATTTTTCTCTTAATTATTTAACTAATTATAAAAAACCTAGTTAGCAAATTAGCGTAATTAACACAATTTAAATTAACAAAAATGCAACTAACAACTAGATTTGCTTTAGCATAACATTAATATGTCAAAAATATCACACAACCATAATCTCACATCATAAAACCCTAAGTTGCATTCAAAACCCTTTCTTGAAAGTTAAATATTTAATATCAAAACCACAATTAACTCCTAATTAAACACATAATAGCTAGATTGAAGTAATCAAACAATAACTTATGCAAAATGCTAAGATTATACCTCACAAAATTAGAGACCTAGCACCAAAATCTTGGCCTCCAAATTGCTCTCTTGATCCATGATCCACACTAGAATAGGTCAAGAAGAAATGGGTAGAGATTGGATTTTGATTTTGTGGGATTTTTGTGTTGATTTTTGGGCATTTTGTGGAATTTTTTTGTGGTGAAAGAGGGGAGAACAAGAGGAGGGCTGATGCTGATTTGGGGAGAGGGGGGGCTCAGCTAGGGGATGGGGAGAGGGGAGAGAGAGTGTGGGTTGAAAGAATGATACAATTTCAAGTCAACAAAGTCATGCCCCATTTTATTAATTCCATTTTAAAAAATAAAGTGAAAAATGAGGTGATTGGAGAGAGAAAGAGAGAGAGGGCTGTCAAAAAGAGGGCCGGCCACATGGTGGGGAGGAGAGAGGGTGTGTGTGTGTGGAGCAATGAACACCAAACACCAATACAATATGCACCAAAATCCTTTTATTTTCACAAAATAAGCCTTTTTGTTCAATATTTTCTAAACCGTTTTGGCAAACGATTTCGTTTCAAAAACCACATGATAAAATTTTATTTAATGTTTTATGATGCACAAAATTTGTTTCAACTCATTCCAATTTGTAATTTTCCCTAATTAAATATATTAGTGACGGCTTAAAATAATATTAAAATAATTTTTTTCAGAAAATTTGAAATTTCACCAGTGGCTCAATAAACACCAAATACTAGCAATTACATAACTAGAATATATATTTAATTTTTATAATAAGATATTTGTATTTTGACTTTTTACAGAAAACCCCCTTATTTTACCGTTTTTTTTCGAAATTTCACCGAAACGATTTTCAAAACGTTACAATCTTCCCCCCTTAAAGAAATTCGGTCCCCAAATTTAAATTAAAACTCCCCCCAAATACTAAAACATCTAAGCCAAAACCATCAAGTCGTTGGGGTTCCGAATCGTAAATACATAAAACAAATCGTAGCGCAGCGCGTGCGCATGAAAAATGAGCATATAACTCAAAATTAAAACTCCGTCAAGCATCCCGCAATCATCGGAGTCATGGAGAAGACATCAATGCCAAATCCAAATCAAAACCAATATGATATAACTCGAAACTATACATGTAAATATCGAATCTATATATGTAAGTATCTGAAGGAAATGCATGCCATATCTCTTTAAGTCGCTGTGCAACGCGTATAACACTGCACAGTGACGGACGTCTATCATAAGAAAATAACTATATACATATACACCTTTGTTTGAAATGTACGTTCCGCCGTTTTGGAAACAATTTAGAAGGGTCTCCTTGTTCTAAACATTTCGTGTCATATCAGACACGTAGGTAAATACTGAGGCTATAGCTCGCTTTTTGGAAATCCCTTCAATAACTATCAATGCATGCAAAAATATATTCAGGTACTGTCCTCTGACTAGTCCTGCTCAGTACGAAAACACATAGCAATATCATAAAAACGTACTGCTCTATACGAAATCAATCCCAAAATATGCACATGAATGCTACGTGCGTCTGGTGCGCACGGAAATCAAAATCCAAATATGTACCATATATATGCACAGAAACAACATCTAAGTGCATCGGGTGTGCACGAAACATCTGTCGTAGGCAACATGTGTGCCTGACCGGAAAATCAGGTGCATCTGACATGCACGAAAAATCTCGATTTAGTGCATCTGGTGTGCACCAAAATCACATCTCAAAACATGCGCTCAACATGTGCAAAAATCCAAGGCAGGTGCATCCATCATGCACGAAATCATGAAATCCAATATCAAGCGCCGAACATGCGCAAAATCAAATCAGGTGCACAAGGTGCACAAAACAAATATCGAGTATCACAATCGAAATCGAAGTCCAGTGCATCTAAGTGCACAAAAGACGTATCACTGCACTGCAAGCATATATAAACTATACAGAGTGCAGGAACTAAATCGCGTGCATGCATACGCATAAAACCAACTCAACTGTTTAAAACCGTAAAATCACAAACATGTGAAACCCAAGCACGAAAACGATATCAAGTGCAACACTGTGCAACGATCGTAAATTCTCAATCATCAAAATCAAATCATACGAATAAATCACCCAAAACATCGTAATCAATAATGGCGGAATAGTACCGCTCAAGTGCATCCTCTAAGAATCTCGGGCCAACTGTCGCGGTCACTAGTGGAACGTCTCGTCGATGATCATGAACTCTGGCCTGCTGGTGTGCGTAACAATTGTTGGAGGTAGTGCCCTCAGAGTCAATTATTGGATCACAGGTACGTGATTGCAATGATTGAGGGAGGACCTATCCCGGTTGGACAGTCTTACTCGAAATGATAGTATGCTATCTGGTTTACCTTTATCATCGTGTACTGCTTTAAGTGACCTGACACGTCGCTATTACACGTTGATAGAGCCCCTAGGATTCTTGCTTGACCACCAGCAGTATGAGGGCGATCATATAAGTGGAAGCTGGGGGTCTATAAGCTTATCCTTAAAAGGTCCCTAGTCTTGGGAGTTTCGAGACTGGGCATCGATTCTCCATAGTAGACTAGTGTATACAGTCGAGACCCCGACGAGGGGCGGTGGCCGGTCTCACAAGCCACTGGTGTCAGTTGGATCACCTAAGATGTATACAGGTGCTCATTGGGTTATGAGTACACCGGACAGGACTCGCCGGGAACATGCTAGTTGGTCATATACCTGACGTCAGATGGCAGTTCCCTGGTGACATGTGTGCAGGTTAGTTCATCGACCTGGGGATCGTCATTTGTCTCGTGTGAGTTCCCACTGTACTTTGATTACTACCCTACCACGGCTCAAAGGAGTCGTGCAAACAGGTTTTAGTTGGGTACAGTCCCGAGCCACATGGAGGCAGTGAGCGTATCTTCAGGGGTTCGTCTCTCCCGGTATTGGGGGTGAGGTCGTGCTGTGTCTAGGAGAGCCATTACACAAAGTCCTTGGCCAAGGCAAGGAGATTTACTGGTAGGTATTCCAGTAGTATCTCAGGGTGTTCTGGGCTACACTCCGACACGACTTGTACCGCTTTTGGGGGTCTGACTTTTACCAACCCCCTAGGCCCGCCATGCGATACTTATAGACGAACGGACCGGACTGCACGGATATTGTCACTGACAGGCTCAGTAGGGTGTCAGGCTGAGTTCGCTCGCAGACGTCCCTTTTAGTCAGTACCTGGTAGCCCGTTACGTATTGGCTTATACCTCTGACGTGCTAGTGGTTAAATCCACAACCAAGGTGTTGACGAGTTTTTAGAGTCCCCCACATTCAGTTACTCAGCTTTCGGGCGAAAAGCTGTAGAGGCCGTATGGAGATATGGCAGGGTCCGATCAGATACGTGCGGTATTGCACGGATCAGGATCGGACAGTTTGTACTATAGGCCGTATGGGTATATGGCAGGGTTCGATCAGATACGTGCGGTATTGCACGGATCAGGATCGAACAGATATTACTAGCCGGCTTTGGTTTAAGCCGGATCCTAGTATAGTACAGTGTAGACTTTGTCTCATTGCATTTGTATTTCGGTCGAAATACAGATGCGGGTGTGTATGCACAGTATCGGGGTTTTCCTGTAATTTATTACGGGACCAGTTTTCTGGAGTTGCCAGTTTGCTTTCCGTTTCGGCCGATTTCCATTGTTCCGTTCATTGGCCGAAGTTTGGTGGAGGAGGGTTTATTTGCATTGTTGCAAATAGGCATTTGTGGAGGGGTTCTTTGCTTATTTTTGTATCATGATGGTTTTCATGATGAGCACCATCATTGACTTCTCCTTCTCATGATGGATTGACTTTGGATATGTTGATGGTTGTTTTGAGTGTTGGACTTTCCTAGCTATCATTTCTTCACATCATAACTTGACACTCCCTTGTATGATGGTTCCACCACTCCCCCTTGACTTCACACTCTCTCTCTCCATTCACAAAAGTGGTGGCCGGCCATTTTTGGTGCGGGTTGATTGATTCATTTTGGTGTGGCATATTTGTTTTCTTATGCTTGCTAGAAAAGCCCTCTAGTTCTTTTCCAAAAAGGTTTCTCTCCTTTCCTCCACAAAATGGCACAACTCCATAACCCCATATGAGACTTGAGTGCTACATTATATTCTACAGCGAATCTTGGGCACGTCGAGTAGCCGGCTTCGTGCCCGAGTTGCCTCGGCATTGAGGTGGGAGCCCGTAAACAAAGTAGGCAATGTGGTGCACTTCCGGCGACGAGGAGGAGACAGGATCTTCCGCAGGAGATCGGGACCATGACGAGAAGACCGGAGGACTTGGATCGTCGGTATATCTCTAACCCATCTTCTAGTTAGCTTAGACTTGTTAATGGTTCGATCCGGGTGTTTAGTATGCGGTGGTGCCGGTTTGCTAAGTCCGCAGATCAAAAAGTTTTTCACCGCTTCCGCATTCCGGCGTCGGATTTACGGCCGGGGCGCCGCCGTGCACTTACAGTGGTATCAGAGCCTCCCCATTAACTTAGTCTAGCTTTGTGTAATGTGTTTTTCTGTTCTGATCGATCGAAATGTTCAAAAACCCGTATTTGCCCACATCAGTTTTCTGTTGAAATTTTTTGGTCCCCAAAAATTTTTCAGGTTGTAAAATATTGATTTACTGGAAAATCTAAGAGTTCTGTAAAAATTCGACGAAGTAACTCCACAGTGGGAGCGCGGAACCGCCGCGAAAACCCCATTCCCGCCGCCCTTCCGCCGCAGACTGTGGAGATCACTTCACCAATTTTTTACAGAGGCCTTCTGGGCTTAAAATATGGGTTTTGGAATATTAAAATTGGGCCCAGGATTTCTGTGAGTGCTACAGTTTTGATTGGGGGCCCACTTGTTAATTTTTGATCGATCGGATATTTTAAACACATTTTTCACAGTATTTACATTATATCTGCGACCGTGAATGTCACTTGATCGGTAAATCCGGTCTAACTGTTATAGCCCGGTTAGACGGATTTGCGAACGTGACTTTCACGTTGATGTTTTGTTTTTGCTGTGATGTTGCGGATCGGTCGTGGGGGATAGCCTGGATGCAATGCTAGTACAGTTTTGTTGTATTATGTACATTTGATATTGCGGGGCGAGCGTCCGACATGTGGACTGCCGTCACTGCCTGTTTGTATTATTATTTTGGGGCACGACCTGGTTGCGGTCGATGTACCCGGTGTATGTATATTTTACTTTCTGTACTAGGATTGCCCCGCGGAGGGGTGCACGGATAGCCGGGTTCTGGAGGGCAACAAGCCCGCATCTCATGGCATTGAGACGGAGGGGGCTTCACTCTAGGATTGGCGGGCTATTCGCCGCACTCGTAGGGGGTACAGGTTGACCCAGGAGGGGTGCCCAAGTTACCGGATTCCGTGAAGTGCTGGGTGGTCCATTCACGGCGCTGAAGGGGGCTGCCTCGCTTCAGGTTTTGGCGGGTGACTTGCCGCGCCCGTAGGGGTCTAGGTTTTCATTGCACAGGCTATCCACACGACCAGGGGAACGTCGGGTTTCAGCAGTGGCTCTGTGAAACCCGGGGATCCCAGATATCTGTATTGTTTCTGTGATGCTGTTCATTCTCTGTGATGTTGCATTTTATTCACGCCTTGAGCGAATATAATATATTGGTATATATATTAGTAGATGTAGTATATGTTTTGCATCCGCGCTAGTCCAGTCCCCGCTCTGTCGTTAGTAAGCTAACCTAACGGGTAATGACGGGACCCAGTGGCGAATGCGGATGGCATATACGTACATCAGTATATTTTCGTTCTTTGCGGTGTGATCAATTGATGGGACTGCATTGATTTGGATCAATGCAAGTTAAAACAAACCTAATCTGATGTTGTTGGAACACTTTTCAAAAAGCTGTTATTGCAAGGACGTTCACTTTTGTTTTGCATCGTGGTATTCATTTAGAATATCCTGCTCCTCAGTCGACGAGGCAAGGGCCGAGATCCCTTCACCGGGAGTGACCCCTTGGACAGAAGTTTGCGTCAGGGCATTAACTTCACTATAGCCGATTACTTTTGCTTTGCATCGCGGTATTCATTTGGAATATCCTGCACCCCATTCTACGGGGAAAGAGCCGAGATCCCTTCACCGGGAGTGACCTCTTTAGCAAAGGTTTTCGTCACTATATTTTTAAAAAAGCTATCCGTTCCTTCAACGATATCAAGTTCATTACGTTAAAGGTTTTCGCCAGAAACCATTCGTAGCCCTCCGTCGTTTCATATGGATAGTCAGTAGTATTCAAGCTGTGTATGTTGGCCAAAGTCAAGGCACAGTGTTTGGTAGCTATTGGTTATTCATATGCAGCATAGATAGATGCGTTAGTTTGGAACAGTCGTACTGCCATGTTGGCCAAAGTCAAGGGTATGTACGGGTGGATTCAAATTAACCTGGAGAATGACGGGTAGAACTTGACATGTGACTTATGATATGTTGGCCAAAGTCAAGGTCATAAGAGCATGGGACAGAAATCACATCGGGAGTTTCAAAAGAACTGAAACTTGCCAGATATGCGCATACCTTCTGGAGTGTGATACCGTGAGCGGATTCTGTCACGTTATCATGCGATGATAGTTGGATCCCGATTCCCGCTGATGAGTTAGTTTACTCCTCGGGTGACCCCGACTAATTCTTCTTTCAGGTTTGGAGGAGAATTTGAGGTACAGTGGGAGGTTTCCAGATTAGATAAATTGGTGACCATTCTGATCTAGGTTAGAGTGCACGCTGAGTGTTTCTTTTCTCTCTCTCTTTGGCAGCGACCATTGACCCGACCCTAAGACTTTCACTCAGTGACCAAGTTGACCGAACCTTCTTAAACACCGGTTTTTGGATTGTCAGAGTTGCAGACCTCATTGCCACTCCTACTTTTACCCTTTTCTCCAGGACACCCCGTATTACTACGAACGTCCACTTCCATTGGACAAAACCATCGTATGGTTAGATACGAACTCGAAGGAATTTATTCGAGGATGGTTTCAGGTTCTGGAGAAAACGGATAGGATTATTCAGTTGTCTTTTCCTTTTACCCTCTCTCAGGTTACGAGTACTCCTTGGTTTAGGGGTAGTACACCTATTACGCAAATTGGATTGTCTTCTTCCAAACCTTAGGCTGGTGCCGACCGGTAGGGAATGAAGAAAACCAATTAGCATAACGATGGTGTGCAGAAGGTATTAAGTTCAGACAAAGCAAGGGATTAGTAAGAGGGCAAAGTAAATTGCAACAGATATTCACGACCAAACCAAATATTTCGTTACCACTCCCACATCACCTTTGTATTTCTCCAGGACACTCCGTGTCACTACGAAGATCCACAGTTTATTTGGATACTCCATCGTATGGTTATATACGAACTCGAAAGGAACTTGTTCCAGTTCGGGGATGGATTCTGGTTCAGGAGAAATAGGAATAAGATTTATTCAGGTGTCTTTTATCTTCACCTTCTCTCGCATTGCGAGTGTTCCTAGGATTGGGACATTACACCCATTATGCTTATTGGATAGTCTTCTTCTAAACCATAGGCTGGTGCCGAACGGTAGGGAAGGAAGAAAACCATTTGGCCTAAAGGGGTGTGCAGAAGGTAAAGACTAAAGACATATGAAGGGATTTGGAGAGGTGGCAAAGAATTATACGGTTACAGTCGTGAATCTGAAAGAGGCATTACTAGGAATACCAGAATACCCCATCGGAACATTTCAATGTTTCAGTTTCACTGTGTAATGTTAAAAGAAAACTGATTTCCCGATTAGAAACTTGCTCCAGGGTATGTATTTACCAGGTATGATTCTCACATCTGTATGGTTTTACAGATGATGAGTGGGAGTAGGTTATTGGGAATTGGGTGATCATCCTCATTATATCAGGATTCGTTGTAATCGGTGATATTTGAGGAAATCACCTGGGCTGTTTGCCGGTCGGCAAATATTTGGTTTTGAATATCCGATGTTATGCACCAATTTCAAATTGATATATCTGTACGTCTATTTTCATAGAGTGAGATATACCTTTTTGAAATTATGTCTACGACATTTACCTATATCAGTGGATGGTTAGGTAAGGAGCATTAAACAGCGGTGTAATTCTTCTTAACCATAAGTACAGATTTCAACCTACAACACACAGTGAATGAGTTATCAGACTCAAGGGACTTATGCAGAGTATTGTATGTTGTCCAGGGTCCATCAGGACAGAGGGGTTGGTCCTCGTACTATATTCGGTTTACTTATGACTTCTCTAGTTTTTAGACAGGTGTTTCGTAGGAAACACAGGGTCCGAATTTTGAGAAGTTATAGGTATTTGAATGGAGTAGAGAACCAGGTGTAGCAAGTATCGGGATTCTTCAAAGTGATCGAAGATATAGATACTTGTATTTGGTATTCAGTTGATAGTAATGATTAAGAGATCTTGCTTCTCTTTCAGGTTACTCATAATTGGAAGCATTCCTAAGTTGAGTAACGCTGATCCGCCTCCTTCCATTTAGTTGACATGCACTGGAGACAGTTGCATGATTTGGATCTGGTTCAATTAAATCAGTGCCTCTGTTTCTATATTGGATATAGAACAGTTCATATCTTAACGATGTTAAGGTATGGGGAGTTGTCCGGTTTATGATTAAAACCAGACACTGGACAACTCAAGGCACGTTTCTGTAATGGCTGTTTGTGGGTTGACCCAGGCTATGACGAGGGTTGACTTTCTACCATCTGGATGAACAATAGCGATATTGTTCTAGACTCGCCACAGTTTTATTAAAGATGGATTTTTTCAGAAAACAGTAGTGGGAGTATGGTAGAACTGGAAGTGATTCCAGAACCACAAACGATTACTGAAGATTTGATAAGGAACCTAAAGATTCAATCTGGATTGACATTCCATTGGCCACTCCGCAGATAAGGTAGGTAGCTTCAGGCACCCGAGAGGCACTGTTTATCACATAATATTGCATTTTGTATGCCCCATTCTTATGCATTTAAGAGTAAAAACAGGTGCTTTTGACCCATGTCTGCTGCATGTTACAGGTTACAGGTTCTTGGCGCGGAAACAGTGAAAAACACAAAAGACGACACAAAATAAGGATTTTGACCAGCAAATAGGAAGATCTTAGTAAAGCTCAGCAAAAGAACGGTTCACCACCAACAAAACAACAAAAGATCCAAATTTGCAAGAAAGACGGTTGCAAGAATCATTGCAAAGTGTTCGTTAAAAATCTGGTATCACTGTAGAAGCCCAAATGATAATCTGAATACAGAACCAAGAAGCCCAGAGTTATACCAAGCAACCCAAGAAAAATACAAAGAGGAGCTCATCATTGCGCCGCGGAAGCGCGGCCCAAAGCCCATATACGCGGCGCTTCCGCGGCGGAAAGAAACCCTAATGCGCAGAAATTTTACCAAAATGTGTGGCGGCTCTGGAAAGATCTTTTTAGGGGTATATTTGTAACTTTAGACATGCGGTACAATCTGTAGCCCTAGGGTTTCTATGTCCTATAAATAGAACCCAAGACCTTGTATTTTCTTATGCCTCTTCTCATGAAATAAAATTCTGTTTTTCTTGAAATAAGAGTGCATCAAAAGTAAGTAGGTTATTTTCTTTGCAATAATTGTAGTTTTTTATCTGTTCTTATTTTCTCGCCTTAGTTTAGTTTTTATTAAATTGCAATCGATGTTTTCTTTCTTCGATAAATTCTTGTTTTCTTTCATCCCCTCAATGAGCGAGTAATTTCCTCGCTTGTTAGGGTTAGGAATAGGGAAGGATTTGAGAGATGAAGATCTCTCATCTCTTTTCATCGCTAAACTTTTATGAACATTAGAACTCCATGCATACCTTTTGATTCCGCTCCCTACGGCACTTTTACCTTCAAGGTAACGGTGAACTCCGTAGTCTAAAGGCCCGGATCTTAAGGTTTTCCATGGAGGTTAGGGTGAAGATTAAGAAAGGAGGACAAGGATCTAGAGGAAGAATCAATCTTCCCAATCATCCTAATCACCTTTGTTAATATTTACCATAACTCTAATATGATTGATTTAATTGATGGCAATGGAAAGAGATGTAAATCTTTATTTACCAAATTTTCCCTAAACCTAATCCTAGCAAGTTTCTAATTCTACCTTCATACAACTTCCATTTTTAGATTTAATTAAACTTCCAAACACCTTTTGGAATTAACTCGTAAGAACTTAAAGAAGATTTACACATCCCTGTGGACCGACCCGTATTCACCGGCTAGCTTCAAGCGACGCCGTTCTTGATTGCGGTAATTATTTTTGATCGACAAAAAACTCTCTTAATCAAATGGCGCCGTTGCCGGGGATGGCGTAAAATTTTCTTTTTGTAATTTCGGGTTAATCTAAAACATAAAAAATCATAAAAATCTGAAAAAATAAAAAAAAATAATAAAAAAAAATATATCATCTTTTATTGTTTGAAGGGTTTCTTTGTGAATCTTTGCAGGCTTGACGGATCTGAAGCAACACTGAAAGGGAAACAGAGAACTATACATCAGAAAAGGAGGATATTGGAATTCCAGAGCAGCTGAAGAAAGTTGGAGACCTGAAGCCCCCATAGCGCCGCGCTTCCGCCGCATAACCCTAGCTCGTGCCGCGCTTCCGCCGCAGCTTGGAGCCTTCTCTGCGAGATTTTTGCACTGTTTGTTTCCTTATTCTTCCCCTCTTCAAATCTCCATAAATCTCTGTCAAATCTTCTGCAGGATTCTTCGCGCTAAAAATCTTCTTCCCCCTTCCAATAATTGATTTTCTGCAGGATTCTTTGCGCCGCGCTTAAAAGCAAATTGATTGCAAGTGATTTACTGCTTTGCATACTTTAATCTGACTTTAAGGGGCTATTGACCAATTCAGATTGGGTGGGGATTTCATTACCCTTCCCAGGACCCCAGAAATCACTTAAAGCATCTGCATTGACCACTTTTAATCTAAAAAATATTAGACTCAGCCCTAAGGACGTCGAGCTCAATAGGACAGAGGACTAGTATAGGCATCGGCCGTTTATCCTAACCGACATTGCGGTGACTAGGCTAGTGGTTTTTAATTAGGCCCACTGTAGTGGTGGTTCCTTCCCACTTACCTGGCCGTACTTGTCCGTGAAGAGGCGGTTTGAGGTTCTATATCTAGCCCTTTGGAACAGTTAGGAGCTGTCTAGCTGACCTAGGCAACCCTAGACTTAGGCCTGATTGTGCATGTGTGGTTAACTGCAGTTGTGTCACTAGTCTCTTCTCAAAATCTTTTTGCAAAAGCACACTTAAAAAGAAAAAAAGATAATCTTTTCAAAACTTGCAACTTGTCGCTAAAGAATCTTTGCACTCACATTCTGTCTCGACTACACTAACCCTTTTGGTGTATGTCCGGTTGGACTAGGGACCCTAGCGCCCGATTAGTCCGTGTTTCGTTGGTACCGACCGACGAACCTTTCGACTCCGAAGTCGAAATCTTGCCCACTTCTTCACTTTCACCATCACATTCTTTCGAAGGTATGTCGGGACACGACCCCAACTATACCTTGCCGACGGGAATGATTCCGCCTCCGTTAGGTGCGAATAACCCGAATCTTCCGCCTGTCGAAGCGCCCGCACGAGTCGCGCTCCAGGATCTTTTCTACCCCATCCGCACCGCCCTTCCCACTTGTCTTTCCCTTCCACCGGCTAATGGGGACAACTTTGAGATCAAACCCCACTTCATCAACATGCTGCCTAAGTTTCATGGTTTGGAATCCGAAGATGCATATATCTTTATCAACAAATTCCAAAACGTTTGCGCCATGATGAAAACTACCCAATTAAGTGATGACGCTATAAGGCTAAGGGTCATTCCTTTCACCTTATGTGACCTAGCCGAGAAGTGGCTATACAGCACCGCATCACACTCAATCAGAAATTGGGACGAGTTTGTGAAAGCTTTTCTTAAAAAGTTCTATCCTCATCACAAAACTGCAAAAATCCGTAATGAAATCATTCAATTTTCACAGCTTCCTGCCGAACCATTTTGGAAATGTTTTGAAAGATTCAAAGACCTTCTCGTTCAATGCCCTCACCATGGAATCGAAAGATGGCAACTTTGCCAAACATTATACGAGGGATTGAACCCGGCAACGAAGCAGTTGCTAGAAACCCTAAGTCAAGGTCACTTTCTGTCCAAATCAAGTGATGAAGCGTGGCAGTTTCTTGAGGATCTTAGTGAGCAAACGATTCAGTGGGAGAGCACCAAGACCACATCATCTTCTTCCATTGGTCAACCTAGGGCAGGCATACATCCAGTAGAGATGTCAATTGCTATGAAGGCCGAGATGGCCACTCTTATGAAAAAGATAGAGGCGCTTGAGACCAAAATCTCAGCACCTTCTCCTGCCCCTGTTGTGCCCCCACGAACTATTTGTGCGTGTTGTTCGGATCCGTCACATCTCACTGAAGAGTGTCCTTACACTGCATCCACTCAAGGACAAGATCAAGTCAATGCTGCCTTTCAGCAACGACAAAGAAATGATCCATACTCTTCAACATACAATCCGGGTTGGAAGAGCCACCCTAATTTCGCTTGGAACCACAATCAACAAGTCCAAGGAAACAACAATTTTCAAAGAGCTCCTCCTCCACAACAACAACAAGCACCTCCACAAACTCAATTTCAGCAGCCTCCCCAACAGCAACCTTACCCTAATCAGATGAACAATTTTGTTCCCAACAATTTTGTTCCCCCTCAAAATGCTGTTAGCTCGCTCGAAAGAAGTCTAGAAGCATTCCTAAAGCAATCTGCACAAACTTTGGTGCAATCACAACAATCCACAGCTAGGATAGAGACTTCTGTTCAATCTTTGGTGCAAAACAGTGCCTCACACGATCAAAGCATCAAGGCTATTGAGGCACAAATTGCACAACTCAACGCAGCATTGAAAGAGCGAGAGAAAGGAAAGCTTCCGTCTCAACCACTCCCAAATCCCGGTCACGCACATGTTGCACATGAACAGCAGAATCATAACGTGAATGCTGTGACCACGTTGAGATCCGGAAGAGTGCTGCAAAACAATGTGGGTATTAACCATGACACCTCGGCCGGTGGTTCTTCATCTTCTTCACCTTCTTCATCTTCCTCTTCTTCTTCGTTAGAGCCTATTCTCCATCCTTCACATGGCTCTACTTCTTCTAGCTCGAATGGACCCTCTCCTCACAACACGAACACATCTACACGGGGTTCCGTTCCAACTCAACAATCTGATCCACAAAAATTGGACTCAACAACTTTTCAAAATGTTCCTTTTCCAAATCGGTTGAGATCCAATAAACCAACTCCACAGATGGAGAAGATTGTAGAGTTATTCAAGCAGGTTAGCATAAATATCCCTCTTTTGGATGCAATCCAACAAGTTCCTTCATATGCAAAAATCTTAAAGGACTTATGCACCAAAAAGAGGAAGTCACAAGTACCAAAGAAAGTTTTTGTAGCTAGTGCTGTTAGTGATGCTCTTGTCAATTCTTTACCCCCAAAGCACAAGGACCCCGGTTGTCCTACTATTTCGATCACAATTGGGAACAAGACCATCAATAGAGCACTATTAGATCTTGGTGCTAGTGTCAATTTGCTACCTTATTCGGTGTACGAACAATTAGGCGTTGGAGAGCTCAAGCCTACTCATTGCACTCTCCAAATGGCCGACCGATCAATCACCCACCCTAGGGGAGAGTTGGAGGATGTGTTAATTAGAGTAGGGGATTTCATTTTCCCCGTGGACTTTATTGTTATGGATACACATCCTGTCGTTAACCCCCGTAATCAAATTCCGGTGATACTTGGTCGACCATTCCTCGCGACTTCTAACGCGGTAATCAACTGTCGTAATGGTTCCATGAATCTATCTTTTGGCAAGATGACAGTTGAACTCAACATTTTCAAGTTAGGAAGTCAGCCTTGCGAGCCTAATTCTAGCGTACTTGATGTGTGCTCGATCGATGAGATCGCGGAGGAGGACTGTGAGTTCGAGAATTTCATGTTTGATCACCGTATTATTGACGCCACTAGTGCGTTCCTCCTAGAATCCGACACAGCTTTCACGTCGGACAAAGATTATGAGTGTTTCACCTTTGTTGATGATTTTGAAGACTCTCCACCCGAGTTTGAGTCTTTTGCTTTTTCGGATGAGTTAGTTGAACCATCCGACTCGGTAGCGTACACTCAATTTGAACCTTTGATGGAATCCTTCGAGTTTGAAACAGTTACTCCATTGTTACCATCTATTGTTTCACCACCAAAACTCGAACTAAAGCTTTTGCCGTCGCACCTAAAATATGCTTATCTAGGTGAAGATGAGACCTTACCCGTTATCATATCGGCCTCTCTAGCTCTTGAGCAAGAGAAGGCTCTTTTAACGGTCTTATACAATAATCGGCAAGCTTTCGGCTGGTCTATGGCGGACATCAAGGGGATTAGTCCCCTCATAGTCGAACATCATATACACTTGATGGATGATGCCAAGCCGGCTAGGGATCCACAAAGACGCCTCAACCCCATCATGAAGGAGGCGGTTAAGAAGGAGATTGTTAAGTGTCTTGATAGCGGTATCATTTACCCTATCTCGGATAGCCAATGGGTTAGCCCCATTCATGTCGTGCCAAAGAAATCGGGCATCACGGTCATCACCAATGAGGCAAATGAGTTAATTCCTACTCGCACCCAAACCGGGTGGCGAGTTTGCATCGACTACCGGAAACTCAATGCCGCGACAAGGAAGGACCACTTTCCTTTACCATTCATTGACCAAATGCTAGAACGATTAGCGGGGCATGAATTCTACTGCTTTTTAGATGGCTATTCCGGTTATAATCAAGTCCCCATAGCCAAAGAGGATCAAGACAAGACTACATTTACTTGTCCCTTTGGCACTTTTGCTTATCGTCGCATGCCCTTTGGGTTGTGCAATGCACCCGCTACATTTCAGCGGTGTATGATGGGGATCTTTTCGGACATGGTGGAGAAGTTTTTAGAAATCTTTATGGATGATTTCTCCATCTTTGGTGACTCCTTCGATGAGTGTTTACGGCATCTTGACGCGGTTCTCACCCGCTGTAGGGAAAAGAACTTGACCTTGAACTGGGAGAAGTGCCACTTTATGGTACGAGAAGGCATTGTCTTAGGACATGTGATCTCGCAAAACGGCATAGAGGTTGATAGAGCTAAAATCGAAGTCATTTCTAATCTTCCTCCTCCTAAATGCGTCAAAGATATCCGAGCTTTCCTTGGCCATGCCGGTTTTTATAGACGGTTCATCAAGGACTTTAGCAAGATTGCTAGACCCTTGACTCTCTTATTGGCCAAGGACACTACTTTTGTCTTCGACTCAACTTGCATGAAAGCGTTCGAGTCTTTGAAACACTCACTCATTTCTGCGCCCATTCTTTCATCTCCAGACTGGACGCATCCCTTCGAAATTATGTGCGACGCATCAGATTTTGCCATTGGTGCTGTTCTTGGACAGCACATTAACAAAATGCCGCATGTAATTTACTACGCTAGCCGAACATTAAATGAGGCCCAATTAAACTACACAACAACAGAAAAAGAGTTTTTAGCGGTTGTGTTTGCACTTGAAAAATTTCGGCCTTATTTAATCGGCTCTCCAGTTATAGTGTACACGGATCACTCAGCTCTTCGCCACCTTTTTGCGAAGAAGGATGCTAAGTCTAGGCTCATACGTTGGATCCTCTTGCTCCAAGAATTTGACCTTATCATACGGGACAAGAAGGGATGTGAAAACGTAGTGGCCGATCACCTTTCACGACTTCCTTCGTCGCCCACGCTTGAACTGCCCATCACTGATGCTTTCCCCGATGAGCAACTCTTGACTGTTTCCTGCGAACCATGGTTCGCCGATATTGTAAACTACTTAGCCACCGGCTTGATACCTAACGATTGGTCGAAACAAGACAAACTACGATTTTTGTCCCAAGTAAAGCATTTTTACTGGGATGAACCTTATCTTTTTAAATATTGTTCCGACCAAATCATTCGCCGGTGTGTACCTGAAAATGAGGTTAAGAGTGTGCTGTCTTTTTGCCACGATCAAGCATGTGGCGGGCACTTTGGCCCAAAGAAGACAGCCGAGAAAGTTTTGCAGTGTGGCTTCTATTGGCCACGACTCTTCAAAGATGCTTTCGAATACTGCAAAACTTGCTCCCGGTGCCAACACTTGGGCCGGATATCGCGGAGAAATGAAATGCCGCTCCAACCAATTTTGGTTGTAGACATTTTTGATGTTTGGGGTATAGACTTCATGGGACCATTTCCTAACTCTTTTGGAAATGTGTATATTCTTTTGGCTGTTGACTATGTTTCAAAGTGGGTCGAGGCTATACCAAGTCGAACGAATGACAACAAGGTTGTCGTTCGATTTCTAAAAGATCACATCTTTTCTCGATTTGGGCACCCTCGTGCGATAATAAGTGATAATGGTTCTCACTTTTGCAATAGGACTTTTGAGTCCTTAATGCGCAAATACTCTATCACCCATAAGCTGTCAACGCCATACCATCCCCAAACATGTGGGCAAGCCGAGGTCTCGAATCGGCAAATTAAGCAAATCTTGGAGAAAACGGTTTCTAAAAACCGTAAAGATTGGTCACAAAAATTGATCGATGCACTATGGGCTTTCCGTACTGCATACAAGACCGATCTTGGCATGTCTCCATACCGGCTTGTTTACGGGAAGGCCTGCCACCTTCCAGTAGAAATTGAGCATAAAGCATTTTGGGCCATTAAGGAGCTGAATTTATCTTTAGGAGATGCGGGCAGCAATCGAAAGCTGCAGTTGAATGAATTGGAGGAGCTGCGGGATGAGGCATATGATAATGCCGTGATTGCTAAGAACCGAGCTAAAGTTTTTCATGATAAAAACCTTTTGCGAAAGACTTTTAAACCGGGTCAACAGGTTTTATTATATGATACTCGGTTACACTTTCATCCCGGCAAGCTCCGTTCTAGATGGAGAGGACCTTTTGTAGTCCGCACCGTTTATCCGCACGGTACGGTTGATCTTGAGAATCCAGAAGACGGCACTTTATTCAAAGTGAATGGACATCGTTTGAAACCGTTCTTCTCAGCGGACCCGTCGGAGGAGCTCCTGTTCTTGCAGGAGCCGATTTACACCGATTGATTTTCCCTCCACCTTCACCCTCGAATTTCTTTTTCTTTCAAAACTATATTTTCAAATAAGTTTGGGGGTGTGTATACTATGTAAATATAATAATAAGCAGGAACTCGCCGATATTATCAACCCATTTGGTGCAGCATGACAGTGAGGACACTGTCCATTATAAGTTTGGGGGTATGTTCGGTAAGTTTTCCTTTTGCATTCATATGTATATTTCTGCATTGCATCTTTATATAAAAATCATAAAAATTTGAAAAATTTGAAAAATAAAAAAAAATTAGAAAACAGAAAAACCCATAAAAATTGAAAAATTTCAAAAATTATAAAAATTAATGTATTCAATTCTGGTTAATTGACTTGAGTTTGATAGATAGGTTAACTGGCTAGGAAAAACTAAATCTTAGACTTAGCAAATTGAAAACCCTAAAAATAACCTTCCTTAAAGTTTAACTGTGGAAAGCATATGTCTTTGTAGGTTATTTAGAAATAGGCAAATTTTGGGTTCAATTCTTGGGCTAAGTCGAAACGAAGGAAAAGTATTAAAACTTTTATTAGAGTATAAGTTTGAAAAATAGTTCCTAGCTTAAGTCTAGATTCTGAAAATGTATACCCTACAAAATTGCACAAACACGCACCTTGAAACTTGGATTAGTAGAAGAGACCTTGAAATACTCTTGTCTAACGTCCTTAGCACAATGAAAAAAGAAAAAAAGAATGGATAAAGAAAAAATGGACACTGGTTTTTGTGATTACTTAAGGCTAAAAAAAAAAGAAAAAAAAAAAATAGAAAAATATTTAGCAAAGGTGCTATTGCTAAAAGCCTTGGGTGTTGCAAAACTAGGAAGTACGCCTTAAAGTGCTAACGCATCTGGTAATCGGTTGTTGGTACCTCAAGAAGTATTAACAGTCGCATGAAGGATGCGAAAGCGAAGTCTCACCAGTGCTTTGGACAATGGGCGGGAGTACGATTGCTTGATTTGAATTTCCAAGTGTAGGGGTGATATTTACACACACGTGGGGATATGTGATTAGAGTTTAGATAAGAGAAGGGAATGAAGAATAGAACTTGTGTCTTTAATAGAGTTGATAGAAATTCCTAAGTGGAGATGGAACTCTAGAAGGAAAACTTAAGAAATGCCGAAGGCTAGGTAATTCTACAGGATATATGTAATCTTAAGTTAAATAATGAGGAAGTGTGAAGAATATGGGTGGATAATTTGCGGGTCGACGATAATAGAATTCCTTGTTAGAAAACCTAAATGGAGAACAAAAGTCGAGAAACCAAGTTGATAGGATTTTGTGGGTAGTATCCGCTGAAAACCCTCAGGAGACAACACTCCTCCTACTAGGGACACCTAGAGGTTTAACGGCTTGTTGCACGTGCTCAGTGCAATCGCGTTTCCCTGCGAAAGTGTGGCTAGGTTAGATTTTTAAATAATAAGTTTGCTCGAGGGCGAGCAAAAGATAAGTTTGGGGGTATTTGTTTATCACATAATATTGCATTTTGTATGCCCCATTCTTATGCATTTAAGAGTAAAAACAGGTGCTTTTGACCCATGTCTGCTGCATGTTACAGGTTACAGGTTCTTGGCGCGGAAACAGTGAAAAACACAAAAGACGACACAAAATAAGGATTTTGACCAGCAAATAGGAAGATCTTAGTAAAGCTCAGCAAAAGAACGGTTCACCACCAACAAAACAACAAAAGATCCAAATTTGCAAGAAAGACGGTTGCAAGAATCATTGCAAAGTGTTCGTTAAAAATCTGGTATCACTGTAGAAGCCCAAATGATAATCTGAATACAGAACCAAGAAGCCCAGAGTTATACCAAGCAACCCAAGAAAAATACAAAGAGGAGCTCATCATTGCGCCGCGGAAGCGCGGCCCAAAGCCCATATACGCGGCGCTTCCGCGGCGGAAAGAAACCCTAATGCGCAGAAATTTTACCAAAATGTGTGGCGGCTCTGGAAAGATCTTTTTAGGGGTATATTTGTAACTTTAGACATGCGGTACAATCTGTAGCCCTAGGGTTTCTATGTCCTATAAATAGAACCCAAGACCTTGTATTTTCTTATGCCTCTTCTCATGAAATAAAATTCTGTTTTTCTTGAAATAAGAGTGCATCAAAAGTAAGTAGGTTATTTTCTTTGCAATAATTGTAGTTTTTTATCTGTTCTTATTTTCTCGCCTTAGTTTAGTTTTTATTAAATTGCAATCGATGTTTTCTTTCTTCGATAAATTCTTGTTTTCTTTCATCCCCTCAATGAGCGAGTAATTTCCTCGCTTGTTAGGGTTAGGAATAGGGAAGGATTTGAGAGATGAAGATCTCTCATCTCTTTTCATCGCTAAACTTTTATGAACATTAGAACTCCATGCATACCTTTTGATTCCGCTCCCTACGGCACTTTTACCTTCAAGGTAACGGTGAACTCCGTAGTCTAAAGGCCCGGATCTTAAGGTTTTCCATGGAGGTTAGGGTGAAGATTAAGAAAGGAGGACAAGGATCTAGAGGAAGAATCAATCTTCCCAATCATCCTAATCACCTTTGTTAATATTTACCATAACTCTAATATGATTGATTTAATTGATGGCAATGGAAAGAGATGTAAATCTTTATTTACCAAATTTTCCCTAAACCTAATCCTAGCAAGTTTCTAATTCTACCTTCATACAACTTCCATTTTTAGATTTAATTAAACTTCCAAACACCTTTTGGAATTAACTCGTAAGAACTTAAAGAAGATTTACACATCCCTGTGGACCGACCCGTATTCACCGGCTAGCTTCAAGCGACGCCGTTCTTGATTGCGGTAATTATTTTTGATCGACAAAAAACTCTCTTAATCAGGCACTACGGTAGCCTCAAGGACGGTGACAGGGAAGTTCTTGTTTACCCACAATTGCCATTGCTGTTGTTCCAGGTTACGAGACCCGGCGGGAGGATGAGTATAGCGTCGTTCTAAACCAGTTTTAGAAGTGTACGTCTATATGACTTTCCCAATCAGGGTTGTCGTAGTCAGTAGGAGCAGCGGAAGCATTGGTGGACAGGTTGCTTATGTCTATTTATAGACTAGAGCAGATGTAGCGGAGATAGATCATCTATTTCTGACGTGACAGTCATGGGTTTGACTTCATCAGAATAGGGGATGGATCAGTTGAGAAGGTAGTAGGGTATGATATCCTGGTATTTGGATGATATACACAGAGTAGGAAAAGAAACTCCTACACTACGATCGGTTATACTTTGGTCGTCACACAGTTGTTTCTCCACAAAGGAAATGGATTTTATATCAGACATACTGGTTACTAGATCTATGGTTTTAGATCTAGATTTGGGTGGTTTCCCAATCAGGGTACTTGACAGCATTCTAAGAGTATTTAGGATGGACGACTCCTGGCACGGTAGTGTACCTGCAGGTAATGGAGTCACCCTCTCCAAAGGTGTCTTACAGACTAAAGGGGAGAGGGACGGGCATGATTGGCAGATCACTTGCTCAGGCAATTGAGTCAATCGTGAGATGTCAAGTACCACACCAGATGTTGTTCTTGCACTAGATGCAATAAGTTGACATTAATCCAATCCTGGAGAAACAGTCGGAAGCAGTTTTAGAACATAAGTGGATGTTCTAGGGAGATGATAACGACAGCCTCATTCAGGAGACAGTTATCATTCCAGGCTTCCAAGGTGACATGGACGACAAGGAGGTTGTCAGAGTTATAGTTTTCCTTCTGATGAGGGGCAGTATTTTGGACAGGTGGTCCAAGGCAATACTAAGGGAGGCATGGCGCGCAGGACACTGATTAAGTTCAGTTGTCAATACAGTCTAAGAAGTTTGGATTTGGAGTTCATTTATGAGCTACGTCCCATCAGACATCCAGACATATTCTAAGACTGATATTGCTCATTTCGGGAGATGGCTTTCTCCACGAACTTGAGATTTAGAGAGACCTAGAAAGAAACATCAAGGCGGATCCACTCACTAAGGCTATTCCTCGAACGCAATAGTTTCGCAAACGAGCTTTGTGAGACTGACTAGTAGAGGAGTTGGGTGTTCGGTATCACACGGGCTGTGAGTATGCGACATCGCAATAATTAGCCTTGAGTGCAAGTGGGAGATTGTTGGAGGTAGTGCCCTCAGAGTCAATTATTGGATCACAGGTACGTGATTGCAATGATTGAGGGAGGACCTATCCCGGTTGGACAGTCTTACTCGAAATGATAGTATGCTATCTGGTTTACCTTTATAATCGTGTACTGCTTTAAGTGACCTGACACGTCGCTATTACACGTTGATAGAGCCCCTAGGATTCTTGCTTGACCACCAGCAGTATGAGGGCGATCATATAAGTGGGAGCTGGGGGTCTATAAGCTTATCCTTAAAAGGTCCCTAGTCGTGGGAGTTTCGAGACTGGGCATCGATTCTCCATAGTAGACTAGTGTATACAGTCGAGACCCCGACGAGGGGCGGTGGCCGGTCTCACAAGCCACTGGTGTCAGTTGGATCACCTAAGATGTATACAGGTGCTCATTGGGTTATGAGTACACCGGACAGGACTCGCCGGGAACATGCTAGTTGGTCATATACCTGACGTCAGATGGCAGTTCCCTGGTGACATGTGTGCAGGTTAGTTCATCGACCTGGGAATCGTCATTTGTCTCGTGTGAGTTCCCACTGTACTTTGATTACTACCCTACCACGGCTCAAAGGAGTCGTGCAAACAGGTTTTAGTTGGGTACAGTCCCGAGCCACATGGAGGCAGTGAGCGTATCTTCAGGGGTTCGTCTCTCCCGGTATTGGGGGTGAGGTCGTGCTGTGTCTAGGAGAGCCATTACACAAAGTCCTTGGCCAAGGCAAGGAGATTTACTGGTAGGTATTCCAGTAGTATCTCAGGGTGTTCTGGGCTACACTCCGACACGACTTGTACCGCTTTTGGGTGTCTGACTTTTACCAACCCCCTAGGCCCGCCATGCGATACTCATAGACGAACGGACCGGAGTGCACGGATATTGTCACTGACAGGCTCAGTAGGGTGTCAGGCTGAGTTCGCTCGCAGACGTCCCTTTTAGTCAGTACCTGGTAGCCCGTTACGTATTGGCTTATACCTCTGACGTGCTAGTGGTTAAATCCACAACCAAGGTGTTGACGAGTCTTTAGAGTCCCCCACATTCAGTTACTCAGCTTTCGGGCGAAAAGCTGTAGAGGCCGTATGGAGATATGGCAGGGTCCGATCAGATACGTGCGGTATTGCACGGATCAGGATCGGACAGTTTGTACTATAGGCCGTATGGGTATATGGCAGGGTTCGATCAGATACGTGCGGTATTGCACGGATCAGGATTGAACAGATATTACTAGCCGGCTTTGGTTTAAGCCGGATCCTAGTATAGTACAGTGTAGACTTTGTCTCATTGCATTTGTATTTCGGTCGAAATACAGATGCGGGTGTGTATGCACAGTATCGGGGTTTTCCTGTAATTTATTACGGGACCAGTTTTCTGGAGTTGCCAGTTTGCTTTCCGTTTCGGCCGATTTCCATTGTTCCGTTCATTGGCCGAAGTTTGGTGGAGGAGGGTTTATTTGCATTGTTGCAAATAGGCATTTGTGGAGGGGTTCTTTGCTTATTTTTGTATCATGATGGTTTTCATGATGAGCACCATCATTGACTTCTCCTTCTCATGATGGATTGACTTTGGATATGTTGATGGTTGTTTTGAGTGTTGGACTTTCCTAGCTATCATTTCTTCACATCATAACTTGACACTCCCTTGTATGATGGTTCCACCACTCCCCCTTGACTTCACACTCTCTCTCTCCATTCACAAAAGTGGTGGCCGGCCATTTTTGGTGCGGGTTGATTGATTCATTTTGGTGTGGCATATTTGTTTTCTTATGCTTGCTAGAAAAGCCCTCTAGTTCTTTTCCAAAAAGGTTTCTCTCCTTTCCTCCACAAAATGGCACAACTCCATAACCACATATGAGACTTGAGTGCTACATTATATTCTACAGCGAATCTTGGGCACGTCGAGTAGCCGGCTTCGTGCCCGAGTTGCCTCGGCATTGAGGTGGGAGCCCGTAAACAAAGTAGGCTATGTGGTGCACTTCCGGCGACGAGGAGGAGACAGGATCTTCCGCAGGAGATCGGGACCATGACGAGAAGACCGGAGGACTTGGATCGTCGGTATATCTCTAACCCATCTTCTAGTTAGCTTAGACTTGTTAATGGTTCGATCCGGGTGTTTAGTGCGTGGTGGTGCCGGTTTGCTAAGTCCGCAGATCAAAAAGTTTTTCACCGCTTCCGCATTCCGGCATCGGATTGACGGCCGGGGCGCCGCCGTGCACTTACAACAATGACCACTACTGGGTCAAGGTCTTCACTGTGAATTACCAATCTCTCAGTCCATCGGCTCATCGGCCCTGTCAGGTGTGCTAACGGGGATGATCCCATTCTGGCACTTCTCTGGTCATCTCTCGGTCAATCATCGCGACCACTCGTAAGACAGCATATCACTGGCGTCGGCCTCTGCCTCTCTGAATGTACGTGACACATCTGATCCTGGGTGCAAGTATCATTGCAGCAGTGTCCTGGAAGGAATCCTGCTCACGGTCTCTTCCATGTCTCGTCTCTGCCAACTGTCCGGAAGTCATCGTCCTTTCCTATATCTGCATCTTGTTCCGGAACGGCTGCATACCCATCGCGACTCCTTCTAGAAGGTATATCCAGTACTCTGCCTCGGCATGCGTATCGCATCTCTGATATCGGCGGAGTGGAACGTCGTCTTATCCAGATCTTGTACGGACCTCTTTACTCTACTTTCTCTAATGTCGACTGCTTCGGACTCGTCTCATCGTGGCTACATGGACTGAGCTCCAACGGCTATCCTCATATCGGGAGTCTCCCAAGAAATGCATCTCACCACCTAGCATCCGAATTAAGTCGAGCCATCCGATCGAGTCGTCAAAACCTCATAATTCTCCAAGAGCTCAACCTCTTGGGCACAGTTTAATAGTATCGAGTACATACCACAGCATCGGTGGTCCATCCGTAGAAGGGCAAACCCAAGCCTCACTAATGGCGCCGCGGAACTGCCGCAAACCCTAAGGTTCAAAGGCTTTCATACGGTCATTAAGTCAAGTTAGGGTTTCATTCTTCTAGAGGGACCATAGAATTGCCTGCATGTCTTTCCGACTACTTTAAACTTGGAATAATAGGTTTCTGACATTCGATCGTCTCTGTCGACTCTCAACGTCTCCGCGTGAAGTCGTCTCTAGCTGGAATCAATCTATCTGATGACCTCGCATCGGGGTAGACGAACGAACCACATGTCCTAGTCATTCATCCTTAATGACTAGCGACTTTCTATCATCTCTTAGTACAACTCGTACTGCAATAGCTCCAACATCTGGGGCGATATCTTGTCGTTCGTAGCAATGATTGGCTCACTTGTCTGCTCGCTGAACCGTGCCTCAATCATCATGAACAAGCAATACACCAACGGTCATCAAAATCTGGCTGGCCTCTGTCAGCGGCTCAATCCTCTGGTGCTGATTTGCACGTCCGAGTAATCTCATACAGCGATCCATCCAACGCTCGTGGCGCAAAACACAATCAAAAGACACATCTCTACAATCGTGTGTCGCCGGGATCACGCCCTGGTCAGTTCTCGTTCATGACGAGCTCGTGCTGACCGCAACTCTAGCCGTAGCTCTCCCTGCCGTAATCGTGGCAGCAAAACCGTACTGGTACTGATGAGGCTAGATCAGGAATGAATATAATACTGAACAAGAAATGTACATCCTAAGGCTTCTTAAGTGAAGTGGCGTGTCGTAAATATGCCGCGGAACATACCCACGGTACGTCACTCTACTTTAGTCACCTATTCCATCAACCAAGGGTCATCCTACGCTCCGAAGGTAAAACCTAACGCTCTGATACCAACTTTGTCACGACCCGAAAGTACGGAACATGACCGGCACTTAAACTACGAACGTCTCGAGGCATATGTAATCTAAGTAAACCGAAAACCCAGAAATCCAAACCAAGAAAAGTAGTAGAGTGCAGGAAAACCAACTTAAAGCAAGTAGTTCAATAGCATAAGCCGAATTATGCGGTTTTTAAAAACATCAAAAATTTACTGAAAATTTCGGCAGAGTCTCCTTTGTAAATACTGGCTCCCAAACGGGATACAACATGAATAGTATACGAAATCAAGAAAAAGGCATCCCCAAGCGGGAGCTAGCTCTTCGTCAATCGACGGTCACAACCACACAAGCAATAAAATATACAACGCCAATGGCGAGGATCAAAACTCAAAAGGAAATTCAAAACCACCAGAAATATAACGAGCGACTCTAAGGTCGAAAGAATAAACAACACTGGTCTCTATCTCGATAAATACATGTTTGGTTGATGGAATTTACTAGATACAACGGAATAATATTATACAAGGTAATATGATGGGTACGATACAAGAAAAAACCCACCTACTAGCAAGTCACCCGAATGAAACTGAGCCCGCAAAGCCGTAACTAAACCTGTATGGCAAAACCTGCAAGAAACTGGGGCACAACGGGGGTAAGTTGCCAACTCGTGAATAGAAAAACATCTACGCACAGAAATCGCATAAATAACGCAATCCTAGGTCAATAATCATAATATATCCTCAAAAAATGTATATAACATGCAGCCTATAACAAGGCTAGGGTAAATATCTAAGCCGAGTATAATCTCATGTGCCCGTGTCAGTGCCCAAGGGTAGAAATATATCATATGAATGAGGTATGAATGCATGAAAACAGAATACATTTAAATGAAGAACTGTTTTCATAATTTAGTGAGATTTCCTTTGTATTTTTAAAATGAGGTATCATAATGAAATCAGCATAAAACAGTGCCTAGCATCGGCACAAAACGTAATCCCAAAATCTCGATATCTCTATATCACAGTCTCTGTACCTCAAAATCTCGAAATCCCAATGTCTCAATCATAATATCTAGGGTGCCGTCAGTCCAGACCGGCCCCTACCATCCATCTCAAGACCACGACGGTATCCTACGGATATCCGGCGCGTCGGGTAAAATCACCGATAGGTAGTGCTCCCCTGCCAGGCTCACATCGTCATCATCACGTGCTTCTTGCCCCGGGGTACCTTACCGGGTCCACCATGTACCCGAAACGGTTCATCCGCCTCCTCGAATCGGGTCTCGAAATCCATCAACAAACTCATGGTGGACGACCCATACATCATGGGAAAACCGCACTTTTTATTTTAAAGAGAGAAAGTGGTTTATATAAGTTTTGCGGTTTTCCCCCAAATCCAGAAAATCTCATATAAATCCGAATCCAATCCTCAATAGCATGTAAACAGTGCATATCGGCATAAAAATCCATGAATGCGGCATAACAATGAATATTAACATGCATGAAGTAACAAGTAAAATCTACGATATCTAATCTAGCATATAAGGCGAGTACACTAATATCATGTCTAAATTATTAGCTAACAACCTATGTCAATGCAATAGTATTTCTAAAGTGTACGTGGCATGGCAATTACCGATGAAGATGTGTGTGAGCCGGCAAGTAAGTGTACGTGGTACATACGCATCATCGGTAATGGTGCTGGTGTCCTAACAGCATGATATCAATAACATAGTACGAAACATAATATAAGCATGCGATGCGAAGCGAACCACAATAATGAGCGAAAGCTGAATACTAGACGCAACTATAACTAATCTGCATTAATCTAATATAAGTTCTACAAATGGTGCCTTTTGAAATAACACGAATCATGGGGTTTTGAAAATAGGGGCTACGGTGTTTTTATGAAAAGATACGTCTTTTGAAATATCCGTAGGATCCCTTGGGCTATCTTTTAAAATACCCACGATTCGTTAGTTTTTGAAATAGGTAAGAATGGAATCTAATCTAACAACTAAACTAAACTAAAGGGCTAAGCTAACAAGCTGGACTACAGGTAAGGAAACCGCCTAACATCTGAGTCGATCCATATACATACCTGTATGTATATTAGTCGGTGATCCCTCCTTAATAATATCATATCCGATACCATATCTACAATCAGACATCCCAAATCAAGAGTGCGGATCAATTATCAATATATAGCTCGTACGTAAATCCGTCGTACGGCATCCCAATCTGGGTACGGGTCAAAGTCCCATCAATCAAACTATTCATTTGGTATCTTCTTTATCAAATATCATGATCCGGAATAATGTTCTACGTCTAGTACAATATTGATACCCTCTATGTATGCATGCAGGTGTAAGAATCACTACGTCAAAAGACCCGCTAAAACATCATGTCGTATATCAATACGAACAAAATCACATCACCGATCTCCTGGCCTCAAGCCCAATCTCATCGACCCATCTCAATCCCAAATACTATCCTCAAATCCAGTATATGAACACATAGTCCCATACCCATGTGTAAATATACACATCAAAATATAATCCCATGTACGCACATATGAAAGAAGAATGTATGCAAGTATGGGTGTGTGTGTATGTGTGGTGCAACCACTACTCTAGGGTTTCGCAACACTAAACAATCCAATCACACCTAGAATCCATCTTTTAACATCAATAATCTCAAACAATATACCATCAATATATGTGCATACGTATCCGTATACACATCACCACGAAGTGCGGGGGTGCTATACGCCATCCACCCGACTTCTCCCCGTAGATATAAATCTACTCACCTGGTCCTCGCTCGCCGGTGCCGACGTCGCCATGCGCTTGCTTGTCGTCTCGAAGTCCATATGGGGTACCTACATATCATAACGCACCATATCGCATTAAAATCCGACTTATGACCAAAACGACGCACGAAACCCACATAGGTCAAAACCTATGGTTGCTTTCACAAATCGACCCAAAAACCCTCGACGTCGGCGTACAAACGCCAGACCATCGAGAAAAACCCAAATACACTCATTTGCACATTCACGAACACTAATTTTAATATAAAATAGGTTAAAACTCACAAAACCCCAAATTCACTTTAAAAGCCGTTTTTCCGAAAAACTAGCAAGCAAAATTACCCGTTTTAGTACAAAACTCGATATTTAAACAAATCTAGAGGCCACAATATTCACTAAATATCTTAAATAAGTCATAAAAACAATTCCCATAATTTAATCTCGTTAAATTCCAAAAACCCTAAAATTCTAGTTAACAAAATACCTAAATTTTAACAATTTTATAGCAAAAATGCACAAACTACAATCTAGTTTGGATTTCCATGAACTAAAGCATTAAACAACATTTTATAATGTTAATAATGTTATGAATACCCTAATCACATTTTTCTCTTAATTATTTAACCAATTATAAAAAACCTAGTTAGCAAATTAGCGTAATTAACACAATTTAAATTAACAAAAATGCAACTAACAACTAGATTTGCTTTAGCATAACATTAATATATCAAAAATATCACACAACCATAATCTCATATCATAAAACCCTAAGTTGCATTCAAAACCCTTTCTTGAAAGTTAAATATTTAATATCAAAACCACAATTAACTCCTAATTAAACACATAATAGCTAGATTGAAGTAATCAAACAATAACTTATGCAAAATGCTAAGATTATACCTCACAAAATTAGAGACCTAGCACCAAAATCTTGGCCTCCAAATTGCTCTCTTGATCCATGATCCACACTTGAATAGGTCAAGAAGAAATGGGTAGAGATTGGATTTTGATTTTGTGGGATTTTTGTGTTGATTTTTGGGCATTTTGTGGAATTTTTTCGTGGTGAAAGAGGGGAGAACAAGAGGAGGGCTGATGCTGATTTGGGGAGAGGGGGGGGCTCGGCTAGGGGATGGGGAGAGGGGAGAGAGAGTGTGGGTTGAAAGAATGATACAATTTCAAGTCAACAAAGTCATGCCCCATTTTATTAATTCCATTTTAAAAAATAAAGTGAAAAATGAGGTGATTGGAGAGAGAAAGAGAGAGAGGGCTGTCAAAAAGAGGGCCGGCCACATGGTGGGGAGGAGAGAGGGTGTGTGTGTGTGGAGCAATGAACACCAAACACCAATACAATATGCACCAAAATCCTTTTATTTTCACAAAATAAGCCTTTTCTTCAATATTTTCTAAACCGTTTTGGCAAACGATTTCGTTTCAAAAACCACATGATAAAATTTTATTTAATGTTTTATGATGCACAAAATTTGTTTCAACTCATTCCAATTTGTAATTTTCCCTAATTAAATATATTAGTGACGGCTTAAAATAATATTAAAATAATTTTTTTCAGAAAATTTGAAATTTCACCAGTGGCTCAATAAACACCAAATACTAGCAATTACATAACTAGAATATATATATTTAATTTTTATAATAAGATATTTGTATTTTGACTTTTTACAGAAAACCCCCTTATTTTACCGTTTTTTTCGAAATTTCACCGAAACGATTTTCAAAACGTTACATGATGTCGCGGTGTGCACGGGTGTCCATCACCAGAAATCCTCGGCTGGGGTAGACAAGAATTACTGATTTGGATCAGTAGTTTCTCAGGTGGTGATGGGCTTCATACCGACACTAAATGTCAAGTTATTAGGGGTCTGACTTTATCTACCCCCTAGACTCGATATGAGATACTCATAGACGAACGGACCGTAATGTACGGATATTGTCACTATCAGGCTCAGTAGGGTTTCATGATGAGTTTGCTCGTCGGCCTCCCTTTCGCTTAATACCTGAGTATCCGTTACGTACAGCTAGTGCCACTGACGTGCTTGTGGTTAAACCCACTGCCAGGGTATTGACGAGTCTTTAGAGTCCCATACAGAGGGTTTTCCTGGTTCGGGCGAAACGTTGTAGAGGTCGTATGGTTTTATGGCAAGCTTCAATCATATTCATACACTTGTGCATGAATCATGATCGGACGGATAATACAAGTGGGCTTTGGTTTAAGCCGGATCCTAGTATTATATTGTTGGATTATTTTCGTCTCGTTGTATTCGTATTCAGTCGGAATACGGATACGGGTATGTATATACGGATGAGGGGTATTCTTGTAATCCGTTACAAGATTACTTTTGAAGATGCCATTTCTATGCTTGTTGCTATATTACAAATTGCTACTTTTAAATTGTCCAAAATACATAATTTAGCAAACTAAGTTTTTAATTAGTGGGAAATTAGGTGAAATTAAAATCTAGTTATGGTTTGTATGACCTAATTAAGTTATTTAGTGAGCATTGTGGCCACTAAAATTGTTAAAACATCAAGTTTGTACAAAAACGGTTAAAAGATACTTACTAGGTTTTTGGGTTAAATTGATTTTATTTAAGTTTGAGGTTATGGTGAATTATAACCTATTTCATATAATATTTGATGTGTCGTGGACGCGCGATTGGTGCGACTGGGTTTTTGGTTTGGTAGTTGCCTCGTATTGAGACCGTAGTTGTGGTCTGTGGCATTGTCGCGAGAGCGTTTTGTGCACCAAGTGCGTGCACGTCTAATCAGGGCGTGTGGTTGACTTGTTTTGGTTGTGTCCGTGACTAATTATACATTTATTCTATTTTTACTTGTGTACGTTTCTAGGATTGGGTGCAGAGGCGTCGGATGTGGCGCGGAAAGGACAGAGCTGGAATCGGAGCAGGTTAGCCGAGGCGTCCAGGTGAGTAGATGTATATCTACGAGGGAAGTCGGGTGGATGGGATATAGCACCATCGCAATTTCATAGGATATGATGTGTTATGATATATATATATACATATGGGTTATTGCGAGATATGAATACTTAGCAAGAAAAGCTCTAGGAGATCATGGGTTAGTTTAGTGTAATTGGAAGATAGTGCTTTTAGTTAGTTCTTAGTTGCGAAACCCTAGAGTAAAGGTATACACACACACACATGCACACACGTGATATGATTTTGGTGTATATGATATATGTATATGTATATGTATGTGTGTGTGTATCTATGTATGGATGTGTTGATACACACACACACACACACACACATACGTATACACGGGTGATGAGGATATTATATTATACTCGGAGGAGAGTCGATATGATCGGGCATGATGCTGTGAGATCGGTTATGTGTTTTGGGTCGTGCTATGATATACAATATGATATTATAGTGGATCGATGGGCGATGTGTTTTCATACACACGCGGATAAATGTTGATGGTATTGGAATGTACTAGACTTTAGATCAGTACCCCTAGTTCCTGATATTACGATAACAATACCATGTGAATAATGAGATATATGTGATATTTGACCCGTACCCCGATTTGGGATGACGTACGATGGATTTTACGGTACGAAGTATTGATATGATAATTGATCCGTACTCTTGACTCGAGGATGTCGTATTATATATTTTACTGTACGTAACGCTTTTAAGGCGGGATCGCCGACTACTAGATATATCGACTCGGACTTTAGGTGGATTTCCTTACCCTTTTCGACTAGTCTCTTAGTTTAGTCCTGTAGTTTATTTGGTAGATGTTAGACTGGGCTCGAGTCATACTTAATTTCAAAAACTAACGAATCGTGAGTATTTTCAAAAGACAACCCGGAGGATATTACGGATTTTCAAATGACGTACCTTTTCTTAAAAGCACCGTAGCCCCTATTTTCTAAAAACTAAGATTCGTGCTATTTCAAATGCCAAAACTGTATGACTCGTATATATATAAATGTATATTCTTATATGTGTGGTTACTACATCTTTTGTTAGGACACCAGCACCATTACGGATGATGCGTATGTCCACGAACACTTGCTTGCCGGCTCACACACATCATCATCGGTAATTGCCATATTACGTACACTTTAGAAAACATTACCTTATTGGTAGAACCTGCTAGCTGGTGGTTTCAACATACTATTAGTATGCTTGCTTTCATGTGCTAAATTAGATATTGCATCCTTCATTTAGATATTCATGCATCTGTATATTGTTGTCATGCAATATTATGGGGATTTATGCCGATAATTCACTATTTACATACTCTGAGATATTGGATATCAGATTTTTCATGAGATTTTGGATTTGGAGAAACCGCAAGGATTTTATAAACTCATTTTCATTTTAAATGAAAGTTGTGGTTTTCTCATGATGTGATGTATGTGTCGTCCACCATGAGTTTTCTCGGATCTTGAGCGATATTATACACCAGATTCGAGGAGGAGGATGAACCGTCTGCGGGTGCATGGTGGACCCGGTACGGTACCCCTGGGCGAGAGTGGTTTTGTGGGGATGACGATGAGCCTGGCAGGGGCAGACTACCATACCGGTGTGTCGGGCGCAGCGGATATCCGGAGGATACCGACGTAGTCGAGCAATTTGATGTGATGGGCCGATCCGGACTGACGGAGCCTATGGGCCGATCCTATTATGCGGAGCCTGAGATTTGAGTATTATGTGTCACTGTCGGATACGGATTTCAAGATGTTTTGAGTGCCGATGCTGGGCACTCGGGTTTTATCATGATTTATGTGTCGTTGCTGGACACACGTTGGATGGTGCATTATTACATGTTACGCATCGATGTAATATTACTCATGACACGGACACGAGTACTTTGATATCACTTATGATATACTGTCGCCTTGTTATAGTATGGTATAGTTTAGTGTATGACCTAGGAGAGAGCTATACATGTGATTTCTTCTCGGTGATGTTTTCTACTCACGAGTTGGCAACTCACCCCCGTTGTGCTACAGTTTCTTATAGATTTGGCCGTACAGGTTTCATTGCGACTTGCTGGCACAGTGCTTGTAACTGCACGGCGGCGCCCCGGCCGTCAATCCGACGCCGGAATGTGGAAACGAAACTTTTCTAAAACTTAGAAACCGGCACCACCACGCACTAAAATCCCGGATCGGGCCATTACCCTAACTCTAGCAAACAAGAAAAGGAGTAGAGAAGCTATACCAAACGATCCGTGTCCTTCGGTCTTCGCATCCACTCCGATCTCCTCGCGGAATCTCCGGTCGTCGCCTCCTCGTCGAAACGGGCACCACATCGCCAGGTTCTTTTACGGGCTCCCACCTCTGGACCGAGGTAACTCAAGCACGAAGTTGGAGAGCCGACGTGCCCAAGGAATGCTGTAGGCAAGTGTAGAATCGTATGTCTCTTTGGGGGTTTGAAGTTGCCTTTGGATGGAGGGAAAAATGAACAATGGAGATGAACTTTGGTGTATCAAAAATGAGATGATAATTTCCCCACTCACAAAAATGAATCTCTCTCATCTCTTTTTCAAAGTGGCCGGCCCCTAATCATCAAATGGTGGAGGGAAAAATCAAAACCAAGAAGGAAGGTGAGTGTAGGAAAGGAAATGGTGACCACACCCCAAAAGCAAGCTTCACATCAACTCTCATTCTTTCCTATCTCATTTAATGCAAAGGAAGAGACTAAAAAAGAATCTCGTCATGAAGCCACACATTTACAAAGGACCCCCTCCACAAATACTAATTTGCACAATTGCAAATTAGCCCCTCCATCGGAAAAATCCGGCCGTGAAGGAACAAAGAAAAACTGGCCGGAACGGAATGCAAACTGGCAACTTCAGAAAACAGATCCCGTAATAAATTACAGGAAAACCCCGCGATTGTATATACATACCCGCCTTTGTATTCCCACTGAATACAAATGCAAAGAGACAAAATCTACACTGTACAATACTAGGATCCGGCTTAAACCAAAGCCCGCTAGTATTATCCGTCTGATCATGATCCGTGCAATACCGCACGTATCTGATCGAACTCTGCCATATCTCCATACGGCCTCTACAGCGTTTCGCCCGAAACTTGAGAAAACGGTTTGTGGGGGACTCTAAAGACTCGTCGATACTCTGGTTGTGGATTTAACCACTAGCACGTCAGAGGTATTAGCCTATACATAACGGGCTACCAGGTATTGACCAAAAGGGACGTCTGTGAGCGAACTCATGCTGACACCCTACTGAGCTTGTCAGTGACAATATCCGTACAGTCCGGTCCATTCGTCTATGAGCATCGCATGGCAGGCCTAGGTGGTTGGTAAAAGTCAGACCCCCAAAAGCGGTACAAGTCGTGTCGGAGTGCAGCCCCGAACACCCTGAGATACTACTGGAATACCTACCAGTAAATCTCCTGCCTTGGCCAAGGACTTTCATGTACTGGCTCTCCTAGACACAGCGCGACCTCACCCCCAATACCGGGAGAGACGAACCCCTGCAGATCCGCTCACTGCCTCCATGTGGCTCGGGACTGTACCCAACTAAAACCTGTTTGCACGACTCCTTTGAGCCGTGGTAGGGTAGTAATCAAAGCACAGTGGGAACTCACACGAGACAAATGACGATCTCAGGTCGATGAACTAACCTATACACATGTCACCAGGGAACTGCTATCTGACGTCAGGTATAATACCAACTAGCAGGTTCCCGGCGAGTCTTGTCCGGTGTACTCATAACCCAATGAGCACCTGTATACATCTTAGGTGAACCAACTGACACCAGTGGCTTGTGAGACCGGCCACCGCCCCTCGTCGGGGTCTCGACTGTATACACTAGTCTACTCTGGAGTATCGATGCCCTGTCTCGAAACTCCCACGACCAGGGACCTTTTAAGGATGTGCTTATAAACCCCAGCTCCCACGTATATGATCGCCCTCATACTGTTGGTAGTCAAGCAAGAATCCTAGGGGCTCTATCAACGTGCAATAGTGACCTGTAAGGTCACCTAAAGCAGTACACGATGATAAAGATAAACCAGATAGCATACTATCATCTTGAGTAAGACTGTCCTACCGGTATAGGTCCTCCCTCAATCATTGCAATCACGTGCCTGTGATCAAATAATTGACTCTGAGGGCACTATCTCCAACAATCTCCCACTTGCACTCAAGGCTAATTATTGCGATGTCGCATACTCACAGCTCGGGTGATACCTAACACCCAACTCCTCTAGTAGTCAGTCTTACAAAGCTCGTTTGCGAAACTATTGCGTTCGAGGAACAGCCTCAGTGAGTGGATCCGCTGTGATGTTTCTTTCTATGTCTCTCTTTATCTCAAGTTCGCGGAGAAACCCATCTCCCGAAATGAGCAATACCTGTCTTAGAATATGTTTGGATGTCTGATGGGACCTAGTTCATAAGTGAACTCCAAATCCAAACTTCTTAGACTGTATCGTCAACTGAACTTAATCAGTATCCTGCGCCATGCCTCCCTCAGTATCCGCCTGGACCAGCTGTCCAAACTACTGCCCCTCGTCAGAGGGAAAACTATAACTCTGACTGCCACTCTGTCATCCAGGTCACCTTGGAAGCCTGGAATGATAACTGTCTCCTAAAGGAGGCTGCCGTTATCAAATCCCTAGAACATCCACTTATGCTCTAAAACTGCTTCCGAATGTTTCTCCAGGATAGGATTAATATCAACTAGTTGCACCTACTGCAAAAAACAACATCTGGTGTGGTACTTGACATCTCATGATTGACTCAATTGCCCAAGCAAGTGATCTGCCAATCATGCGCATCCCTCTCCCCTTTAGTCTGTAAGACACCTTTAGAGAGGGTGACTCTATCACCTGCAGGTACACTACCGTGCCAGGAGTCATCCATTCTAAATACTTTTAGAATGTTGTCTAAGTACCCTGATTGGGACACTTCCCAAATCTAGATCTAAAACCATAGATCTAGTAACCAGAATGTATGATATAATATCCAATTCCTATATGGAGAAACCACTGTGTGACAACCAAAGTATAACCGATCGCAGTATAGGAATATCACTTCCTATGTATGTCATCCAAATACCAGGACATCACACCCTACTACCTTCTTAACAGATCCATCCCCTATTCTGATGAAGTCAAACATATGACTGTCACATCAGAAATAGATGATCTATCTCCGCTATATCTGCTTTAATCTATAAATAGACATAAGCCACTTGTCCACTATGCTTCCGCTGCTCCCACTGACTACGACAACCCTCTGGCTGAGTCATATAGACGTTCACTTCTAAATCTAGTTCAGAATGACGCTATACTCATCCTCCTGCTGGGTCTCACAGCCTGGAACAACAGCAATGGCAAGTCTGGGTAAACAAGAACCTCCCTGTCACCGACCTTGAGGCTACCGGAGGACCTCTCGGGTGCCTAAGGTTACCCACCATATCTGCGGAGTGGCCAATGGAATGTCAAAACAGATTGAATCTTTAGGTTCTTATCAAATCCTCAGTAATCGTTTGCGGTTCTGGAATCATTTCTAGTTCTACCATCCTCCCACTACTGTTTTCTGAAAAAATCCATTTTTATTAAAACTGTAGCGAGTCTAGAACAATATCACTATTGATCTTCCAGATGGTAGAAAGTCAACTCTCGTCATAGCCCGGGTCAACCCACAAACAACCATTACAGAAACGTGCCTTGAGTTATCCAGAGTCTAGTTTTAAGCATAAGCCGGAAAACTCCCCGTACCTTAACAATGTCAAGATATGAACTATTCTATATCCAATATAGAAACAGAGGCACTGATTTAATTGAACCGGATTCAAATCATGCAGCTGTCTCCAGTCCATGTTAACTAAATGGAAAGAGTCCGATCAGCGTTACTTAACTTAGGAGTGCTTCCAATTATGAGCAACCTGAAAGAGAAGCAAGTTCTCTTAATCATTACTATCAACTGAATACCATACACAAGTATCTACATCTTCGATCACCTTGAAGAATCCTGATACTTGCAACACCTGGTTCTCTACTTTACTCTCATACCTATAACTTCTCAAAACTCAGAACCTGCATTTCTACGAAACACATGTCTAAGAACTAGAGAAGTCAAAAGTAAATAGAATATAGTACGAGTACCAACCCCTCTGTCCTAATGGATACTGGACAACATACAATACTCTGTATAAGTCCCGTGAGTCTAATAACTCATTCCCTGTATGTCGTAGGTTGAAAACTGTACTTATGGTTAAGAAGAATTACACCGCTGTTTAATGCTCCTTACCTAACCATCCACTGATACAGGTAAATGTCATAGACATAATTTCAAAAAGGTATATCTCACTCTATAAAAATAGACGTACAGATATATCAATTTGAAATTGGTGCATAACAACGGATATTCAAAACTAAATATTTGCCGTCCGGCAAACAACCCAGGTGACTTTCTCAAATATCACCAATTACAACGAATTCCGATATAATGAGGATGATCACCTAATTCCCAATAACTTACTCCCACTCATCATCTGTAAAACTATACAGATGTGAGAATCAAACCTGGTAAATACATACCCTGGAGCAAGTGTCTAATTGGGAAATCAGTTTTCTTTTAACAGTACACAGTGAAACTGAAACATTAAAATGTTTCGATGGGGTATACTGGTATTCCTAGTAATACCTCTTCCATTATCCAGATTCACAACTGTAACCGTATAATTATTTGCCATCTCTCCAAATCCCTTTATATGTCTTTAGTCGTTACCTTCTGCACACCCCTTTAGGATAAATGGTTTTCTTCCTTCCCTACCGTTCGGCACCAGCCTATGGTTTGGAAGAAGACTATCCAATAAGCATAATGGGTGTACTGTCCTAATCCTAGGAGCACTCGCAATGCGAGAGAAGGTGAAGATAAAAGACAACCGAATAAACCTTATTCCTATTTCTCCTGAACCAGAATCCATCCCCGAACTGGAACAAGTTCCTTTCGAGTTCGTATATAACCATACGATGGAGTATCCAATAGGCTGTGGATCTTTGTAGTGATACGGAGTGTCCAGGAGAAATACAAAGGTGAAATGGGAGTGGTAATGAAATACTTGGTTTGGTTGTGAATAACAGTCGCAATATACTTTGCCCTCTTACTAATCCCTTTCTTTGTCTTAACTTAATACCTTCTATACACCGTTTAGGCTAATTGGTTTTCTTCATTCCCTACCGTTCGGCACCAGCCTAAGGTTTGGAAGAAGACTATCCAATTTGCGTAATAGGTGTACTATCTCCTAAACCAAGGAGCACTCGAAACCTGAGAGAAGGTAAACGGAAAAGACAACTGAATAGTCCTATTCATTGCAATCACGTGCATGTGATCCAATAATTGACTCTGAGGGCATTATCTCCAACACTGCTTCCTTCCGGGTGATTGCTTTGGTAGGTGGTTCACTTGCATCGTGACCACCGTTGCACTTTATATATTTCAGTTGTATCTAGTAAATTCCATCTACCAGACTGTATTATTTGATAGACTTAGAAAACCAGTTGAATATTCTTTCGACCTTAGAGTCGCGCGCTTGTATTATTAAGGTTCTTCTCTGGTTTTCTTGAGGATGTTGGTTTCCTTTCTGAGTTTTGATCCTCGCCCTTCGGCGTTGTATATTATATTGCTTGCGTGGTTATTTCCGCCAATTGGCCAAGAGCTAGCTCCCGCTTGGGGATGCCTTATTCTTCATTTATATATATTTCATGTGTTGTACCCGTTTGGGGGCCAGTATTTACAAAGGAGCTCTGCCGAAATTTTCGTGAAATTATGATGTTGCTTTTAAAATGTTTAATGGCTTATTTTGTTAAAAACCATTTTCTTTAAAACAAGTTTTCCTTCACTCTTTTCTTTAAAAATGGTTTAGATTTCTGGGCTTTGGCTTACTTAGATTACGTTATGCCCTCTAGACGTTTCGTAATTTAAGTGCCAGTCGAGTTCCGTACCTTCGGGTCGTGACAAAGTTGGTATCAGAGCGCTAGGTTTAACCTTGGTTCGAGTCTAGGTTTGACTATACGGAGTCTAGGGCGTATATTTATATTCGGAACCTAGGCTTGACCTTACGGAACTTAGACTTGGTCGAAAGGGAATTAGACCCGAACTTTCGTCGCATAGGTTGACCTTGGTTGATGGAGTAGGTGACTTAAGTAAAGTAACGTACCGTGTGTATGTTCCGCGGTATACTTACGATACACTACTCCATTTAAGAAGCCTTATGATGTGCATTTCTTTGCACCGTATTCTATCCGTTCCTTTGATCTATCTTCATCGATGTCGGATGATGGTTTCTGTTACCACGGTTGCACGGGCAGAGAGAGTTGCGTCTAGAGTTGCGGTTAGCATGAGCTCGTCTTGGACGATGACTGACCAGGGCATAATTCCGGTGACACACGATTGTATAGATATGTCGTTTATTTGTGTTTTTCGTGACATGAGCGTTTTGATGGATTGTTTTTACTAAGATTTCTCGAACGTTCAGACTAGCACCAGAGGATTGGGCCACTACTAGAGGCCGGCTAGAATATGATGACCGTTAATGTATCGTCTATTCTTAAGGATTGAGGCATTGTTTAGCGTGCGGATGAATGAGCCAGCTGTTGTTGCGACTGACAAGATATCGCCCTAGATGTTTGAAGCTATTGCAGCACGAGTTGTACTTAGGGATATGATAGAAGATCGCTAGTCACCCATGGATGAATGACTAGGACATGTGTTTCGTTTGCATACCCTGATGCGAAGTCATCAGATTGATTGATTTCAGATAGAGAAGACATCACACAGGCACGTTGAGAGTCGATAGAGAAACGGACGAATGAAGAGTATTCCTCCGACGATTTGGAAGAGTTTCCGAGGGCATAGTTGGCCAGATACCAACCACCAGATATTGAGCTGTCGAGTTCGTAGTTTCCGAAGGGAGACTCCAGACATGAGTATAGCCGTTTGTAGCGCAGTCCATACAGCTACGAAGAGACGAGTCCGAATCAGTCCACATTAGAGAAAAGTGGAGTAAGAGGTTCGCACGAGATTTTGACAAGATGATGTTCCACTCCGTTGACATCAGAGATGTGACACACTTGTAGAGGCATTGATATGGATATAGTTTTTCCTGATAGAAGTCATGAAAAGATTGCAGCTGTTCCGGAACAAGAAATGGATTTAGTAAAAGGGTGATAACTTCCGGGTAGTTCGGCAGAAACGAGAATTTGGAGAGACCCTGACAGAATGTTTCTGGAATACTACACGAGAAGACTTGGACCCATGATTGGTCGTATCACGCACACCAGTGGGCCAGAGTTCGGCATCATCGACGAGACATATTATGAGTGACCATGATAGTTGGCCAGAGATTTTAGAGGATGTGCCAGAGCGGAACTGTTTCCATCATCTTTCCATATTAGGCCGTTGAGCCGAGGAGTTATGTAATTGATAATCTGCAGTGAGAGACGAGAGCCTAAGGGCATAAGGCGCCAGACCATGAACAGGAGGCAAGTAGATATCTTGCTCTGCTCGCTTTGGATGCACCGACACCTTCTCGACTCTGAAGGAAGGACATATCGACGACAGTGTTGATGATTTGCGATTTGGTGATTCGAATATCACGTATTCATTTTGGATTTCGGTATTTTGGGCGATTTAATTGCATGATTGAGTTTTCATGCACCACAGTTGCACTCGACTTCGAATTGATGTCGTTCGAGATGTTTGATTTTGATTTCATGCCTATGGTATGTATGTGATTTGACTTGTGCCTTCGGCGTAGTTTTCATTCACTTTTTGTACTTCGATTCGATTTTGTGCACGCTGATGCACGTGGTTGTGAGATTATATACCACGGTATACCCGATTTGGATTGATGTATGTTGTATACCGTCGATTTCGATTGTGATATTTGATATTTGTTTTCGTGCACCTTGTGCGCTTGATTTGGATTCTTGCGCATACTTGGTGCGCTTGATGCGATTTTGATGCACACCAGATGCACAAAATCGGGATTCTTCGTGCATATCAGATGCACCTGATATTGTTGTCAGGCACACCCGTTGCCCTTGACAGGTGTTTTCGTGCACACCCGTTGCACTTAGATTCTGTTTCTGTGCACATGTATGGCATATTCATTGATTTAAATTTCTGTGCGCACCAGACGCACGTGGCATTATTGCATATACTATTGAGTATGATTTCCTTGAGCAACACGTTTTTATGATATTTACTATTTGGTTTAGTAACCGAACAGGGCTGTTCTGAGAACAGTACCTAGGTGTTTTTGCATGCATCGATAGTTACCGTAGGGATTTCCAAAAAGGAGCTACAGTCTCTATATTTTTCCTGTGTGTCCGAAATGACACGAAACATTTTACAAAGGAAACCCTTCAAAATTATTTTTTTAAAAACGGCGGGACGTGCGTGATAAACAAAGGATATATATGTATATATATAGTTATTTTTCTACGATAAACGTCCGCTTCTTGTGCTGTGATACGCGCATCGCACAGCGACTTGAAAAAGGTTTGGCGTGCATTTCTTTTCAGATGTTTTGACGAGTTTACAATGATGCGTACTATGTACATGTTATAATTTTGAGTATATCATGTTAGTTTTCGTATTGGACTTTGACATTCGTATCTTCACCATAACTCCGATGATTGCATGATACTTGACAGAGTTATGTTTTTGAGTTATATACTAATTTTTCATGCGCATGCATTGCGCTAAGATGTGTTTTAAGTATTGATGATTTCGGAGCCCCGACGACTTAAGTGTTTTGCTTAAATGTTTTAGTATTTGGGGGAGATTTAATTTAAATTCGGGGACCGAATTTCTTTAAGGGGGGAAGACCGTAACGTTTTGAAAATCGTTTAGGTGAAATTTCCTATAATCGGTAAAATAACAGGTGTTTTCCGTAAAAGGCAAGATATAATTATTTTTCAACATAGAATTAAATATACATATTCTAGCTATGTAATTGCTAGTATTTGGTATTTAATTGGTCACTTGTAAATTTCTAGTTTACTCAAATATTTTCCATAATTAATTATTTTAATTATTATTTTAAGACTTCACTAATACATTTAATTAGTGATAATTACAAATTTGAATGGGTTAATACAAGTTTTGTGCATCATGACACATTAAACCAAAATGTAACATATTGTTTTTGAAATGAAAAGAAATTGTCAAGATGGTTCTAGAAATTAAAGAAAAAGGTTAATTGGGAAAGGAAAATTTAAAGAAAATAATAAAGAAAGAAGTGTGGGCTTTGTTTCTTTTCTTGACTTGGTAATTTTTCTCTCACCTTCACCCCTCACCTTGGCCGAGCCCACCTCATGCAGCAACCCACCCTCCATTTACAGCCTCTTTCCCATCTAATTTCAACCCCATTTCTCATTTAAAAATAAAATAAATAGGAATTGAGTTAATTAATTGAGGTATGGGTTTATTTTCTTTGACTTGGACTTTTCTCCCCACACCCACACACTTCACTCTCCCTCCCTCCCCAATTCTGGCCGAACCCTCTTCATGGCAGCCCTCCCCATTTCTCCACCTCCTTTTCTCATCAAAAGTCCATCAAAAATACATACAAACTCACACAAACTCCAAATCCAACCCTTACCCATTTTTCCTTGGTTACTCCAGTATAGATCTTGGTGAAAAGAAGCAAGTTTGGGAGGCTAGATTTCAAGTGAGATCATTAATTTTGTGGAGGTATAATCTTAATCCTAAGGTTAATTGTTGTTTAATTACTTAAATCTAAACTAATTAGGTGTTAACTTGGTTCAAATTTCATGTTTAAGTTTTACAAGAAAAGGGTTTGGATCAAGTTAAGGTTTTGATCATTGGTTTATGGTTGTGGTGGGTAGATTTTCATATTATGACATGCAAAAATCTAAGCTTGTTGCTATATTACAAATTGCTCCTTTTAAATTGTCCAGATTACATAATTTAGCAAACTAAGTTTTTAATTAGTAGGAAATTAGGTGAAATTAAAATCTAGTTAGGGTTTTTGTGACCTAATTAAGTTATTTAGTGAGCATTGTGGCCACTAAAATTGTTAAAACATCAAGTTTGTACAAAAACGGTTAAAAGATGCTTACTAGGTTTTTGGGTTAAATCGATTTTATTTAAGTTTAAGGTTATGGTGAATTATAACCTATTTCATATAATATTTGATGTGTCGTGGACGTGCGATTGGTGCGACTGGGTTTTTGGTTTGGTAGTTGCCACGTATTGCGACCCGAGTTGTGGTCTGTGGCGTTGCCGCGAGAGTGTTTTGTGCACCAAGTGCGTGCGCATCTAGTTAGGGCGCGTGGTTGACTTGGTTTGGTTGTGTCCATGACTATTTATACATTTATTCTCTTTTTACTTGTGTACGATTCTAGGATCGGGTGCAGAGGCGTCGGATGTGGCGGAGAAAGAACAGAGCTGGAATCGGAGCAGATTAGCCGAGGCGTCCAGGTGAGTAGATGTATATCTACGGGGGAAGTCGGGTGGATGGCGTATAGCACCCCCGCAATTTCGTAGGATATGATGTGTTATGATATATATATATATATACATATGGGTTATCGCGTGATATGAATACTTAGCAAGAAAAGCTCTAGGAGATCATAGGTTAGTTTATTGTAATTGGAAGATAGTGCTTTTAGTTAGTTCTTAGTTGCGAAACCCTAGAGTAAATGTATACACACACACATGCACACACGTGATATGTTTTTGGTGTATGTGATATATGTATGTATGTAACAACCTAGTTCATTTATACCAATTCCAGTTCTCGTATTTCCTTAATTATGGTATTTTCCTGATTTATCGTGTTTTGGGTGCGAATGGTATTTTACATTTTACTTTGCATTTGACCCGACCCGCTTGCTTGAACCTGTTTGATTCATATTTATGAATTACCCTGACTTGTTACGTGGACTGTACATTTTCATGTTTAGTGCATACTGGCATTTTATCTCGCACTGTATCTTTTACCATATAACATTTTAAGTCAGGTAAAATAATTTAAAATTTCATAACATGGCCTGCATGATACCCCTAACCCCGTGGTAGCATCCGCGCATCTTGTTCTCGTCCCGTTCAGTAAAACGGACATATTTGGATGGCTACGCGCACGTACGTGCTTCCGTTCTTGGGGTATGCATTTTCGTTACATGAGCATTCATTTTGAATTTTGAAAGTCGCATATATTTTTCATATTTTAAATCGGAATTTTAGACCCGACCCGGGCGTGTTTTAGAATATTTTTGTATCCCACCTAAATTCAAACTTATTTAATATTTATTTTAAATTTTTACATTTAAATCTCGTTAACTGATAATATTTCATAACAAACTAAAATCTTTTTTTTAAATTTAAAAAAATCTTAACAGCTAACAAACTCTCTTCTCTGTCGCTGGCCCCCACCCCTTGATATATCTCTCTCTCTCTTTTTCTCTTCCTTTCTCTCTTTCTCTCTCCTTCACGTGCTATCTCCTTCTCTCTCTCCTCCACAAAACAACGATTTTATCGCTCCTCACTATTCCTCTCTCTCTCCTCTCGCTCTCTCTATCTCTCTCCTCTCGCAATCTCTGTAGCGGATCCCGTCGCCTCCTCATGCTATAATCACCTCCCTTCACAGAATTGCCTCGCTTCCTTATTTAAACCCGAGCTCCTTCCTCAAGAACCCATCATATTTTCTCAACCATAACCCTAAGCCCATCACCTCAACTCCCTCTGCCTCATCAACCTCCCCCTCATCTCCTCCTCCTCTGGCTTCTCCCTTCATTTCCGAGCAACCCCTGCACCCACAAAACCCATCACCCATCTACACCTCACCGCCGACCACCTCTCATTGCCATCATCACTATCTCCTTTCTCTCCCTATCTCCTCTGTTCTTCCTGCTATAACCCAGCAACACCCTTGCACTCACCCAAACCCCAGCAAACAAAAACCCAAACCCTAACCGAAACCCTAACACCAAACCCTAGCTTCGCCGGAGCTCGTTCACGGCCGTCGACACCCTCACGACTCCTCTCTGCAACCACATTCACCGGAGCCGGGATCGTCGTCGACGATCTAGATGACCCAGAGGAAGTGCCTGGCTTGCGTGATCACCCTTGTGCGTTTCATGGACCCGTTGTGTGTGCTGTACGTGCGTCACGACATTTTGCCGACGTCGGACGTGCCGTACACATCCGTTTCTTGATCCGTCGAGGCAAGTTAATCTTGCTATATGCTATATAACTCATTTTATACCTATTTAAATAAATATCATACCTGTATTTAAAATCAAGCATCCCATGTTTCATATTACAGCTTTTCGATGTTCCGTTTGCATCCATTCATATCATTTCAGATCTAGATCATGAAAACTTATCTTGTTACATACTAGATTACAATATACTGCATCCATATCAATATTTATATCACATATTGCTTAGTTGTACATCCCACATTACCATTTTACAGCTTTACTGTTTTCGGATACCCGTTTGCATCCATCTCATTTAAAATACATATAACTGCATCCATAGATCATATTAATACATAACACTGTGATATTAACATCCCATGTTTAATAAAGAGCATCCTAATTAGTATTGGAACTATAAATGTAACCCTAATCGATAATTGTGCATCCATATCTTTGAATTTATATCTATTTGCATACCATATCACATTATTCCATTTTATTGTTACATTAGTACTCCATACTTGATTTTGTGTACCCATACTTATTACAGTTTGATTATGAGCACCCACTTGATACTTGTGCACCACCAGACATGACTTGATACACCACTACTTGACACGGCTTGATACATGTGCACTACTTGACATGATTTGATCCTTGTACACCACCTGACATGACCTGATGTACCACAACTTGACATGTTACCAGATCTTATTACTAATGACGAAAATCTTGACCTGTTGTCCCTACGGACATATCCTGTTGTCTATACAGACAAACCTGTACCTGCTTGATCCTGTGTTGTCATTAGCTCCAGATTCACCAATACCTGACTTGAACACATAACCTTAGGGGTATGGGGAAATCAAAAGTGTAAACTAAAGTGTAGCTTACATGGGTATTACTTGATTCGTGGTCCCGGAGGATAACGGGACAGAATCATTCGTGATTCTTACTTGATCCGTGGTCCCGGGGGATAACGGGACAGAGTCATTCATGACTCCCACTACCTGATCCGTGGTCCCGGAGGATAACGGGACATATCCTTTGAGTTACATGGAGGATTACTCTAATTGATTTCAATAATTTTAGAGTAGATAACCCTATGTCATAGTTTAGACTACTCACTGCACTTCACCTACATATATTCTATTCACTGATCTATATTCATGTTACTGTTTATTCCTGATAACTGGTTACTGTTTATACTTCATGCCTGCATATTTCATCGCATCCTGCTTGCTTAGAGTTATTGTTATTATGACGCACTGACGTCTGGGTTTTGCATGGCCCAGATCCCTTGTCCTTATCGCAGGCTATCCAGGAGTACTTTGATCAGCAGGCCGAGCGGTGATGACCTGTTATTAGTTGGTTTAGTTTCCTTTCAGTATTTTCATTCCTGATGTGAGCCCGCATTATGGGACGTACATTCCAGTTATTATTGAATTGGATCTTTTGCTTCCGCATTATTTTATTCTTGACTCGTTACTCTGGATCATTGACATGTATTAGATAGTTGTTTATTATTGTTCTTGATATCTATACAGCCGTAATGTGACTGTGGAGGGATATTTTCTATCTACAGGTAGCATGGTTGGCTCTGTCACGTGCCTATCTTAGCGCACTCTGGGAAGCGGGGCATGACAGGTCTTTTTTGGTATCAGAGCCATAGGATCTAGGTTAATCGGGTTTGATTCTTTTGTAGTTGGGTATTGGACCCAATACACGAATCAGAATACTCGTGATTATGAACATGTCCTGCCACTTTAACATCTTGCCATTTTTTTGAATCTAAACTTCCTCCTGATTCTTACCTTGACGATATGCAAACCTCTTTGCATTTCGACTTGAAACTTTGGTTTCCTATTGTTTATCTCTAGAATTTTGGCGACTTGAATAGAGTTATGTGATTATAGCTATGTACCGCGGCATGGTTACAATGCAGTACTCTATTTGAGTAACTTGGAGTTCTAGTCTTGATCCCTATCCTTGATCTATAGTTTGAATCTTGTTATCATACTAATCCTTTCGGTGTTTTGGTTTCAGGAACATGGCAGGCAGAAATCTAAAAACATACCAGAGGCGTGTTGATGAAGCCGCTTTGCTTGGAGTAATTCGTAGGATGCTGGAGAACCAGAAACGGCAGACCAAGCTGAACCAGCAGCAAGCCGAAGCTTTTCAGGAAGGTTTGCGGACCGTCCAGTAGTCCGTAAACAATGTTGTTGCCAGACCAGTTGATCGTGTGGGCACCGTAGAGGATTTCAGGAGACTTGGTCCGTCCGTTTTTACTGGCCCGGAAGAGCCGTTGCCGGCGGAGCAGTAGCTGGTTGATACGGAGAATTTGCTTGTTGCGGCACAGATTCCAGAGGACAAGAGAGTGGATATGGTATGCATCCAGTTGGTGGACTATGCCCGTGAATGGTGGCTAGTGGAAGAGACCTGCTTGCCCAAGCCGATCAGTTGGGCGGATTTTTCGAAGAGTTTCTTGGAGAAGTTCTTCCCGCAGACTGCACGGGAGGAAATGGAAGAAAAGTTTTTTAGTTTGAAGCAGAACGGCGAATCCGTGGATGCCCATGCGGCTGAGTGGACACGGCTCAGTCGTTTCGCTGGACCTTTGGTGGCCAAAGAAGCTGATAAGGCACGAAGGTTTATGCGCACTTTGGATGTGGACATCCAGAGGCAAATTATATCCCTAGGTTTGACCACTTTCTCACAAGTGCTTACAGCGGCCCGAGAGCAGCAGAGCCTATCTATGAAGACTGGGGGTACGCAGCAGCTAGCAGCTACAGTGCGGAACCCGACATTTGCAACGAACCGAGCGCATGTACGCAGAGGTATTCCGGTGAACCGAAGTGGCGTAACACCTATAAAGAAGCCCGTCGTACATGAGCAGAAGGGAAGAATGTTTTGTGAGTTCTGTCATCTACCAGGGCACGTACAGAAAGATTGTCGAAGGAAGCTGGGACTCTGTTTGGTTTGTGGATTGGAGGATCATACTATCAACGCTTGTCCGTCGAAGTTTCGATTGAAGGATGATGTTCAGAGGCTACCGCAGAAGCAGTTTCAGGGGCAGAAGCAGCTGACTCAGGGACCCAATCAAGCTCGAGCATTTACCATGACAGCTGAGGAAGCTAAGGCTTCAGAAGAAGTTGTTTTAGGTATCCTACTTGTTCATGGTTTTCCCACATTAGCGTTATTCGATTCTGGTGCAACCCATTGTTTTATGTCGTTCGAATTTATTGCTACACACTCGATTCCTTGCACGACCTTATCTAGTTGTTGGGACATACACACTGGGAATGAGAAGGTCATAGCTAGTAGAGAATGTAAGGATTGTTCTGTTGTTGTTTGCGGACGGGAGCTGTTTACGGATTTCTTGGTGATTGATACCGGCAGTTATGAAGTTGTCTTGGGAATGGATTTTCTCGGCACATTCCACGCTCACATTGATTGTAGGGCAAAGAAAGTGATTTTCCAGATTCCCGGACATCCGGACTTTATCTTTACTGGACGAAGCAGTTCTGTCGGGCCAGTCGAGTTTAGGGCTAGGCCGACAAATAATGTTCTTTCGTCTATGGAAGTTGATAAGGAAGAAGCACTAGCTGCAGTTCGAGATTTCATGGACGTGTTCGAAGACATCTCGGGTTTACCACCAAAACGAGATGTGGAGTTCGCAATCGATCTTATTCCTGGTGCAGCGCCAATCTCTAAGGCGTGCTATCCAATGGCATCAGTGGAGTTGGAAGAAATCAAGAAGCAGGTTACCTAATTACTTGAGAAGGGTTGGATTCGCAGCAGTAACTCACCTTGGGGAGCTCCAGTTCTTCTAGTCAAGAAGAAAGATGGCATAAGGAAGATATGCATCGATTATCGAAAATTGAACCCGGTGACTATTAAGAACAAGTACCCGATCCCTCGCATTGGTGAATTGTTCGAGCAGCTTAGTGGCGCAAGGGTATTCTCGAAGCTGGATTTGCGATCCGAATATCATCAAGTCCGAGTTAAATCAGAAGATATTTGCAAGACTGCATTCGAACTCGGTATGGACATTACGAGTATTTAGTGATGCCCTTCGGAGTAACGAATGCACCGGCGATATTTATGGACTTGATGAACCGAATCTTTTCACCATTCTTGGACCAGTTTATAGTGGTGTTCAGTGATGATATTCTGGTCTACTCAAAGAGTATTGAAGAGCATGCAGAATACTTGAAGATTGCACTGCAGACATTGAGGTAAGAAAGATTGTATGCAAAGATGAGCAAGTGCGAGTTTTGGCTTGAAGAAGTGAAGTTTTTGGGGCATGTCGTGTTCGGAGATGGAATCTCCGTTGATCCCGAAAAGATTGCAGCAGTTCGAGATTGGCCGATTCCGAAGAATGTTGTAGAGATCAGAAGCTTTCTTGGACTTGCTGGGTATTACAAAAGGTTCGTGGAGAATTTTGCTCGTTTGGTCGAGCCTTTGACCAAGCTTACGCGCAAGGAAGTACCGTTCGTATGGATGGATAAGTGTGTGTCATCTTTTGAGGCGTTGAAGCATAGACTGATAACCGCTCCTATTTTGGCTGTGCCAGACAGTTCCGGAGGATTGGTGATTCACAGTGACGCATCTGGGAAAGGATTGAGATGTGTTTTGATGCATCATGGGAAGGTTATAGCTTACACATCGAGATAGTTGAAGACCCATGGAAGAATTACCCAACTCATTATTTGGAGCTAGTAGCTGTGATTTTCGCTTTGAAGATTTGGAGGCACTACTTATTGGGCGAAAGGGTCGAAGTATTCACCGATCACAAAAGCCTGAAGTATGTGTTCACACAGAAGGAGCTTAATATGAGGCAGCGTAGATGGTTGGAGCTGATGGCTGACTATTTTCTTGATCTCAAGTACCATCCGGGAAAAGTTAATGTTGTGCCGGATGCGCTTAGTCGGTTGCCAACAATTCAGATGTTCACTGCACAAAAGGAACTTATTGAAGACTTTCGGAGATTCGATTTGGAGATTGTGCTACCGCATTCTTCGGGACAGTTGATGCAGCTGCAAGTACAGTCGTCGTTGATCGAGAATATTAAAGCAGCGCAGTTACTGTCACGACCCGAAATAGCACGTGACTGGCACTTGAATCATATGAAGTCTATAGGACCCCATCTAATTCAAGTAAGCCAAAAGCCAAAAAATCTAAAACCATTTTAAGGAGTAAATAGAGAAAACTAGTTTTAAGAAATAAGGAAAACATGTTTTTAAAACAAGGTTTTTAAATAAATATGCCGAATATTCGTTTTTAAAATCTCTAGTCTTTTCTGAAAATTCGGCAGAGTTTCCTTTGTAAATACTGGCCCCAAAGGGGGTACAACATGAATAGTATATACACAATGATAAAAGGCATCCCCAAGCGGGAGCTAGCATATCGTCAATCGACGGTCACAACCACACAAGCAATATAATATACAATGCCGAAGGGCGAGAATCAAAACTCAAAAAGAAACTCAAAATCAACATGAAAACCATAATACTACAACACGCGACTCTAAGGTCGAAATAATACATAACTGGTTTTCTAAGTTTGAAACAATATACAAGTTTTGGTTGATGGAATTATTAGATACAACTGAATAAAATAATACAAGGGTGGTCATGATGCAAGTGAACCCACCTACCAATGCAATCACCCAGAAAGGGAGCAGTGTGCCAGAAAAGCCGCAAAGAAACCTGTACGACAAAACTTGCAAGAACTGTGGCACAACGGGGGTGAGTTGCCAACTCGTGAATAGAAAACATTGCAGAGTAGAAATCGTATGCATGACATAGTCCTAGGTCAATACGATCAGTAATAATATGTCCTCAATATGTATAAGTTTGAAGCAAGATAAGGTGGCAATATAACACACATATGAGGTATGATCAATGTAATCAATGTCAACTATATCAGGAAGTCTATGAATATGTGGATATCATCCAACTATGTGATCAGTGTCATCATTGTCAATATATGTATGTGGAAATCGTCCACGTGTTACCCAATGACAATAAGCATCATGCATGTAAATATCATAAACATATGCATGGAAGTATGAGGATGTACATCAACATGTGTCACTCGCGACATCTCAAAATCATGGAACCTGAGTGCCAAGCATCGACACTCGAAAACCTCATGAAACCTGTGCCTAGCATCGGCACGTAAATCCTCAAATATATAGGGCCCCGTCCATCCGTATCGGCCTATATCATCTTTCAACTCCGGTCGGTATCCTCCGGATATCCACCGAGCTCAAATACAATCACCGGTAGGTAGTGGTCCCTCTGCCGGGCTTACCGTCTAGCTAGACAGCAGATCCATTCTCGCCCCGGGGTACCATACCGGGTCCACCATGTACCCGCAATCGGCCTCATCCAGCTCCTCGAATCGGGTTTCACATGTCACACGTCTCAGAACCGAGAAAACGCATGGTGTACGCATTGAAATATCATATCAAGAGAAACCGGGTTTTTAAACAAGGCATACTTTCTTTTAAAATGACCATGGTTCTCAAATCCAGAAATATCATGGAAACAACATATCTCAATGCGTATAATCAAAAGCATGATGTATGCGACATGTAAAAGAAATGTAAGCATATCAGTATATCATGCAATATGGAATAGTAATATGCACATATTGAGGGAAAACCGCTCTTTTAAAATGAATCAGTTTTAAGGAGTATCTTGCGGTTCCCAAATCTCTAATCAAGCCAGAATCATCTATGTATGTGCAAATACTTATGTATATAAATATGGGTGTACAATGGGTATGTACATAAGTATGCCATGCAAGAGATGATATCCTGAATGCAACAGTACTACAGTATAGTGACATGGCAATTATCGATGATGAAGTGTGTGAGCCGGCAAGCAGGTGTACATGGAACATATGCATTATCGATAATGGTGCTGGTATCCTAACAGCATGAGTTTAATAATGGTATATGAAATCACAATATAAGTATGCGATGCGGAGCGAACAGCAATAATATGCAGGAGCTGAATGATAAACACAATGATAACTAATATGCAATTAATATAAATATAATTCATACAGTAGTGCCTTTTGAAATAACATGAATCGCGGTGTTTTGGAAATAAGGGCTACGGTGTTTTTAAGAAAATATACATCCTTTGAAATATCCGTAGAATCCTTGGCCTGTCTTTTAAAATACCCAAGATTCGTTAGTTTTGAAATAGGTAGGAATCGAATCTAGTCTAACAACTACACTAAACTATAGGGCTGAGCTAACAGGCTAAACGAAAGGTAAGGAAGTCGCCTAACATCTGAGTCGATACATACATATGTATATATTAGTCTGTGATCCCACCTCAATAGTATCACATACGATACAATATCTATAATATGACGTTCTCAAGTCAAGAGTGCGGATCTATCATCAATATATATCTCGTACGTAAATCCGTCATACGGCATCCTAAATCTGGGTACGGGTCAATATCACATTCATCACATTATTCATCTGGTATTCTCTTTATCAAAGATTATATCCGGGGTACTGATCTACGTCTAGTACAGTACGATACCCTCTATATAAGTATAAATGCGTGTGTGAAACACACGTCTAAAGGCCCACAAAAATCACCTGTCGTATCCCAAATACGAATCACATAATATCACCGATCTTATGGCACTATGCCCAATATCTGTAAAGGGATTATACCTAAAGAACCGTGTCCTTCGTCTTTACGAACTCCACCTCTTCCTCGGCCTTCTCCAAGTAGTAGACGATCCACCACGAGAGCTAAACTCCAAGTTTTGCCTCTAAACTTGAGGCAACTAGGTATCTTTAAGTGCTAATCAAAGTACCTAGATGAAATAGAGTATGGTTATGGATTAAGTAGTCTAACTAATCCTTGTACTCAACACATGAGAGGGGAGGATTAGGGTTTGAAGAGAGAGAGCTTGAGGAGAGAGAAGATGAACATAATAATGAGAAGAGAAAATGAGTTATCATAATATATATCAAGCATTTTTATTTATCAAGAAAAGAAAAGAAAATGATTTACAACCATGCTTGATAAATATCTTGTGGTGATTCATCTCCATGAGTCATTAAGCAATTATGAAGCATTAATGACATGGATGAATCATCCATATGACTCACTAATCCCATTCAATGTATATGCCACCTAAACCTCCTTAGTCACCATCTTCTAGAAGCTTCTCGCGCAATTACGAGAATGCCCCTCCTATCCGTGAAAACACGAAAAAAACTTTAGACTGTATAAATCCAATAACCGGATACTAGTAACTGGCTTAAACCAAAGTCGACTAGTAAAAACTGTCTGAAAGTCGTACGTGCGTAAACACACGTATGCGTCCGAACCCTTGTCGTAAAACCATACGACCTCTATATCGTTTCGCCTGGAGTAGGGAAACTCTCTGCGTAGGACTCTAGAGACTCGACTACTACGCTGGCAGTGGGTTTAACCACACACCGCAAGCGGCACTAGCTGTACGTAACGGTCCCCAGGTAGATGTCGATAAGAAGGCCGATGAAGAAACCCATCCGAACTCCTACTGAGTCTGATGTGACAATCTCCGTATAGTCCGGTCCGTTCGTCTAAGACTATCGCATACCGGGCCTAGAGGGGCGGATAGCGTCAGTCCCCTAATAGCTGTATAAGTCGTGTCGGAGCGAAGCCCATTACACCCTGAGAAACTACTGGAACCTACCAGCAAATCTCGCTTGCCCTGGCCAGGGACTTTGCGTAATGGCTCTCTGACACAGCGCGATATCAACCCCCAATACCGGGAGAGACGAATCCTGTCTAACCGCCACTGCCTCCAAGTGCTCGGGATTGCACCCAACTGCTACCTATTTGCATGACTCCTTTGAGCCGTGGTAGGGTAGAAATCTAAGAACAGTGGGACACACTCAAGGCGAAGTAGCACTGTCAAGTCTGCGGACTATGCTGTACTCATGTCACCTGGGAACTGTTCACTGACGACTGGTATAAAACCATCCAACAGTTCCCTGTGAGTCCTTTCCGGTGTACCCGTAACCCAACGGGCACCTGCATACTATCTCCAGTACGACGTACTGACGGCTGTGGGACAGATCATCTCCCCAACTAGGATGAGAAGCGTACACACTAGTCTACTCCGAAGTATCGATGCTCTGTCTCGATAATCCAATGACAAGGGACCTGAATAAGGATGTGCTTGTGGACTACCCAGCCCCCACTAGTGTGACTGCCATCACAACGCTGGTAGTCAAGCAAGATCCTAAGAGCTCTATCAATACGTATACTCACATATTAAGATAGAAAAACCAGGTAGCATACTACCATGTTTAGCAAGACTGTTATATACATGTGAATATCCCAAGCTTCTATTAAGTAATGTACAAACTAGTATGATACAATAATGGCCCCTAGGGCATATACACTAACAATCTCCCACTTGCACTAGGGCCATGTGATCAGTCGAAAATAATGTATTTTTAACACGGCAATTTCCCTATCATTTGCACTCAAATAGAAGTGTTCGGCATTCATATTTCACATATTAGCAAATCAGTCGTTAAATATCATATTTCATGTGTTAGACTTTTAAACCGGCACTTTAAGGGAAATTGACCGCATTTCATGGCATCGCATCATCTCTGTATTTGTGCAACACTTGTATCGAGATTTGTGCAGGAAATTGCAGGAGCAAAGCCAAAAGAGTTGATCAAAAATACGCCAACTCAATGATTTCAGATCTGGTAGCAATCCAAAAGGAAATATAAAAATCAACATATCAAATAAAGGCCCACAATTCAGCCCAAAACAGCACAAGAAATTCCAAGCCATGAAGCCCCAAAAGAGCCGCGGAACCGCGGCGGGAGCCGGCTTGCGCCGCGGTTCCGCGGCGGTTTAGTCAGATCATCATGCCATTTTTAGTGCGTTATTCTTATCTCAGTAGCCACAGCTCAGAATGATATGTCAAATTCCAGAATTCTCTCGAAGCTTCTGCCAGATCAGCAAAGATCATTAATTAAGCTAATCATAATTAAGCTCCTCACTAATCTCTTCTAGAAGCTCCCTCCTAACTAATCACATTTAGAAGCTTCTCCTCAACAACCTTTTGGAGGGAAATTCAAATTTCATCTAACAAACTTTTGGAGGGAAATTCAAATTCTAATCCTAGATCTACGGTTAAGGAAGTCTATAAATAGGATCCTAGATCTAAGGGTTGAGAAAATCTTCAATATTCCAATCTTTACCTCTTTCTTCATCTTCTTCCACAAGTCTAGTGAAAAGGCTTGTGCGAAACCCTAACCCTAATTCCACTCCAAATTCAAGATCTTGAGTACCAAATCAAGCGAGAAGCCTTCAACCTTTTAGGAGCCGAGCCGATCTTCAATCGGGCAAGTGATCCAAGCCGATCCGCGACTCAAGGAGACGAGCGAAGCCAAATCGACGATCGAGTTCTTCCTCTTGTAGTTCCTGAGCGAATGTAATGAAAATTGTTGATATAAATAAAAGGTGAAATTCTTTAATCTTGCTTTCTTTTAATTCTTGCATCATGATTAGATCTCAATTTGTGATTGTGGTTCTTGTTGTGATGTTTGAGTAAAACTCCGCTCGTAAAGGAGTCGAGACGATTGTAGAATGATGATGTAACAAATCTTAATACGATTTTTAAGTCCTACGAGCTTTGTAAACCCTAGCAAGTTCAAGAATCGATGACCTAGTTTCGTTGCGATGATTTCTTGATTGTGATCGCTCGAAATTATGGATCTACGTTCGTTTCTTGAATTTACTAGAGGCTAGAATGTGAATGATATCGACGAAAGAATAAGGGATAAGATGAAACCCTAGTTTCATAAGAAATCCCTAATTCTCGATCGATCATCATCGATCTAGTATCAATTCATCGAAGGATAAGAATACGTCATTGTAAGATTGCATCACATCTATAGATTCGACCGATTCCTACGAGCCTCATTTCGATTCTTGATATTTGGTTTGAAATAATCATCAAACTATCAATTCTTGATTCTATCTTTTTCTTGTTATTAGATCTATATTTTCTAATTCTTGAACTTCAAATATAAATCATGAATTGTTTGTTTTCTTTTCTTTAAACTTTTGACTCATCTAATTCAAAAGACGAACGATTACACTGTCCCTGTGGACGATCCGCACTCACTTACAATCTACATCCGACACCGTAGTTGATTGCGGTCAAAATATTTTTGGTTGTGATTTCTATTCTATTTTCTACATACACAACGGAAAAATCATTCAAATCAAATGGCGCCGTTGCCGGGGACTATTTGATTTGATACACACAATCGGAAATCTTTTACAATCAAATGGCGCCGCTGCCGGGGATAGTGCGCTAATTGTTCATATTTTGAAATTTGAGTTGAAAATTTTATTCCATCTAAATTTTGTGATTTAAACTCGCATAAACCCTAATACGTGTGTTGTGATTTGATTGCGAGGAATTCTGGAATCATTGGAGCTTGGATAAAATTTTTCTGAGCATTCCAGAGAGCTAAGGGGAGCAACAGAAGCATTCTCCTAAGTTTCTGTGCAGTGATCCCTTGATCTGGCCGTGTTTCTGCGGTATAAGGCACTAATTGCCGCGCTTCCGCGGTGGGACTACCTCCTCTCTGTGCACATTTTGCTCTGTGAGTCTCTATCTTTCTTATCTCTTACCTCATCTGCTCCAATTAACAATTTCTGCAGATTTCTTTGTAAATAATCGCAGCGCCGCAAAAGCAAAATTAAATTTGTGCGTGTTTTGATTCTTGGTTGTTTGCATATTAATACGGAAAATTAAGGGGCACGACCAAATCCAGATTAGGTGGGGAGTTCATTACCCTTCCTAAGCCCCGAAAATCACAAAACTTGCATCCACATTTATCCTCATTAATTAAAAGAAATCTAGAGATGACTCTAAGGACCGTCGCGCTCAATTAGGACAAGAGAAGGCCGTGGGTAATTCATTGCTTATCCGCGTTTTCTTGTGGTGTCTAAGGCGAGTGTGTCTAAGGCTAGTGGTTTTTAATTAGGCCCACTACTTACGTAGTGGAGTACCTTCCCACTTACCTGGTACTTATCCGGCCACAGTGGGACAAAGAGGCAGTGGAGGATTGATCCTGCGACTTGTCTTTTGGCAGTTAGGAGCGGTCTAGAGCCGGACCTAGGTGACCACTAGATTCTAGGGTTTTGTGTGTTGCAATTGTTGTGTTGCATCTTATTTTCAAAAATCCGTCCCTTTTTCAAAGCAAACACCGCATACATCATTTCCCCTAATTATAAATTCACGCTGCCACTTGTACTAACCCTTTTTAGTGCAAGATAGGCTGGACAACGGGTTTCTAGTGCCTGTTTAGTCCGCGTCCCCCGATCGACCCAAAAGTCGGTATTTCTACACTTACCTTTTCTTTACGCACCACCACACCCACATCGATGGATCCACCTCCATCGAACTTCTTTTCCACTACCCTGCCACCGTCCGTTGGTGCGCAGAATCCTCCTCGCATCTCTCTCCAAGAGAGGTGCTATCTTACACGAGGTCCACTTTCCACCTGTCTTTCCATTCCACCAGCCAATGGGGAAAATTTTCAAATAAAACCCCAATACATCAACCTTCTACCAAAATTTCACGGTCTCGAGTCTGAAGACGCATACGTGTTTATCACGAAATTTGAAAATGTATGCGCAATGATGGGTACCTCACAGTTGTCTGTGGATGCTTTGCGTCTACGTCTTCTCCCATTCACCTTGTGCGATTTAGCCGAGAAGTGGCTATATAACACTACCGCACATTCCATTTCAAATTGGGACGAATTCGTCAAAGCATTCCTTAAGAAATTCTACCCACATCAAAAGACAGCTCGAGTCCGTAGAGAAATCTATCAATTCACCCAGCTTCCAAATGAAACATTTTCAAAATGTCTTGAACGTTTCAAGGATCTGTTAGTCCAATGTCCACATCACGGCATCCCGAGATGGGAACTGTGCCGAATCATTTATGAGGGCATTAATCCTAACACAAGACAGACCCTTGAATCCATGTGTCAAGGCAATTTTATGACCAAAGATGATGGGGAAGCCTGGAACTTTCTAGAAGATTTCGCTGAAAAATCTTTACAGTGGGAGAGTGTGAGTCAATCATCTAGGCATGGCAATGATATTTCCATAGGAGTTAGAGCTGACATTTCGGCTATGCAAAAGAAACTCGAGACTATGGAAAACAAATTTTTAGCCGCCCTAAGTCAAATATCACTCTCCAAAACTGTATGTGGCTGCTGTTCTGATCCGTCTCACTTGACGGAAGAATGTCCGTTTCAAGGTCATGAGCATACCAATGCCGCATTTCAAAGACCTAGAAACGATCCATTCTCCTCCACATATGATCAGGGTTGGAGGAATCACCCTAATATTGCTTGAAACCAATCACAATTTCAAAACACGGTTCCAAACCAAAACAATTTCCAAAGGGTCCCTCCACCACAACAGCAGCCACCACTTCAATTGAGTCAGCACCCCTTCCAATCACAAAACTTCCAAAATCCGGCCAACACTTTTGCACCGTCTAGTCCTTTGCAATTGACCGGTACAGATAATACCTCTGCACTAGCACAAACCTTGGATACTTTCATGAAACAATCCATCCAAGGGACGGCAAGTTTGCAATCTTCCGTCGAGAATGTGATGAAGATCATTATCTCTCAAAATGAGAACATCAAATCGATGGAAGAACAAATTGCACAACTAAAAGCCGAAATGAGTGCAAGAGAGAAAGGGAAACTTCCAGCTCAACCTTTTCCTGGCTATTCACATCTTGTGGATGCAATCACGTTGAGATCTGGAAGAGTGCTTGACACTCATGTTGGGGAAGAGTTTGATGATACTGAAAAATCAATCAATAACACCCTGGCTGAGACCTTTCCTCACACACACACACTTCTAATTCTGACCCCAGTTCTTCTACCCCACCACCTTCTTCCGAGCCTATTCTTCGTTTCCCAAAAGGCTCGCCACTTCAGCCCACCTCTTTTACCCCTCCACGGACGATCCCCACTTCTATTTTGGGATCGATTCCATAAACACTTCCTTCTCCTATGATGGACCCAGCGCTTATTGCTAAAGCACCTTATCCTAATCGGTTAAGGGCTAACACACCAAGTCCACATATGGAGAAGATTATGAACATGTTTAAGGAAGTTAACATCAACATCCCTCTCCTAGATGCTATCCAACAAGTTCCGTCCTATGCAAAAACCCATAAGAACTTGTGCACTAGGAAGAGGAAGACTCAAGTGCCTAAAAAAATCTTCATGTCAAGTACTGTAGACACGGCTTTTCCCCAACAATTACCACGGAAACGTAAGGACCCTGGTTGTCCTACTATTTCCATTTCTATTGGGGAGAAACACATCAACCGTGCGTTACTTGACCTTGGCTCTAGTGTTAACTTACTTCCTTACTCGGTATACGAGCAACTAGGTATCGGAGTGTTAAAGCCCTCGAGCATAACTCTCCAGATGGCTGACCGATCAATCACCAAACCTAGGGGTGAACTGGAGGATATGTTAATAAAAATCGGAGAATTTATATTCCCGGTAGATTTTATTGTAATTGATACACAGCCTGTAGCGAACCCACGGAATCAAATTCCGGTGATTTTAGGTCGCCCCTTTTTGGCCACTTCCAATGCTATTATCAACTGTCGTAACGGTTCTATGACCCTATCTTTCGGGAATAGGTCAATAGAACTAAACATTTACAAGTTGGGAAGTGTACCCTCCGAACCTACTGCTCAGGTCTGTTCTGTCGACTTAATGGATGTCGATAGCAGCGAATTTGATGATCCTCTTTATACTGATCTTGACTCTTTTCATACGTTGTTGTTTGACCCAACTATGTATCATACACATACGGACTCTTCCACCGAGATGTCCGGGTCAACAACTAACACTGATTATGAACTGCTTGTAGAGTCTGAAGATCACCCCGCACTTTGTGATGATATTATTCATCGGGGTATAGATGGAACTTTTGAGGAGATCTTCGCTGATGAACTCGCATTTTTGAATGACACGGGTGTTGAGATGAATCATCTTCCAATCACTGAAATTGAACCTCCACCCCTTCTTCTGAACTGTAAAAAGAATGTGAGCAATCCATCACAATCACTGCATCGTCTCTCCAAAATGAGACGCACACACATTCTATTCCACCACTTAACCTTCCCCCACTTCTTCTTCCACCAACCAGAGCACTGCATTGATAAAATTTTTGAATGGTTGGTGTTAACATTCGGTCTTTGCAAAGCTTGGCATCGACCACTGATTTTAGACGCCCTCATATGATTTTGAAAGATTAACATTGCATAACTTAAGTTTGGGGGGGTATATTTTCGGGCTCCTGAAAAGAAAATTTTTACAAACTTTTGAGCCAAAAATAAGTTTAAGGGAAGTTCTTCACTTAAATATTTTGCCCCCACTAATAAATTCCTCCCAAGCTTACAGGTTTTTCAAGATTTAGCTGATGGCAACAGTGAGGACACTGTTGAAAACAAGTTTGGGGGAGGTTTGTGCTTATTTTCGCATCATTTGCATATCATTTGCATAAGCACAAAACATTTTTTTTTTCAAAAACCTATAAAAATTTAAAAATTTTCAAAAGATAAAAATATTTTTGTACATAAATAAGATAATAAAAGATTAGATAGTGAACAGTTACATCCATGAGATTAGAAAAATTTAAGAAAACTAAGAAAATTAGAAGTTTTCTTATACGAACTAGTAATAAGTAGTTATGAGCCGTTGTTCCAAGGGTTAGTAAGATGAAAGACGTCACTAATCTGAGGATAAAAATAAGTCTGAAAAATAGTTTCTATTCTGGAAGCCAAACATTTTGAACATTGATACCCTGCTATTCTCACTTACACACGTCTTAAAGCCTGGGATAGTAGAGGATACCTTGAAATGCTCTTGTCTTAAAGCCGATGTATGAAGGAAATAAAAAAAAAGTGAATAAAAAAATTAAATATATATAAAGTGGTGGGAAAAATGAACACTGGTTTTGTTATCACCGAGGGTAATAAAAAAAATATATATAGCGAGGGTGCTTCTTCACCTAGTGCCCTAAAGCCAACTGGTCTGGGAGTCACTGCTATGCCTGAGGTGGTGCATGACGAGGAAAAACACCAAATAAGCAAGCACATGAGTAATCGGTCGGTTAGTACCTCAAGAAGTATTAACGGTCGCATGAAAGTGTGTGAGCAAATTCATCTAAATATTCATTAATTAAAAAGTACTGAGGCTGATGGGCAAGAGTATGATAGCTTGAATTGAATTCTCCGGGTGTAGGGATGTCCTTTACACACACGCAGGGTTATATGATCGATGTTTGGAAGGAAGATAGGAATGAAAAATAAGACGATGTTTTATTGAGGGAGGACGTGATTTCTAACATCTTTTCATGACCATTAAGATAGGGCTCATGACAACCGAAAAGCTAGCTTAGTTGGAAACCCTAATTTTCAAAGTCTTTCTTTTACAATTCTTTTCTTTAAATGTAATATTCATGATCTTTCTTTTATTATTGGATTTTGTAGGTGCAATCCGCTGAAAACCCTCAGGAGACAACACACCTCCTACTAGGGACACCTAGAGGTTTAAAGGCTTGTTGCACGTGCTCAGTGCAATCGTGTTGCCTATGAAAGTGTGCTAGTTAGTTTTTCTCTTTCTTTATTTTCTCCTTCTCTTTTTAATAAATAAAAAGTTCGCTCGAGACGATCGAAAATAAGTTTGGGGGAATTTGATCAGTCGAAAATAATGTATTTTTAACACGGCAATTTCCCTATCATTTGCACTCAAATAGAAGTGTTCGGCATTCATATTTCACATATTAGCAAATCAGTCGTTAAATATCATATTTCATGTGTTAGACTTTTAAACCGGCACTTTAAGGGAAATTGACCGCATTTCATGGCATCGCATCATCTCTGTATTTGTGCAACACTTGTATCGAGATTTGTGCAGGAAATTGCAGGAGCAAAGCCAAAAGAGCTGATCAAAAATACGCCAACTCAATGATTTCAGATCTGGTAGAAATCCAAAAGGAAATATAAAAATCAACATATCAAATAAAGGCCCACAATTCAGCCCAAAACAGCACAAGAAATTCCAAGCCATGAAGCCCCAAAAGAGCCGCGGAACCGCGACGGGAGCCGGCTTGCGCCGCGGTTCCGCGGCGGTTTAGTCAGATCATCATGCCATTTTTAGTGCGTTATTCTTATCTCTGTGGCCACAGCTCAGAATGATATGTCAAATTCCAGAATTCTCTCGAAGCTTCTGCCAGATCAGCAAAGATCATTAATTAAGCTAATCATAATTAAGCTCCTAACTAACCTCTTCTAGAAGCTCCCTCCTAACTAATCACATCTAGAAGCTTCTCCTCAACAACCTTTTGGAGGGAAATTCAAATTTCATCTAACAAACTTTTGGAGGGAAATTCAAATTCTAATCCTAGATCTAGGGTTAAGGAAGTCTATAAATAGGATCCTAGATCTAAGGGTTGAGAAAATCTTCAATATTCCAATCTTTACCTCTTTCTTCATCTTCTTCCATAAGTCTAGTGACAAGGCTTGTGCGAAACCCTAACCCTAATTCCACTCCAAATTCAAGATCTTGAGTACCAAATCAAGCGAGAAGCCTTCAACCTTTTAGGAGCCGAGCCGATCTTCAATCGGGCAAGTGATCCAAGCCGATCCGCGACTCAAGGAGACGAGCGAAGCCAAATCGACGATCGAGTTTTTCCTCTTGTAGTTCTTGAGCGAATGTAATGAAAATTGTTGATATAAATAAAAGGTGAAATTCTTTAATCTTGCTTTCTTTTAATTCTTGCATCATGATTAGATCTCAATTTGTGATTGTGGTTCTTGTTGTGATGTTTGAGTAAAACTCCGCTCGTAAAGGAGTCGAGACGATTATAGAATGATGATGTAACAAATCTTAATACGATTTTTAAGTCCTACGAGCTTTGTAAACCCTAGCAAGTTCAAGAATCGATGACCTAGTTTCGTTGCGATACTTTCTTGATTGTGATCGCTCGAAATTAGGGATCTACGATCATTTCTTGAATTTACTAGAGGCTAGAATGTGAATGATATCGACGAAAGAATAAGGGATAAGATGAAACCCTAGTTTCATAAGAAATCCCTAATTCTCGATCGATCATCATCGATCTAGTATCAATTCATCGAAGGATAAGAATACGTCATTGTAAGATTGCATCACATCTATAGATTCGATCGATTCCTACGAGCCTCATTTCGATTCTTGATATTTGGTTTGAAAAAATCATCAAACTATCAATTCTTGATTCTATCTTTTTCTTGTTATTAGATCTATATTTTCTAATTCTTGAACTTCAAATATAAATCATGAATTGTTTGTTTTCTTTTCTTTAAACTTTTGACTCATCTAATTCAAAAGATGAACGATTACACTGTCCCTGTGGACGATCCGCACTCACTTACAATCTACATCCGACACCGTAGTTGATTGCGGTCAAAATATTTTTGGTTGTGATTTCTATTCTATTTTCTACATACACAACGGAAAAATCATTCAAATCAAATGGCGCCGTTGCCGGGGAATATTTGATTTGATACACACAATCGGAAATCTTTTCAATCACCATGTACTGGCATATCGAAGACCGATGATCTCGAGTAGCCTCTCGAACTGAATCTGAGGTAGGGCCTTCGTGAATGGATCAGCAATGTTCTCTTCAGAAGCAACTCTCCGAACCTCGATCTCCCGACGATCAATGATCTCCCTGATCAGGTGATACCGCCTCAAGATGTGTCTGGACTTCTGATGGGACCTTGGTTCCTTCGCTAAAGCTATAGCTCCGTTGTTGTCGCAATACAGAGGTATTGGATCAACTATGATAGGAACCACCTGAAATTCTGTTAGGAACTTCTTCATCCAGACTGCTTCTTTTGCGGCATCGCAAGCAGCTATATACTCCGCTTCCATTATCGAGTCAGCAACGGTGTCCTGCTTGGAGCTCTTCCAGCACACCGCCCCTCCATTGAGGGTAAAGACATAACCCGACATGGACTTGGAATCGTCCTTATCACTCTGGAAGCCGGAATCAGCAAAGGCCTCCAACCTGAGGTCTTTTCCGCCGTAAACCAAGAACATCTCCTTAGTCCTTCTCAGGTACTTGAGAATGTTCTTTACTGCTATCCAGTGCTTTTCCCCTGGGTCTGACTGATACCGGCTTACCACACTCAGTGCGTAAGCTACATCTGGTCTGATGCACAACATCGCATACATTATAGAGCCTACCGCAGAAGCGTAGGGTATAATAGACATGCGTTCCCTTTCCAAATCAGTCTTGGGAGACATCTCTTTGGAGAGGGTGATTCCGTGACAAGCCGGTAGATTACCGCGCTTAGAATCTTCCATACTGAATCTTTTCATTACAGTGTCGATATACCTGGACTGCGAAAGTCCCAACATCCTCTTGGATCTATCACGATAGATCCGGATCCCCAGAATGTAAGAGGCATCACCCAGGTCTTTCATGGAGAACCCGTGTGATAAGAATCCTTTGACAGATTGTAGCATAGGAATGTCATTTCCTATCAATAGAATGTCATCCACGTACAAGACGAGGAATACGACACTTCTGGCTACAACTTTACTATATATGCACGGTTCATCTGGATTTTTGATAAAGTCATATTCTTTGACTGTTTCATCAAAACAGATGTTCCAACTCCGCGATGCTTGCTTTAGTCCATAAATGGATTTAAGCAGCTTGCATACTTTCCCGCTGCTCCCACTCTGATTGAAACCCTCTGGCTGATCCATATAGACACACTCTTCTAAATTTCCATTCAGAAAAGCCGTCTTTACGTCCATCTGCCAGATTTCATAATCATGGAAGGCAGCAATAGCAAGAAGGACCCGAATGGATTTGAGCATAGCCACTGGAGAAAAAGTTTCGTCATAGTCCAAACCAGGTCTTTAACGAAAACCCTTTGCAACAAGTCCAGCCTTATAGGTTTCCACCTGTCCATCTACACCAATCTTTTTCTTGAAGATCCATTTGCATCCTATGGGTTTTACCCCATCTGGAGCAAAGTCCAAAGTCCATACTTTGTTGGTGTACATGGACTCCATTTCGGTCCGCATTGCATCTAGACATCGTACCGAGTCGCTGCTCTGGATGGCCTGCTGGAAGTCAGTAGGTTCATTATCATCTATGATGCAAACCTCTCTATCCCCATCTATGAGAAAACCGTAGTATCTCTCAGGCGGATGAGACGGCCTACTACTCCTGCGGAGGGGTGCGGGAATGTCCTGTTCTTCTTGAACTACCGGTTCTACCAAACTTTCAGTATTAATTTGTGGTTCTGGAATTTCTTCTAGTTCTATTTCGCTCCCACTTGATTCCTTTTCTAAAAACTGATGTTCTAGAGAATGGGAATTACGAGAAACAAATACCTTTTGTTCCTCTGCGTAATAGAATAGATATCCCCTGGAGTTCTTTGGATATCCCACAAACTTACACTTTACTGATCGTGCCTCGAGCTTGTCCACATGCTGCTTTTTAACAAAAGCTGGACATCCCCAAATCTTTATATACTGTAGATGGGGTTTCTTCCCGCTCCACATCTGATATGGAGTGGTAGGCACAGTCTTGGTAGGAACCATGTTCAAAAGATATGCCGCTGATTCTAGCGCATAACCCCAGAAAGATTGCGGTAACTCAGCATTACTCATCATGGATCGTACCATATCCAATAGGGTTCGATTCCGGCTCTCCGATACACCATTATGCTGTGGAGTGTATGGAGGAGTAAGCTGAGAGAGAATTACTTTCTCTTTTAGGTAACCTAGGAACTCGGCACTTAAGTATTCACCACCTCGATCAGATCTAAGTGTCTTAATACTTTTTCCGGTTTGGTTTTCTGCTTCATTCTTATACTCTTGGAATTTCTCAAAAGCCTCGGATTTATGTTTCATCAGATAAATGAATCCGTATCTTGAGTAATCATCCGTGAAAGTAATGAAATAGGAAAAACCACCTCTTGCATGTGTAGACATTGGACCACATACATCGCTGTGTATGAGTCCTAAAAGCTCGCTCGCTCTTACTCCATGTCTAGTAAATAGAGTCTTTGTCATCTTTCCTTTGAGACAAGATTGACAAGTGTCATAAGTTTGATATTCGAATGAGTCCAAATATCCTTCTCTATGCAACTTAGTCAACCTTCTCTCATTGATGCGACCCAGTCTACAATGCCATAAGAAAGCTTTATTTAAATTTGGAGACTTTCTTTTTAGCGTGTTCTGGACATTGAAAATTTGGAGTTGGTTTAAAACATATATACCGTTATTTAGTGTACCGGACCCAATCAAACCATGATTAAGGTGGATGTTAACAACATCTCTTACAAACGTGAAATCATAACCTTTATTTGATAGGAAACTGATATGATATTACACGTTAAGCTTGGTACAAAGAAATAGTTATGTAAAACCAAAATGTGTCCACTCGTCAATCCTAGGTGATAATCCCCGACGGACGCAGCTCCCACGCTAGCTCCGTTAGCAACCTTTAGGGTCATATCACCTTCCTTCAGCACTCTACGGTTTCTCAGTGCCTGCAATGAATTGCAAATATGAGATCCTGATCCGGTATCCAATACCCAGGAAGTAGAGTTAATTGACAAACAATTCTCAATTACAAACACACCTGAAGTCGAAGCCACAGCTTGCTTCGGTTCCAGGTTCTTGGCGTTCCACGCCTTGCAATCTTTCTTCCAGTACCCTTTCCTGTGACAATGGAAGCACTCATCCTGGCCCACTACCGGTACCGCAAACTTTTTCTTTCCCTTCCCTCCCACCTTACTAACACCTCCTCTAGGTTTGGTGGCGGCCTTCTTCTTCCTTCCTTTGGCCTTAGCCTTGGACCCGGAAGAAGATGCACCGCCAACAAACATAGCGGGTGTTTCCCTTGTCTTCTGCAAGGTGCCCTCTGCACTCCTTAATATGTTCAGGAGTTCCGGAAGTTCAACTTCTTTTCTTTGAATGTTGAAGTTCAGGATAAACTGGGCGTAGGTGTGAGGAAGGGACTGGAGAATAAGGTCTGTATAGAGCTCATTATCCATAGTCATCCCAAGGTCTGCGAGCTCTTCAATATAGCCGATCATCTTTAGGACATGTTCTCCTACCGATGACCCGACAGCCAACCTCGCTCGAAACAAGTTCTTAGAGGTCTCGTATCTTGCTATACGAGATTGCTCTCCATAAAGTTCCTTTGTATGGAGAAATATGCCATCTAGTTCCATATCCTCGTGCCTCCTCTGATGTTCATTGTTCATCGAGGCAAGCACGATGCACTTGGCTTTCGCGCAATCTAAATCCCAGGTTTTGCAGATTTCCTTATCCGCATTACTGGATTTGGGACCAGGGACAGCAGGTGCCGTAGCGGTGAGGACGTACCCTAATTTGTCATAGGTCTAAACCATTTTCACATTCCGCAGCCAATCTTTATAGTTTGGCCCTGTCAGTATATTTTTCTCTAAAAGTAACTTAAGTCCAGTCATTTTCTGGGTCGCTGCAAATAGGAGAGAGAGAAGAAAACTCTTTAGCATGATGCTCTTGCAAGTTTAGAGTGGTTTTAAGTTTATCTAAACTGGATGGCTCCCACTGTTTCTCGAATCCTTCCTCAAACCATAAAAGAAGAATTAGCCAGGACTATTCTCACCGTACAATACTTGCTTAACCGTTCATCCAGGCTAGTGTCGATACTTCGAGGGAGATTTTCCAACGCTTTCACGAAGTTCCTTAATTAAATAACCTCTTTTCTCTGGGGGCGTAACCCCGCTGACACGTTTCTAGACGCCTACTTGGTTTATAGCATTGATCGTTAAGTGACGAATCTCCTGATAAGTAGCATATACTCACAGTAGGATCGGGATCCAAATATCATTGTATGATAATGTTGAAGGAATACTACCAACATTCATCAAACTCCAAATGGTATGCAACTCTTTGCAAATTTCAGTTTATTTAGAAATTCCCGATATATATTTTTCTGCCCCATGCTCTTATGACCTTGGCGCTAGATCAAAATGTCATAAGTCACATGTCAAGTTCTACCCATCATTATCATGTCAATTTGAACCCATCCATATATATCCTTGACGTTCGGCCAAAATGATAATACGACTGTCCCAAACTAACTCATCTATCTAAGCAACAAATGAATACCCAGTAGCTACCAAACACTATGCCTTGGCGTTAGGTCAAAATACATAGCTTGAATACTACTGAATACCCAGATGAAATGACGGAGGGCTACGAATGGTTTTGGCGAAACCGTGAACGTAGTGAACTTGATATCACCGAAGGAACCTGATAGCTTTTTAAAAGGAGTGGTTAAAGCTCCGTATTTAAAAATATCTGCTTTTAAAATTAACCGAGTGGTTTCTTTTAAATTGTTCCAACGATTAAACTTTTTGGTTTATTTTTCTTTGCATTATTAATAATGCGTCCCATCATTAACCTATCATTGCAGAAAACAGCGAAAATACAACGTCCTCTTATGCCATCCACATTCGCAACGGGGTCCCGTCATCACCCGTTAGGTTACTTAACTAACGACAGAGCGGGGGCTGGGCTAGCGCGGGTGTAAAACATAAGTGACGTCTAAATAGCTATCATATATGTTAGTTGTATGTATGCCCTAGAGGCCAGTATTGTATAGATGATGTATATTATATTGGATGCTTGGATAGAGATGACTTTCTTGCTCGATATGATAGTATGCTATCTGGTTACTCTTTATCTTAACATGTACACTAGTCTCTTTATACTGTCTTATAGTTACACGTTGGTAAAGCCCTTAGGATATGTACTTGACAACCTGGACTGTGATGCAGATCATACTAGTGGGGACATGGTAGTCCATAAGTACATCCTTCATGGTCCCTAATCGTGGGTGTATCGAGACGGGGCATCGATATACCAGTGTAGACTAGCTTATACGCTTCTCGACCCATGAGATGGGCGATGGATGATCCCATATCCATTGGTGTTTGACATCAGAGATGGTGTACGGGTGCTCAGTGGAGACTGGGTACACTGGACGGACTCGCCGAGAACTCCCAGATAGTATTATACCTCACGTCAGATGGCAGTTCTCAGGTGACACTTGTACAGGTTAGTCTGTAGACCCGAGATCGTCATAAAGTCTTGTGTGATTCCCACTGTGCTTTGATCTCCACCTTACCACGTCCATGAGGGCGTGCAAAACGGTGGTCTTTGGGTACAGTCCCGAGTCACATGGAGGCAATGAGCGATAGGAGGGGTTTCGTCTCTCCCGGTATTGGGGGTTGATGTTGCGCTGTACTCGATTGGCCGTAACAGGGAAGTCCCTGGCCAGGGCTGATCAGAGATTTGCTGGTAAGTGTTACCAGTAGTTTCTCGACCCGTTATGAGCCTCACATCGGCACGACTTATCGGTTATTGGGGTCTGACGTATACCACCCCTAGACTTGATATGCGACATATCAGACGAATAGACCGGACTGTACGGTAAGTGTTACTGGTTGGATTTACAGGAGTGTGAGCGGGCTACCTCGTCGATCTTCTGATCGCTCGATACCCGGTTGGCCGTTACGTTTAGCAGACCGCTTGCGGCTTGTGGGTGCTTGATATGATCATCATCTGTTACCGGCGTATTGACGAGTCTTTAGAGTCCTACACAGAGGTTTCCTGGTTCAAGCGAAACGAAATAGGAGCGCATATGAGATATGTGCAGGACCGAGAATAATGCGTGTATGTGATACCGCATTTCATTCTCGCGATATATGTTTCGATTGGTTATATTCGATATGACCTAGTTATCGAATCATTGATTCGATAAATCGATACATTGAATACTAGTCGGTTATGTGCGACATGACCGGATCATTGAATCAAATGTTGATTTAATGATTTAATGTGTAATTATATATTTGATATATTACTTTGCATTAGCTAGTATAGGTTCACTTTAAATGGATTTTCTCACTTGATGTGCAAGTTGTATATGTGATATACTTTTGTACACATGTTTGTATCATGTTTGATGATACTTGCTTTCATGGTTAAGTGTAAAGAATTAAACCATGGTTAAGTGTTGATTAGGGTTTGCAAATTCATTTATCTATTTATTTATTTATTTAAAATGGATTAAGATAAGAATGGTGGCTTTATTTGTTTTATGTTGAAGCTTCATGAAGCTTTGACCTTAGTGACCATTCTTGTCTTCATGCTTAACCCTAACTCATCCAAGTAACCATGGTCCATTCTCTACACTCAACTAAGGTTAGATTATGATAAGTATTGATTTCTTTTTTAATTTATCATAAGACTTATCATAAACTAGCTTCATCTTCTCCTTCTTCTTCAAGAGAGAAAACTAGATGCCATCAATGGCAACTTGAGAAAAAGTGAGTGAAATCCAATTCTAAAGTGAACCCACCTCCTATTTCTTCACCCTCTACCTCTTGCCAAGTTGTTTTGGGTGTTTTCTTCATAAGTTTCACAACTTGATGAAGTTGGAGCTTGAACTTGCGCAACCTCGACGTAGATCGTCTTTGACACGAAGCCGACGACCTATTCCGCTCGTTTTCCCGATGAAGCCGACGAATGAGTCTAGGATTCAAAAAGGACAGCGAGAGGATGACTACGTGGAGCTAAGGAAGTGGATATCCGGATCTACAAAGGTTGTAGCATCTAACTTTTAGTTAAAGTGTTAACTAGTTTATAGTTTCGCCTAGAAATCTAGCCGACGATCCGTATTAGGGTTTCTCGGCACCCATAAAATTTTAAATTGGCATGTTCGATGCCTTGTGAGACCTCTATAGTGTGCCTAGGAACCCTACAGTGGTATCAGAGCCTAGCTAGAGCCTTAGGCGAAGTCTAGACGCAATTTGAAACCCGATCGAACCCGAAAACCTAACTTTAAGATGCTCTCTAGACTTTTTCTAAATTCTGGGATTTTTCCAGATTAAAAATTGCTAAAAAATTCAGCAGGGAAATATATGATTTACGGTGCAAAAATTTCTTTATGAACAGTCTAAAGCGCGGCGGATCCGCGGCCTAAGCCTCCTTAGGCGGCGGATCCGTGGCAGCTTTATTAAATTATTATATAATTTTTGCACAGTAACTGATACCTTCTGGCGTTGGATTTTCTGGGAATTTTTAAAATTTATTGAAGATTTGAATTTTCTGGGGTTGCTTTGGGGATTTGGTGTTTCGATCGGGGTATCAAATTTCGTCTTTGTGTATTTCCGGATAATTTTTAGAATATGTTAAAAAGTTCGACCAGATATAAATACCCAACTTTTCCCCTGTCGGGAAATTTCCATGTGTTGGATTTTTCCGTAGTTTAACGACGTTCTAAGTAGTGCAAGTAACGCGATGGACCCTCTAGAAGACAACAAACCTTAACTCGATTATGTGACCGTCTCAAACTGCCCTTTGAACCTTCGGGTTTGGGGCAGTACGGCGTGCCACATGTGAGGCGTTGGCTTGACCCTTCTACGGCTGGACCGTTGGTACTGAGGCACGAACTGAATGTTGTTAGACTTATTTCATGTGTTGAGTTGTATCGGGAAAACTTGGGTATTCGACTGCTCTATCGGAAAGTTTAACATTTTCTGTTTATCTGGAATGTGATACAATAATTGGAATTCACAAGTAGTTATGAGATAACTGAATGAATGTTATAAATCTAGCAATTTAGTCCCATATGATATTGAAAAGAGTTTTCGATAATGAGACTAAAATGCGGGATTTATATCTGTTAGGCATGCGATGTCTAAAGAGGTTGCGGATTCCAATTGTTGTAGTTTTACACTTTCTTTTCTGTGACCGTAAGTGTAGTATGTTCATATCGCCGGTTTCGTTGCTATACGTCAACGACAATTGGGGTATGCATACTTACTTACGTTGATGACATGTGATGTTATGTGTTTCTGGATATGTTATATTGGATCGTCGTGTTCGAATAGCCGGGGGTTTTTATGTGAGATGAGTGTTTTTCATTTTCATTCATGTAAAAACTTGTATGTAATATTCTTTTATTTGGGGCACTTCCAGGTAGCGGAAGTTGTCACCTTTTGTATATTATTTACTTTTCCGCATTAGGATAGACCCAAGGAGGGGAGCACAAGTAACCGGGTTCTGGGGTCCAGTGGGAGACCAACTCGAGGAGTCGAGTCCGGGTCTCCTAACCCTAGAATTGGCAGGGTTGCTTACCGCTCTCGTAGGGGTCTAGGGGTGTGGGATTGGCTATTCATCACGACCGTGGAATCCGCGTTTTATACTGGCTCGTATTGAAAACACGGACGTCCTAGTATATCCAATGTTTCATATGTTTCTTCTGCTGCGATATCTGTGATGTGATCATGAGATGTTCTGTGATGGATATAGTATATAGTATATATGATATATTATATAGACGTTACTTATGTTTTACACCCGCGCTAGCCCTGCCCTGCTCTGTCGTTAGTTACCTAACCTAACGGTGCACGAGGGGACATCGAGGTGAATGCGGATGGCATAAGTGTACGTCATATCTATCTGTCATGTTTAGGTATTTAAATGATGGGACTTCATTAATGTGATTAATGAAAGAAAAGAAACCTAAGATGTTGTGGAATCAGATTTTAAACAAAACAGGTAGCTACAGTTCTTGCTTTGCATAGCGGTATATATGATATACCCTGCACCTTATTCGATGAGGAAAGGACCGAGATCCCTTCACCGGGAGTGACTCCTTTAGCAATAACTGGCAGATGCTACACATTCGGTTTGGCTTTGATTGCTTTTAAGAGTTTTTGCTTTGCACAGTGATATATATGATATATCCCGCACCTCATTCGACGAGGAAAGGGCCGACGATCCCTTCACCGGGAGTGACCCCTTTAGCAAAACTAGAAAAGCCTCAAAATCATTCCATTTTAAAACTTCATTTGATTCTACAACGATATCAAGTTCATTACGCAATAGGTTTTCAGAAAACCTGTCGTAGCCCTCCGTCATTTCAGATAAATTACATATAGTATTCGTGCTATATTTGTTGGCTTTCGTCAAGGTGTAGTGTGCGGTAGCTATGTGCTGTTTATCTGCTGCATATGATGCGACTGGATTAGGGTAGTCGTACGGCTTTGTTGGCTTTCGTCAAGGGTCGTGCGGGTGGGTTTAATTCAGTCAAGAAATGTACGGGTTGAACTTGACTAGCGGGCTGTGGTTTGTTGGCTTTCGTCAAGGTCATAGCACGCTAGGGGCAAAAGCATTATCGGGAATTTCAAGTGTTGAAATTTGCAATGAGATTGCATACCTTCTATGAGATAGTTGGATCCCGATACCCACTGCGAGTAAGAGTTACTCCTGGGAGAGTTTTACACATTACAATTAGCCGATCAAGTAGGTGTCTAGAAAGCTGTTAACGAGGTTACGCCTCTAGGAAAACGAGGTTTACATTAATTAGGTTCGTGCGAAAGCACAGGGGACCTCCCTCAAAGTACCGACACTGGCCTGGCTGAAAGATTGGCGAACTTGTAGTGTGTAATTAATCCCGGCTAGTCTTTCCTTTTAGGGTTTGAAGGAAGATTTGATAAAAAGCAGTGGGAGCCATCTTGATTAGATAAGATAATAACCAATCTGATCTTGCACGAGCATACGCTAAAGTGTTTTCTTCTCTCTCTCTCTAGGTAGCGACCATTTCATGCCTTAATAAAGATAATAATATGAATGTATTGACCGAACCCGCATGTTATACTGTGCTGGGGAACGTTGGTTCCGTTCTTTCCTATAAGAGTTATAGGACTGAACAGGATATAGGGGAATACCAGGATTCCCATGCCACCCGAATGAAGAAAGTACATGATGATGCATTTTCTTCGGGTGTGTTCGTTACAGAGAACTGTTTCTCCATTTGCCCTACGTCCTGGGTATTAAATACCGGGTCAGGATCCCATATATGTAATCAGTTACATGGGCTTAGGAAAGGTAGAGAACTTGGAGAAGGTGATAAAGACATTAGAGTTGGAAATGGTGCAATTGTTGCAGCTAAGACTGTCGGGGAATATCACCTTGTATTACCAACAGGTAATACATTGGTTCTGAACGAATGCTATTACATGCCGAACCTGATATGCAACATTATATCGGTTTCTTTGTTGAGTAAAGAGGGATATAATTTTGTATTACAGGACAATGTTATGAACATTTTCCGTAACCAAAAGTTGGTTGGATCAGGCACGTTGTGCAATGGCATTTATATTCTAAACCAATCAACAGTTCTGAGCATAACAAACACACACACGAGGAAGAGTTCTGAACTGAACGAATCCTTCTTGTGGCATTGTAGACTGGGTCACATCAATGCGACACGACTGGCTAAGTTGCATAAGGATGGGTATTTGAAACCATTCGAATTTTCATCTTATGACACTTGCCAGTCATGTCTCAAAGGCAAGATGACCAAAACTCCGTTTACGGGACACGGAGAAAGAGTTACTGAACTCTTAGGACTAGTACATAGTGATGTATGCGGTCCAATGTCTACACATGCCAGGGATGGTTCTTCGTACTTCATTACATTCACTGACGATCTCTCAAGATACGGACATGTGTACTTGATAAGACACAAGTCTGAAGCTTTTGAGAAATTTAGAGAATATAAACAAGAAGTCGAAAACCAAACCGGAAAAAGTATTAAAATCCTTCGATCTGATCGAGGAGGTGAATACTTGAGCAATGAATTCCTGGACTTCCTAAAAGAGAATGGGATTCTCTCTCAGCTGACTCCTCCATATACACCACAGCACAACGGTGTATCAGAACGGAGGAACCGCACCCTATTAGATATGGTGCGCTCTATGATGAGCACAGCTGAGTTACCTATTTCCTTCTGGGGGTATGCGCTTGAGACAGCCATACATCTATTGAATATGGTCCCCACCAAATCTGTGCCTACCACTCCATATGAGATATGGAAAGGGAAGAGACCATGTCTTAACTATGTTAAGATATGGGGTTGTCCAGCCTATGTCAAACGACAAAATCCGGACAAACTCGAGGCACGGTCTGTTCTATGCAAATTTGTAGGATATCCCAAGAATTCTCAAGGGTATATCTTCTACCACCCTGAGGAACAAAGAGTATTTGTTTCTCGGCATGCCACCTCTTTAGAAAAGGAATTTCTTGAAAAAGAGATTAGTGGTCATGAGGTAGAACTGGAAGAGGTTCCAGCTGCAGAAGCTACAACAGAAGATCTGGTGGAACCGGAGGATTCTGTAGTTCCCGATGAACCCCATCCACTCCGCCGATCTAGTAGGGTTCCTCGCCAATCTGAGAGATACTACGGTTTTCTCATGGACGGTGGGAGCGAGGATTGCATCATGGAGGATGATGACCCAACTAGCTTCGAGCAGGCCATCACGAGTAGGGACTCAGTGAAATGGCTGGATGCTATGCGGTCCGAGATGGAATCCATGTACACCAACAAAGTATGGACTTTGGAAGTTGCTCCTGAAGGGGTAAAACCCATTGGGAGCAAGTGGATCTTCAAGAAGAAATTTGGTGTAGATGGGAAAGTGGAGACTTTCAAAGCTAGACTTGTAGCAAAGGGTTTTCGTCAAAGACCAGGTGTGGACTATGACGAAACCTTTTCTCCAGTGGCTATGCTTAAATCCATCCGAATCATGCTTGCCATTGCTGTCTTTCATGACTACGAAATCTGGCAAATGGATGTTAAGACCGCCTTTCTAAATGGTGATTTAGAAGAGTGCGTGTACATGACTCAGCCAGAGGGCTTCGTAGACAGTGGGAGCAGCGGGAAGGTGTGCAAGCTGCTTAAATCCATTTATGGATTAAAGCAAGCATCGCGGAGTTGGAACATCTGCTTTGACGTCGTTATCAAAGAGTTTGATTTCGTCAAAAATCCAGATGAACCTTGTATCTACAAGAAGGTGGCAGAGAGTAAGGTTGTCTTCCTCGTATTGTACGTGGACGACATACTCTTGATAGGAAATGATATTCCTATGCTGCAATCGGTCAAGCTCTTCTTATCACAAAGATTCTCGATGAAAGATCTTGGTGATGCCTCCTGCATATTGGGAATTAGGATCTATAGAGATAGATCCAAACGGATTTTGGGATTGTCCCAATCCAGGTACATTGACACCATACTAAAGAGGTTTAGTATGGAAGAGTCCAAGCGTGGGAACTTGCCCACGATCTCTGGAGTCACTCTCTCCAAAGAGATGTCTCCCAAGACTGATTTGGAGAGAGCTCGCATGCAAGGGATACCCTATGCTTCGGCAGTACGCTCTATCATGTATACGATGCTATGTACCAGACCCGATGTAGCATACTCACTAAGTGTAGTGAGCAGGTATCAAGCTGATCCTGGAGAGAGTCACTGGACAGCTGTGAAGAGCATTCTCAAGTACTTGCGAAGGACTAGAGATATGTTCTTGGTGTATGGTAACGGAGAGCTCCAAGTGGAGTCCTGTACCGATTCGAGCTTCCAGAGTGATAAGGACGACTCTAAGTCGCAGTTGGGCTTTGTCTTTACCCTTTACGGAGGGGCGGTTAGCTGGAAGAGTTCCAAGCAGGAAACCGTGGCAGACTCGACGATGGAGGCTGAATACATCGCTGCCAACGATGCTGCTAAAGAAGCTGTTTGGATCAAGAAGTTCATTACTGAACTTGGTGTGGTTCCATCCATTGAGCATCCAATACCTTTGTATTGCGATAACAATGGAGCGGTGGCTTTGGCCAAGGAACCCAGGTCCCATCAGCGATCCAGGCATATTCTGAGGCGGTATCACCTGATCCGGGAGATAGTTGATCGCCGGGAGATCGAGGTCAGGAAGGTTGACACGAAGAACAACACCGCGGATCCACTCACGAAGGCCATTCCCCAGATACAGTTTGAGAGACTCTTCGGGATGCTCGGTATGCGATACTACAGCAGCTGGCCCTAGTGCAAGTGGGAGATTGTTAGTTGTATGTATGCCCTAGAGGCCAGTATTGTACAGATGATGTATATTATATTAGATGCTTGGACATATATAGAGATGACTTTCTTGCTCGATATGATAGTATGCTATCTGGTAACTCTTTATCTTAACATGTACACTAGTCTCTTTATACTGTCTTATAGTTACATGTTGGTAAAGCCCTTAGGATATGTACTTGACTACCTGGACTGTGATGCAGATCATACTAGTGGGGACATGGTAGTCCATAAGTACATCCTTCATGGTCCCTAGTCGTGGGTGTATCGAGACGGGGCATCGATATACCAGTGTAGACTAGCGTATACGCTTCTCGACCCATGAGATGGGCGATGGATGATCCCATATCCATTGGTGTTTGACATCAGAGATGGTGTACGGGTGCTCAGTGGAGACTGGGTACACTGGACGGACTCGCCGAGAACTCCCAGATGGTATTATACCTCACGTCAGATGGCAGTTCTCTGGTGACACTTGTACAGGTTAGTCTGTAGACCCGAGATCGTCATAGAGTCTTGTGTGATTCCCACTGTGCTTTGATCTCCACCTTACCACGTCCATGAGGGCGTGCAAAACGGTGGTCTTTGGGTACAGTCCCGAGTCACATGGAGGCAATGAGCGATAGGAGGGGTTTCGTCTCTCCCGGTATTGGGGGTTGATGTTGCGCTGTGCTCGATTGGCCGTAACAGGGAAGTCCCTGGCCAGGGCTGATCAGAGATTTGCTGGTAAGTGTTGCCAGTAGTTTCTCGACCCGTTATGAGCCTCACATCGGCACGACTTATCGGTTATTGGGGTCTGACGTATACCACCCCTAGACTTGATATGCGACATATCAGACAAATAGACCGGACTGTACGGTAAGTGTTACTGGTTGGATTCACAGGAGTGTGAGCGGGCTAGCTCGTCGATCTTCTGATCGCTCGATACCCGGATGGCCGTTACGTTTAGCAGACCGCTTGCGGCTTGTGGGTGCTTGATATGATCATCATCTGCTACCGGCGTATTGACGAGTCTTTAGAGTCCTACACAGAGGTTTCCTGGTTCAAGCGAAACGAAATAGGAGCGCATATGAGATATGTGCAGGACCGAGAATAATGCGTGTATATGATACCGCATTTCATTCTCGCGATATATGTTTCGATTGGTTATATTCGATATGACCTAGTTATCGAATCATTGATTCGATAAATCGATACATTGAATACTAGTCGGTTATGTGCGACATGACCGGATCATTGAATCAAATGTTGATTTAATGATTTAATGTGTAATTATATATTTGATATATTACTTTGCATTAGCTAGTATAGGTTCACTTTAAATGGATTTTCTCACTTGATGTGCAAGTTGTATATGTGATATACTTTTGTACACATGTTTGTATCATGTTTGATGATACTTGCTTTCATGGTTAAGTGTAAAGAATTAAACCATGGTTAAGTGTTGATTAGGGTTTGCAAATTCATTTATCTATTTATTTGAAATGGATTAAGATAAGAATGGTGGCTTTATTTGTTTTATGTTGAAGCTTCATGAAGCTTTGACCTTAGTGACCATTCTTGTCTTCATGCTTAACCCTAACTCATCCAAGTAACCATGGTCCATTCTCTACACTCAATTAAGGTTAGATTATGATAAGTATTGATTTCTTTTTTAATTTATCATAAGACTTATCATAAACTAGCTTCATCTTCTCCTTCTTCAAGAGAGAGAAAACTAGATGCCATCAATGGCAACTTGAGAAAAAGTAAGTGAAATCCAATTCTAAAGTGAACCCACCTCCTATTTCTTCACCCTCTACCTCTTGCCAAGTTGTTTTGGGTGTTTTCTTCACAAGTTTCACAACTTGGTGAAGTTGGAGCTTGAACTTGCGCAACCTCGACGTAGATCGTCTTTGACACGAAGCCGACGACCTATTCCGCTCGTTTTCCCGATGAAGCCGACGAATGAGTCTAGGATTCGAAAAGGACAGCGAGAGGATGACTACGTGGAGCTAAGGAAGTGGATATCCGGATCTACAAAGGTTGTAGCATCTAACTTTTAGTTAAAGTGTTAACTAGTTTATAGTTTCGCCTAGAAATCTAGCCGACGATCCGTATTAGGGTTTCTCGGCACCCATAAAATTTTAAATTGGCATGTTCGATGCCTTGTGAAACCTCTATAGTGTGCCTAGGAACCCTACAATATATAGATATTGTACATTCGTCAGACGCAATAATAGGCATTCCAGATCACAGATGAACTTTATTGGATTTGCAAGCAATCCGTATTTGTTTTGAGCCTGCAACAAAAGACGGATTACACAGTTGTGATGAATAGCCATTACCCCACCCAAGACCCCAACGGGTACGGCAAACTACCCGCCCGGCAGTTTGTGTACCCCACCTTGGGTCTGTCCTAGGAGCAAAAACAGTAAAATGAAATAATACAACGGTGGCTACAACCGCAACCTGGATGTGCCCCGCAAAATAATATTACAACAAATTACATTTACATCAAATGAATTAAATAATAACCCATCACATAACCCCGGCTATACATCACAACAGTCCAACACAGTTCATATACACAAACAGATAAAATCCATTACAGAAATGTTCAACCCCCTGCCAACCGACATACTAGCAGTTAGGGGAGGTTTACGAACACATTATACAAACACAGATATAATCCAACAAGCAAATACCGTATAATTTCGATCGATTAAACACATTTAATTTTGCTCCAATACTTCTCTGTAAATCTGAAACCTGAGCAAAAATAAAAAATTCCAGAAAATACTAAATATCACAGAGAACCAACACAGGAAAATTGGGTTCATGAATCGGCAACTCGGCGGCAGAAGCGCGGCGGATCGGTGGGATCCGCCGCGGTTCCGCGGCGCTTTAGCCGATTCATGGGCCCAATTTTCTTGGGTGTTCGACTACTGTCATTTAGAGCTTTCTGAACCTCCCTGAAAAATTTTTGGACTTCATTTAAAAATCGACAGAAACTCATGATATCGGGGTTTTCCGGTTTCGTTTTTTCCGTTCGAAATTCATACAATTTTGCAGGTGAGTTATTTATTGTTTAGCGAGGCTCTGATACCAATGTAAGTCGATGTACAACACCCCACGACTTGCAGGGAGGCGGAAATATGAAAAACGATCTTGTTTATATGCTAAACATCGACTAACCGCATGAATCGAAGCTAAACGATAACTAACAACAAACATAGAAGTTAACAACTACTATGTAAAGGGATTATACCTAAAGAACCGTGTCCTTCGTCTTTACGAACTCCACCTCCTCCTCGGCCTTCTCCAAGTAGTAGACGATCCACCACGAGAGCTAAACTCCAAGCTTTGCCTCTAAACTTGAGGCAACTAGGTATCTTTAAGTGCTAATCAAAGTACCTAGATGAAATAGAGTATGGTTATGGATTAAGTAGTCTGACTAATCCTTGTACTCACCACATGAGAGGGGAGGATTAGGGTCTGAAGAGAGAGAGCTTGAGGAGAGAGAAGATGAATATAATAATGAGAAGAGAAAATGAGTTATCATAATATATATCAAGCATTTTTATTTATCAAGAAAAGAAAAGAAAATGATTTACAATCATGCTTGATAAATATCTTGTGGTGATTCATCTCCATGAGTCATTAAGCAATTATGAAGCATTAATGACATGGATGAATCATCCATATGACTCACTAATCTCATTCAATGTATATGCCACCTAAACCTCCTTAGTCACCATCTTCTAGAAGCTTCTCGCGCAATTACGAGAACGCCCCTCCTATCCATGAAAACACGGAAAAAAACTTTAGACTGTATAAATCCAATAACCGGATACTAGTTACTGGCTTAAACCAAAGCCGACTAGTAAAAACTGTCCGAAAGTCGTACGTGCGTAAACACACGTATGCGTCCGAACCCTTGTCGTAAAACCATACGACCTCTATATCGTTTCGCCTGGAGTAGGGAAACTCTCTGCGTGGGACTCTAGAGACTCGACTACTACCCTGGCAGTAGGTTTAACCACAGACCGCAAGCGGCACTAGCTGTACGTAACGGTCCCCAGGTAGATGTCGATAAGAAGGCCGATGAAGAAACCCATCCGAACTCCTACTGAGTCTGATGTAACAATCTCCGTATAGTCCGGTCCGTTCGTCTAAGACTATCGCATACCGGGCCTAGGGGGGCGGCTAGCGTCAGTCCCCTAATAGCTGTATAAGTCGTGTCGGAGCGAAGCCCATTACACCCTGAGAAACTACTGGAACCTACCAGCAAATCTCGCTTGCCCTGGCCAGGGACTTTGCGTCATGGCTCTCTGACACAGCGCGATATCAACCCCCAATACCGGGAGAGACGAATCCTGTCTAACCGCCACTGCCTCCAAGTGCTTGGGACTGCACCCAACTGCTACCTGTTTGCACGACTCCTTTGAGCCGTGGTAGGGTAGCAATCTAAGAACAGTGGGACACACTCGAGGCGAAGTAGCAGTGTCAAGTCTGCGGACTATGCTGTACTCATGTAACCTTGGAACTGTTCACTGACGACTGGTATAAAACCATCCAACAGTTCCCTGTGAGTCCTGTCCGGTGTACCCGTAACCCAACGAGCACCTGCATACTATCTCCAGTACGACGTACTGACGGCTATGGGACAGACCATCTCCCCAACTGGGATGAGAAGCGTACACACTAGTCTACTCCGGAGTATCGACGCTCTGTCTCGATAATCCAACGACAAGGGACCTGAATAAGGATGTGCTTGTGGACTACCCAGCCCCCACTAATGTGACTGCCATCACAACGCTGGTAGTCAAGCAAGATCCTAAGAGCTCTATCAATACGTATACTCACATATTAAGATAGAAAAACCAAGTAGCATACTACCATGTTTAGCAAGACTGTTATATACATGTGAATATCCTAAGCTTCCATTAAGTAATATACAAACTAGTATGATACAATAATGGCCCCTAGGGCATATACACTAACAATATCATCGACTCATCTCCAAATATCATCCACTATCCTCATCATGTAGATATATGTGTAGCAATAAGCATGTGTGTGTGTGTGAGTGTAAACCTATTCTAGGGTTCGCAACTAGGAACTATACTAGTTTACCTCTACGCCCTAATCTAACTTAGTACACCTAATCTCATCTTAAATATCCACGACACACTATAAGCTAGCATAAATGGTACATATATACTATACTAAACATCGAACTGCGGGGGTGCTATACACCATCCATCCGACTTCCCCCGTAGATTTAATCTACTCACCTTGCATCCTGCGTGTCGGTGTCGATGTCGCCTTCACCTTCTTCCTCGTATGAAGCCCTCGAGAAGGTACCTACAAGGTAACACAATCGCAAAAGCATCTTAAAATCACATCGAGAAAACCAAACGACGCGCTAAGGCCTATAGGTTAGAACCTATGGACTACGCTTTCAAAACCATCAACCAATCCTCGATATTGTCGTATAAACGCCAAGTAATCGAGGTAAAACGTAATTATACAAATCCAGAATTTAAAATACGCAATACGAAAACATGAATCAAAACAGCAACTATAGAAAAGGGTCTCAGATTTCACCCTAGGCCAAATCAGAAAAATTTTCATATGCCAGGGGTCTAATTTATAGATGTAGGAGCTACAGAACAAGAACGGGACAAAATGCTCCAGGTCTATACGCAAGTTGCGGCCAGAAGGAAAAAATCTGCAGCCAAAAGAAGAAATTAGGGGCTGGGGTCTTGGGGTTAGCTTCCTGGGTGCCTGCACATCTCTCTGTGTTTGCAAAATAATTTTCAGAGTCTCAGAGTGATAGCAGATTTCATATAACCCTTACAGATTCCACAATTTCCCGATATCGGCTTTTCTAAATCCGTATTCCGGGTTTCTAGTCTCTGGCTTTTGCCTGGATTCTAGCACTAGGGGGTTTGTGTGGCCTCTACTGAGCTCAATTACACATCTCTACCAAAAATTTCCCTAAACCCTAACTAGAGTTTTCAAAGTTCACCCAAACCACTCAATATCGGTTCTAATCTAACATGGGGGTAAAAGTAGCGGAAACACTAAGCTTATGGTTCAGAAAATACCTCATTTGGTAACTCAAGAAAATTCTTGAGTTGCCCCAAGTGGCCAAAATCCTTGCTTTCTTGGTCCAATGTGTTGCTAGTGAGCTTGCGCATCTTTTTATTGAAATGTGGTTTGAGTTTTGAAGTGTTTTTCATGGAGTTTGAGAGGCTTGAAGAGGGGAGGGAGTAAGGGCTACAACAGCAGCAGCAAGAGGGGGAGGGGAGAGGAAAGAATGAGATGAAAATGGTGAGATGAGTGAATGGCCAAATCAAAGATACCCCTCACCTTTCTCACTCTTACCCATACCCAATACTATATTCCTTTTCTTTTCTTTTCTTTTCTTCTCTCATTAAATTACAACCATGCAAGAATCATGAGGAATGCCATGATAAAAAAAAGGTAACAAGTGAAGAAAAAGACTTGTGCATGTTTTGCACAAAACATGCTTAAAACCCGATTAGCGATTTTTAATCGCGATTAGCACTAAATTAGTGTCAAATAACTCGTAAAACTTCATAATTTGAATAATTCACAAAAAACACCCTCTTTTAATAATTTCTGTAATTTTCCAAATTTTTTCCCCATTTATCGGTATTTAATTATACCGCCCTATTAAAATATTCAATATTTTATTATTAAATTATAAAAATTCCCAAAAATAATATTATATATATATTTTTTGAAATGTTACAATCTTCCCCCCTAAAAAAATTTGGTCCCCGAATTTAAATTTAAACCCCTCAAATACTAAAACATTTCAATAGAAAGTCCAAGTCGTGGGGGCTCCGAAATCATCAATACATAAAATGCATCATAGCGCAATGCATGCGCAAGAACAATGAGCAGATCACACAAAAACAAAACTCCGTCAAGCATCCCGCAATCATCGGAGTTATGGTACAGACACACTGTCAAATCCAAAACAAAACCAATATGATATAAATCAGAACTATACATGTAAATATCTGAAGAAAATGCATGCCAAATCCTTTTAAGTCGATGTGCGATGCGCATAACACTGCACAGTGGAGGACGTCTATTATAATAAAATAACCATATATGTATATATCCTTTGCTTGATATGTACGTTCCGCCGTTTTGAAAACAATTTAGAAGGGTTTCCTTGTTTTAAACGTTTCGTGTCGTATTAGACACGTAGGTAAATACTGAGACTATAGCTCGCTTTTTTTTTGGAAATCCCTTCGATAACTATCAATGCATGCAAAATCTATCCAGGTACTGTCCTCTGACTAGTCCTGCTCTGTACGAAAACACATAGCAAATGTCATAAAAACGTACTGGTCCATAAGGAATAAATCCCAAAAATGTATATAAGAATACCCTGTGCGTCTGGTACGCACGGAAATCAAAATCCATATATGTGCCATAATTGTGCGCAGAAACATCATCTAGGTGCAACGGGTGTGCACGAAACATCTGCCAAGGGCAACAGGCGTGCCTGACAGCAAAATCAGGTGCATCTGACATGCATAAGGAATACCGATTTAGTGCATCTGGTGTGCACCAAAATCGTATCTCAAAACATGCGCTCATGACGCGCTAAAATCCAAATCAAAACACTAAAAGTGCATGAAACTATGCTGGAAGCGTAAATCAAATCACCGGCCTAAAATAGGCATGAAATCATAATCAATACCTCAAGCGTAATAACTATGCGCAAAATATCAATACCCAATAGGTGCAACCATGGTGCACGAAAACAAATATCATGGAACTCAGCCATCAAGACTAAATCATGCGAATAGATCTCCCAAAATACCGAAATCCAAGATGACGGATACGTGATAATCGAATCACAAAATCACAAATCATAAGTACCGCCGTCGATATTTCCTCCTTCACAGTCGAGAAGGTGTCGGTGCATCCGATGCTAATAGCGCTAGATATCTACTTGACTCTTGCTCGCAGTCTGGCGTCCTCTGTCTCCTGGCCCTTATCTTCTCTGTGGATTGCCAAACCCGTAATCCATCGGCTCATCGGCCCTGTCAGGTGTGCTAACGGGGAAGATTCCGTTCTGTAACTTCTTTGGTCATCTCTGGCCAACTATCTAGTCGACGATGCCGAACTCTGGCCTGTTGGGTGTGCGCAATATGACCACTCCTGGGTCTAAGTCTTCTCGTATAGTATTCCAGAAAGGTCCTGTCGAAGTCTCTCTCAAATCTCTTTTCTGCCGAATTGCCCGGAAGTCATCGTCCTTTACTAAAGCTATTTCTTGTTCCGGAACGGCTGCATACTCATCGCGACTCCTCCTGGAAGATATATCCATAATCAACGCCTCTGCATGCGTATCACATCTCTGATGTTGACGGAGTGGAACGTCATCTCGTGGCTGCATGGACTGTGCTCCAACGGCTATACTCGTGTCTGGAGTCTCCCAAGCAATGCATCCCATCATATGATATCCAAAAGATGTCGAACCTTTTAATCAATTCGTCAAAACCTCAAAATCCCCCAAGTGCTCAACATCATAGGTACAGTTTAATAGTATCGAGTACATACCTCAGCATCGGTGGACCAGCCGTAGAAGGGCAAACCCAAGCCTCACTAATAGCGCCGCGGAACTGTCGCAAACCCTAAGGTTCAAAGGCTTTCACACGGTTATTATGTCGAGTTAGGGTTTTATTCTTCTAGAGGGTCCATAGAATCGCTTGCATGTCTTTCCGAATACTTTAAACTTGGAATCGGGTTCCTGACATTCGATCGTCTCTATCAACTCTCAACGAATCTGCGTGAAGTCGTCTCTAGCTGGAATCAATCTATCTGATGACCTCGCATCGGGATAAGTGAACGAACCACATATTCTAGTCATTCATCCTTGGGTGACTAGTAACCTTCCATCATATCTCTAAGTATATACTTATGCTGCAGTAGCTCCAACATCTGGGCGACATCTCGTCATTTGCAGCAACAACTGGCCCATTCGTCTGTACGCTAAACAGCACCTCAATCATCATGAATAAGCGATATATCAATGGTCATCACACTCTGGCTGGCCTCTAGCAGTAGCCTGATCCTCTGGTGCCAATCAGCACATCCGAGAAATCTCGTAAAAGCGATCTGTCAAACGCTCATGGCACGAAAACACAATAAAACGAAGCCTTCTATGCAGTCGTACATCTCTGGAATCACGCCTCGGTTAGTCCTTGTCCGTGACGAGCTCAAGTTGATGCAACTCTAGTCGTAGCTCTCTCTGCCCGTGTAATCGTGGTAGCGAAATCATAACCAACATCGATGAGGATAGATCATAGGAATGAATATAATACTGGGCAAGGAAATGTACATCCTAAGGTTTCTTAAGCGGAGTAGCGTATCGTAAAATATGCCGCAGAACGTATGTACAGTACGTCACTCTACTCAAGCTATCTACTCCATCAACCAAGGGTCATCCTACGCGACGAAAGTTCGGGTATAATACCCCCTCGACTAAGTCTAAGTTCCGTAAGGTCAAGCCAAAGTTCCATATATATATAACGCTCTAGGCTCTACATAGTCAAACTTAGATTTGAACCAAGGTTAACCTAGCTCTCTGATACCAACTTTGTCACGACCCGAAATAGCACGTGACGGGCACTTGAATCATATGAAGTCTATAGGACCCAATCTAATTCAAGTAAGCCAAAAGCCCATAAATCTAAAACCATTTTAAGGAGTAAATAAAGAAAACTAGTTTTAAGAAATAAGGAAAACATGTTTTGAAAACTAGGTTTTTAAATAAATAAGCCGAATATGCGTTTTTAAAATCTCTAGTCTTTTCTGAAAATTTCGGCAGAGTTTCCTTTGTAAATACTGGCCCCAAACGGGGTACAACATGAATAATATATACACAACGATAAAAGGCATCCCCAAGCGGGAGCTAGCTCTTCGTCAATCGACGGTCACAACCACACAAGCAATATAATATAAAACGCCGAAGGGCGAGGATCAAAACTCAAAAAGAAACTCAAAATCAACATGAAAACCATAATACTACAACGCGCGACTCTAAGGTCGAAATAATACATAACTGGTTTTCTAAGTCTGAAACAATATACAGGTTTTGGTTGATGGTATTACTAGATACAACTGAATAAAATAATACAAGGGTGGTCACGATGCGAGAGAACCCACCTACAAATGCAATCACCCAGAAAGGGAGCAGTGTGCCAAAAAACCCGCAAAGAAACCTGTACGGAAAAACCTGCAAGAACTGTGGCACAACGGGGGTGAGTTGCCAACTCGTGAATAGAAAACATCTCAGAGTAGAAATCGTATGCATGACATAATCCAAGGTCAATACGATCAGTAATAATATGTCCTCAATATGTATAAGTCTGAAGCAAGATAAGGTGGCAATATAACATAAATATGAGGTATGGTCAATGTAATCAATGTCAACTATATCAGGAAGTCTATGAGTATGTGGATATCATCCAACTATGTGATCAGTGTCATCAATGTCAATATATGTATGTGGAAATCGTCCACGTGTCACTCAATGACAATAAGCATCATGCATGTAAATATCATAAACATATGCATGGAAGTATGGGGATGTACATCAACATGTGTCGCTCGCGACATCTCAAAATCATGGAACCTGAGTGCCAAGCATCGACACTCGAAAACCTCATGAAACCTGTGCCTAGCATCGGCACGTAAATCCTCAAATATATAGGGCCCCGTCCGTCCGGATCGGCCTATATCATCTCTCAACTCCGGTCGGTATCCTCCGGATATCCACCGAGCTCAAATACAATCACCGGTAGGTAGTGGTCCCTCTGCCGGGCTCACCGTCTAGCTAGACAGCAGATCCGTTCTCGCCTCGGGGTACCATACCGGGTCCACCATGTACCCGCAATCGGCCTCATCCAGCTCCTCGAATCGGGTTTCACATGTCACACGTCTCAGAACCGAGAAAACGCATGGTGGACACACTGAAATATCATATCAAGAGAAACCGGGTTTTTAAACAATGCATACTTTCTTTTAAAATGACCACGGTTCTCAAATCCAGAAATATCATGGAAACAACATATCTCAATGCGTATAATCAAAAGCATGATGTATGCGACATGTAAAAGAAATGTAAGCATATCAGTATATCATGCAATATGGAATAGTAATATGCACATATTGAGGGAAAACCGCTCTTTTAAAATGAATCAGTTTTAAGGAGTATCTTGCGGTTCCCAAATCACTAATCAAGCCAGAATCATCTATGTATGTGCAAATACTTATGTATATAAATATGGGTGTACAATGGGTATGTACACAAGTATGCCATGCAAGAGATCATATCCTGAATGCAACAGTACTACAGTGTAGTGACATGGCAATTATCGATGATGAAATGTGTGAGCCGGCAAGCAGGTGTACGTGGAACATATGCATCATCGATAATAGTGCTGGTGTCCTAACAGCATGAGTTTAATAATGGTATATGAAATCACAATATAAGTATGCGATGCGGAGCGAACAGCAATAATGTGCGGGAGCTGAATGACAAACACAATGATAACTAATCTGCATTTAATATAAATATAAGTCATACAGTAGTGCCTTTTGAAATAACACGAATCGCGGTGTTTTGGAAATAAGGGCTACGGTGTTTTTAAGAAAAGATACGTCCTTTGAAATATCCGTATAATCCTTGGCCTGTCTTTTAAAATACCCACGATTCGTTAGTTTTGAAATAGGTAGGAATCGAATCTAGTCTAACAACTACACTAAACTATAGGGCTGAGCTAACAGGCTAAACGAAAGGTAAGGAAGTCGCCTAACATCTGAGTCGATATATATATATGTATATATTAGTCTGTGATCCCGCCTCAATAGTATCACATACGATACAATATCTATAATATGACATCCTCAAGTCAAGAGTGCGGATCTATCATCAATATATAGCTCGTACGTAAATCCGTCGTACGGCATCCCAAATCTGGGTACGGGTCAATATCACATTCATCACATTATTCATCTGGTATCCTCTTTATCAAAGATTATAATCTGGGGTACTGATCTCCGTCTAGAACAATATGATACCCTCTATATAAGTATAAATGCGTGTGTGAAACACACGTCTAAAGGCCCGCAAAAATCACCTGTCGTATCCCAAATACGAATCACATAATATCACCGATCTCATGGCACTATGCCCAATATCATCGATTCATCTCCAAATATCATCCACTATCCTCATCATGTAGGTATATGTGTAGTAATAAGCATGTGTGTGCATGTGAGTGTAAACCTATTCTAGGGTTCGCAACTAGGAACTATACTAGTTTACTTCTACGCCCTAATCTGACTTAGTACTCCTAATCTCATCTCAAATATCCACGACACACTATAAGCTAGCATAAATGGTACATATATACTATACTAAACATCGAACTGCGGGGGTGCTATACGCCATCCACCCGACTTCCTCCATAGATATAATCTACTCACCTTGCATCCGGCGTGTCGGTGTCGATGTCGCCTTCACCTTCTTCCTCATATGAAGCCCTCGAGAAGGTACCTACAAGGTAACGCAATCGCAAAAGCATCTTAAAATCACATCGAGAAAACGAAACGACGCGCTATGGCCTATAGGTTAGAACCTACGGACTACGCTTTCAAAACCATCAACCAATCCTTGATATTGTCGTATAAACGCCAAGTAATCGAGGTAAAACGCAATTATACAAATCCAGAATTTAAAATACGCAATACGAAAACACGAATCAAAACAGCAACTATAGAAAAGGGTCTCAGATTTCACTCTAGGTCAAATCAAACAATTTTGCATATGCGAGGGGTCTAATTTATAGATGTAGGAGCTACAGAACAAGAACGAGACAAAATGCTCCAGGTCTAGCCGCAAATTGCAGCCAGAAGGAATATATCTGCGGCCAAAAGAAGAAATCAGGGGCTGGGGTCTTGGGTTTAGCTTCCTGTGTGCCTGCACATCTCTCTGTGTTTGCAAAATAATTTTCAGAGTCTCGGGGTGATAGCAGATTTCATATAACCCTCACAGATTCCATGATTTCCCGATATCGGCTTTTCTATATTCGTATTCCGGGTTTCTAGTCTCTGGTTTAGGCTTGGATTCTAGCACTTGGGGTTTGTGTGGCCTCTACTGAGCTCAATTACACATCTCTACCCAAAATTTCCCTAAACCCTAACTAGAGTTTTCAAAGTTCACCCAAACCACTCAGTATCAGTTCTAATCTAACATGGGGGTAAAAGTAGTGGAAACACTAAGCTTATGGTTCAGAAAATACCTCATTTGGCAACTCAAGAAAATTCTTGAGTTGCCCCAAGTGGCCAAAATCCTTGCTTTCTTGGTCCAATGTGTTGCTAGTGAGCTTGTACATCTTTTTATTGAAATGGGGTTTGAGTTTTGAAGTGTTTTTCATGGAGTTTAAGAGGCTTGAAGAGGGGAGGGAGTGAGGGCTACAGCAGCAGCAGCAAGAGGGGGAGGGGAGAGGAAAGAATGAGATGAGTGAATGGCCAAGTCAAAGATACCTCTCACCTTTCTCTCTCTTACCCATACCCAATACTATATTCCTATTCTTTTCTTTTCTTTTCTTCTCTCATTAAATTACAACCATGCAAGAATCATGAAGAATGCCATGATAAAAAAAAGGTAACAAGTGAAGAAAAAGACTTGTGCATGTTTTGCACAAAACATGCTTCAAAACCCGATTAGCGATTTTTAATCGCGATTAGCACTAAATTAGTGTCAAATAACTCGTAAAACTTCATAATTTGCATAATTCACATAAAACATCCTCTTTTAATAATTTCTATAATTTTTCAAATTTCCCCCCATTTATCGGTATTTAATTATACCGCCTACTAAAATATTCAATATTTTATTATTAAATTATAAAAATTCCTACAAATAATATTTTATATATATTTTTTTGAAATGCTACAGTTACAGGACCCTATATTGCAAAAGTTTTGAGAATAGGTTGAAGCTGGACTTCGAACGGACTTATTGATTCATGAAGATGGTTCGTTGCGATATGGTAGTCGTTTGTGTGTGACAAAGGGAGATATTTGTGAAGAAGTTATGAAGGAGGCACATAATTCCGCATATTCCGTACTTCCAGAAGGCACGAAGATGTACCGAGATCTACGACAGTATTTCTGGTGGGAAGGCATGAAACGGGAGATTGACCGCTTTGTAGCAAAGTGCTTGGTGTGTCAGCAAGTTAAGGCTGAACATCAAAGGGTTGCTGGTTTATTGCAACCACTTCCGATTCCTTAATGGAAGTGGGAACATATAACCATGGATTTCATGACGGCTTTACCGCGGAGTCCAAAGGGCAACAATGCTGTTTGGGTAATTGTTGATCGATTGACCAAGGTAGCTTATTTCATACCATTTCGAGTTGGTCAATCAACGGAAGCATTGGCAGAACGGTACATGCAGGAGATTGTAAGATTGTATGGAGTACCGGTGAGCATTGCGTCCGACCGTGACACTCGTTTCTTATCACACTTCTGGAGGAGCTTACAGGAAAGTTTGGGGACCCGATTGAAGTTTAGCACATCTTATCATCCTCAGACAGATGGCCAGTCAGAGAGAACGATCCAAACTCTTGAAGACATGTTGAGAGCTTGAATGTTAGACATCAAGGGTTCATGGGAGGATCATCTACACTTGGTGGAGTTTTCTTACAATAACAGTTTTCAGGCGACTATTCAGATGGCTCCATTCGAAGAATTATATGGTCGCAAGTGTCGTTCGTCCATTTGTTGGGACGATGTTGGAGAACAAAGATTGTTGGGACCGGATTTGATCGTGCAGACAGTAGAGAAAGTTAACACTATCCGGAATCATATGAAGGCAGCACAAGATCGGCAGAAGAGTTGGGCCGACACATCGAAAAGACCTCTAGAGTTCGCTGTTGGTGATCTGGTATTCTTGAAAATATCACCGACTAGAGGAGTGATTCGTTTTGGGAGTCGAGGCAAGCTTAGTCCTCGATTCGTTGGGCCTTTCGAGATTTTAGAGCGTGTTGGAGAAGTGGCGTATCGATTGGCTTTACCGCAATCTTTGGCGAATGTTCATGACTTGTTTCATGTATCTCAACTCCGTAAGTATGTTCGAGATGAAACACACGTGCTGGACCATTCGGAGCTGACTATAAAAGAAGATTTAACTTTTGAGGAACGGCCGATGTCGATTGTGGATCGAAGGGAAAAGGTTCTTAAGAACAGGGTTATCCCTCTCATACTTGTTTCTTGGGAAAATCGCTCGCATGGAGAATCAACTTGGGAACGAGAAGATGAAATCCGGCAGAAGTTTCCACATCTATTCTTATAATTTCTTATTTGTTTATCCTTTCTTGTTCTAGGAATTTCGAAGACGAAATTTTTTTTGTAGTTGGGTATAATGTAACAACCTAGTTCATTTATACCAATTCCAGTTCTCGTATTTCCTTAATTGTGGTATTTTCCTGATTTATCGTGTTTTGGGTGCGAATGATATTTTACATTTTACTTTGCATTCAACCCAACCCGCTTGCTTGAACCTGTTTGATTCATATTTATGAATTACCCTGACTTGTTACGTAGACTGTGCATTTTCATGTTTAGTGCATACTGGCATTTTATCTGGCATTGCATCTTTTACCATATAACAGTTTAAGTCACGTAAAATAATTTAAAATTTCATAACTTGGCCTGCATGATACCCCTAACCCCGTGGAAGTATCCGTGCATCTTGTTCTCGTCCCGTTCAGTAAAACGGACGTGTTTGGATAGCTAAACGGACGTGTTTGGATAGCTAAGCGCACGTACGTGCATCCATTCTTGGGGTATGCATTTTCGTTACCTGAGCATTCATTTTGAATTTTGAAAGTCGCATATATTTTTCATATTTTAAATCTGAATTTTAGACCCGACCCGGGCGTGTTTTGGAATATTTTTATATCCCGCCTAAATTCAAACTTATTTAACATTTATTTTAAATTTTTACATTTAAATCCCGTTAACTGATAATATTTCAAAACAAACTAAAATCTTTTTTTTTAAATTTAAAAAAATCCTAACAGCTAACAAACTCTCTTCTCTGTCGCTGGCCCTGATTTGTTTAAAGAATTTTGTTATAGCCGCAATCAAGAACGGCATCGCTTGGTAGCTAGCCGGTGAGTACGAGTCGGTCCACAGGGTTTTTGTGTACCTTCAATTTGTTCTAACGAGTTAATTCCGATTGTTTTCGGATTGATTAAATCTAAAAACTAAGTTGATCTAGACTAAAATCTTGCTAGGGTTAGGTTTAGGTTAAATTTGGAAAGTCAATATTCCTCACCGCTTTCTATGCCCTATTTAAGATCTCTGAGGTGTTATGGTAATAATTAATAAAGTAAATTAGTACTATCGGGAAGAAACGATGTTTCTTCCTCTAGGTTCTTGTCCTTCCTTTCTTAATTCTTACCCTAACCTCCATGGAAAACATATACAACCGGTCGTTTATACTACGGTATCACCGCTACCTCGTGGGGTAGGGTGCCGTAGGGAGCGGTGTGTGCATGTATGCATGGAGTCCTATAAAAACGTATGATGGGCAAGAAAGGGGTGAGAGATCTTCATCTCTCAAGGCTTGCCCAAATCTAACCCTAACAAGTGAGGAGACTACTCACTCATTGGGGAATTGATTAATATGTTCTAAACTAATTAACTAGGGCAGAGAATGAAATCTAAACTAGGGCAGAAAGGAAAATTATACTAGGGCAGATAATAAAATTAACTAGGGCAAGAATAGAAAACTTACTCTAATTTGATGCACTCTTCATACTTTACAGGAATTTACAGAGCTGAATTTTGATAAAATGAAATGAGGCACAAGAAGAGGCATAACCTAAAAAAGGTTTTAGGGTTTCTATTTATAGATCATAGAAACCCTAGAGTTACAATCGCGTCACATCTGCAATTACAATTTTACCCCCTAAGAAACCTAGTCAACCGCCGCCACACGTCCACAGAATTTTTGCACCGACACGGGCTCTTTATGGCCGCGGAACCGCGGCCAAAAGCATGGTTTGGCCGCGGTTCCATGGCCATTTAGTGGGCTTGTGGGCTGAAATTTCATGGGGTTATGTCTGTTGCTGGTGTCTTCTGTTTTATTCAGTTGGTTCTTCAGAATGTCTTCTAGTTTTCTTCCACATTTCCACAGTGCATAATGTCGTGGACTTTTACCGTTGCTTCGTGTCGAAGTCTTGAACCTTGTGCTGCCTTTGTGCTTTGTGAACTTGTTCATTGATCTTCAATGTCCCTCAAAATGTAAGCACGATCAAGATTCCACCATTTATCGGTCATAGTCTCACTTGGTATCATCTTTTTCATCAATTTCACTGTTTTTGTTCCGAGAACCTGTAACCTGCAACTATGTTGCAGACATGGATCAAACACACCTGTTTATTTGTAAAAAGAATAAGAATGGGGAATATAATAATGCAAAATTATGACATGAACAAATACCCCCAAACTTATCTTTTGCTCATCCTCGAGCAAGCCTAGTTTTATTCTTGAAAAAGACCTAGCCTCACTTTCGCAGGGAAACGCGATGGCACTGAGCTCGTGCAACAAGCCGTTAAACCTCTAGGTGTCTCTAGTAGGAGGAGTGTTGTCTCCTGAGGGTTTTCAGCGGATACTACCTACAATATCCTATCAATTCGGCCTATTGAATTTTATTCTCCAATTAGGTTTTCTAACAAGAAACTCTATTATCTTCGACTCAGAAATTATCCACCCGTATTTTTCATGCTTCCTTATCATTTAACTTAAGATTATACAAGATTTGTAGATTTACTTAGCTTTTAGCATCTTTTGAGTTTTCCTTCTAGGGTTCCATCTCAACTTAGGAATTTTTATCATCTCTACTAAAGCTATAAGTCATATATTTCATTCCTATCTCTTATCTAAACCCCAATCACATACCCCTACGTGTGTGTATATCACCCCTACACTTGGAAATTCAAATCAAGCTATTATACTCTTGTCCATCGTCCAAAGTACTTTTCAATTGGTGAATTTTTAAATGAAATTTCTCACACATTCTTCATGCGACCGTTAATACTTCTTGAGGTACCAACGACCGATTACAAAATGTGTTTGCATATTAAGGCGTAATTCCAGGTCTTGTAATACCTAAGGCTTTTAGCAGTGACTCCCAAACCAGTTGGCCTAAGGCACTAGGTGATAAAGCACCTTCGCTAAATATTTTTTTCTATTTATTCAGCCTTAAGTAATTACAAAAACCAGTGTTCATTTTTTTTTTATCTCTTTATTCACACTCGTATTTTTATTTTATTTTCCTTCATACTAAGGACTTTAGATAAGAGCATTTCAAGGTCTCTTCTACTATTCCAAGTTTCAAGGTTCGTGTTTGTGCAATTTGTAAGGTATATATTTTTAGAATTTGGACTTAAGCTTAGGAATTATTTTTCAGACTTACACTTTAATAAAAATATCAATACTTTCCCCTTGTTTTAACTTAGCCCAAGAAGTCAACTCGAAATTTGCCTATTTCTAAATAAACTACAAAGACATATACTTTCTACCGTTAAATTTTAAGAAAGGTTATTTTTAGGGTTTTTAATTTACGAAATCTAAGATCTAGTTGTTCCTAGCTAATTAACCTTCTTGTCAAACTCAAGTCAATTATGGCCAAAATTGAATTTTTTTATATTTTTTGAAATTTTTTCAATTTTTATGGGTTTTAAAATAAGTATGCAAATGCAAAAATATACACATGAATGCGAAGGAAGAAGGCTTACCGAGCATACCCCCAAACTTAAACTTGACAGTGTCCTCACTGTCAGGTTACACCAAGAGGGTCGAAAATGTCCGCATTCCCCTGTTTATTATATATATATATATATTTAACAGGGAAAAAAAAACAAAACAAAATATATATACAAAAGGCCCCCCCAAACTTAAGTGAGACAGTGTTTCCACTGTTTAAACGTTAAAGTTCATAGTTAGGGAGGAGAAAAATCAAACTATACAAGGCCTTACACAGGCCAAAGGTTAGCACCAACCATTCAAAAATTCTATCGTGATAATGGTAGGGTTGGTGAAAGAATGGAGTGTAGAGAAAAGAGTTGAGAAACACACGAGACCGTATGGGAAGAAGCATGGAATATAGTCTCGGTATATTCGGAGAAGAATGGCGGAAGAGAGAAAGAAGTGTAGTACGAACTTGAGGGTGTAAATCGAGTGAATAAATTAGCACAAATTGTGATGACCGATGTGTTAAAATCGATTGTGCTAATTTATCAACCCGTCGAGAAATGGGGTCAAATCCCTCAAGATTCGCAAGAAAACATGGGTATGTTGAACATGGTAAACCATCCATTGAAAATGGAAGCGCGACGGATTCTTGCGCTGTCGAAATGATGGAAAGGACGAAGGGGAGTGATTTAGGGATAGTCTTATTCTCACCTAAGTAAACTGTCTCGAACTCGAAAGATTCCATCAATAGTTCAAAATGACTGTAAGCAACCGAGTCTGATGGTTCAACTAACTCATCTGAAAATTCAAAGGACTCAAACTCGGGCGGTGAGTCTTCAAAATCGTTCGTAAAAGTGAAACACTCGTAATCGTTATTGGCTGTGAGAACTGTGTCAGATTCAAAGAGGAACGCACTAGTGTCGTCCAAACTGTTGTGATCGAACAGAAATATTTCAAGCTCACAGTCCTCCTGTGTGATCTTTTGCATAGTCGGAACGATGGAAAGGAGGGAGGGTGATTTAGGAAGTATAACAGTTAAAGGTTCAGGAGGATGAATTGGAAAATCCGACACATCGAACAAAACTGGTTCATCCTCAATACTCTCCTCAATACTATCCTCATAATTCTCCTCAAAAGTTATCTCATCCATACAATTATCATCAAAATCAAGATGCATATGAAGTTCGGGAGAAACATTTAATGACTCGGGATGATGAATTGGAGAGAAAAATTCAGTCAAATCTGCAGGTTCATCATCCAAAATATTCCCTGCGTCAATATCCTTAATCAAGTGAAAATCAATTTTTTCGGACACCTCATCAAAAGCATGGATATTTATCAATTCAAGTTCTATATTGGAGGTGTAGAGGTCAAAAGGATTGGTGATGGTTTCACTTGAAAGGGACCCTTCACAATCTGGCAAATCAAGTACTACAATGTCGCACAACGCATTAAAAGTTTTATTTTCAACTGGTGAATCAGTTGGGACACTTGATAAACATTCAAAACTGGAGTTATGGGATTCAATTGGTGATGGGTAGGTTTGATTTGGAAGTGTGTAGAACTCACTCTCACCACTCAAATTCTCACTCTGTCTAACTGCCTCATTATACATTGGAAAATTTGGAGCTAGTCAGAAACTAGCTACCGGATCACTAGGTTGTATAAGGACGGCAATGGACCCATCCAAATTCCTCATCTGTTGGTTTGTTGCTGCAAGATAAGCTTCCAACGACTGTTCCAGACTAGACATGGGTTGTGAAGGGGTTTCAGTAAAAGATTCAAAGTTGTTTGGATACGTGAAACTCCCAAATAGCTGTGTAGAAGCAATGTCTAGGGAAGGTGGGAAAGTCGGGTAAGACTGGTAGGAATTGAATGGTTGGACAGGAATAGGATCAACATTTTGATAAAAAGGTGAATGGACTTGTTGATCACAAGAACTGGAAGTGTTGAAAGGAGTGAAAGGTCGGTTACGAGATTGTTCAATATGTTCAGCGATAGACATGGGTTTCGGAGTTACAACAGGACTCGAAAAAGGGGTATCAACGTAAGAAGGTTGTGAAGGTTGAAATGGTTGATACAAAGTGGATTGCGGAGTCGAACTATTTCTCCTAGACGCTTCTATTTGATCCTTCAAAGAAATTTTGGGCATGGAGGGGTCGTCCGTAATTCGACCAAAACAATTCGCGTAGGAAGCAATGTTTGGATGAGGGTACCAAAGTTCGGCAAGAGTTTTGGGAGGTGGGGTACCCATGATGTAAAAAAGGAGAAGAAAAAGAATGTGGGGTGCACGGATTTCTTAGCGACAAGTTGCAAGTTTTTGTAAAAAAAAATTTCTTTTTTTCTTTTTGTGTTTTTTTTATGTGGAGCATTTTGCAAAAAAAACAATTTCGATAAAAGGCTTAGACACACGTTCAATCAATCACAAATGCACAATCAAGCCTAGATCTAGGGTCACCTAGGTCAGCTAGACAGCTCCTCACTGTTCCAAAGAGCAAGAAGTAGGACCTCAAACCGCCTCTTCACCGCCAATTGTTGTCAGGTAAGCACAAGTAGAGAAAGGAGGGATCCGCTCACGAATCACCGTAAGACGGGCCTTTTAAAGTTACCTTTCACTACCTGTCTAGCCTAGGCACCACAAAATCAGGTTAGGATCAACGGTCGATGCTTACAACTAGTCCTTTGTCCTATTGAGCGCGAAGTCCTTAGGGTTGAGTCTAATCTTTTTTTTTAATTAACTTGATGGTCAATGCAATATGCTTTAGGCGATTTTTGGGGTCTTGGGAAGGGTAATGAAATCCCCACCCAATCTGGATTAGTGTTCAAGCCCCTTAAAGTCAATTTAAAATATGCAAAGCAGTAAACACAATCACTTGCAAACAAAAATTTTTTTTAGCGCGGCGCAAAGAATCCTACACAAGATCAATTATTGGAGAAGGGGAGAAATTTTTGCGCAAAGAATCCTGCAGGAAAATTTTTACAGAGGAGATATCAGGGGGTTCAGAAGAAGAAAAGAAGCTCACAGAAAAAATTTCAATTGATGACGTCACTACCCCGCGGCGGTTCCGCGGTCCAATGGTTGACTCGGGACTCCAAACTTCTTCTGTTGTATGTTACGGTCCTCCTCTGTTTGTTCAGATTTGCTGTTTTCTGTTTTGCTCTCTGGATTTTTCTAGATCTGAATTTGTTCTTCGATCCTGCAAAATTCAAACGAAAATACCCTTCAAAGCATAACAAGATCATAAAATTTTTATATTATTTTTTTTAATTTTTCAGTTTTTATGATTTTTTTAATTTTATATTAACCCGAAATTGCAAAATGAAAATAACATGCCATCCCCGGCAACGGCGCCATTTGATTTGTTCAAAGAATTTTGTTATAACCGAAATCAAGAACGGCATCGCTTGGTAGCTAGCCGGTGAGTACGGGTCGGTCCACATGGATTTTGTGTATCTTCAATTTGTTCTAACGAGTTAATTCCGATTGTTGTCGGATTGATTAAATCTAAAAACTAAGTTGATCTAGACTAAAATCTTTCTAGGGTTAGGTTTAGGTTAAATTTGGAAAGTCAATATTCCTCACCACTTTCTATGCCCTATTTAAGATCTCTGAGGTGTTATGGTAATAATTAATAAAGTGGATTAGTACTATCGGGAAGAAACGATGTTTCTTCCTCTAGGTTCTTGTTCTTCCTTTCTTAATTCTTACCCTAACCTCCATAGAAAACATATACAGCCGGTCGTTTATACTACGGTATCACCGCTACCTCATGGGGTAGGGTGCCGTAGGGAGTGGTGTGTGCATGTATGCATGGAGTCCTATAAAAACGTATGATGGGCAAGAAAGGGGTGAGAGATCTTCATCTCTCAAGCCTTCCCCAAATCTAACCCTAACAAGTGAGGAGACTACTCACTCATTGGGGAATTGATTAATATGTTCTAAACAAATTAAGTAGGGCAGGAATGAAATCTAAACTAGGGCAGAAAGGAAAATTATACTAGGGCAGATAATAAAATTAACTAGGGCAAGAATAGAAAACTTACTCTAATTTGATGCACTCTTCATACTTTACAAGAATTTACAGATCTGAATTTTGATAAAATGAAATGAGACACAAGAAGAGGCATAACCTGAAAAAGGTTTTAGGGTTTCTATTTATAGAACATAGAAACCCTAGAGTTACAATCGCGTCACATCTGCAATTACAATTTTACCCCCTAAGAAACCTAGTCAACCGCCGCCACACGTCCACAGAATTTTTGCACCGACACGGGCTCTTTATGGCCGCGGAACCGCGGCCAAAAGACTAGTTTGGCCGCGGTTCTACGGCCATTTAGTGGGCTTGTGGGCTGAAATTTCCTAGGGTTATGTCTGTTGCTGGTGTCTTCTGTTTTATTCAGTTGGTTCTTCAGAATGTCTTCTAGTTTTCTTCCAGATCTCCACAGTGCATAATGTCGTGGACTTTTACCATTGCTTCGTGTCGAAGTCTTGAACCTTGTGCTGCCTTTGTGCTTTGTGAACTTGTTCATTGATCTTCAATCTCCCTCAAAATGTAGGCACGATCAAGATTCCACCATTTATCGGTCGTAGCCTCACTTTGTATCATCTTTTTCATCAATTTCACTGTTTTTGTTTCGAGAACCTGTAACCTGCAACTATGTTGCAGACATGGATCAAACGTACCTGTTTATTTGTAAAAAGAATAAGAATGGGGAATATAATAATGCAAAATTATAACATGAACAGGCCCCCACCTCTCGATATCTCTCTCTCTTTTTCTCTTCCTTTCTCTCTTTCTCTCTCCTTCACGCGCTATCTCCTTTTCTCTATCCTCCACAAAACGACGATTTTATCTCTCCTCACTATTCCTCTCTCTCCCCTCTCGCTCTCTCTATCTCTCTCCTCTCGCAATCTCTGTAGCGGATCCCGTCACCTCCTCGCGCTACAATCACCTCCCTTCACGGAATTGCCTCGTCTTCCTTATTTAAACCCGAGCTCCTTCCTCAAGAACCCATCATCTTTTCTCAACCCTAACCCTAAGCCCATCACCTTAACTCCCTCTGCCAAATTAACCTCCCCCTCATCTCCTCCTCCTCTGGCTTCTCCCTTCATTCCCGAGCAACCCCTGCACCCACAAAACCCATCACCCATGTACACCTCACCGCTGACCACCTCTCATTGCCATCATCACCATCTCATTTCTCTCCATATCTCCTCTGTTCTTCCTCCTACAACCCAGCAACAACCTTGCACTCACCCAAACCCCAGCAAACAAAAACCCAAACCCTAACCGAAACCCTGAGCTCGTTCACGGCCGTTGACACCCTCACGACTCCTCTCTGCAACTACGTTCGCCGGAGCCGGGATTGTCGCTGATGATCCAGACGACCTAAAGGAAGTGCCTGGCTTGCGTGATCACCCTTGTGCGTTTCTTGGACCCGTTGCGTGTGTCGTACGTGCGTCGCGACATTTTGCCGATGTCGGACGTACCGTACACATCCGTTTTTTGATCCGTCGAGGCAAGTTAATCTTGCTACATGCTATATAACTCATTTTATACCTATTTAAATAAATATCATACCTGTATTTAAAATCAAGCATCCCATGTTTCATATTACAGCTTTTCGATGTTCCGTTTGCATCCATTCATATCATTTCAGATCTAGGTCATGAAAACTTATCTTGTTACATACTAGATTACAATATACTGCATCTATATCAATATTTATATCACATATTGCTTAGTTGTACATCCCACGTTACCATTTTACAGTTTTACTGTTTTCGGATACCCGTTTGCATCCATCTCATTTAAAATACATATAACTGCATCCATAAATCATATTAATACATAACACTGTGATATTAACATCCCATGTTTAATAAAGAGCATCCTAATTAGTATTGGAACTATAAATGTATCCCTAATCGATAATTGTGCATCCATATCTTTGAATTTATATCTATTTGCATACCATATCACATTATTCCATTTTAATGTTACATTAGTTCTCCATACTTGATTTTGTGTACCATACTTTTTACAATTTGATTATGAGCACCCACTTGATACTTGTGCACCACCTGACATGACTTGATACACCACTACTTGACACGACTTGATACATGTGCACTAGTTGACATGATTTGATCCTTGTACACCACTTGACATAACCTGATGTATCACAGCTTGACATGTTACCTGATCTTGTTACTAATACCGACAATCTTGACCTGTTGTCCCTACGGACATATCATGTTGTCTATACAGACAAACCTGTACCTGCTTGATCCTGTGTTGGCATTAGCTCCAGATTCACCAATACCTGACTTGAACACATAACCTTGGGGTATGGGGAAATCAAAAGTGTAAACTAAAGTGTAGCGTACAAGGGTATTACTTGATCCGTTGTCCAGGGGGATAACGGGACAGAATCATTCATGATTCTTACTTGATCCGTGGTCCCGGGAGATAACGGGACAAAGTCATTCATGACCCCACTACCTGATCCGTGGTCCCGGGGGATAACAGGACATATCCTTTGAGTTACATGGTGGATTACTCTAATTGATTTCAATAATTTTAGAGTAGATAACCCTATGTCACAGTTTAGACTACTCACTGCACTTCACCTACATATATTCTTTTCACTGATCTATATTCATGTTACTGTTTATTCCTGATAACTGGTTACTGTTTATACTTCATGCCTGCATATTTCATCGCATCCTGCTTGCTTAGAGTTATTGTTATTATGACGTACTGACGTCTGGGTTTTGCATGGTCCAGATCCGTTGTCCTTATCGCTGGCTGTCCAGGAGTACTTTGATCAGCAGGCCGAGTGGTGATGACCTGTTATTAGTTGGTTTAGTTTCCTTTCAGTATTTTCATTCCTGATGTGAGCCCGCATTATGGGACGTATATTCCAGTTATTATTGTATTGGATCTTTTGCTTCCGCATTATTTTATTCTTGACTCGTTATTCTGGCTCATGGATATGTATTAGTTAGTTGTTTATTATTGTTCTTGATATCTCTACAGCCGTAATGTGACCGTGGAGGGATATTTCATATCCACAGGTAGCATGGTTGGCTCTGTCACGTGCCTATCTTAGCGCACTCTGGGAAGCGGGGCGTGACAATATATATATATATATCTGTGTGTGGATGTGTTGATATATATATACACATATACGTATACACGGGTGATGGGGATATTATATTATACTCGGAGGAGAGTCGATGTGATCGGGCATGATGCCGTGAGATCGGTTATGTGTTTTGGGTCGTGTTATGATATACGACATGATATTATAGTGGATCGATGGGCGATGTGTTTTCATACACATGCGGATATATGTTGATGGTATTGGAATGTACTAGACTTTATATCAGTACCCCTAGTTTATGATATTACGATAACAATACCATGTGAATAATAAGATATATGTGATATTTGACCCGTACCCCGATTTGGAATGCCGTACGATGGATTTTACCGTACGAAGTATAGAAATGATGATTGATCCACACTCTTAACTCGAGGATTTCGTATTATATATTTTACTGTACGTAACGCTTTTGAGGCGGGATCGCCGACTACTAGATATATCGACTCGGACTTTAGGTGGATTTCCTTACCTTTTTCGACTAGTCTCTTAGTTTAGTCCTATAGTTTATTTGGTAGATGTTAGACTGGGCTCGAGTCATACTTAATTTCAGAAACTAACGAATCGTGAGTATTTTCAAAAGACAACCCGGGGGATATTACGGATTTTCAAAGGACGCACATTTTCTTAAAAGCACCGTAACCCCTATTTTCTAAAAACCACGATTCATGCTATTTCAAATGCCAAAACTGTATGACTCGTATATATAAATGTATCTTCTTATATGTTGCGGTTACTACATCTTTTTCATATATTCATGTTCTCACTTCATTGCTTGTTTATACATGTGTTTCCTTACAATTATGATCTCGTTTGTTAGGACACCAGCACCATTACCGATGTTGCGTATGTCCACGAACACTTGCTTGCCGGCTCACACACATCATCATCGGTAATTGCCATGTTACGTACACTTTAGAAAACATTACCTTAGTCTAATTAAACGAGAAATTTATCGGTATAACCTGCTCGCTGGTGGTTTCAACATACTATTAGTATGCTTGCTTTTATATGCTAAATTAGATATTACATCCTTCACTTAGATATCCATGCATGTGTATATTGTTGTCATGCAATATTATGGGGCTTTATGCCGATAATTCACTGTTTACATACTCGGAGATATTGGATATCGAATTTTCCATGAGATTTCGGATTTGGAGAAACCGCAAGGATTTCATAAACTCATTTTCATTTTAAATAGAGGTTGCAGTATTCTCGTGATATGATGTATGTGTCGTCCACCATGAGTTTTCTCGGATCTTGAGCGATATTATACACCCGATTCGAGGAGGAGGATGAACCGTCTGCAGTTGCATGGTGGACCCGGTACGGTACCCCCGGGCGAGAGTGGGTTTGTGGGGATGACGATGAGCCTGGCAGGGGCAGACTACCATACCAGTGTGTCGGGCGCGGCGGATATCCGAAGGATACCGACGTAGTCGAGCAATTTGATGTGATGGGCCAATCCGGACTGACGGAGCCCATGGGCCGATCCTGATTATGCGGAGCCTGAGATTTGAATATTATGTATCGCTGTCGGACACGGATTTCGAGATGTTTTGAGTGCCGATGCTGGGCACTCGGGTTTTATCATGATTTGTGTGTCGTTGCTGGACACACGTTGGATGGTACATTTTTACATGTCACGCATCGATGTATTATTACTCATGACACGGACATGAGTACTTTGATATCACTTATGATATGTTGTCGCCTTGTTATAGTATGGTATATTTTAGTGTATGACCTAGGAGAGAGCCATACATGCGATTTCTTCTCGGTGATGTTTTCTACTCACGAGTTGGAAACTCACCCCGTTGTGCCACAGTTTCTTGCAGGTTTGGCCGTACAGGTTTCATTGCGGTTTGCTGGCACACTGCTTCCTTTCTGGTGATTGCTTTGGTAGGTGGGTTCACTTGCATCGTGACCACTGTTGCACTTTATATATTTCAGTTGTATCTAGTAAACTCCATCAACCAGACTGTATTATTTGATAGACTTAGAAAACCAGTTGTATATTCTTTCATCCATAGAGTCGCACGCTTGTAATATTAAGGTTCTTCTTTGGTTTTCTTGAGGATGTTGGTTTCCTTTCTGAGTTTTGATCCTCGCCCTTCGGCATTGTATATTATATTGCTTGCGTGGTTGTTTCCGCCAATTGGCGAAGAGCCGGCTCCCGCTTGGGGATGCCTTATTCTTCATTTATATGTATTTCATGTGTTGTACCCGTTTGGGGGCCAGTATTTACAAAAGAGTCTCTGCCGAAATTTTCGGGAAATTATGATGTTGCTTTTAAAATGTTTAATGCCTTATTTTGTTAAAAACCATTTGCTTTAAAACAAGTTTTCCTTCACTCTTTTCTTTAAAATGGTTTAGATTTCTGGGCTTTGGCTTACTTAGATTACGTTACGCCCTCTAGACGTTTCGTAATTTAAGTGCCAGTCGCGTTCCGTACCTTCGAGCCGTGACAGTTGCGGACTTATATCTTGGGTTTTCATCGCAGATTTTGCTAGGTGGGTTACATGCATAGTAACAGCCTCTTTTGTATATATTATACTTTGTATCTAGTGTCACTCCATCAGAAAACTTGTGTTGTTGACTTAGTGTAAGTTGGGAATTATGTATATTTTGGATCGACTTGAGTAGAATCGGCTAGTTATCTTGATTTGTGCACTTTTACTTATAGTATACTTGTAATTCTTCACTTTTGAGCGTCGTATATGCACTGCGTGGGTTGATTTCTCCCATTGGCGTTAATGTTGCTCCCAAATGGGAATGTCGTTATAAATATTATTATATACTTATTTTTTCCAAAAATTACAAAGGGGGTGCTGCCGAAATTTCAAATGACGAAAACATTTTCTTAACCCTATTTCAAACCACTTTGTTGGCTATAGTGCCCTCAAGTCAATTATTGGATCGCAGGCACGTGAGGGAGGACCTATACCGGTAGGACAGTCTTACTCGAGATGATAGTATGCTATCCGGTTTATCTTTATCATAGTGTACATGCTTCAGGTGACATTACAGATCATTATTACTTGTTGATAGAGCCTATAGGATTCTTGCTTGACTACCAGCAGTATGACGGCAATCATATACGTAAGAGTTGAGTGGTCTATAAGCACATCCTTAAAGTGTCCCTAGTCGTAGGAGTTTCGAGACTGGGTATCGATATTCCGAGAGTAGACTAGTGTATACGAATCGAGACCCCGACGAGGGGCGGTGGCCGGTCTCACAAGCCATTGGTGTCAGTTGGTTCACCTAAGATGTATACAAGTGCTCATTGGGTTATGAGTACACCGGACGGACTCGCCGGGAATATGCTAGTTGGTATTATACCTATTGTCAGATAGCAGTTCCCTGGTGACATATGTACAAGTTAGTCTATCGACCTGAGATCGTCATTTGTCTCGTGTGAGTTCCCACTGTTCTTTGATTACTATCCTACCACGGCTCAAAGGGGTCATGCAAACAGGTTTTAGTTGGGTACAGTCCCGAGCCACATGGAGGCAGTGAGCGGATCATCAGGGGATTCGTCTCTCCCGGTATTGGTCGTTGATATCGCGCCGTGTTTGTAGAGCCATTACACAAAGTCCCTGGCCAGGGCAAGTGAGATTTACTGGTAGGTATTGCAGTAGTTTCTCAGAGTGTTCTGGGCTACACTCCGACACGACTTATACCGCTATCAGGGTCTGACGTTTACCATCCCCCTAAGCCCGATATGCGATACTCTTTGACGAACGGACTGGATTGTACGGATATTGTCACTGTCAGGCTCAGTAGGGTTTCAGGATGAGTTCGCTCGTCGGCCTCCCTTTCGCTCAATACCTGGGTAGCCATTATGTACAGCTAGTGCCACTGACATGCTTATGGTTAAACCCACTGCCAGCATAATGATGAGTCTTTAGAGTCCCACACAGAGGGTTTCCCTGGTTCGGGCGAAACGTTGTAGAGGCCGTATGGTTTTATGGCAGGGTTCGATCATATTCATGCACTTGTGCACGAATCATGATCGGACGAATAATACTAGTGGGTTTTGGTTTAAGCCGGATCCTAGTATTATATTGTTGGATTATTTTCGTCTCGTTGTATTCGTATTCAGTTGGAATACGGATGCATGTATGTATATACGGATGAGGGGTATTCTTGTAATCCATTACAAGATAACTTTGATGATGCCATTTCCTTTTCCTTTAAACATTTAGTTTAAATGTTTATTTTGTTAAAAGTTGTGAGTGTGAGTTTTGGCTTGTGGCATTGATTTTGCATGTGTACACTTGGTGACTCATGGTGTGTTTTCTTGTGCCATGTGGTGTTGTATGTGATTTTTGTGCAAGTGGGAGATATTGTTGGGTTGGGGATTTTTCTTGAGTTGTGCTCATCACAAATACCACACACTCACACAAAAACAACTAAACAGGCACTTCTTTAGTTGTTTTTTTCACAAGCCAAAACTCTTGAGCTCACAACTTCTTCACACATGGCTTCTTCACCTCCACCCTAACATGTCTCATGTGTTGAGCAACCTAGGGTGAATTGAGACAAAGTATTCACACCCACTCTCTACTTCGTCTTGTACATCAAGGCTAGCAAACTGGATGCCCGAGTTGCTTCAGTTTTGAAGCGGGAGCCCGTATAAAGAATCCTCGACGTGGATCCTCTTCGACAAGGGAGACCGGAGAGCGAACTTGGTCGAGGCAGACGCAACAAGCTAAAGACAGAGATTGAAGACCGAAGGACACGGATCGATCGGTATAATCTCTTAAACCTCTTTATAGTTTACTAGTATAGGGTTAATGGCACGATCCGTCGTTTAGGGTTCCGTTAGCGCCAAGTTTTTAAAGTTTTTGTTCCGCATTTGGCCACGGAAAGATGGCCGGGGCGCTAGCGTAGCCTTACACACTTGACATATACTTTAAATTAAACAAACTTTGTAATACAAAATGGGGTTTCATATCAATTATTTCTTTAAAACTTTACCTCCTTTATTCCTCAAAAAAGTTTTAGATCTTTGTTTTTGGCTTACTTGGATTGCATCGACATCTTTAGACATCACACAATCTAAGTCCTGATCACATGCCTATTTCGGGTCGTGACAGGCGTTCTCTTAAATTATTATTGTTTTTGGTATTTGGATGGGTATGAGTGATTACTAAGTTTCATACCCGATCCGCATGCATGTTGAACCATAATGTTTTATTAGTATTTTTATATGCTGTTGCTAATTTATTTATATCTTAATTAAGATCGTGTCATGATAGGGTATAATTATGGTTATCTAAGTTTGTTAATAGATGATTATTAGTATATAATGTTTATTTGCTAATCTTATACTATCTTAGTTTAATGCATATACTATTTTGTCCAGTATCAAATAAGTAACTAATGGAATATATATTATTGAGATATATTTTATTGTAGTAGTTTTAAATAAAAGATATATTATGATATTGGAAGTTTCTATAAACTTTTTTTACCATATTGTTTTTGGGGGGTGTTATGAGAATATTAATTTTGTGGGGGTTTATGAGAAGAATTGAAAATCCTATATAATAATCCATCATTATCATCTCTCTCTATTATTTTTTAAAAAATCGTCATCTAATCCTCATAATCATCATAATCATCTCTTCTTCTTCTTCCCTGAACTTCATCATCGCTGACTACCTCTTCCCGAGACTTCATCATCTCCACCTCCTTCAAACTCTGAGCAGCCCACACTTAGACACCGAGTTCCCTTCACCCTCATCAACTTCTTCTTCTTCGAACACCCAAGAACCCTTCCTTCGACACCTTGCTACCACCTCAACTCATCGCCTTCGTATTCTTCGATCTCAATCAACCAACCACCAAGCACCCATCACCGACCTCCTTCGACTCCAACACCCGTGCGCCTCCAGCTATACCCATCTTCCTCCGAGCACCCAAACTTCAGCCTTAGCAACTCATCCTCACCGTTGCCTTCATCAACTTCGACTCCATCACCGGAGAACCCATCGGAGCAACCCTCGACACCATCTCCAGCGACCTCGCCTCCACCCTCACCACCATTGAGAACCTATCCCCATCACCATCGCCGCAACCCTCTAAGCCTAAGCACTATTGCCACAGCCAATCCCTTCATCACCATAGCCCTTCTCGACCACCTTCGACCCCTGCTCGACCAAGTGCCACCGCCATCCCCTTCTTCTTTCCTCAACATATCTCCTTCTTCTTCCTTCAACACATCTCCTTCCTCTCCTCACCATCAACCTAGAAACCCATCGACCCTCGTCACTTCGCCGTCGACCTACTCACCTTCACCTGCATCTTCTTCAATAACAGACACCACCATCCGACAGCACCCAACATTTTCACCGAGCCTTGAACCCATCAAAAACCCCATAACTCCATTAACACCTTCACCATTGTGATATTTTAGAAAATATAAAATAATATTTTTGGAATTTAAATAATAAAATATTAAATTTCACGAAAATTATACGAGTATGGATTTGAGTTTTCGTAGAATGGTATAATTATATACATGTATTTTGGAAAATATTTGGAAATTAATATGAATTATTGTTTATGAAAGCATTTATTGGTTTGGGCTTTTATAAATTATTATACAAGTATTTACATACAAATTTATGTTAAACTCGATTAGTATTTCATTAAGTGTGTATTAAACCAAGTCATTTTTTAGACATGTTTTGGGTGCCATGACACACTGAGATTTTTATTTGTATTACGGTTTTGTTTTATTTTTAAAGAAAAAGGAAAGGAAAAGAAAAGAAAAAGGAAAATAATTTTAAGAGGGAAACATGAAGTGACTAGGAATAATGAGGAGAGAGAATGAGTGAGAGAGAGAGAGGCATATGGTTGCTATAATCATGATAAATTTCCCCAATTGCTTTTCTTCATCTCCTCCTCTTCTTTCACCTCCACCACCTTGCTACTACCACCAAAACCCTCCCAAATCTTTATCAAAACCTCATATAATCTTCACAAAAATTGTTCCTAAGCTCATTACAGGCATCATGGTGGGATCAAGTTGGAGTTTTGAGCTTCCTTGGCCAACTAGGAATTTTCTTGAGTTGATCCATGAGGTAAAAACTTTCTCCTTTCCTCAAGTTTTAAGTTTCCTAACCTCAAGTATTAGTTTAGAGTTAAGAAGTTTAGGTTTTGTGATCTTGGAAAATTCTAGGATGAGGATTAGTGGATAAAACTTGTAGTAGAGCTTAGTGGAAGTTTAGTGAGTGTTTACTGGCCTAGTAGTGATGGTAGCTTTGAGTAAAATGAGCTTAGAAGTTTTAAAGACGAATTTAGAATTTTTCGATATCGGTTTTTGATGAACTGTAGTGATCAATTTGAATCTGGGATGTATTGGAGACTCTGAAAATTTAATTGCGGTTACAGTGAGATGTGCAGGCAAATAGGAAGCCACCTCAGAAGCCCGAGCCCCCGCTTCCCTTTCTAGGATGCCAAAATAATCATATTGGCCCAAAGTTAGAATTAAGGTTTGGTTTTTGGTTTATAGCTCAATATTTAAATAATTAGATCTACCCTATATGCAAAATGTTCTAATTTCACCTAAGGTAGAATTTGGAGTTGTTTTACTAAGTTTCTGTTTATGTTTTCTGATATTTGAAACTTCGATTTTTGGATTTGCATAATGTGACTTGGTCATTCGACGTTCGTACATCGACGTCACAGCGTAATTTGTTGTTTTAGCACACGTCGACCATAGGTTCTAACCTATGTGCCTTTCGCTTGTCGTATTGGTTTTGGATACGGATTTACATGGAATTCGATTCGGGTTTTCATTAGATTTGGTTATGGACTTAATTTGTAGGTACAAGCGCGTGGACTTCCGGGCCAACGAAGGAGAGCAAGGCATCCATCGGGATCGACTAGAGCATAGCAGGTGAGTAGATGTTTATCTATGGGGGAAGTCGGGTGGATGGCGTATAGCACCCCCGCAACCGTAGTACTGAGATACTAGAGATATAGTATAGATATAGGTATTTTATATGTGTATACCCAGCTAATAGGGTTCTAGGATACTATAAACAATAGTAGTGTACGTGTAGGAAGGTTTATCCCTAGTTCTAGTTCCTCTTAGTCCATGAGATACACACACACACACATAAACATGATGATAATTATGAGATGATACTATAAGATGAGGATATGATCGAATAATGCCGCGAGTCGATATGATTCGATATGAGGATACAAGGCAATATATATATATATATATATATATATGATATAAGATGACATGGCGTGACACGATACAACATGAGATGATATATGATGATATGAGATGAGGTGATGTACGTGACTATAGATCCATACTATTGATGGATGATATCATACGATGGATTATACCTTACGTGATATGATGAGAATGGATCGCCGACATATATATATATATATATCGACTCGAAGGATATTGATTAAAACCATTAGGTAGATATTAGGATATACTTATTGCCATACCTATTTTCAAAACTAATGAATCATTATGCACTTTTAAATGATAAATTCAAGGAACGCTATAGATTTTCAAATGGCATCTTTTCTAAAACATCGTAGCCCTTATTTTCAAAAATAATGATTCATACTATCTTACTTTAGCTGTATGGCTTATTACATGGTTACATATTTTATACCGTTCATGCTACGTTTATCTTATTTCCGCAGATGCTCGTACTATTTTCCTTTACGACATATATATCTTACGCTCCTAGCAGACAAACTTATCATGAGTTTGTCTGCTATGACACATGCACCATTACCGATGATGCGCATGTTGCACGTAGACCTACTTGCCAGCTCACACACACATCATCGATAATTGCCATGCCACGTACACATTAGAAATTGCTATGTCGCTGTATTGTTTTCTAACTTGTAGAATTATAGTTATTGTTTAGTACTAATTACCGCACATGCTAGTTCAGATATTGCACTCCCTTACCTGGTTACACGACATGCTTACATTGAAAACACTTGTTATACTTTACAGTACTGTTCTGTGCTTGTACTTACTGTACCATTATGGGTACATGCTTATGAGATTATGTTATTGTGAGATTTCTGGATTTGAGAAACCGCAAATACATTTTTAAAGTCTTATGATTGTTTTATAAATGCGATTTCTCCTGATATGATATTTCGACGTCTACCATAAGTTTTCTCGATGCTGAGCTATGATGCTTACCCGATTCGAGGAGTGAGGAGTCACAGTTTACGGATACATAATGGACCCGGTACGGTACCCCGGGGTAAGAAGATCGTATAGAAAGGCGTTGAGCCCTGCATGGGAATACTACCTACCAGTGATAGTATTGAACTCAGCGGATATCTGAAAGATACCGACCGGAGTGATATGAGACAGATGGTTATGAGGACCGATCTGATGAGACGGTGCTTGAGACATGAGGATTTACGTGTCGATGCTAGACACGAGTTTTATGATGATTTCGAGTGTCGATGCTAGGCACTCAGGTTTTCATGATGATTTGATGTGTCGTTATGGACACACGTTGGATGATACACGTATATACATACGTATGACACAGATGACTTGGTACTATATATTGATATAGGCACAACATTATTATTATTACACATGTATACACAATCACCCTAGATACCACACGGTACGATATTATATTACAGTATGACCTAGGAGATCGTTATACATTCGATTTCTACCTGCTGATATCTTCTACTCATGAGTTGGCAACTCACCCCCGTTGTGCCATAGTTTTCTTGCAGGGTCAACCGCTCGGATTTAGTAGCGGCTTGCTGGCACATTGCTCTTTTCTAGGTGATTTTCATTGGTAGGTGGGTTACAGTACAGAGCATAACCACCGTTGTATATTCATTATTCATTTGTATCTAGTTAAAAACTCCATTAACCAGACTGTGTATATTTGGTAGACTTAGAAACCATAGACTTGTATATTCTTTCAGACTGAGAGCGAGATGTGTGTATTATTCTTTATTCTGGGTTTGATGATGTTTTGGGTTTCTTTACTTTCTTTTCTGTATTTGATCTTCGCCTTGGGCATCGTATATTTGTTTTTGCGTAGTTGTTTCTGCCAATTGGCGAAGAGCTAGCTCCTGCTTGGGGATGCCATATTATACTTGTTATGTACTGGTTTGGATTAAAATTTACAAAGGAGGTGCTTCCCAAAGTTCAAATGACGAAAATGTTTTCAACTATAGTATACAACCCACTTGTATTTTCGTATGACATTACTTATACTTTTAAAGAAAGAACTTGATTACATTGTGTAAGTTTACGGTAACACCCCGTCCATCTAACAGACGCCAAATGCGGAACAAAAACTTTTTAACTGGCGCTATCGTATACTATTACCCGGATCTGCCATTATTGCTAAACTAACAAACTGTAAAGAGAGTAGAAAGGTTATACCGAACGATCCGAGTTCTTCATTCTTCAACCATCATCCCACGCTTTGTTGCGGCTACTCCGATCTCGTCGATCCCCGATCTGCTCGTTCAGGTGGCACCACGTCAACGGATCTTTAAACGGGCTCCAGCCTCTGACCCGAGGCAACTCGGTCGTCAAGTTTGCTAAAAGAGACGACCAAGAATGATGTAGAGAATGAGTAGAACACTTTGTCTCACTTCGTCCAAAGCCGTGGACGATCGGTTGATGAAGTTGCCACTCGAAATGAAATGGAATGAGAAATGAGTTATCAAATTTCCATGCATTCAAAACCATAGTCTTTTTAATCAAAATGAAATCAATCTCTCTCTCTCACTCACAATGGGGGCCGGCCATAATATAGGAAGAGAGGGTGAGTGTAGGAGGAGGGAGGTGAACACAAAGGAAAGCTTATCATGAAGAAAATATCCAAAGGTTAACAAGAATCATTAATGTTAAAGCATGAGTCATTAAAACCTAGTCATCATATAATAAATGCATACAAAGGTTCATGAACCTAGTCACCATTCTAGAAGCTTCTAGAAGCACGACCCACCCTCACGACTCACCAGAGTGACGGAAAGATAAATCCGCATTTAACCGAATGTCAAATACGGAAACTGGAAACTGGAAAAATTGGCAACTTTCAAAAGCGATCCTGAAACGAATTTCAGGACAACCTCGTAACTGTATAAAAATACCCGCATTTGTATTACGACCGAATACAAATGCAACTGAGACAAAGATATTATATCTACTCAATATAATACTCGGATCCGGCTTAAACCAAAGCCCACCAGTATTATCTGCCCGAAATATGACACGTGCGTAAACACACGTGCATTTTCCGAACCCTGCCATAATACCATACGGCCTCTACAACGTTTCGCCGGAACTTGGAAAACTATCTGTGGGGGACTGTAATGACTCGTCAGTACCCTGGTAGTGGGTTTAACCACAAGCCGTCAGCGGCACTAGCTGTGCGTAACGGCTGCCCATGGACTGATATCAAGGGAGGCCGATGAGCGAACTCATCCGGAAACCCTACTGAGCCTAACAGTGACAATGTATATACAGTCCGTTCCGTTCGTCTCTGAGTATCGCATATCTTACTAGAGGGCTGGTAACGTCAGACCCCCAATAGCAGTATAAGTCATGTCGAAGTGTAGCCTAATAACACCCTGAGATACTACTGGAGTACCTACCAGTAAATCTCCTGCCACGGCCATAAGCTTTGTGTAATGGCTCTCCTAGACACAAGACGATCTCACCCCCAATACCGGGAGAGACGAATCCCCTGCCGATCCGCTCACTTGCCTCCATATGGCTCGGGACTGTACCCGAAAAATACCTGTTTGCACGACTCCTTTGAGCCGTGGTAGGGTAGAAATCAAAGCACAGTGGGAACTCACACGAGACAAATGACGACCTCAGGTCGATGAACTAACCTGTACATATGTCACCAGGGAACTGCTATCTGACGATAAGTATAGTACCAACTAGCAGGTTCCCGGCGAGTCCTGTCCGGTGTACTCATAACCCAATGAGCACCTTTATACATCTTAGGTGATCTAACTGACACCAGTGGCTTGTGAAACCGGCCACCGGCCCTCATCAGGATCTCGACTGTATACACTACTCTACTCCGGAATATCGATGCCCTGTCTCGAAACACCCACGACTAGGGACCACAATTAAGCATATGCTTATAAACCACCCAACTCTCATGTATATGTTCGCCATCATACTGTTGGTAGTAAAGCAAGATCCTAAGGGCTCTATCAAAGTGTAACAGTGATCAGTCACCTGAACCTGTACACGACTGATAAAGGCAAACCAGATAGCATACTATCATCTCGAGTAAGACTGTCCTACCGGTATAGGTCCTCCGCAATGCTCGCAATCACGTGCTTGCGATCCAATAATTGACTTTGAGGGCACTATATCCAACAATCTCCCACTTGCACTTAAGGCTAATTATTGCGATGTCGACTACTCACAGCCCGTGTGAAACCGAACATCCAACTCCTCTACTTATCAGTTTAACAAAGCCCGTTTGTAAAACTATTGTGTTCGAGAAATAGCCTCAGTGAGTGGATCCGCCTTGATGTTTCTTTCTATATCTCTCTTAATCTCAAGTTCGCGGAGAAAGCCATCTCCCGAATCGAGTAATACCCGTCTTGGAATATGTCTGGATATTTGATGGGACCTTGTTCATAAATGAACTCCAAATCCAAACTTCTTAGATTGTATCGATCACTGAACCTAATCAGTATCCTGCACCAGGCCTCCCACAGTATCCTCTTGGACCAACTGTCCATAATACTGTCCCTCAACAGAGGGAAAACTATAACTCTGACAATCTCTCTGTCATCCATGTCACCTTTGAAGGAAGGAATGATAACCGTCTCTCGAAGGAGGCTGCCATCATCAAATTCGTAGAACATGCACTTATGTTCTAAAAACTGCTTCCTTATGGTTCTCCAGGATTGGATTAATACAAGCTTATCGCATCTAGTGCAAAAAAAACCTCTGGTGTGGTACTTGACATCTCATGATTGACTCAATTGCCTAAGCAAATAATCTGCCAATCATGCCCATCTCTCTCCCCTTTAGTCTGTAAGACACCTTTAGAGAGGGTGACTCCATCACCTGCAGGTACACCACCATGCCAGGAGTCATCTATTCTAAAAACCATTAGAATACTGTCAATGTACCCACATTGGGAAACTACCCAAATCCAGATCTAAAACCATAGATCTAGAAACCAGAATGTCTGATATTATATCCATATCCTGTCTAGAGAAACAACTGTGTGACGACCACAGTACAACCGATCGTAGTATATGAATTTTACTTCCTACTCTGTGTATGACATCCATAATACTTGGACATCACACCCTACTACCTTCTTAACAGATCCATCCCCTATTCTGATGAAGTCAAACCTACGACTGTCACATTAAAAATAGATGATCAATCTCCGCTATAACTGCTCAAGTCTATAAATAGACATAAGCTACTAGCCCACTATGCTTCCGCTGCTCCCACTGACCACAACAACCCTCTGGCAGAATAATATACACGTGCACTTCTAAAGAGAGTTTAGAACGACGCTATACTTAACCTCCGGCCGGGTCTCATAGCCTGGAACAACAGTAGTGTCAAGTCTTGGTAGATAAGAACCTCCCTGTCACCGTCCTTGAGGCTACCGGAGTACCTCTCGGGTGTCTGAGGTTACCCACCATGTCTGTGGAGTGGCTAATGGAATGTCAAATCTGATTGAATCTTTAGGTCCTATTAAATTTTCCGTAATCGTTTGCGGTTCTGGAATCACTTCCAGTTCTACCATACTCCCACTACTGTTTTTTGAAAAAATCCATTTTACTAAAACTGTGGCGAGTCAAGAACAATATTACTATTGATCTTTCAGATGGTAGAAAGCTAACCCACAAACAGCCATTACAGAAACGTGCCCTGAGTTATCCAGAGTCTGGTTTTAAGCATAAGCCGGACAACTCCCCATACCTTAACATCATTAAGTTATGAACCATTCTATATCCAATATAGAAACTTTGGCACTTATTTAATTGGAACCAAATTCAAATCATGCAACTGTCTCCAGTGCATATCAACTTAATGGAGAGAGGCTAATCAGTATTGCTCAACTTAGGAATCCATCCAATTATGAGCAACCTGAAAGAGAAACAAGCTTCTCAAAACCATTACTATCATCTGAATACCAATCACAAGAATCTACATCTTCGATCTCTTTGAAGAATCCCGATACTTGTGACACCTGGTTCTCTACTTTATTCTTATACTGACGACTTCTCAAAATTTAGACCTTGTATTTCTATGAAACACTTGTCTAAAAACTAGAGAAGTCACAAGTAACCAGAACATAGTACGAAGACCTACCCCTTTGTCCTGATGGACACTAGACATCATACAATACTCTGTATAAGTCCGCTGAGTTGAATAACTCAAAACATGTGCGTCGTAGGTTGAAAACTGTACCCAGGCGATTTCCTCAAATATCACCAATTACAACGAATTCCGATATAATGAGGATGATCACCTAATTCCCAATAACTTACTCCCACTCATCATCTGTAAAACCATACAGATATGAGAATGAAACCTGGTAAATACATACCCTGGAGTAAGCACCTAATCGGGAAAACAATTTTCTTTTAACAATGCACTGAAACATGAAAATGTTTCGTAGGGGTATCCTGGTATTCCTAGTAATGCCTCTTCTATAATCCAATTCATGACTTCAACCGTATATTTTATTGCCATCTCTCTAAATCTCTTTATTTGTCTTTAGTCATTACCTTCTGTACACCATCGTTAGGCTAAATGGTTTTCTTCCTTTTTTACCGTTCGGTACCAGCCTATGGTTTGGAAGAAGACTATCAAGTAAGCATAATAGGTGTACCCTCCTAAACCAAGAAGAACTCACAACCTGAGAGAAGGTGATGATAAAAGACAACTGAATAATACCTTATTCTTTTAAAGGTGAAATAGGAGTGACGATGAAGTACGCGGTTTGGTCGTGAATGATAGCAGTCGCAATTTACTTTGTCCTCTTTCTAATCCCTTTATTTTGTCTTTACATATTACCTTCTGCACACCCTACTTAGGCTAATTGGTTTTCTTCATTCCCCACCTTTCGGCACCTGCCTATGGTTTGGAAGAAGACTATCCAATAAGCGTAATAGGTGTACTCTCCTAAACCAAGGAGTCCTCGCAACCTGAGAGAAGGTGATAATAAAAGACAATTGAATAAACCAATTCTGTTTATCCTGAACCTGGATCCATCCTCGAAGAAGTCCCTTCGAGTTCGTATATAACCATACGATGGATCTATCCAATGGAAGTGGATGTCCGTAGTAATACGGGGTGTTCTAAGAAATGCAAAGGGTAAAAGAATGAGTGGCAATGACTTATGCAACTCAGACAATCCAAAAGCTAATATTTTAAGAAGGTTCGGTTAACTTGGTCACTGAGTCATAGTCTAGGGTCGGTCAAAGGTCGCTGCCAAAGAGAGAGAGAAAAGAAACACTCTGTGTGCACTCTAATCTAGATCAGAATGGTTATCACTTTATCTAATCAGGAAACCTCCCACTGCACTGTCAAATTCTCCTCCAAACCTAAAAGAAGAATCAATCGGGATCACACGAAGAGTAAACCAACTCATCAGCGGGAATCGGGATCCAACTCTCGTCGCATGATAACGTGACGGAATCCACTCACGTTACTCACACTCCAGAAGGTATGCGCATACTTGGCAAGTTTCAGTTTCTTTATAAACTCCCGATATGATTTTTGCCCCATGCTCTTATGACCTTGGCGTTGGTCAAAATGTCATAAGTCACATGCCAAGTTCTACCCGTCACTATCTTGTCAATTTGAACCCACCCGCACATGCCCCTGACGTTGGCCAAATGGCAGAACGACTGTCCAAAACCAACTCATCTATCTATGCAACAAATGAATACCCAGCAGCTACCAAACACTATGCCTTGGCGTTGGTCAAAATACATAGCTTGAATACTACTGAATACCCAAAAGAAATGACGGAGGGCTACGGCTGGTTTTTGGCGAAAAACCTTTAACGTAACGAACTTGATATCGCTGAAGGAACCTGATAGCTTTTTATAAAAATATAGTGGCGAAAACCATTGCTAAAGAGGTCACTCCCGGTGAAGGGATCTCGGCTCTTTCCCCGTGGAATGAGGTGCAGGATATTCCAACTGAATACCGCTATGCAAAGCAACTTGTAATCGACTATAGTAAAGTTATTACCCTGACGCAAACTTCTGACCAAGGGGTTATTCCCGGTGAAGGGATATCGGTCCTTGCCTCGTCGAATGAGGTACAGGCAACCGAATACCGCTATGCATAACAAAAGGAAACGCCTTTGTAATAACACTTTTTAAAAAATGTTCCAACAACTGCCAAGTAGGTTTGTAATCTTTTGCATTGATCAGAATCAACGCAGTCCCATCAATTAATCACACCAGAAAAGAACGAAAATAAAATGTACGTATATGCCATCCGCATTCGTCACTGGGTCCCGTCATCACCCGTTAGGTTACTTAACTAACGACAGAGCGGGGACTGAACTAGCGCGGGTGCAAAACATATACAACATCTACTAGTATATATACTAATATACAATAATCGCTCCAAGCGTGATAATATGCAACATCACAGAAAAGTAATAAGCATCACAGAACAATACAGATAATCTGGGATCCCCGAGTTTCACAGAGCCGCTACTGAAACCCGACGTTCCCCTGGTCGTGTGGATAGCCTGTGCAATGAAACCTAGACCCCTACGGGTGTGGCAAGTTACCCGCCAAAACCTGAAGCGAGGCAGCCTCCTACATCAAAATGAATGGACCACCCTGCACTTCATGGAATCTGGTAGCTTGAGCACCCCTCCTTGGGTCAACCTGTACCCCCTACGAGTGCGGCGAATAGTCTGCCAATTTTAGAGTGAGGCCCCTCTGCCTCTCAAAGCCATGAGATGCGGACCCGTTGCCCTCCAGAACCCGGCTATCCGTGCACTCCGTCGCGGGGTAAATCCTAGTACAGAAACAAAAAATATGTACAACGGGTATATCGACCTCAGCCCGGTCGTGCCCCAAAAGAATATTATACAAACAGGCAGTGACGGCAGTCCACATGTTGGATGCTCGCCCCGCAATATCAAATGTATAAATAAATCCAAACTTCACTACCATTGCACACTGCTATCCACCACGACCAATCCGCAACATCACAGCACAGCACAGAACATCAACCCGAATGTCACGTTCGCAAACCCGTCGAAAAGAACTATAGCAATCAGACGCGGTTTACCGATCAAATGACATTCACGGTCAAAGATATAATGTAAGTACTGTAAACTAACATGTTTAAATTTTGATCGACTAAATATCACGAAGTGGGCCCTACATACATCTGTTGTACAGTAACAAAATCTGGGTCCAAAAGATATATACCAAAAACCATAATTTACCATGCTAAGCACACTGAAGCAATTTGGACCACTGATCCAATATAATGGCCACGGATGCGCGGTCAAACCCTAGGTTTGACCGCGGATCCACAGCGTTATAGTATGATCACGTGACCAAATTTTTAGGGTATGCTTAAAAAACCCTGCTCAATTTTCTGGGATCATCAAAATAATTTTTAAACCAGATTTAAAATCGACAGAAACATTGAACAGAAAAGTTATAGTTTTTGATATTCGGTCCGATCGATATTTTAAACGCGTTAGCACAAGTTAGTAAAGTATAATGGTGAGGCTCTGATACCACTGTAAGTCTACGGTAGCGCCCCGTCCGTCTAAAAGACGCCAAATGCGGAAAAAAAACTTTTTAACTGGCGCTATCGTATACTATAACCCGGATCTGCCATTATTGCTAAACTAACAAACTGTAAAGAGAGTAGAAAGGTTATACCGAACGATCCGAGTCCTTCATTCTTCAACCATCATCCCACGCTTTGTTGCGGCTACTCCGATCTCGTCGATCTCCGATCTGCTCGTCCAGGTGGCACCACGTCAACGGATCTTTAAACGGGCTCCTGCCTCTGACCCGAGGCAACTCGGTCGTCAAGTTTGCTAAAAGAGACGACCAAGAATGATGTTGAGAATGAGTAGAACACTTTGTCTCACTTCGTCCAAACCCGTGGACGATCGTTTCATGAAATTGCCACTCGAAATGAAATGGAATGAGAAATGAGTTATCAAACTTCCATGCATCCAAAACCATAGTCCTTTTAATCAAAATGAAATCAATCTCTCTCTCTCACTCACAATGGGGGCCGGCCATAATATAGGAAGAGAGGGTGAGTGTAGGAGGAGGGAGGTGACCACAAAGGAAAGCTTATCATGAAGAAAATATCCTAAGATTAACAAGAATCATTAATGTTAAAGCATGAGTCATTAAAACCTAGTCATCATATAATAAATGCATACAAAGGTTCATGAACCTAGTCACCATTCTAGAAGCTTCTAGAAGCACGACTCACCCTCACGACTCACCAGAGTGACAGAAAGATAAATCCGCATTTAACCGAATGTCAAATACGAAAACTAGAAACTGGAAAAATTGGCAACTTCCAAAAGCGATCCTGAAACGAATTTCAGGACAACCACGTAACTGTATAAAAATACCCGCATTTGTATTACGACTGAATACAAATGCAACTGAGACAAAGATATTATATCTACTCAATATAATACTCGGATCCGGCTTAAACCAAAGCCCACCAGTATTATCTGCCCGAAATATGACACGTCCGTAAACGCACGTGCATTTTCCGAACCCTACCATAATACCATACGGCCTCTACAACGTTTCGCTCGAACTTGGGAAACTATCTGTGGTGGACTCTAATGACTCGTCAGTACCCTGGTAGTGGGTTTTGTAAGTGCACGGCGGCGCCCCGGCCGTCGATCCGACGCCGGAAACGCGGAAACGAAAAACTTTGCAAACTAGCAATCCGGCACCACCGCGCACTTTTAACCCGGATCGGGCCATTAACCTAGCTACTAGCAAACAAGAAAAGGAGTAGAGAAGCTATACCAAGCGATCCGTGTCCTTCGGTCTTCGTCTCCACTCCGATCTCTCGCGGAATCTCCATCCGTCACGTCCTCGTCGGAAAGGGCACCACGTAACCAATTTCTTTTACGGGCTCCCACCTCTGGACCGAGGCAACTCGGGCACGAAGTTGGCTTGCCGATGCGTCCAAGGTGTTAGTTATATGTATGCCCTAGAGGCCATTACTATACATAGGATGTATATTGTAGTGGATGCTGGGACATATATAAGGAGGACTTTCTTGCTCGACATGATAGTATGCTATCTGGTTGCTCTTTACCTTAACGTGTATACTGTTTGTCTTTCTGTTACATGTTGGTAAAGCCCTTAGGATGTGTACTTGACTACCTGGACTATGATGTGGATCATACTAGTGGGGACATGGCAGTCCATAAGTGCATCCTTCAAAGTCCGTAGTCGTGGGTGTATCGAGACGGGGCATCGATATACCAGAGTAGACTAGCGTGTACCTTCTCGACCCATACAGATGGGCGATGGATGATCCCATATCCATTGGTGTTTGACATCGGAGATGATACACGGGTGCTCAATAGAGACTGGGTACACTGGACGGACTCGCCGAGAACTCACAGATGGTATTATACCTCACGTCAGATGGCAGTTCTCTGGTGACACTGGTACAGAGTAGTCTGTTGACCGGAGATCGTCATAGAGTCTTGTGTGGTTCCCACTGTGCTTTGATTTCCATCTTACCACGTCCAAGAGGGCGTGCAAAACGGTGGTTTTTGGGTACAGTCCCGAGTCACATGGAGGCAATGAGCGATAGGAGGGGATTCGTCTCTCTCGGTATAGGGAGTTGATGTTGCGCTGTGTTCGATTGGCTATAACAGGAAATCCCTGGCCAGGGTTGCTGAGATTTACTGGTAAGTGTTACCAGTAGTTTCTCGAATTGTTATAGACCTCATATCGACATGACTTATCGAGCTATTGGGGTCTGACGTTTACCACCCCTAGGCGAGATATGCGACATATCAGACGATCAGACCGGACTGTACGGTAGTGTTACTGGTTGGATTCACTGGAGTGTGAGCGGGCTTGCTCGTCGATCTTCAGATCGCTCAATACCCGGGTGGCCGTTACGTTTAGCAGACCGCTTGCGGCTTGTGGGTGCTTGATATGATCATCACCTGCTGCCGGCGTATTGACGAGTCTTTAGAGTCCTACACAGAGGTTTCCTGGCTCAAGCGAAACGAAATAGGAGCGCATATGAGATATGTGCGGGACCGAGAATAATACGTGTATGTGATACCGTATTCTATTCTCGCGATGAATGTATCGAATGGTTATATGCGATATAACCTAGTTATCGAATCAAGGATTGATTCGATAAGCCGATACATTTAATACTAGTCGGTTATATGCGATATGACCGGGTCGTTAAATCAAGTGTTGATTTAATGATTTAATGTATAATTATATATTTGATATATTACTTTGCATTAACTAGTATTGGTTCACTTTAAATGGATTTTCTCACTTGATGTGCACATTGTATATGTGATATACTTTTGTGCATTTGTTTGTATCATGTTTGATGATACATGCTTGTTTAGGTGTATGTTTAGTTTAAACCTTGGTTAAGTAAATGGTTAGGGTTGTGTTTAAATTTCTTATTTATTTATTAGTTTATTTATTCATTATGGAAATTAAAAAGAATGGTGGCTTATTTTGTCATTTTGTGGAAACTTCTTGAAGTGTTGAAAGCTTAACCATTCTTGTTCTTTTCCTAAACCTAACCATTAACTCTAACCATGGTCTATTCTCTACACCTAACTTTGGTTAAAATTATGATAAGTATCATATTATTTCTTATTCCAAAAGAACTTATCATATTTTTTCTTCTTCTTCTTCCTTGAACTCAAGAAGAAAACCTTGAGGTCATCAATGGTGATTGATGATAAAGAGTGAGAAATCCAATTCTAAATTGAACCCACTTCCTATTTCTTCATCCTCTACCTCTTGCCAAGTAGTAGAGTGTGTTTCCTTCACAAGTTTTCATGACTTGGTGAAGTTTGGAGCTTGATCTTGCGATGCCTCGACGTAGATCATCTTCGGCATGGACATCGACGACCTAGCTTGCCTATTCTCCGACGAAGCCGACGCTAGAGCCCGGGAAATCATTTGGACAGCGAGGGGACTTCGTTGCGGAGCTGTGGAGGTGGAGCACCAGATCTACAAAGGTTGTATTTCCGTTCCCTTAGTTAAAATGTTAACTAGTTTACTTTCTCGCCTAAATATCTAGCCGACGATCCGTAGTTTAGAGTTTCTCGGCACCGTTATTTTTGAAATTGGCATGGTTGATGCCTTGTGAGACCTCACTTGTGTGCCTAGGATCCCTACAGTGGTATCAGAGCCTAGCTAGAGCCTTAGGCGAAGTCTAGACGACATTTGAAGTCCGATCGAACCCGAAAGTCCAAAATTTCCATGCTCTCTGTCCTTTTTTGAAAATTGTGGATTTTTCGAAATTAAAAATATGCAGAAAACTCAGCAGGGAAATCTAAGAATTACGGCGCAAAAAGTTTTGGATGAACAGTGAAAATGGCGGCGGAACCGCGGCATAAGCCTAGCTTATGCGGCGGTTCCGCGGCAGAATAGTGATGTAAGCCATAACTGTTTGCACGGTAATTCATTGTTTCAGGTGCTGAGTTCTCTGGGTATTTTTAAAATTTATTCAAGAGTTTAATTTTCTGGGATTGTTTTGGGGATTCGGTATTTCGATCGGAGTATCAAATTTTGTCTATGTGGCTTTCCGGATAATTTTAAGAATATGTTAAAAAGTTCGACCGGATATAAATACCTAATTTTTCCCCTGTCAGGAAATTTCCAAGTGTTGGATTTTTCCGTAGTTTAACGACGTTCTAAGTAGTGCAAGTAACGCGATGGTCCCTCTAGAAGACAACAAACCTTAACTCGATTATGTGACCGTCTTGAACTGCCCTTTGAACCTTAGGGTTTGGGGCAGTACGGCGTGCCACATGTGAGGCGTTGGCTTGACCCTTTTACGGCTGGACCGTTGGTACTGAGGTACGAACTGAATGTTGTTAGACTTATTTCATGTGTTGATCTGTTTTGGGAAAACTTGGGTGTTTGACTGTTCGATCAGAAAGTTTAACATTTTCTATTTATCCGGAATGTGATACAATAATTGGAATTCAAAAAAGTTATGTGATAACTGAATGAATGTTATAAACGTAGCAGTTTAGTCTCACTTGATCGGTTGCCACGGAATTTTGATGAGATCAAAAGTCCGTCGCAATCACGTAGCGTACGCGGATACTCGCCGGGTAAACTTAATAGACAGCCTCACCCCATAGCCTCGACCAAGTGACTGTAGGAGAACCCCGTCGCCGAAAGCATCCGTTCGGGTGCTCGCGGTAGCGGTGTTCCGCCTTGGTGCACTTCGTCGACGGTATCGGGGGGTGCAGCCGCCTACTAAAGTTTGCGACGAGCATTCGATCAGGATGTCGGGAATCTTGTTGAATTGCCCGACTTGATATTGAAAAGAGTTTTCGATAATGAGACTAAAATGCGGGGTTTATAATTGTTAGGCATGTGATGTCTAAGTAATTCATTGGTTTAGGCATGCGATGTCTAAGAAGGTTGCGGATTCCAACTGTTGTAGTTTTACACTTTCTTTTGTGTGACCGTAAGTGTAATATGTGATATCGCCGGTTTCGTTGCTATATGTCAACGACAATTGGGATACGCATATTTACTTACGTTGATGACATGTGATGTTATGTGTTGCTGGATATGTTATATTGAATCGTCGTGTTTGAATAGCCGGGTTTTTTTTATGTGAGATGAGTGTTTTTCATTTTCATTCATGTAAAAACTTTTATGTAATATTCTTTTATTGGGGCACTTCCAGGTTGCGGAAGATGTCACCCTTTGTATATTATTTACTTTTCCGCACTAGGTTAGACCCAAGGAGGAGGGCACAAGTAACCGGGTTCTGGAGTCCAGTGGGAGACCAACTCGAGGAGTCGAGTCCGGGTCTCCTAACTCCAGAATTGGTAGGGTTGCTTGCCGCTCTCGTAGGGGTCTAGGGGTGTGGGTTTGGCTATTCATCACGACCATGGAATCCGTGTTTTATACTGGCTCGTATTGAAAACACGGACGTCCTAGTATATCCAATATTTCATATGATTTTTCTGCTGCGATATCTGTGATGTGATCATGTGATGTTCTGTGATAGATACTGTATATAGAATATATGATATATTATATAGATGTTACTTATGTTTTACACCCGCGCTAGCCCTGCCCTGCTCTGCCGTTAGTTACCTAACCTAACGGTGCACGAGGGGACATCGAGGCGAATGCGGATGGCATAAGTGTACGTCGTATTTATCTGTGATGTTTAGGTATATAAATGATGGGACTTCATTAATGTGATTAATGAAATAAAAAGAAACCTAAGATGTTGTAGAATCGAATTTCAAAATAAAACAGGTAGCTACAGTTCTTGCTTTGCATAGAGGTATATGTGATATATCCTGCACCTTATTCGATGAGGAAAGGACCGAGATCCCTTCACCAGGAGTGACTCCTTTAGCAATAACTGGCAGATGCTACACACTCGGTTTGTCTTTTGATTGCCTTTAAGTGTTTTTGCTTTGCACAGTGATATATGTGATATATCCCGCACCTCATTCGACGAGGAAAGGACCGACGATCCCTTCACCGGGAGTGACTCCTTTAGCAAAACTAGAAAAGCCTCAAAAACACTCCATTTTAAAAAATATTTGATTCTACAACGATATCAAGTTCATTACGCAATAGGTTTTCAGAAAAACCTGTCGTAGCCCTCCGTCATTTCAGATAAGTTATATATAGTATTCGTGCTGCATTTGTTGGCTTTCGTCAAGGTGCAGTGTGCGGTAGCTATATGCTGCTTATCTGCTAGCATACGATGCGATTGGATTAGGGTAGTCGTGCGGCTTTGTTGGCTTTCGTCAAGGGTCGTGCGGGTGGGTTTAATTCGATCAAGAAATGTACGGGTTGAACTTGACTAGCGGGCTATGGTTTGTTGGCTTTCGTCAAGGTCATAGCACGTTAGGGGCAAAATATTATCGGGAATTTCAAGTGTTGAAATTTGCAATGAGATTGCATACCTTCTATGAGATAGGTTGATCTCGATACCCGCTGCGAGTAAGAGTTACTCCTGGGAGAGTTTTATACATTACAATTAGCCGATCAAGTAGGTGTCTAGAAAGGTGTTAACGAGGTTACGCCTCTGGGAAAACGAGGTTTACATTAATTAGGTTCGTGCGAAAGCACGGGGGACCTCCCTCAAAGTACCGACACTGGCCTGGCTGAAAGATTGGTAAACTTATAGTGTGTAATTAATCCCGGCTAGTCATTCCTTTTAGGGTTTGAAGGAAGATTTGATAAACAGCAGTGGGAGCCATCCTGATTAGATAAAATTATAACCAATCTATTCTTGCAAGAGCGCACGCTGAGTGTTTTCTTCTCTCTCTCTCCAGGTAGCGACCCTATCACGCCTTAATCAAGATAATAATACGGAATATTGACCGAACCCGCTTGTTATACTGAGCTGGGGAACGTTGGTCCCGCTACAACTTATAATTGTTATAAGACAGAGCAGGAAATTGGGGAATACCAGATTTCTCGTGCCGCCCAAACGAAGAGAGTGCATGCTGATGCATCATCTTCGGGTGTGTTCGTTACAAAGAACTGTTTCTCTGTATCCTCTACATCCTGGGTATGTGATACTAGATCAGGATCCCAGATATGTAATATGTTACATAGGGCTACAGAAAGGTAGAGAACTGAGAACGGGTGATAAGTTTCATGAGACAGAAAACAGGGCATGTGTTGCAGCCAAGTCTGTTGGTCACTGTCACCCTGTATTATCAATACATTGATTCTGAACGAATGTTATTAGATACCGAACCTGATATACAAAATCATATCAGTCTCTTTATTAGTAAAGAAATGATAAAATTTTGTATTGTTGGATAATGTTTTGAACATTTCCTATATCAAAAGTTGATCGGTTCAGGCACGTTATCTAAAAGCGTTGATGTTCTAAATCAAACTACAGTTCTTTAGTATACGGAACACACACAAGAGGAAGAGTTCAGAAATGAACGAATTCTTCTTGAGGCATTGTAGATTAGGTCAGATCAATGTGACCTGACTAGCTAGAGTTACATAAAGATGTATATTTAAATCAGTTTGAATTTACATCTTGTGAAACTCGCCAGTCATGTCACAGAGATAAGATGACCATAGCTCTGTTTACTAGAAACAGAGAAAGAGTTAGTGAACTCTTGGGACTGATACATGTTGATGTATGTAAGGTCCCCTGTCTACATATGCCAGGACTGGTTCTTTATACTTCATTAAATTCTCTGATGATCTCTTTTGATTCAGACATATGTTCCTGTTGAAACACAAGTCCGAACCTTTTGAGATATTCACAGAATATAAGTTAGAAGTAGAGAACCAAAATACGGGTATAAGTATTATGTCCTTTGATGTGATCAAGGAGGAGAATACTTGAGCATGGAATTCCTGGACTTTTTTAAAGGAGAATGAGATTCTCTCTCAGCATTACTCCTCTGTATACACCATAGCACGATGGTATATCAGGGCGGAGCAATCACACCCTATATGATAAGGTGTGCTCTATGATGAGTACTACTGAGTTACCTGTTTCCTTTTGGGTGTTATGCACTTGAGAAGTTGCATACCTATTGAATAGGGTTCGAATCAAATCAATGCCTACCACTTCATATGTGATATGGAAAGGGAAGAGCCCATGTCTTAAGTTAGTTAAGATTTGGGGTTGTCCGGCCTATGTCTAAAAGCAAAATCCGGACAAGCTCGAGACAAGATCTGTTATGTAGAACTGGAAATGTTCCAGCTATACAAACAGCAGCTGATGATTTGGTAGAACCGAAGGATTCAGTAGTAACCAACGAACCTCAGCCTCTTCGCCGAACTAGTAGGGTTCCTCACCCACCTGAGAGATACTTCGGTTTCTCTATGACAGTGGGAGCGAGGATTGCATCATGAGATGATGACCCAACTAGCTTCGAGCTGGCCATCAGGAGTAAGACTCTGTAAGAATGGCTGGATGCTTAGTGATCTGAGATGGAATCCTTATACACCAGCAAAGTATGGACTTTGGTTGCTATATCTGAAGGGTTAAATCCCCATCAGGAGCGAGTATATCTTGAGAAGATTACTTGGTGTACATCGAAAAGTTAAGACTTTCAAAGCTAGACTTGTTAAAAGTTTGCATCATTGACCAGCTGTGGATAATGATGAAACCTTTTCAAGTATCTATGCTTAAGTCCATCCAGATCCTACTTACCACGGCTACATACCATGACTACGATATCTGGTGGTTGGGTGTCATGACTGCCTTTCTAAATGATGTTTTAGAAGAGAGAGTCTATAAGTACACAGCCAGAAGGCCTCGTAGACAGTGGGAGCATCGGAAACGTGTGCAAGATGCTTTATAGGATAAAGCAGGCATCGCGGAGTTGGAACGTCTGTTTTGATGAAGTAGTCAAAGAGTTTGACATCATCAAAATGGTAGATGAACCTAGTATAAACAAAAAGGTAGTAGGGAGTATGGTGACGATCCTCGTAGAGTACGTCGATGACATACTCTTGATAGGGAAGTACTTTCCTATGCTACGTTCGATCAATCTCCGATTATCACAAAGATTCTCCATATAGGATCAAAATGATACATACTAAATCCTGGATTTTGGATCTATGAGATAGATCTAAATGGATGTTAGGATTCTCACTAGTTGTAGCGAGATGGTATCAATCGATCCTGGGGAGAATCACTGGAAGGGTTCCAGGGTGATAAAGACGACTGAATGTCAGTCACAGGCATTGTCTTTACCCTCAGTAAAGGGACGGTATGTTGGAAGAGTTCCAAGCTAGATACCGTGACACACTAGACGATAAAGGCAGGATACATCGCTACTTAAGATGCTACCAAAGAGGCTGTTTGGGTGTATATTGGTTCATGAGATGAACTATGTTCCTCCCATTGTGTGACAATGGAGTTGTGGCTTATGCCAAAAAACGCCGGTCCCATCAGTGATCCAGACATATTCTAAGGCAGTATCACTTGATCATGGAGATGGTTGATCTCCAGGGAGATCGAGGTTAGGAGAGTAGACTCAGAGGACAACACAGCGGATCCACTCATAAAGGCCTGTTCCCAGAGAGAGACTTTTATGGGATGGTTGAGTATGAGATACTACAACCACTGCTACAGATGGCCCTAGTGCAAGTGGGAGATTGTTAGTTATATGTATGCCCTAGAGGCCATTACTATACATAGGATGTATATTGTAGTGGATGCTGGGACATATATAAGGAGGACTTTCTTGCTCGACATGATAGTATGCTATCTAGTTGCTCTTTACCTTAACGTGTATACTGTTTGTCTTTCTGTTACATGTTGGTAAAGCCCTTAGGATGTGTACTTGACTACCTGGACTATGATGTGGATCATACTAGTGGGGACATGGTAGTCCATAAGTGCATCCTTCAAAGTCCCTAGTCGTGGGTGTATCGAGACGGGGCATCGATATACCAGAGTAGACTAGCGTGTACCTTCTCGACCCATACAGATGGGCGATGGATGATCCCATATCCATTGGTGTTTGACATCGGAGATGATACACGGGTGCTCAGTAGAGACTGGGTACACTGGACGGACTCGTCGAGAACTCCCAGATGGTATTATACCTCACGTCAGATGGCAGTTCTCTGGTGACACTGGTACAGAGTAGTCTGTTGACCCGAGATCGTCATAGAGTCTTGTGTGGTTCCCACTGTGCTTTGATTTCCATCTTACCACGTCCAAGAGGGCGTGCAAAACGGTGGTTTTTGGGTACAGTCCCGAGTCACATGGAGGCAATGAGCGATAGGAGGGGATTCGTCTCTCCCGGTATAGGGAGTTGATGTTGCGCTGTGTTCGATTTCCTATAACAGGAAATCCCTGGCCAGGGTTGCTGAGATTTACTGGTAAGTGTTACCAGTAGTTTCTCGAATTGTTATAGACCTCATATCGACACGACTTATCGAGCTATTGGGGTCTGACGTTTACCACCCCTAGGCGAGATATGCGACATATCAGACGATCAGACCGGACTGTACGGTAGTGTTACTGGTTGGATTCACTGGAGTGTGAGCGGGCTTGCTCGTCGATCTTCAGATCGCTCAATACCCGGGTGGCCGTTACGTTTAGCAGACCGCTTGCGGCTTGTGGGTGCTTGATATGATCATCACCTGCTGCCGGCGTATTGACGAGTCTTTAGAGTCCTACACAGAGGTTTCCTGGCTCAAACGAAACGAAATAGGAGCGCATATGAGATATGTGCGGGACCGAGAATAATACGTGTATGTGATACCATATTCTATTCTCGCGATGAATGTATCGAATGGTTATATGCGATATAACCTAGTTATCGAATCAAGGATTGATTCGATAAGCCGATACATTTAATACTAGTCGGTTATATGCGATATGACCGGGTCGTTAAATCAAGTGTTGATTTAATGATTTAATGTATAATTATATATTTGATATATTACTTTGCATTAACTAGTATTGGTTCACTTTAAATGGATTTTCTCACTTGATGTGCACATTGTATATGTGATATACTTTTGTGCATTTGTTTGTATCATGTTTGATGATACATGCTTGTTTAGGTGTATGTTTAGTTTAAACCTTGGTTAAGTAAATGGTTAGGGTTGTGTTTAAATTTCTTATTTATTTATTAGTTTATTTATTCATTATGGAAATTAAAAAGAATGGTGGCTTATTTTGTCATTTTGTGGAAACTTCTTGAAGTGTTGAAAGCTTAACCATTCTTGTTCTTTTCCTAAACCTAACCATTAACTCTAACCATGGTCTATTCTCTACACCTAACTTTGGTTAAAATTATGATAAGTATCATATTATTTCTTATTCCAAAAGAACTTATCATATTTCTTCTTCTTCTTCTTCCTTGAACTCAAGAAGAAAACCTTGAGGTCATCAATGGTGATTGATGATAAAGAGTGAGAAATCCAATTCTAAATTGAACCCACTTCCTATTTCTTCATCCTCTACCTCTTGCCAAGTAGTAGAGTGTGTTTCCTTCACAAGTTTTCATGACTTGGTGAAGTTTGGAGCTTGATCTTGCGATGCCTCGACGTAGATCATCTTCGGCATAGACATCGACGACCTAGCTTGCCTATTCTCCGACGAAGCCGACGCTAGAGCCCGGGAAATCATTTGGACAGCGAGGGGACTTCGTTGCGGAGCTGTGGAGGTGGAGCACCGGATCTACAAAGGTTGTATTTCCGTTCCCTTAGTTAAAATGTTAACTAGTTTACTTTCTCGCCTAAATATCTAGCCGACGATCCGTAGTTTAGAGTTTCTCGGCACCGTTATTTTTGAAATTGGCATGGTTGATGCCTTGTGAGACCTCACTTGTGTGCCTAGGATCCCTACACAAAAAGTGCTGTAGAAGTAGTGTAGAGTCTATGTCTCTTTGGGGTTTAGTTGCCTTTGGATGATGGAGGAATCAAAGAACTTTGGAGAGGGGTTTTGGGATTTTGGAGCAAGCCAAAAATGAGATGATCAAATTTCCCTCATCAAAAATAAAACCTCTCTCTCTCACTCCCAAGAATGGCCGGCCTCTCATAATGGAATGGTGGAGGAAAAAGATTAAAATCCAAGAGAAGAAAATGAATCATCATGGGAAGAAAATTGTCACACCAATTTCCTTTCTTATCTAACCAAGACACCATCACAATAAAATGCAAGACAAAGGATCCAAAAGGAATCTCATCATGAGAAATCTATCATAATGCCACAAATGCAAGAAACCCCGCCACAAATAAGTTATTTGCAAACTGCAAATAACCCCCTCCATCGAAAAGTCCGGCCGCGAAGGAACAAAGGAAAACCGGCCGGAACGGAATGCAAACTGGCAACTTCAGAAAACTGATCCCGTAATAAATTACAGGAAAACCCCGCTACTGCATATACATGCCCGCATTTGTATTCCCACTGAACACAAATGCAAAGAGACAAAACTACACTGTCTAATACTAGGATCCAGCTTAAACCAAAGCCGGCTAGTAAAATCCGTCCGATCACGATCCGTACAATACCGCACGTATCTGATCGAACCCTACCATATCTCCATACGGCCTCTACAGCGTTTCGCCCGAAACTTGAGAAACTCGTTTGTGGGGGACTATAAAGACTCGTCAATACTTTGGCTGTGGATTTAACCACTAGCACGTCAGAGGTATCAGCCATACGTGACGGGCCACCAGCTATTGACCAAAAGGGACGTCAATGAGCGAACTCATCCTGACACCCTACCGAGCCTGTCAGTGACAATATCCGTACAGTCCGGTCCGTTCGTCTATGAGCATCGCATGGAGGGCCTAGGGGGTTGGTAAAAGTCAGACCCCCAATAGCGGTACAAGTCGTGTCGGAGTGTAGCCCAGAACACCCTGAGATACTACTGGAATACCTACTAGTAAATCTCCTGCCTTGGCCAAGGACTTTTCATGTACTGGCTCTCCTAGACACAGCGCGACCTTACCCCCAATACCGGGAGAGACGAACCCCTGCAGATCCGCTCACTGCCTCCATGTGGCTCGGGACTGTACCCAACTAATACCTGTTTGCACGTCTCCTTTGAGCGTGGTAGGGTAGTAATCAAAGCACAGTGGGAACTCACACGAGACAAATGACGATCTCAGGTCAATGAACTAACCTGTACACATGTCACCAGGTAACTGCTATCTGACGTCAGGTATAATACCAACTAGCAGTTTCCCGGCGAGTCCTGTCCGGTGTACTCATAACCCAATGAGCACCTGTATACATCTTAGGTGAACCAAATGACACCAGTGGCTTGTGAGACCGGCCACCGCCCTTCGTCGGGGTCTCGACTGTATACACTAGTCTACTCTGGAGAATCGATGCCCTGTCTCAAAACTCCCACGACTAGGGACCTTTTAAGGATGTGCTTATAGACTCCAGCTCTCACGTATATGATCGCCCTCATACTGCTAGTAGTCAAGCAAGAATCTTAGGGGCTATATCAACGTGTAATAGCGACTCGTAAGGTCACCTAAAGCAGTATACGATGATAAAGATAAACCAGATAGCATTCTATCATCTCGAGTAAGACTGTCCTATCGGGATAGGTCCTCCATCAATCATTGCAATCACGTGCCTGTGATCCAATAATTGACCCTGAGGGCACTAACTCCAACAATCTCCCACTTGCACTCAAGGCTAATTATTGCGATATCGCATAATCACAGCCCGTGTGATACCGAACACCCAACTCCTCTACTAGTCAGCCTCACAAAGCTCGTTTGCGAAACTATTGCGTTCGAGGAATAGCCTTTGTGAGTGGATCCGCTCTGGTGTTTCTTTCTATGTCTCTCTCTATCTCAAGTTCGCGGAGAAAGCCATCTCCCGAAATGAGCGATACCTGTCTTAGAATGTGTCTGGATGTCTGATGGGACCTAGCTCATAAGTGAACTCCAAATCCAAACTTCTTAGACTGTATCGTCAACTGAACTTAATCAGTATCTTGCGCCATGCCTTCCCTCAGTATCCACCTGGACCACCTGTCCAAAATACTGCCCCTCGTCAGATAAAAAACTATAACTCTGACAGCCACTCTGCCATCCAGGTCACCTTCGAAGCCTGGAATGATAACTGTCTCCTAAAGTAGAATGCCGTTATCATATCCCTAGAACATCCACTTATGTTCCAAAACTGCCTCCGAATGTTTCTCCAGAATTGGATTAATATCAATTTATTGCACCTACTGCAAAAACAACATCTGGTGTGGTACTTGACATCTCATGATCAACTCAATTGCCTAAGCAAGTGATCTGCCATTCATGCGTATCTCTCTTCCCTTTAGTCTGTAAGACACCTTTAGAGAGGGTGACTCCATCACCTGCAGGTATACTACCGTGCCAGGAGTCATCCATTCTAAATACTCATAGAATGCTGTCTAAGTACCCTGATTGGGAAACTACCCAAACCTAGATCTAAAACCATAGATCTAGTAACCAGAATGTACGATCTAAGATCCAATTCCTATGTGGAGAAACTACTGTGTGACAACCAAAGTATAACCGAGCGTAGTATAGGAATATCACTTCCTACTCTGTGTATGTCATCCAAATACCAGGACATCACATCCTACTACCTTCTTAACAGATCCATCCCCTATTCTGATGAAGTCAAACCTATGACTGTCACATCAGAAATAGATGATCTATCTCCGCTATATCTGCTTTAGTCTATAAATAGACATAAGCCTCTTGTCCACCATGCTTCCGCTGCTCCCACTGACTATGACAACCCTCTGGCAGAGTCATATAGACGTACACTTCTAAAACCAGTTTAGAACGACGCAATACTCATCCTCCTGCCGGGTCTCATAGTCTGGAACAACAGCAATGGTAAGTCTGGATAAACAAGAACCTCCCTGTCACCGTCCTTGAGCATACCGAAGTACCTCTCGAGTGCCTGAGGTTACCCACCATATCTGCGGAGTGGCCAATGGAATGTCAAACCAGATTGAATCTTTAGGTTCCTGTCAAATCTTCAGTAATCGTTTGCGGTTCTGGAATCACTTCCAGTTCTACCATACTCCCACTACTGTTTTCTGAAAAAATCCATTTTTGTTAAAACTGTGGCGAGTCAAGAACAATATCACTATTGATCTTCCAGATGGTAGAAAGTCAACCCTCGTCATAGCCCGGGTCAACCCACAAACAGCCATTACAGAAACGTGCCTTGAGTTATCCAGAGTCTGGTTTTAAGCATAAGCTGGACAACTCCCCGTACCTTAACATTGTTAAGATATGAACTGTTCTATATCCAATATAGAAACAGAGGAACTGATTTAATTGAACCAGATTCAAATCATGCAGCTGTCTCCAGTGCATGTCAACTAAATGGAAGGAGGCCGATCAGCGTTACTCAACTTAAGAATGCTTCCAATTATGAGTAACCTGAAAGAGAAGCAAGTTCTCTTAATCATTACTATCAACTGAATACCATTCACAAGTATCTACATCTTCGATCACTTTGAAGAATCCTGACACTTGCAACATCTGGTTCTCTACTTTATTCATATACCTATAACTTCTCAAAACTCAGACCCTGTGTTTCTACGAAACACCTGTCTAAAACTAGAGAAGTCATAAGTAAACCGAATATAGTACAAGTACCTACTCCTTTGTCCTAATGGACACTGGACAATACACAAAACTCTGTATAAGTCCCTTGGGTCAAATGACTCATTCACTGTATGTGGTAGGTTGAAAACTGTACTTATGGTTAAGAAGAATTACATCGCTGTTCAATGCTCCTTACCTAACCATCCACTGATATAGGTAAATGTCATAGACATAATTTCAAAAAGGTATATCTCACTCAATATAAAAATAGACGTACAGATATATCAATTTGAACTTGGTGCATAACAACGGATATTCAAAACCAAATATTTGCCGACCGGCAAACTACCCAGGTGACTTCCTCAAATATCACCAATTACAAAGAATCCCGATATAATAAGGATGATCACCTAATTCCCAATAACTTACTCCCACTCATCATCTGTAAAACCATACAGATGTGAGAATCATTCCTGGTAAATACATACCCTGGAGCAAGTGTCTAATTGGGAAATCAGTTTTCTATTAACAGTACAAAGTAATACTGAAACATTAAAATGTTTTGATGGGGTATCCTGGTATTCCTAGTAATGCCTCTTCCATTATCCAGATTCACAACTGTAACCGTATAATTCTTTGACATCTCTCTAAATCCCTTTATATGTCTTTAGTCATTACCTTATGTACACCCCTTTAGGCCAATTGGTTTTCTTCCTTCCCTACCGTTCGGCACCAGCCTATGGTTTGGAAGAAGACTATCCAATAAGCATAATGGGTGTACTGTCCTAATCCTAGGAGCACTTGCAATGCGAGAGAAGGTGAAGATAAAAGACAACCGAATAAACCTTATTCCTATTTCTCCTGAACCAGGATCCATCCCCGAACTGGAACAAGTTCCTTTTTAGTTCGTATATAACCATACGATGGATTATCCAATAAACTGTCGATCTTCGTAGTGATACGGAGTGTCCTGGAGAAATACAATGGTGATTTAGGATTGGCGAAGAAATATTTGGTTTGGTCGTGAATAGCAGTCGCAATTTACTTTGCCCCCTTACTAATCCCATTCTTTGTCTTAACTTAATACCTTCTGTACACCTTTTAGGCTAATTGGTTTTCATCATTCCCTACCGTTCGGCACCAGCCTAAGGTTTCGAAGAAGACTATCCAATTTGTGTAATAGGTGTACTATCTCCTAAACCAAGGAGTACTCGCAACCTGAGAGAAGGTAAAAGGAAAAGACAACTGAATAGTCCTATTCGTTTTCTCCAGAACCGGAAACCATCCTCGAATTCTTCCGAGTTCGTATATAACCATACGATGGTTTTGTCCAATGGAAGTGGACGTTCGTAGTAATACGGGGTGTCCCGGAGAAAAGGGTAAAAGTAGGAGTGGCAAAGAGGTTTGCAACTCTGACAATCCAAAAGCCAGTGTTAAGAAGGTTCGGTTAATTTTGGTCACTGAGTTATAGTCTAGGGTCGGGTCAATGGTCGCTGCCAAGGAGAGAGAGAAAAGAAACACTCAGCGTGCACTCTAACCTAGATCAGAATGGTTATCACTTTATCTAATCTGGAAATCTCCCACTGTAACGTCAAATTCTTCCCCAAACCTGAAAGAAGAATTAGCCGGGATCATCCGAGGAGTAAACCAACTCATCAGTGGGAATCGGGATCCAACTATCATCGCATGATAACGTGACGGAATCCGCTCGCGTTATCACACTCCAGAAGGTATGTGCATATCTGGCAAGTTTCAGTTTCTTTAGAAACTACCGATGTGGATTTTTGCCCCATGCTCTTATGACCTTGACTAAGGCCAACAAATCATAAGTCACATGTCAAGTTCTACCTGTCATTGTCCAGGTTGATTTGAAACCACCCGTACAAGCTCTTGACTAGGGCCAACAAGGCTATACGACTGTCCCAAACCAATGCATCTATCTATGCAGCATATGAACACCCAATAGCTACCAAACACTGTGCCTTGACTATGGCCAACAAACACAGCTTGAATACTAATGACTATCCATATGAAACGACGGAGGGCTACGAATGGTTTCTGGCGAAAACCTTTAACATAATGAACTTGATATCGTTGAAGGAACCGGATAGCTTTATAAAAATATAGTGACGAAAACCTTTGCTAAAGAGGCCACTCCCGGTGAAGGGATCTCGGCTCTTTCCCCGTAGACTGAGGTGCAGGATATTCCAACTGAATACCACGATGCAAAGCAAAAGTAATCGGCTACAGTGAAGTTATTGCCCTGACGCAAACTTCTATCCAAGGGGTCACTCCCGGTGAAGGGATCTCGGCCCTTGCCTCGTCGACTGAGGAGCAGGATATTCCAACTGAATACCACGATGCAAAACAAAAGAGAACGCCCTTGCAATAACAGCTTTTTGAAAAATGTTCCAACAACATCAGAATAGGTTTATTTATCTTGCATTGATCCGAATCAACGCAGTCCCATCAATTGATCACACCACAAAAGAACGAAAATAATGACGTACGTATATGCCATTCGCATTCGCCGCTGGGTCCCGTCATCACCCGTTAGGTTAGCTAACTAACGACAGAGCGGGGACTGGACTAGCACGGATGCAAAACATATACAACATCTACTAGTATATATATCAATATATAATATTCGCTCAAGGCGTGATAAAAAGCAACAGCACAGAAATGTACAGCATCACAGAACAATACAGATATCTGGGAACCCCGGGTTTCATAGAGCCGCTACTGAAACCCGACGTTCCTATGGTCGTGTGGATAGCCTGTGCAATGAAATCCTAAACCCCTACGGGCGCGGCAAGTTACCCGCCAAAACCTGAAGCGAGGCAGCCCCCTTCAACAACATGAATGGACCACCCAGCACTTCACGGAATCCGGTAACTTGGGCACCCCTCCTGGGTCAACCTATACCCCCTACGAGTGTGGCGAATAGCCTGCCAATTCTAGAGTAAAGCCCCCTCCGTCTCAAAGCCATGAGATGCGGGCTCGTTGCCCTCTAGAACCCGGCTATCCGTGCACCCCTCCACGGGGTAATCCTAGTACAGAAGGTAAAATATACATACAACGGGTACATCGACCTCGACCCGGTCGTGCCCCAAAAGAATAATACAAACAGGCAGTGACGGCAGTCCACATGTCGGACGCTCGCCCCGCAATATCAAATGTACATATAAAACAAAATTGTACTACTATTGCATCCAGGCTATCCACCACGACCAATCCGCAACATCACAGCACAACACAGAACATCAACGTGAATGTCACATTCGCAAATCCGTCTAAAAGGGCTATAACAGTTAGACAGGATTTACCGATCAAGTGACATTCACGGTCGCAGATATAATGTAAATACTGTGAACTAATGTGTTTAAAATATCCGATCAAACAAATTTAGCGAAGTGGGCCCCTAGCAGTACTGTAGCACTTACAGAAAATCTGGGCCCAAAAAGAATGTCCCAAAACCTCTATTTTCTATTCAAAAGCCTACTGGAAAAATTTAGTACAATGATCAGTACAAAGCGCGGCGGAACCGCGGCCCAAGCATGGTTTTAGCCGCGGTTCCGCGGCGGTATAGTAAGTTCAGGCGACCAAATTTTTACAGAATGCTTAGAATTCCATGCACGTGTTTCTGAAACAACCTGAAAAATTTTTAGAGCCCAAAAAAATTTCGACAGAAACTGTGCATGTGAAAATACGGTTTTTTAAGATTTTTGATCGATCAAGTTTTAAACATACTAGAGCAAGCTAGACTAGATTAACGGCGTGACTCTGATACCAATGTAAGTGCACGGCGGCGCCCCGGCCGTCGATCCGACACCGGAAACGCGGAAACGAAAAACTTTGCAAACTAGCAATCCGGCACCACCGTGCACTTTTAACCCGGATCGGGCCATTAACCTAGCTACTAGCAAACAAGAAAAGGAGTAGAGAAGCTATACCAAGCGATCCGTGTCCTTCGGTCTTCGTCTCCACTCCGATCTTCCGTGAAATCTCCATCCGTCATGTCCTCGTCGGAAAGGGCACCACGTAGCCGATTTCTTTTATCGGCTCTTACCTCTGGACCGAGGCAACTCGGGCGCGAAGTTGGCTAGCCGACGCGTCCAAGGAGTGTTGTAGAAGTAGTGTAGAGTCTATGTCTCTTTGGGGTTTAGTTGCCTTTGGATGATGGAGGAATCAAAGAACTTTGGAGAGGGGTTTTGGGATTTTGGAGCAAGCCAAAAATGAGATGATCAAATTTCCCTCATAAAAAATAAAACCTCTATCTCTCACTCCCAAGAATGGCCGGCCTCTCATAATGGAATGGTGGAGGAAAAAGATTAAAATCCAAGAGAAGAAAATGAATCATCATGAGAAGAAAATTGTCACACCAATTTCCTTTCTCATCTAATCAAGACACCATCACAATAAAATGCAAGACAAAGGATCTAAAAGGAATCTCATCATGATAAATCTATCATAATGCCACAAATGCAAGAAACCCCTCCACAAATAAGTTATTTGCAAACTGCAAATAACCCCCTCCATCGAAAAGTCCGGCCGCGAAGGAACAAAGGAAAACCGGCCGGAACGGAATGCAAACTGGCAACTTCAGAAAACTGATCCCGTAATAAATTACAGGAAAACCCCGCTACTGCATATACATGCCCGCATTTGTATTCCCACTGAGCACAAATGCAAAGAGACAAAACTACACTGTCTAATACTAGGATCCGGCTTAAACCAAAGCCGGCTAGTAAAATCCGTCCGATCACGATCCGTGCAATACCGTACGTATCTGATCGAACCCTGCCATATCTCTATACAGCCTCTACAGCGTTTCACCCGAAACTTGAGAAACTGGTCTGTGGGGGACTCTAAAGACTCGTCAATACTTTGGCTGTCGATTATCTACTAGTACATCAGAGGTATCAGCCATACGTGACGGGCCACCAGCTATTGACCAAAAGGAACGTCGATGAGCGAACTCATCCTGACACCCTACTGAGCCTGTCAGTGACAATATCCGTACAGTCCGGTCCGTTCGTCTATCAGCATCGCATGGCGGGCCTAAGGGGTTGGTAAAAGTCAGACCCCCAATGGCGGTACAAGTCGTGTCGGAGTGTAGCCCAGAACACCCTGAGATACTACTGGAATACCTAGCAGTAAATCTCCTGCCTTGGCCAAGGAATTTTCATGTACTGGCTCTCCTAGACATAACGCGACCTCACCCCCAATACCGGGAGAGACGAACCCCTGCAGATCTGCTCACTGCCTCCATGTGGCTCGGGACTGTACCCAACTAAAACCTGTTTGCACGTCTCCTTTGAGCATGGTAGGGTAGTAATCAAAGCACAGTGGGAACTCACATGAGACAAATGATGATCTCAGGTCGATGAACTAACCTGTACACATGTCACCAGGGAACTGCTATCTGACGTCAGGTATAATACCAACTAGCAGGTTCTTGGCGAGTCCTGTCCGGTGTACTCATAACCCAATGAGCACCTGTATACATCTTAGGTGAACCAACTGACACCAGTGGCTTGTGAGACCGGCCATCGCCCCTCGTCGGGGTCTCGACTGTATACACTAGTCTACTCTGGAGAATCGATGCCCTGTCTCGAAACTCCCACGACTAGGGACCTTTTAAGGATGTTCTTATAGACTCCAGCTCTCACGTATATGATCGCCCTCATACTGCTGGTAGTCAAGCAAGAATCCTAGGGGCTCTATCAACGTGTAATAGCGACTCGTAAGGTCACCTAAAGCAGTACACGATGATAAAGATAAACCAGATAGCAAACTATCATCTCGAGTAAGACTGTCCTATCGGGATAGGTCCTCCATCAATCATTGCAATCACGTGCCAGTGATCCAATAATTGACCCTGAGGGCACTAACTCCAACAGGTTTAACCACAAGCCGTCAGCGGCACTAGCTGTGCGTAACGGCTGCCCATAGACTGACCTCAAGGGAGGCCGATGAGCGAACTCATCCGGAAACCCTACTGAGCCTAACAGTGACAATGTATATACAGTCCGGTACGTTCGTCTATGAGTATCGCATATCTACCTAGGGGGCTGGTAACGTCAGACCCCCAATAGCAGTATAAGTCGTGTCGGAGTGTAGCCTAATAACACACTGAGATACTACTGGAGTACCTACCAGTAAATCTCCTGCCACGGCCGTGGGCTTTGGGTTAAGCGCTCCCTTAGACACAGCACGATCTCACCCCCAATACCAGGAGAGACGAATCCCCTGCCGATCCGCTCACTTGCCTCCATGTGGCTCGGGACTGTACCCAAAAAATACCTGTTTGCACGACTCCTTTGAGCCGTAGTAGGGTAGAAATCAAAGCACAGTGGGAACTCACACGAGACAAATGATGACCTCAGGTCGATGAACTAACCTGTACACATGTCACCAGGGAACTGCTATCTGACGATAGGTATAATACCAACTAGCAGGTTCCTGGCGAGTCCTGTCCGGTGTACTCATAACCCAATGAGCACCTGTATACATCTTAGGTGATCCAACTGATACCAGTGGCTTGTGAGACCGGCCACCGCCCCTCGTTGGGGTCTCGACTGTATACACTAGTCTACTCCGGAGTATCGATACCCTGTTTCGAAACTGCCACGACTAGGGACCACAATTAAGGATATGCTTATAAACCACCCAACTCTCACGTATATGATCGCCATCATACTGTTGGTAGTAAAGCAAGATCCTAAAGGCTCTATCAAAGTGTAACAGTGATCAGTCACCTGAACCTGTACACGACTGATAAAGGCAAACCAGATAGCATACTATTATCTCGAGTAAGACTGTCCTACCGGTATAGGTTCTCCGCAATGATTGCAATCACGTGCCTGAGATCCAATAATTGACTTTGAGGGCACTATATCCAACACATTGTACCTTTATTTCAAAACATCACCTCCATTAATTTCCTAAAAAGATTTAGATTTCTGGGCTTTGGGCTTACTTTGGTTACGGTGGGGTCCTATAGGCTTCACATGATCCAAGTGCCGGTCACGTGCCAATTTCCCGGTCGTGACAACCATTGTCATAGCTCCTCTCTACGTTATCACCAACTACATCTCACCCACACCATCGCCGATGTTCGAGCCTTGCAAATATCGCCTTGAGCCAAGTTGGAACCCTAGCCGAGCCTATATCCCCTAGCCGAGCCTTCAAGTTTCTGTCTGGCACTATTATGCGTCTCCGGGTATCCGTCGTTCCGTTCATCGTGATCGATGCAAGTTCTTTACTTGCTGCATGCTATAGTTACGATAAATTTACACTGTGCTTTAACACTATTATAATCGTATCATTTCATGTTACGTATATTTAATAATAAGTTTAATATATAATAATATTTTATGTTGATATATCTAATTAACAATATTTGATAATTCTAACAAAAGATACGATTAAATTCATGTAACGAACTTGTAGTGGTTGATATGAGCAAAGTCGCTAATTCATGTAGCGCATCTAGAAACTTTTATAAAATATTCAACGGGCATATTGTTCATCCTATTATTAGTGTTGGTCAGTTGTGCTCACTCTACAATGAAAGTAGAGAGGCGGAATGGACAAAAATTAAATTTTAAGCAAACACAACCAACAAAACCCCAAGTGATCAAACCATAACCCTAAACTAGAAAACGGATTAGTTTATCTACTCGGTTAGAAATTTATACTAAAACGATTCATGTCCTTCGATATTCAAAGCCCTTTCTTCTTGTGCTCCTTGAGGTCCTAGAGAACTTGCTTGAAGGCATTCTCAATCCTAAATGATCTACCCGGAGGAATATAGTTCAAGCTAGCACTTCACAAATGAAGTAACTTAATAACTTAGTTTGCTAATCTAGATTACTAAGATAATGTAAAGATTGTTAATGGAATTTGTCTATCTCTAAAACCTGATGATTCTCAATACATGATAGGGTTGAGGTTTGAGGAAGAAGATAAGAGCTAGAGAGGAGAGAGAATGAGCTCATGAAAATGAGAACCAAAGTGTAAAAAAATATCATAACCATTTTGGTTTGTGAAAATAATTTCACAATTAAAAATGGCTACCGTACATGAATAGTAATGACAAATTAATATCTAATTCATTTTCCCATTCCTCTCTACACTCTTCATGCCACCTTGCATGCCAGCTCATTTCTCATTTTTCAATAAATAGAAGAACATAAATGAAGTGTCCATCTTCTAGAAGGAATTCTTGTATAAATACAAGAATACCAAACCGTATATACATACCCGTATTCGTACCAAAAATACGAATACCAAGAGATAGATAAATCCAATAACATGATACTAGAATTAAATCAATACGTGATTTAATAAACTGGCTTAATCCTAAGCCCTCTAGTATCATAAACCGTCTGATTAAATTTCGCGCAACTAGTACACATATTTAATCAAAACCATGCACGTATAAACATTAGACCTCTACATCATTTCGCCTGAACCAGAGAAACCCTCTGTGTGGGACTCTAAAGACTCGACAGTACGTTGGCAGTGGGTTTAACCACAAGCACGTCAGCGGCACTACTTGTACTTAACGGCTACCCAGGTAACTGTCGAAAAGAAGGCCGACGAGCAAGCTCATCCGAACCCCTACTGAGTCTATCCGTGACAATCTCCGTACAGTCCAGTCTTTTCGTCTAAGAGTATCGCATACCGGGTGTTGGGGGTTGTAAACGTCAGACCCCTACTGACCCGATAAGTCATGTCGATATGGCTCATGACCGATCCGAGAAACTACTGATCTAACTATTAGTAAATCTCAACTACCTTGGCCAAGGTCTTATGGTTCTGGCCAACTGAATACAGTGCGATATCGACTTCCAATACTGAAAGAGAAGAATCCCTGACAATCGCTCACTGCCTCCATGTGGCTTGTAACATTTCAGAAAATATAAAATATTATTTTTGGAATTTAATATTAAAATAATATATTTCCCGAAAACTGCCCGATTTGCGAAATTGGGGATTTCGAAAAAGGGTATAAATATATACCAATAATTGTGAAATAATTGGAAATTTAAAATGATTTATTCATTTAAAAATATATTTAAAGGATTTGACATTTTTAAAATCAATTATATGCAGTTTAAATGAAAACCCGATTAGTGCACTACTAATCGCGATTAAGCCAAATCCGTGTTTCTATAGTTTTCCATGGCTAGTGCACCATATCATGTTGTTTTATTGTGTTGTTTTTGGGTATTATGTGATTTGATTTTAATAATAAGGAGAAAAAGGGTAAAAGGGTAAATAGATGAGAGAATGAGTGAGAATAAGAGGAGGAGAGAGAGAGAGAGAGGGAAGCCATGTCTACTTCATTTCCCCCATTATTTTTCCTTCTTCATCTTCCTTAACTCACTTCCCTCAACCTCTACCCAAAGATCCATCTCCAAATATTCACCAAAACGCTATACTCCCTTCACAAAAGTTAATCCCCTCCTCATCCTCTACACATTGGACCAAGCAAAGTGGGATTTTGATGACATTGGGAAGCTAGGGTTTTTCTTGAGTTGCCCGAAGGAGGTATTTTCTACACCATTAGCTTAATAGTTTAGTTGCTTTAGTTTTAGTTTAGTTTAGAATTCGTTTAGTGGTGGATTTGTGATGTTAGAAAATTCAAGGGAAGGGTTTGAGTGTTTGTGTGGATTGGGTGATACCTAGAGGCTGTGTACAAAACCCTAGTATGGATTCCTTGCCCAAATACAGAGAATACAAACTTTAGAATTGCCGATATCGGGTTTTTTGTGGATTTAGTGATGGTATTTAGAGATCTGGGATGACCCGAGACCATTGTAAATAAAGTTCCCTTGACAGTGAGACGTGCAGGCAACCATGAAGCAACACCTGAAACCCTACCCCCTTTGGATCTTTTCTGGCCGCATATTTATTGCTATAGGCCGCAATTTGCGACCAAGTCGAAGTGAAACCTTGTGATTTTTGGTATGGGGCATTGTTATCCTATATCTAGAGCAACCCCATATGCAAAATTGGCTAGTTTGATCTGAGTCAAAATCTGGGAGCACATTGGTGTGATTTTTGGTTATGTTTTCCGTATTTTGAATGCTAGGTTGTGATATTTGGATTTGTATTTGGTTGTTGGATGTTTGTACATCAACAACAAGGGATGATTGGTTGGTTTTGCATGCGTAAGATATATGTTCTAACCTATAGGCGATCCGTGTGCCGTATCGGTTTTCCGGATTCGGTTTTATAGCGATTGCGATTGTGTATTATTGTAGGTACCTTCGCATGGATTCCGAGGCGACGGAGCGTGGCGTCATCGACATCGGCATGCAAGGATCAAGGTGAGTATATCTATATCTACGAGGGAAGTCGGGTGGATGGCGTATAGCACCCCCGCAAGTTTTTGATGAAAATCGATCTCTAGGGTACAGTCGTAGAAACCTAGATTTGAAAACTAGGAATATGGTTAAAAAGATAGTTAAGGATGAATGATTGAATATATACATATGAAGATATGAGATGAAAGCTATAAGGATATGAAAAGTAAATATGAATCACGACCTATAGATTTGTAGTTCTACTAGAATAGTATGAATTTTAGAGTAGCATGACATTTGATTTATAGGATAGAATGTATATGTAAGATGACTTGATATGAGATATTAATGCGATGAAAAGGATATACGATGTGATATGATGACTTGATTGATATGTCGGTATACAGATGTGAGTCGATTGAGATGATTGATACCCTTGCCGGTCCCCCGATATGAGATTGTTATGGATGCGACCTGGGGTATAAGTATATAGATATATATATAATATGGTGAATCAAGAATAATGCGACCTGTTCAAACCAAAACCAAAGGGGTCGTTGATGCTTGCAAACTTGGGAGCCGTCTTCGACAAGACATCCTCGCGAATGAAGAAAGCGATGAAGCTCTTGAAAGTGACGCCCAGCTCCACAGATTCTGTGAACAGTTTGTCGAAGATACCCAGCGCCTTGATCAAACTCGGACGCTTATGGCGGACGGCGTTCTCAGTAGACAAGCCGTCAAGCGTTGCGGGCTCAGTCTCAAAGACGTACACGTCAGAAGGCAGAAATTCCTCGTAAAGTGTCCCTCTGATTGGCAGCCCCGAGATCTCGCGAAATTCTTCCAAAGAAATTGAAACTTCACGATCCCCCAAGAGAAAAGTGTTGGTGGGAAGATTCCACTGGTTCAGGAAGGCCTTAACCCACCAGACATAGGGAGACCGGTAGTGGAAGAAGGATGCATATATCGTCTGATAAAGCCCAACTTTCTGCAGTCGCGCGCGGTAGGCGGACAGGATGTATCGAGCCCAAAGGAGATAGACCGTAGGGTGTCGAGGGGTAAGCCCTATCTTATAAATCTACCCCCACGGTTGGGCCTCGCCCTGGCAGATACGGCGTCCCAGAATATCTATGGCCGGTATCGGATGGTTCGGGATACCGGTCGTCGAAGGCTTGAGCCGTCCCATCGGGGTCCAATTCGGCATCTCCAAAGCGAAGACAGTCCCTGGAGGATCCATTGGCAAGAATGGAAAGGTAGGCTCCGTCGGTATTTCGTAAAGAAAACTCCGGCGACCCCGAATGATATGACTGTACCAGGTCCCCCACAGAAGTAGATTGGTGTGATTCGGGTCGTGAGCCCTGATCATTTCCATCACCTCCTCGTCAGATGGTGATTGGGAAAAAGCGGCTTCCGAGCGGATGAAAGGGAAATACGGAACAGACGTCATTGCACCTGTAATAAAATAAGGGGAAACGGTTAAGGCGAAGCCAACAGTGATTATAGATATATATACAAGAAAAAAACAGTGACAGAAGACTTATTTTATGGGTCCACTGGTTACAAAACACATGGGTCCCACAAAATCAAGATGGCGGCTGGCTAATGATGAAACAAAGCAATTATAATGAGACAAAAGGAAGATTCTCATTAAATAAGCAGTGGATTTTAAATGACCCTACACATTCCCCTAAAAAGAAATACATTTTGGACTCTGTGACAAATCAAACAGAATCAAGGGAATTAAAATCCCAGGAAGAGACATTGCAAACTTCTTCTTCTCGAATGTGAAGGAGACAACTCAGGGCAAGAAAACCTCAAGAAGCTCTCTGGGAAGAACTGAGTTCTTCATAGGAATTAAATTCCTTGTTAAAAAGGGGGGGAATTAAATTCCCAGAAATATTTGTGCGATGGAATTAAATTCCATGGAAAAGACAACTGCCACCATTAGCCCCCTGAAGATCAGAAAAACCCTAAGAGATATATGATTTGAAGATTAAATGATTCACTGTTTTTTTTTAGAGAGTTTCAAAAAGATAGGTTCTTGATTAAAGGGAAAGCCCCTGGTCTGGATTTAAAATCCAATGAAGGTTTCTGTGAAAGTTCTTCGATCGTTCAAAGATCATTACCTGAAGAGAGGGTCTTTCTTAAACAGAGTTAAACTCTGAAGATTTTGGAACAGAGAACTAAGCTCTGAGAGCGAGAATTAAATTCTCAAAAGAAAAAATTGCAAGGAAGAAGATGAAAGAGTAGAGGCGCTTCTGAAGAAACCCCTGCATTTATAAGATGTGATGGAAACGCTTCATCTCCCCGATTCCCTAGATGAATCCAACGGTCACAAAAGTGACAGCATTGCACTCACGTGCAGACACGTGAGAGCAACGCTGTGGGGGCATTTGTTTCCTGATTAAAAAATCAGGAATTACCTCAATGAGGTATCACGTGTTCACACGTGACCAATGGTCACGTGATGACACGTGATGATTAAAACTTCATTAAACAGAAGCGAAAACAAACTGCTGAAAAATAACTCAATTGAGGGTCACGTGCTCACACATGACCAATGGTCACGTGCCAGCACGTGACAGGCTTTGAAAGCCTTAGAGCTTAAAAGAATTTAATTCTAAAAGTCAGAAAAAATACCTCAACGAGGTGTCACGTGGTCACACGTGACCAATGGTCACGTGTTGACACGTGATGGTTAAAACAAAAACATAAACAAACTGCTGAAAACTAACTCAATTGAGGGTCGCGTGCTCATATTTGACCAAGGGTCATGTGCCATCACGTGCCAGGCTTTGAAAGCCTTACAGCTTAAAAGAATTTAATTTAATTCTAAAAGTCAGGAAAAAATACCTCAACGAGGTATCACGTGCCCACACATGACCAATGGTCACGTGTTGACACGTGATGGTTAAAACAACAACATAAACAAGCGGCTGTTAAAGGACTCAATTGGGGGTCACGTGCTCACACGTGACCAAGGGTCACGTGTCAGCACGTGACTGGCTTCGAAAGCCTTTCAGTTAATAGAATTAAATTCTAAAAGCTCCTAAATCTTTCTAAATGGAAAAGGATTATGGGGACCGTTGGATTAAAGATCCAAGGGTGATTAAAAATCACCAGTTTTTAGAAAAATCTTAGACAAGGAATGATTTCCCTAAATCTCACCCGAAATAACAAACAGAATATCTTTGGATTGAAAATCCAATGGTGAATAAAATTCACTTAATAATCTAAAGGCTCATATTAATTATGAAAACAATCAAATCTTTCAATGAAGGATTTGCTAAACAAATTAATTATTTTCCTTTTCCTATAAATAGGAGCCAGAGGAGAGTTTTAAAGGAGAGTTTTTGGAATCTTGAAATTTCAGTGTGAAAAGAGAGGAGAATTTAATTCTCTACAAAAGAAAAACCCGAGGTAAGAAAAGAAAGGGGATCAAAACTTCAATAAAGAGAATTTAATTCTCCATCTAAGAGTTTAACTCTTCTACAGAAAAGAACTTAGTTCTTCTTCTGGTTGAAGATCTGCACAGAGCACATCTTCCCATAAGTTGAGAATTTAATTCTCATCGGGTCGAGATCCGGCCATGCAGATCCTAAACTTAGAGGGGGAATTGAGTTTAGAGAATTTAATTCTCCCAAACTCACAGGAATTTAATTCCTCCAAGATATGAAGTTAGGGTTTAACCCTATATGAGAATTTAATTCTCCCAAAGTTACAGGAATTTAATTCCTTCATGATGGACAAAATCAGGGTTTCACCCTATACAAGAATTTAATTCTTTTACATATATGGGAATTCAATTCCTCTAAAAGAAATTAGGGTTTAACCCTATACAAGAATTTAATTCTTTCACAACAGGAATTTAATTCCTCCAAAGTTATGATTAGGGTTTAACCCTACAGAGAATTTAATTCTCAAAATAAAATAAAGAGACTAAAGAGATCTCTGTGCATGAAAAAGACTGAGGTCACGTGTCCCCATGTGACCCCTGAAGAGATCCCCAGAAATGAGAAGTAGGAAGCTTTGAGGCAACGCCTCACGTGCTCCCACGTGACTTACAAAACACAGAAAGAAAAAGCAAAGGGAATAAAAGCTTTGGGCGCCCTCACGTGCTTCCACGTGACCCCTTAGCAAGTGCTTTAATAATCAGTGTATAAATCTCCATCACGTGCCAACACGTGATGCTCAAAATAAAAATAAAAGTAAAAGTGTTTAACACTTAATTGCAGAACAAAGAAAAGGAATCTGGTCCTACTTTTAAGCGCTCTCACGTGTCCACACGTGACCCATTTTCCTTTAGTGTTTAATACTAATTCGAGAACTTATACCTAGTGTTTAACACTGGTGTTTTCTAGTGTGTAAAACTAATTTGGGGACTATATTCCCAGTGTTTAACACTGTTACCTTCTAGTGTTTAACACTAACTTGAGAGCTTTAACACTGTTGCTATCTAGTGTTTAACACTAGTTTTAACCAAATTGGTTAATCTTCCAGAGGCAAAGCCTCCCATTCAAAATTGAGTAAAAATCGGAGCTCTAATGTCTACTGCTCAATCATAGATAAAAATGTTATCAGAGCCCTCAAACTTTTGTTTAGCATTGCTAAATAATGTGGGCCTGAGACCAAACAAATAGACTATTGGTCTAACAAAGGGCCAATATGTCAAACTTAATTGGACTTAGCCCAAATTGGCCATAAAACCTCAATCCAGACCTAACTTAGACAATGTGCACATAATATAATTAATTGGTCTTTGTTCCAAACTGGGCTACAGATCATTTAATTCACCTTGGTTCGAGGGTACATCTCTTCACTCCTTTGATATTTGTCGTTGTAATCCTTCAACGTCTTCAAAGAGGTGACGAGTCCCGACAACCACACGTTTCACGGACTATGATGTCCTTAACCTTGACTGTGAGGTCTTTAAACTCATGGACTAGGATGTCCTTAAACTTGACTGTGAGGTCTTTAAACTCACGGACTATGATGTCCTTAACCTTGACTGTGGGGTCTTTAAATTCACGGACTATGATGTCCTTAACCTTGACTGTGAGGTCTTTAAACTCACGGACTATGATGTCCTTAACCTTGACTACTATGTCCTTAAACTGGTTTTGGACCACCATGTCCTTAAACTGGTCATCAACCGCAATGTCCCTAAACTAAACAATTGAGTCCAAATGCTCTCTTGTTGGATCTAAGCGATCCTGTTAAGTTGATCTTAGTCTGAAATGAGACTAACGTATCCTTAACAAACGTTTAAGTTGATCTTAGTCTCAAATAAGACTAATGTATCCTTAAACCAACCCCCAAATCCAAATCTAAGAATATACGGATTTGGACTAATCCACGCCCTACGGGCGACGACATAAATTAGACTCCGTATACGATCCACGGGCAGCCAAAAACAAAACAAACACCCATGACACGAAGTGACCATCTGGAGAAAGAGAAAGTTATTACCGCAACGCGGTTGCATAATTAACTGCAGGGGCTTGCGCCTGCAGGGAAGAGCGTCCCCACAATCAAAAACCCCTCGAGCGAGGGGGAATCTGACGAAGTCTGCTACATCGGCTGCATCCGTTTAAACCTTCGATACACGGTGTCATAAATCAACTTGGCATCTTCGGAGAGGTAGATGGATAGCACCAATTAGCATCTGCCCCCAGATTCAGGCAAGACGTCAGTCTTTCCCGGTTTTCGGAGGGGAACAGATTCTGGCATGCCCGGTGGGACCTTTTCCTCTTTCCACTCCACACTTCGTGTGTCGTGTTCGCGAACGAATCGCGGTTTGCTAATGGTTGCCCTTGGGTTCATGATACTGAGATTTGGCGTTTTGCTTGGTGCAGAAAGCAAAGATCAATGGCGTTCACCTGCTCGAAGTGTTCTACATGCAACTGCAACCCACGTCCCGCCTCAATTGGGGGCATAGCCTACGGGCCCCAAGCTGCTTCCCTGTTCACGATGCCCGTGGAACAGGTCACTCAAGCCACCATAGGATTGTTTTTCGGGACCATGCTCCCGCCAACGGGCTTCACCGCTCCTGTGCTGACACCGGAAGCTCCCAAGAAGTCGGTCTTTGATCAGCTTACAGCTACTGCGGCCCCTCTCAACAGGTCGTCCAGCACCGGTGCCTCGGCCTTCTCCAGATTGGGCCAAAGTTCAGGTGGGTCCATGATGAAGCCTGCACCTCAAGAGAAGGTTATTCCGGAAAGATTAACCAACCCTGCTCCTGAAGTCGTCAAGGCGGCTTCTCCTGCCAAGGGGTCAGTCTTTATGTCACGACCAGAAGGTACGGAACGTGACTGGCACTTAGATTACGAGACCTTTAAAGGCGTACTGTAACCTAAGTCAGCCAAAGCCCAGAAGAATCTAAACCAAAATCAAAGAGAGTGAAGGAAAACCTTACATGAAAACGATTTGTAAATCAATTAAGTTGCATTGAACCCCTTTTTAAAAACATCAAAAATTCCCGAAAATTTCGGCAGAGTCTCCCTTGTATTTTCTATCCCCCAAAATGGGTACAACAAGATATATATAACCTGTAATCATAAAATGGCATCCCCAAGCGGGAGCTAGCTCTTCGCCCAAGGCGGATCACAACCACATGCAATATATAAGTAATATCAAGAAAAAGAGCATAAAAGAAACGCAAAATATCAGAAAACACAACGCCGTCTCAAGTGAGCTCGACCCAAAAGAAACCCCATATATACAAATCTCTCAGTCTCATCACCAGGTCGCATATACAAATAAAAAGTGGTAGATGAAGAATACTAGATACAATGATAGAGCAAAAAAGAAATAAAGTGTGCTCGCAACCCACCTACGAGCAATATTGCGAGTCTGAGCAAAAGGAGCTGATGATAAGATAGCCCGCCGCTACAAGGATGACGGGTCCGACCTGCAAGGCACTGTGGCATAACGGGGGTGAGTTGCCAGCTCGTGAGTAGAATATAACATCTAGTAAGGCAATCGTAAGAATGCACGCAAATGCGTCACAGCATGTATGTCCAGATGTGATGTAATACCTCTAGTATGCATGCATATGTATGCAATGTCATTACTAAATATTTAAGTGTTTCAAATGCTAAGAGTTCTGCATTCTAATCTTTAGAAAAAGAATATCTGTATAATAGCTAAATACTATCAAGAAATCATCTGAAACCCGTGTCAAGCATCGACACCAAATATGAAATCACATCTGTCTCATTGTCTTACTGTATCAATGTCTTAAAATATCGGGCTCCGTCAGTCCGGATCGGCCTATATCATCAAATCTCACGACAACGGTCGGTATCCTCCGGATATCCACCGCGCCAGACATCACCGGTAGGTAGTCTTTCCCTGCCAGGCTCATCGTCTACAACTCGATCTTCTTTCCCCGGGGTACCATACCGGGCCCACCATGTACCCGAGACGGTTCATCCACTCCTCGAATCGGGTCTCGAAATCCAACAGAAAACATGAAAACTCATGGTGGACGACACATACATCACGAGAAAATCACAACTTTGTTTTAAAAATGATAAATAAAAGCTTTTGTTAAATTCTTGCGGTTTTCCCCAAAAATCCAGAAATCGCAGCAATACTGAAATCCTCAAGAAAATCATAATGTCCAACATGTTGTATATGATAAATGTCTATGATATCAAGGTATGCGATGTGAATTGTGGCTAGGAATCTATATAAGTATGATGATGATGCGAGGTATATACATGCTATGCAATTTCATATATCATGTATGATGCAAGTGGCGATACTAAGCTAAACAGGTTCTATGGTGCACGTGGCATGGCAATTACCAAAGGCGTGTGTGTCACATGAATAGTGCGCGTGCAACAGATGCCAATGGTAATGGTGTTCGTGTCCTACGAAGTGATATCGCATATGTGTATGTGAATATCCGTGCAATCTAGTATACAGTTAGCTATAAGGGTATGCAATGTAAATAAAGGGGTAAGCTAACTAACAATACAAGTCTTGCAAGAAATAAGGTAATCCTAACTAGGGGGCGCCTTGCACCATCCAGACGATTTCCCCCATAGATGAATACATATACTCACCTGAATGCCTCGCTAATCCGATCCGACCACCGCCTTGTCTTTACGCGCCGTGTCCGATGTTTCCCCGACCGATCCTAGCATTGCATAACACACAATATAAGATTACATACCCCTAAAACGACACCAGGTCAATATAAAAAGATCGACGCTCTTGAATTAAACATAACGTGCACTCGGTGCGCGGAAACACACGAAAATCGCTAAATCTTAACTAGAATCGCCGTTTCGGGGAAATCGACAAAACTAAAACCCGGCTAGACAAAACCCCGCATTCACGCACACCAATAGTCGTATAAGATGCTAAAGTTATCGTCCATATATTGTAATTAGATCACCTCCTAATATTTTGTAAAAATCTAGTAAGCAATTAGTATCCCGATAACAATGCAAACATCGCAAATTTGCGATAAAAATAACTACTATCAAGCATACTCATCCAACCATACAACTTGCTAACCATAACACTTACTTCAACCTATTAGAAATGTTTCAAACCCTAATCCACAATCAAATCCTTTTCTTGAATTTCATGAACATACAATTTCTATTAAATTGATACTTCAAAATTCTAATTTAGCACAATTAAGCTACAATTTAACAACTAGTTTAGAATTTTCACCTCACAAGCTTGAACCCTAGCTTGCTCAAGCCACCAAAGATGCCTCCTTTCACCTTATTTTAAACAATTTAGGGTTTGGAAGGAGGTAGATTAAGGATGGGGTTTGAATTTGTGAAGAAATTTGTTGATTTCGGAGGATTTTGAGTGAATTTTGAAGCAAAGGAATTGGGGGAAAAAAAGGTGCTGCTGTGGGAGGAGCTCGGCCTGGGCAATAGAGGAGAGAAAATGAGAGGATGTGTAGAAAATTCCATGAAGAAAATATCATCTAAGGTCAATTTAGGCTTTCACATCAAAACTTTTTCAAAAAACCCCTTTTTACTTCATTTTTTTCATTAATTTCAAACCATAAAACTAAAATCTTACAACGTCATGATACAATTTATTAACACTCTATTTTAGTTTATAAAGATTCCTAATTATGAAATTTACCTAATTAAATTTGTATTTATCACTAATTTAATGTATTTTTAAAAGCTTAAAATAATATTAAAAATAATTAATTACGAATTTTTTTTATTTAACTAGAAAATTATAAGTGGCAATTTAGTGACCAATTTATAGTAATATCTTATCTAAATTTTGTATAATTAGGTCTACAATGAAAAATACCTATTTTGACTTTTTACGGAAAAAGCTGACATTTTAGCCGAATACCGAAAACTACCTAAACGATATTCGAAGCGTTACACTTTACAAGACTGACTATCCCAACTCCCTGTAACGTTTTGAAAATCTTTTCGGTGAAATTTCGGAAAAATCGGTAAAATAAAGAGGCTTTCTGTAAAAAGTCAAAATATAAATATCTTTATTATATAATTAAATATACATATTCTAGCTATGAAATTGCTAGTATTTGGTGTTTATTGAGCCACTGGTGAAATTTCAAATTTTCTGAAAATTTTTCCGAAATTAATTATTTTAATATTATTTTAAGCCGTCACTAATACATTTAATTAGGGAAAATTACAAATTGGAATGAGTTGAAACAAATTTTGTGCATCATAACACATTAAGTAAAATTTTATCATGTGGTTTTTGAAATGAAATGGTTTGCCAAAACGGTTTAGAAAATATCGAAGAAAAAAGGCTTTTTTATGAAATTAGTGTAAATAAATATTGGGGTATAACATTTATCATTTTTCCTCACCCACACCCTCTCTCCTCTACCCAAATCAGCAGCCCAAGTTTCCCCCTCCTCATTTCCCCACTTGTTTTGCCCTAAAGAAATGAAAAGAAAAAGGAAATGAAAGAATAAAAGAATATATAAGTATGGGCTTTGACCTTGGGTTGACTTGATATCATTTTCCCCACTTGACTCTCTCTCCTCTCTCCCTCAAATTCCTGGCCAAAATCAGCCCTACTGCAGCAGCCCTCCCTCAAAAAAAAATCCCACCCAATTTGCATCAAAAATGCACAAAAATGCTGCAAAATCCACACAATTTCAAAGCTAATTCCAAATCCAACTCCTACCCATTTTTCCTTAGCCTCTCAAGCATGGTTTTTGGTGAAAAGTTTTCAAATTGGAGGTCAACATTTTCATGCTAGATCTCAAATCTTGTGAGGTAAAAATCTTGTGCTTTTTGTTAAATTGTTGGTTATTGCTTTAATCTAACTTAATTAGGATATGAATTGTGGTTCTAATTGAAAGATTTGGGTTTTCAAGAGAAGGATTAAATTATAGTTAGGGTTTTTATTGTGTGATTATGGTTGCAAAGTGGAATTCATCATTTTGTGATATGTGAAATATAATCAAATTGTTAGTCTGCAAATTGTTAAGTGGAATTGTAATATTTAAGCTATATTGCTAACTAGGTTTTTGTAAACCATGAATTGGTTTAAGAGAAAATGTAATTAGGTTTTTGATGACTTTATTATCATTATAAAATATAGTTTAATATTTTAGATCATGAAAATCCAAGCTAGATTGTTGTATGTGCATTTTTGCTATAAAATTGTTAAAATTGGTTAATTTGTAAACTAGAATTTTGGGGCTAATGAAATTTAATGAGATTAAATTATGGAAATGGTTTTTATGACTTATTTAAGATATTTAATAAGTATTATGGCCATTAGAATTGTTAAAACATCAAGTTTTGTACTAAAACGGTAAATTTTTGCTTGCTAGATTTTCGGAAAAATGGCTTTTAAGGTGAATTTGGGGTTTTTGTGAATTTTAACCTATTTTTTTTATTATAGTTAGTGTTTGTGGATGCGCAAATGAGTGTGTTTGGGTTTTCTCGATGGTTTGACGTTTTGTACATCGACATCGAGGGTTGGTTTGGCTATTCTTGCATGCCTAGGCGATAGGTTTTGACCTATGCGTGATACGCGTGCCGATTTGATTTTCGTATGCCGTTTCGATTTCGAATTTTGTTTTAATGCGATACGGTGCGTTATGATATATAGGTAACCCATGTGGACTTCGAGACGACAAGCAAGCGCGTGGCGACGTCGGCACCGGCGAGCGAGGACCAGGTGAGTAGATTTATATCTACGGGGAGAAATCGGGTGGATGGCGTATAGCACCCCCGCAGTTCGCAGTGATGTATATGAATGCGTATACACGTAAATATATATTACATTAATATGAGGCTTTGAGGAAAAGGTAGATGCTAGGTGTTCATGGATTAGTTTAGTGTTAGTTGCGAAACCCTAGATTAGTTGTTATACCCACACAAGCACACACACATGCATACATCTATGTTATTACCTATGCGTATATAGGGATATGTGTTTATGTGTTCACATGGGTATGGGACTATGTGTTCACATACTGGATTTGAGGATAATGTTTGGGATTTGAGGTGAGTCGATGAAATTGATTTGAGGCCGTGAGATCGGTGATATGGCAGGGTTCGTATTTGAGATACGACATGACGTTGTAGCGGGTCCTTGACGTAGTGTTTCATACACGTGCATGCATACTTAGGCGGTATCGGTATTGTACTAGACGTAGATCAGTACCCTGATCAAGATATTTGATAAAGAGGATACCAGATGAATAGTATGATGAATGTGATATTGACCCGTACCCAGATTTAGGAGGCCGTACGACAGATTTACGTACGAGCTATATATTGATGATTGATCATCACTCTTGACTTGGGATGTCTGATTATAGATATGGTATCGGATATGATATTATTGAGGCGGGATCACCGACTATACATATACAGGTATGTATATGTATCGACTCAGATGATAGGCGGTTTCCTTACCTGTAGTTCAGCTTGTTAGTTCAGCCGTATAGTTTCGTGTGGTTGTTAGATTAGTTTAGACTCCTACCTATTTCAAAAATAGCGGATCGTGGGTATTTTAAAAGATAGGTCAAGGGATCTACGGATATTTCAAAAGGCGTATCCTTTGTTAAAACCACCGTAGCCCTTATTTTCAAAACCCCACGATTCGTGTTATTTCAAATGGCACCATTGTTTAATATTTAGCTCCCGCTCATTATGGTTGCTCGCTCCGCATCGCATACTTACATTGTTATTTCATATTGCATTGTTGATATTATGCTGTTAGGACACCAGCACCATTACCGATGATGCGTATGTACCACGTACACTTACTTGCCGGCTCACACACATCTTCATCGGTAATTGCCAGTTCACGTACACCTTAGAAAATATTATAGCTTAACTTAGCTTGTTAGCTAGTAGTTTGACATGATATTAATGTACTTACCTTATATGCCAGCTTAGATAATGTAGTTATTACTTGTCACTTCATGCATACTGTTATTCATTGTTATGCCGTATTCATGGTTTTACATGCTATTGATGATTTGGATTCGGATTTCCATGAGATTTTCTTGATTTGGGGGAAAACCGTAAAACTTGTATAAGCTTCTTTCCTCTCTTTTAAATAAAAAGTGCGGTTTTCTCATGATGTATGAGTCGTCCACCATGAGTTTGCTGATGGATTTCGAGACCCGATTCGATGAGATGGATGAACCGTTTCGGGTACATGGTGGGCCCGGTGCGGTACCCCGGGGCAAGAAGATCGTGTTGTTGACATTGAGCCTGTGCAGAGGAGCACGACCGACCGGTGATATTACCCGACGCGTCGGATATCCGGAGGATACTGTCGTGGTCATGAGATGGATGGTAGGGGCCGGCCTGGACTGACGGCGCCCTAGTCATTGTGATTGAGATATTGAGATTTCGAGATATTGAGGTACAGAGATTGTGGTACAGAGATATCGAGATATTGGGATTACGTTTTGTGCCGATGCTAGGCACTGTTTTATGCTGATTTCGTTATGATACCTCATTTTAAAAATACAGAAATCTCACTAATTTATGAAAGCAGTTTTCTTCAGTACATGCATTCTGTTTCATGCATTCATACATCATCCATATGATATATTGCTACCTGAGGCACTGACACGGGCATATGGGATTACACTTGGGTTAGATATTTACCCTAGTCATTTTTATAGACTGCTGATCATATGACCTAGGATTGCGTTGTTCATGCGGTTTCTGTTCGTAGATATTTTTCTATTCACGAGTTCGCAACTCACCCCCGTTGTGCCCCAGTTTCTTGCAGGTTTGCCCTACAGATTTCATTACGGCTATGCGGGCACAGTTTCGTTCGGATAACTTGCTAGTAGGTGGGTTTATTGGTATCGTACCCATCATATTATCTTGTATAATATTATTCAGTTGTATCTAGTAAATTCCATCAACCAAACATGTATTTATTTTTGAGATAGAGACCAGTGATGTTATTCCTTCGACCTTAGAGTCGCGCGCTGTATTTCTGTGGATTTCTTGTTGTTTTGAGTTTCCTTTTGAGTTTTGATCCTCGTCCTTGGCGTTGTATATTATATTGCTTGTGTGGTTGTGACCGTCGATTGACGAAGAGCTAGCTCCCGCTTGGGGATGCCTTTTATTGATTTCGTATACTATTCATGTTGTATCCTGTTTGGGAGCCAGTATTTATAAAGGAGACTCTGCCGAAATTTTCAAGAAATACTTGATGTTTTTTTCAAAAAAAAAATGCATAATTCGGATATGCTTTTAAAAATACTTGTTTTAAGTTGTTTTTCCTTCACTCTACTACTTTTCTTGGTTTGGATTTCTGGGTTTTCGGCTTACTTAGATTACGTACGCCTCGAGACGTTTCGTAGTTTAAGTGCCGGTCATGTTCCGTACTTTCGGGACGTGACAAAGTTGGTATTAGAGCGTTAGGTTTTACCTTCGGAGCATAGGATGACTCTTGGTTGATGGAATAGGTGACTAAAGTAGAGTGACGTGCCGTGGGTATGTTCCGCGGCATACTTACGATACGCTACTCCACTTAAGAAGCCTTAGGATGCGTATTTCTTTGTTCAGTATTATATTCATTCCTGATCTAGCCTCATCCGTACTAGTTATGGTTTTGCTGCCACGATTACGGGCAGGGAGAGCTACGGCTAGAGTTGTGTGTAGGGTTCCTAGGCACGCTAATGAGGTCTCACAAGGCATCAACCATGCCAATTTCAAAAATTAGGGGTGCCGAGAAACCCTAGACTACGGATCGTTAACTAGATGTCTAGGCGAAACTAGAACTAGTAAACTACTTTACTAAGAGAACGGAAATACAACCTTTGTAGATCCGGTCCTCCACCTCCATAGCTCCGCAATGAAGTCTCCTCGCTGTCCAAATGGAAACCCGGGCTCTAGCGTCGGCTTCATTAGAGAAATGGGCGGGCAAGGTCGTCGGCTTCGTGCCGAAGATGATCTACGTCGAGGCATCACAAGATCAAGCTCCCACTTCACCAAGTCATGAAACTTGTGAAGAAAACACACTCTACTACTTGGCAAGAGGTAGAGGATGAAGAAATAGGAAGTGGGTTCACTTTAGAATTGGATTTCTCACTCATTTTCAAGAGTTGCCATTGATGGAGGCAATGCTTCTTCATGTGAAGAAGAAGAAGAAGAAGATGATAGAATGTTATGATAAGTTATTTTCAAATAGAAAATAAATTGAATACTTATCATAATCCAACCATGGTCAAGTGTAGAGAATGAACTAGGGTTAAGTGAATGGTTAGGGTTAAGCATGAAGACAAAAATGGTGACTTAGTCAAAGCTTCATGAAGCTTTGACATCCATCCAAAGAAAGCCACCATTTTTCTTTATGCTTATTATTTTCCATAAAGAATAAATAAATAAATAAATAAATAAGAAAACCAAAACCCTAACCATTTAAATAACCATGGTTCAATCTTTACACAAACTCAAGTAAACATGCATCATCAAACATGATACAATCATTTGCACAAAAAGTATATCACATATACAACTTGTACATCCAAGTGAGAAAATCCATTTAAAGTGAACCAATACTAGTTAATGCAAAATAATATATCAAATATATAATTATGCATTAAATCATTAAATCAACACTTGATTCAATGATCCGGTCATGTCGCACACAACCGACTAGTATACAATGTATCGATTTATCGAATTAATCCTTGATTCGATAACTAGGTTATATCGCATACAACCATTCGACACATTCATCGCGAGAATGAAATACGGTATCACATACACGCATTATTCTCGGTCCCGCATATATCTCATATGCGCTCCTATTTCGTTTCGCTTGAGCCAAGAAACCTCTGTGTAGGACTCTAAAGACTCGTCAATATGCCGGCAGCAGGTGATGATCATATCAAACACCCACAAGCCGCAAGCGGTCTGCTAAACGTAACGGCCACCGGGGTATTGAGCGATCAGAAGATCGACGAGCAAGCCCGCTCACACTCCTGTGAATCCAACCAGTAACACTTACCGTACAGTCCGGTCTGATCGTCTGATATGTCGCATATCTCGCCTAGGGGTGGTAAACGTCAGACCCCAATAGCTCGATAAGTCATGTCGATATGAGGTCTATAACAGTTCAAGAAACTACTGGTAACACTTACCAGTAAATCTCAGCAACCCTGGCCAGGGATTTCCGGTTATAGCCAATCGAACACAGCGCAACATCAACTCCCTATACCGGGAGAGACGAATCCCCTCCTATCGCTCATTGCCTTCATGTGATTCGGGACTGTACCCAAAAACCACCGTTTTGCATGCCCTCTTGGATGTGGTAAGATGGAAATCAAAGCACAGTGGGAACCACACAAGACTCTATGACGATCTCGGGTCAACAGACTACTCTGTACCAGTGTCATCAGAGAACTGCCATCTGACGTACGGTATAATACCATCTGGGAGTTCTCGGCGAGTCCGTCCAGTGTACCCAGTCTCTACTGAGCACCCGTATATCATCTCTGATGTCAAACACCAATGGATATGGGATCATCCATCGCCCATCTGTATGGGTCGAGAAGGTATACGCTAGTCTACTCTGGTATATCGATGCCCCGTCTCGATATACCCACGACTAGGGACTTTGAAGGATGTACTTATGGACTACCATGTCCTCACTAGTATGATCTGCATCATAGTCCAGGTAGTCAAGTACACATCCTAAGGGCTTTACCAACATGTAACAGAGAGACAATCAGTGTACACGTTAAGGTAAAGATCAACCAGATAGCATACTATCATGTCGAGCAAGAAAGTCCTCCCTATATATGTCCAAGCATCCACTACAATATACATTCTATGTATATTAATGGACTCTAGGGCATACATATAACTAACAATCTCCCACTTGCACTAGGGCCATTTGACAGCAGTGGTTGTAGTATCTCATACTCAACCATCCCATAAAAGTCTCTCTGTGGGAAAAGGCCTTTATGAGTGGATCCGCCGTGTTGTCCTCTGAGTCTACTCTCCTGACCTCGATCACTCTGGAGATCAACCATCTCCATGATCAGGTGACACTGCCTTAGAATATGTCTGGATCACTGATGGGACCGGCGTTCCTTGGCATAAGCCACAACTCCATTGTCTCACAATGGTTGGAACGTAGTTTATCACATGAACTAATATACACCCAGACAACCTCTTTGGTAGCATCTTAAGTAGCGATGTATCCAGCCTTTATCGTCTAGTTAGCCACGGTATCTAGCTTGGAACTCTTCCAACATACCGTCCCTTTACTGAGGGAAAAGACAATGCCTGTGACTGACTTTCAGTCGTCCTTATCACTCTGGAACCCTTCCAGTGATTCTCCCCAGGATCGATTGATACCATCTCACTACAACTAGTGAGAATCCTAACATCCAATTAGATCCATCTCATAGATCCAAAACCCAGGATTTAGGAGGTATCACTTTGATCCTATATGGAGAATCATTGTGATAAGCGGAGATTGACCGAGCGTAGCATAGGAAACTCCTTCCCTATCAAGAGCATGTCATCCACGTACTCTACGAGGATCGTTACTATACTCCCTACTACCTTTTTGTTTATACAAGGTTCATCTACCACTTTGATGATGTCAAACTCTTTGACTAACACATCAAAACAGATGTTCCAACTCCGCGATGCCTGCTTTAACCTATAAAGCATCTTGCACACGTTTCCGCTGCTCCCACTGTCTACGAAGCCCTCTGGTTGTGTACTTATAGACGTTCTCTTCTAAAACATCATTTAGAAAAGCAGTCATGGCACCCAACCGTCAGATATCGTAGTCATGGTACGTAGCCGTGGCAAGTATTATCTGGATGGACTTAAGCATAGGTACTGGAAAAAGGTTTCATCATTTTCCATGCCTGGTCGATGACGAAAATCTTTAACAAGTCTAGCTTTGAAAGTCTCAACTTTTCCATCTACACCAAGTAATCTTCTCAAGATATGCTTGCTCCTGATGGGGATTTAACCCTTCAGATATAGCAACCAAAGTGCATACTTTGTTGGTGTATAAGGATTCCATCTCAGATCACTAAGCATCCAGCCATTCTTACAGAGTCACACTCCTGATGGCCAGATCGAAACTAGTTGGGTCATCATCTCATGATGCAATCCTTGCTCCCACTGTCATAGAGAAACCGAAGTATCTCTCAGGTGGGTGAGGAACCCTACTAGATCGGCGGAGAGGCTGAGGTTCGTTGGTAATCTACTGAATTCTTTGGTTCTACCAAATCATCTGTTGTAGTTTATATAGCTGGAACCTTTCCAGTTGTACATAACAGACCTTGCCTCGAGCCTGTCCGGATTATGCTTTTAGACATAGCCCGGACAACCCTAAATCTTAACCAACTTAAGATATGGGCTCTTCCCTTATCATATCACATATGAAATGGTAGGCAACTGATTTGATTTGAACCCTATTCAATAGGTATGCAGCTTCTCAAGTGCATAACTCCCAAAAAGGAAATAGGTAACTCAGTAGTACTCATCATAGAGCACACCTTATCATATAGGGTGAGATTGCTCCGCCCCGATATACCATCGTGCTATGGTGTATACGGAGGAGTAATGCTGAGAGAGAATCTCATTCTCCTTTAGAAAAGTCCAGGAATTCCATACACAAGTATTCTCCTCCCTGATCTCATCATAGGACATAATACTTATACCCTTATTTTGATTCTCTACTTCTAACTTATATTCTGTGAATATCTCAAAAGGTTCGGACTTGTGTTTCAACAGGAACATATGTCTGAATCTTGAGAGATCATCAGAGAATGTAATGAAGTACAAAGAACCGGTCTTGGCATGTGTAGACAGGGGACCTTTATACATCAACATGTATCATCCCAAGAGTTTACTAACTCTTTCTCTGTTTCCAATAAACAGAGCTGAGGTCATTTTATCTTTGTGACATGACTCGCAAGTTTCATAAGATGTAAACTCAAACTAATTTAAATATGCATCTAAATGTAACTTCAGCCAGTCGGGTCGCATTGATATGACCTAGTCTACAATGCCTCAAGAAGGATCCGTTCATTTCTGAACTCTTCCTCTTGTGTGTGTTCCGTATACTAAAGAACTGTAGTTTGATTTAGAACATCAATGCTTTTAGATAACGTGCCTGAACCGATCAACTTTTGATATAGGAAATGTTCAAAACATTATCCAACAATACAAAATTTTATCATTTCTTTACTAATAAAGAGATAGATACGATTTTGTATATCAGGTTCGGTATCTAATAACATTCGTTCAGAATCAATGTATTGGTAATACAGGGTGACAGTGACCAACAGACTTGGCTGCAACACTTGACCCGTTTTCTGCCTCATGAAACTTATCACCCGTTCTCAGTTCTCTACCTTTTTGTAGCCCTATGTAACAGATTACATATCTGGGATCCTGATCTGGTATCACATACCCAGGACGTAAAGGATACTGAGAAACAGTTCTCTGTAATGAACACACCCGAAGATGATGCATCAGCATGCACTCTCTTCGTTTGGGCGGCACGGGAATTCTGGTAATCCCCAATTTCCTGCTCTGTCTTATAACAATTATAAGTTGGAGTGGGACCAACGTTCCCCAGCTCAGTATAACAAGCGGGTTCGGTCAATAATCCGTTTTATTATCTTGATTAAGGCGTGACATAGTCGCTACCAGGAGAGAGAGAGAAGAAAACACTCAGCGTGCGCTCTTTCAAGAATAGATTGGTTATTATTTTATCTAATCAGGATGGCTCCCACTGCTTTTTATCAAATCTTCCTTCAAACCCTAAAAGGAAAGACTAGCCGGTGATTAATTACACACTACAAGTTCGCTAATCTTTCAGCCAGGCCAGTGTCGGTACTTTGAGGGAGGTCCCCCGTGCTTTCGCACGAACCTAATTAATGTAAACCTCGTTTTCCCAGAGGCGTAACCCCGTTGACACCTTTCTAGACACCTACTTGATTAGCTAGTTGCAATGTGTAAAACTCTCCCAGGAGTAACTCTTACTCGCAGTGGGTATCGGGATCCAACTATCTCATAGAAGGTATGCAATCTCATTGCAAATTTCAACACTTGAAATTCCCGATAATATTTTGCCCCTAGCGTGCTATGACCTTGACGCATGCCAAACAACCCATAGTCCGCTAGTCAAGTTCAACCCGTACATTTCTTGATTGAATTAAACCCACCCGCACGACCCTTGACGCATGCCAAACAACGCCGTACGAATACCCTAATCCAATCGCATCGTATGCTTGCAGATAAGCACTAGTTAGCTACCGTACATTACGCCTTGACGCATGCCAAACAACCGCAGCACGAATACTAACTAGTACTTATCTGAAATGACGGAGGGCTACGACAGGTTTTTCTGAAAACCTATTGCGTAATGAACTTGATATCGTTGTAGAATCAAATGATTTTGAAAATGGAGTGTTTTTGAGGCTTTTCTAGTTTTGCTAAAGGAGTCACTCCCGGTGAAGGGATCGTCGGTCCTTTCCTCGTCGAATGAGGTGCGGGATATATCATATATATCACTGTGCAAAGCAAAAACACTTAAAAGCAATCAAAAGAAAAACCGAGTGTATAGCATCTGCCAGTTTTTGCTAAAGGAGTCACTCCCGGTGAAGGGATCTCGGTCCTTTCCTTATCGAATAAGGTGCAGGATATATCATATATACCGCTGTGCAAAGCAAGAACTGTAGCTACCTGTTTTATTTTGAAATTCGATTCTACAACATCTTAGGTTTCTTTTCTTTCATTAATCACATTAATGAAGTCCCATCATTAAAGTACCTAAACATCACAGATAAATACGACGTACACTTATGCCATCCGCATTCGCCTCGATGTCCCCTCGTGCACCGTTAGGTTAGGTAACTAACGGCAGAGCGGGGCAGGGCTAGCGCGGGTGTAAAACATAAGTAACGTCTATATAATATATCATATATACTATATACAGTATTTATCACAGAACATCACATGATCACATCACAGATATCGCAGCAGAAGAATATCATATGAAATATTGGATATACCAGGACGTCCGTGTTTTCAATACGAGCTAGTATAAAATAAGGATTCCACGGTCGCGATGAATAGCCAAACCCACACCCCTAGACCCCTACGAGAGCGGCAAGTAACCCTACCAATTCTAGAGTTTGGAGACCCGGACTCGACACCTCGAGTTGGTCTCCCACTGGACTCCAGAACCCGGTTACTTGTGCTCCCCTCCTTGGGTCTATCCTAGTGCGGAAAAGTAAATAATATACAAAAGGTGACATCTTCCGCAACCTGGAAGTGTCCCAATAAAAGAATATTACATACAAGTTTTTACATGAATGAAAATGAAAAACACTCATCTCACATAAAAACCCCCGGCTATTCAAACACGACGATCCAATATAACATATCCAGCAACACATAATATCACATGTCATCAACGTAAGTAAACATGCGCATCCCAATTGTCGTTGACATATAGCAACGAAACCGGCGATATCACATATTACACTTACGGTTACAGAAAAGAAAATGTAAAACTACAACAGTTGGAATCCGCAACCTTTTTAGACATCGCATGCCTAAGCAAATGAATTACTTAGACATCGCATGCCTAACAATTATAAACCCCGCATTTCAGTCTCATTATCGAAAACTCTTTTCAATATCAAGTCGGGCAATTCAACAAGATTCTCGACATCCTGATCGAATGCTCGTCGCAAACTTCAGTAGACGGCTGTACCCCCGATGCCGCCGACGAAGTGCACCAAGGCGGAACACCGCTGCCGCGAGCACCCGAACGGATGCTTTCAGCGACGGGGTTCTCCTACAGTCACTTGGTCGGGGCTATGGGGTGTAGCAGACTATTAAGTTTACCCAGCGAGTATCCGCGTACGCTACGTGATTGCGACGGACTTTTGATCACATCAAAATTCCGTGGCAACCGATCAAGTGAGACTAAACCGCTAGATTTATTACATTCATTCAGTTATCTCATAACTACCTGTGAATTCCAATTATTGTATCACATTCCAGATAAAATAGAAAATGTTAAACTTTCCGATCGAACATTCAAACACCCAAGTTTTCCCGAAACAGCTCAACATATGAAATAAGTTTAAAAACATCCAGTTCATGCCTCAGTACCAACGGTCCAGCCGTAGAAGGGTCAAGCCAACGCCTCACATGTGGCACGCCGTACTGCCCCAAACCCTAAGGTTCAAAGGGCAGTTCAAGATGGTCACATAATCGAGTTAAGGTTTGTTGTCTTCTAGAGGGACCATCGCGTTACTTGCACTACTTAGAACGTCTTTAAATCTCGGAAAAATCCAACGCTTGGAAATTTTCCGGTAGGGGAAAGATTGGGTATTTTTATCCAAAATTATCCGGAAAGCCACACAGACAAAATTTGATAATCCGATCGAACATTCGAATCCCCAAAACAACCCAGAAAATTCAACTCTTGAAAAAATATTAAAAATTCCCAGGAAAACCAGCACTTGAAACTAAGAATTACTGTGCAAAATACAATATATAATGAGGCCGTACGGCCGCGGAACCGCCGCACGAGCCATGCTTGTGCCGCGGAACCGCGGCGACTTTATGGAATTGGGCTGTCGAATTTCACTGTAACTCTTAGATATTCCTGCTGATTTTTCTGCATATTTTTAATATCGAAAAACTCCAGATTTTGGAAAAAGTCCAGAGAGCATGTTTGTGTTAGGGTTTTGGGTTCGTTCGGGTTTCAAACTTCGTCTAGACTTCGCCTAAGGCTCTAGCTAGGCTCTGATACCACTGTAGGGTTCCTAGGCACGCTAATGAGGTCTCACAAGGCATTAACCATGCCAATTTCAAAAATTAGGGGTGCCGAGAAACCCTAGACTACGGATCGTTAACTAGATGTCTAGGCGAAACTAGAACTAGTAAACTACTTTACTAAGAGAACGGAAATACAACCTTTGTAGATCCGGTCCTCCACCTCCATAGCTCCGCAATGAAGTCTCCTCGCTGTCCAAATGGAAACCCGGGCTCTAGCGTCGGCTTCATCGGAGAAATGGGCGGGCAAGGTCGTCGGCTTCGTGCCGAAGATGATCTACGTCGAGGCATCACAAGATCAAGCTCCCACTTCACCAAGTCATGAAACTTGTGAAGAAAACACACTCTACTACTTGGCAAGAGGTAGAGGATGAAGAAATAGGAAGTGGGTTCACTTTAGAATTGGATTTCTCACTCATTTTCAAGAGTTGCCATTGATGGAGGCAATGCTTCTTCATGTGAAGAAGAAGAAGAAGAAGATGATAGAATGTTATGATAAGTTATTTTCAAATAGAAAATAAATTGAATACTTATCATAATCCAACCATGGTCAAGTGTAGAGAATGAACTAGGGTTAAGTGAATGGTTAGGGTTAAGCATGAAGACAAAAATGGTGACTTAGTCAAAGCTTCATGAAGCTTTGACATCCATCCAAAGAAAGCCACCATTTTTCTTTATGCTTATTATTTTCCATAAAGAATAAATAAATAAATAAATAAATAAGAAAACCAAAACCCTAACCATTTAAATAACCATGGTTCAATCTTTACACAAACTCAAGTAAACATGCATTATCAAACATGATACAATCATTTGCACAAAAAGTATATCACATATACAACTTGTACATCCAAGTGAGAAAATCCATTTAAAGTGAAACAATACTAGTTAATGCAAAGTAATATATCAAATATATAATTATGCATTAAATCATTAAATCAACACTTGATTCAATGATCCGGTCATGTCGCACACAACCGACTAGTATACAATGTATCGATTTATCGAATTAATCCTTGATTCGATAACTAGGTTATATCGCATACAACCATTCGACACATTCATCGCGAGAATGAAATACGGTATCACATACACGCATTATTCTCGGTCCCGTACATATCTCATATGCGCTCCTATTTCGTTTCGCTTGAGCCAGGAAACCTCTGTGTAGGACTCTAAAGACTCGTCAATACGCCGGCAGCAGGTGATGATCATATCAAACACCCACAAGCCGCAAGCGGTCTGCTAAACGTAACGGCCACCCGGGTATTGAGCGATCAAAAGATCGACGAGCAAGCCTGCTCACACTCCTGTGAATCCAACCAGTAACACTTACCGTACAGTCCGGTCTGATCGTCTGATATGTCGCATATCTCGCCTAGGGGTGGTAAACGTCAGACCCCAATAGCTCGATAAGTCGTGTCGATATGAGATCTATGACAGTTCGAGAAACTACTGGTAACACTTACCAGTAAATCTCAGCAATCCTGGCCAGGGATTTCCGGTTATAGCCAATTGAACACAGCGCAACATCAACTCCCTATACCGGGAGAGACGAATCCCCTCCTATCGCTCATTGCCTTCATGTGATTCGGGACTGTACCAAAAAACCACCGTTTTGCACGCCCTCTTGGACGTGGTAAGATGGAAATCAAAGCACAGTGGGAACCACACAAGACTCTATGACGATCTCGGGTCAACAGACTACTCTGTACCAGTGTCATCAGAGAACTGCCATCTGACGTACGGTATAATACCATCTGGGAGTTCTCGGCGAGTCCGTCCAGTGTACCCAGTCTCCACCGAGCACCCGTATATCATCTCTGATGTCAAACACCAAAGGATATGGGATCATCCATCGCCCATCTGTATGGGTCGAGAAGGTATACGCTAGTCTACTCTGGTATATCGATGCCCCGTCTCGATATACCCACGACTAGGGACTTTGAAGGATGTACTTATGGACTACCATGTCCTCACTAGTATGATCCGCATCATAGTCCAGGTAGTCAAGTACACATCCTAAGGGCTTTACCAACATGTAACAGAGAGACAATCAGTGTACACGTTAAGGTAAAGATCAACCAGATAGCATACTATCATGTCGAGCAAGAAAGTCCTCCATATATATGTCCAAGCATCTACTACAATATACATCCTATGTATAGTAATGGCCTCTAGGGCATACATATAACTAACATTGTGTTCAGCACGAGCTCGTCACGAACGAGGACTGACCAGGGCGTAATTCCGGCGACACGCGATTGCGGAGATGTGTCTTTTTACTGTGTTTTCACGCCACGAGCGTTTGGCGGATTGCCTTTACGAGATTTCTCGGACGTGCCGATCAGTACCAGAGGATTGAGCCAATGATAGAGGCCAGCCGAACTTTGATGACCGTTGGCATATTGCTTATTCATGATGATTGAGGCACTGTTCAGGGTGCAGACGAGCGAGCCAGTTATTGCTACGAAAGACGAGATATCGCCCCAGATGTTGGAGCTATTGCAGTACGAGTTATACTAAGAGATGATAGAAGGTCGCTAGTCACCCGAGGATGAATGACTAGGACATGCGGTTCGTTCGCCTATCCCGATGCGAGGTCATCAGATAGATTGATTCCAGCTAGAGACGACTTCACACGGAGACGTTGAGAGTCGACAGAGACGATCGAATATCAGCAACCTATTATTCCAAGTTTAAAGTATTCGGAAAGAGCATGCAGGCAATTCTATGGACCCTCTAGAAGAATGAAACCCTAACTCGACTTAATGACCGTGTGAAAACCTTTGAACCTTAGGGTTTGCGGCAGTTCCGCGGCGCCATTAGCGAGGCTTGGGTTTGCCCTTCTACGGCTGGACCATCGATGCTGTGGTACGTACTCGATACTGTTAAACTGTACCCAAGATGTTGAGCTCTTGGGGGATTATGAGGTTTTGACATATCGATCGGATGGTTCGACTTCATTCGGATGCCAGGTGGTGAGATGCATTTCTTGGGAGACTCCAGATACGAGGATAGCCGTAGGAGCTCAGTCCATGCAGCCACGACGAGACGAGTCCGAAGTAGTCGACATTAAAGAAAGTAGAGTAAGAGGTTCATATGAGATCTTGATGAGACGACGTTCCACTCCGCCAACATCAGAGATGTGATACGCATGCTAAGATATTGTACTTGGATATACCTTCCAGAAGGAGTCGCGATGAGTATGCAGCCGTTCCGGAATGAGAACAGATCTAGTAAGGGACGATGACTTTCGGACAAATCGGCAGAGACGAGATTTAGGAGAGATCTCGACAGGACCTTTCTGGAATGAATTACGAGAAGACTTGGACCCAGGAGTGGTCATGTTACGCACACTGGCAGGCCAGAGTAAAGGATCGTCGACGAGACATGCTATGAGTGACCACGACAGTTGGCCAGAGATTCTTGGAGGATGTGCTTGAGCGGGACTATTCTGCCATACTTGATTTTGGTATTTTGAGCGATCTATTCACATGATTTGGTTTTGATGATTGAGTTTCATGATATCGTTTTCATGCACCATGGTTGCACCTACTGAGTATTTACGATTTTTGCACAGTTGTTGCACTTGAGATAGTTTTCGTGCCTTGGTTTCTCATGTTTGTGATTATATGGATTTCATAAAGTTGAGTTGATTTATGCGTATATACGCATACGATTTAGTTTTTGAACTCGGTATAGTTCACATATGCTTGCAGTGCAGTGGTACACATTTTGTGCACTTAGATGCACTGAACTTCGATTTCGATTGTGATGCTCGATATTGGTTTTGTGCACCTTATGCACCTGATTGGATTTTGCGCATGGTCGACGCTTGATATTGGATTTCATGATTTCGTGCATGATGGATGCACCTGGTTTGGATTTTCGCACATGTTGAGCGCATGTTTTGAGAAGCGATTTTGGTGCACACCAGATGCACTAAATCGAGATTCTTCGTGCGTGTCAGACGCATCTATCCTTGCTGTTAGGCACACACGATGCCTATGAAAGATGTTGTGTGCACAACCGATGCACTTAAATGTTGTTTCTGTGCGCATGTATGGCACATATATGGATTTTGATTTCCGTGCGCAAAAGACGCACATAGCATTTATATGCATATTTTGGGATTGATTTCTTATGGAGCAGTACGTTTTTATGATGATTGCTATGAGTTTTTGTACTGAGCAGGACTAGTCAGAGGACAGTACCTTAATATATTTTGCATGCATTGATAGTTATTGAAGGGATTTCCAAAAAGCGAGTTATAATCTCAGTATTTACCTACGTGTCTGATATGACACAAAATGTTTAAAAATAAAGAGACCCTTCTAAATTGTTACCAAAACGGCAGAACGTACATATTAAACAAAGGATATATATATATATATATATATATATATATATATATGTAGTTATTTTCTTACAATAGACGTCCGCCACTGTGCAGTGCTGCGAGTATCGCACAGCGATTTGAAGAAGATTTGGCATGCATTGCTTCCAGATGTTTTAATGATGTATATCATACTGATTTTCATTTTGGATTTAGACATTGTGTCTTCACCATGACTCCGATGATTGCAGGATGCTGGATGGAGTTTTGATTTTGAGTTATATGCTCATTTTTTTTCATACGCATGCGCTGCGCTACGATTTGTTTTATTTATTTATGATTTCGGAGCTCCGACGACTTGATGGTTTTGCTTAGATATTTTAGTATTTGGGGGGGGGAGTTTTAATTTAAATTCGGGGACCGAATTTCTTTAAGGGGGAAGATTGTAACGTTTTGAAAATCGATTCGGTGAAATTTCGGAAAAATCGGTAAAATAAAGGGGTTTTCTGTAAAAAGTCAAAATACAAATATCTTTATTATAAAATTAAATATACATATTCTAGCTATAAAATTGCTAGTATTTGGTGTTTATTGAGCCACTGGTGTAATTTCAAATTTTCTGAAATTTTTTTCCGAAATTAATTATTTTAATATTATTTTAAGCTGTCACTAATACATTTAATTAGGGAAAATTACAAATTGGAATGAGTTGAAACAAATTTTGTGCATCATAACACATTAAGCAAAATTTTATCATGTGGTTTTTGAAATGAAATGGTCTGCCAAAACGGTTTAGAAAATATCGAAGAAAAAAGGCTTTTTTTGTGAAATTAGTGTAAATAGATATTGGGGTATAACATTTATCATTTTTCCTCACCCACACTCACCCACACCCTCTCTCCTCTCCCCAAATCAGCAGCCCAAGTTTCCCCCTCCTCATTTCCCCACTTGTTTTGCCCAAAAGAAATGAAAAGAAAAAGGAAATAAAAGAATAAAAGAATATATAAGTATGGGCTTTGACCTTGGGTTAACTTGATATCATTTTCCCCACTTGACTCTCCCTCCTATGTCCCTCAAATTCCTGGCCAAAATCAGCCCTACTGCAGTAGCCCTCCCTAAAAAAAAAATCCCACCCAATTTGCATCAAAAATGCACAAAAATGCTGCAAAATCCACACAATTTCAAAGCTAATTCCAAATCCAACTCCTACCCATTTTTCCTTAGCCTCTCAAGCATGGTTTTTGGTGAAAAGTTTTCAAATTGGAGGTCAACATTTTCATGCTAGATCTCAAATCTTGTGAGGTAAAAATCTTGATCTTTTTGTTAAATTGTTGGTTATTGCTTTAATCTAACTTAATTAGGATATGAATTGTGGTTCTAATTGAAAGATTTGGGTTTTCAAGAGAAGGATTAAATTATAGTTAGGGTTTTTGTTGTGTGATTATGGTTGCAAAGTAGAATTCATCATTTTGTGATATGTGAAATATAATCAAATTGTTAGTCTGCAAATTGTTAAGTGGAATTGTAATATTTAAGCTATATTGCTAACTAGGTTTTTGTAAACCATGAATTGGTTTAAGAGAAAATGTAATTAGGTTTTTGATGACTTTATTATCATTATAAAATGTAGTTTAATACTTTAGATCATGAAAATCCAAGCTAGATTGTTGTATGTGCATTTTTGCAATAAAATTGTTAAAATTGGTTAATTTGTAAACTAGAATTTTGGGGCTAATGAAATTTAATGAGATTAAATTATGGAAATGGTTTTTATGACTTATTTAAGATATTTAATAAGTATTATGGCCATTAGAATTGTTAAAACATCAAGTTTTGCACTAAAACGGTAAATTTTTGCTTGCTAGATTTTCAGAAAAATGGCTTTTAAGGTGAATTTGGGGGTTTTTGTGAATTTTAACCTATTTTTTATTATAGTTAGTGTTCGTGGATGCGCAAATGAGTGTGTTTGGGTTTTCTCGATGGTTTGACGTTTTGTACATCGACATCGAGGGTTGGTTTGGCTATTCTTGCATGCGTAGGCGATAGGTTTTGACCTATGCGTGATACGCGTGTCGATTTGATTTTCGTATGCCGTTTCGATTTCGAATTTGGTTTTAATGTGATACGGTGCGTTATGATATGTAGGTACCCCATGTGGACTTCGAGACGACAAGCAAGCGCGTGGCGACGTCGGCACCGGCGAGCGAGGACCAGGTGAGTAGATTTATATCTATGGGGAGAAGTCGGGTGGATGACGTATAGCACCCCCGCAGTTCGCAGTGATGTATATGAATACGTATACACTTAAATATATATTATATTAATATGAGGCTTTGACGATAAAGGTAGATGCTAGGTGTTCATGGATTAGTTTAGTGTTAGTTGCGAAACCCTAAATTAGTTGTTACACCCACACACGCACACACACACATGCATACATCTATGTTATTACCTATGCGTATATAGGGATAAGTGTTTATGTGTTCACATGGGTATGGGACTATGTGTTCACATACTGGATTTGAGGATAATGTTTGGGATTTGAGGTGAGTCGATGAAATTGATTTGAGGCCGTGAGATCGGTGATATGGCAGGGTTCGTATTTGAGATACGACATGACGTTGTAGCGGGTCCTTGACGTAGTGTTTCACACACATGCATGCATACTTAGGCGGTATCAGTATTGTACTAGACGTAGATCAGTACTCCGATCATGATATTTGATAAAGAGGATACCAGATGAATAGTATGATGAATGTGATATTGACCCATACCCAGATTTGGGAGGTCGTACGACGGATTTACGTACGAGCTATATATTGATGATTGATCCGCACTCTTGACTTGGGATGTCTGATTATAGATATGGTATCGGATATGATATTATTGAGGCGGGATCACCGACTATACATGTTAGTTGTATGTATGCCCTAGAGGCCAGTATTGTACAGATGATGTATATTATATTGGATGCTTGGACATATATAGAGATGACTTTCTTGCTCGATATGATAGTATGCTATCTGGTTACTCTTTATCTTAACATGTACACTTGTCTCTTTGCACTGTCTTATAGTTATATGTTTGTAAAGCCCTTAGGATGTGTACTTGACTACCTGGACTGTGATGCAGATCATACTAGTGGGGACATGGTAGTCTATAGATACATCCTTTAAGGTCCCTAGTCGTGGGTGTATCGAGACGGGGCATCGATATACCAGTGTAGACTAGCGTATACGCTTCTCGACCCATGAGATGGGCGATGGATGATCCCATATCCATTGGTGTTTGACATCAGAGATGATATACGGGTGCTCAGTGGAGACTGGGTACACTGGACGGACTCGCCGAGAACTCCCAGATGGTATTATACCTCACGTCAGATGGCAGTTCTCAGGTGACACTTGTGCAGGTTAGTCTGTAGACCCGAGATCGTTATAGAGTCTTGTGTGATTCCCACTGTGCTTTGATCTCCACCTTACCATGTCCATGAGGGCGTGTAAAACGGTGGTCTTTGGGTACAGTCCCGAGTCATATGGAGACAATGAGCGATAGGAGGGGTTTCGTCTCTCCCGGTATTGGGGGTTGATGTTGCGCTGTGCTCGATTGGCCGTAATAGGGAAGTCCCTGGCCAGGGCTGATCAGAGATTTGCTGGTAAGTGTTACCAGTAGTTTCTCGACCCGTTATGAGCCTCACATCGGCACGACTTATCGGTTATTGGGGTCTGACGTTTACCACCCCTAGACTTGATATGCGACATATCAGACGAACAGACCGGACTGTACGGTAAGTGTTACTGGTTGGATTCACAGGAGTGTGAGCGGGCTAGCTCGTTGATCTTCTGATCACTCAATACCCGGATGGCCGTTACGTTTAGCAGACTGCTTGCGGTTTGTGGGTGCTTGATATGATCATCATCTGCTACCGGCGTATTGACGAGTCTTTAGAGTCCTACACAGAGGTTTCCTGGCTCAAGCGAAACGAAATAGGAGTGCATATGAGATATGTGCAGGACCGAGAATGATGTGTGTATGTGATACCGTATTCCATTCTCGCGATGGATGTATCGATTGGTTATATTAGATATAACCTAGATATCGAATCAAGGATTGATTCGATAAGCCGATACATAGGATACTAGTCGGTTATATGCGATATGACCGGATCGTTAAATCAAGTGTTGATTTAATGATTTAATGTATAATTATATATTTGATATATTACTTTGCATTAACTAGTATTGGTTCACTTTAAATGGATTTTCTCACTTGATGTGCAAGAAGTATATGTGATATACTTTTGTGCACATATTTGTATCATGTTTGATGATACTTGATCATTTGGTTAAGTGTAAAGGATTAAACCATGGTTAAGATATGATTAGGGTTTTGCTTTTTCATTTATTTATTTGTTTATTTATTTGGAAAAGATTTAGATAAGAATGGTGGCTATGTTTGTTTCTAGTTGAAGCTTCATGAAGCTTTGACTTCTTAACCATTCTTATCTTCATGCTTAACCCTAACCCATCCAAGTAACCATGGTCTATTCTCTACACTCTACCCTAGTTAGTTTATGATAAGTATTCATTTATTATTCATTTTAACTTAACACTTATCATAATTCTAGCTTCATCTTCTTCTTCATCTTCAAGAATGAAAACTTGATGCCTTCAATAGCAACTTGAGCAAAAGTGAGAGAAATCCAATTCTAAAGTGAACCCACCTCCTATTTCTTCATCCTCTACCTCTTGACAAGTGGTTTTGGGTGTTTTCTTCATAAGTTTCACAACTTGGTGCAGTCGGAGCTTGAACTTGTGAAACTTTGATGTAGATCATCTTTGGCACGAAGCCGACGACCTTGCCCGCTCGTTTTTCCGATGAAGCCGACGATTGAGTCTAGGATTCGAGATGGACAGCAAGAGGACGCCTACGTGGAGCTAAGGAAGTGGAGAACCGGATCTACAAAGGTTGTAGCCTCTCTCCTTTAGTTAAGTTGTTAACTAGTTTAGTTTTTCGCCTAAACTTCTAGTCAACGATCCGTATTAGGGTTTCTCGGCACCCGTAAAATTTGAAATTGGCATGGTTGATGCCTTGTGAGACCTCTTAAGAGTGCCTAGGAACCCTACAGTGGTATCAGAGCCTAGCTAGAGCCTTAGGCGAAGTCTAGACGACGTTTGAAACCCGAACGAACCCGAAACCCTAAAACCCAAGTGCTCTCTGGACTTTTTCTAAAATCTGGGATTTTTCCATATTAAAAATGCTTAAAAAATTCAGCAGGGAAATCTAAGAATTACGATGCAAAATTTATCCCATGAACAGTAAAAAGTGCAGCGGAACCGCGGCAAAAGCTTGGCTTCTGCGGCGGTTCCGCGGCAAGATGATGACATCATCACTCCCGTTTTGCACAGTAATTACTATTTTATTATGCTGAATTTTCTGGGAATTTTTAATTTGACTCAAGAGTTGAGTGTTCTGGGGTTGTATTGGGAATCAACGATTCGATCGGATTATCAAATCTTGTCTATGTGGCTTTCCGGATAACTTTAGAATATGTTAAAAAGTTCGACCGGATATAAATACCCAACTTTTCCCCTGCCGGAAAATTTCCAAGTGTTGGATCTTTCAATGGTTTAAGGACGTTCTGAGTAGTGCAAGTAACGCGATGGTCCCTCTAGAAGACAACAAACCTTAACTCGATTATGTGACCGTCTTGAACTGCCCTTTGAACCTTCGGGTTTGGGGCAGTACGGCGTGCCACATGTGAGGCGTTGGCTTGACCCTTCTACGGCTGGACCGTTGGTACTGAGGTATGAAGTGAATGTCTTTGAACCTATTTCATGTGTTGAACGTTTTCGGGAAAACTTGGGTGTTCGAATGTTCGATCGGAAAGTTTAATATATTCTATTTATCCGGAATGGGATACAATAATTGGAATTCACAAACAGTTATGAGATAACTGAATGAATGTTATAAATCTGGCGGTTTAGTTTCACTTGATATTGAAAAGAGTTTTCGATAATGAGACTAAAATGCGGGGTTTATAACTGTTAGGCATGTGATGTCTAAGTATTTCATTTTGATTAGGCATGCGATGTCTAAAGAGGTTGCGGATTCCAATTGTTGTAGTTTTACACTTTCTTTTCTGTGACCGTAAGTGTAATATGTGATATCGCCGGTTTCGTTGCTATATGTCAACGACAATTGGGATGCGCATATTTACTTACGTTGATGACATGTGATGTTATGTGTTGCTGGATATGTTATATTGGATCGTCGTGTTTGAATAGCCGGGGTTTTTTATGTGAGATGAGTGTTTTTCATTTTCATTCATGTAAAAACTTATATGTAATATTCTTTTATTGGGGCACTTCCTGGTTGCGGAAGATGTCATCCTTTTGTATATTATTTATTTTTCCGCATTAGGATAGACCCAAAGAGGGGAGCACAAGTAACCGGGTTCTGGGGTCCAGTGGGAGACCAACTCGAGGAGTCGAGTCCGGGTCTCCTAACCCTAGAATTGGTAGGGTTGCTTGCCGCTCTCATAGGGGTCTAGGGGTGTGGGATTGGCTATTCATCACGACCGTGGAATCCGTGTTTTATACTGGCTCGTATTAAAAACACGGACGTCCTAACATATCCAATGTTTCATATGTTTCTTCTGCTGCTTTATCTGTGATGTGATCATGTGATGTTCTCTGATAGATAAAGTATATAGTATATATGATTTATTATATAGACGTTACTTATGTTTTGCACCCGCACTAGCCCTGCCCTGCTCTGTCGTTAGTTACCTAACCTAACAGTGCACGAGGGGACATCCAGGCGAATGCGGATGGCATAAGTGTACGTCATATTTATCTGTGATGCTTAGGTGAATTAAATGATGGGACTTCATTAATGTGATTAATGAAATAAAAGAAACCAAATGATGTTGTAGAATCAAATTTTAAATAAAACAGATAGCTACAGTTCTTGCTTTGCATAGCGGTATATATGATATACCCTACACCTTATTCGATGAGGAAAGGACCGAGATCCCTTCACCGGGAGTGACTCCTTTAGCAATAACTGGCAGATGCTACATACTCGGTTTGCTTTTGATTGCTTCTATAGTTTCTGCTTTGCACAGTGATATATATGATATATCCCGTACCTCATTCGACGAGGAAAGGGCCGACGATCCCTTCACCGGGAGTGACCCCTTTAGCAAAACTAGAAAAGCCTCAAAATCACTCCATTTCAAAACTTCATTTGATTCTACAACGATATCAAGTTCATTACGTAATAGGTTTTCAGAAAAACCTGTCGTAGCCCTCCGTCATTTCAGATAAGAACTGTTTAGTATTCGTGCTACGTTTGTTGGCCTTTGTCAAGGCGTAGTGTGCGGTAGCTGAATAGTGATTATCTGCTTATGCATATGATGCAGATTGTTTCAGGGTAGTCGTACGACCTTGTTGGCCTTTGTCAAAGGCCGTGCGGGTGGGTTTGATTCAATCAAGAAATGACGGGTTGAACTTGACTAGCATGCTATGATTTGTTGGCCTTTGTCAAGGTCATAGGACGTTAGGGGAAAAATATTATCGGGAATTTCAAGTGTTGAAATTTGCAATGAGATTGCATACCTTCTATGAGATAGTTGGATCCCGATACCCACTGCGAGTAAGAGTTACTCCTGGGAGAGTTTTACACATTGCAATTAGCTGATCGAGTAGGTGTCTAGAAAGGTGTCAACGGGGTTACGCCTCTGGGAAAACGAGGTTTACATTAATTAGGTTTGTGCGAAAGCACGGGGGACCTCCCTCAAAGTACCGACACTGGCCTGGCTGAAAGATTGGCGAACTTGTAGTGTGTAATTAATCCCGGCTAGTCTTTCCTTTTAGGGTTTGAAGGAAGATTTGATAAAAACCAGTGGGAGCCATCCTGATTAGATAAGATAATAACCAATCTGATCTTGCACGAGCTTACGCTAAAGTGTTTTCTTCTCTCTCTCTCCAGATAGCGACCATTTCATGCCCAAACAAAGATAATAATATGGATGTATTGACCGAACCCGCATGTTATACTGTGCTGGGGAACGTTGGTTCCGTTCTTTTTTATAAGAGTTATAGGAATGAACAGGACATAGGGGAATACCAGGATTCCCATGCCACCCTATTGAAGAAAGTACATGTTGATGCATTTTCTTCGGGTGTGTTTGTTACAGAGAACTGTTTCTCCATTTGCCCTACGTCCTGGGTATTAGATACCGGGTCAGGATCCCATATATGTAATCAGTTACATGGGCTTAGAAAAGGTAGAGAACTTGGAGAAGGTGATAAAGACATTAGAGTTGGAAATGGTGCAATTGTTGCAGCTAAGACTGTCGGGGAATATCACCTTGTGTTACCAACAGGTAATACATTGGTTCTGAACGAATGCTATTACATGCCGAACCTGATATGCAACATTATATCGGTTTCTTTATTGAGTAAAGAGGGATATAATTTTGTATTACAGGACAATGTTATGAACATTTTCCGTAACCAAAAGTTGGTTGGATCAGGCACGTTGTGCAATGGTATTTATGTTCTAAATCAATCAACAGTTCTGAGCATAACTAACACACACAAGAGGAAGAGTACTGAACTGAACGAATCCTTCTTGTGGCATTGTAGACTGGGTCACATCAATGCGACACGACTAGCTAAGTTGCATAAAGATGGATATTTAAATCCGTTTGAATTTTCATCTTATGACACTTTCCAGTCATGTCTCAAAGGCAAGATGACCAAAACTCCGTTTACGGGACACGGAGAAAGAGTTACTGAACTCTTAGGACTGATACATAGTGATGTATGCGGTCCTGTGTCTACACATGCCAGGGATGGTTCTTCATACTTCATTACATTCACTGACGATCTCTCTAGGTTCGGGTATGTGTTCCTGATGAAACACAAATCAGAAGCTTTTGAGAAATTTATAGAATATAAGCAAGAAGTTGAGAACCAAACCGGAAAAATTATTAAAATCCTACGATCTGATCGAGGAGGTGAATACTTAAGCAATGAATTCCTGGACTTCCTAAAAGAGAATGGGATTCTCTCTCAGCTGACTCCTCCATATACACCACAGCACAACGGTGTATCAGAACGGAGGAACCGCACCCTATTAGATATGGTGCGCTCTATGATGAGCACAGCTGAGTTACCTATTTCCTTCTGGGGGTATGCGCTGGAAACAGCAGCATACCTATTAAATCAAGTTCCATCTAAATCTGTACCTACCACACCATATGAGATATGGAGTGGGAAGAGACCATGTCTTAAACGAGTTAAGATATGGGGTTGCCCGGCCTATGTCAAAAGGCAAAATCCGGACAAACTTGAGGCACGGTCAGTTCTATGCAAGTTTGTGGGATATCCCAAACATTCACATGGATATCTTTTCTACCATGCAGAGGAACAAAAATTGTTTGTTTCTCGACATGCCACCTTTTTAGAAAAGGAATTCCTTGAAAAAGAAATTAGTGGCAAAGTGGTAGAGTTGGAAGAGGTTCCAGATACACAAACCGTAACTGAAGATTTAGTGGAACAAGAAGATTCAGTAGCTCCCAATGAACCCCAGCCTCTCCGCCGATCTAGTAGGGTTCCTCGCCAACCTGAGAGATACTACGGTTTTCTCATGGATGGTGGGAGCGAGGATTGCATCATGGAGGATGATGACCCAACTAGCTTCGAGCAGGCCATCACGAGTAGGGACCCAGTGAAATGGCTGGATGCAATGCGGTCCGAGATGGAATCCATGTACACCAACAAAGTATGGACTTTGGATATTGCTCCTGAAGGGGTAAAACCCATCGGGAGCAAGTGGATCTTCAAGAAAAAACTTGGTGTAGATGGGAAAGTGGAGACTTTCAAAGCTAGACTTGTTGTAAAGGGTTTTCGTCAAAGACCAGGTGTGGACTATGACGAAACCTTTTCTCCAGTGGCTATGCTTAAATCCATCCGGATCATGCTTGCCATCGCTGCATATCATGACTACGAAATCTGGCAAATGGATGTTAAGACCGCCTTTCTAAATGGTGATTTAGAAGAGTGCGTGTACATGACTCAGCCAGAGGGCTTCGTAGATAGTGGGAGCAGCGGGAAGGTGTGCAAGCTGGTTAAATCCATTTATGGATTTAAGCAAGCATCGCGGAGTTGGAACATCTGCTTTGACGTCGTTATCAAAGAGTTTGATTTCGTCAAAAATCCAGATGAACCTTGTATCTACATGAAGGTGGCAGAGAGTAAGGTAGTCTTCCTCGTATTGTACGTGGACGACATACTCTTGATAGGAAATGATATTCCTATGCTGCAATCGGTAAAGCTCTTCTTATCACAAAGATTCTCAATGAAAGATCTTGGTGATGCCTCCTGCATATTGGGAATCAGGATCTATAGAGATAGATCCAAACGGATATTGGGATTGTCCCAATCCAGGTACATTGACACCATACTAAAGAGGTTTAGTATGGAAGAATCCAAGCGTGGGAACTTACCCACGATCTCTGGAGTCACTCTCTCCAAAGAGATGTCTCCCCAGACTGATTTGGAGAGAGCTCGCATGCAAGGGATACCCTATGCTTCGGCAGTAGGCTCTATCATGTACGCGATGCTATGTACCAGACCCGATGTAGCATACTCACTAAGTGTAGTGAGCAGGTATCAAGCTGATCCTGGAGAGAGTCACTGGACAGCAGTGAAGAGTATTCTCAAGTACTTGCGAAGGACTAAAGAGATGCTCTTGGTATATGGTAATAGAGAACTCCAAGTGGAGTCCTTTACCGATTCGAGCTTCCAGAGTGATAAGGACGACTCTAAGTCGCAGTCGGGCTTTGTCTTTACCTTTTACGGAGGGGCGGTTAGCTGGAAGAGTTCCAAGCAGGAAACCGTGGCAGACTCGACGATGGAGGCTGAATACATCGCTGCCAACGATGCTGCCAAAGAGGCTGTCTGGATCAAGAAGTTCATTAATGAACTTGGAGTGGTTCCATCCATTGAGCATCCAATACCTTTGTATTGCGATAACAATGGAGCGGTGGCTTTGGCCAAGGAACCTAGGTCCCATCAGCGATCCAGGCATATTCTGAGGCGGTATCACCTGATCCGGGAGATAGTTGATCGCCGGGAGATCGAGGTCAGGAGAGTTGACACGAAGAACAACACGGCGGATCCACTCACGAAGGCCATTCCCCAGATACAGTTTGAGAGACTCTTCGGGATGCTCGGTATGCGATACTACAGCAGCTGGCCTTAGTGCAAGTGGGAGATTGTTAGTTGCATGTATGCCCTAGAGGCCAGTATTATACAGATGATGTATATTATATTGGATGCTTGGACATATATAGAGATGACTTTCTTGCTCGATATGATAGTATGCTATCTGGTTACTCTTTATCTTAACATGTACACTTGTCTCTTTGCACTGTCTTATAGTTACATGTTGGTAAAGCCCTTAGGATGTGTACTTGACTACCTGGACTGTGATGCAGATCATACTAGTGGGGACATGGTAGTCTATAGATATATCCTTCAAGGTCCCTAGTCGTGGGTGTATCGAGACGGGGCATTGATATACCAGTGTAGACTAGCGTATACGCTTCTTGACCCATGAGATGGGCGATGGATGATCCCATATCCATTGGTGTTTGACATCAGAGATGATATACGGGTGCTCAGTGGAGATTGGGTACACTGGACGGACTCGCCGAGAAATCCCAGATGGTATTATACCTCACGTCAGATGGCAGTTCTCAGGTGACACTTGTGCAGGTTAGTCTGTAGACCCGAGATCGTCATAGAGTCTTGTGTGATTCCCACTGTGCTTTGATCTCCACCTTACCACGTCCATGAGGGCGTGCAAAACGGTGGTCTTTGGGTACAGTCCCGAGTCACATGGAGACAATGAGCGATAGGAGGGGTTTCGTCTCTCCCGGTATTGGGGGTTGATGTTGCGCTGTGCTCGATTGGCCGTAACAGGGAAGTCCCTGGCCAGGGCTGATCAGAGATTTGCTGGTAAGTGTTACCAGTAGTTTCTCGACCCGTTATGAGCCTCACATCGGCACGACTTATCGGTTATTGGGGTCTGACGTTTACCACCCCTAGACTTGATATGCGACATATCAGACGAACAGACCGGACTGTACGGTAAGTGTTACTGGTTGGATTCACAAGAGTGTGAGCGGGCTAGCTCGTCGATCTTCTGATCGCTCAATACCCGGATGGCCGTTATGTTTAGCAGACCGCTTGCGGCTTGTGGGTGCTTGATATGATCATCATCTGCTACCGGCGTATTGACGAGTCTTTAGAGTCCTACACAGAGGTTTCCTGGCTCAAGCGAAACGAAATAGGAGTGCATATGAGATATGTGCAGGACCGAGAATGATGCGTGTATGTGATACCGTATTCCATTCTTGTGATGGATGTATCGATTGGTTATATTCGATATAACCTAGATATCGAATCAAGGATTGATTCGATAAGCCGATACATAGGATACTAGTCGGTTATATGCGATATGACCGGATCGTTAAATCAAGTGTTGATTTAATGATTTAATGTATAATTATATATTTGATGTATTACTTTGCATTAACTAGTATTGGTTCACTTTAAATGGATTTTCTCATTTGATGTGCAAGAAGTATATGTGATATACTTTTGTGCACATATTTGTATCATGTTTGATGATACTTGATCATTTGGTTAAGTGTAAAGGATTAAACCATGGTTAAGAGATGATTAGGGTTTTGCTTTTTCATTTATTTATTTGGAAAAGATTTAGATAAGAATGGTGGCTATGTTTGTTTCTAGTTGAAGCTTCATGAAGCTTTGACTTCTTAACCATTCTTGTCTTCATGCTTAACCCTAACCCATCCAAGTAACCATGGTCTATTCTCTACACTCTACCCTCGTTAGTTTATGATAAGTATTCATTTATTATTCATTTTAACTTAACACTTATCATAATTCTAGCTTCATCTTCGTCTTCATCTTCAAAAATGAAAACTTGATGCCATCAATGGCAACTTGAGCAAAAGTGAGAGAAATCCAATTCTAAAGTGAACCCACCTCCTATTTCTTCATCCTCTACCTCTTGCCAAGTGGTTTTGGGTGTTTTCTTCACAAGTTTCACAACTTGGTGCAGTCGGAGCTTGAACTTGTGAAACCTTGACGTAGATCATCTTCGGCACGAAGCCGACGACCTTGCCCGCTCGTTTTTCCGATGAAGCCGACGATTGAGTCTAGGATTCGAGATGGACAGCGAGAGGACGCCTACGTGGAGCTAAGGAAGTGGAGAACTGGATCTACAAAGGTTGTAGCCTCTCTCCTTTAGTTAAGTTGTTAACTAGTTTAGTTTTTCGCCTAAACTTCTAGTCAACGATCCGTATTAGGGTTTCTCGGCACCCGTAAAATTTGAAATTAGCATGGTTGATGCCTTGTGAGACCTCTTAAGAGAGCCTAGGAACCCTACAGTACATATATAGGTATGTATATGTATCGACTCAGATGATAGGCGGTTTCCTTACCTGTAGTTCAGCTCGTTAGTTCAGCCGTATAGTTTAGTGTAGTTGTTAGATTAGTTTAGACTCCTACCTATTTCAAAACTAGTGGATCGTGGGTATTTTAAAAGACAAGTCAAGGGATCTACGGATATTTCGAAAGACGTATCCTTTCTTAAAACCACCGTAGCCCTTATTTTCAAAACCCCACGATTCGTGTTATTTCAAATGGCACCATTGTTTAATATTTACCTCCCGCTCATTATGGTTGCTCGCTCTGCATCGCATACTTACATTGTTATTTCATATTGCATTGTTGATATTATGCTGTTAGGACACCAGCACAATTACCGATGATGCATATGTACCACGTACACTTACTTGCCGGCTCACACACATCTTCATCGGTAATTGCTATGTCACGTACACCTTAGAAAATATTATGGCTTAACTTAGCTTGATAGCTAGTAGTTTGACATGATATTAGTGTACTTACCTTATATGCCAGCTTAGATATTGTAGTTATTACTTGTCACTTCATGCATACTGTTATTCATTGTTATGCCGTATTCATGGTTTTACATGCTATTGATGATTTGGATTCGGATTTCCATGAGATTTTCTTGATTTGGGGGAAAACCGCAAAACTTGTATAAGCTTCTTTCCTCTCTTTTAAATAAAAAGTGCGGTTTTCCCATGATGTATGAGTCGTCCACCATGAGTTTGTTGATGGATTTCGAGACCCGATTCGAGGAGATGGATGAACCGTTTCGGGTACATGGTGGGCCTGGTGCGGTACCCCGGGGCAAGAAGATCGTGTTGTTGACGTTGAGCCTGTGCAGGGGAGCACGACCGACCGGTGATATTACCCGACGCGTCGGATAATCGGAGGATACCGTCGTGGTCATGAGATGGATGGTAGGGGCCAGCCTGGACTGACGGCGCCCTAGTCATTGTGATTGAGATATTGAGATTTCGAGATATTGAGGTACAGAGATTATGATACAGAGATATCGAGATATTGGGATTACGTTTTGTGTCGATGCTAGGCACTGTTTTATGCTGATTTCGTTATGATACCTCATTTTAAAAATACAAAAATCTCACTAATTTATGAAAGCAGTTTTCTTCAGTACATGCATTCTGTTTCATGCATTCATACATCATCCATATGATATATTGCTACCTGAGGCACTGACACGGGCATATGGGATTACACATGGGTTAGATATTTGCCCTAGTCATTTTTATAGACTGCTGATCATATGACCTAGGATTGCGTTGTTCATGCGGTTTCTGTTCGTAGATATTTTTCTATTCACGAGTTGGCAACTCACCCCTGTTGTGCCCCAGTTTCTTGCAGGTTTGCCCTACAGGTTTCATTATGGCTATGCGGGCACAGTTTCGTTCGGATAACTTGCTAGTAGGTGGGTTTATTGGTATCGTACCCATGATATTACCTTGTATAATATTATTCAGTTGTATCTAGTAAATTCCATCAACCAAACATGTATTTATTTTTGAGATAGAGACCAGTGATGTTATTCCTTCGACCTTAGAGTCGCGCGCTGTATTTCTGTGGATTTCTTGTTGTTTTGAGTTTCCTTTTGAGTTTTGATCCTCGCCCTTGGCGTTGTATATTATATTGCTTGTGTGGTTGTGACCGTCGATTGACGAAGAGCTAGCTCCCGCTTGGGGATGCCTTTTATTGATTTCGTATACTATTCATGTTGTATCCCGTTTCGGAGCCAGTATTTATAAAGGAGACTCTGCCGAAATTTTTAAGAAATACTTGATGTTTTTTTCAAAAAAAAATGCATAATTCGGCTATGCTTTTAAAACTACTTGTTTTAAGTTGTTTTTCCTTCACTCTACTACTTTTCTTGGTTTGGATTTCTGGGTTTTCGGCTTACTTAGATTACGTACGCCTCGAGACGTTTCGTAGTTTAAGTGCCGGTCATGTTCCGTACTTTCGGGACGTGACACTCCCACTCCCGCTACTGCTTCTCAAAGGACATCAGTCTTCAGCAACAGCCCCTCACCTGAACAGGGGAAAGACAAGGCCATCCCTGTCACCGAGCCAACTCCATCAGCTCGACGTCACCACTGGCACCGAGTGAGGAAGGCCGGGGGCAACTCCCCTTCTAGGCTAACTCTACCAGCTCCAACGGTGGAAATTAATGCTGCTGTTCCAATCGGGAACAAGTTTGAGTTGCTGAATAAGGTGCACAGGAATTCGCCTACCGCCGTACTGAAAAGATCTCCCCCGGTGGAGAATGTTGCGGAAACAAAATCAGAACAGTCCCCTCAGCGGCTGTCCTCCAAGATCTACAAAGTCTGGCGGCTAGTCCGAAACTCAGTGGTTGATCAAGACTACCCTCGCCGACAGAAAAGGGCGAAGGTTGAATAAGAAGAAAGCCATCTTGCCAAGCCACGGAAAGCTATTTGGGTGCCCACCGCGACGGCCCCCTCAACTTCGACCGATCATGAAAAGAGAAGGCCGGAGAAAATCCCTACTCCTGCGACAAATGTTAAAGGCACTGAACCCAAAAGCCCTAAGTCTAGGGGCATGGTGGTACATACTGTTTACATGGCATCCAGAAAGGAGGATAGCCACGCTTCGACGGGCCACCGACCACTCACCCGATCAATCACAAGAGCTCAGGAACAGCAGCAGCAGAAGCTTCAGGAGATTTTGACTGCAATGGCCGCAATCACCGGGCCAAAAGAAAGCCCGGAGGCGTCATCGGAACAACGTCACGAACACGAGACTGATGCTGAATTCCTTCGCAGAATGCTCGAAAAGAAAGACAAGGAGGCTGCGGAACAAGCGGCCAATATAAAGCAAATGGCTTTTCTGTTCCAAGACATGGTTAGGATGATGATACAGCCGGATCCTCCAGCCGAAGAGCCTCCGATTATCCTCGAAGATGACAGAGGAGAAACGTCAAATCCACCCCCGGCTCTTTCAACAGCCAAGGAAGAAACAATCTCTAAAGCTGCCCTAGATGATTATATTGCTCAGTAAATACGAGTTCACCAGGTGAACGAAGCGGCCGGCCAAGTTGTCAAAACATGGTTACCATATCCAGGCCGGTATGATCAGATTAAGTATCCGTCGAGCTACACAATCCCGAAATTCCACGTCTACAAGGGGACATGCAATCCCCATCAACATGTCGCCCAATTCAGGGCTCTTTATAGCAACACCGGTGCCGATGATAAGCTCTTGCTTCGCCAATTCGTCGGCAGCTTATCGGAGATGGCGTTTGAGTGGTACTCCGAGCTTCCAAACGACTCCGTCAAAACTTTCGCAGAGATGGAGTTGCTATTCACCCAGCAATTCGCGAGCGCCAGCGAACGCACTCCAATAACGGCATTGATCAATGTAAGGGTGAAGCCGGGCGAGACGTGGGTTCAATATGCGATCCGATGGCGAAATCTGTGTTCGAAGTGCGAACAGCGCATCGAAGAAGCACCAGCGGTGGGCATGTTCGTGGGCAACCTAGACCCTCATGCAACTATTTCATAATTCATGATGTTCTTTAAACCGACCACGTTCCAGGATTTAATCGATAAGCTAGCCTAAATGGATCAAATGGGTCACAGACCATCTTCCCCAAAGCCGGAACCTCGGAACGACAAGGGTAAAGGGAAGGCGACCTTCGTTGCGAACACCCAACAGCAGCCCAGTTCCCCAAAGCTAGCAGATCAACTGGAGGAGAGACAGCGCTATTACAATGAGAAAATGAAACGTCCTTACTCATTCCCACGGGACAAAACGAAAAGGTTGTTCGAGCTGGCAGTGCGCAACAGGCTTATCAACTTGCCAAATCCAAGGCGACCGCCGCAACCTAACGAAGTGAATAATCCCAATTATTGCCCTTACCACCAAACGGTAAGCCATCCGATTGAAGATTGCTTCGTTTTTAAGGGATGGTTCGAGGATCAGTACCTAGAAGGCAAGTTTGCGCTGTCTGAGAAGTGGAAAGTAAACCCACCACAACCGCACACTCCTAAGAAGACTGACACACCGGGGGAAACGTGATCTTTTGTTGAAGAAGCTCCGTGGGAGGTTGTGCTTTCAGCCAAAACGAAAAGGATGCTGAATGATCTCCTGACATGCCTGGCGATCAGGTGGAAGAACCCGCTAGAACTCCAGATCATCGAAGGGATGCTAAAGCCGCGCCCAATTCCAAAGCTTGGTAGTGATGGCTAAAGCACTCACACCGAGCCATCAAAATCTTCAAAGAAGAAGAAGAAGAGATCCGAAAAGCCCGTGAAACCTGGCAACAAGCGCACGGAGCTACAAAAACAGATTGACGCGCTGGAAGAGTATAACCAGAAGGCGCGAACCCTAATCACGCTTCAAGAGTTCCTCGGCCACGTCCTTGAGGACGAGGAAGATGGAGAAGACTTTTCGGATGGATCTGAGGATTATGAAGCAAGTTGTCATGTGATCTCTCACTTGTCCATAGACGATAAAGAAGCTCCCTACACAGAGAGACTGGAGGCAGGTCTCGAGCCAGAACTTCTATGGCTGTCAGACGAAATGATCGACGCCTTCCTGAATGACATTCATCTGAAAAGTAAAGCCAATCAGGAGCGTGAGATGGCCATATTTGAAAGAGCCAAACGCCGGCGTCTAGACGAAAGAGTCGAGACATTCCCGCCGAATCAAGGGACATCCGTCGTGAATAAAAACAAGTTCAAGATGAGGAAAAGGTTTGCTAAAGCCATATAAATAGGAATGAAGCTACCACCCACTGAAGGAAACACTCTTGGTGAAGCCGAAATGCATCCTAGCTACTGCCTATATCATCGAAAGATGGCACACCCTACCGAAGAGTGCAACGCTTTTAAAAGATGGTGGCAGGGATATGTTGCTCACCGACAACATACGACCGAGGAGCATAAAAGAATCACCGGCAACTGTCGCACGGTCAACACCGGGGGATCGCAGGTTCTTACCTTTGGGAGCGACTCTGATGAGGAAATGCTCTTGGCCCTCTCTTTAAAGAATCTCCCTTGGAGACAGAGGAAGAACCGAAGGCATGTGAAAATATTCAGCTGTGCGATCGCACGCTTTCAGAAAGGAATCTCGAATCTACGAGTAGAAAAGATAAGGGAAAGGAAAAGGTCTCCGAGGATATCGCCCTAGATGACCAAGTCATGAAAGAGCTGACAGCTCAGGACCCGCCAAAGAAAAGTTAGGTGGACTACAACGTCCTGGCGCACCTAAGGAAGTCACCTTCGCAGCTCAGCATTCTCGACGCCCTTTTACTATCAAAAGAAGCAAGAGATTCATTGATCAAGGTGCTGCAAGAGCCAGAGCAATTCTAAGCTTTCCTCGCCGAAGAAAAGATGAAGGACGAGCTGGAAGAAGTGCACACAGCCGATATTACCTTCGGCAACGAAGATCTCCTCCTTGGGACGTGCGAGCACAACCGTCCCCTATATGTCTCAGGATACTGCCATGATATAAAGATAGGCAAAATCCTGGTCGATAATGGGTCCTCCGTCAATCTCCTCAACATGCGAGTGTTGAAGGAAATCTGCATGAGCGTTCAACACCTCGCTCGTGATAAAATTACCATCTCTGGATTCGACTCCCAGTTGTCACAAACTCTTGGGTCTGTAATACTGACGCTGCGCTTCAGGCTACTCGTCACGAATATTAAATTTGACGTCATTGACGCTAAGACGTGCTACAATGCTTTGCTCGGCCGGCCTTGGTTATACGAGTACAACATCATCCCTTCTACACAACACCAGTGCATGAAGTACTTCAAGGATGGTCTCGAGTATACTGTGACGGGGGAGTTGAACCCTTTCTCCGTGAACGAGGTCCGAAAATATGAAGATGCAAAATACTTCTTGCCAGATTTTGAGGATACGGAAAGATGTCATAAACCGAAGGACAAAGCAATCACCACTATTCCAGTTTTCGGGAGTGATACCGAGGAGGAAGAAGAGATAGTTTATTCGGGGCCTCCTCGACGCAACAACCGGGGACCGTCCGCCCCATGTTGATCTTCGGCAGCGACTCGGAGGACGATGTTAATGCTGTATTCTCCGCTCGGCCGTCAATACAAGCTTTCGCTAGCAATAATCAGAGTCTGCAAATTATCCAGGTTCTGCGGGAGCATTACAAAGATCTCGATGCACTCAAAGCTTATAGTATGCAAAAACTACAGACATTTTATGTCCCTCCTAAGCGAAAGGGTGAAAAGGCAATCCTATTCTACCGATCTGGGGAAACCAAAGTGGAGAAAGAGATCTGGCATGGCGCCGATTCTGCGCTCGACAGACTCCAGCCCATCCGTCTGCCCAGATATTACTCGGAAGGCTTGAGAAGGCTCCTGAAGCGCCAAGGGGTATCTTTCAAACAGACCATTCGACAAGCTCGGTTCTACAACAGGATTTGGGATGTCCCTGGAACTCAGCGCAAGTTGCCCAACGGGAGAATGAAAATGCTCGGGCTTGGATATGTGAAATCCGGGAAACGAGAACGAGTCCATGGTAGCTACGTCATATATAACTTCGATGAAGAAGAGGACGCCTTGTCAGAAAACGCTGACTCCGAACCGAAACAAGATCCTGCAATCAAAATGCCGAGCCCGTCATTTAAAGAACGAATGGACAAGCTTATCAGGGAAGCGGGTCAAAAGGCTCGAGACGACCATAATCGCGAAATGGCCATCTATGAGAAAGCCAGGACGCAACGCCTTCTTCAACAGGCTGCAAAAGATGAAAATGCTCCTCCCTGTCAACTCGTCATTCAAAGAGCCCGACGCAGAGGCAGAAACAAGTCAAAGAGCGGGAAAGGCATTCAGCAGCAGCAAAGCGGAACCAAGAAGCCACGCAATCGGGAATCGAGCAACCCGGATTCGTCCCATATGAAGAAGATGAGTCAGGCATACTCTTTTCCTCATAATAAAACACGAATGATACTTGAGCTCGCCATAAAACACCAGATTATTACACTTCCAGAGTCCAAACACCCCGAGCAAGCAGACGAAGTCTCTCACTCGGACTATTGCTCCTATCATAGGGCAATAGGACATCCTATTGAAGACTGCTTTACTTTCAAGAACTGGGTCGAAGATCAATATCAGCTAAGCAAATTCGCTCTATCCAGTAGTTGGAGGGTAACACTGCCGTAGAAGCATGAACCCAAATCCGCGAGAGTAGATCCAGATCCACATCGGTCTTGGAAGCGAGCTCGTACTTGTCATATGATAACACTATCAAAAGGAGAGCCTGAGGAGAGGGGTGATCTCCCTTGGTTCTTCGAAAACAATGATGACGAGATGATCTCAGAATTTCCACCGGCGCCAAAAGAGCTGGAAGATGGGATACATACCACTACGGATAACCTCAAGAAAATTGATTTGGGGACGGTAAGTGACCCGCGACCAACATTCGTCGGTGAGTTGCTGTCTGAGGAAAGGGTAGCTACACTAAAAGACATGCTTATGCAGCATAAGGATTGTTTCGCGTGGAACTATTCTGAAATACCAGGATTAGATCCAGAGATTGCTGTCCACAAATTGGCAATATCCCCAGACGCCAAGCCAATCAAACAAGCACCAAGAAGAATGCGGCTCGAGCTTGAGATGAGTATCAACGCCGAGGTCAAGAAACTAATCGACTCCGGCTTCATCCAAGAAGTTCAGTACCCTGATTGGATCGCCAACATCGTCCCAGTAATGAAGAAGAATGGGACAGTGCGCATATGTGTGGACTTCCGGGATCTTAATAAAGCCTGCCCGAAGGGCGATTTTCCAGTACCGGTCACTGAGCTGATGATAGATAACACGTCCACTCATGAAGTCTTCTCCTTCATGGACGGCTCATCAGGATATAATCAGATAAAATGCATCCCGAAGACCAATAGCACACCCCTTTCCGGACCCCTTTGGGTATATTCTGCTACAAGGTGATGCCCTTCGGTCTAAAGAACGCTGGTGCCACCTATCAAAGGGCCATGACGAAGATCTTCGATGACCTCATACATGAAATCGTCGAATGCTATATCAACGACCTCGTGGTGAAGAGCAAATCATACGAGGAACATCTCGAGCATCTGAAGATCGTATTTCAATGCCTTCGACAATAAAACTTGAAGATGAACCCTCTCAAGTGCGCATTCAGAGTTTCCTCAGGCAAATTCCAGGGATTCGTTGTCCGACACCGAGGTATCGAGATAGACCCATCGAAGATTAAGGCGATCATGGAAATGCCCCCGCCAAGAACTCTCAAGCAGCTACAGTCTCTCCAAGGAAAGATCGCATATATCCGGCGATTTATCGCCAACCTTTCAGGGAAGTGCCGTCCTTACAGTCACCTGATGAAGAAGGGAAGCCCTTTCGTTTAGGATCACAAATGCCAAGGCGCGCTGGATGAAATCAAGCAGTATCTGCAGAACCCGCCGGTGCTGGCCGCTCTGGTCAAGAGAAAGCCCTTTATTCTTTATACAATAGCCATCGAAGGTTCTTTAGGCGCATTATGGGCACAAGAGAACGACCAATGGAAAGAAAGAGCTCTCTACTACCTGAGTCGAGTTCTCCTGGGGGCAGAAAGCAATTACTCTCCCATCGAAAAACACTGCCTGACATTGATCTTCGCGATAATGAAGCTCAGGCACTATGCGTTGGCGCATGAAGTCCGTCTCATATCGAAGGTAGATCCTCTCAAATATTTGATGTCAAAAGCCATATTGATGGGGCGACTCGCTAAATGGGCCCTGCTCTTGATGGAGTTCTCGATAACTTATCGACCTCTTAAGGCAGTGAAAGGCCAGGCCATCGCCGACTTCCTCGCTGAGCATCCAATACCTGCCGATTCTCCTTTAAACAGCGAACTGCCAGACGAACATGCGTTTGATGCGATCGACGGTGATGATACCCGATGGGAACTTTATTTCGATGGAGCATCTTCCATGAAGAAGCGCAAACAGAACACCCCTATAATCAAATCGGGGGTAGGCCTTATCTTCGTGACCCCACAAGGAGGGATAATGCGCTTCACTTTTTCCTTAACAGAGCCGAGGGCAAACAATGAAGCCGAGTATGAAGCTTTGATAGCAGGCCTCGAGATCGCCATCGACATGGGAATTGAAAACCTCCTCATATACGGAGACTCCCAACTGGTCGTTAGTCAACTAAACGGCGACTATCAAACGTGTAAACCAGAGTTGGTGAAATACGGCGAGAGGGTACAGCAACTACTGACTCAAATACCTTCATACATCTTGGAAAGCATACCGCACGCGAAAAATAGCAAAGTGGATGCATTAGCCAAGCTCGCTAAAGAACTGGCCGACGAGAGCCTCGATGACGTAAGGATCATTGTGCAGAGCCGTCGCGTTCTTGCGCCGGCGGAAATATCTCCGGAGTCGTCCGAAGAAAAAGGAAAGATTGAGCAAATGACTATGCAAATAAAAGATCAGGAAAAGGTCGAGGATTCGAGGGAAGTCTTTATAAACTACTTCAAATCCGGTCGAACGCCTGAAGATGCGTCTTCAAAACATCAGCTCATGAAGTGAGCCCTATCCTTCGCTTTCGTCAATGATACTCTGTACAAGAGGTCATTCGATTCTTTATGGTTAAGATGCCTGGGACCTGAAGAGGCGAAGAGAGTCTTCCAAGAAACTCATGACGGACTCTGCGGTTCTCACCAAGTAGGCCCGAAGATGAAGTTGAAGATCAAACGGATGGGTTATTATTGGCCCAAGATGATTCAGGACTGCCTCGAATATGCAAAGCAATGCCACTCGTGTAACACTTTGAAATTCGTTTAAGATGTTTTCGTGTTAATTAGTAATTTGGCGTGTTTTTCATAAAAGCCCGAGTATCGTTTTTTCCTTCTTGGCTAGGGATAATTGTGTTGTGAAGTGTTATATATATATATATGTTTATATATAATTTTAGGGTTATCAATTATTTCTAGTCGGGTTTACCCTAATTGGGAAATTTCTTGTGTTAGTGCACACATGCACACTTAGCACAATTTTTCTTGACCTAGGTTAAAAGTGTTAGCATGTTAACCATTTCTTTTCATGCATGGTTCATTGTTATTTCCCCACCCTTTTATCAAAACAAAACCCTTTTTAAAATTCCAAAAAAAATTAATTAGAATATAGAAGCATGGTGGTTAGGTGAGAATTTCACTTTTGTGACCATTTTCTTCCCTCTTCTCTCTCTCCTTTCTCATTGCAGAATTTCTGCAGAGGCAGCAGCAAAACCCAACAGAATTCATCACATTCCCTTCTCTTTTCACTTCTCTTTGATCTCCACACAAAACCCTACACAAATCAACACATTTTCATCACAAAACCATGGAAAAAAGGGGCTTTTTGAGGTGTTTGGAGGCAAATCTGCATATCTGAGGAGGGAGTTGGAACTTTTGGTGTTTTATAAGGTCTTTGGAAGGTATTAACCCATGTCTATCACCCTATTTCCATAACTTGTGTGTTTGGTTGCTAAAAATCTTATTTTTTGTGCATTTTAGTGATATTAAAGGATATTTGTGATGCATATGTTAGATTGAGGTTTTGTTAGCTTGGTTAACTCTATTATGTGCTATTAGAGCTATTTAAGCCAGGTTTTGCTTTCAGTTTGCACAAAAACACCCTAAAGTACCATTTTAGTGCAAAAGTGTGGTTTTTAACTAGAAATAGGGCTCTGTAGGATCTGCTGCTACCCGAATTATTTCAGAATGAAATTGTATTTACTGTAGCATGTATAGGGGGTATAGAGTGCACACACAAAACCTGGGAGCCCATCTCCCTACCCAGGCCACCGAAAAATACGTTCTGGCCGCAATTTGCGGCCAGATGGGTGAGTTGGGGTTGGGGTTTGGGCCATTGGAGTCTGCTTCTATATGGAGTATTTTGGTATATATATTTTCATAATATCTGTTCTGTATCAAAATCTGGAGTTGAATAACCTATTTCCCATATTTTTAATCTTTCGCGACACGCGTGATACGTGTGTATGGGTTTGGGGTTTCTGCGTATCGCGACGCGTCGGAGTCGCTTCAGGCGTGTAATCACACGTTTTAGCGTATCGCGCACACGCGCGCTTGGTTTGCGACACGGGTTTCTGGTTGACTTTAAATGTCGTGTTTGTATGGTTTTGAGCATATGTGTGATATTCTATGAAATTCTAGGTTCGCAGGCGAGTGCGACGGACGCCGCGAAGAAGGGGAAACAAGTCATCGGCTATACCTAGCGAGAGACTACGGTGAGTAGATTTAACATCTACAGGGAAAATCGCCCGCATGGCGTTATGCGTCAGGGCTGATAGGACCTTGTAGCAGCATTTTACACTTACATACATTGACTGTTCATGGCTGCTATTTAGTACATACCGCATTCTCTACTATATGTATATAAACTAGAATTGATAGAACACCACACCATTATTAACGGTTCATGTTGCACGAGCACTATCCTGCATGTTACACACACACCGTTAGTAATTGCCATGACACACTCACTGTAGAATTGCCATGATCATTATACTGTAGCTCATCTTTTATGTGACTGGACATGATATTCATACTTGATGCATATATCACATCATATTAACTTGCATATTGGTTTTGGATTACATGTGATTTCTGGATTTGGGAACCGTGGCTGTTTCAAAGAGAATATGTAATTATTTAAAAACCCGGTTTCCCTTGATATGATATTTCGGTGCGTCCACCATGTGTTTTCTCTGTGCGAGAGTGATACATGTGAACCCGAATCGAGGAGTTGGATGAGGCCGAGTACGGGTACATGGTGGACCCAGTATGGTATCCCGGGGCGAGAACGGTTTCGCTGTGTAGTAGACGGTGAGCCTGGCAGAGGGACTACTACCTACCAGTGATTGGTTAGACCTGGAAGTTATCCGGAGGATACTGACCAGAGTCGATAGATGGATGCGGGATGATCCGTACTGCCGGGGCCGAGGGCCGATACCGCAGACGGAGCCCGTGGGCTGACCCGGACTGACGGATCCCCAGTGGATGAGGATTTGCGTGTCAATGCTGGACACGAGTACTTATGATATTTGGGTGCCGATGTTGGACACTCTTGATTCTCAGAGATTTACAGGATTAGAGGGCCGATGAGAGTGCCGGCGCCTGAGCTATTTGGGGGATCTGGGTGCATTGATGGACACCGATTATATGTTTCACATTGACATTCCGTGTAGATGTTATATTTCCCATGCTCAGCATTCATTATTGTATCTCATCCTATAGTTATATTACCTGATAAAGCACTTGCATGATTATTGCACATACTGCTTATCATGCATTGATATCATCTGCTGGCATATGATAGAGTAGCGCAGTACGTGCATGCTCGCGATTACCCTTATATGTTATTTCTATTCACGAGTTGGCAACTCACCCCCGTTGTACCACAGTATTTGCAGGTTGCCCCTCGGAGTAGTTGCAGCAGGCTGCTTTCTTACATCTTTTGGCTACAGATACCACTACAGTTGATGCGAGAGCTGTTTTGCTGATAGGTGGGTTGTGGTATCTGGTTACTTTTATTGTACACACTTTTGTATCTAGTATTCTCCATCTACCATATATGTACTTGACTTAGAGACAGTGTGAGGACGATGATATATATTATTTATATTCTGGTGTCGAGCTCGTTGTGAGCCGACTTTACTTTTGCAGTTATTCTATCTATGATGTTCCCACTTGTTGTTCTTGATCTTCGCTACGGCGTCGTATATTGCTATCTTGGTGATTGTTTACTTAGATTTCTTAACATGTTAGTAAATGCTTCCATTTAAAGCTTAAAACACTCTATACTTTTACTGGTTTGATTTCTGGGTTTTCGGTTCACTTAGTCGCGTTACGCCTGTAGACGTTACGTGGTTAAGTGCCGGTCACGGGCCAAACTTTGGGTCGTGACAAAGTTGGTATCAGAGCGTAGGTTTTTACCGTTCGGAGTGTAGGATGACCTTGGTATGATGGAGTAGGTAGCTGAAGCAGAGTGGCGTAGCGTGCGTATGTTCCGCGGCATACTCACGACACGGTACTCCGCCAAGGCGACCTTAGGACTTGTTGATTTAAATTCTTTCTCGAGTATATACATTCTTGCGATTCGATTTCCGTACCCTTATCGAATCCTACTTTTCCTTTCCGCCATTATGCAGCCAAAGACTACTAGGGCGTAGAGAGCGGTCGAGAGGGCCGAGATTCAAGTTGACTCGTCCGAGACGAGGACTGATCCGGGTAGTATACCGGTTGTGCCCGAGCAGGCTATTCCTGCCGTGACAGATCAGATTGCCATGTTAGGGGCCGGTGTGCAGGAGATGTGCCGGACGGTGGGATCCAGTATGCAGGAGATGCGCCAGATGATGGGATCTCTAGTTGAGACACTTCGAGCTCAGCGACCAGAGGTAATTCCACCCGTTGCGGAGACCACGGTGGTACCCACAGTACAGGTAGTTGCCCCTGCAGCTACAGAGGTCATCTCGGTATCGCTATCAGAGTTTATGAGGCTGAAGCCTCCGGTCTTCACAGGCACCGATGCAGCCGAGGACCCACAGTCTTTCATTAATAGGATGGCTCGGATAAGCCGTTTTCTTAGATGCGCAGATGCGAGATGGGTTGAGTTCGCGAGCTTTCGCCTGGAAGGTCTTGTGCAGAAATGGTGCGAATCAGTCGAGAAGGGTATAGCAACAGGTCTTCCTCCGATGACCTGGACAGAGTTCGTGACGCTATTCCTTGCCCGCTTTCTTCCCCTGAATGTCAGAGATGCTAGAGCACGCAGGTTCGAGTCTTTACGCCAGACTCCGGAGATGTCAGTGGCAGAGTACGATGTGCTGTTCACCGAGCTATCAGTTTATGCTCCATACTTAGTGGCTACCGAGGAGATGCGAGTTAAGAGATTTGTCCGAGGCTTACTCACACCACTGTTCCTTGCGATCAGCACACAGCATTACGAGACATATGCAGCAGCTGTAGACGCAGCCCTATTAGTCGAGGAGCGCCTTGCTGAAACTTCGGTAGTCCCAGAGCCGAAGAGAGTTATTGCAGATACATCAGTGCAGAGACAGCCTTTTCGGTGCCGTGACAGGCACCTTGCAGGTGGCAGAGATTCGGGGCGAGGCAGGTTGTTTAGCTCCTATCCCCAGGAGGGTCAGCGACCATCACCGGGATGTTACCGTTGCGGGAGTTCTTATCATCGTATGCGAGATTGTCCTGAGATACCACGGAGGGAGGCGGCAGCACCACATGTTATATTACCACCTTCACCACCCCAGAGGGCGTTGCCTATTGTGCCTACTGTTACTCAGCGTCTGACTCATGTACAGAGAGGTCGTGGACGCGGAGGATTTGTTCATAGAGGACGAGGTGATCGAGGCAGAGGACAGCCAGCTGCCGGCAGGGGACAGTCAGTCGCAGGTGGAGGACAAGCGCGAGTTTTTACTTTGACGCATCAGGACACGCAGGCGTTCAATGCGGTCGTCTCAGGTATCCTTCCAGTATGTTCTGTTGATGCACACGTGTTATTCGATCCCGGATCCACGCACCCGTACGTATCCACACACTTTGTGCCGAGTTTGGGTAGAGAGTCCGGTTTGTTTGATCAGCCGCTTGTTGTGACTACTCCTGTGGGAGAGTCGTTTGTCGCTAGGCACGTGTTCCGATCCTGTACCGTCCGTATTGGCGAGAGAGAGTTGCCGGTCGATTTGATGCTTCTTGAGATGTTGGACTTCGACGTTCTTTTAGGCATGGATTGGTTAGCCACGTGCTATGCTTCTGTTCACTACCGCGAGAAGACAGTTAGATTTTGTTTTCCCAGCGAGTCGGTTTTTGTTGTGTTGGGGGACCGTGGTGCCACCCCTCACAGTGTGATTTCTTCTTTTCGTGCTGGACAGCTTTTGAGGAAGGGATGTCAGGTATTTCTCACCTATGTTTGCGATACTAGAGCTACAGAGGTTCCGTTGGATCAGGTTCCGGTTGTTAGCGAGTTCCCTGATGTGTTCCCTGACGAGCTTCCTGGGCTACCGCCCGAGCGCGACATTTCTTTCTGTATTGATTTGGTTCCTGGCACGGGGCCTATTTCCATACCGCCTTATCGGATGGCCCCGGCGGAACTTAGAGAATTGAAGGGTCAGTTGAAAGATTTGCTGGATAAGGGAGTTCGTTTCGATTGGACGGAGGAGTGTGAACACAGTTTTCAGCAGCTACGGGCTTTACTGACTACGACACCAGTGCTATCTTTGCCTTCAGGATCAGGCGGATTTGTGGTCTATTGTGATACTTCACGAGTGGGGCTAGGGTGTGTATTGATGCAGCATGACAGGGTGATCGCGTATGCTTCGCGGCAATTAAAGAAACATGAACAGAACTACCCCACTCATGATTTGGAGATGGCTGCAGTGGTCTTTACACTTAAGATCTGGCGACATTACCTATATGGCGAGTCGTGCCAGATATTCACTGATCACAAGAGCTTAAAGCATATATTTCAGTAGCGAGACCTGAACCTTAGACAGCGCCGATGGATGGAGTTAGTGAAGGATTACGATTGCGAGATCTTGTACCACCAGGGCAGGGCTAATGTAGTAGCGGATGCTTTGAGCAGGAGGCCCGGGGGTTGTCTATCTTGTTTGAGCGCAGTACAGAGGCAGTCGTCGGCAGATTGGCAGATTTTATGCGACAGCCGGGTACAGTTCGAGTTTACGCCGATCGGAGGATAGATTGCGCATGTTCGTGCACGCCCACAGTTGCTCGACCGTATACATGAGGCACATCACAGTGATGACCGATGTTCAGAGATTAGGACACAGATTGGACAGGGCAGATTTTCCGAGTTCATGATCGATGATCAGGAGATACTACGATGTGGGACTAGACTGTGCGTACCAGATGCAGAGGGCTTGCGGCGCGAGATTCTTGAGGAGGAACATCGATCGGTATACAGTGTTCATCCCGGTTCTACCAAGATATACCATGACATGAGAGGTGTTTACTAGTGGGACGGAATGAAGAGAGACATCGCAGATTTCGTGTCGAGATGCCTGACTTGTCAGCAAGTTATGGCTGAACACCAGAGGCCCGCGGGAGAGCTACAGCCGTTACCCATTCCGGAGTGGAAATGGGAGCAGATTTCTATGGACTTCATTGTGGGTCTACCCAGGACTAGTCGAGGGTATGACTCCATCTGGGTGATCGTGGATCGTTTGATGAAAGCGGCTCACTTCCTACCGGTGAAGATGACTTTTGGATTTGCTCAGTATGCCCAGATTTACATCGACGAGATTATACAACTGCACGGAGTTCCGACATGTATCGTGTCCGACAGAGGCACCCAGTTTACCAGCTGGCTATGGCAGAGACTTCAGGAGGGTTTGGGCACTCGCTTGAGCTTCAGCGCAGTATTTCATCCGCAGACCGACGGACAGTCAGAGCGGACTATTCAGACTCTCGAGGACATGCTCAGAACATGTGTATTAGACTTCGGAGGTAGCTGGGATCATCATTTATCCTTAGTAGAGTTCTCCTACAACAACAGCTACCAGGAGACCATTCAGATGGCACCTTTTGAGGCTCTTTATAGGAGGAGATGCAGATCGCCCACCTGTTTGACGGAGCTCAGTGAGAGCAGTATCTTAGGGCCACAGATTGTTGAGGAGACGACCGCGAAGATCCAGTTGATTCGCGATAGGATGAGAGCAGCCCAGAGCAGGCAGAGATCTTATGCGGACCGTCGTCGACGCAGACTTGAGTTTTCTGTTGGTTACCATGTTTTCTTGAGGGTCTCCCCAATGAAAGGTGTGATGAGATTTTGGAAGAAGGGGAAGCTTAGTCCCAGATATGTGAGCCCATTCGCGATCCTCGAGCGTGTTGGTGCAGTTGCATATCGGTTAGCCCTTCCGCCCAGTTTTCCAGACGTGCACTCTGTATTTCACGCTTCGATGCTCCGCAAATATCTTCATGATCCTTCGCATGCGATTCAGCACCCGACGATCCAGCTTGAGCATGACCTTTCCTATGCAGAGCAGCCGGTGATCATCTTGGATCGACAAGTGATGAAATTGAGATCGAAAGACAAACCATCAGTCAAGATACTTTGGCGTGGTACGAGCAGCGAGGAGGTCACTTAGGAGACCGAGAGCGAGATGAGGAAGAGGTATCCCCACCTTTTTGAAGGTCCGTGTAGTTAGATTTTTAAATTTGGGGACTGAATTTCTTTAAGGGGGTAGATTGTAACACTTTGAAATTCGTTTAGGATGTTTTCGCGTTAATTAGTAATTTGGCGTATTTTTCATAAAAGCCCGAGTATCATATTTTCCTTCTTGGCTAGGGATAATTGTGTTGTGAAGTGTTATATATATATGTTTATATATAATTTTAGGGTTATTAATTATTTCTAGTCGGGTTTACCCTAATTGGGAAATTTCTTGTGTTAGTGCACACATGCACACTTAGCACAATTTTTCTTGACCTAGGTTAAAAGTGTTAGCATGTTAACCATTTCTTTTCATGCATGGTTCATTGTTATTTCCCCACCCTTTTATCAAAACAAAACCCTTTTTAAAATTCAAAAAAAAATTAATTAGAATATAGAAGCATGGTGGTTAGTTGAGAATTTGACTTTTGTGACCATTTTCTTCCCTCTTCTCTCTCTTCTTTCTCATTGCAGAATTTCTACAGAGGCAGCAGCAAAACCCAGCAAAATTCATCACATTCCCTTTTCTTTTCACTTCTATTTGATCTCCACACAAAACCCTACACAAATCAACACATTTTCATCATAAAACCATGGAAAATGGGCTTTTTGAGGTGTTTGGAGGCAAATCTGCATATCTGAGGAGGGAGCTGGAACTTTTGGTGTTTTATAAGATCTTTGGAAGGTATTAACCCATGTCTAGCATCCTATTTCCATAACTTGTGTGTTTGGTTGCTAAAAATCTTATTTTTTGTGCATTTTAGTGATATTAAAGGATATTTGTGATGCATATGTTAGATTGAGGTTTTGTTAGCTTGGTTAACTCTATTATGTGCTATTAGAGCTATTTAAGCCAGGTTTTGCTTTCAGTTTGCACAAAAACACCCTAAAGTACCATTTTAGTGAAAAAGTGTGGTCAGCTACCCGAATTATTTCAGAATGAAATTGTATTTACTATAGCATGTATAAGGGGTATAGAGTGCACACACAAAACTTGGGAGCCCATCTCCCTACCCAGGCCGCCGAAAAATACATTCTGGCCGCAATTTGCGGCCAGATGGGTGAGTTGGGGGTTGGGGTTTGGGCCACTGGAGACTGCTTCTATGTGGAGTATTTTGGTACATATATTTTCATAATATCTGTTCTGTATCAAAATCTGGAGTTGAATACCCTATTTCCCGTATTTCTAATCTTTCGCGACACGCGTGATACGCGTGTGGGGATTTGGGGTTTCTGCGTATCGCGACGCGTCGGAGTCGCTTCAGGCGCGTAATCACACGTTTTAGCGTATCGCGCACACGCGCGCTTGGTTTGCGACACGGGTTTCTAGTTGACTTTAAATGTCTTGTTTGTATCGTTTTGAGCTTATGTGTGATATTCTGTGAAATTCTAGGTTCGCAGGCGAGTGCGACGGACGCCGCGAAGAAGGGGAAACAAGTCATCGGCTATACCTAGCGAGAGACTATGGTGAGTAGATTTAACATCTACGGGGAAAATCGCCCGCATGACGTTATGCGTCAGGGCTGACAGGACCTTATAGCAGCTTTTTACACTTACATACATTGACTGTTCATGGCTGCTATTTAGTACATACCGCATTCTCTACTATAAGTATATAAGCTAGAATTGATAGAACACGGTACCATTACTAACTGTTCATGTTGCACGAGCACTATCCTGCATGTTACACACACCGTTAGTAATTGCCATGACACACTCACTGTAGAATTGCCATGATCATTATACTGTAGCTCATCTTTTATGTGACTGGACATGATATTCATACTTGATGCATATATCACATTGTATTGACTTGCATATTTGTTTTGGATTACATGTGATTTCTGGATTTGGGAACCTTGGTTGTTTCGAAGAGAATATGTAATTATTTAAAAACCCGATTTCCCTTGATATGATATTTCGGTGCGTCCACCATGTGTTTTCTCGGTGCGAGAGTGATACATGTGAACTCGAATCGGGGAGTTGGATGAGGCCGATTACGGGTACATGGTGGACATGGTATGGTACCCCGAGGCGAGAACGGTTTCGCTGTGTTGTAGACGGTGAGCCTGGTAGATGGACTACTACCTACCGGTGATTAGTTGGACCTGGCAGTTATCCGGAGGATACTGACCAGAGTCGATAGATGGATACGGGATGATCCGTACTGCCGGGGCCGAGGGCCGATACCGCAGACGGAGCCCGTGGGCTAACCCGGACTGACGGATGCCCGGTGGATAAGGATTTGCGTGTCGATGCTGGACACTAGTACTTATGATATTTGGGTGCCGATGTTGGGCACTCGTGATTCTCAGAGATTTACAGGATTAGAGGGCCGATGAGAGTGCCGGTGCCTGAGCTATTTGGGGGATCTGGGTGCACTGATGGACACTGATTATATGTTCCCCGTTGACATTCCGTGTAGGTGTTATATTTCCCATGCTCAGCATTCATTATTTTATCTCATCCTGTAGTTATATTACCTGATAGAGCACTTGCATGATTATTGCACATACTGCTTATCACGCATTGATATTATCTGCTGGCATATGATAGAGTAGCGCAGTACGTGCATGCTCGCGATTACCCTTATATGTTATTTCTATTCACGAGTTGGCAACTCACCCCCGTTGTGCCACAGTATTTGCAGGTTGCCCCTCGGAGTAGTCGCGGCAGGCTGCTTTCTTACATCTTTTGGCTACAGATACCACTACAGTTGATGCGAGAGCTGTTTTGCTGATAGGTGGGTTGTGGTATCTGGTTACTTTTATTGTACACACTTTTGTATCTAGTATTCTCCATCTACCATATATGTACTTGACTTAGAGACAGTGTGAGGACGATGATGTATATTATTTGTATTCTGGTGTCGAGCTCGTTGTGAGCCAACTTTACTTTTGCAGTTATTCTATCTGTGATGTTCCCACTTGTTGTTCTTGATCTTCGCTACGGCGTCGTATATTGCTATCTTGGTGATTGTTTACTTAGATTTCTTAACATGTTAGTAAATGCTTCCATTTAAAGCTTAAAACACTCTATACTTTTACTGGTTTGATTTCTGGGTTTTCGGTTCACTTAGTCGTGTTACGCCCGTAGACGTTATGTGGTTAAGTGCCGGTCACGGGCCAAACTTTGGGTCGTGACAACTCATGCCAGATCCATGGGGACTTCATCCACCAGCATCCAAATCCACTACATCCCACGGTGTCTAGCTGGCCGTTCGAGATGTGGGGAACTGATATAATTGGCCCCATCGAACCGGCATTGTCTAGAGGACATCGATTCATTTTGGCGACAACCGACTACTTCTCCAAATAGGCAGAAGCGGTACCGCTGAGGGAAGTGAAGACGGAGAACATCCTCCACTTCTTCAAGACGCACGTCATTTTTCGGATTGGAACTCCGCGACGGATTATCTCTGATAATGGGCCATCCTACAGAAGCCACAAGATTAGCCGCTTCGCACAACAGCACAACATAGACTGGAGGTACTCCTCATTTTATAATCCTCGAGCTAACGGTCTAGCCGAGGCTTTCAATAAGACCTTGACGAAGATCGTGAAAAAGACGGTGTCACGAAATAAAAAAGACTGACACGAGAGACTGTAAGAAGCTCTCTGGGCGTATTGGACTACGTTCAAGACGGCCACGAACACAACGCTATACGCATTGGCATTCGGTACAGAAGCGGTACTCCCCCTCGAGATAGAGTTACCCTCTCTATGAATGGCAGTTCATTACGAGCTAACGGATGAAGAAAATGCTCACCTTCGCCTCGAGGAGCTCGATGCCCTGGATGAAACCCGGCTCCAGGCGCAGCAAAATCTGGAAGCTTATAATGCCAAGATGACGCGCTCATATGAAAGATTGACCAGGCCGAGGACATTCCGCCAAGGCGAACTCGTGCTAGTGGTCAAAAGACCTACGATCCCCAATCGTGCTAAGCGAAGGAAATTCGAGCCGAATTATGAAGGCCAGTATATTATAGACAAGGTCTACCAGGGTGGAGCCTATCTACATATGGACATGCATGGTGAAAGACCTTTCAGGCCAATAAACGGTCGCTTCTTGAAGAAATACTACGCTTGACGAGTCACGGCCTGGGTCAATGATAGATGACGACGACTATGTCCGCTCGCTATCTTCTTAAGCCCAAACTCTATAAGTAGTAGCCGGCTTTCTTTCGGACCGAAACTTCCTTAAACTAACAACGGACCGAAACGTCCTTAAACTAACAACGGACCACTATGTTCTAAAACTAGCTGTTGACCGAGACGTCGATAAACTATGGTGGATTGCAGCATCCCAAAGCTGATACAAAGAATAATAAAATTAAAAAAAAGAAAACGGTATGTCCATAAGCAAAATGGGCACGGATGAAAACCCGAAAGGCCTCCGTGAGTTAAAACAGCAGGGCTACCGGTGAGTGTTTGTGAAAACCTGAAAGGGCGCAATCTCGTTAAAAAAAAGAGAGAATAAAAAAAAAGAGAAAATGGTATGTCCGTAAGCAAAATGGGCACGGATGAAAACCCGAAAGGGCTCCGTGAGTAAAAACAGCAGGGCTACCGGCGAGTGTTTGGGAAAACCCGAAAGGGCGCAATCTCGTTAAAAGACACTTACAGGGTCCTCTCGACCTTGTGAGGAGAAATCACCCGTGTGAGATCCTTACGACTCACAAGGGAGCCACACACTTAGGGATCCCCACGATTCGTAAGGAGAAATTACACTTGCGAGATCCTCACGACTCGTAAGGAGAACTCTCTTATGGGACCCTCACGGCTCATAAGATTTGTAAGTCTTAAGTTAGAGAGACCTGAACCTGTTCTTAAGCAACTCCCACACTCCAATACTGCCCTACAAGCGGCTCAACACTGACCCTTGTATACAATTCACGGGCGTGAATAAACATTTCCCTAACCAAGTCCCACCCATGACTAGGGACATATTCGCACGGTGAACAACCCTTCTGAGTACTCTCGACTTATAAGGGGAAAACTCTCTTGTAAGATCCTTACGACTTACGAGAAGCCATACACTTAGGAGTTCTCACGATTCCTAAGGAGAAAACACACCTACGAGATCCGCACGACTTGTAAGGAAAAATACCTTTGTGAGACCCTTACGGCTCATGAAGTCAAAAGCCTTAGTCGATAGAATCCTAACCCTTTTTACTAAGCCACCTTTGTTCGACATCGACAGAGGCAAATGATGATTCACGCCTGGCAATATCCCAGTTATAGCGGTGCTGATGCCGAAATCGGTGTCTGATTCCAAGCTTGCAGTGAAAAGCCAGCAAGCCACACATGCATACGGAATAGCCGAAATGATGGGGCAACTTGCAACAAAAAGCAGCAAGTAAAAGATGTATGCATTCAAATAGCCGAAATGATTGGGCACCGCGAAAAATAGCCGAAATGATTGGGCAATCGCGACCTTCGCGATATAAAAGCTGAAATGATAGAGCATCGCAGAAAGAAAGAAAATAAAAGTAAAAATGAAATTTATGCCCTACAGGTGATATTGCATCAATCCCTGTGTATAATCCAGGAGCACAAACAAAGAAGGAATCACACTCCTCCTCCCCAGGTTTCATCAGAAGAAGAAACTAAACATCGACGATTCTCAGATAGCCTGGAGAGCATCTCAACATTCGTCTCATTACAACAGACACAACATCAGACAAAGCGAAACAGCGGCAACTCCCAGTTCCATGGCTCGTCGGTGAACAGATGACCGAGAGTCAAATCCCAACCCCCGTGAAACGCGGATATATCAACAAAACTCCTGGTTACGTGGAACACGGATTATGTCACTTCTGGCCCCGTGGAAAATGTCCAGAGCGGATCCTGGTCCGCGCAGAGCACGGCAATGAATCCGTGTGAAGCATCCAGAGCGGAGCCTAGTCCTCGCCGAACACGGCAGTGAACCCGTGGGAAGCATTTAGAGCAAAATTCCAGGCTACGTAGAACACGGATTATGTCACTTCTGACCCCATGGAAAATGTCCAGAGCGGATCCTGGTCCTCGCAGAGCACGGCAATGAACCTATGTGAAGCATCCAGAGCGGAGCCTAGTCCTCACCGAGCACGGCAGTGAACCCGTGGGAAGCATCTAGAGCAAAATTCCTAGTTACGTGGAACGCGGATTATGTCACTTCTGACCCCGTGGAAAACGTCCAGAGCGGATCCTGGTCCTCGCAGAACACGGCAGTGAACCCATGTGAAGCATCCAGAGCGGAGTCTGGTCCTCGCCGAGCACGGCAGTGAACCCATGTGAAGCATCCAGAGCAAAATTCCTGGCTACGTGGAACACGGATTATGTCACTTCTGACCCCGTGGAAAACGTCCAGAGCGGATCCTAGTCCTCGCAAAGCATGGCAGTGAACCCGTGTGAAGCATCCATAGCAAATATCGGACTGTGAGGTCCTTAAACTCATGGACTATGATGTCCTTAACCTCGACCGTGATGTCTTAAAACTAACATCGGACTATGGAGTCCTTAAATCCATGGACTATGATGTCCTTAACCTCGACCGTAATGTCTTAAAACTAACAATCAACCGTAATGATTTTATGCCAATTTCACCTTGGTTCAAGGGTACATCTCGTCATCCCTTTGATATTTGTCATTGTAATTCCTCAACGTCTTCAGAGAGGTGACGGGTCCCGGCTGTTGGATATATGTATGCCCTAGAGGCCATTATATGATAGTGGATGTATCTATACATGTATATATATATTCAGTATGCATTCTTGCTCGACATAATAGTATGCTATCTGGTTCTTCTTTATCTGACATGTTGATTTGATCATGCTTATTATTCACTCATACATGCTGATTAAGCCCTGAGGATATTGGCTTGACTGCTCTGATTATGATGGAGATCATACTAGTGGGACATCTGTAGTCTATAAGCATATCCTGGAAAGTCCCTAGTCGTAGGTATATCGAGACGGGGCATTGATATACCAGAGGAGACTAGCGTATATGATGCTAGACCCATGCGATGGGCGATGGATGTTCCCACATTCATCGATGTTTGACATCAAGATCATATGCGGGTGCTCAGTGCTGACTGGGTACACTGGATGGACTCACCGAGAACTCCTATATGGAATTATATCTGTCGTCGAATAGCAGTTCTCAGGTGACACTGGTACAGGTTAGTCTGTAGACCCGAGATCGTCATAGAGTCTTGTGTGTTCTCCCACTGTACTTTGATTGCCACCCTACCACGGCTCTACTGAGTCGTGCAAATAGGTGGCCGTTGGGTACAGTCCCGAGACACACGAAGGCAATGAGCGATAGGAGGGGTTTCGTCTCTCCCGATATTTGGAGTTGATGCTGTACTGTGCCCGACTGGTTATATCAGTAAGTCCCTGGCCAGGGCTGCTGAGATTTGCTGATAAGTGTTATCAGTAGTTTCTCGATCTGTTATAGACCTTTCACCGGCATGACTTATTGAGTTATTAGGGTCGACGTGACCATCCCTAGCCTCAATATGCAGCATATTTGACCAAGAGACCGGACTGTATGGTAGTGTTGCCGGATGGCTCGACGGGAGTTGTAGCAGGTTCGCTTGTTTTCTTCTGATCGCTCAATACCCGGGTGGCCGTTACGTTTAGCTGACCACTTGCGGTTTGGGGGTACCTGATATGATCATCACCCTCTGCCGGCGTATTGACGAGTCTTAGAGTCCCACAAAAGAGTTACCCAGTCCAGGCGAAACGTTGTGGTGCGCGTATGCGATATGCGTAAGCACCCGATTAAAATGTGCGTATATGATACCGAACATTGATCGGGTGAACTGCTTTTGGTGGGGTCATATGAGATATGACCGGATTGATAAATCAAGTGTTGATTTATCATTTAACCATTAGTTTTCTCACTTAAAACCTTTTCTTGGATGATGGATGTGTGCATGCATGTGTGCTTTTCTTTCTTTCTTTCATGCTAGTTTCATGCACATATGGATGTGCATACATACACACATACATACACCCATCTATCATGGTTGTTAACATATGGAAATGGTGGCAATATAAAACTCACGCCATGGATTAAATAATGGATTATTGTTTAATTTTGGTTTTAAAACAAAATGAAAAGAAAAGGATAATCATTTTAGCTTCTACATTCTTCCTTTGACCTAACCATGCTTACCTACCTCTTAACTTGGGTTATCCTTCTCTTTATCATTTAAAACTCAAGTTAAATAATGTCTCCATCACTTTAACCATGGTTCATAGTAAGAAGAAATAAAATATATATTGATATATTTCTTTTTCTTCTTGTGAGTAATCTTTATCTTATTACCTCTTGTGAAAAATATTGCCACCATCTTCTTCCTCTTTCTCATTTGCTCTCTAGTTTTTTCTAGTGAGTAAATACCACTTAAAGAAAGGTTTTTGAAGTGAGAACCTTAACCACAACTTCATTCTACACAAGCTTAGCCGTCTTGTTTAGAGTGTTCTCTTCGGTTTTACGAAGTTGCGAGCTTGGACGGAGAACTCCGTGGTGGATCGTCGTGGACACAAGAGGACTTCCATTCAACACCCTAGAGACCAAGGAGTCCAGCGAAAGGGAGCTACAAAGGTTGTAGTCTCGAAACCCTAGATTAGTTCGCTTTATTTTTCGAAACCCTAATTTTCTAGGATCGATTCCTTTGCATGTTCGTTTAGCACCATAAAAATTTAAACTTTGGGACATGTGATGCTTCAAAACTCATTATAGGGTGCTAGACAAACCTTTCATTGGTATCAGAGCCGACCTAGAACATTAGGCGACCCTTTTACGAAGTCAAAACTCCGATCGAACCGAAATACGGTTTTTAAGGGTGCTCTCTGGAAATTTTCTAAAAATTGACATTTTTCAGAATTAAAAATATGTAAAAAAATACAGCAGGAAAAAATAAGGATTACGGTACAAAAATTATTCCATGAACAGTGATTGTTGCCGCGGAAACGCGGCCTAAGCTTGCTTAGGCCGCGGTTCCGCGGCCGTATGTATTAATTGTTGGATAATTTTTTTACAGTAATTCATTAATCTGCTTATATATTGTTTTGGATATTTTTAATCTGTATTTAGTTTTGAAAAATTCTGGAGATGATTTTGGACCCGTCGATTCGATCGGAATTTTGTTTTCGTGGTTTTTCCGGGTAAATTAGAAAGTATTGAAGTGTTTGAACGACTATCATTTGCTCACTATTCACGGGGTTTAAATACTTTGGAGATACATGCAAGTATTTTTCTGGTGGACCCTCTAGAAGACAACAAACCTTAACTCGATTATGTGACCGTCTTGAACTGCCCTTTGAACCTTAGGGTTTGGGGCAGTACGGCGTGCCACATGTGAGGCGTTGGCTTGACCCTTCTACGGCTGGACCGCCACTACTGTGTCACACTCCGGATTTTTTGAACCCTGCTCAAGTGTTGAGCTTTAGTGAATCTTGGGTACTTGATCGTTCGTTCGAAAACTTTAATACTGTCTGTTTATCTGGAATTTGATACAATATGTGGAATTCATATAGTTTAGGCATGAAATACGAAATATGTGATATTTCGCATTTATGATGTCTAAAGAGAATGTGGATTCCAAATATTGTAGTTTTTCACTTTCTTTTATGTGACCGTAAGTATAGTATGTCCGATATCGTTGGTTTCGTTGCTATACGTCAACGACAATTGGGGTATGCATACTTACTTACGTTGATGATATGAAATATTATGTGTTGCTGAGATATGATGTGCAGGATTGTCGCGATCGAATAGCCGGGGGGTTTTTGTGAGATAAGAGTTTTATATTTTCATTCATGTAAATTCAAATGTAATGTAATATTCTTTTATTTGGGGCACTTCCTGGTTGAGGTTGTGTCGCCAGTGTTGTATATTATTTACTTTTCCGCATTAGGATGGACCCAAGGAGGGGAGCACAGGTGACCGGGTTCTGGGATTCAGTGGGAGGCCATCTCGAGGAGTCGAGACCGGGTCTCCTAAACTCCAGGATTGGTAGGGTCACTTGCTGCTCTCGTAGGGGTCCAGGGTGTGGGCTTGGCTATTCATCGCGACTGTGGAATCCATATTTTCTATTCTGGCTAAATACTAAATACGGACGTCCTAGTATATCCCACGTTATATCTATGTTTCTGCTGCCTGTGTTCTGTGATATCTGAGACGAATGACATATTATATATATGATATATAGTAGACGTTTCTTATGTTTTACACCCGCGCTAGTCCCGTCCCGGTATGCCGTTAGTTAAGTAACCTAACGGTGCATAACGGAACATTGCGGCGAATGCGGATGGCATAAGTGTACGTGTTATTTTCGTTTCTTTTCTGTGATTGGCTTAAGGACTTAAATGATGGGGATTACATTAATGTGATTAATGTAAAGAAAATAAACCTAAAAAGATGTTGTAGAATCGGATTTGAAAACTACTCGGCTATTTATGAAAAAGCTACATTTCAAAACTGCGGAGCTTAAGCCACTCCTTTTGAAAACTGTTTGATTCTACAACGATATCAAGTTCAAAGCGTTAAAGATTTTTTTAAAAATCATTCGCAACCCTCCGTCATTTTAGGAAGTAGAGTACTTAGTATTCGTGCTACGTTTGTTGACTTTAGTTAAGGCGTAGTGTACGGTAGCTAAGTGATGTCTTCCGACACTGCATATGATGCAGATTAATTTGGACATTCATGCGACTTTGTTGACCATAGTTAAGGGTCATATGGGTGGGTCTAATTGATCAAGAAATGACGGGTAGAACTTGACTGGTACTTATGATTTGTTGACCATAGTTAAGGTCATAAGTACTAGGGGTAAAAATTACATCGGGAATTTCAAGTGTTGAAATTTGCAATGAGATTGCATACGTTCCATGTGATGGTTGGATCCCGATCCCACTGTGGGCAATAGTTGCTCCTAGGAGAGTTTTACAGTTTACAATTAGCTAACTCATTAGGTGTCTAGAAAGGTGTTAACGGGGCTCCGCCTCTGGGAAAACGAGGTTTACTCTAATTAGGTCCGTGCGAAAGCACGGGGAACCTCCCTCAAAGTACCGACACTGGCCTGGCTGAACGGTTAACGAAGTTGTAGACTGTAATTAATCCTGGCTAGTTTTTCTTTTTAAGGTTTGGAAGAAAAACTCGATAAAAGCAGTGGGAAACATCGATTAGACAAGATAATAAACCAATCTAATCTATGCAAGAGCTTTCGCTGAGTGTATTCTTTTCTCTCTCTTAATGGCAGATACCCATGACTGGACTCAAGCTTTTACTAGATAAAAACAAACTGAATGGGACCAACTATAAAGACTGGCTGAGGAATCTGAAAATCGCCTTGACTTATGATAAAGTATCATATGTCCTCACGGCTTCAGCCCCGCCCGTCCCTGGTCCAAAATCCTCAGTTGCGGACATTGAAGTCCGCAAGACATGGGACGCTGACTGTGCCACGGCCACATGCCTCGCGCTTGCATCGATGGATAACACACATCAAAAGCAGCACGAGGACATGGACATTCACGGTATATTGCTCCATACAAAGGAGTTGTATGGGGAGCAATCCCGCGTATTACGATACGAAGCATCAAAGAAATTGTTTCAGATGCGAATGGCCCCTGGCACACCAGTAGGAGACCATGTTCTGAAGATGATAGCTCTTATAGAAGAGCTTGAGGACCTTGGATGGACGATGGATAATGAACAATATATAGATATTATTCTGCAGTCCCTCCCCTCCACCTTTGCTCAGTTCATAGTGAACTTCAACATGCATGGCATGGAGAAGGACCTCCCTGAACTCCTTAATATGTTAAGGAGTGCAGAGAGCACTATGAAGTTAGCAAAAACTCCCGTTATGACTATTGGACAATCTTCCTCTTCTCGCCCGAAAGCCAAGGCCAAGGGAAAGAAAAAGAAGAAACCCACTAATCCTAAGGGCGGAGTTAAAAAGGTGAAGGGAAAGGGAAAGTCCAAGGCTGGAGACTCGGGAAAAGGCGAATGTTTTCATTGCCACAAGACAGGACATTGGAAGCGCAACTGCACGGAGTACTTAAGTCTTAAGAAGAAGCATGGTGATGCTTCTGCTTCAGGTGCGTTTGTGACTGAAAACTGTTTTTCTATAAAAATCTGCTTCCTGGGTATTGGATACCGGTTCAGGTTCTCACATTTGCAATTCTATGCAGGGGCTGAGAAATAGCAAGGTTTTGAAGACAGGTGACCATACTCTCCGCGTTGGAAATGGTTCCAATGTACATACAGTCGCAGTGGGAGAGTATCACTTAGGGTTGCCATCTGGATGTATTTTGATTTTGAATCCATGTTATTTTGTACCAAGTATGCTATGTAATATAATATCCGTTTCTTTGTTGGACAATGAAGGATATGATTTTGTGTTGCAGAACAATGTTATGAACATTCACCTGAATCAAATGTTGGTTGGGTATGGTATGCTTAATAACGGAATATATGTCCTAAATCAACACACAGTTTTCAGTATACAACACACTAATAAAAGAAAACTTTCAGAATTAAATGAAGCTTTTCTTTGGCATTGTAGACTTGGTCATATTAACGAAACAAGACTAAACAAGTTACACAAAGATGGATATTTAAACTCTTTTGAATATAAATCTTATGCGACTTGCCAGTCTTGTATCAAGGGTAAAATGACCAAAACTCCGTTTACCGGACACGGAGAAAGAGCTACTCAGCTCCTTGGCCTCATACATAGTGATGTATGTGGGCCAATGTCTACACAGGCTAGAGGCGGTTTTTCATACTTCATTACATTCACTGACGACTTCTCAAGATTCGGTCATGTATTTTTATTAAAGCACAAGTCCGACGCTTTCGAGAAATTCATTGAATATAAACAAGAAGTAGAAAAACAAACCGGCTTAAGTATTAAGATGCTTCGATCAGATCGAGGTGGTGAGTATCTCAGTACAGAATTTGCAAACTTCTTAAAAGAGAATGGGATTCTCTCTCAGCTCACTCCTCCTTACACACCACAGCACAACGGTGTGTCAGAACGACGGAATAGGACCCTATTAGATATGGTCCGGTCCATGATGAGTGACGCTAAGTTACCAGTCTCGTTTTGGGGGCATGCATTGGAGACTGCAGCGTTTGTGCTGAACAGGGTTCCAACCAAAGCCGTGTCAACCACGCCATATGAGATATGGAATGGGAAGAGACCATCTCTTAAGAGAATTAAGATTTGGGGTTGCCCGGCCTATGTTAAAAAGCAGAATCCGGACAAACTCGAGACACGGTCAGTCATGTGTAACTTTGTGGGATATCCAAAGAATTCTTATGGATATCTGTTCTACCACAAAGAGGAACAAAAGGTGTTTGTTTCCCAGTATGCCACATTCTTGGAAAAAGAGTTTTTCACAGATAAAGATGATGGCAAGGTGGTGGATCTAGAAGAAGTTCTAGAGACACAAACTACAAATGACGATTTGGTTGAACCGGCTGTTGCAACAGAAACTGAGGGACCTCGGCCACTCCGAAGGTCTGGTAGGACTTCTCGCCCACCGGAGAGGTACTACGGTTTCCTCATTGATGGTGACAGGGAAGATTGCATCATGGATGATAATGATCCTACCAGTTTTCAGCAAGCTATCACGAGTGGTGACTCTGTGAAGTGGCTGGATGCCATGAGATCCGAAATAGAGTCTATGTACACCAACAAAGTATGGACTTTGGACGTTGTACCCCCTGGGGTAAAACCTGTAGGGTGCAAATGGATCTTTAAAAGAAAGATTGGTGTGGATGGGCAGGTAGAGACCTATAAGGAAAGACTTGTGGCGAAAGGTTTTCGTCAAAGACCAGGTTTGGACTATGACGAAACTTTTTCGCCCGTAGCCATGCTTAAATCCATTCGGATCCTACTTGCTATTGCTGCTCACTACGACTATGAAATCTGGCAGATGGACGTTAAAACAGCATTTCTAAATGGAGATTTAGAAGAATGCGTTTATATGGATCAGCCAGAGGGCTTCATTGACAGTGGGAGCAGCGAGAAAGTGTGTAGGCTGCTTAAATCCATATATGGGTTAAAGCAGGCATCTCGGAGTTGGAACATCTGTTTCGATGATGTTATCAAAGAGTTTGATTTCATCAAAAATCCAGATGAACCTTGTGTTTATAAGAAGGCTGTAGGAAGAGCTGTCACATTCCTCGTATTGTACGTAGATGACATTCTTCTGATAGGAAATGATATTCCTATGCTACAGTCGGTCAAATCATTCTTATCACTGAGGTTCTCCATGAAGGACCTGGGTGATGCCACATACATCCTGGGCATAAGGATCTATAGGGATAGATCCAAAAAGTTATTGGGATTGTCCCAAACCAGGTACATCAACACCATCCTAAAAAGGTTTAGTATGGAAGACTCCAAGCGGGGTGCCTTACCCGCTTGCCATGGAGTCACTCTCTCCAAGGATTCTTGTCCAAAGACCGATGAAGAGAGAGCTCGCATGAGCATTATACCCTATGCTTCGGTAGTAGGATCTATAATGTATGCGATGTTATGTACACGCCCAGATATAGCTTATGCACTCAGTGTTGTAAGCAGGTATCAATCCAACCTAGGGGAGAATCATTGGACGGCTGTGAAGAACATTCTTAAGTACTTGCGAAGGACTAAAGAATTGTTCTTGGTGTATGGTAATGGAGATCTCCAAATGGAGGCCTTTACCGATTCGAACTTCCAGAGCGATAAGGACGACAGCAAATCTATCTCTGGGTTTGTATTTACCCTCAATGGAGGGGTGGTGAGTTGGAAGAGTTCCAAACAAGATACCGTTGCAGACTCTACGATGGAAGCTGAATACATTGCTGCAAATGATGCCGCCAAGGAAGCCGTCTGGATGAAGAAGTTCGTCTCGGAGCTAGGAGTAGTTCCAACCATTATTGATCCAATACCTTTGTATTGTGACAATAATGGGGCTATGGCGTTAGCCAAGGAGCCCAGATCCCATCAGCGGTCCAGACACATCCTGAGGCGTTTTCATTTGATCCGGGAGATTGTTGATCGCCGCGAGATCGAGATTAGGAGGGTAGACACAAAGAATAACGCCGCGGATCCATTCACCAAGGCCCTCCTTCAGCCGCAGCATGAGCGACTTTTTGAGATGTTGGGTATGAGATAAGCCAATAACTGGCCTTAGTGCAAGTGGGAGATTGTTGGATATATGTATGCCCTAGAGGCCATTATATGATAGTGGATGTATCTATACATGTATATATATATTCAGTATGCATTCTTGCTCGACATGATAGTATGCTATCTGGTTCTTCTTTATCTGACATGTTGATTTGATCATCCTTATTATTCACTCATACATGCTGATTAAGCCCTGAGGATATTGGCTTGACTGCTCTGATTATGATGGAGATCATACTAGTGGGACATCTGTAGTCTATAAGCATATCATGGAAAGTCCCTAGTCGTAGGTATATCGAGACGGGGCATTGATATACCAGAGTAGACTAGCGTATATGATGCTAGACCCATGCGATGGGCGATGGATGTTCCCACATTCATCGATGTTTGACATCAAGATCATATACGGGTGCTCAGTGCTGACTGGGTACACTGGACCGACTCACCGAGAACTCCTATATGGAATTATATCTGTTGTCGAATAGCAGTTCTTAGGTGACACTGGTACAGGTTAGTCTGCAGACCCGAGATCGTCATAGAGTCTTGTGTGTTCTCCAACTGTACTTTGATTGCCACCCTACCACGGCTCTACTGAGTCGTGCAAACAGGTGGCCGTTGGGTACAGTCCCGAGACACACGAAGGCAATGAGCGATAGGAGGGGTTTCCTCTCTCCCGATATTGGGAGTTGATGTTGTACTGTGCCCGACTGGTTATATCAGTAAGTCCCTGGCCAGGGCTGCTGAGATTTGCTGATAAGTGTTATCAGTAGTTTCTCGATCTGTTATAGACCATTCACCGGCACGACTTATTGAGTTATTAGGGTCGACGTGACCATCCCTAGGCTCAATATGCAGCATATCTGACGAAGAGACCGGACTGTACGGTAGTGTTGCCGGATGGCTCGACGGGAGTTGTAGCAGTTTCGCTTGTTTTCTTCTGATCGCTCAATACCCGGGTGGCCGTTACGTTTAGCTGACCGCTTGCGGTTTGGGGGTACCTGATATGATCATCACCCTCTGCCGGCGTATTGACGAGTCTTAGAGTCCCACAAAGGAGTTACCCAGTCCAGGCGAAACGTTGTCGTGCGCGTATGCGATATGCGCAAGCACCCGATTAAAATGTGCGTATAAGATACCGAACATTGATCGGGTGAACTGCTTTTGGTGGGGTCATATGAGATATGACCGGATTGATAAATCAAGTGTTGATTTATCATTTAACCATTAGTTTTCTCACTTAAAACCTTTTCTTGGATGATGGATGTGTGCATGCATGTGTGCTTTTCTTTCTTTCTTTCATGCTGGTTTCATGCACATATAGATGTGCATACATACACACATAAATACACCCATCTATCATGGTTGTTAACATATGGAAATGGTGGCAATATAAGACTCACACCATGGATTAAATAGTGGATTATTATTTAATTTTGGTTTTAAAACAAAATGAAAAGAAAAGGATAATCATTTTAGCTTCTACATTCTTCCTTTGACCTAACCATGCTTACCTACCTCTTAACTTGGGTTATCCTTCTCTTTATCATTTAAAACTCAAGTTAAATAATGTCTCCATCACTTTAACCATGGTTCATAGTAAGAAGAAATAAAATATATATTGATATATTTCTTTTTCTTCTTGTGAGTAATCTTTATCTTATTACCTCTTGTGAAAAATATTGCCACCATCTTCTTCCTCTTTCTCATTTGCTCTCTAGTTTTTTCTAGTGAGTAAATACCACTTAAAGAAAGGCTTTTGAAGTGAGAACCTTAACCACAACTTCATTCTACACAAGCTTAGCCGTCTTGTTTAGAGTGTTCTCTTCGGTTTTACAAAGTTGCGAGCTTGGACGGAGAACTCCGTGGTGGATCGTCGTGGACACAAGAGGACTTCAAGAGGACTTCCATTCAACACCCTAGAGACCAAGGAGTCTAGCGAAAGGGAGCTACAAAGGTTGTAGTCTCGAAACCCTAGATTAGTTCGCTTTATTTTTCGAAACCCTAATTTTCTAGGATCGATTCCTTTGCATGTTCGTTTAGCACCATAAAAATTTAAACTTTGGGACATGTGATGCTTCAAAACTCATTATAGGGTGCTAGACAAACCTTTCACCGGCAACCACACATTTCATGGACTGTGAGGTCCTTAAACTCACGGACTATGATGTCCTTAACCTCGACCGCGATGTCTTAAAACTAACATTGGACTGTGAGGTCCTTAAACTCACGGACTATGATGTCCTTAACCTCGACCGCGATGTCTTAAAACTAATAATGGACTGTGGAGTCCTTAAACCCACGAACTATGATGTCCTTAACCTTGACCGTAATGTCTTAAAACTAGCAACGGACTGTGGAGTCCCTAAAAAATCAACGGACTATGATGTCCTTAACCTCGACCGCGATGTCTTTAAACTACGGTATCCCGAAGAACATCCAGAGCGGAGCCTGGTCCTTGCCAAACACGGTAGTGAACCAGTGGGAATCATCCAGAGCAACCCTTAACTCCGTGAAATGCGGATAAGGACAACTTCACCCATCACTTGCGGGTCCTCACGACTCGTAAGGGAGTAAATTCTCTTGTGAGATCCATACGACTTTCAAGAGAAAACAGGCACTTAGGAATCCTCATGATTCTTAAGGAGAAACCACACCTATGGGATCCCCTCGACCTGTAGGGAGAAAAACTCTTTATCAGACCCTCACGGCTCATAAAGTTGAAAAGTCTTAGGAGGCAGATCTTAACCCTGAATCCTAAGTCATCGTTGTCCTGCAAAGAGATCAAGATAGACTATCCCCTGAATACATTCAATAAAAAGGGGACATGCCATTGAGAAGAAAAATATGTCTTTTATTCATGAAGCAAAATGGATACAAAGTACGATTTGTGAAAGAACAAAAAATATATACTCTCATTCAAGAGTATGTACAAAAAGAAAAAAAAGGGGATATACAAGTCTTCAGGCCGGTGGGCGATTTAGCAGCTTGGTCAGCTCATCCCTCTTCCGCTGGGCCACACCTTCATGATTCAGTATCGCCAGAAGATGGGCCTCCGCCTGAGCCTGCTGGGCCTGATACGAGGCAAGCTGGCCTTCAAGCTCTTTCTCGGTAGCCTTGTGAGCCTCAACCCTTTCGCGAGTGAACACGGCAGCTTTATTGAGGGCCACCACCTCTTTGATAGACTCTTGAAATACTCGCCAGAGTTCATATGCTTTGTTGGCTTTGGCTGTAGGGTTGGCTTGGAGCTCGTTCAGCGCCTTAGAAGCCAGCTCCCTCTCCGAGAATTTGCGGCCGAGCCTCTTCTCACACGACTCCATGTTCACTGCGCACCGCTCTATCAAATCCCGCAAGCCCGCCTTTGCAGCCACAGCCTCGGAAGAAAGGCGGGAACACTCGAGTACGTGCAAGCAAGCCTCCACCTGCCGACAGAACTCAACCCAGACTTGCACCACCGCTTCGCTAAGGTAGGTGGCAAGAAAAGGAAGAGAACCGTTAGCTTCAGCAGCAAATGCTTCAGCTGTGATTGCGCTACCAGCGCGAAGCTCCTCGATCAAAGATGACAGGGAGACAAGGCTTAGCTTGGCCAAACGTTCTGAGGCTCGCAAAGCATAGGGGCTGGGTGGCATATTGATGCGCGACTCCAGTGCGGTAAGAAATGGAAGGGCTGTTCAGATGTGTAAACAGTGAGTGAAACTTTTAAGCAAAGAAACGAATAGGACCATATTGAGACTTCACTTACCCACAGTCATGCAAGAAGGAGCTGAAGGTTCCCCTGGCCCTTCGCGGACCTCAACCTTGTCATCGGCCTCCAGAACTGTAAAGGGCATCAATGTCATTTTGCGAAATAAGAACAACGCTATGAAATGGTGAACAACACTAACCTTGCCCAGACGAGAGGACGATGCGTTGAGGGGATATCGCTTGTGGAGCAGCCATATCCAACAGGCGCTGAAAGGATTGCCGGGGAGACAGATCGACAATAGAGGCAGCCAGTCCGCGCAGTTCTGAAAAGATATAAGAGTTCAGATAACGGAAAGATCACTAGTTAAAATGTCGAAGGTTACCTTCGATTCTCCTCCCATTCTGAGCTGGAGGGATAGCAGCTTCAACAGCCTTCGCCGCGACCTCAGGCACAGTACCAAGGACACGAGCCAGTGTAACGGCCTCTGAGAAAGGAGCGGCGGCAGCCATTGCGGGTTCCAACGAAGGGAGGGTAGTCTCCACTATCTCCATCCCAGCCTCCGGGTCGCCCTCAGAAAGATCCGTTGGGACGGCGACCACCAAGGGTACCTCTCCCAAAGGAGCAAGTGCTTCGGGATCAAGAACTGCCACAGGAGGATCTATTGCGAGAGGGATGGCGTCGTCAACCCCCTCCGCATCGAGCAATGTTTCATTGGGGGTGTCAACAGGCTTTACCGTCAGCAAGCCCACAGGAACCTCCCCAATCGCCGAAGTCTCTGCACAATTCACACAAGAATGAGAATACATAGGCAAGCAATGTGAAGTACTGCAAAGAAATATAGGAACATACCAATGCGTAAGGAAGCCTTCAATATGGCTTCTTCAAGCCGATGCTCCTTCTCAAGGAGGTATGCTCGCCGGGGTTCAAGGGTGGACTCGTGGCCGCTTGTCTACAAGGAAAGCGCGTCCGCGGCATCCTCCAAAGCAGCCTGCTTAAGGGCCCTTTCTCCTCACTCCTCCAAAGGGCCGATGAACCGCCGCCGTATCCACGAAGGATCTTTATAGAAGATGACGGCAGGATAAGGCCTCTTCGGGATCCTTACCTTCTCAGTTGCAAGCTGCGAGCGTATTATGGCCTCAGCCAATTGTACGGCTTCCTCGGCAGATGAACCTGGGAAAAGAAGACCATCATCCGGCGATATCATAGATACTGGTTCGTCTTGAACGACAGGTTCGGATCCTTCTAAAAGATTGAGCAGACGGGCGACTGAATTCTTCCTCCTCTTTGGCCCGGAGCTAATGCCATAGGACGCTCGCTACTTTTCCCGTAGAGCCTTGGCACGACGCCGACCCACCTCACCTTCAACACCATCGTTACCGGCACCCTCGCTTGGCGGTGTTGCCGAGGACTACACGGCCATTGTCGACACCGCCGGCGGTGGTACTGCTACTGGCGCCCTTTTACCCCTTGACTGAGCTCGGGTATCTAACGACATACCAATTGTAGGGGTAAGGTCCACCTCCGACTCCCCTGGAATGAGCGCAACACTGGTGTCCCTCAGGGGAAGCGGACCGGTGCGCGCGGCCGTAGCGGAATTCCCGCGGCCTGAGCCGGAGCGAGGGCACCATGGCCAAGAAGCAACCTCTTCTCCTCAGAAATAACTGGGTTGACCCGATGAAGATACCAGCCTGTGAATGCCCCCACGCATCGGGGAGTATGATCTGCTTCGGGGATCATGAAGTAAGAACCAGTATTCAACCTCATGAAGTGATGAGCGGCATCGTGAACAGCTGTGGGTGAAGGGACCGGCGCAACCATAAAAGCCTCAAAAGGAATGCCCTGATCGTATCCAAGATGCCGGGCGAAGCGATGCGGATTGTACCGCATAAACAGAGCCGCACTGTTCTGACGGAATACAAGATAGCCCGGTCTGATCGCGTATAAGTGTGTGGCCTCCCGGGGCTTCAGAGAAGGAACCTCACCTTTCGACTGGTCGTGGAGTTGTTGAATCGGGCCTGAAGGAGCAGATAGAACCCGATCAACAAATGCCAGCCCGCCTGCACTAGCGTAAGGAGCAATCAACATGCGAATAGCCCCAAACTGAGTCGGGTCGGGAGCAGCAGCGTCCACCAGCCGCATGAGTCGCGGAAAAGTGTAGGCGTCATAAAAAGCAGGTCTATGATGCGCAGCAAAAGCCCCCAACAAGTGCATCTCAATCCAAGATGTAAAATAGTGAAGGGAGAAGTTTACTATGTCCACACTGGGAGTTGAGGTGTTAGCAGCGGCGCTCAATCCATGATAGAGATGCGCTAGTGTTGGATATAATGCCCTCTAAGTCAATTATTGGATCGCAGGTACGTGATTGCAATGATTGAGGGAGGACCTATACCGACATGACTGTCTTACTCGAGATGATAGTATGCTATCTGGTTTGTCTTTATCATCGTATACATGCTTTAGTTCACTATTGCATGATGATAGAGCCCATAGGATTCTTGCTTGACTACCAGCAGTGTGATGGCGATCATATACGTGGGAGCTGGGGTTTGTAAGCACATCCTTAAAGTGTCCCTAGTCATGGGTGTTTCGAGACAGGGCATCGATACTCCAGAGTAGACTAGTGTAAACAGTCGAGACCCCGACGAGGGGCGGTGGCCGGTCTCACAACCCACTGGTATCAGTTGGATCACCTAAGATGTATACAGGTGCTCATTGGGTTATGAGTACACCGGACAGGACTCGCCGGGAACATGCTAGTTGGTATTATACATATCGTCAGATAGCAATTCCCTGGTGACATGTGTACAGGTTAGTTTGTTGACCTGAGATCGTCATTTGTCTCGTGTGAGTTCCCACTGTGCTTTGATTTCTACCCTACCACTCTCAAAAGAGACGTGCAAACAGGTATTTTTTGGGTACAGTCCCGAGCCACATGGAGGCAGTGAGCGGATCTTCGGGGATTCGTCTCTCCCGGTATTGTGGGTTGATATCGCACAGTGCACGGGTGGCCATCACTACAAATCCTCGGCCGAGGTAATGGAGAATTACTGATTTGGATCAGTAGTTTCTCAGATGGTGATGGGTTTCATGCCGACACGATTTATCGCGTTATTAGGGGTCTGATTTTATCCACCCCCTAGACTCGATATGTGATACTCTTTAGACGAACAGACTGGACTGTACGGATATTGTCACTGTCAGGCTCAATAGGGTTTATGGATGAGTTCGCTCGTCAGCTTCCCTTCCAATCAATACATAGGCAAACGTTACGTACAGCTCTTACCTCTGACGTGCTAGTGGTTATACCCAGTGCCAGTGTGTTGATGAGTCATTAGAGTCCCCTACAGACACTTTCCCAAGTTTGGGCGAAACGTTGTAGAGGCCGTATGGTTTTATGGCAGGGTTCGGAAAATGCACGTGCGTTTTCGCACGTGTCATTTTTTCGGGCAGATAATACTGGTAGGCTTTGGTTTAAGCCGGATCCCAGTATTATACTGTGTAGATATAATATCTTTGTCTCAGTTGTATTTGTATTCGGTCGTAATACAAATGCGAGTATATTTATACTGTTACAGGGTTATCCTGAAATTCATTTCGGGATCACTTTTGGAAGTTGCCAGTTTCCAGTTTTCTATCGCCCGTCTTTAACGTTCGGTTAAAGACGGATTTATCTTTTCTTGAGATGAGTGTGGAAGCTTCTAGATGATGACTAGGATGGTGAGGTGTTTAGTGACTCATTAGTGCATTTAATGATTCATTTAATGCAAGGGTGACTAGGTTAATGACTAGGTTTAAGTTCATTGGTTTACATTTAATGTGTTCATACAAGGTGTATTATGAATCATCCTTTCTCATTTATTGTTGTGGTCACCCCCCTCTCCTACACTCACCTCCCTCATCCTATATAGTTGCCGGCCGCTCTCCTTGAAAAATGATGATGGTTCATTTGATAAAAAGATTATGGTTCATGGAAATTAATCTACTCATTTCCCATTTACCCGATTCCTTCAAAAGGCAACTTCATTAACCGTTCGTCCATACCTTTGGACGTAACGAGACAAAGTGTTCTACTCATTCTCTACATCAATCTTGGTCATCTCTTTTAGCAAACTTGGTGATCGAGTTGCCTCGGTTCAGAGGCGGGAGCCCGTTTAATGATCCGTCGACGTGGTGCCATCTGGACGAGGAGACTGGAGATTCAGGAGATCGGAGCAGCCGCAACAAAGCGTGGGATGATGGTTGAAGACCGAAGGACTCGGATCGTTCGGTATAACATTTATACCCACTTTGTAGTTTGTTAGTTTAGCTTTAATGGCAGATCCGGGTTATAGTACGCGATAGCGCCAGTTGTAAAAGTTTTTGTTCCGCATTTGGCGTCTGTTAGACGGCCGGGGCGCTACCGTGGACTTACAGTGGTATCAGAGCCTCACCATTAAGCTTTACTAACTTGTGCTAACGCGTTTAAAATATCGATCGAACCGAATTTCGAAAACTACATTTTTTCAGTTCACAGTTTCTGTCGATTTTAAATCAGGTCCAAAAATTATTTTGCATATCACAGAAAGTTGTGCAGGGTTTTGTAAGCACACTGTGAAAATTTGGTCACGTGATCCTACAGTACCACTGCGGATCAACAGTCAAACCTAGGGTTTGACCGCGCATCCGCGGCCAGTATGTGGGACCAGTGGTCTAAATTTGTACAGTGGGTTTTACACCTTAAATTGTGGTTTCTGGAATATTTCTTTTGGGCCTATATTTTGTTACTGTACAGCAGATATTTGTGGGGCCCACTTTGGGAAATTTTGTCGATCGAAATTTAAACGTGTTAGTTTACAGTACATACTTTATATCTCTGACCGGGAATGTCATTTGAGCGGTAAACCGCGTCTAATTGCTACAGTTCTTTTAGACGGGTTTACGAACATGACATTCGCGTTGATGTTCTGTGTTGTGCTGTAATGTTGCGGATTTGTCATGGTGGATAGCAGGGTGCAATGATAGTGCAGTTTGGATTTATTTGTACATTTGATATTGTGGGGCGAGCGTCCAACATGTGGACTGCCGTCACTGCCTGTTGTATAATATTCTTTGGGGCACGACCGGGTTGAGGTCGATGTACCCGTTGTACATATTTTTATTTCTGTACTAGGTTTATCCCGCGACGGAGTGCACGGATAGCTGGGTTCTGGAGGGCAACGAGTCCGTATCTCATGGCTTTGAGAGGAAGAGGGGCCTCACTCTAGAATTGGCAGTCTATTCGCCGCACTCGTAGGGGGTACAGGTTGACCCAAGGAGGGGTGCTCAAGTTACCGGATTCTGTGAAGTGCCGGGTGGTCCATTCATTTTGCTGTAGGGAGCTGCCTCGCTTCAGGTTTTGGCGGGTAACTTGCCGCCCCCGTAGGGGTCTAGGTTTCATTGCACAGGCTATCCACACGACCAAGGGAACGTCGGGTTTCAGCAGCGGCTCTGTGAAACCCGGGGATCCCAGATTATCTGTATTGTTCTGTGATGCTTATTACTTTTCTGTAATGTTGCATATTATCACGCCTGGAGCAATTATTGTATATTGGTATATATACTATTAGATATTGTATATGTTTTACACTCGCGCTAGTCCAACCCCGCTCTGTCGTTAGTTAAGTAACCTAACGGGTGATGACGGGACCCAGTGACGATTGCGGATGGCATATACGTATATTTTATTTTCGTTCTTTTCTGGTGTGATTAGTTGATGGGACTGCATTGATTCTTATCAATGCAAGGATAAAACAAACCTATATTTGATGTTGTTGGAACAAATTTTAAAAGGTGTTATTACAATGATGTTTCCTTTTGTTTTGCATAGCGGTATTCATTTAGAATATCCTGCACCTCATTCGATGAGGCAAGGGCCGAGATCCCTTCACCGGGAGTGACCCCTTGGGCAGAAGTTTACGTCAGGGTAATAACTTCAGTATAGTCGATTACAAGTTGCTCTGCATCGCGGTATTCAGTTGGAATATCCTGCACCTCGTTCCACGAGGAAAGAGCCGAGATCCTTTCACCGGGAGTGACCTCTTTAGCAAAGGTTTTTCGCCACTATATTTTTTATAAAAAGCTATCAGGTTCCTTCAACGACATCAAGTTCATTACGTTAAAGGTTTTTCGCCAAAAACCAGCCGTAACCCTCCGTCATTTCTTTTGGGTATTCAGTGTATGTCCATGTCACGCACCCCATGAACTTGCGGGGAGGCGGAATATATGAAAAACGATTATCAAAGCTTCGTAACACGGACTTGAGCGCACGAATTGTATCTAAACCGTTACTAGCAAACAACGCGAGGTTTAACTACTCGGATTCAAAGTTATACCTCACGTTACTTGTCCTTCGGGTCTTCATCACTGTCCTCCACTCCTCGTAGGCTCCTTGGAACATCGGCACTTCAACGGCCTCCTCGAGTCAATAACGATCCACCCGAGAGCTCCTACGCCAAGCTTGATCTCAAGCTTGAGATAACTAGGTTGCTTAAAGCGCTAATCTAAGCTACCTAGGGGATATAGAGTGAGGTTATGGATGTATTAGTCTAGCTAACCCTTGATCTCAACACATGAGAGGTTAGGGTTAGGGTTTCAAGAATGAGAGAGCATGAGGAGAGAGAAGGTGATGATAAGAATGATATTGAAAAATGAACTCATTTTAGTATATCAACCATAACAATTTATCAAATAAATAATATACATGATTAATCATCATGGTTGATGCATTCACCTTGTGTGATTCATCTCATGAGTCATTAGCTCAATAAATGAAGCATTAACTCCATGGATGAATCACACAAATGAGTCATTAAGCAATAAATGCTTATGCCACCTTAACCCCCAAGTCACCATGCTTCTAGAAGCTTCCCGGAAAATTACGAGAACGCCCCTCCAATCCGTGAAAATATGGAAAAACTTTAGACTGTATAAATCCAATAACCTGATACTAGAATCTAGCTTAAACCAAAACCGGCTAGTAAAAACTGTCCGAACGCCGTACGTGCGTAAACACACGTAAGCGTCCGAACCCTTGTCGTAAAACCATACGACCTGTATATCGTTTCACCTGGAGCAGGGAAACCCTCTGTGTGGGACTCTAAAGACTTGACACTACGCTGGCAGTGGGTTTAACCACAGACCGCAAGCGGCACTAGCAGTACGTAACGGTCCCAAGGTAGATGTCGATAAGAAGGTCGATGAGGAAACCCATCCGAACTCCTACTGAGCCTGATGTGACAATCTCCGTACAGTCCGGTATGTTCGTCTAAGACTATCGCATATCGAGCCTAGGGGGCGGCAAGCGTCAGTCCCCTAATAGCGGTATAAGTCGTGTCGGAGCGTAGCCCATTGCTCCCTGAGAAACTACTGGAACCTACCAGTAAATCTCGCTTGCCCTGGCCAGGGACTTTGCGTAATGGCTCTCTGACACAGCGCGATATCAACTCCCAATACCGGGAGAGACGAATCCTTTCTAACCGCCACTGCCTCCAAGTGCTCAGGACTGCACCGAACTGCTACCTGTTTGCATGACTCCTTTGAGCGTGGTAGGGTAGCAATCTAAGAACAGTGGGACACACTCGAGGCGAAGTAGCAGTGTCAAGTCTGTGGACTATGCTGTACTCATGTCACCTGGGAATTATTAACTGACGATGGGTATAATACCAACCAATCAGTTCCCCTGCGAGTCCTGTCCGGTGTACCCGTAACCTAACGAGCACCTGTATACTATCTCCAGTACGACGTACTGATGGCTGTGGGACAGACCATCTCCCCAACTGGGATGAGAAGCGTACACACTAGTCTACTCTAGAGTATCGATGCCCAGTCTCGATAATCCTATGACTAGGGACAAGTATAGGATCTTTCTTATAGACTATCCAGCCCCCACTAGTGTGACTGCCATCACAACGCTGGTAATCAATCAAAGATCCTATAGGATCTACTAATATGTATGAGTGATACGTTACAAGAAACATATGCACATATTAAAGTAGACACAAACCAAGTAGCATACTACCATTTTTAGCAAGACTGTATATACAACTGTAAATATCCCAAGCTTCCATTAAGTAATATACATACAAGTATGATATAATAATGGCCCCTGGGGCATATACACTAACAATCTTCCACTTGCACTAGGGCCATGAGCTGGCATATCGTAGACCTATCATCTCGAATAGCCTCTAGAACTGCGTCTGAGGAATGGCCTTTTTGAATGGATCAGCAATGTTATTCTCCGTCTCTACTCTCTTTATCTCGATCTCCCGACGATCTACAATCTTCCTGATCAGGTGATACCGCCTTAAGATGTGTCTGGATTTCTGATGGGACCTGGGTTCCTTCGCTAAAGCTATAGCACCGTTGTTGTCACAATACAGAGGTATTGGATCAACACTGGTAGGAACCACCTGATGTTCTGTGAGGAACTTCTTCATCCAGACAGCTTCTTTTGCGGCATCGCAAGCAGCTATGTACTCCACTTCCATTGTTGACTCAGCAACGGTCTCCTGCTTGGAACTCTTCCAACAGACCGCCCCTCCATTGAGGGTAAAGACATAACCCGACATGGACTTGGAGTCATCATTGTCACTCTGGAAGCCGTAGTCGGCAAAGGCCTCCATTTGGAGGTCTTTTCCGCCATACACCAAGAACATCTCCTTAGTCCTCCTTAGGTACTTGAGAATGTTCTTTACTGCTATCCAGTGCTTCTCCCCTGGGTTTGCCTGATACCGGCTTACTACGCTCAATGCGTATGCTACATCTGGTCTGGTACATAACATTGCATACATTATAGAGCCTACCGCAGAAGCGTAGGGTATAATTGACATGCGATCCCTTTCCAAATCAGTCTTAGGAGACATCTCTTTGGAGAGGGCGATTCCGTGACAAGCCGGTAGGTTACCGCGCTTAGAATCATCCATACTGAATCTCTTCACTATGGTGTCTATATACCTGGACTGCGAAAGTCCCAACATTCTTTTTGATCTATCACGATAGATCCGGATACCCAGAATGTAGGTGGCATCACCCAGGTCTTTCATGGAGAATTTCTGTGTTAAGAATCTTTTGACTGACTGTAACATAGGAATATCATTTCCTATTAGGAGAATGTCATCCACGTACATGACAAGGAATACTACAGCTCTCCCTACAATCTTACTGTATATGCATGGTTCATCTGGATTTTTGATAAAGTCAAATTCTTTGACAGCATCATCAAAACAGATGTTCCAACTCAGCGATGCTTGCTTTAGTCCATAAATGGACTTAAGCAACTTGCATACTTTACCGCTACTCCCACTCTGAATGAATCCCTCTAGCTGATCCATATAGACGCACTCATCCAAATCACCATTTAGAAAGGCAGTCTTTACGTCCATCTGCCAGATTTCATAATCATGGAAGGCAACAATAGCAAGAAGGACCCGAATGGATTTGAGCATAGCTACTGGAGAAAAGGTTTCGTCATAGTCCAAACCAGGTCTTTGACGGAAACCCTTTGCAACAAGTCTAGCCTTATAGGTTTCAACCTGTCTATCTACACCAATCTTCTTTTTGAAGATCCATTTGCATCCTACGGGTTTTACCCCATCTGGAGCAATGTCCAAGTCCATACTTTGTTAGTGTACATGGACTCCATTTCGGTCCGCATTGCATCCAGCCATTTTACCGAGTCGGCGCTCTGAATGGCTTGTTGGAAGCTAGTAGGGTCATCATCATTTATGACGCAATCCTCTCTATCCCCATCTATGAGAAAACCATAGTATCTCTCAGGCGGATGAGACGGCCTACTACTCCTGCGGAGGGGTGCGGGAATATCCTGTTCTTCTTGAACTTTTGGTTCTACCAAACTTTCAGTAGTAGTTTGTGGTTCTGGAATTTCTTCCAGTTCTATTTCGCTCTCACTTGTTTCTTTTTCTAAAAACTAATATTCTAGAAAATGGGTATTACGAGAAACAAAAACCTTTTGTTCCTCTGCGTAATAGAATAGATACCCCCTGGAGTTCTTTGGATATCCCCCAAACTTACATAGTACTGATAGTGCCTCGAGTTAGTCCGCATGATGCTTTTTAACAAAAGCCGGACATCCCTAAATCTTTAGATACTGAAGATAGGGTTTCTTCCCACTCCATATCTGATATGGTGTGGTAGGCACAGTCTTGGCGGGAACCTGGTTCAAAAGATATGCAGCTGATTCTAGTGCATATCCCCAGAATGATCGCGGTAACTCAGCGTTACTCATCATGGAACGAACCATATCCAATAGGGTTCGATTCCTCCTTTCCGATACACCGTTATGTTATGGTGTGTATGGAGGAGTAAGCTGAGAGAGAATTCCATTCTCTTTTAAGTAACCCAGGAACTCGGCACTTAAGTATTCACCACCTCGATCAGATCTCAGTGTCTTTATACTCTTGCCTGTTTGTTTTTCTACTTCATTCTTGTATTCTTAGAATTTCTCAAAGGCCTCAGATTTATGCTTCATTAAGAAGACATATCCATACGTAGAGAAATCATCCGTAAAAGTAATGAAGTAGGAATAACCACCTCCCGCATGTGTAGACATTGGACCACACACGTCACTGTGTACGAGTCCCAAGAGCTCGCTTGCTCTTACTCCGTGTCCAGTGAACGGAGTCTTTGTCATCTTTCCTTTGAAACAAGATTCACAAGTAGCATAAGATTGATATTCGAACGGATTCAGATATCCTTCTCTATGTAACTTAGTCAACCTTCTCTCATTGATGTGACCTAATCTACAATACCATAAGAAAGCCTGATTTATTTCTGGAGACTTTCTTTTAAGTGTGTTCTGGACATTGAAAATCTGAGCTTGACTTAATACGTATATACCGTTATCTAATGTACCGGACCCAATCAACACTTGATTTAGGTGGATGTTAACTACATCGCTTACGAATGTAAAATCATATCCCTCTCTCGAAAGTGAGGACACTGATATGATATTACAAGTCATACTAGGTACATACAAATAGTTACGTAGAATCAATATATGCCCACTTGTCAAACCTAGGCGATATTCTCCCACGGATTCAGCGTCCACGCTCATTCCGTTTGCAACTCTGAGAGACCAATCACCTACCTTTATAACTCTACGGCTTCTCAAAGCATGTATTGAATTACAGATATGAGATCCTGCTCCGGTATCTAGTACCCAGGAAGTAGAGTTAATTGACAAACAGTTCTCAATAACAAATACACTTGAGGCTGAAGCCACAACATGCTTCGTATCCTGGCTACTGGCTTCTAAAGCCCTGCAATCTTTCTACCAATGCCCAGTCCCATAACAATAGGAACGTTCCTCTTTTACTACATTCAGTCCCGAAACTTTTGCTCTTCTCTTTCTTTCTTCTTCCCTGGTTTCCTTCAGGGTAGAAGGCAGATACTGTAGAATCAAGTAAGTATCTGACTCATTTCCCAACGTGGTCTCCAGGTCCTGGAGCTCATCAATACAACTAGTCATTGTAAGGACGTTGTCCCCTACAGATGACCCGAAAGTCAACCTTGCTTGAATTAATTCGTTCGAGGTCTCATATCTTGCGATATGAGATTGCTCTCCATATAAATCTTTGTTATGGAGAAAGATGGAAACTGAGTCCATCTTCTCGTGTTGCTTCTAGTATACACCATCAACTGAAGCTAACACGAGGCATTTGGCTTTTGCTTTATCCTTTTCCCTTGTCTGGCGGATATCCATATCCGTGACGGTGGAAACTGGACCTGGGACGGCGGGATCTTGAGTAGTAATAGAGTGGTCTAGCTTGTCATAGGCAATGGACATCTGGACAGACCTTTGCCAGTCATATAAGTCAGAATCAGTCAATTTGTTATCTAGATGTAACCTAGTCGTGGTCACATGGTCGCTGCAATTAAGAGACAGAAGAAAACACTTTTAGCATGATGCTCTTGCAAGTTTAGAGTGGTTTTTAATTTATCTGAACAGGATGGCTCCCACTGTTTCTCGAATCCTTCCTCATACCATAAAAGAAGAATTAGCCAGGACTATTCTCACCGTACAATACTTGCTTAACCGTTCAGCCGGGCTAGTGTCGATACTTCGATGGAGGTTTTCCAACGCTTTCGCGAAGTTCCTTAATTAAAGAACCTCTTTTCTCTGGGGGCGTAGCCCCGCTGACACCTTTCTTGGCACCTACATGGTTTATAACATTAATCGTTAAGTGACGAATCTCCTGATAAGTAGTATATACTCACAGTAGGATCGGGATCCAAAATATCATCGTATGATAATGTTGAAGGAATCCTACAAACATTCATCAAACTCCAAAATGGTATGCTCTCTCTGCAAATTTCTGTTTCTTTAGAAATTCCCGATATAAATTTTTGCCCCATGCTCTTATGACATTGACTAAGGGCCAAATATATCATAAGTCACATGTCAAGTTCTACCCATCATTATCCAGGTTAATTTGAACCCACCCTTATATACTCTTGACTAAGGGCCAAGAAAAGTAATACGACTGTCCCAAACCAACGCATCTATCTATGCAACAAATGAATACCCCAGCAGCTACCAAACACTATGTCTTGACTAAGAGCCAAAAATACATAGCTTGAATACTACTGAATACCCAAATGAAATGACGGAGGGCTACGAATGGTTTTGGCAAAACCATGAACGTAGTGAACTTGATATAATTGAAGGAACCTGATACTTTTTAAAAGGAGTGGTTAAAGCTCAGTAATTAAAAAATTCTTCTCTTTTAAAATAACCGAGTGGTTTCTTTTAAATTTGTTCCAACGATTAAACTATGGTTTATTTTCTTTGCATTATAATAATGCGTCCCATCTTTATCCTATCATTGCAGAAAACAACGAAAATACTACGTCCTCTTATGCCATCCGCATTAGCCACGGGGTCCTGTCATCATCCGTTAGGTTACTTAACTAACGACAGACCGGGGGCTGGGCTAGCGCGAGTGTAAAACATAAGTGACGTCTAATAGCTATCTTATATAGATATTGTACATTCGTCAGACGCAATAATAAGCATTCCAGATCACTGATGAACTTTATTGGATATACTAGCAATCCGCATTTGTTTTGAGCCTGCAATAAAAGACGGATTACACAGTTGTGATGAATTGCCATTACCCCAACCCTAGACCCCTACGGGTACGGCAAACTACCCGCCAAGTACCCGAAGTGAAGCGGTCTCCCTCAACACGTGAGTAGGCCACTAAACACTTCAACGTACCCGGTAGTTTGTGTACCCCGCCTTAGGTCTATCCTAGGAGCAAAAACAGTAAAAAGAAATAATACAACGGTGGCTACAACTGCAACCTGGATGCGCCCCGCAAAAGAATATTACATTATATTACATTTACATCGAATGAATGAATATTAAACCCATCTCAAAACCCCGGCTAATCATCGCAACACTCCAATAAAGTCCATATACACAAACGATAAACATTTCAGAAATGTGCAACCCCCTGCCAACCGACATACTAGCAGTTAGGAGAGCTTTACGAATACATTAAACATTACAGATAAAAACCCAATTAGCAAATAACTTAGAATATCGATCGACAACCATTATCCGTGTCTACCCCAAAAGCAAATCTGCACTGAAGTAACCTGGGCAGAAACAGAACATACAGGAAACCAAAACACCAAAAAATATGAATTACTGAGCAAATCCGAGTCAACTCAGAGTTGACTCGGCAGCGAATCCGCGGCCAAAAGCACCTTCTTGCCGCGGATTCGCGGCCGTCTTGCCGAGTTAGGGGCTCGTATTTTCCCAGTATTCTTATAATTCCCTGCTGTGAATTTTAAGGCATATCATATAATTTTTTAGACATGTTTAAAATTAACAGAAACTGTTAGGGTTCCGGGGTTTCGTGTTCGTGTTATCCGTCGATCGAACTTCTAATTAGTTGCTAACAAGCTAGTAATGGTTTAGTTGGCTCTGATACCACTGTAATTCCATGTCACGCACCCCACGAACTTGCGGGGAGACGGAATATATGAAAAACGATTATCAAAGCTTCGTAACACGGACTTGAGCGCATGAATCGTATCTAAACCGTTACTAGCAAACTACAAAAGGTTTAACTACTCGGATTCGAAGTTATACCTCACGTTACTTGTCCTTCGGGTCTTCATCGCTGTCCTCCACTCCTCGTAGGCTCCTTGGAACATCGGCACCTCAACGGCCTCCTCTAGTCAAAGACGATCCACCCGAGAGCTCCTACGCCAAGCTTGATCTCTAACTTGAGATAACTAGGTTGCGTAAAGTGCTAATCTAAGCTACCTAGGGGATATAGAGTGAGGTTATGGATGTATTAGTCTAGCTAACCCTTGATCTCAACACATGAGAGGTTAGGGTTAGGGTTTCAAGAATGAGAGAGCTTGAGGAGAGAGAAGGTGATGATAAGAATGATACTGAAAAATGAACTCATTTTAATATATCAACCATAAAAATTTATCAAATAAATAATATGCATGATTAATCATCATGGTTGATGCATTCACCTTGTGTGATTCATCTCATGAGTCATTAGCTCAATAAATAAAGCATTAACTCCATGGATGAATCATACAAATGAGTCATTAAGCAATAAATGCTTATGCCACCTTAACCCCCAAGTCACCATGCTTCTAGAAGCTTCCCGGAAAATTACGAGAACGCCCATCCAATCCGTGAAAACACAGAAAAACTTTAGACTGTATAAATCCAATAACCTGATACTAGAATCTGGCTTAAACCAAAATCGGCTAGTAAAAACTGTCCGAACGCCGTACGTGCGTAAACACACATATGCGTCCGAACCCTTGTCGTAAAACCATACGACCTCTATATCGTTTCGCATGGAGCAGGGAAACTCTCTGTGTGGGACTCTAAAGACTCGACACTACGCTGGCAATGGGTTTAACCACAGACCGCAAGCGGCACTAGCTGTACGTAACGGTCCCCAGGTAGATGTCGATAAGAAGGCCGATGAGGAAACCCATCCGAACTCCTACTGAGCCTGATGTGATAATCTCCGTACAGTCCGGTATGTTCGTCTAAGACTATCGCATATCGAGCCTAGGGGGCGGCAAGCGTCTGTCCCCTAATAGCGGTATAAGTCGTGTCGGAGCATAGCCCATTACACCCTGGGTAACTACTGGAACCTACCAGTAAATCTCGCTTGCCCTGGCCAGGGACTTTGCGTAATGGCTCTCTGACAAAGCGCGATATCAACTCCCAATACCGGGAGAGACGAATCCTTTCTAACCGCCACTGCCTCCAAGTGCTCGGGACTGCACCCAACTGCTACCTGTTTGCACGACTCCTTTGAGCCGTGGTAGGGTAGCAATCTAAGAACATTGGGACACACTCCAGGCGAAGTAGCAGTGTCAAGTCTGCGGACTATGCTGTACTCATGTCACCTGGGAACTGTTAACTGACGACGGGTATAATACCAACCAATCAGTTCCCCTGCGAGTCCTGTCTGGTGTACCCGTAACCTAACGAGCACCTGTATACTATCTCCAGTACTACGTACTGATTGCTGTGGGACAGACCATCTCCCCAACTGGGATGAGAAGCGTACACACTAGTCTACTCTGGAGTATCGATGCCCAGTCTCGATAATCCTACGACTAGGGACAAGTATAGGATGTTGCTTATAGACTACCCAGCCCCCACTAGTGTGACTGCCATCACAACGCTGGTAATCAAGCAAAGATCCTATAGGCTCTACTAATATGTATGAGTGATACGTTACAAGAAACATATGCACATATTAAAGTAGACACAAACCAAGTAGCATACTACCATTTTTAGCAAGACTGTATATACAACTGTGAATATCCGAAGCTTCCATTAAGTAATATACATACAAGTATGATACAATAATGGCCCTAGGGCATATACACTAACATTCAGTAGTATTCAAGCTATGTATTTTGATCAACGCCAAGGCATAGTGTTTGGTAGCTACTAGGTATTCATCTGTTGCATAGATAGATGAGTTGGTTTGGGACAGTCGTTCTGCCATTTTGGCCAACGTCAAGGGCATGTGCGGGTGGGTTCAAATTGACCAGGATAGTGACGGGTAGAACTTGGCATGTGACTTATAATATTTTGACCAACGCCAAGGTCATAAGAGCATGGGGCAAAAATTACATCGGGAGTTTCAAACATACATGAAACTTGCCAGGAATGCGCATACTTTCTGGAGTGTGATAACTTGAGTGACTTCCATCAAGTTATCATGCGATGATAGTTGGATCCCGATTCTCACTGATGAGTTGGTTTACTCTTCGGGTGATCCAACCTAATTCTTCTTTCAGGTTTGGAGGAGAATTTGAGATTACAGAGGGAGGTTTCCTGATTAGATAAAGTGATAACCATTCTGATCTAGGTTAGAGTGCACGCAGAGTGTTTCTTTTCTCTCTCTCTCTCTCTTTGCCAGAGACCTTTGACCAACCCTAGACTATGACTCAGTAACCAAGTTGACCGAACCTTCTTAAAATACTGGCTTTTGGATTGTATGAGTTGCATAATTCATTGCCGCTCCTTCTTTTACCTTTTGTATTTCTCAGAACACCCCGTATTACTACGGACATCCACTTCCATTGGATAGATCCATCGTATGGTTATATACGAACTCGGAGGGACTTCTTCGAGGATGGATCCAGGTTCAGGAGAAATAGAATAAGGTATTATTCAGTTGTCTTTTATTATCACCTTCTCTCAGGTTGCGAGGGCTCCTTAGTTTAGGAGAGTACACCTATTACGCTTATTGGATAGTCTTATTCCAAACCATAGGCAGGTGCCGAAAGGTAGGGAATGAAGAAAACCAATTAGCCTAAGCAGCGTGTGCAGAAGGTAATGAATAAAGACAAGATAAAGGGATTAGAAAGAGGGCAAAGTAAATTGCGACTGTTGTCATTCACGACCAAACTACGTACTTCATCGCCACTCCTATTTCACCTTTGCTTTTTTCCCCAGTTTGGGAGAAATAGAATAAGGTATTATTCAGTTGTCTTTTATCATCACCTTCTCTCAAGTTGTGAGTACTCCTAGGTTGAGGAGGGTATACCTATTATGCTTACTGGATAGTCTTCTTCCAAACCATAGGCTGGTTCCGAACGGTAGGGAAGGAAGAAAATCACTTAGCCTAAAAGGGGTGTACAGAAGGAAATGACTAAAGACAAATAAAGGGATTTGGAGAGATGGCAAAGAATTATACGATTACAGTCATGAATTGGATTATGGAAGAGACATTACTAGGAATACCAGGATACCCCTACGAAACATTTTCATGTTTCAGTTACACTGTGCATTGTTAAAAGAAAACTGATTTCCCGATTACATACTTACTCCAGGGTATGTATTTACCAGGTATGATTCTCACATCCGTATCATTTTACAGATGATGAGAGGGAGGAAGTTATTGGGAATAAGGTGAACATCCTCATTATATCGGAATTCGTTGTAATTGGTGATATTTGAGGAGATCGCCTGGGTTTTTGCCGGACGACATGTATTTGGTTTTGAGTATCCGTTGTTGTGCACCAATTTCAAAATGATATATCTGTACGTTTATTTTTATAAAGTGAGATATAACTTTTTGATATTATGTCGATGACATTTACCTATATCAGTTGACGATTGGGTAAGGAGCATTGAACAACGGAGCAGTTCTTAATCATAAGTACAGTTTTCAACCTACGATGCGCAGGTTTTGAGTTATTCAAACTCAGCGGACTTATACAGAGTATTGTATGTTGTCCAGTGTCCGTAAGGACAAAGGGGTAGGTCCTCGTACTATGTTCTGTTTACTTGTGACTTCTCTAGTTTTTAGACAAGTGTTTCGTAGAAATACAATGTCTAAGTTATGAGAAGTTGTGAGTATAAGAATAAAGTAGAGAACCAAGTATCGCAAGTATCAGGATTCTTCAAAGAGATCGAAGATGTAGATTCTTGTGATTGGTATTCTGTTGATAGTAATGGTTTTGAGAAACTTGTTTCTTTTCAGGTTACTCATAATTGGATGGATTCCTAAGTTGAGTAATGTTGATTAGCCTTTCTCCATTAAGTTGATATACAGTGGAGAAGCTGCATGGTTTGAATCTGGTTCCAATTAAATTAGTGCCTCTATTTCTATATTGTATATAGAATGGTTCATATCTTAACGATGTTAAGATACGGGGAGTTGTCCAGCTTATGCTTAAAACCAGACACTGGATAACTCAAGGCACGTTTCTGTAATGGCAGTTTGTGGGTTGACCCTGGCTTTGACGGGGGTTGACATTTATACCATCTGGAAGATCAATAGTGATATTGTTCTTAACTCACCACAGTTTTAGTAAAATGGATTTTTTCAGAAAACAGTAGTGGGAGTATGGTAAAACTGGAAGTGATTCCAGAACCGCAAACGATTACGGAAAATTTAAATAGGACCTATATATTCAATCAGGTTTGACATTCCAATAGCCACTCCGCAAACATGGTGGGTAACCTCAGACACTCGAGAGGTACTCCGGTAGCCTCAAGGACGGTAACAGGGAGGTTCTTGTTTACCCAGACTTGACACTACTGTTGTTCCAGACTATGAGACCCGGCAGGAGGATATGTATAGCGTCGTTCTAAACTAGATTTAGAAGTGGACGTATATATTATTCTGCCAGAGGATTGTCATAGTCAGTGGGAGCAACGGAAGCATAGTGGACAAGTAGCTTATGTTTATTTATAGGCTTGAGCAGATATAGCGGAGATAAGATCATCTATTTTTGATGTGAAAGTCATGGGTTTGACTTCATCAGAATAGGGGATGGATTTGTTAAGAAAGTAGAAAGGTGTGATGTCCTGATATTTGGATGACATACACAGAGTAGGAAGTAAAATTCCTATACTACGATCGGTTGTACTATGGTTGTCACACAGTTGTTTCTTCACAAAGGACATGGATATAATATCAGACATTCTGGTTACTAGATCTATGGTTTTAGATCTAGATTTGGGTAGTTTCCCAATATGGGTACTTTGACAATATTCTAATAGTATTTTAGAATAGATGACTCCTGGCATGGAGTTGTACCTGCAGGTGATGGAGTCATCCTCTCTAAAGGTGTCTTACAGACTAAAGAAGAGAGGGATGTGCATGATTGGCAGATCACTTGCTTAGGCAATTGAGTCAATCATGAGATGTCAAGTACCACACCAGATGTTGTTTTTGCACTAGTTGCGATAAGTTTATATTAATCCAATCCTGAAGAAACATAAGGAAGCAGTTTTAGAACATAAGTGCATGTTCTACGGATTTGATGACGGCAGCCTCCTTCGGGAGACAGTTATCATTCCAGGCTTCAAAAGTAACATGGATGACAGAGTGATTGTCAGAATTATAGTTTTTCCCTCTGACGAGGGACAGTATTATGGACAGTTGGTCCAAGAGGATACTGTGGGAGGCATAGTGCTGGATACTGATTAGGTTCAGTTATTAATAAAGTCTAAGAAGTTTGGATTTGGAGTTCATTTATGAACTAGGTCCCATCAGATATTCAGACATATTCTAAGACAGGTATTACTCGATTCTGGAGATGGCTTTCTCCGCGAACTTGAGATTAAGAGAGACATAGAAAGAAACATCAGGGCGGATCTACTCACTGAGGCTATTTCTCGAACACAAGAGTTTTATAAACTAGCTTTGTGAAACTGATTAGTAAAGGAGTTGGATGTTCGGTATCACACGGGCTGTGAGTACGCGACATCGCAATAAGTAGCCTTAAGTGCAAGTGGGAGATTGTTGGATATAATGCCCTCTAAGTCAATTATTGGATCGCAGGTACGTGATTGCAATGATTGAGGGAGGACCTATACCGACTTGACTGTCTTACTCGAGATGATAGTATGCTATCTGGTTTGTCTTTATCATCGTATACATGTTTTAGTTCACTATTGCATGATGATAGAGCCCATAGGATTCTTGCTTGACTACCAGCAGTATGATGGCGATCATATACGTGGGAGCTGGGGTTTGTAAGTACATCCTTAAAGTGTCCCTAGTCATAAGAGTTTCGAGACAGGTGTTCACACCAGAATATTGCATTATTATATTCCCCATTCTTATATATTTTACAAATAAACGGGTGCTTTTGACGCATGTCTGCTACATGTTACAGGTTACAGGTTCTTGGATCGAAAACAGTGAAAAAGATAGAAGACGATGCAAAAAGTGAGACTAAGACCGACAAATGGGAGAACCTTGATCAAACCCACATGAAGATCAGTTCACAAAGTACAAGACAGTGCAAGGTTCAAGACTTCGTCATGAAGCAACGGCAAAAGTTCACTACAATTGTTCACTGGAAATCTGGAACCAACCTAGAAGCTCAAATGGAAAAGAACATATAGAAACAGGAAGACAAAGTCACCAGAAGCCAGTACCAGAAATTACAGATCCCAAGCCTTCAAGTTGGCCGTGGAACCGCGGCCAAACCCTGGCTGCGGCCGCGGTTCCGCAGCCGTACTGCGCGATCTCGAGTTGAAAATTTTACATAATTCTTTGGCGGCGTTGACTAGTCAACCTACGGCTATTTTTGTAAATATAGACATGCGGTTCAAGATGTAACCTAGGGTTTCTATTTCCTATAAATAGAACTTTAAAGCTTGTAATTCTTTATGCCTCCTTTTAATAAAAATTCAGAAATCCTTTTGGAGAGCATCGGTGCTTCTTTTCCATTCAGAAATTCAGATCTGACAAACCTGCATGGATGATTGGAGGGATCCATCTGTAAGTAATTTAATTTCTTGCTCTAGTGTAGATTTAATTTCATGCCCTAGGAACTTGTTTAGGGTTTAGCTTTGAGGAAGGATTTTGAGAGATGAGATCTCTCATCCCTTTCTTACCCACCAAATATTTACAATAGGACTCCATGCATACATGCACATACTGTTGGAGATAGTGCCCTCAGAGTCAATTATTGGATCGCAGGTATGTGATTGCAATGATTGCGGAGGACCTATACCGGTAGGACAGTCTTACTCGAGATGATAGTATGCTATCTGGTTTGCCTTTATCAGTCGTGTACATGTTCAGGTGACTGATTACATGTTACACTTTGATAGAGCCCTTAGGATCTTGCTTTACTACCAACAGTATGATGGCGATCATATACGTGAAAGTTGGGTAGTTTATATGCATATCCTTAATTGCGGTCCCTAGTCGTGGGAGTTTCGAGACAGGGCATCGATACTCCGGAGTAGACTAGTGTATACAGTCGAGACCCCGACGAGGGACGGTGGCCGGTCTCACAAGCCACTGGTGTCAGTTGGATCACCTAAGATGTATACAGGTGCTCATTGGGTTATGAGTACACCGGACAGGACTCGCCGGGAATCTGCTAGTTGGTATTATACATATCGTCAGATAGCAGTTCCCTGGTGACATGTGTACAGGTTAGTTCATCGACCTGAGGTCGTCATTTGTCTCGTGTGAGTTCCCACTGTGCTTTGATTTCGACCCTACCATGGCTCAAAGGAGTCGTGCAAACAGGTAGTTTTTGGGTACAGTCCCGAGCCACATGGAGGCACATGAGCGGATCGGCAGGGGATTCGTCTCTCCCGATATTGGGGGCGAGACCGTGCTGTGTCTAGGAGAGCCATTACACAAAGCCCACGGCCGTGGCAGGAGATTTACTGGTAGGTACTCCAGTAGTATCTCAGGGTGTTATTGGGCTAAACTCCGACACGACTTATACTGCTATTGGGGGTCTGACGTTACTAGCCCCCTAGGCAGATATGCGATACTCATTGACGAACGGACCGGACTGTATATACATTGTCACTGTTAGGCTCAGTAAGGTTTCCGGATGAGTTCGCTCATCGGCCTCCCTTGAGGTCAGTCCATGGGCAGCCGTTACGCATTGCTAGTGCCGCTGACGGTTTGTGGTTAAACCCACTGCAAGGGTACTGACGAGTCATTAGAGTCCCCCACAGACAGTTTCCCAAGTTCGGGCGAAACGTTGTAGAGGCCGTATGGTTTTATGGCAGTCGAAAAATGCACGTGCGTTTACGCACGTGTTATTTTTTGGGCAGTTGATACTGGTCGGCTTTGGTTTAAGCCGGATCCGAGTATTATATTGAGTAGATATAATATCTTTGTCTCAGTTGCATTTGTATTCGGTCGTAATACAAATGCGGGTATATTTATACAGTTACGGGGTTATCCTGAAAGTAGTTTCAGGATCACTTTTGGAAGTTGCCAGTTTCCAGTTTTCTATCAGCCGTCTTTTAACATTCGGTTAAAGACGGATTTATCTTTTCTTGGATGAGAGTGAGTCATTCTTCTAGAAGGTTCTAGAAGTGGTGAGGTGTTAAGTGACTCATTAGTGCCATTAATGATTCATTTAATGCAAGGGAGAGTTGTATTATGTTCATTGGTTTGCATTAATTGCTCTTTGTGACTCATGCTTTCATGAATGGTTATGATAAGCTTAAGGTTTATTATCACCTTCCTTCTTTGCTCCTACACTCACCCTCCTCCTTCTCTTTATATGGCCAGCCCCTCCCCTCTCTCTCATTCACTTGGTTGATTTCATTTTGATTAAAAGAGTATAGTTTTGGGTGCATGGAAATTTCATAGCCTCTTTCATTCCATCACCCGATTCGAGTGGCAACTTCATTAACCGTTCGTCCATAGCTTTGGACGGAACAAGACAAAGTCTTCTACTCATTCTCTACATCATTCTTGGTCGTCTCTTTTAGCAAACTTGACGACCGAGTTGCCTCGAGTCAGAGGCGGGAGCCCGTTTAAAGAATCGTCGACGTGGTGCCACCTGGACGAGAAGATCGGAGATCGAAGAGATCGGAGCAGCCGCAACGGAGCGTGGGATGATGGTTAAAGAACGAAGGACTCGGATCGTTCGGTATAACCTTTCTACACTCTTTACAGTTTGTTAGTTTAGCAATAATGGTAGATCCGGGTTAAAGTATACGATAGCGCCAGTTAAAAAGTTTTTGTTCCGCATTTGGCGTCTGTAGACGGCCGGGGCGCTAACGTAGACTTACAGTGGTATCAGAGCCTCACCATTTTGCTATACTAACTTATGCTAACGCGTTTAAAACATCGATCGAACCGGAAATCAAAAACCGCATTTTTCTTGCTTCACTGTTTCTGTCGATTTTAAATGATGTCCTAAAATTATTCTACATATCACAGAAAGTTGTGCAGGGTATTATTAGAACACCGTACAAATTTGGGATCATGATTCGATAAGACTGCCGCGGAAACGCGGCCAAACCTATGGTTTGGCCGCGGATCCACGGCCATTCTGTGTCATCATGCCCCCAAATTTGCTCAGTAGGTTCTTCTCTGGAATTTGTGGTTTTTGGTATATATCTTTTGGGCCCAGATTTTGTTACTATTCACCAGTTGTTCGTGGGGCCCACTTCGTGATATTTAGTCGATCGAAATTTAAACACGTTAGTTTATAGTGCTTACATTATATCTCCGACCGGGAATGTCATTTGATCGGTAAACCGCGTCTGATTGCTATAGTTCTTTTAGACGGGTTTGCGAACGTGACATTCGCGTTGATGTTCTGTGTGTGCAATGGTAGTAAATTTTGAGTTTATTTGTACATTTGATATTGCGGGACGAGCGTCCAACTTATGGACTGCCGTCACTGCCTGTTGTATAATATTCTTTTGGGGCATGACCAGGTTGCGGTCGATGTACCTGTTGTACTTTTTTTTCATTACTGTACTAGGTTTTGCCCCGAGACGGAGTGCACGGATAACCGGGTTCTGGGGGGCAACGGGTCCGCATCTCATGGCTTTGAGAGGCAGAGGGGCCTCACTCTAGAATTGGCAGACTATTCGCCGCACTCGTAGGGGGTACAAGTTGACCCAAGGAGGGGTGCCCAAGCTTACCGGATTCCGTGAAGTGCTGGGTGGTCCATTCACTTTGCTGTAGGGGGCTGCCTCGCTTCAGGTTTTGGCGGGTGACTTGCCGCACCCGTAGGGGTCTAGGTTTCATTGCACTGGCTATCCACACGATAGGGGAACGTCGGGTTTCAGCAGCGGCTCTGTGAAACCCGGGGATCCCAGATTATCTGTATTGTTCTGTGATGCTTATTACTTTTCTGTAATGTTGCATATTATCACGCCTGGAGCGATTATTGTATATTGGTTTATATACTATTAGATGTTGTATATGTTTTACACCCGCGCTAGTCCAATCCCCGCTCTGTCGTTAGTTAAGTAACCTAACGGGTGATGACGGGACCCAGTGACGAATGCGGATGGCATATACGTACATTTTATTTTCGTTCTTTTCTGGTATGATTTATTGATGGGACTGCGTTGATTATGATAAGTGCAAAGTAAAACAAACCTGTTTACAGTTGTTGGAACAAATTTAAAAGTGTTATTGCAAAGACGTTTCCTTTTGTTTTGCATAGCGGTATTCAGTGGAATATCCTGCACCTCATTCGACGGGGCAAGGGCCGATATCCCTTCACCGGGATTGACCCCTTGGGCAGAAGTTTGCGTCAGGGTAATAACTTCACTATAGTCGATTATAAGTTGCTTTGCACCGTGGTATTCAGTGGAATATCCTGCACCTCATTCCACGAGGAAAGAGCCGAGATCCCTTCACCGGGAGTGACCTCTTTAGCAAAAGGTTTTCGCCACTATATTTTAAAAAGCTATCAGGTTCCTTTAGCGATATCAAGTTCACTACGTTAAAGGTTTTTTGCCAAAAACCAGCCGTAGCCCTCCGTCACTTCTTTTGGGTATTCAGTAGTATTCAAGCTATGTATTTTGACCTAACGCCAAGGCATAGTGTTTGGTAGCTGCTGGATATTCAATTGTTGCATAGATAGATGAGTTGGTTTGGGACAGCTGTTCTGCCATTTTGACCTAACGCCAAGGGCATGTGCGGGTGGGTTCAAATTAATAAGATAGTGACGGGTAGAACTTGGAATGTGACTTATGACATTTTGACCTAACGCCAAGGTTATAAGAGCATGGGGCAAAAATGATATCGGGAGTTTCTAAAGAAACCGAAACTTGCCAAGTATGCACATACCTTCTGGAGTATGAGTAACGTGGATGCATTCCATCACGTTATCATGCGATGAGAGTTGGATCCCGATTCCCACTGATGAGTTGGTTTACTCTTCGGGTGATCACGATTGATTCTTCTTTCAGGTTTGGAGGAGAATTTGACAGGACAGTGGGAGGTTTCCGGATTAGATAAAGTGATAACCATTCTGATCTAGGTTAGAGTGCACGCAGAGTGTTTCTTTTCTCTCTCTCTTTGGCAGCGACCTTTGACCGACCCTAGACTATGACTCAGTGACCAAAGTTGACCGAACCTTCTTAAAATACTGGCTTTTGGATTGTCTATGTTGCATAAGTCATTGTCACTCCTTCTTTTACCCTTTGAATTTCTCAGAACACCCGTATTACTACGGATATCCACTTCCATTGGATAGATCCATCGTATGGCTATATAAGAACTCGAAGGGACTTCTTCGAGGATGGATCCAGGTTCAGGAGAAATAGAGTTGGTTTATTCAGTTGTCTTTTATTATCACCTTCTCTCAGGTTGCGAGAGCTCCTTGGTTTAGGAGAGTACACCTATTACGCTTATTGGATAGTCTTATTCCAAACCATATGCAGGTGCCGAAAGGTAGGGAATGAAGAAAACCAAGTTAGCCTAAGTAGGGTGTGCAGAAGGTAATATGTAAAGACAAAATAAAGGGATTAGAAAGAGGGCAAAGTAAATTGCGACTGATATCATTCACGACCAAAACCGCGTACTTCAACGCCACTCCTATTTCACTTTTAAAGGAATAAGGTATTATTCAGTTGTCTTTTATCATCACCTTCTCTCAAGATATGAGTACTCCTTGGTTTAGGAGAGCACACCTATTATGCTTACTGGATAGTCTTCTTCCAAACCATAGGCTGGTGCCGAACGGTAGGGAAGGAAGAAAACCATTTAGCCTAACGATGGTGTACAGAAGGTAACGACTAAAGACAAATAAAGGGATTTGGAGAGATGGCAAAGAGATATACGGTTATAGTCATGAATTGGATTATGGAAGAGGCATTGCTATGAATACCAGGACACCCCTACGAAACATTTTCATGTTTCAGTGCATCGTTAAAAGGAAAACTGTTTTCCCGATTAGATACTTACTCCAAGGGTATGTATTTACTAGGTTTCATTCTCATATCTGTATGGTTTTATAGATAATGAGTGGGAGTAAGTTATTGGGAATTAGGTGATCATCCTCATTATATCGGAATTCGTTGTAATTGGTGATATTTGAGGAAATCGCCAGGGTACAGTTTTCAACCTACGACGCACAGGTTATGAGTTGTTTAACTCAGCGGACTTATACAGAGTATTATATGTTGTCCAAGTGTCCTTCAGGACAAAGGGGTAGGTCCTCGTACTATGTTCTGTTTACTTATAACTTCTCTAGTTTTTAGACAAGTGTTTCACAGAAATACAAGGTCTAAGTTTTGAGAAGTTGTGGGTATAAGAATAAAGTAGAGAACCAGGTGTCACAAGTATCAGGATTCTTTAAAGAGATCGAAGATGTAGATTCTTGTGATTGGTATTCAGATGATAGTAATGGTTTTGAGAAACTTGTTTCTCTTTCGGGTTACTCATAATTGGATGGATTCCTAAGTTGAGTAATGCTGATTAGCCTCTTTCCATTAAGTTGATATGCACTGGAGACAGTTGCATGATTGAATATGGTTCCAATTAAATAAGTGCCAAAGTTTCTATATTGGATATAGAATGGTTCATACCTTATAAGATGTTAAGGTACGGGGAGTTGTCCAGCTTATGCTTAAAACCAGACTCTGGAAAACTCAGGGCACGTTTCTGTGATGGCTGCTTGTGGGTTGACTCTGGCTATGACGAGGGTTGATATTCTACCATTTGGAAGATCAATAGTGATATTGTTCTTGACTCGCCACAGTTTTAGTAAAATGGACTTTTTCAGAAAACAGTAGTGGGAGTATGGTAGAACTGGAAGTGATTCCAGAACCGCAAAAGATTACGGAAAATTTAATAGGACCTAAAGGTTCAATCAGGTTTGACATTCCAATAGCCACTCCGCAGATATGGTAGGTAACCTCAGACACCCGAGAGGTACTCCGGCAGCCTCAAGGACGGTGACAGGGAGGTTCTTATCTACCCAGACTTGACACTACTGTTGTTCCAGGCTATGAGACCCGGTAGGAGGATTGTCGTAGTCAGTGGGAGCAGCAGATGCATAGTGGGCAAGTAGCTTATGTCTATTTATAGACTAGAGCAGTTATAGCGGAGATAGATCATCTAATTTTGATGTGACAGTCATAGGTTTGACTTCATCAGAATAGGGGATGGATCTGTTAAGAAGGTAGTAGGGTGTGATGTCATGGTATTTGGATGACATACACAGAGTAGGAAGTAAAATTCCTATACTACGATCGGTTGTACTGTGGTCGTCACACAGTTGTTTCTCCAGACAGGATATGGATATAATATTTGACATTCTGGTTTCTGGATCTATGGTTTTAGATATAGATTTGGGTAGTTTCCCAATGTGGGTACTTTGACAGATATTCTAATGGTTTTTAGAATAGTTGACTCCTAGCATGGTGGTGTACCTGTAGGTGATGGAGTCACCCTCTCTAAAGGTGTCGTATAGACTAAAAGGGAAAGTGCTGTGCATGATTGGCAGATCACTTGCTTAGGCAATTGAGTCAATCGTGAGGTGTCAAGTACCACACCAGATGTTGTTCTTGCACTAGATGGGATAAGTTTGTATTAATCCAATCCTGGAGAGACATAAGGAAGCAGTTTTTGAACATAAGTACATGTTCTACGGATTTGATGACGGCAGCCTCCTTTGGGAGACGGTTATCATTCCAGGCTTCAAAGGTGACATGGTTGACAGAGTGATTGTCAGAGTTATAGTTTTCCCTCCGACGAGGGATAGTATTATGGACAGGTGGTCCAAGAGGATACTGTGGGAGGCTTGGTGCCGGATACTGATTAGGTTCAGTGATCCATACAGTCTAAGAAGTTTGGATTTGGAGTTCATTTATGAAGTAGGTCCCATCAGATATCCAGACATACTCTAAGACAGGTATTACTCAATTCGGGAGATGGCTTTCTCCGCGAATTTGAGATTAAGAGAGATATAGAAAGAAACTTCTAGGCGGATCCACTCACTGAGGCTATTTCTCGAACACAATAGTTTTACAAACGGGCTTTGTGAAACTGATTAGTAGAGGAGTTGGATGTTCGGTTTCACACGGGCTGTGAGTAGTCGACATCGCAATAATTAGCCTTGAGTGCAAGTGGGAGATTGTTGGAGATAGTGCCCTCAGAGTCAATTATTGGATCGCAGGTATGTGATTGCAATGATTGCGGAGGACCTATACCGGTAGGACAGTCTTACTCGAGATGATAGTATGCTATCTGGTTTGCCTTTATCAGTCGTGTACATGTTCAGGTGACTGATTACATGTTACACTTTGATAGAGCCCTTAGGATCTTGCTTTACTACCAACAGTATGATGGCGATCATATACGTGAGAGTTGGGTAGTTTATATGCATATCCTTAATTGTGGTCCCTAGTCGTGGGAGTTTCGAGACAGGGCATCGACACTCCGGAGTAGACTAGTGTATACAGTCGAGACCCCGACGAGGGGCGGTGGCCGGTCTCACAAGCCACTGGTGTCAGTTGGATCACCTAAGATGTATACAGGTGCTCATTGGGTTATGAGTACACCGGACAGGACTCGCCGGGAATCTGCTAGTTGGTATTATACATATCGTCAGATAGCAGTTCCCTGGTGACATGTGTACAGGTTAGTTCATCGACCTGAGGTCGTCATTTGTCTCGTGTGAGTTCCCACTGTGCTTTGATTTCTACCCTACCACGGCTCAAAGGAGTCGTGCAAACAGGTAGTTTTTGGGTACAGTCCCGAGCCACATGGAGGTACATGAGCGGATCGGCAGGGGATTCGTCTCTCCCGGTATTGGGGGCGAGATCGTACTGTGTCTAGGAGAGCCATTACACAAAGCCCACGACCGTGGCAGGAGATTTACTGGTAGGTACTCCAGTAGTATCTCAGGGTGTTATTGGGCTAAACTCCGACACAACTTATATTGCTATTGGGGGTCTGACGTTAATAGGCCCCTAGGCAGATATGCGATACTCATTGACGAACGGACCGGACTGTATATACATTTTCACTGTTAGGCTCAGTAGGGTTTCCGGATGAGTTCGCTCATCGGCCTCCCTTGAGGTCAGTCCATGGGCAGCCGTTACGCATTGCTAGTGCCGCTGACGGTTTGTGGTTAAACCCACTGCAAGGGTACTGACGAGTCATTAGAGTCCCCCACAGACAGTTTCCCAAGTTCGGGCGAAACGTTGTAGAGGCCGTATGGTTTTATGGCAGGGTTCGGAAAATGCACGTGCGTTTACGCACGTGTTATTTTTCGGGCAGTTGATACTGGTCGGCTTTGGTTTAAGCCGGATCCGAGTATTATATTGAGTAGATATAATATCTTTGTCTCAGTTGCATTTGTATTCGGTCGTAATACAAATGCGGGTATATTTATACAGTTACGGGGTTATCCTGAAAGTAGTTTCAGGATCACTTTTAGAAGTTGCCAGTTTCCAGTTTTCTATCAGCCGTCTTTTAACATTCGGTTAAAGACGGATTTATCTTTTCTTGGATGAGAGTGAGTCATTCTTCTAGAAGGTTCTAGAAGTGGTGAGGTGTTAAGTGACTCATTAGTGCCATTAATGATTCATTTAATGCAAGGGAGAGTTGTATTATGTTCATTGGTTTGCATTAATTGCTCTTTGTGACTCATGCTTTCATGAATGGTTATGATAAGCTTAAGGTTTATTATCACCTTCCTTCTTTGCTCCTACACTCACCCTCCTCCTTCTCTTTATATGGCCGGCCCCTCCCCTCTCTCTCATTCACTTGGTTGATTTCATTTTGATTAAAAGAGTATAGTTTTGGATGCATGGAAATTTCATAGCCTCTTTCATTCCATCACCCGATTCGAGTGGCAACTTCATTAACCGTTCGTCCATAGCTTTGGACGGAACGAGACAAAGTCTTCTACTCATTCTCTACAACATTCTTGGTCGTCTCTTTTAGCAAACTTGACGACCGAGTTGCCTCGAGTCAAAGGCAGGAGCCCGTTTAAAGAATCGTCGACGTGGTGCCACCTGGACGAGAATATCGGAGATCGAAGAGATCGGAGCAGCCGCAACGGAGCGTGGGATGATGGTTAAAGAACGAAGGACTCGGATCGTTCGGTATAACCTTTCTACACTCTTTACATTTTGTTAGTTTAGCAATAATGGTAGATCCGGGTTAAAGTATACGATAGCGCCAGTTAAAAAGTTTTTGTTCCGCATTCGGCGTTTGTAGACGGCCGGGGCGCTAACGTAGACTTACACATACCGCTCCCTACGGCACTCTGTCCCTCGAGGTAGCGGTGATACCGTAGTATAAAGGCCCGGGTGTGATGTTTTCCATGGAGGTTAGGGTAAGGATCTCTAAAGGAAGGACAAGAACCTAGAGGAAAGAACACCTTCCCGAACGTATCTAATCCACTTTATTGATAATTACCATAACTCCTCATAGATCTTCATTCGGTTATTGAAAGCGGTGAGATTTAATTACATTTCCAAACCATCCCTAAACCTAGCCCTAGCAAGAGTAGATCTAGATAATTGCCCTAGGTTAATTAGGTTTTTAGATTTAATAATTAATCCGAACACCCTTCGGAATTAACTCGTTAGCGCGATTAGGAGATTCACAAGATCCCTGTGGACCGACCCGTACTCACCGGCTAGCTTCATGCGACGCCGTTCTTGATTGCGGTTACAAATATTTTTGATCTATCTTTTAGAAAGCGCCAGCACACTAAAATCACTCAATCAAATGGCGCCGTTGCCGGGGATGGCGTAGAATTTTCTTTTCGCAATTTCGGGTTAATCATAAAATTTAAAAATTCATAAAAATCTGAAAAATCAAAAAAATATAAAAATATATATCATTTGTTATTTTTGGAAGGGATACTTTGTAGTTGAATTTTTTGCAGGATATACAGAATCGGATCTGGAAAATTCCAGAAAGCGAAACAGAAAAAGGGGTATCGGAACAGAAGGGATTTTAACTAACAGAAAAGTACAAAAATTTTGGAGCCCCAAATCCCTTATCCCGATGCGATTCCGCAGCCAAAACCCACCTTAGGCCGCGGAACCGCGGCCTTCTTGTCGAATCGTCGCACCAAAATTTTTCTTGGGATCCAAAGCGTTCAGGGGACCGCGGAACCGCGGTGTTAGAGCAAATTTTCCGCGGAAACGCGGCTATCTCGAGGCTTCATTTGAGGAAAATTTTTCTGTAAGCCCAACTGTCTCTTTTCTGTATATTTTGAAATATATTTTCTGGAAATGCCTGCAGGATTTTGTGCACTTTAGAAATATATTCCCTTCCAAATAACGATCTTGTGCAGGATTTTTGTGACCCGTTTAAAATAAAATAGATTGCATGTAATATTTTGCTGTTGCATATCTTTTCTATAAAATATTTTGCTGTTGCATATCTTTTCTCTAAAATCTTTTTGCAACAAAATTTTTCCAAATAAAGAGAAAGAAAAAAATCAATGAAAAATGAAAATAAAAAGGACAAATATTTTATAGAACTTGCAAAATTTTTTAGCCCCAAATAAATTCTTGCACTACCCAACCTTCCTTCTTGTCACCTTTCTTCTTCTAACATGGGTACCCCACACAATAAATCATTAGCCGAACTTTGGTATCCCGAACCTAATTTTGCGTCGTATGTTAATTTGTTCGGTCAATTTAAAAAAGATCCTTCCTTGCCAAAAATATCTTTGAAAGATCAAATAGAGGCGTTTAGGAGAAATAGTTTGACTTTTCAACCCACTTTGTGTCAACCGAGTCAACCTTTACCACCTACACATGTTGATACCGCTTCTTCAAGTCCTTCTGTCACTCCTAGGCCGATGTCCATTGCTGAGTATATTGCTCAATCTCGCAGTCGATCTTTCACCCCTCTCCACTCATCTAGTTCTAGGGATCCACACGGCTATTCACCTTTTTATCCATATGTTGACCCTACCCCTGTCCAATCATCCACTTCCTACCAATCATACCCGACCTTCCCACCTTCACTAGACACTGTTTCGACACAGCCATTAGGGAGTTTCACATATCCAACCAATTTTGAATCTTTTACTGAAACCCCCTCACCACCTAAGTCTAGTTTGGAAGAGTCGTTGGAGGCATATATTGCTGCAACAAATAAAATGATGAGGAATGTGGAAGCGTCCATGGCCGTCCTTATTGTCACGACCCAAAGTTTGGCCCGTGACCGGCACTTAACCACGTAACGTCTACAGGCGTAACGCGACTAAGTAAGCCGAAAACCCAGAAATCAAACCAGTAAAAGTATAGAATGATTTAAGCATGTAATAGAACTAATTACTAAGATGTCAAGAAATCTTAAGTAGAGAATCACTAAGATAACAATATACGACGCCGTAGCGAAGAAAAAGAGCAACAGGTGGGAAACATCACAGATGGAATGAACTGCATAAGTAAAGTCGGCTCACAACGAGCTCGACGCCAGAATACAAAATAATATACATCGTCCTCACAACCGGTCTCTAAGTCAATACATAAGTGGTAGATGGAGAGTACTAGATACAATAATGTACATAACTGAAAGATAACCAGATACCGTACAAAACCCACCTATCAGAAAAAGAGCTAGTACACCAACTGTAGGGGTATCTGTGTCAAAAGATGCAAGAGCGCGGCCTGCCGCGACTATTCCGAAGGGCAACCTGCAAACACTGTGGCACAACGGGGGTGAGTTGCCAACTCGTGAATAGAAGATAACATATAAAGGTAATCGCGAGTATGCACGTGCTACGATACTCTAACCTCTATCAACCGATAACATCTATATGATGAACTGGATGCTCGAACATGCAACAAGTGCGATCTAATAACATCTCCATGTGATGAGCAAGAAATGTGATGATCAGGTATAACAATGCAATCTAACAACCCTATATAGAATGAACAGGGTATGCAATGATCAGGTATAGCAATGCAATCTAACAACCCTATATAGAATGAACAGGGTATGCAATGATCAGGTATAGCAATGCAATCTAACAACCCTATATAGAATGAACAGGGTATGCAATGATCAGGTATAGCAATGCAATCTAACAACCCTATATAGAATGAACAGGGTATGCAATGATCAGGTATAGCAATGTGTACTATATCAGGTATAATAGGTACAGGATGAGATATCAATTACTACATACTGAGCATGGGAAATATAACATCTACACGGAATGTCATCGTGGAATGTATAATCGGTACTCATCAATGTACCCAAATCCCAATACTACTCAGGCGTCGTCATCCTCCTCGATCCTCAAATCCTGTAAATCTCATATAACCGTGAGTGCCTAACATCGGCACCCAAAATATCAAGAAATACTCGTGCCAAGCATCGACACGCAAATCCTCCTGTATAGGGCATCCGTCAGTCCGGATCAGCCCACGGGCTCTGTCTGCGGTATCGGCCCTCGGCCCCGGTAGTACGAGTCATCCCGTATTCATCCATAGCCTCTGGGCGGTATCCTCCGGATAACCGCTAGGTCCAAACAATCACCGGTAGGTAGTAGTCCCTCTGCCAGGCTCACCGTCTACTACACAGCGAAACTGTTCTCGCCCCGGGGTACCATACCGGGTCCACCATGTACCCATAATCGGCCTCATCCAACTCCTCGATTCGGGTTCACATATATCACTCTAGTACCGAGAAAACACATGGTGGACGCACCGAAATATCATATCAAGGGAAACCGGATTTTTAAATAATTAACTATTCTCTTTGAAATATCCACGGTTCCCCAAATCCAGAATTAACATGGAAACAACATATCTCAATGCGTAATCTAAGCAAGTATGAAGATATCAATATATGTGTGTACTGGCATGAATGTATAGTGTGCATGTGCGCAGGTATGAAGATATCAATATATGTGTGCACTGGTATGAATATACAGTGTGCATGTGCACAGGTATGAAGATATCAATATATGTGAGCACTTGTATGAATATACAATGTGCATGTGCGCAGGCATGAACATCTCAATATGTATGCACTGGTTTGAATATACAGTGTGCATGTGCGCATGTATGAAGATATCAATATATGTGTGCACTGGTATGAATATACAGTGTGCATGTGCGCAGGTATGAACATCTCAATATGTGTGCACTGGTATGAATATACAGTGTGCATGTAGTACCAGTAGGGGTATGTGATGCATATGTGCCCAAATATGGATATAACATATGATGTTATGCGGCAAATCATGACAACATCAATAAGGTAGAATCAGTATGATATATGATTTATAGCAATCCTATAATGTGAGTGTCATGGCAATCACTAACGGTGTGAGTGTAGCATATCAATCGTGCTCGTGCGACTTGAACCGTTAGTGACAGTGCAGTGTCCTATGCTATCATTTCTATATGCAACAATAAGGTATGCTACTACAGTCCATATGAACATCTACAATCTAATATCCTGACTCGCCCTGACGCTTAACGTCATACGGGCGATTTCCCCGTAGATGTTAAATCTACTCACCTGGTCGTGCGCTACTCGTAGCCGACAACCTGCTTCCCTTTCTTAGCTTCGTCCGACGTACCCGCCTGCGAACCTGGAATTACACAAGAATCCATATATAAGCAAATATCTCGCAAAACGTGATATCGACGTCAAATGATACGCTCGCGTCGCGAACTAAACGCGCGTGTGTACGATACGCTAAACGTGTGCACGCGTCTAAAACTAACCCCGATACGCCGCGATACGGTGAATCATGGAACCCTCTCACGTATCGCGTGAACCAAACGTACTAGAAATACGATATAACGTCCCAGATTCTACCCAGGCTAACAACTTACAAAACTATACATACCACTGGCCTAGAAATAACATCAGACTCCTACCCATCCAAACATCACCCAAAAATTCCCCTATTTGGCCGCAAATTGCGGCCATAATGAATAAATCGGCGGCCTCGCTATGGGGTGGGGGTCTCGGGCTCTGGTGGTGTGGTCTATGTCTTGTATATAAGCTCCAGTCAACTCAATTTCAACCTGAACAACCCGGGCCTATAGCAGATCACAGAAATCCAAAAAGTTCACTTAAAAATACTTAATTTGCACAATTTGAAACCCTATGGTATTTTGGTGTAATCTGGGGTTTAACTAGGTTTACATGGCCTTAATAACACCTAATTAGGCTAGGTTAACCAATATTATCAGCACTAAACCACAAGCCCACACAAATCACCATTTCAAGCACAAAATCTCACTTTTTACACAAACCGAAGCTAATCTATGCATACGTTAAACAAACAAGAAGTTGGGCTCGGATTCTATACCTTGCAAGACCCTAGGTGTAAGGAGAAAGGAGGTGGAGAAGATGGGAGTGCTGCTGCAGCTGCTGGGGGCTGCTGTTGGTGTTGCTGCTGCTGCCACTGCCTGCTGCTGCTGATGTTTCTGATGATGATGTTGTTGCTGATGCTGGGGGTTGCTGCTGCTGGTGCTTCTTCAGCAGCTGCTGCCTCTCTCTCTCTCTCAGCTGAGTGTGTGTGTATGTGTGAGAGAGTTGTGAGAATGAGAATGAGGAGGGAAATGAGAGCACAAGTCAAAGACCTCCCCCCTCTCTCTGTTCATTTAATGAGCATGGCTCAACCATGAAGCCCATACTCCTTCTCTCTCACCAAGTCAACAAAAGAAAAGAAAATAATTTCAAATAACAAAACACACAATAAATAAAACCCAATTAAATCCCAAGACACTTAATACCAATAGGTTAACCCTTCATGCTAGCTAATCATGGTTTAACCCCCAAATCTAAACCATAGTTAACATGCACAAGTGTGTGTGCGCCTAGAAAAATCCTAATAAAATATTCATTAATTAGAATAAATTATCTGAAACTTAATTTGGTAAACTTTTTACCAAAAACTATCTAGTAAAATATAATTAACCCCTAAACACGACCTAAGGTGTTACAATCTTCCCTCCTTAAAGAAAATTCGTCCCCGAATTTTAAAATACAAAGCTACGCATACCTTCAGAGAGATGAGGGAAGTTCTTCCGCATCTCTCCCTCAGCCTCCCAAGTGATCTCTTTACCGATTGGGATGCACCAAAATATCTTCACTGATGGCAAGACCTTCGATCGAAGTTTCTTCACCTGCCGGTCCAATATTACAACTGGCTGATGGGTGAACGAAGGATCACGCTTGAACTAAATGGTCTGGCGCGGAATCTAATGAGAAAGGTCATGAAGGTAATTGCAAGGTATCGACATAGGGAATACGGGGTGAATACTCAATAATCTGGGTGGAAGTGCCCAACTTAAGGCAACGAACAAACTCGCCTTAGGGATCCTAAAACGACTTACTATCCTGGAAAGCTTCCCAAAACTCAACATGTCATTTATCGGAAATTTTCCGTGGGAATACATGATCTGCCATTGCGAGCTCGAATCTGCGACCCTCTTGGTCAGCATCTGATCTCTATCCGCAATATACCGTTCTCATCCTGACCCAAAACAACCGCGTCATTTCCGAAATTTCTAAAGTAGCTGAGGTCCAATAATCCTATAACACGGAGTTAGGAAAAACAGACTGGTGATCGACATGACCTAACCTCTAATCTTAAAGGTTACCAATTGGAGTGTCTCCTGATAACTGCTATCAAAGGAGAACCCTATCGATGGCAAACGACGATCCCCAACTGCCGACAACAATTTCTACATACGCACAATTTAACAATAACAACTGAGCAAACTGAGTATCACCGGATGACAAGCATCCGAATGGAGTCACATCCTGACAACTCCTGGGTGGACACCATAATGAAAATTCGGGGAGATCTGCTCTCGTTCCCTCTTCGGAACGGTTAAAGGTTGCAACTCTCCCGTCAGTCTCAGTTGCTCAACTCAAGCACACAATAAGACAGACATCTTGAAACGAATCCCAAGACCTCTCTTTCTATCCCTGCCCACCCGTAACTACCTTACAAGTCACGTTAATAGTTGGTGGGGCTTGAATGAGTACAGAGAGTTGACTGGTGTGCCTGCCCTAGGATTCCTCGTCTCTCCCCTATAATACTAGGTACACAAGTGTCTCTCTAGCCTAGCACACCCTTGCCACAAGTCAAGGATTCCAAAACATTACCCAGCCGAGTAGGCTCCAATATCCCTGACGAACGAGCGTCGGTGGGCAGTGTCTCGCGAAAGCGATTTAAGAAAAGTGGTCGGGCGTGGACATGAGCAAGCTGTCTACTCAGAAGAGACAAAATTATGTCGTACTCAACGATCGCACAAGAACTGTGAATCTGCGGAGGATTATCACAACAATCAAATTCCGCCACAGGAAGAAGTACCTTTAACTCTGGTGGTCCGTGAAAATCTGACACGACTCTCAAACAAGTGGTGTCTCTAATCTCCAACGCAAAACCATCGCGGCCATCTCCAGATCAGGAGAGGGATATCTTTCTCGTACTTCCTCCAAATGTAAGGAAGCAAAAGCGATAACTCCATTGTGTCACCTCAGTACACATTCGAGTCCAACTCACGAAACATCACAGTTAAACCACAAAGTCGCCCGAACCAAAAGCAAAGAAGGAGCTGATGCAGTTGTTAACCGAGTCTTCAACTGCGGAAACTCCGTACACAAGCCTCAGTCTACAGAAAAGAAACCTCCATTCCAGTCAATCAAGTCAACGGGGCAGCATTACACTAGCAATCCTGCATGAGACGGCGGTAAAACCTGCTAAGCCAAAAAATCCACAGACCTCCGTCCTGCTCACAAAATTTGGGCCTAGGCTATACGGCCACGATCTTCCTCGAAACCCTACCAATTCGTCTCCGTAACTACAAAACCTAGGAGTCAACACAACAAGCTTGAAGGGAACACTCCGAGAATCTAGTAAAACGCTGGGGCTCTCCCAGCATCCGTATAACAGATCCTCAAGTGCTACCCTAACCCTCAAGGCACACTTAAAGAGACTAGGATGTCGTAAAACAACACAACAATAACTGGTCGAGGAACGGTCCGAAGAAAACCAGTTCATCACACCTACGAATGCTGCTAGAGCATTGATGAGTCCAGTGACACACCCAAAACACACAAAGCCTGTAGCATGCACAAGGCAGTCTTCGGAATGTCATCACTCCGGACCCGCAACAATGATGACCCGATCCCAAACAAACTTAGACAAGGTCTCGCACTCTGGTGCTGATCGAAGAATTCGTCAGTGCGAGGTACAGGATACTTATCCGCACCGTAAGCCGATTCAAAAGACGATCCATCAAAACAACCTCAATCTGTCGTTTTCCTCCTGGACGAACAGAAATAGGAGCTTCCTAAATGCGAAACACTCAGACGCACAACTCCCTCAACAACCACTCTGCAGCAGATCCTTAGCTCCTTAAGCTTCGCCGGCTCATCTTGGAACGACGTCGGGAAAATTCTCGCACGAAAGAAAACCGGTCCAACAACCCAACTGTGGCTACAGCATCATGAAAAACGCCAAGAATTCCTGACATCTCCTCAGGGCCGACTAGCGAACAAGGCTAAATTCAAGCTATAAGAGGCGGCACCACTATCCACCTGCACAACAAGAACTGACTTGCCCGGGAAAACAAAACCTAACTGTTTCCTCACGGTAGCCCACAATGCCTAGCACGTAGCTAACCAGTCCGTGCCCAGGAGATTGCCAAATCCAACATCTTTAGGAGGTTCAAAATGACAGACGAATCTCTATCTCCTATCCGCTGGGCACACGACCAAAGTACGTGTCGCGCAACAAAAGGATTGCTGACAGAAGTTAACACAACAAACGGCTAATCTACCCAGCACGACTCTCGTCCTAAACTCGGCACGAAGTGTGTAAACATACGAGTGCAACAAAAAGGACATACTGAAAGAGTACCTGTAGGCTCCACATTGGACGCCCACGCGTCTCGATGAGTCAAAGAGAAAACGTGTGCCTGTCCTTCATCTGCGACTGATCGAACCCCTCCTCTACTAGCCTGACCCCTCTGTGCAAACCCTCCGCCTCCACGACGTCTCAGAACACGACCCTGACGTGCTGTGAAGGAACACTGCCTGATGAGGTGTTGAAGGCTTCCGCATCGTAAACACCTACGCACTGAATGCTGTCCTGCCTGGGGATGGAAGCCAAACGACTGTCCTCGTCTTAAGCCTCTGCTCTGGGCTGGTACACCAATACGATTCCACAACTGTTCCGGAACTCTCACGGTCTCTGGAAGACGTATCTCGTAAACTGGGGTTGCCTCCACCGGTGCTATGTAGGGGACGGAATACTGCATGATGATCGCAAGGAACGACTGGGTAACAGGAGTGATAACCATCTGTCGCTGCGCTCGAACGACCTCTACCAATGAGCTCATCGTCTAGCGCAAGCTCTACATCTCTGCTACTAGTCTAGCAATCTGACCTGTCGTAGGAGAAATAATCTGTCCTGGTACAACATGGGTACTACTCGGATCAGTCATCGTCTCAGATAAACCAACTCGAACCTCGGCTCTCCCGGCCTCTCTCTGCACCCTCGTAGTCCTTGGCGGCATAATGGCTGGAAAGAAGGTAGGATTCGATGAGGATACGAAAATCGAATCACAAGGATATATATACGATCATAAAGGAAATTCAATCAATAAATCCTAAGGTCGCTTAGGCGGAGTACCGTGTCGTGAGTATGCCGCGGAACATACGCACGCTACGCCACTCTGCTGCAGCTACCTACTCCATCATACCAGGGTCATCCTACACTCCGAAGGTAAAACCTACGCTCTGATACCAACTTTGTCACGACCCAAAGTTTGGCCCGTGACCGGCACTTAACCACGTAACGTCTACAGGCGTAACGCGACTAAGTAAGCTGAAAACCCAGAAATCAAACCAGTAAAAGTATAGAGTGATTTAAGCATTTAATAGAACTAATTACTAAGATGTCAAGAAATCTTAAGTAGAGAACACTAAGATAACAATATACGACGCCGTAGCGAAGAAAAAGAGCAACAGGTGGGAAACATCACAGATGGAATGAACTGCATAAGTAAAGTCGGCTCACAACGAGCTCGACGCCAGAATACAAAATAATATACATCGTCCTCACAACCGGTCTCTAAGTCAATACATAAGTGGTAGATGGAGAGTACTAGATACAACAATGTACATAACTGAAAGATAACCAGATACCGTACAAAACCCACCTATCAGCAAAAGAGCTAGTACACCAACTGTAGGGGTATCTGTGTCAAAAGATGCAAGAGCGCAGCCTGCCGCGACTATTCCGAAGGGCAACCTGCAAACACTGTGGCACAACGGGGGTGAGTTGCCAACTCATGAATAGAAGATAACATATAAAGGTAATCGCGAGTATGCACGTGCTACGATACTCTAACCTCTATCAACCGATAACATCTATATGATGAACTGGATGCTCGAACATGCAACAAGTGCGATCTAATAACATCTCCAAGTGATGAGCAAGAAATGTGATGATCAGGTATAACAATGCAATCTAACAACCCTATATAGAATGAACAGGGTATGCAATGATCAGGTATAGCAATGCAATCTAACAACCCTATATAGAATGAACAGGGTATGCAATGATCAGGTATAGCAATGCAATCTAACAACCCTATATAGAATGAACAAGGTATGCAATGATCAGGTATAGCAATGCAATCTAACAACCCTATATAGAATGAACAGGGTATGCAATGATCAGGTATAGCAATGCAATCTAACAACCCTATATAGAATGAATAGGGTATGCAATGATCAGGTATAGCAATGTGTACTATATCAGGTATAACAGGTACAGGATGAGATATCAATTACTACATACTGAGCATGGGAAATATAACATCTACACGGAATGTCATCGTGGAAAGTATAATCGGTACTCATCAATGTACCCAAATCCCAATACTACTCAGGCGTCATCATCCTCCTCGATCCTCAAATCCTGTAAATCTCATATAACCGTGAGTGCCCAACATCGGCACCCAAAATATCAAGAAATACTCGTACCAAGCATCGACACGCAAATCCTCCTGTATAGGGCATCCGTCAGTCCGGATCAGCCCACGGGCTCTGTCTGCGGTATCGGCCCTCGGCCCCGGCAGTACGAGTCATCCCGTATCCATCCATAGCCTCTGGTCGGTATCCTCCGGATAACCGCCAGGTCCAAACAATCACCGGTAGGTAGTAGTCCCTCTTCCAGGCTCACCGTCTACTACACAGCGAAACCGTTCTCGCCCCGGGGTACCATACCGGGTCCACCATGTACCCGTAATCGGCCTCATCCAACTCCTCGATTCGGGTTCACATATATCACTCTAGTACCGAGAAAACACATGGTGGACGCACCGAAATATCATATCAAGGGAAACCGGGTTTTTAAATAATTAACTATTCTCTTTGAAATATCCACGGTTCCCCAAATCCAGAATTAACATGGAAACAACATATCTCAATGCGTAATCTAAGCAAGTATGAAGATATCAATATATGTGTGCACTGGCATGAATGTATAGTGTGCATGTGCGCAGGTATGAAGATATCAATATATGTGTGCACTGGTATGAATATACAGTGTGCATGTGCGCAGGTATGAAGATATCAATATATGTGTGCACTGGTATGAATATACAGTGTGCATGTGCGCAGGCATGAACATCTCAATATGTGTGCACTGGTATGAATATACAGTGTGCATGTACGCAGGTATGAAGATATCAATATATGTGTGCACTGGTATGAATATACAGTGTGCATGTGCGCAGGTATGAACATCTCAATATGTGTGCACTGGTATGAATATACAGTGTGCATGTAGTACCAGTAGGGGTATGTGATGCATATGTGCCCAAATATGGATATAACATATGATGTTATGCGGCAAATCATGACAACATCAATAAGGTAGAATCAGTATGATATATGATTTATAGCAATCCTATAATGTGAGTCTCATGGCAATCACTAACGGTATGAGTGTAGCATATCAATCGTGCTCGTGCGACTTGAACCATTAGTGACAGTGCAGTGTCCTATGCTATCATTTCTATATGCAACAATAAGGTATGCTACTACAGTCCATATGAACATCTACAATCTAATATCCTGACTCGCCCTGACGCTTAACGCCATACGGGCGATTTCCCCGTAGATGTTAAATCTACTCACCTGGTCGTGCGCTACTCGTAGCCGACCACCTGCTTCCCTTTCTTAGCTTCGTCCGACGTACCCGCCTGCGAACCTGGAATTACACAAGAATCCATATATAAGCAAATATCTTGCAAAACGTGATATCGACGTCAAACGATACGCTCGCGTCGCGAACTAAACACGCGTGTGTACGATACGCTAAACGTGTGCACGCGTCTAAAACTAACCCCGATACGCCGCGATACGCTGAATCATGGAACCCTCTCGCGTATCGCGCGTATCGCGCGAACCAAACGTACTAGAAATACGATATAACGTCCCAGATTCTACCCAGGCTAACAACTTACAAAACTATACATACCACTGGCCTAGAAATAACATCAGACTCCTACCCATCCAAACATCACCCAAAAATTCCCCTATCTGGCCGCAAATTGCGGCCAGAATGAATAAATCGGCGGCCTCGCTATGGGGTGGGGGTCTCGGGCTCTGGTAGTGTGGTCTATGTCTTGTATACAAGCTTCAGTCAACTCAATTTCAACCTGAACAACCCGGGCCTATAGCAGATCACAGAAATCCAAAAAGTTCACTTAAAAATACTAAATTTGCACAATTTGAAACCCTATGGTATTTTGGTGTAATCTGGGGTTTAACTAGGTTTACATGGCCTTAATAACACCTAATTAGGCTAGGTTAACCAATATTATCAGCACCAAACCACAAGTCCACACAAATTACCATTTCAAGCACAAAATCTCACTTTTTACACAAACCGAAGCTAATCTACGCATACGTTAAACAAACAAGAAGTTGGGCTCGGATTCTATACCTTGCAAGACCCTAGGTGTAAGTGCACGGCGGCGCCCCGGCCGTCAAACCGACGGCCAAATGCGGAAGCGGTGATAAACTTAATTTTTCTTGAACTGGCAAACCGCCGCGCACTAATACCCGGATCGAACCATTAACTAGTCCTAGCTAACTATAAGATGGGAAAGAGATATACCGACGATCCAAGTCCTCCGGTCTTCTCGTCATTGTCCCGATCTCCTGCGGAATGTCCCGTCTCCTCCTCATCGCCGGAAGTGCACCACATCGCCTACTTCTTTTACGGGCTCCCACCTCAATGCCGAGGCAACTCGGGCACGAAGCCGGCTACTCGACGTGCCCAAGATTTGCTGTAGAATGTATAGTAGAACTTGTGTCTCAATTTGGGGTTGTAGGAATTGCTTTTTTGGTGGAGGGATGATACAAGAATAATATGGAGGAACTTGGGGGTATTTTGGAGCATGATATGAACCAAAAATACCCACACACAATTTTGGACAGCCCCTTCTATTATTGGCCGGCCATCACAAGTGAGGAGAGGGGAGAAAATCAGATAGAGATAATTGAATGAGAGAGGTAACACACTCATGCAAGAGGGAAACCAAAAGCCATCATGAAAGAACCTCATCACAAACACCAAAACCACACTCAACACACTAATCATCAACAACCATGATGCTTACAAAGTCAAGCCATCATGAAGTGATCAAGTCAAAAAGGTCAAGGTATGGTGCTCATCATGAAAACCATCATGATGCAACAAGATGCAAAGAACCCCCTCCACTAATGGCTATTTGCAACAATGCAAATAAACCCTCCTCCACCAAACTTCGGCCAATGAACGGAACAAAGGAAATCGGCCGAAACGAAAAGCAAACTGGCAACTCCAGAAAACTGGTCCCGTAATAAATTACAGGAAAACCCCGATACTGTGCATACACACCCGCATCTGTATTCCGACCGAAATACAAATGCAAAGAGACAAAATCTACATTGTACTATACTAGGATCCGGCTTAAACCAAAGTCGGCTAGTAATATCCGTTCGATCCTGATCCGTGCAATACCGCACGTATCTGATCGAACCCTGCCATATATCCATACGGCCTATAGTACAAACTGTCCGATCCTGATCCGTGCAATACCGCACGTATCTGAACGGACCTTGCCATATCTCCATACGGCCTCTACAACCTTTCGCCCGAAAGATGAGTAACTGAAATGTAGGGGACTCTAAAGACTCCTCAACACCTTGGTTGTGGATTTAACCACTAGCATGTTAGAGGTATAAGCCAATACATAACGGGCTACCAGGTATTGACCAAAAGGGACGTCTGTGAGCGAACTCAGCCTGACTCCCTACTGAGCCTGTCAGTGACAATATCCGTACAGTCCGGTCCGTTCGTCTATGAGCATCGCATGGCGGGCCTAGGGGGTTGGTAAAAGTCAGACCCCCAAAAGCGGTACAAGTCGTGTCGGAGTGTAGCCCAGAACACCCTGAGATACTACTGGAATACCTACCAGTAAATCTCCTTGCCTCGGCCGAGGGCTTCGTGTAATGGCTCTCCTAGACACAGCACGACCTCACCCCCAATACCGGGAGAGACGAACCCCTGAAGATACGCTCACTACCTCCATGTGGCTCGGGACTGTACCCAACTAAAACCTGTTTGCACGACTCCTTTGAGCCGTGGTAGGGTAGTAATCAAAGTACAGTGGGAACTCACACGAGACAAATGACGATCCCCAGGTCGATGAACTAACCTGCACACATGTCACCAGGGAACTGCCATCTGACGTCTGGTATATTACCAACTAGCAAGTTCCCGGCGAGTCCTGTCCGGTGTACTCATAACCCAATGAGCACCTGTATACATCTTAGGTGATCCAACTGACACCAGTGGCTTGTGAGACCGGCCACCGCCCCTCGTCGGGGTCTCGACTGTATACACTAGTCTACTATGGAGAATCGATGCCATGTCTCGAAACTCTCACGACTAGGGACCTTTTAAGGATATGCTTATAGACCCCCAGCTCCCACTTATATGATCGCCCTCATACTGTTGGTGGTCAAGCAAGAATCCTAGGGGCTCTACCAACGTGTAATAGCGACTTGTCAGGTCACCTGAAGCAGTACACGATGATAAAGGTAAACCAGATAGCATACTATCATCTCGAGTAAAACTGTCCTACCGGGATAGGTCCTCCATCAATCATTACAATCACGTACCTGTGACCTAATAATTGACTCTGAGGGCACTATCTCCAACAATCTCCCACTTGCACTCAAGGCTAATTATTGCGATGTCGCATACTCACAGCCCGTGTGATACCGAACACCCAACTCCTCTACTAGTCAGTCTCACAAAGCTCGTTTGCGAAACTATTGCGTTCGAGGAATAGCCTCAGTGAGTGGATCCGCTTTGTTGTCTCTTTCAATGTCTCTCTATATCTCAAGTTCGCGGAGAAACCCATCTCCCGAAATGAGCAATACCTGTCTTAGAATGTGTCTGGATGTCTGATGGGACATAGCTCATAAATGAACTCCAAATCCAAACTTCTTAGACTGTATCGTCAACTGAACTTAATCAGTATCCTACGCCATGCCTCCCTCAGTATTGCCTTGGACCAACTGTCCAAAATACTGCCCCTCGTCAGAAGGAAAAACTATAACTCTGACAACCTCCTTGTCGTCCATGTCACCTTGGAAGCCTGGAATGATAACTGTCTCCCGAATGAGGCTGTCGTTATCATATCCCTAAAACATCCACTTATGTTCTAAAACTGCTTCCGACCGTTTCTCCAGGATTGGATCAATGTCAACTTATTGCATCTAGTGCAAGAACAACATCTGGTGTGGTACTTGACATCTCATGATTGACTCAATTGCCTAAGAAAGTGATCTGCCAATCATGCACATCCCTCTCCCCTTTAGTCTGTAAGACAGCTTCAGAGAGGGTGACTCCATCACCTGCAGGTACACTACCGTGCCAGGAGTCGTCCATCCTAAATACTCTTCGAATGCTGTCAAGTACCCTGATTGGGAAACCACCCAAATCTAGATCTAATACCATAGATCCAGTAACCAGTATGTCTAATATAAAATCCATTTCCTTTGTGGAGAAAACACTGTGTGACGACCAAAGTATAACCGATTGTAGTATAGGAGTTTCTTTTCCTACTCTGTGTATGTCATCCAAATACTAGGATATCACACCCTACTACCTTCTCAACAGATCCATCCCCTATTCTGATGAAGTCAAACCTATGACTGTCACGTCAGAAATAGATGATCTATCTCCGCTACTGGTGCTTCAGTCTATAAATAGACATAAGCTACCTGTCCACCAATGCTTCCGCTGCTCCCACTGACTACGACAACCCTCTGGCAGAGTCATATACACGTACACTTCTAAAACTAGTTTAGAACGACGCTATACTCAACCTCCCGCCGGGTCTCGCAGCCTGGAACAACAGCAATGGTAATTGTGGGTAAACAAGAACTTCCCTGTCACCGTCCTTGAGGCTACCGGAGTACCTCTCGGGTGCCTGAAGTTACCCACCTTATCTGCGGAGTGGCCAATGGAATGTCAAACCAGATTGAATCTTTAGGTTCCTATCAAATCTTCAGTAATCGTTTGTGGTTCTGGAATCACTTCCAGTTCTACCATACTCCCACTTACTGTTTTCTGAAAAAATCCATTTTTAATAAAACTGTGACGAGTCTAGAACAATATCGCTATTGTTCATCCAGATGGTAGAAAGTCAACCCTCGTCATAGCCTGGGTCAACCCACAAACAGCCATTACAGAAACGTGCCTTGAGTTGTCCAGTGTCTGGTTTTAATCATAAACCGGACAACTCCCCGTACCTTAAACATCGTTAAGATATGAACTGTTCTATATCCAATATAGAACCAGAGGCACTGATTTAATTGAACCAGATTCAAATCATGCAGCTGTCTCCAGTGCATGTCAACTAAATGGAAGGAGGCCGATCAGCGTTACTCAACTTAGGAATGCTTCCAATTATGAGTAACCTGAAAGAGAAGCAATTTCTCTTAATCACTACTATCAACTGAATACCATATACAAGTATCTACATCTTCGATCACTTTGAAGAATCCCGATACTTGCTACACCTGGTTCTCTACTCTATTCAAATACCTATAACTTCTCAACATTCAGACCCTGTGTTTCCTCGAAACACCTGTCTAAAAACTAGAGAAGTCATAAGTAAACCGAATATAGTATGAGGACCAACCCCTCTGTCCTGATGGACCCTGGACAACATACAATACTCTGTATAAGTCCCTTGAGTCTGATAACTCATTCACTGTGTGTCGTAGGTTGAAAACTGTACTTATGGTTAAGAAGAATTACACCGCTGTTTAATACTCCTTACCTAACCATCTACTGATATAGGTAAATGTCGTAGACATAATTTCAAAAAGGTATATCTCACTCTATGAAAATAGACGTACAGATATATCAATTTGAAATTGGTTCATGACAGCGGATATTCAAAACCAAATATTTGCCGACCGGCAAACAGCCCAGGTGATTTCCTCAAATATCACCGATTACAACGAATCCCGATATAATGAGGATGATCACCCAATTCCCAATAACTTACTCCCACTCATCATCTGTAAAACCATACAGATGTGAGAATCGTACCTGGTAAATACATACCCTGGAGTAAGTATCTAATCGGGAAATCAGTTTTCCTTTAACAGTACACGGTGAGACTGAAACATTGAAATGTTCCGATGGGGTATCCTGGTATTCCTAGTAATGCCTCTTCCAGATTCACGACTGTAACCATATAATTCTTTGCCACCTCTCCAAATCCCTTCATATGTCTTTAGTCTTTACCTTCTGCACACCCCTTTAGGCCAAATGGTTTTCTTCCTTCCCTACCGTTCGGCACCAGCCTATGGTTTGGAAGAAGACTATCCAATAAGCATAATGGGTGTACTGTCCTAATCCTAGGAACACTCGCAATGCGAGAGAAGGTGAGGATAAAAGACAACCGAATAAACCTTATTCCTATTTCTCCTGAACCAGAATCCATCCCCGAACTGGAACAAGTTCCTTTCGAGTTCGTATATAACCATACGATGGAGTATCCAATAAACTGTGGATCTTTGTTGTGATACGGAGTGTCCTGGAGAAATACAAAGGTGATTTAGGATTGGCGAAGGAAAACTTGGTTTGGTCGTGAATATCTGTTGCAATTTACTTTGCCCTCTTACTAATCCCTTGCTTTGTCTAAACTTAATACCTTCTGTACACCATCGTTATGCTAATTGGTTTTCTTCATTCCCTACCAGTCGGCACCAGCCTATGGTTTTGAAGAAGTCTATCCAATTTGCGTAATAGGTGTACTATCTCCTAAACCAAGGAGTACTCGCAACCTGAGAGAAGGTAAAAAGAAAAGACAACTGAATAATCCTATCCGTTTCCTCTAGAACCGGAAACCATCCTCGAATAAATTCTTTCGAGTTCGTATCTAACCATACGATGGTTTTGTCCAATGGAAGTGGACGTTCGTAGTAATACGGGGTGTCCTGGAGAAAAGGGTAAAAGTAGGAGTGGCAATGAGGTTCGCAACTCTGACAATCCAAAAGCCAGTGTTAAGAAGGTTCGGTCAACTTGGTCACTGAGTCATAGTCTTAGGGTCGGGTCAATGGTCGCTGCCGAAGAGAGAGAGAAAAGAAACACTCAGCGTGCACTCTAACCTAGATCAGAATGGTTACCAATTTATCTAATCTGGAAACCTCCCACTGTACCTTAAATTCTCCTCCAAACCTGAAAGAAGAATTAGTCGGGATCAGCCGAGGAGTATACCAACTCATCAGTGGGAATCGGGATCTAACTCTCATCGCATGATAACGTGACGGAATCCACTCACGTCATCACACTCCAGAAGGTATGCGCATATCTGGCAAGTTTCAGTTCTTTTGAAACTCCCGATGTGATTTCTGCCCCATGCTCTTATGACCTTGACGAAGGCCAACAAATCATAAGTCACATGTCAAGTTCTACCCGTCATTCTCCAGGTTGATTTGAACCCACCCGCACAAGCCCTTGACGAAGGCCAACAAGGCTATACGACTGTCCCAAACCAACACATCTATCTATGCTGCAGAAAGGCAACAAGCAGCTACCATACACTATGCCTTGACGAAGGCCAACAAACATAGCATGAATACTACGTGCTACCCGTCTGAAACGACGGAGGGCTACGAATGGTTTCTGGCGAAAACCTTTAACGTAAAGAACTTGATATCGTTGAAGGAACTGATAGATTTTAAAAATATAGTGACGAAAACCGTTGCTAAAGAGGTCACTCCCGGTGAAGGGATCTCGGCTCTTTCCCCGTAGAATGGGGTGCAGGATATTCCAACTGAATACCACGGTGCAAAGCAAAAGTAATCGGCTATAGTGAAGTCATTGCCCTGACGCAAACTTCTGTCCAAGGGGTCACTCCCGGTGAAGGGATCTCGGCCCTTACCTCGTCGAGTGAGGAGCAGGATATTCGAACTGAATACCACGATGCAAAACAAAAGTGAACGTCCTTGCAATAACAGCTTTTTGAAAAAGTATTCCAACAACATCAGATTAGGTTTGTTTTTAACTTGCATTGATCCGAATCAATGCAGTCCCATCAATTGATCACACCACAAAGAACGAAAATATACTGACGTACGTATATGCCATCCGCATTCGCCACTGGGTCCCGTCATCACCCGTTAGGTTAGCTAACTAACAGCAGAGCGGGGACTGGACTAGCGCGGATGAAAAACATATACAACATCTACTAATATATATACCAATATATTATATTCGCTCAAGGCGTGAATAAAATGCAACATCACAGAAATGTACAGCATCACAGAAACAATACAGATATCTGGGATCCCCGGGTTTCACAGAGCCGCTGAAAACCCGACGTTCCCCTGGTCGTGTGGATAGCCTGTGCAATGAAATCCTAGACCCCTACGGGCGCGGCAAGTTACCCGCCAAAACCTGAAGCGAGGCAGCCCCCTTCAGCGCCGTGAATGGACCACCCAGCACTTCACGGAATCCGGTAACTTGGGCACCCCTCCTGGGTCAACCTGTACCCCCTACGAGTGCGACGAATAGCCCGCCAATCCTAGAGTGATGCCCCCTCCGTCTCAATACCATGAGATGCGGGCTCGTTGCCCTCTAGAACCCGGCTATCCGTGCACCCCTCCGCGGGGCAATCCTAGTACAGAAAGTAAAATATACATACAACGGGTACATCGACCGCAACCAGGTCGTGCCCCAAAATAATAATACAAACAGGCAGTGACGGCAGTCCACATGTCGGACGCTCGCCCCGCAATATCAAATGTACATAATACAACCACAAATGTACTAGCATTGCATCCAGGCTATCCCCACGACCGATCCGCAACATCACAGCAAAAACAGAACATCAACGTGAAAGTCACGTTCGCAAATCCGTCTAACCGGGCTATAGCAGTTAGACCGGATTTACCGATCGAGTGACATTCACGGTCGCAGATATAATGTAAATACTGTGAAAAAATATGTTTAAAATATCCGATCGATCATATTTTAACAAGTGGGCCCCCAAGCAATACTGTAGCACACACAGAAATTCTGGGCCCAAATTTAATATTCCAAAACCCTCAAAATCAGCCCACAAGCCCACTGAAAAAATTGGACACAGTGAAGACACTAGAGTGCGGCGGAACCGCGGCCCAAGGGGGGGTTGGCCGCGGTTCCGCGCTTCCATGTTCGACTGAATGCGTCGAATTTTTACAGAGGTCTTATAATTTCCAGTACAATAGTTTTTTACAACCTGAAAAATTTTTGGACACCAAAAAATTTTAACAGAAAACTGATGTGAGCTAAAATTGGAATTTTGGAATTTTGGTCGATCGGAACTCAAAAACACATCAAACAAAGCTAGACTAAGTTAATGGCGAGGCTCTGATACCACTGTAAGTGCACGGCGGCGCCCCGGCCGTCAAACCGACGGCCAAATGCGGAAGCGGTGATAAACTTAATTTTTCTTGAACTGGCAAACCGCCGCGCACTAATACCCGGATCGAACCATTAACTAGTCCTAGCTAACTATAAGATGGGAAAGAGATATACCGACGATCCAAGTCCTCCGGTCTTCTCGTCATCGTCCCGATCTCCTGCGGAATGTCCCGTCTCCTCCTCGTCGCCGGAAGTGCACCACATCGCCTACTTCTTTTACGGGCTCCCACCTCAATGCCGAGGCAACTCGGGCAGAAGCCGGCTACTCGACGTGCCCAAGATTTGCTGTAGAATGTATAGTAGAACTTGTGTCTCAATTTGGGGTTGTAGGAATTGCCTTTTTGGTGGAGGGATGATACAAGAATAATATGGAGGAACTTGGGGGTATTTTGGAGCATGATATGAACCAAAAATACCCACACACAATTTTGGACAGCCCCTTCTATTATTGGCCGGCCATCACAAGTGAGGAGAGGGGAGAAAATCAGATAGAGATAATTGAATGAGAGAGGTAACACACTCATGCAAGAGGGAAACCAAAAGCCATCATGAAAGAACCTCATCACAAACACCAAAACCACACTCAACACACTAATCATCAACAACCATGATGCTTACAAAGTCAAGCCATCATGAAGTGATCAAGTCAAAAAGGTCAAGGTATGGTGCTCATCATGAAAACCATCATGATGCAACAAGATGCAAAGAACCCCCTCCACTAATGCCTATTTGCAACAATGCAAATAAACCCTCCTCCACCAAACTTCGGCCAATGAATGGAACAAAGGAAATCGGTCGAAACGAAAAGCAAACTGGCAACTCCAGAAAACTGGTCCCGTAATAAATTACAGGAAAACCCCGATACTGTGCATACACACCCGCATCTGTATTCCGACCGAAATACAAATGCAAAGAGACAAAATCTACATTGTACTATACTAGGATCCGGCTTAAACCAAAGTCGGCTAGTAATATCTGTTCGATCCTGATCCGTGCAATACCGCACATATCTGATCGAACCCTGCCATATATCCATACGGCCTATAGTACAAACTGTCTGATCCTGATCCGTGCAATACCGCACGTATCTGAACGGTCCTTGCCATATCTCCATACGGCCTCTACAACCTTTCGCCCGAAAGCTGAGTAACTAAAATGTGGGGGACTCTAAAGACTCATCAACACCTTGGTTGTGAATTTAACCACTAGCACGTTAGAGGTATAAGCCAATACATAACGGGCTACCAGGTATTGACCAAAAGGGACGTCTGTGAGCGAACTCAGCCTGACTCCCTACTGAGCCTGTCAGTGACAATATCCGTACAGTCCGGTCCATTCGTCTATGAGCATCGCATGGCGGGCCTAGGGGGTTGGTAAAAGTCAGACCCCCAAAAGCGGTACAAGTCGTGTCGGAGTGTAGCCCAGAACACCCTGAGATACTACTGGAATACCTACAAGTAAATCTCCTTGCCTCGGCCGAGGGCTTCGTGTAATGGCTCTCCTAGACACAGCACGACCTCACCCCCAATACCGGGAGAGACGAACCCCTGAAGATACGCTCACTGCCTCCATGTGGCTCGGGACTGTACCCAACTAAAACCTGTTTGCACGACTCCTTTGAGCCGTGGTAGGGTAGTAATCAAAGTACAGTGGGAACTCACACGAGACAAATGACGATCCCCAGGTCGATGAACTAACCTGCATACATGTCACCAGGGAACTGCCATCTGACGTCTGGTATATTACCAACTAGCAAGTTCCCGGCGAGTCCTGTCCGGTGTACTCATAACCCAATGAGCACCTGTATACATCTTAGGTGATCCAACTGACACCAGTGGCTTGTGAGACCGGCCACCGCCCCTCGTCGGGGTCTCGACTGTATACACTAGTCTACTATGGAGAATCGATGCCATGTCTCGAAACTCTCACGACTAGGGACCTTTTAAGGATATGCTTATAGACCCCCAGCTCCCACTTATATGATCGCCCTCATACTGCTGGTGGTCAAGCAAGAATCCTAGGGGCTCTACCAACGTGTAATAGCGACTTGTCAGGTCACCTGAAGCAGTACACGATGATAAAGGTAAACCAGATAGCATACTATCATCTCGAGTAAGAATGTCCTACCGGGATAGGTCCTCCATCAATCATTACAATCACGTACCTGTGACCTAATAATTGACTCTGAGGGCCCTATCTCCAACACTAGGTGTAAGGAGAAAGGAGGTGGAGAAGATGGGAGTGCTGCTGCAGCTGCTGGGGGCTGCTGTTTGTGTTGCTGCTGCTGCCACTGCCTGCTGCTGCTGATGTTTCTGATGATGATGTTATTGCTGATGCTGGGGGTTGCTGCTGCTAGTGCTTCTTCAGCAGCTGCTGCCTCTCTCTCTCTCTCTCAGCTGAGTGTGTGTGTATGTGTGAGAGAGTTGTGAGAATGAGAATGAGGAGGGAAATGAGAGCACAAGTCAAAGACCCCCCCTCTCTCTCTCTTCATTTAATGAGCATGGCTCAACCATGAAGCCCATACTCCTTCTCTCTCACCAAGTCAACAAAAGAAAAGAAAAGAATTTCAAATAACAAAACACACAATAAATAAAACCCAATTAAATCCCAAGACACTTAATACCAATAGGTTAACCCTACATACTAGCTAATCATGGTTTAACCCCCAAATCTAAACCATAGTTAACATGCACAAGTGTGTGTGCGTCTAGAAAAATCCTAATAAAATATTCGTTAATTAGAATAAATTATCTGAAACTTAATTTGGTAAACTTTTTACCAAAAACTATCTAGTAAAATATAATTAACCCCTAAACACGACCTATGGTGTTACACTTATGCAACCTAGTGAACCGGTAGCAAGTGTCCCGCTAGATCCAAATTTTTCAATGTATGAGGCGGCAGTTGGACAGAGTGAGAATGAGAGAGGATTTACAAATCAAACCTACCCTTACCCAATTGATGCCCACAACTCCTGTTTGCCATCGATTGCCCTAAATAGTTCACCTGTTGAAAATAAAAATGAGTTGTGTGATTTTGTAGTGTTTGATTTGCCAAATTGTGAGGAACCCCTTTTGAGTGAAACCGCACCTAATTCTTTCGATATTTACACCTCCACTCTAGAACCTAAATCGATACATATCCATGCTGATAAGGTGTCTAAAGAAATTGATTTTCACTTGATTGAGGATATAGACGCCGGGAATATTTCGGATGATGAACCTGTCGATTTGCTTGAAATTTTATGTTCAAATCATCTTCCTGAGTTATTAAATGTTTCTCCCGAATCTCATATGCGTCTAGATTTTGATGATAATAGCATGGATGAGTTGAATATTGAGGATAGTATTGAGGAGAGTCTTGAGGATAATATTGAGGTTGAATCATTTTTGTTTGATGTGTCTGATTTTCCAATTCATCCTCCTGAACCTTTGACTGTTATATCACCCTCCCTCCTTCCCATCGTTCCGACCCTGCTTGAAGACTGTGAGCTTGAAAGATTTTCCTTTGAATCAGATACTGTTCTCACAGATAATAACACTTACGAGTATTTCACTTTTTCGGACGATGTTGATGACTCACCGACCGAGTTTGAGTCCTTTACATTTTCAGATGAGCCATCAGACTCGGTTGATTATAGTAGTTTCGAACCATTAATGGAATCTTTCAAGTTCGAAACAGTTTACTACGGTGAGAAAGATACTATCCCTAATTCACTCCCTTTCGTCTCAACCATTGTTCCGACCGAACAAGAGACCGTTACGCTTTCATCTCCTATACCAAGTTCGGCGTACCCATGTTTTCTTGCGAATCTTGAGGGATTTGACCCCATTTCCCGACGGGTGGATAGGTTAGCGCAATCGCTTATAACACATCGGTCATCACATATTGCACTAATTTATTCACTCGATTTACACCCTCAAGTTCGCGCGATCCTTCTTTCTCCTTTCCGCCCTTCTTCTCCCCCACCGAGACCATATTCTACCATTCTTCTTTCCACACGTTCTCGCGTGTGTCTCATTTCATTCATCTCAACCCCATTCTTGCACCGATTATACCTTTACCATGATAAGATTTTTGAATGGTTGGTGCTAACCTTTGGCTTGTATAAGGCCAAGCTTAAGTTTGGGGGGAATCTTTGTATATATGTATATATATTTTTCTTTTTCTATAAAAAATAAAAAAAAATTTCAAAACATTAAAAATATAAAAAAAAATTATAAATAAATAAACAGGGAAGTGACGGTATTTTGACCCTCTTGGTTTAGCATGACAGTGAGGACACTGTCAAGTTCAAGTTTGGGGGTATGCTCGGTACGTCTTCTTCCTTCGAATTCATTTGTATATATTTTTGCATTTGCATGTTTATTTGAAAACCCATAAAAATTTGAAAAATTTCAAAAATTATAAAAAAATATTGTATTCAATATTGGCTAATTGACTTGAGTTTGACAAATAGGTTAACTGGCTAGGAACAACTAGATCTTAGACTTAGTAAATTAAAAACCCTAAAAATAACATTCCTTAAAATTTAACGGTAGAAAGTATATGCCTTGTAGTTTATTTAGAAATAGGCAAATTTTGGGTTCACTTCTTGGGCTAAGTCAAAACGAAGGAAGAGTATTGATGTTCTTATTAGAGTATAAGTTTGAAAAATAGTTCCTAGCTTAAGTCTAGATTCTGAAAATGTATACCCTACAAATTGCACAATCACACACCTTGAAACTTGGAATAGTAGAAGAGACCTTGAAATGCTCTTGTCTAAAGTCCTTAGTACAATGAAAATAAAAGAAAAAAAAAGTGAATAAAGAAAAAAAATGGACACTGGTTTTTGCGATTACTTAAGGCTGCAAAAATAGAAAAATATTTAGCGAGGGTGCTTCATCACCTAGTGCCTTAAACCAACTGGTTTGGGAGTCACTGCTAAAGCCTTGGGTGTTGCAAGACTAGGAATTACGCTTTAATGTGCAAGCACATTTTGTAATCGGTTGTTGGTACCTCAAGAAGTATTAACGGTCGCATGAAGGATGTGTAAGCGAAATTCAATTAAAAATTCACTAATTAATAAGTGCTTTGGACAATGGACGAGAGTACGATTGCTTGATTTGAATTTCCAAGTGTAGGGGTGATATTTACACACACGTGGGGATATGTGATTAGAGTTTAGATGAGAGAAAGGAATGAAGAATAAAACTTGTATCTTTAGTAGGGTTGATAGAAATTCCTGAGTGGAGATGTAACCCTAGAAGGAAGACTTAAGAAATGCCGAAAGCTAAGTAAGTCTACAGGATATATATAATCTTAAGTTAAATGATGAGGAAGTGTGAAGAATATGGGTGGATAATTTACGGGTAAAAGATAATATAATTCCTTGTTAGAAAACCTAATTGGAGAACAAAAGTCAATGGGCCGAGTTGATAGGATTTTGTGGGTGTAATCCGCTGAAAACCCTCAGGAGACAACATTCCTCCTACTATGGACACCTAGAGGTTTAACGGCTTGTTGCACGTGCTTAGTGCAATCGCGTTTCCCTGCGAAAGTGTGGTTAGGATTTTAGTGAATAAAAATAAGTTTGCTCGAGGACGAGCAAAAGATAAGTTTGGGGGTATTTGTTCACACCAGAATATTGCATTATTATATTCCCCATTCTTATATATTTTACAAATAAACGGGTGCTTTTGACGTATGTCTGCTACATGTTACAGGTTACAGGTTCTTGGATCGAAAACAGTGAAAAAGACAGAAGACGATGCAAAAAGTGAGACTAAGACCGACAAATGGGAGAACCTTGATCAAACCCACATGAAGATCAGTTCATAAAGTACAAGACAGTGCAAGGTTCAAGACTTCGTCATGCAGCAACGGCAAAAGTTCACTACAATTGTTCACTGGAAATCTGGAACCAACCTAGAAGCTCAAATGGAAAAGAACATATAGAAACAGGAAGACAAAGTCACCAGAAGCCAGTACCAGAAATTACAGATCCCAAGCCTTCAAGTTGGCCGCGGAACCGCGGCCAAACCCTGGCTGCGGCCGCGGTTCCGCGGCCGTACTGCGCGATCTCGAGTTGAAAATTTTACATAATTATTTGGCGGCGTTGACTAGTCAACCTACGGCTATTTTTGTAAATATAGACATGCGGTTCAAGATGTAACCTAGGGTTTCTATTTCCTATAAATAGAACTCTAAAGCTTGTAATTCTTTATGCCTCCTTTTAATAAAAATTCAGAAATCCTTTTGGAGAGCATCGGTGCTTCTTTTCCATTCAGAAATTCAGATCTGACAAACCTGCATGGATGATTGGAGGGATCCATCTGTAAGTAATTTAATTTCTTGCCCTAGTGTAGATTTAATTTCATGCCCTAGGAACTTGTTTAGGGTTTAGCTTTGAGGAAGGATTTTGAGAGATGAGATCTCTCATCCCTTTCTTACCCACCAAATATTTACAATAGGACTCCATGCATACATGCACATACCGCTCCCTACGGCACTCTATCCCTCGAGGTAGTGGTGATACCGTAGTATAAAGGCCCGGGTGTGATGTTTTCCATGGAGGTTAGGGTAAGGATCTCTAAAGGAAGGACAAGAACCTAGAGGAAGGAACACCTTCCCGAACGGATCTAATCCACTTTATTGATAATTACCATAACTCCTCATAGATCTTCATTCGGGTATTGAAAGCGGTGAGATTTAATTACATTTCCAAACCATCCCTAAACCTAGCCCTAGTAAGAGTAGATCTAGATAATTGCCCTAGGTTAATTAGGTTTTTAGATTTAATAATTAATCCGAACACCCTTCGGAATTAACTCGTTAGCGCGATTAGGAGATTCACAACATCCCTGTAGACCGACCCGTACTTACCGGCTAGCTTCATGCGACGCCGTTCTTGATTGCGGTTACAAATATTTTTGATCTATCTTTTAGAAAGCGCAAGCACGCTAAAATCACTCAATCAACAGGGCATCAATACTCCAGAGTAGACTAGTGTATACAGTCGAGACCCCGACGAGGGGCGGTGACCGGTCTCACAAGCCACTGGTGTCAGTTGGATTACCTAAGATGTAACAGGTGCTCATTGGGTTATGAGTATACCGGACAGGACTCGCCGGGAACATGCTAGTTGGTATTATACATATCGTCAGATAGCAGTTCCTTGGTGACATGTGTACAGGTTAGTTTGTCGACCTGAGATCGTCATTTGTCTCGTGTGAGTTCCCACTGTGCTTTGATTTCTACCCTACCACGCTCAAAAGAGACGTGCAAACAGGTATTTTTTGGGTACAGTCCCGAGCCACATGGTGGCAGTGAGCGGATCGTCGGGGATTCGTCTCTCCCTGTATTGGGGGTTGATGTCGCACAGTGCACGGGTGGCCATCACTAGAAATTCTCGGCCGAGGTAATGGAGAATTACTGATTTGGATCAGTAGTTTCTCAGATGGTGATGGGTTTCATGCCGACACGATTTATCGCGTTATTAGGGGTCTGATTTAATCCACCCCCTAGACTCGATATGCGATACTCTTTAGACAAACAGACCGGACTGTACAGATATTGTCACTGTCAGGCTCAGTAGGGTTTATGGATGAGTTCGCACGTCAGCTTCCCTTCCAATCAATACATAGGCAAACGTTACGTACAGCTTGTAACTCTGACGTGCTAGTGGTTATACCCAGTGCCAGTGTGTTGATGAGTCATTAGAGTCCCCCATAGTCACTTTCCCAAGTTCAGGCGAAACCTTGTAGAGGCCGTATGGTTTTATGGCAGGGTTCGGAAAATGCACGTGCGTTTTCGCACGTGTCATTTTTCGGGCAGATAATACTGGTAGGCTTTGGTTTAAGCCGGATCCCAGTATTATACTGTGTAGATATAATATCTTTATCTCAGTTGCATTTGTATTCGGTCGTAATACAAATGCGGGTATGTTTATACTGTTACGGGGTTATCCTGAAATTCATTTCGGGATCACTTTTAGAAGTTGCCAGTTTCCAGTTTTCTATCGCCCGTCTTTAATGTTCGGTTAAAAACGGATTTATCTTTTCTTGAGATGAGTGTGGAAGCTTCTAGATGATGACTAGGATGGTGAGGTGTTAAGTGACTCATTAGTGCATTTAATGATTCATTTAATGCAAGGGTGACTAGGTTAATGACTAGGTTTATGTTCATTGGTTTGCACTTAATGTGTTCTTACAAGGTGTATTATGAATCATCCTTTCTCATATATTGTTGTGGTCACCCCCCTCTCCTACACTCACCTTCCTCATCCTATATAGTGGCCGGCCCCTCTCCTTGAAAAATGATGGTGGTTCATTTGATAAAAAGATTATGGTTCACGGAAATTAACCTACTCATTTCCCATTTACCTGATTCCTTCAAAAGGCAATTTCATTAACCGTTCGTCCATAGTTTTGGACGTAACGAGACAAAGTGTTCTACTCATTCTCTACATCAATCTTGGTCATCTCTTTTAGCAAACTTGATGATCGAGTTGCCTCGGTTCAGAGGCGGGAGCCCGTTTAATGATCCGTCGACGTGGTGCCACCTGGACGAGGAGACTGGAGATTCAGGAGATCAGAGCAGCCGCAACAAAGTGTGGGATGATGGTTGAAGACCGAAGGACTCGGATCGTTCGGTATAACATTTCTACCCACTTTGTAGTTTGTTAGTTTAGCTTTAATGGCAGATCCGGGTTATAGTACGCGATAGCGCCAGTTGTAAAAGTTTTTGTTCCGCATTTGGCGTCTGTTAGACGGCTGGGGCGCTACCGTGGACTTAAAGCTAGCGCCAGGATGCCTATGGCCAACCGTGTCCCCTCAGCGATACGATGAGCCGGATAGATAACTGAGACTCTCATGAAGCGGCAATGCATAGGGATGACGAACCAGGTGAGCCAGACACTGATAAAGCCCACAAAAAATGTCTCCTTGTCCATGCCGGGAGCTGCAATCGATTCGAAAGATACCGGCGACATGATAGGAATATAATACTGCGGTAAATCCAATTCCTTAGTCGGCCGCCTGTTCAAACCAAACCCAAAAGGGTCGTTGATACATGCAAACTTGGGAGCCGTCTTCGACAAGACATCCTCACGAATGAAGCAAGCGATGAAGCTCTTGAAAGTGACGCCCTGCTCCTCAGATTCTGTGAACAGTTTGTCGAAGATACCCAGCGCTTGATCAAACTCGGACGCTTATGGCGGACGGCGTTCTCGGTAGACAAGTCGACAAGCGTTGCGGGCTCAGTCTCAAAGACGTACTCGTCAGAATGCAGCAATTCCTCGTAAAGTGTCCCTCTGATTGGCAGCCCCGAGATCTCGCGAAATTCGTCCAAAGAAATTGAAACTTCACGATCCCCCAAGAGAAAAGTGTTGGTGGGAAGATTCCACTGGTTCAGGAAGGCCTTAACCCACCAGACGTGGGGAGACTGGTAGTGGAAGAAGGATGCATATATCGCTTGATAAATCCCAACTTTTTGCAGTCACGCGCGGTGGGCGGACAGGATGTATCGAGCCCAAAAGAGATAGCCCGTAGGGTGTCGAGGGGTAAGCCCTATCTTATAAATCTTCCCCTACGGTTGGGCCTCGCCCTGGCAGATACGGCGTCCCAGAATATCTATGGCCGGAATCGGATGGTTCGGGATACCGGTCGTCGAAGGCTCGAGCCGTCCCATCATGGTCCAATTCGGCATCTCCAAAGCGAAGACAGTCCCTGGAGGATCCATCGGCAAGAACGGAAAGGTAGGCTCCGTCGGTATTTCGCAAAGAAAACTCCGGCGACCCCGAATGATATGACTGTACCAGGTCCCCCACAGAAGTAGATTGGTGCGATTCGGGTCATGAGCCCTGATCACTGCCATCACCTCCTCGTCAGATGGTGATTGGGGAAAAGCGGCTTCCGAGCGGATGAAAGGGAAATACGGAACAGACGTCATTGCACCTGTAATAAAATAAGGGGAAACGGTTAAAGCGAAGCCAACAGTGATTATAGATATATATATACAAGAAAAAAAACAGTGACAGAAGATTTATTTTATGGGACCACTGGTTACAAAACAAATGGGTCCCATAAAATCAAGATGGTGGCTGGCTAATGATGAAACAAAGCAATTATAATGAGACAAAAGAAGATCCTCATTAAATAAGCAGTGGGTTTCAAATGACCCTACATATTCCCTTAAAAAGAAATCTATTTTGGACTCTGTGACAAATCAAACAGAATCAAGGGAATTAAATTCCCAGGAAGAGACATTGCAAAATTCTTCTTCTCGGATGTGAAGGAGACAACTCAGGGCAAGAAAACCCCAAGAAGCTCTCTGGGAAGAACTGAGTTCCTAATAGGAATTAAATTCCTTGTTAAAAAGAGGGGAATTAAATTCCCAGAAATATTTGTGCGATGGAATTAAATTCCATGGAAAAGACAACTGCTACCATTAGCCCCCTGAAGATCAGAAAAACCCTAAGAGATCTATGATTTGATGATTAAATGATTCTCTGTTTTTTAAGATAGTTTCAAAAAGATGGGTTCTTGATTAAAGGGAAAGCCCTTGGTCTGGATTTAAAATCCAATGAAGGTTTCTGTGAAAGTTCTTCGATCGTCCAGAGATCATTACCTTAAGAGAGGGTCTTTCTTAAACAGAGTTAAACTCTGAAGATTTTGGAACAGAGAACTAAGCTCTGAGAGCGAGAATTAAATTCTCAAAAGAAAAAATTGCAAGAAAGAAGATGAAAGAGTGGAGGCGCTTCTGAAGAGACCCCTGCATTTATAGAATGTGATGGAAACGCTTCATCTCCCCGATTTCCTAGATGAATCCAACGGTCACAAAAGTGACAGCGTTGCACTCACGTGCAGACATGTGAGAGCAACGCTGTAGGGGCATTTGTTTCCTGATTAAAAAATCAGGAATTACCTCAATAAGGTATCAGTTGTTCACACGTAACCAATGGTCACGTGATGACACGTGATGATTAAAACTTCATCAAACAGAAGCGAAAACAAACTGCTGAAAAATAACTCAATTGAGGGTCACGTGCTCACACGTGACAAATGGTCACATGCCAGCACGTGACAGGCTTTGAAAGCTTTACAGCTTAAAAGAATTTAATTCTAAAAGTCAGAAAAAAATACCACAACGAGGTGTCACGTGCTCACACGTGAGCAATGGTCATATGTTGACACGTGATGGTTAAAACAACAACATAAACAAACTGCTGAAAAATAACTCAATTGAGGGTCGCGTGCTCACACGTGACCAAGGGTCACGTGCCAGCACGTGCCAGGCTTTGAAAGCCTTACAGCTTAAAAGAATTTAATTTAATTCTAAGAGTCAGGAAAAAATACCTCAACGAGGTATCACGTGCCCACACGTGACCAATGGTCACGTGTTGACACGTGATGGTTAAAACAATAATATAAACAAGCGGCTGTTAAAGGACTCAATTGGGGGTCACGTGCTCACACGTGACCAAGGGTCACGTGTCAGCACGTGACTGGCTTCGAAAGCCTTACAGTTAATAGAATTAAATTCTAAAAGCTGCTAAATCTTTACAAATGGAAAAGGATTATGGGGACCGTTGGATTAAAGATCCAAGGGTGATTAAAAATCACCAGTTTATGGAAAAATCTTAGACAAGGAAAGATTTCTCTAAATCTCACCAGAAATAACAAACAGAATATCTTTGGATTGAAAATCCAACGGTGAATAAAATTCACTTAATAATCTAAAGGCTCATATTAATTATGAAAACAATCAAATCTTTCAATGAAGGATTTGCTAAACAAATTGATTCTTTTCCTTTTCCTATAAATAGGAGCCAGAGGAGAGTTTTAAAGGAGAGTTTTTGGAATCTTGAAATTTCAGTGAGAAAAGAGAGGAGAATTTAATTCTCTACAAAAGAAAAACTCGATGTAAGAAAAGAAAGGGGATCAAAACTTCAATAAAGAAAATTTAATTCTCCATCTAAGAGTTTAACTCTTCTACAAAATATAACTTACTTCTTCTTCTGGTTGAGGATCTGCACAGAGCACATCTCCCCATAAGTTGAGAATTTAATTCTCATCGGGTCGAGATCCTGCCATGCATATCCTAAACTTAGAGGGGGAATTGAGTTTAGAGAATTTAATTCTCCCAAACTCACAGGAATTTAATTCCTCCAAGATATGAAGTTAGGGTTTAACCCTATATGAGAATTTAATTCTCCCAATGTTACAGGAATTTAATTCCTTCAAGATGGACAGAATCAGGATTTCACCCTATACAAGAATTTAATTCTTTTACATATATGGGAATTCAATTCCTCTAAAAGAAATTAGGGTTTAACCCAACACAAGAATTTAATTCTTTCACAACAGGAATTTAATTCCTCCAAAGTTATGATTAGGGTTTAACCCTACAGAGAATTTAATTCTCAAATAAAATAAAGAAACTAAAGAGATCTCTGTGCATGAAAAAGACTGAGGTCGCGTATCCCCACGTGACCCCAAAAGAGATCCCTAGAAATGAGAAGCAGGAAGCTTTGAGGCAACGCCTCACGTGCTCCCACGTGACTTACAAAACACAGAAAGAAAAAGCAAAGGGAATAGAAGCTTTAGGCGCCCTCACGTGCTTCCACGTGACCCCTTAGCAAGTGCTTTAATAATCAGTGTATAAATCTCCATCACGTGCCAACACGTGATGCTCAAAATAAAAATAAAAGTAAAAGTGTTTAACACTTAATTGCAGAACAAAGAAAAGGAATCTGGTCCTACCTTTGGGCGCCCTCACGTGTCCACACGTGACCCCTTTTCCTTTAGTGTTTAACACTAATTCGAGAACTTATACCCAGTGTTTAACACTGGTGTTTTCTAATATGTAACACTTATTTGGGGACTATATGCCCAGTGTTTAACACTGTTACCTTCTAGTGTTTAACACTAACTTGAGAGCTTTAACACTGTTGCTATCTAGTGTTTAACACTAGTTTTAACCAAATTGGTTAATCTTCCAGAGGCAAAGCCTCCCATTCAAAATTGAGTAAAAATCGGAGCTCTAATGTCTACTGCTCAATCATAGATAAAAATGTTATCAGAGCCCTCAAACTTTTGTTTAGCATTGCTAAATAATGTGGGCCTGAGACCAGACAAATAGACCACTGGTCTAACAAAAGGCCAATATGTCAAACTTAATTGGACTTAGCCCAAATTGGCCATAAGTCCTCAATCCAGACCTAACTGAGCCAATGTGCTCATAATATAATTAATTGGTCTTTGTTCCAAACTGGGCTTCAGATCGTTTAATCCACCTTGGTTCGAGGGTACATCTCTTCACTCCTTTGATATTTGTCGTTGTAATCTTTCAACGTCTTCAAAGAGGTGACGGGTTCTGACAACCACACGTTTCACGGACTATGATGTCCTTAACCTTGACTGTGAGGTCTTTAAACTCATAGACTACGATGTCCTTAACCTTGACTGTGAGGTCTTTAAACTCACGGACTACGATGTCCTTAACCTTGACTGTGAGGTCTTTAAACTCACGGACTATGATGTCCTTAACCTTGACTGTGAGGTCTTTAAACTCACGGACTATGATGTCCTTAACCTAGACCACTATGTCCTTAAACTGGTATTGGACCACCATGTCCTTAAACTGGTCATCGACCGCAATGTCCCTAAACTAAACAATTGAGTCCAAATGCTCTCTTGTTGGATCTAAACGATCCTGTTAAGTTGATCTTAGTCTGAATGAGACTAACATATCCTTAACAAACGTTTAAGTTGATCTTAGTCTCAAATAAGACTAACGTATTCTTAAACCAACCCCCAACCCAAATCTAAGAATATACGGATTTGGACTAATCCACGCCCTACGAGCGACGACATAAATTAGTCTCTGTATACGATCCACAGGCAACCAAAAACAAAACAAACACCTACGACACGAAGTGACCATCTGGAGAAGGAGAAAGTTGTTACCGCAACGCGGTAGCGTAATTAACTGCAGGGGCTTGCGCCTGCAGGGAAGAGCGTCCCCACAATCAAAAACTCCTTGAACGAGGGGGAATCTGACGAAGTCTGCTACATCGGCCGCATCCGTTTAAACCTTCGATACACTGTGTCATAAATCAACTTGGCATCTTCGGAGAGGTGGACGGATAGCACCAATTAGCATCTGCCCCCAGATTCAGGCAAGACGTCAGTCTTTCCCGGTTTTTGGAGGGGAACACGTACCCTCATTGTCGTATAGGTTGATAGGATCCTTAATGGTTTAATGCCGCCGTACGATGATTTACCGTACGCGATGAGTTTTATGATGAGAGATCCATACCCTTGACTAGAGGATGCCGTACGATGAATTATACCATATGTGATGTTGTGAGGCTGGATACCGATTGATAGATTCACCGACTCGGTCGTGTTAGATACGTATACCTATCAGCATTCGCATACGATTTACTTTATGCTACGTTCGTGTCACTCTCATTGCATTTCATATATCCGTGCTAGTACACCTACACCATTATCGATGATGCGTATGTTACACTTACGCAGATTGGCCAGCTCGCATACTTCATCATCGATAATTGCCATGTCACTACACAGTAGAATTGCTGCATCATGATATGACTCCTTGTATAATTTACTTGCTATAGTTACATATGCACCTTTATACGATGTTGCATTTGACTTTGGAGAATTCGGGAACCACAGGATATATTTTAAAACTGAATTCATTAAAAGAGCGGTTTTCCCTCGACATGTGCATATTACTGTTCATTGTTGCATGATATACGGAAATGCTTACATTCTGTTATATGTCGAATACATCATGCTTTACGATTATACGAATTGAGATATGATGTTTTCATGATATTCTGGATTTGAGAATCGTGGTTATTTCAAAAGAAAGTACGTATTGTTTTAAAAACCCGATTTCTCTTGATATGATATTTTAGTGCGTCCACAATGCATTTTTCTTGGTTCTGAGACGTGTGATATATGAAACCCGATTCGAGGAGGCGGATGATCCGTTTGCGGGTTTATGGTGGACCCAGTATGGTACCCGGGGAGAGAGAGATATTTCGTGGGGATGACGATGAGCCTGGCTGAGGGACTACTATCTACCGGTGATTGGTTGGACCTGGCGGTTATCCGGAGGATACCGACCGGAGTCGAGAGATGGATAGGGGCCGACCCGTTCTGCCGGAGCCCACGGGCCGATCCTGCAGACAAAGCCCGAGAGCCGATCCGGACTGATGGAGCCCGAGATATGAGGATTTACGTATCGATGCTGGACACAGGTTTCATGATGTTTCGAGTGTCGACACTCAGGTTCTATGATTTTAATGTGTCGCGAGGGACACATGTTGATTTATATCCTCATACCTTCATGCATATGCTTTTATGATATTTACATGCATGATGTTGTTATGTCATGGGTTGACACGTGGATGAGATCCACATGCATACTGGCATTGATTTTATGGTTGGATGATATCCGCATGCATATAGACATTGATTACATTGTGGGCACAGATGTAGATATGGTCACCCTAGATATCATAATATTACTTTCATGATACAGTTGACCTAAGAGTCGTTGTTTATTCGATTTCTACCTGTTGATATTTTTCTACTCACGAATTGGCAACTCACCCCCGTTGTGCCACAGTTCTTGCAGATTGACCGCATGGATCAGTAGCGGCATCATTGGCACACAGCTGCTTTTGGGTGATTTGCTTTAGTAGGTGGAACACTTGTATCGTGCCTACTCTTGCATTTATATTTCCTGTTGTATCCAGGCAACTCCATCAATCAAAACTAGTATTTGTATATGTAGTTGGACTTAGCAAGACTTGTAGTTGCGAGACTTTGAGCGATAGGTTATATGTTCGCTTGGTGGGTTAATGTCTTGCTTTTCTTTATTCTTTTGTGTTGATCTTCGCCGTTGGTCGTCATATACATTTATTCTGTCTTGCGTGGTTGTGATCCGCCGTTTGGCGAAGAGCTAGCTCCTGCTTGGGGATGCCTTTATTTTATCTCATGTATTTGTTGTTTTGGATCAAAATATACAAAAGAGGAGCTGCCCAAATTTTTAAAAAGACGAAACATGTTTTCAACTAGTAAAATTTACTTGCATTTTCATATTCCATCATTTATGTATTTAAGAAAACTTATGATTTTCACCATACCTTTATTTCAAAACTTCATCTCTTTATTTCTTAAAAAGGTTTAGATTTCTGGGTTTCGGCTTACTTGATTTACGTTACGCCTTTAAACGTGGCGTGATTCAAGTGCCGGTCACGAGCTAATATTTTCGGGTCATGACATGTCTCGAGACTGTACCTAACCAAAACATGTTTGCACGACTCAGTAGAGCCACGGTAGGGTAGTGATCTAAGTACAGTAGGAACTCACATGAGACAAATGACGATCTCAGGTCTAAAGACTAACCTATACTAATGTCATCTGAGAATCGCTATCTAACTATAGGTATAATACCATATAGAGGTTCTCGGCAAGTCCGTCCAGTGTACTCACCCCCAGTGAGCACCTGTATACAATCTTAGGTGATCACACGAATGGCTGAGGGACCAACCACCGCCCTTCGTTGGGGTCTAGAAACGTATACACAGGTCTACTCTGGAATATCGATACCCGGTCTGGATACTCCTGTGGCTTGGGACATTTAAGGATGTGCTTATGGACTATCCAGCCCTCACAAGTATGATCACCATTATAACGCTGGTAGTCAAGCATATACACATATGTGATATCAAGTAATACATATACACATGTTAAGATAAAGACAAACCATAATAGTATAATACTGTAATGAGTCTTTATCAATATGTATAAGCAATATAAATTAGCAAGAAAAACAAATACACATGTTCAGATAAAGACCACTCAAATAGTATACTATACTGTAAGACGATGTCGCGCACCCCGCGGTCCGCTGATTCGTATGTCAAAAACTATTTCTAAACCGCAATCAAGAACGGCGTCGCATGAAGCTAGCCGGTGAGTACGGGTCGGTCCACAGGGATGTTGTGAATTTCCGATTCGTGCTAACGGGTTAATTCCGAAAAGTGTTCGGATTGGTTATTAAATCTAAAAACCTAAATTATTCTATCTACGATTATCTAGATCTATTCTTGCTAGGGTTAGGTTTAGGGATGGTTTGGAAATGCAAGTAAATCTCAATGCTTTCATACCCGAATGAAGATCTATGAGGAGTTATGGTAATTATCAATAAAGGGGATTAGATCCATTCGGGAAGGTGTTCCTTCCTCTAGGTTCTTGTCCTTCCTTTACAGATCCTTACCCTAACCTCCATGGAAAACGCGCGCAACCGGGCCTTTACACTATGGTGTCACCGCTACCTCGAGGGATAGGGTTGTTAGTTGTATGTATGCCCTAGAGGTCAGTATTGAACAGATGATGTATATTATATTGGATGCTTGGACATATATAGAGATGACTTTCTTGCTCGATATGATAGTATGCTATCTGGTTACTCTTTATCTTAACATGTACACTTGTCTCTTTAAACTGTCTTATAGTTACATGTTGATAAAGCCCTTAGGATGTGTACTTGACTACCTGGACTATGATGCAGATCATACTAGTGGGGACAAGGTAGTCCATAAGTATATCCTTCATGGTCCATAGTCGTGGGTGTATCGAGACAGGGCATCGATATACCAGTGTAGACTAGCATATACGCTTCTCGACCCATGAGATGGGTAATGGATGATCCCATATCCATTGGTGTTTGACATCAGAGATGGTATACGGGTGCTCAGTGGAGACTGGGTACACTGGAAGGACTCGCCGAGAACTCCCAGATGGTATTATACCTCACGTCAGATGGCAGTTCTCAGGTAACACTTGTACAGGTTAGTCTGTAGACCCGAGATCGTCATAGAGTCTTGTGTGATTCCCACTGTGCTTTGATCTCCACCTTACCACGTCCATGAGGGCATGCAAAACGGTGGTCTTTGGGTACAGTCCCGAGTCACATGGAGGCAATGAGCGATAGGAGGGGTTTCGTCTCTCCCGGTATTGGGGGTTGATGTTGCGCTATGCTCGATTGGCCGTAACAGGGAAGTCCCTGGCCAGGGCTGATCAGAGATTTACTGGTAAGTGTTACCAGTAGTTTCTCGACCCGTTATGAGCCTCATATCGGCACGACTTATCGGTTATTGGGGTCTGACGTATACCACCCCTAGACTTGATATGCGACATATCAGACGAACAGATCGGACTGTACGGTAAGTGTTACTGGTCGGATTCGCAGGAGTGTGAGCGGGCTAGCTCGTCGATCTTCTGATCGCTCAATACCCGGGTGGCCGTTACGTTTAGCAGACCGCTTGCGGCTTGTGGGTGCTTGATATGATCATCATATGCTACCGGCGTATTGACGAGTCTTTAGAGTCCTACACAGTGGTTTCCTGGCTCAAGCGAAACGAAATAGGAGCGCATATGAGATATGTGCGGGAGCGAGAATAATGCATGTATGTGATACCGTATTTGATTCTCGCGATTAATGTTTCGATTGGTTGTATGTGATATAACCTAGTTATCGAATCGAAGATCAATTCGATAAGCCGATACATTGAATACTAGTCGGTCATGTGCGACATGACCGGATCATTGAATCAAGTGTTGATTTAATGATTTAATGTATAATTATATATTTGATATATTACTTTACATTAACTAGTATTGGTTCACTTTAAACGGATTTTTCTCACTTGATGCACATTGTATATGTGATATGCTTTTGTGCACATTTTTGTATCATGTTTGATGATACTTGATCATTTAGTTAAGTGTATAGAATTAATCCATGGTTAATTTGATAATTAGGTTTTTGCATATTGATTTATTTATTTATTTGGAAAAGATAAAGATGAGAATGGTGGCTTTCTTTGTCTTTAGTTGAAGCTTCATGATGCCTTGACTTTTGCAACCATTCTTGTCCTCATGCTTAACCCTAACTCTCCAAATGACCATGGTTTATTCTCTACACTTAACCCTTGTTAGATTATGATAAGGATGTATTTTCTTTTCATTTTAATATAACTTATCATAAACTAGCTTCATCTTCTCCTTCTTCTTCAAGAGAGAAAACAAGATGCCATCAATGGCAACTTGAGCAAAAGTGAGTGAAATCCAATTCTAAAGTGAACCCACCTCCTATTTCTTCACCCTCTACCTCTTGCCAAGTTGTTTTGGGTGTTTTCTTCACAAGTTTCACAACTTTGTGAAGTCGGAGCTTGAACTTGTGATGCCTCGACGTAGATCGTCTTTGACACGAAGCCGACGACCAAGCTCGCTCGTTTCTCCGATGAAGCCGACGAATGAGTTCGGGATTCATGATGGACAGCGAGAGGACACCCACGTGGAGCTAAGGAAGTGGAGAACCGGATCTACAAAGGTTGTAGCATCTAACTTTTAGTTAAAGTGTTAACTAGTTTATAGTTTCGCCTAGAAATCTAGCCGACGATCTGTATTAGGGTTTCTCGGCACCCATAAAATTTTAAATTGGCATGTTCGATGTCTTGTGAGACCTCTATAGTGTGCCTAGGAACCCTACAGTGGTATCAGTGCCTAGCTAGAGCCTTAGGCGAAGTCTAGACGCAATTTGAAGCCCGAACGAACCCGAAACCCTAAACCAAACATGCTCTCTGGACTTTTTCCAAAATCTGGAGTTTTTCGATATTAAAAATATGCAGAAAAATCAGCAGGAAATTCTAAGGTTTACTGTGAAATTCGTGAGCCTAATTCCACTAAGTCGCCGCGGATCCGCGGCATGAGCTTGGCTCATGCGGCGGTTCCGCGGCTGTACGGCCTCAATATATAAAGAATTTTACACAGTAATTCTTAGTTTCCAGTGGTGATTTTCCTGGGTATTTTTAATAATTATTCAAGAGTTGAATTTTCTGGGGTTGCTTTGGGGATTCGGTGTTTCGATCGGGGTATCAAATTTCGTCTTTGTGTTTTTCCGGATAATTTTTAGAATATGTTAAAAAGTTCGAACGGATATAAATACCCAATTTTTCCCCTGTCGGGAAATTTCCAAGTGTTGGATTTTTCCGTAGTTTAACGACGTTCTAAGTAGTGCAAGTAACGCGATGGACCCTCTAGAAGACAACAAACCTTAACTCGATTATGTGACCGTCTTGAACCGCCCTTTGAACCTTTGGGTTTGGGGCAGTACGGCGTGCCACATGTGAGGCGTTGGCTTGACCCTTCTACGGCTGGACCGTTGGTACTGAGGCACGAACTGAATGTAGTTAGACTCATTTCATGTGTTGAGCTGTATCGGAAAACTTGGGTATTCGACTGTTCGATCGGAAAGTTTAACATTTTCTGTTTATCTGGAATGTGATACAATAATTGGAATTCACAAACAGTTATGAGATAACTGAATGAATGTTATAAATCTAGCGGTTTAGTTTCACTTGATATTGAAAAGAGTTTTTGATAATGAGACTAAAATGCGGGGTTTATAACAGTTAGGCATGTGATGTCTAAGTATTTCACTTGTTAGGCATGTGATGTCTAAAGAGGTTGCGGATTCCAACTGTTGTAGTTTTACACTTTCTTTTCTGTGACCGTAAGTGTAATATGTGATATCGCCGGTTTCGTTGCTATATGTCAACGACAATTGGGATACGCATGTTTACTTACGTTGATGGCATGTGATGCTATGTGTTGCTGGATATGTTATTTTGGATCGTCGTGTTTGAATAGCCGGGGTTTTTTATGTGAGATGCGTGTTTTTTCATTTTCATTCATGTAAAAACTTGTGTGTAATATTCTTTTATTTGGGGCACTTCCAGGTTGCGGAAGTTGTCACCCTTTGTATATTATTTACTTTTCCGCATTAGGATAGACCCAAGGAGGGGAGCACAAGTAACCGGGTTCTGGGGTCCAGTGGGAGACCAACTCGAGGAGTCGAGTCCGGGTCTCCTAACCCTAGAATTGGCAGGGTTGCTTGCCGCTCTCGTAGGGGTCTAGGGGTGTGGGATTGGCTATTCATCACGACCGTGGAATCCGTGTTTTATACTGGCTCGTATTGAAAACACGGACGTCCTAGTATATCCAATATTTCATATGTTTCTTCTGCTGCGATATCTGTGATGTGATCAAGTGATGTTCTGTGATAGATACAGTATATAGTATATATGATATATTATATAGACGTTACTTATGTTTTGCACCCGCACTAGCCCTGCCCTGCTCTGTCGTTAGTTACCTAACCTAACGGTGCACGAGGGGACATCGAGGCGAATGCGGATGGCATAAGTGTACGTCGTATTTATCTGTGATGTTTAGGTATTTAAATGATGGGACTTCATTAATGTGATTAATGAAATAAAAGAAACCAAATGATGTTGTAGAATCAGATTTTAAAATAAAACAGGTAGCTACAGTTTTTTCTTTGCATAGCGGTATATATGATATACCCTGCACCTTATTCGATGAGGAAAGGACCGAGATCCCTTCACCGGGAGTGACTCCTTTAGCAGTAACTGGCAGATGCTACACACTCGGTTTGGCTTTGATTGCTTTTTAAGAGTTTTTTGCTTTGCATAGTGATATATATGATATATCCCGCACCTCATTCGACGAGGAAAGGGCCGACGATCCCTTCACCGGGAGTGACCCTTTTAGCAAAACTGGAAAATCCTCAAAATCACTCCATTTCAAAACTTCATTTGATTCTACAACGATATCAAGTTCATTACGCTCATGGTTTTATGAAAACCTGCGTAGCCCTCCGTCATTTCAGATAAGTACTAGTTAGTATTCGTGCTGCGGTTGTTTGGCATGCGTCAAGGCGTAGTGTACGGTAGCTAACTAGTGCTTATTTGCTAGCATACGATGCGATTGGATTAGGATATTCGCACGGCGTTGTTTGGCATGCGTCAATGGTCGTGCGGGTGGGTTTAATTCAATCAAGAAATGTACGGGTTGAACTTGACTAGCGGACTATGGGTTGTTTGGCATGCGTCAAGGTCATAGCACGCTAGGGGCAAAATATTATCGGGAATTTCAAGTGTTGAAATTTGCAATGAGATTGCATATCTTCTATGAGATAGTTGGATCCCGATACCCACTGCGAGTAAGAGTTACTCCTGAGAGAGTTTTACACATTACAATTACCCGATCAAGTAGGTCTCTAGAAAGGTGTTAACGAGGTTACGCCTCTGGGAAAACGAGGTTTACATTAATTAGGTTCGTGCGAAAGCACGGGGGACCTCCCTCAAAGTACCGACACTGGCCTGGCTGAAAGATTGACGAACTTGTAGTGTGTAATTAATCCCGGCTAGTCTTTCCTTTTAGGGTTTGAAGGAAGATTTGATAAAAAGCAGTGGGAGCCATCCTGATTAGATAAGATAATAACCAATCTGATCTTGCACGAGCATACGCTAAAGTGTTTTCTTCTCTCTCTCTCCAGGTAGCGACCATTTCATGCCCTAATAAAGATAATAAAATGGATGTATTAACCGAACCCGCATGTTATACTGTGCTGGGGAACGTTGGTTCCGTTCTTTCCTATAAGAGTTATAGGACTGAACAGGATATAGGGGAATACAAGGATTCCCATGCCACCCGAATGAAGAAAGTACATGATGATGCATTTTCTTCGGGTGTGTTCATTACAGAGAACTGTTTCTCCATTTGCTCTACGTCCTGGGTATTAGATACCGGGTCAGGATCCCATATATGTAATCAGTTACATGGGCTTAGAAAAGGCAGAGAACTTGGAGAAGGTGATAAAGACATTAGAGTTGGAAATGGTGCAATTGTTGCAGCTAAGACTGTCGGGGAATATCACCTTGAATTACCAACTGGTAATACATTGGTTCTGAACGAATGCTATTACATGCCGAACCTGATTTGCAACATTATATCGGTTTCTTTATTGAGTAAAGAGGGATATAATTTTTTATTACAGGATAATGTTATGAACATTTTCCGTAACCAAAAGTTGGTTGGATCAGGCACGTTGTGCAATGGCATTTATGTTCTAAACCAATCAACAGTTCTAAGCATAACAAACACACATAAGAGGAAGAGTTCAGAACTGAACGAATCCTTCTTGTGGCATTGTAGACTGGGTCACATCAATGCGACACGATTAGCAAAGTTGCATAAGGATGGATATTTAAATCCGTTTGAATTTTCATCTTATGACACTTGCCAATCATGTCTCAAAGGCAAGATGACCAAAGCTCCGTTTACGGGACACGGAGAAAGAGTTACCGAACTCTTGGGACTGATACATAGTGATGTATGCGGTCCCATGTCTACACATGCCAGGGATGGTTCTTCGTACTTCATTACATTCACTGACGATCTCTCTAGATTAGGATATGTGTTCCTGATGAAACACAAATCAGAAGCTTTTGAGAAATTTAGAGAATATAAACAAGAAGTCGAGAACCAAACCGGAAAAAGTATTAAAATCCTACGATCTGATCGAGGAGGGGAATACTTGAGCAATGAATTCATGGACTTCCTAAAAGAGAATGGGATTCTCTCTCAGCTGACTCCTCCATATACACCACAGCACAACGGTGTATCTGAACGGAGAAACCGCACCCTATTAGATATGGTGCGCTCAATGATGAGTACAGCTGAGTTACCTATTTCCTTCTGGGGACATGCGCTTGAGACAGCCATGGACCTATTGAATAGAGTTCCTACCAAATCAGTGCCTACCACTCCATATGAGATATGGAAAGGGAAGAGACCACATCTTAATTATATTAAGATATGGGGTTGTCCAGCCTATGTCAAAAGACAAAATCCGGACAAACTCGAGGCAAGATCTGTCTTATGTAAGTTTGTAGGATATCCCAAAAATTCACAAGGGTATATCTTCTACCACCCCGAGGAACAAAAGGTGTTTGTTTCTCGACATGCCACTTTCTTAGAAAAAAGTTTTCTTATGAAACAGATAAGTGGCATTGAGGTAGAACTGGAAGAGGTTCCAGCGACACAGACTACAACAGAAGATTTGGTTGAACCAGAGGATTTCATAGTTCCCGATGAACCCCAACCACTCCGCCGATCTAGTAGGGTTCCTCGCCAACCTGAGAGTTACTACGGTTTTCTCATGGACGGTGGGAGCGAGGATTGCATCATGGAGGATGATGACCCAACTAGCTTCGAGCAGGCCATCACGAGTGGGGACTCAGTGAAATGGCTGGATGCTATGCGGTCTGAGATGGAATCCATGTACACCAACAAAGTATGGACTTTGGAAGTTGCTCCTGAAGGGGTAAAACCCATTGGGAGCAAGTGGATCTTCAAGAAGAAACTTGGTGTAGATGGGAAATTGGAGACTTTCAAAGCTAGACTTGTTGCAAAAGGTTTTCGCCAAAGACCAGGTGTGGACTATGACGAAACCTTTTCTCCAGTGGCTATGCTTAAATCCATCCGGATCATGCTTGCCATCGCTGCATATCATGATTACGAAATCTGGCAAATGGATGTTAAGACCGCCTTTCTAAATGGTGATTTAGAAGAGTGCGTGTACATGACTCAGCCAGAGGGCTTCGTAGATAGTGGGAGCAGCGGGAAGGTGTGCAAGCTGCTTAAATCCATTTATGGATTGAAGCAAGCATCGCGGAGTTGGAACATCTGCTTTGACGTCGTTATCAAAGAGTTTGATTTCGTCAAAAATCCAGATGAACCTTGTATCTACAAGAAGGTGGCAGAGAGTAAGGTTGTATTCCTCGTATTGTACGTGGACGACATACACTTGATAGGAAATGATATTCCTATGCTGCAATCGGTCAAGCTCTTCTTATCATAAAGATTCTCAATGAAAGATCTTGGTGATGCCTCCTGCATATTGGGAATCAGGATCTATAGAGATAGATCCAAACGGATATTGGGATTGTCCCAATCCAGGTACATTGACACCATACTAAAGAGGTTTACTATGGAAAAATCCAAGCGTGGGAACTTGCCCACGATCTCTGGACTCACTCTCTCCAAAGAGATGTCTCCCAAGACTGATTTGGAGAGAGCTCGCATGCAAGGGATACCCTATGCTTCGGCAGTAGGCTCTATCATGTATGCGATGCTATGTACCAGACCCGATGTTGCATACACACTAAGTGTAGTGAGTCGGTATCAAGCAGATCCTGGAGAGAGTCACTGGACAGCTGTGAAGAACATTCTCAAGTACTTGCGAAGGACTAGAGATATGTTCTTGGTGTATGGTAACGGAGAACTCCAAGTGGAGTCCTTTACCGATTTGAGCTTCCAGAGTGATAAGGACGACTCTAAGTCGCAGTCGGGCTTTGTCTTTACCCTTTACGGAGGGGCGGTTAGCTGGAAGAGTTCCAAGCAGGAAACCGTGGCAGACTCGATGATGGAGGCTGAATACATCGCTGCCAACGATGCTGCCAAAGAGGCTGTCTGGATCAAGAAGTTCATTACTGAACTTGGAGTGGTTCCATCCATTGAGCATCCAATACCTTTGTATTGCGATAACAATGGAGCGGTGGCTTTGGCCAAGGAACCCAGGTCCCATCAGCGATTCAGGCATATTCTGAGGCGGTATCACCTGATCCGGGAGATAGTTGATCGCCGGGAGATCGAGGTCAGGAGGGTTGACACGAAGAACAACACGGCGGATCCACTCACGAAGGCCATTCCCCAGATACAGTTTGAGAGACTCTTCGGGATGCTCGGTATGCAATACTACAGCAGCTGGCCCTAGTGCAAGTGGGAGATTGTTAGTTGTATGTATGCCCTAGAGGCCAGTATTGTACAGATGATGTATATTATATTGGATGCTTGGACATATATAGAGATGACTTTCTTGCTCGATATGATAGTATGCTATCTGGTTACTCTTTATCTTAACATGTACACTTGTCTCTTTAAACTGTCTTATAGTTACATGTTGATAAAGCCCTTAGGATGTGTACTTGACTACCTGGACTATGATGCAGATCATACTAGTTGGGACAAGGTTGTCCATAAGTACATCCTTCATGGTCCCTAGTCATGGGTGTATCGAGACAGGGCATCGATATACCAGTGTAGACTAGCGTATACGCTTCTCGACCCATGAGATGGGCAATGGATGATCCCATATCCATTGGTGTTTGACATCAGAGATGGTATACGGGTGCTCAGTGGAGACTGGGTACACTGGACGGACTCGCCGAGAACTCCCAGATGGTATTATACCTCACGTCAGATGGCAGTTCTCAGGTGACACTTGTACAGGTTAGTCTGTAGACCCGAGATCGTCATAGAGTCTTGTGTGATTCCCACTGTGCTTTGATCTCCACCTTACCACGTCTATGAGGGCATGCAAAACGGTTGTCTTTGGGTACAGTCCCGAGTCACATGGAGGCAATGAGCGATAGGAGGGGTTTCGTCTCTCCCGGTATTGGGGGTTGATGTTGCGCTGTGCTCGATTGGCCGTAACAGGGAAGTCCCTGGCCAGGGCTGATCAGAGATTTGCTGGTAAGTGTTACCAGTAGTTTCTCGACCCGTTATGAGCCTCATATCGGCACGACTTATCGGTTATTAGGGTCTGACGTATACCACCCCTAGACTTGATATGCGACATATTAGACGAACAGATCGGACTGTACGATAAGTGTTACTGGTCGGATTCGCAGGAGTGTGAGCGGGCTAGCTCGTCGATCTTCTGATCGCTCAATACCCGGGTGGCCGTTACGTTTAGCAGACCGCTTGCGGCTTGTGGGTGCTTGATATGATCATCATCTGCTACCGGCGTATTGACGAGTCTTTAGAGTCCTACACAGAGGTTTCCTGGCTCAAGCGAAACGAAATAGGAGCGCATATGAGATATGTGCGGGAGCGAGAATAATGCGTGTATGTGATACCGTATTTGATTCTCGCGATTAATGTTTCGATTGGTTGTATGTGATATAATCTAGTTATCGAATCGAAGATCGATTCGATAAGCCGATACATTGAATACTAGTCGGTCATGTGCGACATGACCGGATCATTGAATCAAGTGTTGATTTAATGATTTAATGTATAATTATATATTTGATATATTACTTTACATTAACTAGTATTGGTTCACTTTAAACGGATTTTTCTCACTTGATGCACATTGTATATGTGATATGCTTTTGTGCACATTTTTGTATCATGTTTGATGATACTTGATCATTTAGTTAAGTGTATAGAATTAATCCATGGTTAATTTGATAATTAGGGTTTTGCATATTCATTTATTTATTTATTTGGAAAAGATAAAGATGAGAATGGTGGCTTTCTTTGTCTTTAGTTGAAGCTTCATGAAGCCTTGACTTTTGCAACCATTCTTGTCCTCATGCTTAACCCTAACTCTCCAAATGACCATGGTTTATTCTCTACACTTAACCCTTGTTAGATTATGATAAGGATGTATTTTCTTTTCATTTTAATATAACTTATCATAAACTAGCTTCATCTTCTCCTTCTTCTTCAAGAGAGAAAACAAGATGCCATCAATGGCAACTTGAGCAAAAGTGAGTGAAATCCAATTCTAAAGTGAACCCATCTCCTATTTCTTCACCCTCTACCTCTTGCCAAGTTGTTTTGGGTGTTTTCTTCACAAGCTTCACAACTTTGTGAAGTCGGAGCTTGAACTTGTGATGCCTCGACGTAGATCGTCTTTGATACGAAGCCGACGACCAAGCTCGCTCGTTTCTCCGATGAAGCCGACGAATGAGTTCGGGATTCATGATGGACAGCGAGAGGACACCCATGTGGAGCTAAGGAAGTGGAGAACCGTATCTACAAAGGTTGTAGCATCTAACTTTTAGTTAAAGTGTTAACTAGTTTATAGTTTCGCCTAGAAATCTAGCCGACGATCCGTATTAGGGTTTCTCGGCACCCATAAAATTTTAAATTGGCATATTCGATGTCTTGTGAGACCTCTATAGTGTGCCTAGGAACCCTACAAGGGTGCCGTAGGGCGCGGTGTGTGCGTGTATCTATGGAGTCCTATTCAAAATGTATTATGGCTAAGAAAGGGATGAGAGATCTCATCTCTCAAAATCCTTCCCCAAAGCTAAACCCTAAACAAGTTCCTAGGGCATGAAATTAAATCTACCTAGGGCAAAGAATTGATATCTAAACTAGAGCGAGGAATTAAATCTACTTACAGATACATTTCTCCAATCATCAATGCAGGGTTGTCAGATCTGAATTTCTGAATTGAAGAGAGGCACCGATGCTCTCCATAAAGAATTTCTGAATTTTTATTAAAAGGAGGCATAAGGTTTACAATGATTAGAGTTCCTATTTATAGAGAATAGGAAACCCTAGGTTACATTTGTTTCGCATGTCTGAAATTACAAAAATAGCCCTTAGATTGACTAGTCAGCTCCGCACTTAAATTATGGTAAAAACACTTTTTCATGAGGGCTTCACTTGGCCATGGAACCGCGGCAATGGCAGGCTTGGGCCACGGTTCCGCGGCCCATTTGTTGGTTCAAGTCCTCAAACTTTTGGGTATGCTTCTGGGTCATTTTGGGCTACTGAAAAATTAGTTCTTTTATCAATTGGGCTTCTGGTTCTCTTCCAGATTTCCAGTGAACATTGTAGTAGACTTCTACCCGTTCGCTTTGAGTCGATGTCTTGAATCTTGCTTTGTGAATTGTTCCTTATGTAGGCTTGATCAAGAGTCTTCTGTTTATTGGTTAAAGTCCACTTTTGCATCGTCTTTACATCGTTCTCACTATTTTCTGTCTAAGAACCTGTAACCTGTAACATGTAGCAGATATGCGTCAAAAGCACCTGTTTATTTATAAAAAGAATAAGAATGGGGAATATAATAATGCAATATTCTGGTCTGAACAAATACCCCCAAACTTATCTTTTGCTCGTCCTCGAGCAAACTTATTTTTATTCACTAAAATCCTAACCACACTTTCGCAGGGAAACGCGATTGCACTGAGCACGTGCAACAAGCCGTTAAACCTCTAGGTGTCCCTAGTAGGAGGAGTGTTGTCTTCTGAAGGTTTTCAGCGGATTACACCCACAAAATCCTATCAACTCCGCCCATTGACTTGTGTTCTTCATTTAGGTTTTCCAACAAGGAATTCTATTATCTTTGACTCATAAATCATCCACCCATATTCTTCACACTTCCTCATCATTTAACTTAAGATTATATATGTTTTATAGATTTACTTAGCTTTCGGCATATCTTAAGTTTTCCTTCTAGGGTTCCATCTCTACTTAGGAATTTCTATCAACTCTACTAAAGATACAAGTTCTATTCTTCATCCCTTTCTCTCATCTAAACTCCAATCACATACCCCCACGTGTGTGTATAGATCACCCCTACACTTGGAAATTCAAATCAAGCAATCATACTCTCGTCTATTGCCCAAAGCACTTATTAATTGGTGAATTTTTAATTGAATTTCGCTTACACATCCTTCATGCGACCGTTAATACTTCTTGAGGTACCAACAACCGATTACAAGATGCGTTAGCACTTTAAAGCGTACTTCCTAGTTTTGCAACACCCAAGGCTTTAACAGTGACTCCCAAACCAGTTGGTCTAAGGCACTAGGTGATGAAGCACCCTCGCTAAATATTTTTCTATTTTTACAGCCTTAAATAATCACAAAAAGCAGTGTCCATTTTTTTCTTTATTCACTTTTTTTTTATTTTCTTTTATTTTCTTTGTACTAAGGACTTTAGACAAGAGCATTTCAAAGTCTCTTCTACTATTCCAAGTTTCAAGGTGCATGATTGTGCAAATTGTAGGGTATACGTTTTCAGAATCTAGACTTAAGTTAGGAACTATTTTTCAAACTTATACTCTAATAAGAACATTAATACTCTTCCCTTGTTTCGACTTAGCCCAAGAAGTGAACCCAAAATTTGCCTATTTCTAAATAATCTACAAAGAAATATACTTTCTGCCTTTAAACTCTAAGGAAGGCTATTTTTAGGGTTTTTAATTTACTAAGTCTAAGATTTAGTGGTTCCTAGTTAGTTAACCTATTTGTCAAACTCAAGTCAATTAGCCAACATTGAATACAATAATTTTTATAATTTTTCAATTTTTATAGGTTTTCAAATAAATATGCAAATGCAAAAATATGTACAAATGAATGCGAAGGAAGAAGATGTACCGAGCATACCCCCAATCTTGAACTTGACAGTGTCCTCACTGTCATGCTAAACCAAGAGGATCAAAATACCGGCACTCCCCTGTTTATTTAATTATAATTTTTTTTATTTTTTAATGTTTTGAATTTTTTTAATATTTTTTATAAGAAAAGAAAACAAAAATATATATACATATATACAACAAGATTCCCCCCAAACTTAAGCTTGGCCTTACACAAGCCAAAGGTTAGCACCAACCATTCAAAATTCTTATCGTGGTAATGGTATAGTTGGTGCAAGAATGGGGTGTGGAGGAAAGAAATGAGAAACACACGAGACCGTGTGGAAAGAAGAATGGCAGAATATGGTCTCGGTGGGGGAGAAGAATGGCAGAAAGAAGAAAGAATGGTCGCGCGATCTTGAGGGTGTAAATTGAGTGAATAAATTAGCGCAATTTGGGATGGCCGAAGTGTGAAAATTGATTGTGCTAATCTATCAACTCGTCGTGCAATAGGGTCAAATCCCTCAAGATTCGCAAGAAAACATGGTATGCCGAACTTGGTATAGGGGATGAAAGCGTAACGGTCATTTGTACGGTCGGAACAATAGGAAGGACGGAAGGGAGTGAATTAGGGATAGTCTCATTCTCACCGTAATAAACTATTTCGAACTTGAAAGATTCCATTAATGGTTCGAAACTACTATAAGCAACCGAGTCTGATGGTTCAATGTAAAGGACTCAAACTCGGGCGGTGAGTCATCAACATTGTCCGAAAAAGTGAAACACTCGTAGGTGTTATCGTCTGTGAGAATTGTGTCAGATTCAAAGGAAAAGGTTTTAAGCTCACAGTCTTCAAGCGGGGTCGGAACGATGGGAAGGAGGGAGGGTGATATAACAGTCAAAGGTTCAGGAGGATGAATTGGAAAATCAGACACATCAAAAAAAAATGGCTCAACCTCAATATGATCCTCAAAACTCTCCTCAATACTATCCTTACAATTGTCCTCAATATTCAACTCATTCATGCCATTATCATCAAAATCAAGACGCATATGAGATTCAGGAGAAACATTTAATAACTCAGGATGATGATTTGAACATAAAATTTCAATTAAATCGACAGGTTCATCATCCGAAATATTCCCGGCGTCTATATCCTCAATCAAGTGAAAATCAATTTCTTTAGACACCACCTCAAAAACATGGATGTTTATCAATGTGGGTTCTAGAGTGGATGTGTAAAGGTTAAACGGATTAGGTGCGGTTTCACTCGAAAGGGGTTCTTCACAATTTGATAAATTAAGCACTACAAAATCACACAACTCATTTTTATTTTCAACAGGTGAACTATTTAGGGCAATCGATGGAAAACAGGAGTTGTGGGCTTCAATTGGGTAAGGGTAGGTTTGATTTGAAAATCCTCTCTCATTCTCACTCTGTCCAACCGCTTCCTTATACATTAAAATTTTTTGAGCTAGCGGGAAACTAGCTACCGGTTCGGTAGGTTGCATAAGGGCGGCTAAGGACGCGTCCACATTCCTAGTCATTTTATTCGTTGCTGCAATATAAGCCTCCAACGACTCTTCCAAACTAGACTTAGGTGGTGAGGGGGTTTCGGTAAAAGATTCGAAATTATTTGGATAAGTGAAACTCCCAACAGGCTGTATAGAAGCAGTGTCTAGTGAAGGTGGGAAGGTCGGGTAGGACTGGTAGAAAGTGGGTGGTTGGGCAGGGGTAGGGTCAACATGTAGATAAAAAGGTGAATAATCGTGTGGATCCCTAGAACTAGATGAGTGGAGAGGGTGAAAGATCGGCTGTGAGATTGAGCAATATGCTCAGCAATGGACATCGGCTTAGGAGTGACAGCAGGACTTGAAAAAGTGGTATCAACATATTGAAGTGGTAAAGGTTGACTTGGTTGACACGAAGTGGGTTGAAAAGTCAAACTGTTTTTCCTAGACGCCTCTATATGATCTTTCAAAGATATTTTAAGCATGGAGGGATCGTCTTTAAATTGACCGAACAAATTGACGTACAACGCAAAATTAGGTTCGGGATACCAAAGTTCGGCTAATGATTTATTATGTGGGGTACCCATGTTAGAAGAAAGGGAGAAAGAAGGAAAGTTGGTTGGTGCAAGGATCTATTTGCGGCCAAAAATTTTGCAAGTTTCTATAAAAGATTTGTCCTTTTTATTTTTATTCTTTTTCTCTTTATTTGGAAAAATTTGTTGCAAAAACATTTTAGAGAAAAGGTACGCAACAGCAAAATATTAATTGCAATCTATTTTATTTCAAGCGGGGCCCAAATATCCTGCACAAAATCGTTATTTGGAAGGGAATATATTTTTAAAGTGCACAAAATCCTGCAGGCATTTCCAGAAAAGATATTTCAAAAATTACAGAGGAGGAACAGAGGAAGCTTACAGAGAAAATTTCACGAACTGAGGACACCAAAAGGCCGAGTGTCCACGGTATAAACGCGTTATTGCCGCGTTTTCGCGGCAGTCTAGTCAGCACGAGTCCCCAGAAAATTTTTGATGCTCTGATTCGACAAGACGGCCGCGTTTCCGTGGCCTAAGGTAGGTTTTGGCCGCGGAAAGGCGGCGCTTTGGGCGGTTCACTGCTCCAAAAAAATCCAGTGTTTTGTTGTTTAAAATATCTTCTGTTCCGATATCCCGTTTTCCGTTTCGCTATCTGGAAATTTCCAGATCCGAATTTGTATATCCTGCAAAAATTCAAAGAACAAAGTATCCCTTCCAAAAATAACAGATTATATATATTTGCATATATATATATGTTTTTTTGAGTTTTCAGATTTTTATGATTTTTTATTTTATTAAGATTAACCCGAAATTGCAAAAAGGAAATTTCTACGCCATCCCCGGCAACGGCGACATTTGATTTTTATGTCAAAAACTATCTATAACTGCAATCAAGAACGGCGTCGCATGAAGCTAGCCGGTGAGTACGGGTCGGTCCACAGGGATGTTGTGAATCTCCTAGTCGCGCTAACGAGTTAATTCCGAATGATATTCGGATTGATTATTAAATCTAAAAACCTAATTATTCTACCTAGGGCAATTAATTGAAAGTTATAACTAGGGAAGATAAATAAAATCTATACTAGGGCAGGAAAATAAATTTAATCTAGGGCAGGAATTGAAATTATCTAGGGCAACAAAATAAATAAATCTACTTACTTTACAGATGGATCTCTCCAACCATTTACGCAGGGTTGTCAGATCTAAATAGATGAATTGAAGAGAGGCACCGATGCTCTCCATAAAGAATTTCTGAATTTTTATTAAAAGGAGGCATAAGAAATTACAATCTTTAGAGTTCCTATTTATAGAGAATAGGAAACCCTAGGTTACATTTGTTTCGCATGTCTGAAATTACAAAAATAGCCCTTAGATTGACTAGTCAGCTCCGCACCCAAATTATGGTAAAAACACTTTTTCATGAGGGCTTCACTTGGCCGCGGAACCGCGGCAATGGCAGGCTTGGGCCGCGGTTCTACGGACCATTTGTTGGTTCAAGTCCTCAAACTTTTGGGTATGCTTCTGGGTCATTTTGGGCTACTGAAAAATTAGTTCTTTTATCAATTGGGCTTCTGGTTCTCTTCCAGATTTCCAGTGAACATTGTAGTGGACTTCTACCCGTTCGCTTTGAGTCGATGTCTTGAATCTTGCTTTGTGAATTGTTCCTTATGTAGGCTTGATCAAGAGTCTTCCGTTTATTGCTTAAAGTCTACTTTTGCATCGTCTTTACATCGTTCTCACTGTTTTCTGTCCAAGAACCTGTAACCTGTAACATGTAGCAGACATGCGTCAAAATCACCTGTTTATTTATAAAAAGAATAAGAATGGGGAATATAATAATGCAATATTCTGGTCTGAACATCCGTGGGGAGGCGGAATTTTCAAAAACGATTAATATTTGACTACTCAACACCGGCTAAACTTCAGGATCTATTCGATAACCTTAACTAACAACTAACTATGGAGGTCTATTTACTATGGTAGAATGTTATACATCCAAGATACGGTCCTTCGGGTCTTCTAGTGCTCCTCTCTATAGCTCCTCGGTGATCGGATGACGAAATCTCCATCAGCCTCCTTGCGTTAAAGATGATCCACCGCGAGAGAATGTGCTATAAGCTCCAACCTTTGATCGAGGTAACTAAGGTAGATGGTTCGCTTATCCAACTAGCCTAGGAGATGTAGATAGTGCTAATGGATTGTAGTGTCTCACTAAACCCTATGGCTCACAACACATATGAAGGATTAGGGTTTAGTCTTGACGTAGAAGGAGATGGAAAAACCAAAAGAGAGAATGAGAGAGTGAAAATGAGTAACCATCAAGTTAGCTAAGTGTTGAGAATGGCTAATATATCATACACTCACTCATTGAGTCATGGAATAAAACACAATATAAAATACCTCCCATGCCTCAATAGTGAGTCAAGATGAATATAATAAACATAATAGCCATGCTTCACCATGCTATCAAAGTCTCCTCCATTTCAACCTCAGTAATCCATTTAGAAAATGGATAATACAAATAATGAAGTGGCTCCTTCTTGTTGGGATTCCTTAGCACCCTATTGGGTTTTCACAGCAACTACCATGCCAATTTCAAGAATTTCTAGAGTGCTAATGAACCCGAACCTAGGATCTAGCTAGAGTGAATAGACAATATAAAGCATGTAATCAAACATTACAAGTAGTGAACAAGGAATACAACCTTTGTAGACCGGTCCTTCACTTCTAAAGCTCCATGTAGAAGCCCCTTCGCTGCAATTGGAGATCTCCCGAACTCTAGTATAGGTTCCCTTGGAGAAATGAACAACCTTGCTCGAATTCTTCGAGGCTGAAGATGATCTATATCGAGGAGACTCAAACCCAAGTTACCTCTTCACTAGGTGATGAACTTTGTGAAGAGAACACCCTAAACTAAATGGCAAGTAGTAGAGGATGATGAAGTAGGAAATTGGCTCACATTAGATTTATTTTTCTCACTCATTTTCACCATTTCCCATGGAGCTAGAGAGCTAGAGGAAGGAGATGAAGAAAACAACTCAAGAATAAATCAAGTGATGAATGGCAACCATAGGTGAGTTAGTATCATATACTAACCATTGTAGAGACAAAACCATGGCTAATTATAATGTAAGTCGATGTTAGACACCCCACATGATGCGGGGAGGTGGAATAGGTAAAACAATCATTTTGTTCAAGTTAACATTGACTAACTTTACGGATCTTTGCTAAACCCTAACTAACAAACTATCTAGAAGTGTTAAACTACTATGATAGATGATTATACCTCAAGATACTAGTCCTTCTTGTTCTTGTTGTTCACCTCCTCGTCGGCCTCCTCGATATGATAGAAGATCCACCCGAGAGTACCTCCTCCAAGCTTTAACCTCTCACTTGAGGTCACTAAGTGGCTAGGATTGCTAATCCAAGTGACCTAGAAGATATAGAAGTGGATTAAGGATCTATTAGTCTTTCTAACCCTTGGGATCTCAACACATGAGAGGATTATGGTTAGGTTGAAGAAGAGGAGAGCTTGAGGAGAGAGAGTGTGTATGTGATAATGAGATGAAATATAACTCATTTTCTATATTATATGAAGCATAAAGATTTATCAAATAAATCATATATGATAATTACAACCATGCTTCATTTAATACATTCAATGAATCATCACATGAGTTATTAAGCAATAAATGCTTCATTAACTCAATTGGATGATTCATCTCATGAGTCACTAAATCATTTAATGCAAATTACACATAAGCTCTCCACCTCACCTTTCTTCTAGAAGCTTCTCGACTAATTACGAGAATACCCCTCCCATCCGTAAAAACAGAGAAATACTGAGACTGTATAAATCCAATAATCCAATACTAGAATCTGGCTTAAATTAAAGCCCGCTAGTATAATCTGTCAGTGTTAGTGTATATGCCCTAGAGGCCATTACAGTATCATACTAGTTTGCATATTACTTAATGGAAGCTTGGGATATTCACCTTTTATTGACAATCTTGCTCAAAATGATAGTATGCTACTTGGTTTGTTTCTACTTTAATATATGCATGTGTTTCTTTTAGCATATTGCTTATACATATTAGTAGAGCCCTTAGGATCTTTTCTTGATTACCAGCGTTGTGATGGCAGTCACACTCATGGGGGCTGGGTAATCCACAAGCACATCCTTATACAGGTCCCTAGTCGTAGGACTATCGAGACAGGGCATCGATACTCCGGAGTAGATTAGCGTATGCGCTTCTCATCCTAGCAGGGGAGACGGTCTGTCCCACAGCCGTTAGTACGTCGTACTTGATATAGTATGCGGGTGCTCGTTAGGTTATGGGTACACTGGACAGGACTCGTCGGGAACTGATTGGTTGGTACTATACCTATCGTCAGTTATCAGTTCCCAGGTGACATGAGTACAGCTTAGTCCGCTGACTTGACACTGTCACTTTACCTCGAGTGTGTTCCCACTGTACTTCGATTACTACCCTACCACGGCTCAAAGGAGTCGTGCAAACAGGTAGTAGTTGGGTGCAGTCCCGAAGCACTTGGAGGCAGTGACGGTTAGACAGGATTCGTCTCTCCCGATATTAGGGGTTGACATCACGCTGTGTCTAGGAGAGCCATTACACAAGTAGTCCCTGTCCAGGGCAAGCGAGATATACTGGTAGGTTTCCAGTGTTATCTCAGGGTGTTTTGGGCTACACTCCGGCATGACTTGTACCGCTATTAGGGGACTGACGTTTACCACCCCCTAGGCCCGCCATGCGATGTACTCAGGCGAACAGACCGGACTGTACGGAGATTGTCACATTCAGGCTCAGTAGGAGTTCAGATGGGTTTCACCTCGTCCATCTTCTTATCGGCATCTACCTGGGAGCCGTTACGCACAGCTAATGACGCTTGCGGTCTGTGGTTAAACCCACTGCCAGCGTAGTGTCGAGTCTTTAGAGTCCCACACAGAGAGATATTCGCCTTTAAGCAAAAGAGTAGAGGTCGCATGGTTTTGCGACAGATCGCATGGTTTTGCGACAGGGTTCAGTCACATCCGTGCACTTGTGCATGTTTAGTGACCGGGCGGTTATTACTAGCGGGCTTTCGTTTAAGCCAGATCCTAGTATACGTTTTGGGATTGGTTTTATCTCGTTTGTATTCGTGTTTCCCGGAACGCGGATACGGGTGTGTATGCACGGTTGACAGAGACAGAGGCAGATGATTCTCATTAGGGTTGTTGACTGTTGACTTTTGCTAAACCCTAATGAGAATTAGAATTATGATTAACAATAATATTAATTAAGTATTATAGTGACATGGTTAGGGTTGAAAGGTTGACCTTGTTGACCGGTTGACTTTTGTTGACCGGTTGACTAGGTTGGACTTGTTGACCACCATCATGACATTGGCTATCATTTGTTTGCATTGACTTGTGCTTGCTTGATGCTTCACAAATTGCATTTAATGCAAGAAATGATATTGTCATTTGTCATGATATCAACCATCACATTATACTCAATTATTATTACTTGTTATCATAATTTTGGATTATGAGAGGTGAGATGAGAAGTGGTTGGCTCACTTTTCATTTGGCTTTCTCTCTCTTGAGCTCTCTCATTCTCAAGCTCTCCCTCTTCCTCTTGCTCTCTCTAGCTCAAGGCAAACCCCTCTCATGAGTTGAGAACCATTGCCTTAGAGATAAAAACACCAAAACAATTCTCTACTCATCCTAGTTCATAAGGCCTAGCAAGCCAAGTGTTCTAGTTTCTTCAAGTTCGAAGAAGAAGCCAAAAGGTAGAAGCTTTCGGGTGGATCCATCTTCGGCGCGAGAAGACGACAAGGGGAGGCCGGTCCGTACACCACAAGAGTTGAAGACGAAGGAGTTCAAGAAAGGTATAATCCCCTAACCGAGTAGGTAAAACTCCTAGTTAGGTTGTTAGGTAGTTGTTTAACAAAGATCCGTATTTTGAGTCCATGTTACCACCCTATCAGAAATCGTTTTTCACCAATTCCGCAATCCCGTAAGTACCGGGGAAGGGTAGCATGGACTTACAGTGGTATCAGAGTCTTGTTAAACACTATCTAATATGTTAGCAATGTAAGTAGAAGTTCGATCGTAGAAAAAGTCGCGAAAAACACCCGGGTTGCACACTTTCTGTCGAATTTTTCCTCTGTTCCAAATATAATAAATCTTGCCTTAAAATTCGACTCAGGGTTTTTACATCTCACTGTAGAAAAATGGTCCAGAGAGCCCATCAACGCGCCGCGGAACCGCGGCAGGCGCTTGCTCCCGCCGCGGATCCGCGGCCGAGTTGACTCGGCCGTGGACGATTTTTCTTGCAGTAAGGTCATATGGGTGTTTTGGGATTTTTACAATATGTTTTTTCTGCCCAGATTTTCCATAAAGCAAAATTTGTTTTTGGGGCTTAAAAAGCCGTATTTTGATCGAACTTCTAAAGACTGTGGCTAGCGGGTTAATATCTATGATGTGTTATATGTATTGAACGTCTGCTAATCGCTATACGTCGTTTAGTGGGGGTTATACATATCTGTGATCTGTAATGTCAATGGTATGTGTATATGAATTCATTGGATTGTCGCGGGTGAATAGCTGGGGGTTGTGAGACGAGAGTTTTTTCTTTTCTTTCAATTCATGTAATTTGTAATTGATGTAATATTATTTATTTGGCCGCACAACCGGGATGAGGTTGTAGCCATCATTGTATAATTTCTTTTACTGTCTTTGCTCCTAGGATAGACCCATGGAGGGGGTGCACAAACTACCGGGTATCTCGAAGTGCCGAGTGGCCTACTTACGGTGTTGAGGGAGGTTGCTTCGCTTCGGGTACTTGGCGGGTATTTTGCCGCACCCGTAGGGGTCTTGGGTAGGGTATTGGCTATTCACCGCGACCGTGTAATCCGCTTTTCGTTACAGGCTCGTACGAATTGCGGATTCCTAGTATATCCAATGTGTTCATCTGTGATCTAGATTGGTTATCATTGCAATATATCTATATATGATAACTATTTAGGCGTTGCTTATGTTTTGCATCTGCGCTAGTCCAGCCCCCGCTCTGTCGTTAGTTAAGTAACCTAACGGGTAATGACGGGGCCCCGTGGCGAATGCGGATGGCATAAGCATACGTCATATTTTTGTTGTTTTCTGCAATGGCAGGATTAAATGATGGGACGCATTAAAAAGAATTAATGCAAGAAAATAAACCAAAGTAAAGTCGTTGGAACACATTCAAAACCACTCGGTTCTTTTCAAAAACCAACTTTTAAATGCGGAGCTTGAGCCACTCCTTTTAAAAGCTATCTCGTTCCATCGATTATATCAAGTTCACTATGTTCACGGTTTCGCCAAAACCATTCGTAGCCCTCCGTCGTTTCACATGAATAGTCAATAGTATTCAAGCTATGTTTGTTGGCCAAAGTCAAGGCATAGTGATTGGTAGCTATTGGGTATTCATGTGCAGCATAGATAGATGCCTTGGTTTGGGACCGTCGTACCGCCTTGTTGGCCAAAGTCAAGGGTAGGTACGGGTGGGTTCAAATTAACCTGGAGAATGATGGGTAGAACTTGACATGTAACTTATGATTTGTTGGCCAAAGTCAAGGTCATAAGAGCATGGGGCAAAAATCCACATCGGGAGTTTCAAAAGAACCTGAAACTTGCTAGCGCTGCATACCATTTGGAGCGTGATGATTCTGGTAGCTTTCCTTCAGTTTTGTCACGCGATGATATTTGGATCCCGATCCTACTGTGAGTATATGCTACTCCTCGGGAAATTTCTCACTTAACGATCAATACTATAACCAAGTAGGTGTCTAGAAAGGTGTTAGCGGGGCTACGCCCCAAGGGAAAATAGGTTATTTAATTAAGGAACTTCGCGAAAGCGTTGGAAAACCTCCCTCGAAGTACCAACACTGGCATGGCTGAACGGTTAAGCAAGTATTGTACGGTGAGATTGATTCCGACTAATTCTTCCTTTTTGGTTTGAGGAGGAATTCGAGATACAGTGGGAGCCATCCTATTTAGACAAACTAAAAACCACTCTAAACTTGCAAGAGCATCATGCTGAGTGTTTCTTCTCTCTCTCCTGATTGCAGCGACCAATCGACATGACCGGACTTAAGTTACTTCTAGATAAAAACATACTGACAGGGCCAAACTACAAAGATTGGCTCAGGAATGTCAAAATGGCAATCACTTACGACAAGCTGGGGTATCTTCTTACCACCAAAACTCCCCCTGTCCCAGGTCCCACCTCCAGCGTCGCGGATAGGGAAATCCGTAAGACCTGGGAGATCGATTGCGCGAAGGCCAAGTGCCTCGTGCTTGCCTCTATGGACAATGAACATCAGAGGAGGCACGAGAATATGGACCTCGAATCCATATTTCTCCATACAAAAGAATTGTATGGAGAGCAATCTCGTATCACAAGATACGAAGTGTCGAAGAAGCTATTTTCGGCAAGGTTGGCCATCAGATCATCGGTAGCGGAACACGTGCTTAAGATGATTGGCTTCATTGAGGAGCTCACGGACCTTGGGACCATGTTAGAGAACGAGCTCTATACGGACTTGATTCTCCAGTCCCTTCCTTCCACTTACGCCCAGTTTATCCTGAACTTCAACTTGCAAGGAAAAGAAGTTGAACTTCCGGAGCTCCTCAACATGCTGAGGAGTGCAGAGGGCACCCTACAGAAAGGTAGGGAAACATCCACTTTATTTGTAGGAGGATCTTCCTCTTCTAAGTCCAAGGCAAAAGTTAAGGGAAAGAAGAAGAAAGCCCCCGCCAAACCAAGGGGCGGTGTTAGTAAAGTGGATACGAAAGGAAAAGCAAAGGCTGTTAGCGGGGCAGCTTGTGGGAAAGGAAGAATGCTTCTATTGTCATAAGAAGGGACACTTGAAGAAAGATTGCAGGGCTTGGAAGGCCAGAACACAGGATCTGAAGCAGGTTGCGGCTTCAGCTTCAGGTGTGTATGTTATTGAAAACTGCCTTTCAATTAACTCTACTTCCTGGGTATTGGATACCGGATCAGGATCTCATATCTGTAATTCTTTGCAGGCACTGAGAAAGGGTAGGGTTTTGAAGGCAGGTGATATGACCCTCAGAGTTGCAAACGGAGCTGGCATGGATGCTGAGTCCGTGGGGGACTATCACCTGGGCTTGTCAGATGGACACGTTTTGGTTTTGCGTAACTGCTATTTTGTACCCAATGCAACTTGTAATATCATTTCTGTATCTTTATTATCTAAAGAGGTTATGAATTTGCATTTGTAAGTAATGTTATGAACATTCACCTTAATCAAGTTCTGATTGGGTCAGGTACATTAAGCAATGGTATATACGTATTAAACCAACCACAGATTTTCAATGTCCAGAATACACACAAAAGAAAGTCTCCGGAAACTAATCAGGCTTTCTTATGGCATTGTAGACTGGGTCACATCAATGAGAGAAGGTTGACGAAGTTACATACAGAAGGATATTTGGATCCGTTCGAATATCAATTGTATGCAACTTGTCAATCCTGTCTCAAAGGAAAGATGACAAAGACTCCGTTCACTGGACAAGGAGTAAGAGCGAGCGAGCTCTTGGGACTCGTACACAGCGACGTGTGCGGTCCAATGTCTATACATGCGTGAAGCGGTTATTCATACTTCATTACTTTTACGGATGACTTTTCAAGGTACGTATATGTCTTCTTAATGAAATATAAATCCGAAGCCTTTGGAAAACTCCAGGAATATAAGGATGAAGTAGAAAAACAAACCGGCAAAAGTATCAAGACACTAAGATCTGATCGATGTGGAGAATACCTGAGTGCCGAGTTCCTGAATTACCCAAAAGAGAATGGAATTCTCTTTTAGCTTACTCCTCCATACACTCCGCAACATAACGGTGTATCGGAGAGATGGAACCGCACCCTATTGGATATGGTATGGTCCATGATGAGTAACGCCGAGTTACCGCGATCATTCTGGGGATATACGCTAGAATCAGCTGCATACCTTTTGAACCGAGTTCCAACTAAGACTGTGCCTACCACACCATATCAGATGTGGTGAGGGAAGAAACCCTATCTTAAGCACATTAAGACATGGGGATGTCCGGCTTTTGTCAAAAAGCAGCATGCGGACAAACTCGAGGCACGCTCAGTACAGTGCAAGTTCGTGGGATATCCAAAGAACTCCAAGGGATATTTCTTCTATTGCGAAGAGGAACAAAAGGTTTTTGTTTCTCGTCATGCCTGCTTCTTAGAAACTGAGTTTTTGGAAAACCAGATAAGTGGGAGCGCAGTAGAACTGGAAGAAATTCCAGAACCACGAGCTATTACTGAGAGCTTAGTAGAACCAGAGGGTTCAAAAGAACAGGACATTCCTACGCCGCTCCGCAGGAGTAGTAGGCAGTCTCATCCGCCCGAAAGATACTACGGTTTTCTTATAGACGGGGATAGAGAGGACTGCATCAGTGATTATGATGAGCCTACTAGCTTCCAGCAGGCCGTTCAGAGCGTTGACTCGGTAAAATGGCTAGATGCAATGTGGACCGAAATGGAGTCCATGTACACCAACAAGGTATGGACGTTGGACGTTGCTCCAGATGGGATAAAACCCGTAGGATGCAAGTGGATCTTCAAAAGGAAGATTGGTGTAGATGGATAGGTTGAGACCTATAAGGCTAGACTTGTTGCAAAGGGTTTTCGTCAAAGACCTGGTTTGGACTATGACGAAACTATTTCTCCAGTGGCTATGTTGAAATCCATTCGGATCCTTCTTGCCATTTCTGCCTTCCACGATTATGAGATTTGGCAGATGGACGTAAAGACCGCTTTTCTAAATGGAAATTTAGAGGAGTGTGTCTATATGGACCAGCCAGAGGGTTTCATTCAGAGTGGGAGCAGCGGAAAGGTGTGCAAGTTGCTTAAGTCCATCTATGGACTAAAGCAGGCATCGCGGAGTTGGAACATCTGCTTTGATGAGACAGTCAAAGAATTTGGCTTTATCAAAAATCCAGATGAACCATGCATCTATAGTAAATTTGTAGCAAGAACTGTCGTGTTCCTCGTATTATACGTGGATGACATTCTTTTGATAGGAAATGACAGTCCTATGCTACAATCTGTCAAGGGGTTCTTGTCACACAGGTTCTCCATGAAAGACCTGGGTGATGCCAATTACATTCTGAGGATCCAGATCCATCGTGATAGATCCAAGAGGATGTTGGGACTTTCGCAGTCCAGGTACATCGACACCATACTGAAAAGATTCGGTATGGAAGATTCCAAGCGTGGTAACCTACCGGCTTGTCACGGGATCACCCTCTCCAAATAGATGTCTCCCAAGACTGATTTGGAAAGGGATCGCATGTCTATTATACCCTACGCTTCTGCGGTAGGCTCTATAATGTATGCGATGTTGTGTACCGGACCGGATGTAGCTTATGCACTGAGTGTAGTAAGCCGGTATCAGTCCAACCTTGGGGAGAAACACTGGATAGCGGTAAAGAACATTCTCAAGTACCTGAGAAGGACTAAGGAGATGTTCTTGGTGTATGGCGGAAAAGACCTCCAGATCGAGGCCTTTGCTGACTCCAGCTTCCAGAGTGACAAGGATGATTCCAAGTCATGTCGGGTTTTGTCTTTACCCTCAATGGAGGGGCGGTGTGTTGGAAGAGTTCCAAACAGGAAACCGTTGCTGACTCAACGATGGAAGCGGAATACATCGCTGCTGCTGATGCCGCAAAAGATGCCGTCTGGATGAGGAAGTTCTTGAAAGAACTTCAGGTGGTTCCATCCATTGTTGATACAATACCTCTGTATTGCGCCAACAACGAGGCTATAGCTTTAGCGAAGGAACCCTGGTCCCATCAGAAATCCAGACACATCTTGAGGCGGTATCACCTGATCAGGGAGATCGTGGATCGCCAGGAGATCGAGGTTCGAAGGGTTGCTTCAGAAGATAACACTGCAGATCCATTCACCAAGGCCTTGCCCCAGACTCAGTTCGAGCGGCTGATCAAGATGATAGGTCTTCGATACGCCAGTACATGGCCTTAGCGCAAGTGGGAGATTGTTAGTGTATATGCCCTAGAGGCCATTACTGTATCATACTAGTTTGTATATTACATAATGGAAGCTTGGGATATTCACCTTGTATTGACAATCTTGCTCAAAATGGTAGTATGCTACTTGGTTTGTTTCTACTTTAATATGTGCATGTGTTTCTTTTAGCATATTGCTTATACATATTAGTAGAGCCCTTAGGATCTTTGCTTGATTACCAGTGTTGTGATGGCAGTCACACTCGTGGGGGCTGGGTAATCCACAAGCACATCCTTATACAGGTCCTTAGTCGTAGGACTATCGAGACAGGGCATCGATACTCCGGAGTAGACTAGCGTATGCGCTTCTCATCCCAGCAGGGGAGACGGTCTATCCCACTGCCGTTAGTACGTCGTACTTGAGAAAGTATGCGGCTGCTCGTTAGGTTACGTGTACACTGGACATGACTCATCGGGAACTGATTGGTTGGTACTATACCTATCGTCAATTATCAGTTCCCAGGTGACATGAGTACAGCTTAGTCCGCTGACTTGACACTGTCACTTCGCCTCGAGTATGTTCCCACTGTACTTTGATTCCTACCCTACCACGGCTCAAAGGAGTCGTGCAAACAGGTAGTAGTTGGGAGCAGTCCCGAAGCACTTGGAGGCAGTGATGGTTAGACAGGATTCGTCTCTCCCGGTATTGGGGGTTGACATCGCACTGTGTCTAGGAGAGCCATTACACAAGTAGTCCCTGGCCAGGGCAAGCGAGATATATTGGTAGGTTTCCAGTGTTATCTCAGGGTGTTCTGGGCTACACTCTGGCACGACTTGTACCGCTATTAGGGGACTGACGTTTACCGCCCCCTAGGCCCGCCATGCGATGTACTCAGACGAACATACCGGACTGTACGGAGATTGTCACATTCAGGCTCAGTAGGAGTTCAGATGGGTTTCACCTCGTCCGTCTTCTTATCAGCATCTACCTGGGGGCCGTTACGCACAGCTAGTGCCGCTTGCGATCTATGGTTAAACCCACTGCCAGCGTAGTGTCGAGTCTTTAGAGTCCCACACAGAGAGCTATTCTCCTTTAGGCAAAAGAGTAGAGGTCGCATGGTTTTGCGACAGGTCGCATGGTTTTGCGACAGGGTTCAGTCACATCCATCCACTTGTGCACATTTAGTGACCGGGCGGTTATCCTAGTATACGTTTTGGGATTGGTTTTATCTTGTTTGTATTCGTGTTCCCCGGAATGCGGATACGGGTGTGTATGCAGGGTTGACAGAGACAGAGGCAGAGGATTCTCATTAGGGTTGTTGACGGTTGACTTTTGCTAAACCCTAATGAGAATTAGAATTATGATTAACAATAATATTAATTAATTATTATAGTGACATGGTTAGGGTTGAAAGGTTGACCTTGTTGACTTGTTGACTTTTGTTGACCGGTTGACTAGGTTGGACTTGTTGACCACCGTCATGACAATGGCTATCATTTGTTTGCATTGACTTGTGCTTGCTTGATGCTTCACAAATTGCATTTAATGCAAGAAATGATATTGTCATTTGTCATGATATCAACCATCACATTATACTCAATTATTATTACTTGTTATCATAATTTTGGATTATGAGAGGTGAGATGAGAAGAGGTTGGCTCACTTTTCATTTGGCTCTCTCTCTCTTGAGCTCTCTCATTCTCAAGCTCTCCCTCTTCCTCTTGCTCTCTCTAGCACAAGGCAAACCTCTCTCATGAGTTGAGAACCATTGCCTTAGAGATAAAAACACCAAAACAATCCTCTACTCATCCTAGTTCACAAGGCCTAGCAAGCCAAGTGTTCTAGTTTCTTCAAGTTCGAAGAAGAAGCCAAAAGGTAGAAGCTTTCGGGTGGATCCATCTTCGGCGTGAGAAGACGACGAGGGGAGGCCGGTCCGTACACCACAAGAGTTGAAGACGAAGGAGTTCAAGAAAGGTATAACACCCTAACCGAGTAGGTAAAACTCCTAGTTAGGTTGTTAGGTTGTTGTTTAACAAAGATCCGTATTTTGAGTCCATGTTACCACCCTAGCAAAAATCGTTTTTCACCAATTCCGCAACCCCGTAAGTACTGGGGTAGGGTAGCATGGACTTACAGTCCAAACATCATACGTGCACAAGTACACGTTTATGTCCGAACCTTGTCGTAAAACCATACGACCTCTATATCGTTTCTCCTGAAGCATGGAAACTCTCTGTGTGGGACTCTAAAGACTCGACACTACGCTGGCAGTGGGTTTAACTACAGGCCGCAAGCGGCACTAGCTGTACGTAATGGTCCCCAGGTAGATGTCGATAAGAAGGCCAATGAGGAAACCCATCCGAACTCCTACTGAGCCTGATGTGACAATCTCCGTACAGTCCGGTCTGTTCGTCTAAGACTATCGCATATCGGGCCTAGGGGGCGGCAAGCGTCAGTCCCCTAAAAGCTGTATAAATCGTGTCGGAGTGAAGACCATTACACCTTGAGAAGCTACTGGAAATCCTACCAGTAAATCTCATTTGCCCTGTCCAGGAACTTTGCATAATGGCTCTCCAAACACAGTGCGATATCATCTCCCAATACCGGGAGAGACGAATCCTATCTAACCGCCACTGTCTCCAAGTGCTTCGGGACTGCACCCAACTGCTACCTGTTTGCATGACTCCTTTGAGCCGTGGTAGGGTAGCAATCTAAGAACAGTGGGAACGCACTCGAGACGAAGCAGCAGTTTCAAATCACGGACTATGTTGTACTCATGTCACCTGGGAACAGTTAACTGACGATGGGTATAATCCCAACCAACAGTTCCCTGCGAGTCCTGTCCGGTGTACCCGCAACCCAACGAGCACCTACATACTATCTCTAGTACAACGTACTAATGGCTGTGGAATAGACCATCTCCCCTGCTGGGATGAGAAGCGTATACACTAGCCTACTCTGGAGTATCGATGCCATGTCTCGATAATCCTACGACTAGGGACCTGAAAAAGGATGTGCTTGTAGACTACCCAGCTCCCACTAGTGTGACTGCCATCACAACGCTGGTAGTCAAGCAAGATCCTAAGGGCTCTATCAATATGTATTCACGATATGCTAAAAGAAATATATACACATATTAAGATAGATTTAAACCAAGTAGCATACTACTATATTGAGCAAGACTATTAGTACAACTGTGAATATCCCAAGCTTCCATTAAGTAATATACAAGCTAATATGATACAATAATGGCCCCTAAGGCATATACACTAACAATCTCCCACTTGCACTAGCGCCATATACTGGCATATCGAAGACCTATCATCTCGAATAGACTCTCGAACTGTGTCTGAGGTAAGGCCTTTGTGAATGGATCTGCAGTGTTCTCCTCTGTAGCAACTCTCCGGACCTCGATCTCCTGGCGATCTATGATCTCCCGGATCAGGTGATAGCGCCTTAAGATGTGTCTGGACTTCTGATGGGACCTGGGTTCCTTCGCTAAAGCTATAGCGCCGTTGTTGTCACAATACAGCGGTATTGGATTAACAATGGTAGGAACCGCCTGAAGTACTGTTAGGAACTTCTTCATCCAGACTGCTTCTTCTGCGGCATCGCAAACAGCTATATACTCCGCTTGCATCGTCGAGTCAGCAACGGTGTCCTGCTTGGAACTCTTCCAGCATACCGCCCCTCCATTGAGGGTAAAGACATAACCTGACATGGACTTGGAGTCATCCTTGTCACTCTGGAAGCTGGAGTCAGCAAAATCCTCGATCTGGAGGTCTTTTCTGCCGTCAACCAAGAACATATCCTTAGTCCTTTTCAAGTACTTGAGAATGTTCTTTACTGCTATTCAGTGCTTCTCCCCTGGGTCTGACTGATTCCGGCTCACCACGCTCAGTGCGTAAGCTACATCTGGTCTGGTACACAACATCGCATTCATTATAGAGCCTACCGCAGAAGCGTAGGGTATAACTGACATGCGATCCCTTTCCAAATCAGTCTTAGGAGACATCTCTTTAGATAGGGTGATTCCGTGACAAGCCGGTAAATTACCGCGCTTAGAATCTTCCATGCTGAATCTTTTCAGTATAGTGTTGATATACCTGGACTGCGAAAGTCCCAACATCCTCTTAGATCTATCATGATAGATCTAGATCTCCAGAATGTAAGAGGCATCACCCCAGGTCTTTCATGGAGAACCTGTGTGACAAGAATCCTTTGACAGATTGTAGCATAGGAATGTCATTTCCTATCAATAGAATGTCATCCACGTACAAGACGAGGAATACGACAGTTCATGCTACAATTTTACTATATATACATGGTTCATCTGGATTTTTGATAAAGTCATATTCTTTGACCGTATCATCAAAACGGATGTTCCAACTCCGTGATGCCTGTTTTAGTCCATAAATGGACTTAAGCAACTTGCACACTTTCCCACTATTCCCACTCTGATTGAAACCTTCTGGCTGATCCATATAGACGCACTCTTCTAAATTACCATTTAGAAAAGCCGTCTTTACGTCCATCTACCAGATCTCATAATCATGGAGGCGGCAATGGCAAGAAGGATCCGAATAGATTTGAGCATAGCCACTGGAGAAAAAATTTCTTCATAGTCCAAACCAGGTCTTTGACGAAAACCCTTTGCAACAAGTCTAGCCTTATAGGTTTCCACCTGTCCATCTACACCAATCTTCTTCCTGAAGATCCACTTGCATCCTATGGGTTTTACCCCATCTGGAGTAAAGTCCAAAGTCCATACTTTGTTAGTGTACATGAACTCCATCTCGGTCCGCATTGCATCCAGCCATCGTACCGAGTCGCCGCTCTGAATGGCCTGCTGGAAGCTAGTAGGTTCATCATTATCAATGACGCAATCCTCTCTATCCTCGTCTATGAGAAAACCGTAGTATCTCTCAGACGGATGAGACGGCCTACTACTCCTACAGAGGGGTGCGGGAATGTCCTGTTCTTCTGGAACTTCTAGCTCTACTAAACTTTCAGTAGTATTTTATGGTTCTGGAATTTCTTCCAGTTCTATTGCGCTCCCACTTGTTTCCTTTTCTAAAAACCGCTGTTCTAGAAAATGGACATTACGAGAAACAAAAACCTTTTCTTCCTCTTCGTAATAGAAAAAATACCCCTTGGAGTTCTTTGGATATCCCACAAACTCACACTGTACTGAACGTGCCTCGAGTTTGTCCGCATGCTGCTTTTTAACAAAAGCTGGACATCCCCATATCTTCAGATACTGAAGATAGGGTTTCTTCCCACTCCACATCTGATATGGTGTGGTAGGCACAGTCTTGGTAGGAACCCTGTTCAAAAGATATGCAGCTGATTCTAGTGCATAACTCCAGAAAGATCGCGGTAACTCAGCATTACTCATCATGAAACATACCATATCCAATAGGGTTCGGTTCCGTCTTTCCGATACACCATTATGTTGTGGAGTGTATGGAGGAGTAAGCTGAGAGAGAATTCCTTTCTCTTTTAGGTAACCCAGAAACTCGGCACTTAAGTATTCACTACCTCGATCAAATCTCAGTGTCTTGATACTTTTGCCGTTTTGGTTTTCTACTTCATTCTTATATTCTCGGAATTTCTCAAAGGCCTCGGATTTATATTTCATCAAGAAAATGAATCCATACCTAGAGAAATCGTCCGTAAAAGTAATGAAATATGAAAAACCACCTCTTGCATGTGTAGACATTGGACCACATACAACGCTGTGTATGAGTCCTAAGAGCTCGCTCGCTCTTACTCCATATCCAGTGAATGGAGTCTTTGTCATCTTTCCTTTGAGACATGATAGACAAGTGGTATAAGATTGATATTCGAACGGATCCAAATATCCTTCTCTATGTAACTTAGTTAATCTTATCTTATTGATGTGACCCAGTCTACAATGCCATAAGAAAGCCTGATTTATTTCTGGAGACTTTCTTTTTAGTTTGTTCTGGACATTGAAAATCTGTAATTGGTTTAACACGTATATACCGTTATCTAGTGTACCGGACCCAATCAAACCATGATTAAGGTGGATGTTAACAACATCGCTTACAAACGTGAAATCATAACCTTCTTTTGATAACAACGATACTGATATGATATTACACGTTAAACTAGGTACATAAAAACATTTGCGCAAAACCAAAATATGTCCACTCGTCAATCCAAGGTGATAATCCCCTACGGACACAGCATTCACGCTAACTCCGTTAGCTACCTGGAAGGTCATATCACCAACCTTCAGCACTCTACGGTTTCTCAGTGCCTGCAATGAATTGCATATATGAGATCCTGATCCGGTATCCAATACCCATGAAGTAGAGTTGATCGACAGACAATTTTCAATTACAAACACACCTGAAGCCGAAGCCACTACTTGCATCGGGTCCTGGTTCTTGGCAATCCAAGCTTTGCAATCTTTCTTCCAATGGCCTTTCCTACGACAGTGGAAGCACTCGTCCTTTGCCACTACTGGCACCACAACCTTTGCTTTTTCCTTGACTCCCACCTTACCAACACCACCTCTCGGTTTGGTAGCGGCCTTCTTCTTCCTTCCTTAGACCTGGAAGAGGAAGCACCACGAACAAACATAGTGGGTGTTTCCCTTGCCTTTCGCAAGGTGCCCTCTGCACTCCTCAGCATGTTAAGGAGTTCTGGAAGTTCAACTTCTTTACCTTGAATGTTGAAATTCAAGATAAACTGGGCGTAGGTGGAAGGAAGGGACTGGAGAATCAAGTCTGTATACAGCTAGTTCTCTAATGTTGTCCCGAGGTCTGCGAGCTCTTCAATATAGCCAATCATCTTAAGGATATGTTCCCCTACAGATGATCCGACGGCCATCCTCGACTGAAACAAGTTCTTCGAGGTCTCGTATCTAACTATACGAGATTGCTCTCCATACAGTTCCTTGGTGTGGAGAAATATGGATTCTAGATCCATATTCTCGTGCCTCCTCTGATGTTCATTATTCATATGGGCAAGTACGATACACTTGGCCTTAGCGCAGTATAACTCCCAGGTCTTGCGGATTTCCTTATCCGCGACACTGGATTCAGGACCTGGGACGGCAGGGGCCTTTGTAGTAAGGGCATACCCCAATTTGTCATAGGTAATAACCATCTTAACATTCCGGAACCAATCTTTATAGTTTTGCCCTGTCAAAATATTTTTATCTAATAATAACTTAAGGCCTGTCATGTTCTGGATTGCTGCAATGAGAGAGAGAGGGAACACTTTAGCATGATGCTCTTGCAAGTTTAGAGTGGTTTTTAATTTATCTAAACTAGATGGCTCCCACTGTTTCTCGAATCCCTCCTCAAACCAAAAAATAAGAACTAGTCAGGACTATTCTCACCGTACAATACTTGCTTAACCGTTCAGCCAGGCCGGTGTCGGTACTTCGAGGGAGGTTTTACGATGCTTTCGCGAAGTTCCTTAATTAAATAACCTCTTTTTCTCTGGGGGCATAGCCCCGCTGACACCTTTCTCAACACCTACTTGGTTTATAGCATTGATCGTTTAAGTGAAAGAATCTCCTGATGAGTAGCATATACTCACAGTAGTATCGGGATCCAAATATCATCGTGTGATAAAGCTGAAGGAATCCTGCAAAAATTATCACACTCGAAATGGTATGCAATCTCTTAGCAAGTTTCAGTTTCTTTAGAAACTCCCGATATAGATTTCTGCCCCATGCTCTTATGACCTTGGCGTTGGTCAAAATGTCATAAATCACATGTCAAGTTCTACCCATCATTATCTTGTTAATTTGAACCCATTCGTACATACCCCTGACGTTGGCCAAATGGCAGTACGACTGTCCCAAACTAACTCATCTATCTATGCAACAAATGAATACCCAGCAGCTACCAAACACTATGCATTGGCGTTGGTCAAAATACATAGCTTGAATACTACTGAATACCCAAATGAAATAACGGAGGGCTACGTGGTTTTGGCGAAACCATGAACGTAGTGAACTTGATATGATCGAAGGAACCTGATAGCTTTTTAAAAGGAGTGGTTTAAGCTCCGCAATTAAAAAAATCTTCTATTTTAAAATAACCGAGGGGTTTCTTTTAAACTATTCCAACGATTCAACTTTGGTTTATTTTTTTTGCATTAATATAATGTGTCCCATCAATTAACCTATCATTGCAGAAAACAACGAAAATACAACGTCCTCTTATGCCATCTGCATTCGCCACTAGGTCCCGTCATTCACCCGTTAGGTTACTTAACTAACGACAGAGCGGGGGCTGGGCTAGCGCGGGTGCAAAACATAAGTGACGCCTACTAGATATCATATATATATATATATATATTGTACATTCGTCAAACGCAATAATAGGCATTCTAGATCACAGATGAACATATTGGATATACAAGCAATCCGCATTTCTTTTGAGCTTGCAATGAAAGACGGATTACACAGTCGCGATGAATAGCCAAACCCCCACCCTAGACCCCTACGGGTACGGCAAACTACCCGCCAAGTACCCGAAGTGTAGCGGTCTCCCTCAATGACTTGAGTAGGCCACTAAACACTTCAAAGTACCCGGTAGTTTGTGCACCCCATCTTGGGTCTATCCTAGGAGCAGAAAACAGTAAATGAAATAATACAATGGTGGCTACAATCTCAACCCAGATGTGCCCCTCAAAAGAATATTACAACAAATTACAATTTACATTTGAATGACAGAAACACATGTCTCACATCCCCGGCTATCCATTCACCACAATCCAACAAGTTCATATTCACAAATCAGTAAAAACCATTACAGAAATGTGCAACCCACTGCTAACCGACATACTAGCAGTTAGGGAAGGTTTACGAACACATTAAACACAACACAGATATAATCCAGTTAGCCAAACATCTTAGAATTTCGATCAAGCAATACTTATGAATCCACTCCAAACAATTCTCTGTGCACATAAAACCTGAGCAGAAACAAAACATCCCAGAAAAAAATACAACATCAACACAGAAGAATAACCGAGCAAGTTTGGGTTGACTCGGTGTCAACTCGGCCGCGGATCCGCGGCGGATTTCTTTCATCGGCCGCGGTTCCGCGGTTGTTTGGTCGAGTCAAGATCCCAAATTTCTTCACAATTCTTATAAACCCCTGCTTATATTTTTAAGGGTCCCTGAAAAATTTTTAGACCCCCGTTTTAAAATCGGTAGAAACTATGTGAAAATGTCATTTTTTCGGGTTCGTTTTGCGATCGAATTTCTAAAGACATTGTTAACATGTTAGTTATGGTTTAGCTAGGCTCTGATACTAGTGTAAGTCGACGTTAGACACCCCACATGATGCGGGGAGGCGGAATAGGTAAAACAATCATTTCGTTCAAGTTAACATCGACTGACTTTACGGACCTTTGCTAAACCCTAACTAACAAACTATCTAGAAGTGCTAAACTACTATAATAGATGATTATACCTCAAGATACTAGTCCTTCTTGTTCTTGTTGTTCACCTCCTCGTCAGCCTCCTCGATGTGATAGAAGATCCACCCGAGAGTTCCTCCTCCAAGCTTTAACCTCTCGCTTGAGGTAACTAAGTGGCTAGGATTGCTAATCCATATGATCTAGAAGATATAGAAGTGGATTAAGGATCTATTAGTCTTGCTAACTCTTCGGATCTCAACACATGAGAGGATTAGGGTTAGGTTGAAGAAGAGGAGAGCTTAAGGAGAGAGAGAGTGTATGTGAGAATGAGATGAAATATAACTCATTTCTATATTATATGAAGCATAAAGATTTATCAAATAAATCATATATGATAATTACAACCATGCTTCATTTAATACATTCAATGAATCATCACATGAGTCATTAAGCAATAAATACTTCATTAACTCATTTGGATGATTCATCTCATGAGTCACTAAATCGTTTAAAGAAAATTACACATAAGCTCTCCACCTCACCTTTCTTCTAGAAGCTTCTAGACTAATTACGAGAATACCTCTCCCATTCGTAAAAACAGAGAAATACTGAGACTGTATAAATCCAATAATCCAATACTAGAATCTGGCTTAAACTAAAGCCCGCTAGTATAATCTGTCCGAACATCATACGTGCACAAGTACACGTATATGTTCGAACCTTGTCGTAAAACTATACGACCTCTATATCGTTTCGCCTGAAGAAGGGAAACTCTCTGTGTGGGACTCTAAAGACTTGACACTACGCTGGCAGTGGGTTTAACCACAGGCCGCAAGCGGCACTAGCTGTACGAAACGGTCCCCAAGTAGATGTCGATAAGAAGGCCGATGAGGAAACCCATCTGAACTCCTACTGAGCCGGATGTGACAATTTCCGTACAGTCCGGTCTGTTCGTCTAAGACTATCGCATATTGGGCCTAGGGGGTGGCAAGCGTCGGTCCCCTAAAAGCTGTATAAGTCGTGTCGGAGTGAAGCCCATTACACCTTGAGAAGCTACTGGAAATCCTACCAGTAAATCTCGTTTGCCCTGGCCAGCGACTTTGCGTAATGGCTCTCCAAACACAGTGCGATATCAACTCCCAATACCGGGAGAGACGAATCCTATCTAACCGCCACTGCATCCAAGTGCTTCGGGACTGCACCCAACTGCTACCTATTTGCACGACTCCTTTGAGCCATGGTAGGGTAGCAATCTAAGAACATTAGGAACACACTCGAGACGAAGCAGCAGTATCAAGTCAACGGACTATGTTGTACTCATGTCACCTAGGAACTGTTAACTGACAACGGGTATATTACCAACCAACAGTTCCCTGCGAGTCCTGTCCGGTGTACCCGTAACCCAACGAGCACCTGCATACTATCTCCAGTACAACGTACTAATGGCTGTGGAACAGACCATCTCCCCTGCTGGGATGAGAAGCGTATACACTAGTCTACTCTGGAGTATCGATGCCCTGTCTCGATAATCCTATAACTGGGGACCTGAAAAAGGATGTGCTTGTAGACTACCCAGCTCCCACATATACACATATTAAGATATATTTAAACCAAGTAGAATACTACTATGTTGAGCAAGACTATTAATACAACTGCGAATATCCCAAGCTTCCATTAAGTAATATACAAGCTAGTATGATACAATAATGGCCCCTAAGGCATATACACTAACATATAATTGTTTGGTTAATAAATATCTTATGTAAGACAAAACAAGTAGACTTTGTTAAAGATGCTTCAAGCTTCTCCAAGTGAGCTAATACTAGCTAATGTAAATTGATATATCAAATATATAATTATACATTAGATTATTAAATCAACACTTGATTTAATAATCCAGCTATATCTCATATAACCGACTAATATCATGTGTATCATTTTATCGAATCAACACTTGATTCGATAACCCGGCTATATCGCATATACGCGACCGATGACACAAATCGTGAGAACAGAATACGGTATCACATACTCGTATTAATCTCGGTCCCGCACATATAATATATGTGATCCTACTTTGTTTCGCTTGAGCAATGAAACCTCTGTGTAGGACTCTAAAGACTCGTTAATACGCCGACAGTAAGTGATGATCATATCAAACACCCATAAGCCGCAAGAGGCCTGCTAAACGTAACGGCCACCCAGATATTGAGCGATCAGAAGATCAACAAGCAAGCCTGCTCATACTCCTGCGAATCCAATCAGTAACACTACCGTACAGTTCGGTCTCTTCGTCTAATATGTCGCATATCTCGCCTAGAGGTGGTAAACGTCAGACCCCAATAACTTGATAAGTCATGCCGATGTAAGGTCTATAACAGATCGAGAAACTACTGATAACACTTACCAGTAAATCTCATCTACCCTGGCCACGGATTTCCAGTTATGGCCAATCGGGCATAGCGCAACATCAACCCCCAATACCGGGAGAGACGAATTCCCTCCTATCGCTCATTGCCTCCATGTGACTCGGGACTGTACCCAAAAACCAACTGTTTGTACGACTCAGTAGAGCCATGGTAGGGTGGAAATTAAAGTACAGTGGGAGACACACAAGACTCTATGACGATCTCGGGTCGACAGACTAACCTGTACCAGTGTCACCAGAGAACTGCTATCTAACGTGAGGTATAATACCATCTAGGAGTTCTCGGCGAGTCCGTTTAGTGTACCCAGTCTCCACTGAACACCCGTATACTATCTCTAATGTCAAACACCAATGGATATGGGATCATCCATCGCCCATCGCATGGGTCGAGAAGCTATACACTAGTCTACTTTGGAATATCGATGCCCTGTCTCGATATTCCCACGACTAGGAACATTGAAGGATGAACTCATGGACTGCCCAGGCCCTAGTAGTATGATCTGCATCATAATCCTGGTAGTCAAGTACAAATCCTAAGGGCTTTATCAACATTTAACAGAGAGACAGTAAGTGTATATGTTAAGATAAAGAGCAACCAGATAGCGTACTATCATGTCGAGCAAGAAAGTCCTCCCTATATATGTCCCAGCATCCACTATAATATACATCTCATGTACAATAATGGCCTTCAGGGCATACATACAACTAACAATCTCCCACTTGCACTAAGGCCAGTTGTTATAGTATAGCATACCCAACGTCCTATAAAAGTCTCTCGCATGAAAGGCCTCAGTGAGTGGATCCGCCGTGTTAACCTCTGAGTCTACTCTCCTAACCTCGATCTTTTGGAGATCGACCATCTGTATGATCAAGTGATACTGCCTTAGAATATGTCTGGGTCACTGATGGGACCGGGGTTCCTAGGCCAAAGCCACACCTCCATTGTCACACAATGGTAGGAACCTAGTTCATCTCATGAACAAATATACACCCAGACTGCCTCTTTGGTAGTATCTTTGATAGAGATGTATCCAGCCTTTATCGTCTAGTTTGCCCCGGTATCTAGCTTGGAACTCTTCCAACATACCGCCCCACTTCTGGGGTAAAGACAAAGCCTGTGACTGTCTGACAGTCGACCATATCACTCTGGAAGCTTGAGTCGGTAAAGGACTCCCACTGGAGTTCACCGTTACCAAACTCCAAGAACATTTCTTTAGTGCTTCTCAAGTACTTATGAAGGTTCTCCAAAGCTGTCAGTGATTCTCCCCAGGATCATTTGATACTATCTCACTACACCTAGTGAGAATCCTAACATCCACTTAGATCTATCTCATAGATCCAAAACCCAGGATTTAGGAGGTATTACCTAGATCCTACATGGAGAATCAATGTGATAAGAGGAGATTGACCGAGTGTAGCATAGGAAACTCCTTTCCTATCAAGAGTATGTCGTCCACGTGCAATACGAGGAAGACCACCTTACTGTCTACTACCCTTTCCTATATACAAGGTTCATCTATCATTTTGATGAAGTCAAACACTTTGACTACCACATCAAAACAGATGTTCCAACTCTGCGATTCCTGCTTTAACTCGTAAAGCAACTTTCACACGTTTCCGCTGCTCCCACTGTCTACGAAGCCCTCTGGCTGTGTACTTATAGACGTTCTCTTCTTAATAATTATTTAGAAAAGAAGTCATGACACTCAACCACCAGATATCATAGTCATGGTATGTAAAAATGGAAAGTAGGAACCAGATGGACTTAAGCATAGCCACTGGAGAAAGGTTTCATCATTATCCACGCCTGGTCGATGACGAGAACCTTTTCCAACAAGTCTAGCTTTGAAAATCCCAACTTTGCCATCTACACCAAGTAATCTTCTCAAGATATACTTGCTCCTGATGATGATTTAACCCTTCAGATATAGCAACCAAAGTCCATACTTTGTTGGAGTATATAGATTCCATCTCAGATCGCTTAGCATCCAGCCATTCTTACAGAGTCCCCACTCATGATGACCTGCTCGAACGGATGCTTTTGGCGACGGGGTTCTCCTACTGTCACTTGGTCGGGGCTATGTGGCATGGCTGACTATTTAGTTTACCCGGGGAGTATCCGCGTACGCTACGTGATTGCGACGGACTTTTGATCACATCAAAATTCTGTGGCAACCGATCATCTGAGACTGAACTGCTAGATTTACAGCATTCAAATTAGTTATCTCATAACTACTTATGGATTCCAAATATTGTATCACATTCCAGATAAATAGACAATGTTAAACTTTCCGATCGAATAAACAAACACCCAAGATTTCCCAAATAGTTCTCAACACTTGAAATTAGTTTAAAAACATCCATCACATGCCACAGTACCAATGGTCCAGTTGTAGAAGGGTCACGCCAACGCCTCACATGTGGCAATGCCGTACTGCCCTAAACCCTAAGGTTTAGAGGCAGTTCAAGACGGTCACATAATCGAGTTAAGGTTTGTGTTCTTCTAGAGGGTCCACCGCGTTACTTGCACGACTTAGAACGTTCTTAAACTACAGAAAACTCTAACACTTGGAAATTTTCCGGCAGGGGAAAAAGTGAGTTATTGATATCCGTTCGAACTTTTTAACACGTTCTAAAAATTACCCGGACAAACTAAACGAAGTTATACTTTCCGATCGAATCAACGAGTTCCCAATACAACCCAGAAAACTCAAAACTTGAGTAAAATTAAAAATTCCCAGAACATGCATAAGTACCTATGGATATTACTGTTGAAAACCGATCCCATAATCTTACTGTTTGGCCGCGGAATCGCCGCGCAAGCAAGGGTACGGCCGCGGTTCCGCGGCGCAATGAAGGTATTTTGGGGTCGTTTTTTACAGTAACCCATAAAATTACCTGTTGAATTTTCTGTGCATTTTTAATATGAAAAAAAATCAACTTTTTGAAAAATTTCCAGAGAAGGGGTTCGTATCGGGGTTCTAGGGTTCGATCGGACTTTAAACTTCGTCTAGACTTTGCCTAAAGCTCTAGCTTGGCTCTGATACCACTGTAAGGTTACTAGACACTCTCACAAGGGTCTATAAGGCATCAACCATGCCCGATTTAAACTTTAGACGTGCCGAACAACCCCAACCAAGATCTTTAAACTAGAGATTAGGCGAAACAAAGCATGTTAATCACTTTAACATCTAAGAGTTTGGGATTACAACCTTTGTAGTCCGGTCCTTCGCTTCATTAGCTCCATCTTGAGGTCCTTTCGCTGTGATCATCATGTACCCGGACTTTAGAGAGGCTCCACGAAGAGAATGATGCAAACTTGCTTCCGATCTTCGATAACTATGATGATCTACCTTGAAGTTTTTTTAACACAAGCTCTCACTCACAAATGAAGTGAACACCTTAATCTAAATGGCTAGGATAGATTATGATGATGAAGTAGAATTTTAGCTCTCATTTGTTTTTTATTTCTCACTCAAAATCATCACTAAGCAAAAAGCTAGAAAGCTTTCAAAGAGGAAGAAGAAGATGAATTACTTTGTGATGAATAATGAATTGTGGTGAGCTTAGAAATGCAACCATGGGTTAAGTATGATAACTTAACCTATGTAGAGAATGAACCATGGTCAAGGGTTGAGTTGGGTTAAAATATCATAACAAAATATCTTTAGAAAATATCTTTGCAAAAACAAAACAAAAAGCTTCTAGAAGCTTCTAGAAAAATTAATCCAAATCAAACCTTAATCATGTTTAATCTCCACTAATCATGTTGCATTAATAACCCTAATATATTACAATATTATATATCTCATATACAATATTTATTGTAACAAAATAAAATAATACAATTAACATATATCGCATATATATCAATGTATTACCCGAGTGAGAAAAAGAATCTTTTAGTGAGCTAATATTAGTTAATGTAATTTAATATATCAAATATATAATTATACATTAAATTATCGAATCAACACTTGATCCGATAATCCGGCTATTTCACAAATAACCGACTAATATAATCTGTATCAGTTCATCGAATCAACACTTGATCCGATGACCCGGCTATATCACATATACCCGGCCGATATCTCATATTACGAGAATCTAATACGGTATCCTATACATGTATTGTTCTCGGTCCTGCACAAATCATATATGTGCTCCTACTCCGTTTTTCCTGAGCCAAGAAACCTCTGTGTAGGACTCTAAAGAATCGTCAATACGCCGGCAGTAGATGATGATCATATCTAACACCCACAAGCTGCAAGCGGTCAGCTAAACTTAACAGCCACCCAGGTATTGAGCGATCAGAAGATCAACAAGCAAGCCTATACTTTCTCCTGTGAATCCAGTCAGTAACACTCCCGTACAGTCCGGTCTCTTCGTCTGATATGTCACATATCTCGCCTAGGGGTGGTAAACGTCAGACCCCAGTAGCTTGATAAGTCGTGTCGATATGAGGTCCATAACAGTTCGAGAAACTACTGATAACACTTACCAGTAAATCTCAGCAACCCTGGCCAGGGATTTCAGTTATAGCCAATCGAACACAGCGCAACATTAACTCCCTATACCGGGAGGGACGAATCCCCTTCTATCGCTCATTGCCTCCATGTGATTTGGGACTGTACCCAAAAGCCACCTTTTTGCGCGCCCTCTTGGACGTGGTATGATGAAAATCAAAGCAAAGTGGAAATCACACAAGACTCTATGACAATCTCGGGTCTACAGACAAACCTGTACCAGTGTCACCAGAGAACTGCCATCTGACGTGAGGTATAATACCATCTGGGAGTTCTCGGCGAGTCCGTCCAGTGTACCCAGTCTCCACTGAGCACTCGTATAACTTCTCTGATGTCAAACACCAATGGATATAGGATCATCCTTCGCCTATCATATGGGTCAAGAAGCGCATACGCTAGTCTACTCTGGTATATCAATGCCCTGTCTCGATACACCTACGACTAGGAACATTTGAAGGATGTACTTGGCGACTACACTGTCCCTACTAGTATGATCTGCATCATAGTCCTGGTAGTCAAGTACTCATCCTAAGGGCTTTATCAACATGTAACAAAGAGACAATCAGAGTACATGTTAAGATAAAGTGTAACCGGATAGCGTACTATCATGTCGAGCAAGAAAGTCCTCCCTATATATGTCCAAGCATCCACTACAATATACATCGTATGTACAGAAATGGCCTCTAGGGTATACATATAACTAACAATCTCCCACTTGCACTAGGGCCATCTGTTGTGGTATCGCATACCTAACAATTAGCTGTGGTTGAAGTATCTCATACTCAACCATCCCTTAAAAGTCTCTCCTGGGAAATAAGCCTTTGTGAGTGGATCCATGTTGTTGTCCTCTGTGTCTACTCTCCTAACCTCGATCTCCCTGGAGATCAACCATCTCCATGATCAGGCGATACTGCCTAAGAATATGTCTGGATCTCTGATGGGACGGGGGATCCTTGGCTCAAGCCACAACTCCATTGTCACACAATGGCAGGAACGAAGTTCATCTCATGAACTTATATATATCCAGACTGCCTCTTTGGTAGCATCATTGGTAATGATGTATCTTGCGTTTGATCGTCTAGTAAGTCACGGAATCTAGCTTGGAACTCCTCCAACATACCGTCCCTCCACTGATGGTAAAGACAATGTGTCACGACCCGCAGGGTACGGAACATGACTGGCACTTAAGTTTACGAAACGTCTCAAGACGTTCGTAAAATAAGTAAGCCAAAGCCCAGAAAACCAAAACCAAATAAGCAAAAGAGTGAAGAAAGCCCAATCAATTGAAAACGAGTTTATCAAATAAGTCATGTAAAACCCTTTTTTAAAAACAATACAAATTTTTCCGAAAATTTCGGCAGAGTCTCCTTTGTAAATACTGGCCTCCAAAATGGGTACAACAAGAATATATGAATCCAACAAATAAGGCATCCCCAAGCGGGAGCTAGCTCTTCGCCACAAGGCGGTCACAAATCCCACGCAATATAAAACAACATCATGCAAAATAATCATAAAGAAGCATGAGAAAAACAGCATGTCGACTCAAGTGAGCTCGACCCCAAAATACAGCATAAAAAGTCCACAAATCTCACAGTCTCCTCTTTAGGTCAATATACAACAATACTGGTAGAAACAGTAGATGGAGTACACTAGATACAAAGAATGTACAAGGGGTGCAAAAATAATAATATAACCCACCTAAGAGCAAAACCTCGAGTCCAGGCAAAAGAAGCATGTGCGCCCGCCGCTACTGTACTGACGGAGCAGACCTGAAAAAGGCTGTAGCACAACGGGGGTGAGTTGCCAACTCGTGAGTAATAAATAACATCTACACAGGCTATCGAATGCATGCACACAAGCATCCTAGCATCTCAAATACAGGTAAGGCAGGACATAATAGCAGGTATGTATGCAATATGAATATACTAGCAGGTATGAATGCAATGCAAATCAACTCATGATCTGAATGTGTAAGTATAAGAATCATGTTTTTCCTTTAGGAATCTCTTTTGAAACACCAGCACAATACCAATAGAATCAACAAGAATCTGTGTCCAGCATCGACACCTCAAAACTGTCTAAAATCTCATATCAATGTATCTCTGGCCTCAGCCGTCCGGCTGACCCATCTCAAATATCAATATCTCATCATCTCGCGGCCACGGTCGGTATCCTCTGGATATCCGCCGTTCCAAACAGTCACCGGTAGGTAATCCGTCCTCTGCCAGGCTCAACGTCAACACCACATTCCTCTTGCCCCGGGGTACCTTACCGGGCCCACCATGTACCCGTGACGGTTCCTCCACTCCTCGACACGGATCTCGAAAACCACAGCAAACTCATGGTGGACGACACTTACATCACTAGAAAACCGCAATTTACATATTTTAAAAATATAATAAGTTTAGAAATTTTGCGGCTTTCCCCCGAAATCCAGAAATATCATAAAATCTCAAGAAATCCTCATAAGTGCATATGTCAATGATAATGAATGCATATGGTATCAATAATCAAGTTGCGATGTGTGATTAATAGATTAGGCATGAACAAATAATATGATGAAGCACATGCACATGAATAGCAATCCTACGATTTCATTTTAAGGAATTAAAGCAATAGCGCGAGTTTAAGTATCAATTATAGTAAAAGGTTTCAATTTAAAGGTTATCTAGTGTGGTGGCATGGCAATTACCAGGGTGTGTGTGTAAGCATGAATAGTGCTCGTGCTGCATATAAAAACCCTGGCAATGGTGCAGGTGTCCTATAAAATGGTCTCGCATATGTATGTCAATATAAGGCATGAATGTAGCAAATAATCATACAAGTATTATACCCCTAATTACTAACATTACTAAGAATCATTTTAAGTTACTAAAACTATCGGGCGACTTGCGCCATCCAACGATAGTCCCCCGTAGATGTTACATCTACTCACCGGAATCCCTAGCTAGTCACGTCCAATCACCGCTTTCCCCTTTCGAGCCGCGTCTGACGTCTCCGCGACCGAACCTGGAATTTACATCAATACCAAACATAAGGTTACACATCAAGAACGACGCAAAACCCAAACGAAGATACTAACGTTCACAAGCTAGGTAGAACGTGCACAGGTGCGCGGAACGCACGCGAAAATCGCAAAACTAACTAGAATCGTCGATTTGGTCACCCGGAAAAACTAAAACCCGAACACTCAAAAATCCGCACTCACACATCCTAAAAGTCATAGGATACGCTAAAAATGTCATCAAGACATCGCAATAAAATCATCACAATATTTTATAACACAACTAGTAAGCTAGAATTTGCAATTTGGTGCAAACATCGACAATTAGCGACAAAGTTATCACAGTCCAACGCAACCATCCAACCACATAACTAGTTAGCCACAGTAACACAATTTTAACTCATTTACCATGCTACAAAACCCAATATCCAAACACAACCCTTCTCTTGATTTTTAGTAATTAACAAAACAAGGAAAATTTCATACAAGACTAACTTGGATTAGCATAACATCAAGCCACTTAAGCAAAGTAACCTTATAGATTGGTTAAGTAACCAACTAGATTGCTAATTAGCTTTAATTAACTAAATAATGGTTTCTAAAAACCCTAGTTTAACTCTAACCATAAACCTTTAAAAACTAGATTAGAAACTAACACTAGATTTTAGCCCAATTAGCAAGTTAACCACTTAGATTAAGCTAACAAAATAACTAGATAACAAAATAGCTTAATTAATCTCTTAATGGTGTTCTAAACCCTAAATTAATTTCAACCCACAAACTTTAAAGAAACTAGTATGCAAATAGCACTAAAATTAACACTAAACAACTCAATTAAAGAATTTTAACCATAGGAACTTATATGAGTAGAAATTATACCTCAAATTTTATAGATCTAGCAAGAAGAATTTGCCTCAATGATGGCCTCATAGCACCATGATTCCAAGCAAGAGAGGCTAATGAGAAAGGGGATGAAGAATGGGGTTTAATTTGTGAGTTTTAACTTTGGAAATTTTGGAGCAACTTAATGAATTTTTGAAGAAAATGAAAAGAACAAAGATGAAGGGGGCTGCTGCAGCATTCTCGGCTAGAATGAGGGAGAGGGGAGTGGTGTGGGGTGTGGGAAAATTCTTGGTCAACCCACACCAAACAAGTAAAGACCCATACCTAATAAAAAAATCCAAAATCCTTAAAAAAAACACCTCTTTTCTACACAAAAATGAAGTCAAAGAGGCAAGCATTTTTTTTTCTTGGGTTGCTGGAAATGGGCCGGCCTAGGGCTGAGGGAAGAGAGAGAGAGGGGTTTTACAAAAGAAATTTTATGCAAAAAGACCCCCTACAAGTCAAAAATTGCAAGTTTAAGCTTAAATTCAATAAATTTCGTTTTCTATAATAAAAATTAGTAAAAACTTAAAATAAATTTCTAATAATTTATGTTACAACTAGATTTTAATTAACATGATTTTAAAGCTTAAATTTGTATTTATCGCTAATTTAATATATTTTCTTACCGGCTTAAAATAATATTAAAAATTGAAAAATTAGGGAAAATTTTTAAACGACCAGAATTTCATAAGTAACTCATTTGCTACTAAAAACTAGCAATTACCTATACAAATTAGGTATAATTAGTCCTAAACTGCAAAATAACAAAAAAGACGGTTTACGGAAAAATACCGAATTTTCACCGATTTTCGGGAAAACACCAAAACGACTTTTCAAGGCGTTACAATCTCCCCCCCCCTTAAAGAAATTCGGTCCCCGAATTTAAAAATATAACTACGCGTACCTTCAAAGAGATGGGGATATTTCTTCCGCATCTCTCCCTCGGCCTCCCAAGTAACCTCCTTGCTGCTCGGGCCACGCCAAAGGACCTTGACGGTCTGTATAACTTTCGATCTCAACTTCTTCACCTGCCGATCCAGGATGGCCACCGGCTGCTCTGCAAAAGAAAGGTCGCGCTCTAGCTGGACTGTCGGGTGCTGAATCGCATGCGAAGGGTCGTGAAGGTACTTGCGGAGCATCGAAACATGGAAGACGGGGTGAACATCGGGAAAGCTGGGTGGAAGAGCCAAACGATATGCAACAGCGCCGACACGCTCGAGGATTTCGAAGGGACCTACGAATCTAGGGCTAAGCTTCCCCTTTCGCCCAAAACGCATCACGCCCTTCATCGGAGAGACTCTCCGAAAAACATGGTCGCCAACTGCGAACTCAAATCTGCGACGGCGCCTGTCCGCATACGATTTCTGCCTTCTCTGAGCCGCTCTCATCCAGTCTCGGATCAACTGTATCTTCGCTGTCGTCTTCTCAACAAGCTGCGGCCCCAAAATACTGCTCTCGCTGAGCTCGGTCCAACAGACTGGCGATCTGCATCTCCTCCCATACAATGCCTCGAAAGGTGCCATCTGAATAGTATCCTGGAGCTGTTGTTCTAGGAGTACTCCACTAGAGATAAATGACAATCCCAGCTACCGCCGAAGTCTAAAACGCACGCTCTGAGCATGTCCTCGAGAGTCTGAATAGTCCGCTCTGACTGGCCGTCGGTCTGCGGATGAAACGCTGTGCTGAAGCTCAAACGAGTGCCCAAAGCCTCCTGAAGTCTCTGCCAAAGTCGGCTGGTGAACTGGGTGCCTCGATCTGACACGATACAAGTCGGTACGCCATGTAGTCGCACGATCTCGTCAATGTAGAGCTGAGCATACTGAGCGAAGCTAAAAGTGATCATCACTGGTAGGAAATGAGCCGCTTTCGTCAATCTATCCACGATCACCCAGATGGAGTCATACCCTCGACTGGTCCTGGGTAGACCCACAACGAAGTCCATCGAAATCTGCTCCTATTTCCACTCTGGAATGGGTAACGACTGTAGCTCTCCTGCGGGCCTTTGGTGCTCGGCCTTGACTTGCTGACAAGTCAGGCATCTCGATACAAACTCCGCAATGTCCCTCTTTATCCCGTCCCACCAGTAGGTCTCTCTCATATCATGGTACATCTTGGTGGAACCGGGGTGGACACTATACACTGATCGGTGTTCCTCCTCAAGAATGTCGCGCCGCAATCCATCAACATCTGGTACGCACAGTCTAGATCCATAGCGTAAAATCCCCTGATCGTCAATCACGAACTCGGAAAATCTGCCCTGTCCCATCTGTGCCATGATCTCTGAGCAACGGTCGTCACTGCGCTGTGCCTCATATATACGATCAAGCAACTGTGGGCGTGCACGAGTATGCGTGAGCTGTCCCCCTGTCTGAGTGAACTCGAACTCCACTCGGCTGTCGCATAAAATCCGCCAATCTGCTGACGACTGCCTCTGCACTGCGCGCAAACACGATAGACTACCCCCGGGCCTCCTACTCAACGCATCTGCCACTACATTCGCCTTGCCTGGGTGATATAAGATCTCGCAGTCGTAGTCTTTCACCGACTCCATCCAACGACGCTGTCTGAGGTTCAGGTCTCGCTGCTGAAATATGTATTTTAAGCTCTTGTGGTCTGTGAATATTTGGCACGACTCGCCATATAGGTAATGTCGCCAAATCTTCAATGCAAAGACCACTGCAGCCATCTCCAAATCATGAGTGGGGTAGTTCTGTTCATGCTTCTTCAACTGCCGAGAAGCATATGCGATCACCCGGCCATGCTGCATCAATACGCATCCTAACCCCACTCGCGAAGCATCACAGTAGACCACAAATCCATCTGATCCCGAAGGCAAAGATAATACCGGCGCCGTAGTCAAACAAGTCCGTAGCTGCTGAAAACTGCGCTCGCACTCCTCTGTCCAAACGAAAGGAACTCCCTTCCGGGTCAAACCGGTCAAAGGTGTAGCTATACGGGAGAAGTCCTGAACAAAACGCCTATAGTAGCCTGCCAGGCCTAGAAAACTATGGATCTAAGTAACCGATGTAGGTCGGGGCCACTGCTGAACAGCCTCAATCTTCTTCGGGTCCACATATATGCCGTCTCTCGTAACCACGTGACCCAAGAATCCGACGTTGTCCAGCCAGAATGCACACTTGGAGAACTTTGCGAACAGCTGGTGCTCCCTCAGAGTCTGTAACATAATCTGCAAGTGCTACTCGTGCTCCTCTCTGCTCCGGGAGTACACCAAGATTTCGTCGATAAACACGATAATGAACACGTCAAGATACGTCCTGAATGTACGGTTCATCAAATCCATGAATGCTGCTGGGGCGTTGGTGAGTTCGAACGACGTCACCAAAAACTCGTAGTGGCCATAGCGCGTACGGAAGGCTGTCTTCGGTATATCCTCCTGTCGGACTCGCAGCTGGTGGTATCCTGATCGTAAGTCGATCCTCGAAAAATACCCCACACCCTGAAGCTGGTCGAACAAATCATCAATGCGTGGCAATGGATATCTGTTCCGCACGGTAACCTTGTTCAGATGGCCGTAGTCGATACATAAGCGCAAACTTCCATCCTTCTTCTTGACAAACAGGACCGGAGCACCCCACGGAGAAACACTAGGTCGAATAAGCCCCTTATCTAACAAATCCTGCAACTGATCCTTCAGCTCTCGAAGCTCTGCCGGGGCCATCCGATAAGGCAGTATAGAAATAGGCCCCGAGCCGGGAATCAAATCGATGCAGAACTCAACGTCGCGTTCAGGTGGTAGCCCAGGTAGCTCATCAGGGAAAACATCAGGGAACTCACAAACAACCGGGACCCGGTCCAACGGAACCTCTGCAGCTCGAGTATCACAAATATACGCTAAGAATTCCTGACATCCCTTCCGCAAGAGCTGACCAGCGCGAAGAGACGAAATCAAGCTGGGAAGGGTGACGCTGCGGTCTCCCTGAATAACAAGGACTGGCTCTCCCGGAAAGCTAAATATGACTGCCTTCTCACGGCAGTCCACCGAAGCATAACAAGTGGCTAGCCAATCCATGCCCAGAAGCACATCAAAGTCCAACATATCGAGGAGAATCAAATCAATTGATGAATCCCTCTCCCCGATACGAACGGAACACAATCGAAATACAAAACGAGCGACAAACGACTCGCCTACCGGGGTAACAACAACAAGCGGATGATCTAACGACGACGACTCACGGCCCAACATCGGTGCAAAGTGTGTAGAGACGTACGAATGTGTGGAACCTGGGTCGAATAATACCCGTGCGTCAAAAGAGCAAACTGGCAAGGTACCTGTCACAACGGCATTGGATGCCTGCGCATCCTGCGGTGTCAAAGCAAATACTCGGGCCTGTCCTCCACCGATAGCGGGCTGACCTCGACCTCGGCCTCTGCCTCCTCGTCCTCTCTGAACAGGATCGCCGCGTCCACGGCCTCTGGGTGCACCTAACTGGCGTGGAGCATCGTCGGTGGTAGGAAGTAGGGCTCTCTGAGGAGGGGGTGGTGATGGTGGTAGGGTCACATGTGGAACTGTCGCTGTTCCCTGTCGTCTCACCGGACAGTCTCTGATACGATGATGCAGGCTACCACACAAAAAACATCCTAACCATTGTTGCTGACCATATGGGTGATGGCGATACAACTGGCCCCTAAAGAATCCACCACGGCCTCTGCGAACACGCCTAGGTGCTAACATATCAGTGCGAATCCGACTCGGTCTCGAAACGACCGTAGGGGGAGTAGTATCCGATCTCTGCGCTCGATTGACCTCTACTAAGGATCCCACCATCTGTCGTAGCTCCTCCATACCAGACTCTAGCCTGTCTATGCGACCTGGGGAATGCGGATCAGTCTGTCCCTACGGTGTAGGTACACCCCCTGCTCAGTCCTCGTCTCGGACGAGCCTGCTCGGATCTCATCACGGGTGGCAGTCCTCTGCGCTCTCGTAGTCTTCGGCGGCATAATGGCTGTTACAAGAACAGGATGATAAGAACAGTACAATAGGATCATAGGATACACGGAATTGAAGAAGGAATTTCAGGCAAGTATATCCTAAAGTCACTTAGGCGGAGTACCGTATCGCAAGTATGCCGCGGACATACACACGCTACGTTACCCTACTTAAGTCACTTACTCCATCTACCAAGGGTCGTCCTACATTCAAAAAGGTAAAACCTATCGCTCTGATACCAACTTTGTCACGACCCGCAGGGTACGGAACATGACTGGCACTTAAGTTTACGAAACGTCTCAAGACGTTCGTAAAATAAGTAAGCCAAAGCCCAGAAAACCAAAACCAAATAAGCAAAAGAGTGAAGAAAGCCAAATCAATTGAAAGCGAGTTTATCAAATAAGTCATGTAAAACCCTTTTTTAAAAGCAATACAAATTTTTCCGAAAATTTCGGCAGAGTCTCCTTTGTAAATACTGGCCCCCAAAATGGGTACAACAAGAATATATATGAATCCAACAAATAAGGCATCCCCAAGCGGGAGCAAGCTCTTCGCCACAAGGCGGTCACAAATCCCACGCAATATAAAACAACATCATGCAAAATAATCATAAAGAAGCATGAGAAAAACAGCATATCGACTCAAGTGAGCTCGACCCCAAAATACAGCATAAAAAGTCCACAAATCTCACAGTCTCCTCTCTAGGTCAATATACAACAATACTGGTAGAAACAGTAGATGGAGTACACTAGATACAAAGAATGTACAAGGGGTGCAAAAATAATAATATAACCCACCTAAGAGCAAAACCTTGAGTCCAGGCAAAAGAAGCAAGTGCGCCCGCCGCTACTGTACTGATGGAGCGGGCCTGAAAAAGGCTGTGGCACAACGGGGGTGAGTTGCCAACTCGTGAGTTATAAATAACATCTACACAGGCTATCGAATGCATGCATACAAGCATCCTAGCATCTCAAATACAGGTAAGGCAGGACATAATAGCAGGTATGTATGCAATATGAATATACTAGCAGGTATGAATGCAATGCAAATCAACTCATGATCTGAATGTGTAAGTATAAGAATCATGTTTTTCCTTTAGGAATCTCTTTTGAAATACCAGCACAATACCAATAGAATCAACAAGAATCTGTGTCCAGCATCGACACCTCAAAACTGTCTAAAATCTCATATCAATGTATCTCTGGCCTCAGCCGTCCGGCTGACCCATCTCAAATATCAATATCTCATCATCTCGCGGCCACGGTCGGTATCCTCTGGATATCCGCCGTCCCAAACAGTCACCGGTAGGTAATCCGTCCCCTTCCAGGCTCAACGTCAACACCACATTCCTCTAGCCCCGGGGTACCTTACCGGGCCCACCATGTACCCGTGACGGTTCCTCCACTCCTCGACATGGATCTCGAAAACCACAGCAAACTCATGGTGGACGACATTTACATCACTAGAAAACCGCAATTTACACATTTTAAAAATATAATAAGTTTAGAAATTTTGCGGCTTTCCCCCGAAATCCAGAAATATCATAAAATCTCAAGAAATCCTCATAAGTGCATATGTCAATGATAATGAATGCATATGGTATCAATAATCAAGTTGCGATGTGTGATTAATAGATTAGGCATGAACAAATAATATGATGAAGCACATGCACATGAATAGCAATCCTACGATTTCATTTTAAGGAATTAAAGCAATAGCGCGAGTTTAAGTATCAATTATAGTAAAAGGTTTCAATTTAAAGGTTATCTAGTGTGGTGGCATGGCAATTACCAGGGTGTGTGTGTAAGCATGAATAGTGCTCGTGCTGCATATAAAAACCCTGGCAATGGTGCAGGTGTCCTATAAAATGGTCTCGCATATGTATGTCAATATAAGGCATGAATGTAGCAAATAATCATACAAGTATTATACCCCTAATTACTAACATTACTAAGAATCTTTTTAAGTTACTAAAACTATCGGGCGACTTGCGCCATCCAACGATAGTCCCCCGTAGATGTTACATCTACTCACCGGAATCCCTAGCTAGTCACGTCCAATCACCGCTTTCCCCTTTCGAGCCGCGTCTGACGTCTCCGCGACCGAACCTGGAATTTACATCAATACCAAACATAAGGTTACACATCAAGAACGACGCAAAACCCAAACGAAGATACTAACGTTCACAAGCTAGGTAGAACGTGCACAGGTGCGCGGAACGCACGCGAAAATCGCAAAACTAACTAGAATCGTCGATTTGGTCACCCGGAAAAACTAAAACCCGAACACTCAAAAATCCGCACTCACACATCCTAAAAGTCATAGGATACGCTAAAAATGTCATCAAGACATCGCAATAAAATCATCACAATATTTTATAACACAACTAGTAAGCTAGAATTTGCAATTTGGTGCAAACATCGACAATTAGCGACAAAGTTATCACAGTCCAACGCAACCATCCAACCACACAACTAGTTAGCCACAATAACACAATTTTAACTCATTTACCATGCTACAAAACCCAATATCCAAACACAACCCTTCTCTTGATTTTTAGTAATTAGCAAAACAAGGAAAATTTCACACAAGACTAACTTGGATTAGCATAACATCAAGCCACTTAAGCAAAGTAACCTTATAGATTGGTTAAGTAACTAACTAGATTGCTAATTAGCTTTAATTAACTAAATAATGGTTTCTAAAAATCCTAGTTTAACTCTAACCATAAACCTTTAAAAACTAGATTAGAAACTAACACTAAATTAACACTAGATTTTAGCCCAATTAGCAAGTTAACCACTTAGATTAAGCTAACAAAATAACTAGATAACAAAATAGCTTAATTAATCTCTTAATGGTGTTCTAAACCCTAAATTAATTTCAACCCACAAACTTTAAAGAAACTAGTATGCAAATAGCACTAAAATTAACACTAAACAACTCAATTAAAGAATTTTAACCATAGGAACTTAAATGAGTAGAAATTATACCTCAAATTTTATAGAGCTAGCAAGAAGAATTTGCCTCAATAATGGCCTCATAGCACCATGATTCCAAGCAAAAGAGGCTAAGGAGAAAGGGGATGAAGAATGGGGTTTAATTTGTGAGTTTTAACTTTGGAAATTTTGGAGCAACTTAATGAATTTTTGAAGAAAATGAAAAGAACAAAGATGAAGGGGGCTGCTGCAGCATTCTCGGCTAGAATGAGGGAGAGGGGAGTGGTGTGGGGTGTGGGAAAAGTCTTCGTCAACCCACACCAAACAAGTAAAGACCCATACCTAATAAAAAAATCCAAAATCCTTAAAAAAAACACCTCTTTTCTACACAAAAATGAAGTCAAAGAGGCAAGCATTTTTTTTTCTTGGGTTGCTGGAAATGGGCCGGCCTAGGGCTGAGGGAAGAGAGAGAGGGGTTTTACAAAAGAAATTTTATGGAAAAAGACCCCCTACAAGTCAAAAATTGCAAGTTTAAGCTTAAATTCAATAAATTTCGTTTTCTATAATAAAAATTAATAAAAACTTAAAATAAATTTCTAAAAATTTATGTTACAACTAGATTTTAATTAACATGATTTTAAAGCTTAAATTTAGCCCATTTAAATTTGTATTTATCGCTAATTTAATGTATTTTCTTACCGGCATAAAATAATATTAAAAATTGAAAAATTAGGGAAAATTTTTAAACGACCAGAATTTCATAAGTAACTCATTTTCTACTAAAAACTAGCAATTACCTATCCAAATTAGGTATAATTAGTCCTAAACTGCAAAATAACAAAAAAGACGGTTTACGGAAAAATACCGAATTTTCACCGATTTTCGGGAAAACACCAAAACGACTTTTCAAGGCGTTACACAATGCCTGCGACTGACATTCAGTCGTCCTTATCACCCTGGAACTTTTCCAATGATTCTCCCCAGAATCGATTGTTACCATCTTGCAACACCTAGTGAGAATCCTAACATCCATTTAGATCTATCTCATAGATATAAAACCTAGGATTTAAGAGGTATCACTTTGATCCTATATGGAGAATCCTTGTGATAAGCGGAGATTGACCGATCGTAGCATAGGAAACATCTTCCCTATCAAGAGTATGTCATCCACGTACAATACGAGGATCACCACCATACTCTCTACTGTAAGTGCACAGCGGCGCCCCGGCCGTCAATCCGAGGCAAAAATACGGAAACGATACTTTTCTTTAAGTTTTGAACCGGCACCACCGCTGTTAGTTGTATGTATGCCCTAGAGGCCATTGCTATACATATGATGTATATTGTAGTGGATGCTGGGACATATATAGGGAGGACTTTCTTGCTCGACATGATAGTATGCTATCTGGTTACTCTTTGCCTTAACGTGTATACTGATTGTCTCTCCGTTACATGTTGGTAAAGCCCTTAGGATGTGTACTTGACTACCTGGACTATGATGCGGATCATACTAGTGGGGACATGGTAGTCCATAAGTACATCCTTCAAAGTCCCTAGTCGTGGGTGTATCGAGACGGGGCATCGATATACCAGAGTAGACTAGCGTATACCTTCTCGACCCATACAGATGGGCGATGGATGATCCCATATCCATTGGTGTTTGACATCAGAGATGATATACGGGTGCTCAGTGCAGACTGGGTACACTGGACGGACTCGCCGAGAACTCCCAGATGGTATTATACCTTACGTCAGATGGCAGTTCTCTGGTGACACTGGTACAGAGTAGTCTGTTGACCCGAGATCGTCATAGAGTCTTGTGTGGTTCCCACTGTGCTTTGATTTCCATCTTACCACATCCAAGAGGGCGTGCAAAACGGTGGTTTTTGGGTACAGTCCCGAGTCACATGGAGGCAATGAGCGATAGGAGGGGATTCGTCCCTCCCGGTATAGGGAGTTGATGTTGCGCTGTGTTCGATTGGCTATAACCGGAAATCCCTGGCCAGGGTTGCTGAGATTTACTGGTAAGTGTTACCAGTAGTTTCTCGAATTGTTATAGACCTCATATCGACACGACTTATCGAGCTATTGGGGTCTGACGTTTACCACCCCTAGGCGAGATATGCGACATATCAGACGAACAGACCGGACTGTACGGTAAGTGTTACTAGTTGGATTCACAGGAGTGTGAGCGGGCTTGCTCGTCGATCTTCTGATCGCTCAATACCCGGGTGGCCGTTACGTTTAGCAGACCGCTTGCGGCTTGTGGGTGTTTGATATGATCATCACCTGCTGCCGGCGTATTGACGAGTCTTTAGAGTCCTACACAGAGGTTTCCTGGCTCAAGCAAAACGAAATAGGAGCGCATATGAGATATGTGCGGGACCGAGAATATTGATTGTATGTGATACCGTATTCTATTCTCGCGATAAATGTATCGATTGGTTGTATGCGATATAACCTAGTTATCGAATCAAGGATTGATTCGGTAAGCCGATACATAGGATACTAGTCGGTTATATGCGATATGACCGGATCGTTAAATCAAGTGTTGATTTAATGATTTAATGTATAATTATATATTTGATATATTACTTTCCATTAACTAGTATTGGTTCACTTTAAATGGATTTTCTTACTAGAATTGTGCAAGTTGTATATGTGATATACTTTTGTGCACATGATTGTATCATGTTTGATGATACATGCTTCTTTGGTTAAGTGTAAAGTATTAAACCATGGTTAAATAGATGATTAGGGTTTTGCTCATTTATTTATTCTTTTATTTATTTCATTTTGGCAAGAAATAAAATGGTTGCTAGTTTTGTTTTATATTGAAAGTTCATGAAGGTTTGAAATTGGCATGGTTGATGCCTTATGAGACCTCATTAGTGTGCCTAGGAACCCTACAGTGGTATCAGAGCCTAGTTAGAGCCTTAGGCGATGCGTAGACGGAATTAGAAGTCCGATCTAACCGAAACCCAAACCCTAAAATGCTCTCTGTACATTTTTGTAATTCGTGGTTTTTTGAGAATTAAAAATATGCAGAAAAGTAAGCAGGAAAAACTAAGAATTACTGTGAAGTTTGGGCCCCTAATTCCATAATTCGACAGCTGAACCGCGGCCAAACCAGGGGTTTGGCGGCGCTTCCTCGGCCCAAATTTGGACTTAGTCCCTCAAATTTCATATATTTATTCTTAGGTCCTTTCTTGGCAATTTTTTATGTGATTTTTTTAATTCCACTCAAGTGTTGAGTTTTCTAGGGTTTTATTGGGGATTCGTTAATTTGATCGGATAATTTAACTTCGTTTATGTTTTTCCGGATATTTTAGAAACTGTTAAAAAGTTCGACCGGATTTAAACACCCATTTTTCCCCTGCCGGAAAATTTCCAAGTGTTGGATTTTTCCGTGGTTTAAAGACATTCTAAGTAGTGCAAGTAACGCGATGGACCCTCTAGAAGACAACAAACCTTAACTCGATTATGTGACCGTCTTGAACTGCCCTTTGAACCTTCAAGTTTGGGGCAGTACGACGTGCCACATGTGAGGCGTTGGCTTGACCCTTCTACGGCTGGACCGTTGGTACTGAGGCATGAACTGGATGTTTTTTAAACTTATTTCATGTGATGATCTGTTTCGGGAAAACTTGGGTGTTTGACTGTTCGATCGGAAAGTTTAACATTTTCTATTTATCTGGAATGTGATACAATAATTGGAATTCATAAGTAGTTATGAGATAACTGATTTGAATGTTATAAACATAGCACTTTAGTCTCACTTGATCGGTTGCCACGGAATTTTGATGTGATCAAAAGTCCGTCGCAATCACGTAGTGTACGCGGATACTCGCCTGGTAAACTTAATAGACAGCCTCACTCCATAGCCCCGACCAAGTGACTGTAGGAGAACTCCGTCGCCGAAAGCATCCGTTCGGGTTCTCGCGGCAGCGTTGTTCCGCCTTGGTGCACTTCGTCGACGGCATCGGGGGTGCGGCCGCCTACTAAAGTTTGCGACGAGCATTCGATCAGCATGTCGGGAATCCTGTTGAATTGCCCGACTTGATATTGAAAAGAGTTTTCGATAATGAGACTAAAATGCGGGGTTTATAATTGTTAGGCATGCGATGTCTAACGAATTCATTTAGTCAGGCATGCGATGTCTGAGGATGTTGCGGATTCCAACTGTTGTAGTTTTACACTTTCTTTTCTGTGACCGTAAGTGTAATATGTGATATCGCCGGTTTCGTTGCTATATGTCAACGACAATTGGGATGCGCATATTTACTTACGTTGATGACATGTGATGTTATGTGTTGCTGGATATGTTATATTGGATCGTCGTGTTTGAATAGCCGGGGTTTTTTATGTGAGATGAGTGTTTTTCATTTTCATTCATGTAAAAACTTGTATGTAATATTCTTTTGTTGGGGCACTTCCAGGTTGCGGAAGATGTCACCGTTTGTATATTATTTACTTTTCCGCACTAGGATAGACCCAAGAAGGGGAGCACAAGTAACCGGGTTCTGGAGTCCAGTGGGAGACCAACTCGAGGAGTCGAGTCCGGGTCTCTTAACTCTAGAATTGGTAGGGTTGCTTGCCGCTCTCGTAGGGGTCTAGGGGTGTGGGTTTGGCTATTCATCGCGACCGTGGAATCCGTGTTTTATACTGGCTCGTATTGAAAACACGGACGTCCTAGTATATCCAATATTTCATATGATTCTTCTGCTGCGATATCTGTGATGTGATCATGTGATATGTTCTGTGATGGATACTGTATATAGTATATATGATATATTATATAGGCGTTACTTATGTTTTACACCCGCGCTAGCCCTGCCCCGCTCTGCCGTTAGTTACCTAACCTAACGGTGCACGAGGGGACATCGAGGCAAATGCAGATGGCATAAGTGTACGTCGTATTTATCTGTAATGTTTAGGTACTTAATTGATGGGACTTCATTAATGTGATTAATGAAAGAAAAAGAAACCTAAGATGTTGTAGAATCGAATTTCAAAATAAAACAGGTAGCTACAGTTCTTGCTTTGCACAACGGTATATATGATATATCCTGCACCTTATTCGATGAGGAAAGGACCGAGATCCCTTCACCGGGAGTGACTCCTTTAGCAATAACTGACATATGCTACACACTCGGTTTGTCTTTTGATTGCTTTTAAGAGTTTTTGCTTTGCACAGTGATATATGTGATATATCCCGCACCTCATTCGATGAGGAAAGGGCCGACGATCCCTTCATCGGGAGTGACTCCTCTAGCAAAACTAGAAAAGCTTCAAAAACACTCCATTTTAAAATCATTTGATTCTACAACGATATCAAGTTCATTACGCAATAGGTTTTCAGAAAAACCTGTCGTAGCCCTCCGTCATTTCAGATAAGTACTAGTTAGTATTCATGCTGCGGTTGTTTGGCATGCATCAAGGCGTGGTGTACGGTAGCTAACTAGTGCTTATCTGCTAGCATACGATGCGATTGGATTAGGGTATTCGTACGGCGTTGTTTGGCATGCGTCAAGGGTCGTGCGGGTGGGTTTAATTCAATCAAGAAATGTACGGGTTGAACTTGACTAGCGGACTATGGGTTGTTTGGCATGCGTCGAGGTCATAGCACGCTAGGGGCAAAATGTATATCGGGAATTTCAAGTGTTGAAATTTGCAATGAGATTGCATACCTTCTATGAGATAGTTGGATCCCGATACCCGCTGTGAGTAAGAGTTACTCCTGGGAGAGTTTTACACATTACAATTAGCCGATCAAGTAGGTGTCTAGAAAGGTGTCAACGGGGTTACGCCTCTGGAAAAACGAGGTTTACTGTAATTAGGTTCGTGCGAAAGCACGGGGGACCTCCCTCAAAGTACCGACACTGGCCTGGCTGAAAGATTGGCGAACTTGTAGTGTGTAATTAATCCCGGCTAGTCTTTCCTTTTAAGGTTTGAAGGAAGATTTGATAAAAAGCAGTGGGAGCCATCCTGATTAGATAAAATAATAACCAATCTATTCTTACAAGAGCGCACGCTGAGTGTTTTCTTCTCTCTCTCTCCAGGTAGCGACCATATCACGCCTTAATCAAGATAATAATACGGATATTGACCGAACCCGCTTATTATACTGAGCTGGGGAACGTTGGTCCCGCTCCAACTTATAATTGTTATAAAACAGAGCAGGAAATTGGAGATTACCAGAATTCCCGTGCCGCCGAAACGAAGAGAGTGCATGCTGATGCATCATCTTCGGGTGTGTTCATTACAGAGAACTATTTCTCAGTATCCTTTACGTCCTAGGTATGTGATACCAGATCAGGATCCCAGATATGTAATCTGTTACATAGGGCTACAGAAAGGTAAAGAACTGAGAACGGGTGATAAGTTTAATGAGGCAGAAAACGGGGCAAGAATTGCAGCCAAGTCTGTTGGTTACTGTCACCCTGTATTACCAATACATTGATTCTGAACGAATGTTATTAGATACCGAACCTGATATACAAAATCATATCAGTCTCTTTATCAGTAAAGAAAGGATATAATTTTGTATTGTTGGATAATGTTTTGAACATTTCCTGTATCAAAAGTTGATTGGTTCAGGCACGTTATCTAAAAGCATTGATGTTCTAAATCAAACTACAGTTCTTAGTATACAGAACACACACATGAGGAAGAGTTCAGAAATGAACAGATCCTTCTTGAGATATTGTAGACTAGGTCATATCAATGCGAACCGACTAGCTAAGTTGCACATAGATGCATATTTAAATCTGTTTGAATTTACATCTTATGAAACTTGCCAGTCATGTCACAAAGATAAGATGACCAAAGCTCCGTTTACTGGAAACAGAGAAAGAGTTAGTGAACTCTTGGGATGATACATGTTGATGTATGAAAGGTCCCCAGTCTACATATGCCAGGACTGGTTCTTTGTACTTCGTTACATTCTCTGATAATCTCTCAAGATTCAGACATATGTTCCTGTTGAAACACAAGTCCGAACCTTTTGAGATATTCACAGAATATGATTTAGAAGTAGATAACCAAAATACGGGTATAAGTATTATGTCCTTTGATGTGATCAGGGAGGAGAATACTTAAGCACGGAAATCCTGGACTATTCTAAAGGAGAATGAGATTCTCTCTCAGCATTACTCCTCCGTATACACCATAGCACGATGGTATATCGGGACGGAGCAATAGCACCCTATGTGATATGGTGTGCTCTATGATGAGTACTACTGAGTTACCTATTTCCTTTTGGGAGTTATGCACTTGAGAAGCTGCATACCTATTGAAAAGGGTTCAGATCAAATCAGTTGCCTACCACTTCATATGTGATATGGAAAGGGAAGAGCCCATATCTTAAGTTAGTTAAGATTTGGGGTTGTCCGGGCTATGTCTAAAAGCATAATCCGGACAAGCTCGAGGCGAGGTCTGTTATGTAGAACTGGAAAGGTTCCAGCTATGCAAACTACATCAGATGATTTGGTAAAACCAAAGGATTCAGTAGATTCCAACGAACCTCAGCCTCTCCGCCGATCTAGTAGGGTTCCTCACCCACCTGAGAGATATTTCGGTTTCTCTATGACAGTGGGAGCGAGGATTGCATCATGAGATGATGACCCAACTAGTTTCGAGCTGGCCATCAAGAGTGTGACTCTGTTAGAATGGCTGGATGCTTAGCGATCTGAGATAGAATCCTTATACACCAACAAAGTATGGACTTTGGTTGCTATATCTGAAGGGTTAAATCCCCATCAGGAGCAAGTATATCTTGAGAAGATTACTTGGTGTAGATGGAAAAGTTGAGACTTTCAAAGCTAGACTTGTTAAAGGTTTTCGTCATTGACCAGGCGTGGATAATGATGAAACCTTTTCAAGTGGCTATGCTTAAGTCCATCCAGATCCTACTTGCCACGGCTACATACCATGACTACGATATCTGGCGGTTGGGTGTCATGACTGCTTTTCTAAATGATGTTTTAGAAGAGAGCGTCTATAAGTACACAGCCCGAGGGCCTCGTAGACAGTGGGAGCAGCGGAAACGTGTGCAAGATGCTTTATAGGATAAAGCAGGTATCGCGGAGTTGGAACATCTGTTTTGATGTGTTAGTCAAAGAGTTTGACATCATCAAAATGGTAGATGAACCTTGTATATACAAAAAGGAAGTAGGGAGTATAGTGATGATCCTCGTAGAGTACGTGGATGACATACTCCTGATAGGGAAGGAGTTTCCTATGCTACGCTCGGTCAATCTCCGCTTATCATAAGGATTCTCCATATAGGATCAAAATGATACCTCCTAAATCCTGGGTTTTGGATCTATGAGATAGATCTAATTGGATGTTAGGATTTTCACTAGTTATAGTGAGATGGTATCAATCGATACTGGGGAGAATCACTGGAAGGGTTCCAGGGTGATAAACACGACTGAATGTCAGTCGCGGGCATTGTCTTTATCCTCAGTAAAGGGACGGTATGTTGGAAGAGTTCCAAGCTAGATACCGTGGCATACTAGACGATTAAGGCTGGATACATCGCTACTTAAGATGCTACCAAAGAGGCAGTCTGGGTGTATATTAGTTCATGAGATGAACTTTGTTCCTACCATAATGTGACAATGGAAGTGAGGCTTTGGCCCGCGGAACGTCCGTCCCATCAGTGATCCAGACATGTTCTAAAGCAGTATCACCTGATCATGGAGATGGTTGATCTCTAAGGGATCGAGGTAAGGAGAGTAGACTAAGAGGACAACACGGCGGATCCACTCGCGAAGGCCTACTCCCAGAGAGAGACTTTTATGGGATGGTTGAGTATGAGATACTTCAACCACTGCTATCAGATGGCCCTAGTGCAAGTGGGAGATTGTTAGTTGTATGTATGCCCTAGAGGCCATTGCTATACATATGATGTATATTGTAGTGGATGCTGGGACATATATAGGGAGGACTTTCTTGCTCGACATGATAGTATGCTATCTGGTTACTCTTTGCCTTAACGTGTATACTGATTGTCTCTCCGTTACATGTTGGTAAAGCCCTTAGGATGTGTACTTGACTACCAGGACTATGATGCAGATCATACTAGTGGGGACATGGTAGTCCATAAGTACATCCTTCAAAGTCCCTAGTCGTGGGTGTATCGAGACGGGGCATCGATATACCAGAGTAGACTAGCGTATACCTTCTCGACCCATACAGATGGGCGATGGATGATCCCATATCCATTGGTGTTTGACATCAGAGATGATATACGGGTGCTCAGTGCAGACTTGGTACACTGGACGGACTCGCCGAGAACTCCCAGATGGTATTATACCTTACGTCAGATGGCAGTTCTCTGGTGACACTGGTAAAGAGTAGTCTGTTGACCCGATATCGTCATAGAGTCTTGTGTGGTTCCCACTGTGCTTTGATTTCCATCTTACCACGTCCAAGAGGGCGTGCAAAACGGTGGTTTTTAGGTACAGTCCCGAGTCACATGGAGGCAATGAGCGATAGGAGGGGATTCGTCTCTCCCAGTATAGGGAGTTGATGTTGCGCTGTGTTCGATTGGCTATAACCGGAAATCCCTGGCCAGGGTTACTGAGATTTACTGGTAAGTGTTACCAGTAGTTTCTCGAATTGTTATAGACCTCATATCGACACGACTTATCTAGCTATTGGGGTCTGACGTTTACCACCCCTAGGCGAGATATTCGACATATCAGACGAACAGACCGGACTGTACGGTAAGTGTTACTGGTTGGATTCACAGGAGTGTGAGCGGGCTTGCTCGTCGATCTTCTGATCGCTCAATACCCGGGTGGCCGTTACGTTTAGCAGACCGCTTGCGGCTTGTGGGTGTTTGATATGATCATCACCTGCTGCCGGCGTATTGACGAGTCTTTAGAGTCCTACACAGAGGTTTCCTGGCTCAAGCAAAACGAAATAGGAGCGCATATGAGATATGTGCGGGACCGAGAATAATGCGTGTATGTGATACCGTATTCTATTCTCGCGATAAATGTATCGATTGGTTGTATGCGATATAACCTAGTTATCGAATCAAGGATTGATTCGGTAAGCCGATACATAGGATACTAGTCGGTTATATGCGATATGACCGGATCGTTAAATCAAGTGTTGATTTAATGATTTAATGTATAATTATATATTTGATATATTACTTTGCATTAACTAGTATTGGTTCACTTTAAATGGATTTTCTCACTAGAATTGTGCAAGTTGTATATGTGATATACTTTTGTGCACATGATTGTATCATGTTTGATGATACATGCTTATTTGGTTAAGTGTAAAGTATTAAACCATGGTTAAATAGATGATTAGGGTTTTGCTCATTTATTTATTCTTTTATTTATTTCATTTTGGCAAGAAATAAAATGGTTGCTAGTTTTGTTTTATATTGAAAGTTCATGAAGGTTTGAAAAGTTAACCATTTTGTTTCTTTCCTTTAACCTAACCATTCCACTTAACCATGATTCATTCTCTACATTTAACCATGGTTTGAATATGATAAGTATTGATTTTCTTTTCCATTTTTAATTAACTTATCATATTCTTTCTTCATCTTCTTCTTCATGAGCAAGAAAGAAAACCTAGCTACCATCAATGGCAACTAGTGAAAATGAGTGAGAAATCCAATTCTAAAGTCTAACCACTTCCTATTTCTTCATCCTCTACCTCTTGCCAAGTAGTAGAGTGTGTTTTCTTCACAAGTTTCATGACTTGGTGAAGTAGGAGCTTGATCTTGTGATGCCTCGACGTAGATCATCTTCGGCACAAAGCCGACGACCTTGCCCGCCCATTTCTCCGATGAAGCTGACGCTAGAGCCCGAGATTCCATTTGGACAGCGAGGAGACTTCATTGCGGAGCTATGGAGGTGGAGGACCGGATCTACAAAGGTTGTATTTCCGTTCTTGTAGTTAAGTTGTTAACTAGTTGCATGGTTTCGCCTAAATATCTAGTTAACGATCCATATTAGGGTTTCTCGGCACCCGTAAAATTTGAAATTGGCATGGTTGATACCATGTGAGACCTCATTAGTGTTCCTAGGAACCCTACAACCGCGTACTATAAAACCCGGATCGGGCCATTAACCTAATCTTAGCTAACTAGAGAAGGGGTAGAGAGATATACCGAGCGATCCGTGTCCTTCGGTCTTCTCGTCGTCATCCAGATCTTCCAGCGGAATCTCCGGTCTTCATCTCCTCGTCGGAAGGGCACCACATCGCCGGGTTCTTTTACGGGCTCCCACCTCTGGACCGAGGCAACTCGGGCACGAAGTTGGCGAGTCGACTTGTCCAAGAATACTGTAGATGAAGTGTTGAACTCTTTTGTCTCGATGGGGTTACTAGAAGTTGCCTTGTATTGGTGGAGGAATGAGATGCAAGTTTTTGGATGAACAAACAGATTTTGTGCCAAAAAAATGAGAACAATCCCACACACAAAAATTTGGGACTGCTCCTTCCAAGCTTGGCCGGCCCCTCTCTTGAGGAATGAGAGAATGGAGGGAATGAGAATCAAAAATGAGTGAGCCCCAACATAATGCAAGAGAGAAAAAGGGTTATCATCATGAATAATGATCATAATCAAATCCAAATCAACTCCCATCATCAACAATCATGATGAACAAAAAGGTAATCATGAGAGGCAAGAACCATGATGAACCAAAAGTCAAATGATGGTTAAACCATCATGACGCTATCACAAAAAGTCTTCTCCATGCACAATTGCAAATAACCCCCTCCACCAAAATTCTGCCAAAGAAAGAAACAAAACAAAATGGCCGAAACCGGAAAGCAAACTGGCAACTTCAGAAAACTGATCCCGTAATAAATTACAGGAAAACCCCGTGACTGTATATACATACCCGCATTTGTATTCCGACCGAATACAAATGCAATGAGACAAAATCTGCACTGTACAATACTAGGATCCGGCTTAAACCAAAGCCCGCTAGTATTATCCGTCTGATCATGATCCGTGCAATACCGCACATACATGATCGAACCCTTCCATATCTCCATACGGCCTCTACAGCGTTTCGCCCGAAACTTGAGAAAACGGTCTGTGGGGGACTCTAAAGACTCGTCAATACTTTGGTTGTGGATTTAACCACTAGCACGTCAGAGGTATTAGCTATACGTAACGGGCTACCAAGTGTTGACCAAAAGGGACGTCGATGAGCTAACTCATCCTGACACCCTACTGAGCCTGTCAGTGACAATATCCGTACAGTCTGGTCCGTTCATCTATGAGCATCGCATGGCGGGCCTAGGGGGCTGGTAAAAGTCAGACCCCCAAAAGCGGTACAAGTCGTGTCGGAGTGTAGTCCAGAACACCCTCATATACTACTAGAATACCTACCAGTAAATCTCCTGCCTTGGCCAAGGACTTCGTGTAATGGCTCTCCTAGACACAGCCGACCTCACCCCCAATATCGGGAGAGACGAACCCCTGCAGATCCGCTCACTGCCTCCATGTGGCTCGGGACTATACCCAACTAAAACCTGTTTGCACATCTCCTTTGAGCGTGGTAGGGTAGTAATCAAAGCACAGTGGGAACTCACACGAGACAAATGACGATCTCAGATCGATGAACTAACCTGTACACATGTCACCAGGGAACTGTTATCTGACGTCTGGTATAAGACCAACTAGCATGTTCCCGGCGAGTCCTGTCCGGTGTACTCATAACCCAATGAGCACCTGTATACATATTAGGTGAACCAACTGACACCAGTGACTTGTGAGACCGGCCACTATCCCTCGTCGGGGTCTCGACTGTATACACTAGTCTACTCTGGATTATCGATGCCCTATCTAGAAACTCCTACGACTAGGGACCTTTTAAGGATGTGCTTATAGACTACCAGCTCCCACGTATATGATCGCCATCATACTGCTGGCTGTCAAGCAAGAATCCTAAGGGCTCTATCAACGCGTAAAAATGACCTGTAAAGTAACCTAAAGCAGTACACGATGATAAAGATAAACCAGATAGCATACTATCATCTTGAGTAAGACTGTTCTAACGGTATAGGTCCTCTCTCAATCATTGCAATCACGTGCCTGTGATCCAATAATTGACTCTGAGGGCACTATCTCCAACAATCTCCCAGTTGCACTCAAGGATAATTATTGCGATGTCGTATACTCACAGCCCGTGTGATACCGAACACCCAACTCCTCTACTAATCAGTCTCACAAAACCTGCTTGCGAAACTAATGCGCTCGAGGAATAGCCTCAGTGAGTGGATCCGCTCTAATGTTTCTTTTTATGTCTCTCTTTATCTCATGTTCGTGGAAAAAGCCATCTCCCGAAATGAGCAATACCTGTCTTAGAATGTGTCTGATATCTGATGGGACCTAGTTCATAAATGAACTCCAAATCCAAACATCTTAGACTGTACCGTCAACTGAACTTAATCAGTATCCTGCGCCATGCCTCCCTCAGTATCTGCCTGGACCACCTGTCCATAGTACTACCTCTCGTCAGAGGGAAAACTATAACTCTGACAACCTCTCTGTCATCCAGGTCACCTAGGAAGCCTGGAATGATAACTGTCTCCCGAATGAGGCTGTCGTCATCATATCCCTAGAACATCCATTTATGTTCTAAAACTGCTTCCGATTGTTTCTCCAGGATTGGATTAATATCAATTTATTGCATCTCGTGCAAAAAACAACATCTGGTGTGGTACTTGACATCTCATTATTGACTCAATTGCCTAAGCATGTGATCTGCTAATCATGCACATCCCTCTCCCCTTTAGTCTGTAAGACACCTTTAGAGAGGGTGACTCCATCTGCAGGTATACTACCGTGCCAGGAGTCATCCATTCTAAAACACCTTTATAATGCTGTCTAAGTACCCAGATTGGGAAACTACCCAAAGCTAGATCTAAAACCATAGATCTAGTAACCAGAATGTCTTGATATTATATCCAGGTCCCATGTAGAGAAACCACTGTGTGACAACCAAAGTATAACCGACCGTAGTATAGAAATTTCACTTCCTACTCTGTGTGTGTCATCCAAATACCAGGACATCACATCCTACTACCTTCTTAACAGATCCATCCCCTATTCTGATGAAGTCAAACCTATGACTGTCACATCAGAAATAGATGATCCATCTCCGCTATTTCTGCTTTAGTCTATAAATAGACATAAGCCACTTGTCCACTAATGCTTCCGCTGCTCCCACTGACCATGACAACCCTCTGGCAAAGTCATATAGACGTACACTTCTAAAGCTTGTTTAGAACGACGCTATACTCATCCTACTGCCGGGTCTCATAGTATGGAACAACAGCAATGGTATGTTTGGGTAAACAAGAACCTCCCTGTCACCGTCCTTGAGGCTACCGGAGTACCTCTCGGGTGCCTGAGGTTACCCACCTTATCTGCGGAGTGGCCAATGGAATGTCAAACCAGATTGAATCTTTAGGTTCTTATCAAATTTTCAGTAATAGTTTGCGGTTCTGGAATCACTTCCAGTTCTACCATACTCCCACTACTGTTTTCTGAAAAAATCCATTTTTATTAAAACTGTGGCGAGTCTAGAACAATATCACTATTGATCTTCCAGATGGTAGAAAGTCAACCCTCATCATAGCCCGGGTCAACACACAAACAGCCATTACAGAAACGTGCCTTGAGTTATCCGGAGTCTGGTTTTAAGCATAAGCCGGACAACTCCCCGCACCTTAACATCGTTAAGATATGAACTGTTCTATATCCAATATAGAAACAGAGGCACTAATTTAATTGAACCAGATTCAAATCATCCAGCTGTCTCCAGTGCATGTCAACTAAATGGAGAGAGGCCGATCAGCATTACTCAACTTAGGAGTACTTCCAATTATGAGTAACCTGAAAGAGAAGCAAGTTCTCTTAATCATTACTATCAACTGAACACCATACACAAGTATCTACATCTTCGATCACCTTGAAGAATCCCGATACTTGCAACACCTGGTTCTCTTCTTTATTCATATACCTATAACTTCTCAAAACTTAGACCTTGTGTCTCTACGAAACACTTCTCTAAGAACTTAGAGAAGTCACAAGTAAACCGAATATAGTACGAGGACCAACCCTTCTGTCCTAATGGACACTGGACAATATACAATACTCTGTATAAGTCCCCTGAGTCAAGTGACTCATTCACTGTGTGTCGTAGGTTGAAAACTGTACTTGTGGTTAAGAAGAATTACACTGCTGTTCAATGCTCCTTACCTAACCATCCACTGATATAGGTAAATGTCATGGACATAATTTCAAAAAGTTATATCTCACTCTATAAAAATAGACATACAGATATATCAATTTGAAATTGGTGCATAGCAACGGATATTCAAAACCAAATATTTGCCGTCGGCAAACAACCCAGGTGACTACCTCAAATATCACCAATTTCAACGAATTCCGATATAATGAGGATGATCACCTAATTCCCAATAACTTACTCCCACTCATCATCTGTAAAACCATACAGATGTGAGAATCATACCTGGTAAATACATACCCTAGAGCAAGGGCTAATTGGGAAATCAGTTTTCTTTTAACAGTGCACAGTGAAACTGAAACATTGAAATGTTTCGAAGGGGTATCCGGGTATTCCTAGTAATGCCTCTTCCATTATCCAGATTCACAACTGTAACCGTATATTTCTATGCCATCTCTCCAAATCCCTTCATATGTCTTTAGTCATTACCTTCTGTACACCCTTTTAGGCCAAATGGTTTTCTTCCTTCCCTACCGTTCGGCACCAGCCTATGGTTTGGAAGAAGACTATCCAATAAGCATAATGGGTGTATTGTCCTAATCCTAGGAACACTCGCAATGCGAGAGAAGATGAAGATAAAAGACAACCGAATAAACCTTATTCCTATTTCTCCTGAACCAGAATCCATCCCCGAACTGGAACAAGTTCCTTTCGAGTTCGTATATAACCATACGATGGAGTATCCAATAAACTGTGGATCTTCGTAATGATACGGAGTGTCCTGCAGAAATACAAAGGTGAAGTGGGAGTGGTAATGAAATAATTGGTTTGGTCATGAATAGCAGTCTTACTTTGCCCTCTTATTAATCCCTTTATTTGTCTTTACTTAATACCTTCTGTACACCATCTTTAGGCTAATTGGTTTTAGTAATTCCCTACCGGTCGGCACCTGTCTATGGTTTGGAAGAAGACTATCCAATTTGCGTAATGGGTGTACTGCCCTAATCCAAGGAGCACTCGCAACCTAAGAGAAGGTAAAAGGAAAAGACAACCGAATAGTCTTATTCGTTTTCTCCAGAACCGGAAACCATCCTCGAATAAATTCCTTCGAGTTCGTATATAACCATACGATGGTTTTATCCAATGGAAGTGGACGTTCATAGTAATACGGGGTGTCCTGGAGAAAAGGGTAAAAGTAGGAGTGGCAATGAGGTATGCAACTCTGACAATCCAAAAGACAGTGTTTAAGAAGGTTCGGTTAATCTTGGTCACTGAGTCATAGTCAAAGGTCGGGTCATGGTCGCTGCCAAAGAGAGAGAGAAAAGAAAGACTCAGCGTGCACTCTAACCTAGATCAGAATGGTTACCAATTTATCTAATCAGGAAACCTCCCACTGTACCATCAAATTCTCCTCCAAACCTGAAAGAAGAATTAGTCGGGATCACCCGAGGAATAAACCAACTCATCAGTGGGAAGCGGGATCCAACTATCATCGCATGATAACGTGATGGAATCCGCTCACGTTATCACATTCCAGAAGGTATACGCATATCTGGCAAGTTTCAGTTTCTTTAGAAACTCCCGATGTGATTTTTGCCCCATGCTCTTATGACCTTGACTAAGGCCAACAAATCATAAGTCACATGTCAAGTTCTACCCGTCATTGTCCAGGTTAATTTGAACCCACCCGTACAAGCTCTTGACTAGGGCCAACAAGGCTATACGACTGTCCCAAACCAACGCATTTATCTATGCAGCAAAAAAGTAACAAGCAGCTACCATACACTATGCCTTGACTAAGGCCAACAAACATATCATGAATACTACGTGCTACCTGTCCGAAATGACGGAGGGCTACGGATGGTTTTTGGCGAAAAAGCTTTAACGTAATGAACTTGATATCGTTAAAGGAACCAGATAGCTTTATAAAAATATAGTGACGAAAACCTTTGCTAAAGAGGTCACTCCCGGTGAAGGGATCTCGGCTCTTTCCCCGTAGAATGAGGTGCAGGATATTCCAACTGAATACCACGATGCAAAGCAAAAGTAAACGACTATAGTGAAGTTATTGCCCTGACGCAAACTTCTGTCCAAGGGGTCACTCCCGGTGAAGGGATCTCGGCCCTTGCCTCGTCGACTGAGATGCAGGATATTCCAACTGAATACCACTGTGCAAAACAAAAGAGAACGTCCTTGCAATAACAGCTTTTTGAAAATTGTTCCAACAACATAACAATAGGTTTGTTTAGCTTGCATTGATCCGAATCAATGCAGTCACATCAATTGATCACACCAATAAAGAACGAAAATAATGATGTACGTATATGCCATCCGCATTCGCCACTATGTCCCGTCATCACCCGTTAGGTTACTTAACTAACGACAGAGCGAGGACTGGACTAGCGCGGATGCAAAACATATACAACATCTACTAGTATATATATCAATATATAATATTCGCTCAAGGCGTGATAAAATGCAACATCATAGAAATGTAATAAGTATCATAGAACAATACAGATATCTGGGATCCCCGGGTTTCATAGAGCCGGTACTGAAACCCGACGTTCCCCTGGTCGTGTGGATAGCCTGTGCAATGAAATCCTAGACCCCTACGGGCGCGGCAAGTTACCCGCCAAAACCTGAAGCGAGGCAGCCCCCTTCAGCAACGTGAATGGACCACCCAGCACTTCACGGAATCCGGTAACTTGGGCACCCCTCCTGGGTCAACCTGTACCCCCTACGAGTGCGGCGAATAGCCCACCAATTCTAGAGCGAAGCCCCCTCCGTCTCAACGCCATGAGATGCGGGCTCGTTGCCCTCTAGAATCCGGCTATCCGTGCACCCCACCTTGGGGTAATCCTAGTACAGAAAGTAAAATATACATACAACGGGTACATCGACCTCAGCCCGTGTAAGTCTTCGGTAGCACCCCGGCCGTCAATCTGACGCCAAATGCGGAACAAAAACTTTAATAACTAGCGCTATCGCATACTATAACCCGGATTTGCCATTAACGCTAAACTAACAAACTACAAAGAGGGTAGAAAGGTTATACCGAACGATCCGAGTCCTTCGTTCTTTAACCATCATCCTACGCTCCGTTGCGGCTGCTCTGATCTCTTCGATCTCCGATCTTCTCTTCCAGGTGGCACCACGTCATCGGATCATTAAACGGGCTCCCGCCTCTGACCCGAGGCAACTCGGTCATCAAGTTTCCTAAAAGAGATGATCAAGATTGATGTAGAGAATGAGTAGAACACTTTGTCTCGCTTCATCCAAAGCCATGGATGAACGGTTAATGAAGTTGCCATTTTGGATTGAAAGAAATGAGAAATGAACATCTAATTTCCATGAACCCAAAACCATAATCTTTTTAAAAAATGAATCCTCATCTTTTGCAAGAGGGGCCGGCACAATATGAAGGTGGGGAGGGGAGTGTAGGAGAAGGGAGAGTGACCATTACAATAAATGAGAAGAATGAGTCATAATAACACCTCGCTTAATCATTTAATGAATACAATGAATCATCTAACCTAGTCATCAACCATTTAATGACACCAATGAATCAAAAACACCTCACTAACCTAGTCACCTCTTCTAGAAGCTTCTAAAACCATCCACACTCATGACTCACCTCAAGAAAAGATAAATCCGTATTTAATCGAATGTTAAAGACGGGTGATAAAAAACTGGCAACTTCCAAAAGCGATCCCGAAACGAATTTCAGGATAACCCCGTAACTGTATAAATATACCCGCATTTGTATTACGACCGAATACAAATGAAACCGAGACAAAGATATTATATCTACTAAGTATAATACATGGATCCGGCTTAAACCAAAGCCCACCAATATTATCTGCCCGAAATATGACACGTGTGTAAACGCACGTGCATTTTCCGAACCCTGCCATAAAACCATACGGCCTCTACAAACGTTTCCCCCGAACTTGGGAAACTATCTGTGGGGGACTCTAATGACTCGTCAGTACCCTGGCAGTGGGTTTAACCACAAGCCGTCAGCGGCACTAGCAGTGCGTAACGGCTGCCCATGCACTGACCTCAAGGGAGGCTGATGAGCGAACTCATCCAGAAACCCTACTGAGCCTAACAGTGACAATGTATATACAGTCCGGTCCATTCGTCTATGAGTATCGCATATCCGGCATAGGGGGCTGGTAACGTCAGACCCCCAATAGCGGTGTAAGTCGTGTCAGAGACAAGCCCTGAACACCCTGAGAAACTACCGGAGTACCTACCAGTAATTCTCACCTGCCTTGGCCAAGGACTTGGTGTAATGGCTTTCCTAGACACAGCGCGATCTCCACCCGCAATACCGGGAGAGATGAATCCCCTGCCGATCCGCTCACGTGCCTCCATGTGGCTCGGGACTGTACCCAAAAACTACCTGTTTCCATGACTCCTTTGAGCCGTGGTAGGGTAGAAATCAAAGCACAGTGGGAACTCACACGAGAAAAATGACGACCACAGGTCGATGAACTAACCTGTACACATGTCACCAGGGAACTGCTATCTGACGATATGTATAATACCAACTAGCAGGTTCCCGGCGAGTCCTGTCCGGTGTACTCATAACCCAATGAGCACCTTTATACATTTTAGGTGACCCTACTGACACCAGTGGCTTGTGAGACCAGCCACCGTCCCTCGTCGAGGTCTCGACTGTATACACTAGTCTACTCCGGAGTATCGATGCCCTGTCTCAAAACTCCCACTACTAGGGACCACTATTAAGGATGTGCTTATGGACTACCCAACTCTCACGTATATGATCGCCCTCATACTGTTGGCAGTCAAGCAAGATCCTAAGGGCTCTATCAACGTGTAATCGTGATTAGTCACCTGAACCAATACACGATTGATAAAGGCAAACAAGATAGCATACTATCATCTCGAGTAAGACTGTCCTACCGGCATAGGTCCTCCTCAATCATTGCAATCACGTACCTGCGATCCAATAATTGACTTTGAGGGCACTATATCTAACAATCTCCCACATGCACTTAAGGCTAATTTTTGCAATATCGCATACTCACAGCCCGTGTGATTTCGAACATCCAACTCCTCTACTAATCAGTTTCATAAAGCCCGTTCGTAAAACTATTGTGTTCGAGAAATAGCCTCAATGAGTGGATCCGCCCTGATGTTTCTTTCTATGTCTCTCTTAATCTCAAGTTCGTGGAGAAAGCCATCTCCCGAATTGAGTAATACCTGTCTTAGAATATATCTGGATATCTGATGGGACCTAGTTCATAAATGAACTCTAAATCCAAACTTCTTAGACTGTATCGTCAACTGAACCTAGTCAGTATCCTGCACCATGCCTCCCACTGTATCCCCTTGGACCAACTGTCCATAATACTGTCCCTCATCAGAGGGAAAACTATAACTCTGACAATCACTCTGTCATCCATGTCACCTTTGAAGCCTGGAATGATAACCGTCTCCGAAGGAGGCTGCCGTCATCAAATCCGTAGAACATCCACTTATGTTCTAAAACCGCTTCCTTATGTTTCTTCAGGATTGGATTAATATAAACTTATCGCATCTAGTGCAAAAACAACATCTGGTGTGGTACTTGACATCTCACGATTGACTCAATTGCCTAAGCATGTGATCTGCCAATCATGCACATCCCTCTCCCCTTTAGTCTGTAAGACACCTTTAGAGAGGGTGACTCCATTACCTGCAGGTACACCACCATGCCAGGAGTCATCTATTCTAAAAACCATTAGAATACTGTCATAGTACCCACATTGGGAAACTACCCAAATCCAGATCTAAAACCATAGATCTAGAAACCAGAATGTCTGATATTATATCCATATCCTGTCTGGAGAAACAACTGTGTGACGACCATAGTACAACCGATCGTGGTATAGGAATTTTACTTCCTACTTTGTGTATAACATCCATAATACTGGGACATCACACCTTACTACCTTCTTAACAGATCCATCCCCTATTCTGATGAAGTCAAACCCATGACTGTCACATCAAAATTAGATGATCTATCTCCGCTATTACTTCTCAAGTCTATAAATAGACATAAACTATTTGCCACTATGCTTCTGCTGCTCCCACTGACCACAACAACCCTCTGGCAGAATAATATATATGTGCACTTCTAAAGCTAGTTTGGAACGACGCTATACTTATCCTCCTGCCGGGTCTCATAGCCTGGAACAACAGTAGTGTCAAGTCTGGGTAGATAAGAACCTCCCTGTCACCGTCCTTGAGGCTAACGGAGCACCTCTCGGGTGTCTGAGGTTACCCACCATATCTGCGGAGTAGCTAATGGAATGTCAAACCTGATTGAATCTTTAGGTCCTATTAAATTTTCCGTAATCATTTGCGGTTCTGGAATCACTTCCAGTTCTACCATACTCCCACTATTGTTTTCTGAAAAAATCCATTTTACTAAAACTGTGGCGAGTTAAGAACAATATCACTATTGATCTTCTAGATGGTAGAAAGTCAACCTTCGTCATAGCCTGGGCCAACCCACAAACAGCCATTACAGAAACGTGCCCTGAGTTATCCAGAGTCTGGTTTTAAGCATAAGCCGGATAACTCCCCGTACCTTAACATCGTTAAGATATGAACCATTCTATATCCAATATAGAAACTTTGGCACTTATTTAATTAGAACCAGATTCTAATCATGCAGCTGTCTCCAGTGCATATCAACTTAATGGAGAGAGGCTAATCAGCATTACTCAACTTAGGAATCCATCCAATTTTGAGTAACCCGAAAAAGAAACAAGTTTCTCAATACCATTACTATCATCTGAATACCAATCACAAGTATCTACATCTTCGATCTCTTTGAAGAATCCCGATTCTTGCGACATCTGGTTCTCTACTTTATTCTTATACCCACAACTTCTCAAAACTTAGACCTTGTATTTCTACGAAACACTTGTCTAAAAACTAGAGAAGTCATAAGTAAACAGAACATAGTACGGGGACCTACCCTTTTGTCCTGATGGACACTGGACAACATACAATACTCTGTATAAGTCCGCTGAGTTGAATAACTCAAAACTTGTGCGTCGTAGGTTGAAAACTGTACCCAGACGATTTCCTCAAATATCACCAATTACAACGAATTCCGATATAATGAGGATGATCACCTAATCCCCAATAACTTCCTCCTACTAATCATCTGTAAAACCATACAGATGTGAGAATGAAACCTGGTAAATACATACCCTGGAGTAAGTATCTAATCGGGAAAACAGTTTTCCATTAACAATGCACTGAAACATGAAAATATTTCGTAGGGGTATCCTGGTATTCATAGTAATGCCTCTTCCATAATCCAATTCATGACTGTAACCGTATATTTCTTTACCATCTCTCAAAATCCCTTTATTTGTCTTTAGTCGTTACCTTCTGTACACCATCGTTTAGGCTAAATGGTTTTCTTCCTTCCCTACCGTTCGGCACCAGCCTATGGTTTGGAAGAAGACTATCCAGTAAGCATAATAGGTGTACCCTCCTCAACCTAGGAGTACTCACATCTTGAGAGAAGGTGATAATAAAAGACAACTGAATAATACCTTATTCATTTAAAGGTGAAATAGGAGTGGCGATGAAGTACGCGGTTTGGTCGTGAATGATAACAGTCGCAATTTACTTTGCTCTCTTTCTAATCCCTTTATTTTGTCTTTACATATTACCTTCTGTACACCCTACTTAGGCTAATTGGTTTTCTTCATTCCCTACCTTTCAGCACCTGCCTATGGTTTGGAAGAAGACTATCCAATAAGCGTAATAGGTGTACTCTCCTAAACCAAGGAGCCCTCGCAACCTGAGAGAAGCTGATAATAAAAGACAACTGAATAAACCAATTCTATTTCTCCTGAACCTGGATCCATCCTCGAAGAAGTCCCTTCGAGTTCGTATATAACCATACGATGGATCTATCCAATGGAAGTGGATGGCCGTAGTAATACGGGGTGTTCTGAAAAATGTAAAGGGTAAAAGAAGGAGTGGCAATGACTTACGCAACTCAGACAATCCAAAAGCCAGTATTTTAAGAAAGTTCGGTCAACTTGGTCACTGAGTCATAGTCTAGGGTCGGTCAAAGGTCGCTGCCAAAGAGAGAGAGAAAAGAAACACTCTGCTTGCACTCTAACCTAGATCAGAACGGTTATCACTTTATCTAATCCGGAAACCTCCCACTGTACTGTCAAATTCTCGTCCAAACCTGAAAGAAGAATCAATCGGGATCACCCGAAGAGTAAACCAACTCATCAGTGGGAATCACGATCCAACTCTCATCGCATGATAACGTGACGGAATCCACTCACGTTATCACACTCCAGAAGGTATGCGCATGCCTGGCAAGTTTCAGTTTCTTTAGAAACTCCCGATATGATTTTTACCCCATGTTCTTATGACCTTGACGAAAGCCAACAAATCATAAGTCACATGTCAAGTTCTGCCCGTCATTATCTTGTTAATTTGAACCCACCCGCACATACCCTTGACGAAAGCCAACAAGGTAATACGACTGTCCCAAACCAACTCATCTATCTATGCAACAAATGAATACCCTAGCAGCTACCAAACACTATGCCTTGACGAAATCCAACAAACATAGCTTGAATACTACTGACCATCCATAAGAAATGACGGAGGGCTACGGCTGGTTTTTGGCGAAAAACCTTTAACGTAATGAACTTGATCTCGTTGAAGGAACTTGATAGCTTTTTATAAAAATATAGTGACGAAAACCTTTGTTAAAGAGGTCACTCCCGGTGAAGGGATCTCGGCTCTTTCCTCGTGGAATGAGGTGCAGGATATTCCAACTGAATACCGCGATGCAAAGCAACATGTAATCGACTATAGTGAAGTTATTACCCTGACGCAAACTTCTGCCCAAGGGGTCACTCCTGGTGAAGGGATCTTGGCCCTTGCCTCGTCGAATGAGGTGCAGGATATTCCAACCGAATACCACTGTGCAAAACAAAAGGAAACGTCTTTGTAATAACACTTTTTAAAATTGTTCCAACAACATCCAAACAGGTTTGTTTTCCTTTGCATTGATCAGAATCAACGTAGTCCCATCAATTAATCACACCAGAAAAGAACGAAAATAAAATGTACGTATATGCCATCCGCATTCGTCACCGGGTCCCGTCATCACCCGTTAGGTTACTTAAGTAACGACAGAGCGGGGACTGAACTAGCATGGGTGCAAAACATATACAACATCTACTAGTATATATACCAATATACAATAATCGCTCCAGGCATGATAATATACAACATTACAGAAAAGTAATAAGCATCACAGAACAATACAGATAATCTGGGATCCCCGGGTTTCACAGAGCCACTGCTGAAACCCGACGTTCCCCTGGTCGTGTGGATAGCCTGTGCAATGAAACCTAGACCCCTACAGGTGCGGCAAGTTACCCGCCAAAACCTGAAACGAGGCAGCCCCCTACAGCAAAGTGAATGGACCACCCTGTACTTCACGGAATCCGGTAACATGAGCACCCCTCCTTGGGTCAATTTGTACCCCCTACGAGTGCGGCGAATAGTGTGCCAATTCTAGAGTGAGGCCCCTCTACCTCTCAAAGCCATGAGATGCGGACCTGTTGCCCTCCAGAACCCGGCTATCCGTGCACTCCGTCGCGGGGCAAAACTTAGTACAGAAATGAAATATATGTACAACGGGTACATCGAACTCAGACCGGTCATGCCCCAAAAGAATATTATACAAACAGGCAGTGATGGCAGTCCACATGTTGGACGCTCGCCCCGCAATATCAAATGTACAAATAAATCCAAACTGCACTACCATTGCACATTGCTATCCACCACGACAAATCCGCAACATCACAGCACAACATAGAACATCAACGCGAATGTCACGTTCGCAAATCCGTCTAAAATGACTATAGCAATTAGAGGCAATTTACCGCTCGAATGACATTCACGGTCGGAGATATAATGTAAGTACTGTAAACTAACACGTTTAAATTTTGATCGACAAAACTTCCCGAAGTGGGTCCCACGTACATCTGCTGTACAGTAACAAAAACTGGGCCCAAATGAACAGTTCCAGAAACCACAATTTCCAACAAAGAAACACCAGAAGAAAAATGGCCAGGTGAATCACCAATACGGCCGCGGTTCCGCGGTCAAAGCTAGGCTTTAACCGCGTTTCCGCAGCGCTATGGTCTGTTCACTTGATCGAATTTCTTCTTCTACCTTTGAAAAAGCCTGCTTGATTTTCTGGTATGGTCAAACTGATTTTTAGACCAGATTTAAAATCAACAGAAACTTTAACACTGAAAATTGCGATTTTCGAAAATCCGTTCGATCGATGTTTTAAACGCGTTAGCACAAGTTAGTAAAGCTTAATGGCGAGGCTCTGATACCATGTAAGTCTACGGTAGCGCCCCGGCCGTCAATCTGACGCCAAATGCGGAACAAAAACTTTTATAACTGGCGCTATCGCATACTATAACCCGGATCTGCCATTAACGCTAAACCAACAAACTACAAAGAGGGTAGAAAGGTTATACCGAACGATCCGAGTCTTTCTTTCTTTAACCATCATCCCACGCTCCGTTGCGGCTGCTCCGATCTCGTCGATCTCCGATCTTCTCATCCAGATGGCACCACGTCAACGGATCTTTAAACGGGCTCCCGCCTCTGACCCGAGGCAACTCGGTCATCAAGTTTGCTAAAAGAGATGATCAAGATTGATGTAGAGAATGAGTAGAACACTTTGTCTTGCTTCGTCCAAAGCCATGGATGAACGGTTAATGAAGTTGCCATTTTGGATTGAATGAAATGAGAAATGAACATCTAATTTCCATGAACCCAAAACCATAATCTTGTTAAAAAATGAATCCTCATCTTTTGCAAGAGGGGCCGGCCACAATATGAAGGTGGGGAGCTGAGTGTAGGAGAAGGGAGGTGACCATTACAATAAATGAGAAGAACGAGTCATAATAACACCTTGCTTAATCATTTAATGAATACAATGAATCATCTAACCTAGTCATCAACCATTTAATGCAACCAATGAATCAAGAACACCTCACTAACCTAGTCACCTCTTCTAAAAGCTTCTAGAACCATCCACACTCATGACTCACCTCAAGAAAAGATAAATCCATATTTAATCGAATGTTAAAGACGGGTGATAGAAAACTGGCAACTTCCAAAAGCGATCCCGAAACGAATTTCAGGATAACCCCGTAACTGTATAAATATACCCGCATTTGTATTACGACCGAATACAAATGAAACCGAGACAAAGATATTATATCTACTAAGTATAATACATGGATCCGGCTTAAACCAAAGCCCACCAATATTATCTGCCCGAAATATGACACGTGTGTAAACGCACGAGCATTTTCCGAACCCTGCCATAAAACCATACGGCCTCTACAAACGTTTCCCCCGAACTTGGGAAACTATCTGTAGGGGACTCTAATGACTCGTCAGTACCCTGGCAGTGGGTTTAACCACAAGCCGTCAGCGGCACTAGCAGTGCGTAACGGCTGCCCATGCACTGACCTCAAGGGAGGCTGATGAGCGAACTCATCCAGAAACCCTACTGAGCCTAACAGTGACAATGTATATACAGTCCGGTCCATTCGTCTATGAGTATCGCATATCCGGCATAGGGGGCTGGTAACGTCAGACCCCCAATAGCGGTATAAGTCGTGTCAGAGACAAGCCCTGAACACCCTGAGAAACTACCGGAGTACCTACCAGTAATTCTCACCTTCCTTGGCCAAGGACTTGGTGTAATGGCTTTCCTAGACACAGTGCGATCTCCACCCCCAATACCGGGAGAGACGAATCCCCTGCCGATCCGCTCACGTGCCGCCATATGGCTCGGGACTGTACCCAAAAACTACCTGTTTCCACGACTCCTTTGAGCCGTGGTAGGGTAGAAATCAAAGCACAGTAGGAACTCACACGAGAAAAATGACGACCTCAGGTCGATGAACTAACCTGTACACATGTCACCAGGGAACTGCTATCTGACGATATGTATAATACCAACTAGCAGGTTCCCGGCGAGTCCTGTCTGGTGTACTCATAACCCAATGAGCACCTTTATACATCTTAGGTGATCCTACTGACACCAGTAGCTTGTGAGACCAGCCACCGTCCCTCGTCGGGGTCTCGACTGTATACACTAGTCTACTCCGGAGTATCGATGCCCTGTCTCGAAACTCCCACTACTAGGGACCACTATTAAGGATATGCTTATGGACTACCCAACTCTCATGTATATGATCGCCCTCATACTGTTGGCAGTCAAGCAAGATCCTAAGGGCTCTATCAACGTGTAATCGTGATCAGTCACCTGAACCAATACACGACTGATAAAGGCAAACCAGATAGCATACTATCATCTCGAGTAAGACTGTCCTATCGGCATAGGTCCTCCTCAATCATTGCAATCACGTACCTGCGATCCAATAATTGACTTTGAGGGCACTATATCCAACAGTCCGGTCGTGCCCCAAAGAATAATATACAAACAGGCAGTGACAGCAGTCCACATGTCGGACGCTCGCCCCGCAATATCAAATGTACATAATAAACCAAATTGTACTACCATTGTATCCAGGCTATCCACCATGACAATCCGCAACATCACAGCACAACACAGAACATCAACGTGAATGTCATGTTCGTAAATCCGTCTAAAAGGGCTATAGCAGTTAGACAGGATTTACCGATCAAATGATATTCACGGTCGCAGATATAATGTAAATACTGTGAACTAACATGTTTAAAATTTTCGATCGATCAAATTTACCGAAGTGGGCCCCAAGCACTACTGTAGCACTCAAAGAAAATCTGGGCCCAAAAAGAATATTCCAAAAACCCCATTTTCAACTCAGAAGCCCACTGTAAAAATTTGTTGCAATGAACAGTCAAAGTAGCGGCGGAACCACAGCCAATGAGTGGGTTTGGCCACGGTTCCGCGGTGGAAAAGTGACTTCACGCGACCAAATTTTCACAGAATGCTTAGAATTCCCTGCACGTATTTCTGTAATGTACTAAAAAAAATTTCGAGCCAAAAAAAATTTCGAGCCAAAAAAAATTCGACAGAAAACTGATGCATAAGAAAGGCGGTTTTTGGAAAATCCGATCGATCGAACTTGTAAACATGTTAGAGCAATCTAGACTAGGTTAATGGAGTGTCTCTGATACCAGTGTAAGTGCACAGCGGCGCCCCGGCCGTCAATCCGATGCCAAAATGCGGAAACGATACTTTTCTTTAACTTTTGAACCGGCACCACCGCGCACTATAAAACCCGGATCGGGCCATTAACCTAATCCTAGCTAACTAGAGAAGGGGTAGAGAGATATACCGAGCGATCCGTGTCCTTCGGTCTTCTCGTCGTCATCCCTATCTTCCCGCGGAATCTCCGTTCTTCATCTCCTCGTCGGAAGGGCACCACATCGCCGGGTTCTTTTACGGGCTCCCACCTCTGGACCGAGACAACTCGGGCACGAAGTTGGCGAGTCGACGTGTCCAAGAATACTGTAGATGAAGTATAGAACTCTTTTGTCTCGATGGGGTTACTAGAAGTTGCCTTGTATTGGTGGAGGAATGAGATGCAAGTTTTAGGATGAACAAAGGGAATTTGTGCCAACAAAATGAGAACAATCCCACACCCAAAAATTTGGGACAGCCCCCTCCAAGCTTGGCCGGCCCTTCTCTTGAGGAATGAGAGAATGGAGGGAATGAGAATCAAAAATGAGTGAGCCCCAACATAATGCAAGAGAAAGAAAGGGTTATCATCATGAATAATGATCACAATCAAATCCAAATCAACTCCCATCATCAACAATCGTGATGAACAAAAAGGTAATCATGAGAGGCAAGAACCATGATGAACAAAAAGTCAAATGATGGTTAAACCATCATGAAGCTATCACAAAAAGTCTTCTCCATGCACAATTGCAAATAGCCCCCTCCACCAAAATTCAACCAAAGAATGAGACAAAGGAAAATGGCCGAAACTGGAAAGCAAACTGGCAACTTCAAAAAACTGATCCCGTAATAAATTACAGGAAAACCCCGCGACTGTATATACATACCAGCATTTGTATTCCGACCGAATACAAATGCAATGAGACAAAATCTACACTGTACAATACAAGGATCCGGCTTAAACCAAAGCCCGCTAGTATTATCCGTCCGATCATGATCCGTGCAATACTGCACGTACATGATCGAACCCTGCCATATCTCAGCGTTTCGCCCGAAACTTGAGAAAACGGTCTGTGGGGGACTCTAAAGACTCGTCAATACTTTGGTTGTGGATTTAACCACTAGCACGTCAGAGGTATTAGCCATAGGTAACAGGCTACCAGGTATTGACCAAAAGGGACGTCGATGAGCGAACTCATCCTGACACCCTGCTGAGCCTGTCAGTGACAATATCCGTACAGTCCGGTCCGTTCTTCTATGAGCATCGCATGGCGGGCCTAGGGGGTTGGTAAAAGTCAGACTCCCAAAAGCGGTACAAATCGTGTCGGAGTGTAGCCCAGAACACCCTGAGATACTACTGGAATACCTACCAGTAAATCTCCTGCCTTGGCCAAGGACTTTGTGTAATGGCTCTCCTAGACACAGCGCGACCTCAACCCCAATACCGGGAGAGACGAACCCCTGCAGATCCGCTCACTGCCTCCATGTGGCTCGGGACTGTACCCAACTAAAACCTGTTTGCACGTCTCCTTTGAGCATGGTAGGGTAGTAATCAAAGAACAGTGGGAACTCACACGAGACAAATGACGATCTCAGGTTGATGAACTAACCTGTACACATGTCACCAGGGAACTGCTATCTGACGTTTGGTATAAGACCAACTAGCATGTTCCCGGCGAGTCCTGTCCGGTGTACTCATAACCCAATGAGCACCTGTATAGATCTTAGGTGAACCAACTGACACCAGTGGCTTGTGAGACCGGCCACCGCCCCTCATCGGGGTCTTGACTGTATACACTAGTCTACTCTGGATTATCGATGCCCTGTCTCGAAACTCCCACGACTAGGGACCTTTTAAGGATGTGCTTATAGACTACCAGCTCCTACGTATATGATCGCCATCATATTGCTGGCTGTCAAGCAAGAATCCTATGGGCTCTATCAACGCGCAATAGTGACCTGTAAGGTCACCTAAAGCAGTACACGATGATAAAGATAAACCAGATAGCATACTATCATCTTGAGTAAGACTGTTCTAACCGTATAGGTCCTCTCTCAATCATTGCAATCATGTGTCTGTAATCCAATAATTGACTCTGAGGGCACTATCTCCAACACCTACTACCTTTTTATATATACAAGGTTCATCTATCATTTTAATGATGTCAAACTCTTTGACTACCACATCAAAACAGATGTTCCAACTCCGCGATGCCTGCTTTATCACATAAAACATCTTTCACACGTTTCCACTGCTCCCACTTTCTACGAAGCCCTCTGGCTGTGTACTTATAGACGCTCTCTTCCAAATCAACATTTAGAAAAGCAGTCATGACACCGGACCGCCAGATATCGTAGTCATGGTATGTAGCCGTGGCAAGTAGGATCTGGATGGACTTAAGCATAGTTTTGAAAGTCTCAACTTTTCCATGTACACCAAGTAATCTTCTCAAGATATACTTACTCCTGATGGGGATTTAACCCTTCAGATAAAGCAACCAAAGTCCATACTTTGTTGGTGTATAAGGATTCCATCTCAGATCGCTAAGCATCCAGCTATTCTTACAGAGTCCCACCCTTGATGGCCTGCTCGAAACTAGTTAGGTCATCATCTCATAATACAATCCTCGCTCCCACTGTCATAGAGAAACAGAAGTATCTCTCAGATGGGTGAGAAATCCTACTAGATCGGCGGAGAGGCTGAGGTTTGTTGGAAACTATTGAATCCTCCGGTTCTACCAAATCATCAGCTGCAGTTTGTATAGCTGGAACTCTTTCCAGTTCTACCTCATGACCACTAATTTCTTCACAAGAAATTCCCTTTCACAAAGGTGGCAAGCTGAGAAACAAAAAATCTTTTGTTCCTCGGATAGGTAGAAGATATTCCCTTGCGAATGCTTGGGATATCCAACAAACTTCTACAGAACTGACTTTGCCTCGAGCTTGTCCGGATTATGCTTTTAGACATAGGCTGGACAACCCCAAATCTTAACATACTTAAGATATGGGCTCTTCCCATTCCATATCACATATGAAGTGGTAGGCAACTGATTTGATTGGAACACACACTATATCATATAGGGTGTGAATGCTCCACCCCGATACACCGATGTGCTGTGGTGTATTCGGAGGAGTAATGCTGAGAGAGAATCTCATTCTCCTTTAGAATATTCCAGGAATTCCGTGCTCAAGTATTCTCCTTCTTGATCTCATCAAAGGACATAATACTTATACCCGTTTTTTGTTCTCTACTTCTAACTCATATTCATTGAATTTCTCAAAAGGTTCAGAGTTGTGTTTCAACAGGAACACATATGCGAATCTTGAGAGACCATCAGTGAATATAATAAAGTACAAAGAACTAGTCCTGGCATCTATAGACAGGGGACCTTACATACATCATCATGTATCAATCCCAAGAGTTCACTAACTCTTTCTTTATTTCCAATAAACAGAGCTGTGGTCATCTTATCTTTGTGACATGACCGGCAAGTTTCAGAAGATGTAAATTCAAACTAATTTAAATATGCATCTAAATGTAACTTCAGATAGTCGGGTCACATTGATATGACCTAGTCTACAATACCTTAAGAAGGATTCGTTCATTTCTGAACTCTTCCTCTTGTGTGTGTTCTGTACGTTAAGAACTGTGGTTTGATTTAGAACGTCTATGCTTTTAGATAACATGCCTGAACTGATCAACTCTTGATATAGGAAATGTTCAAAACATTATCCAACAATACAAAATTATATCCTTCTTTACTAATAAAGAGACTGATATGATGTTGTATATCAGGTTCGGTATCTAATAACATTTGTTCAGAATCAATGTATTTGTTAATACAGGGTGATAACTACCAACAGACTTGGCTGCAACACTTGCAACATTTCTATCTCATGAAACTTATCACCCATACTCAGTTCTCTACCTATCTATAGCCCATGTAACAAATTACATTTGCGGGATCCTGATCCGGTATCTCATACCCAGGATGTATAGGATACTGAGAAACAGTTCTCGGTAATGAACACACCCGAAGAAGATGCATCAGCATGCACTTTCTTCGTTTGGGCGGCATGGGAATTCTGGTAATCCCTAATTTCCTGCTATGTCTTATAACAATTATAAGTTGGAGCGGGACCAACGTTCCTTAGCGCAGTATAACAACTGGGTTCGGTCAATACATCCGTATTATTATCTTGATTAAAGCGTGACATAGTCGCAACCAGGAGAGAGAGAGAAGAAAACACTCAGCGTATGCTCTTGCAAGATTAGATTGGTTATTAATATATTTAATCAGGATGTCTCCCACTATTTCAGTCAAATCGTCCTTCAAACCCCAAAAAGGAAAGACTAACCGGGATTAATTACACCCTACAAGTTCGTCAATTTTTTAGCCAAGCCAATACCGGTACTTTGAGGGAGGTTCCCCGTGCTTTCGCACAAACCTAATTAAAATAAACCTCGTTTTCCCAGGGGCGTAACCCCGTTAACACCTTTCTAGACACCTACTTGATCGGCTAATTGTTATGTGTAAAACTCTCCCAGGAGTAACTCTTACTCGCAGCGGGTATCGGGATCCAACTATCTCACAGAAGGTATGCAATCTCATTGCAAATTTCAACACTTGAAATTCCCAATAATATTTTACCCCGAGCGATCTATGACCTTGACAAGGTCAACAAACCATAGACCGCAAGTCAAGTTCAACCCGTCATTTCCTGATATGAATTAAACCCACCCGCACGACCCTTGACAAGGTCAACAAAGTCGCACGACTAACTTAATCCAATCGCATCATATGCTTATACAAATAAGCAGTAATCAGCTACCGCACACTACGCCTTGACAAGGTTAACAAACGCAGCACGAATACTAACTATTACTTATCTTAAATGATGGAGGGTTACGACGGGTTTTTAAGAAAACCCTTTGCGTAATGAACTTGATATCGTTGTAGAATCGAGTGATTTTAAATGGAATGTTTTTTAGGCATTTTCTAGTTTTGCTAAAGAGGTCACTCCCGGTGAAGGGATCTCGGCTCTTTCCTCATCGAATAAGGTGCAGGATATTTCGCAAATACCACGGTGCAAAGAAAGAACTATAAAAACAATCAAAAGACAAACCGAGTGTGTAGCATCTGCTAGTTTCGCTAAAAAGGTCACTCCCGGTGAAGGGATCTCGGCTCTTTCCTTATCGAATAAGGTGCTGGATATTCTACAAGGAATACCGCTATGCAAAGCAAGAACTAGAGCTACCAGTTTTTAAACAAGTTTCTACAACATCTTTAGGTTTCTTTTATTTCATTAATCTCATTAATGAAGTCCCATTTTATGCTTCACAAGCATCACATTTGAAACGAAATCTGCAATATAACATATATCTCATATATATAATATAAACATTCATCTCAGGCAGTAATACGATCTCATTACAGAACATTGCAGCAAAAGAACATATATGAAATATTGGATATAGTAGGAGGTCCGTGTTTTAATACGAGAATGTATAAAACACGGATTCCACGGTTGCGATGAATAGCCAAACCCACATCCCTAGACCCCTACGAGAGTGGCAAGTAAGCCTGCCAATTCTAGAGTTAGGAGACCCGGTCTCGACTCCTCGAGATGTTCTCCCACTGGACCCTAGAACCCGGTTACTTGTGCTCCCCGCCTTGGGTCTACCTAATACGGAAAAGTAAATAATATACAATGGTGACATCATCCTCAGCCCGGAAGTGCCCCAATAAAAGAATATTACATACAAATGAATTTTACGTGAATGAAAAAGAAAAACTCTTATCTCACATAAAACCCCCAGCTATTCAAAACACGACGATCCAATATAACATATCACAGCAACACATAATATCACATATCATCAATGTAAGTAAATATGCGTATCCCAATTGTCGTTGATGTATAGCAACGAAACCGGCGATACACCACATATTACACTTACGGTCACAGAAAAGAAAGTGTAAAACTACAACAGTTGGAATCCCCAACCTCCTTAGACATCGCATGCCTAACCAAATGAATTCCTTAGACATCTCATGCCTAACAATTATAAACCACGCATTTTAGTATCATTATCGAAAACACTTTTCAATATCAAGACGGGCAATTCAACAAGATTACTGACATCCTGATCGAATGCTCGTCACAAACTTTAGTAGACGGTCGCACCCCCGATACCGTCGACGAAGTGCACTAAGGAGGAACACCGCTGCCGCGAGCACCTGAACGGATGCTTTTGGCGACGGGGTTCTCCTACAGTCACTTGATTGGGGCTATGGGGCGTAGCTGTCTATTATGTTTACCCGGCGAGTATCTGCGTATGCTATGTGATTGCGACGGACTTTTGATCACATCAAAATTCCGTGGCAACTGATCATCTGAGACTGAACTGCTAAATTTACAGCATTCAAATTAGTTATCTCATAACTACTTGTGGATTCCAAATATTGTATCACATTCCAGATAAATAGACAATGTTAAACTTTCCGATCGAATAAACAAACACCCAAGATTTCCCAAATAGTTCTTAACACTTGAAATTAGTTTTAAAACATCCATCACATTCCACAGTACCAATGGTCCAGCCATAAAAGGGTCAAGCCAACGCCTCACATGTGGCAACGCCGTACTGCCCCAAACCCTAAGGTTTAGAGGAAGTTCAAGACGGTCACATAATCGAGTTAAGGTTTGTGTTCTTATAGAGGGTTCACCGCGTTACTTGCACGACTTAGAACGTTCTTAAACTACGGAAAAATCCAACACTTGGAAATTTTCCGGCAGAGGAAAAAGTGAGTTATTGATATCCGTTCGAACATTTTAACACGTTCTAAAAATTACCCGGACAAACTAAACGAAGTTATACTTTCCGATCGAATCAACGAGTTCCCAATGCAACCCAGAAAACTCAACACTTGAGTAAAATTAAAAATTCCCAGAAACATGCATAAGTACCTACGGATATTACTGTTGAAAACCGATCCCATAATCTTACTGTTTGGCCGCGGAACCGCCGCGCAAGCAAGGGTACGGCCGCGGTTCCGCGGCACAATGAAGGTATTTTGGGGTCGTTTTTTACAGTAACCCATAAAATTACCTGCTGAATTTTCTGAGCATTTTTAATATGAAAAAAATCAACTTTTTGAAAAATTTCCAGAGAAGGGGTTCGTATCGGGGTTCCGGGGTTCGATCGGACTTTAAACATCGTCTAGACTTCGCCTAAAACTCTAGCTTGGCTCTGATACCACTGTAAGGTTACTAAGCACTCTCACAAGGGTCTATAAGGCATCAACCATACCCGATTTAAAATTTAGACGTGCCGAACAATCCTAACCAAGATCTTTAAACTAGAGATTAGGCGAAACAAAGCATGTTAAACACTTTAACGTCTAAGAGTTTGGGATTACAACCTTTGTAGTCCAGTCCTTCGCTTCATTAGCTCCGTGTTGAGGTCCCTTCGCTGCGATCATCATGTACCCGGACTCTAGAGAGCCTCCACGAAGAGAATGATGCAAACTTGCTTCCGATCTTCGATAACTAAGATGATCTACCTTGAAGTTTCTTTAACACAAGCTCTCACTCACAAATGAAGTGAACACCCTAATCTAAATGGCTAGGATAGATTAGGATGATGAAGTAGGATTTTAGTTCTCATTTTTTTTCTATTTCTCACTCAAAATCATCACTAAACAAAAAGCTAGAAAGCTTGCAAGGAGGAAGAAGAAGATGAATTACTTTGTGATGAATAATGAATTGTGGTGAGGTTAGAAATGCAACCATGGGTTAAGTATGATAACTTAATCCATGTAGAGAATGAACCATGGTCAAGGGTTGAGTTGGGTTAATAAATATCATAACAAAATATCTTTAGAAAATATCTTTGCAAAAACAAAACAAAAAGCTTCTAGAAGCTTCTAGAAAAATTAACCCAAATCAAACCTTAATCATATTTAATCTCCACTAATCATGTTGCATTAATAACCCTAACATGTTACAATATTATATATCACATATACAATATTTATTGTAACAAAATAAAACAATACAATTAACATATATCGCATATATATCAATGTATTACCCGAGTGAGAAAAAGAATCTTTTAGTGAGCTAATATTAGTTAATGTAATTTAATATATCAAATATATAATTATACATTAAATTATCGAATCAACACTTGATCCGATAATCCGGCTATTTCATAAATAACCGACTAATATAATCCGTACCAGTTCATCAAATCAACACTTGATCCGATGACCCGACTATATCACATATACCCGGCCAATATCTCATATCACGAGAATCTAATACGGTAGCACATACACGTATTGTTCTCGGTCCCACACATATCATATATGTGCTCCTACTCCGTTTTGCCTGAGCCAAGAAATCTCTGTGTAGGACTCTAAAGAATCGTCAATACGCCGGCAGTAAGTGATGATCATATCAAACACCTACAAGCTGCAAGCGGTCAGCTAAACGTAACAGCCACCCAGGTATTGAGCGATCAGAAGATCAACAAGCAAGCCTGTACTTTCTCCTGCGAATCCAGTCGGTAACACTCCCGTACAGTCCGGTCTCTTCGTCTGATATGTCGCATATCTCGCCTAGGGGTGGTAAACGTCAGACCCCAGTAGCTTGATAAGTCGTGTCGATATGAGGTCCATAACAGTTCAAGAAACTGCTGATAACACTTACCAGTAAATCTCAGCAACCCTGGCCAGGGATTTCCAGTTATAACCAATCGAACACAGCGCAACATCAACTCCCTATACCTGGAGAGACGAATCCCCTCCTATCGCTCATTGCCTCCATGTAATTCGGGACTGTACCCAAAAGCCACCTTTTTGCACGCCCTCTTGGACGTGGTATGATGGAAATCAAAGCACAGTGGGAATCACACAAGATTCTATGACGGTCTCGGGTCTACAGACTAACCTGTACCAGTGTCACCAGAGAACTGCTATCTGACGTGAGGTATAATACCATCTGGGAGTTCTCGGCGAGTCCGTCCAGTGTACCCAGTCTCCACTGAGCACCTTTATACCTTCTCTGATGTCAAACACCAATGGATATGGGATCATCCATTGCCCGTCATATGGGTCAAGAAGCGCATACGCTAGTCTACTATGGTATATCGATGCCCTGTCTCGATACACCTACGGCTAGGAACATTTGAAGGATGTACTTGGAGACTACACTGTCCCCACTAGTATGATCCGCATCATAGTCCTGGTAGTCAAGCACTCATCGTAAGGGCTTTATCAACATGTAACAAAGAGACAATCAGAGTACATGTTAAGATAAAGAGTAACCAGATAGCGTACGATCATGTCGAGCAAGAAAGTCCTCCTTATATATGTCCAAGCATCCACTACAATATACATCGTATGTATAGTAATGGCCTCTAGGGCATCTGTCACGACCCGAAAGAGCACGCGACTGGCCCTTGAACCATATGAAGTCTATAGGACCCCATCTGATCCAAGTAAGCCAAAAGCCCAGAAATCTAAAACCATTTAAAGAGTAAATAAGGAAAACTGGTTTTAAGAAGTAAAGAAATCATGTTTCAAAAATCAAAGTTTTTAAATAACTAAGCCGAATATGTATTTTTAAAATGTGTAACCTTTCCTAAAAATTTCGGCAGAGTTTCCTTTGTAAAAACTGGCCCCGAACGGGGTACAGCAAGAATAATATATATGAAATGATAAAAGGCATCCCCAAGCGGGAGCTAGTTCTTCGTCAATCGACGGTCACAACCACGCAAGCAATAATAATATACAACGCCAAAGGGCAAGGATCAAAACCCAAAAAGAAACTCAAAACAGCCAGAAAACCGTAATACTACAAGCGCGACTTTAAGGTCAAAATAATACAACACTGTTTTCTAAGTCTGAAACAATATACAAGTTTTGGTTGATGGAATTCTAGATACAATGAATAATACATGTACAATGGCGGTTCTGATACAAAAGAACCCACCTACCCAAGCAAGTCACCCATAAGGAAGCAGTATGCCAGAAATGCCACTATGGAATCTGTACGGCAAAACTTGCAAGAACTGTGGCACAACGAGGGTGAGTTGCCAACTCGTGAATAGAAAAATATCTACAAGCAGAGATCGAATGCATGACCCATCCTAGGTCAGTACGATCAAGTATAAATAAACCTCAATATGAATAAGTCTGAAGCATGCTAAACTGGCAAGGAAATCTCTATGCATGAGTGTAGTGCCAAGTGCTCGTGCCAGTGCCTCAGGTAATAGCATATCATAAATGTGAGGTATAATCAATGTAATAAAATCTCCAGGTATGTGGATCCCATCCACTCATCACCCAATGACAGCAACCATCATGCATGCAAATATCATAAAGCATGTGCATGGAAAAAAATATGAGGATATAAACCATCTGTGTCCCTCGCGACACGTCAAAATCATGGAACCGGAGTGCCCAGCATTGACACTCGAAAACATCATGAAAACTGTGCCCAGTATCGGCACGTAAATCCTCATATATCGGGCTCCGCCAGTCCGGATCGGCCCACGGGCTCTGTCTGCGGTATCGGCCCTCGGCCCCGGCAGTACGCCCATATCCATCTATCGACTCTGGTCAGTATCCTCCGGATAACCGCCAGCTCCAACCAATGACCGGTAGGTACTCGCCACCCTGCCGGGCTTATCGTCTACTCCACGAAAAACATTTCTTATCCCGGGGAACCATACCGGGTCCACCATGTACCCGCAATCGGCCTCATCCGCCTCCTCGAATCGGGTTTCACATGTCGCTCTCAGCACCGAGAAAACACATGGTGGACGCACTGAAATATCATATCAAGGGTAACCCGGTTTTAAAACAATTATATATTCTCTTTTTGAAACACCCACGTTTCCCAAAAACCAGAAATATCATGGAAACAACATATCTCAATGCATATAATCAGAAAGTATGATGTATGCGACATGTAGAGAAATGTAAGCAACATACACTGAATGCAACAGTACTACAGTGTAGTGACATGGCAATTATCGATGATGAAGTGTGTGAGCCGGCAAACAAGTGTATGTGGAACATACGCATCATCGATAAGGGTGCTGGTGTCCTAGCAGCATGACTGAAATATATCAACAATACAAGCGATGCAATGTAAATAGCATGAATATGCGAAATCGAATAATCAACGCAACAGTAAAGAACCTGCCTCAAAAGATATATCATACAACCTTGCCTTTTGAAATAAGACGAACCAGGGCTTTTGGTAAAATAAGGGCTACGGTGTTTTAAGAAAAGATGCGTCATTTGAAAATATCCGTATAAACCCTTTTGCCTATCTTTAAAATATCCCCGATTCGTTAGTTTTGAAATAGGTATGACTCGGGTCTAGTCTAACGCCTACTATGCGAACTATGAACCCAACAATCAAGTCAATCGGGAGGGGTATGGAAACCACCTAAATTTGAGTCGATATACACATATATATATATATATAGTCGGTGATCTCGCCTTAATAGTATCACGTACGATACAGTATATCATATAACGTGCTCGAGTCATGAGTGCGGATCTAACATCAATATAAGGCTCATACGGTAAATCGTCATACGGCATCCCAATAGCTGGGTACGGGTCAATATCCCATTCATCTCATCACATATCCGGTATCACTACCATCATATCACATCTCAAATACGAACTCCGTCATATCGCCGAATCTCACGGCCTCAATCAAACCTCATCGACTCATCTCAATCCCATGTATCATCATCAATCCCGTCTATGAACACAGTCCCATACCCATGTGTAGATACACACACCTCCATATGCGCACAGATAAATGAAAGAATGTATGCAAGTATATGTGTACGTGTATGTGTCGGTGCAACCACTACTCTAGGGTTTCGCACTATACTAAACCAATACATCCTTATTATCAATAATACTATTATTACCATCAATAATCCTAAACAACATATAATAAATATATGTGTGTATACTTATTCGTATACATCACCACGGACTGCGGGGGTGCTATACGCCATCCACCCGACTTCTTCCCATAAATATAAATCTACTCACATTGCTTCTCATGTGTCGGTGCCGATGTCACTATCTTCATCTTCTTCGCCTCAACATCACGTAGGGTACCTACAAGTATATCACAATGCTAAAGCACATGAAAATCACATCGGAAACCAAAATAGCACACGCTACTCGCATAGGTAAAAACCTATCGTCTCGCATGTAAACACGTTCAATATCCACTTGTCGTTGACGTCCAAACGCCACCCGACAGGAACGAAACACCAAATACCAAAATCCATGCTAAAACAAGTCGTAAACCATGCACCAACATAGGAAAATCAACCCAGATTTTACCCTAACTGGAATCAGTCAAAACTAGACATACCCAGGGTCAAGACTAGAGGAAATAGGGCCATGCACAAAAATCGAGGCAATTCCCTCCTGCTCTGGCCGCAATTTGCGGCCAGAAGGAATAAATTGGCGGCCGTACATTTGAGTTGGGGTTTAGGGTTTGGTGTGGTGGTTACAGGGTGCCTGCACATCTCACCGTCAACTCAGTTTTATTTTTAGGGTCTCGGGGTGATAGCAGAATCTACAAAACACTCCCAGATTTACAGTTTTCCCCGATATCGATTCCGTAATTCCGTATTCTGGTTTCTATTTCAGGTTTGGGTCCAAATTAGCATCACACAAGGGGTTCTAAGGTCACCACAATCCTCAATTTTATCTTTAATTTCAGATCTCACATAAACCCTAACTTGAAGTTTCACAAATCCATCAAACGACACCATATCGACATGAAATTAGAATGGATGCAATAAGAATTGAATTACTAAGCTAGGGGTGCAGAAATTACCTTCTTTGGCAACTCAAGAAAATTCTTGAGTTGCTCAAAGTCCTCCAAATCCAATCTTGCTAGGTTCAATGTGTAGCTAGTGAGCTTGGGAGCAAGTTTTGTGAAGTGGGAATGGGATTTTGGGGTTGATTTCATTGTGGATCTAGGGTTTCATGAAGAGGGAGAGAGAGAGGGAAAGGGAGCAGCAGCAGCTCAGCTTGAAGAGGGAAGAGAAAATGAGAAAGGAAATGATGGGGGGCATGGGTCAAAAGAGGTTTGACCTAGACATTCTCTCTCATCATCATACTTACTCTTTCTTTTCTTTTCTTTTCTTTTTCTTCTCGCTCCAATAGTGAACCCAAAAGAACAACCTTGGTAATAGAAATGTAACACAAGTGTAACAAGTGTGGAAAATGATATGTGCACATTTTTGCACAAAAAAGCTAAAAATCCAATTAGCGATTTTTAATCGCGATTAGCACTAAATTAGCATATAACTAATCTTAAAAACTTTAAAATGGTATAATTCCATAAAAATACCCTATTTATGAATTTTCCCTAATTTTTCAAAAAATTTCCCCATTTATTTGTACTTAATTATACCAGAATATTAAAATATTCATTAAAATAATATTAAATTATAAAAATTCCCGAAAATAATATTTTATTATTTTGGAAACGTTACAATCTACACCCCTTAAAGAAATTCGGTCCCCGAATTTAAATTTAAACCCCCAAATACTAAAATATTTCTATACAAATTTCAAGTCATCGGGGCTCCGAAATCAGCAATACATAAAACGTATCATAGCGCAATGCATGCGCACGAGTACTGAGCAGATAACTCAAAAGCAACACTCCATCAAGCATCCCGCAATCATCGGAGTCATGGTAAAGACACAAATGTCAAATCCAATACAAAACCAATATGATATAGATCAGAACTATACATGTAGACATCCAATCTATACATGTAAATAGCTGATGTAAATGCATGCCAAATCTTTTTGGGTCGCTGTGCGATGCGCGTAACACTGCACAGTGGCGGACTTTTTTCATAAGAAAATAACTATATACGTATATATATATATCCTTTGTTTAATTGGTACGTTCCGCCGTTTTAAAAGAAATTTAGAAGGGTTTCCTTGTTGTTTTTTTTTAAAACGTTTCGTGTCATATCGGACACGTAGGTATATATATATCGAGACTATAGCTCGCTCCTTGGAAATCCCTTCGAACTATCAATGCATGCAAAATATATTCAGGTACTGTCCTCTGACTAGTCCTGCTCCGTATAAAAACAAATATCAAGTATCATAGAAATGTACTGCTCCAAAAGGAATAAATCCCAAAAATGCACATAACACCACCCTGTGCGTCTGGTGCGCACGGAAATCAAAATCCATATATGTGCCATACAGGTGCAAAAAACAACATCTAGGTGCAACGGGTGTGCACGAAGCATCTTTCATAGGCAACGTGTGTGCCTGACAGCCAAAAATCCGGTGCATCTGACATGCACGAAGAATCTCGATTTAGTGCATCGGGTGTGCACCAAAATCGTATCTCAAAACATGCGCCCAACATGCGCGAAAATCCAAATCGGTGCATCCATCGTGCATGAATGAAAATCTAAACCCTGCGCACTCAACATGCACGGAATCACAAAATCCATTAGCAAACGTCGAACATGCGTAAGTCCAATCAAAAGCACGGAGTGCAAGAATCAATCATCAATATCAGGGTCAAAATCGACGATATATAATGCGGCTCAATCAAGATCAAGTGTACCGCGATGGAAAGTCTCACAACCGTGTGCATCAGCGTGCACAAATCAAATCAAAACACTAAAAGTACATGAAAATACGCTGGAAGCGTAAATCAAATCACCGACATAAAATAGGCATGAAATCACAATTAATACCTCAAGAGTAATAACTCCGCACAAAATATGAATACCCAGTAAGTGCAACCATGGTGCCAAAAACAGAAATCATAGAACTCAGCCATCAAAACCAAATCATGCAAATAGATCGCCAAAATACCGAAATCCAAGATGACGGATACGTGATAATCAAATCACAAAATCACAATCATAAATCATAAATCATAACTACTGTTCAAGTCGAGAAGGTTCCGGTACATCCAATGCTAGCGGCGCAAGATATCTACTTGCCTCATGCTCGCGGCTGGCGTCCTCTGCCTCTTGTTCCTTATCTTCCCTGTGGATTACCAATCTCGCAATCCATCGGCTCATCGGCCTGGTCAGGTGTGCTGACAGGAACGATTCCGTTCTGGCACTTTCCTGGTCATCTCTCAGTCCATCCTCACGATCGCTCGTAACGCAGCACATCTCTGGCGCCGACCTCTGGTCCTCTAAATGCACATCACGCATCTTCTCCTGGTGCAAATCTTATTGCAACAGTGTACTGGAAAGAATCCTACTCAAGGTCTCTTCTGATATTGCCTAAGCCAAACTGTACAGAGGCTGGTACTCTGGCATAATCTTTCCTCACTTTCTGGACGTCTGCGCCCTTAGTACAACATCTCCTCGGAAGCTGGTCGCATCCCTGCGCCTCTGTATGCATATCCGGCCTTTAATCTTAACGGGGTGTAGTACCAGCTCGTCTGCATCTCGCACGAACTTTTTGTCCCGCTTGTCTGTATCATCGACCATTTCGACATCGCGTCTCTATCTGCGCACTGCAATGCCCTCGGCTACGGTCCCTCCGAAGTCTCTAACACGGACTCGAAATCACGAACTCGGTATCTTCGTCACTCAGTAGAAGATATCTAGCCGATCACGTCCTCCACATGCGTCTTGCATCTCTAATGTCGGCGGAGTGGAACGTCATCTCGTCGAAATCTCATGCGTACCCTTTACTCCACTCTGCTTCAATATCGACTGATTCGGACCCATCTCATCATGGCTACACAGACTGCGCTCCAACGACTAAGCTCGTATCTGGAGTCTCCCAAGCAGTGTCCCATCACAAGATCTGAAAGATGTCGAACCATCCAATCAACTCGTCAGAACCTCACAATCCCCCAAGAGCTCAACATCTCGGGTACAGTTTAATAGCATCGAGTACATACCACAGCATCGGTGGTCCAGCCGTAGAAGGGCAAACCCAAGCCTCACTAATGGCACCGTGGAACTGCCGCAAACCCTAAGGTTCAAAGGCTTTCACACGGTCATTATGTCGAGTTAGGGTTTCATTCTTCTAGAGGGACCATAGAATCGCTTGCATGTCTTTCCGAATACTTTAAACTTGGAAAATGGGTTCCTGACATTCGATCGTCTTAATCGACTCTCAACGAATCTACGTGAAGTCGCCTCTAGCTGGAATCAATCTATCTGATGACCTTGCATCGGGGTAAGCGAACGAACCACATGTCCTAGTCAATAATCCTCGGTGACTAGCGACTCATTATCATATCTCCAAGAATGTGCTTATGCTGCAGTAGCTCCAATCATCTGGGCGATATCTCATCTTCCGCAGCAACAACTGGCTCCTTCGTCCGTGCGCTGGACAACGCCTCAATCGTCCTGGATAAGCGATAATATCAACGGTCATCACATCCTGGCTTGCCTCTATCAGTGGCTCAATCCTCTGGTGCCGATCAGCACATCCGGAAATCTCGTAAAAGTGATCAATCCAACGCTCATGGCGCGAAAACACAATAAGACGACTCCTCAATATGCAATCATATGTCTCTGGAATCACGCCTTGGTCAGTCCTCGTCCACGACGAGCTCATGCTGACGCAACTCGAGCCGTAGCTCACTCTGCCTGTGCAATCGCGGCAGCAAAACCATAACCAGTATCGATGAGGATAGATCATAGGAAGGAATATAATACGGTGCAAGGAAATGTACAACCTAAGGTTTCTTAAGCGAAGTGGCATGTTGTAAGTATGCCGCGGAACATACCTACGGTACGTCACTCTACTTTAGTCACCTATTCCATCAACTAAGGGTCATCCTACGCGACGAAAGTTCGGGTCTAATACCCCCTCGACTAAGTCTAAGTTCCGTAAGGTCAAGCCTAAGTTCCGTATATATATAACGCCTTAGGCTCCACATAGTCAAACTTAGACTCGAACCAAGGTCAACCTAGCGCTCTGATACCAACTTTTTCACGACCCAAAAGAGCACGTGACTGGCCCTTGAACCATATGAAGTCTATAGGACCCCATCTGATCCAAGTAAACCAAAAGCCCAGAAATCTAAAACCATTTACAGAGTAAATAAGGAAAACTTGTTTTAAGAAGTAAAGAAATCATGTTTCGAAAATCAAAGTTTTTAAATAACTAAGCCAAATATGTATTTTAAAAATGTGTAACCTTTCCTGAAAATTTCGGCAGAGTTTCCTTTGTAAAAACTGGCCCCGAACGGGGTACAACAAGAGTAATATATATGAAATGATAAAAGATATCCCCAAGCGGGAGCTAGCTCTTCGTCAATCGACGGTCACAACCACGCAAGCAATAATAATATACAACGCCAAAGGGCGAGGATCAAAACCCAAAAAGAAACTCAAAACAGCCAGAAAACCGTAATACTACAAGCGCGACTCTAAGGTCGAAATAATACAACACTGTTTTCTAAGTCTGAAACAATATACAAGTTTTGGTTGATGGAATTCTAGATACAATGAATAATACATGTACAATGGCGGTTTTGATACAAAAGAACCCACCTACCCAAGCAAGTCACCCATAAGGAAGCAGTGTGCAAGAAATGCCACTATGTAATCTGTACGGCAAAACCTGCAAGAACTGTGGCACAACGGGGGTGAGTTGCCAACTCGTGAATAGGAAAATATCTACAAGCAGAGATCGAATGCATGGCCCATCCTAGGTCAATACGATCAAGTATAAATAAACCTCAATATGAATAAGTCTGAAGCATGCTAAACTGGCAAGGAAATCTCTATGCATGAGTGTAGTGCCAAGTGCTCATGCCAGTGCCTCAGGTAATAGCATATCATAAATATGAGGTATAATCAATGTAATCAAATCTGCAGGTACGTGGATCCCATCCACTCGTCACCCAATGACAGCAACCATCATGCATGCAAATATCATAAAGCATGTGCATGGAAAAAAATATGAGGATATAAACCATCTGTGTCCCTCGCGACACGTCAAAATCATGGAACCGGAGTGCCCAGCATCGACACTCGAAAATATCATGAAAACTGTGCCCAGCATCGGCACGTAAATCCTCATATATCGGGCTCCGTCAGTCCGGATCGGCCCACGGGCTCTGTCTGCGATATCGGCCCTCGGCCCCGGCAGTACGGCTATATCCATCTATCGACTCTGTTCAGTATCCTTCGGATAACCGCCAGGTCCAACCAATCACCGGTAGGTACTCGCCACCCTGCCAGGCTCATCGTCTACTCCACGAAAAACATTTCTTGCCCCGAGGAACCATACCGGGTCCACCATGTACCCGCAATCGGCCTCATCCGCCTCCTCGAATCGGGTTTCACATGTCGCTCTCAGCACCGAGAAAACACATGGTGGACGCACTGAAATGTCATATCAAGGGTAACCGGGTTTTAAAACAATTACATATTCTCTTTTTGAAACACCAACGGTTCCCAAAAACCAGAAATATCATGGAAACAACATATCTCAATGCGTATAATCAGAAAGCATGATGTATGCGACATGTAGAGAAATGTAAGCAACATACACTGCATGCAACAGTACTACAGTGTAGTGACATGGCAATTATCGATGATGAAGTGTGTGAGCCGGCAAACAAGTGTACGTGGAACATACGCATCATCGATAAGGGTGCTGGTGTCCTAGCAGCATGACTGAAATATATCAACAATACAAGCGATGCAATGTAAATAGCATGAATATGCGGAATCGAATAATCAACGCAACAGTAAAGAACCTGCCTCAAAAGATATATCATGCAACCTTGACTTTTGAAATAAGACGAACCAGGGCCTTTGGTAAAATAAGGGCTACGGTGTTTTAAGAAAAGATGCGTCATTTGAAAATATCCGTATAAACCTTTTTGCCTATCTTTAAAATATCCCCGATTCGTTAGTTTTGAAATAGGTATGACTCGGGTCTAGTCTAACGCCTACTATGCGAACTATGAACCCAACAATCAAGTCAATCGGGAGGGGTATGGAAACCACCTAAATCTGAGTCGATATACATATATATTGTCACGACCCGAAAGTACGGAACATGACCGGCACTTAAACTACGAACGTCTCGAGGCGTACGTAATCCAAGTAAACCGAAAACCCAGAAATCCAAACCAAGAAAAGTAGTAGAGTGCAGGAAAAACCAACTTAAAGCAAGTAGTTTCAATAGCATAAGCCGAATTATGCGGTTTAAAAAAAAACATCAAAAATTTACTGAAAATTTCGGCAGAGTCTCCTTTGTAAATACAGGCCCCAAAACGGGATACAACATGAATAGTATACGAAATCAAGAAAAAGGCATCCCCAAGCGGGAGCTAGCTCTTCGTCAATCAACGGTCACAACCACACAAGTAATATAATATACAACGCCAACGGCGAGGATCAAAACTCAAAAGGAAACTCAAAACCACCAGAAACATAACGAGCGACTCTAAGGTCGAAAGAATAAACAACACTGGTCTCTATCTCAAAAATACATGTTTGGTTGATGGAATTTACTAGATACAACGGAATAATATTATACAAGGTAATATGATGGGTACGATACAAGAAAAACCCACCTACTAGCAAGTCACCCGAATGAAACTGAGCCCGCAAAGCCGTAATGAAACCTGTACAGCAAACCTCCAAGAAACTGGGGCACAACGGGGGTGAGTTGCCAACTCGTGAATAGAAAAACATCTACGCACAGAAATCGCATAAATAACGCAAACTAAGTCAATGATCATAATATATCCTCAAATATATGAATAACATGCAGCCTATAACAATGGCTAGGGTAATATCTAACCGAGTGAAATCTCATGTGCCCGTGTCGGTGCCTCAGGTAGCAATATATCATATGAATGAGGTATGAATGCATGAAAACAGAATACATGTAAATGAAGAAATTGTTTTCATAAATTAGTGAGATTTCCTTCGTATTTTTAAACTGAGGTATCATAATGAAATCAGTATCAACAGTGTCTAGCATCGACACAAAACATAAATCTCACTGTCTCGAAATATCAATGTCTCAATCTCAATATCTAGGGTGCCGTCAGTCCAGACCGGCCCCTACCATCCATCTCAAGACCACGACGGTATCCTCCGGATATCCGACGCGTCGGGTAATATCACCGGTAGGTAATCTGTCCCCTGCCAGGCTCAACGTCAACACCACATTCATCTTGCCCCGGGGTACCATACCGGGCCCACCATGTACCCGTGACGGTTCCTCCACTCCTTGACACGGATCTCGAAAACCACAGCAAACTCATGGTGGACGACACTTACATCACTAGAAAACCGCAATTTACATATTTTAAAAGGTTAATAAGTTTAGAAATTTTGCGGCTTTCCCCCGAAATCCAGAAATATCATAAATCTCAAGAAGTCATCACAAGTGCATATGTCAATGCTAATGAATGTATATGGTATCAATAACCAAGTTGCAATGTATGATTAATAACTAGGCATGAACAATGGAATAACAGTATGTATGAAGTGACAAGTAATAACTACAATGTCTAAACTGGCATATAACCCAGGTACACTAATATCGTATCAACTACTAACTAACAAGCTAAGCCAAGCAATAGTATTTTCTAAGTGTACGTGACATGGAAATTACCGATGAAGATGTGTGTGAGCCGGCAAGTAAGTGTATGTGATACATACGCATCATCGGTAATGGTGCTGGTGTCCTAACAGCATGATATCAATAATGGAGTATGCAGCAAAATAAGTATGCGGGGCAGAGCGAACAGCAATAATGTGCGGAAGCAGAATACTAGACGCAACGATAACTAATCAGTATTAAACTAATATAAGTCCTACAAATGGTGCCTTTTGAAATAACACGAATCATGGGGTTTTGAAAATAGGGGCTACGGTGTTTTTATGAAAAGATACGTCTTATGAAATATCCGTAGGATCCCTTGGGCTGTCTTTAAAAATGCCCACGATTCGTTAGTTTTTGAAATAGGTAAGAAGTCTAATCTAATCTAACAACTACACTAAACTATACGGCTGAACTAACAAACTGAACTACAGGTAAGGAAACCGCCTATCATCTGAGTCGATACATATACATACCTGTATATGTATAGTCGGTGATCCCGCCTCAATAATATCATATCCGATACCATGTCTAAAATCAGGCATCCCAAGTCAAGAGTGCGGATCAATCATCAATATAGCTCGTACGTAAATCCGTCGTACGGCATCCCAAATCTGGGTACGGGTCAATATCACATTCATCATGCTATTCACCTGGTATCCTTTTTATCAAATATTATGATCTGGGTACTGATCTACGTCTAGTACCATACTGATACCGCCTACGTATGCATGGACGTGTGTGAAACACTACGTCAAGGACCCGCTACAACGTCATGTCGTATCTAAGATACGAACCCTGCTATATCACCGATCTCACGGCCTCAAATCGAATCTCATCGACTCAGCTCAATCCCAAGTATCATCCTCAATCCGTATGTGAACACATAGTCCCATACCCATATGAACACATAACTATAAAGAATCCCATGAGCACATATCAATAGGAATGTATGCAAGTATGTATGTGTGTATGTGTGTGTGTATGTGTAGTGCAACACTACCCTAGGGTTCGCAACGCTAAAATAATCCAACACACCAATATCCATCCTAAGCATCGTTATTATTCCTAAATAACATATAATAATTGTTGGTGTGTATACGCATCTGTATATACCACCACGGACTGCGGGGGTGCTATACGCCATCCACCCGACTTCTTCCCGTAGATATAAATCTACTCACCTGGTCCTCGCTAGCCGTGCCGACGTCGCCACACGCTTGCTTGTCGTCTCGAAGTCCACATGGGGGTACCTACATATCATAATGCACCATATCTCATTAAAACTAAATTCGAGATCGAAACGGCATACGAAAATAAAATCGGCACGCGTATCACGCATAGGTCCAAACCTATCGCCTACGCATGCAAGAATAGTCAAACCAACCCTCGATGTCGATGTACAAACGTCAAACCATCGAGAAAAATCCAATCACACTCATTTGCACATTCACGAACACTAATTTTAATATAAACTAGGTTAAAACTCACAAAAACCCCAATTTCAATTAAAAGGTCATTTTTCCGAAAATCTAGCAAGCACATTTCGCCGTTTTTGTACAAAACATGATGTTTAAATGAATGTAGCGGCCAATATATTTATTAAATATCTTAAATAAGTCATATAAACAATTTCCGGAATTTAATCTCATTAAATTCCAAAAACCCTAATATTCTAGTTTACAAAAATACCCTTTTTAACAATTTCAAAGCAAAAATGCACAAACTACAATCTAGCTTAGATTTGCATGATCTAAAGCATTAAACCACACTTACTACAGTTAATGAAGTCATGAAAAACCTAAACACATTTTTAATCCCAAGTATTTAACTAAATTCAAAAATCTAGTAGGCAAATTAGCAAATTAACACAATTTTTTTAAACTAACCATTAGCACTAGCTACCTATCTTGTATTAACATGACAAAAAGCCTAAATATAACACACAACCATACACCAATTTTACAAAACCCTAACATGCATTCAAATTCATAACTTGAATTCCAAAATTTGCAATTAAACTCACATATCCAAATTAACACTTAATTAAATTAGCTTAAGAAATTAGTAACAAATTAAGCAACAAAAATGTTTAGAATTATACCCAAAACATATGAAGATCCACAAGTATCCATGGCCTCCCAAAATGCCCTCTTTTCACAAGGATCCATGCTATACGGGCTAAGCTAAAATGGGTAGGAGTCGGATTTGGATTTAGATTTGAATTTTTGCATGGATTTTGAAGTGATTTGTGGATTTTTTTTGATGAAGAAAAGAGTGGGATTTTGGGGGGGGGCTGCTGCTGTTGGGAGGGGGGCTCGGCCTGATTGGGGGTGTGAGGAGAGAGAGGGAGGTAGAGAAAATACAAGGGAGGAAAGTCAAGGTCAAGGTAAGGTCAAAAGTCCACCTAATTCACCCATTTTCCTTTCTTTTCTTTCATATCTTTTCCTTTGAAAATCAAGTGGGGAAAAATATGGTGGCTGCTGAATTCAGCCATGGAGAGGAGTAAGTGGGGGTGTGTGGGTGTGGGTACGGGTGTGGGGTGATGAAAAATGATAAATACAATACCCCAAGCATCCATTTACGCTAAAAAAGCCTTTTTTTCTTCAATAATTTCTAAACCGTTTTGGCAAATGATTTCGTTCCAAAAACCACATGATAAAATTTTATTTAATGTTTTATGACGCACAAAATTTGTTTCAACACATTCCAATTTGTAATTTTCCCTAATTAAATGTATTAGTGACGGCTTAAAATAATAATAAAATAATATTTTTTTTCAGAAAATTTGAAATTTCACCAGCGGCTCAATAAACACCAAATAATAGCAATTACATAGCTAGAATATGTATATTTAATTTTTATAATAAGATATTTGTATTTTGACTTTTTACAGAAAACCCCCTTATTTTTCCGATTTTTTTCGAAATTTCACCGAAACGATTTTCAAAACGTTACAATCTTCCCCCCTTAAAGAAATTCGGTCCCCGAATTTAAATTCAAACTCCCCCAAGTACTAAAACATCTAAGAAAACCATCAAGTCGTCAGGCTCCGAAATTGTAAATACATAAAACAAATCGTAGCGCAGCGCATGCGCTTGAAAAATGAGTATATAACTCAAATCAAAACTCCGTCAAGCATCCCGCAATCATCGGAGTCATGGAGAAGACATGAATGCTAAATCCAAATCAAAACCAATATGATATAACTCGAAACTATACATGTAAATATCGAATCTATATCTGTAAGTATCTGAAGGAAATGCATGCCAAATCTCTTTAAGTCGCTGTGCAACGCGTATAACACTGCACAGTGGCGGACGTCTATCTTAAGAAAATAACTATATACATATATACCTTTGTTTGAAATGTACGTTCCGCCGTTTTGGAAACAATTTAGAAGGGTCTCCTTGTTTTAAACATTTCGCGTCATATCAGACACGTAGGTAAATACTGAGGCTATAGCTCGCTTTTTGGAAATCCCTTCAATAACTATCAATGCATGCAAAATATATTCAGGTACTGTCCTCTGACTAGTCCTGCTCAGTACGAAAATACATAGCAATATCATAAAAACGTACTGCTCTATAAGAAAAAATCAATCGCAAAATACGCGTATGAATACTATGTGCGTCTGGTGCGCACGGAAATCAAAATCCATATACGTGCCATACAAGTGCACAGAAACAAGACCTAAGTGCATCGGGTGTGCACAAAGCATCTGTCGTAGGCAACGTGTGTGCCTGACAGCAAAATCAGGTGCATCTGACATGCACGAAAAATCTCGAATTAGTGCATCTGGTGTGCACCAAATCGCATCTCGTAACAGGCGCCCAACAGGCGCTGAAAATCCAATCCGGTGCATAAAATGCACAAAACAAATGTCGAGCATCACCCTCGAAATCGAAATCCAATGTATCCAAGTGCACAAAATACATGTCACTGCACTGCCAGCATATAAAATTTATACAGAGTGCAGGAACCAAATCGCGTGCGTGCATACGCACAAAATCAACCCAACTGTTTAAAACCGTAAAATCACAAACATGTGAAACTAAAGCACGAAAACGATATCAAGTGCAACACTGTGCAAAGATCGTAAATCTTCAATCATCAAAATCAAATCATATGAATAAATCACCCAAAACATCGAAATCAATAATGGCGGAATAGTACTGCTCAAGCGCATCCTCTAAGAATCTCGGCCAACTGTCGCGGTCACTAGTGGGACGTCTCGTCGATGATCATGAACTCTGTCCTGCTGGCGTGCGTAACCATGACCACTCCTGGGTCAAGGTCTTCACTGTGAATTACCAATCTTTCGGTCCATCGGCTCATCGGCCCTGTCAGGTGTGCTAACGGGGACGATTCCGTTCTGGCACTTCTCTGGTCATCTCTTGGTCAATCATCGCGACCACTCGTAAGACAGCATATCACTGGCGTCGGCCTCTGGCTCTCTGAATGTACGTGAAACATCTGATCCTGGGTGCAAGTATCATTGCAGCAGTGTCCTGGAAGGAATCCTGCTCACGGTCTCTTCCATGTCTCGTCTCTGCCAACTGTCCGGAAGTCATCGTCCTTTCCTATATCTGCATCTTGCTCTGGAACGACTGCATACTCATCGCGACTCCTTCTCGAAGGTAAATCCAAGTACCATGCCTCGGCATGCGCATCGCATCTCTGATGTCGGCGGAGTGGAACATCATCTCATCTAGATCTGGTACGAACCTCTTACTTCACTTTTCTCTAATGTCGTCTGCTTTGGACTCATCTCGTCGCGGCTGCATGGACTGAGCTCCAACGACTATCCTCGTATCTGGAGTCTCCCAAGAATGCATCTCACCACCAAGCATCCGAATTAAGTCGAGCCATCCGATCGAGTCGTCAAAACCTCATAATCCCCCAAGAGTTCAACCTCTTGGCACAGTTTAATAGTATCGAGTACATACCACAGCATCGGTGGTCCAGCCATAGAAGGGCAAACCCAAGCCTCACTAATGGCGCCGTAGAACTGCCGCAAACCCGAAGGTTCAAAGGCTTTCACACGGTCATTAAGTCGAGTTAGGGTTTCATTCTTCTAGAGGGACCATAGAATTGCCTGCATTTCTTTCCGACTACTTTAAACTTGGAATAATAGGTTTCTGACATTCGATCGTCTCTGTCGACTCCTAACGTCTCCGCGTGAAGTCGTCTCTAGCTGGAACCAATCTATCTGATGACCTCGCATCGGGGTAGGCGAACGATCCATATGTCCTAGTCAGTCATCATCGGGTGACTAGCAACCTCCTATCATTTATTCGTACAACTCGCCCCTCAATAGCTCCAACATATGGGGCGATATCTCGTCGCTCGCAGCAACAACTGGCTCGATCGTCTGCACGCTGAATAGTGCCTCAATCATCAGGAGTAAGCAACACACCAACGGTCATCAAAATCTGGCTGGCCTCTATCATTGGCTCAATTCTCTAGTGTCGACAGCACCTCCGAGTAACCTCATAAAGGCGATCCGCCAAACGCTCGTGGCGCGGAAACACAGTAAAAAGACACATCTCTACAATCGTGTGTCGTCGGAATTTTGCCCTGGTCAGTCCTCGTTCGTGATGAGCTTGTGCTGACCACAACTCTAGCCGTAGCTCTCCCTGCCCGTAACCGTAGCAGCAAAACCAAACTGGTACCGATGAGGCTAGATCAGGAAGGAATATAATACTGAATAAGGAAATGTACATCCTAAGGCTTCATAAGTGGAGTGGCGTGTCGTAAATATGCCGCGGAACATACCAACGGTACGTCACTCTACTTTAGTCACCTATTCCATCAACCAAGGGTCATCCTACGCTCCGAAGGTTAAAACCTAACGCTCTAATACCAACTTTGTCACGACCCGAAAGTACGGAACATGACCGGCACTTAAACTACGAACGTCTTGAGGCGTACGTAATCCAAGTAAACCGAAAACCCAGAAATCCAAACCAAGAAAAGTAGTAGAGTGCAGGAAAAACCAACTTAAAGCAAGTAGTTTCAATAGCATAAGCCGAATTATGCGGTTTAAAAAAAAAACATCAAAAATTTACTGAAAATTTCGGCAGAGTCTCCTTTGTAAATACAGGCCCCCAAACGGGATACAACATGAATAGTATACGAAATCAAGAAAAAGGCATCCCCAAGCGGGAGCTAGCTCTTCGTCAATCGACCGTCACAACCACACAAGCAATATAATATACAACGCCAACGGCGAGGATCAAAACTCAAAAGGAAACTCAAAACCACCAGAAACATAACGAGCAACTCTAAGGTCGAAAGAATAAACAACACTGGTCTCTATCTCAAAAATACATGTTTGGTTGATGGAATTTACTAGATACAACGGAATAATATTATACAAGGTAATATGATGGGTACGATACAAGAAAAACCCACCTACTAGCAAGTCACCCGAATGAAACTGAGCCCGCAAAGCCGTAATGAAACCTGTACGGCAAACCTCCAAGAAACTGGGGCACAACGGGGGTGAGTTGCCAACTCGTGAATAGAAAAACATCTACGCACAGAAATCGCATAAATAACGCAACCTAAGTCAATGATCATAATATATCCTCAAATATATGAATAACATGCATCCTATAACAATAGCTAGGGTAATATCTAACCGAGTGAAATCTCATGTGCCCGTGTCGGTGCCTCAGGTAGCAATATATCATATGAATGAGGTATGAATGCATGAAAACAGAATACATGTAAATGAAGAAATTGTTTTCATAAATTAGTGAGATTTCCTTCGTATTTTTAAACTGAGGTATCATAATGAAATCAGTATCAACAGTGTCTAACATCGACACAAAACATAAATCTCACTGTCTCGAAATATCAATGTCTCAATCTCAATATCTAGGGCGCCGTCAGTCCAGACCGGCCCCTACCATCCATCTCAAGACCACGACGGTATCCTCTGGATATCCGACGCGTCGGGTAATATCACCGGTAGGTAATCTGTCCCCTGCCAGGCTCAACATCAACACCACATTCATCTTGCCCCGGGGTACCATACCGGGCCCACCATGTACCCGTGACGGTTCCTCCACTCCTCGACACGGATCTCGAAAACCACAGCAAACTCATGGTGGACGACACTTACATCACTAGAAACCGCAATTTACATATTTTAAAAGGTTAATAAGTTTAGAAATTTTGCGGCTTTCCCCCGAAATACAGAAATATCATAAATCTCAAGAAGTCATCACAAGTGCATATGTCAATGCTAATGAATGTATATGGTATCAATAACCAAGTTGCAATGTATGATTAATAACTAGGCATGAACAATGGAATAACAGTATGCATGAAGTGACAAGTAATAACTACAATGTCTAAACTGGCATATAACCCAGGTACACTAATATCGTATCAACTACTAACTAACAAGCTAAGCCAAGCAATAGTATTTTCTAAGTGTACGTGACATGGCAATTACCGATGAAGATGTGTGTGAGCCGGCAAGTAAGTGTATGTGGTACATACGCATCATCGGTAATAGTGCTGGTGTCCTAACAGCATGATATCAATAATGGAGTATGCAGCAAAATAAGTATGCGTGGCAGAGCGAACAGCAATAATGTGCGGAAGCAGAATACTAGACACAACGATAACTAATCAGTATTAAACTAATATAATTCCTACAAATGGTGCCTTTTGAAATAACACGAATCATGGGGTTTTGAAAATAGGGGCTACGGTGTTTTTATGAAAAGATACGTCGTTTGAAATATCCGTAGGATCCCTTGGGCTGTCTTTAAAAATGCCCACGATTTGTTAGTTTTTGAAATAGGTAAGAAGTCTAATCTAATCTAACAACTACACTAAACTATACGGCTGAACTAACAAGCTAAACTACAGGTAAGGAAACCGTCTATCATCTGAGTCGATACATATACATACCTGTATATGTATAGTCGGTGATCCCGCCTCAATAATATCATATCCGATACCATGTCTAAAATCAGGCATCCCAAGTCAAGAGTGCGGATCAATCATCAATATAGCTCGTACGTAAATCCGTCGTACGGCATCCCAAATCTGGGTACGGGTCAATATCACATTCATCATGCTATTCACCTGGTATCCTCTTTATCAAATATTATGATCGGGGTACTGATCTACGTCTAGTACCATACTGATACCACCTACGTATGCATGGACGTGTGTGAAACACTACGTCAAGGACCCGCTACAACGTCATGTCGTATCTAAGATACGAACCCTGCTATATCACCGATCTCACGGCCTCAAATCGAATCTCATCGACTCAGCTCAATCCCAAGTATCATCCTCAATCCGTATGTGAACACATAGTCCCATACCCATGTGAACACATAACTATAAAAAATCCCATGAGCACATATCAATAGGAATGTATGTAAGTATGTATGTGTGTATGTGTGTGTGTATGTGTAGTGCAACACTACCCTAGGGTTCACAACGCTAAAATAATCCAACACACCAATATCCATCCTAAGCATCGTTATTATTCCCAAATAACATATAATAATAGTTGGTGTGTATACGCATCCGTATACACCACCACGGACTGTGGGGTGCTATACGCCATCCACCCGACTTCTCCCCGTAGATATAAATCTACTCACCTGGTCCTCGCTAGCCGTGCCGACGTCGTCACGCGCTTGCTTGTCGTCTCGAAGTCCACATGGGGGTACCTACATATCATAACGCACCATATCTCATTAAAGCTAAATTCGAGATCGAAACGACATACGAAAATCAAATCGGCACGCATATCACGCATAGGTCCAAACCTATCGCCTACGCTTGCAAGAATAGTCAAACCAACCCTCGATGTCGATGTACAAACATCAAACCATCGAGAAAAATCCAATCATACTCATTTGCACATTCACGAACACTAATTTTAATATAAATTAGGTGAAAACTCACAAAAACCCCAATTTCACTTAAAAGGTTATTTTTCCGAAAATCTAGCAAGCACATTTCGCCGTTTTTGTACAAAACATGATGTTTAAATGAATGTAGCGGCCAATATATTTATTAAATATCTTAAATAAGTCATATAAACAATTTCCGGAATTTAATCTCATTAAATTCCAAAAACCCTAATATTCTAGTTTACAAAAATACCCTTTTTAACAATTTCAAAGCAAAAATGCACAAACTACAATCTAGCTTAGATTTGCATGATCTAAAGCATTAAACCACACTTAATACAGTTAATGAAGTCATGAAAAAGCTAAACACATTTTTAATCCCAAGTATTTAACCAAATTCAAAAATCTAGTAGGCAAATTAGCACATTAACACAATTTTTTTAAACTAACCATTAGCGCTAGCTACTAATCTTGTATTAACATGACAAAAAGCCTAAATATAACACACAACCATACACCAATTTTACAAAACCCTAACTTGCATTCAAATTCATAACTTGAATTCCAAAACTTGCAATTAAACTCACATATCCAAATTAACACTTAATTAAATTAGCTTAAGAAATTAGTAACAAATTAAGCAACAAAAATGTTTAGAATTATACCCAAAACATATGAAGATCCACAAGCATCCACGGCCTCCCAAAATGCCCTCTTTCCACAAGGATCCATGCTATACGGGCTAAGCTAAAATGGGTAGGAGTCGGATTTGGATTTAGATTTGAATTTTTGCATGGATTTTGAAGTGATTTGTGGATTTTTTTTGATGAAGAAAAGAGTGGGATTTGGGGGGGGGCTGCTGCTGTTGGGAGGGGGGCTCGACCTGATTGGGGGTGTGAGGAGAGAGAGGGAGGTAGAGAAAATACAAGGGAGGAAAGTCAAGGTCAAGGTAAGGTCAAAAGTCCACCTAATTCACCCATTTTCCTTTCTTTTTTTTCATATCTTTTCCTTTGAAAATCAAGTGGGGAAAAATATGGTGGCTGCTGAATTCAGCCATGGGGAGGAGTAAGTGGGGGTGTGTGGCTGTGGGTACGGGTGTGGGGTGATGAAAAATGATAAATACAATACCCCAAGCATCTATTTACGCTAAAAAAAACCCTTTTTTTCTTCAATAATTTCTAAACCGTTTTGGCAAATGATTTCGTTCCAAAAACCACATGATAATTTTTTTTTTAATGTTTTATGTTGTACAAAATTTGTTTCAACTCATTCCAATTTGTAATTTTCCCTAATTAAATGTATTAGTGACGGCTTAAAATAATAATAAAATAATATTTTTTTTTCAGAAAATTTGAAATTTCACCAGCGGCTCAATAAACACCAAATAATAGCAATTACATAGCTAGAATATGTATATTTAATTTTTATAATAAGATATTTGTATTTTGACTTTTTACAGAAAACCCCTCTTATTTTACCGATTTTTTTCGAAATTTCACCGAAACGATTTTCAAAACGTTACATATATATATATATAGGCGGTGATCTCGCCTCAATAGTATCACGTACGATACAGTATATCATATAACGTCCTCGAGTCATGAGTGCGGATCTAGCATCAATATAAGGCTCGTACGGTAAATCGTTGTACGGCATCCCAATAGCTGGGTACGGGTCAATATCCCATTCATCTCATCACATATCCGGTATCACTACCATCATATCACATCTCAAATACGAACTCCGTCATATCGCTGAATCTCACGGCCACAATCAAACCTCATCGACTCATCTCAATCCCATGTATCATCCTCAATCCCGTATATGAACACATAGTCCCATACCCATGTGTAGATACACACACCTCCATATGCGCACAGATAAATGAAAGAATGTATGCAAGTATATGTGTACGTGTATGTGTGGGTGCAACCACTACTCTAGGGTTTCGCACTATACTAAACCAATACATCCTTATTATCAATAATACCATTATTACCATCAATAATCCTAAACAACACATAATAAATATATATGTGTATACGTATTCGTATACATCACCACGGACTGCGGGGGTGCTATACGCCATCCACCCGACTTCTCCCCATAGATATAAATCTACTCACATTGCTTCTCATGTGTCGGTGCCGATGTCGCTATCTTCATCTTCTTCGCCTCAACATCACGTAGGGTACCTACAAGTATATCACAATGCTAAAGCACATAAAAATCACATCGAAAACCAAAATAGCATACGCTACTCGCATAGGTAAAAACCTATCGTCTCGCATGTAAACACGTTCAATATCCACTTGTCGTTGACGTCCAAACGTCACCCGACAGGAACGAAACACCAAATACCAAAATCCATGCTAAAACAAGTCGTAAACCATGCACCAACATAGGAAAATCAACCCATATTTTACCCTAACTGGAATCAGTCAAAACTAGACATACCCAGGGTCAAGACTAGAGGAAATAGGGCCATGCACAAAAATCGAGGCAATTCCCTCCTGCTCTGGCCGCAATTTGCGGCCAGAAGGAATAAATTGGCGGCCGTACATTTGAGTTGGGGGTTAGGGTTTGGTGTGGTGGTTCCAGGATGCCTGCACATCTCACTGTCAACTCAGTTTTATTTTTAGGGTCTCGGGGTGATAGCAGATTCTACAAAACACTCCCAGATTTACAGTTTTCCCCGATATCGATTCCGTAACTCCGTATTCTGGTTTCTAGTTCAGGTTTGGGTCCAAATTAGCATCACACAAGGGGTTCTAAGGTCACCACAATCCTCAATTTCATCTTTAATTTCAGATCTCACATAAACCCTAACTTGAAGTTTCACAAATCCATCAAACGACACCATATCGACATGAAATTAGAATGGATGCAATAAGAATTGAATTACTAAACTAGGGGTGCAGAAATTACCTTCTTTGGCAACTCAAGAAAATTCTTGAGTTGCTCAAAGTCCTCCAAATCCAATCTTGCTAGGTTCAATGTGTAGCTAGTGAGCTTGGGAGAAAGTTTTGTGAAGTGGGAATGGGTTTTGGGGTTGATTTCATTGTGGATCTAGGGTTTCATGAAGAGGGAGAGAGAGGGGGAAAGGGAGCAGCAGCAGCTCAGCTTGAAGAGGGGAGAGAAAATGAGAAAGGAAATGATGGGGGGGCATGGGTCAAAAGAGGTTTGACCTAGACATTCTCTCTCATCATCATACTTACTCTTTCTTTTCTTTTTTTTTTCTTCTCACTCCAATAGTGAACCCAAAAGAACAACCATGGCAATAGAAATGTAACACAAGTATAACAAGTGTGGAAAATGATATGTGCACATTTTTGCACAAAAAAGCTAAAAATTCAATTAGTGATTTTTAATCGCGATTAGCACTAAATTAGCATATAACTAATCTTAAAAACTTTAAAATGTCATAATTCCATAAAAATACCCTATTTATGAATTTTTCCTAATTTTCCAAAATTTTCCCCATTTATTTGTATTTAATTATACCAGAATATTATAATATTCATTAAAATAATATTAAATTATAAAAATTCCCGAAAATAATATTTTATTATTTTGGAAACGTTACAGCATCATATAACTAACACTTCCCATGCCATATCTCATATGGAGTGGTAGGCACCTGATTTGGTTGGAACCCAATTCAATAGGTATGCAGCTTCCTCAAGCGCATAACCCCTAAAAGGAAATAGGTAACTCAGTAGTACTCATCATAGAGCGCACCATATCAAATAGGGTGTGATTGCTCCGTCCCGATACATCGTTGTGATGTGGTATATACGGAGGAGTAATGCTGAGAGAGAATCTCATTCCCCTTTAGAACAATCCAAGAATTCCATGCACAAGTATTCTCCTCCCTGATCACATCAAAGGACTTAAATACTTATACCCAGTTTTGGTTCTCAACTTCTGACTTATATTCATTGAATTTCTCAAAAGCTTCAGACTTATGTTTCAACAGGTACATGTGTCCGAATCTTGAGAGATCATCAGTGAATGTAATTGTAACGTTCTGAAAATCGTTTCGGTGAAATTTCGAAAAATCGGTAAAATAAGAGGGGTTTTCTGTAAAAAGTCAAAATACAAATATCTTATTATAAAAATTAAATATACATATTCTAGCTATGTAATTGCTATTATTTGGTGTTTATTGAGCCGTTGGTGAAATTTCAAATTTTCTGAAAAAAATATTATTTTATTATTATTTAAGCCGTCACTAATACATTTAATTAGGGAAAATTATAAATTGGAATGAGTTGAAACAAATTTTGTGCATCATAAAACATTAAATAAAATTTTATCATGTGGTTTTTGGAACGAAATCATTTGCCAAAACGGTTTAGAAATTATTGAAGAAAAAAAGGCTTTTTTTTAGCGTAAATGGATGTTTGGGGTATTATATTTATCATTTTTCATCACCCCACACCCGTACCCACATCCACACACTCCCATTTACTTCTCCCCTTGAACAATTCAGCAGCCCCCATTTTTTTTCCCCACTTGAATTTCAAAGGAAAGAAATGAAAGAAAAGAAAAGAAAATGGAGAAATGTGGTGGACCTTTGACCTTGAATTGACTTTGACTTCTCCCCCCACTTTCTCTACCTCTCTCTCTCTCTCTTCTCCCACTCCCATTCCAGTCGACCCCCCTTCCTACAGCAGCAGCAGCCCCCCCATTTCCCTTCTCTTTTCTCTTCAAACTTCATCAAAAATTGCCTCAAATCCATCAAAAAGAAATCCCAAAACCCAAATCCGACTCCTACCCATTTTAGCTTAGCCCGTATAGCATGGATCTTTATGAAAAGAGAGCATTTTGGGAGGCCATAGATGCTTGTGGATCTTCAAATGTTTTTGGGTATAATTCTAAAATACTTTTGCTTAATTTGTTACTAATTTCTTAAAGCTAAACTACTTAAGTGTTAATTAGGCTTAAGTTGCAAGTTTTGGAATTCAAGTTATGAATTTGAATGCAAGTTAGGGTCTTATAAAATTGGTGTATGGTTGTGTGTTATATTTAGGCTTTTTGTCATGTTAATACAAGATTAGTAGCTTGTGCTAATGGTTAGTTTAAAAATTGTGTTAATTTGCTAATTTGCTTACTAGGTTTTTGAAATTTGTTAAATACTTGGGATTAAAAATGTGTTTAGGTTTTTCATGACATCATTAACTTTATTAAGTGTGGTTTAATGCTTTAGATCATGCAAATCTAAGTTAGATTGTAGTTTGTACATTTTTGCTTTGAAATTGTTAAATTTTAGGTATTTTGTAGACTAGAATATTAGGGTTTTTGGAATTTAATGAGATTAAATTCCGGGAATTGTTTATATGACTTATTTAAGATATTTAATAAATATATTGGCCGCTACATTCATTTAAACATCCTGTTTTGTACAAAAACGGCGAATTGTGCTTGCTAGATTTTCGGAAAAATGACTTTTTAAGTAAAATTGTGGTTTTTGTGAGTTTTAACCTAGTTTATATTAAAATTAGTGTTCGTGAATGTGCAAGTGAGTGTGATTGGATTTTTCTCGATGGTTTGACGTTTGTACATCGACATCGAGGGTTGGTTTGACTATTCTTGCATGCGTAGGCGATAGGTTTGGACCTATGCGTGATACGCGTGCCGATTTGATTTTCGTATGCCGTTTCGATTTCGAATTTAGTTTTAATGCGATATGGTGCGTTATGATATGTAGGTACCCCCATGTGGACTTCGAGACGACAAGAAAGCGCGTGGCGACGTCGGCACCGGCTAGCGAGGACCAGGTGAGTAGATTTAAATCTACGGGGAGAAGTCGGGTGGATGGCGTATAGCACCCCCGCAGTCCGTGGTGGTGTATACGGATGCGTATACACACCAACAATTATTATATGTTATTTGGGATTAATAACGATGCTTAGGATTGATATTGGTGTGTTGGATTATTTTTGTGTTGCGAACCCTAGGGTAGTGTTGCACTACACATACACACATACATACTTGCATACATTCCTATTGATATGTGCTCATGGGATTCTTTATAGTTATGGGTTCACATGGGTATGGGACTATGTGTTCATATACGGATTTGAGGATGATACTTGTGTTAGTGTATATGCCCTAGGGGCCATTATTGTATCATACTAGTTTGTATATTACTTAATGGAAGCTTGGGATATTCACATGTATATAACAGTCTTGCTAAACATGGTAGTATGCTACTTGGTTTTTCTATCTTAATATGTGAGTATACGTATTGATAGAGCTCTTAGGATCTTGCTTGACTACCAGCGTTGTGATGGCAGTCACACTAGTGGGGGCTGGGTAGTCTACAAGGACATCCTTATTCAGGTCCCTAGTCGCAGGATTATCGAGACAGGGCATCGATACTCCGGAGTAGACTAGTGTGTACGCTTCTCATCCCAGTTGGGGAGATGGTCTGTCCCACAGCCATCAGTACGTCGTACTGGAGATAGTATGAAGGTGCTCGTTGGGTTACGGGTACACCGGACAGGACTCACAGGGAACTGTTGGTTGGTTTTATACCAGTCGTCAGTGAACAGTTCGCAGATGACATGAGTACAGCATAGTCCGCAGACTTGACACTGCTACTTCGTCTCGAGTGTGTCCCACTGTTCTTAGATTACTACCCTACCACGGCTCAAAGGAGTCGTGCAAACAGGTAGCAGTTGGGTGCAGTCCTGAGCACTTGGAGGCAGTGGCGGTTAGACAGGATTCGTCTCTCCCGGTATTGGGGGTTGATATCGCGCTGTGTCAGAGAGCTATTATGCAAAGTCCCTGGCCAGGGCAAGCGAGATTTGCTGGTAGGTTCCAGTAGTTTCTCAGGGTGTAATGGGCTTCGCTCCAACATGACTTATACCGCTATTAGGGGACTGACGCTTGCTGCCCCCTAGGCCCGATATGCGATAGTATTAGACGAATGGACCGGACTGTACGAAGATTGTCACATCAGACTCAGTAGGAGTTCGGATGGGTTTCCTCATCGGCCTTCTTATCGACATCTACCTGGGGACCGTTACGTACAGCTAGTGCCGCTTGCGGTCTGTGGTTAAACCCACTGCTAGAAAGTCGAGTCTCTAGAGTCCCACACAGAGAGTTTCCCTACTCCAGGCGAAACGATATAGAGGTCGTATGGTTTTACGACAAGGGTTCGGACGCATACGTGTGTTTACACACGTACGACTTTCGAACAGTTTTTACCAGTCGGCTTTGGTTTAAGCCAGTTACTGGTATCCGGTTATTGGATTTATACAGTCTAAAGTTTTTCCGTATTTTTGCGGAAAGGAGGGGCGTTCTCGTAATTGCGCGAGAAGCTTCTAGAAGATGGCGACTAAGGAGGTTTAGGTGGCATATACAATGAATGTGATTAGTGAGTCATATGGATGATTCATCCATGTCATTAATGCTTCATAATTGCTTAATGACTCATGGAGATGAATCACCACAAGATATTTATCAAGCATGGTTGTAAATCATTTTCTTTTTCTTTTCTTGATATAACAAAATGCTTGATATATATTATGATAACTCATTCTTCTCACTTGATTATTATCTTCACCTTCTCTCTCCTCAAGCTCTCCCTCTTCAAACCCTAATCCTCCCCTCTCATGTGTTGAATACAGGGATTAGTTAGACTAATTAAACTATAACCCTCACTCTAAATCACCTAGCTTCTTTGATTAGTGATTGTTAGGATACGAGCGTGTCAAGTTTAGTTCTAAATACCGCAATCAAGACGGTTTCGCACGTAGCTAGCCGGTTGAGTACGGGTCGTCCGCAGGGAGATAGGAATCTTTTTCTATGTGTTTTTCGACGAGTTAAGTCCGGTTGTTCAGATTTTGTTTGTAGTTATCTAAGTGTTGAGTTGATATTTAAAGAGAGCTTGTTAGGGTTAGGATTAGGTTAGTTTGAGTTAGGAGTCTCCACATCTTTCGTTGCCCCACTTAATATCGGTGTTACGGTAATCGGCAACAACGGGGATTAGCACGACTAGGAAGGAACTTGCGAGTATAAGCTAGGCTTTCCAACGCATAGTCCTTCCTTTTGGTGCTTGTCCGTCCGTTCTTGGCTCTTATCCATAACCTCCGGTTAATTCAACCACAACCGGTCTCACTACGGAATCACCGCTATCATGTAGGATAGGGTGCCGTAAGGAGCGGATTGTGGTTGGGTTAACGGGAGTTGATTTAAGTTGTTGGGCAAGGAAAGAGTGAGAGAGATTTCCTTCTCTCAAACTTCCCTTATCCTACCCTAACAAGTATAGAACTACTCACACTTCATAATACGGAAAAATAAAACAACACAAAAGAGGAAGATAGAAAGAAAGAGATTAGAAGAATACGACTAACTGTTTGCGACCTCACCTTGGCGAGGATCAAGCGTAAGTATCATTGTCGTATGAAAGGATAAAGAAAAAGAGAGAAGAAACAAACAACAAGGAAATAACAACAACTACTTAACAATTAAAATTACAACAATTATAACAAGTAAAGAAAGAGACAAGCATGATAATAAAAATGGTCTTCTTTATTCATCACTCTTCACTCAAAAGCTCACTTACAAGTTTAATGGAGAAGAGGTGAGAAGAGGAAGAAGAACATGTACTAAAACCTAGCAAAGAAAAATACAAGATTATGGACCCTTTCCTTCACAGAATTCTGGGGTATTTATAAGCTGGGAAATGAGAAACTAGGGCAAAAATACTGGTCCATATGAAATTACCAAACACCCCCTGAAAACCCTAACTTTCTGGCGCCAGAACGGCCGCGGAAGCGCGGCCAATACCCCCCTTTAGCCGCGCTTCCGCGGCCGTATAGAGGAATTAGGTCTAGGGCTTTTTTGTGGGACCCTGGTTTGCTGTGAGCTTCAATCTGGTATATGTGTTTTCTCATAATTTCTTCACGAATTTTCCAGAATTTCTGTTGAGGGAAAAGTGGACTTTTTGTCAAGATTTTGTCATGATTGTCTCGAGCTCCGTGTAGATCTCTTGGATCTTGTGCCACCATTGAGCCTTGTGCATAGATTTGACATTTTGTCTTCCTACTTGTATCTGGCAACATACGGATGAGGGACGGAGACCGTGTTTTATCTGTGGTCGGCAAGAACCCGGATTTTTTCGTGTTTTCCATGAATTTCATCGTTTTGGAACCGAGAACCTGTATCCTGCAATTGACTAGCAAACATGGCTCAAGAGTATCTACGGATATGCAATGTGATAAAAATTGGGCGGTATGAAAATGCAAAAATCTGATATGAACAAATACCCCCAAACTTATCATTTGCTTGTCCCGAGCAAAGTCCATTTATTCACAAAAAAAATTTCCTAACCTCACTTTCGCAGGGAACGCGATTGCACTGAGCATGTGCAATAAGCCGTTAAACCTCTAGGTGTCCCTAGTAGGAGGAGTGTTGTCTCCTGAGGGTTTTCAGCGGATACTACCCACAAAATCCGGTCAAGTTGGTTTGTAAAAATGACTAAGTTTCAAACCCTAAAGTTTTGTTTTAGAAAATAACAATTCTATAATCCTTAGTCTAGACTATCGAACCTTTATTTTTCACACCTCACATCTTATTTAACTACAGATTTTATATGTCTTTACGTGCAGTGCGGATAGTGTCGTTAAGTTCCAGAAGGATCGATTAGAGTCATCATGTCGCACAATAAAGCCCAGATAACAATTTTAAAAGGATCACATAAGTTTTATAACGAGTTAAGCATTTTTCAAGTTGCGTTTTCCAGTAAGGTTTCAACTTCAGAATTTCTATCTTCCTTAACAGGAAACTAAGTCGTATTTTTCACTCCACCTTTTTCTTGTTTTCATTTCATACACACCACTGTGAACGTGCAATAGTCTTTATCATAGAATAAAACCTTCACATCTCCGTTAAATTTTTTTTATAAAAGTCTGTCTTTTATCAAGATTATTCTCACACAAAGAACCGTTAGGAATTTTAACCCGGAGAGAACACTTGCTTGACTTTGTTTTAAACTGGACTTTCTAGGCTTCTTAGCGAGCTTTGGGCCAATGCACCCAAACCAGTTGGTTTTAGGGCATTAGGTGTAGAAACACCCCAGCGGACTTAATTACTCAAGTTACCTAGGTCCAAAAACAAAAGACAGTTTGGCGTGAAAATCAGATGATTTAATACGAACGGAGATATAACCGGCAGTTCAATTATTTTTTGGATAAAAGACGTGTTTAGTGGATTCGGTGTGTAATCATTCCAATCAAGTTTCAGATGGGTTATTTTTCAGATTTAGTTCCTATTACGGCATCAATAACATTCCTTCATATTCGCTTTACTTTATAAACTATTCTTGTCATTACTTATTTCAGGACAAACCTATTTGATTCTCAGAAAATCATTTATCTGTTTAAAAGTTTGAACATGAAAGACTTGTCATCTAATTCCCAAAACTCACGACACGTGTAGTGTGATGTAAAGACGTATATCAGCTATAGTTAACTTCAAAGGAGAGTTATCTTTCAGGTTTTCAAAATCCAAACATAAGATCTAGTTATTCCTATTTTATCAAACAAAAACCGTCGAATGTTGAATCAGAGTTCTTCCACAAGCTAACTTGACAAAAAAGTTTTTATATTTTTGGAAAATTTTCAAATTTTTATGGATTTTATGGATTTTAATATGCAGATGCAAAATATACATATGAATGCGAAGGTAAGAAATGCGTACCGAGTGTACCCCCAAACTTAAACTGGACAGTGTCCTCACTGTCATAGCATGAAGAGAGTAGTTTGAAGGTTCAAAATTGCTGGTTAGCGATACATAATTTTTATTTGTTTTTGTTTTGAAAGAAAAGGAAAAGAATATACACAAATATAAACAAAATGGTTTGTACATACCCCCAAACTTATTTGGAACAGTGTCCACTGTTCTTGGCTGGATAACCGAAGTTTGGAGGTAGGCAGAGGAAGATTAAGCAAGGTAAACCGGCTCCTGTAAGAACAGGAGCTCCTCTGTTGGTTCGGCGCTAAGGTACGGTTTGCATCGGTGTCCGTTCACTTTGAAGAGAGAACCGTCCTTTGGATTTTCCAAATCCACAGCGCCCTGCGGATACACAGTCCGCACAAAATACGGCCCTTTCCAGCGAGATCGGAGCTTTCCAGGATGGAAGTGAAGTCGGGTGTCGTAAAGAAGTACCTGCTGACCAGGTACGAAGGTTTTGCGCACAAGGTGTTTATCATGAAACACCTTCGTTCGATTCTTAACGACAACCGCATTGTCGTACGCCTCATCCCTAAGCTCGCTCAGTTCGTTCAGCTGCAGCTTCCGATGGCTGCCCGCGTCCTCCAGAGACAGATTCAGCTCCTTTATCGCCCAAAATGCGCGATGCTCGATTTCGACAGGAAGGTGGCAGGCTTTTCCGTACACAAGCCGATAGGGAGACATGCCAAGGTCGGTCTTATAAGCGGTTCTAAATGCCCAAAGGGCATCAGTGAGTTTCAAAGACCAATCCTTACGGTTCTTGGAAACCGTTTTCTCCAGTATCTGCTTGATTTGCCGATTTGAAACTTCGGCCTGCCCGCAGGTTTGGGGGTGGTAGGGCGTAGAAAGCTTATGATTAATGGAGTATTTCCGCATCAAGGCCTCGAAAGTCCTATTGCAGAAATGACTTCCATTGTCGCTAATGATCGCTCGGGGGTGCCCAAACCGTGAGAAAATGTTTTCTTTAAGGAACCTAACGACAACCTTGTTGTCGTTAGTTCGGCTGGGCACAGCCTCGACCCATTTAGAGACGTAATCAACAGCTAGAAGGATGTACAAGTTCCCAAAAGAGCTGGGAAACGGCCCCATGAAGTCTATTCCCCAAATATCGAAAATCTCCACAACCAAGATCGGTTGGAGCGGCATCTCATTCCTCCGGGATATCCGGCCCATGTGTTGGCACCGGGAGCAAGTCTTGCAATAATCGTGAGCGTCTTTGAAAAGTTGTGGCCAGTAGAAACCACATTGCAAGATCTTCTCAGCTGTCTTTCTGGGCCCAAAATGCCCGCCACATGCTTGGTCGTGGCAAAATGACAGTACACTCTTGAATTCCTCATCAGGGACACACCGACGAATAATCTGGTCGGGACAGTACTTGAACAAGTAGGGTTCGTCCCAGTAAAAATGTTTTACTTGGGATAAGAAGCGAAGTCTGTCCTGACTCGACCATTTGGTCGGTAGCAATCCCGTGGCCAAATAGTTCACAATATCTGCGAACCAGGGTTCGCAAGATACTGTCAAGAGTTGTTCATCCGGGAAAACGTCGTTTATCGGAATTGGAAGCGAAGGCGAAGAAGGAAGTCGCGAGAGATGGTCGGCAACCACGTTTTCACATCCTCGTTTGTCCTTAATGACAAGGTCAAACTCTTGAAGCAAGAGGATCCAACGGATCAACCGAGATTTGGCATCTTTCTTCGCAAAAAGATGGCGCAGAGCTGAGTGGTCAGTGTAGACAATGACTGGAGAGCCGATGAAGTAGGGCCTGAACTTTTCTAAGGCAAATACAACAGCTAAGAATTCCTTCTCAGTTGTTGTATAATTGAGTTGTGCGTCGTTCAGGGTTCGGCTTGCGTAATAGATTACATGCGGCATCTTGTTGATGTGCTGTCCAAGGACAGCACCGATGGCAAAGTCGGATGCATCGCACATAATCTCGAATGGGTGCGTCCAGTCAGGAGAAGAGAGAACGGGAGCAGAAGTGAGTGAGAGTTTCAGTGACTCGAATGCAGTCACACAGCTCGAGTCGAAGGTGAAAGGTGTGTCCTTGGCCAGCAAAAGCGTCAAGGGCCTAGCAATCTTGCTAAAGTCCTTGATAAACCGTCTATAAAAACCGGCATGGCCAAGGAAGGCTCGGATATCTCGGACGCATCGGGGAGGAGGCAGATTGGAAATGACCTCAATCTTTGCTTTGTCAACCTCTATGCCATTTTGCGAGATGATATGTCCTAAGACAATACCTTCACGTACCATGAAGTGGCATTTCTCCCAGTTCAAAGTGAGATTCTTGTCCTTACATCTGGTAAGGACAGCGTCGAGATGCAGCAGACACTCGTCAAAAGAATCGCCGAAAATGGAGAAGTCATCCATGAAAATCTCCAGAAATTTCTCTACCATGTCTGAGAAAATCCCCATCATACACCGCTGGAAGGTAGCGGGCGCATTGCATAACCCAAAGGGCATGCGTCGATATGCAAACGTGCCGAAAGGACAAGTGAAAGTGGTCTTGTCCTGGTCTTTTTCGGCGATGGGAATTTGATTGTAGCCAGAGTAGCCATCAAGAAAGCAATAGTACTCATGTCCGGCCAATCGTTCGAGCATCTGGTCAATAAAAGGTAGCGGAAAGTGGTCTTTCCGCGTTGCAGCGTTGAGTTTTCTGTAATCAATGCAAACTCGCCACCCGGTTTGGGTGCGAGTAGGGATTAACTCATTCGCTTCGTTGGTTATGACCGTGATGCCCGACTTCTTGGGGACAACGTGAATGGGGCTAACCCACTGGCTATCAGAGATAGGGTAAATGATACCACTATCTAGACATTTGACGATCTCCTTCTTCACAGCCTCCTTCATGACTGGATTAAGACGTCTCTGTGGATCCCGGGCTGGTTTGGCATCATCCATCAGATGAATGTGATGCTCAACGATGAGGGGACTAATCCCCTTGATGTCCGCCATGGACCAGCCAAAAGCTTGCCTGTTGCTGTGCAAGACCGCGAGAAGGGCTTTCTCTTGCTCGGGAGCTAGAGAAGCCGAGATGATGACAGGAAGGGTCTCGTTCTCACCTAAGTAAGCATACTTAAGGTGAGACGGCAACGGCTTGAGTTCGAGCGTTGGAGGTGAAATGATGGAAGGCAAGACTGGTGCAAAGGTCTCGAACTCAAAGGACTCCAGCAAAGGTTCAAAACGAGTGTAGGCAACCGAGTCGGATGGTTCAGGTAACTCATCCGAAAAGTCGAAAGATTCAAACTCGGGTTGTGCGCGGCTAAGATCGTTCGTGAACGTGAAACACTCGTAGTCGTTATCGGGCGCAGAAACAGCAGCAGGTTCGAAGAGACACGCACTAGTGGCGTCAAGATTATCGTATTCAAACAAAAACTCCTCGAATTCACACTCTTCGGGGGTGATCTCCTGGATCGAGCAAACATCCAGTATATGAGCATTAGGTTCGGCGGGCTGATTCCCCAACCTAAAAATGTTGAGTTCAATTGTCATATTTCCAAAAGAGAGGTTCATTGAACCATTGCGACAATTGATCACAGCATTTGAGGTTGCGAGAAATGGGCGACCGAGTATCACCGGAATTTGATTCCGGGGATTAGCTACAGGCTGTGTATCTAAGACAATGAAGTCGACGGGGAATATGAAATCCCCGACTTTGATTAACACATCCTCTAGCTCACCCCTAGGATGGGTGATCGATCGGTCGGCCATCTGGAGAGTGCAGTGTGTGGGTTTCAGCTCTCCGACGCCTAATTGCTCGTATACTGAATACGGAAGCAAGTTAACACTGGCACCAAGATCTAATAGTGCGCGGTTGATGTTCTTATCCCCAATAGTAATTGAAATAGTAGGACAGCCAGGGTCCTTCCGTTTTTGTGGTAAAGATTGGGTAAGGGCATCACTCACAGCACTAGCCAAGAAAACTTTCTTGGGTACCTGAGACTTCCTCTTTTTCGTGCACAAGTCCTTTAAGATTTTCGCGTAAGAAGGGACTTGTTGGACAGCATCTAAAAGAGGAATGTTAATGTTAACTTGCTTGAATAACTCCAAAATCTTCTCCATTTGTGGATTTTTTTTGTTAGATCTCAACCGGTTTGGAAATGGAACATTTTGAAAATTGGTTGAGTCTAATGCTGGAGGAGGAGATTTTGGAGTTGGAACGGATCCCAGAATAGGTGTTTTCATGGAGTGAGAAGCGGGTCCGTTTAGAGAAGAAGAGGAAGGAGAGCCTTGTGAAGAAAGGAGAATAGGCTCGGAAGACGAAGAAGAAGAAGCAGGAGAAGCAGAAGAAGAAGCGGCCGGGGTGTCATCGTTGATTTGCTTGCCAATGTTGTTTTGCAGCACCCTCCCTGATCTCAGTGTGGTCACGGCACTCACATTATGGTTTTGTTGTTCAAGAGCAACATGTGCATTATGTGGGTGGCCGGGATTTGGAAGTGGCTGGGACGGGAGCTTCCCCTTCTCTCGCTCGCTCAAGGCCGCGTTCAGCTGTGCAATCTGGGCCTCGATGGTCTTGATGCTCTGCCCGTGTGCGGCGGTGTGTTGCACTAAAGATTGGATCGAAGACTGGATGTTGGCGGTGGATTGAGTCGATTGTTTAACAAACGCATCCAGACTTCGCTCGAGCGAGGAAACCTTATCGTTGTTCGATGGAACAAAGTTGTTTGGTGGAAAGGAATTGTTCGGTGCAAAGTTGTTCGTCTGGTTTTGGTAAGGCTGGGGTTGGAAGAGCTGCTGATACTGAGTTTGTTGTTGCGCTTGTTGTTGCGGTGGAGGGGCCCTTTGGAAATTGTTGCCCTGGAATTGATTCTGATTCTGATTCCAGGCGAAATTGGGGTGGTTCCTCCAACCGGGATTGTAGGTCGAAGAGTATGGATCATTCCTTGGTCTTTGCTGGAATGCATTAACCTGATCCTGTCCTTGCGAGGGTGGATTGTAAGGACACTCTTCAGTCAAGTGGGACGGCTCGGAACAACAAGCGCAGATGGTACGAAGGGGGAGAACAGGGGCAGGAGTAGGAGAAGAAAATTTGCTCTCTATTGCTTCAAGCTTTTTTGTGATAGCAGCCATTTCAGCTCTCATCGCAATAGAGACATCAAGCTGGTGAATTCCTACCCTAGACTGACCGGTAGAAGTGGAGGGAGAAGAAGAAGAAGGAGTCGGTCTGGTGCTCTCCCACTGTAGCGTTTGCTCCGCAAGATCGTCAAAGAACTGCCATGCTTCCTCGTCAGATTTGGATAGGAAGTGGCCCTGACAGATGGTTTCCAGCAACTGCTTCGTTGCTGGGTTCAGTCCCTCGTATAAGGTTTGGCAGAGTTGCCATTTCTCTATACCGTGGTGAGGACACTGAACAAGAAGGTCTTTGTATCGGTCAAAGCACTTCCAAAAGGGTTCAGAAGGAAGCTGGGAGAATTGGTTGATCTCATTTCGAATTCTTGCGGTCTTATGATTTGGGTAGAATTTTTTCAGAAACGCTTTAACAAACTCGTCCCAGCTGGTGATTGAGTGGGAAGCGGTGCTATACAGCCATTTTTCTGCGAGATCGCATAAAGTGAACGGAATGACCCGTAGGCGTATAGCATCGTCCGACAGCTGGGTTGTTTTCATCATGGCACAGACGTTTTGAAATTTGTTAATGAAGATATAGGCATCTTCAGATTCAAGCCCATGAAAACGTGGAAGCATGTTGATGAAATGGGGCTTAATTTCAAAGTTGTCCCCATTGGCCGGAGGAAGAGAAAGGCAGGTTGGAAGTGCAGAACGGGTAGGGTAGAAACGATCCTGGAGCGCAATTCGCTGCGGCGCTACAACAGGCGGAGGTGGTGGGAGATTGGTCTCCACAGGAGGTGGATCCAATCCAGGGGTGGTCAACGAGATGTTTGGAATAAATCCCGACATCGCGGAAGAAGAGGTTGGTGAAGGTGAAGGTGAAGGTGAAGATGTATGAACAGAATTTCGGTCAACGTCGGAGTTGGCCGGCAAAGGAAGGGGTGAAAGAGGAGTGGACGGAGTATCGACTTCGGAGTCGATCGCGTAGTCGGTCGCGACTAACGTAACGCGGACTAGACGGGCGCTAGTGTCCCGAGTCCAAGCGGACATACACTAAACGAGTTTAGTATAGTCAAAGCGGAGAAGGTGAGGGTAAGAAAACGTCAATGAAGATAGGCGATGGGTGTTGGGTGAAAATGGATTTGGCGACAAAAGGGCAAGTTTTTATAAAAGTTTTTGATTTTTTCTTTTTTTATTTTGTTTTTAGAAAGAGATTTACAGAAGTATGTACGGAAATACGGCTTAAGCAATCACAAACAAGATATGCACAATCACACCTAGATCTAGGGTAACCTAGGTCTACTAGACCTGCTCCTGAACTTGATTGTCGAAGTTAAACAGTGTCGAGAAACAAGCTTAAAAATACACTGATCACGAGGCCAGGTAAGTGCAGAGATAAGGGGAGGTTGTCCAACGCTTTCGCGAAGTTCCTTAATTAAATAACCCTTTCTCTTTCGGCGGTTGCGCCTTTAACACTTTCCTAGACACCCCGTAAACAATATACGGTTAAGCGAGGTTCTAAACAAAGTTTATCTTCTCCTAATGAGCGCGAAGTCCTTAGGGCTGAAGTCTAGTATTTTTTTAATTACAATGGACAATGCATATGCTTTAGTGATTTCCGGGGTCCTGGGAAGGGTGATGAAATCCCCACCCAATCTGGATTGGTTTCAAGCCCCTTAAGTCCGTATTAAAGAATGCAAAACAGTAACAATATCAACAGCAAACAATTTTTATTTGCGGCGCAAAGAATCCTGCACAAGAACAGTTTATTGGAAGGGGGAGAAGAATTTGCGCAAAGAAGGCTGCAGAAAACACAATTCAGTGGAGCTCAGAGGAGTGGAGAGAGGCAGAGGGACTTACAGAGAGAAGATGGCACACTGACCCCACCAAGTGGCCGCGGAAGGGCGGCAAAAAGTCCCTAATACCGCGGTTCCGCGGCGGAAATGAGGTATTGGTGATTAATTTTTCTGGTGTGGGCTCTGTTTGATCTCCTCTACTTGTCTGGATGTGTGGAATTCTAATATGCTCACTGTATCTGCTCCAGATTTCTACAGTAGACCGGATGCTTCGTTTTTGTCCGTCGCGGTGTAGCCGCGAACTGTGGGTCTATCTTCCCACGTCTTTGGCACTGTACTTGAACTCCGTATTTCCAACGTCTTAGGCGTCGATCTTGAGCTTCGTATTTCCTGCACACTTGCACAAAAACTAATCAAGAATAACAAGATGATTTTTACAAAGTATATTATTTTTTGTTTTTTTTTTGTTTTTGGTTGTTTTTATATTCACAAATTAACCCGAAATTTCACTTAGAAATAGACTACCGTCTCCCCGGCAACGGCGCCATTTGATTGTTAGGATACGAGCGTGTCAAGTTTAGTTCTAAATACCGCAATCAAGACGGTTTCGCACGTAGCTAGCCGGTTGAGTACGGGTCGTCCGCAGGGAGATGGGAATCTTTTTCTATGTGTTTTTCGACGAGTTAAGTCCGGTTGTTCAGATTTTGTTTGTAGTTATCTAAGTGTTGAGTTGATATTTAAAGAGAGCTTGTTAGGGTTAGGATTAGGTTAGTTTGAGTTAGGAGTCTCCACATCTTTCGTTGCCCCACTTAATATCGGTGTTACGGTAATCGGCAACAACGGGGATTAGCACGACTAGGAAGGAACTTGCGAGTATAAGCTAGGCTTTCCAACGCATAGTCCTTTCTTTTGGTGCTTGTCCGTCCGTTCTTGGCTCTTATCCATAACCTCCGGTTAATTCAACCACAACCGGTCTCACTACGGAATCACCGCTATCATGTAGGATAGGGTGCCGTAAGGAGCGGATTGTGGTTGGGTTAACGGGAGTTGATTTAAGTTGTTGGGCAAGGAAAGAGTGAGAGAGATTTCCTTCTCTCAAACTTCCCTTATCCTACCCTAACAAGTATAGAACTACTCACACTTCATAATACGGAAAAATAAAACAACACAAAAGAGGAAGATAGAAAGAAAGAGATTAGAAGAATACGACTAACTGTTTGCGACCTCACCTTGGCGAGGATCAAGCGTAAGTATCATTGTCGTATGAAAGGATAAAGAAAAAGAGAGAAGAAACAAACAACAAGGAAATAACAACAACTACTTAACAATTAAAATTACAACAATTATAACAAGTAAAGAAAGAGACAAGCATGATAATAAAAATGGTCTTCTTTATTCATCACTCTTCACTCAAAAGCTCACTTACAAGTTTAATGGAGAAGAGGTGAGAAGAGAAAGAAGAACATGTACTAAAACCTAGCAAAGAAAAATACAAGATTATGGACCCTTTCCTTCACAGAATTCTGGGGTATTTATAAGCTGGGAAATGAGAAACTAGGGCAAAAATACTGGTCCATATGAAATTACCAAACACCCCCTGAAAACCCTAACTTTCTGGCGCCAGAACGGCCGCGGAAGCGCGGCCAATACCCCCCTTTAGCCGCGCTTCCGCGGCCGTATAGAGGAATTAGGTCTAGGGCTTTTTTGTGGGACCCTGGTTTGCTGTGAGCTTCAATCTGGTATATGTGTTTTCTCATAATTTCTTCACGAATTTTCCAGAATTTCTGTTGAGGGAAAAGTGGACTTTTTGTCAAGATTTTGTCATGATTGTCTCGAGCTCCGCGTAGATCTCTTGGATCTTGTGCCACCATTGAGCCTTGTGCATAGATTTGACATTTTGTCTTCCTACTTGTATCTGGCAACATACGGATGAGGGACGGAGACCGTGTTTTATCTGTGGTCGGCAAGAACCCGGATTTTTTCGTGTTTTCCATGAATTTCATCGTTTTGGAACCGAGAACCTGTATCCTGCAATTGACTAGCAAACACGGCTCAAGAGTATCTACGGATATGCAATGTGATAAAAATTGGGCGGTATGAAAATGCAAAAATCTGATATGAACAATTAGCACTTAAAGAAAGTTAGTTGCCTCAAGTTTAGAGGCTAAGCTTGGAGTAAAGCTCTCGGGTGGATCGTCTACTACTTCGAGAAGGCTGAGGAGGAGGTGGAGTTCGTAAAGACGAAGGACACAGTTCTTTAGGTATAATCCCTTTACATAGTAGTTGTTAACTTCTATGTTTGATGTTAGTTATCGTTTAGCTTCGATTCATGCGGTTAGTCGATATTTAAGCAAAGAACAAGATCGTTTTTCATATTTCCGCCTCCCCGCAAGTCGTGGGGTGTTGTACATCGACTTACAGTAGTATCAGAGCCTCGCTAAACAATAAATAACTTACTTGCAAATTTATATGAATTTCGAACGGAAAAAACAAAACCGGAAAAGCCCGAAATCATAAGTTTCTGTCGATTTTTAAATGAAGTCCAAAAATTTTTCAGGGATGTTCAGAAAGCTTAAAAAGACAGTATAAGAACACCCAAGAAATTTGGGCCCCTGAATCGCCTAAAGAGCAGCGGAACCGCGGCGGATCGCACCGATCTGCCGCGCTTCCGCCGCCGAGTTGGCGATTCAGGAACCCAATTTTCCTGTGTTGCTTCTCTGTGATATTTGGTATTTTCTGGAATATTTTATTTTTGCTCAGGTTTCAGATTTACAGAGAAGTATTGGAGCAAAATTAAAAGTGTTTAATCGATCGAATTTATACAGTATTTGCTTGATGGATTATATCTGTGTTTGTATAATGTGTTCGTAAACCTCCCCTAATTGCTAGTATGTCGGTTGGCAGGGGGTTGCACATTTCTGTTATGGTTTTTACTGTTTGTGTATATGAACTGTGTTGGACTGTTGTGATGTATAGCCGGGGTTATGTGATGGGTTATTGTAGGGTTCCTAGGCATCCTAGTGAGGTCCCACAAGGCATCAACCATGCCAATTTCAAAAAATCTAGGTGCCGAGAAACCCGACTACGGATCGTTTGCTAGATATTTAGGAGAAAATGCAAACTAGTTAACACTTAACTAAGGGATACGGATATACAACCTTTGTAGATCCGTTTGTCCACCTCCATAGCTCCATGAAGAAGTCATCTCCGCTGTACAAATCCGAAATCCGGGCTCTTGCGTCGGCTTCATCGGAGAAGAAGCGGGCTAGGTCATCGACGACGTGCCGAAGATGATCTACGTCGAAGCATCACTAGATCGAGCTCCACCTTCACCGAGCCTTGAAAACTTGTGAAGGAAACACACTCTACTACTTGGCAAGAGGTAGAGGATGAAGAAATAGGAGTTGGGTTCACTTTAGAATTGGATTTCTCACTCAAAAACATCAATCACCATTGATGAAGAGAGCTTTCTTCTTGTGAGGAAGAAGAAGAAGAAGATGATGAAGATAATGTTATGATAAGAATAATAGAATAGAAAATGAATAATCATTTCTTATCATAATTTAACTATGGTAATGTGTAGAGAGTTGACCATAGTTAAATGAATGGTTAGGGTTTGATAGATGAAGACAAAAGGGTTAGATTGGTCAAAGCTTCATGAAGCTTCACTTAGCTTCATGAAAGAAACCCTTTTGTTTTCTTCTTCTCATTTACCTTTTATATCCAAATGAAAAGATAAATGAATTAATAAAAGAAAACCCTAATCATTTACTTAACCTAGGTTTAACTCATTACACAAAACCCTAGCATGCTTGCATCATCAAACATGATACAAACAAGTGCACAAAATTATATCGCATATGCAATGCGCACGTCCGAGTGAGAAAATCCATTTAAAGTGAACCGATACTAGTTAATGCAAAGTAATATATCAAATATATAATTACGCATTAAATCATTAAATCAACACTTGATTTAACGATCCGGTCATATCGCATATAACCGACTAATATCAACAGTAACAACTTATCGAATCAACACTTGATCCGATAACCCGGCTATATCACATATAACCGATCAATGTCACATATCGCGAGAATAGAATACAGTATCACATACTGGTATCATTCTCGGCCCCGCACATATCTCATATGCGCTCCTATTTCGTTTCGCTTGAGCCAGGAAACCTCTGTGTAGGACTCTAAAGACTCGTCAATACGCCGGCAGCAGATGATGATCATATCAAACACCCACAAGCCGCAAGCGGTCTGCTAAACGTAACGGCCACCCGGGTATTGAGCGATCAGAAGATCGACGAGCAAGCCCGCTCACACTCCAGTGAATCCAACCAGTAACACTACCGTATAGTCCGGTCTGATCGTCTGATATGTCGCATATCTCGCCTAGGGGTGGTAAACGTCAGACCCCAATAGCTCGATAAGTCGTGTTGATATGAGGTCTATAACAATTCGAGAAACTACTGGTAACACTTACCAGTAAATCTCAGCAACCCTGGCCAGGGATTTCCTGTTATAGCCAATCGAACACAGCGCAACATCAACCCCCTATACCGGGAGAGACGAATCCCCTCCTATCGCTCATTGCCTCCATGTGACTCGGGACTGTACCCAAAAACCACCGTTTTGCACGCCCTCTTGGACGTGGTAAGATGGAAATCAAAGCACGGTGGGAACCACACAAGACTCTATGATGATCTCGGGTCAACAGACTACTCTGTACCAGTGTCACCAGAGAACTGCCATCTGACGTGAGGTATAATACCATCTGGGAGTTCTCGGCGAGTCCGTCCAGTGTACCCAGTCTCTACTGAGCACCCGTATATCATCTCTGATGTCAAACACCAATGGATATGGGATCATCCATCGCCCATCTGTATGGGTCGAGAAGGTACACGCTAGTCTACACTGGTATATCGATGCCCCGTCTCGATACACCCTCGACTAGGGACTTTGAAAGATCTACTTATGGACTACCATGTCCCCACTAGTATGATCCGCATCATAATCCAGGTAGTCAAGTACAGATCTTAAGGGCTTTACCAACATGTAACAGAGAGACAATCAGCATACACGTTAAGGTAAAGGTCAACCAGATAGCATACTATCATGTCGAGCAAGAAAGTCCTCCCTATATATGTCCCAGCATCCACTACAATATACATCCAATGTACAGTAATGGCCTCTAGGGCATACATATAACTAACAATCTCCCACTTGCACTAGGGCCATCTGTAGCTGTGGTTGTAGTATCTCATACTCAACCATCCCATAAAAATCTCTCTCTGGGAACAGGCCTTTGTGAGTGGATCCGCTGTGTTGTCCTCTGAGTCTACTCTCCAAACCTCGATCACCCTGGAGATCAACTATCTCCTTGATCAGGTGATACTGCCTTAGAATATGTCTGGATCACTGATGGGACCTGCGTTCCTTGGCATAAGCCACAACTCCATTGTCACACAATGGGAGGAACATAGTTCATCTCATGAACTAATATTACACCCAAACAGCCTCTTTGGTAGCATCTTAAGTAGCGATGTATCCTGCCTTTATCGTCTAGTATGTCACGGTATGTAGCTTGGAACTCTTCCAACATACCGTCCCTTTACTGAGGGTAAAGACATTGCCTGTGACTGACATTCAGTCGTCTTTATCACCCTGGAACCCTTCCAGTGATTCTCCCCAGGATCGATTGATACCATCTCACTACAACTAGTAAGAATCCTAACATCCAATTAGATCTATCTCATAGATCCAAAATCCAGGATTTAGTAGGTATCATTTTGATCCTAAACGGAGAATCTTTGTGATATACGGAGATTGATCGAGCGTAGCATAAGAAACTCCTTTCTTATCAAGAGTATGTTATCCACGTACTATACGAGGATCACCACCATACTCCCTACTACCTTTTTGTTTATACAAGGTTCATCTACCATTTTGATGATGTCAAACTCTTTGACTACTTCATCAAAACAGATGTTCCAACTCCGCGATGCCTGCTTTATCAGATAAAACATCTTGCACACGTTTCCGCTGCTCCCACTGTCTACGAAGCCCTCTGGCTGTGTACTTATAGACGCACTCTTCTAAAACATCATTTAGAAAAGCAGTCATGACACCCAACCACCAGATATCGTAGTCATGGTATGTAGCCGTGGCAAGTAGTATCTGGATGGACTTAAGCATAGTTCTCTAGAAAAAGTTTCATCATGATCCACACCTGGTCAATGATGCAAACCTTTAACAAGTCTAGCTTTGAAAGTCTCAACTTTTTCATGTACACCAAGTAATCTTCTCAAGATATACTTTCTCCTGATAGGGATTTAACCCTTCAGATAAAGCAACTAAAGTCCATACTTTGTTAGTGTATAAGGATTCCATCTCAGATCACTAAGCATCCAACCATTCTTACAGAGTCGTCACTCTCGATGGCCTGCTCGAAACTAGTTGGGTCATCATCTCATGATGCAATCCTCGCTCCCACTGTCATAGAGAAACCGAAGTATCTCTCAGGTGGGTGAGGAACCCTACTAGATCGGCGGAGAGGCTGAGCTTCGTTGGAATCTACTGAATCCTTTGGTTCTATCAAATCATCAGCTGTAGTTTGTATAGCTGGAACCTTTCCAGTTCTACATTACAGACCTTGCCTCGAGCTTGTCCGGATTTTGCTTTTAGACATAGGCCGGTCAACCCTAAATCTTAACTAACTTAAGATGTGGGCTCTTCCCTTTCCATATCATATATGAAGTGGTAGGCAACTGATTTGATTTGAACCCTATTCAATAGGTATGCAGCTACTCAAGTGCATAACTCCCAAAAGGAAACAGGTAACTCAGTAGTACTGATCATAGAGCACACCTTATCATATAGGGTGTGATTGCTCTGCCCCGATATACCATCGTGCTATGGTGTATACGGAGGAGTAATGCTGAGAGAGAATCTCATTCTCCTTTAGAATAGTCCACGATTTCCGTGCTCAAGTATTCTCCTCCTTGATCACATCAAATGACATAATACTTATACCCATATTCTTGTTTTCTACTTCTCGTTTATATTCTGTGAATATCTCAAAAGGTTTGGACTTGTGTTTCAACAGGAACATAGGTATGAATCTCGAAAGATCATCAGAGAATGTAATGAAGTATAAAGAACCAGTCTTGGCTAATGTAGACAGGGGACCTTACATACATCAACATGTATCATCCCAAGAGTTTACTAACTCTTTCTCTGTTTCCAGTAAACGGAGCTATGGTCATCTTATCTTTGTGACATGACTGGCGAGTTTCACAAGATGTAAATTCAAACTGATTTAAATATGCATCTATATGTAACTCTAGCTAGTCGGGTCACATTGATCTGACCTAGTCTACAATGCCTCAAGAAGAATTCGTTCAGTTCTGAACTCTTCCTCTTGTGTGTGTTCTGTATACTAAGAACTGTAGTTTGATTTAGAACATTAATGCTTTTAGATAACGTGCCTGAACCGATCAACTTTTGATATAGGAAATGTTCAAAACATTATCCATCTATACAAAATTTTATCATTTCTTTACTGATAAAGAGACTGATATGATTTTGTATATCAGGTTCGGTATCTAATAACATTTGTTCAGAATCAATGTATTTGTAATACAGGGTGACAGTGACCAACAGACTTGGCTGCAACACTTGCCCCGTTTTCTGCCTCATGAAACTTATCACCCGTTCTCAGTTCTCTACCTATCTGTAGCCCTATGTAACAGATTACATATCTGGGATCCTGATCTGGTATCACATACTCAGGACGTAAAGGATACTGAGAAACAGTTCTCTGTAATGAACACACCCGAAGATGATGCATCATATGCACTCTCTTCGTTTGGGCGGCACGGGAATTCTGGTATTCCCCAATTTCCTGCTCTGTCTTATAACAATTATAAGTTGGAGCGGGACCAACGTTCCCCAGCTCAGTATAACAAGCGGGTTCGGTCAAATATCCGTATTATTATCTTGATTAAGGCGTGATATGGTCGCTACCTGGAGAGAGAGAGAAGAAAACACTCAGCGTGCGCTCTTGCAAGAATAGATTGGTTATTATTTTATCTAATCAGGATGGCTCCCACTGCTTTTTATCAAATCTTCCTTCAAACCCTAAAAGGAAAGACTAGCCGGGATTAATTACACACTACAAGTTCGCCAATCTTTCAGCCAGGCCAGTGTCGGTACTTTGAGGGCGGTCCCCCGTGCTTTCGCACGAACCTAATTAATGTAAACATCGTTTTCCCAGAGGCTTAACCCCGTTGACACCTTTCTAGACACCTACTTGATCGGCTAATTGTAATGTATAAAACTCTCCCAGGAGTAACTCTTACTCGCAGCGGGTATCGGGATCCAACTATCTCATAGAAGGTATGCAATCTCATTGCAAATTTCAACACTTGAAATTCCCGATAATTTTGCCCCTAGCGTCCTATGACCTTGACGCAGGCCAACAAACCATAGTCCGCTAGTCAAGTTCAACCCGTCATTTCCTGATTGAATTAAACCCACCCGCACGACCCTTAACGCAGGCCAACAAAATCGCACGACTACCCTAATCCAATCTGCATCATATGCATAAGCAGATAAATACCAGTTAGCTACCGCACACTACTCCTTGACGCAGGCCAACAAACGCAGCACGAATACTAACTACTACTTATCTGAAATGACGGAGGGCTACGACAGGTTTTTCTGAAAACCTATTGCGTAATGAACTTGATATCGTTGTAGGATCGAATGAATTTTAAAATAGAGTGCTTTTGAGGCTTTTCTAGTTTTGCTAAAGGAGTCACTCCCGGTGAAGGGATCGTCGGTCCTTTCCTCATCGAATGAGGTGCGGGATATATCATATATATCACTGTGCAAAGCAAAAACTCTTAAAAGCAATCAAAAGACAAACCGAGTGTGTAGCATCTGCCAGTTATTGCTAAAGGAGTCACTCCCGGTGAAGGGATCTCGGTCCTTTCCTTATCGAATAAGGTGCAGGATATATCACATATACCGCTGTGCAAAGCAAGAACTGTAGCTACCTATTTTATTTTGAAATTCGATTCTACAACATCTTAGGTTTCTTTTATTTCATTAATCACATTAATGATGTCCCATCATTTAAGTACCTAAACATCACAGATAGATATGACGTACACTTATGCCATCCGCATTCGCCTCGATGTCCCCTCATGCACCGTTAGGTTAGGTAACTAACGGCAGAGCGGGGCAGGGCTAGCGCGGGTGTAAAACATAAGTAACGTCTATATAATATATCCATTACAGAAACATCACATGATCACATCACAGATATCGCAGCAGAAGAAACATATATGAAATATTGGATATACTAGGACATCCGTGTTTTCAATACGAGCCAGTATAAAACACGGATTCCACGGTCGCGATGAATAGCAAAACCCACACCCCTAGACCCCTACGAGAGCGGCAAGCAACCCTACCAATTCTGGAGTTAGGAGACCCGGACTCGACTCCTCGAGTTGGTCTCCCACTGGACTCCAGAACCCGGTTACTTGTGCCCTCCTCCTTGGGTCTATCCTAGTGCAGAAAAGTAAATAATATACATCAACGGTGACAACTTCCGCAACCTGGAAGTGCCCCAATAAAAGAATATTACATACAAGTTTTTACATGAATGAAAATGAAAAACACTCATCTCACATAAAAACCCCCGGCTATTCAAACACGACGATCCAATATAACATATCCAGCAACACATAACATCACATGTCATCAACGTAAGTAAATATGCGCATCCCAATTGTCGTTGACATATAGCAACGAAACCGGCGATATCACATATTACACTTACGGTCACAGAAAAGAAAGTGTAAAACTACAACAGTTGGAATCCGCAACCATCTCAGACATCGCATGCCTGACCAAATGAATTCTTTAGACATCGCATGCCTAACAATTATAAACCCCGCATTTTAGTCTCAAAATCGAAAACTCTTTTCAATATCAAGTCGGGCAATTCAACAAGATTCCCGACATTTTGATCGAATGCTCGTCGCAAACTTCAGTAGGCAGTTGCACCCCCGATGCCGTCGACGAAGTGCACCAAGGCGGAACACCGCTACCGCGAGCACCCGAACGGATGCTTTCGGCGACGGGGTTCTCCTACAGTCACTTGGTCGGGGCTATGGAGTGAGGCTGTCTATTAAGTTTACCCGGCGAGTATCCGCGTACGCTACGTGATTGCGACGGACTTTTGATTTCATCAAAATTCCGTGGCAACCGATCAAATGAGACTAAAGTGCTATGTTTATAACATTCATTCAGTTATCTCATAACTTCTTGTGAATTCCAATTATTGTATCCCATTCCGGATAAATAGAAAATGTCAAACTTTCCGATCGAACAATCGAACACCCAAGTTTTCCCGATACAGATCAACACATGAAATATTAGTCTAACAACATTCAGTTCGTGCCTCAGTACCAACGGTCCAGCCGTAGAAGGGTCAAGCCAACGCCTCACATGTGGCACGCCGTACTGCCCCAAACCCGAAGGTTCAAAGGGCAGTTCAAGACGGTCACATAATCGAGTTAAGGTTTGTTGTCTTCTAGAGGGTCCATCGCGTTACTTGCACTACTTAGAACGTCGTTAAACTACGGAAAAATCCAACACTTGGAAATTTCCCGACAGGGGAAAAATTGGGTATTTATATCCGGTCGAACTTTTTAACATTCTAAAATTTATCCGGAAAGCCACACAGACAAAATTTGATACTCCGATCGAAACACCGAATCCCCAAAACAATCCCAGATTATTCAACTCTTGAATAAATTTTAAAAATTCCCAGAAAACTCAGAAGAATTTATCAGGAATTACTGTGCAAAAATATAGGGCTGACGTCACCAGAGAGCTGCGGAACCGCCGCAGAAGCTAGGCTTCTGCCGCGGTTCCGCCGCACTAATTACTGTTCACCGAAATATTTTTGCATCGTAATTCTTATTTTTCCCTGCTGAATTTTTTAGTAATTTTTAATTTGGAAAAATCCCAGTTTTTGAAAAAAGGACAGAGAGCTATTTTGGGTTTGGGTTTTCGGGTCGTTCGGACTTCAAACTCTGTCTAGACTTCGCCTAAGGCTCTAGCTAGGCTCTGATACCACTGCAGGGTTCCTAGGCATCCTAGTGAGGTCCCACAAGCCATCAACCATGCCAATTTCAAAAAATCTAGGTGCCGAGAAACCCGACTACGGATCGTTTGCTAGATATTTAGGAGAAAATGCAAACTAGTTAACACTTAACTAAGGGATACGGATATACAACCTTTGTAGATCCGTTTGTCCACCTCCATAGCTCCATGAAGAAGTCATCTCCGCTGTACAAATCCGAAATCCGGGCTCTTGCGTCGGCTTCATCGGAGAAGAAGCGGGCTAGGTCATCGACGACGTGCCGAAGATGATCTACGTCGAAGCATCACTAGATCGAGCTCCACCTTCACCGAGCCTTGAAAACTTGTGAAGGAAACACACTCTACTACTTGGCAAGAGGTAGAGGATGAAGAAATAGGAGTTGGGTTCACTTTAGAATTGGATTTCTCACTCAAAAACATCAATCACCATTGATGAAGAGAGCTTTCTTCTTGTGAGGAAGAAGAAGAAGAAGATGATGAAGATAATGTTATGATAAGAATAATAGAATAGAAAATGAATAATCATTTCTTATCATAATTTAACTATGGTAATGTGTAGAGAGTTGACCATAGTTAAATGAATGGTTAGGGTTTGATAGATGAAGACAAAAGGGTTAGATTGGTCAAAGCTTCATGAAGCTTCACTTAGCTTCATGAAAGAAACCCTTTTGTTTTCTTCTTCTCATTTATCTTTTATATCCAAATGAAAAGATAAATGAATTAATAAAAGAAAACCCTAATCATTTACTTAACCTAGGTTTAACTCATTACACAAAACCCTAGCATGCTTGCATCATCAAACATGATACAAACAAGTGCACAAAATCATATCGCATATGCAATGCGCACGTCCGAGTGAGAAAATCCATTTAAAGTGAACCGATACTAGTTAATGCAAAGTAATATATCAAATATATAATTACGCATTAAATCATTAAATCAACACTTGATTTAACGATCCGGTCATATCGCATATAACCGACTAATATCAACAGTAACAACTTATCGAATCAACACTTGATCCGATAACCCGGCTATATCACATATAACCGATCAATATCACATATCGCGAGAATCGAATACAGTATCACATACTGGTATCATTCTCGGTCCCGCACATATCTCATATGCGCTACTATTTCGTTTCGCTTGAGCCAGGAAACCTCTGTGTAGGACTCTAAAGACTCGTCAATACGCCGGCAGCAGATGATGATCATATCAAACACCCACAAGCCGCAAGCGGTCTGCTAAACGTAACGGCCACCCGGGTATTGAGCGATCAGAAGATCGACGAGCAAGCCCGCTCACACTCCAGTGAATCCAACCAGTAACACTACCGTATAGTCCGGTCTGATCGTCTGATATGTCGCATATCTTGCCTAGGGGTGGTAAACGTCAGACCCCAATAGCTCGATAAGTCGTGTTGATATGAGGTCTATAACAATTCGAGAAACTACTGGTAACACTTACCAGTAAATCTCAGCAACCCTGGCCAGGGATTTCCTGTTATAGCCAATCGAACACAGCGCAACATCAACCCCCTATACCGGGAGAGACGAATCCCCTCCTATCGCTCATTGCCTCCATGTGACTCGGGACTGTACCCAAAAACCACCGTTTTGCACGCCCTCTTGGACGTGGTAAGATGGAAATCAAAGCACAGTGGGAACCACACAAGACTCTATGACGATCTCGGGTCAACAGACTACTCTGTACCAGTGTCACCAGAGAACTGCCATCTGACGTGAGGTATAATACCATCTGGGAGTTCTCGGCGAGTCCGTCCAGTGTACCCAGTCTCTACTGAGCACCCGTATATCATCTCTGATGTCAAACACCAATGCATATAGGATCATCCATCGCCCATCTGTATGGGTCGAGAAGGTACACGCTAGTCTACACTGGTATATCGATGCCCCGTCTCGATACACCCTCGACTAGGGACTTTGAAGGATGTACTTATGGACTACCATGTCCCCACTAGTATGATCCGCATCATAATCCAGGTAGTCAAGTACAGATCCTAAGGGCTTTACCAACATGTAACAGAGAGACAATCAGCATACACGTTAAGGTAAAGGTCAACCAGATAGCATACTATCATGTCGAGCAAGAAAGTCCTCCCTATATATGTCCCAGCATCCACTACAATATACATCCAATGTACAATAATGGCCTCTAGGGCATACATATAACTAACAGTTATTATTTAATTCATTTGATGTAAATGTAATTTGTTGTAATATTATTTTGCGGGGCACATCCAGGTTGCGGTTGTAGCCACCGTTGTATTATATCATTTTACTGTTTTTCTCCTAGGACAGACCCAAGGTGGGGTGCACAAACTGCCGGGCGGGTAGTTTGCTGTACCCGTTGGGCTCTTGGGTTGGGTAATGGCTATTCATCACAACTGTGTAATCCGTCTTTTGTTGCAGGCTCAAAACAAACACGGATTGCTTGCAAATCCAATAAAGTTCATCTGTGATCTGGAATGCCTATTATTGCGTCTGACGAATGTACAATATCTATATATGATAGCTATTTAGACGTCACTTATGTTTTACATCCGTGCTAGCCCAGCCCCCGCTCTGTCGTTAGTTAAGTAACCTAACGGGTGATGACGGGACCCCGTGGCGAATGCGGATGGCATAAGAGGACGTTGTATTTTCGTTGTTTTCTGCAATGATAGGTTAAAAGATGGGACGCATTATTTATAATGCAAAGAAAATAAACCAAAAAGTTTAATCGTTGGAACAATTTAAAAGAAACCACTCGGTTAATTTTTAAAACAGATATTTTTTAAATGCGGAGCTTTAACCACACCTTTTAAAAAGCTATCAGGTTCCTTCGGTTATATCAAGTTCACTACGTTCACGGTTTCGCCAAAACCATTCGTAGCCCTCCGTCATTTCATTTGGGTATTCAGTAGTATTCAAGCTATGCATTTTGGCCAAAGTCAAGGCATAGTGTTTGGTAGCTGCTGGGTTTTCATTTGTTGCATAAGATAGATGAGTTAGTTTGGGACAGTTGTATTATCATTTGACCAAAGTCAGGGGTATATACGGATGGGTTCAAATTGACAAGATAATGATGGGTAGAACTTGACATGTGACTTATGACATTTTGACCAAAGCCAAGGTCATAAGAGCATGGGGCAAAAACTTATATCGGGAATTTCTAAAGAAACTGAAATTTGCAAAGTGATGCATACCATTTGGAGTTTGATGAATGTTGGTAGCATTCCTTCAACATTATCATACGATGATATTTGGATCCCGATCCTACTGTGAGTATATGCTACTTATCAGGAGATTCGTCACTTAACGATCAATGCTATAAACCAAGTAGGTGTCCAGAAAGGTGTCAGCGGGGTTACGCCCCCAGAGAAAAGAGGTTATTTAATTAAGGAACTTCGCGAAAGCGTTGGAAAACCTCCCTCGAAGTATCGACACTAGCCTAGCTGAACGGTTAAGCAAGAATTGTGCAGTGAGAATAGTCCTGGCTAATTCTTCTTTTATGGTTTGAGGAAGGATTCGAGAAACAGTGGGAGCCATCCAGTTTAGATAAACTAAAAACCACTCTAAACTTGCAAGAGCATCATGCTAAAGAGTTTTCTTCTCTCTCTCCTAATTGCAGCGACCCTGAAAATGACTGGACTTAAGTTACTTTTAGAGAAAAATATACTGACAGGGCCAAACTATAAAGATTGGCTGCGGAATGTCAAAATGGCTTTGACCTATGACAAATTGGGGTACGTCCTCACCGCTACGGCACCTGCTGTCCCTGGTCCCAAATCCAGCAATGCGGATAAGGAAATCCGCAAAACCTGGGATTTAGATTGCGCGAAAGCCAAGTGCATCGTGCTTGCCTCAATGAACAATGAACATCAGAGGAGGCACGAGGATATGAACCTAGATGGCATATTTCTCCATACAAAGGAACTTTATGGAGAGCAATCTCGTATAGCAAGATACGAGACCTCTAAGAACTTGTTTCGAGCGAGGTTGGTTGTCGGGTCATCGGTAGGAGAACATGTCCTAAAGATGATCGGCTATATTGAAGAGCTCGCAGACCTTGGGACGACTTTGGATAATGAGCTCTATACAGACCTTATTCTCCAGTCCCTTCCTCACACCTACGCCCAGTTTATCCTGAACTTCAACATTCAAAGAAAAGAGGTTGAACTTCCGGAACTCCTGAACATGTTAAGGAGTGCAGAGGGCACCTTGCAGAAGACAAGGGAAACACCCGCTATGTTTGTTAGCGGTACATCTTCTTCCGGGTCCAAGGCAAGGGCCAAAGGAAGGAAGAAGAAGGCCGCCACCAAACCTAGAGGAGGTGTTAGTAAGGTGGGAGGGAAGGGAAAGAAAAAGTTTGCGGTACCGGTAGTTGGCCAGGATGAGTGCTTCCATTGTCACAGGAAAGGGTACTGGAAGAAGGATTGCAAGGCGTGGAACGCCAAGAACCAGGAACCGAAGCAAGCTGTGGCTTCGACTTCAGGTGTGTTTGTAATTGAGAATTGTCTGTCGATCAACTCTACTTCCTGGGTATTGGATACCGGATCAGGATCTCATATTTGCAATTCATTGCAGGCACTGAGAAACCGTAGAGTGCTGAAGGAAGGTGATATGACCCTAAAGGTTGCTAACGGAGCTAGCGTGGGAGCTGCGTCCGTCGGGGATTATCACCTAGGATTGACGAGTGGACACATTTTGCTTTTACATAACTGTTTTTTTGTACCAAGCTTAACGTGTAATATCATATCAGTTTCCTTGTTATCAAATAAAGGTTATGATTTCACGTTTGTAAGAGATGTTGTTAACATCCACCTAAATCATGGTTTGATTGGGTCCGGTACACTAAATAACGGTATATATGTTTTAAACCAACTCCAAATTTTCAATGTCCAGAACACACTTAAAAGAAAGTCTCCAGATTTAAATAAAGCTTTCTTATGGCATTATAGACTGGGTCACATCAATGAGAGAAGGTTGACTAAGTTGCATAGAGAAGGATATTTGGACTCGTTCGAATATCAAACTTATGACACTTGTCAATCTTGTCTCAAAGGAAAGATGACAAAGACTCTATTTACTGGACATGGAGTAAGAGCGAGCGAGCTCTTAGGACTCATACACAGCGATGTATGTGGTCCAATGTCTACACATGCAAGAAGTGGTTTTTCCTATTTCATTACTTTCACGGATGATTACTCAAGATACGGATTCATTTATCTGATGAAACATAAATCCGAGGCTTTTGAGAAATTCCGAGAGTATAAGAATGAAGTAGAAAACCAAACCGGCAAAAGTATCAAGACACTTAGATCTGATCGAGGTGGTGAATACTTGAGTGCCGAGTTCCTAGGTTACCTAAAAGAGAAAGGAATTCTCTCTCAGCTTACTCCTCCATACACTCCACAGCATAACGGTGTATCGGAGAGACGGAATCGAACCCTATTGGAAATGGTACGATCCATGATGAGTAATGCTGAGTTACCGCGATCTTTCTGGGGTTATGCGCTAGAATCAGCGGCATATCTTTTGAACAGGGCTCCTACCAAGACTGTGCCTACCACTCCATATCAGATGTGGACTGGGAAGAAACCCCATCTTCAGCATATGAAGATTTGGGGATGTCCAGCTTTTGTTAAAAAGCAGCATGTGGACAAGCTCGAGGCACGATCAGTAAAATGTATGTTTGTGGGATATCCAAAGAACTCCAAGGGATATTATTTCTATTACGCAGAGGAACAAAAGGTTTTTGTTTCTCGTAATGCCCATTTTCTAGAACATCAGTTTTTAGAAAAGGAAATAAGTCGGAGCGAAATAGAACGGAAGAAATTCCAGAACCACAAGCTGCTACTGAAAGTTTGGTAGAACCGGAAGTTCAAGAAGAACAGGACATTCCCGCACCCCTCCGCAGGAGTAGTAGGCCGTCTCATCCGCCTGAGAGATACTACGGTTTTCTTATAGATGGGGATAGAGAGGATTGCATCATAGATGATGATGAACCTACTGACTTCCAGCAGGCCATCCAGAGCGGCGACTCGGTACGATGGCTAGATGCAATGCGGACCGAAATGGAGTCCATGTACACCAACAAAGTATGGACTTTGGACTTTGCTCCAGACGGGGTAAAACCCATAGGATGCAAATAGATCTTCAAGAAAAAGATTGGTGTAGATGGACAGGTGGAAATCTATAAGGCTAGACTTGTTGCAAAGAGTTTTCGTCAAAGACCTGGTTTGGACTATGACGAAACTTTTTCTCCAGTGGCTATGCTCAAATCCATTCGGGTCCTTCTTGCTATTGCTGCCTTCCATGATTATGAAATCTGGCAGATGGACGTAAAGACGGCTTTTCTAAATGGAAATTTAGAAGAGTGCGTCTATATAGATCAGCCAGAGGGTTTCAATCAGAGTGGGAGCAGCGGGAAAGTATGCAAGCTGCTTAAGTCCATTTATGGACTAAAGCAGGCATCGCGGAGTTGGAACATCTGTTTTGATGAGACAGTCAAAGAATATGACTTTATCAAAAATCCAGATGAACCGTGCATATATAGTAAAGTTGTAGCCAGAAGTGTCGTATTCCTCGTCTTGTACGTGGATGACATTCTATTGATAGGAAATGACATTCCTATGCTACAATCTGTCAAAGGATTCTTGTCACACAGGTTCTCCATGAAAGACCTGGGTGATGCCTCTTACATTCTGGGGATCCGGATCTATCGTGATAGATCCAAGAGGATGTTGGGACTTTCGCAGTCCAGGTATATCGACACTGTACTGAAAAGATTTAGTATGGAAGATTCTAAGCACGGTAATCTACCGGCTTGTCACGGAATCACCCTCTCCAAAGAGATGTCTCCCAAGACTGATTTGGAAAGGGAACGCATGTCTGTTATACCCTACGCTTCTGCGGTAGGCTCTATAATGTATGCGATGTTGTGCACCAGACCAGATGTAGCTTACGCACTGAGCATGGTAAGCCGGTATCAGTCAGACCCAGGGGAGAAGCACTGGATAGCAGTAAAGAACATTCTCAAGTACCTGAGAAGGACTAAGGAGATGTTCTTGGTTTACGGCGGAAAAGACCTCAGGTTGGAGGCCTTTGCTGATTCCGGCTTCCAGAGTGATAAGGACGATTCCAAGTCCATGTTGGGTTATGTCTTTACCCTCAATGGAGGGGCGGTGTGCTGGAAGAGCTCCAAGAAGGACACCGTTGCTGACTCGACGATGGAAGCGGAGTATATAGCTGCTTGCGATGCCGCAAAAGAAGCAGTCTGGATGAAGAAGTTCCTAACAGAACTTCAGGTGGTTCCTACCATAGTTGATCCAATACCTCTGTATTGCGACAACAATGGAGCTATAGCTTTAGCAAAGGAACCAAGGTCCCATCAGAAGTCCAGACACATCTTAAGGCGGTATCACCTGATCAGGGAGATCATTGATAGTCAGGAGATCGATGTTCGGAGAGTTGCTTCTGAAGAGAACATTGTTGATCCATTCACAAAGGCCCTACCTCATATTCAGTTCGAGAGGCTACTCAAGATCATCGGTCTTCGATATGCCAGTACATGGCCCTAGTGCAAGTGGGAGATTGTTAGTGTATATGCCCTAGGGGCCATTATTGTATCATACTAGTTTGTATATTACTTAATGGAAGCTTGGGATATTCACATGTATATAACAGTCTTGCTAAACATGGTAGTATGCTACTTGGTTTTTCTATCTTAATATGTGAGTATACGTATTGATAGAGCTCTTACGATCTTGCTTGACTACCAGCGTTGTGATGGCAGTCACACTAGTGGGGGCTGGGTAGTCTACAAGCACATCCTTATTCAGGTCCCTAGTCGCAGGATTATCGAGACAGGGCATCGATACTCCGGAGTAGACTAGTGTGTACGCTTCTTATCCCAGTTGGGGAGATGGTCTGTCCCACAGCCATCAGTACGTCGTACTGGAGATAGTATGCAGGTGCTCGTTGGGTTACGGGTACACCGGACAGGACTCACAGGGAACTGTTGGTTGGTTTTATACCAGTCGTCAGTGAACAGTTCCCAGGTGACATGAGTACAGCATAGTCCGCAGACTTGACACTGCTACTTCGCCTCGAGTGTGTCCCACTGTTCTTAGATTACTACCCAACCACGGCTTAAAGGAGTCGTGCAAACAGGTAGCAGTTGGGTGCAGTCCCGAGCACTTGGAGGCAGTGGCAGTTAGACAGGATTCGTCTCTCCCGGTATTGGGGGTTGATATCGCGCTGTGTCAGAGAGCCATTACGCAAAGTCCCTGGCCAGGGCAAGCGAGATTTGCTGGTAGGTTCCAGTAGTTTCTCAGGGTGTAATGGGCTTCGCTCCGACACGACTTATACCGCTATTAGGGGACTGACGCTTGCCGCCCCTAGGCCCGATATGCGATAGTCTTAGACGAACGGACCGGACTGTACGGAGATTGTCACATCAGACTCAGTAGGAGTTCGGATGGGTTTCCTCATCGGCCTTCTTATCGACATCTACCTGGGGACCGTTACGTACAGCTAGTGCCGCTTGAGGTCTGTGGTTAAACCCACTGCCAGCGTAGTAGTCGAGTCTCTAGAGTCCCACACAGAGAGTTTCCCTACTCCAGGCGAAACGATATAGAGGTCGTATGGTTTTACGACAAGGGTTCGGACGCATACGTGTGTTTACACACGTACGACTTTCGGACAGTTTTTACCAGTCGGCTTTGGTTTAAGCCAGTTACTGGTATCCGGTTATTGGATTTATACAGTCTAAAGTTTTTCCGTATTTTTGCGGAAAGGAGGGGCGTTCTCGTAATTGCGCGAGAAGCTTCTAGAAGATGGTGACTAAGGAGGTTTAGGTGGCATATACAATGAATGTGATTAGTGAGTCATATGGATGATTCATCCATGTCATTAATGCTTCATAATTGCTTAATGACTCATGGAGATGAATCACCACAAGATATTTATCAAGCATGGTTGTAAATCATTTTCTTTTTCTTTTCTTGATATAACAAAATGCTTGATATATATTATGATAACTCATTCTTCTCACTTGATTATTATCTTCACCTTCTCTCTCCTCAAGCTCTCCCTCTTCAAACCCTAATCCTCCCCTCTCATGTGTTGAGTACAAGAATTAGTTAGCCTAATTAAACCATAACCCTCACTCTAAATCACCTAGCTTCTTTGATTAGCACTTAAAGAAAGTTAGTTGCCACAAGTTTAGAGGCTAAGCTTGGAGTAAAGCTCTCGGGTGGATCGTCTACTACTTCGAGAAGGCCAAGGTGGAGGTGGAGTTCGTAAAGACGAAGGACACGGTTCTTTAGGTATAATCCCTTTACATAGTAGTTGTTAACTTCTATGTTTGATGTTAGTTATCGTTTAGCTTCGATTCATGCGGTTAGTCGATGTTTAAGCAAAGAACAAGATCGTTTTTCATATTTCCGCCTCCCCGCAAGTCGTGGGGTGTTGTACATCGACTTACAACTTGGGATTGAGCTGAGTCGATAAGATTTGATTTGAGGCCGTGAGATCGGTGATATAGCAGGGTTCGTATTTGAGATACGACATGACGTTGTAGCGGGTCCTTGACGTAGTGTTTCACACACGTCCATGCATACGTAGGCGGTATCAGTATGGTACTAGACGTAGATCAGTACCGCGATCATGATATTTGATAAAGAGGATACCAGGTGAATAGTATGATGAATGTGATATTGACCCGTACCCAGATTTGGGATGCCGTACGACGGATTTACGTACGAGCTATATCTTGATGATTGATCCGCACTCATGACTTGGGATGTCTGATTTTAGATATGGTATCGGATATGATATTATTGAGGCGGGATCACCGACTAATATATATACAGGTATGTATATGTATCGACTCATCGACTCAGATGTTAGGCGGTTTCCTTACCTGTAGTTCAGCTTGTTAGCTTAGCCCTTTAGTTTAGTTTAGTTGTTAGATTAGATTCGATTCTTACCTATTTCAAAAACTAACGAATCATGGGTATTTTAAAAGACAGCCCAAGGGATCCTACGGATATTTCAAAAGACGTATCTTTTCATAAAAACACCGTAGCCCCTATTTTCAAAACCCCATGATTCGTGTTATTTCAAAAGGCACCATTTGTAGGACTTATATTAGATTATTACAGATTAGTTATCGTTGTGTCTAGTATTCAGCTCCGGCACATTATTGCTGTTCGCTCTGCCTCGCATACTTATTTTGCTGCATATAACATTATTGATATCATGCTGTTAGGACACCGGCACCATTACCGATGATGCGTATGTACCACGTACACCTACTTGCCGGCTCACACACATCTTCATCGGTAATTGCCATGTCACGTACACTTTAGAGAATATATTTGCTTGACTTAGCTTGTTAGTTAGTAGTTTGATATGATATTAGTGTACCTGCCTTACATGCCTAGTTTATTAATCATATATTGCAACTTGGTTAATGATACCATATGCATTCATTATCATTGACATATGCACTTGTGATGATTTCTTGAGATTTATGATATTTCTGGATTTCGGGAAAAGCCGCAAAATTTACAACTTATGATCTTTTAAAATATAAAATGTTGCGGTTTTCTAGTGATGTAAAGTGTCGTCCACCATGAGTTTGCTGTGGTTTTCGAGATCCGTGTCGAAGAGTAGAGGAACCGTCACGGGTACATGGTGGGCCCGGTGCGGTACCCCGGGGCAAGAGGAATGTGGTGTTGACGTTGAGCCCGGCAGGGGAGCACTACCGACCGGTGATATTACCCGACGCGTCGGATATCCGGAGGATACCGTCGTGGTCTTGAGATGGATGGTAGGGGCCGGTCTAGACTGACGGCGCCCTAGATATTGAGATTGAGACATTGATATTTCGAGACAGTGAGATTTATGTTTTGTGTCGATGCTAGACACTGTTGATACTGATTTCATTTATGATACCTCACTTTAAAAATACAGAAATCTCACTAATTTATGAAAACAGTTTCTTCATTTACATGTATTCTGTTTTCATGCATTCATACCTCACTCATATGATATATTGCTACCTGAGGCACTGACACGGGCACATGAGTTTGCACTCGGGTTAGATACTGCCCTAGCCATTGTTATAGGCTGCATGTTATATACATTTTTGAGGATATATTATGATCATTGACCTAGGATTGCGTTATTTATGCGATTTCTGTGCGTAGATGTTTTTCTATTCACGAGTTGGCAACTCACCCCCGTTGTGCCCCAGTTCTTGCAGGTTTTGCCGTACAGGTTTAATTACGGCTTTGCGGCATAGTTTCGTTCGGGTGATTTGCTAGTAGGTGGGTTTACTTGTATCGTACCCCCATTATATATCTTGTATATCATTATTCTGTTGTATCTAGAAGTTCCATCAACCAAATATGTATTTATTGAGATAGAGACCACTGTTGTTTATTCTTTCGACCTTAGAGTCGCTCGTTATATTTCTGGTGGTTTTGAGTTTCCTTTTGAGTTTTGATCCTCGCCGTTGGCGTTGTATATTATATTGCTTGTGTGGTTGTGACCGTCGATTGACGAAGAGCTAGCTCCCGCTTGGGGATGCCTTTTTCTTGATTTCGTATACTATTCATGTTGTATCCCGTTCGGGGGCCAGTATTTACAAAGGAGACTCTGCCGAAATTTTCAGTAAATTTTTGATGTTTTAAAAACCGCATAATTCGGCTTATGCTATTGAAATTACTTGCTTTAAGTTGGTTTTTCCTGCACTCTACTACTTTTCTTGGTTTGGATTTCTGGGTTTTCGGTTTACTTAGATTACGTACGTCTCGAGACGTTCGTAGTTTAAGTGCCGGTCATGTTCCGTACTTTCGGGTCGTGACAAAGTTGGTATCAGAGCGTTAGGTTTTACCTTCGGAGCGTAGGATGACCCTTGGTTGATAGAATAGGTGACTAAAGTAGAGTGACGTACCGTTGGTATGTTCCGCGGCATATTTACGACACGCCACTCCACTTAAGAAGCCTTAGGATGTACATTTCCTTGTTCAGTATTATATTTCTTCCTGATCTAGCCTCATCGTTACCAGTTTGGTTTTGCTGCCACGATTTCGGGCAGGGAGAGCTACGGCTAGAGTTGCTGTCAGCAGGAGCTCGTCACAAACGAGGACTGACCAGGGCGTGATTCCGGCGACACCCGATTGTAGAGAGGTTTCTTTTGATTGTGTTTTCGCACCACGAGCGTTGATGGATCGCTGTATGAGATTACTTGGACGGACAGATCAGCACCAGAGGATTGAGCCAATGATAGAAGGTCGCTAGTCACCCACGGATGAATGACTGAGACATGTGGTTCGTTCGCCTGCCCGATGAGAGGTCATCAGATAGATTGATTCCAGCTAGAGACGACTTCACGCGGAGACGTTGGGAGTCGACAGAGACGATCGAATGTCAGAAACCTATTATTCTAAGTTTAAAGTAGTCGGAAGGACATGCAGGCAATTCTATAGTCCCTCTAGAAGAATGAAACCCTAACTCGACATAATGACCGTGTGAAAGCCTTTGAACCTAAGGGTTTGCGGCAGTTCCACGGCGCCATTAGTGAGGCTTGGGTTTGCCCTTCTACTGCTGGACCACCGATGCTGTGGTATGTACTCGATACTATTAAACTGTACCAAGATGTTGAGCTCTTGGGGGATTATGAGGTTACGACGAATCGATCAAATGGTTCGACTTCAATCGGATGCTAGGTGGTGAGATGCATTCTTGGGAGACTCCAGATACGAGGATAGCCGTTGGAGCTCAGTCCATGCAGCCACGACGAGATGAGTCCGAAGCGGTCGACATTAGAGAAAAGTGGAGTAAGAGGTTCGCACCAGATCTAGATGAGATGACGTTCCACTCCGCCGACATCAGAGAGGCGATGCGCATGCCGAGGCATGGTACTTAGACTTACCTTCCAGAAGGAGTCGCGATGAGTTTGCAGTCGTTCCAGAGAAAGATGCAGATATAGGAAAGGACAATGACTTCCGGACAGTTGGCAGAGACGAGACATGGAAGAGACCGTGAGCAGGATTCCTTCCAGGACACTGCTGCAATGATACTTGCACCCAGGATCAGATGTGTCACGTACATTCAGAGAGCCAGAGGCCGACGCCAGTAATATGCTGTCTTACGAGTGGTCGCGATGATTGACCAAGAGATGACCAGAGAAGTGCCAGAACGGAATCGTCCCCGTTAGCACACCTGACAGGGCCGATGAGCCGATGGACCGAAAGATTGGTAATTCACAGTGAAGACCTTGACCCAGGAGTGGTCATGGTTACGCATGCCAGCAGGACAGAGTTCATGATCATCGACAAGACGTCCCACTAGTGACCGCGACAGTTGGCCGAGATTCTTAGAGGATGCGCTTGAGAAGTACTATTCCGCCATTATTGATTACGATGTTTTGGGTGATTTATTCGTATGATTTGATTTTGATGATTGAGGATTTACGATCTTTGCACAGTGTTGCACTTGATATCGTTTTCGTGCTTCAGTTTCACATGTTTGTGATTTTACGATTTTAAACAGTTGAGTTGGTTTTGTGCGTATGCATGCACACGATTTCGTTCCTGCACTCGGTATAGTTTATATATGCTTACAGTGCAGTGATACGCCTTTTGTGCACTTAGATGCACTGGACTTCGATTTCGATTGTGATACCCGATATTTGTTTTGTGCACCTTGTGCACCTGATTGATTTTGCGCACGTTCGGCGCTTGATATTGGATTTCATGATTTCTTGCACGATAGATGCACCTGATTTTGCTGTCAGGCACACATGTTGCCTACGACAGATGTTTCGTGCACACCCGATGCACTTAGATGTTGTTTCTGTGCGCATGTATAGCACATTCATGGATTTTGATTTCCGTGCGCACCAGACGCACGTAGCATTCATGTGCATATTTTGGGATTGATTTCGTATAGAGCAGTACGTTTTTATGATATTTCTATGTATTTTCGTACTGAGCAGGACTAGTCAGAGGACAGTACTTAAATATATTTTGCATGCATTGATAGTTATTGAAGGGATTTCCAAAAAGCGAGCTATAGCCTCAGTATTTACCTACGTGTCTGATATGACACGAAATGTTTAAAACAAGGAGACCCTTCTAAATTGTTTCCAAAACGGCGGAACGTACATTTCAAACAAAGGTATATATGTATATAGTTATTTTCTTATGATAGACGTCCGCCACTGTGCAGTGTTATACGCGTTGCACAGCGACTTAAAGAGATTTGGCATGCATTTCCTTCAGATACTTACAGATATAGATTCGATGTTTACATGTATAGTTTCGAGTTATATTATTTTGGTTTGATTTAGATTTGGCATTGATATCTTCTCCATGACTTCGATGATTGCGGGATGCTTGACGGAGTTTTGATTTGAGTTATATACTCATTTTTCAAGCGCATGCGCTGCGCTACGAATTGTTTTATGTAGTTACAATTTCGGAGCCCCGACGACTTGATGGTTTTTCTTAGATGTTTTAGTATTTGGGGGAGTTTGAATTTAAATTCGGGGACCGAATTTCTTTAAGGGGGGAATATTGTAACGTTCTGAAAATCATTTCGGTGAAATTTCGAAAAATCGGTAAAATAAGGGGGTTTTCTGTAAAAAGTCAAAATACAAATATCTTATTATAAAAATTAAATATACATATTCTATCTATGTAATTGCTATTATTTGGTGTTTATTGAGCCGCTGGTGAAATTTCAAATTTTCTGAAAAAAAATATTATTTTATTATTATTTAAGCCGTCACTAATACATTTAATTAGGGAAAATTACAAATTGGAATGAGTTGAAACAAATTTTGTGCATCATAAAACATTAAATAAAATTTTATCATGTGGTTTTTGGAACGAAATCATTTGCCAAAACGGTTTAGAAATTATTGAAGAAAAAAAGGCTTTTTTTAGCGTAAATGGATGTTTGGGGTATTATATTTATCATTTTTCATCACCCCACACCCGTACCCACATCCACACACTCCCACTTACTTCTCCCCTTGAAGAATTCAGCAGCCCCCATTTTTTTCCCCACTTGAATTTCAAAGGAAAGAAATGAAAGAAAAGAAAAGAAAAGAAAATGGAGAAATGAGGTGGACCTTTGACCTTGAATTGACTTTGACTTCTCCCCCCACTTTCTCTACCTCCCTCTCTCTCCTCTCCCACTCCCATTCCAGCCGACCCCCCTCCTACAGCAGCAGCAGCCCCCCAATTTCCTTTCTCTTTTCTCTTCAAACTTCATCAAAAATTGCCTCAAATCCATCAAAAAAAAATCCCAAAACCCAAATCCGACTCCTACCCATTTTAGCTTAGCCCGTATAGCATGGATCTTTGTGAAAAGAGAGCATTTTGGGAGGCCATAGATGCTTGTGGATCTTCAAATGTTTTTGGGTATAATTCTAAAACATTTTTGCTTAATTTGTTACTAATTTCTTAAAGCTAAACTACTTAAGTGTTAATTAGGCTTAAGTTGCAAGTTTTGGAATTCAAGTTATGAATTTGAATGCAAGTTAGGGTCTTATAAAATTGGTGTATGGTTGTGTGTTATATTTAGGCTTTTTGTCATGTTAATACAAGATTAGTAGCTTGTGCTAATGGTTAGTTTAAAAATTGTGTTAATTTGCTAATTTGCATACTAGGTTTTTGAAATTGGTTAAATACTTGGGATTAAAAATGTGTTTAGGTTTTTCATGACTTCATTAACTTTATTAAGTGTGGTTTAATGTTTTAGATCATGCAAATCTAAGTTAGATTGTAGTTTGTGCATTTTTGCTTTGAAATTGTTAAATTTTAGGTATTTTGTAAACTAGAATATTAGGGTTTTTAGAATTTAATGAGATTAAATTCCGGGAATTGTTTATATAACTTATTTAAGATATTTAATAAATATATTGGCCGCTACATTCATTTAAACATCCTGTTTTGTACAAAAACGGCGAATTGTGCTTGCTAGATTTTCGGAAAAATGACTTTTTAAGTAAAATTGGGGTTTTTGTGAGTTTTAACCTAGTTTATATTAAAATTAGTGTTCGTGAATGTGCAAATGAGTGTGATTGGATTTTTCTCGATGGTTTGACGTTTGTACATCGACATCGAGGGTTGGTTTGACTATTCTTGCATGCGTAGGCGATAGGTTTGGACCTATGCGTGATACGCGTGCCGATTTGATTTTCGTATGCCGTTTCGATTTCGAATTTAGTTTTAATGCGATATGGTGCGTTATGATATGTAGGTACCCCCATGTGGACTTCGAGACGACAAGCAAGCGCGTGGCGACGTCGGCACCGGCTAGCGAGGACCAGGTGAGTAGATTTATATCTATGGGGAGAAGTCGGGTGGATGGCGTATAGCACCCCCACAGTCCGTGGTGGTGTATACGGATGCGTATACACACCAACAATTATTATATGTTATTTGGGATTAATAACGATGCTTAGGATGGATATTGGTGTGTTGGATTACTTTAGTGTTGCGAACCCTAAGGTAGTGTTGCACTACACATAAACACATACATACTTGCATACATTCCTATTGATATGTGCTCATGGGATTCTTTATAGTTATGGGTTCACATGGGTATGGGACTATGTGTTCACATACGGATTTGAGGATGGTACTTGTGATTGAGCTGAGTCGATGAGATTTGATTTGAGACCGTGAGATCGGTGATATAGCAGGGTTCGTATTTGAGATACGACATGACGTTGTAGCGGGTCCTTGACGTAGTGTTTCACACACGTCCATGCATACGTAGGCGGTATCAGTATGGTACTAGACGTAGATCAGTACCGCGATCATGATATTTGATAAAGAGGATACCAGGTGAATAGTATGATGAATGTGATATTGACCCGTACCCAGATTTGGGATGCCGTACGACGGATTTACGTACGAGCTATATCTTGATGATTGATCCGCACTCTTGACTTAGGATGTCTGATTTTAGATATGGTATCGGATATGATATTATTGAGGCGGGATCACCGACTAATATATATACAGGTATGTATATGTATCGACTCATCGACTCAGATGTTAGGCGGTTTCCTTACCTGTAGTTCAGCTTGTTAGCTTAGCCTTTTAGTTTAGTTTAATTGTTAGATTAGATTCGATTCTTACCTATTTCAAAAACTAACGAATCGTAGGTATTTTAAAAGACAGCCCAAGGGATCCTACAGATATTTCAAAAGACGTATCTTTTCATAAAAACACTGTAACCCCTATTTTCAAAACCCCATTATTCGTGTTATTTCGAAAGGCACCATTTGTCGGACTTATATTAGATTATTACAGATTAGTTATCGTTGTGTCTAGTATTCAGCTCCCGCACATTATTGCTGTTCGCTCTGCCTCACATACTTATTTTGCTGCATATTCCATTATTGATATCATGCTGTTAGGACACCAGCACCATTACCGATGATGCGTATGTACCACGTACACCTACTTGCCGGCTCACACACATCTTCATCGGTAATTGCCATGTCACATACACTTTAGAGAATATATTTGCTTGACTTAGCTTCTTAGTTAGTAGTTTGATATGATATTAGTGTACCTGCCTTACATGCCTAGTTTATTAATCATACATTGCAACTTGGTTATTGATACCATATGTATTCATTATCATTGACATATGCACTTGTGATGATTTCTTGAGATTTATGATATTTCTGGATTTCGAGGAAAGCCGCAAAATTTACAACTTATGATCTTTTAAAATATAAAATGTTGCGGTTTTCTAGTGATGTAAAGTGTCGTCCACCATGAGTTTGCTGTGGTTTTCGAGATCCGTGTCGAGGAGTGGAGGAACCGTCACGGGTACATGGTGGGCCCGGTGCGGTACCCCGGGGCAAGAGGAATGTGGTGTTGACGTTGAGCCCGGCAGGGGAGCACTACCGACCGGTGATATTACCCGACGTGTCGGATATCCGGAGGATACCGTCGTGGTCTTGAGATGGATGGTAGGGGCCGGTCTGGACTGACGGCGCCCTAGATATTGAGATTGAGACATTGATATTTCGAGACAGTGAGATTTATGTTTTGTGTCGATGCTAGACACTGTTGATACTGATTTCATTTATGATACCTCACTTTAAAAATACAGAAATCTCACTAATTTATGAAAACAGTTTCTTCATTTACATGTATTCTGTTTTCATGCATTCATACCTCACTCATATGATATATTGCTACCTGAGGCACTGACACGGGCACATGAGTTTGCACTCGGGTTAGATACTACCTGTAACGTTTTGAAAATCGTTTCGGTGAAATTTCGAAAAAAATCGGTAAAATAAGGGGGCTTTCTGTAAAAACTCAAAATACAAATATCTTATTATAAAACTTAAATATACATATTCTAGCTATGTAATTGCTATTATTTGGTGTTTATTGAGCCGCTGGTGAAATTTCAAATTTTCTGAAAAAAATATTATTTTATTATTATTTAAGCCGTCACTAATACATTTAATTAGGGAAAATTACAAATTGGAATGAGTTGAAACAAATTTTGTGCATCATAAAATATTAAATAAAATTTTATCATGTGGTTTTTGGAACGAAAACATTTGCCAAAACGGTTTAGAAATTATTGAAGAAAAAAGGCTTTTTTTTAGCGTAAATGGATGTTTGGGGTACTGTATTTATCATTTTTCATCACCCCACACCCGTACCCATACCCACACACACCCACTTACTCCTCCCCATGGCTGAATTCAGCAGCCCCCCTATGTTTTCCCCACTTGATTTTCAAATGAAAGGAAATGAAAGAAAATAATAGAAAATGGATAAAGTGGTTAGACTTTTGACTTGCTTTGACCTTGACTTTGTCCCCCCCCCATTTGCTCTACCTCCCTCTCTCTCCTCACTCCTATTTCTGGCTGAAAATTCTGAGCCCCCAACAGCAGCCCCTCCCTCCCTCTTCTCCTCTCATTTTCCATCAAAAAATTCACCCATTTCCATCAAAAATCAAAGCTAAAATGCAAATCAAAGCCCTACCCATTTTCTCTTATCTCTTTAAGCATGGATCTTGGTGCAAAGATTTCAATTTGGAGGTCTAGTTTCATGTTGATCTCAAGATGGTTTTAAGGTATAAATCCTAACCTATTGTTCAATTGTTAGGTTAAATTCCTTAATGTATCTTATTAGGTGCTTAAATATGGTTTAATTGCAAGTTTGGAAATCTAAAGAGAAGGAGTTTGAATTGAAAAGTTAGGGTTTTAAATTCAATAGGGTTGTTGTCACTTGTTTAAGGTTGCATGGTGTAGTTAGCATGTTAAGACATGTTAAACCTAATCTAGAAGATAATTTGTAAATTGTTGCATCTAAAAGTCCAAATTTAGTTATTTAAGCAAACTAGGTTTTAGTTTTTAGTTGCAAATGGGTGATTTAAAATCTAACTAAGAATTTTATGACTTTATTAACATTATAAAATGTAGTTTAATGCTTTAGATCATGCAAATCCAAACTAGATTCTTGCATGTGCATTTTGCTATAAAATGGTCGAAATTGGTTAAAATTACAAACTAGTTTTTGTAAATATTGTGCTAAATTGATAATTAAAATATGGTTAGGGTTTTTATCATATTATTAACTTTATTAAGTGTAGTTTAACACTTTAGTTCATGGAAATCCAACCTAAATTGTAGTTTGTGCATTTTTGCTATGAAATTGTAAAAAGGGTATTTTGTAAACTAGAATATTAGGGTTTTTGGAATTTAATGAGATTAAATTCCGGAAATTGTTTCTATGACTTATTTATGATATTTAATAAGTATTTTGGCCGCTACATTCATTTAAACATCATGTTTTGTACAAACGGCGAATTGTGCTTGCTAGATTTTCGGAAAAACGACTTTTTAAGTGAAATTGGGGTTTTTGGGAATTTTAAGCTATTTTATATTAAAATTAGTGTTCGTGAATGTGAAAATGAGTGTGATTGGATTTTCTCGATGGTTTGACGTTCGTACATCGACATCGAGGGTTGGTTTGACTATTCCTGCATGCGTGGGCGATAGGTTTGGACCTATGCGTGATACGCGTGCCGATTTGATTTTCGTATGCCGTTTCGATTTCGAATTTAGTTTTAATGCGATATGGTACGTTATGATATGTAGGTACCCCCATGTGGACTTCGAGACGACAAGCAAGCGCGTGGCGACGTCGGCACCGGCTAGCGAGGACCAGGTGAGTAGATTTATATCTACGGGGAGAAGTCGGGTGGATGGCGTATAGCACCCCCGCAGTCCGTGGTGGTGTATACGGATGCGTATACACACCAACAATTATTATATGTTATTTAGGATTAATAACGATGCTTAGGATGGATATTGGTGTGTTGGAGTACTTTAGTGTTGCGAACCCTAGGGTAGTGTTACACACACATACACACATACATACTTGCATACATTCCTATTGATATATGCTCATGGGATTCTTTATAGTTATGTGTTCACATGGGTATGGGACTATGTGTTCAAATACGGACTGAGGATGATACTTAGGATTGAGCTGAGTCGATGAGATTTGATTTGAGGCCGTGAGATCGGTGGTATAGCAGGGTTCATATCTTAGATACGACATGACGTTGTAGCGGGTCCTTGACGTAGTGTTTCACACACGTCCATGCATACATAGGCGGTATCAGTATGGTACTAGACGTAGATCAGTACCCCGATCATGATATTTGATAAAGAGGATACCAGGTGAATAGTATGATGAATGTGATATTGACCCGTACCCAGATTGGGATGTCGTACGACGGATTTACGTACGAGCTATATTGATGATTGATCCGCACTCTTGACTTGGGATGCCTGATTATAGATATGGTATCGGATATGATATTATTGAGGCGGGATCACCGACTATACATATACAGGTATGTATATGTATCGACTCAGATGATAGGCGGTTTCCTTACCTGTAGTTCAGCTTGTTAGTTCAGCCGTATAGTTTAGTGTAGTTGTTAGATTAGATTAGACTTCTTACCTATTTCAAAAACTAACGAATCGTGGGCTTTTTAAAGACAGCTCAAGGGAATCTACGGATATTTCAAAAACGACGTATCTTTTCATAAAAACACCATAGCCCCTATTTTCAAAACCCCATGATTCGTGTTATTTCAAAAGGCACCATTCGTAGGACTTATATTAGATTATTGTAGATTAGTTATCGTTGTGTCTAGTATTCAGCTCCCGCACATTATTGCTGTTCGCTCTGCCTCGCATACTTTTTGTGCTGCATATTCCATTATTGATATCATGCTGTTAGGACACCAGCACCATTACCGATGATGCGTATGTACCACGTACACCTACTTGCCGGCTCACACACATCTTCATCGGTAATTGCCATGTCACGTACACTTTAGAGAATATAATTGCTTGACTTAGATTGTTAGCTGGTAGTTTTGACATGATATTAGTGTACTTCCCTTATATGCCATATTAGACATTGTAGTTATTACCTACCACTTCATGCATACTGTTATTCACTTGTTCATGCCTAGTTCATTATCATTGACATATCCACTTGTGATGATTTCTTGAGATTTATGATATTTCTGGATTTCGGGGAAAGCCGCAAAATTTACAACTTATGATCTTTTAAAACATAAAATGTTGCGGTTTTCTAGTGATGTAAAGTGTCGTCCACCATGAGTTTGCTGTGGTTTTGGAGATCCGTGTCGAGGAGTGGAGGAACCGTCACGGGTACATGGTGGGCCCGGTATGGTACCCCGGGGCAAGAGGAATGTGGTGTTGACGTTGAGCCTGGCTGGGGAGCACTACCTACCGGTGATATTACCCGACGCGTCGGATATCCGGAGGATACCGTCGTGGTCTTGAGATGGATGGTAGGGGCCGGTCTGGACTGACGGCGCCCTAGATATTGAGATTGAGACATTGATATTTCGAGACAGTGAGATTTATGTTTTGTGTCGATGCTAGACACTGTTGATACTGATTTCATTATGATACCTCAGTCTAAAAATACGAAGGAAATCTCACTAATTTATGAAAACAGTTTCTTCATTTACATGTATTCTGTTTCATGCATTCATACCTCATGCATATGATATATTGCTACCTGAGGCACTGACACAGGCACATGAAATTATACTCGGGTTAGATATTACCCTAGTCATTGTTATAGGCTGCCTGTTATACTTATATTTGAGGATATATTATGATCATTGACCTAGGTTGCGTTATTTATGCGATTTCTGTGCGTAGATGTTTTTCTATTCACGAGTTGGCAACTCACCCCCGTTGTGCCCCAGTTTCTTGCAGATTTGCCGTACAGGTTTCATTACGGCTTGCGGGTTCAGTTTCATTCGGGTGATTTGCTAATAGGTGGGTTTACTTGTATCATACCCCCATTATATATCTTGTATATCATTATTCTGTTGTATCTAGAAGTTCCATCAACCAAACATGTATTTTGAGATAGAGACCAGTGTTGTTTATTCTTTCGACCTTAGAGTCGCGCGTTTTATTTTCTGTGGATTTCTGGTGGTTTTGAGTTTTGATCCTCGCCGTTGGCGTTGTATATTATATTGCTTGTGTGGTTGTGACCGTCGATTGACGAAGAGCTAGCTCCCGCTTGGGGATGCCTTTTTCTTGATTTCGTATACTATTCATGTTGTATCCCGTTTGGGGGCCAGTATTTACAAAGGAGACTCTGCCGAAATTTTCAGTAAATTTTTAATGCTTTTAAAAAAACCGCATAATTCGGCTTATGCTATTGAAACTACTTGCTTTAAATTGGTTTTTCCTGCACTCTACTACTTTTCTTGGTTTGGATTTATGGGTTTTCGGTTTACTTAGATTACGTACGCCTCGAGACGTTCGTAGTTTAAGTGCCGGTCATGTTCCGTAATTTCGGGTCGTGACACTACCCTAGCCATTGTTATAGGATGCATGTTATATACATTTTTGAGGATATATTATGATCATTGACCTAGGATTGCGTTATTTATGCGATTTCTGTGCGTAGATGTTTTTCTATTCACGAGTTGGCAACTCACCCCCGTTGTGCCACAGTTTCTTGCAGGTTTTGCCGTACAGGTTTAATTATGGCTTTGCGGCATAGTTTCGTTCGGGTGATTTGCTAGTAGGTGGGTTTACTTGTATCGTACCTCCATTATATATCTTGTATATCATTATTCTGTTGTATCTAGAAGTTCCATCAACAAATATGTATTTATTGAGATAGAGACCAGTGTTGTTTATTCTTTCGACCTTAGAGTCGCTCATTATATTTCTGGTGGTTTTGAGTTTCCTTTTGAGTTTTGATCCTCGCCGTTGGCGTTGTATATTATATTGCTTGTGTGGTTGTGACCGTCGATTGACGAAGAGCTAGCTCCCGCTTGGGGATGCCTTTTTCTTGATTTCGTATACTATTCATGTTGTATCCCGTTTGGGGGCCAGTATTTACAAAGGAGACTCTGCCGAAATTTTCAATAAATTTTTGATGTTTTAAAAACCGCATAATTCGGCTTATGCTATTGAAATTACTTGCTTTAAGTTGGTTTTTCCTGCACTCTACTACTTTTCTTGGTTTGGATTTCTGGGTTTTCGGTTTACTTAGATTACGTACGTCTCGAGACGTTCGTAGTTTAAGTGCCGGTCATGTTCCGTACTTTCGGGTCGTGACAGTAATGAAGTACAAAGAACCAGTCCTGGCATGTGTAGATAGGGGACCACATACATCATCATGTATTAATCCCAAGAGTTTACTAACTCTTTCTCTGTTTCAAGTAAACGGAGCTATGGTCATCTTATCTTTGTGACATGACTGGCAAGTTTCTCAAGATGTAAATTCAAACTGATTTAAATATGCATCTTAATGTTACTTAGCTAGTCAGATCGCATTGATATGACCTAGTCTACAATGCCATAAGTAGGATTCATTCATTTCTGAACTCTTCCTCTTGTGTGTGTTCTGTGCGTTAAGAACCGTGGTTTGATTTAGAACGTATATGCTATTAGATAACGTGCCTGAATTGATCAACTCTTGATATAGAAAATGTTTAAAACATTATCCAACAATACAAAATTATATCCTTCTTTAGTAAATAAAGAGACTGATATAATGTTGCATATCAGGTTCGGTATCTAATAACATTCGTTCAGAATCAATGTATTACCATTTGGTAATACAAAGTGATAACTGCTAATACCTTGGCTGCAACAATTGTACCGTTCTCTATACTAAGAGACATATCACCCACTTCCAGTTCTCCACCTTTCTGCAACCCGTGTAACAGATTACATATGCGGGATCCTGATCCGGTATCATATACCCAGGACGTAGAGGATACTGAGAAACGGTTCTCTGTAACGAACACACCCGAAGAAGATGCATCAATCATGCACTTTCTTCGTTTGGGCGGTATGGGAATCCTGGTATTCCCCTATTTCTTGCTCGGTCTTATAACAATTATAAGTTGGAGCCGGACCAACGTTCCCCAGCCCAGTATAACAAGCGGGTTCGGTCAATACATCCATGTTATTATCTTGATTAAGGCGTGACATGGTCGCTACCTGGAGAGAGAGAGAAGAAAACACTTGGCGTGCGCTCTTGCAAGATTAGATTGGTTATATATTTTATCTAATCAGGATGGCTCCCACTGTTTTTATCAAATCTTCCTTCAAACCTTAAAAAGAAAGACTAGCCGAGATTAATTACACCCTACAAGTTCGCCAATTTTTCAGCTAGGCCAGTGCGGGTACTTTGAGGGAGGTTCCCCGTGCTTTCGCACGGACTTAATTAAAATAAACCTCGTTTTCCCAAGGGCGTAACCCCGTTGACACCTTTCTAGACACCTACTTGATCGGCTAATTCTAAAGTGCAAAACTCTCTCAGGAGTAACAATTACTCGCAGTGGGTATCAGGATCCAACTATCTCATAGAAGGTATGCAATCTCATTGCAAATTTCAACACTTAAAACTCCCGATAATGATTTTTACCCCTAGTGACTTATGACCTTAACTATGGTCAACAAATCATAAGCACTAGTCAAGTTCTACCCGCCATTTCATGATTAATTAGACCCACCCACATGACCCATTAACTATGGTCAACAAAGTCACATGACTGTCCTAACTAATCGCATCATATGCTGTGTAGGAAGACATCACTTAGCTACCGTACACTACGCCTTGACTATGGTCAACAAACGCAACACGAATACTAAGTACTCTACTTCCTAAATTGACGGAGGGTTGCAGATGGTTTTTGTGAAAACCTTTAACGCTTTGAACTTGATCTCGTTGCAGAATCAAATGGTTTTAAAAGGAGTGGCTTAAGCTCCGCTTTCTGAAACTTTTACTTTTTCGTAAAAAGCCGAGTGGGTTTCAAATTCGATTCTACAACATCTTTAGGTTTATTTTCTTTCATTAATCTCATTAATGAATTTCCCATCATTTAAGTTACCTAAACATCACAGATAAATACAACGTACGCATATGCCATCCGCATTCGCCACAAAGTCCCGTTGTGCACCGTTAGGTTAGATAACTAAAGGCAGATCGGGGCAGGGCTAGCGCGGGTGTAAAACATAAGCAACGTCTATAATATATCATATATATATTATAATGTATCCATCTCAGAATATAAAGTGATCACATCACAGAATATCAGCAGCAGAAGACAACATATGAAATATTGGATATACTAGGTGATGATGTTCTATATTGGCGATCTCCCAGATCAGGACACGTGGCAGATGACGTGTCCTAGAACTTAGAGGAAAGGGCCCATAGGGGCCGACCAGGACACCCCTGTACCCGACCAACAAGCACAAGCCGGCTCACCTCAGAGCCCCCTGCAAATTGGCCTCCTCGGCCTCTCAGCTCACCTCCGAGCTTCCGCAGGACCGAGATACCTCGGCCCTCCCGCTCCTTCCCGAGCTCTCCCGCCGAGGCCTTCTTCCTCGATCCCTCCGACCGACCAACTCCACCACTCACAGGCGTAACAGCCGCATCGCAAATCTCGCCATGCGCAGATTCTCCGCCGATAACATCCCACGTTCCACGCCACCACGATCCCCATTAACGGGCGATCCTCTTATTACGCGGGCGTGACGTCGGGAGCGTAACTGCCGGCGAGATTCTCACGCCTGCTACTGCGTGCTGCCGCCACTATATAAACCCCCATCACAGAGGGGTCAAGTAAGCCATTTTTACTCCACTTAGCCGTTACTCTGCTCGGATCTCGTGCTAACTTGATCGTCGGAGGGTCCTCGGTGGTACCAAACCACCCCGGGACTTCCTTGCAGGTACTCGGCGCAAACTCCTCGAAACCACCAATCTCCTCAAAACCCATTGAGACCCACACGCAACGGGAGATCACCTCCAAGATCCATCAGGAGATCGACAGAAGACAACATCTAACGGAGACCCGAAAAGGACCTCCATTAGTTGGCGCCGTCTGTGGGAACAGAAACTCCACAAAAAACAAAGCTGGCCTTCCGATCTCCATTCATATGGCAACCGATCACCCTGAAGATCCAAGCACCCACTGCCGCCTCCCCCTCAATGGAGGCGTGGGTGAACTTCTGCCGAATGCCGTCGACCTCTCCGCCAGCCACTGCCTCACAGACTCCGGTGGTCGCAGGACCCTCGATCAGTCCTATTCAACCTCGAAGTCCCACGTCGGAGAGCCTCGTCTCGAGCCTCGTCGCACCCCTGCCCTATCAAGGCAGTAGCGGTCAGCTCGCCTACTGCCAGGCATGACCGGCACCCCCTCCCTCGACGAGGTCATGCCCACGAGGCTCGCCAAGGCAGCTCGAGGACAACCTCACCACGGGGCCTAAGGGACCTCGCCGGAAGGAACCGGGGCCCATCAAGAACTATGGTCATAACGATAAGGGGTCAGTCGAGCTCCCGCGAGACTCGGCACCCCACGCTGGCAACGGTCGCCAACGGCCGCCCGAGCAAAAGTCTAGGGACCGCGAGCCTATCACCTTTGGCCACGGGGATCTCCACGGCATATCCATGCCCCACAATGACCCTCTGGTGATCACGGCCCGAATCCACCGATACGAGGTCCACCGGATACTTGTCGACTCAGGCAGCTCAGCAGACATCCTCTTCTACGACTGCTTTCTGCGCATGGGGCTCACCCCAGCAGACTTGAAACTGACCTCCCACGTCCTTTCACGGTTCACCAACCACTCCATCCCGGCGGAAGGGGTGGTCACCCTACAGTTCAACATCGGGGAGCCCGGCCTCACCCATACGTTGCCTGTGGACATCATCATAGCAAAGGTCCCGTCAGCCTACAATGTCCACCTCGGCCGCCCGATGCTAAACTCCCTCCAGGCCCAGATATCGACCTACCACCTGGCGATGACATTCCCTCTCGAACAGGGAGGGATAGGTCGGGTCTACGGAGACCAGTGGGTCGCGAAGGTATGCCTTATCGAAACATCTTCGTCCGAGCATCCGGCCGACGACGCTGAGGTAAAGGATGACATCAGGGGTTCTCTGGACACCCGAGATGAGCAGAAGGAGGTCCGGGGGACACCGGTCGAACCACTGACCGAGGTGCCCCTTACAGAAGGGAACGATGAAAAAACTGTCCAGGTCGGATAACACCTGACAGGAACTCAGCGAGATGACCTGGTCGGTTTTCTCATAAATAACTCCGACGTCTTCGCCTGGGCGCCTGCAGACATGCCTGGGATTGACCCTAAAATCATTTCTCACAAGCTCAGGGTTGATCCTACGGCCCGACCCGTCAGACAGAAGAAACGAAGCTTCGCCCCGATCAAACAGAAGGCTATCGAAGACGAGGTCGAACGACTTCTCGCCGCCAACTTCATCCGAAATGTGCCCTACTCAGAGTGGCTGGTGAACGTAGCTCTAGTCAAGAAGTCAAACGGGAAGTGGCGCATGTGCGTCGACTTCACCGACCTCAATAAAGCCTGCCCCAAGGACAACTATCCTCTCCCTCGAATAGATCAACTCATCGACAGCTCGGCCGGCCACGAGCTGTTGAGTTTCATGGATGCGTTCTCCGGCTATAACCATATCCGTATGAATCCAGAAGATGAAGATCTTACCGTATTCACAACGGACCGAGGGGTATACTCCTACAAGGTGATGCCCTTCGGCCTTAAGAACGCCGGGGCCACGTACCAACGGTTTGTCAATCGCATGTTCAAGCCACAGATCGGTAGGAATGTGGAGGTCTACGTTGACGATATGCTCGTCAAATTCGTCTCGTCGGCCGACCATGCCAAGGATCTGTGCGAGGCCTTCGAAGTGCTCCGCAAGTTCAAGATGAAGCTAAACCCCACCAAATACGCATTCGGAGTCACCGGGGGAAAGTTCCTCAGTTTCATGGTCACCCACCGTGGAATGGAAGCTAATCCAGAGAAAATCGAAGCTATCCTCAACATGGCCGTGCCCAAGACCAACGTCGAGATCATGTGGCTCGCGGGATGAGTCAATGCTCTGAGCTGTTTCATGTCCAGGTCGGGAGAGAAATGCCTCCCGTTCTTTAAAGCTCTGAGGAAGATCCCGAGGTTCGAGTGGTCGGAGGAGTGCCAGGCCGCCTTCGACCAATTGAAGAAGCACCTCGCGACACCACCACTGCTTACCCGACCAGTTGAAGGAGACGAGCTGTCGCTGTATCTGGCAGTATCCGACCAAGCAGCAGGCTCGGTGCTCGTCCGAGAGTTCGGTGGAGTGCAGAAGCCGGTATACTATGTGAGCCATGTATTTAAGAACGCAGAAACAAGATATCCAGCCATAGAGAAGATTGTCTTGGTCCCCGTAGTGGCCTCAAGGAAGCTACGGCACTACTTCCAAGCCCACACCATCCTCATCCTCACTGAGCGCCCGTTGGGGGCTATCCTTGCATCACCGGAATCCTCAGGCCGCTTAGAGAAGTGGAGGTGGGAACTATCTCAGTTTGACATAAAATATCGCCCGAGGCAGGCATTCAAAGCGCAGGCCCTGGCCGATTTCATCGCTGAATGCACCATCCCTAGCAAGGAACCGGAGTCCACGCCGACCCTTGCAACTCAGTGCCCCATCGCGGAAAGGCCTGGCTCGGTTCCTGAGTGGATCATCTACATCGACGGGTCTTCAACCGAGGAAGGCTGCGGTGCCGGTCTCATTATCCGGGGCCCGAATGAGGCAGAGATGGAGTACTCTCCGAAGCTTGGTTTCAAGGCCTCGAACAACACGGCAGAGTACGAGGCCCTCCTGGCTAGACTGCGCATGGCCATCGGGCTGGGGCTGAAGACAATTCGAATCCGCAGTGACTTGGCCCTAGTCGTTGGCCAAGTGACCGACCGCTTTGAAGCTCGGGAGCCTCTGATGATGAAGTATCTGGGCGAGGTAAGGGAACTCCGGAAGAACTTTGACGAAGTCCAGGTAGAACAGATACCCAGGCAGCTGAATGCCCAAGCCGACGCCCTGAGCAAACTGGCTTCGTCATACTCGGCCAATAATAAGCGGTCTATCCTCTTCGAAACCTTTCCTCAACCCAGCGTGGAAGACGGAGAGACAACACTCTACGTATATGCGGTGCTGGAAGGCGACCAAGATTGGAGGAAGCCCCTCATAGAATTCCTGAAGGACGGTATGCTCCCAGAAGATCGGGGAGCCGCCCGCCGTCTCCGTGCCAAGGCCAGCCACTTAATCTAGAGCAATGGGAACCTCTATAAGAAATCCTTCACTCAGCCCCTGTTCCGGTGCATCGACCCCCATGAAGCCGACTACGTCCACCGTGAAATCCATGAGGGGGTTGGCGGTGCGCACCAAGGGGCCCGAACCTTGATCCAAAAGGCGTTCTCCAGGGGTACTACTGGCCCACTGTTCACGAGGACGCCCAGAAGCTAGTCAGAAGATGCAAGAGTTGCCAGCTCCATGGCAGCATCCCTCGCCTCCCCGCTACCGAACTGACTGCTCTAACATCCCTATGGTCATTCGCCCAGTGGGGATTGGACATGGTCGGCCAATTCCCTACCAGTACGGGCGGGCACAAATATGTCCTCGTCGCGGTAGACTACTTCACCAAGTGGATCGAGGCCGTCCCTATCAGGAAACCGGATTCCTCCATGACCATCAGGTTCCTGCAAAACAATCTGATACTCCGGTTCGGCATCCCGAGATGTCTCATCACCGACAACGGGACGAACTTCGAGAACGAGAAAGTGATGGACTTCTGTAAAGAATACCATATCCTCATGAAGTTCGCCGCGGTCGCGCATCCCCAATGGAACGGGCAGGCCAAAGTCACTAACCGAGACATCCTCCGAGGCCTCCGGTCCCGCCTAGAAGGGCGACAAGGCAGTTGGGTCGAAGAACTGCCCCGGGTCTTATGGGCCCTGCGCACGTCAAAGAAGTCCCCCACTAGGGAAACCCTCTTCAGCCTCTGCTACGGGACCGAGGCAATGGTCCCAGCGGAGATCGGGCTACCCAGTCATTGGGTCGAGCACTTCGACGACAATGCGAACACCTCGGCGCTACGGACCAACCTGGACATCTTGTTGGAGAAGAGAGACCGGGCTCAGATCAGGGCTGCCGCTTATCAACAACAAACGGCCTCATATTACAACGCTCGGGTCAAGCGCCGTTCCTTCAAGACCGGAGATGTGGTCCTACGGCGAAATGAGTTCATTTATCAAGGCAGGCTACACAAGTTCTTCCCGAAGTGGGACGGTCCTTTCCTCATCTCTGAGGTGCTCCTCGGAGGAGCCTATCGCCTACAAGACGCGGACGGACGCAAGTTCCCGCGGCCTTACAATGCCGAGAAGCTCAAGCAATACAAATGAGGCCAAGGCCAACAAGTGTGTACCCCTCCTTTCGCGAAGACGATGTGAATGTTTTCTAAAAATCCTTTCCATTCGAATAAAGGAACGTCGAAACATTGCAGATAGAGTTCTATCTTTGCGATCGAAAGCCCTCACCAAAGAGGCAACCGCGCAGCTTCACTGCCCGGTTATCCTTAGCAGGCCTCCTACGGCTCCTCCAACGCTAAGGATCAAGGTCCTCCTTAGAGGCAGCCGAGCGGCTTCCCTGCTCGGCTATCCCTGGCCGGTAGCTTCCCTACTCGCAATGCTAGGGATCAAAGCCCTCACCAAGAGGCAACCGCGCAGCTTCACTGCCCGGTTATCCTTAGCAGGCCTCCTACGGCCCCTCCAACACTAAGGATCAAAGTCCTCCTTAGAGGCAGCTGAGCGGCTTCCCAGCTCGGCTATCCCTGGCTGGTAGCTTCCTTACTCGCAACGCTAGAGATCAAAGCCCTCGCCAAGAGGCAACTGCGCAGCTTCACTGCTCGGTTATCCTTAGCAGGCCTCCTACGGCCCCTCCACCTCTAAGGATCTAAGCCCTCACTAAGAGGCAGCCCAGCAGCTACCCTGCTCAGTTATCCCTGGCGGGTAGCTTCCCTACCGCAACGCCAGGGGTCAGAAAGTCCTTTCAGAGGTAGTCGAGCCCGACCCTCGCTCGACTATCCCTGGCGGGTAGCTTCCCTACCGCAACGCCAGGGATCAGAAAGCCCTCCCAGAGGCAGTCGAGCCCGACCCTCACTCGGCTATCCTTCAAGACAAAAGCCCTCGCCAAGAGGTACCGGGCAGTAACCCTGCCCGGCCAAGGGTCCTTGGTAGGCTTCTTACAACCCCTCCCGCGCTATGGACCAAAGTCCTCCTTTGAGGCTGTCGACCCCGACCCTTGCTCGGCTATCCCCGGCTGGTAGCTTCCTACCACAACCGACAGGGATCAAAGTCCTCGGCCATCCTTAGCAGGCCTCTCACGGCCCCTCCAGCGCTAAGGATCAAAGCCCTCGCCAAGAGGCACCAGGCAACTACCCTGCTCGGCCATCCTTAGCAGGCCTCTCACGGCCCTTCCAGCGCTAAGGAACAAAGCCCTCGCCAAGAGGTACCGAGCAGCTACCCTGCTCGGCCATCCTTAGCAGGCCTCTCACGACCCATCAGACGCTGAGGATCTAAAGCCCTCATCACGAGGCCATCGAATCCCTTCCTTCTCGACGCATCCCCAGCAAGCAGCCTCCTGCCCATCAGACGCTGAGGATATGAAGCCCTCATCGCGGGGTCGCCGAGTCCCTTCCTACTCAGCGCATCCCCAGTAGGCAGCCTCCTTCCCATCAAACGCTGAGGATCTGAAGCCCTCATCGTGGGGCCGCCGAGTCCCTTCCTGCTCAGCGAATCCCCAGCGGGCAGCCTCCTGTCCATCAGGCGCTGAGGATCTGAAGCCCTCATCGCGAGGCTGCCAAGTCCCTTCCTGCTTGGCGCATCCCCAGCGGGCAGCCTCCTGCCCATCAGACGCTGAGGATCTAAAGCCCTCATCGCGAGGCCGCCTAGTCCATTTCTGCTCGGCGCATCCCCAGCGGGCAGCCTCCTGCTTATCAGGCGCTGAGGATCTGAAGCCGTCATCGCGAGGCCGCCGAGTCCCTTCCTGATCGGCGCATCCCCAGCGGGTAGCCTCCTTCCCATCAGACGCTGAGGATCTGAAACCCTCATCGCATGGCCGCCGAGTCCCTTCCTACTCGGCGCATCCCCAGCGGGCACCCTCCTGCCCATCAACGCGGTGGGTCCAAAGCCCTCCTCGTGAGGCCGCTAAGTAGCTTCCTGCCAAGCGCATCCGCAGCGGGTAGCTTCCTACCCTACGAAGACAACGGATTGCTCAGGGACACGCCCGACGATACCATTGGAAGAGAGCTCACCACTGGGCAGCCCGGCAGTTCACTCTTGACCCGACCCGCCAGCTGGTCGGGATAAGAGTGGGGGGCTAATGATGATGCTCTATATTGGTGATCTCCCAGATCAGGACACGTGGCAGATGACGTATCCTAGAACTCAGAGGAAAGGGCCCACAGGGGCCGACCAGGACACCCTTGTACCCGACCTGCAAGCACAAGCTGGCTCACCTCAGAGCCGCCTGCAAATTGGCTGCCTCGGCCTCTCAGCTCGCCCCCGAGCTACCGCAGGACCAAGATACCTCGGCCCTCCCGCTCGTTCCCGAGCTCTCCCGCCGAGGCCATCTTCCTTGATCCCTCCGACCGACCAACTCCACCGCTCACAGGCATAACCGCCGCTCCGTAAATCTCGCCATACGTGGATTCTCCGCCGGCAACATCCCATGTTCCATGCCACCACAATCCCCATTAACGGGCGATCCGCTTATTACGCGGGCATGACGTCGGGAGCGCAACTTCCGGTGAGATTCTCGCGCCTGCTACTGCGTGCTGCCTCCACTATATAAACCCCCATCACAGAGGGGTCAAGTAAGCAATTTTTACTCCACTTAGCCGTTACTCTGCTCGGATTTCGTGCTAACTTGATCGTCGGAAGGTCCTCGGTGGTTCCAAACCACCCCGGGACTTCCTTGCAGGTACTCGGCGCAAACTCCTCAAAACCACCAATCTCTTCAAAACCCATTGAGACCCACATGCAACGGGAGATCACCTCCAAGATCCACCTGGAGATCGACGGAAGACAACATCTGACGGAGACCCGAAAAGGACCTCCATCACTAGGATTTCCGGGTTTTAATTTAAGCCTGTATAAAACATGGATTCCACGGTCCTAATGAATAGACAAACCCACATCCCTAGACCCCTACGAGAGCGTCAAGCAACCCTACCAATTCTACAGTTAGGAGACCCGGACTCGACGCCTCGAGATGGTCTTCTACTGGACTCTAGAACCCAGTTACTTGTGCTCCCCTCCTTGGGTCAATCCTAATGCGGAAAAGTAAATAATATACATCAACGGTGACATCTTCCTCAACCCGGAAGTGCCTCAAAAAAAGAATATTACATACAAGTTTTTACATGAATGAAAATGAAAAACTCTCATCTCACATAAAGAAAACGGCTATTCAAACATGACGATCCAATACAACATATTACAGCAACACAACATCACATATCATGAACGTAAGTAAATATGCGTATCCCAATTGCCGTTGACGTATAGCAACAAAACCGGCGATACACCACATATTACACTTACGGTCGCAGAAAAGAAAGTGAAAACTACAACAATTGGAATCCGCAACCACCTTAGACATCATAAACCCGAAATATCTCATATTCCGAATTTCATGCCTAACAATATGAATTCCTTACACATCGCATGCTTACAAATTATAAACCCCGCATTTTAGTCTCGATATTGAAAACACTTTCCAATAATAAGTCGGGAAATTCAACAAGATTCCCGACATCCTGATCGAATGCTCGTCGGAAACTTTAGTATACGGCCGTACCCCCGATGCCGTTGACGAAGTGCACTTAGGCGGAACACCACGGCCACGAGCACCCGGACGGATGCTTTTGGCAACGGAGTTCTCCTATAGTCACTTGGTCGGGGCTATAGGGCATGGCTATCTAGTAAGGTTTCCCAGCGAGTATTCGCATACGCTACGTGATTGCGACGGACTTTTGATCACATCAAAATCCCGTGGCAACCGATCAAATGAGACTAAATTACTTGATTTATAAAATTCAAAAATTGTGGATTCCAAGTATTGTATCCCATCACAAATATCCGGACGACGTTAAACTTTTCGATCGATTAATCAAAGTCCCACAATTCTCCGAGAGCTCAACACTTGAGCACAGTTCAAAAATACCCAGAATCATACCACAACACCTATGGACCAACCATAGAAGGGCAAACCCAAGCCTCATTAATGGCACCGCGGAACTGCCGCAAACCCTAAGGTTCGAAAGCGGTTCCATGGTCATTATTTCGAGTTAGGGTTTCATTCTTCTAGAGGGTCCACAGAATCGCTTGCATGATTTTCCGAATACATTAAACTTGGAAAAATGGGTTTTTGACATTGGATCGAACTTTTTAACTTAGCCTAGATAACATGTGAAAACCCGAAACCAATGTTAAACTACAAATACGAAACACTCCGAGTTGCCTATACAGTAAGACCGCATCACATGAAATCTTAGGAAAAACAAACAACACCTGAAACACCAAACCCCAGAGCCTGGAACACAGAAAAAATTCGAGGCCAAAATTCCTTAACTTAGCCGAGCTCACCGGTTTTAGGGCATGTCTGGCCGGCCAAAATCCGACGAAATGGTCTCAAATTTCTTCTGTGTTCATGTCATATCTCATACAACACTCTGCACTTGTTTAAAAAAATTTTAGGGGTCATTTAAAAATCGACAGAAACTAGGTTTCGATGTTTCAAGTTTCGGAGTAGTTTCGGTTTCGTAATCTAACAAACATCGTCTAATACTCTAGCCCGACTCTGATATCACTGTTGGGATTCCTTAGCACCCTACTGGGTTTTCACAGCAACTACCATGCTAATTTCAAGAATTTCTAGAGTGCTAATGAACCCTAACCTAGGATCTAGCTAGAGTGAATAGACAATATAAAGCATGTAATTAAACATTACAAGTAGTGAACAAGGAATACAACCTTTGTAGACCAGTCCTTCACTTCTAAAGCTCCATGTAGAAGTCCTTTTGCTGCAAGTGGAGATCTCCCGAACTATAGTATGGGTTCCTATGGAAAAATGAACAACCTTACTCGAAGTCTTCGAGGCCGAAGATGATCTACATCGAGAAGACTCAAACCCAAGCTACCTCTTCACTGGGTGATGAACTTTGTGAAGAGAACACCCTAAACTAAATAGCAAGTAATAGAGTATGATGAAGTAGGAAATAGGCTCACTTTAGATTTATTTTTCTCACTCATTTTCACCATTTTCCATGAAGCTGAGAGCTAGAGGAAGGAGATGAAGAAAAAAACTCAAGAATAAATCAAGTGGTGAATGGCAACCATGGTGTTAGTGTATATGCCATAGAGGACATTACTGTATCATACTAGTATGTATATTACTTAATGGAAGCTTGGGATATTCACCTTGTATTGACAATCTTGCTCAAAATGGTAGTATGCTACTTGGTTTGTTTCTACTTCAATGTGTACATATGTTTATTTTAGTATATCGCCTATACACATTAGTGGAGCCCTTAGGATCTTTGCTTGATTACCAGCGTTGTGATGGAAGTCACACTAGTGGGGCTGGGTAATCTATAAGCACATCCTTATGCAGGTCCCTGGTCGCAGGACTATCGAGACAGGGCATCGATACTCCGGAGTAGACTAGCGCATGCGCTTCTCATCCCAGTATGGGAGACGGTCTGTCCCACAGCCGTCGGTACGTCGTACTTGAGATAGTATGCGGGTGCTCGTTGGGTTACGAATACACTGGACAGGACTCGTCGGGAACTGACTAGTTGGTATTATGCCTATCGTCAGTTATCAGTTCCCAGGTGACATGAGTACAGCTTAGTCCACTGACTTGACACTATCACTTCGCCTCGAGTGTGTTCCCACTGTACTTTGATTACTACCCTACCACGGCTCAAAGGAGTCGTGCAAACAGGTGGTAGTTGGGTGCAGTCCCGAAGCACTTGGAGGCAGTGACGGTTAGACAGGATTCGTCTCTCCCGGTATTGGGGGTTGACATCGCGCTGTGTCTAGGAGAGCCATTACACGAGTAGTCCCTGGCCAGGGCAAACGAGATATACTGGTAGGCTTCCAGTGTTATCTCAGGGTGTTTTGGGCTTCACTCCGACACGACTTGTACCGCTATTGGGGGACTGACGTTTACCGCCCCCTAGGCCCGCCATGCGATGTATCAGACGAACAGACCGGACTGTACGGAGAATGTCACATTCAGGCTCAGTAGGAGTTCATATGGGTTTCGCCTCGTCAGTCTTCTTGTTGGCATCTACCTGGGGACCGTTACGCACAGCTAGTGCCGCTTGCGGTCTGTGGTTAAACCCACTGCCAACGTAGTGTCGAGTCTTTAGAGTCCCACACAGAAAGCTATTCGCCTTTAGGCAAAAGAGTAGAGGTCGCATGGTTTTGCGACAGGTCGCATGGTTTTGCGACAGGGTTCGGTCACATCCGTGCACTTGTGCACGTACAGTGTCCGGACAGTTCACACTAGCGGGCTTTGGTTTAAGCCAGATCCTAGTGTACCTTTTGGGATTGGATTTATCCAGTATGCATTCGTGTTCCTCGGAACGCGGATGCGGGTGTGTATGCACAGTTGACGGAGAGACAGAGGCAGAGGATTCTCATTAGGGTTGTTGACCGTTGACTGTTGACTATTGACTTTTTGCTCAACCCTAATGAGAATATGATACATATATATATATATTTAGCAATAATATTAATTAAGTATTATAGTGACATGGTTGTTGGAGGGTTGACTTTGTTGACTTGTTGACTTTGTTGACCGGTTGACTAGGTTGGACTAGTTGACCATCATCATCACAATGGTTGTCATTTTCATGCAAAGGCTTTTTCTTGCTTGTTGTAGTTTGCAAAATGAGTGCATGGAAATGATATTGCCTTTGTCATGATATGAACCATCACATAATACTTGGTTGACATTAGGGCTAATGATGTTTTTGGATTATGAGAGGGTGAAAGACAAAAGAGAGGCTCATTCTTGCTTGACCTTTCTCTCTCTTGGTTTTGAGCTCTCATGCTCTTGCTCTCACCCTCTTCTTTTTGCTCTCTCTCTTTAGTCTATGGTTCACTTGTCTCATGAGTTGAGAACCAAGAACCATAGATAAAATCCCATACAAACTCTTCTCTACTCACTCTAGTTCACAAGGTTTAGCAAACCGAGTGAACTAGTTTCTTCAAAGTTCGAAGAAGTAGCCAAAGGTTGGAGCTTTCAGGTAGATCTATTTTCGGCGCAAGGAGACGACGGGGAGAAGCCGTTTCGGACGACCATCGAAACTTGAAGACGAAGGAGTTCGAGAAAAAGAAAGGTATAACCCCCTAACTGAGTAGTTAGCAACTCGTAGTTAGGTTGTTAGTTAGATGTTTAACAAAGATCCGGTTTTGAGTCCATGTTACCACCTCTAAGAAAATTGTTTTTCACCAAATCCCGCGTGCCCGAAAGTACCGGGAGAGGTAGCACGGACTTACAGTGGTATCAGAGCCTAGTTAAACTCTATCTAACATGTTAGCAAAGTTGCTAGAAGATCGATCAAAGAAAAAGTCGCAAAACAAACCCCGATTTCATACTTTCTGTCGATTTTTTATGTTCTGTATAAATAATAAATCATGCATCAAAAATCGACTCAGGGTTTTTAGAGTGCACTGTAGAATGACGGTACCCTGATCTCATCATTACGCTGCGGAAACGCGGCAATAGCTTGCTATTGTCGCGGTTCCGCGGCCGTCTTGGCTCCTCTCTGGTTGTTCTTTGCTACAATGTGCTTATGGGGGTATTTTGGGATTTTTGGAATATATATTTTCTGCCCAGATTTTCCAGAACGAAAATTTTATTTTTGGGGTCCTGAAAATCCGTATTTTTGATCGAACTTCTAAAAGACTTAAGCTGACGGGTTTTTCTGTGATGTGATATTTGTATTGAACGTCTACTAATCGCTATATGTCGATTAGTGGGGGTTATACAAATCTGTGATCTGTAATGTTGCTGGAATGTGTATATGAATATGTTGGATTGTCGCGGGTGAATAGCCGGGGGTTGTGAGACGAGAGTTTTCTTTTCTTTCAATTCATGTAAATTTGTAAATTGATGTAATAATTATTTGTATGGCCGCACAACCGGATTGGGGTTGTAGCCGTCATTGTATAATTTCTTTTTACTGTTTTTGCTCCTAGGATAGACCCATGGAGGGGGTGCACAAACTACCGGGTATGCCGAAGTACCGAGTGGCCTACTCACGGGGTTGAGGGAGGTTGCTTCGCTTCGGGTACTTGGCGGGTAGTTTGTCGCATCCGTAGGGGTCTTGGGTGGGGTATTGGCTATTCACCGCGACTGTGTAATTTGCTTTTCGTTACAGGCTCGTACGAATTGCGGATTCCTAGTATATCCAATGTATTCATCTGTGATCTGAAATGGCTTTCATTGCAGTATATATCTATATATGATATTATTTAGGCGTTGCTTATGTTTTACAGCCGCGCTAGCCCAGCCCCCGCTCTGTCGTTAGTTAAGTAACCTAACGGGTAATGACGGGGCCCCATGGAGAATGCGAATGGCATAAGCGTATGTTATATTTTGGTTGTTTTCTGCAATGGTAGGATTAATTGATGGGACGCATTAAAAGAACTAATGCAAGAATATCACGCATTAAAAGAACTAATGCAAGAAAATAAACCAAGTTAAAATCGTTGGAACACTTTCAAAAAACCACTCGGTTCTTTTCAAAACCAACTTTTAAATGCGGAGTTTGAGCCACTCCTTTTAAAAGCTATCATGGTTCCATCGATTATATCAAGTTCACTACGTTCACGGTTTCGCCAAAACCATTCGTAGCCCTCCGTCGTTTCAGTTAAATATTCAGTAGTATTCAAGCTATGTATTTTGACCTTCGCTAAGGCATAGTGATTGGTAGCTGCTGAATGTTTATCTGTAGCATAGATAGATGCGTTGGTTTGGGACAGTCGTACGACCATTTTGGCCTTCGGCAAGGGTATGTACGGGTGGGTTCAAATTAACCTGGATAATGACGGGTAGAACTTGACATGTGACTTATGATATTTTGGCCTTCGTCAAGGTCATAAGAGCATGGGGCAAAAATCCACATCGGGAGTTTCATAAGAACTGAAACTTGCTAGTGTTGCATACCATTTGGAGTGTGATGATTCTGGTAGGATTTCTTCAGTTTCGTCACGCGATGATATTTGGATCCCGATCCTACTGTGAGTATATGCTACTCCTCGGGAAATTTCTCACTTAACGATCAATGCTATAAACCAAGTAGGTGCCTAGAAAGGTGTTAGCGGGGCTACGCCCCCAGGGAAAAGAGGTTCTTGAATTAAGGAACTTCGCGAAAGCGTTGGAAAACCTCCCTCGAAGTACCGACACTAGCCTGGCTGAACGGTTAAGCAAGTATTGTACGGTGAGATTGATCCCGACTAATTCTTCCTTTTTGGTTCAGAGGAGGGATTCGAGAGACAGTGGGAGCCATCCTGTTTAGACAAATTAAAAACCACTCTAAACTTGCAAGAGCATCATGCTGAGTGTTTTCTTCTCTCTCTCTTAATTGCAGTGACCAAGTGACCGCACCTAGGTTACATCTAGATAAAAATATGACTGAACCTGACTGTTATGACTAGCAAAGGTCTGTCCATATGTCCATTACCCATGACAAGCTGGGACACCTCTTAACTAATCAAACCCCTGCTGTCTCAGGTCCAGTTTCCCCTGTCACGGATGTTTACATCCAAAGGACATCGGAAAAGGATTGTGCGAAAGCCAAGTGCCTCGTGTTAGCCTCAGTTGATGGTACAAACCAGGGGCTGCACGAGAAGATGGACTCAGTTTCTATCTTCCTCCATAACAAAGATTTATATGGAGAGTAATCTCGTATCGCAAGATATGAGACCTCGAACGAATTGCTTCAAGCGAGGTTGGCTGTCGGGTCATCTGTAAGGGACAACGTCCTTACAGAGACCAGCTATTTTAAGCTCACGGACCTGGAGACCACGTTGAAGAATGGGTCAAGTACTGACTTAATTCTACAGTCCCTGCCCTCTGCTTATACCCTGAAAGAAACCAGGGAAGAAAAAGGAAAAGCAAGGGCAAAAGTTTCAGGACTGGATATAGTAAAAGAGGGTCGTTCCTATTGTAACGGGAATGAACAATGGCAGAAAGATTGCAGGGCTTGCAAAGCCAGTAGCCAGAATTCGAAGCATGTTGTGGCTTCGGCTTCGAGTGTGTTTGTAATAGAGAACTGTTTGTCAGTTAACCCTACTTCCTGGGTATTGGATACCGGATCAGGATCTCATATCTATAATTCGTTACAGGCTCTGAGAAACCGTAGGGTTATCAGGAAAGGTGATATGACTCTCAGGGTTGCTAACGGAATGAGCATGGATGCTGTATCCGTAGGGGAATATCACCTAGGACTGACAACTGGGCAGATATTGATTCTGCGTAACTGTTTGTATGTACCAGGTGCGACTTGTAATATCATATCTGTATCCTTACTTTCTAAGGAAGGATATGATTTTGCTTTTATAAGCGATGTAGTAAACATCCACCTAAATCAAGTACTGATTGGGTCAGGTACATTAAATAACGGTATATACGTATTGAATCAAGCTCAGATATTCAGTGTCCAGAACACACTTAAAAGAAAGTCTCCAGAATTAAATCAGGCTTTCTTATGGCATTGTAGACTGGGTCACATCAATGAGACACGGTTGACTAAGTTACATAAAGAAGGATACTTGGATCCGTTCGAGTACCAGTCTTATGCCACTTGTGAATCTTGTCTCATGGGAAAGATGACAAAGACTCCGTTCACTGGACACGGAGTAAGAGCGAGCGAGCTCTTGGGACTCATACGCAGTGATGTGTGTGGTCCAATGTCTACACATGCGCGAAGTGGTTATTCATACTTCATTACTTTCACAGATGATTTCTCTAGGTATGGACATGTCTTCTTAATGAAGCACAAATCTGAGGCCTTTGGGAAATTTCAAGAATACAAGAATGAAGTTGAAAAACAAACCGGCAAAAGTATCAAGATTCTAAGATCGGATCGAGGTGGAGAATACTTGAGTGCCGAGTTTCTGGACTACTTAAAAGAGAATGGAATTCTCTCTCAACTTACTCCTCCATACACACCACAACACAACGGTGTATCGGAAAGGCGGAATCGGACCCTATTGGATATGGTTCGTTCCATGATGAGTAAGGCTGAGTTACCGCGATCTTTCTGGGGTTATGCACTAGACACAGCTGCATATCTCTTGAACAAGGCTCCAACCAAGACTGTGCCTACCACCCCATATCAAATGTGGAGTGGGCAGAAACCCTGTCTTAAGTACCTAAAGACATGGGGATGTCCAGCTTTTGTTAAAAAGCAGCATGCGGACAAACTCGAGGCATGCTCAGTACTGTGTAAGTTTGTGGGATACCCAAAGAACTCCAGGGGGTATTTTTTCTATTACGCAGAGGAACAAAAGGTTTTTGTTTCTCGTCATGCCCACTTTCTGGAACATCAGTTTTTAGAAAAAGGAAAAAGTGGGAGCGCAATAGAACTGGAAGAAATTCCAGAACCACAAGCTATTACTGAAAGCTTGGAAGAGCCAGTAGTTTCAGGAGAACCGGACATTCCTGCGCCACTCCGCAAGAGTAGTAGGCAGTCTCATCCGCCCGAGAGATACTACGGTTTTCTCATAGACGGGGATAGAGAGGATTGCACCATGGATTATGGTGAGCCTACTAGCTTCCAGCAAGCCATTCAGAGCGGTGACTCGGTAAAATGGCTGGATGCAATGCGGACCGAGATGGAGTCCATGTACACCAACAAAGTTTGTACTTTGGACTTTGCTCCAGAAGGGGTAAAACCCGTAGGCTGCAAATGGATCTTCAGAAAGAAGATTGGTGTAGATGGACAGGTTGAAACCTATAAAGCTAGGCTCGTTGCAAAGGGTTTTCGTCAAAGACCTGGTTTGGACTATGACGAGACCTTTTCTCCGGTAGCCATGCTTAAATCCATTCGGATCCTTCTTGCCATTGCTGCCCTCCACGATTATGAGATCTGGCAGATGGACGTAAAGACGGCTTTCCTAAATAGAAATTTGGAAGAGTGCGTCTATATGGATCAGCCAGAGGGATTCATTCAGAGTGGGAGCAGCGGTAAAGTATGCAAGTTGCTCAAGTCCATCTATGGACTTAAGCAGGCATCGCGGAGTTGGAACATCTGCTTTGATGATACTGTCAAAGAATTCGACTTTGTCAAAAACCCAGATGAACCATGCATTTACAGTAAGATTGTAGGGAGAAATGTGGTATTCCTCGTCTTGTACGTCGATGACATTCTCCTAATAGGAAATGATATTCCTATGCTACAGTCAGTCAAAGGATTCTTGTCACAGAGGTTCTCCATGAAGGACTTGGGCGATACCAACTACATTCTGGGGATCCAGATCTATCGTGATAGATCTAAGAGGATGTCGGGACTTTCACATTCGAGGTACATCGACACCATACTGAAACGATTCAGTATGGAAGATTCCAAGCGCGGTAATCTACCGGCTTGTCACGGAATCACCCTCTCCAAAGAGATGTCTCCCAAGACTGATTTGGATAGGGCTCGCATGTCATCAATACCCTACGCATCTGCGGTAAGCTCTATTATGTATGCGATGTTATGTACCAGACCAGATGTAGCATACGCATTGAGCGTTGCAAGCCGGTATCAGTCGAACCCAGGGGAGAAACACTGGATAGCAGTAAAGAACATTCTCAAGTACCTGAGAAGGACTAAGGAGATGTTCTTGGTGTATGGCGGAAAAGACCTCCAGATTGAGGCCTTTGCTGACTCCAGCTTCCAGAGTGATAAGGATAACTCTAAGTCCATGTCGGGTTATGTCTTTACCCTCAATGGAGGGGCGGTTTGCTGGAAGAGTTCCAAGCAGGAAACCGTTGCTGACTCAACTATGGAAGCGGAGTACATAGCTGCTTGCGATGCCGCAAAGGAAGCTGTCTGGATGAAGAAGTTCCTTATGGAACTTCAGGTGGTTCCTACCAGTGTTGATCCAATACCACTGTATTGTGACAACAACGGCGCTATAGTTTTAGCGAAGGAACCCAGGTCCCATCAGAAGTCCAGGCATATTTTGAGGCGGTACCACCTGATCAGGGAGATCGTTGATCGCAAGGAGATTGAGGTGAAGAGAGTAAATACGGAAGATAACACTGCTGATCCACTCATGAAGGCCTTACCCCAGACTCAGTTCGAGCGGCTGATCGAGATGATAGGTCTTCGATACGCCAGTACATGGCCTTAGTGCAAGTGGGAGATTGTTAGTGTATATGCCCTAGAGGCCATTACTGTATCATACTAGTATGTATATTACTTAATGGAAGCTTGGGATATTCACCTTGTATTGACAATCTTGCTCAAAATGGAAGTATGCTACTTGGTTTGTTTCTACTTCAATGTGTACATGTGTTTATTTTAGTATACCGCCTATACACATTAGTGGAGCCCTTAGGATCTTTGCTTGATTACCAGCGTTGTGATGGCAGTCACACTAGTGGGGCTGGGTAATCTATAAGCACTTCCTTATGCAGGTCCCTGGTCGCAGGACTATCGAGACAGGGCATCGATACTCCGGAGTAGACTAGCGCACAAGTGTGGGAGACGGTCTGTCCCACAGCCGTCGGTACGTCGTACTTGAGATAGTATGCGGGTGCTCGTTGGGTTACAAGTACACTGGACAGGACTCGTCGGGAACTGACTAGTTGGTATTATGCCAATCGTCAGTTATCAGTTCCCAGGTGACATGAGTACAGCTTAGTCCACTGACTTGATAATATCACTTCGCCTCGAGTGTGTTCCCACTGTACTTTGATTACTACCCTACCACGGCTCAAAAGAGTCGTGCAAACAGGTGGTAGTTGGGTGCAGTCCCGAAGCACTTGGAGGCAGTGACGGTTAGACAGGATTCGTCTCTCCCGGTATTGGGGGTTGACATCGCGCTGTGTCTAGGAGAGCCATTACACGAGTAGTCCCTGGCCAGGGAAAACGAGATATACTGGTAGGCTTCCAGTGTTATCTCAGGGTGTTCTGGGCTTCACTCCGACACGACTTGTACCGCTATTGGGGGACTGACTTTTACCGCCCCCTAGGCCAGCCATGCGATGTATCAGACGAACAGACCGGACTGTATGGAGAATGTCACATTCAGGCTCAGTAGGAGTTCAGATGGGTTTCGCCTCGTCAGTTATCTTGTCGGCATCTACCTGGGGACCGTTACGCACAGCTAGTGCCGCTTGCGGTCTGTGGTTAAACCCACTGCCAGCGTAGTGTCGAGTCTTTAGAGTCCCACACAGAAAGTTATTCGCCTTTAGGCAAAAGAGTAGAGGTCGCATGGTTTTGCGACATGTCGCATGGTTTTACGACAGGGTTCGGTCACATCCGTGCACTTGTGCACGTACAGTGTCCGGACAGTTCACACTAGCGGGCTTTGGTTTAAGCCAGATCCTAGTGTACCTTTTGGGATTGGATTTATCCAGTATGCATTCGTGTTCCTCGGAACGCGGATGCGGGTGTGTATGCACAGTTGACGGAGAGATAGAGGCAGAGGATTCTCATTAGGGTTGTTGACCGTTGACTGTTGACTATTGACTTTTTGCTCAACCCTAATGAGAATATGATATATATATATATATATATTTAGCAATAATATTAATTAAGTATTATAGTGACATGGTTGTTGGAGGGTTGACTTTGTTGACTTGTTGACTTTGTTGACCGGTTGACTAGGTTGGACTAGTTGACCATCATCATCACAATGGTTGTCATTTTCATGCAAAGGCTTTTGCTTGCTTGTTGTAGTTTGCAAAATGAGTGCATGGAAATGAAATTGCCTTTGTCATGATATGAACCATAACATAATACTTGGTTGACAAGGGCTAATGATGTTTTTGGATTATGAGAGGGTGAAAGACAAAAGAGAGGCTCATTCTTGCTTGACCTTTCTCTCTCTTGGTTTTGAGCTCTCATGCTCTTGCTCTCACCCTCTTCCTCTTGCTGTCTCTCTTTAGTCTATGGTTCACTTGTCTCATGAGTTGTGAATCAAGAACCATAGATAAAATCCCATACAAACTCTTCTCTACTCACTCTAGTTCACAAGGTTTAGCAAACCGAGTGAACTAGTTTCTTCAAAGTTCGAAGAAGGAGCCAAAGGTTGAAGCTTTCAGGTGGATCTATCTTCGGCGCAAGGAGACGACGGGGAGAAGCCGTTTCGGACGACCATCGAAGCTTGAAGACGACGGAGTTCGAGAAAAAGAAAGGTATAACCCCCTAACCGAGTAGTTAGCAACTCGTAGTTAGGTTGTTAGTTAGATATTTAACAAAGATCCGGTTTTGAGTCCATGTTACCACCTCTAAGAAAATTGTTTTTCACCAAATCCCGCATGCCCGAAAGTACCGGGAGAGGTAGCACGGACTTACACATGGGTGAGTTAGTATCATATACTAACCATTGTAGAGACTAAACCATGGCTAATTATAATGGTTTGATTAATAAATATCTTATGTAAGACAAAATAAGTGGACTTTGTCAAAGATGCTTCAAGTTTCTCCGAGCTTCCAAGCATGACAAATTCTCACCAATTTTGAATTACTAAGATAATTAAAACCCTCACATTATTACAAGCATGGTGTAAGTCACACGCACACCCATGTTGTGTGTATCATCAAGCATGATACAAACTAATGTACACAAATACATATCACATATATACTTTGTGTACAATGTGTAAGTCCATATTGCGACCCCCGGTTCTTACGGGGAGGCGGAAACGGTATAAAAAAAACGAATTTTTATCGCAAGAGGCAACATGGACTAACTTATGGTCGGGATCGTTACCTAAACTAAAACTAGCAAACTAAGCTAAAGATATTTAGCTACTCGGATGAAGATGGTTATACCTAAACTTGAACTCCTTCTCTTCAAGCTCCGGTGGTGGTCCGATGGCTCCTTCTCGTCGTCTCCGTACGCCGAAGATAGATCCACTTGAAAGCTCCAACCTTTAGCTCCTTCTTCGGTCTTTGAAGAAACTAGTTCACTTGGTTTGCTAAACCTAGTGAACTAGAATGAGTAGAGAGGAAATAGAATGGGATTTTATCTATGGTTCTTGATTCTCAACTCATGAGACAAGAGAACCATAGATCAAGAGAGGGAGCAAGAGGTTGAGGGTGAGAGCAAGGGGAGAGCTCAAGAACAAGAGAGAGAATGAGCAAGAAAGAATGAGCAAGTATTTTGTCTCTCACCCTCTCATAATCCAAAGCAATGATAACTCATCATATCAACAAAAGTCTTATGTGATGGTTGAAGTAACCATAACCTTATCATGTCATGCACTCATTTTACTCAAATGAACAAGCAAGAAAAAGTCTTTGGCATGAAATGATAACCATGGTTATCATGATGGTCAACTAGTCAAGCCTAGTCAACCGGTCAACAAGTCAACAAAAGTCAACAAGTCACCAAAGTCAACAAGTCAACAAAAGTCAACAAGTCAACAACCATATCACCATAATACTTAATTAATATAATAGTTAATCACATATCATATTCTCATTAGGGTTGAGCATAAAGTCAAAAAGTCAACGGTCAACTGTCAACAACCCTAATGAGAATCCGCTGCCTCTGCCTCCCTGTCAACTGTGCATACACACCCGCATCCGCGTTCCGAGGAACACGAATGCAAACTGGATAAATCCAATCCCATAAGGTACACTAGGATCTGGCTTAAACCAAAGCCCGCTAGTGTAAACTGTCCGGACACTGTACGCGCACAAGTGCACGGATGTGACCGAACCCTGTCGCAAAACCATGCGACCTGTCGCAATACCATGCGACCTCTACTCTTTTGCCTAAAGGCGAAAAGCTTTCTGTGTGGGACTCTAAAGACTCAACACTACGCTGGCAGTGGGTTTAACCACAGACCGCAAGCGGCACTAGCTGTGCGTAACGGTCCCCAGGTAATGCCGACAAGAAGACTGACGAGGCGAAACCCATCTGAACTCCTACTGAGCCTGAGCGTGACATTCTCCGTACAGTCCGGTCTGTTCGTCTGATACATCGCATGGCGGGCCTAGGGGGCGGTAAACGTCAGTCCCCCAATAGCGGTACAAGTCGTGCCGGAGTGAAGCCCAATACACCCTGAGATAACACTGGAAACCTACCAGTATATCTCGTTTGCCCTGGCCAGGGACTACTCGTGTAATGGCTCTCCTAGACACAGCGCGATGTCAACCCCCAATACCGGGAGAGACGAATCCTGTCTAACCGTCACTGCCTCCAAGTGCTTCGGGACTGCACCCAACCACCACCTGTTTGCACGACTCCTTTGAGCCGTGGTAGGGTAGTGATCAAAGTACAGTGGGAACACACCCGAGGCGAAGTGACAGTGTCAAGTCAGCGGACTAAGCTGTACTCATGTCACCTGGGAACTGATAACTGACGATAGGTATAATACCAACTAGTCAGTTCCCGACGAGTCCTGTCCAGTGTACCCGTAACCTAACGAGCACCCGCATACTATCTCAAGTACGACGTACTGACGGCTGTGGGACAGACCGTCTCCCACACTGGGATGAGAAGCGCATGCGCTGGTCTACTCCGGAGTATCGATGCCCTGTCTCGATAGTCCTGCGACCAGGGACCTGAATAAGGATGTGCTTATAGATTACCCAGCCCCCACTAGTGTGACTGCCATCACAACGCTGGTAATCAAGCAAAGATCCTAAGGGCTCCACTAATGCGTATAAGTGATATACTGAAATAAACACAAGTACACATTCAAGTAGAAACAAACCAAGTAGCATACTACTATTTTGAGCAAGATTGTATATACAAGGTGAATATCCCAAGCATCCATTAAGTAATATACAAACTAGTATGATATAGTAATGGCCTCTAGGGCATATACACTAACAATCTCCCACTTGCACTAAGGCCATGTACTGGCGTATCGAAGACCTATCATCTCGATCAGCCGCTCGAACTGAGTCTGGGGCAAGGCCTTGGTGAATGGATCTGCAGTGTTATCTTCTGAAGCGACTCTCCGAACCTCGATCTCCTTGCGATCCACGATCTCCCTGATCAGGTGATACCGCCTCAAGATGTGCCTGGATCTCTGATGGGACCTGGGTTCCTTCGCTAATGCTATAGCCCCGTTGTTGTCGCAATACAGAGGTATTGGATCAACAATGGACGGAACCACCTGAAGTTCTTTCAAGAACTTCCTCATCCAGACAGCTTCTTTTGCGGCATCAGATGCAGCGATGTATTCCGCTTCCATCGTCGAGTCTGCAACGGTTTCTTGTTTGGAACTCTTCCAACACACCGCCCCTCCATTGAGGGTAAAGACAAAACCCGACATGGACTTGGAATCATCCTTGTCACTCTGGAAGCTGGAGTCAGCAAAGGCCTCGATCTGGAGGTCTTTTCCGCCATACACCAAGAACATCTCCTTAGTCCTTCTCAGGTACTTGAGAATGTTCTTTACCGCTATCCAGTGTTTCTCCCCAGGGTTTGACTGATACCGGCTTACCACACTCAGTGCATAAGCTACATCCGGTCTGGTACACAACATCGCATACATTATAGAGCCTACCGCAGAAGCGTAGGGTATAATAGACATGCGATCCCTCTCCAAATCAGTCTTGGGAGACATCTCTTTAGAGAGGGTGATCCCGTGACAAGCCGGTAGGTTACCACGCTTGGAATCTTCCATACTGAATCTTTTCAGTACGGTGTCGATGTACCTGGACTGAGAAAGTCCCAATATCCTCTTGGATCTATCACGATGGATCCGGATCCCCAGGATGTATGAGGCATCACCCAGGTCTTTCATGGAGAACCTTTGTGACAAGAACCCCTTGACAGATTGTAGCATAGGAATATCATTTCCTATTAAGAGAATGTCATCCACGTATAAAACGAGGAATACTACAGTTCTCGCTACAAATCTACTATAGATGCATGGTTCATCTGGATTTTTGATAAAGCCAAATTCTTTGACCGTCTCATCAAAGCAGATGTTCCAACTCCGCGATGCCTGCTTTAGTCCATAGATGGACTTAAGCAACTTGCACACCTTTCCGCTGCTCCCACTCTGAATGAAACCCTCTGGCTGATCCATATAGACACACTCCTCTAAATTTCCATTTAGAAAAGCGGTTTTTACGTCCATCTGCCAAATCTCATAATCGTGGAAGGCAGCAATGGCAAGAAGGATCCGAATGGATTTCAGCATGGCTACTGGAGAAAAGGTTTCGTCGTAGTCCAAGCCAGGTCTTTGACGAAAACCCTTTGCTACCAGCCTAGCTTTATAGGTCTCAACCTGTCCATCTACACCAATCTTCCTTTTGAAGATCCACTTGCATCCTACGGGTTTTACCCCGTCTGGAGCAATGTCCAACGTCCATACCTTGTTGGTGTACATGGACTCCATTTCGGTCCGCATTGCATCCAGCCATTTCACTGAGTCAACGCTCTGAACGGCCTGCTGGAAGCTAGTAGGCTCATCATAATCTATGATGCAATCCTCTCTATCCCCGTCTATGAGAAAACCGCAGTATCTCTCGGGCGGATGAGACTGCCTACTACTCCTGCGGAGCGGCGTAGGAATGTCCTGTTCTGTTGAACCCTCTGGTTCTACCAAGCTTTCAGTAACAGTCTGTGGTTCCGGAATTTCTTCCAGTTCCACTGCGCTCCCACTAATTTCCTTTTCTAAGAACTGGTGTTCTAGAAAGTGGGCATTACGAGAAACAAGGACTTTTTGTTCCTCTGCGTAGTAGAAAAGATACCCCCTGGTGTTCTTTGGGTATCCCACAAACTTGCACAGTACTGAGCGTGCCTCGAGTTTGTCCGCATGCTGCTTTTTGACAAAAGCTGGACATCCCCAGATCTTCAGATATTGAAGATAGGGTTTCTTCCCACTCCACATTTCATATGGGGTGGTAGGCACAGTCTTAGTCGGAACTCGGTTCAAAAGGTATGCTGCTGATTCTAGCGCATATCCCCAGAATGATCGCGGCAACTCAGCGTTACTCATCATGGACCGCACCATATCCAATAGGGTGCGGTTCCGTCTCTCCGATACACCGTTATGTTGCGGGGTGTATGGAGGAGTAAGCTGAGAGAGAATTCCGTTCTCTTTTAAATAGTCCAGGAATTCGGCACTTAAGTATTCTCCACCTCGATCCGATCTTAGAATCTTAATACTTTTGCCGGTCTGTTTCTCTACTTCATTCTTATACTCCTGGAATTTTCCAAAGGCCTCGGACTTATGTTTCATTTAAGAAGACATAACCGTACCTTGAGAAGTCATCCGTAAAAGTAATGAAGTAAGAATGTCCGCTTCGGGCATGTGTAGACATTGGACCGCACACGTCACTATGTACGAGTCCCAAGAGCTCGCTCGCTCTTACTCCTTGTCCAGTAAATGGAGTCTTTGTCATCTTTCCTTTGAGACAAGATTGACAAGTGGCATACGATTGATATTTGAACGCATTCAAATATCCTTCTGTATGTAACTTAGTCAACCTTCTCTCATTGATGTGACCCAATCTACAATGCCATAAGAAAGTCTGATTTATTTCTGGAGACTTTCTTTTGTGTGTATTCTGGACATTAAAAATCTGTGGTTGGTTTAACACGTATATACCATTACTCAGAGTACCTGACCCAATCAAAACTTGATTAAGGTGAATGTTTACAACATTACTTACAAACGCAAATTCATAACCTTCTTTAGAAACTAAAGATACAGAAATGATATTACAAGTTGCGTTGGGTACAAAAAAGCAATTACGCAAAACCAAAACATGTCCATCTGACATTCCCAGGTGATAGTCCCCCACGGCTTTAGCATCCATGCTAGCTCCGTTTGCAACTCTGAGGGTCATGTCACCTGCCTTCAAAACCCTACGGTTTCTCAACGCCTGCAAAGAATTACAGATATGAGATCCTGATCCGGTATCCAATACCCAGGAAGTAGAGTTTATTGAAAGACAGTTTTCAATAACATACACACCTGAAGCTGAAGCTGCAACCTGCTTCAATTCCTGTGTTCTGGCCTTCCAGGCCCTGCAATCATTCTTCCAGTGTCCTTTCTTATGACAATAGAAGCATTCTTCTTTATCCACAAGCTTCCCCGCTATCTTTGTTGCTTTGCCTTTTCCCTTCGTATCCACTTTACCAACACCGCCCCTTGGTTTGGCGGGGGCCTTCTTCTTCTTTCCCTTGGCTTTCGCCTTGGACCTAGAAGAAGATGATCCTCCTACAAACAAAGTGGATGTTTCCCTACCTTTCTGTAGGGTGCCCTCTGCGCTCCTCAGCATGTTGAGGAGCTCTGATAGTTCAACCTCTTTTTCTTGTAGGTTGAAGTTCAGTATAAACTGGGCGTAAGTGGAAGGAAGGGACTGGAGAACTATATCCGTATATAGCTCACTCTCCAATGTGATCCCTAGGTCAGCGAGCTCCTCAATGAAGCCGATCATCTTTAGCACATGCTCGGCTACTGATGATCCGACGGCCATTCTTGTCGAAAATAACTTTTTCGACGCTTCGTATCTTGCGATACGTGATTGCTCTCCATACAGTTCTTTTGTATGGAGCAATATGGACTCCATGTCCATATTCTCATGCCTCCTCTGATGTTCGTTGTCCATCGAGGCAAGCAGGAGGCACTTGGCCTTCGCGCTATCAATCTCCCAAGTCTTGCGGATTTCCTTATCCGCGACACTGGAAGTTGGACCAGGGACAGGGGGAGCTTTGGTGGTAAGAAGATACCCCAGCTTGTCATAAGTGATTGCTATCGTGACATTCCTGAGCCAATCTTTGTAGTTTGGCCCTGTCAGTTTGTTTTTATCTAGGAGTAACTTAAGTCCAGTCATGTTGATTGGTCGCTGCAATTAGGAGAGAGAAGAAGAAACACTCAGCATGATGCTCTTGCAAGTTTAGAGTGGTTTTTAGTTTGTCTAAACATGATGGCTCCCACTGTTTCTCGAATCCCTCCTCAAACCATAAAGGAAGAATTAGTCAGGATCAATCCCACCGTACAATACTTGCTTAACCGTTCAGCCAGGCCGGTGTCGGTACTTCGAGGGAGGTTTTCCAACGCTTTCGCGAAGTTCCTTAATTAGAGAACCTCTTTTCCCTGGGGGCGTAGCCCCGCTAACACCTTTCTAGGCACCTACTAGGTTTATAGCATTGATCGTTAAGTGAGAAATTTCCCGAGGAGTAGCATATACTCACAGTAGGATCGGGATCCAAATATCATCGCGTGACGAAACTGAAGGAATCCTACCAGAATCATCACACTCCAAATGGTATGCAAATCTAGCAAGTTTCAGTACTTATGAAACTCCCGATGTGGATTTTTGCCCCATGCTCTTATGACCTTGGCGTGAGGTCAAAATGTCATAAGTCACATGTCAAGTTCGTCCCATCATTATCCAGGTTAATTTGAATCCACCCGTACATACCCTTGACGTAGGCCAAAATGGCAGTACGACTGTCTCAAACCAACGCATTCTATCTATGCAACAGATAAATATCCGGCAGCTACCAATCACTATGCCTTGGCGTGAGGTCAAAATACATAGCTTGAATACTACCGAATATTTTACTGAAATGATGGAGGGCTACGGATGGTTTTGGCAAAACCGTGAACGTAGTGAACTTGATTTGGTCGATGGAACGAGATAGCTTTAAAATGGAGTGGCTCAAACTCCGTATTTTAAAAGTTTGTTTTGAAAAGAACCGAGTGGTTTTTCGAAAGTGTTCCAACGACTTTAACTTGGTTTATTATCTTGCATTAGTTCTTTTAATGCGTGATATTCTTGCATTAGTTCTTTTAATGCGTCCCATCATTTAACCCTACCATTGCAGAAAACAACCAAAATATGACGTACGCTTATGCCATTCGCATTCGCCACTGGGCCCCGTCATTACCCGTTAGGTTACTTAACTAACGACAGAGCGGGGGCTGGGCTAGCGCGTCTGTAAAACATAAGCAACGCCTAAATAGTAAGCAATGATAGACATTACAGATCACAGATGAATGCATTGGATATACTAGCAATCCGCAATCCTTTCGAGCCTGAAACGAAAAGCGGATAACACGGTCGCGGTGAATAGCCAAATACCCCACCCAAGACCCCTACGGGTGCGGCAAACTACCCGCCAAGTACTCGGTAGTTTGTGCACCCCTCCATGGGTCTATCCTAGGAGCAAAAACAGTAAAAAGAATTATACAATGACGGCTACAACCCCGACCCGGTTGTGCGGCCAAACAAATAATATTATTACATCAATTTACATTTACAATGAATGAAAGAAAAACAAAAGCTCATCTCACATCCACCCCGGCTATTCACCCGCGACAGTCCAACACATTCATATACACATTCCAGCACATTACAGATCATGTATAACCCCGACTAATCGACTTATAGCGATTAGCCGACGTTCAATACATGCAAGCATCACAGATATAACCATCATAGTCAAAGTGCAGTGAAGTTCGGAAAAAATACGGAATTATAGGACCCCAAAAGGAAATTTCTTTTCTGGAAAATCTGGGCACATATAATATATTTTAAAAATCCCAAAACCAACACACAAACACACTGCACGAAAAACGATGCAGAGAAGACACCAAGTCGCGGCGGTTCCGCGGCGGATAAGAAGGATCACGCGGCGGAAGCGCGGCACTTTAGGCGAATCACTGTATCGTTTTTCTTGGGTGTTCACACAAAACCCTGAGCCGAATTTACAAGTATAAAGTTTTTCATTTTGAGCAGAAAAAATTTCAACAGAAACTCAGTTTTTGTGATTATCCGGTTTTGTGATTTTTCCGGTTCCGAACTTCGTTACACTTCACTACCAAGCTAGTTTAAGTTTAGTTAGGCTCTGATACCACTGTAAGTCCATATTGCGACCCCCGGTTCTTACGGGGAGGCGGAAACGGTATAAAAAAAACGAATTTTTATCGCAAGAGGCAACATGGACTAACTTATGGTCGGGATCGTTACCTAAACTAAAACTAGCAAACTAAGCTAAAGATATTTAGCTACTCGGATGAAGATGGTTATACCTAAACTTGAACTCCTTCTCTTCAAGCTCCGGTGGTGGTCCGATGGCTCCTTCTCGTCGTCTCCGTACGCCGAAGATAGATCCACTTGAAAGCTCCAACCTTTAGCTCCTTCTTCGGTCTTTGAAGAAACTAGTTCACTTGGTTTGCTAAACCTAGTGAACTAGAATGAGTAGAGAGGAAATAGAATGGGATTTTATCTATGGTTCTTGATTCTCAACTCATGAGACAAGAGAACCATAGATCAAGAGAGGGAGCAAGAGGTTGAGGGTGAGAGCAAGGGGAGAGCTCAAGAACAAGAGAGAGAATGAGCAAGAAAGAATGAGCAAGTATTTTGTCTCTCACCCTCTCATAATCCAAAGCAATGATAACTCATCATATCAACAAAAGTCTTATGTGATGGTTGAAGTAACCATAACCTTATCATGTCATGCACTCATTTTACTCAAATGAACAAGCAAGAAAAAGTCTTTGGCATGAAATGATAACCATGGTTATCATGATGGTCAACTAGTCAAGCCTAGTCAACCGGTCAACAAGTCAACAAAAGTCAACAAGTCACCAAAGTCAACAAGTCAACAAAAGTCAACAAGTCAACAACCATATCACCATAATACTTAATTAATATAATAGTTAATCACATATCATATTCTCATTAGGGTTGAGCATAAAGTCAAAAAGTCAACGGTCAACTGTCAACAACCCTAATGAGAATCCGCTGCCTCTGCCTCCCTGTCAACTGTGCATACACACCCGCATCCGCGTTCCGAGGAACACGAATGCAAACTGGATAAATCCAATCCCATAAGGTACACTAGGATCTGGCTTAAACCAAAGCCCGCTAGTGTAAACTGTCCGGACACTGTACGCGCACAAGTGCACGGATGTGACCGAACCCTGTCGCAAAACCATGCGACCTGTCGCAATACCATGCGACCTCTACTCTTTTGCCTAAAGGCGAAAAGCTTTCTGTGTGGGACTCTAAAGACTCAACACTACGCTGGCAGTGGGTTTAACCACAGACCGCAAGCGGCACTAGCTGTGCGTAACGGTCCCCAGGTAATGCCGACAAGAAGACTGACGAGGCGAAACCCATCTGAACTCCTACTGAGCCTGAGCGTGACATTCTCCGTACAGTCCGGTCTGTTCGTCTGATACATCGCATGGCGGGCCTAGGGGGCGGTAAACGTCAGTCCCCCAATAGCGGTACAAGTCGTGCCGGAGTGAAGCCCAATACACCCTGAGATAACACTGGAAACCTACCAGTATATCTCGTTTGCCCTGGCCAGGGACTACTCGTGTAATGGCTCTCCTAGACACAGCGCGATGTCAACCCCCAATACCGGGAGAGACGAATCCTGTCTAACCGTCACTGCCTCCAAGTGCTTCGGGACTGCACCCAACCACCACCTGTTTGCACGACTCCTTTGAGCCGTGGTAGGGTAGTGATCAAAGTACAGTGGGAACACACCCGAGGCGAAGTGACAGTGTCAAGTCAGCGGACTAAGCTGTACTCATGTCACCTGGGAACTGATAACTGACGATAGGTATAATACCAACTAGTCAGTTCCCGACGAGTCCTGTCCAGTGTACCCGTAACCTAACGAGCACCCGCATACTATCTCAAGTACGACGTACTGACGGCTGTGGGACAGACCGTCTCCCACACTGGGATGAGAAGCGCATGCGCTGGTCTACTCCGGAGTATCGATGCCCTGTCTCGATAGTCCTGCGACCAGGGACCTGAATAAGGATGTGCTTATAGATTACCCAGCCCCCACTAGTGTGACTGCCATCACAACGCTGGTAATCAAGCAAAGATCCTAAGGGCTCCACTAATGCGTATAAGTGATATACTGAAATAAACACAAGTACACATTCAAGTAGAAACAAACCAAGTAGCATACTACTATTTTGAGCAAGATTGTATATACAAGGTGAATATCCCAAGCATCCATTAAGTAATATACAAACTAGTATGATATAGTAATGGCCTCTAGGGCATATACACTAACACAATGAAGTCAGAAAAGAAATCTTAAGTGAGCTAATACTAGTTAATGTAAATTAATATATCAAATATATAATTATACATTAGATTATTAAATCAACACATGATTTAATAATCCGGTTATTATCTCATATAACCGACTAATATCATGTGTATCATTTTATGGAATCAACACTTGATTCGATAACCCGTCTATATTGCATATAAGCGACCGATGACACAAATCGCGAGAACAGAATACGGTATCACATACTCATATTAATCTCGGTCCCGCGTATATCACATATGTGCTCCTACTTCATTTCGCTTGAGTAAGGAAACCTCTGTGTAGGACTCTAAAGACTCGTCAATACGCCGGCAGTAGGTGATGATCATATCAAACACCCAGAAGCCGCAAGAGGCCTGCTAAACATAACGGCCACACGGGTATTGAGCGATCAGAAGATCAACAAGCAAGCCTGCTCATACTCCTGCGAATCCAATCAGTAACACTACCGTACAGTCCGGTCTCTTCGTCTGATATGTTGCATATCTCGCCTAAAGGTGGTACACGTCAGACCCCAATAGCTTGATAAGTCATGCCGATGTAAGGTCCATAACAGGTCGAGAAACTATTGATAACACTTACCAGTAAATCTCATCTACCCTGGCCTGGGATTTCTAGTTATGGCAAATCGGGCATAGCGCAACATCAACCCCCAATACCGGGAGAGACGAATCCCCTCCTATCGCTTATTGCATCCATATGACTTGGGACTGTACCCAAAAACCACCTGTTTGCACAATTCAGTAGAGCCATGGTAGGGTGGAAATCAAAGCACAATGGAAGACATACAAGACTCTATGACGATCTCGGGTCGGCATACTAACATGTACCGGTGTCACCAGAGAACTGCTATCTGACGTGAGGTATATGTTAGTTATGTATATGCCCTAGAGGCCATTATTGTACAGTTGATGTATATTATAGTGGATGCTTGGATATATATATAGAGAACTTTCTTGCTCGACATGATAGTATGCTATTTGGTTTCACTTTATCTTAACATGTTAACTTATATTAGTTTACTGTCTTGCTCTCACATGTTGATAAAGCCCTTAGGATATGTACTCGACTACTGGGACTATGATGAGATCATACTAGTGGGGCTAGGGTAGTCAACGAGTACATCCTATAACTGTTCCTAGTCGAGGGTGTGTCGAGACAGGGCATCGATACACCAGAGTAGACTAGCGTATACGCATCTTGACTCATATGATGGGCGATGGATGATCCCATATCCATCGGTGTTTGACATCAAAGATGGTGTATGGGTGCTCAGTGGAGACTGGGTACACTGGACGGACTCGCCGAGAACTCTCAGATGGTATTATACCTCAAGCCAGATGGCAGTTCTCTGGTGACACTGGTACAGGGTAGTCTGTACACCCGAGATCGTCATAGAGCCTTGTGTGATTCCCACTGTGCTTTGATTTCCACCTTACCACGTCCAAGATGGCGTGCAAAAAGGTAGCTTTTGGATACAGTCCCGAATCACATGGAGGCAATGAGCGATAGGAGGGGTTTCATCTCTCCCGGTATAGGGAGTTGATGTTGTGCTGTGTTCGATTGGCTATAACTGGAAGTCCTTGGCCAGGGCTGATATAGAGTACTACTGGTAAGTGTTATCAGTAAGTTCTCGACCTGTTATGAGCCTCACATCGACATGACTTATCGGTTACTGGGGTCTGACGTATACCACTCCTAGACTAGATATGCAACATATCAGACGAAGAGACCGGACTGTACGGGAGTGTTACTGATTGGATTCACAGGAGAATGTACAGGCTTGCTTGTTGATCTTCTGATCGCTCAATACCTGGGTGGCTGTTACGTTTAGCTGACCGCTTGCAGCTTGTGGGTGTTTGATGTGATCATCACCTACTGCCGGCGTATTGACGATTCTTTAGAGTCCTACACAGAGGTTTCTTGACTCAGTCAAAGCAGAGTAGGAGCACATATGTGATATGTGCAGAACCGAGGATAATACAATATGAGATACCGTATTCTATTCTCGCGATATTTGATATCAGCCGGGTCATCGGATCAAGTGTTGATTCGATGAATCGGTACATGTTATATTAGTCGGTTATATGCGATTTAGCCAGATTGTCGGATCAAGTGTTGATTCGATAATTTAATGTATAATTATATATGTGATATATTACATTATATTATCTAATATTGCCTCGCTTTATTGATTCATTTTCACACCGGGTAATACATTGATATATATGCGATATATGTTAATTGTATTATTTTCTTTTGTTACATATATATATTATATATGCCATATATAATATTGTAACAAGTTATGTTTACAAATGCAACATGATTAGTGGAGATTAAACGTGGTTAGGGTTTGATTTGGGTTAGACTTTTCTTGAAGCTTCTAGAAGCTTTGGTTTTGTTTTGAGCAAAGATATTATGTGTTAATATTTTGGAGATATTATTTAACCCAACCCAAACCCTTAACCCTAGTAAACTCTCTACATGAGTTAATGATTCATATTATCAACTCAAGGTTCATTTGTAAGCATAGTAACTTTTCATTATTCATCAAAAAAGAAATCATCTTCTTCTTCCTCCTTGATAAGCTCACTAGCTTTTGATTTTGTGATGAATTAGTGTGAGATCTTGAAAATAAAAGAGAGCATAATTCCTACTTCATCATCCTCATCTAATCTAGCCAATTAGATTACGGTGTTCACTTCATTAATACTTGATTTGTGAGTGAGAGCTTGAATTAAAGAAATTTCAAGGTAGATCATCTTAGAAAAGGAAGACTTCAAGCAAGCATGGATCATTCGGGTTGTGGAGCTTCTCTTGAGTCCGGGTGATCATGTATCGCGGCGAAGGGACTACTACTCGGAGCTTATGAAGCGAAGGAGCGGACTACAAAGGTTGTAATCCCTCTCTCTTAGTTGTAAAGATGTTTACTTGCATGTTTAACCCTAATTATCTAGCAAAGATCCTCATTTTAGGTTGTTCGGCACGTCTACATTTTAAATCGGGCATGGTTGATGCCTTATAGACCTTTGTGACAGTGCCTTGTAACCCTATAGTGGTATCAGAGCCTAGCTAGAGCATTAGGCGACGTGTGTACGAAGTTAAAAGCCCGATCGAACCCCGAAACGTCGTATTTTGACCCCTCTCTGGAAATTTTTTAAAAATTTGATTTTTTCCGTATTAAAAATACTCAGAAAATTCAGCAGGCAATTTTAAGGATAACTGTGAAATACGAGCCCCCAACTCCCTCAAGTCGCCGCAGAACCGCGGCAGGAACATGCTTCGCGCGGAGGTTCCGCGGCCGAACTTGGGAATTGGGGACTCGTATTTGTAGGCTTTATCCGTAGGTATTAGTATATACTTCTGGGAATTTTTAATATTACTCAAGTGTTGAGTTTTCTGGAGATCTTTTGTATTCGTTGATTCGATCGAAAAGATTAACTTCGTTTAGTTTTTCCGGGTAATTTAGAACGTGTTAAAAAGTTCGAACGGATATCAATAAGTCACTTTTTTCCCTGCCGGAAAATTTCCAAGTTTTGGATTTTTCCCTTAGTTAAAGAACGTTCTAAGTCGTGCAAGTAACGCGGTGGACCCTCTAGAAGAACACAAACCTTAACTCAATTATGTGACCGTCTGAACCGCCTCTAAACCTTAGGGTTTGGGACAGTACGGCGTTGCCACATGTGAGGCGTTGGTTTGACCCTTCTACAGCTGGACCATTGGTACTGTGAAATGTGATGGATACTTTTTGAACTCCGCTCAAGTGTTGAGCTATTTGGCAATTCTTGGGTGTTTGATTATTCGATCGGAAAGTTTAACTTTGTCTATTTATCTGGAATATGATACAATATGTGGAATTCATATACTTAGGCATGAAATGCAAAGTATGTGATATTTCGGATTTATGATGTCTAAAGTGATTGTGGATTCCAAATGTTGTAGTTTTACATATTCTTTTCTGTGACCGTAAGCATAGTATGTGGTGTATCGCCGGCTTCGTTGCAATACATCAACGACAGTCGGGATACGCATAATTGCTTACGTTGATGATATGAGATATTATGTGTTGCTGTGATATGTTATATTGGATCGTCGTGTTCTAAATAGCCGGGGGGTTTATTTGAGATGAGGGTTTTTATTTTCATTCATGTAAAATTTATTGTATGTAATATTCTTTTATTGGGGAACTTCCGGGATGAGGATGATGTCACCATTGTATATTATTTACTTTTCCGCATTAGGTAGACCTAAGGAAGGGAGCATAAGTAATCGGATTCTAGGGTACAGTGGGAGGCCATCTCGAGGAGTCGAGACCGGGTCTCCTAAACCTAGAATTGGCAGTGTTGCTTGCCGCTCTCGTAGGGGTCTAGGGATGTGGGTTTGGCTATTTATCGCGACCGTGGAATCCGTATTTTATACAGGCTCGATATAAAACACGGACGTCTTAGTATATCCAATATTTCATATGTTATCTTCTGCTGCAATGTTCTGTGATGAGATCATATTATAGCCTGAGACGAATGCTTATACTATATATATGATATATAAATATCACAGCTTTCGTTTCTTTTATGATGCTTAGGAAGCATAATTGAAGTGATTTATTAATGAGATTAATAAAAGAAAAGAAACCTAAAAGATGTTGTAGAATCAAAACTTTATAAAAAGGGTAGCTACAGTTTTGCTTTGCACAGCGGTATATATGATATACCCTGCACCTTATTCGATGAGGAAAGAGCCGAAATCCCTTCACCGGGAGTGACCTATTTAGGAAAACTGGCCGATACTACAAACTCGCGGTTTAGTTTTTGACAGTTTCGATAGTTCTTGCTTTGCACAGCGGTATATATGATATACCCTGCACCTTATTCGATGAGGAAAGAGCCGAGTTCCCTTCACCGGGAGTGACCTCTTTAGCGAAACTGGAAAAGCCTCAAAGACACTTCTTTTTCAAAATCACTTGTTTCTACAACGATATCAAGTTCATTACGCTCATGGTTTTCTGAAAAACCTGCGTAGCCCTCCGTCATTTCAGATAGATATTACTTAGTATTCGTGCTACGTTTGTTGGCCTGCGTCATGACGTAGTGTACGGTAGCTAACTAATACTTATCTGCGACATGAGATGTGATTGGATTAGGGTAGTCATACGACTTTGTTGGCCTGTGTCAAGGGTCGTGCGGGTAGGTTTAATTCAATCAAGAAATGTACGGGTTGAACTTGACTAGCAGACTATGGTTTGTTGGCCTGCGTTAAGGTCATAGGACGCTAGGGGTAAAAGCATTATCGGGAATTTCAAGTGTTGAAATTTGCAATGAGATTGCATACCTTCTATGAGATAGATGGATCCTGATACCCACTGTGAGTAAGAGTAACTCCTGGGAGATTTTTACACAGGACAATTAGCCGATCAAGTAGGTGACTAGAAAGGTGTTTACGGGGTTATGCCTCTGAGAAGACGAGATTTATTTTAATTAGGTCCGTGCGAAAGCACGGGGAACCTCCCTCAAAGTACCAACACTGATCTGACTGAAAGATTGATGAAATTGTATGGTGTAATTAATCCCAGCTAATCTTACCTTTTAGGGTTTGAAGGAAGATTTGATAAAAACAGTGGGAGATATCCTGATTAGATAAGATAATAACCAATCTAATCTTGCAAGAGCATACGCTAAAATGTTTCCTTCTCTCTCTCTCTAGGTAATGACCATGTCAGGCCTTAATCAAGATAATAATATGGATGTATTGACTGAACCCGCTTATTATACTGAGCAGGGGAACGTTGGTCCCGTTCTTTCTTATAAGTGTTATGAGACTGAACAGGAAATGGGAGGAAATATGGATTCTCACGCCGCCCAAACGAAGAACAAGCATGTTGATGCATCTTCTTCGGGTGTGTTAGTTATTGAGAACTGTTTCTCAGTTCACCCTACGTCCTGGGTATTAGATACCGGATCGGGATCCCACATATGTAATTTGTTACGTGGGCTACGTAAAGGTAGAGAACTGGGAAGGGGTGATCATTCCGTACAAGTAGGGAATGGTGCAAATATTGCAGCCAAAGCAGTTGGCGAATATCACCTAGTATTACCAAGTAGTAATACATTGATTCTGAATAAGTGCTATTATATACCGAACATGATGTGCAACATTATATTAGTTTCTTTATTAAGTAAAGAAGGGTATAATTTTGTAATACAGGATAATGTTATGAACATCTTCCTAAATCAAAAGTTGATTGGATCATGCTCGTTACATAATGGCATATTCATTCTCAATCAAAATACATTCCTTAATATACAAAACACACACAAGAGGAAGAGTTCAGAAATGAACGAATCCTTCTTGTGGCATTGTAGAATTGGTCATATCAATGCGACACGGCTAGCTAAGTTAGATAAGGATGGATATTTGAATCCGTTCGAATTATCATCTTATAAAACTTGCCATTCATTTATCAAAGGCAAAATGACCAAAACTCCGTTTAGTGGACACGGAAAAAGAGTTGAGGAACTCTTAGGACTGATACATAGTGATGTATGCGGTCCCATGTCTACACATGCCAGGAACGGTTCTTCCTACTTCATTACATTCACTGACAATCTCTCAAGATACGGATATGTGTTCCTGATGAAACACAAGTCTGAAGCTTTTGAGAAATTCAGGGAATATAAGCACGAAGTAGAGAACCAAATGGGCAAAAGTATTAAGATCCTACGATCTGATCGAGGAGGAGAATACTTAAGCAATGAGTTCCTGAACTATCTAAAAGAGAATGGGATTCTCTCTCAGCTTACTCCTCCTTATACACCACAGCACAACGGTGTATCGGAGTGGAGGAATCGTACCTTATTAGATATGGTGCGCTCTATGATGAGCAATGCTGAGTTACCTATTTCCTTCTGGGGTTTTGCACTGGAGACATCTGCAGACCTATAGAATATGGTTCCCACCAAATCTGTGCCCACCACTCCATATGAGATATGGAAAGGAAAGAGACCATATCTTAATTATATTAGGACATGTGGTTGTCCGGTGCATATGAAAACACAAAATCTTGACAAGCTCGGGGCAAGGTCTATTCTGTGTAAGTTTATTGGATATCCCAAATATTCGCGCGGGTATATCTTCTACCACACCGAAGAACAAAAGGTGTTTGTTTCACGGCATGCTACCTTTTTAGAAAATGAATTTCTTGTTAAAGAAATTAGTGGCAATAAGGTAGAACTGAAAGAAATTCCAGCGACACAAACTGCAATTGAAGATTTAGTGGAACGAGAGAATTCAGTAGTCCCCGACGAACCCCAGCCTCTCCGCCGATCTAGTAGGGTTTCTTATCCACCTAAGAGATACTACGGTTTTCTCGTTGATGGTGGGAGCGAGGATTGCATTATGGAAGATGATGACCCGACTAGCTTCGAGCAGGCCATCACGAGTGGTGACTCTATGAAATGGCTGGATGCAATGCGATCTGAGATGGAATCCATGTACACCAACAAAGTATGGACTTCGGAAGTTGTTCCTGAAGGGGTAAAACCTATTGGGATCAAATGGATCTTTAAGAAGAAACTTGGTGTAGATGGAAAAGTTGAGACTTTCAAAGCTAGATTTGTTGCAAAGGGTTTTTGTCAACGACCAGGTGTGGATTATGACGAAACCTTTTCTCCAGTGGCTATGCTTTAGTCCATCTGGATCCTACTTGCCATTGCTGCGTACCATGATTACGATATCTGGCAAATAGATGTTAAGACCGCCTTTCTAAATGGTGATTTAGAAGAGTGCGTGTACATGACTCAGCCAGAGGGCTTCGTAGATAGTGAGAGCAACGGAAAGGTGTGCAAGCTGCTTAAATCCATCTACAGGTTAAAGCATTAAAGCAGGCATCGCGGAGTTGGAACATCTTCTTTGATTTTGTAGTCAAAGAGTTTGACTTCATCAAAAACGTAGATGAACCTTGTATATATAAAAAGGTTGCAGAGAGTAAGGTTGTCTTTCTCGTATTGTACGTCGATGACATACTCTTGATAGGAAATGATGTTCTTATGCTGCAATCGATCAAGCTCTTCTTATCACAAAGATTCTCAATGACAGATCTTGGTGATGCCTCCTGCATACTGGGAATAATGATCTATAGAGATAGATCTAAAAGGATACTGGGATTGTCCCAATCCAGGTACATTGACACCATACTGAAGAGGTTTAGTATGGAAAAATCCAAGCATGGGAACCTACCCATGATCTCTGGACTCACTCTCTCTAAAGAGATGTCTCCCAAGACTGATTTGGAGAGAGCTTGCATGCAAGGGATACCTTATGCTTCGGCAGTAGGCTCTATCATGTATGTGATGCTATGTACCAGACCCGATGTAGCATACTCACTAAATATAGTAAGTAAGTATCAAGCAGATCCTGGAAAGAGTCACTGGATAGCTGTGAAGAATATTCTCAAGTACTTGAGAAGAACTAAGGAGATGTTCTTGGTGTATGGTAATGGAGAACTCCAGGTGGAGTCCTTTACCGATTCAAGCTTCTAAAGTGATAAGGACGACTCTAAGTCACACTCGGGATTTGTCTTTTCCCTCAATGGAGGGGCGGTGTGTTGGAAGAGTTCCAAACAGGAAACCGTTGCAGACTTGACGATGGAGGCTGAATACATCACTGCCAACGATGCTGCAAAAGAGGCTGTCTTGATGAAAAGTTCATCACTGAACTTGGTGTGGTTCCATCCATTGAGCATCCAATACCTTTGTATTGTGATAACAATGGAGCTATGGGCTTGGCCAAGAAACCCAGGTCCCATCAGAAGTCCAGACATATTCTGAGGCGGTATCACTTGATCCGGGAGATAGTTGATCGCCGGTTGATCGAGGTCAGGAGAGTTGATACGAAGGACAACACTATGGATCCACTCACGAAGGCCATTCCCCAGACACGGTTTGAGAGACCCTTCGGGATGCTAGGTATGAGATACTACAACAGCTGGCCCTAGTGCAAGTGGGAGATTGTTAGTTATGTATATGCCCTAGAGGCCATTATTGTACATTTGATGTATATTATAGTGGATGTTTGTGTTAAAGTATATGCCCTAGAGGCCATTACTGTATCATACTAGTTTGTATATTACTTAATGGAAGCTTGGGATATTCACCTTGTATATACAATCTTGCTCAAAATAGTAGTATGCTACTTGGTTTGTTTCTACTTCGATGTGTACATGTGTTTATTTTAGTATATCGCCTATACACATTAGTGGAGCCCTTAGGATCTTTGCTTGATTACCAGCGTTGTGATGGCAGTCACACTAGTGGGGCTGGATAATCTATAAGCACATCCTTATGCAGGTCCCTGGTCGCAGGACTATCGAGACAGGGCATCGATACTCCGGAGTAGACTAGCGCATGCGCTTCTCATCCCAGTGTGGGAGACGGTCTGTCCCACAGCCGTCGGTATGTCGTACTTGAGAGAGTATGCGGGTGCTCATTGGGTTACGAGTACACTGGACAGGACTCGTCGGGAACTGACTAGTTGGTATTATGCCTATCGTCAGTTATCAGTTCCCAGGTGACATGAGTACAGCTTAGTCCGCTGACTTGACACTGTCACTTCGCCTCGAGTGTGTTCCCACTGTACTTTGATTACTACCCTACCACGGCTCAAAAGAGTCGTGCAAACAGGTGGTAGTTGGGTGCAGTCCCGAAGCACTTGGAGGCAGTGACGGTTAGACAGGATTCGTCTCTCCCGGTATTGGGGGTTGACATCGCGCTGTGTCTAGGAGAGCCATTACACGAGTAGTCCCTGGCCAGGGCAAACGAGCTATACTGGTAGGCTTCCAGTGTTATCTCAGGGTGTTTTGGGCTTCACTCCGACACGACTTGTACCGCTATTGGAGGACTGACGTTTACCGCCCCCTAGGCCCGCCATGCGATGTATCAGACGAACAGACCGGACTGTACGGAGAATGTCACATTCAGGCTCAGTAGGAGTTCAGATGGGTTTCGCCTCGTCAGTCTTCTTGTCGGCATCTACCTGGGGACCGTTACGCACAGCTAGTGCCGCTTGCGGTCTGTGGTTAAACCCACTGCCAGCGTAGTATCGAGTCTTTAGAGTCCCACACAGAAAGCTATTCGCCTTTAGGCAAAAGAGTAGAGGTCGCATGGTTTTGCGACAGGTTGCATAGTTTTGCGACAGGGTTCGGTCACATCCGTGCACTTATGCACGTACAGTGTCCGGACAATTCACACTAGCGGGCTTTGGTTTAAGCCAGATCCTAGTGTACCTTTTAGGATTGGTTTTATCCAGTATGCATTCGTGTTCCTCGGAACGCGGATGCGGGTGTGTATGCACAGTTGACGGAGAGACAGAGGCAGAGGATTCTCATTAGGGTTGTTGACCGTTGACAGTTGACTATTGACTTTTTGCTCAACCCTAATGAGAATATGATATGTGATTAACAATTATATTAATTAAGTATTATGGTGACATGGTTGTTGACGGATTGACTTTGTTGACTTGTTGACTTTTGTTGACTTGTTGACTTTGCTGACCGGTTGACTAGGCTTGACTAGTTGACCATCATGATAACTATTGCTATCATTTCATGGCAAAGACTTTTGCTTGCTTGCTCTTTTGTGCAAAATGAGTGCATGAAATGATATGGCTATGGTTGCTTAAACCATCACATAATACTTGATTGATATGAGGTGCTATGATTGTTTTGGATTATGAGAGCCAAATGAGAAAAGTCTTCTCTCATTCTTTCATACTCATTCTCTCTCTTATTCTTGAGCTCTCATCTTCCTCCTCTTGCTCTCCCTCTCTTGATTCTATGGTTCACTTGTCTCATGAGTTGAGAACCAAGAACCATAGATAAAATCCCATACAAACTCTTCTCTACTCACTCTAGTTCACAAGGTTTAGCAAACTGAGTGAACTAGTTTCTTCAAAGTTCGAAGAAGGAGCCAAAGGTTGAAGCTTTCAGGTGGATCTATCTTCGGCGCAAGGAGACGACGGGGAGAAGCCGATTCAGACGACCATCGAAGCTTGAAGACGAAGGAGTTCGAGAAAAAGAAAGGTATAACCCCCTAACCGAGTAGTTAGCAACTCGTAGTTAGGTTGTTAGTTAGATGTTTAACAAAGATCCGGTTGAGTCCATGTTACCACCTCTAAGAAAATTGTTTTTCACCAAATTCCGTATGCCCGAAAGTACCGGGAGAGGTAGCATGGACTTACAGTGGTATCAGAGCCTAGTTAAACTCTATCTAACATGTTAGCAAAGTAGCTAAAAGATCGATCAAAGAAAAAGTCGCAAAACGAACCCGATATGATAAGTTTCTGACGATTTTTTTTCTGTTCAAAAATTGATAAATTTTATCTTAAAAATCGGCTCAGGCTTTTGTGTGATCACCCACCAAATTTGGTCCAACGATCGAGTCAAAGTGCCGCGGAAACGCGGCTGGAGCACGCTCCCGCTGCGGATCCGCGGCCGAGTTGACTCGGCCGAGGTCCAAGTTTGGTGCAGTGTTTTTCTGGGGTTGTTTTGGGATTTTTGGAATATATATTTTCTGCCCAGATTTTCCAGAACGAAAATTTTATTTTTGGGGTCCTGAAAATCCGTATTTTTGATCGAACTTCTAAAAGACTTTAGCTGACAGGTTTTTTCTGTAATGTGATATTTGTATTGAACGTCTGCTAATCGCTATATGTCGATTAGTGGGGGTTATACAAATCTGTGATCTGTAATGTTATTGGAATGTGTATATGAATATGTTGGATTGTCGCGGGTGAATAGCCGGGGGTTGTGAGACGAGAGTTTTCTTTTCTTTCAATTCATGTAAATTTGTAAATTGATGTAATAATTATTTGTATGGCCGCACAACTGGGTTGGGGTTGTAGCCGTCATTGTATAATTTCTTTTTACTGTTTTTGCTCCTAGGATAGACCCATGGAGGGGGTGCACAAACTACCGGGTATGCCGAAGTGCCGAGTGGCCTACTCACGGAGTTGAGAGAGGTTGCTTTGCTTCGGGTACTTGGCGGGTAGTTTGCCGCACCCGTAAGGGTCTTGGGTGGGGTATTGGCTATTCACCGCGACCGTGTAATCTGCTTTTCGTTACAGGCTCGTACGAATTACGGATTCCTAGTATATCCAATGTATTCATCTGTGATCTGAAATGTCTATCATTGCAGTATATCTATATATGATATTATTTAGGCGTTGCTTATGTTTTACAGCCGCGCTAGCCCAGCCCCCGCTCTGTCGTTAGTTAAGTAACCTAACGGGTAATGACGGGGCCCCATGGCGAATGCGAATGGCATAAGCGTACGTCATATTTTGGTTGTTTTCTGCAATGGTAGGATTAAATGATGAGACGCATTAAAAGAACTAATGCAAGAATATCACGCATTAAAAGAACTAATGCAAGAAAATAAACCAAGTTAAAATCGTTGGAACACTTTCGGAAAACCACTCGGTTCTTTTCAAAACTAACTTTTAAATGCGGAGCTTGAGCCACTCCTTTTAAAAGCTATCTCGTTCCATCAATTATATCAAGTTCACTACGTTCACGGTTTTGCCAAAACCATTCGTAGCCCTCTGTCGTTTCATATGAATAGTCAATAGTATTCAAGCTTTGTATGTTGGCCAAAGTCAAGGCGTAGTGATTGGTAGCTATTGGGTATTCATGTGTAGCATAGATAGATGCGTTGGTTTGGGACAGTCGTACTGCCATTTTGGCCAAAGTCAAGGGTAGGTACGGATGGATCCAAATTAACCTGGAGAATGACGGGTAGAACTTGACATGTGACTTATGATATTTTGGCCAAAGTCAGGGTCATAAGAGCATGGGGCAAAAATCCACATCGGGAGTTTCATAAGTACTGAAACTTGCTAGATTTGCATACCACTTGGAGTGTGATAATTCTGGTAGGATTCCTTCAGTTTCGTCACGCGATGATATTTGGATCCCGATCCTACTGTGAGTATATGCTACTCCTCGGGAAATTTCTCACTAAACGATCAATGCTATAAACCTAGTAGGTGTCTAGAAAGGTGTTAGCGGGGCTACGCCCCCAGGGAAAAGAGGTTATTTAATTAAGGAACTTCGCGAAAGCGTTGGAAAACCTCCCTCGAAGTACCGACACTGGCCTGGCTGAATGGTTAAGCAAGTATTGTACGGTGAGATTGATCCTGACTAATTCTTCCTTTTTGGTTTGAGGAGGGATACGAGAAACAGTGGGAGCCATCCTGTTTAGACAAACTAAAAACCACTATAAACTTGCAAGAGCATCATGCTGAGTATTTCTTCTCTCTCTTCTAATTGCAGCGACCATTCGACATGACTGGACTTAAGTTACTTCTAGATAAAAACATACTGACAGGGCCAAACTATAAAGATTGGCTCAGGAATGTCAAGATGGCAATCACTTACGACAAGCTGGGGTATCTTCTTACCACTAAAGCTCCCCCTGTCCCTGGTCCCACTTCCAGCGTCGCGGATAAGGAAATCCGTAAGACTTGGGAGATTGATAGCGCGAAGGTCAAATGCCTCGTACTTGCTTCTATGGACAATGAACATCAGAGGAGGCACGAGAATATGGACTTGGAATCCATATTTCTTCATACAAAAGAACTGTGTGGAGAGCAATCTCGTATCGCAAGATACGAAGCGTCGAAAAAGTTATTTTCGGCAAGGATGGCCGTCGGATCATCAGTAGCAGAACACGTGCTTAAGATGATCGGCTACATTGAGGAGCTCACGGACCTAGGGACCACATTGGAGAGTGAGCTCTATACGGACTTAGTTCTCCAGTCCCTTCCTTCCACTTACGCCCAGTTTATACTGAACTTCAACTTACAAGAAAAGGAAGTTGAACTTTCAGAGCTCCTCAACATGCTGAGGAGCGCAGAGGGCACCTTACAGAAAGGTAGGGAAACATCCACTTTGTTTGTAGGAGGATCATCTTCTTCTACGTCCAAGGCGAAAGCCAAGGGAAAGAAGAAGAAAGCCCCCGCCAAACCAAGAGGCGGTGTTAGTAAAGTGGATACGAAGGGAAAAGCTAAAGCAACAAAGAAAGCGGGGAAGCTTGTGGATAAGGAAGAATGCTTCTATTGTCATAAGAACGGACACTGGAAGAATGATTGCAGGGCCTGGAAGGCCAGAACACAGGAATTGAAGCAGGTTGCAGCTTCAGCTTCAGGTGTGTATGTTATTGAAAACTGTCTTTCAATAAACTCTACTTCCTGGGTATTGGATACCGGATCAGGATCTCATATCTGTAATTCTTTGCAGGCGTTGAGAAACCGTAGTGTTTTGAAAGCAGGTGACATGACCCTCAGAGTTGCGAACGGAGATAGCATGGATGCTAAAGCCGTGGGGGACTATCACCTGGGAATGTCAGATGGACATGTTTTGGTTTTGCGTAATTGCTTTTTTGTACCCAACGCAACTTGTAATATCATTTCTGTATCTTTAGTTTCTAAAGAAGGTTATGAATTTGCGTTTGTAAGCAATGTTGTAAACATTCACCTTAATCAAGTTCTGATTGGGTCAGGTACATTGAGCAATGGTATATACGTATTAAACCAACCACAGATTTTCAATGTCCAGAATACACACAAAAGAAAGTCTCCGGAAATAAATCAGACTTTCTTATGGCATTGTAGACTGGGTCACATCAATGAGAGAAGGTTGACAAAGTTACATACAGAAGGATATTTGAATCCGTTCGAATATCAATCGTATGCCACTTGTCAATCCTGTCTCAAAGGAAAGATGACAAAGTCTCCGTTCACTGGACACGGAGTAAGAGCGAGCGAGCTCTTGGGACTCGTACACAGCGACGTGTGCGGTCCAATGTCTACACATGCGCGAAGCGGTTTTTCTTACTTCATTACTTTTACAGATGACTTTTCAAGGTACGGTTATGTCTTCTTAATGAAACATAAGTCCGAAGCCTTTGGAAAATTCCAGGAATATAAGAATGAAGTAGAAAAACAAACCGGCAAAAGTATCAAGATTCTAAGATCGGATCGAGGTGGTGAATACTTGAGTGCCGAGTTCCTGGACTATTTAAAAGAGAATGGAATTCTCTCTCAGCTTACTCCTCCATACACTCTACAACATAACGGTGTATCGGAGAGACGGAACCGCACCCTATTGGATATGGTACGGTCCATGATGAGTAACGCTGAGTTACCGCGATCATTCTGGGGGTATGCGCTAGAATCAGCTGCGTACCTTTTGAACCGAGTTCCCACTAAGACTGTGCCTACCACACCATATGAGATGTGGTGTGGGAAGAGGCCCCATCTTAATCACATTAAGACATGGGGAAGTCCAGCTTTTGTCAAAAAGCAGCATGCGGACAAGCTCGAGGCACGCTCAGTACAGTGCAAGTTTGTGGGATATCCAAAGAACTCCAAGGGATATTTCTTCTACTGCGAAGAGGAACAAAAAGTTATTGTTCCTCGTCATGCCCACTTTCTAGAACACCAGTTCTTAGAAAAGGAAATTAGTGGGAGCGCAGTAGAACTGGAAGAAATTCCAGAACCACGAGCTATTACTGAAAGCTTAGTGGAACCAGAGGGTTCAAAAGAACAGGACATTCCTACGCCGCTCCGCAGGAGTAGTAGGCAGTCTCATCCGCCCGAGAGATACTACGGTTTTCTCATAGACGGGGATAGAGAGGATTGCATCATGGATTATGATGAGCTTACTAGCTTCCAGCAGGCCGTTCAGAGCGTTGACTCAGTAAAATGGCTGGATGCAATGCGGACCGAAATAGAGTCCATGTACACCAACAAAGTATGGACGTTGGACATTGCTCCAGACGGGGTAAAACCCGTAGGATGCAAGTGGATCTTCAAAAGGAAGATTGGTGTAGATGGACAGGTTGAGACCTATAAAGCTAAACTTGTTGCAAAGGGTTTCCGTCAAAGACCTGGCTTGGACTATGACGAAACCTTTTCTCCAGTGGCTATGCTGAAATCCATTCGGATCCTTCTTGCCATTGCTGCCTTCCACGATTATGAGATCTGGCAAATGGACGTAAAGAACGCTTTTCTAAATGGAAATTTAGAGGAGTGTGTCTATATGGACCAACCAGAGGGATTCATTCAGAGTGGGAGCAGCGGAAAGGTGTGCAAGTTGCTTAAGTCCATCTATGGACTAAAGCAGGCATCGCGGAGTTGGAACATCTGTTTTGATGAGACGGTCAAGGAATTTGGCTTTATCAAAAATCCAGATGAACCATGCATCTATTGTAGATTTGTAGCGAGAACTGTAGTATTCCTCGTTTTGTACGTGGATGACATTCTCTTAATAGGAAATGACATTCCTATGCTACAATCTGTCAAGGGGTTCTTGTCACACAGGTTCTCCATGAAAGACCTGGGTGATGCCTCATACATCCTGGGGATCCGGATCCATCGTGATAGATCCAAGAAGATATTAGGACTTTCACAGTCCAGGTACAATGACACCATACTGAAAAGATTCAGTATGGAAGATTCCAAGCGCGGTAACCTTCCGGCTTGTCACGGGATCACCCTCTCTAAAGAGATGTCTCCCAAGACTGATTTAGAAAGGGATCGCATGTCTATTATACCCTACGCTTCTGCGGTAGGCTCTATAATGTATGCGATGTTGTATACCAGACCGGATGTAGCTTATGCACTGAGTGTGGTAAGCCGGTATATGTCAAACCCTGGGGAGAAACACTGGATAGCAGTAAAGAACATTCTCAAGTACCTCAGAAGGACTAACGAGATGTTCTTGGTGTATGGCGAAAAAGACCTCCAGATCGAGGCCTTTGCTGACTCCAGCTTCCAGAGTGACAAGGATGATTCCAAGTCCATGTCGGGTTTTGTCTTTACCCTCAATGGAGGGGCGGTGTGTTGGAAGAGTTCCAAACAGGAAACCGTTGCAGACTCGACGATGGAAGCGGAATACATCGCTGTATCTGATGCCGCAAAAGAAGCTGTCTGGATGAGGAAGTTCTTGAAAGAGCTTCAGGTGGTTCCGTCCATTGTTGATCCAATACCTCTGTATTGCGACAACAACGGGGCTATAGCTTTAGCGAAGGAACCCAGGTTCCATCAGAGATCCAGACACATCTTGAGGCGGTATCACCTGATCAGGGAGATCGTGGATCGCCAGGAGATCGAGGTTCGGAGAGTCGCTTCAGAAGATAACACTGCAGATCCATTCACCAAGGCCTTGCCCCAGACTCAGTTCGAGCGGCTGATCGAGATGATAGGTCTTCGATACGCCAGTACATGGCCTTAGTGCAAGTGGGAGATTGTTAGTGTATATGCCCTAGAGGCCATTACTGTATCATACTAGCTTGTATATTACTTATGTTAGTTATATGTATGCCCTAGAGGCCATTACTATACATAGGATGTATATTGTAGTGGATGCTTGGACATATATAGGGAGGACTTTCTTGCTCGACATGATAGTATGCTATCTGGTTGATCTTTACCTTAACGTGTATACTGATTGTCTCTCAGTTACATGTTGGTAAAGCCCTTAGGATGTGTACTTGACTACCTGGACTGTGATGCGGATCATACTAGTGGGGATATGGTAGTCTATAAGTACATCCTTCAAAGTCCCTAGTCGTGGGTTTATCGAGACGGGGCATCGATATACCAGAGTAGACTAGCGTATACCTTCTCGACCCATACAGATGGGCGATGGATGATCCCATATCCATTGGTGTTTGACATCAGAGATGATATACGGGTGCTCAGTGGAGACTGGGTACACTGGACGGACTCGCTGAGAACTCCCAGATGGTATTATACCTTACGTCAGATGGCAGTTCTCTGGTGACACTGGTACAGAGTAGTCTGTTGACCCGAGATCGTCATAGAGTCTTGTGTGTTTCCCACTTTGCTTTGATTTCCATCTTACCACGTCCAAGAGGGCGTGCAAAACGGTGGTTTTTGGGTACAGTCCCGAATCACATGGAGGCAATGAGCGATAGGAGGGGATTCGTCTCTCCCGGTATAGGGAGTTGATGTTGCGCTGTGTTCGATTGGCTATAACCGGAAATCCCTGGCCAGGGTTGCTGAGATTTACTGGTAAGTGTTACCTGTAGTTTCTCAAACTGTTATAGGCCTCATATCGACACGACTTATCGAGCTATTGGGGTCTGACGTTTACCACCCCTAGGCAAGATATGCGACATATCAGACGATCAGACCGGACTGTACGGTAAGTGTTACTGGTTGGATTCACAGGAGTATGAGCGGGCTTGCTCGTCGATCTTCTGATCGCTCAATACCCGGGTGGCCATTACGTTTAGCAAACCGCTTGCGGCTTGTGGGTGTTTGATATGATCATCATCTGCTGCCGGCGTATTGACGAGTCTTTAGAGTCCTACACAGAGGTTTCCTGGCTCAAGCGAAACGAAATAGGAGCGCATATGAGATATGTGTGGGACCGAGAATAATGCCTGTATGTGATACCGTATTCTATGCTCGCGATGAATGTATCGATTGGTTGTATGCGATATAAACTAGTTATCGAATCAAGGATTGATTCGATAAGTCGATACATTGGATATTAGTCGGTTATATGCGATATGACCGGATCGTTAAATCAAGTGTTGATTTAATGATTTAATGCATAAATATATATTTGATATATTACTTTGCATTAACTAGTATTGGTTCACTTAAGATGGATTTTCTCACTTGATGTGCACATTGTATATATGATATACTTTTGTGCATTTGATTGTATCATGTTTGATGATACATGATAGTTTGGTGTATAGTTTAAACCATGGTTGGTCAATGGTTAGGGTTTCTTTTGCTTCATTTACCTATTCATTTATTCATTTATTTATCCATTTTGTTTATTTTAGCAAAAGAAAATGATAAAGAGAAAATGGTGGCTTTCTTTGTTTGTAATTGAAGCTTCATGAAGCTTTGACTACATGACCATTTTGTCTCATGCTTAACCCTAAACCATTAAACCTAACCATGGTCTATTCTCTACACCTAACTAAGGTTAGGATATGATAAGTATTCATTTGATTATTCTTTTTGAATAAGATTTATCATATTCTTGCTTCTTCTTCTTCTTCACTTCAAGAAAAAGCTTGCTATCAACAATGGCAACTTGTGAAAATGAGTGAGAAATCCAATTCTAAAGTGAACCCACCTCCTATTTCTTCATCCTCTACCTCTTGCCAAGTAGTATAGGGTGTTCTCTTCACAAGTTTCATGACTTGGTGAAGTGGGAGCTTGATCTTGCGATGCCTCGACGTAGATCATCTTCGGCATCGTAGTCGATGACCTAGCCCGCCCATTTCTCCGATGAAGCCGACGCTAGAGCCCGGGATTCGATTTGGACAGCGAGAAGACTTCATTGCGGAGCTATGGAGGTGGAGGACCGGATCTACAAAGGTTGTATTTCCGTTTAACTCTTAGTTAAGTTGTTAACTACTTGCTAGTTTCGCCTAAATATCTAGTTAACGATCCGTATTAGGGTTTCTCGGCACTTGTAAAATTTGAAATTGGTATGGTTGATGTCTTGTGAGACCTCATTAGTGTGCCTAGGAACCCTTCAATGGTATCAGAGCCTAGCTAGAGCCTTAGGCGATGCGTAAACGATGTTAGAAACCCGATCGAACCCCGAAACCCTAACTTTTAACCCTCTTTGGACTTTTTCTGAAAAAGTGGTTTTTTCCAAATTAAAAATGCTTAAACAATTCAGCAGGAAATTCTAAGAATTACGGTGCAAAAATTACCTAATGATCTGTCTAAAGCGCGGCGGATCCGCGGCAGTAGCCGCCTATTGCGGCGGTTCCGCGCCCATTTAATCTCTTCAGTCAACCATTTTTGCACAGTAACTTCTTTATTTAAATGCTGAATTTTATGGGAATTTTTAAAATTTATTCAAGAGTTGAATTTTCTGGGGTTGTTTTGGGGATTCGATGATTCGATCGGATTATCAGATTTTGTCTATGTGGATTCCGGATAATTTTTGAATATGTTAAAAAGTTCGACCGGATATAAATACCCACCTTTTCCCCTGTTGGGAAATTTCCAAGTGTTGGATTTTTCCGTGGTTTAAAGACGTTCTAAGTAGTGCAAGTAACGCGATGGACCCTCTAGAAGACAACAAACCTTAACTCGATTATGTGACCGTCTTGAACTGCCCTTTGAACCTTAGGGTTTGGGACAGTACGGCGTGCCACATGTGAGGCGTTGGCTTGACCCTTCTATGGCTGGACCGTCGGTACTGAGGCATGAACTGGATGTTTTTAAACTTGTTTCATGTGTTGATCAGTATCGGGAAAACTTGGGTGTTCGAATGTTCGATCGGAAAGTTTAACATTTTCTATTTATCCGGAATGTGATACAATAATTGGAATTCACAAGTAGTTATGAGATAACAGAATGAATGTTATAAACATAGCAGTTTAGTCTCACTTGATCGATTGCCACGGAATTTTGATGTGATCAAAAGTCCGTCGCAATCACGTAGTGTACACGGATGCTCGCCGGGTAAACTTAATAGACAGCCTCACTCCATAGCCCCGACCAAGTGACTGAAGGAGAACCCCGTCGCCGAAAGCATCCGTTCGGGTGCTCGCGGTAGCGGTGTTCCGTCTTGGTGCACTTCGTTGACGGTATCGGGGGTGCGGCCGCCTACTAAAGTTTGCGACGAGCATTCGATCAGGATGTCAGGAATCCTGTTGAATTGCTCGACTTGATATTGAAAAGTGTTTTCGATAAAGAGACTAAAATGCGGGGTTTATAATTGTTAGGCATGCGATGTCTAAGGAATTCATTTGATTAGGCATGTGATGTCTAAAGAGGTTGCGGATTCCAACTGTTGTAGTTTTACACTTTCTTTTCTGTGACCGTAAGTGTAATATGTGATATCGCCGGTTTCGTTGCTATATGTCAACGACAATTCGGATGCGCATATTTACTTACGTTGATGACATGTGATGTTATGTGTTGCTGGATATGTTATATTGGATCGTCATGTTTAAATAGCCGGGTTTTTTTTTATGTGAGATGAGTGTTTTTCATTTTCATTCATGTAAAAACCTGTATGTAATATTCTTTTATTAGGGCACTTCCAGGTTGCGGAAGATGTCACCCTTTGTATATTATTTACTTTTCTGCACTAGGATAGACCCAAGAAGGGGAGCACAAGTAACCGGGTTCTGGAGTCCAGTGGGAGACCAACTCGAGGAGTCGAGTCCGGGTCTCCTAACTCTAGAATTGGTAGGGTTGGTTGCCGCTCTCGTAGGGGTCTAGGGGTGTGGGTTTGGCTATTCATCACGACCGTGGAATCCGTGTTTTATACTGGCTCGTATTGAAAACACGGACGTCCTAGTATATCCAATATTTCATATGATTCTTCTGCTGCGATCTGTGATGTGATCATGTGATGTTCGGTGATGGATACTGTATATAGTATATATGATATATTATATAGATGTTACTTATGTTTTACACCCGCGCTAGCCCTGCCCCGCTCTGCCGTTAGTTACCTAACCTAACGGTGCACGAGGGGACATCGAGGCGAATGCGGATGGCATAAGTGTACATCGTATTTATCTGTGATTTTTAGGTACTTAAATGATGGGACTTCATTAATGTGATTAATGAAATAAAAGAAACCTAAAGATGTTGTAGAATCGAATTTCAAAAATAAAACAGGTAGATACAGTTCTTGCTTCGCACAGCGGTATATGTGATATATCCTGCACCTTATTCGATGAGGAAAGGACCGAGATCCCTTCACCGGGAGTGACTCCTTTAGCAATAACTGGCAAATGCTACACACTCGGTTTGTCTTTTGATTGCTTTTAAGAGTTTTGCTTTGCACAGTGATATATATGATATATCCCGCACCTTATTCGATGAGGAAAGGACCGACGATCCCTTCACCGGGAGTGACTCCTTTAGCAAAACTAGAAAAGCCTCAAAAGCACTCCATTTTTAAAATCATTTGATTCTACAACGATATCAAGTTCATTACGCAATAGGTTTTCAGAAAAACCTGTCGTAGCCCTCCGTCATTTCAGATAAGTCCTGTTTAGTATTCGTGCTGCGTTTGTTGACCTTGTCAAGACGCAGTGTGCGGTAGCTAACCAGTATTTATCTGCTTATGCATATGATGCAGATTGGGTTAGGGTAGTCGTGCGGCCTTCTTGATCTTGTCAAGGGTCGTGCGGGTGGGTTTGATTCAATCAAGAAATGACGGGTTGAACTTGACTTGCGGTCTATGGTTTGTTGACCTTGTCAAGGTCATAGATCGTTCGGGGCAAAATATTATCGGGAATTTCAAGTGTTGAAATTTGCAATGAGATTGCATACCTTCTATGAGATAGTTGGATCCCGATACCCACTGCGAGTAATTGTTACTCCTGGGAGAGTTTTACACATTACAATTAGCCGATCAAGTAGGTGTCTAGAAAGGTGTCAACGGGGTTACGCCTCTGGGAAAACGAGATTTACATTAATTAGGTTCGTGCGAAAGCACGGGGGACCTCCCTCAAAGTACCGACACTGGCCTGGCTGAAAGATTGGCGAACTTGTAGTATGTAATTAATCCCGGCTAGTCTTTCCTTTTAGGGTTTGAAGGAAGATTTGATAAAAACAGTGGGAGCCATCCTGATTAGATAAAATAATAACCAATCTATTCTTGCTAGAGCGCACGCTGAGTGTTTTCTTCTCTCTCTCTCCAGGTAGCGACCATATCACGCCTTAATCAAGATAATAATACGGAATATTGACCGAACCCGCTTGTTATACTGAGCTGGCGAACGTTGGTCCCGCTCCAACATATAATTGTTATAAGACAGAGCAGGAAATTGGGGAATACCAGATTTCCCGTGCCGCCCAAACGAAGAGAGTGCATGCTGATGCATCATCTTCGGGTGTGTTCTTTACAAAGAACACTGTATCCTCTACGTCTTGGGTATGTGATACCAGATCAGGATCCCAGATATGTAATCTGTTACATAGGGCTACAGATAGGTAGAGAACTGAGAACGGGTGATAAGTTTCATGAGGCAGAAAACGGGGCAAGTGTTGCAGCCAAGTCTGTTGGTCACTGTCACCCTGTATTCCAAATACATTGATTCTGAACGAATGTTATTAGATACCGAACCTGATATACAAAATCATATCAATCTCTTTATTAGTAAAGAAATGATAAAATTTTGTATAGTTGGATAATGTTTTGAACATTTCCTATATCAAAAGTTGATCGGATCAGGCACGTTATCTAAAAGCATTGATGTTCTAAATAAAACTACAGTTCTCAGTATACGGAACACACACAAGAAGAAGAGTTCAGAAATGAACGAATCCTACTTGAGGCATTGTAGACTAGGTCATATCAATGCGACCCGACTAGCTGAAGTTATATGAAGATGCATATTTAAATCAGTTTGAATTTACATCTCGTGAAACTTGCCAGTCATGTCACAGAGATAAGATGACCATAACTCCGTTTACTGGAAACAGAGAAAGAGTTAGTGAACTCTTGGGATGATACATGTTGATGTATGTAGGTCCCCTGTGTACACATGCCAAGACCGGTTCTTTGTACTTCATTACATTCTCTGATAATCTCTTTAGATTCAGACATATGTTCTTGTTGAAACACAAGTCCGAACCTTTTGAGATATTCACAGAATATAAGTTAGAAGTAGAGAACCAACGCGGGTATAAGTATTATGTCCTATGATGAGATCAAGGAGGAGAATACTTGAGTACGGAATTCCTGGACTTTTCTAAAGGAGAATGAGATTATCTCTCAGCATTACTTCTCCGTATACACCATAGCACGATGGTATATCGGGGCGGAGAAATCACACCCTATATGATAAGGTGTGCTCTATGATGAGTACTATTGAGTTACCTATTTCCTTATGGGAGTTATGCACTTGAGAAGCTGCATACCTATTGAATAGGGATCAAATCAAATCCGTTGCCTACCACTTCATATTTGATATGATAAGAGAAGAGCCCATCTCTTAAGTTGGTTAAGATTTGGGGTTGTCCGGGCTATGTCTAAAAGCAAAATCCGGACCAGCTCGAGGCAAGGTAGGTTGTGTAGAACTGGAAATGTTCCAGCTATACAAACTACAGCAGATGATTTGATAAAACCAAAGGATTCAATAGTTACCAACGAACCTCAGCCTCTCCGCCGATCTAGTAGGGTTCCTCACCCACCTGAGAGATACTTCGGTTACTCTATAACTGTGGGAGCGAGGATTGCATCATGGGATGATGACCCAACTAGTTTCGAGCTGGCCATCAGGAGTGAGACTCTGTAAGAATGGCTGGATGCTTAGTGATCTGAGATGGAATCCATGTACACCAACAAAGTATGGACTTTAGTTGCTAAATCTGAAGGGTTAAATCCCCATCAGAAGCAAGTATATCTTGAGAAGATTACTTGGTGTACTTGGAAAAGTTAAGACTTTCAAAGCTAGACATGTTAAAGGTTTTCATCATCGACCTTGCATGGATAATGATGAATCCTTTTTCAGTGGCTATGCTTAAGTCCATCCAGATCCTACTTGCCACGGCTACATACCATGACTATGATATCTGGCGGTTGGGTGCCATGACTGCTTTTCTAAATGATGTTTTAGAAGAGAAAGTCTATAAGTACACAGCCAGAGGGCTTCGTAGACAGTGGGAGCAGCGGAAACGTGTACAAGATGCTTTATAGGATAAAGCAGGTATCGCGGAGTTGGAACATCTGTTTTGATGAAGTAGTCAAACAGTTTGACATCATCAAAATGGTAGATGAACCTTGTATATACAAAAAGGTAGTAGGGAGTATGGTGATGATCCTCGTAGAGTACGTGGATGACATACTCTAGATAGGGAAGGAGTTTCCTATGCTATGCTCGGTCAATCTCCGCTTATCACAATGATTCTCCATATAGGATCAAAGTGATACCTCCTAAATCCTGGGTTTTGGATCTATGAGATAGATCTAATTGGATGTTAGGATTCTCACTAGATGTAGTGAGATGGTATCAACCGATCCTGAGGAGAATCGCTGGAAGGGTTCCAGGGTGATAAGGACGACTGAATGTCAGTCACAGGCATTGTCTTTACCCTCAGTAAAGGGACGGTATGTTGGAAGAGTTCCAAGCTAGATACCGTGGCATACTAGACGATTAAAGGCAAGATACATCGCTACTTAAGATGCTACCAAAGAGGCAGTCTGGATGTATATTTGTTCATGAGATGAACTTCATTCCTCCCATTGTGTGACAATGGAGTTGTGGCTTATGCCAAGGAACACCCGTCCCATCAGTGATCCAGACATATTCTAAGGCAGTGTCACCTGATCTTGGAGATGGTTGATCTCCAGGGTGATTGAGGTTAGGAGAGTAGACTCAGAGGACAACACGGCGGATCCACTCACAAAGGCCTTTTCCCAGAGAGAGACTTTTATGGGATGGTTGAGTATGAGATACTGCAACCACTGCTATCAGATGGCCCTAGTGCAAGTGGGAGATTGTTAGTTATATGTATGCCCTAGAGGCCATTACTATACATAGGATGTATATTGTAGTGGATGCTTGGACATATATAGGGAGGACTTTCTTGCTCGACATGATAGTATGCTATCTGGTTGATCTTTACCTTAACGTGTACACTGATTGTCTCTCAGTTACATGTTAGTAAAGCCCTTAGGATGTGTACTTGACTACCTGGACTGTGATGCGGATCATACTAGTGGGGACATGGTAGTCTATAAATACATCCTTCAAAGTCCCTAGTCGTGGGTTTATCGAGACGGGGCATCGATATACCAGAGTAGACTAGCGTATACCTTCTCGACCCATACAGATGGGCGATGGATGATCCCATATCCATTGGTGTTTGACATCAAAGATGATATACGGGTGCTCAGTGGAGACTGGGTACACTGGACGGACTCGCCGAGAACTCCCAGATGGTATTATACCTTACGTCAGATGGCAGTTCTCTGGTGACACTGGTACAGAGTAGTCTGTTGACCCGAGATCGTCATAGAGTCTTGTGTGGTTCCCACTTTGCTTTGATTTCCATCTTACCACGTCCAAGAGGGCGTGCAAAATGGTGGTTTTTGGGTACAGTCCCGAATCACATGGAGGCAATGAGCGATAGGAGGGGATTCGTCTCTCCCGGTATAGGGAGTTGATGTTGCGCTGTGTTCGATTGGCTATAACCGGAAATCCCTGGCCAGGGTTGCTGAGATTTACTGGTAAGTGTTACCTGTAGTTTCTCGAACTGTTATAGGCCTCATATCGACACGACTTATCGAGCTATTGGGGTCTGACGTTTACCACCCCTAGGAAAGATATGCGACATATCAGACGATCAGACCGGACTGTACGGTAAGTGTTACTGGTTGGATTCACAGGAGTATGAGCGGGCTTACTCGTCGATCTTCTGATCGCTCAATACCCGGGTGGCCGTTACGTTTAGCAGACCGCTTGCGGCTTGTGGGTGTTTGATATGATCATCATCTGCTGCCGGCGTATTGACGAGTCTTTAGAGTCCTACACAGAGGTTTCCTGGCTCAAGCGAAACGAAATAGGAGCGCATATGAGATATGTGCGGGACCGAGAATAATGCGTGTATGTGATACCGTATTCTATGCTCGCGATGAATGTATCGATTGGTTGTATGCGATATAACCTAGTTATCGAATCAAGGATTGATTCGATAAGTCGATACATTGGATATTAGTCGGTTATATGCGATATGACCGGATCGTTAAATCAAGTGTTGATTTAATGATTTAATGCATAAATATATATTTGATATATTACTTTTCATTAACTAGTATTGGTTCACTTAAGATGGATTTTCTCACTTGATGTGCACATTGTATATATGATATACTTTTGTGGATTTGATTGTATCATGTTTGATGATACATGATAGTTTGGTGTATAGTTTAAACCATGGTTGGTCAATGGTTAGGGTTTCTTTTGCTTCATTTACTTATTCATTTATTCATTTATTTATCCATTTTGTTTATTTTAGCAAAAGAAAATGATAAAGAGAAAATGGTGGCTTTCTTTGTTTGTAATTGAAGCTTCATGAAGCTTTGACTACATAACCATTTTGTCTCATGCTTAACCCTAAACCATTAAACCTAACCATGGTCTATTCTCTACACCTAACTAAGGTTAGGATATGATAAGTATTCATTTGATTATTCTTTTTGAATAAGATTTATCATATTCTTGCTTCTTCTTCTTCTTCACTTCAAGAAAAAGCTTGCTATCAACAATGGAAACTTGTGAAAATGAGTGAGAAATCCAATTCTAAAGTGAACCCACCTCCTATTTCTTCATCCTCTACCTCTTGCCAAGTAGTATAGGGTGTTCTCTTCACAAGTTTCATGACTTGGTGAAGTGGGAGCTTGATCTTGCGATGCCTCGACGTAGATCATCTTCGGCATCGTAGTCGATGACCTAGCCCGCCCATTTCTCCGATGAAGCCGACGCTAGAGCCCGGGATTCGATTTGGACAGCGAGAAGACTTCATTGCGGAGCTATGGAGGTGGAGGACCGGATCTACAAAGGTTGTATTTCCGTTTAACTCTTAGTTAAGTTGTTAACTACTTGCTAGTTTCGCCTAAATATCTAGTTAACGATCCGTATTAGGGTTTCTCGGCACTTGTAAAATTTGAAATTGGCATGGTTGATGCCTTGTGAGACCTCATTAGTGTGCCTAGGAACCCTACAACTTAATGGAAGCTTGGGATATTCACCTTGTATATACAATCTTGCTCAAAATAGTAGTATGCTACTTGGTTTGTTTCTACTTCAATGTGTACATGTGTTTATTTTAGTATATCGCCTATACACATTAGTGGAGCCTTTAGGATCTTTGCTTGATTACCAGCGTTGTGATGGCAGTCACACTAGTGGGGCTGGGTAATCTATAAGCACATCCTTATGCAGGTCCCTGGTCGCAGGACTATCGAGACAGGGCATCGATACTCCGGAGTAGACTAGCGCATGCGCTTCTCATCCCAGTATGAGAGACGGTCTGTCCCACAGCCGTCGGTACGTCGTACTTGAGAGAGTATGCGGGTGCTCGTTGGGTTACGAGTACACTGGACATGACTCGTCGGGAACTGACTAGTTGGTATTATGCCTATCGTCAGTTATCAGTTCCCAGGTGACATGAGTACAGCTTAGTCCGCTGACTTGACACTGTCACTTCGCCTCGAGTGTGTTCCCACTGTACTTTGATTACTACCCTACCACGGCTCAAAGGAGTCGTGCAAACAGGTGGTAGTTGGGTGCAGTCCCGAAGCACTTAGAGGCAGTGACGGTTAGACAAGATTCGTCTCTCCCAGTATTGGGGGTTGACATCGCGCTGTGTCTAGGAGAGCCATTACACGAGTAGTCCCTGGCCAGGGCAAACGAGATATACTGGTAGGCTTCCAGTGTTATCTCAGGGTGTTTTGGGCTTCACTCCGACACGACTTGTACCGCTATTGGGGGACTGACGTTTACCGCCCACCTAGGCCCGCCATGCAATCTATCAGACGAACAGAGCGGACTGTACGGAGAATGTCACATTCAGGCTCAGTAGGAGTTCAGATGGGTTTCGCCTCATCAGTCTTCTTGTCGGCATCTACCTGGGGACCGTTACGCACAGCTAGTGCCGCTTGCGGTCTGTGGTTAAACCCACTGCCAGCGTAGTGTCGAGTCTTTAGAGTCCCACACAGAAAGCTATTCGCCTTTAGGCAAAAGAGTAGAGGTCGCATGGTTTTGCGACAGGTCGCATGGTTTTGCGACAGGGTTCGGTCACATCCGTGCACTTGTGCACGTACAGTGTCCGGACAGTTCACACTAGCGGGCTTTGGTTTAAGCCAGATCCTAGTGTACCTTTTAGGATTGGTTTTATCCAGTATGCATTCGTGTTCCTCGGAACGCGGATGCGGGTGTGTATGCACAGTTGACGGAAAGACAGAGGCAGAGGATTCTCATTAGGGTTGTTGACCGTTGACAGTTGACTATTGACTTTTTGCTCAACCCTAATGAGAATATGATATGTGATTAATAATTATATTAATTAAGTATTATGGTGACATGGTTGTTGAGGGATTGACTTTGTTGACTTGTTGACTTTTGTTGACTTTGTTGACTGGTTGACTTGGCTTGACTAGTCGACCAGCATGATAACTATAGCTAACATTTCATGGCAAAGACTTTTGCTTGCTTGCTCTTTTTTGCAAAATGAGTGCATGAAATGATATGGCTATGGTTGCTTAAACCATCACATAATACTTGATTGATATGAGGTGTTATGATTGTTTTGGATTATGAGAGCCAAATGAGAAAAGTCTTCTATCATTCTTTCATGCTCATTCTCTCTCTTGTTCTTGAGCTCTCATCTTCCTCCTCTTGCTCTCCCTCTCTCGATTCTATGGTTCACTTGTCTCATGAGTTGAGAACCAAGAACCATAGATAAAATCCCATACAAACTATTCTCTACTCACTCTAGTTCACAAGGTTTAGCAAACCGACTGAACTAGTTTCTTCAAAGTTCGAAGAAGGAGCCAAAGGTTGAAGCTTTCAGGTGGATCTATCTTCGGCGCAAGGAGACGACGGGGAGAAACCGATTCGGACGACCATCGAAGCTTGAAGACGAAGGAGTTCGAGAAAAAGAAAGGTATAACCCCCTAACTGAGTAGTTAGCAACTCGTAGTTAGGTTGTTAGTTAGATGTTTAACAAAGATCCGGTTTTGAGTCCATGTTACCACCTCTAAGAAAATTGTTTTTCACCAAATTCCGCATGCCCGAAAGTACCGGGAGAGGTAGTATGGACTTACAGCTTGGATATATATAGAGAGGACTTTCTTGCTCGACATGATAGTATGCTATCTGGTTTCACTTTATCTTAACATGTTGACTTATAATAGTTTACTGTCTTGCTCTCACATGTTGATAAAGCCCTTAGGATATGTACTCGGCTACCGGGACTATGATGAGATCATACTAGTGGGGCCAGGGTAGTCAACGAGTACATCCTATAACAGTTCCTAGTCGAGGGTGTGTCGAGACAGGGCATCGATACACCAGAGTAGACTAGCGTATACGCATCTTGACCCATATGATGGACGATGGATGATCCCATATCCATCGGTGTTTGACATCAAAGATGGTGTACGGGTGCTCAGTGGAGACTGGGTACACTGGATGGACTCGCCGAGAACTCTCAGATGGTATTATACCTCACGTCAGATGGCAGTTCTCTGGTGACACTGGTACAGGGTAGTCTGTAAACCCGAGATCGTCAGAGAGTCTTGTGTGATTCCCACTGTGCTTTGATTTCCACCTTACCACGTCCAAGAAGGCGTGCAAAACGGTAGCTTTTGGATACAGTCCCGAATCACATGGAGGCAATGAGCGATAGGAGGGGTTTCGTCTCTCCCGGTATAGGGAGTTGATGTTGTGCTGTGTTCGATTGGCTATAACTGGAAGTCCCTGGGCAGGGCTGATATAGAGTACTACTGGTAAGTGTCATCAGTAGGTTCTCGACCTGTTATGAGCCTCACATCGACATGACTTATCGGTTACTGGGGTCTGACGTATACCACCCCTAGACTAGATATGCAACATATCAGACGAAGAGACCGGACTGTACGGGAGTGTTACTGATTGGATTCACAGGAGAATGTACAGGCTTGCTTGTTGATCTTCTGATCGCTCAATACCTGGGTGACTGTTACGTTTAGCTGACCGCTTATAGCTTGTGAGTGTTTGATGTGATCATCACCTACTGCCGGCGTATTGACGATTCTTTAGAGTCCTACACATAGGTTTCTTGACTCAGGCAAAACAAAGTAGGAGCACATATGTGATATGTGCAGAACCGAGGATAATACGATATGAGATACCATATTCTATTCTCGCGATATTTGATATCAGCCGGGTCATCGGATCAAGTGTTGATTCGATGAATCGGTACATGTTATATTAGTCGGTTATATGCGATTTAGCCAGATTGTCGGATCAAGTGTTGATTCGATAATTTAATGTATAATTATATATGTGATATATTACATTACATTATCTAATATTGGCCCGCTTTATTGATTCATTTTCTCACCGGGTAATACATTGATATATATGCGATATATGTTAATTGTATTATTTTCTTTTGTTACATATATATATATTATATGTGATATATAATATTGTAACAAGTTATGTTTACAAATGCAACAAGATTAGTGGAGATTAAACATGGTTAGGGTTTGATTTGGGTTAGACTTTTCTTGAAGCTTCTAGAAGCTTTGGTTTTGTTTTGAGCAAAGATATTATGTGTTGATATTTTGGAGATATTATTTAACCCAACCCAAACCCTTAACCCTAGTAAACTCTCTACTTGAGTTAATGATTCATATTATCAACTCAAGGTTCATTTGTAAGCATAGTAACTTTTCATTATCCATCACAAAAGAAATCATCTTCTTCTTCCTCCTTGATAAGCTCACTAGCTTTTGATTTTGTGATGAATTAGTGTGAGATCTTGAAACTAAAAGAGAGCATAATTCCTATATCATCATCCTCATCTAATCTAGCCAATTAGATTACGATGTTCACTTCATTAATACTTGATTTGTGAGTGAGAGCTTGAATTAAAGAAATTTCAAGGTAGATCATCTTAGAAAAGGAAGATTTCAAGCAAGCATGGATCATTCGGGTTGTGGAGCTTCTCTTGAGTCCGGGAGATCATGGATCGCGGAGAAGGGACTACTACTCGGAGCTTATGAAGCGTAGGAGCAGACTACAAAGGTTGTAATCCCGCTCTCTTAGTTGTAAAGATATTTACTTGCATGTTTAACCCTAATTATCTAGCAAAGATCCTCGTTTTAGGTTGTTCGGCACGTCTAAATTTTAAATCGGGCTTGGTTGATGCCTTATAGACCTTTGTGACAGTGCATAGTAACCCTATAGTGGTATCAGATCCTAGCAAGAGCATTAGGCGACGTGTGTACGAAGTTAAAAGTCCGATCGAACCCCGAAACGTCGTATTTTGACCCCTCTCTGGAAATTTTTTAAAAATTTGATTTTTTCCGTATTAAAAATACTCAGAAAATTCAGCAGGCAATTTTAAGGATAACTGTGAAATACGAGCCCCCAACTCCCTCAAGTAGCCGTTGAACCGCGGCAGGAACATGCTTCGCGCGGCGGTTCCGTGGCCGAACTTGGGAATTGGGGACTCGTATTTGTAGGGTTTATCCGTAGGTATTAGTATATACTTCTGGGAATTTTTAATATTACTCAAGTGTTGAGTTTTCTGGAGATCTTTTGTATTCGTTGATTCGATCGGAAAGTTTAACTTCGTTTTGATTTTCCGGGTAATTTAGAACGTGTTAAAAAGTTCGAACGGATATCAATAAGTCACCTTTTTTCCCTGCCGGAAAATTTCCAAGTATTGGATTTTTCCCTTAGTTAAAGAACGTTCTAAGTCGTGCAAGTAACGCGGTGGACCCTCTAGAAGAACACAAACCTTAACTCGATTATGTGACCGTCTGAACCGCCTCTAAACCTTAGGGTTTGGGACAGTACGGCGTTGCCACATGTGAGGCGTTGGTTTGACCCTTCTACAGCTGGACCATTAGTACTATGGAATGTGATGGATACTTTTTGAACTCCGCTCAAGTGTTGAGCTATTTGGGAATTCTTGGGTGTTTGATTATTCGATCGGAAAGTTTAACTTTGTCTATTTATCTGGAATGTGATACAATATGTGGAATTCATATAGTTAGGCATGAAATGCAAAGTATGTGATATTTCGGATTTATGATGTCTAAAGTGATTGTGGATTCCAAATGTTGTTGTTTTATACTTTTTTTTCTGTGACCGTAAGCATAGTATGTGGTGTATCGCCGGCTTCGTTTCTATACATCAACGACAGTCGGGATACGCATACTTGCTTACGTTGATGATATGAGATATTATGTGTTGCAGTGATATGTTATATTGGATCGTCGTGTTCTAAATAGCCGGGGGGTTTATGTGAGATGAGGGTTTTTATTTTCATTCATATAAAATTTATTGTATGTAATATTCTTTTATTGGGGAACTTCCGGGATGAGGATGATGTCACCATTGTATATTATTTACTTTTCCGCATTAGGTAGACCTAAGGAGGGGAGCATAACTAACCGGGTTCTAGGGTACAGTGGGAGGCCATCTCGAGGAGTCGAGACCGGGTCTCCTAACCCTAGAATTGGCAGTGTTGCTTGCCGCTCTCGTAGGGGTCTAGGGATGTGGGTTTGGCTATTTATCGCGACCGTGGAATCCGTATTTTATACAGGCTCGATATAAAACATGGACGTCCTAGTATATCCAATATTTCATATGTTATCTTCTGCTGCAATGTTCTGTGATGAGATCATATTACTGTCTGAGATGAATACTTATACTATATATATGATATATAAATATTACAGCTTTCGTTTCTTTTGTGATGCTTAGGAAGCGTAATTGATGGGATTTATTATGAGATTAATAAAAGAAAAGAAACTAAAAGATGTTGTAGAATCAAAATTTTATAAAAAGGGTAGCTACAGTTTTGCTTTGCACAGCGGTATATATGATATACCCTACACCTTATTCGATGAGGAAAGAGCCGAAATCCCTTCACCGGGAGTGACCTATTTAGCAAAACTGGCAGATACTACAAACTCGCGGTTTAGTTTTTGACAGTTTCGATAGTTCTTGCTTTGCACAGTGGTATATATGATATACCCTGCACCTTATTCGATGAGGAAAGAGCCGAGTTCCCTTCACCAGGAGTGACCTCTTTAGTGAAACTGGAAAAGCCTCAAAGACACTCCCTTTTCAGAATCACTTGTTTCTACAACGATATCAAGTTCATTACGCTCATGGTTTTCTGAAAAACCTGTATAGCCCTCCGTCATTTCAGATAGATATTTCTTAGTATTCGTGCTACGTTTGTTGGCCTGCGTCAAGACGTAGTGTGCGGTACCTAACTAGTACTTATCTGCGACATAAGATGTGATTGGATTAGGGTAGTCATACGACTTTGTTGGCCTGTGTCAAGGATCGTGCGGGTAGGTTTAATTCAATCAAGAAATATACGGGTTGAACTTGACTAGCAGACTATGGTTTGTTGGCCTGCGTCAAGGTCATAGGACGCTAGGGGTAAAAGCATTATCGGGAATTTCAAGTGTTGAAATTTACAATGAGATTTCATACCTTCTATGAGATAGATGGATCCTGATACCCACTGCGAGTAAGAGTTACTCCTGGTAGATTTTTACACAGGACTATTAGCCGATCAAGTAGGTGACTAGAAAGGTGTTTACGGGGTTATGCTTATGAGAAGACGAGGTTTATTTTAATTAGATCCGTGCGAAAGCACGGGGAACCTCCCTTAAAGTACCAACACTGATCTGACTGAAAATTGATGAAATTGTAAGGTGTAATTAATCCCGGCTAATCTTACCTTTTAGGGTTTGAAGGAAGATTTGATAAAAACAGTGGGAGATATCCTGATTAGATAAGATAATAACCAATCTAATCTTGCAAGAGTATACGCTAAAATGTTTCCTTCTCTCTCTCTCAAGGTAGTGACCATGTCAGGCCTTAATCAAGATAATAATATGGATGTATTGACTGAACCCGCTTATTATACTGAGCAGGGGAACGTTGGTCCCGTTCTTTCTTATAAGTGTTATGAGACTGAACAGGAAATAGGAGGAAATCTGGATTCTCACGCCGCCCAAACGAAGAACAAGCATGTTGATGCATCTTCTTCGGGTGTGTTAGTTATTGAGAACTGTTTCTCAGTTCACCCTACGTCCTGGGTATTAGATACCGGATCTGGATCCCACATATGTAATTTGTTACGTGGGCTACGTAAAGGTAGAGAACTGGAAAGGGGTGAACATTCCGTACAAGTAGGGAATGGTGCAAATATTGAAGCCAAAGCAGTTGGCGAATATCACCTAGTATTACCAAGTAGTAATACATTGATTCTGAATAAGTGCTATTATATACCGAACATGATGTGCAACATTATATCAGTTTCTTTATTAAGTAAAGAAGGGTATAATTTTGTAATACAGGATAATGTTATGAACATCTTCCTAAATCAAAAGTTGATTGGATCAGGCTCGCTACATAATGGCATATTCATTCTCAATCAAAATACAGTCCTTAATATACAAAACACACACAAGAGGAAGAGTTCAGAAATGAACGAATCCTTCTTGTGGCATTGTAGAATTGGTCATATCAATGCGACACGGCTAGCTAAGTTACATAAGGATGGATATTTGAATCCGTTCGAATTATCATCTTATGAAACTTGCCATTCATGTCTCAAAGGCAAAATGACCAAAACTCCTTTAGTGGACACGAAAAAAGAGTTGAGGAACTCTTAGGACTGGTACATAGTGATGTATGCAGTCCTATGTCTACACATGCCAGGAACGGTTCTTCCTACTTCATTACATTCACTGACAATCTCTCAAGATACGGACATGTGTTCCTGATGAAACACAAGTCTGAAGCTTTTGAGAAATTCAGGGAATATAAGCACGAAGTAGAGAACCAAACGGGCAAAAGTATTAAGATCCTACGATCTGATCGAGGAGGAGAATACTTAAGCAATGAGTTCCTGGACTATCTAAAAGAGAATGGGATTCTCTCTCAGCTTACTCCTCCTTATACACCACAGCACAACGGTGTATCGGAGTGGAGGAATCGTACCTTATTAGATATGGTGCGCTCTATGATGAGCAATGCTGAGTTACCTATTTCCTTCTGGGGTTTGCACTGGAGACAGCTGCAGACCTATTGAATATGGTTCCCACCAAATCTGTGCCCACCACTCCATATGAGATATGGAAAGGAAAGATACCATATCTTAATTATATTAGGACATGGGGTTGTCCGGCGTATATGAAAACACAAAATCTGGACAAGCTCGGGACAAGGTCTATTCTGTGTAAGTTTATTGGATATCCGAAACATTCGCGCGGGTATATCATCTACCACACTGAGGAACAAAAGGTGTTTGTTTCACGGCATGCTACCTTTTTAGAAAAGAAATTTCTTGTTAAAGAAATTAGTGGCAAAGAGGTAGAACTGGAAGAAATTCCAGCGACACAAACTGCAACTGAAGATTTAGTGGAACGAGAGGATTCAGTAGTCCCCGATGAACCCCAGCCTCTCCACCGATCTATAGGGTTTCTTATCCACCTGAGAGATATTACGGTTTTCTCGTTGATAGAGGGAGCGAGGATTGCATCATGGAAGATGATGACCTGACTAGCTTCGAGCAGGCCATCACGAGTGGTGACTTTGTGAAATGGCTAGATGCAATGCGATCTGAGATGGAATCCATGTACACCAACAAAGTATGGACTTTGGAAGTTGCTCCTGAAGGGGTAAAACCTATTAGGATCAAATCGATCTTTAAGAAGAAACTTGGTGTAGATGGAAAAGTTGAGACTTTCAAAGCTAGACTTGTTGCAAAGGGTTTTTGTCAACGACCAGGTGTGGATTATGACGAAACCTTTTCTCTAGTGGCTATGCTTAAGTCCATCCGGATCCTACTTGCCATTGCTGCATACCATAATTACGATATCTGGCAAATAGATGTTAAGACCGCCTTTCTAAATGGTGATTTAGAAGAGTGCGTGTACATGACTCAGCCAGAGGGCTTCGTAGATAGTGGGAGCAGCGGAAATGTGTGCAAGCTGCTTAAATCCATCTACGGGTTAAAGCATTAAAGCAGACATCACGGAGTTGGAACATCTGCTTTGATGTTGTAGTCAAAGAGTTTGACTTCATCAAAAACGTAGATGAACCTTGTATATATAAAAAGGTTGCAGAGAGTAAGGTTGTCTTCCTCGTATTATACGTCGATGACATACTTTTGATAGGAAATGATGTTACTATGCTGCAATCGTTCAAGCTCTTCTTATCACAAAGATTCTCAATGACAGATCTTGGTGATGCCTCATGCATACTGGTAATAATGATCTATAGAGATAGATCTAAAAGGATACTGGGATTGTCCCAATCCAGGTACATTGACACCATACTAAAGAGGATTACTATAGAAGAATCCAAGCGTGGGAACCTACCCATGATCTATGGACTCACTCTCTCTAAAGAGATGTCTCCCAAGACTGATTTGGAGAGAGCTCGCATGCAAGGGATACCTTATGCTTCGGCTGTAGGCTCTATCATGTATGTGATGCTATATACCAGACCCGATGTAGCATACTCACTAAGTATAGTAAGTAGATATCAAGCAGATCCTGGAGAGAGTCACTGGATAGCTGTGAAGAATATTCTCAAGTACTTGAGAAGAACTAAGGAGATGTTCTCGGTGTATGGTAACGGAGAACTCCAGGTGGAGTCCTTTACCGATTCAAGCTTCTAAAGTGATAAGGATGACTCTAAGTCGCACTCGGGATTTGTCTTTTCCCTCAATGGAGGGGCGGTGTGTTGGAAGAGTTCCAAACAGGAAACCGTTGCAGACTTGACGATGGAGGCTGAATACATCGCTGCCAACGATGCTGCAAAAGAGGCTGTCTTGATGAAGAAGTTCATCACTGAACTTGGTGTGGTTCCATCCATTGAGCATCCAATACCTTTGTATTATGATAACAATGGAGCTGCGGGCTTGGCCAAGAAACCCAGGTCCCATCAGAAGTCCAGACATATTCTAAGGCGGTATCACCTGATCCGGGAGATATTTGATCGCCGGTTGATCGAGGTCAGGAGAGTTGATATGAAGGACAACACTGTGGATCCACTCACGAAGGTCATTCCCCAGACACGGTTTGAGAGACTCTTCGGGATGCTAGGTATGAGATACTACAACAGCTGGCCTTAGTGCAAGTGGGAGATTGTTAGTTATGTATATGCCCTAGAGGCCATTATTGTACATTTGATGTATATTATAGTGGATGCTTGGAAAATATATAAAGAGGACTTTCTTTCTCGACATGATAGTATGCTATTTGGTTTCAGTTTATCTTAACATGTTGACTTATATTAGTTTAGTGTCTTGCTCTCACATGTTGATAAAGCCCTTAGGATATGCACTCGACTACTGGGACTATGATGAGATCATACTAGTGGGGCCAGGGTAGTCAACGAGTACATCTTATAACTGTTCCTAGTCGAAGGTGTGTCGAGACAGGGCATCGATACACCATAGTAGACTAGCGTATACGCATCTTGACCCATATGATGGGCGATGGATGATCCCATTTCCATCGGTGTTCGACATCAAAGATGGTGTACGGGTGCTCAGTGGAGGCTGGGTATACTGGACGGACTCGCCGAGAACTCTCAGATGGTATTATACCTCACGTCAGATGGCAGTTCTCTGGTGACACTGGTACAGGGTAGTCTGTAGACCCGAGATCGTCATAGAGTCTTGTGTGATTCCCACTGTGCTTTGATTTCCACCTTACCACGTCCAAGAAGGCGTGCAAAATGGTAGCTTTTGGATACAGTCCCGAATCACATGGAGGCAATGAGCGATAGGAGGGGTTTCGTCTCTCCCGGTATAGGGAGTTGATGTTGTGCTGTGTTTGATTGGCTATAACTGGAAGTCCCTGGCCAGGGTTGATATAGTGTACTACTGGTAAGTGTCATCAGTAGGTTCTCGACCTGTTATGAGCCTCACATCGACATAACTTATCGGTTACTGGGGTCTGATGTATACCACCCCTAGACTAGATATGCAACATATCAGACGAAGAGACCGGACTGTACGGGAGTGTTACTGATTGGATTCACAGGAGAATGTACAGTCTTGCTTGTTGATCTTCTGATCGCTCAATACCTGGGTGGCTGTTACGTTTAGCTGACCGCTTGCAGCTTGTGGGTGTTTGATGTGATCATCACCTACTGCCGGCGTATTGACGATTCTTTAGAGTCCTACACATAGGTTTCTTGACTCAGGCAAAACAGAGTAGGAGCACATATGTGATATGTGCAAAACCGAGGATAATACGATATGAGATACCGTATTCTATTCTCACGATATTTGATATCAGCCGGGTCATCGGATCAAGTGTTGATTCGATGAATCGGTACATGTTATATTAGTTGGTTATATGCGATATAGCCAGATTGTCAGATCAAGTGTTGATTCGATAATTTAATGTATAGTTATATATGTGATATATTACATTACATTATCTAATATTGGCTCGCTTTATTGATTTATTTTCTCACCGGGTAATACATTGATATATATGCGATATATGTTAATTGTATTATTTTCTTTTGTTACATATATATATATTATATATGTGATATATAATATTGTAATAAATTATGTTTACAAATGCAATATGATTAGTGGAGATTAAACATGGTTAGGGTTTGATTTGGGTTAGACTTTTCTTGAAGCTTCTAGAAGCTTTGGTTTTGTTTTGAGCAAAGATATTATGCGTTGATATTTTGGAGATATTATTTAACCCAACCCAAACCCTTAACCCTAGTAAACTCTCTACCTGAGTTAATGATTAATATTATCAACTCAAGGTTCATTTGTAAGCATAGTAACTTTTCATTATTCATCACAAAAGAAATCATCTTCTTCTTCCTCCTTAATAAGCTCACTAGCTTTTGATTTTGTGATGAATTATTGTGAGATCTTGAAAATAAAAGAGAGCATAATTCCTACTTCATCATCCTCATCTAATCTAGCCAATTAGATTATGGTGTTCACTTCATTAATACTTGATTTATGAGTGAGAGCTTGAATTAAACAAATTTCAAGGTAGATCATCTTAGAAAAGGAAGACTTCAAGCAAGTATGGATCATTCGGGTTGTGGAGCTTCTCTTGAGTCTGGGAGATCATGGATCGCGGCGAAGGGACTAGTACTCGGAGCTTATGAAGCGAAGGAGCGGACTACAAAGGTTGTAATCCCTCTCTCTTAGTTGTAAAGATGTTTACTTGCATGTTTAACCCTAATTATCTCGCAAAGATCCTCGTTTTAGGTTGTTCGACACGTCTAAATTTTAAATCGGGCATGGTTGTGTTAGTGTATATGCCCTAGAGGCCATTACTGTATCATACTAGTTTGTATATTACTTAATGGATGCTTGGGATATTCACCTTGTATATACAATCTTGCTCAAAATAGTAGTATGCTACTTGGTTTGTCTCTACTTCAATGTGTACTTGTGTTTATTTTACTATATCACTTATACGCATTAGTGGAGCCCTTAGGATCTTTGCCTGATTACCAGCGTTGTGATGGCAGTCACACTAGTGGGGGCTGGGTAATCTATAAGCACATCCTTATACAGGTCCCTAGTCGCAGGACTATCGAGACAGGGCATCGATACTCCGGAGTAGACTAGCGTATGCGCTTCTCATCCCAGTGTGGGAGATGGTCTGTCCCACAGCCATCAGTACGTCGTACTGGAGATAGTATACGGGTGCTCGTTGGGTTACGAGTACACTGGACAGGACTCGTCGGGAACTGACAGGTTGGTATTATACCTATCGTCAGTTATCAGTTCCCAGGTGACATGAGTACAGCTTAGTCCGCTGACTTGACACTGGCACTTCGCCTCAAGTGTGTTCCCACTGCACTTTGATCACTACCCTACCACGGCTCAAAGGAGTCGTGCAAACAGGTGGTGGTTGGGTGCAGTCCCGAAGCACTTGGAGGCAGTGACGGTTAGACAGGATTCGTCTCTCCCGGTATTGGGGGTTGACATCGCGCTGTGTCTAGGAGAGCCATTACACGAGTAGTCCCTGGCCAGGGCAAACGAGATATACTGGTAGGTTTCCAGTGTTATCTCAGGGTGTTTTGGGCTTCGCTCCGGCACGACTTGTACCGCTATTGGGGGACTGACGTTTACCACCCCCTAGGCCCGCCATGCGATGTATCAGACGAACAGACCGGACTGTACGGAGACTGTCACATTCAGACTCAGTAGGAGTTCAGATGGGGTTTCACCTCGTCAGCCTTCTTGTCGACATCTACCTGGGGACCGTTATGCACAGCTAGTGCCGCTTGCGGTCTGTGGTTAAACCCACTGCCAGCGTAGTGTCGAGTCTTTAGAGTCCCACACAGAGGGTATTCGCCTCTGGGCAAAACAGAGTAGAGGTCGCATGGTTTTGCGACAGGGTTCGTTCTCATCCGCGCACTTGTGCACGTTTGGAGTCCGGACGGATTATACTGGCAGGCTCTGGTTTGAGCCAGATACTGGTATATATATATTTGGGGTTGCTTTTATATCTTGGTATTCTTGTTCCTCGGAACGAGAATGCAGGTGTGTATGCACAGTTGCTTGAGGCGGAGGATGAGGTATTTCATTAGGGTTTCGGAACGGGTGCGTATGCACAGTTGACAGTTATCTTTTTCCAAACCCTAATGGATTTATGGATTATCTATTTATAATAGTAATTAAATGAGAATTTTGTTATGGTTGATATTGTTGACTTGTTGACCATGGTTGACTTGTTGACCATGGTTGAAAGTTGACCACCATCATGCTTCAAAAGTCTTCCTTGATTTATGCTTACATTTTTAAATGAAGCATGGTTGTGGTCATTCCAAATTGCCATCAACTATTCTCATTTTCAATTATTATTATTAGATAATTCTTTTCTTTTGCATTATGGTTGCAAGAAAGAAAAGATATAGCTTATTCTATCATTCTCATTCTCTCTCCTCTCTTCATCTTCCTCTTCCTCTAGCAAAGAGAAACCTTCTCATGAGTTGAGAATCCTTCTCTTTAAAAAGAAAAGCAAACCCTAGTCACTCTCTACTCACTCTAGGATCAAAGGATTAGCAAGCCGGAGATTCTAGTTCACTCCAAGTCCGAGAAAGAGCCCAAGGTCGAACCCTCGAGGTGGATCCATCTTCGACGGAAGAAGGCGACAAAAGAGAACCATCAACCTCTACAAGATTTCAAGAAGAAGGAGTTCAAGTTTAGGTATAACCATCTTCCATAGTAGCTAACTCCTTTTAGCGTATTTGCTAGTTTAGTTTAGACACGATCCCGACCTTGTTTAGTCCATGTTGCCTCTTGCGATAAAAATTTGTTTTTTATACCGTTTCCGCCTCCCCGTAAGAACCGGGGGTCGCAATATTGACTTACAGTGGTATCAGAGCCTAACTAAACTTAAACTAGCTTGGTAGTGAAGTGTAACGAAGTTCGGAACCGAAAAATCGCAAAACCGGAAAATCAAAACCCTAACTTTCTGTTGAAATTTTTTCTGCTCAAAATGAAAAACTTTATACTTGTAAAATTGTCTCAGGGTTTTCTAAGAACACACAAGAAAAACGATAGCATGTTTCATCAAAACCGCCGCCCTTCCGCGGCCTGAGCTACTCATCTGGCCGCGGAACCGCCGCAAGTTGGTGTCCTCTTTGCATCGTTTTTCGTGCAGTGTTCTTCTGTGTTGGTTTTGGGATTTTTAAGATATATTATATGTACCCAGATTTTCCAGAACTGAAATTTCCTTTTGGGGTCCTATAATTACGTATTTTTTCCGAACTTCACTGCACTTTGACTATGATGGTTATATCTGTGATGTTTGCATGTATTGAACGTCGGCTAATCGCTATAAGACGATTAGTCGGGGTTATACATGATCTGTAATGTGCTGGAATGTGTATATAAATATGTTGGATTGTCGCGGGTGAATAGCCGGGGGTTGTGAGACGAGAGTTTTCTTTTCTTGCAATTCATTGTAAATGTAAATTGATGTAATTATATTATTTGTTTGGCCGCACAACCGGGTCGGGGTTGTAGCCGTCATTGTATAATTCTTTTTACTGTTTTTGCTCCTAGGATAGACCCATGGAGGGGTGCACAAACTACCGAGGACTTGGAGGGTAGTTTGCCGCACCCGTAGGGGTCTTGGGTGGGGTATTTGCTATTCACCGCGACCGTGTTATCTGTTTTTGTTACAGGCTCGTACAAATTACAGATTGCTAGTATATCCAATGTATTTATCTGTGATCTGAAATGTCTATCATTGCTTTCTATTTAGGCGTTGCTTATGTTTTACAGACGCGCTAGCCCAGCCCCCGCTCTGTCGTTAGTTAAGTAACCTAACGGGTAATGACAGGGCCCCGTGGCGAATGCGAATGGCATAAGCGTACGTCATATTTTGGTTGTTTTCTGCAATGGTAGGATTAAATGATGGGACGCATTAAAAGTACTAATGCAAGAATATCACGCATTAAAAGAACTAATGCAAGATAATAAACCAAGTTAAAGTCGTTGGAACACTTTCGAAAAACCACTCGGTTCTTTTCAAAAACAACTTTTAAATGCGGAGCTTGAGCCACTCCTTTTAAAAGCTATCTCGTTCCATCGACCAAATCAAGTTCACTACGTTCACGGTTTTGCCAAAACCATTCGTAGCCCTCCGTCGTTTCGTATGAATATTCAATAGTATTCAAGCTGTGTTTGTTGACCTTCGTCAAGGCATAGTGATTGGTAGCTGTTGGGTGTTCATATGTAGCATAGATAGATGCGTTGGTTTGGGACACTCGCATTACCTTGTTGACCTTCGTCAAGGGTATATACGGGTGGATTCAAATTAACCTGGATAATGACGGGCAGAACTTGACATGTGACTTATGATTTGTTGACCTTCGTCAAGGTCATAAGAGCATGGGGCAAAAATCCACATCGGGAGTTTCATAAGTACTGAAACTTGCAAGATTTGCATACCATTTGGAGTGTGGCGATTCTGGTAGGATTCCTTCAGTTTCGTCACGCGATGATATTTGGATCCCGATCCTACTGTGAGTATATGCTACTCCTCGGGAAATTTCTCACTTAACGATCAATGCTATAAACCTAGTAGGTGCCTAGAAAGGTGTTAGCGGGGTTACGCCCCCAGGGAAAAGAGGTTATTTAATTAAGGAACTTCGCGAAAGCGTTGGAAAACCTCCCTCGAAGTACCGACACCGGCCTGGCTGAACGGTTAAGCAAGTATTGTACGGTGGGATTGATCCTGACTAATTCTTCCTTTATGGTTTGAGGAGGGATTCGAGAAACAGTGGGAGCCATCCTGTTTAGACAAACTAAAAACCACTCTAAACTTGCAAGAGCATCATGCTGAGTGTTTCTTCTTCTCTCTCCTAATTGCAGCGACCAATCAACATGACTGGACTTAAGTTACTCCTAGATAAAAACAAACTGACAGGGCCAAACTACAAAGATTGGCTCAGGAATGTCAAGATAGCAATCACTTATGACAAGCTGGGGTATCTTCTTACCACCAAAGCTCCCCCTGTCCCTGGTCCAACTTCCAGTGTCGCGGATAAGGAAATCCGCAAGACTTGGGAGATTGATAGCGCGAAGGCCAAGTGCCTCCTGCTTGCCTCGATGGACAACGAACATCAGAGGAGGCATGAGAATATGGACATGGAGTCCATATTGCTCCATACAAAAGAACTGTATGGAGAGCAATCACGTATCGCAAGATACGAAGCGTCGAAAAAGTTGTTTTCGACAAAGATGGCCGTCGGATCATCAGTAGCCGAGCACGTGCTAAAGATGATCGGCTACATTGAGGAGCTCGCTGACCTAGGGATCACATTGGAGAGTGAGCTATATACGGATATAGTTCTCCAGTCCCTTCCTTCCACTTACGCCCAGTTTATACTGAACTTCAACCTACAAGAAAAAGAGGTTGAACTATCAGAGCTCCTCAACATGCTGAGGAGCGCAGAGGGCACCCTACAGAAAAGTAGGGATACATCCACTTTGTTTGTAGGAGGATCATCTTCTTCTAGGTCCAAGGCGAAAGCCAAGGGAAAGAAGAAGAAGGCCCCCGCCAAACCAAGGGGCGGTGTTAGTAAAGTGGATACGAAGGGAAAAGGGAAAGCAACAAAGATAGCGGGGAAGCTTGTGGATAAGGAAGAATGCTTCTTTTGTCATAAGAAAGGACACTGGAAGAATGATTGCAGGGCCTGGAAGGCCAGAACACAGGAATTGAAGCAGGTTGCAGCTTCAGCTTCAGGTGTGTATGTTATTGAAAACTGTCTTTCAATAAACTCTACTTCCTGGGTATTGGATACCGGATCAGGATCTCATATCTGTAATTCTTTGCAGGCGTTGAGAAACCGTAGGGATTTGAAGGCAGGTGACATGACCCTCAGAGTTGCGAACGGAGCTAGCATGGATGCTAAAGCCGTGGGGGACTATCACCTGGGAATGTCAGATGGACATGTTTTGGTTTTGCGTAATTGCTTTTTTGTACCCAACGCAACTTGTAATATCATTTCTGTATCTTTAGTTTCTAAAGAAGGTTATGAATTTGCGTTTGTAAGTAATGTTGTAAACATTCACCTTAATCAAGTTCTGATTGGGTCAGGTACATTGAGTAATGGTATATACGTGTTAAACCAACCACAGATTTTTAATGTCCAGAATACACACAAAAGAAAGTCTCCAGAAATAAATCAGACTTTCTTATGGCATTGTAGATTGGGTCACATCAATGAGAGAAGGTTGACTAAGTTGCATACAGAAGGATATTTGAATGCGTTCGAATATCAATCATATGCCACTTGTCAATCTTGTCTCAAAGGAAAGATGACAAAGACTCCGTTTACTGGACGTGGAGTAAGAGCGAGCGAGCTCTTAGGACTCGTACACAGTGACGTGTGCGGTCCAATGTCTACACATGCCCGAAGCGGACATTCTTACTTCATTACTTTTACGGATGACTTCTCAAGGTACGGTTATGTCTTCTTAATGAAACATAAGTCCGAGGCTTTTGGAAAATTCCAGGAGTATAAGAATGAAGTAGAGAAACAGACCGGCAAAAGTATTAAGATTCTAAGATCGGATCGAGGTGGAGAATACTTAAGTGCCGAGTTCCTGGACTATTTAAAAGAGAACGGAATTCTCTCTCAGCTTACTCCTCCATACACCCCGCAACATAACGGTGTATCGGAGAGACGGAACCGCACCCTATTGGATATGGTGCGGTCCATGATGAGTAACGCTGAGTTACCGCGATCATTCTGGGGATATGCACTAGAAGCAGCTGCGTATCTCTTGAACAAGGCTCCTACCAAGACTGTGCCCACCACCCCATATGAGATGTGGACTGGGAAGAAACCCTGTCTTAATTATCTCAAGGTATGGGGATGTCCAGCTTTTGTAAAAAAGCAGCATGCGGACAAGCTTGAGGCACGTTCAGTACAGTGTAAGTTTGTGGGATACCCAAGAAACTCCAGGGGGTATCTTTTCTATTCCGCTGAGGAACAAAAGGTTTTTGTTTCTCAGCATGCCCGCTTCTTGGAAACTGAGTTTTTGGAAACCCAGATAAGTGGGAACACAATAGAACTGGAAGAAATTCCAGAACCACAAACTGTTACTGAAAGCTTAGTGGAACCAGAGGGTTCAACAGAACAGGACATTCCTACGCCGCTCCGCAGGAGTAGTAGGCAGTCTCATCCGCCCGAGAGATACTGCGGTTTTCTCATAGACGGGGATAGAGAGGATTGCATCATAGATTATGATGAGCCTACTAGCTTCCAGCAGGCCGTTCAGAGCGTTGACTCAGTGAGATGGCTGGATGCAATGCGGACCGAAATGGAGTCCATGTACACCAACAAGGTATGGACGTTGGACATTGCTCCAGACGGGGTAAAACCCGTAGGATGCAAGTGGATCTTCAAAAGGAAGATTGGTGTAGATGGACAGGTTGAGACCTATAAAGCTAGGCTGGTAGCAAAGGGTTTTCGTCAAAGACCTGGCTTGGACTACGACGAAACCTTTTCTCCAGTAGCCATGCTGAAATCCATTCGGATCCTTCTTGCCATTGCTGCCTTCCACGATTATGAGATCTGGCAAATGGACGTAAAGACAGCTTTTCTAAATGGAAATTTAGAGGAGTGTGTCTATATGGATCAGCCAGAGGGTTTCATTCAGAGTGGGAGCAGCGGAAAGGTGTGCAAGTTGCTTAAGTCCATCTATGGACTAAAGCAGGCATCGCGGAGTTGGAACATCTGTTTTGATGAGACAGTCAAAGAATTTGGCTTTATCAAAAATCCAGATGAACCATGCATCTATAGTAGATTTGTAGCGAGAACTGTAGTATTCCTCGTTTTATACGTGGATGACATTCTCTTAATAGGAAATGACATTCCTATGCTACAATCTGTCAAGGGATTCTTGTCACAAAGGTTCTCCATGAAAGACCTGGGTGATGCCTCATACATCCTGGGGATCCGGATCCATCGTGATAGATCCAAGAGGATATTGGGACTTTCTCAGTCCAGGTACATCGACACCATAGTGAAAAGATTCAGTATGGAAGATTCCAAGCGCGGTAACCTACCGGCTTGTCACGGGATCACCCTCTCTAAAGAGATGTCTCCCAAGACTGATTTGGAGAGGGATCGCATGTCTATTATACCCTACGCTTCTGCGGTAGGCTCTATAATGTATGCGATGTTGTGTACCAGACCGGATGTAGCTTATGCACTGAGTGTAGTAAGCCGGTATCAGTCAAACCCTGGGGAGAAACATTGGATAGCAGTAAAGAACATTCTCAAGTACCTGAGAAGGACTAAGGAGATGTTCTTGGTGTATGGCGGAAAAGACCTCCAGATCGAGGCCTTTGCTGACTCCAGCTTCCAGAGTGACAAGGATGATTCCAAGTCCATGTCGGGTTTTGTCTTCACCCTCAATGGAGGGGCGGTGTGTTGGAAGAGTTCCAAACAGGAAACCGTTGCAGACTCGACGATGGAAGCGGAATACATCGCTGCATCTGATGCCGCAAAAGAAGCTGTCTGGATGAGGAAGTTCTTGAAAGAACTTCAGGTGGTTCCGTCCATTGTTGATCCAATACCTCTGTATTGCGACAACAACGGGGCTATAGCTTTAGCGAAGGAACCCAGGTCCCATCAGAGATCCAGGCACATCTTGAGGCGGTATCACCTGATCAGGGAGATCGTGGATCGCAAGGAGATCGAGGTTCGGAGAGTCGCTTCAGAAGACAACACTGCAGATCCATTCACCAAGGCCTTGCCCCAGACTCAGTTCGAGCGGCTGATCGAGATGATAGGTCTTCGATACGCCAGTACATGGCCTTAGTGCAAGTGGGAGATTGTTAGTGTATATGCCCTAGAGGCCATTACTGTATCATACTAGTTTGTATATTACTTAATGGATGCTTGGGATATTCACCTTGTATATACAATCTTGCTCAAAATAGTAGTATGCTACTTGGTTTGTCTCTACTTCAATGTGTACTTGTGTTTATTTTACTATATCACTTATACGCATTAGTGGAGCCCTTAGGATCTTTGCCTGATTACCAGCGTTGTGATGGCAGTCACACTAGTGGGGGCTGGGTAATCTATAAGCACATCCTTATACAGGTCCCTAGTCGCAGGACTATCGAGACAGGGCATCGATACTCCGGAGTAGACTAGCGTATGCGCTTCTCATCCCAGTGTGGGAGATGGTCTGTCCCACAGCCATCAGTACGTCGTACTGGAGATAGTATACGGGTGCTCGTTGGGTTACGAGTACACTGGACAGGACTCGTCGGGAACTGACAGGTTGGTATTATACCTATCGTCAGTTATCAGTTCCCAGGTGACATGAGTACAGCTTAGTCCGCTGACTTGACACTGGCACTTCGCCTCAAGTGTGTTCCCACTGCACTTTGATCACTACCCTACCACGGCTCAAAGGAGTCGTGCAAACAGGTGGTGGTTGGGTGCAGTCCCGAAGCACTTGGAGGCAGTGACGGTTAGACAGGATTCGTCTCTCCCGGTATTGGGGGTTGACATCGCGCTGTGTCTAGGAGAGCCATTACACGAGTAGTCCCTGGCCAGGGCAAACGAGATATACTGGTAGGTTTCCAGTGTTATCTCAGGGTGTTTTGGGCTTCGCTCCGGCACGACTTGTACCGCTATTGGGGGACTGACGTTTACCACCCCCTAGGCCCGCCATGCGATGTATCAGACGAACAGACCGGACTGTACGGAGACTGTCACATTCAGACTCAGTAGGAGTTCAGATGGGGTTTCACCTCGTCAGCCTTCTTGTCGACATCTACCTGGGGACCGTTATGCACAGCTAGTGCCGCTTGCGGTCTGTGGTTAAACCCACTGCCAGCGTAGTGTCGAGTCTTTAGAGTCCCACACAGAGGGTATTCGCCTCTGGGCAAAACAGAGTAGAGGTCGCATGGTTTTGCGACAGGGTTCGTTCTCATCCGCGCACTTGTGCACGTTTGGAGTCCGGACGGATTATACTGGCAGGCTCTGGTTTGAGCCAGATACTGGTATATATATATTTGGGGTTGCTTTTATATCTTGGTATTCTTGTTCCTCGGAACGAGAATGCAGGTGTGTATGCACAGTTGCTTGAGGCGGAGGATGAGGTATTTCATTAGGGTTTCGGAACGGGTGCGTATGCACAGTTGACAGTTATCTTTTTCCAAACCCTAATGGATTTATGGATTATCTATTTATAATAGTAATTAAATGAGAATTTTGTTATGGTTGATATTGTTGACTTGTTGACCATGGTTGACTTGTTGACCATGGTTGAAAGTTGACCACCATCATGCTTCAAAAGTCTTCCTTGATTTATGCTTACATTTTTAAATGAAGCATGGTTGTGGTCATTCCAAATTGCCATCAACTATTCTCATTTTCAATTATTATTATTAGATAATTCTTTTCTTTTGCATTATGGTTGCAAGAAAGAAAAGATATAGCTCATTCTATCATTCTCATTCTCTCTCCTCTCTTCATCTTCCTCTTCCTCTAGCAAAGAGAAACCTTCTCATGAGTTGAGAATCCTTCTCTTTAAAAAGAAAAGCAAACCCTAGTCACTCTCTACTCACTCTAGGATCAAAGGATTAGCAAGCCGGAGATTCTAGTTCACTCCAAGTCCGAGAAAGAGCCCAAGGTCGAACCCTCGAGGTGGATCCATCTTCGACGGAAGAAGGCGACAAAAGAGAACCATCAACCTCTACAAGATTTCAAGAAGAAGGAGTTCAAGTTTAGGTATAACCATCTTCCATAGTAGCTAACTCCTTTTAGCGTATTTGCTAGTTTAGTTTAGACACGATCCCGACCTTGTTTAGTCCATGTTGCCTCTTGCGATAAAAATTTGTTTTTTATACCGTTTCCGCCTCCCCGTAAGAACCGGGGGTCGCAATATGGACTTACAGGTTGATGCCTTATAGACCTTTATGACAGTGCCTAGTAACCCTATAGTGGTATCAAAGCCTAGCTAGAGCATTAGGCGACGTGTATACGAAGTTAAAAGTCCGATCGAACCCCGAAACGTCGTATTTTGACCCCTCTCTGGAAATTTTTTAAAAATTTGATTTTTTCCGTATTAAAAATACTCAGAAAAATTCAGCAGGAAATTTTAAGAATAACTGTGAAATACGAGCCCCCAACTCCCTCAAGTCGCCGTGGAACAGCGGCAGGAACATGCTTCGCGCAGCGGTTCCGCGGCCAAACTTGGGAATTGGGGACTCGTATTTGTAGGGTATATCCGTAAGTATTTGTATATGCTTCTGGGAATTCTTAATATTACTGAGGTCTTGAGTTTTCTGGAGATCTTTTGTATTCGTTGATTCGATCGGAAAGTTTAACTTCGTTTAGTTTTTCCAGGTAATTTAGAACGTGTTAAAAAGTTCGAACGGATATCAATAAGTCACTTTTTTCCCTGCTGGAAAATTTCCAAGTGTTGGATTTTCCCCTTAGTTAAAGAACGTTCTAAGTCGTGCAAGTAACGCGGTGGACCCTCTAGAAGAACACAAACCTTAACTCGATTATGTGACCGTCTGAACCGCCTCTAAACCTTATGGTTTAGGACAGTACGGCGTTGCCACATGTGAAGCATTGGTTTGACCCTTCTACAGCTGGACCATTGGTACTGTGGAATGTGATGGATACTTTTTGAACTCTGCTCAAGTGTTGAGCTATTTGGGAATTCTTGGGTGTTTGATTATTCGATCAGAAAGTTTAACTTTGTCTATTTATCTGGAATGTGATACAATATGTGGAATTCATATAGTTAGGCATGAAATGCAAAGTATGTGATATTTCGGATTTATGATGTCTAAAGTGATTGTGGATTCCAAATGTTGTAGTTTTACACCTTTTTTTTCTGTGACCGTAAGCATAGTATGTGGTGTATCGCCGGCTTCGTTGCTATACATCAACGACAGTCGGGATACGCATACTTTCTGACGTTGATGATATGAGATATTATGTGTTGCTGTGATATGTTATATTGGATCGTCGTGTTCTAAATAGCTGGGGGGTTTATGTGAGATGAGGGTTTTTATTTTCATTCATGTAAAATTTATTGTATGTAATATTCTTTTATTGGGGAACTTCCGGGATGAGGATGATGTCACCATTGTATATTATTTACTTTTCCGCATTAGGTAGACCTAAGGAGGGGAGCACAAGTAACCGGGTTCTAGGGTACAGTGGGAGGCCATCTCGAGGAGTCGAGACCGGGTCTCCTAACCCTAGAATTGGCAGTGTTGCTTGCCGCTCTCGTAGGGGTCTAGGGATGTGGGTTTGGCTATTTATCGCGACCGTGGAATCCGTATTTTATACAGGCTCGATATAAAACACGGACGTCCTAGTATATCCAATATTTTATATGTTATCTTCTGCTGCAATGTTCTGTGATGAGATCATATTACTGCCTGAGACAAATGCTTATACTATATATATGATATATAAATATTACAGCTTTCGTTTCTTTTGTGATGCTTAGGAAGCGTAACTGATGGGATTTATTAATGAGATTAATAAAAGAAAAGAAACCTAAGAGATGTTGTAGAATCAAAACTTTATAAAAAGGGTAGCTACAGTTTTGCTTTGCACAGCGGTATATATGATATACCCTGCACCTTATTCGATGAGGAAAGAGCCGAAATCCCTTCACCGGGAGTGACCTATTTAGCAAAACTGGCAGATACTACAAACTCGCGGTTTAGTTTTTGACAGTTTCGATAGTTCTTGCTTTGCACAGCGGTATATATGATATACCCTGCACCTTATTCGATGAGGAAAGAGCCGAGTTCCTTTCACCGGAGTGACCTCTTTAGCGAAACTGGAAAAGCCTCAAAGACACTCCTTTTTCAAAATCACTTGTTTCTACAACGATATCAAGTTCATTACGCTCATGGTTTTCTGAAAAACCTGCGTAGCCCTCCATCATTTCATATAGATATTATTTAGTATTCGTGCTACGTTTGTTGGCCTGCGTCAAGACGTAGTGTGCGGTAGCTAACTAGTACTTATCTGCGACATGAGATGTGATTGGATTAGGGTAGTCGTATGACTTTGTTGGCCTGTGTCAAGGGTCGTGCGGATAGGTTTAATTCAATCAAGAAATGTATGGGTTGAACTTGACCAGCAGACTATGGTTTGTTGGCCTGCGTCAAGGTCATAGAACGCTAGGGGTAAAAGCATTATCGGAAATTTCAAGTGTTGAAATTTGCATTGAGATTGCATACCTTCTATGAGATAGATGGATCCTGATACCCACTGCGAGTAACAGTTACTCCTGGGAGATTTTTACACAGGACAATTAGCCGATCAAGTAGGTGACTAGAAAGGTGTTTACGGGGTTATGCCTCTGAGAAGACGAGGTTTATTTTAATTAGGTCCGTGCGAAAGCACGGGGAACCTCCCTCAAAGTACCAACACTGATCTGACTGAAAGATTGATGAAATTGTAAGGTGTAATTAATCCCGGCTAATCTTACCTTTTAGGGTTTGATGGAAGATTTGATAAAAACAGTGGGAGATATCCTGATTAGATAAGATAATAACCAATCTAATCTTGCAAGAGTATACGCTAAAATATTTCCTTTTCTCTCTCTCCAGGTAGTGACCATGTCAGGCCTTAATCAAGATAATAATATGGATGTATTGACTGAACCCGCTTATTATACTGAGCAGGGGAACGTTGGTCCCGTTCTTTCTTATAAGTGTTATGAGACTGAACAGGAAATAGGAGGAAATCTGGATTCTCACGCCGCCCAAACGAAGAACAAGCATGTTGATGCATCTTCTTCGAGTGTGTTAGTTATTGAGAACTGTTTCTCAGTTCACCCTACGTCCTGGGTATTAGATACCGGATCGGGATCCCACATATGTAATTTGTTACGTGGGCTATGTAAAGGTAGAGAACTGGGAAGGGGTGATCATTCCGTACAAGTAGGGAATGGTGCAAATATTGCAGCCAAAGCAGTTGGCGAATATCACCTAGTATTACCAAGTAGTAATACATTGATTCTGAATAAGTGCTATTATATACCGAACATGATGTGCAACATTATATCAGTTTCATTATTAAGTAAAGAAGGGTATAATTTTGTAATACGGGATATTGTTATGAATATCTTCCTAAATCAAAAGTTGATTGGATCAGGCTCGTTACATAATGGCATATTCATTCTCAATCAAAATACAGTCCTTAATATACAAAACACACACAAGAGGAAGAGTTCAGAAATGAACGAATCCTTCTTGTGGCATTATAGAATTGGACATATCAATGCGACACGGCTAGCTAAGTTACATAAGGATGGATATTTGAATTCGTTCGAATTATCATCTTATGAAACTTGCCATTCATGTCTCAAAGGCAAAAAGACCAAAACTCCGTGGACACGGAAAAAGAGTTGAGGAACTCTTAGGAATGGTACATAGTGATGTATGCGCTCCCATGTCTACACATGCCAGAAACGGTTCTTCCTACTTCATTACATTCACTGACAATCTCTCAAGATACGGACATGTGTTCCTGATGAAACACAAGTCTGAAGCTTTTGAGAAATTCAGGGAATATAAGCACGAAGTAGAGAACCAAATGGGCAAAAGTATTAAGATCCTACGATCTGATCGAGGAGGAGAATACTTAAGCAATGAGTTCCTGGACTATCTAAAAGAGAATGGGATTCTCTCTCAGCTTACTCCTCCTTATACACCACAGCACAACGGTGTATCGGAGTGGAGGAATCGTACCTTATTAGATATGGTGCGCTCTATGATGAGCAATGCTGAGTTACCTATTTCCTTCTGGGGTTTTGCACTGGAGACAGCTGCAGACCTATGGAATATGGTTCCCACCAAATCTGTGCCCACCACTCCATATAAGATATGGAAAGGAAAGAGACCATATCTTAATTATATTAGGACATGGGGTTGTCCGGCGTATATGAAAACACAAAATCAGGACAAGCTCGGGGCAAGGTCTATTCTGTGTAAGTTTATTGGATATCCCAAACATTCGCGCGGGTATATCATCTACCACACCGAGGAATAAAAGGTGTTTGTTTCACGGCATGCTACCATTTTAGAAAAGGAAGTTCTTGTTAAAGAAATTAGTTGCAATGAGGTAGAACTGGAAGAAATTCCAGCGACACAAACTGCAACTGAAGATTTAGTGGAACGAGAGGATTCAGTAGTCCCCGACGAACCCCAGCCTCTCCACCAATCTAGTAGGGTTTCTTATCCACCTGAGAGATACTACGGTTTTCTCGTTGATGGTGGGAGCGAGGATTGCATCATGGAAGATGATGACCCGACTAGCTTCGAGCAGGCCATCACGAGTGGTGACTCTATGAAATGGCTGGATGCAATGCGATCTGAGATGGAATCCATGTACACCAACAAAGTATGGACTTTGGAAGTTGCTCCTGAAGGGGTAAAACCCATTGGGATCAAATGGATCTTTAAGAAGAAACTTGGTGTAGATGGAAAAGTTGAGACTTTCAAAGCTAGACTTGTTGCAAAGTGTTTTTGTCAACGACCAGGTGTGGATTATGACAAAACCTTTTCTACAGTGGCTATGCTTAAGTCCATCCGGATCCTACTTTCCATTGCTGCATACCATGATTACGAAATCTGGCAAATGAATGTTAAGACCGCCTTTCTAAATGGTGATTTAGAAGAGTGCGTGTACATGACTCAGCCAGAAGGCTTCATAGATAGTGGGAGTAGCGGAAAGGTGTGCAAGCTGCTTAAATCCATCTACCGGTTAAAGCATTAAAGCAGGCATCGCGGAGTTGGAACATCTGCTTTGATGTTGTAGTCAAAGAGTTTGACTTCATTAAAAACGTAGATGAACCTTGTATATATAAAAAGGTTGCAGAGAGTTAGATTGTCTTCCTCGTATTGTACGTGGATGACATACTCTTGATAGGAAATGATGTTCCTATGCTGCAATCGTTCAAGCTCTTCTTATCACAAGGATTCTCAATGACAGATCTTGGTGATGCCTCCTGCATACTGGGAATAATGAACTATAGAGATAGATCTAAAAGGATACTGGGATTGTCCCAATCCATGTACATTGACACCATACTAAAGAGGTTTAGTATGGAAGAATCCAAGCGTGGGAACCTACCCATGATCTCTGGACTCACTCTCTCTAAAGAGATGTCTCCCAAGACTGATTTGGAGAGAGCTCGCATGCATGGGATACCTTATGCTTCGGAAGTAGGCTCTATCATGTATGTGATGCTATGTACCAGACCCGATGTAGCATACTCACTATGTATAGTAAGTAGGTATCAAGCAGATCCTGAAGAGAGTCACTGGATAGCTGCGAAGAATATTCTTAAGTACTTGAGAAGATCTAAGGATATGTTCTTGGTGTATGGTAACGGAGAACTCCAGGTGGAGTCCTTTACCGATTCAAGCTTCCAAAGTGATAAGGACGACTCTAAGTCGCACTCGGGATTTGTCTTTTCCCTCAATGGAGGGGCGGTGTGTTGTAAGAGTTCCAAACAGGAAACCGCTGCAGACTTGACGATGGAGGCTGAATACATCGCTGCCAACGATGCTGCAAAAGAGGCTGTCTTGATGAAGAAGTTCATCACTGAACTTGGTGTAGTTCCATCCATTGAGCATCCAATACCTTTGTATTGTGATACCAATGGAGCTGTGGGCTTGGCTAAGAAACCCAGGTCCCATCAGAAGTCCAGACATATTCTGAGGCGGTATCACCTGATCCGGGAGATAGTTGATCGCCGGTTGATCGAGGTCAAGAGAGTTGATACGAAGGACAACACTGTGGATCCACTCACGAAGGCCATTCCCCAGACACGGTTTGAGAGACTCTTCGGGATGCTAGGTATGAGATACTACAACAGCTGGCCTTAGTGCAAGTGGGAGATTGTTAGTTATGTTTATGCCCTAGAGGCAATTATTGTACATTTGATGTATATTATAGTGGATGCTTGGATATATATAGAGAGGACTTTCTTGCTCGACATGATAGTAAGCTAGTTGGTTTCACTTTATCTTAACATGTTGACTTATATTAGTTTACTGTCTTGCTCTCACATGTTGATAAAGCCCTTAGGATATGTACTCGACTACTGGGACTATGATGAGATCATACTAGTGGGGCCAGGGTAGTCAACAAGTACATCCTATAACTGTTCCTAATCGAGGGTGTGTCGAGATAGGGCATCGATACACCAGAGTAGACTAGCGTATACGCATCTTGACCCATATGATGGGCGATGGATGATCCCATATCCATCGGTGTTTGACATCAAAGATGGTGTACGGGTGCTCAGTGGAGACTGGGTACACTGTACGGACTCGCCGAGAACTCTCAGATGGTATTATACCTCACGTCAGATGGCAGTTCTCTGGTGACACTGGTACAGGGTAGTCTGTAAACCCGAGATCGTTATAGAGACTTGTGTGATTCCCATTGTGCTTTGATTTCCACCTTACCACGTCCAAGAGGGCGTGCAAAACGGTAGCTTTTGGATACAGTCCCGAATCACATGGAGGCAATTTGCGATAGGAGGGGTTTCGTCTCTCCCGGTATAGGGAGTTGATGTTGTGCCGTGTTCGATTGGTTATAACTGGAAGTCCCTGGCCAGGGCTGATATAGAGTACTACTGGTAAGTGTCATCAGTAGGTTCTCGACCTGTTATGATCCTCACATCGACATGACTTATCGGTTACTGGGGTCTAACGTATACCACCCCTAAACTAGATATGCAACATATCAGACGAAGAGACCGGACTGTACGGGAGTGTTACTGATTGGATTCACAGGAGAATGTACAGGCTTGCTTGTTGATCTTCTAATCGCTCAATACTTGGGTGGCTGTTACATTTAGCTGACCGCCTACAGCTTGTAGGTGTTTGATGTGATCATCACCTACTGCCGGCGTATTGACGATTCTTTAGAGTCCTACACAGAGGTTTCTTGACTCAGGCAAAACAGAGTAGGAGCACATATGTGATATGTGCAGAACCGAGGATAATACGATATGAGATACCGTATTCTATTCTCGCGATATTTGATATCAACCGGGTCATCGGATCAAGTGTTGATTCGATGAATCGGTACATGTTATATTAGTCGGTTATATGCGATATAGCCAGATTGTTGGATCAAGTGTTGATTCGATAATTTAATGTATAATTATATATGTGATATATTACATTACATTATCTAATATTGGCTCGCTTTATTGATTCATTTTCTCACCGGGTAATACATTGATATATATGCGATATATGTTAATTGTATTATTTTCTTTTGTTATATATATATATTATATATATGATATATAATATTGTAACAAGTTATGTTTACAAATGCAACATGATTAGTGGAGATTAAACATGGTTAGGGTTTGATTTGGGTTAGACTTTTCTTGAAGCTTCTAAAAGCTTTGGTTTTGTTTTGAGCAAAGATATTATGTGTTGATATTTTGGAGATATTATTTAACCCAACCCAAATCCTTTACCCTAGTAAACTCTCTACATGAGTTAATGATTCATATTATCAACTCAAGGTTCATTTGTAAGCATAGTAACTTTTCATTATTCATCACAAAAGAAATCATCTTCTTCTTCCTCCTTGATAAGCTCACTAGCTCTTGATTTTGTGATGAATTATTATGAGATCTTGAAAATAAAAGAGAGCATAATTCCTACTTCATCATCCTCATCTAATCTAGCCAATTAGATTACGGTGTTCACTTCATTAATACTTGATTTGTGAGTGAGAGCTTGAATTAAAGAAATTTCAAGGTAGATCATCTTAGAAAAGGAAGACTTCAAGCAAGCATGGATCATTCGAGTTGTGGAGCTTCTCTTAAGTCCGGGAGATCATGGATCGTGGCGAAAGGACTATTACTCGGAGCTTATGAAGCAAAGGAGCGGACTACAAAGGTTGTAATCCCACTCTCTCAGTTGTAAAGATGTTTACTTGCATGTTTAACCTTAATTATCTAGCAAAGATCCTCGCTTTAGGTTGTTCGGCACGTCTAAATTTTAAATCGGGCATGGTTGATGCCTTATAGACCCTTGTGACAGTGCCTAGTAACCCTACAGTATAATACAATCTAGGAGTTCTCGACGAGTCCGTTCAGTGTACCTAGTCTCCACTGAGCACCCGTATACCATCTCTGATGTCAAACACCAATGGATATAGGATCATCCATCGCCCATCGCATGGGTCGAAAAGCTATACGCTAGTCTACTCTCTAATATCAATACCCTGTCTCGATATTCCCACGACTAGGAACATTGAAGGATGAACTCATAGACTGTCCAAGCCCCACTAGTATGATCTGCAACATAATCCTAGTAGTCAAGTACACATGTAACAGAGAGACAGTAAGTGTACATGTTAAGATAAAGAGCAACCAGATAGCGTACTATCATGTTGAGCAAGAAAGTCCTCCCTATATATGTCCCAGCTGTTAGTGTATATGCCCTAGGGGCCATTATTGTATCATACTAGTTTGTATATTACTTAATGGAAGCTTGGGATATTCACAGTTGTATTAACAGTCTTGCTCAACATAGTAGTATGTTACTTGGTTTATATCTATCTTAATATGTATATATGTTTCTTTTAGCAAATACATATTGATAGAGCCCATAGGATCTTGCTTGACTACCAGCGTTGTGATGGCAGTCACATTAGTGGGGGCTGGGTAGTCTACAAGCACATCCTTTTTCAGGTCCCTAGTAGTAGGATTATCGAGACAGGGCATCAATACTCCATAGTAGACTAGTGTATACGCTTCTCATCCCAGCAGGGGAAATGGTCTGTCCCACAGCCATTAGTACATTGTACTAGAGATAGTATGCAGGTGCTCGTTGGGTTACGGGTACACCCGACAGGACTCGCAGGGAACTGTTGGTTGGTATTATACCCGTCGTCAGTTAACAGTTCCCAGGTGACATGAGTACAGCATAGTCCGTTGACTTGACACTGCTACTTCGTCTCGAGTGTGTTCCCACTGTTCTTAGATTGCTACCCTACCACGGCTCAAAAGAGTCATGCAAACAGGTAGCAGTTGGGTGCAGTCCTGAAGCACTTGGAGGTAGTGGCGGTTAGATAGGATTCGTCTCTCCCGGTATTGGGAGTTGATATCGCACTGTGTTTGGGGAGCCATTACGCAAAGTCCCTGGCTAGGGCAAGCGAGATTTACTGGAAGGTTTTCTAGTAGCTTCTCAAGGTGTAATGGGCTTCACTCCGACATGACTTATACCGCCTTTTAGGGGACTGACTCTTGCCGCCCCCTAGGCCCGATATGCGATAGTCTTAGACGAAAAAACCGGACTGTACAGTGATTGTCACATCAGGCTTAGTAGGAGTTCGGATGGGTTTCCTCATCGGCCTTCTTATCGACATCTACCCGGGGACCGTTACGTATAGCTAGTACCGCTTACGGCCTATGGTTAAACCCACTGCCAGCGTAGTGTCGAGTCTTTAGAGTCCCACACAGAGAGTTTCCCTGATTCAGGCGAAACGATATAGAGGTCGTATGGTTTTACGACAGGGTTCGGACATATACGTGTACTTGTGCACGTATGATGTTCGGACAGTTTATACTAGCGGGCTTTGGTTTAAGTCAGATTCTAGTATTGGATTATTGGATTTATGCAGTCTCAATATATCCGTGTTTTTCGGATAGGAGGGGCATTCTCGTAATTGCTCGAGAAGCTTCTAGAAGAAGGGTCACTCATTATGTTTTAATTCATTTATGGATTAAGCTAGCTTAATGAGGTGGAGGAGATGATGTGTAATTTGCATTAAATGAAACCATGACTCATTGGATGATTCATTCATTTATATTAAATGAAGAATAAAGATATTTGTGCAAGCTATTTGTGCAAGATATTTTATACTTCATAATATATACACAAATGACTTATTTTTCACTTCATAATAACAAACACATTCTCTCTTCTCAAGCTCTCTCTCTTCTTCACTCTAACCCTAATCCTCTCATGTGTTGAGATCCCAAGGGTTAGAAAGACTAATCAATCCTCAATCCATCTCTATATCCTCTAGGTCACTTGGATTAGCAATCCTAACCACTTAGTTACCTCAAGTTAGAGGTTAAAGCTTGGAGAAGGAACTCTCGGGTGGATCTTCTATCACATCGAGGAGGCCGACGAGCAGCTGAACAACAAGAACAAGAAAGACTAGTATCTTGAGGTATAATCATCTATCATAGTAGTTTAGAACTTCTAGATAGTTTGTTAGTTAGGGTTTAGCAAAGATCCGTAAGTTAGTCGATGTTACCTTAAACAAAATGATTGGTTTACCTATTTCGCCTCCCCGCAACTTGTGGGTTGTGTTATGTCGACTTACAGTGGTATCAGAGCCTAGCTAAACTATAACTAAAATGTTAGCAAAGTCTTTAGAAATTTGATCGCAAAATAATCCCGAAAAAACGACGTTTTCACTAAGTTTCTGCCGATTTTAAAACGGGGTCTAAAAATTTTTCGGGGACCCTTAAGAATACAAGCAGGGTTATTTAAGAATTATGAAGAAATTTAGGATCGTGACTCGACCAAACCACCACGGAACCGCGGCCGATACAAGCGACTCGCCGCGGATCTGCGGCCGAGTTGACACCAAGTCAACCCAAATTTGCTCAGTTATTCTTCTGTGTTGATGTTGTGTTTTCTGGGATGTTTTGTTTCTGCTCAGGTTTTATGTGCACAGAGAATTATTTGGAGTAGATTCATATGTGTTGGTTGATCGATATTCTAAGAACATTGGCTAACTGGATTATATCTGTGTTGTGATTAATGTGTTCGTAAACCTCCTCTAACTGCTAGTATGTCGGTTAGCAGGGGGTTGAACATTTCTGTAATGGTTTTTACTGGTTTGTGAATATGAACTTGTTGGATTATCATGAATGAATATCCGGGGATGTGAGACGAGTGTTTTTTTCATTCAAATGTAAATTGTAATTTGTTGTAATATTCTTTTACGGGACACATCCGGGTTGAGGTTGTAGCCACCGTTGTATTATTTCATTTACTGTTTTCTGCTCCTAGGATAGACCTAAGGTGGGGTGCACAAACTACCAGGTACTTTGAAGTGCTTAGTGGCCTACTCACGTCGTTGAGAGAGACCACATCACTTCGGGTACTAGGCGGGTAGTTTGTCGTACCTGTAGGGGTCTAGGGTGAGGATTTGGCTATTCATTGCGACTGTGTAATCCGTCTTTCTTTACAGGCTCAAAGGAAATGCGGATTCCTAGGAAATCCAATATGTTCATCTGTGATCTGGAATGCCTATTATTGCGTCTGACGAATGTACAATATTTATATATGATATCTATTAGGCGTTACTTATGTTTTGCACCCCCGCTAGCCCAGCCCCCGCTCTGTCGTTAGTTAAGTAACCTAACGGGTGAATGACGGGGCCCAGTGGCGAATGCGGATGGCATAAGAGGACGTTGTATTTTCGTTGTTTTCTGCAATGATAGGTTAAATGATGGGATGCATTATTTTAATGCAAAGAAAATAAACCAAAGTTGAATCATTGGAACAGTTTAAAAGAAACCACTCGGTTGATTTTAAAACAGCAGATTTTTTAATTGCGGAGCATAAACCACTCCTTTTAAAAGCTATCAGGTTCCTTCGATCATATCAAGTTCACTACGTTCATGGTTTCGCCAAAACCATTCGTAGCCCTCCGTCATTTCATTTGGGTATTCAGTAGTATTCAAGCTATGTATTTTGACCAACGCTAAGGCATAGTGTTTGGTAGCTGCCGGGTATTCATCTGTTGCATAGATAGATGAGTTGGTTTGGGACAGTCGTACTGCCATTTGGCCAACGTCAGGGGTTTGTACGGGTGGGTTCAAATTAACAAGATAATGATGGGTAGAACTTGACATGTGACTTATGACATTTTGACCAACACCAAGGTCATAAAAGCATGGGGCAGAAATCGATATCGGGAGTTTCGAAAGAAACTGAAACTTGCTAGAGTTGCATACCATTTGGAGTGTGATAATTTTGGTAGGATTCCTTCAACTTTATCACACAATGATATTTGGATCCCGATCCTACTGTGAGTATATGCTACTCATCAGGAGAATCTTTCACTTAAACGATCAATGCTATAAACCAAGTAAGTGTCGAGAAAGGTGTCAGCGGGGCTGCGCCCTCAGAGAAAAGAGGTTATTTAATTAAGGAACTTCGCGAAAGCGTCGTAAAACCTCCCTCGAAGTACCGACACTTGCCTGGCTGAACGATTAAGCAAGTATTGTACAGTAAGAATAGTCCTGACTAGTTCTTCCTTTTTGGTTTGATGAGGGATTCGAGAAACAGTGGGAGCCATCCTATTTAGATAAACTAAAAACCACTCTAAACATGCAAGAGCATCATGCTAAAGTGCTTCCTCTCTCTTTCCTAATTGCAGCGACCCAGAACATGACAGGCCTTAAGTTATTATTAGATAAAAATATTTTGACTGGGCCAAACTATAAAGATTGGTTCCGGAATGTCAAGATGGCAATTACCTATGACAAATTGGGGTATTTCCTTACTACTAAGGCCCCTGCCATCCCAGGTCCTGAATCCAGTGTCGCGGATAAGGAAATCCGCAAGACCTGGGAGTTAGACTGCGCGAAGGCCAAGTAAATCGTGCTTGCCTCTATGAATAATGAACATCAGAGGAGGCACGAGAATATGGATCTTGAATCCATATTTCTCCACACCAAGGAACTGTATGGAGAGCAATCTCGTATAGCTAGATACGAGACCTCGAAGAACTTGTTTCAGTCGAGGATGGCCGTCGGATCATCTGTAGGGAAACATGCCCTTAAGATGATTGGCTATATTGAAGAGCTCGCAGACCTCGAGACAACATTAGAGAAAGAGATGTATACAGACTTGGTTCTTCAGTCCCTTCCTACTACCTACGCCCAGTTTATCTTGAATTTCAACATTTAAGGTAAAGAAGTTGAACTTCCAGAACTCCTTAACATGTTGAGGAGTGCAGAGGGCACCTTACAGAAAGCAAGGGAAACACCCACTATGTTTGTTCGTGGTGCTTCTTCTTCCAGGTCCAAGGCAAGGGCCAAAGGATGGAAGAAGAAGGACGCTACCAAATCAAGAGGTGGTGTTGGTAAAGTGGAAGCCAAGGGAAAGGCAAAGGTTGCGGTGCCGGTAGTGGCAAAGGACAAGTGCTTCCACTGTCGTAGGAAAGGCCATTGGAAGAAAGATTGCAAAGCTTGGATTGCAAAGAACCAGGACCTGAGGCAAGTTGTGGCTTCGGCTTCAGGTGTCTTTGTTATTGAAAATTGTCTGTCAATCAACTCTACTTCCTGGGTATTGGATACCGGATCAGGATCTCATATATGCAATTCATTGCAGGCTCTGAGAAACTGTAGAGTGCCGAAGGTTGGTGATATGACCCTCCAGGTTGCTAACGGAGCTAGCGTGAATGCTGTGTCCGTAGGGGATTATCACCTTGGATTGACGAGTGGACATATTTTGGTTTTGCGCAACTGTTTTTGTGTACCTAGTTTAACGTGTAATATCTTATCAGTATCATTGTTATCAAAAGAAGGTTATGATTTCACGTTTGTAAGCAATGTTGTTAACATCCACCTTAATCATGGTTTGATTGGGTCCGGTACACTAGATAACGGTATATACGTGTTAAACCAATTGCAGATTTTCAATGACCAGAACATACTAAAAAGAAAGTCTCCAGATATAAATCAGGCTTTCTTATAGCATTGTAGACTGGGTCACATCAATGAGACAAGGTTAACTAAGTTACATAGAGAAGGATATTTGAATCCGTTCGAATATCAAACTTATGCCACCTGTCAATCATGTCTCAAAGGAAAGATGACAAAGACTCCATTCACTGAATATGGAATAAGAGCGAGCGAGCTCTTAGGACTCATACACAGCGATGTATGTGGTCCAAAGTCTACACATGAAAGAGGCGGTTTTTCATATTTTATTACTTTTACGGATGATTACTCTAGGTATGGATTCATTTTCTTGATGAAGCATAAATTCGAGGCCTTTGAGAAATTCTGAGAATATAAGAATGAAGTAGAAAACCAAACCGGCAAAAGTATCAAGACACTGAGATCTGATCGAGGTGGTGAATACTTAAGTGCCGAGTTCCTGGGTTACCTAAAAGAGAATGGAATTCTCTCTCAGCTTACTCCTCCATACACTCCACAACATAACGGTGTATCGGAAAGACGGAACCGAACCCTATTGGATATGGTACGTTCCATGATGAGTAATGCTGAGTTACCACGCTCTTTCTGGGATTATGCACTAGAATCAGCTGCATATCTTTTGAACAGGGTTCCTACCAAGACTGTGCCTACCACACCATATCAGATGTGGAGTGGGAAGAAACCCTATCTTTAGTATCTGAAGATATGGGGATGTACAGCTTTTGTTAAAAAGTAGCATGCGGACAAACTCGAGGCACGATCAGTACAGTGTATGTTTATAGGATATCCAAAGAACTCCAAGGGGTATTATTTCTATTACACAGAGGAACAAAAGGTTTTCGTTTCTCGTAATGCCCATTTTCTAGAACAGCGGTTTTTAGAAATGGAAACAAGTGGGAGCACAATAGAACTGGAAGAAATTCTGGAACCACAAATTACTGCTGGAAGTTTGGTAGAACCAGAAGTTCCAGAAGAACAGGATATTCCTGCACCACTCCGTAGGAGTAGTAGGCCGTCTCATCCTCCTGAGAGATACTACGGTTTTCTCATAGACGGGGATAGAGAGGATTGCGTCATTGATAATGATGAACCTACTAGCTTCCAGCAGGCCATCCAGAGCGGCAACTTAATAAGATGGTCGGAGGCGATGCGGACCGAGATGGAGTCCATGTACACAAACAAAGTATGGACTTTGGACTTTGCTCCATATGGGGTAAAACCCATAGGATGCAAGTGGATCTTCAAGAAGAAGATTGGTGTAAATGGATAGGTGGAAACCTATAAGGCTAGACTTGTTGCACAGGGTTTTCGTCAAAGACCTGGTTTGGACTATGCCGAAACTTTTTCTCCAGTGGCTATGCCCAAATCCATTCGGATCCTTCTTGCCATTGCTGCCTTCCACGATTATGAGATCTGGCAGATGGACGTAAAGACGGCTTTTCTAAATGGAAATTTAGACGAGTGTGTCTATATGGATTAGCCAGAAGGTTTTAATCAGAGTGGGAGCAGCGGAAAAGTGTGCAAGTTGCTTAAGTCCATTTATGGACTAAAGCAGGCATCGCAGAGTTGGAACATCTGTTTTGATGAAACGGTCAAAGAATATGACTTTATCAAAAATCCAGATGAACCATGTATATAGAGTAAAATTGTAGCACGAACTGTCGTATTCCTCGTCTTGTACGTGGATGACATTCTCTTGATAGGAAATGACATTTCTATGCTACAATCTGTCAAAGGATTCTTGTCACACAGGTTCTCCATGAAAGACCTGGGTTATGCCTTTTACATTTTGGGGATCCAGATCTATCGTGATAGATCTAAAAGGATGTTAGGACTTTCGCATTCCAGGTATATCAACACTATACTGAAAAGATTCAGTATGGAAGATTCAAAGGGTGGTAATTTACCGGCTTGTCACGGAATCACCCTCTCCAAGGAGATGTCTCCCAAGACTGATTTGGAAAGGGATCGCATGTCAGTTATACCCTACGCTTCTACGGTAGGCTCTATAATATATGCGATGTTATGCACCAGACCAGATGTAGCTTACGCACAGAGTGTGGTAAGCCGGTATCAGCCAGACCCAGGGGAGAAGCACCAGATAGCAGTAAAGAACATTCTCAAGTACCTGAGAAGGACTAAGTATATGTTCTTGGTTTACGGCGGAAAAGATCTCCAGATCGAGGCTTTTCCTGACTCCAGCTTCCAAAGTGACAAAGATGACTCCAAGTCCATGTCAGGTTATGTCTTTACCCTCAATGCAGGGACGGTGTGCTGGAAGAGTTCCAAGCAGGACACCGTTGCTGACTCGACGATGGAAGCGGAGTATATCGCTGCTTGCGATGCTGCAAAAGAAGCGGTCTGGATGAAGAAGTTCCTAACAGAACTTCAAGTGGTTCCTACCATTGTTGATCCAATACCGCTGTAATGTGACAACAACGGCGTTATAGCTTTAGCGAAGGAACCCAGGTCCCATCAGAAGTCCAGACACATCTTAAGGAGGTATCACCTGATCATGGAGATCATAGATCGCCAGGAGATCGAGGTCCGGAGAGTTGCTATAGAGGAGAACACTGCATATCTATTCATAAAGGCCTTACCTCAGACACAGTTCGAGAGGCTATTCGAGATGATAGGTCTTCGATGTGCCAGTACATGGCCCTAGTGCAAGTGGGAGATTGTTAGTGTATATGCCCTAGGGGCCATTATTGTATCATACTAGTTTGTATATTACTTAATGGAAGCTTGGGATATTCACAGTTGTATTAACAGTCTTGCTCAACATAGTAGTATGTTACTTGGTTTATATCTATCTTAATATGTATATATGTTTCTTTTAGCAAATACATATTGATAGAGCCCATAGGATTTTTCTTGACTACCAGCGTTGTGATGGCAGTCACACTAGTGGGGGCTGGGTAGTCTACAAGCACATCCTTTTTCAGGTCCCTAGTCGTAGAATTATCGAGACAGGGCATCGATACTCCAGAGTAGACTAGTGTATACGCTTCTCATCCAAGCAAGGGAAATGGTCTGTCCCACAGCCATTAGTACGTTGTACTGGAGATAGTATGCAGGTGCTCGTTGGGTTACGGGTACACCGGACAGGACTCGCAGGGAACTGTTGGTTGGTATTATACTCGTCGTCAGTTAATTGTTCCCAGGTGACATGAGTACAGCATACTCCGTTGACTTGACACTGCTACTTCGTCTCGAGTGTGTTCCTACTGTTCTTAGATTTCTACCCTACCACGGCTCAAATGAGTCGTGCAAACAGGTAGCAGTTGGGTGCAGTCCCGAAGCACTTGGAGGCAGTGGCGGTTAGATAGGATTCGTCTCTCCCGGTATTGGGAGTTGATATCGCACTATGTTAGGAGAGCCATTACGCAAAGTCCCTGGCCAGGGTAAGCGAGATTTACTGGTAGGTTTTCCAGTAGCTTCTCAAGGTGTAATGGGCTTCACTCCGACACGACTTATACCGCCTTTTAGGGGACTGATGCTTGCCGCCCCCTAGGCCCGATATGCGATAGTCTTAGACGAACATTCCGGACTGTACAGAGATTGTCATATCAGGCTCAGTAGGAGTTCGGATGGGTTTCCTCATCGTCCTTCTTATCGACATCTACCTTGGGACCGTTACGTACAAATAGTACCGCTTGCGGCCTGTGGTTAAACCCACTGCCAGCGTAGTGTCAAGTCTTTAGAGTCCCACACAGAGAGTTTCCCTGCTTCAGGCGAAACGATATAGAGGTCGTATGGTTTTACGACAGGGTTCGGACATATACGTGTACTTGTGCACGTATGATGTTCGGACAGTTTATACTAGCGGGTTTTGGTTTAAGCCAGATTCTAGTATTGGATTATTGGATTTATGTAGTCTCAGTATATCCGTGTTTTTTGGATAGAAGGGGCATTCTCGTAATTGCTCGAGAAGCTTCTAGAAGAAGGGTGGCTCATTATGTTTTAATTCATTTATGGATTAAGCTTAATGAAGTGGAGGAGATGATGTGTAATTTTCATTAAATGAAACCATGACTCATTAGATGATTCATTCATTTGTATTAAATGAACCATGAAGATATTTGTGCAAGATATTTGTGCAAGATATTTTATGCTTCATAATATATACACAAATGAGTTATTTTTCATTTCATAATAACAAACACATTCTCTCTCCTCAAGCTCTCTCTCTGCTTCACTCTAACCATAATCCTCTCATGTGTTGAGATCCCAAGGGTTAGAAAGACTAATCAATCCTCAATCCATCTCTATATCCTCTAGGTCACTTGGATTAGCAATCCTAGCCACTTAGTTACTTCAAGTTAGAGGTTAAAACTTGGAGAAGGAACTCTCGGGTGGATCTTCTATCACATCGAGGAGGCCGATGAGGAGGTGAACAACAAGAACAAGAAGGACTAGTATCTTGTGGTATAATCATCTATCATAGTATTTTAGCACTTCTAGATAGTTTGTTAGTTAGGGTTTAGCAAAGATCTGTAAGTTAGTCGATGTTACCTTAAACAAAATGATTGTTTTACCTATTCCGCCTCCCCACGACTTGTGGGGTGTGTTATGTCGACTTACACCAGCATCCACTATAATATACATATCATGTACAATAATGGCCTCTAGGGCATACATACAACTAACACTTCTAGAAGCATGCCTTGCCAAATAATAAGAATGCCCCTCACTGTATATGCATACCCGTATCCGTATTCCAAAAAATACGGATACACTGAGACGATTACAATCCAATAATACAATACTAGGATCTGGCTTACACCAAAGCCCACTAGTATCGTCCGCCCGATCAGCATCCGTGTTTAAGTACACGTATGTGATCGAAGCCCTGCTGTAAAACCATACAGCGTCTACATTAATTGCTCGAAGTAGGGAAACCCTCTATGTGGGAATCTAAAGACTCGACGGTACGCTGGCAGTCGGTTTAACCAAAAGCCGTCAGCAGTACTAGCTGCACGTAACGGCTACTCAGGTATCTGTCGATAAGAATGACGATGAGCAAGCTCATCCGAACTCCTACTGAGCCTATCTATGACAATCTCCACACAGTCCGGTCCGTTCGTCTGAGATACTCGCATATCCGCCTAGTGGGATGGTAAACGTCGGACCCCTAACAACATGATAAGTCGTGCTGGAGGAGAGCCCAATACACCATGAGAAATGTCACGACCCGAAGGTACGGAACGTGACTGACACTTAAATTACGAAAGGTCTCAAGGCGTCTGTAATCTAAGTAAGCCAAAGCCCAGAAATCTGAACCATTTAAAGAAATAAAGTGAAGGAAAAATTATTTAAAATAAGCGATTTTAACCAAATAAGTCGCATTAAACATTTTAAGAACATCAAAATTTCCCGAAAATTTCAGCAGAGTCTCCTTTGTAAATACTAGCCTCCAAACGGGTACAACACATGAAAATACATATAAATAATGAATAATGGCATCCCCAAGCGGGAGATAGCTCTTCGCCAATGGCGGAATCACAACCACATGCAATATGTATATCAAAAGTGCGAAATAAGTATCTGAAGCAAGAAATGAGACACACCACGTCGGCTCAAGTGAGCATCGACACCAAACCACAAATACAAGTCTCACGAGTCTCACCGTCTAGTCCAATATACAAGGTTAGATGGAGTATACTAGATACAAAATAATATACATGATGGAATAAAATATCCTCGCAACCCACCTACGAGAAAAGCCGCAAGTCCAAACAAAAGGAACGAAATGAGGAAGTGCGCCCGCCGCTACTGTGCTGACGGGTCGGACCTGCAAGATACTGTGGCACAACGGGGGTGAGTTTCCAACTCGTGAGTAGTAAGTAACATCTAATAAGGCTATCGTAAGCATGCACGCAAATGCGTCTCAACCTACGCATATCGATATGATACGATGTACTAACCTGAATTCAACATGAATGCGTAATCAAACACGAAACTTGAACAAGTCTGGTATGAGAAAATCTTTGTTCTTATCTTAGAAAAACCTATGTGCAATAAAATGAAGTATCATCAATAAAATCAACTGAAAATCCGTGTCAAGCATCGACACTATATATACATATCATAATATCGCAATGTCTCAACATCTCAATGTCTCAACATCTCAATATCTCAATGTTTAAATATCTCAATATCTCAATATCTCGGGCTCCGTCAGTCCGTATCGGCCCATATCATCAAATCTCATGACCATGTCAGTATCCTCCGGATATCCGCCGTGTCAGACATCACCGGTAGGTAGTCCGCCCCTGCCAAGCTCATCGTCATACCCATAAAAACACTCTCGTACCGGGGTACCATACTGGGTCCACCATGTATCCGAGACGGTTCATCCTCCTCCTCGAATCGGGTCTCTACAACCAACAGAAATCAAGAAAACTCATGGTGGACGACATATACATCATATCACGAGGAAACCGCAACTTGCACTTTTAAAAGGATAATAAGTTTATAAATTCTTGCGGTTTTCCCCAAAATCCAGAAATCTCACAAGTATTGAAATCCTCAAGAAGAATCACATTATGTAAACATGTCGGTGAAGATAAATGTCCATGGTATCACTAATGTGATATACGATGTGTGGCTAGAAAACGATGCATGGATGATGATGCAATGAGGTATATACATATGACTAGCAATCTTATGTATCCATCCTAATGAAATGAATATACAACAAGTTACATATCATAATTAATGAGATGTTCAGATACTGATTTAAACAAGTTCTAGAGTGCTCGTGACATAGCAATTACCAATGGCGTGTGTGTTCGCATGAATAGTGCACGTGCGGCATGAACCAATGGTAATGGTGCAAGTGTCCTAGGTAATAATATCATATGTAAGAAGATGATGCAATGCAATAAGATAGATGACTAGGAGACTACGCATATAAATATAAGCACTACTAGTAATCCTGACTATCGGGCGCATCGCGCCATCCAGACGATCCCCCATAGATGTGTACATCTACTCACCGGGATGCCTCGGCTAATATGATCTGATTTCAGCCTTGCCTTTTCCGCGCCACATCCGACACCTCTGCACCCGATCTTAGAAGCGCACACAAGTCGAAAAAGGGATAGATATATGAATAGTCACGGACACAAACGATACAAATCAACCACGTGCACTAACTGGACGCGCACGCACTTGGTGCACAAAACGCGCTCGCGACAACGCCACAAACCACAACTCGGGTCGCTATACGTGGCAACTACCAAGCCTAGAACCCAATCGCGCATTCACAATACATTAAATATTTTAGGGAATAGGTAGTAAAACATCAAAATCTCAAATATAATTAAAATTGATTTATTCCAAAAAACCTAGTAAGCATCACTTAACCATTTTAGTGCAAATCTAGATGTTTTAACAAATTTAGTGGCCATAATATTCACTTAGTAACTTAATTAAGCGACACAAACCTTTACTAAATTTTAATCTCACTTATTCACACACTAATCATGAAATTAGTTTGCAAAGAATTTTAATTAGGTCAAATTAAAAGCAACGATTAGCAAGTTAACCACTAGTTTAGATTTGGCATGTCTTAAGATGTGAAACTACACATTGCAACATGATCAAGTGATAAAAACCCGAACTTTAGTTCAAAACCTTCTCTTGAAATTTCAAACTTGAAATCGAAACCATATTAATACCTAAATAAGCTTGATTTAAGAAATTAACCAACAATTAAACCATAGGGTTAGGATTTATACCTCATAATTTTTGTAGATCTAACTAGCAACTTGACCTTCCAAAATCCCTTTTGCTCCAAGATCCATGCTAGATTTGGCCAAGGAAAATTGGGTGAAGAATTAGCTAAGAATTTGTGAGATTTTTGTTTGGATTTTTGATGGAAATTGAAGATTTTGGAGATGAATTGAAGTGGAGAAAAATGGGGAGGGGGCTGCTGGAAATGGCTCGGCCAGATTCTGGGATGTTTGTGTGTGTGTGTGTGTAGAAATTCTAAGTCAAGAAAACCCCATGCCTCAAGTCACATGCCCATACTTCTTTGTTTATTATATTCTTTTAATTTTCTCACATATTTTATCTTAGAAACAACTAGAACCTTGAAGACAAGTGTAGAAAAGAGAACATGTTATAAACTTTTTATTAAGTTGTCATGGTTCACATTTGTGTAATTAACCCATTCTCATTTGTAATTTACACTAATTAAATGTATTAAGTGAAAGCTTAAAATAATATTAAAATAATTAAATAAGGAAAAATATTTAAGTAAACTAACAATTTATAGTGACTAATTATATACCAAAAACTAGCAATTATATAACTAAAATAGGTATATTTAAGTCTATGTGGGAAAAAAATAATTATAATTAAATTTTACGGAAAACACAAGTTATATTACCGATTATCGGACAATTAACTTAAACGATTTTTAAAACGTTACAATCTTCCCCCTTAAAGAAATTCGGTCCCCGAATTTAAAATCTAACTACGCATACCCTCGAAGAGATGGGAATGGTTCTCCCTCATCTCGTCCTCGGATTCCCACGTGATCTCTTCGCTAATTGGGCCACGCCAAAGAACCCTTTACAGATGGTATGCACCTGCCGATCTAGAATGACTACCGGGTACTCGGTGAAAGAAAGATCGCGCTCCAGCTGGATCGTCTGGTGCTGTAACGCATGAGAGGGGTCATGAAGGTACTTGCGGAGCATTGATACATGAAACAAAGGGTGAATATCTGGAGAGCTGGGTGGAAGAGCCACACGATAAGAAATTTCGCCGACACGCTCGATAATCTCTAAGGAACCTACATATCTGGGACTAAGCTTCCCTTTCTTTCCGAATCTCATCACGCCCTTCATTGGAGAAACCCTCAAGAAAACATGATTGCCTACTATAAACTCAAGTCTGCGCCAACGTCAGTCTGCATAAGATTTCTGCCTGCTCTGGGCTACTCTCATCCTATACCGAACAACTGAATCCTTTCGGCCGTCTCATGCACAATCTGTGGCCCCAAAAATACTGCTCTCACTGAGCTCTGTCTAACATACGGGTGATCGACATTTCTTCCCTATATAATGCCTCAAAGGGCGCTATCTGAATCATCTCCTGGAAGCTGTTATTGCAGGAAAACTTTATCAAGGGCAAATGACGATCCCAGCTGCCACGAAATCTAGAACGCAAGCTCGGAGCATATCCTCACGAGTCTGAATGGTCCGCTCTGATTGACCATCGGTCTGCGGATAGAAAACTGTACTGAAACTCAATCTGGTGCCCAAAGTCTCTTAATGTTTCTACAATAGTCGACTAGTGAACTGGGTGCCTCTGTCGGACACAATACAAGTAGGAACTCCATGTAGTCACACAATCTCATCAACATATGTCTGAGCATACTGAATGAATCCGAAAATGGTCCTTACTGGCAGAAAGTGAGATGCTTTCGTCATTCGGTCTACGATCAACCAAAAAGAGTCATACTCTCGACTGGTCCTAGGTAGACTCACAATAAATTCCATAGAAATCTGCTCTTATTTCTACTACGGAATGAGCAAAGTTTGTAATTCTCCTACTGGCCTCTGATGCTTGGTCTTGACTTGCTGACAAGTCAGCATCCTGAAACAAAATCTGTGACATCTCTCTTCATCCCTTCACACCAGTAGACATCTCTCAAGCCATAGTACATCTTGGTGGAACCCGGATGAACACTATATGCTGACTGATGTGCCTCCTTAAAAATATTGCGTCTCAGTCCTTCGGACTCTGGCACACATAGTCGAGTCCCAATCATAGTACTCCCTGATCATCAATCATGAACTCTGAATCTCTGCCCTGTCGAACCTGCTCCAAGATTTCTGATAAATGAACGTCATCGGACTATGCCTCACGGATATGATCAAATAACTGTGGATGTGCACGGACACGGACAAGTTGTCCCCCGGTCGATGTAAACTCAAACTGTACTCGGCTGTCATATAGTATCTGCCAATCTGCCGTCGACTGTCTCTGAACTACGCTCAAACATGACAAGCTATCTCCGGGCCTCCGACTTAAAGCATCTGCCACAACATTCACCTTGCCCGGACTATAAAGAATCTCGCAGTCATAGTCTTTCACTAGCTCCATCCATCTGTGCTGTCTCAAATTCAGATCTCGCTGCTGAAAAAATGTACTTTAAACTCTTGTGGTCCGTGAATATCTGGCACGAATCGCCGTATAAGTAGTGTCTCCAAATCTTAAGTGTAAAAACCACCGCAGCCATTTCTAAGTCATGCGTGGAATAATAATTCTGCTCGTGCTTCTTCAACTGCTGAGAAGCATCGCATTAAACAACAAAACCACCCGATCCTAGAGGCAAAGATAATACTGGCACCGTAATCAAACGAGTCTTCAACCGCTGAAAGATCTGCTCACATAGCTCAGTACAACGAAAAGAAACTCCCTTCCGAGTCAACCCGGTCAACGTTGCAGCTATATGCGAAGAATCCTATATGAAATATCAATAGTATCTGCCCAAACCCAAAATGCTGTGAACCTCCGTCACTGATACAGGTCTGGGCCAGTGCTGAACGGCCTCGATCTTCTTCGGTTCCATATTTACCATCTCTCGTAACTACATGTCCCAAGAAGTTCACACTATCCAACCAGAAAACACACGTGGATAATTTAGCGAATAGCTGGTTCTCCCTCATGGTCTGCAACGAAATCCTCAATTACTGCCCAGGCTCCTCTCGGTTCCAAAAGTATACAAAAATGTCATCAACGAACATGATAATAACTTATCAAGAAACGACCTGAATATGCGGTTCATCAAGTCCATAAACGCTGCTGGGGAATTAGTGAGCTCGAACGACATTACTAAGAACTCATAATGCCCTTAACGTGTGCAAAAAGAGGTCTTCAGAATATCGTCCTCTAGAACCCACGCCTGGTAGTAGCCTGACCGCAAGTCAATCTTCGAGAAATGTCCCGCACCCTGGAACTAATCAAATAAATTGTCGATGCGAGGTAAGGGATAACTGTTCCGCACAGTCACTCAATTCAACTGACGAAATCGATGCACAAACGCAAACTGCCGTCTTTCTTCTTGACGAACAGGACAAGAGCTCCCCAAGGTGACGCACTCGGATGAACAAGCCCTTATCCAACAATTCTTGTAACTGATCCTTCAGTTCTCTAAGCTCCGCCGGGTCCATCCGATATGGCGGTATAGAAAAAGGCTCCGTGCCGGGAATCAAGTCAAAGCAGAACTCAATATCGCACTCTAGTGACAAACCAAGAAAGTTATCAGGAAAGACATCTGGAAATTCTCTCACAATCGGGACCTGGTCCAATGGGACCTCTGCGGCTCTAACATCACAAACATAAGCCAAGAATTTCTGACATCCCTTTTCTCAAAAGCTGACTAGCGCGAAGAGAAGAAATCAAACTGGGAAAGGCAGCGCTACAGTCTCCCGAAAACAAGAACTGGCTTACCCGGAAAAACTAAATCTGACTGCCTCCTCACGGCAGTCCATGGATGCATAATATGTGGCTAACCAATCCATGCTCAGAATAACGTCAAGGTCTAACATATCGTCAAAAAAATCAAACTGACAGAAGAATCCCGATCTCCGATACGAACAAAACAAACAGGAATGAGAAACATATCGAGCAACAAAAGATCAGCCTACAGAAGAAATCACAACAAGCGGCTGATTAGCAAATACTACTATCGGCTAGACTTCGATACAAATATGTGGATACCATTTCAAATAACACCCGAAAGAAATACGCATCGGACGAAAACACCGAAAGAATACCTGTCACAACGGCGTCTATTTAACCGCCTCAGAGCTGGCATACCGGTACAAATCTGCTTTGGTCCAGAAACGACCGAAGTCTCAGAAATGCGCTCCCCTAGCAGTAAGGTTGTATCCATCGCGGCTGCATAAGTGTCAAAATGCTGGGTGCCGATGGCAAGAAATAACTGCATGCCAAGTCCCCGCACAAACCTCTTATGCGTTTCTCTTCAGTGTCCACCAGGTAAGGAGCATATCGGACCACTAAGAAAACTAAATGTCGTACTCGGACACTGTCATCTCTGAAGTCTTGCGCAAAGACTAAAAACTATGAGCTTGGACATCTCGAACGCTCTCCAGAAGGAAACGAGCAAGAAATAGAGCTGTGAACTCATCCCAAGTCATAGGAAGTAGATCTGCAGCTCGGCCTCTCTCAATTGACTCGCACCACGTCTGAGCAAGACCTCTCTAGACGAAAACTCGCAAGCTCAATCCATATCTCATCAGAACATCTCTATGAACGATAAATCTTAGACATCCTGTCAAGGATTGTCTACGGATCCTCCGCTGCATCTGTGCCGGTAAAAACTAGAGGCTTCAGCCTCAAAAATTCCTGTAAGGATACGGAAATAATTTCGGTAACAATAGAAACAGCTTCCTGAGCAGCAGGTACAATCACAGTCCCCATAGTACGAGGGACATCATCGGCTCTCGGAGCTCGGCTAACCTCAACTAACAATCCAACCATCTGTCACAAGTCCTGAATACTCGACTCCAACCTAGCTATCCATCCTGGAGAAGGAGGATTACGCTGTCCCTGAGGGGTAGGCGTACCGCCCAGATCAGTCCTCGTCTCAAACGAGTCTACTCTAATCCCATCCCCGGCGGCAGCCCTCTGGCCCTCGGTATCTTCGATGGCATAGTGGCTGGAACAAGAAACAGGACTGATAGGAACATTGCGATCAAAACAAGAGGATATATGGAATCAAGGAAGGAAGTATAAGCAAAAATATATATATCCTAAGGTCACTTAGGCGGAGTATCGTATCGTAAGTATACAGCGGAACATACACACGCTACGTCACTCTGCTTAATTCACCTACTCCATCTACCAAGGGTCATCCTACACTCAAAAAGGTAAAACCTATCACTCTGATACCAACTTTGTCACGACCCGAAGGAACGGAACGTGACTGACACTTAAATTACGAAACGTCTCAAGGCGTGCGAAATCTAAGTAAGCCAAAGCCTAGAAATCTAAACCATTTAAAGAAATAAAGTGAAGGAAAACTTATTTAAAGAAAGCGATTTTAACCAAATAAGTCGCATTAAAAATTTTAAAAACATCAAAATTTCCCGAAAATTTCGGCAGAGTCTCCTTTGTAAATACTGTAGGGTTCCTAGGCACTCTTATGAGGGTTCAAAAGGCATCAAACATGCCCGAATAAAATTTTAGACGTGCCGAACAACCCAAAGCCGGGATCTTTGCTAGATTATTAGGGTTAACATGCAAGTAATCATCATTACTTCTAAGTGTGAGGGATTACAACCTTTGTAGTCCGCTCCTTCGCTTCATAAGCTCCGAGTAGAAGTCCCTTCGCCGCGATCCACGAGCTCCCGGACTCAAGAGAGGCTCCACGACTCGAACGATCCATGCAAGCTTGTAGTGTTCCGCTTCTCCGATGATCTACGTCGAAATTTCTATAACTCAAGCTCTCTCACTCTAAAGAGGTGAACACCCTAATCTAATGGGCTAGATTAGATGAGGATGATGGAGTAGTATTTATGCCATCTTTTTATATCAAATTCTCACATGAAAACATCACAAAAGGAAAATCTAGTGAGCTTTCTCAAAGCTTAAGAGAGAAGAAGATGATGAATAAAAGAGATAATCTTTTTATGATGAATAGTAGAAAAGAATATATGATTGATTATGGAACTATGGTCAAGGATGAGAAGGTTAACTTTTGTAGAGAATAAACTAGGGCTAGGGTTTGGTTAGGTTAGATAATGAGTCATAAGATAATATCAACCATAATATCTTACACTTGACAAAAGGAAAGCTTCTAGATGGTGCAAGAAGGAGCTAACCCTAATCAAACCCTAACCTTGCTTAATCTCCACTAATCAAGTTCCATTATTAATCATATCATGTCACAATAATATATATCACATATATATTATATATTTGCAACAAAAGAAAATAATACAATTAACATATATCGCATATATATCAATGTATTATCCGGTGAGAAAATGAAATAATAAAGCGAGCCAATATTACATAATGTAATACAATATATCATATATATTATTATACATTAAATCATCGAATCAACACTTGATCCGACGATCCGGCTATATCGAATATAACCGAATAATATATCATGTACCGATTCATCGAATCAACACTTGATCCGATGACCCGGTTCATATCTAAATATCGCGAGAATATAATACGGTATCTCATATCGCATTATCCTCGGTCCTGCGCATATCACATATGTGCCTCTACTCCGTTTTGCCTGAGCCAAGAAACCTCTGTGTAGGACTCTAAAGAATCGTTAATACGCCGGTAGCAGGTGATGATCGTATCAAACACCCACAAGCTGCAAGCGGTCAGCTAAACGTAACAGCCACCCAGGTATTGAGCGATCAGAAGATCAATGTAACGCCTTGAAATTCGTTTAGGATGTTTTCTCGTTAATTAGCTAGTGTGCGTGTCTTTCATAAAAAACGGATATCTTATTTTCCTTCTTGGCTAGTGGAAATTGTATTGTGAAGTGTTTATATAGATATATTTATATATATTTATAGGGTTTACTAATTTTATTTAGTCGTGTTACCCTAGTTGGGAAATTTCCATTTGTAGTGTACACTTGCACACTAAGCACAATTTTCCTTGACCTAGGCTAAAAGAGTTAGCATGTTAACCATTTCCTTTCATTCTTGCATGGTTCATGGTTATTTTCCCCACCCTTTTATCAAAAACAAAAACCTTTTTTTAAATTGCAAATTTGAGTTAGAATATGAGAGCATGGTGTTAGGTGAGAAGGGTTGACTTTTGACCCCATTTCCTTTCCTTCTCTCTCTCTTCTCCTCACTTCAGAAATTCTGCCAAATTTCCAGCAGAAAAACCCTAGCTTCTCTTTATCTTTTCCTCTCCTTTTCACTTCTCTTTGATCTCCATACAAATCCTACACAAAAACCACTCATTTTCATCACAAAACCTTGGAAAAAAATGAGCTGTTGAGGTGTTTAGAGGTGGATCTGCACACTTGAGGAAAAAGCTGGAACTTTGGTGTTTCATAAGGTCTTTTGAAGGTATATAGCTCATATTTAACACTCCATTTCATAACTTGTAGTAATTTTATCAAAATATCACTTTTTGTGCATTGTTTTGTGCTATGGAAGGGATTTTGTGGTGATATGTTAAAATTTGCATTTTTATGGCTCAATTAGCTTAGTAATGAGTTGTTAATGTGATTTTAGACTTGGGTTTGTTTCAGATTTCTGAAAAATACCATAATGTATCATTTTAGTGCAAAGTGTAGTTTTTAACTAGAATATAGGGTTCTGTAGGTTCTGCTACTACCCGAGATGTTTCAGAATGAAATTGAAATTACTGTAGCATACACAGGGGGTATAGAGTGTACACACCAAACCCGGGAGCCCACCCCCCTACCTAGGCCGCCAGAAAACTCATTATGGCCGCAATTTGCGGCCAGATGGGAGATTTGTGGGTTGGGGTCTTGGTGGTTGGTGTCTGCTGATATTTGGGGTTTTATGGTATATATATATATTTTTAATATCAATTCTGTATAAAAATCTGGAGGTGAATACCTATTTTCTCGTATTTTAACTTTCGCGACACGCGTGATACGTGTATGTGGGTTTGGGGTTTCTGCGTATCGCGATGCGTCGGAGTGGCTTCAGGCACGTAATCACACGTTTTAGCGTATCGCGCACACGCGCTCTTGGTTCACGACGCGAGTTACAAGTTTGGCTTTAATGTCGTGTTTGTATGACTTCAAGCTTATGTGTGATATACTGTGTAATTCTAGGTTCGCAGGCGAGTACGACGGACGCCGCGCAGAAGGGGAAACAAGTTGTCGGCTATACCTAGCGAGAGACTACGGTGAGTAGATTTAACATCTACGGGGATATCGCCCGCATGGCGTTCTACGTCAGGGCTGATAAGACCTTATAACTACATTTCCTTACATTGACTGTTCATGGCTATTATTTAGTGCATACCGCATTCCCTGCTATATGTATATAAACTAGAATTGATAGAACACCGCACCATTACTAACGGTTCAAGTTGCACGAGCACTATCCTGCATGTTACACACACACACCGTTAGTAATTGCCATATACATCACACATATTCACACTTGGACACATTACATCGCATATCCATACCTATACCCATATTCATATGTTACATACATGGATGATATTGACTTGATTTAAAACTAAGGGACCGCAAGTGGTATTTTCAAAACGGGATCTTTTAAAAGAGCGGTTCTTCCTTTCTTTTACCCCTAGTGTCATACGACATATTGCATGGATTTACGCATTGGATTTGATTTATGTGATTTCTGGATTTGGGAACCGGAGTACTATTTTAAGAAAACACGCACTGTTTAAAAACCCGATTTCCCGTGATATGATATTTTGGTGCGTCTACCATGAGTTTTCTCGGTTCCAGAGAGCTTGTGTGAGTATACCCGATTCGAAGAGAGGTAGGCACCGACTGCGGGTACATGGTGGACCCGGTACGGTACCCCGGGGCGAGAAGACTCGTATTGGTAGACGGTGAGCCCGGCGGAGGGACTACTACCTACCGGTGATTGGTTGGACCTGGCAGTTATCCGGAGGATACTGACCAGAGTCGAGAGATGGATGCGGGATGATCCGTACTGCTGGGGCCGAGGGCCGATTCCGCAGACGGAGCCCGTGGGCTGATCCGGACTTATGGAGCCCGATATATATATGAGGATTTACATGTCGATGCTGGACACGAGTATTTTATGATATTTTGGGTGCCGATGTTGGGCACTCGTGATTCTCAGAGATTTACAGGATTTGAGGGCCGAGGAGAGTGCCAGCGCCTGTGTTGATTTGGGATTTGGGTGCAGTTTTGGGCATCGATTTTTTTTCCACGATTGATATTCTGTATAGATGTTGTTTATCCCATGCTCAGCATTGATTATCATGTATCCCATCCTGTAGTTATTTTACCTGACAGAGCATTTGCATGATTATTGCACCTACTGCTTGTCGCATTTAGATTTACCTGCTGGCATATGATAGATTAGCGCAGTACGTACATACTCGTGATTACCTTTATATGTTATCTCTATTCACGAGTTGGCAACTCACCCCCGTTGTGCCACAGTATTTGCAGGTTGCCCCTCAGAGTAGTCGCAGCAGGCTGCATTTTTGCATCTTTTGGCTACAGATACCACTACAGTTGGTGCGAGTGCTATTTTGCTTTTAGGTGGGTTGTGGTATCTGGTTACTTTTATTGCACACACTTTTGTATCTAGTATTCTCCATCTACTATATATGTACTTGACTTAGAGACAGTGTGAGGACGATGGTGTATATATTTATGCAGTTATTATCTGTGATGTTCTTATTTATTGCTCATTCTTCGCTACGGCGTCGTATATTACTCTTGCGATGTTGTTTACCGCCGTTGCGCGTGTTTGCTCCCGTTTGGGGATGTTTTATTTCATGATATATCTTGTCACTTGTATCCTGTGTTGTACCCGATTTCAGGGTTACTTTTACAGAGGAAAGGCTGCCAAAATTATTATAAGGATAACTTAACTTTAAAAGAACTTTATTGAGCTATTTAAGGTTTTCTAAATGTTTTAATTAAATGTTTTCAACACTCACTACTATTTAATGGTTTTGATTTCTGGGTTTCGGCTTACTTAGTCGCGTTACGCCTGTAGACGTTACGTGGTTAAGTGCCGGTCACAGGCCAAACTATCAGGTCGTGACAAAGTTGGTATCAGAGCGTAGGTTTTACCTTTCGGAGTGTAGGATGACCCTGGTATGATGGAGTAGGTAGATGAAGCAGAGTGGCGTAGCGTGTGTATGTTCCGTGGCATACTCATGACACGGTACTTCGCCAAAGCGACCTTAGGACTTATTGATTTAAATTTCTTCTTGAGTATATACATTCTAGCGATTCGATTTCTGTATCCTTATTGAATCCTACTTTTCCTTTCAGCCATTATGTCGCCAAAGACTACTAGGGCGCAGAGAGCGGCCGCGAGGGCCGAGATTCGAGTTGATTCGTCTGAGACGAGGACAGATCTGGGTAGTACACCGGTTGTACCCGAGCAGGCTGTTCCTCCCGTGACAGACCAGATTGCCATGTTAGGGGCTGGTATGCAGAAGATGCGCCAGACGGTGGGATCCAGTATGCAGGAGATGCGCCGGATGATGGGATCTCTAGTGGAGACACTTCGAGCTCAGCGACCAGAGGTAGTTCCACCCGTTGCGGAGACCGCGGTGTTACCCACAGTACAGGCAGTTGCCCCAACAGCCATAGAGGTTATTACAGTATTGCTGTCAGAGTTTATGAGGCTGAAGCCTCCAGTCTTCACAAGCACCGATACAGCCAAGGACCCACAGTCTTTCATTGATAGGATGGCTCGGATATGCCGTTCCCTCAGGTGCGCAGATGCGAGATGGGTTGAGTTCGCGAGTTTTCGCCTGGAAGGTCTTGTGCAGAAATGGTGCGAATCAGTTGAGAAGGGCAGAGCAGCAGGTCTTCCTCCTATGACCTGGACAGAGTTTGTGGCGCTATTCCTTGCCCGTTTTCTTTCCCAGAGTGTTAGGGATGCCCGAGCACGCAGATTTGAGTCCTTGCGCCAGACGCCAGAGATGACAGTGACAGAATACGATGTGTTGTTCACAGAGCTATCTATTTATGCTCCGTACCTAGTGGCGACTGAGAAGATGCGAGTCAAGAGATTTGTCCGAGGCTTTCTTACCCCGCTATTCCTTACGATCAGCTCCCAGCATTATGAGACCTATACCGCAGTGGTAGACGCAGCCCTATTAGTCGAGGAGCGCCTTGCTGAGACTTCGGTAGTTCCAGAGCCGAAGAGGGTTCGTACTGATACAGCAGCTCAGAGACATCCATTCAGATGCCGTGATAGACGTGGTACAGGTGGCAGAGACTCGGGGCGAGGTCAGATGTTTAGCTCATACCCCCAGGAGGGTCAGCAGTCGTCCCGTGGATGTTTTGGATGTGGTAGTCTTCATCACCGCGTCAGAGATTGTACCGAGACACGCAGGAGGGAGCCAGCCGTACCTCATGTCACACTTCCACCTTCTCCACCCCAGAGGGCGTTACCGGTTGTACCCACGGTTGCTCCGCGTCCGACCCATGCACAGAGAGGCCATGGTTGCGGAGGATTTGTTCATAGAGGGCGAGGCGGTCGAGGCAGAGGACAGCCAGCCACCGGCAGAGCACAGCCAGTTGCAGTTGGAGGACAAGCACGAGTTTTTACCTTGACACACCAGGACGCGCAGGCGTCCAATGCGGTGGTTTCAGGTATCCTTCCAGTACGTTCTGTTGATGCACACGTGTTGTTCGATCCCGGATCCACGCACTCGTACGTATCCACACACTTTGTGCCGAGTTTGGGTAGAGAGTCTGGGTTGCTTGATCAGCCGCTTGTTGTGACCACTCCGGTAGGGGAGTCGTTTGTTGCTAGGCACGTGTTCCGATCCTGCACCGTCTGTATTGGCGAGAGAGAGTTTCCTGTCGACTTGATCCTTCATGAGATGTTGGACTTCGACATTATTTTGGGCATGGATTGGTTAGCCACGTGCTATGCTTCTGTAGACTGCCGTGAGAAGACAGTTAGATTTTGTTTCCCCAGCGAGTCGGTTTTTGTTTTGTTGGGGGACCGTGGTGCCGCCACTCACAGTTTGATTTCTTCTTTTCACGCTGGACAGCTTTTGAGGAAGGGATGTCAGGGATTTCTCGCCTATGTTTGCGATATTAGAGCTACAGAGGTTCCGTTGGATCAGGTTCCGGTTGTTAGCGAGTTCCCTGATGTGTTCCCTGACGAGCATCCTAGGCTACCGCCCGAGCATGATATTTCTTCTGTATTGATTTGGTTCCTGGAGCGGGACCTATTTCTATACCGCCTTATCGGATGGCCCCGGCGGAACTTCGAGAATTGAAGGGTCAGTTGCAAGATTTGCTGGACAAGGGACTTATTCAACCCAGTGTTTCTCCTTGGGGTGCTCCGGTCCTGTTTGTCAAGAAGAAGGACGGCAGTATGCGTTTGTGTATCGACTACCACCAGCTGAATAGGGTTACAGTGTGGAACAGGTATCCTTTGCCACGCATCGACGATTTGTTCGACCAGCTCCAGGGGGCAGGATACTTTTCGAGGATCGATTTGCGATCAGGCTACCATCAGCTGCGGGTTCGACAGGAGGACATTTCTAGGACAGCTTTCCGCACGCGCTACGGCCATTACGAGTTTCTGGTGATGTCGTTCGGACTCACCAATGCGCCAGCAGCATTTATGGACTTGATGAACCATATTTTCCGGCCGTATCTTGATCTGTTCATCATAGTATTCATTGACGATATTCTGGTGTATTCTCGAAGTAGAGAGGAGCACGAGCAGCACCTGTGAATTACACTGCAGACTTTGAGGGAGCATCAGCTTTTCGCCAAATTCTCCAAGTGTGCTTTCTGGTTGGACAGCGTAGACTTCTTAGGGCATGTGATTACACGAGATGGTATATGTGTAGACCCGAGGAAGATCGAGGCCGTTCGGAGTTGGCCTAGACCCACGTCAGTGACGGAGGTTCGCAGCTTTCTAGGGCTGGCAGGCTACTACAGGCGATTTGTGCAGGACTTCTCTCGCATTGCTACACCTTTGACCGGGTTGACCCAGAAGGGAGTTCGTTTCGATTGGAAGGAGGAGTGTGAGCACAGTTTTCAGCAGCTACGGGCTCTACTGACTACGACACCAGTGCTATCTTTGCCTTCAGGATCAGGCGGATTTGTGGTCTGCTGTGATGCTTCACGAGTGGGGCTAGGGTGCGTTTTGATGCAGCATGACAGGGTGATCGCGTATGCTTCGCGGCAATTAAAGAAATATGAACAAAACTACCCCACTCACGATTTGGAGATGGTTGCAGTGGTCTTTGCACTTAAGATCTGGCGACATTACCTATATGGCTAGTCGTGCCAGATATTCATGGATCACAAGAGCTTAAAGTATATATTCCAGCAGCGAGACCTGAACCTTAGACAGCACCGATGGATGGAGTTAGTGAAGGATTACGATTGCGAGATCTTGTACCACCCGGGCAGGGCTAATGTAGTGGCGGATGCTTTGAGCAGGAGGCCCGGGGGTAGTCTATCTTGTTTGAGCGCAGTACAGAGGCAGTCGTCGGTAGATTGGCAGATTTTATGCGACAGCCGGGTACAGTTCGAGTTTACGCCGATCGGAGGACAGATTGCGCATGTTCGTGCATGCCCACAGTTGCTTGACCATATACATGAGGCGCAGCACAGTGATGACCGATGTTCAAAGATCAGGACACAGATTGGACAGGGCAGATTTTCCGAGTTCGTGATCGATGACCAGGGGATACTATGATTTAGGACTAGACTGTGCGTACCATATGCCGAGGGACTGCGGCATAAGATTCTTGAGGAGGCGCATCGCTCGGTGTACAGTGTTCATCCAGGTTCCACCAAGATGTACCACGATATGAGAGATGTTTACTGGTGGGACGGTATGGAGAGGGACATTGCAGATTTCGTGTCGAGATGCCTGACTTGTCAGCAAGTCAAGGCCGAGCACCAGAGGCCCGCGGGAGAGCTACAGCCGTTGCCCATTCCGGAGTGGAAATGGGAACAGATTTCTATGGACTTCATTGTGGGTCTACCCAGGACTATTCGAGGGTATGACTCCATCTGGGTGATCGTAGATCGTTTGACGAAAGCGGCTCACTTCCTGTTAGTTATATGTATGCCCTAGAGGCCATTACAATACATAGGATGTATATTGTAGTGGATGCTTGGACATATATAGGGAGGACTTTCTTGCTCGACATGATAGTATGCTATCTGGTTGCTCTTTACCTTAATGTGTACACTGATTGTCTCTCTGTTACATGTTGGTAAAGCCCTTAGGATGTGTACTTGACTACCTGGACTATGATGCGGATCATACTAGTGGGGACATGGTAGTCCATAAGTACATCCTTCAAGGTCCCTAGTCGTGGGTGTATCGAGACAGGGCATCGATGCACCAGAGTAGACTAGCGTATATCCATCTTGACCCATATGATGGGCGATGGATGATCCCATATCCATCGGTGTTTGACATCAAGGATGGTGTACGGGTGCTCAGTGGAGACTGGGTACACTGGACGGACTCGCCGAGAACTCCCAGATGGTATTATACCTTATGTCAGATGGCAGTTCTCTGGTGACACTGGTACAGGTTAGTCTGTAGACCCGAGATCGTCATAGAGTCTTGTGTGATTCCTACTGTGCTTTGATTTCCACCTTACCACGTCCAAGAGGGCGTGCAAAACGGTAGTTTTTGGGTACAGTCCCGAATCACATGGAGGCAATGAGCGATAGGAGGGGATTCGTCTCTCCCGGTTTAGGGAGTTGATGTTGCGCTGTGTTCGATTGGCTATAACCGGAAATCCCTAGCCAGGGTTGCTGAGATTTACTGGTAAGTGTTATCAGTAGTATCTCGAATTGTTATAGACCACATATCGACACGACTTATCGAGCTACTGGGGTCTGACGTTTACCACCCCTAGGCAAGATATGCGACATATCAGACGATTAGACCGGACTGTACGGTAAGTGTTACTGGTTGGATCACAGGAGTGTGAGCGGGCTTGCTCGTTGATCTTCTAATCGCTCAATACCCGGATGGCCGTTACGTTTAGCAGACCGCTTGCGGCTTGTGGTTGTTTGATATGATCATCACCTACTGCCGGCGTATTGACGAGTCTTTAGAGTCCTACACAGAGGTTTCCTGGCTCAAGCGAAACGAAATAGGAGCGCATATGAGATATGTGCGGGACCGAGAATAATACCAGTATGTGATACTGAATTCTATTCTCGCGATTTGTATCATCGGACGGTTATATAGGATATAGCCGAGTTACCGAATCAAATGTTGATTCGATATATTGATACACTTGATATTAGTCGGTTATATGCAGTATGACCGGATCATTAAATCAAGTGTTGATTTAATGATTTAATGTATAATTATATATTTGATATATTATTTTACATTAACTAGTATTTGTTCACTTAAGATTGATTTTCTCACTTGATTGTGCACATTGTATATATGATATATGTTTGTGCACTAGTTTGCATCATGTTTGATGATACATGCAAACTTGGGTGTGTATGCTTTAAACCATGTTTAGGTTAATGGTTAGGGTTTTAACTTATTTATTTATTTTATTCATTTATTTTTGGCAAGAAATAAAATGGTGGCTTTCTTTGGTTTTTACTTGAAGCTTCATGAAGCTTTGAAAAGTCTAGCCATTTTGTTTTATGCCTTAACCTAACCATTACACCTAAACTCTAGTTTATTCTCTACATGTGTTACTTCACCCATGGTTGCATTATGATAAGTATTCACTTGATTTATTATTTTTCAAGAATAATTCATTTTTCTTTCTTCTTCTTCATCTTCTTCTTCATCTTCTTCTTCAAGTGAAGAAACCTTTCTTGAAAAATTTCAAGTGATGAAATCAAGTGAGAAATCCAAATCCAAAGTGAACCCACTTCCTATTTCTTCATCCTCTACCACTTGCCATGTTGTACAGGGTGTTTTCTTCATAAGTTTTATGACTTAGTGAAGATGGAGCTTGAGTTTGAGTTGCCTCGACGTAGATCATCTTCGGCATCGAAGTCAACGACCTAGCCCGATCATTTCTTCGACGAAACCATCGCTAGAGTCCGGGATCCCGATGATCGCAGCGGAGGGATGTCATCACGGAGCTAAAGAAGTGGAGGACCAGATCTACGAAGGTTGTAGCCCCTTTCACTAAATAGTAAAGCAGTTTACTAGCTTATAGTTTCGCCTAATCTCTAGTTAACGATCTTGCATAGCGTTGCTAGGCACATAAAAATTTGATTTTGGCATGGTTGATGCCTTATGGAACCTCTTGAATGTGCTTAGGAACCCTACAGTGGTATCAGAGCCTAGCTAGAGCTTTAGGCGAAATGTAGACGAAGTTAGAAACCCGATCGAACCCCGAAACCCTAAATTATACCCTTCTCTGTACATTTTCTGAAACTGTAGATTTTTGTGAATTAAAAATATCAAAAGAATTCAGCTGGGTTTTCTAGGAATTACTGTGGAGCACGTGACCCTAACTCGACCAATGCGCCGTGGAACCGCGGCCCTACCCTGGCTTGCGTGGCGGTTCCGCGGCCATAATGGTGGCTCTGGGCACGTGCTTTACATAGTAATGCCTGTCTGTAATTCCTCTGTTTTCTGGGTATTTTTAATTTTTACTCAACAGTTGAGTTTTCTGGGTTGTTTTGGGGACTCGATGATTCGATCGGATTGTTTAACTTTGTCTATGTGTTTTTCCGGGTAATTTTAGAACATATTAAAAAGTTCGACCGGATATAAATACCCAATTTTTCCCCTTCCGGGAAATTTCCAAGTGTTGGATTTTTCCGTAGTTTGAGAACATTCTAAATAGTGCAAGTAACTCGATGGACCCTCTAGAAGACAACAAACCTTAACTCGATTATGTGACCGTCTTGAACTGCCCTTTGAACCTTAGGGTTTGGGGCAGTACGGCGTGCCACATGTGAGGCGTTGGCTTGACCCTTCTATGGCTGGACCGTTGGTACTGTGGCATGAAGTGAATGTTTTTAAACTTATTTCATGTGTTGAGCTGTTTCGGGAAAAATTGGGTGTTTGATTGTTCGATCGGAAAGTTTAACATTTTCTATTTATCTGGAATGTGATACAATATTTGGAATCCACAAGAAGTTATGAGATAACTGATTTGGATGTTATAAACATAGCAGTTTAGTCTCTAATGATCGGTTGCCACGGAATTTTGATGCGATCAAAAGTCCGTCGCAATCACGTAGCGTACGCGGTTACTCGCCGGGTAAACTTAATAGATAGCTACGCCCCATAGCCCCGACCATGTGATTGTAGGAGAATCCCGTCACCGAAAGTATCCATTCGGGTGCTCGTGGCAGCGGTGTTCCTCCTTAGTGCACATTGTCGACGGTATCGGGGGTGCGGCCGTCTACTAAAGTTTGCGAAGAGCATTCGTTCAGGATGTCGGGAATCTTGTTGAATTGCCCGACTTGATATTGAAAAAAGTTTTCGATAATGAGACTAAAATGCGGGGTTTATAATTGTTAGGCATGCGATGTCTAAGGAATTCATTTGGTTAGGCATGCGATGTCTAAAGAGTTTGCGAATTCCAACTATTGTAGTTTTACACTTTCCTTTCTTTGACCGTAAGTGTAGTATGTAGTAGTATCACTATTTTCGTTGCTATACGTCGACGACAATCGGTGTATGCATAGTTACTTACGTTGATGACATGTAATGTTATGTGTTGCTGGATATGTTATATTTGATCGTCGTGTTTGAATAGCCGGGGTTTTTTATGTGAGATGAGTGTTTTTCTTTTTCATTCATGTAAAAACTTGTATGTAATATTCTTTTATTGGGGCACTTCCGGGATGAGGTTGATGTCACCATTTGTATATTATTTACTTTTCCGCATTAGGATAGACCCAAGGAGGGGAGCACAAGTAACCGGGTTCTAGGGTCCAGTGGGAGACTATCTCGAGGAGTCGAGTCCGGGTCTCCTAACCCTAGAATTGGTAGGGTTATTTGCCGCTCTCGTAAGGGTCTAGGGGTGTGGGATTGGCTATTCATCACGACCGTGGAATCCGTGTTTTATACAGGCTTAAAATAAAACACGGACGTCCTAGTATATCCAATATTTCATATGATATTTTCTGCTGCGTTATCTGTGATGTGATCATGTGATTTGTTCAGATAGTATATAGTATATATGATATATTATATAGACGTTGCTTATGTTTTACACCCGCGCTAGCCCTGCCTCGCTCTAGCGTTAGTTACCTAACCTAACGGTGCAGACGGGACATCGAGGCGAATACGGATGGCATAAACGTACGTTATATTTATCTGTAATCTTTAGGTGGACTTAAATTATGGGACTTCATTAATATGATTAATGAAAGAAAAGAAACCTAAAAGATGTTGTGGAATCGAATTTTCAAAAATAGGTAGCTACAGTTCTTGCTTTGCATCGCGGTGTTCCTTATAGAACATCCTGCACCTTATTCGATGAGGAAAGGGCCGAGATCCCTTCACCGGGAGTGACCCCTTTAGCAATAACTGGCAGATGCTACAACACTCGGTTTGTATTTTGATTGCTTCTATAGTTCTTGCTTTGCATAGTGGTATATATGATATATCCTGCACCTCATTCGATGAGGAAAGGGCTGACGATCCCTTCACCGGGAGTGACCCCTTTAGCAAAACTAGAAAAGCCTAAAAAACACTCCATTTTAAAAAATCATTTGAATCTACAATGATATCAAGTTCATTACGCAATAGGTTTTCATAAAAACCTGTCGTAGCCCTCCGTCATTTCAGATAAATCCTACTTAGTATTCGTGCTGCGTTTGTTGACCTCCGTCAAGGCGTAGTGTGCGGTAGCTAACTAGTATTTATCTGCTTATGCATATGATGCAGATTGGATTAGGGTAGTCGTGCGACCTTGTTGACCTCCGTCAAGGGTCGTGCGGGTGGGTTTGATTCAATCAAGAAATGACGGGTTGAACTTGACTAGTAGCCTATGGTTTGTTGACCTCCGTCAAGGTCGTAGGGTGCTAGGGGCAAAATTATCGGGAATTTCAATTGTTGAAATTTGCAATGAGATTGCATACCTTCTATATGATAGTTGGATCCCGATACCCACTGCCAGTAATTGTTACTCCTAGGAGAGTTTTGCACTTTACAATTTAGCCGATCAAGTAGGTTTCTAGAAAGGTGTCAATGGGGTTACGCCCCTAGGAAAACGAGGTTTATTTTAATTAGGTCCGTGCGAAAGCACGAGGAACCTCCTTCAAAGTACCGGCACTGGCCTGGCTGAAAGATTGGCGAACTTGTAGAGTGTAATTAATGCCAGCCAGTCTTTCCTTTTAGGGTTTGAAGGAAGATTTGATAAAAACAGTGGGAGCCATCCTGATTAGATAAAATAAATAACCAATCTAATCTTGCAAGAGCGCACGCAGAGTGTTTTCTTCTCTCTCTCTCCAGGTAGCAACCATACCACGCCTTAATCAAGATAATAATATGGATGTATTGACCGAACCCGCTTGTTATACTGAGCTGGGGAACGTTGATCCCGCTCCAACTTATAATTGTTATAAGACAGAGCAGGAAATAGGGGAATACCAGGATTCCCATGCCGCCCAAACAAAGAAAGTGCATATGATGCATCTCCTTCGGGTGTGTTCATTATAAAGAACTGTTTCTCAGTGTCCTCTACGTCCTAGGTATTCGATACCGGATCAAGATCCCGCAAATGTAATCCGTTACATGGGCTACAGAAAGGTAGAGAACTGAGAACGGGTGATAAGTTTCATGAGACAGAAAACGGTGCAAGTGTTGCAGCCAATTTTGTTGGTCACTGTCACCCTGTATTATCAATACATTGATTCTGAACAAATGCTATTAGATACCGAACCTGATATACAAAATCATATCAATCTCTTTATTTATTAAAGAAGGATATAATTTTGTATTGTTGAACATTGTTTTGAACATTTCAAAAGTTGATCGGTTCAGGCACGTTATCTAAAAGCATTGATGTTCTAAATCAAACTACAGTTCCTAGTATACAGAACACACACGAGAGGAAGAGTTCAGAAATGAACGAATTCTTCTTAAAGCATTGTAGACTAGGTCATATCAATGCGACCCGACTAGCTAAGTTACAATTTAGATGCATATTTAAATCAGTTTGAATTTACATCTTGTGAAACTTGCCAGTCATGTCACAAAGATTAGATGACCATAGCTCTGTTTATTAGAAACAAAGAAAGAGTTAGCAAACTCTGGGGATTGATACATGATGATGTATGTAAGGTCCCCTGTCTACACATGCCAAAACCGGTTCTTTGTACTTCATTACATTCTCTGATGATCTCTCAAGATTCAGTCATATGTTCCTGTTGAAACACAAGTCCGAACCTTTTGAGATATTCACAGAATATAAGTTAGAAGTAGAGAACCAAAACGGGTAAAAGTATTATATCCTTTGATGTGATCAAGGAGGAGAATACCTGAGCACGGAATTCCTGGACTATTCTAAAGGAGAATGAGATTCTCTCTCAGCATTACTCCTTCGTATACACCATGGTACGATGGTATATCGGGGTGGAGCAATAGCACCCTATGTGATATGGTATGCTATATGATGAGTTCTACTGAGTTTCTTATTTCCTTTTGGGAATTGTGCACTTGTGAAGTTGCATACCTATTGAATGGCGTTCCAATCAAATCAGTTGCCTACCACTTAATATGTGATATGGAATGGGAAGAGCCCATATCTTTAGTTTGTTAAGATTTGGGTTGTCCGGCCTATGTCCAAAAGCAAAATCCGGACAAGCTCGAGGCAAGGTCTGTTATGTAGAACTGGAAAGGTTCCAGCTATACAAACTATAGCTGATGATTTGGTAGAACCAAAGGATTCAATAGTAACCAACGAATCTCAGCCTCTCTGCCGATCTAGTAGGGTTCCTCACCCACCTGAGAGATACTTCGGTTTCTCTATGACAGTGGGAGCAAGGATTGCATCATGAGATGATGACCCAACTAGTTTCGAGCTGGCCATCAGGAGTGGGACTCTGTAAGAATGGCTGGATGCTTAGCGATCTGAGATGGAATCCTTATACACCAACAAAGTATGGACTTTGGTTGCTTTATCTGAAGGGTTAAATCCCCATCAGGAGCAAGTATATCTTGAGAAGATTACTTGGTGTACATGGAAAGGTTGATATCGCGCTGTGTATGGAGAGCCATTACGTAAAGTCCCTGGCCAGGGCAAACGAGATTTACTGGTAGGCTTCCAGTAGTTTCTCAAGGTGTAATGGGCTTCACTCCGACACGACTTATACCGCTATTAGGGGTCTGACGTTTACCGCCCCCCTAGGCCCGATATGCGATAGTCTTAGACGAACAGACCGTACTGTACGGAGATTGTCACATCAGGCTCAGTAGGAGTTCGGATGGGTTTCCTTATCGTCCTTCTTATCGACATCTATCTGGGGACCATTATGTACAGCTAGTACCGCTTGCGACCTGTGGTTAAACCCACTGCCAGCGTAGTGTCAACTCTTTAGAGTCCCACACAGAGTGTTTCCCTACACCAGGCAAAAGGTGTAGAGGCCGTATGGTTTTACGGCAGGGCCGCGATCACTTACGTACACTAGTGCACGTATTATGATCGGGCAGATAATACTAGCGGGCTTTGGTTTAAGCCAGATGATGACAGGGAGGGTCTCGTTCTCACCTAAGTAAGCATACTTAAGGTAAGACGGCAAAGGCTTGAGTTCGAGCGTTGGAAGTGAAACGATGGAAGGCAAGATTGGTGCAAAGGTCTCGAACTCAAAGGACTCCAGCAAAGGTTCAAAGCGAGTGTAGGCAACCGAGTTGGATGGTTCAGGTAACTCATCCAGAAAGTCGAAGGATTCAAACTCGGGTTGTGCGCGGCTAAGATCGTTCGAGAACGTGAAACGCTCGTAGTCGTTGTCGGGCGCAGAAACAGCAGTAGGTTCGAAGAGAAACGCACTAGTGGCGTCAAGATTATCAAGATCAAACAGAAACTCCTTGAATTCACATTCTTCTGGGGTGATCTGCTGGATCGAGCAGACGTCCAGTATATGAGCATTAGGTTCGGCGGGCTGATTCCCCAACCTAAAAATGTTGAGTTCAATCGTCATATTTCCAAAAGAGAGGTTCATCGAACCATTGCGACAATTGATCACAGCATTTGAGGTTGCAAGGAATGGGCGACCGAGTATCACCGGAATCTGATTCCGGGGGTTAGCTACAGGCTGTGTGTCTAATACAATGAAGTCAACGGGGAATATGAAGTCCCCGACTTTGATTAACACATCCTCTAGCTCACCCCTAGGATGGGTGATCGATCGGTCGGCCATTTAGAGAGTGCAGTGCGTGGGTTTCAGCTCTCCGACGCCTAATTGCTCGTATACTGAATACGGAAGTAGGTTAACACTGGCACCAAGATCTAATAGTGCGCGGTTGATGTTCTTATCCCCAATAGTAATTGAAATTGTAGGACAGCCAGGGTCCTTCCGTTTTTGTGGTAAAGATTGGGTAAGGGCATCACTCACAGCACTAGCCAAGAAAACTTTCTTGGGTACCTGAGACTTCCTCTTTTTCGTGCACAAGTCCTTTAAGATTTTCGCGTAGGACGGGACTTGTTGGACAGCATCTAAAAGAGGAATGTTAATGTTAACCTACTTAAATAACTCAAGAATCTTCTCCATTTGAGGATTTTGTTTGTTAGACTTCAACCGGTTTGGAAATGGAACATTTTGAAAATTGGTTGAGTCTAATGCTGGAGGAGGAGATTGTGGAGTTAGAACGGATCCCAGAACAGGTGTTTTCGTGGAGTGAGAAGTGGGTCCGTTCAGAGCAGAAGAAGAGGAAGGAGAGCCTTGTGAAGAACGGAGAATAGGCTCAGAAGACGAAGAAGAAGAAGAAGAAGAAGAAGAAGAAGAAGAAGAAGCGGCCAGGGTGTCATCGTTGATCCGTTTGCCAATGTTGTTTTGAAGCATCCTTCCCGATCTCAATGTGGTCACGGCACTCACATTATGGTTCTGTTATTCAAGAGCAACATGTGCATTATGTGGGTGACAGGGATTTGGGAGTGGTTGGGACGGGAGCTTCCCCTTCTCTCGCTCGCTTAAGGCCGCGTTCAGTTGTGCAATCTGGGCCTCGATGGTCTTGATGCTTTGCCCGTGTGCGGCAGTGTGTTGCACTAGGGATTGAATGGAAGACTGGATGTTGGCGGTGGACTGAGTCGACTGTTTAACGAACGCCTCTAGACTTCGTTCGAGTGAGGAAACCTTATCGTTGTTTGACGGAACAAAGTTGTTTGGTGGGAAAGAATTGTTGGGTGCAAAGTTGTTCGTCTGATTTTGGAAAGGTTGGGGTTGGAAAGGCTGCTGATATTGATGTTGAGTTTGTTGTTGCGCTTGTTGTTGCGGTGGAGGGGCCTTTTGGAAATTGTTGCCTTGGAATTGATTCTGATTCTGATTCCAGGCGAAATTGGGGTGGTTCCTCCAACCGGGATTGTAGGTGGAAGAGTATGGATCATTCCTCGGTCTTTGCTGGAAGGCAGCATTAACCTGATCCTGTTCTTGCGAGGGTGGATTGTAAGGACACTCTTCGGTCAAGTGAGAAGGATCGGAACAACAAGCGCAGATGGTACGAAGGGGGAGAACAGGGGCAGGAGCAGGAGCAGGAGAAGAAATTTTGCTCTCTATCGCTTCAAGCTTTCTTGTTATTGCAGCCATTTCAGCTTTCATCGCAATAGAGACATCAAGTTGGTGAATTCCTACCCTAGACTGACCGGTAGAAGTGGAGGTAGAAGAAGAAGAAGTCGTTCTGGTGCTCTCCCATTGTAGCGTTTGCTCCGCAAGGTCGTCAAAGAACTGCCACGCTTCCTCGTCAGATTTCGATAGGAAGTGGCCCTGACAGATGGTTTCCAACAACTGCTTCGTTGCTGGGTTCAGGCCCTCGTATAAGGTTTGGCAAAGTTGCCATTTCTCTATACCGTGGTGAGGACACTGAACAAGAAGGTCTTTGTACCGGTCAAAGCACTTCCAGAAGGGTTCAGAAGGAAGCTGAGAGAATTGGTTGATTTCATTTCGAATCCTTGCGGTTTTATGATTCGGATAAAATTTCTTTAGAAACGCTTTAACAAACTCGTCCCAGCTGATGATTGAGTGGGAAGCGGTGCTATACAGCCATTTTTCAGCAAGATCGCATAGAGTGAACGGAATGACCCGTAGATGTATAGCATCGTCCGACAGCTGGGTGGTTTTCATCATGGTACAGACGTTTTGAAATTTGTTGATGAAGATATAGGCATCTTCAGATTCAAGCCCATGAAAACGTGGAAGCATGTTGATGAAGTGGGGCTTAATTTCAAAGTTGTCCCCATTGGCCGGAGGAAGAGAAAGGCAGGTGGGAAGTGCAGAACGGGTGGGATAGAAACGATCCTGGAGCGCGATTCGCTGCGGCGCTACAACAGACGGTGGTGGTGGGATATTGGTCTCCGTAGGAGGTGGAGCCAATCCAGGGGTGGTCAAAGAGATGTTCGGATTAAATCCCGACATCGCGGAAGAAGAGGTTGGTGAAGGTGAAGGTGAAGATGTATGAACAGAATTCCGGTCAACGTCGGAGTTGGCCGGCAAAGGAAGGGGTGAAAGAGGAGTGGACGGAGTATCGACTTCGGAGTCGATCGCGTAGTCGGTAGCAACTAACGTAACGCGGACTAGACGGGCGCTAGTGTCCCGAGTCCAAACGGACATACATTAAACGAGTTTAGTATAGTCAAAGCGGAGAAGGTGAGGGTAAGAAAACGTCAATGGAGAAAGGTGATGGGTGGTGGGTGAAAAATGGATTTGGCGACAAAGGGCAAGTTTTTATAAAAGTTTTTGATTTTTTTTTCTTTTTTTTTTGTTTTGTTTTTAGAAAGAGATTTACAGAAGTATGTACGGATATACGGCTTAAGTAATCACAAACAAGATATGCACAATCACACCTAAATCTAGGGTAACCTAGGTCTACTAGACCTGCTCCTGAACTTGATTGTCGAAGTTAAACAGTGTCGAGAAACGGGCTTAAAAATACACTGATCACGAGGCCAGGTAAGTGCAGAGATAAGGGGAGGTTGTCCAACGCTTTCGCGAAGTTCCTTAATTAAATAACCCTTTCTCTTTTGGCGGTTGCGTCGTTAACGCTTTCCTAGACACCCCGTAAACAATATACCGTTAAGCGAGGTTCTAAACACGGTTTATCTTCTCCTAATGAGCGTGAAGTCCTTATGGCTGAAGTCTAGTATTTTTTAATTTACAATGGACAATGCATATGCTTTTATGATTTTTGGGGTCCTGGGAAGGGTGATGAAATCCCCACCCAATCTGAATTGGTTTCAAGCCCCTTAAGTCCGTATTAAAGAATGCAAAGCGGTAACAAATCAACTGCAAACAAAATTTTTTGTTTATTTGCGGCGCAAAGAATCCTGCACAAGAACAGTTTATTGGAAGGGGGAGAAGAATTTGCGCAAAGAAGGCTGCAGAAAACACAATTTATTGGAGTTCAGAGGAGTGGAGAGGAGAACAGGGACTTACAGAGAGATTTTGGGGCTCTGAAGCCACCAAATGGCCGCGGATCCGCGGCCAAACACCACCTTATGCCGCGGTTCCGCGGCTATGTGGTGGGATTGGAGCTTCAAAATTTTTGTGTGGGCTGCTGTGCTTATTCTCTGCTTGTCTGGATTTGCTGAATCTTTAGTTGCTCACTGGAACTGCTCCAGAATCTTACAGTAGACCGTTTGCTTCGTTTTGATTCATCGCGGTGGAGCCGCGAAGTGTGGGTCTATCTTCCCACGTCTTTGGCACTGTACTTGAACTCCGTATTTTCAACGTCTTGGCCACTGAACTCGAACTTTGTATTTTCCTGCACACTTGCACAAAAACTAATCAAGAATAACAAGATGGTTTCTTTTACAAAGTATATTATTTTTTTTTGTTTTTCGGTTATATTCACAAGTTAACCCGAAATTACACAAGGAAATAAACTACCGTCTCCCCAGCAACGGCGCCATTTGATTGTTAAGGATTCTGTGTGTTCAAGTTTAGTTAATTACCGCAATCAAGACGGTTTCGCTCGTAGCTAGCCGGTTGAGTACGGGTCGTCCGCAGGGAGATGGGAATCTTTTTCTATGTGCTTTAACGAGTTAAGTCCAGTTTTTCAGATTTTGTTGTGATTAGTTAAGCGGTAAAATGATATGTAAAGAGAGCTTGTTAGGGTTAGGATTAGGTTAGTTTGAGTTAGGAGTCTCCACATCTTCGTTGCCCCTCTTAATATCGGTGTTACGGTAATCGGCAACAACGGGGATTAGCACGACTAGGAAGGAACTTGCGAGTATAAGCTAGGCTTTCCAACGCATAAGTTCTTCCTTTTGGTGCTTGTCCGTCCGTTCTTGGCTCTTAGCCATAACCTCCGGTTAATTCAACCACAACCGGTCTCACTACGGAATCACCGCTATCATGTAGGATAGGGTGCCGTAAGGAGCGGATTGTGGTTCAATTAACGGGAGTCGAATTAAGCTGTTGGGCAAGGAAAGAGTGAGAGAGATTTCCTTCTCTCAAACTTCCCTTATCCTACCCTAACAAGTATTAAACTACTCACACATCATGATACGGAAAAATAAAACAAAACAAAAGAGGAAGATAGAAAGAAAGAGATTAGAAGATAACAACTAGCTATTTGTGACCTCACCTTGTCGAGGATCGAGCGTAAGCATCATAGTCGTTTTAAGGATAAAGAAAAAAAGAGAGAAGAAAGAAACAACACGAAATAACAACAACTAGTTAACAAATGAAAATTACAACAATTAACAAGATAATGAGACAAGCAAAATAATAAACGGTTCTTCTTTATTCATCATTCTTCACTCACAAGCTCACTACAAGTTTAATGGAGAGGAGATGAGAAGAGGAAGAAGAAACACAACTAAACCTTACAAAAGAGAATACAAGATTATGGACCCTTTCCTTCACAAAGTTCTGGGCTATTTATAGGCTAAAGGATGAAAACCTAGGGCAACCATCAGAACACAAATACAAAGACCAAAATACCCCTGAAGTTTGAACTTCTACGGCGCCAGTACGGCCGCGGATCCGCGGCCTAGACCCCCTATTGGCCGCGGATCCGCCGCACTACAGTAGAGTTAGGATGTGGGCTTCTTGGTACTTCCCTGGTCTTCTGTCCCCTCTTGTCTGGTACATGTATTTTCTGAAAATACTTCCACATTTCTTCCAGAATTTCTGTTGAGGGAAAGGTGGACTTTTGTCAAGATTTTCTTGAGCTCCGCGTAGATTTCTTGGAACTTGTATTGCCATTGAGCCTTGTGCATGAAGGTGACAATCGATTTGCCATTTTGTCTCCTAAACTGGTGTGTGGCAATAGACGGATAAAGAGCGGAGACCCGTGTTTTATCTGTGGTTGGCAGAAACCCGGATTTTGTCGTGTTTTCCATGAATTTCACCATTTTAGAACCGAGAACCTGTATCCTGCAATTGACTAGCAAACATGGCTCAAGAGTATCTACCGATATGCAATGTGAAAAAAATTGGGCGGTATGAAAATGCAAAAATCTGATATGAACAACTGCATAGATTCTTATCAATGCAAAGATAAAACAAACCTATGTATGATGTTGTTGGAACTAAGTTTTTAAAAACTGACATTACAGACGTACACTTTTGCTTTGCATCGTGGTATTCATTTTGGAATATCCTGCACCTCATTCGACGAGGCAAGGGCCGAGATCTCTTCATCGGGAGTGACCCCTTAGGTAAAAGTTTGCGTCAACGTAATAACTTTACTATAGTCGATTATTTTTGCTTTGTATTGTAGTATTCAGTTTGGGATATCCTGCACCTCATTCGACGGGGAAAGAGCCGAGATCCCTTCACCAGGAGTGACCTCGTTAGCGAAAGTTTTCGCCACTATATATTTATAAAAACCACTTGGATTCCTTCAACGATATCAAGTTCATTACGTTAAAAGTTTTTTGCCAAAAACCAGCCGTAGCCCTCCGTCATTTCGGATAAATATTGCATAGTATTCGTGCGGTGTTTGTTGGCCAAAGTCAAGGCATCGTGTGCGGTAGTTGTATATTGCTTGTCCGTTGCATGGATATACTTTGGTTTAGGACAGTCGCACCACTTTGTTGGCCAAAGTCAAGGGTGTGTGCGGATGGGTCTAAATCAATCAGGACAATGATGGGTAGAACTTGACTTGCGGGTTATGATTTGTTGGCCAAAGTCAAGGTCATAAACTTCTTGGGGTAAAAATCATATCGGGAGTTTCAAACATACAGGAAACTTGCCAGGCTTGCGCATACCTTCTGGAGTGTGATGACTTGGGTGGCTTCCATCAAGTTATCATGCGATGATAGTTGGATCCCGATTCCCACTGATGAGTGGGATTACTCCTCGGGTGATTCCGACTAATTCTCCTTTTGGGTTTGGAGGAGAATTAGAGAAAGCAGTGGGAGCCATCCAGATTAGATAAAATGATTAACCATTCTGATTTAGGTTAGAGTGCACACTGAGTGTTTCTTCTCTCTCTCTCTCTCTGGCTGCGGCTATGACCCGACCTTTGACTAAAACTCATGAACCCAATTAACCGAACCTTCTTAAAAAATTTTGGCTTTTGGAATGCCACGGTGTCGCATATATCATTGCCACTTCTATATCACCTTTGCATTTCTCCAGAACACCCCGTATCACTACGAACGTCCACTTCCATTGGATAAATCCATCGTATAGTTACATATGAACTCGAAGGAACTTTTTCGAGGATGGATTCTGGGTCTGGAGAAATTGAATAGGATTATTCGGTTGTCTTTTCTCTTTACCTTCTCTCAGGTTGTGAGGGCTCCTAGGATTAGGAGAGGGTACACCTATTGAGCTTATTGGATAGTCTTCCTCCAGACCATAGGCAGGTACCGAACGATAAGGTAGGAAGAAAACCAACAAGCTTAACTGTGGTGTACAGAAGGTAATAAGTAAAGACATATAAAGAGATTAGAATAATGGCAAAGGAAATTGCGATCGCCATCATTCACGACAAAAACAGTGTATACCCCTGCCACTCCTGCATCCACTTTGCTTTTCTCTAGAACACTCCGTATCACTACGGATATCCACTTCCATTGGATAAATCTATCGTATAGTTACATACGAACTCGAAGGAACTTTTCGAGGATGGATTCTGGTTCTGGAGAGATTGAATAGGATTATTCGGTTGTCTTTTCTCTTTACCTTCTCTCAGGTTGCGAGGGCTCCTAGGATTAGGAGAGTACACCTATTACGCTTATTGGATAGTCTTCTTCCAAACCTTAGGCTGGTGCCGAAAGGTAGGGAATGAAGAAAACTAATTAGCGTAAAAGAGGTGTACAGAAGGTAGTAAGTAAAGACATAATAAAGGGATTGCAGATAGGGCAGGCAAGTATATGGTTACTGTCGTGAACAAGGATAGTGGAAGAGGCATTACTAACAATACCAGTTAACCCCTTTTGAAACATTTTCATGTTTCAGTTTCCCTATGCAATGTTAATTGAAAACTGTTTTCCCAATTGGAATCTAACTCCAGGGTATGTATTTACCAGATCAGTTTCTCACATCTGTATGTTATTACAGATGGTGAGTGGGAGTAAGATATTGGGAATTGGGTGATTAGATCCTCTTTATATCGGAATTCGTTGTAATAGGTGATATTTGAGAAAATCATCTGGATTTTGTCGGATGGCAAATATTTGGTTTTGAATATCCGTTGTTATGCACCAATTTCAAACTGATATATCTGTACATTTATTTTATAAAGTGAGATATAACTTTTTGATATTATGTCAGTGACATTTACCTATATCAGCTGGTGATTAGGTAATGTGCATTCAACAGCGGTGTAATTCTTCTTAACCATACTACAGTTTTTCAACCAACGACGCACTGGGTTTGAGTTTTTGAACTCAAGGGACTTATACAAAGTATTGTATGTTGTCCAGTGTCCATTAGGACAATGGGGTTGGTACTCGCACTGTATTCTGTTTACTCATAACATCTCTCATTCTAGACATGTATATCGTTGAAATGCAAGATTCAGATTTTGAGAAGTTATAGGTATAAGAATAAAGTAGAGAACCATTTGCTGGAAGTATCAGGATTCTTCGAGGAAGTCGAAGATGTAGATACTTGTGTTTGGTATTCCGTTGATAGTAATGGTTTTGAGAACTTGCTTCTCTTTCGGGTTACTCATATATTGATGCACTCCTAGATGAGTAATGCTGATTGTCCTCATTCCATTTGGTTGATATGCACTGGAGACAGCTGCATGATTTTGGATCTGGCTCAAATTAAATTAGTGCTTTTGTTTCTATATCAGATATATATAGAATCAATTTATATCTTAACGATATTAAGGTATAGGGAGTTGTCCGGCTGATGCTTAAAACCAGAATCCGGATAAACTCGAGGCACGTTTCAGTAATGGCTCTTTGTGGGTTATCCCGGGCTTTGACGAGGGTTTACTTTGTACCATCCGTAAGATCAATATTTATATTGTTCTTGACTCGCCACAGTTTTAGTAAAATGGACTTTTTCAAAATAACACAAGTAGGAGTATGGTAGAACTGGAAGTTATTCCAGAACCACAAACGATTACTGGAAATTTAATAGAACCTAATGATTCAATTGGATTTGATGTTCCATTAGCCACTCCGCAGATTTGGTAGGTAACCTCAGTCACCCGAGAGGTACTTAGGTCTTCTCAGAGACGGTGAGAGGGAGGTTCTTGTTTACCCAGACTTGCCATTGCTGTTGTTCTAGACTATAAGACCTGGCAGGAGGATGAGTATAGCGTCGTTCTAAACTAGTTTTAGAAGTGCACGTATATATGACTCTGCCAGAGGGTTGTTGTAGTCAGTGGGAGCAGCGGAAGCAAAGGCAAGTAGCTTGTGTCTATTTATAGACTAAAGCAGGTATAGCGGAAATAGATCATCTATTTTTGATGTGACAGCCATAGGTTTTGACTTCATCAGAATAGGAGATGGATCTGGTAAGAAGGTAGTAGGGTGTGATGTCCGAGGATTCGGGATGACATGCACTTAATAGGAAGAGATATTCCTATACTACGATCGGTTATAATTTGGTTGTCACACATTTGTTTCTCCACATAGGATATAGAAATAATATCAAGTTTCCTGGTTACTAGATCTATGTTTTTAGATCTAGATTTAAGAAGTATCCTAATTTGGGTACTTTGATATTATTCTAAAGATATTTTAGAATGGACGACTCCTGGCATGGTGGTGAACCTGCAGGTGATGGAGTCAACCTCTCTAAAGGTGTCTTACAGACTAAAAGGGAGAGGGATCTACATGATTAACATATCATTTGCTTAGGCAATTGAGTTAATCATGAAATGTCAAGTACCACACCAGATATCGCTTTTGCACTAGATGCAATAAGCAGATATATTAATCCAATCCTTGAGAAACATTGGGAAGCAGTTATTGAACATAAGTGAATGTTCTTGGGAAATGATTACGGCAGCCTCCTTCGGGAGAAGGTTATCATTTCAGGCTTCCAAGATGACCTGGATGACAGAGTGACTGTCAGAGTTATAGTTTTCCCTCTTCTGAGGGACGGTATGTTGGACAGGTGATCCAAACGGATACTGAGGAAGGCATGGCGCATGTTACTGATTAAATTCTGTGGATGATACAGTCTAGGAGGTTTGCTGGATTTGGAGTTCGTTTGTGAACTGGGTCCCATCAGATATCCAGACAAATTTTAAGACATGTATTGCTCATTTCGGGAGATAGTTTTCTCTGTGAAGTTGAGATTAAGAGAGATACAGAAAGAAACATTGGAGCGGATCCACTCACTGAGGCTATTTCTCAAACGCAATCATTTTTCGCAAACGGGCTTTGCGAAGCTTATTAGTAAAGAAGTTGGGTGTTCGGTATCACACGAGCTGTGAGTATGCGACATCGCAATAATTGGCCTTAAGTGCAAGTGGGAGATTGTTGGCTATAGTGCCCTCAAGGAAATTATCATAGTCGCGGACTTGTGATTATGATGATTGAGTGAGGACCTATACCGATAAAACAGTCTTACTCAAGATGATAGTATGCTATCTGGTTTGCCTTTATCATCATGTACATGTTGATAGAGCCCATAGGATTCTTGCTTGACTGCCAGCATTATGATGGCGATCAAATATGTGGGAGATGGGGTCTATAAGCACATCTTTAAATGTCCCTAGTCGTAGGAGTATCGAGACCGGGCATCGATACTCCAGTATAGACTGGTGTATACTGATCGAGACCCCGACGAGGGGCGGTGGCCAGGTCTGACAAGCCATTGGTGTTAGTTTGTTCACCTAAGATAGTATACATGTGCTCATTGGGTTATGAGTGTTAGTTATATGTATGCCCTAGAGGCCATTACTGTACATACGATGTATATTGTAATGGATGCTTGGACGTATATAGGGAGGACTTTCTTGCTCGACATGATAGTATGCTATCTGGTTGTACTTTATCTTAACATGTACTCTGATTGTCTCTATGTTACATGTTGATAAAGCCCTTAGGATATGTACTCGACTACTGGGACTATGATGAGATCATACTAGTGGGGCCATGGTAGTCGGCGAGTACATCCCATAACTGTTCCAAGTCGAGGGTGTATCGAGACGGGGCATCGATGCACCAGAGTAGACTAGCGTATACGCATCTTGACCCATATGATGGGCGATGGATGATCCCATATCCATCGGTGTCTGACATCAAAGGTGTACGGGTGCTCAGTGGAGACTGGGTACACTGGACGGACTCGCCGAGAACTCCCAGATGGTATTATACCTCACGTCAGATGGCAGTTCTCCGGTGACACTGGTACAGAGTAGTCTGTTGACCCGAGATCGTCATAGAGTCTTGTGTGATTCCCACTGTGCTTTAATTTCCATCATACCACGTCCAAGTGGGCGTGCAAAAAGGTGGCTTTTGGGTACAGTCCCGAATCACATGGAGGCAATGAGCGATAGGAGGAGATTCGTCTCTCCCGGTATAGGGAGTTGATGTTGCGCTGTGTTCGATTGGCTATAACTAGAAATCCCTGACCAGGGTTGCTGAGATTTACTGGTAGGTGTTATCAGAAGTTTCTCGAACTGTTATAGACCTCATATCAACATGACTTATCAAGCTACTGGGGTCTGACGTTTACCACCCCTAGGCAAGATATGCGACATATCAGACGACGAGACCGGACTATACGGGAGTGTTACTGATTGGATTCACAGGAGAATGTATAGGCTTGCTTTTTGATCTTCTGATCGCTCAATACCTGGGTGGCTGTTACGTTTAGCTGACCGCTTGCAGCTTGTGGGTGTTTGATATGATCATCACCTACTGCCGGCGTATTGACGATTCTTTAGAGTCCTACACAGAGCTTTCTTGACTCAGGAAAAATGGAGTAGGAGCATATATGTGATATGTGCGGGACCGAGGATAATGCGGTATGTGATACTGTAGGGTTCCTAGGCACTCGCATGAGGTCTCACAAGGCATCAACTATGCCAATTTCAAAAATTAGAGGTGCCGAGAAACCCTAATACGGATCGTTGGCTAGAAGTTTAGGCGACAAAGCAACTAGTTAACTACTTAACTAAATGGTAAACGGAAATACAACCTTTGTAGATCCGGTCCTCCACCTCTACGGCTCCGTGATGAAGTCCTCTCCGCTGTCCAAATCAAAATCCGGGCTCTAGCGTCGGCTTCATCAGAGAAATGGGCGGGCAAGGTCGTCGGCTTCGTGCCGAAGATGATTTACGTCGAGGCATCGCTAGATCAGGCTCCAACTTCACCAAGTCAAGAAACTTTTGAAGAAAACACACTCTACTACTTGGCAAGAGGTAGAGGATGAAGAAATAGGAAGTGGGTTCACTTTAGAATTGGATTTCTCACTCTCTTTCACAAGTTGCCATTGATGGAGGCAAGCTTGCTTCAATGTTGAAGATGAAGAAGAAGAAGATAAAGTTATGATAAGTTAATTCCAAAAAGAAAATTAAAAGAATACTTATCATAACCAAACCATGGTCAAGTGTAGAGAATAAATCATGGTTAGTGGGATGGTTAGGGTTAAGCATGAAGACAAAATGGTCACTTAGTCAAAGCTTCATGAACTTTCAATGTAAAACAAAACTAGCAACCATTTTCTTTTCTTTTTCCATTTCTTTTCCAAAATAAAATAAATGAAATAAATAAATAAATGAAAAAGAAAACCCTAACCATTACACAACCATGGTTTAATCTTTACACAAACCCTAGAGAGCATGTATCATCAAACATGATACAATCAAGTGCACAAAAAGTATATCACATATACAATGTGCACATCCGAGCGAGAAAATCCATTTAAAGTGAACCGATACTAGTTAATGCAAAGTAATATATTAAATATATAATTATGCATTAAATCATTAAATCAACACTTGATTTAATGATCCGGTCATATCGCATATAACCGACTAATATCTACAGTAACAACTTATCGAATCAACACTTGATCCGATAACCCGGCTATATCGCATATAACCGATCAATGTCACAAATCGCGAGAATCGAATACAGTATCACATACTGGTATCATTCTCGGTCCCGCACATATCTCATATGCGCTCCTATTTCGTTTCGCTTGAGCCAGGAAACCTCTGTGTAGGACTCTAAAGACTCGTCAATACGCCGGCAGCAGATGATGATCATATCAAACACCCACAAGCCGCAAGCGGTCTGCTAAACGTAACGGCCACCCAGGTATTGAGCGATCAGAAGATCGACGAGCAAGCCCGCTCACACTCCAGTGAATCCAACCAGTAACACTACCGTACAGTCCGGTCTGATCGTCTGATATGTCGCATATCTCGCCTAGGGGTGGTAAACGTCAGACCCCAATAGCTCGATAAGTCGTGTCGATATGAGGTCTATAACAATTTGAGAAACTACAGGTAACACTTACCAGTAAATCTCAGCAACCCTGGCCAGGGATTTCCTGTTATAGCCAATCGAACACAGCGCAACATCAACCCCTATACCGGGAGAGACGAATCCCCTCCTATCGCTCATTGCCTCCATGTGACTCGGGACTATACCCAAAAACCACCGTTTTGCGTGCCCTCTTGGACGTGGTAAGATGGAAATCAAAGCACAGTGGGAACCACACAAGACTCTATGACGATCTCGGGTCAACAGACTACTCTGTACCAGTGTCACCAGAGAACTGCCATCTGACGTAAGGTATAATACCATCTGGGAGTTCTCGGTGAGTCCGTCCAGTATACCCAGTCTCCACTGAGCACCCGTATATCATCTCCGATGTCAAACACCAATGGATATGGGATCATCCATCGCCCATCTGTATGGGTCGAGAAGGTATACGCTAGTCTACTGTGGTATATCGATGCCCCGTCTCGATACACCCACGACTAGGGACTTTAAAGGATGTACTTGTAGGGATCCTAGGCATCCTAATGAAGTCTCACAAGGCATCAACCATGCCAATTTCAAAAATTATTGGTGCCGAGAAACCCTAACACGGAACTTAGACTAGAATTCTAGGCGAAACACAAAACTAGTTAACTGCTTAACTAGAAGTGAGAAGCTACAACCTTTGTAGATCCGGTTCCCCACTTCCTTAGCTCCACGTGTGTGTGCTCTCGCTGTCCATCACGAATCCTAGACTTATTCGTCGGCTTCATCGGAAAACGGGCGAGCAAGGTCGTCGGCTTCGTGTCAAAGACGATCTACGTCGAGGTTGCACTAGTTCAAGCTCCGACTTCACCAAGTAGTGAAAATTATGAAGAAAACACCCAAAACCACTTGGCAAGAGGTAGAGGATGAAGAAATAGGAGGTGGGTTCACTTTAGATTTGGATTTTACTCACTAGAACTCAAGTTGCCATTAATGGCATCAAGGTTCTTACTCGAAGAAGAAGAAGAAGATGATAGAATTATGATAAGTTATTTTAAAAGAAAAAGAAAAACTATACTTATCATAACTCTAACTAAAGTTAAGTGTATAGAATAAACCATGGTTAGTAGAGTGGGTTAGGGTTAAGCAAGATGACAAGAATGGTTACTAAAGTCAAGGGTTCATGAAGCTTCATATAAGAAACAAAAATTGCCACCATTCTCATTTAAACTTATCCAAATAAATGAATAAAAAAATAAATGAATAAATAAATATGCAAAACCCTAATTATCATAATAACCATGGTTTAATTCTATTCACTTAACCATATGATCAAGTATCATCAAACATGATACAAAAAGTGCACAAAAGTATATCACATATAGAATGTGCAATCCAAGTGAGAAAAATCCGTTTAAAGTGAACCAATACTAGTTAATGCAAAGTAATATATCAAATATATAATTATACATTAAATCATTAAATCAACACTTGATTCAATGATCCGGTCATGTCGCACATGACCGACTAGTATTCAATGTATCGGCTTATCGAATCGATCTTCGATTCGATAACTAGGTTATATCGAATATAACCATTCGATACATATATCGCGAGAATGGAATACGGTATCACATACATGCATTATTCTCGGTCCTGCACATATCTCATATGCGCTCCTATTTCGTTTCGCTTGAGCCAGGAAACCTCTGTGTAGGACTCGAAAGACTCGTCAATACGCCGGTAGCAGATGATGATCATATCAAACACCCACAAGCCGCAAGCGGTCTGCTAAACGTAACGGCCACCCAGGTATTGAGCGATCAGAAGATCGACGAGCTAGCCCGCTCACACTCCTGCGAATCCGACCAGTAACACTTACCGTACAGTCCGGTCTCTTCGTCTGATATGTCGCATATCAAGTCTAGGGGTGGTAAACGTCAGACCCCAATAACCCGATAAGTCGTGCCGATGTGAGGCTCATAACGGGTCGAGAAACTACTGGTAACACTTACCAGCAGATCTCTGATCAGCCCTGGCCAGGGACTTCCCTGCTACGGCCAATCGAGCACTGCGCAACATCAACCCCCAATACCGGGAGAGACGAAACCCCTCCTATCGCTCATTGCCTCCATGTGACTCGGGACTGTGCCCAAAGACCACCATTTTGCACGCCCTCATGGACGTGGTAAGGTGGAGATCAAAGCACAGTGGGAATCACACAAGACTCTATGACGATCTCGGGTCTACAGACTAACCTGTACAAGTGTCACCTGAGAACTGCCATCTGACGTGAGGTATAATACCATCTGGGAGTTCTCGGCGAGTCCGTCCAGTGTACCCAGTCTCCACTGAGCACCCGTATACCATCTCTGATGTCAAACACCAATGGATGTGGGATCATCCATCGCCCATCTCATTGGTCGAGAAGCGTATACGCTAGTCTACTCTGGTATATCGATGCCCTGTCTCGATACACCCACGACTAGGGACCTTGAAGGATGTACTTATGGACTACCATGTCCCCACTAGTATGATCTGCATCACAGTCCAGGTAGTCAAGTACATATCCTAAGGGCTTTACCAACATGTAACTATAAGACAGTATAAAGAGACTAGTGTACATGTTAAGATAAAGAGTAACCAGATAGCATACTATCATATCGAGCAAGAAAGTCATCTCTATATATGTCCAAGCATCCAATATAATATACATCATCTGTACAATACTGGCCTCTAGGGCATACATACAACTAACAATCTCCCACTTGCACTAGGACCAGCTGCTGTAGTATCGCATACCGAGCATCCCGAAGAGTCTCTCAAACTGTATCTGGGGAATGGCCTTCGTGAGTGGATCCGCCGTGTTGTTCTTCGTGTCAACCCTCCTGACCTCGATCTCCCGGCGATCAACTATCTCCCGGATCAGGTGATACCGCCTCAGAATATGCCTGGATCGCTGATGGGACCTGGGTTCCTTGGCCAAACCCACCGCTCTATTGTTATCGCAATACAAAGGTATTGGATGCTCAATGGATGGAACCACTCCAAGTTCAGTAATGAACTTCTTGATCCAGACAGCCTCTTTGGCAGCATCGTTGGCAGCGATGTATTCAGCCTCCATCGTCGAGTCTGCCACGGTTTCCTGCTTGGAACTCTTCCAGCTAACCGCCCCTCCGTAAAGGGTAAAGACAAATCCCGACTGCGACTTTGAGTCGTCCTTATCACTCTGGAAGCTCGAATCGGTAAAGGACTCCACTTGGAGTTCTCCGTTACCTTACACCAAGAACATATCTCTAGTCCTTCGCAAGTACTTGAGAATGCTCTTCACAGCTGTCCAGTGACTCTCTCCAGGATCAGCTTGATACCTGCTCACTATACTTAGTGAGTATGCTACATCGGGTCTGGTACATAGCATCGCATACATGATAGAGCCTACTGCCGAAGCATAGGGTATCCCTTGCATGCGAGCTCTCTCCAAATCAGTCTTGGGAGATATCTCTTTGGAGAGAGTGACTCCAGAGATCGTGGGCAAGTTCCTACGCTTGGACTCTTCCATACTAAACCTCTTTAGTATGGTGTCAATGTACCTGGGTTGGGACAATCCCAAAATCCGTTTGGATCTATCTCTATAGATCCTAATTCCCAATATGCAGGAGGCATCACCAAGATCTTTCATTGAGAATCTTTGTGATAAGAAGAGCTTGACCGATTGCAGCATAAGAATATCATTTCCTATCAAGAGTATGTCGTCCACGTACAATACGAGGAATACAACCTTACTCTCTGCCACCTTCTTGTAGATACAAGGTTCATCTGGATTTTTGACGAAATCAAACTCTTTGATAACGACGTCAAAGCAGATGATCCAACTCCGCGATGCTTGCTTTAATCCATAAATGGATTTAAGCAGCTTGCACACCTTCCCGCTGCTCCCACTGTCTACGAAGCCCTCTGGCTGAGTCATGTACACGCACTCTTCTAAATCACCATTTAGAAAGGCGGTCTTAACATCCATTTGCCAGATTTCGTAGTCATGATATGCAGCGATGGCAAGCATGATTCGGATGGATTTAAGCATAGCCACTGGAGAAAAGGTTTCGTCATAGTCCACACCTGGCCTTTGACGAAAACCCTTTGCTACAAGTCTAGCTTTGAAAGTCTCCACTTTCCCATCTACACCAAGTTTCTTCTTGAAGATCCACTTGCTCCCAATGGGTTTTACCCCTTCAGGAGCAACTTCCAAAGTCCATACTTTGTTGGTGTACATGGATTCCATCTCGGACCGCATAGCATCCAGCCATTTCACTGAGTCCCCACTCGTGATGGCCTGCTCGAAGCTAGTTGGGTCATCATCCTCCATGATGCAATCCTCGCTTCCACCATCAATGAGAAAACCGTAGTATCTCTCAGGTGGACGAGAAACCCTACTAGATCGGCGGAGAGGCTGGGGTTCGTCGGGTACTACTGAATCCTCTTGTTCCACTAAATCTTCAGTTTGAGTTTGTGTATCTGGAACCTCTTCCAGCTCTACCACTTTGCCACTAATTTCTTTTTCAAGAAATTCCTTTTCTAAAAAGGTTGCATGTTGAGCAACAAACACTTTTTGTTCCTTACTGTGGTAGAAAAAATACCCATATGAGTTCTTTGGATATCCCACAAACTTGCAAAGAACTGACCGTGCCTCGAGCTTGTCTGGATTTTGTCTTTTGACATAAGCTGGACAACCCCATATTTTAACTCGTTTAAAATATGGTCTCTTCCCACTCCATATCTCATATGGTGTGGTAGGTACAGATTTAGATGGAACTTGATTCAATAGGTATGCTGCTGTCTCCAGCGCATATCCCCAAAAGGAAATAGGTAACTCAGCTGTACTCATCATTGAGCGCACCATATCTAATAGGGTGCGGTTTCTCCGTTCAGATACACCGTTGTGCTGTGGTGTATATGGAGGAGTCAGCTGAGAGAGAATCCCATTCTCTTTTAGGAAGTCCAGGAAGTCTCCGCTTAAGTATTCACCTCCTCGATCAGATCGTAGGATTTTAATACTTTTTCCGGTTTGGTTCTCAACTTCTTGTTTATATTCCCTAAATTTCTCAAAAACTTCTGATTTGTGTTTCATCAGGAACACATACCCGAACCTAGAGAGATCGTCAGTGAATGTAATGAAGTATGAAGAACCATCCCTGGCATGAGTAGACATGGGACCGCATACATCACTATGTATCAGTCCCAAGAGTTCAGTAACTCTTTCTCCGTGTCCCGTAAACGGAGTTTTGGTCATCTTGCCTTTGAGACATGACTGGCAAGTGTCATAAGATGAAAATTCGAATTGTTTCAAATATCCATCCTTATGTAACTTAGCTAGTCGTGTCGTATTGATGTGACCCAGTCTACAATGCCACAAGAAGGATTCGTTCAGTTCTGAACTCTTCCTCTTGTGTGTGTTAGTTATGCTCAGAACTGTTGATTGATTTAGAACATAAATGCCATTGCACAGCGTGCCTGATCCAACCAACTTTTGGTTACGAAAAATGTTCATAACATTATCCTGTAATACAAAATTATATCCCTCTTTACTTAATAAAGAAACCGATATAATGTTGCATATCAGGTTCGGCATGTAATAGCATTCGTTCAGAACCAATGTATTACCAGTTGGTAATACAAGGTGATATTCCCCGACAGTCTTAGCTGCCACAATTGCACCATTTCCAACTCTAATGTCTTTATCACCTTCTCCAACTTCTCTACCTTTTCTAAGCCCATGTAACTGATTACATATATGGGATCCTGACCCGGTATCTAATACCCAGGACGTAGAGCAAATGGAGAAACAGTTCTCTGTAACGAACACACCCGAAGAAAATGCATCAGCATGTACTTTCTTCATTCGGGTGGCATGGGAATCCTGGTATTCCCCTATATCCTGTTCAGTCCTATAACTCTTATAGGAAAGAACGGAACCAACGTTCCCCAGCACAGTATAACATGCGGGTTCGGTCAATACATCCATATTATTATCTTTATTAAGGCATGAAATGGTCGCTACCTGGAGAGAGAGAGAAGAAAACACTTTAGCGTATGCTCGTGCAAGATCAGATTGGTTATTATCTTATCTAATCAGGATGGCTCCCACTGCTTTTTATCAAATCTTCCTTCAAACCCTAAAAGGAAAGACTAGCCGGGATTAATTACACACTACAAGTTCACCAATCTTTCAGCCAGGCCAGTGTCGGTACTTTGAGGGAGGTCCCCCGTGCTTTCGCACGAACCTAATTAATGTAAACCTCATTTTCCCAGAGGCGTAACCTCGTTAACACCTTTCTAGACACCTACTTGATCAGCTAATTGTAATGTGTAAAACTTTCCCAGGAGTAACTCTTACTCGCAGCGGGTATCGGGATCCAACTATCTCATAGAAGGTATGCAATCTCATTGCAAATTTCAACACTTGAAATTCCCGATAATGCTTTTGCCCCAAACGATCTATGACCTTGACAAGGTCAACAAACCATAGACCGTAAGTCAAGTTCAACCCGTCATTTCTTGATTGAATTAAACCCACCCGCACGACCCTTGACAAGGTCAACAAGGCCGTACGACTACCCTAACTCAATCTGCATCATATGCATAAGCAGATAAATACTGGTTAGCTACCGCACACTACGCCTTGACAAGGTCAACAAACGCAGCACGAATACTAAACAGGACTTATCTGAAATGACGGAGGGCTACGACAGGTTTTTCTGAAAACCTATTGCGTAATGAACTTGATATCGTTAAAGAATCAAATGAAGTTTTGAAATGGAATGATTTTGAGGCTTTTCCAGTTTCGCTAAAGGGGTCACTCCCGGTGAAGGGATCGTCGGCCCTTTCCTCGTCGAATGAGGTGCGGGATATATCATATATATCACTGTGCAAAGCAAAACTCAAAAACAATCAAAAGCAAACCGAGTGTGTAGCATCTGCCAGTTATTGCTAAAGGAGTCACTCCCGGTGAAGGGATCTCGGTCCTTTCCTCATCGAATAAGGTGCAAGGTATATCATATATACCGCTATGCAAAGCAAGAACTGTAGCTACCTGTTTTGTTTAAAATATGATTCTACAACATCTTAGGTTTCTTTTCTTTCATTAATCACATTAATGAAGTCCCATCATTAAAATACCTAAACATCACAGATAGATATGACGTACACTTATGCCATCCGCATTCGCCTCGATGTCCTCTCGTGCACCGTTAGGTTAGGTAACTAACGACAGAGCAGGGCAGGGCTAGCGCGGGTGTAAAACATAAGTAACGTCTATATAATATATCATATATACCATATACAATATCCATCACAGAATCACAACACAGATATCGCAGCAGAAGAAACATATGAAATATTGGATATACTAGGACGTCCGTATTTTCAATACGAGCCAGTATAAAACACGGATTCCACGGTCGTGATGAATAGCCAATCCCACACCCCTAGACCCCTACGAGAGCGGCAAGCGACCCTGCCAATTCTAGGGTTAGGAGACCCGGACTCGACTCCTCGAGTTGGTCTCCCACTGGACCCCAGACCCGGTTACTTGTGCTCCCCTCCTTGGGTCTATCCTAATGCGGAAAAGTAAATAATATACAAAGGGTGACAACTTCCGCTACCTGAAAGTTCCCCAAATAAATGAATATTACATACAAGTTTTTACATGAATGAAAATGAAAAACATTCATCTCACATAAAAACCCCCGGTTATTCGAACACGACGATCCAATATAACATATCCAGCAACACATAACATCACATGTCATCAACGTAAGTAAGTATGCATACCCCAATTGTCGTTGACATATAGCAACGAAACCGGCGATTCACATATTACACCCACGGTCACAGAAAAGAAAGTGTAAAACTACAACAGTTGGAATCCGCAACCTCTTTAGACATCACATGCCTAACTGTTACAAACCCCGCATTTTAGTCTCATTATCGAAAACTCTTTTCAATATCATATGGGACTAAACTGCTAGATTTATAACATTCATCCAGTTATCTCATAACTGTTTGTGAATTCCAATTATTGTATCACATTCCAGATAAACAGAAAATGTTAAACTTTCCGATCGAACAGTCGAATACCCAAGTTTTCCCGATACAGCTCAACACATGAAATAAGTCTATCAACATTCAGTTCGTGCCTCAGTACCAACGGTCCAGCCGTAGAAGGGTCAAGCCAACGCCTCACATGTGGCACGCCGTACTGCCCCAAACCCGAAGGTTCAAAGGGCAGTTCAAGACGGTCACATAATCGAGTTAAGGTTTGTTGTCTTCTAGAGGGTCCATCGCGTTACTTGCACTACTTAGAACGTCGTTAAACTACGGAAAAATCCAACACTTGGAAATTTCCCGACATGGGAAAAATTGGGTATTTATATCCGGTCGAACTTTTTAACATATTCTGAAAATTATCCGGAAATACACAAAAGACGAAATTTGATAATCCGATCGAAATACCGAATCCCCAAAACAACCCTGGAAAATTCAACTCTTGAATGAATATTAAAAATTCCCAGGAAAACCACCACAGAAAAATGAGAATTACTATGAAAATTAAAATGCACAAAACGACAAAAGCGCCGCGCATCCGCCGCACGAGCCATGCTCGTGCCGCGGATCCGCGGCTCTTTGATGGAATTACTCCATCGAAATTCACAGTAACTCTTAGATTAGCCTGCTGATTTTTCTGCATATTTTTAATGTGGAAAAATCCCCGATTTTAGAAAAAGGACAGAGAGCATGTTTGGTTTGGGGTTTCGGGTTCGTTCGGGCTTCAAACTGTGTCTAGACTTCGCCTAAGGCTCTAGCTAGGCTCTGATACCACTGTAGGGATCCTAGGCATCCTAATGAAGTCTCACAAGGCATCAACCATGCCAATTTCAAAAATTATTGGTGCCGAGAAACCCTAACACGGAACTTAGACTAGAATTCTAGGCGAAACACAAAACTAGTTAACTACTTAACTAGAAGTGAGAAGCTACAACCTTTGTAGATCCGGTTCCCCACTTCCTTAGCTCCACGTGTGTGTGCTCTCGCTGTCCATCACGAATCCTAGACTCATTCGTCGGCTTCATCGGAAAACGGGCGAGCAAGGTCGTCGGCTTCGTGTCAAAGACGATCTACGTCGAGGTTGCACTAGTTCAAGCTCCGACTTCACCAAGTAGTGAAACTTGTGAAGAAAACACCCAAAACCACTTGGCAAGAGGTAGAGGATGAAGAAATAGGAGGTGGGTTCACTTTAGATTTGGATTTTACTCACTAGAACTCAAGTTGCCATTAATGGCATCAAGGTTCTTACTTGAAGAAGAAGAAGAAGATGATAGAATTATGATAAGTTATTTTAAAAGAAAAAGAAAAACTATACTTATCATAACTCTAACTAAAGTTAAGTGTAGAGAATAAATCATGGTTAGTAGAGTGGGTTAGGGTTAAGCAAGATGACAAGAATGGTTACTAAAGTCAAGGGTTCATGAAGCTTCATATAAGAAACAAAAATTGCCACCATTCTCATTTAAACTTATCCAAATAAATGAATAAACAAATAAATGAATAAATAAATATGCAAAACCCTAATTATCATAATAACCATGGTTTAATTCTATTCACTTAACCATATGATCAAGTATCATCAAACATGATACAAAAAGTGCACAAAAGTATATCACATATACAATGTGCAATCCAAGTGAGAAAAATCCGTTTAAAGTGAACCAATACTAGTTAATGCAAAGTAATATATCAAATATATAATTATACATTAAATCATTAAATCAACACTTGATTCAATGATCCGGTCATGTCGCACATGACCGACTAGTATTCAATGTATCGGCTTATCGAATCGATCTTCGATTCGATAACTAGGTTATATCGAATATAACCATTCGATACATATATCGCGAGAATGGAATACGGTATCACATATACGCTTTATTCTCGGTCCTGCACATATCTCATATGCGCTCCTATTTCGTTTCGCTTGAGCCAGGAAACCTCTGTGTAGGACTCTAAAGACTCGTCAATACGCCGGTAGCAGATGATGATCATATCAAACACCCACAAGCCGCAAGCGGTCTGCTAAACGTAACGGCCACCCGGGTATTGAGCGATCAGAAGATCGACGAGCTAGCCCGCTCACACTCCTGCGAATCCGACCAGTAACACTTACCGTACAGTCCGGTCTCTTCGTCTGATATGTCGCATATCAAGTCTAGGGGTGGTAAACGTCATACCCCAATAACCCAATAAGTCGTGCCGATGTGAGGCACATAACGGGTCGAGAAACTACTGGTAACACTTACCAGCAGATCTCTGATCAGCCCTGGCCAGGGACTTCCCTGCTACGGCCAATCGAGCACTGCGCAACATCAACCCCCAATACCGGGAGAGACGAAACCCCTCCTATCGCTCATTGCCTCCATATGACTCGGGACTGTGCCCAAAGACCACCGTTTTGCATGCCCTCATGGACGTGGTAAGGTGGAGATCAAAGCACAGTGGGAATCACACAAGACTCTATGACGATCTCGGGTCTACAGACTAACATGTACAAGTGTCACCTGAGAACTGCCATCTGACGTGAGGTATAATACCATCTGGGAGTTCTCGGCGAGTCCGTCCAGTGTACCCAGTCTCTACTGAGCACCCGTATACCATCTCTGATGTCAAACACCAATGGATGTGGGATCATCCATCGCCCATCTCATGGGTCGAGAAGAGTATACGCTAGTCTACTCTGGTATATCGATGCCCTGTCTCGATACACCCACGACTAGGGACCTTGAAGGATGTACTTATGGACTACCATGTCCCCACTAGTATGATCTGCATCACAGTCCAGGTAGTCAAGTACATATCCTAAGGGCTTTACCAACATGTAACTATAAGACAGTATAAAGAGACTAGTGTACATGTTAAGATAAAGAGTAACCAGATAGCATACTATCATATCTAGCAAGAAAGTCATCTCTATATATGTCCAAGCATCCAATATAATATACATCATCTGTACAATACTGGCCTTTAGGGCATACATACAACTAACAGTACTTATGGACTACCATGTCCCCACTAGTATGATCCGCATCATAGTCCAGATAGTCAAGTACACATCCTAAGGGCTTTACCAACATGTATCAGAGAGACAATCAGTGTACACGTTAAGGTAAAGAGCAACCAGATAGCATACTATCATGTCGAGCAAAAAAGTCCTCCCTATATATGTCCAAGCATCCACTACAATATACATCCTATATACAGTAATGGCCTCTAAGGCATACATATAACTAACAATCTCCCACTTGCACTAGGGCCATCTGATAGCAGTGGTTGTAGTATCTCATACTCAACCATCCCATAAAAGTCTCTCTCTGGGAACAGGCCTTTGTGAGTGGATCCGCTGTGTTGTCCTCTGAGTCTACTCTCCAAACCTCGATCCCCTGGAGATCAACCATCTCCATGATCAGGTGATACTGCCTTAGAATATGTCTGGATCACTGATGGGACCTGCGTTCCTTGGCATAAGCCACAACTCCATTATCTCACAATGGTGGGAACGTAGTTCATCTCATGAACCAATATACACCCAAACAGCCTCTTCGGTAGCATCTCAAGTAGCGATGTATCCTGTCTTTATCGTCTAGTATGCCACGGTATTTAGCTTGGAACCCTTCCAACATACCGTCCCTTTACTGAGCGTAAAGACAATGCCTGTGACTGACATTCAGTCGTCTTTATCACCCTGGAACCCTTCCAGTGATTCTCCCCAGGATCGGTTGATACCATCTCACTACATCTAGTGAGAGTCCTAACATCCATTTAGATCTATCTCATAGATCCAAAACCCAGGATTTAGGAGGTATCACTTTGATCCTATATGGAGAATCATTGTGATAAGCGGAGATTGACCGAGCGTAGCATAGGAAACTCCTTCCCTATCTAGAGTATGTCATCCACGTACTCTACGAGGATCACCACCATACTCCCTACTACCTTTTTGTTTATACAAGGTTCATCTACCATTTTGATGATGTCAAACTATTTGACTAACACATCAAAACAGATGTTCCAACTCCGCGATGTCTGCTTTATCCTATAAAGCATCTTGCACACGTTTCCGCTGCTCCCACTGTCTACGAAGCCCTCTGGCTGTGTACTTATAGACGCTCTCTTCTAAAACATCATTTAGAAAAGCTGTCATGACACCCAACCGCCAGATATCGTAGTCATGGTACGTAGCCGTGGCAAGTAGGATCCGGATGGACTTAAGCATAGCCACTGGAAAAGGTTTCATCATTATCCACGCCTGGTCGATGAAGAAAACCTTTAACAAGTCTAGCTTTGAAAGTCTCAACTTTTCCATCTACACCAAGTAATCTTCTCAAGATATACTTGCTCCTGATGGGGATTTAACCCTTCAGATATAGCAACCAAAGTCCATACTTTGTTGGTGTACATGGATTCCATCTCAGATCACTAAGCATCCAGCCATTCTTACAGAGTCCCACTCCTGATGGCCAGCTCGAAACTAGTTGGGTCATCATCTTATGATGCAATCCTCGCTCCCACTGTCATAGAGAAACCGAAGTATCTCTCAGGCGGGTGAGGAACCCTACTAGATCGGCGAAGAGGCTGAGGTTCGTTGGTATCTACTGAATCTTTTGGTTCTACCAAATCATCTACTGTTGTTTGTATAGCTGGAACCTTTCCAGTTCTACATAACAGACCTTGCCTCGAGGTTGTCCGGATTATGCTTTTAGACATAGCCCGGACAACCCCAAATCTTAACCAACTTAAGATATGGGCTCTTCCCTTTCCATATCTCATATGAAGCGGTAGGCAACTGATTTGATTCGAGTCCAATTCAATAGGTATGCAGCTTCTCAAGTGCATAACTCCCAAAAAGGAAATAGGAAACTCAGTAGTACTCATCATAGAGCACACCATATCATATAGGGTGCATCTGCTCCGCCCCGATATACCATCGTGCTATGGTATATACGGAGGAGTAATGCTGAGAGAGAATTTCATTCTCCTTTAGAATAATCCTTGAATTCCGTGCTCAAGTATTCTCCTCCTTGATCACATCAAAGGACATAATACTTTTACCCTTATTGGTTCTCTACTTCTAACTTATATTCTGTGAATATCTCAAAAGGTTCGGACTTGTGTTTCAACAGGAACATAGGTCTGAATCTCGAAAGATCATCAGAGAATGTAATGAAGTATAAAGAACCATTCTTGGCATGTGTAGACAGGAGACCTTACATACATCATCATGTATCAGTCCCAAGAGTTCACTAACTCTTTCTCTGTTTCCAATAAACAGAGCTATGGTCATCTTATCTTTGTGACATGACTGGCAAGTTTCATAAGATGTAAATTCAAACTGATTTAAATATGCATCTATATGTAACTTTAGCTAGTCGGGTCGCATTGATATGACCTAGTCTACAATGCCTCAAGAAGGATTCGTTCATTTCTGAACTCTTCCTCATGTGTGTGTTCCGTATACTTAGAACTGTAGTTTGATTTAGAACATCAACGCTTTTAGATAACGTGCCTGAACCGATCAACATTTGATATAGGAAATGTTCAAAACATTATCCAACAATACAAAATTTTACCGTTTCTTTACTAATAAAGAGACAGATATGATTTTGTATATCAGGTTCGGTATCTAATAACATTCGTTCAGAATCAATGTATTGGTAATACAGGGTGACAGTGACCAACAGACTTGGCTGCAACACTTGCCCCGTTTTCTGCCTCATGAAACTTATCACCCGTTCTCAGTTCTCTACCTTTCTGTAGCCCTATGTAACAGATTACATATCTGGGATCCTGATCTGGTATCACATACCCAGGACGTCAAGGATACTGAAAAACAGTTCTCTGTAATGAACACACCCGAAGATGATGCATCAGCATGCACTCTCTTCGTTTGGGCGGCACGGGAATTCTGGTAATCCCCTATTTCCTGCTCTGTCTTATAACAATTATAAGTTGGAGCGGGACCAACGTTCCCCGGCTCAGTATAACAAGCGGGTTCGGTCAAATATCCGTATTATTATCTTGATTAAGGCGTGATATGGTCGCTACCTGGAGAGAGAGAAGAAAACACTCAGCGTGCGCTCTGTCAAGAATAGATTGGTTATTATTTTATCTAATCAGGATGGCTCCCACTGCTTTTTATCAAATCTTCCTTCAAACCCTAAAAGGAAAGACTAGCCGGGATTAATTACACACTACAAGTTCGCCAATCTTTCAGCCAGGCCAGTGTCGGTACTTTGAGGGAGGTCCCCCGTGCTTTCGCACGAACCTAATTAATGTAAACCTCGTTTTCCCAGAGGCGTAACCTCGTTAACACCTTTCTAGACACCTACTTGATCGGCTAATTGTAATGTATAAAACTCTCCCAGGAGTAACTCTTACTCGCAGCGGGTATCGGGATCCAACTATCTCATAGAAGGTATGCAATCTCATTGCAAATTTCAACACTTGAAATTCCTGATAATATTTTGCCCCATGCGATCTATGACCTTGACTGAGTCAACAAACCATAGACCGCAAGTAAAGTTCAACCCGTCATTTCTCGATTGAATTAAACCCACCCGCACGACCCTTGACTGAGTCAACAAGGCCGCACGACTACCCTAATCCAATCACATCATATGCTTTGCAGATAAGCAGTAATCAGCTACCGCACACTACGCCTTGACTGAGTCAACAAATGTAGCACGAATACTAACTATTACCTATCTGAAATGACGGAGGGCTACGATAGGTTTTTAAGAAAACCTTTTGCGTAATGAACTTTATATCGTTGTAGAATCAAATGATTTTAAAAATGGAGTGTTTTTTAGGCTTTTCTAGTTTTGCTAAAGGAGTCATTCCCGGTGAAGGGATCGTCGGTCCTTTCCTCGTCGAATGAGGTACGGGATATATCATATATATCACTGTGCAAAGCAAAAACACTTAAAAGCAATCAAAAGACAAACCGAGTGTGTAGCATCTGCCAGTTATTGCTAAAGGAGTCACTCCCGGTGAAGGGATCTCGGTCCTTTCCTCATCGAATAAGGTGCAGGATATATCTCATATACCGCTATGCAAAGCAAGAACTGTAGCTACCTGTTTTAATTTTGAAATTCGATTCTGCAACATCTTAGGTTTCTTTTATTTCATTAATCACATTAATGAAGTCCCATCATTTAAATACCTAAACATCACAGATAAATACGACGTACACTTATGCCATCCGCATTCGCCTCGATGTCCCCTCGTGCACCGTTAGGTTAGGTAACTAACGACAGAGCGGGGCAGGGCTAGCGCGGGTGTAAAACATAAGTAACGCCTATATAATATATCATATATACTATATAAAGTATCCATCACAGAACATATCACATGATTACATCACAGATATCGCAGCAGAAGAATCATATGAAATATTGGATATACTAGGACGTCCATGTTTTCAATACGAGCCAGTATAAAACACGGATTCCACGGTCGTGATGAATAGCCAATCCCACACCCCTAGACCCCTACGAGAGCGGCAAGCAATCCTACCAATTCTAGGGTTAGGAGACCCGGACTCGACTCCTCGAGTTGGTCTCCTACTGGACTCCAGAACCCGGTTACTTGTGCTCCCCTCCTTGGGTCTATCCTAGTGCGGAAAAGTAAATAATATACAAACGGTGACATCTTCCGCAACCTGGAAGTGCCCCAATAAAAGAATATTACATAAAAGTTTTTACATGAATGAAAATGAAAAACACTCATCTCACATAAAACCCCCCGGCTATTCAAACACGACGATCCAATATAACATATCCAGCAACACATAACATCACATGTCATCAACGTAAGTAAATATGCGCATCCCAATTGTCGTTGGCATATAGCAACGAAACCGGCGATATCACATATTACACTTACGGTCACAGAAAAGAAAGTGTAAAACTACAACAGTTGGAATCCACAACCACCTCAGACATCGCATGCCTGACCAAATGAATTACTTAGACATCACATGCCTAACAATTACAAACCCCGCATTTTAGTCTCATTATCGAAAACACTTTTCAATATCAAGTCGGGCAATTCAACAAGATTCCCGACATCCTGATCGAATGCTCGTCGCAAACTTTAGTAGGCGGCCGCACCCCCGATACCGTCGACGAAGTGCACCAAGGCGGAACACCGCTACCGCGAGCACCCGGACGGATGCTTTCGGCGACGGGGTTCTCCTACAGTCACTTGGTCGGGGCTATGGAGTGAGGTTGTCTATTAAGTTTACCCGGCGAGTATCCGCGTACGCTACGTGATTGCAACGGACTTTTGATCACATCAAAATTCCGTGGCAACCGATCAAGTGAGACTAAACCGCTAGATTTATAACATTCATTCAGTTATCTCATAACTACTTGTGAATTCCAATTATTGTATCACATTCCAGATGATTAGAAAATGTTAAACTTTCTGATCGAACATTCAAACACCCAAGTTTTCCGATACAGATCAACACATGAAACAAGTCTAAAAACATTCAGTTCATGCCTCAGTACTAACGGTCCAACCGTAGAAGGGTCAAGCCAACGCCTCACATGTGGCACGCCGTACTGCCCCAAACCCGAAGGTTCAAAGGGCAGTTCAAGACGGTCACATAATCGAGTTATGGTTTGTTGTCTTCTAGAGGGACCATCGCGTCACTTGCACTACTTAGAACGTCTTTAAACCACGGAAAAATCCAACATTTGGAAATTTCCCGACAGGGGAAAAGTTGGGTATGTAAGTCCATGCTACCTCTCCCGGTACTTTCGGGAATGCGGAATTTGGTAAAAAACGATTTTCTTAAAGATAGTAACATGGACCTATAACCCGGATCTTGGTTAAACATCTATCTAACATCCTAACTAAGAGATTCTAGCTACTCGGTTAGGGGGTTATACCTAGCTTGTCTTGAACTCCTTCTCTTCAAGCTCCGATGGTGGTCCGATGGCTCCTTCTCGTCGTCTCCATACGCCGTAGATAGATCCACTTGAAAGCTCCAACCTTTAGCTCCTTCTTCGTTCTTTGAAGAAACTAGTTCACTTGGTTTGCTAAACCTAGTGAACTAGAATGAGTAGAGAGGAAATAGAATGGGATTTTATCTATGGTTCTTGATTCTCAACTCATGAGACAAGAGAACAATAGAATCAAGAGAGGGAGGAAGAGGTTGAGGGTGAGAGCAAAAGGAGAGCTCAAGAACAAGAGAGAGAATGAGCAAGAAAGAATGAGGCTCTCTTTTGTCTTTCACCCTCTCATAATCCAAAGTGATCATAACTCATCATATCAAAAAAAAGTCTTATGTGATGGTTGAAGCAACCATAACCATATCATTTCATGCACTCATTTTACACAAATGAGCAAGCAAACAAAAGTCTTTGCCATGAAATGATGGCTATGGGTATCATGATGGTCAACTAGTCAAGCCTAGTCAATCGGTCAACAAGTCAACAAAAGTCAACAAGTCAACAAAGTCAACAAAAGTCAACAAGTCAACAAAGTCAACAACCATATCACCATAATACTTAATTAATATAATAGTTAATCACATAACATATTCTCATTAGGGTTGAGCAAAAAGTCAAATAGTCAACGGTCAACTGTCAACAACCCTAATGAGAATCCGCTGCCTCTGCCTCCCTGTCAACTGTGCATACACACCCGCATCCGCGTTCCGAGGAACACGAATGCACACTGGATAAATCCAATCCCATAAGGTACACTAGGATCTGGCTTAAACCAAAGCCCGCTAGTGTAAACTGTCCGGACACTGTACGCGCACAAGTGCACGGATGTGACCGAACCCTGTCGCAAAACCATGCGACCTGTCGCAATACCATGCGACCTCTACTCTTTTGCCTAAAGGCGAAAAGCTTTCTGTGTGGGACTCTAAAGACTCGACACTACGCTGGCAGTGGGTTTAACCACAGACCGCAAGCGGCACTAGCTGTGCGTAACGGTCCCCAGGTAATGCCGACAAGAAGACCGACGAGGCGAAACCCATCTGAACTCCTACTGAGCCTGAGTGTGACATTCTCCGTACAGTCCGGTCTGTTCGTCTGATACATCGCATGGCGGGCCTAGGGGGCGGTAAACGTCAGTCCCCCAATAGCGGTACAAGTCGTGCCGGAGCGAAGCCCAAAACACCCTGAGATAACACTGGAAACCTACCAGTATATCTCGATTGCCCTGGCCAGGGACTACTCGTGTAATGGCTCTCCTAGACACAGCGCGATGTCAACCCCCAATACCGGGAGAGACGAATCCTGTCTAACCGTCACTGCCTCCAAGTGCTTCGGGACTGCACCCAACCACTACCTGTTTGCACGACTCCTTTGAGCCGTGGTAGGGTAGTGATCAAAGTACAGTGGGAACACACTCGAGGCGGAGTGACAGTGTCAAGTCAGCAGACTAAGCTGTACTCATGTCACCTGGGAACTGATAACTGACGATAGGTATAATACCAACTAGTCAGTTCCCGATGAGTCCTGTCCAGTGTACCCGTAACCTAACGAGCACCCGCATACTATCTCAAGTACGACGTACTGACGGCTGTGGGACAGACCGTCTCCCACACTGGGATGAGAAGCGCATGCGCTGGTCTACTCCGGAGTATCGATGCCCTGTCTGGATAGTCCTGCGATCAGGGACCTGCATAAGGATGTGCTTATAGATTACCCAACCCCACTAGTGTGACGGCCATCACATCGCTGGTAATCAAGCAAAGATCCTAAGTGCTCCACTAATATGTATAGGCGATATACAAAATATAAACACATGTACACATTGAAGTAGAAACAAACCAAGTAGCATACTAATATTTTGAGCAAGATTGTATATACAAGGTGAATATCCAAGCATCCATTAAGTAATATACAAACTAGTATGATACAGTAATGGCCTCTAGGGCATATACACTAACAATCTCCCACTTGCACTAAGGCCATGTACTGGCGTATCGAAGACCTATCATCTCGATCAGCCGCTCGAACTGAGTCTGGGGCAGGGCCTTGGTGAATGGATCTGCAGTGTTATCTTCTGAAGCGACTCTCCGAACCTCGATCTCCTGGCGATCCACGATCTCCCTGATCAGGTGATACCGCCTCAAGATGTGCCTGGATCTCTGATGGGACCTGGGTTCCTTCGCTGAAGCTATAGCCCCGTTGTTGTCGCAATACAGAGGTATTGGATCAACAATGGACGGAACCACCTGAAGTTCTTTCAAGAACTTCCTCATCCAGACAGCTTCTTTTGCGGCATCAGATGCAGCGATGTATTCCGCTTCCATCGTCGAGTCTGCAACGGTTTCTTGTTTGGAACTCTTCCAACACACCGCCCCTCCATTGAGGGTAAAGACAAAGCCCGACATGGACTTGGAATCATCCTTGTCACTTTGGAAGCTAGAGTCAGCAAAGGCCTCGATCTGGAGGTCTTTTCCGCCATACACCAAGAACATCTCCTTAGTCCTTCTCAGGTACTTGAGAATGTTCTTTACCGCTATCCAGTGTTTCTCCCCAGGGTTTGACTGATACCGGCTTACTACGCTCAGTGCATAAGCTACATCCGGTCTGGTACACAACATCGCATACATTATAGAGCCTACCGCAGAAGCGTAGGGTATAATAGACATGCGATCCCTCTCCAAATCAGTCTTGGGAGACATCTCTTTAGAGAGGGTGATCCCGTGACAAGCCGGTAGGTTACCGCGCTTGGAATCTTCCATACTGAATCTCTTCAGTATGGTGTCGATGTACCTGGACTGTGATAGTCCTAATATCCTCTTGGATCTGTCACGGTAGATCCGGATACCCAGAATGTACGAGGCATCACCCAGGTCTTTCATGGAGAACCTGTGTGACAAGAACCCCTTGACAGATTGTAGCATAGGAATGTCATTTCCTATTAAGAGAATGTCATCCACGTATAAAACGAGGAATACTACAGTTCTCGCTACAAATCTACTATAGATGCATGGTTCATCTGGATTTTTGATAAAGCCAAATTCTTTGACCGTCTCATCAAAGCAGATGTTCCAACTCCGCGATGCCTGCTTTAGTCCATAGATGGACTTAAGCAACTTGCACACCTTTCCGCTGCTCCCACTCTGAATGAAACCCTCTGGCTGGTCCATATAGACACACTCCTCTAAATTTCCATTTAGAAAAGCTGTCTTCACGTCCATTTGCCAGATTTCATAATCGTGGAAGGCAGCAATGGCAAGAAGGATCCGAATGGATTTCAGCATGGCTACTGGAGAAAAGGTTTCGTCATAGTCCAAGCCAGGTCTTTGACGGAAACCTTTTGCTACCAGCCTAGCTTTATAGGTCTCAACCTGTCCATCTACACCAATCTTCCTTTTGAAGATCCACTTGCATCCTACGGGTTTTACCCCGTCTGGACCAATGTCCAACGTCCATACCTTGTTGGTGTACATGGACTCTATTTCGGTCCGCATTGCATCCAGCCATTTCACTGAGTCAACGCTCTGAACGGCCTGCTGGAAGCTAGTAGGCTCATCATAATCTATGATGCAATCCTCTCTATCCCCGTCTATGAGAAAACCGTAGTATCTCTCGGGCGGATGAGTCTGCCTACTACTCCTGCGGGGCGGCGTAGGAATGTCCTGTTCTTCCGAACCCTCTGGTTCCATTAAACTTTCAGTAATAGTCCATGGTTCTGGAATTTCTTCCAGTTCTATTGTGCTCCCACTTATCTGGTTTTCCAAAAACTCAGTTTCCAAGAAGTAGGCATGACGAGAAACAAGGACTTTTTGTTCCTCTTCACAGTAGAAGAAATATCCTTTGGAATTCTTTGGATATCCCACAAACTTGCACTGTACTGAGCGTGCCTCGAGCTTGTCCGCATGCTGCTTTTTGACAAAAGCTGGACATCCCCATGTCTTAATATGCTTAAGATAGGGTCTCTTCCCACACCACATCTCATATGGTGTAGTAGGCACGGTCTTAGTAGGAACTCGGTTCAAAAGGTATGCGGCTGATTCTAGCGCATATCCCCAGAATGATCGCGGTAACTCAGCGTTACTCATCATGGACCGCACCATATCCAATAGGGTGCGGTTCCGTCTCTCCGATACAACGTTATGTTGCGGGGTGTATGGAGGAGTAAGCTGAGAGAGAATTCCGTTCTCTTTTAAATAGTCCAGGAACTCGGCACTTAAGTATTCTCCACCTCGATCCGATCTTAGAATCTTAATACTTTTGCCGGTCTGTTTCTCTACTTCATTCTTATACTCCTGGAATTTTCCAAAGGCCTCGGACTTATGTTTCATCAAGAAGACATAACCGTACCTTGAGAAGTCATCCGTAAAAGTAATGAAGTAAGAATGTCCGCTTCGGGCATGTGTAGACATTGGACCGCACACGTCACTGTGTACGAGTCCCAAGAGCTCGCTCGCTCTTACTCCTTGTCCAGTAAACGGAGTCTTTGTCATCTTTCCTTTGAGACAAGATTAACAAGTGGCATACGATTGATATTCGAACGCATTCAAATATCCTTCTGTATGTAACTTAGTCAACCTTCTCTCATTGATGTGACCCAATCTACAATGCCATAAGAAAGTCTGATTCATTTCCGGAGACTTTCTTTTGTGTGTATTCTGGACGTTGAAAATCTGTGGTTGGTTTAACACGTATATACCATTACTCAATGTACCTGACCCAATCAAAACTTGATTAAGGTGAATGTTTACAACATTACTTACAAACGCAAATTCATAACCTTCTTTAGAAACTAAAGATACAGAAATGATATTACAAGTTGCGTTGGGTACAAAAAAGCAATTACGCAAAACCAAAACATGTCCATCTGACATTCCCAGGTGATAGTCCCCCACGGCTTTAGCATCCATGCTAGCTCCGTTCGCAACTCTGAGGGTCATGTCACCTGCCTTCAAAACCCTACGGTTTCTCAACGCCTGCAAAGAATTACAGATATGAGATCCTGATCCGGTATCCAATACCCAGGAAGTAGAGTTTATTGAAAGACAATTTTCAATAACATACACACCTGAAGCTGAAGCTGCAACCTGCTTCAATTCCTGTGTTCTGGCCTTCCAGGCCCTGCAATCATTCTTCCAGTGTCCTTTCTTATGACAATAGAAGCATTCTTCCTTATCCACAAGCTTCCCCGCTATCTTTGTTGCTTTTGCTTTTCCCTTCGTATCCACTTTACTAACACCGCCCCTTGGTTTGGCGGGGGCTTTCTTCTTCTTTCCCTTGGCTTTCGCCTTGGACCTAGAAGAAGATGATCCTCCTACAAACAAAGTGGATGTATCCCTACCTTTCTGTAGGGTGCCCTCTGCGCTCCTCAACATGTTGAGGAGCTCTGAAAGTTCAACCTCTTTTTCTTGTAAGTTGAAGTTCAGTATAAACTGGGCGTAAGTGGAAGGAAGGGACTGGAGAACTATATCCGTATATAGTTCACTCTCCAATGTGATCCCTAGGTCAGCGAGCTCCTCAATGTAGCCGATCATCTTTAGCACGTGCTCGGCTACTGATGATCCGACGGCCATTCTTGTCGAAAATAACATTTTCGACGCTTCGTATCTTGCGATACGAGATTGCTCTCCATACAGTTCTTTTGTATGAAGCAATATGGATTCCATGTCCATATTCTCATGCCTCCTCTGATGTTCGTTGTCCATCGAGGCAAGCAGGAGGCATTTGGCCTTCGCGCTATCAATCTCCCAAGTCTTGCGGATTTCCTTATCCGCGACGCTGGAAGTTGGACCAGGGACAGGGGGAGCTTTGGTGGTAAGAAGATACCCCAGCTTGTCGTAAGTGATTGCTATCTTGACATTCCTGAGCCAATCTTTGTAGTTTGGCCCTGTCAGTTTGTTTTTATCTAGGAGTAACTTAAGTCCAGTCATGTTGATTGGTCGCTGCAATTAGGAGAGAGAAGAAGAAACACTCAGCATGATGCTCTTGCAAGTTTAGAGTGGTTTTTAGTTTGTCTAAACAGGATGGCTCCCACTGTTTCTCGAATCCCTCCTCAAACCATAAAGGAAGAATTAGTCAGGATCAATCCCACCGTACAATACTTGCTTAACCGTTCAGCCAGGCCAGTGTCGGTACTTCGAGGGAGGTTTTCCAACGCTTTCGCGAAGTTCCTTAATTAAAGAACCTCTTTTCCTTGGGGGCGTAGCCCCGCTAACACCTTTCTAGGCACCTACTAGGTTTATAGCATTGATCGTTAAGTGAGAAATTTCCCGAGGAGTAGCATATACTCACAGTAGGATCGGGATCCAAATATCATCGCGTGACGAAACTGAAGGAATCCTACCAGAATCATCACACTCCAAATGGTATGCAAATCTAGCAAGTTTCAGTACTTATGAAACTCCCGATGTGGATTTTTGCCCCATGCTCTTATGACCTTGACTTTGGCCAACAAATCATAAGTCACATGTCAAGTTCTGCCCGTCGTTCTCCAGGTTAATTTGAATCCACCCGCACCTACCCTTGACTTTGGCCAACAAGGCAGTACGACTGTTCCAAACCAACGCATCTATCTATGCTGCACATGAATACCCAATAGCTACCAATCACTGTGCCTTGACTTTGGCCAACAAACACAGCTTGAATACTATTGACTATTCATGTGAAACGACGGAGGGCTACGGATGGTTTTGGCAAAACCATGAACGTTGTGAACTTGATTTGGTCGATGGAACGAGATAGCTTTTAAAAGGAGTGGCTCAAGCTCCGCATTTAAAAGTTGTTTTGAAAAGAACCGAGTGGTTTTTCGAAAGTGTTCCAACGACTTTAACTTGGTTTATTATCTTGCATTTGTTCTTTTAATGCGTGATATTCTTGCATTAGTTCTTTTAATGCGTCCCATCATTTAATCCTACCATTGCAGAAAACAACCAAAATATGACGTACGCTTATGCCATTCGCATTCGCCACGGGGCCCCGTCATTACCCGTTAGGTTACTTAACTAACGACAGAGCGGGGGCTGGGCTAGCGCGTCTGTAAAACATAAGCAACGCCTAAATAATATCATATATAGATATACTGCAATGATAAACATTTCAGATCACAGATGAATACATTGGATATACTAGGAATCTGTAATTCGTACGAGCCTGTAACGAAAGACAGATTACACGGTCGCGGTGAATAGCCAAAACCCCACCCAAGACCCCTACGGGTGCGGCAAACTACCCGCCAAGTACCCGAAGCGTAGCAACCTCCCTCATCTCCATGAGTAGGCCACTCGACACTTCGGCATACCCGGTAGTTTGTGCACCCCCTCCATGGGTCTATCCTAGGAGCAAAAACAGTAAAAAGAAATTATACAATGACGGCTATAACCCCGACCCGGTTGTGCGGCCATACAAATAATTATTACATCAATTTACAAATTTACATGAATTGAAAGAAAAGAAAACTCTCGTCTCACAACCCCCGGCTATTCACCCGCGACAATCCAACATATTCATATCCACATTCCATCAACATTACAGATCACAGATTTGTATAACCCCCACTAATCGACATATAGCGATTAGTAGACGTTCAATACAAATATCACATTACAGAAAACCCGTTAGCTCAAGTCTTTTAGAAGTTCGATCAAAAATACGGATTTTCGGGACCCCAAAATAAAATTTTCGTTCTGGAAAATCTGGGTTGAAAATATATATGCTAAAAATCCCAAAATACACCCATATAAACACTGCACCAAAAATTTACCTCGGCCGAGTCGACTCGGCCGCGGATCCGCGGCGGGAGCGTGCTCCCGCCGCGTTTCCGCGGCCCTTTGACTCGAACGTTGGACAATTTTTGGTGTGTGCTCACAGAAAAGCCTGAGCCGATTTTAGGTGTTAAAATAATCAACTTTTGAACAGTGGAAAAATCGACAGAAACTGCAAATTTTTTGGGGTTCGTTTCGGGACTTTTGCGTTGATCGATCTTCTAGATACTTGCTAACATGTTAGATAGAGTTTAACTAGGCTCTGATACCACTGTAAGTCCATGCTACCTCTCCCGGTACTTTCGGGAATGCGGAATTTGGTAAAAAACGATTTTCTTAAAGATGGTAACATGGACCTATAACCCGGATCTTGGTTAAACATCTATCTAACATCCTAACTAAGAGATTCTAGCTACTCGGTTAGGGGGTTATACCTAGCTTGTCTTGAACTCCTTCTCTTCAAGCTCCGATGGTGGTCCGATGGCTCCTTCTCGTCGTCTCCGTACGCCGAAGATAGATCCACTTGAAAGCTCCAACCTTTAGCTCCTTCTTCGTTCTTTGAAGAAACTAGTTCACTTGGTTTGCTAAACCTAGTGAACTAGAATGAGTAGAGAGGAAATAGAATGGGATTTTATCTATGGTTCTTGATTCTCAACTCATGAGACAAGAGAACCATAGAATCAAGAGAGGGAGGAAGAGGTTGAGGGTGAGAGCAAAAGGAGAGCTCAAGAACAAGAGAGAGAATGAGCAAGAAAGAATGAAGCTCTCTTTTGTCTTTCACCCTCTCATAATCCAAAGTGATCATAACTCATCATATCAAAAAAAAGTCTTATGTGATGGTTGGAGCAACCATAACCATATCATTTCATGCACTCATTTTACACAAATGAGCAAGCAAACAAAAGTCTTTGCCATGAAATGATGGTTATGGTTATCATGATGGTCAACTAGTCAAGCCTAGTCAATCGGTCAACAAGTCAACAAAAGTCAACAAGTCAACAAAGTCAACAAGTCAACAAAAGTCAACAAGTCAACAAAGTCAACAACCATATCACCATAATACTTAATTAATATAATAGTTAATCACATATCATATTCTCATTAGGGTTGAGCAAAAAGTCAAATAGTCAACGGTCAACTGTCAACAACCCTAATGAGAATCCGCTGCCTCTGCCTCCCTGTCAACTGTGCATACACACCCGCATCCGCGTTCCGAGGAACACGAATGCACACTGGATAAATCCAATCCCATAAGGTACATTAGGATCTGGCTTAAACCAAAGCCCGCTAGTGTAAACTGTCCGGACACTGTACGCGCACAAGTGCACGGATGTGACGGAACCCTGTCGCAAAACCATGCGACCTGTCGCAATACCATGCGACCTCTACTCTTTTGCCTAAAGGCGAAAAGCTTTCTGTGTGGGACTCTAAAGACTCGACACTACGCTGGCAGTGGGTTTAACCACAGACCGCAAGCGGCACTAGCTATGCGTAACGGTCCCCAGGTAATGCCGACAAGAAGACCGACGAGGCGAAACCCATCTGAACTCCTACTGAGCCTGAGTGTGACATTCTCCGTACAGTCCGGTCTGTTCGTCTGATAAATCGCATGGCGGGCCTAGGGGGCGGTAAACGTCAGTCCCCCAATAGCGGTACAAGTCGTGCCGGAGCGAAGCCCAAAACACCCTGAGATAACACTGGAAACCTACCAGTATATCTCGATTGCCCTGGCCAGGGACTACTCGTGTAATGGCTCTCCTAGACACAGCGCGATGTCAACCCCCAATACCGGGAGAGACGAATCCTGTCTAACCGTCACTGCCTCCAAGTGTTTCGGGACTGCACCCAACCACTACCTGTTTGCACGACTCCTTTGAGCCGTGGTAGGGTAGTGATCAAAGTACAGTGGGAACACACTCGAGGCGGAGTGACAGTGTCATGTCAGCAGACTAAGCTGTACTCATGTCACCTGGGAACTGATAACTGACGATAGGTATAATACCAACTAGTCAGTTCCCGACGAGTCCTGTCCAGTGTACCCGTAACCTAACGAGCACCCGCATACTATCTCAAGTACGACGTACTAACGGCTGTGGGACAGACCGTCTCCCACACTGGGATGAGAAGCGCATGCGCTGGTCTACTCCGGAGTATCGATGCCCTGTCTCGATAGTCCTGCGACCAGGGACCTGCATAAGGATGTGCTTATAGATTACCCAGCCCCACTAGTGTGACGGCCATCACATCGCTGGTAATCAAGCAAAGATCCTAAGGGCTCCACTAATGTGTATAGGCGATATACAAAATATAAACACATGTACACATTGAAGTAGAAACAAACCAAGTAGCATACTACTATTTTGAGCAAGATTGTATATACAAGGTGAATATCCCAAGCATCCATTAAGTAATATACAAACTAGTATGATACAGTAATGGCCTCTAGGGCATATACACTAACAGGGTATTTATATCCGGTCGAACATTTTAACATATCCAAAAATTATCCGGAAAGCCACACAGACAAAATTTGATAATCCGATCGAACATACGAATCCCCAAACCAACCCCAGAAAATTCAACTCTTGAATAAAATATTAAAATTATCCAGAAAACACAGGAGTCAAATATAACAATTACTGTGCAAACAAAAGTCAAAGATTCAACATAACGGCCGCGGAACCGCCGCGACACGTGGGGTAAGGCCGCGGTTCCGCGGTGGGATGACGGAGTTAGAGCTCCGTTTTGCACAGTAATTCATAAAAAACCCTGCTTAATTTTCTGCATATTTTTAATGTGGAAAAATCCAGATTTTTAAAAATTGGACAGAGAGCATTTTGGAAATGGGCTTCGGGTTCGTTCGGATTTCAAACGTCGTCTAGACTTCGCCTAAGGCTCTAGCTAGGCTCTGATACCACTGTAGGGTTCCTAGGCACTCGCATGAGGTCTCACAAGGCATCAACCATGCCAATTTCAAAAATTAGAGGTGCCGAGAAACCCTAATACGGATCGTTGGCTAGAAGTTTAGGCGACAAAGCAACTAGTTAACTACTTAACTAAATGGTAAACGGAAATACAACCTTTGTAGATCCGGTCCTCCACCTCCATGGCTCCGTGATGAAGTCCTCTCTGCTGTCCAAATCAAAATCCGGGTTCTAGCGTCGGCTTCATCGGAGAAATGGGCGGGCAAGGTCGTCGGCTTCGTGCCGAAGATGATTTACGTCGAGGCATCGCTAGATCAAGCTCCAACTTCACCAAGTCAAGAAACTTGTGAAGAAAACACACTCTACTACTTGGCAAGAGGTAGAGGATGAAGAAATAGGAAGTGGGTTCACTTTAGAATTGGATTTCTCACTCTCTTTCACAAGTTGCCATTGATGGAGGCAAGCTTGCTTCAATGTTGAAGATGAAGAAGAAGAAGATAAAGTTATGATAAGTTAATTCCAAAAAGAAAATTAAAAGAATACTTATCATAACCAAACCATGGTCAAGTGTAGAGAATAAATCATGGTTAGTGGGATGGTTAGGGTTAAGCATGAAGACAAAATGGTCACTTAGTCAAAGCCTCATGAACTTTCAATGTAAAACAAAACTAGCAACCATTTTCTTTTCTTTTGCCATTTCTTTTCCAAAATAAAATAAATGAAATAAATAAATAAATGAAAAAGAAAACCCTAACCATTACACAACCATGGTTTAATCTTTACACAAACCCTAGAGAGCATGTATCATCAAACATGATACAATCAAGTGCACAAAAAGTATATCACATATACAATGTGCACATCCGAGCGAGAAAATCCATTTAAAGTGAACCGATACTAGTTAATGCAAAGTAATATATCAAATATATAATTATGCATTAAATCATTAAATCAACACTTGATTTAATGATCCGGTCATATCGCATATAACCGACTAATATCTACAGTAACAACTTATCGAATCAACACTTGATCCGATAACCCGGCTATATCGCATATAACCGATCAATGTCACAAATCGCGAGAATCGAATACAGTATCACATACTGGTATCATTTTCGGTCCCGCACATATCTCATATGCGCTCCTATTTCGTTTCGCTTGAGCCAGGAAACCTCTGTGTAGGACTCTAAAGACTCGTCAATACGCCGGCAGCAGATGATGATCATATCAAACACCCACAAGCCGCAAGCGGTCTGCTAAACGTAACGGCCACCCGGGTATTGAGCGATCAGAAGATCGACGAGCAAGCCCGCTCACACTCCAGTGAATCCAACCAGTAACACTACCGTACAGTCCGGTGTGATCGTCTGATATGTCGCATATCTCGCCTAGGGGTGGTAAACGTCAGACCCCAATAGCTCGATAAGTCGTGTCGATATGATGTCTATAACAATTCGAGAAACTACAGGTAACACTTACCAGTAAATCTCAGCAACCCTGGCCAGGGATTTCCTGTTATAGCCAATCGAACACAGCGCAACATCAACCCCCTATACCGGGAGAGACGAATCCCCTCCTATCGCTCATTGCCTCCATGTGACTCGGGACTGTACCCAAAAACCACCGTTTTGCACGCCCTCTTGGACGTGGTAAGATGGAAATCAAAGCACAGTGGAAACCACACAAGACTCTATGACGATCTCGGGTCAACAGACTACTCTGTACCAGTGTCACCAGAGAACTGCCATCTGACGTAAGGTATAATACCATCTGGGAGTTCTCGGCGAGTCCGTCCAGTGTACCCAGTCTCCACTGAGCACCCGTATATCATCTCCGATGTCAAACACCAATGGATATGGGATCATCCATCGCCCATCTGTATGGGTCGAGAAGGTATACGCTAGTCTACTCTGGTATATCGATGCCCCGTCTCGATACACCCACGACTAGGGACTTTGAAGGATGTACTTATGGACTACCATGTCCCTACTAGTATGATCCGCATCATAGTCCAGATAGTCAAGTACACATCCTAAGGGCTTTACCAACATGTATCAGAGAGACAATCAGTGTACACGTTAAGGTAAAGAGCAACCAGATAGCATACTATCATGTCGAGCAAGAAAGTCCTCCCTATATATGTCCAAGCATCCACTACAATATACATCCTATGTACAGTAATGGCCTCTAGGGCAAACATATAAATAACAGATACCGTATTGGATTCTCGCGATATGAGATATCGGCTGGGTATATGTGATATAGCCGGGTCATCGTATTAGTTGGTTATATGCGATATAGCCGGATTTTCGGATTAAGTGTTGATTCGATAATTTAATGTATAATAATATATATGATATATTAAATTACATTAACTAATATTATCTCACCAAAAGATTCTTTTTCTCACTCGGGTAATACATTGATATATATGCGATATATGTTAATTGTATTATTTTATTTTGTTACAATAAATATTGTATATGTGATATATAATATTGTAACATGATATGATTACCAATGCAATATGTTTAGTGGAGTTTAAACATGGTTAGGGTTTGGATTAGGATTAAGACTTCTAGTAGCTTCTAGAAGCTTTTCTTTTGTCATGGAAAAGATATTATGCTTGATATTTTCAAGCGACTCATCTTTAACCCAACCCAAACCCTAGCCCTAGTTAAATCTCTACAAGGGTTTAGTTGACCATGGTTGCATTATTCATCATTATTATCTTTGCATTATTCATCACAAAAGGATTATGATATTCTTCTTCTTCTTCCTTCTTCTTTCTTTCATGGAAAAAAGCTTTCTAGCTTTTTTTCAAGTGATGAAAATGAAGTGAGAATAAGAAAATAAAAGAGAGCAAAAATCCTACTTCATCATTTTCATCTATCCCTGCCCTTTAGATGAGAGTGTTCACTTCATTTAGTGAGTGTTATCTTGTGTTAATGAAACTTCAAGGTAGATCATCTTTGTTATCGACGATCGGAAGCAAGACTGCATCTTTCTCTTCGTGAAGCCTCTCGAGAGTCCGGAACACGATGATCGCAGCGAAGGGACCTCAACATGGAGCTTAAGAAGTGAAGGACCGGATCTAAAAAGGTTGTAATCTCTCTCACTTAATGTTAAAGAGTTTAACATGCTTGTTTTCACTTGAACTCTAGTTTAAAGATCGGCTTTGGGTTGTTCGGCACGGCTAAATTTTTAATCGGGCATGGTTGATGCCTCGTTGACCCTTGTGAGCGTGCCCAGCAAAACTACAATGGTATCAGAGCCAAGCTAGAGCTTTAGGCGAAGTCTAGACGAAGTTTAAAGTCCGATCGAACATCGAAACCCTAATTTGAACCCCTCTCTGGATATTTTTCAAAATGTGATTTTTTATGAATTAAAAATGCTCAGAAAATTAAGCAGGAAAAACTAAGAATTACTGTGAATTACGGACCTGTAATTCGCTGATTTGACCGCGGAACCGCGGCCAAACAAAGGGTTTGGCGGCGGTTCCGCGGCCAAAATTTTGAATTAGTCCCTAGAACTTCATATATTTATTCTTAGGTCCTTTCTTGTCATTTTTTTCTGGTATTATTTTAATTCCACTCAAGTGTTGAGTTTTCTAGGGTTGTATTGGGGAATCGTTGTTTCGATCGGATAATTTAACTTTGTTTAGTTTATCCGGGTAATTTTTAGAACGTGTTAAAAAGTTCGAACGGATATCAATAACTCACTTTTTCCCCTGCCGGAAAATTTCCAAGCGTTGGATTTTTTCATAGTTTAAGAACGTTCTAAGTCATGCAAGTAACGCGGTGGACCCTCTAGAAGACAACAAACCATAACTCGATTATGTGACAGTCTTGAACTGCCTCTGAACCTTAGGGTTTGTGGCAGTAGGGCGTGCCACATGTGAGACGTTGGCTTGACCGTTCAATGGCTGGATCATTGGTACTGTGGCATGTGATGGATATTTTTTGAACTCCGCTCAAGTGTTGAGCTATTTAGGAAAACTTGGGTGTTTGATTATTCGATCGGAAAGTTTAACATTGTCTATTTATCTAGATTGTGATACAATATTTGGAATCCACAAGTAGTTATGAGATAACTAATTTGAATGTTATAAATCTAGCAGTTCAGTCTCAGATGATCGGTTGCCACGGGATTTTGATGCGATCAAAAGTCCGTCGCAATCACGTAGCGTATGCGGATACTCGCCGGGTAAACTTAATAGACAGCCACGCCCCAAAGCCCCGACCAAGTGACTGTAGGAGAACCCCGTCGCCAAAACCATCCGTTCGGGTGCTCGCGGCAGCGGTGTTCTGCCTTAGTGCACTTCGTCGACGGCATCCGGGGGTACGGCCGTCTACTAAAGTTTGCGACGAGCATTCGATCAGGATGTCGGGAATCTTGTTGAATTGCCCGACTTGACATTGAAAATAGTTTTCGATAATGAGACTAAAATGCGGGGTTTTTAATTGTTAGGCATGCGATGTCTAAGGAATTCATTTGGTTAGGCATGCGATGTCTAAAGTGGTTGCGGATTCCAACTGTTGTAGTTTTACACTTTCATTTCTGTGACCGTAAGTGTAGTATGTGGTGTATCGCCGGCTTCGTTGCTATACATCAACGACAATCGGGATACGCATACTTGCTTACGTTGATGATATGAGATATTATATGTTGCTGTGATATGTTATATTGGATCGTCGCATTTTGAATAGCCGGGGGGGTTTTATGTGAGATGAGAGTTTTTCTTTTTCATTCATGTAAAATTCATTTGTATATAATATTCTTTTATTGGGGCACTTCCGGGCTGAGGATGATGTCACCATTGTATATTATTTACTTTTCCGCATTAGGTAGACCCAAGGAGGGGAGCACAAGTAACTGGGTTCTAGGGTCCAATGGGAGACCATCTCAAGGAGTCGGGACCGGGTCTCCTAACCCTAGAATTGGCTGAGTTACTTGCCGCTCTCGTAGGGGTCTAGGGATGTGGGTTTGGCTATTCATCGCGACCGTGGAATCCGTGTTTTATACAGGCTCGTACTAAAACACGGACGTCCTAGTATATCCAATATTTCATATAAGTTCTTCTGCTGCAATGTTCTGTGATGAGATCATATTACTGCCTGAGACGAATGTTTATATTATATATATGAGATATATGTTATATTGCAGATTTCGTTTCAAAAGAGATGCTTGTGAAGCATAACATAATGGGACTTCATTAATGAGATTAATGAAATAAAAGAAACCTAAAGATGTTGTAGAAACTTGTTTAAAAACTGGTAGCTCTAGTTCTTGCTTTGCATAGCGGTGTTCCTTGCAGAACATCTAGCACCTTATTCGATAAGGAAAGAGCCTAGATCCCTTCACCGGGAGTGACCTTTTTAGTGAAACTAGCAGATGCTATAAACTCGGTTTGTCTTTTGATTGCTTCTATAGTTCTTACTTTGCATAGTGGTATTTGTGAAATATCCTACACCTTATTCGATGAGGAAAGGGCCGACGATCCCATCACCGGGAGTGACCCATTTAGCAAAACTAGAAAAGCCTCAAAAACACTCCATTTAAAATCACTCGATTCTATAACGATATCAAGTTCATTACGCAAAGGGTTTTCTTAAAAACCTGTCGTAGCCCTCCGTCATTTCAGATAAGTCCTACTTAGTAATCGTGCTACCTTTGTTGGCCTGCGTCAAGGCGTAGTGTGCGGTAGCTAACTAGTATTTATATGTTTATGCATATGATGCAGATTGGATTAGGGTAGTCGTGCGACTTTGTTGGCCTGCGTCAAGGGTCGTGCGGGTGGGATTAATTCAATCAAGAAATGACGGGTTGAACTTGACTAGCGCACTGTGGTTTGTTGGCCTGCGTCAAGGTCATGGGATGCTAGGGGTAAAATATTATTTGGAATTTCATGTGTTGAAATTTGCAATGAGATTGCATACCTTCTATGAGATAGTTGGATCCCGATACCCGCTGGGAGTAAGAGTTACTCCTAGGAGAGTTTTACACATTACAATTAGCCGATCAAGTACGTGTCTAGAAAGGTGTTAACGGGGTTACGCCTCTGGGAAAACGAGGTTTACTTTAATTAGGTTCGTGCGAAAACACGGGGGGCCTCCCTCAAAGTACCGACACTGGCCTGGCTGAAAGATTGGCGAACTTGTAGCGTGTAATTAATCCCGGCTAGTCTTTCCTTTTAGGGTTTGAAGGAAGATTTAATTAAAACAGTGGGAGACATCCTGATTAGATATATTAGATAACCAATCTAATCTTGCAAGAGCATACGCTGAGTGTTTTCTTCTCTCTCTCTCCAGGTAGCGACCATATCACGCCTTAATCAAGATAATAATACGGATATATTGACCGAACCCGCTTGTTATACTGAGCTGGGAAATATTGGTCCCGCTACAACTTATAATTGTTATAAGACAGAGCAGGAAATTGGGGAATACCAGATTTCCCGTGCTGCCCAAACGAAGAAAGTGCATGTTGATGCATCATCTTCGTGTGTGTTCATTACAGAGAACTGTTTCTCAGTATCCTTTACGTCCTAGGTATGTGATACCGGATCAGGATCCGCATATGTAATCTATTACATGGGCTACAGATTGGTAGAGAACTGAGAACGGGTGATAAGTTTCATGAGATAGAAACGGTGCAAGTGTTGCAGCCAAGTCTGTTGGTCACTATCACCCTGTATTACCAGAATATATTGATTCTGAATGAATGTTATTAGATACCGAACCTGATATACAAAATCATATCAGTCTCTTTATTAGTAAAGAAAGGATACAATTTTGTATTGTTGGATAATGTTTTGAACATTTCCTATATCAAGAGTTGATCGGTTCATGCACGTTATCTAAAAGCATTGACGTTCTAAATCAAACTACAGTTCTTAGTATACAGAACACACAAAAGAGGAAGAGTTCAGAAATGAACGAATCCTTCTTGAGGCATTGTAGACTAGGTCATATCAATGCGACCCGACTAGCTAAGTTACATTTAGATGCATATTTAAATCTGTTTGAATTTACATCTTGTGAAACTTGCCGGTCATGTCACAAAGATAAGATGACCATAGCTCTGTTTATTGGAAACAGAGAAAGAGTTAGTGAACTCTTGGGATTGATACATGCTGATGTATGAAAGTCTCTTGTCTACACATACCAAGATCGGTTCTTTGTACTTCATTACATTCTCTGATGATCTCTCAAGATTCAGACATATGTTCCTGTTGAAATACAAGTCTGAACCTTTTGAGATATTCATAGAATGTAAGTTAGAAGTAGAGAACCAAAAACGGGTATAATTATTATATCCTTTGATGAGATCAAGGAGGAGAATACTTGAGCATGGAATACCTGGACTATTCTAAAGGAGAATGAGATTCTCTCTCAGCATTACTCCTCCGTATACACCATAGCACGATGGTATATCGGGACGCAGCAATAGCACCCTATGTGATATGGTGTGCTCTATGATGAGTACTACTGAGTTTCCTATTTCCTTTTGGGGGTTATGCACTTGAGAAGCTGCATACATATTGAATAGGGTTCAAATCAAATCAGTTGCCTACCACTTCATATGTGATATGGAATGGGAAGAGCCCATATCTTAAGTATGTTAAGATTTGGGATTGTCCGGCCTATGTCTGAAGAGCAAAATCCGGACAAGCTCGAGCTAAAGTCAGATCTGTGGAAGTTTGTTGGATATCCCAAAAATTCGTAAGGGAATATCTTCTACCAAACCGAGAAACAAAAGTGTTTTATTTCTCAACATGACACCTTTGTGAAAGGGAATTTCTTGTGGAAAAATTAGTGGTCATGAGGTAGAACTGGAAAGAGTTCCAGCTATATAAACTACAGCAGATGATTTGGTAGAACCGAAGGATTCAATAGTAACCAACGAAGCGCAGCCTTTCCGCCGATCTAACGTGAAGGCCTTCTGCCGTCGATCTTTGTAGGGTTCCTCACCCACCTGAGAAATACTTCGGTTTCTCTATGACAGTGGGAGCGAGGATTGCATCATGAGATGATGACCCAACTAGTTTCGAGCTGGCCATCAGGAGTGAGACTCTGTAAGAATGGCTGGAAGCTTATCGATCTGAGATGGAATCCTTATACACCAACAAAGTATGGACTTTGGTTGCTCTATCTGAAGGGTTAAATCCCCATCAGGAGGAAGTATATCTTGAGAAGATTACTAGGTGTACATGGAAAAGTTAAGACTTTCAAAGCTATGCTTAAGTCCATCCAGATCCTACTTGCCACGGTTACATACCATGACTACGATATCTGGTGGTTAGGTGTCATGACTGCTTTTCTAAATGATGTTTTAGAAGAGAACGTCTATAAGTACACAGCCAGAGGGCTTCGTAGATAGTGGGAGCAGCGGAAACGTGTGCAAGATGTTTTATGTGATAAAACAGGAATCGCGGAGTTGGAACATCTGTTTTGAGGTGGTAGTCAAAGAGTTTGACTTCATCAAAATGGTAGATGGACCTTGTATATACAAAAAGGTAGTAGGGAGTATGGTGGTGATCCTCGTAGAGTACGTGGATGACATAATCTTGATAGGGTTGGAGTTTCCTATGCTACGATCGGTCAATCTCCGCTTATCACAAGGATTCTCCATATAGGATCAAAGTGATACCTTCTAAATCCTGGGTTTTGGATCTATGAGATAGATCTAGTTGTATGTTAGGATACTCACTAGTTGTAGTGAGATGGTATCAATCGATCCTGGGGAGAATCACTGGAAAGGTTCCAGGGTGATAAGGACGACTGAATGTCAGTCCCAGGCATTGTCTTTACCCTCAGTAGAGGGACGGTATGTTGAAAGAGTTCCAAGCTAGATACCGTGACTTACTAGACGATTAAAGGTAAGATACATCGTTACCAAGGATGCTACCAAAGAGGCAGTCTGGATATATAAGTTCATGAGATGAACTTCATTCCTACCATTGTGTGACAATGGAGTTGTGGCTTATGCCAAGGAACCCCCGTCCCATCAGAAATCCGGATATAATTCTTAGGCAGTATCACCTGATCATGGAGATGGTAGATCTCCAGGGAGATCGAGGTTAGGAGAGTAGACACAGAGGACAACAGCGCGGATCCACTCACAAAGGCCTTTTTCTCAGTAGAGAATTTTATGGGATGGTTGAGTATGAGATACTTCAACTGCAGCTAATTGTTGGGTATGTGATACCACAACAGATGGCCCTAGTGCAAGTGGGAGATTGTTAGTTATATGTATGCCCTAGAGGCCATTACTGTACATACGATGTATATTGTAATGGATGCTTGGACATATATAGGGAGGACTTTCTTGCTCGACATGATAGTATGCTATCTGGTTGTACTTTATCTTAACATGTACTCTGATTGTCCCTATGTTACATGTTGATAAAGCCCTTAGGATATGTACTCGACTACTGGGACTATGATGAGATCATATTAGTGGGGCCACGGTAGTCGGCGAGTAGATCCTATAACTGTTCCTAGTCGAGGGTGTATCGAGACAGGGCATCGATGCACCAGAGTAGACTAGCGTATATGCATCTTGACCCATATGATGGGCGATGGATGATCCCATATCCATCGGTGTTTGACATCAAGGATGGTGTACGGGTGCTCAGTGGAGACTAGGTACACTGGACGGACTCGCCGAGAACTCCCAGATGGTATTATACCTTACGTCAGATGGCAGTTCTCCGGTGACACTGGTACTGAGTAGTCTGTTGACCCGAGATCGTCATAGAGTCTTGTGTGATTCCCACTGTGCTTTGATTTCCATCATACCACGTCCAAGAAGGCGTGCAAAAAGGTGGATTTTGGGTACAGTTCCAAATCACATGGAGGCAATGAGCGATAGGAGGGGATTCGTCTCTCCCGGTATAGGGAGTTGATGTTGCGCTGTGTTCGATTGGCTATAACTAGAAATCCCTGGCCAAGGTTGCTGAGATTTATTGGTAAGTGTTATCAGAAGTTTCTCAAACTGTTATAGACCTCATATCGACACGACTTATCAAGCAACTGGGGTCTGATGTTTACTACCCCTAGGCGAGATATGCGACATATCAGATGACGAGACCGGACTGTACGGGAGTGTTACTGATTGGATTCGCAGGAGAATGTACAGGCTTGCTTGTTGATCTTCTGATCGCTCAATACCTGGGTGGCTGTTATGTTTAGCTGACCACTTGCAGCTTGTGGGTGTTTGATATGATCATCACCTACTGCCGGCGTATTGACGATTCTTTAGAGTCCTACACAGAGGTTTCTTGACTCAGGCAAAACGGAGTAGGAGCACATATGTGATATGTGCGGGACCGAGGATAATGCGGTATGTGATACCGTATTGGATTCTCGCGATATGAGATATCGGCCGGGTATATGAGATATAGCCGGGTCATCGTATTAGTCGGTTATATGCGATATAGCCGGATTGTCGGATCAAGTGTTGATTCGATAATTTAATGTATAATAATATATATGATATATTAAATTACATTAACTAATATTAGCTCACCAAAAGATTTTTTTTCTCACTCGGGTAATACATTGATATATATGCGATATATGTTAATTGTATTATTTTATTTTGTTACAATAAATATTGTATATGTTATAAATAATATTGTAACATGATATGATTACTAATGCAACATGTTTAGTGGAGTTTAAACTTGGTTCGGGTTTGGATTAGGGTTAAGACTTCTAGTAGCTTCTAGAAGCTTTTCTTTTGTCATGGAAAAGATATTATGCTTGATATTTTCAAGTGACTCATCTTTAACCCAACCCAAACCCTAGACCTAGTTAAATCTCTACAAGGGTTTAGTTGACCATGGTTGCATTATTCATCATTATTATCTTTGCATTATTCATCACAAAAGGGTTATGATATTCTTCTTCTTCTTCCTTCTTCTTTCTTTCATGGAAAAAGCTTTCTAGCTTTTTTTCAAGTGATGAAAATGAGTGAGAATAAGAAAATAAAAGAGAGCAAAAATCCTACTTCATCATTCTCATCTATCCTTGCCCTTTAGATGAGAGTGTTCACTTCATTTAGTGAGTGTTAGCTTGTGTTAATGAAGCTTCAAGGTAGATCATCTTTGTTATCGAAGATCGGAAGCAAGACTGCATCTTTCTCTTCGTGAAGCCTCTCGAGAGTCCGGAACACAATGATCGCAGGGAATGGACCTCAACACGGAGCTTAAGAAGTGAAGGACCGTATCTACAAAGGTTGTAATCCCTCTCACTTAGTGTTAAAGATTTTAACATGCTTGTTTTCACCTAAACTCTAGTTTAAAGATCCGGCTTTGGGTTGTTCTGCATGGCTAAATTTCTAATTGAGCATGGTTGTTGCCTCATAGACCCTTGTGAGCGTACCTAGCAACACTAATGAGTACACTGGATGGACTCACCGGAAACCTGCTAGTTGGTATTATACCTATTGTCAGATAGCAGTTCCAAGGTGACATGTGTGCAGGTTAGTCTGCCGACCTGAGATCGTCATTTTGTAAGTCCATGTCACGCACCCCATGAGCTTGCGGGGAGGCGGAATATATGAAAATCAATTATCAAAGCTTCGTAACACGGACTTGAGCACACGGATCGTGTCTAAACCATTACTAGCAAACTACGAGAGGTTTAACTACTCGGATTCGAAGTTATACCTCACGTTACTTGTCCTTCGCGTCTTCATCGCTATCCTCCGCAACTCGTAGGCTCTATGGAACATGAGCACCTCAACGGCCTCCTCGAGTCAAAGACGATCCACCCGAGAGTCTATAGTTCGAGCTCTTATCTCGAATCTGAGATAACTACGGCTTCTAGATCGCTAACCTAGAAGTCCTAGAGTGTGTAGAGTAATTAGATGGATTACTTAGTCACTTAAACTCTAGGTTTCTCAACTCATGAGAGCTATTAGGGTTTGAGGAAGAAGATGAAGACTTGAGGAGAGAGAAAGCTTTTGTGATAATGATATGAATAATAACTCATGAAAGAATATAATGAAGCATACAAATATCTCTTGATCAAATATCTAGAAATATCTTGTGAACTTCATTTAATACTAAGGGTGAATCACCTCATGAGTCATTAAGCATTTAATGAAAACTTACAACTCATCTCTCCACCTCATTTGTGTTTAATCCATAAAGAAATAAAAACAAATGAGTCATTTTCTTCTAGAAGCTTCCCGACAAATTAAGAGACTGCCACTTCCATCCGTATTTCCAAAAAACACGGATAATCTTTGACTGAATAGATCCATCTGTATAATACTAGAATTTGGCTTAAACCAAAGCCCGCTAGTATTATCTGCCCGATCATAATACGTGCACTAGTGTACGTAAGTGATCGCGGCCCTGCCGTAAAACCATACGGCCACTACACCTTTTGCCCGGTACAGGGAAACTCTCTGTGTGGGACTCTAAAGACTCGATACTACGCTGGCAGTGGGTTTAACCACAGGCCGCAAGCGGTACTAGCTGTACATAACGGTCCCCAGGTAGATGTCGATAAGAAGGACGATGAGGAAACCCATCCGAACTCCTACTGAGCTTGATGTGACAATCTCCGTACAGTCCGGTCTGTTCGTCTAAGACTATCGCATATCGGGCCTAGGGGGCAGTAAACGTCAGACCCCTAATAGCGGTATAAGTCGTGTCGGAGTGAAGCCCATTACACCTTAAGAAACTACTGGAAGCCTACCAGTAAATCTCGTTTGCCCTGGCCAGGGACTTTGCGTAATGGCTCTCCATACACAGCGCGATATCAACCCCCAATACCGGGAGAGACGAATCCTGTCTAACCGCCACTGCATCCAAGTGCTTTGGGACTGCACCCAACTACTACCTGTTTGCATGACTCCTTTGAGCCGTGGTAGGATAGTAATCTAAGTACAGTAGGAACACATCCGAGGCAAAGTAGCAGTGTCAAGTCGACGGACTGAGCTGTACTCATGTCACCTGGGAACTGCTATCTGACGATGGGTATAAGACCAACCTGCAGTTCCCGGTGAGTCCTGTCCGGTGTACCCATAACATAATGAGCACCTGCATACTATTTCCAGTACGACGTACTGATGGCTGTGGGACAGACCATCTCCTCAGCTGGGATGAGAAGCATACACACCAATCTACTCCGGAGTATCGATGCCCTGTCTCGATAATCCTACGACCAGGGACCTGTATAGGATGTTGCTTATAGACTACCCAGCCCTCACTAGTGTGACTGCCATCACGACGCTGGTAATCAAGCAAAGATCCTAAGGGCTTTACTAATATGTATAAGCGATACGTTAAAAGAAACATATGCACATATTAAAGTAGACACAAACCAAGTAGCATACTATCATTTTCAGCAAGAATGTCAATACAACTATGAATATCCTAAGCTTCCATTAAGTAATATACAAACTAGTATGATACAGTAATGGCCTCTAGGGCATAAACACTAACACATTTGTCTCGTGTGAGTTCCCACCATGTTTTGATTACTACCCTACCACGGCTCAGAGGAGTTGTGCAAACAGGTTTTAGTTGGGTACAGTCCCGAGCAACATGGAGGCGGTGATCGGATCGTCGGAAATTCGTCTTTCCCGGTATTGGGGGTTGATGTCGCATTGTGTACGGGTGGCCATCACCACAAATCCATGGCCATGGTAGATGAGGATTACCGATCCAGGATCGATATTTTCTCAGGAGGTGATGGGTTACATGCCCACACTAAATATCGTGTTGTTAGGGGTTTGACTTTATCCACCCCCTAGACTCGATATGCGATACTCTTAGACGAATAGACCGGACTGTACGGATATTGTCACTGTCAGGCTCAGTAGGGGTTCAGGATGAGTTTGCTCGTCAGCCTCCCTTTCGCTCAATACCTGAGTAGCCGTTACGTACAGCTAGTGCCGCTGACGTGCTTGTGGTTAAACCCACTGCCAGCGTATTGATGAGTCTTTAGAGTCCCATACAGAGGGTTTTCACAGTTCAGGCGATTTGGTGTACATGGCGTATGTTGATACATACAGGTGTCCGATTAAATATGTGCATGTGATGCGCAGACTTTAATCGGACGGTTGATAATACTAGCGGTTTAGGATTAAGCCGGATTATTAAATCGGGTTTTGATTTAATAATTTATATATGTATTTTTAAATAAGTCTTCTAGTATTATTGTTCGCTATTTATTTTCTCTCTTGGCTATTCGTATTTTTTGTACGAATACGCGTATATGTATTTCGATACATATACCGGGAAGTATTCCGTATTTTCTACGGAATAGCTTCTAGAAGGTGCCATCTCATTTGTATGAATTTCTATTTATGGAAATTCATTTGTTTGATAAATGAGGTGGGGGGTGTGATGTGGCAAAGGCATGGCTTTGTGGCATGGAGCAAAGTATGGTGTGCATTTGTTTAATTGGAAAAGGAAATTAGAAATGATATTTTTTGATGAGAGGGAGAGGGGGGCAGCCATATTATTGATAGGGCACTTTTTTAATTTGTATGATTGATTGATCACACATTACACTTAGCCCACTCTCTCACTCTCTCAAGTTCACAAAAATACTTAGCCTCATGCCATATCTTGATCACCTTCTTCTTCATCTTCTTTGGTTGCTCCATGAGCACTTTGGGTAGAGAGAAAAATGTAGTGACACTTCCATACACCTCGACTCTCCATCGCTAGCGACTTTGGAGCGTCAATTACCTCGTTCGACGAGGTTGGAGCTTGCGCCGTTTCCCTCGGGTAGATCATCGGAGACGAAGAAAGACCGGCAACCAAACCACATCAACGAGCGGTAGCGCCGGTTTAAGAAATTTTTGTTCCGCATTTTGGCCACGTTTTGATGGCCGGGGCGCTGCCGGAACCCTTCAGCTCTTATTACCTTGACGAAGGCCGACATATCATAAGTCACATGTCAAGTTCTACCCGTCATTATCCAGGTTAATTTGAACCCGCCCATTCATACCCTTGACGAAAGACAAAATAATAGTATGATTGTCCCAAACCAACGCATCTATCTATACTACATATGAATACCTAGCAACTACCAATCATTATGCCTTGGCGAAGGTCAAAATATATAGCTTGAATACTACTGAATATTCATATGAAATGACGGAGGTCTACGGATGGTTTTGGCGAAACCGTGAACGTAGTGAACTTGATATAGTCGAAGGAACCATGATAGCTTTTTAAAAGGAGTGGTTTAAGCTCCGCATTTAAAATTGCTTTTTGAAGAAAAGCGAGTGGTTTTGAAATTATTCCAACGATTAATCTTTGGTTTGTTTTATCTTGCATTAATCTTTGTTAATGCGGTCCCATCATACAAATCCTATCATTGCAGCAAAAGAAACAAAAATACAACGTACGCTTATGCCATCCGCATTCGCCACTGGGCCCCATCTTAGACCGTTAGATTACTTAACTAACGCCAGAGCGGGGGATAGACTAGCGCGGGTGTAAAACATAAGCAACGCCTACTAGATATAATATATATATATATAGCCATTCGTCTCACACAATAATAGGCATTCCATATCACAGATGAATATATTGGATATACTAGGAATTCCGCGTTTCGTTTAAGCTTATAATGAATGACGGATTCCACGGTCGTGATGAATAGCCAAACACCCCACCCTAGACCTCTACGGGTGCGGCAAACTACCCGCCAAATTCCCGAAGTGAAGCAACCTCTCTCAATAAAATGAGTAGGCCATTCGGCACTTCAAGAACCCGGTAGTTTGTGCACCCCACCTTGGGTCTATCCTAGGGGCAAAAATAGTAAAAGAAATAATATACAACGGTGGCTACAACCTTAACCCAAATGTCTCTTCTATTAAGAAGACCCCCTGGTCGTGAAGCTTATCTGGGAGATGTTTTTTATTTGCATTCACACCTTTTGTCCCCGCCCTTTTGTGGTGTGCCCACCGAGCTCACTCGCTTTTGTAAGTGCACGGCGGCGCCCCGGCCGTCAATCCGACGCCGGAATGCGGAAGCGGTGAAAAACTAAAATTTTGCGGACTTAGCAAACCGGCACCACCGCGCACTTTAACCGGATCGAACCATTAACTAGTCTAGCTAACTACAAGATGGGTTAGAGATATACCGACTGATCCGAGTCCTCCGGTCTTCTCGCCATCGTCCCGATCTCCTGCGGAATGTCCGGTCTCCTCCTCGTCGCCGGAAGTGCACCACGTAGCCGGATTCTTTTGCGGGCTCCCACCTCTATACCGAGGCAACTCGGGCGCGAAGTTGGCTAGCCGACGCGCCCAAGATTTGCTGTAGAATAGTGTAGCAACTAGTCTCTTTTGGGATTATGAGGTTGCCATTTCTTTTGGAGGAATTTCGCACTAGACTTTCATTGATGCAAGATGGAGAAAATGAGCATGCAAGAAAAAGAGCTCGGCCAAATCAAGAGAAGAGGCTCTCTGGGAAAAAGGAAATGAAGCCTGCACACTTATGAATCAATCTAGTGCTCACTGGAAAATAATTGAGCAAGCTCCCAGGGAACAAGTGTGAAGAGTGTATATATTAATCTCATGCAAAAAGAAAGTAAAAATTCTTCACAGCACACAAAGAGAGGGCCCACTAAAAATGTACATGAAATGAATTAATCCATTCACAATAAAACCCCACTCCATGCCCAAAACTGTGGCCGACCATACCCAATCCAATCAAACAGTGGCCGGCCCCACCACAAACCCATACTCATTTAAATTCCATCAAATCAAACCTTTTTGCAATCAACCCCTTCATCAAAGTGTTATTTGCAAACTTGCAAATAACCCCCTCCATCGGAAAAGTCCGGCCGGGAAAGAACAAAGGAAAACCGGCCGGAACGGAATGCAAACTGGCAACCCCAGAAAACTGGTCCTGTAATAAATTACAGGAAAACCCCGATACTGTGCATACACACCCGCATCTGTATTCCGTCCGGATACAAATGCAAAGAGACAAAACTACACTATCAAATACTAAGATCCGGCTTAAGCCAAAGCCGGCTAGTAAAAACTGTCCGATCACGATCTGTGCAATACCGCACGTATCTGATCGAACCCTGCCATATCTCCATACGGCCTCTACAGCGTTTCGCCCGAAAGCTTGAGTAACCGAAAGTGTGGTGGACTCTAAAGACTCGTCAATACTATGGCTGTGGATTTAACCACTAGCACGTCAGAGGTATAAGCCAATACGTGACGGGCCACCAGCTATTGACTGAAAGGGAAGTCGATGAGCGAACTCATCCTGACACCCTACTGAGCCTGTCAGTGACAATATCCGTGCAGTCCGGTCCGTTCGTCTATGAGTATCGCATGGCGGGCCTAGGGGGTTGGTAAAAGTCAGACCCCCAAAAGCGGTACAAGTCGTGTCGGAGTGTAGCCCAGAACACCCTGAGATACTACTGGAATACCTACCAGTAAATCTCCTTGCCTTGGCCAAGGACTTTGTGTAATGGCTCTCCTAGACACAGCACGACCTCACCCCCAATACCGGGAGAGACGAACCCCTGAAGATACGCTCACTGCCTCCATGTGGCTCGGGACTGTACCCAACTAAAACCTGTTTGCACGACTCCTTTGAGCCGTGGTAGGGTAGTAATCAAAGTACAGTGGGAACTCACACGAGACAAATGACGATCCCCAGGTCGATGAACTAACCTGCACACATGTCACCAGGGAACTGCCATCTGACGTCTGGTATATGACCAACTAGCATGTTCCCGGCGAGTCCTGTCCGGTGTACTCATAACCCAATGAGCACCTGTATACATCTTAGGTGATCCAACTGACACCAGTGGCTTGTGAGACCGGCCACCGCCCCTCGTCGGGGTCTCGACTGTATACACTAGTCTACTAATGGAGTATCGATGCCCGGTCTCGAAACTCCCACGACTAGGGACCTTTTAAGGATATGCTTGTAGACCCCCAGCTCCCACTTATATGATCGCCCTCATACTGCTGGTGGTCAAGCAAGAATCCTAGGGGCTCTATCAACGTGTAATAGCGACGTGTCATGTCACTTAAAACAGTACACGATGATAAAGGTAAACCAGATAGCATACTATCATCTCGAGTAAGACTGTCTTACCGGGATAGGTCCTCCCTCAATCATTACAATCACGTACCTGTGACCTAATAATTGACTCTGAGGGCACTATCTCCAACAATCTCCCATTTGCACTCAAGGCTAATTATTGCGATGTCGCATACTCACAACCCGTGTGATACCGAACATCCAACTCCTCTACTAGTCAGTCTCACAAAGCTCGTTTGCGGAACTATTGCGTTCGAGGAATAGCCTCAGTGAGTGGATCCGCTTAGTAGTTTCTTTCTATGTCTCTCTATATCTCAAGTTCGCGGAGAAAGCCATCTCCCGAAAAGAGCAATACCTGTCTCAGAATATGTCTGGATGTCTGATGGGACCTAGCTCATAAATGAACTCCAAATCCAAACTTCTTAGACTGTATCGTCAACTGAACTTAATCAGTATCCTGCGCGCCATGCCTCCCTCAGTATTGCCTTGGACCACCTGTCCAAAATACTGCCCCTCATCAGAAGGAAAACTATAACTCTGACAACCTCCTTGCCGTCCATGTCACCTTGGAAGCCTGGAATGATAACTGTTTCCTGAATGAGGCTGTCATTATCATATCCCTAGAACATTCACTTATGTTCTAAAACTGCTTCCGACTGTTTCTCCAGGATTGGATTAATGTCATCTTATTGCATCTAGTGCAAGAACAACATCTGGTGTGGTACTTGACATCTCACGATTGACTCAATTGCCTGAGCAAGTGATCTGCCAATCATGCCCGTCCCTCTCCCCTTTAGTCTGTAAGACACCTTTGGAGAGGGTGACTCCATTACCTGTAGGTACACTACCGTGCCAGGAGTCGTCCATCCTAAATACTCTTAGAATGCTGTCAAGTACCCTGATTGGGAAACCACCCAAATCTAGATCTAAAACCATAGATCTAGTAACCAGTATGTCTGATATAAAATCCATTTCCTTTGTGGAGAAACAACTGTGTGACGACCAAAGTATAACCGATCGTAGTATAGGAGTTTCTTTTCCTACTTTGTGTATGTCATCCAAATACCAGGATATCACACCCTACTACCTTCTCAACAGATCCATCCCCTATTCTGATGAAGTCAAACCCATGACTGTCACGTCAGAAATAGATGATCTATCTCCGCTACATCTGCTTTAGTCTATAAATAGACATAAGCTACCTGTCCACCAATGCTTCCGCTGCTCCCACTGACTACGACAACCCTCTGGCAGAGTCATATACACGTACACTTCTAAAACTAGTTTTAGAACGACGCTATACTCATCCTCCCGCCGGGTCTCGTAACCTGGAACAACAGCAATGGCAATTGTGGGTAAACAAGAACTTCCCTGTCACCGTCCTTGAGGCCACCGTAGTGCCTCTCGGGTGCCTGAAGTTACCCACCTTATCTGCGGAGTGGCCAATGGAATGTCAATCCAGATTGAATCTTTAGGTTCCTTATCAAATCTTCAGTAATCATTTGTGGTTCTGGAATTACTTCCAGTTCTACCATACTCCCACTACTGTTTTCTGAAAAAATCCATTTTTAATAAAACTGTGGCGAGTCTAGAACAATATTGCTATTGTTCATCCAGATGGTAGAAAGTCAACCCGCGTCATAGCCTGGGTCAACCCACAAACAGCCATTACAGAAACGTGCCTCGAGTTATCCAGTGTCTGGTTTTAATCATAAACCGGACAACTCCCCGTACCTTAACATCGTTAAGATATGAACTGTTCTATATCCAATATAAAAAACAGAGGCACTGATTTAATTGAACCAGATTCAAATCATGCAGCTGTCTCCAGTGCATGTCAACTAAATGGAGAGAGGCCGATCAGCGTTACTCAACTTAGGAATGCTTCCAATTATGAGTAACCTGAAAGAGAAGCAATTTCTCTTTATCATTACTATCAACTGAATACCATACACAAGTATCTACATCTTCGATCTCTTTGAAGAATCCCGATACTTGCTATACCTGGTTTTCTACTCTATTCAAATACCTATAACTCCTCAAAACTTAGACCCTGTGTTTCCACGAAACACCTGTCTAAAAACTAGAGAAGTCATAAGTAAACCGAATATAGTACGAGGACCAACCCCTCTGTCCTGATGGACCCTGGACAACATACAATACTCTGTATAAGTCCCTTGAGTCTGATAACTCATTCACTGTGTGTCGTAGGTTGAAAACTGTACTTATGGTTAAGAAGAATTACACCGATATTTAATGCTCCTTACCTAACCATCCACTGATATAGGTAAATGTCGTAGACATAATTTCAGAAAGGTATATCTCACTCTATGAAAATAGACGTACAGATATATCAATTTGAAATTGGTGCATAACAGCGGATATTCAAAACCAGATATTTGCTGACCGGCAAACAGCCCAGGTGATTTCCTCAAATATCACCGATTACAACGAATCCCGATATAATGAGGATGATCACCCAATTCCCAATAACTTACTCCCACTCATCATCTGTAAAACCATAAAGATGAGAGAATCGTACCTGGTAAATACATAGCCTGGAGTAAGTATCTAATCGGGAAATCAGTTTTTCTTTAACATTACACAGTGAAACTGAAACATTGAAATGTTCCGATGGGGTATTTTGGTATTCCTAGTAATGCCTCTTCCAGATTCACGACTGTAACCGTATAGTTCTTTGCCACCTCTCCAAATCCCTTCATATGTCTTTAGTCTTTGCCTTCTGCACACCCCTTAGGCCAAATGGTTTTCTTCCTTCCCTACCGTTCGGCACCAGCCTATGGTTTGGAAGAAGACTATCCAATAAGCATAATGGGTGTACTGTCCCAATCCTAGGAACACTCGCAATGCGAGAGAAGGTGAAGATAAAAGACACCTGAATGTACTTTATTCCTATTTCTCTTGAACCAGGATCCATCCCCGAAGTGGAACAAGTTCCTTTCGAGTTCGTATATAACCATACGATGGATTATCCAAATAAACTGTGGATCTTCGTAGTGATACGGAGTGTCCTGGAGAAATACAAAGGTGATGTGGGAGTGGTAACGAAATATTTGGTTTGGTCGTGAATATCTGTTGCAATTTACTTTGCCCTCTTACTAATCCCTTGCTTTGTCTAAACTTAATACCTTCTGCACACCATCGTTATGCTAATTGGTTTTCTTCATTCCCTACCGGTCGGCACCAGCCTAAGGTTTGGAAGAAGACAATCCAATTTGCGTAATAGGTGTACTACCCCTAAACCAAGGAGTACTCGTAACCTGAGAGAGGGTAAAAGGAAAAGACAACTGAATAATCCTATCCGTTTTCTCCAGAACCGGAAACCATCCTCGAATTCCTTCGAGTTCGTATCTAACCATACGATGGTTTTGTCCAATGGAAGTGGACGTTCGTAGCAATACGGGGTGTCCCGGAGAAAAGGGTAAAAGTAGGAGTGGCAATGAGGTCCGCAACTCTGACAATCCAAAAGCCAGTGTTAAGTAAGGTTCGGTTAACTTGGTCACTGAGTCATAGTCTTAGGGTCGGGTCAATGGTCGCTGCCAAAGAGAGAGAGAAAAGAAACACTCAGCGTGCACTCTAACCTAGATCAGAATGGTCACCAATTTATCTAATCTGGAATCCTCCCACTGTACCTCAAATTCTCCTCCAAACCTGAAAGAAGAATTAGTCGGGGTCACCCGAGGAGTAAACTAACTCATCAGTGGGAATCGGGATCCAACTCTCATCGCATGACAACGTGACGGAATCCGCTCACGGTATCACACTCCAGAAGGTATGCGCATATCTGGCAAGTTTCAGTACTTTTGAAACTCCCGATGTGATTTCTGCCCCATGCTCTTATGACCTTGGCGTGAGGTCAAAATATCATAAGTCACATGTCAAGTTCTGCCCATCATTATCCAGGTTAATTTGAATCCACCCGTACATACCCTTGACGTAGGCCAAAATAGTAGTACGACTGTCCCAAACCAACGCATCTATCTATGCAACAGATAAATACCCGGCAGCTACCAAACACTATGCCTTGGCGTGAGGTCAAAATACATAGCTTGAATACTACCGAATATTTAACTGAAATGATGGAGGGCTACGAATGGTTTCTGGCGAAAACCTTTAACGTAATGAACTTGATATCGTTGAAGGAACGGATAGCTTTTTAGAAATATAGTGACGAAAACCGTTGCTAAAGAGGTCACTCCCGGTGAAGGGATCTCGGCTCTTTCCCCGTAGAATGGGGTGCAGGATATTCCAAATGAATACCACGGTGCAAAGCAAAAGTAATCGGCTATAGTGAAGTTAATGCCCTGACGCAAATTTCTGTCCAAGGGGTCACTCCCGGTGAAGGGATCTCGGCCCTTGCCTCGTCGACTGAGGAGCAGGATATTCCAATGAATACCACGATGCAAAACAAAAGTAAAAGTCCTTGCAATAACAGCTTTTTGAAAAGTGTTCCAACAACATCAGATTAGGTTTGTTTTTAACTTTGCATTGATCCGAATCAATGCAGTCCCATCAATTGATCACACCACAAAGAACGAAAATATACTGATGTACGTATATGCCATCCGCATTCGCCACTGGGTCCCGTCATTACCCGTTAGGTTAGCTTACTAACGACAGAGCGGGGACTGGACTAGCGCGGATGCAAAACATATACAACATCTACTAATATATATACCAATATATTATATTCGCTCAAGGCGTGAAAGAAATGCAACATCACAGAAAAAGTACAGCATCACAGAAACAATACAGATATCTGGGATCCCCGGGTTTCACAGAGCCACTACTGAAACCCGACGTTCCCCTGGTCGTGTGGATAGCCTGTGCAATGAAATCCTAGACCCCTACGGGCGCGGCAAGTCACCCGCCAAAACCTGAAGCGAGGCAGCCCCCTTCAGCGCCGTGAATGGACCACCCAGCACTTCACGGAATCCGGCAACTTGGGCACCCCTCCTGGGTCAACCTGTACCCCCTACGAGTGCGGCGAATAGCCCGCCAATCCTAGAGTGAAGCCCCCTCCGTCCCAATGCCATGAGATGCGGGCTTGTTGCCCTCTAGAACCCGGCTATCCGTGCACCCCTCCGCGGGGTAATCCTAGTACAGAAAGTAAAATATACATACACCGGGTACATCGACCGCAACCAGGTCGTGCCCCAAAAGAATAATACAAACAGGCAGTGACGGCAGTCCACATGTCGGACGCTCGCCCCGCAATATCAAATGTACATAATACAACAAAACAGTACTAGCATTGCATCCAGGCTATCCCCCACGACCGATCCGCAACATCACAGCAAATACATAGAACATCAACGTGAAAATCACGTTCGCAAATCCGTCTAACCGGGCTATAGCAGTTAGACCGGATTTACCGATCGAGTGACATTCACGGTCGCAGATATAATGTAAATACTGTGAAAAATGTGTTTAAAATTTTCCGATTGATCAAACATTAACAAGTGGGCCCCCAAACAAAACTGTAGCAACCACAGAAAACCTGGGCCCAATTTTAAAATTCCAAAAACCACACTTATCACTCAGAAACACACTGGAAAAATTTGGGGTGGTGAACAGTAAAATCCGCGGCGGAAGCGCGGCCAAAGCAGGGATTTGGCCGCCCTTCCGCGGCGGTATGGGGAGATCGAGGTACCAAATTTTTACAGTGTGCTTAGTTTTCCCTGCACATCATTCTGAGACCACCTGAAAAAATTTTGGACTCAAAAAAAATTCGACAGAAACTGATGTGCAAAGAAATACGGGTTTTCGGGATTTTGTTCGATCGGAAACGTAAAACACATTACACAAAAGCTAGACGAAGTTAATGGCGAGGCTCTGATACCACTGTAAGTGCACGGCGGCGCCCCGGCCGTCAATCCGACGCCGGAATGCGGAAGCGGTGAAAAACTAAAATTTTGCGGACTTAGCAAACCGGCACCACCGCGCACTTTAACCGGATCGAACCATTAACTAGTCTAGCTAACTACAAGATGGGTTAGAGATATACCGACTGATCCGAGTCCTCCGGTCTTCTCGCTATCGTCCCGATCTCCTGCGGAATGTCCGGTCTCCTCCTCATCGCCGGAAGTGCACCACGTAGCCGGATTCTTTTGCGGGCTCCCACCTCTATACCGAGGCAACTCGGGCGCGAAGTTGGCTAGCCGACGCGCCCAAGATTTGCTGTAGAATAGTGTAGCAACTAGTCTCTTTTGGGATTATGAGGTTGCCATTTCTTTTGGAGGAATTTCGCACTAGACTTTCATTGATGCAAGATGGAGAAAATGAGCATGCAAGAAAAAGAGCTCGGCCAAATCAAGAGAAGAGGCTCTCTGGGAAAAAGGAAATGAAGCCTGCACACTTATGAATCAATCTAGTGCTCACTGGAAAATAATTGAGCAAGCTCCCAGGGAACAAGTGTGAAGAGTGTATATATTAATCTCATGCAAAAAGAAAGTAAAAATTCTTCACAGCACACAAAGAGAGGGCCCACTAAAAATGTATATGAAATGAATTAATCCATTCACAATAAAACCCCACTCCATGCCCAAAACTGTGGCCAGCCATACCCAATCCAATCAAACAGTGGCCGGCCCCACCAGAAACCCATACTCATTTAAATTCCATCAAATCAAACCTTTTTGCAATAAACCCCTTCATCAAAGTGTTATTTGCAAACTTGCAAATAACCCCCTCCATCGGAAAAGTCCGGCCGGGAAAGAACAAAGGAAAACCGGCCGGAACGGAATGCAAACTGGCAACCCCAGAAAACTGGTCCTGTAATAAATTACAGGAAAACCCCGATACTGTGCATACACACCCGCATCTGTATTCCGTCCGGATACAAATGCAAAGAGACAAAACTACACTATCAAATACTAAGATCCGGCTTAAGCCAAAGCCGGCTAGTAAAAACTGTCCGATCACGATCTGTGCAATACCGCACGTATCTGATCGAACCCTGCCATATCTCCATACGGCCTCTACAGCGTTTCGCCCGAAAGCTTGAGTAACCGAAAGTGTGGTGGACTCTAAAGACTCGTCAATACTATGGCTGTGGATTTAACCACTAGCACGTCAGAGGTATAAGCCAATACGTGACGGGCCACCAGCTATTGACTGAAAGGGAAGTCGATGAGCGAACTCATCCTGACACCCTACTGAGCCTGTCAGTGACAATATCCGTGCAGTCCGGTCCGTTCGTCTATGAGTATCGCATGGCGGGCCTAGGGGGTTGGTAAAAGTCAGACCCCCAAAAGCGGTACAAGTCGTGTCGGAGTGTAGCCCAGAACACCCTGAGATACTACTGGAATACCTACCAGTAAATCTCCTTGCCTTGGCCAAGGACTTTGTGTAATGGCTCTCCTAGACACAGCACGACCTCACCCCCAATACCGGGAGAGACGAACCCCTGAAGATACGCTCACTGCCTCCATGTGGCTCGGGACTGTACCCAACTAAAACCTGTTTGCACGACTCCTTTGAGCCGTGGTAGGGTAGTAATCAAAGTACAGTGGGAACTCACACGAGACAAATGACGATCCCCAGGTCGATGAACTAACCTGCACACATGTCACCAGGGAACTGCCATCTGACGTCTGGTATATGACCAACTAGCATGTTCCCGGCGAGTCCTGTCCGGTGTACTCATAACCCAATGAGCACCTGTATACATCTTAGGTGATCCAACTGACACCAGTGGCTTGTGAGACCGGCCACCGCCCCTCGTCGGGGTCTCGACTGTATACACTAGTCTACTAATGGAGTATCGATGCCCGGTCTCGAAACTCCCACGACTAGGGACCTTTTAAGGATATGCTTGGAGACCCCTAGCTCCCACTTATATGATCGCCCTCATACTGCTGGTGGTCAAGCAAGAATCCTAGGGGCTCTATCAACGTGTAATAGCGACGTGTCATGTCACTTAAAACAGTACACGATGATAAAGGTAAACCAGATAGCATACTATCATCTCGAGTAAGACTGTCTTACCGGGATAGGTCCTCCCTCAATCATTACAATCACGTACCTGTGACCTAATAATTGACTCTGAGGGCACTATCTCCAACAGCTTTGACCGCCCCTTATCTAGCTAAAGGATTTTCTTTTTTTTCCATTCATCATTATTGTATTTATTCTTACCTTCATGCTTAGATCAAGATATTCTATTGGACATAGAATGCCAATCTTTAAAATGTTAAAAAGGAGTAATCAGCTGTGGCACGTTCACTAAAAATATCCTTTTGTAACTAATCATTTATCGAGAAAAATTGAAACACTCAACATGAAGGAGGAGAAAGAAATAATAGTGAAGTCCCCTTTTTGATCCATTTCATTATTACCTTTACAAATTACATGAATGAAAGAAAAGAAAACGCTCTTCTCACATCCCCCGGCTATTCATCCACGAATATCCAATAAAATTCATATACACAAACCATCACTGATCACATCACAGATCTGTGCAACAACCACTAATCGACGTATAGCGATTAGCAGACGTTCAGCACAGATATCAAACACAGATAACAACCGAAACTGTAAACGACACTAAAACTGTGACTTCGAAACACTCAGAAATTGTCCCAACAGAATGTTAACTGAATATGCAACTTAGGAAAAATCAAACACCACCTGAAATCCTAAATCCAAGCAACTAGAACACAGAACAAAATCCAATGCATTTCCCCACAATAGACCCGGTGAGGCCGGTCATTTTGCTCATGTGGCCGGCCAAAATCTGATGGAAATGTCTCGTTTTAGTTTAGTGTTCATCGAGCAACAAATAGAGCACTATGCAATTGTTTAAAAAAAATTTGAGGCTATGCAAAATTCGACAGAAACTTGTACTATAGGTTTCGCATTTAAGATTTATTTCTGTTTCATAGTTCTACTTTGTCGTCTAATCTGTTAGTTAAGGTTAACTATGCTCTGATACCACTGTAAGCCGATGTCACGCATCCCATGGTTCGCGGGAAGGAGGATTTTCAATAACGATTAATATTTGACTATGCAACACTGGCTAAACTCCAGGATCTATTCGATAATCTTAACTAACAACTAACTATAGAGGTTTATCTATTATGGTAGAATGTTAAACCTCCAAGATACGGTCCTTCGGGTTTTCTAGTGCTCCTCTCCATTGCTCCTCGGTGATCGGATGACGAAATCTCCATCAACCTCTTTGCGTCAAAGATGATCCACCGCGAGAGAATGTGCTCCAAGATCCAACCTATGATCGAGGTAACTAAGGTAGATGGTTCGCTAATCCAACTTGCCTAGGAGATGTAGAGAGTGCTAATGGATTATAGTGTCTCGCTAAACCCTATGGCTCACAACACATATGAAGGATTAGGGTTTAGTCTTGAGGTAGAAGGAGATGGAGAAACCAAAAGAGAGAATGAGAGAGTGAAAATGAATAACCATCAAGTTGGCTAAGTGTGAAGAATGGCTAACATATCATACACTCACTAATTGAGCCATGGAATAAAACACAATATAAAATACCTCCCATACCTTAATAGTGAGTCAAGATAAATATAATAAACATAATAGCCATGCTTCACCATGCCAACAAAGTCTCCTCCATTTCCACCTCATTAATCCATTTAGAAAATGGATAATACAAATAATGAGGTGGCTCGTTCTAGAAGCATGACTTACCAAATTACAAGAATACCCCTCATCGTATATACATACCCATATCCGTATTCCGAAAAATACGGATACACTGAGATGATTACAATCCAATAATACAATACTAGGATTCGTCTTAAGCCAAAGCTCACTAATATCGTCCGCCCGATCAGCATCCATGTACAAGTACATGTATGTGATCGAAGCCCTGCAGTAAAACCATACAGTTTCTACAATAATTGCTCGAAGCAGGGAAACCCTCTGTATGGAACTCTAAACACTTGACAGTACGCTGGCAGTGGGTTTAACCACAAGCCGTCAGCGGTACTAGCTGGATGTAACGGCTACCCGGGTATCTGTCGATAAGAAGGACGACGAGCAAGCTCATCCGAACTCCTACTGAGCCTATCTGTGACAATCTCCATACAGTCCGGTCTATTCGTCTGAGATACTCGCATATCCGCCTAGGGGATGGTAAATGTCAGACCCCTAACAACGTGATAAGTCATGCCGGAAGAGAGCCCAATAAACCATGAGAAACTAATGGAGTACCTTACCAGTATTTCTCGATTGCCCTGGCCAGGGACTTTGTGTAATGTCTTTCCGAACACTGCGCGATATCAACCCCCAATACTGGGAGAGACGAATCATATCTGATTGCTACTGTCTCCAAGTGTTTTGGGACTCACCCAACTACTACCTGTTTGCACGACTCCTTTGAGTGTGGTAGGGTAGTAATCAAAGTGCAGTAGGAACACACTCGAGACGAAGTAGCGATGGCAAGTCAACGGACTAAGCTGTACTCATGCCACTTGGGAACTATGTAACACCTTAGAATGCGATTAGTGTTAATTAAGCATTAATGCGGGTTTTTAGGAAAAAGTTTACCAAATCGGTTTCCTTACATTTTATAACAAAAAATTAATATTTTATTATTGTTTGTTATAGCTTGCACACACTTGTGCATGTTAGTGTGAGGGTTAGTTAGTGTTAATCTTGTTAAGTGACCATGACACCTTAAGCAATACATACCTTGCCTTAACCTTGCCTTAGATATTTGTGAGAGATATTTCTTTGTTTGGATTGAGAGAGAGAGAGGTGGCTAGGTGAGTCATGAAGACTTTAATGATGCATTAATGGTTGCATTAATGGAGGTGAGGGAGAGAGTAAGAATGAGGCTTTAGTTCACCCTACACTCACCTCTCATCATTATCTTTCCCTCACTCTCTCATTCTTCTCTCATTCTAAATCTTTGTTCATTCCCTCAACTCTAAACTGAACCCTCACTATCCATTCACTAATCCTTGCAAAAACTTCATAAAACTTCATGAAAACACTTCATAAATCTTGGTTTAGCCACTAAGTTACCTTGGAGCTTGGAAAGTTAGGATCTTTGAGCTTGTGTGGTTAGGTAATGATCTTTATCTGTTAAGTAGGTGTTTTAAGGTTGTGTAGCTTATTAGTTTCAGTTTAGAACACGTAAATTTTAGTTTCATGCAATATCGTATTTTTATTGTCTTTGTGGAGTCTCTGTGATCTGCTGTAGAACCAGGTGTTTGTTGGAAAAGTTCCCATCACAGTGACCTAGTGTTGTGACCTAGAACCCACCATAAAAACCTAAGACCGCCCCTTCATTTTTAGGCCGCAAATTTATTGCTTCTGGCCGCAAATTGCGGCCAGAGTGGTGGTTTAGGTGTTGCTTCTTGGTCGTGGGGTCTCTGGGCTTGTATGTAATCTCGTTGAACTTGAAAGTTTCACTAATTGTTTATATATCAAAATCTGGGATCACTTTGCTATAATCTAGTGTTTTAAGAGCGCGTGTTGCGTTATCCGACACGGGTCGTGATCTTGTGTAGCTTCTGCACTTGGGTTGGCTTTGGGTTGTCGCTACACACGTTAACCACTAGAAGAACACTTGTGAGTTGGATTGGAGTTGGTGCGTCGGTCAAAACGTAGTTGTATGTGATTTTGGTCGATTCTGAGATTTTGCACTTGCTATGTTTGTGTTAATTGGATCACAGGCGGGGACATCGAGCGCTGCGAACAAAGGGAAGCAGGTGATTGGATCTACCTAGCTCGAGATTGTCGTTGAGTAGATTTAACATCTACGGGGAAATCGCCCGTATGGCGTTAAGCGTCAGGGCTAGATATGATATGATATGATATTAGCTGCATTGCATCATTATTGACTTGTATATACACATACCTTGCTACATGCTACTCATATACCTGGAGGGTATTGATATCATTATTGACATGTATATACACATACCTTGCTACAAGCTACACATATACCTGGAGGGTATTGCATCATTATTGACATGTATAAACACATACCTTGCTGCATGCTACACATATTCTTGGAGGTTATTGCATCATTATTGACATGTATATACACATACCATGCTACAAGCTACATATTTACCTGGAGGGTATTGCATCATTATTGACATGTATATATAGATACCTTGCTACATGCTACACATATACCTTGCTACATGCTACACATATACCTGGAGGGTATTGCATCATTATTGACATGTATATACACATACCTTGCTACATGCTACACATATACCTGGAGGGTATTGCATCATTTGTTGGAGATAGTGCCCTCAGAGTCAATTATTGGATCACAGGCACGTGATTGCAATGATTGAGGGAGGACCTATCCCGGTAGGACAGTCTTGCTCGAGATGATAGTATGCTATCTGGTTTATCTTTATCATCGTGTACTGCTTTAGGTGACCTGACATGTCGCTATTACATGTTGATAGAGCCCCTAGGATTCTTGCTTGACTACCAGCAGTATGATGGCGATCATATACGTGGGAGCTGGGGTCTATAAGCACATCCTTAAAAGGTCCCTAGTCGTGGGAGTTTCGAGACTGGGCATCGATACTCCATTAGTAGACTAGTGTATACAGTCGAGACCCCGACGAGGGGCGGTGGCCGGTCTCACAAGCCACTGGTGTCAGTTGCTTCACCTAAGATGTATACAGGTGCTCATTGGGTTATGAGTACACCGGACAGGACTCGCCGGGAACCTGCTAGTTGGTATTATACCAGATGTCAGATAGCAGTTCCCTGGTGACATGTGTACAGGTTAGTTCATCAACCTGAGATCGTCATTTGTCTCGTGTGAGTTCCCACTGTGCTTTGATTACTACCCTACCACGGCTCAAAGGAGTCGTGCAAACAGGTTTTAGTTGGGTACAGTCCCGAGCCACATGGAGGCAGTGAGCGGATCTGCAGGGGTTCGTCTCTCCCGGTATTGGGGGTGAGGTCGCGCTGTGTCTAGGAGAGCCATTACGCAAAGCCCTCGGCCGAGGCAGGAGATTTACTGGTAGGTATTCCAGTAGTATCTCAGGGCGTTCTGGGCTACACTCCGACACGACTTGTACCGCCTTTGGGGGTCTGACTTTTACCAACCCCCTAGGCCCGACATGCGATCCTCATAGACGAACGGACCGGACTGTACGGATATTGTCACTGACAGGCTCAGTAGGGTGTTAGGATGAGTTCGCTCATCAACGTCCCTTTTGGTCAATAGCTGGTGGCCCGTCACGTATTGGCTTATACCTCTGACGTGCTGGTGGTTAAATCCACAACCATAATATTGACGAGTCTTTAGAGTCCACCACACTTTCAGTTACTCAGCTTTCGGGCGAAATGCTGTAGAGGCCGTATGGAGATATGGCAGGGTCCGATCAGATACGTGCGGTATTGCACGGATCAGGATCGGACAGTTTTGTACTAGTGGACGTATAGTTATATGGCAGGGTTTGATCTGATACATGTGGTATTGCACGGATCAGGATCGAACGGTTTTTACTAGCCGGCTTTGGCTTAAGCCGGTCCTAGTTTAGTACAGTGTAGATTTTGTCTCATTGCATTTGTATCCGGTCGGAATACAGATGCGGGTGTGTATGCACAGTATCGGGGTTTTCCTGTAATTTATTACGGGACCAGTTTTCTGGGGTTGCCAGTTTGTATTCCGTTCCGGCCGGTTTTCCTTTGTTCTTTCCCGGCTGGACTTTTCTGATGGAGGGGGTAATTTGCAGTTTTGCAAATTACATTTGGTGGAGGTTTTATTTGTAAGATGATTAATTATGATAGCATCTTTTTATTCCATTCTTTTCTATCATCTTGTCTTGCTTTATGAAGATTAGACATGAGATGAAGTTTGATGTAAGTTTGATGATGATTATGTCTTGATGTGGTCACCACTTGCTTTACCTTACACTCACCTCCCTTCATGCTTCATATTACCTCCTCCACCATTCTCATTGAGAGGATAAGTTTTTCATGAGAGGAAAAAGAAAGAGAGAAGAAGAAGAAGAGAGCTTCATCTTGAGAGTTTCATTCATGATCTCATTTTCTCGCTAGAAAAATGCAAGCACCATTTTTCTATTCTTGATTCCTCCATCACCATGGCAACAAACCCCAAATGAGACAAGCATCTTCTACACTACATTCTACAGCATATCTTGAGCATGTCGAGTTGCCGGCTTCATGCTCGAGTTGCCTCGGTATTGAGGCGGGAGCCCGTAAAAGACGCAGGCGATGTGGTGCCCTTTCCGGCGAGGAGGCGACGATATGGAGACAAGACTTTCCGCGGGAGATCGGGACGATGAAGAGAAGACCGGAGGACTCGGATCACTCGGTATACTTCTCACCCTATCTCTTGATTGCTAGCATTAGGTTAATGGTAAACGATCCGGGTTTTCATTGTCCGCGGTAGCGCCAGTTTCCGAGTAAGGAAAAATTTTAATTCCGCATTTTGGCCTCGAGTACGAGGCCGGGGCGCTGCCGGGGCGCAATATGGTATCAGAGCCACGCCATTAACCTTACCTAGCTTGTTCTAATGTGTTTTGCATTTCCGATCGACCAAAATCCCAAAAACCACATTTTCCTTTGCATCAGTTTTCTGTTGGAATTTTTTGGTGTCTAAAAATTTTTCAGGTTGCAGAAAAATGATGCGCTGAAAAAGATAAGGCTACTGTAGAAAAACGACAAAATGATTCCCTTGTTGGAGCGCGGAACCGTGGCCAAAACCCCCTTTGGGCCGCGGTTCCGCCGCACTATGGGAAGTTCACTTGGTCGTTTTTCTTCAGTTGCTTTCTGGGCTGAAAATAGGGCTTTTGGGATATTAAATTTGGGCCCAGATCTTCTGTGACTGCTACAGTTTTACTTGGGGGCCCACTTGTTAATTGTTTGATCGATCGGATATTTTTAAACACATTATTTCACAGTATTTACATTATATCTGCGACCGTGAATGTCACTTGATCGGTAAATCCCGTCTAACTGCTATAGCCCGGTTAGACGGATTTGCGAACGTGACTTTCACGTTGATGTTCTATGTTTATGCTGTGTTGTTGCGGATCGGTCGTGGGGGATAGCCTGGATGCAATGCTAGTACAGTTTTTGTTGTATTATGTACATTTGATATTGCGGGGCGAGCGTCCGACATGTGGACTGCCGTCACTGCCTGTTTGTATTATTCTTTTGGGGCACGACCTGGTTGCGGTCGATGTACCCGGTGTATGTATATTTTACTTTCTGTACTAGGGTTACCCCGCGGAGGGGTGCACGGATAGTCGGGTTCTAGAGGGCAACGGGCCCGCATCTCAGGGCATTGAGACGGAGGGGGCTTCAGTCTGGAATTGGCGGGCTATTCGCCGCACTCGTAGGGGGTACAGGTTGACCCAGGAGGGGTGCCCAAGTTACCGGATTCCGTGAAGTGCTGGGTGGTCCATTCACGGTACTGAAGGGGGCTTCCTCGCTTCAGGTTTTGGCGGGTGACTTGCCGCGCCCGTAGGGGTCTAGGATTTCATCGCACAGGCTATCCACACTTCCAGGGGAACGTCGGGTTTCAGCAGCGGCTCTGTGAAACCCGGGGCTTCCAGATATCTGTATTGTTCTGTGATGCTGTACATTTTTGTGATGTTGCATTTTATTCACGCCTTGAGCGAAATACTATATATTGGTATATATATTAGTAGATGTTGTATATGTTTTTTTCATCCGCGCTAGTCCAGTCCCCGCTCTGCCGTTAGTTAGCTAACCTAACGGGTGATGACGGGACCCAGTGGCGAATGCGGATGGCATATACGTACGTCAGTGTATTTTCGTTCTTTGTGGTGTGATCAATTGATGGGACTGCATTGATTCGGATCAATGCAAGATAAACAAACCTATTCTGATGTTGTTGGAACATTTTTCAAAAAGCTGTTATTGCAAGGACGTTCACTTTTGTTTTGCATAGTGGTATTCATTTGGAATATCCTGCTCCTCAGTCGACGAGGCAAGGGCCGAGATCCCTTCACCGGGAGTGACCCCTTGAACAGAAGTTTGTGTCAGGGCATTAACTTCACTATAGCCGATTACTTTTTGCTTTGCATCGTGGTATTCAGTTGGAATATCCTGCACCACATTCTACGGGGAAAGAGCCGAGATCCCTTCACCGGGAGTGACCTCTTTAGTAAAGGTTTTCGTCACTATATTTTATAAAAGGCTATGCAGTTCCTTCAACGATATCAAGTTCATTACGTTAAAGGTTTTTCGCCAAAAAACCATTCGTAGCCCTCCGTCATTTCTTATGGGTATTATTTAGTATTCGTGCTGCGTTTGTTGACTTCGTCAAGGCGTAGTGTACGGTAGCTAAGTGGTGCTTGTTTGTTGCATAAGTGGGATTGGTTAGGACAGTCGTGCGGCCTTGTTGACTCCGTCAAGGGCACGTACGGGTGGGTTTAATGCAATCCAGATAATGACGGGTTGAACTTGACTAGGACTCTTTGATTTGTTGACTCCGTCAAGGTCACTTGAGTCCTAGGGGTAAAAACATCACATCGGGAGTTTCAAAAGAACTGAAACTTGCCAGACATGCGCATACCTTCTGGAGTGTGGTGACTTGAGTCGATTCCGTCAAGTTGTCATGCGATGATAGTTGGATCCCGATTCCCACTGATGAGTTGGTTTACTCCTCGGGTGATCCCGACTAATTCTTCTTTCAGGTTTGGAGGAGAATTTGACGGTACAGTGGGAGGTTTCCTGATTAGATAAAATGGTAACCATTCTGATCTAAGTTAGAGTGCACGCTGAGTGTTTCTTTTCTCTCTCTCTCTGGCAGCAACCATTGACCCGACCCTAAGACTATGACTCAGTGACCAAGTTGACCGAACCTTCTTAATACTGGCTTTTGGATTGTCAGAGTTGCAGACCTCTTTGCCACTCCTACTTTTACTCTTTTCTCCGGGACACCCCGTATTACTACGAACGTCCACTTCCATTGGACAAAACCATCGTATGGTTATATACGAACTCGGAGGACTTCGAGGATGGTTTCTGGTTCTGGAGAAAACGGATAGGACTATTCAGTTGTCTTTTCTTTTCACCTTCTCTCAGGTTGCGAGTACTCCTTGACTTAGGAGTAGTACACCTATTACGCAGATTGGATAGTCTTCTTCCAAACCTTAGGCTGGTGCCGAACGGTGGGGAATGAAGAAAACCAATTAGCCTAAACGGTGTGCAGAAGGTATTAAGATTAAGACAAAGCAAGGGATTAGTAGGAGGGTAAAGTAAATTGCGACTGATATTCACGACCAAACCAAGTATTTCTTCGCCAATCCTAAATCACCTTTGTATTTCTCCAGGACACTCCGTATTACTACGAAGATCCCAGTTTATTGGATAATCCATCGTATGGTTATATACGAACTCGAAAGGAACTTGTTCCAGTTCGGGGATGGATCTTAGTTCAGGAGAAATAGGAATAAAGTACATTCAGGTGTCTTTTATCTTCACCTTCTCTCGCGTTGCGAGTGCTCCTAGGATTAGGACAGTACACCCTTTATGTTTTTTGGATAGTCTTCTTCCAAACCATAGGCTGGTGCCGAACGGTAGGGAAGGAAGAAAACCATTTGGCCTAAAGGGGTGTGCAGACGGTATTGACTAAAGACATATAAAGGGATTTGGACAGGTGGCAAAGAATTATACGGTTATAGTTGTGAATCTGGATAATGGTAGAGGCATTACTAGGAATACCAGGATTCCCCATAGAAACATTTCAATGTTTCAGTTTCACTGTGTAATGTTAAAAGAAAACTGATTTCCCGATTAGACACTTACTCCAGGGTATGTATTTACCAGGTATGATTCTCACATCTGTATGGTTTTACAGATGATGAGTGGGAGTAAGTTATTGGGAATTGGGTGATCATCCTCATTATATTGGGATTCGTTGTAATCGGTGATATTTGAGGAGATCACCTGGGATGTTTGCCGGTCGGCAAATATTTGGTTATGAATATCCGCTGTTGTGCACCAATTTTAAATTGATATATCTGTACGTCTATTTTCATAGAGTGAGATATACCTTTTGATATTATGTCGATGACATTTACCTATATCAGTGGATGGTTAGGTAAGGAGCATTAAACAGCGGTGTAATTCTTCTTAACCATAAGTACAATTTTCAACCTACGACACACAGTGAAAGAGTTGTTAGACTCAGCGGACTTATACAGAGTATTGTATGTTGTCCAGTGTCCATTAGGACAGAGGGGTTGGTCCTCATACTATATTCTGTTTACCTTTAACTTCTCTAGTTCTTAGAATGTGCTTCGTGGAAACACAGGGTCTAAGTTTTGAGGAGTTATAGGTATTTGAATAGAGTAGAGAACCAGGTGTAGCAAGTATCGGGATTCTTCAAAGTGATCGAAGATGCAGATACTTGTGTATGGTATTCAGTTGATAGTAATGATAAAGAGAAATTGCTTCTTTTTCAGGTTACTCATAATTGGAAGCATTCCTAAGTTGAGTAACGCTGATCGGTCTCCTTCCATTTAGTTAACATGCACTGGAGACAGCTGCATGATTTGAATCTGGTTCAATTAAATCAGTGCCTCTGTTTCTATATTGGATATAGAACAGTTCATATCTTGACATTGTTAAGGTACGGGGAGTTGTCTGGCTTATGCTTAAAACCAGACACTGGACAACTCAAGGCACGTTTCTGTAATGGCTGTTTGTGGGTTGACCCAGGCTATGACGAGGGTTGACTTTCTACCATCTGGAAGATCAATAGAAATATTGTTCTAGACTCGCCACAGTTTTATTAAAAATGGATTTTTTTTCAAAAACAGCAGTGGGAGTATGGTAGAACTGGAAGTGATTCCAGAACCGCAAACGATTACTGAAGATTTGATAAGGAACCTAAAGATTCAATCTGTTTTGACATTCCATTGGCCACTCCGCAGATAAGGTGGGTAACTTTAGGCACCCGAGAGGTACTCCGTTAGCCTCAAGGACGGTGACAGGGAAGTTCTTGTTTACCCACACTTGCCATTGTTGTTGTTCCAGGCTGCGAGACCCGGCAGGAGGATGAGTATAGCCTCGTTCTAAACTAGCTTTAGAAGTGCACGTCTATATGACTCTGCCAGAGGGTTTTCGTAGTCAGTGGGAGCAGCGGAAGCATTGGTAGACATCAGGCTTATGTCTAATTTTAGACTAAAGCAGATATAGCGGAGATAGATCATCTATTTCTGATGTGACAGTCATAGGTTTGACGTCATCAGAATAGGGGATGGATCTGTTGAGAAGGTAGTAGGAAGTGATATTCCTATACTACGATCGGTTATACTTTGGTTGTCACACAGTGGTTTCTCCGCACAGGACTTGGATATTATATCAGACATTCTGGTTACTAGATCTATGGTTTTAGATCTAGATTTGGGTGGTTTCCTAATCTGGGTACCTTGACAGCATTCTATGAGTATTTAGAATGGACGACTCCTAGCACGATAGTACACCTGCAGGTAATGGAGTCACCCTCTCTAAAGGTGTCTTACAGACTAAAGGGGAGAGGGATACGCATGATTGACAGATCACTTGCTTAGGCAATTGAGTCAATCATGAGATGTCAAGTACCACACCAGATGTTGTTCTTGCAGTAGGTGCAATAAGTTGATATTAATCCAATCCTGGAGAAACAGTCGGAAGCAGTTTTAGAACATAAGTGAATGTTCTAGGGATATGATAACGGCTGCCTCCTTTAGGAGACGGTTATCACTCCAGGCTTCCAAGGTGACATGGACGACAAGGAGGTTGTCAGAGTTATAGTTCTCCCTCTGACGAGGGACAGTATTTTGGACAGGTGATCCAAGGCAATACTGAGGGAGGCATGGCGCAGGATACTGATTAAGTTCAGTTGTTGATACAGTCTAAGAAGTTTGGATTTGGAGTTCATTTATGAGCTAGGTCCCATCAGACATCCAGACATTCTAAGACAGGTATTGCTCATTTCGGGAGATGACTTTCTCCGCGAACTTGAGATATAGAGAGACATAGAAAGAAACATCACAGCGGATCCACTCACTGAGGCTATTCCTCGAACGCAATAGTTTCGCAAACGAGCTTTGTGAGACTGACTAGTAGAGGAGTTGGGTGTTCGGTATCACACGGTCTGTGAGTACGCGACATCGCAATAATTAGCCTTGAGTGCAAGTGGGAGATTGTTGGAGATAGTGCCCTCAGAGTCAATTATTGGATCACAGGCACGTGATTGCAATGATTGAGGGAGGACCTATCCCGGTAGGACAGTCTTGCTCGAGATGATAGTATGCTATCTGGTTTATCTTTATCATCGTGTACTGCTTTAGGTGACCTGACATGTCGCTATTACACGTTGATAGAGCCCCTAGGATTCTTGCTTGACTACCAGCAGTATGATGGCGATCATATACGTGGGAGCTGGGGTCTATAAGCACATCCTTAAAAGGTCCCTATGCAGGGTTCCTAGGCACTCTAGTGAGGTCTCCCAAGCCATCAACCATGGCAATTTCAAAAATTATGGTGCCTACAAACCCTAAAGTACGGATCGTTTGCTAGATATCTAGGCGAACAAGAACTAGTTAACAGTTAACTAAAGAGATACGGAAATTACAACCTTTGTAGATCCGGATATCCACCTCCACGGCTCCGCAACGAGGTCATCTCCGCTGTCCAAATCAAATCCGGGCTCTAGAGTCGACTTCGTCGGAGAATGGGCAAGCTAGGTCGTCGATGTCCATGCCGAAGATGATCTACGTCGAGGCATCGATGAATCAAGCTCCACCTTCACCAAACCCTAAAATCTTGTGAAGGAAACACACTCTACTACTTGGCAAGAGGTAGAGGATGAAGAAATAGGAAGTGGGTAGACTTTAGAATTGGATTTCTCACTCATATGCATCAATCACCATTGATGGACTTCAAGCTTCTTCACTTGAAGCATGAAGAAGAAGAAGAAAAACATTATGATAAGTTCAAAGAAAAATGAAAAGAAAAAACAATTCTTATCATAATTCTAACTATAGTAAAGTGTAGAGAGTTAACCAAGGTTAGTTGTATGGTTAGGGTTAAGAATGAGATAAGAATGGTGGACTTAGGTCAAAGCTTCATGAAGTTTCAACTAAACAACAAAAGAAGCCACCATTCTTTTCTCATTTTCTTTTCTCACTTTCTTTTATTCATTTATCAAAAAAAGAATAAATGAATAATTAAGAAAATAAAACCCTAAACATAAACACAACCATGGTTCAAACTTTACACTTAACCAAAGTGGTATGCATCATCAAACATGATACATTCAAATGTACAAATGTATATCACATATACAATATGCACATAACAAGTGAGAAAATCCATCTTAAGTAAACCGATACTAGTTAATGCAAAGTAATATATCAAATATATAATTATGCATTAAATCATTAAATCAACACTTGATTCAATGACCCGGTTATGCGCACATAACCGACTGGTATCCAATATATCGGCTTATCGAATCAACGCTTGAATCGATAACTAGGTTATATCGCATACAACCATTCGATATATTTATCGCGAGAATAGAATACGGTATCACATACTCGTATTATTCTCGGTCCCGCACATATCTCATATGCGCTCCTATTTCGTTTCGCTTGAGCCAGGAAACCTCTGTGTAGGACTCTAAAGACTCGTCAATACGCCGGCAGCGGATGATGATCATATCAAACATCCACAAGCCGCAAGCGGTCTGCTAAACGTAACGGCCACCCGGGTATTGAGCGATCTGAAGATCGACGAGCAAGCCCGCTCACACTCCAGTGACTCCGACCAGTAACACTACCGTACAGTTCGGTCTGATCGTCTGATATGTCGCATATCTCGCCTAGGGGTGGTAAACGTCAGACCCCAATAGCTCAATAAGTCGTGTCGATATGAGGTCTATAACTGTTCGAGAAACTACTGGTAACACTTACCAGTAAATCTCAGCAACCCTGGCCAGGGATTTCCTGTTATAGCCAATCGAACACAGCGCAACATCAACCCCCATATACCGGGAGAGACGAATCCCCTCCTATCGCTCATTGCCTCCATGTGACTCGGGACTGTACCCAAAAACCACCGTTTTGCACGCCCTCTTGGACGTGGTAAGATGGAAATCAAAGCACAGTGGGAACCATACAAGACTCTATGACGATCTTGGGTCAACAGACTACTCTGTACCAGTGTCACCAGAGAACTGCCATCTGACGTGAGGTATAATACCATCTGGGAGTTCTCGGCGAGTCCGTCCAGTGTACCCAGTCTCTACTGAGCACCCGTATATCTCCTCTGATGTCAAACACCGATGGATATGGGATCATCCATCGCCCATCTGTATGGGTCGAGAAGGTACACGCTAGTCTACTCTGGTATATCGATGCCCCGTCTCGATACACCCACGACTAGGGACTGTCAAGGATGTACTTATGGACTACCATGTCCCCACTAGTATGATCCGCATCATAGTCCAGGTAGTCAAGTACAGATCCTAAGGGCTTTACCAACATGTAACAGAGAGACAATCAGCATACACGTTAAGGTAAAGATCAACCAGATAGCATACTATCATGTCGAGCAAGAAAGTCCTCCCTATATACGTCCCAGCATCCACTACAATATACATCCTATGTATAGTAATGGCCTCTAGGGCATACATATAACTAACAATCTCCCACTTGCACTAGGGCCATCTGTAGCAGTGGTTTGAAGTATCTCATACTCAACCATCCCATAAAAGTGTCTCTCTCTGGGAACAGGCCTTTGTGAGTGGATCCGCTGTGTTGTCCTCTGAGTCTACTCTCCTAACCTCGATCACCCTGGAGATCAACTATCTCCATGATCAGGCGATGCTGCCTTAGAATATGTCTGGATCACTGATGGGACGGGCGTTCCTTGGCATAAGCCACAACTCCATTGTCACACAATGGGAGGAACATAGTTCATCTCATGAACCATTATACATCCAAACAACCTCTTTGGTAGCATCTTAAGTAGCGATGTATCCTGCCTTTATCGTCTAGTATGCCACGGTATCTAGCTTGGAACTCTTCCAACATACCGTCCCTTTACTGAGGGTAAAGACAATGCCTGTGACTGACACTCAGTCGTCTTTATCACCCTGGAACAATTCCAGTGATTCTCCTCAGGATCATTTGATACCGTCTCACTACAATTAGTGAGTATCCTAACATCCATTTAGATCTATCTCATAGATCCAAAATCCAGGATTTAATAGGTATCACTTTAATCCTATGTTGAGAATCATAGTGATAAGCGGAGATTGATCGAGCGTAGCATAGGAAACTCCTTCCCTATTAAAAGTATGTCATCCACGTATTCTACGAGGATCACCACCATACTCTCTACTACCTTTTTGTTTATACAAGGTTCATCTACCATTTTGATGATGTCAAACTCTTTGACTGCTTTATCAAAACAGATGTTCCAACTCCGCGATGCCTGCTTTATCCTATAAAGCATCTTGCACACGTTTCCGCTGCTCCCACTGTCTACGAAGCCCTCTGGCTGTGTACTTATAGACACTCTCTTCTAAACATCAATTAGAAAAGCTGTCATGACACCCAACCACCAGATATCATAGTCATGGTATGTAGCCGTGGCAAGTAGGATCTGGATGGACTTAAGCATAGCCACTTGAAAAGGTTTCATCATGATCCACGCCTGGTCATTGACGAAAAGCTTTAACAAGTCTAGCTTTGAAAGTCTCAACTCTTCCATGTACACCAAGTAATCTTCTCAAGATATACTTGCTCCTGATGGGGATTTAACCCTTCAGATCTTGCAGCTAAAGTCCATACTTTGCTGGTGTATAAGGATTCCATCTCAGATCACTAAGCATCCAGCCATTCTTACAGAGTCTTACTCCTGATGGCCAGCTCGAAACTAGTTGGGTCATCATCTCATGATGTAATCCTCGCTCCCACTGTCATAGAGAAACCGAAGTATCTCTCAGGTGGGTGAGGAACCCTACTAGATCGGCGGAGAGGCTGAGGTTCGTTGGTATCTACTGAATCCCTTGGTTCTATCAAATCATCTGCTGTAGTTCGTATAGCTGGAACACTTCCAGTTCTACATAACAGACCTTGCCTCGAGCTTGTCCGGATTTTGCTTTTAGACATAGGCCAGACAACCCTAAATCTTAACTAACTTAAGAGATGGGCTCTTCCCTTATCATATCACATATGAAGTGGTAGGCAACTGATTTGATTCGAATCCTATTCAATAGGTATGCAGCTTCTCAAGCGCATAACACCCAAAAGGAAACAGGTAACTCAGTAGTACTCATCATAGAGCACACCATATCAAATAGGGTGTATCTGCTCCGCCCCGATATACCATCGTGCTATGGTGTATTCGGAGGAGTAATGCTGAGAGAGAATCTTATTCTCCTTTAGAATAATCCAGGAATTCCGTGCTCAAGTATTCTCCTCCTTGATCACATCAAAGGACATAATACTTATACCCGTATTTTGGTTCTCTACTTCTAACTTATATTCTGTGAATATCTCAAAAGGTTCGGACTTGTGTTTCAACAGGAACATATGTCTGAATCTAAAGAGATCATCAGAGAACGTAATGAAGTATAAAGAACCAGTCCTGGCATTTGTAGACAGGAGACGTTACATACATCATCATGTATCAGTCCCAAGAGTTTACTAACTCTTTCTCTGTTTCCAGTAAACGGAGCTAAGGTCATCTTATCTTTGTGACATGACTGGCGAGTTTCACAAGATGTAAATTCAAACTTATTTAAATATGCATCTATATGTAACTCTAGCTAGTCGGGTCACATTGATCTGACCTAGTCTACAATGCCTCAAGAAGAATTGGTTCATTTCTGAACTCTTCCTCTTATGTGTGTTCCGTATATTAAGAACTGTAGTTTGATTTAGAACATTAATGCTTTTAGATAACGTGCCTGAACCGATCAACCTTTGATATAGGAAATGTTCAAAACATTATCCAACAATACAAAATTATATCCTTTCTTTTCAGATAAAGAGACTGATATGATTTTGTATATCAGGTTCGGTATCTAACAACATTCGTTCAGAATCAATGTATTGTAATACAGGGTGACAGTGACCGACAGACTTGGCTGCAACACTTGCCCCGTTTTCTGCCTCATGAAACTTATCACCCGTTCTCAGTTCTCTACCTTTCTGTAGCCCTATGTAACAGATTACATATCTGGGATCCTGATCTGGTATCACATACCCAGGACGTAAAGGATATTGAGAAACAGTTCTGTATAATGAACACACCCGAAGATGATGCATCAACATGCACTCTCTTCGTTTGGGCGGCACAGGAATTCTGGTAATCCCCAATTTCATGCTCTGTCTTATAACAATTATAAGTTGGAGCGGGACCAACGTTCCCCAGCTCAGTATAACAAGTGGGTTCGGTCAATATTCCGTATTATTATCTTGATTAAGGCGTGATATGGTCGCTACCTGGAGAGAGAGAGAAGAAAACACTCAGCGTGCGCTCTGTCAAGAATAGATTGGTTATTATTTTATCTAATCAGGATGGCTCCCACTGCTTTTTATCAAATCTTCCTTCAAACCCTAAAAGGAAAGACTAGCCGGGATTAATTACACACTACAAGTTCGCCAATCTTTCAGCCAGGCCAGTGTCGGTACTTTGAGGGAGGTCCCCCGTGCTTTCGCACGAACCTAATTAATGTAAACCTCGTTTTCCCAGAGGCATAACCCCGTTGACACCTTTCTAGACACCTACTTGATCGGCTAATTATAATGTATAAAACTCTCCCAGGAGTAACACTTACTCGCAGCGGGTATCGGGATCCAACTATCTCATAGAAGGTATGCAATCTCATTGCAAATTTCAACACTTGAAATTCCCGATAATATTTTGCCCCTAACGTGCTATGACCTTGACGAAAGCCAACAAACCATAGCCCGCTAGTCAAGTTCAACCCGTACATTTCTTGATCGAATTAAACCCACCCGCACGACCCTTGACGAAAGCCAACAAAGCCGCACGACTACCCTAATCCAATCGCATCGTATGCTGGCAGATAAGCAGCATATAGCTACCGCACACTGCACCTTGACGAAAGCCAACAAATGCAGCACGAATACTATATACTACTTATCTGAAATGACGGAGGGCTACGACAGGTTTTTCTGAAAACCTATTGCGTAATGAACTTGATATCGTTGTAGGATCGAATGAATTTTGAAATGGAGTGTTTTTGAGGCTTTTCTAGTTTTGCTAAAGGAGTCACTCCCGGTGAAGGGATCGTCGGTCCTTTCCTCGTCGAATGAGGTGCGGGATATATCATATATATCGCTGTGCAAAGCAAAAACACTTAAAAGCAATCAAAAGACAAACCGAGGGTGTAGCATCTGCCAGTTATTGCTAAAGGAGTCACTCCCGGTGAAGGGATCTCGGTCCTTTCCTCATCGAATAAGGTGCAGGATATATCTCATATACCGCTGTGCAAAGCAAAAACTGTAGCTACCTGTTTTATTTTGAAATTCGATTCTACAACATCTTAGGTTTCTTTTATTTCATTAATCACATTAATGAAGTCCCATCATTTAAGTACCTAAACATCACAGATAGATATGACGTACACTTATGCCATCCGCATTCGCCTCGATGTCCCCTCGTGCACCGTTAGGTTAGGTAACTAACGGCAGAGCAGGGCAGGGCTAGCACGGGTGTAAAACATAAGTAACGTCTATATAATATATCATATATACTATATACTATATCCATCACAGAACACCTCATGATCACATCACAGATATCGCAGCAGAAGAAACATATGAAATATTGGATATACTAGGACGTCTGTGTTTTCAATACGAGCCAGTATAAAACACGGATTCCACGGTCGTGATGAATAGCCAAACCCACACCCCTAGACCCCTACGAGAGCGGCAAGCAACCCTACCAATTCTAGAGTTAGGAGACCCGGACTCGACTCCTCGAGTTGGTCTCCCACTGGACTCCAGAACCCGGTTACTTGTGCCCTCCTCCTTGGGTCTATCCTAGTGCGGAAAAGTAAATAATATACAAACGGTGACAACTCCCGCAACCTGGAAGCGCCCCAATAAAAGAATATTACATACAAGTTTTTACATGAATGAAAATGAAAAACACTCATCTCACATAAAAACCCCCGGCTATTCAAACACGACGATCCAATATAACATATCCAGCAACACATAACATCACATGTCATCAACGTAAGCAAATATGCGCATCCCAATTGTCGTTGACATATAGCAACGAAACCGGCGATATCACATATTACACTTACGGTCACAGAAAAGAAAGTGTAAAACTACAACAGTTGGAATCCGCAACCACCTCAGACATCGCATGCCTGACCAAATGAATTACTTAGACATCGCATGCCTAACAATTATAAACCTCGCATTTTAGTCTCATTATCGAAAACACTTTTCAATATCAAGTCGGGGAATTCAACAAGATTCCCGACAGTCTGATCGAATACTCGTCGCAAACTTCAGTAGACGGCCGCACCCCCGTTACCGTCGACGAAGTGCACCAAGGCGGAACACCGCTACCGCGAGCACCCGGACGGATGCTTTCGGCGACGGGGTTCTCCTACAGTCACTTGGTCGGGGCTATGGAGTGAGGCTGTCTATTAAGTTTACCCGGCGAGTATCCGCGTACGCTACGTGATTGCGACGGACTTTTGATCACATCAAAATTCCATGGCAACCGATCAAGTGAGACTAAATTGCTACATTTATAACATTCATTCAGTTATCACATAACTTTTGTGAATTCCAATTATTGTATCCCATTCCAGATAAACAGAAAATGTTAAACTTTTCGATCGAACAATCGAACACCCAAGTTTTCCCGAAACTGATCAACACATGAAACAAGTATAACAACATTCCGTTCGTGCCTCAGTACCAACGATCCAGCCGTAGAAGGGTCAAGCCAACGCCTCACATGTGGCACGCCGTACTGCCCCAAACCCGAAGGTTCAAAGGGCAGTTCAAGACGGTCACATAATCGAGTTAAGGTTTGTGTCTTCTAGAGGGACCATCGCGTTACTTGCACTACTTAGAACGTCGTTAAACTACGGAAAAATCCAACACTTGGAAATTTCCCGACAGGGGAAAAGTTGGGTATTTATATCCGGTCGAACTTTTTAACATATTCTAAAATTTATCCGGAAAGCCACACAGACAAAATTTGATATCCCGATCGAAACATCGAATTCCCAAATCAACTCAGAAAATTTCAACTCTGGAAAAAATATTAAAAATACCCAGGAAAACCAGCACAGAATATTGTGAATTACTGTACCAATTAGGATGCCTAATACGACAAAATGGCCGCTCTTCCGCCGCACGAGCCATGCTCGTGCCGCGGAAGCGCGGCGCACTGTTTGAATTACCCAACCGAATTTTACAGTTTCTCATAGAATTGCCTGCTGATTTTTCTGAATATTTTTAATGTTGAAAAATCCCAGATTTTAAAAATTGGACAGAGAGCATGTTTGTTTTGGACTTTCGGGTTCGATCGGACTTCAATTTCCGTCTGGACTTCGCCTAAGGCTCTAGCTAGGCTCTGATACCACTGCAGGGTTCCTAGGCACTCTAGTGAGGTCTCCCAAGCCATCAACCATGGCAATTTCAAAAATTATGGTGCCTACAAACCCTAAAGTACGGATCGTTTGCTAGATATCTAGGCGAACAAGAACTAGTTAACAGTTAACTAAAGAGATACGGAAATTACAACCTTTGTAGATCCGGATATCCACCTCCACGGCTCCGCAACGAGGTCATCTCCGCTGTCCAAATCAAATCCGGGCTCTAGAGTCGACTTCGTCGGAGAATGGGCAAGCTAGGTCGTCGATGTCCATGCCGAAGATGATCTACGTCGAGGCATCGATGAATCAAGCTCCACCTTCACCAAACCCTAAAATCTTGTGAAGGAAACACACTCTACTACTTGGCAAGAGGTAGAGGATGAAGAAATAGGAAGTGGGTAGACTTTAGAATTGGATTTCTCACTCATATGCATCAATCACCATTGATGGACTTCAAGCTTCTTCACTTGAAGCATGAAGAAGAAGAAGAAAAACATTATGATAAGTTCAAAGAAAAATGAAAAGAAAAAACAATTCTTATCATAATTCTAACTATAGTAAAGTGTAGAGAGTTAACCAAGGTTAGTTGTATGGTTAGGGTTAAGAATGAGATAAGAATGGTGGACTTAGGTCAAAGCTTCATGAAGTTTCAACTAAACAACAAAAGAAGCCACCATTCTTTTCTCATTTTCTTTTCTCACTTTCTTTTATTCATTTATCAAAAAAAGAATAAATGAATAATTAAGAAAATAAAACCCTAAACATAAACACAACCATGGTTCAAACTTTACACTTAACCAAAGTGGTATGCATCATCAAACATGATACATTCAAATGTACAAATGTATATCACATATACAATATGCACATAACAAGTGAGAAAATCCATCTTAAGTAAACCGATACTAGTTAATGCAAAGTAATATATCAAATATATAATTATGCATTAAATCATTAAATCAACACTTGATTCAATGACCCGGTTATGCGCACATAACCGACTGGTATCCAATATATCGGCTTATCGAATCAACGCTTGAATCGATAACTAGGTTATATCGCATACAACCATTCGATATATTTATCGCGAGAATAGAATACGGTATCACATACTCGTATTATTCTCGGTCCCGCACATATCTCATATGCGCTCCTATTTCGTTTCGCTTGAGCCAGGAAACCTCTGTGTAGGACTCTAAAGACTCGTCAATACGCCGGCAGCGGATGATGATCATATCAAACATCCATAAGCCGCAAGCGGTCTGCTAAACGTAACGGCCACCCGGGTATTGAGCGATCTGAAGATCGACGAGCAAGCCCGCTCACACTCCAGTGAATCCGACCAGTAACACTACCGTACAGTTCGGTCTGATCGTCTGATATGTCGCATATCTCGCCTAGGGGTGGTAAACGTCAGACCCCAATAGCTCAATAAGTCGTGTCGATATGAGGTCTATAACTGTTCGAGAAACTACTGGTAACACTTACCAGTAAATCTCAGAACCCTGGCCAGGGATTTCCTGTTATAGCCAATCGAACACAGCGCAACATCAACCCCCATATACCGGGAGAGACGAATCCCCTCCTATCGCTCATTGCCTCCATGTGACTCGGGACTGTACCCAAAAACCACCGTTTTGCACGCCCTCTTGGACGTGGTAAGATGGAAATCAAAGCACAGTGGGAACCACACAAGACTCTATGACGATCTTGGGTCAACAGACTACTCTGTACCAGTGTCACCAGAGAACTGCCATCTGACGTGAGGTATAATACCATCTGGGAGTTCTCGGTGAGTCTGTCCAGTGTACCCAGTCTCTACTGAGCACCCGTATATCTCCTCTGATGTCAAACACCGATGGATATGGGATCATCCATCGCCCATCTGTATGGGTCGAGAAGGTACACGCTAGTCTACTCTGGTATATCGATGCCCCGTCTCGATACACCCACGACTAGGGACTGTCAAGGATGTACTTATGGACTACCATGTCCCCACTAGTATGATCCGCATCATAGTCCAGGTAGTCAAGTACAGATCCTAAGGGCTTTACCAACATGTAACAGAGAGACAATCAGCATACACGTTAAGGTAAAGATCAACCAGATAGCATACTATCATGTCGAGCAAGAAAGTCCTCCCTATATACGTCCCAGCATCCACTACAATATACATCCTATGTATAGTAATGGCCTCTAGGGCATACATATAACTAACACCCTAGTCGTGGGAGTTTCGAGACTGGGCATCGATACTCCATTAGTAGACTAGTGTATACAGTCGAGACCCCGACGAGGGGCGGTGGCCGGTCTCACAAGCCACTGGTGTCAGTTGCTTCACCTAAGATGTATACAGGTGCTCATTGGGTTATGAGTACACCGGACAGGACTCGCCGGGAACCTGCTAGTTGGTATTATACCAGATGTCAGATAGCAGTTCCCTGGTGACATGTGTACAGGTTAGTTCATCAACCTGAGATCGTCATTTGTCTCGTGTGAGTTCCCACTGTGCTTTGATTACTATCCTACCACGGCTCAAAGGAGTCGTGCAAACAGGTTTTAGTTGGGTACAGTCCCGAGCCACATGGAGGCAGTGAGCGGATCTGCAGGGGTTCGTCTCTCCCGGTATTGGGGGTGAGGTCGCGCTGTGTCTAGGAGAGCCATTACGCAAAGCCCTCGGCCGAGGCAGGAGATTTACTGGTAGGTATTCCAGTAGTATCTCAGGGCGTTCTGGGCTACACTCCGACACGACTTGTACCGCCTTTGGGGGTCTGACTTTTACCAACCCCCTAGGCCCGACATGCGATCCTTATAGACGAACGGACCGGACTGTACGGATATTGTCACTGACAGGCTCAGTAGGGTGTCAGGATGAGTTCGCTCATCAACGTCCCTTTTGGTCAATAGCTGGTGGCCCGTCACGTATTGGCTTATACCTCTGACGTGCTGGTGGTTAAATCCACAACCATAATATTGACGAGTCTTTAGAGTCCACCACACTTTCAGTTACTCAGCTTTCGGGCGAAACGTTGTAGAGGCCGTATGGAGATATGGCAGGGTCCGATCAGATACGTGCGGTATTGCACGGATCAGGATCGGACAGTTTTGTACTAGTGTACGTATAGTTATATGTCAGGGTTTGATCTGATACATGCGGTATTGCACGGATCAGGATCGAACGGTTTTTACTAGCCGGCTTTGGCTTAAGCCGGTCCTAGTTTAGTACAGTGTAGATTTTGTCTCATTGCATTTGTATCCGGTCGGAATACAGATGCGGGTGTGTATGCACAGTATCGGGGTTTTCCTGTAATTTATTACGGGACCAGTTTTTTGGGGTTGCCCGTTTGTATTCCGTTCTGGCCAGTTTTTCTTTGTTCTTTCCCGGCCGGACTTTTCTGATGGAGGGGGTAATTTGCAGTTTTGCAAATTACATTTGGTGGAGGTTTTATTTGTAAGATGATTAATTATGATAGCATCGTTTTATTCCATTCTTTTCTATCATCTTGTCTTGCTTTATGAAGATTAGACATGAGATGAAGTTTGATGTAAGTTTGATGATGATTATGTCTTGATGTGGTCACCACTTGCTTTACCCTACACTCACCTCCCTTCATGCTTCATATTACCTCCTCCACCATTCTCATTGAGAGGATAAGTTTTTCATGAGAGGAAAAAGAAAGAGAGAAGAAGAAGAAGAGAGCTTCATCTTGAGAGTTTCATTCATGATCTCATTTTCTCGCTAGAAAAATGCAAGCACCATTTTTCTATTCTTGATTCCTCCATCACCATGGCAACAAACCCCAAATGAGACAAGCATCTTCTACACTACATTCTACAGCATATCTTGAGCATGTCGAGTTGCCGGCTTCATGCTCGAGTTGCCTCGGTATTGAGGCGGGAGCCCGTAAAAGACGCAGGCGATGTGGTGCCCTTTCCGGCGAGGAGGCGACGATATGGAGACAAGACTTTCCGCGGGAGATCGGGACGATGAAGAGAAGACCGGAGGACTCGGATCACTCGGTATACTTCTCACCCTATCTCTTGATTGCTAGCATTAGGTTAATGGTAAACGATCCGGGTTTTCATTGTCCGCGGTAGCGCCGGTTTCCGAGTAAGGAAAAATTTTAATTCCGCATTTTGGCCTCGAGTACGAGGCCGGGGCGCTGCCGTAGCGCAACATCATTATTGACATGTATATACACATACCTTACTACATGCTACACATATACCTGGAGGGTATTGCATCTTGCTACATGCTACACATATACCTGGAGGGTATTGCATCATTATTGACATGTATATACACATACCTTGCTACAAGCTACACATAAACCTTGAGGGTATTACATCATTATTGACATGTATATACACATACCTGGCTACATGCTACACATATACCTGGAGGGTATTGCATCATTATTGACATGTATATACACATACCTTGCTACAAGCTACACATATGCCTGGAAGGTATTGCATCATTATTGACATGTATATACACATACCTTGCTGCAAGCTACACATATACCTGGAGGGTATTGCATCATTATTGACATGTATATACACATACCTTGCTACATGCTAAACATATACCTGGAGGGTATTGCATCATTATTGACATGTATATACACATACCTTGCTACATGCTACACATATACCTGGAGGGTATTGCATCATTATTGACATGTATAAACACATACCTTGCTACATGCTACACATATACCTGGAGGGTATTGCATCATTATTGACATGTATATACACATACCTTGCTACATGCTACACATATACCTGGAGGGTATTGCATCATTATTGACATGTATATACACATAACTTGCTACAAGCTATACATATACCTGGAGAGTATTACATCATTATTGACGGGTGTATACACATATGAGATATAGCTACATGTACATCATGCATACATACTTACGTGCACATCCATATAACTTGATATAGCTACACATATACCTGTATGGTATTACTTCATTCTTGATAGGTATATACTCATATCTTGCTATAGTTACATATTCACCTTTATATGATGTTGCTTGGATTTTGGATGCTTGGATTTTGGATGCTTGGATTTTGGAGAAATTACGATCCGCATGATATATTTAATAACTTGATGCATTTAAATAGCGGTTTTTCCTTGATATGCACATATTATTGTCTTATGTTTCATATATTATATTTCATGGATTTACGCATTGAGATATGGATTTCATGTGATTTATGGATTTGAGGACCGTGGGGGTATTTCAAGAAATTCATGTATTGTTTGAAAACCCGGTTTCTCTTGATATGATATTTCAGTGTGTCCACCATGAGTTTTCTCGGTTATGAGACTTGTTTTAGATACCCGATTCGAGGAGCGGTGGGCACCGTCTGCGGGTACATGGTGGACCCGGTATGGTTCCCCGGGGCAAGAGATGATTTTCGTAGTATAGACGATGAGCCTGGCTGGCGGGCTAGTACCTACCGGTGATTGCATTTGTACTCGGCGGTTATCGTGGGGATACCGAACGGAGTGATGTACAGACATGACATCAGGTCCAGTCGTGGTGACGGCACCTGGGATATGAGGATTTACGTGTCGATGCTGGACACGGGTTTCATGATGTTTCGGGTGTCGATATTAGACACTCGGGTTCCAGGATTTGTTGTGTCTTTGAGGGACATGCATATATACATATATATACACAGGCATAGTTTTCATGATATTTCGGGTGTCGATATTGGACACTCAGGTTCCATGAGACATACAGGATATGAGGGTCGATCTGAGGATGCAGTGCCTGAGAATTTTGGGATTTGACGTGTCGGTGAGGGACACAGAGGTTATTCCATGCTGATGATTTTTGCATGAGGTTTTATTATTTATCCCACAAATCAGGATTTATTTGATATGCATTTGATTTATGTAGATATAGTACCCTGGTGGTGTACCTTGATCATGATAGTTGCATATTCATATTACCAAACTTATGCTATCAGATTACATGTGATAGATTATCGTTGTTAGTGCATACTTGCGATTATAGTATGATGTTATTTACTATTCATGAGTTGGCAACTCACCCCCGTTGTGCCACAGTGTTTTGCATGTTTGATCCTCATGGTAGTCGCGGCAGGGCGCCTTTTTATCTCTACTTTTGCGGATATCGCTACGGTTGGCTGTGAGGCCTTTTGCTATAGGCGGGTTTGCGGTTATCCGATGATATCGTTGTATATCTTTTGTATCTAGTACTCTCCATCTACCACCTTTATGTTTTGACTTAGAGACGAGTTGTGAGGATCGATGTTGTATATTCTTATGACTCTAGTTGTCGTGCTCGTGTGAGTCGGCCTTTATATATATTGATTATCTCTTTTCTTCGCTATGGCGTCGTATATCTGTTGTGGTGGTTGTTTCCGCTTTTGGGCGAGATTTGCTCCCGTTTGGGGATGCTTTACTTATATCTTATGTTTGTACCCGTTTCGGGGCTAGTTTTTACAAAGGAGGTGCTACCGAAACTTTTATGAAAAACAAACATTTAGCTTTAAGTTCTTACTTGAGATTTTAAAAGTGTTTTCTATCCTTTACTGCTTGTAATGATTTAGATTGCTGGATTTTTGGATTACTTAAATTGTGTTACGCCTGTTGACGTTACGTAGTCTAAGTGCCGGTCATGTGCCTAAATTTGGGTCATAACAAAGTTGGTATCAAAGCGCTAGGTTTTACCGTTCGGAGTGTAGCATGACCTTGGTTTGATGGAGTAGGTAGATTAAGAAGAGTAACGTAGCGTGTGTATGTTCCGCGGCATACTTACGACACGGTACTCCGCCAAAGTAACCTTAGGACTTATTGTTGAAATTCCTTCCGTGATTATATACATCCTTGTGATTCGATTCATGTGTTCTTATCGAATCCTGTTTCCATTTCCAGCCTTTATGCCACCGAAGACTACGAGGGCGCAAAGAGCGGTCGCGAGGGCCGAGGTCAGAGTTGACTCGTCCGAGATGAGGACTGACCCGGGCGGTACGCCCATTGTGCAGGAGCAGATTGTTCCACCTTCGACAGACCATATTGCTATGCTAGGGGACGGTATCCAGGATTTGCACCAGATGGTAGGGTCGTTAGTTGAGGCCATTCGAGCGCAGAGGCAGGAGGTTGTTCTATCCGTTACGGGGACCGTGTTAGTGCCTACCGTTCTACCAGTCGTACCTGCAGCTACGGAGGTGATCACCGTATCGTTATCAAAGTTCATGAGGCTGAGGCCTCCGGTTTTCACTGGCACCGATGCAGCTGAGGATCCGCAGTCGTTTATCGATCGGATGGCCAGGATATGTCATTCGCTGAGATGCTCCGACGCGAGATGGGTAGAGTTCGCGAGCTTTCGTCTGGAGGGTTTAGCCCAGAAGTGGTGCGAGTCCTTAGAGAAGGGCAGAGCCGCAGGTCTCTCTTCTATGACCTGGGCTGAGTTCGTGACGGTGTTTCTTGCACCTTTTCTTCCGCAGAGCGTTAGGGATGCTCGAGCGCGCAGTTTCGAGTCGTTACGCCAGACTCAGGGTATGACGGTAGTCGAGTAGCGTCAAGAGGTTTGTTCAAGGCCTGCTTACCCAGTTGTTCCTCACCATCAGCGTACGGTATTGTGACACGTATGCAGCAGTGGTGGATGAAGCCCTATTGATTGAGGAGCGTCTTTCTGAGTCGTCGGTTGTTCCCGAACAGAAGAGGGTTCATACTGGTATATCAGCCCGGAGACAAATAGTTAGACACCGCGACAGCATTCGTTCAGGCACGGGGAGTAGCAAAGGCATGGGATGAGGCCAGTTGTTCAGCACTTATCCCCAGGACACAGTCGACACGTGGGTGCTTTTGGTGTGGCAGTCTATATCACCTCGTTAAAGATTGTACCGTGATACGCCAGAGAGAGGCAGCCATACCACATGTAACATTACCGCCTTCACCACCTCAGAGAGCGTTGCCTCTTGTGCCGGTAGTTGCTCCGTGTCAGACTTATGTTCAGAAAGGTCATGGTCGTGGAGGGTTTGTTCAGAGAGGACGGGGTGGCAGAGGCATAGGACAGCCAGTAGCCGGTAAAGGTCAGGCTCGGGTGTTTGCCTTGACTCATCAGGACGCACAGGCGTCCAATGCAGTGGTTTCAGGTACTCTTTCTGTATGTTCTTTTGATGCACATGTTTTGTTTGATCCGGGATCTACGCATTCGTATGTTTCTGTTGGAGATAGTGCCCTCAGAGTCAATTATTGGATCACAGGCACGTGATTGCAATGATTGAGCGAGGACCTATCCCGGTACGACAGTCTTACTCGAGATGATAGTATGCTATCTGGTTTACCTTTATCATCGTGTACTGCTTTAGGTGACCTGACAGGTCGCTATTGCACGTTGATAGAGCCCCTAGAATTCTTGCTTGACTGCCGGCAGTATGAGGGCGATCATATAAGTGGGAGCTGGTAGTCTATAAGCACATCCTTGAATGGTCCCTAGTCATGGGAGTTTCGAGACAGGGCATCGATTCTCCAGAGTAGACTAGTGTATACAGTCGAGACCCCGACGAGGGGCAGTGGCCGGTCTCACAAGCCACTGGTGTCAGTTGGATCACCTAAGATGTATACAGGTGCTCATTGGGCTATGAGTATACCGGACAGGACTCGCCGGGAACATGCTAGTTGGTCTTATACCTGACGTCAGATAGCAGTTCCCAGGTGACATGTGTACAGGTTAGTTCATCGACCTGGGGATCGTCATTTGTCTCGTGTGAGTTCCCACTGTGCTTTGATTACTACCCTACCACGGCTCAAAGGAGTCGTGCAAACAGGTTTTAGTTGGGTACAATCCCGAGTCACATGGAGGCAGTGAGCGGATCTTCAGGGGTTCGTCTCTCCCGGTATTGGGGGTGAGGTCGCGCTGTGTCTAGGAGAGCCATTACACGAAGTCCTTGGCCAAGGCAGGAGATTTACTGGTAGGTATTCCAGTAGTATCTCAGGGTGTTCTGGGCTACACTCCGACACGACTTGTACCGCTTTTGGGGGTCTGACTTTTACCCACCCCCTAGGCCCGACATGCGATGCTCATAGACGAACGGACCGGACTGTACGGATATTGTCACTGACAGGCTCAGTAGGGTGTCAGGATGAGTTCGCTCATCGACGTCCCTTTTGGTCAATAGCTGGTGGCACGTTACGTATTAGCTTATACCTCTGACGAGCTAGTGGTTAAATCCACAGCCATAGTATTGACGAGTCTTTAGAGTCCACCACACATTCAGTTACTCAGCTTTCGGGCGAAACGCTGTAGAGGCCGTATGGAGATATGGCAGGGTCCGATCAGATACGTGCGGTATTGCACGGATCAGGATCGGACGGTTAGTACTAGAGGCCGTATAGTTATATGGCAGGGTTCGATCAGATTCGTGCGGTATTGCACGGATCAGGATCGGACGAACATTACTAGCCGGCTTTAGTTTAAGCCGGATCCTAGTTTAGTACAGTGTAGATTTTGTCTCTTTGCATTTGTATCCGGACGGAATACAGATGCGGGTGTGTATGCAGAGTATCGGGGTTTTCCTGTAATTTATTACGGGACCAGTTTTCTGGAGTTGCCAGTTTGCATTCCGTTCCGGCCGGTTTTCGTTTGTTCTTTCCCGGCCGGACTTTTCCGATGGAGGGGGTTATTTGCAATTGTGCAAATAACATTTGTGGAGGGGGTTTCTTGCACTTGTATTCATTATGATAAGCATTTTTTTTTCATCCATAATGGTGCTTTAATGAGATTTGAGTGGGTATGGGTTTTAAGTATGGTTGATGTTTCTTTGCTTTATGGATGTGGTCACCATTTCTATCTCCTACACACACCTCCCTCTTGGAGTTTACTTTGCCTCCTCCACCATTTCCATTTCATAAAGGCCGGCCACATATTTGGAAGAGGAGGAGGGAATGAGAGAGTTTCATTTGGTGTGGGAAAATTAATAATTCATATCATTTTCCATTGCCACAAAAATCCCCAAGTTCATATCATCTTGATTCCTCCATCAAGGCAACATAACCCCAAAGAGACTAAGCACTACACATTCTATAGCACGTTTTGGGCATGTCGACTTGCCAGCTTCATGCCCGAATTGCCTCGATATAGAGGCGGGAGCCCGTAAAAGATGCAGGCGACGTGGCGCCCTTCCGGCGAGGAGGCGACGACCGGAGTTTCCGCGGGAGATCGGGACGATGACAAGAAGACCGGAGGACTCGGATCACTCGGTATATCTCTTCCCATCTTGTAGTTAGCTAGAACTAGTTTAATGGTCCGATCCGGGTGTTTAGTGCGTGGTGGTGCCGGTTTGCAAAGTTCGCAAAATTAAAGTTTATCACCGTTTCCGCATTTGGCCGTCGGATTGACGACCGGGGCGCCGCCGTGCACTTACAGTGGTATCAGAGCCTCGCCATTAACTTCGTCTAGCTTCGTTTGATGTGTTTTGCAGTTCCGATCGACCAAAATTCCAAAAATCCAATTTTAGTTCACATAAGTTTTCTGTTAAAATTTTTTGGTGTCCAAAAATTTTTCAGGTTGTAAAAAACTAATGTACTGGATATTCTAAGACTACTGGGAAAATTCGACACAGTCAGTCCACTACCAGAGCGCGGAACAGTGGCCAAACCCCCCCTTGGGCCGCGGTTCCGCCGCATATTGGTGACGTCACTGTATCATTTTTTTCCAGTGGGCTTCTAGGCTAATTTTATGGGTTTTGGAATATTAATATTAGGCCCAGATTTTCTGTGAGTGCTACAGTATTGCTTGGGGGCCCACTTGTTAATTTTTGATCGATCGGATATATTAAACACATTATTTCACAGTATTTACATTATATCTGCGACCGTGAATGTCACTCGATCGGTAAATCCGGTCTAACTGCTATAGCCCGGTTAGACGGATTTGCGAACGTGACTTTCACGTTGATGTTCTGTGATTTTGCTGTGATGTTGCGGATCGGTCGTGGGGGATAGCCTGGATGCAATGCTAGTACAGTTTCTGTTGTATTATGTACATTTGATATTGCGGGGCGAGCGTCCGACATGTGGACTGCCGTCACTGCCTGTTTGTATTATTATTTTGGGGCACGACCAGGTTGCGGTCGATGTACCCGTTGTATGTATATTTTACTTTCTGTACTAGGGTTACCCCGCGGAGGGGTGCACGGATAGCCGGGTTCTAGAAGGCAACAAGCCCGCATCTCATGGCATTGGGACGGAAGGGGCTTCACTCCAGGATTGTCTGGCTATTCGCCGCACTCGTAGGGGGTATAGGATTTCATTACACAGGCTATCCACATGACCCGGGGAACGTCGGGTTTCAGTAGTGGCTCTGTGAAACCCGGGGATCCCAGATATCTGTATTGTTCTGTGATGCTGTACATTTCTGTGATGTTGCATTTTATTCACGCCTTGAGCGAATATAATATATTAGTAGATGTTGTATATGTTTTTCATCCGCGCTAGTCCAGTCCCCGCTCTGCCGTTAGTTAGCTAACCTAACGGGTGATGACGGGACCCAGTGGCGAATGCGGATGGCATATACGTACGTCAGTATATTTTCGTTCTTTGTGGTGTGATCAAATGATGGGACTGCATTGATTCGGATCAATGCAAGTTAAAACAAACCTATTCTGATGTTGTTGGAACACTTTTCAAAAAGCTGTTATTGCAAGGACGTTCACTTTTGTTTTGCATCGTGGTATTCATTTGGAATATCCTGCTCCTCAGTCGACGAGGCAAGGGCCGAGATCCCTTCACCGGGAGTGACCCCTTGGACAGAAGTTTGCGTCAGGGCACTAACTTCACTATAGCCGATTACTTTTGCTTTGCACCGTGGTATTCATTTGGAATATCCTGCACCCCATTCTACGGGGAAGGAGCCGAGATCCCTTCACCGGGAGTGACCTCTTTAGTAAAGGTTTTCGTCACTATATTTTCTAAAAAGCTATCCGTTCCTTCAACGATATCAAGTTCATTACGTTAAAGGTTTTTGCCAGAAACCATTCGTAGCCCTCCGTCGTTTCAGCCGGGTAGCAAGTAGTATTCATGCTATGTTTGTTGGCCTTCGTCAAGGCATAGTGTTTGGTAGCTGCTTGTTGCTTTTCTGCAGCATAGATAGATGCGTTGGTTTGGGACAGTCGTATAGCCTTGTTGGCCTTCGTCAAGGGCTTGTGCGGGTGGGTTCAAATCAACCTGAAGAATGACGGGTAGAACTTGACATGTGACTTATGATTTGTTGGCCTTCGCCAAGGTCATAAGAGCATGGGGTAAAAATCACATCGGGAGTTTCAAAAGAACTGAAACTTGCCAGATATGCGCATACCATCTGGAGTGTTATAGCGTGAGCGGATTCCGTCACGTTATCATGCGATGATAGTTGGATCCCGATTCCCACTGATGAGTTGGTTTACTCCTCGGGTGACCCCGACTAATTCTTCTTTCAGGTTTGGAGGAGAATTTGAGGTACAGTGGGACGTTTCCAGATTAGATAAATTGGTAACCATTCTGATCTAGGTTAGAGTGCACGCTAAGTGTTTCTTTTCTCTCTCTCTCTGGCAGCGACCATTGACCCGACCCTAGACTTTGACTCAGTGACCAAGTTGACCGAACCTTCTTAACACAGGCTTTTGGATTGTCAGAGTTGCAGACCTCATTGCCACTCCTACTTTTACCCTTTTCTCCAGGACACCCCGTATTACTGCGAACGTCCACTTCCATTGGACAAAGCCATCGTATGGTTAGATACGAACTCGAAGGAATTCGAGGATGGTTTCCGGTTCTGGAGAAAACGGATAGGATTATTCAGTTGTCTTTTCCTTTTACCTTCTCTCAGGTTGCGAGTACTCCTTAGTTTACGGGATAATACACCTATTACGCAAATTGGATAGCCTTCTTCCAAACCTTAGGCTGGTGCCGACTGGTAGGGAACGAAGAAAACCAATTAGCATAACGATGGTGTGCAGAAGGTATTAAGATTAAGACAAAGCAAGGGATTAGTAAGAGGGCAAAGTAAATTGCGACTGATATTCACGACCAAACCAAGTATTTCTTCGCCAATCCTAAATCACCTTTGTATTTCTCCAGGACACTCCGTATCACTACGAAGATCCACAGTTTATTGGATACTCCATCGTATGGTTATATACGAACTCGAAAGGAACTTGTTCCAGTTCGGGGATGGATCCTGGTTCAGGAGAAATAAGAATAAGGTTTATTCGGTTGTCTTTTATCTTCACCTTCTCTCGCATTGCGAGTGCTCCTAGGACTAGGACAGTACACCCATTATGCTTATTGGATAGTCTTCCTCCAAACCATAGGCTGGTGCCGAACGGTAGGGAAGGAAGAAAACCATTTGGCCTAAGGGGTGTGCAGAAGGTAACGACTAAAGACAAATAAAGGGATTTGGAGAGGTGGCAAAGAATTATGCGGTTATAGTTGTGAATCTGGATAATGGTAGAGGCATTACTAGGAATACCAGGATACCCCATCGAAACATTTCAATGTTTCAGTTCAACTGTGTACTGTTAAAGGAAAACTGATTTCCCGATTAGACACTTGCTCCAGGGTATGTATTTACCAGGTTTGATTCTCACATCTGTATGGTTTTACAGATGATGAGTGGGAGTAAGTTATTGGGAATTGGGTGATCATCCTCATTATATCGGGATTCGTTGTAATCGGTGATATTTGAGGAGATCATCTGGGCTATTTGCCGGTCGGCAAATATTTGGTTTTGAATATCCGCTGTTGTGCACCAATTTCAAATTGATATATCTGTACGTCTATTTTCATAGAGTGAGATATACCTTTTGATATTATGTCGATGATATTTACCTATATCAGTGGATGGTTAGGTAAGGAGCATTAAACAGCGGTGTAATTCTTCTTAACCATAAGTACAGTTTTCAACCTATGACATGCAGTGAAAGAGTTGTTAGACTCAGCGGACTTATACAGAGTATTGTATATTGTCCAGTGTCCATTAGGACAGAGGGGTTGGTCCTCATACTATATTCTGTTTACTTTTAACTTCTCTAGTTCTTAGACATGTGTTTCGTAGAAACACAAGGTCTAAGTTTTGAGGAGTTATAGGTATTTGAATAGAGTAGAGAACCAGGTGTAACAAGTATCGGAATTCTTCAAAGTGATCGAAGATGTAGATACTTGTGTATGGTATTCAGTTGATAGTAATGACAAAGAGAAATTGCTTCTCTTTCAGGTTACTCATAATTGGAAGCATTCCTAAGTTGAGTAACGCTGATCGGCCTCTCTCCATTTAGTTGACATGCACTGGAGACAGCTGCATGATTTGAATCTGGTTCAATTAAATCAGTGCCTCTGGTTCTATATTGGATATAGTACAGATCATATCTTAACATTGTTAAGGTACGGGGAGTTGTCCGGCTTATGATTAAAACCAGACTCTGGATAACTCAAGGCACGTTTCTGTAATGGCTGTTTGTGGGTTGACCCAGGCTATGACGAGGGTTGATTTTCTACCATCTGGGAGATCAATAGTAATATTGTTCTAGACTCGCCACAGTTTTAATAAAAATGGATTTTTAAAAAAACAGTAGTGGGAGTATGGTAGAACTGTAAGTGATTCCAGAACCGCAAACGATTACTGAAGATTTGATAAGGAACCTAAAGATTCAATCTGATTTGACATTCTATTGGCCACTCCGCAGATAAGGTGGGTAACTTCAGGCACCCGAGAGGTACTCCGGTAGCCTCAAGGACGGTGACAGGGAAGTTCTTGTTTACCCACACTTGCCATTGTTGCTGTTCCAGACTGCGAGACCCGGCAGGAGGATGAGTATAGCGTCATTCTAAACAAGCTTTAGAAGTGTACGTCTATATGACTCTGCCAGAGGGTTGTCGTAGTCAGTTGGAGCAGCGGAAGCATTGGTGGACATCAGGCTTATGTCTATTTACAGACTAAAGTAGACATAGTGGAGTTAGATCATCTGTTTCTGATGTGACAGTCATAGGTTTGACGTCATCAGAATAGGGGATGGATTTGTTGAGTAGGTAGTAGGGTGTGATATCCGGGTTTTGGATAACATACACAAAGTAGGAAGTGATATTCCTATACTACGATCGGTTATACTTTGGTCGTCACACGGTGGTTTCTCCACAAGGGACTTGGACATTATATCAGACATACTGGTTACTAGATCTATGGTTTTAGATCTAGATTTGGGTGGTTTCCCAATCAGGGTACTTTGACAACATTCTAAGAGTATTTAGAATGGACGACTCCTGGCACGGTAATGTACCTGCAGGTGATGGAGTCACCCTCTCTAAAGGTGTCTTATAGACTAAAGTAGAGAGGGATATGCATGATTGGCAGATCACTTGCTTAGGCAATTGAGTCAATCATGAGATGTCAAGTACCACACCAGATGTTGTTCTTGCACTAGATGCAATAAGTTGACATTGATCCAATCCTGGAGAAACAGTCGGAAGCAGTTTTAGAACATAAGTGGATGTTCTAGGGATATGATAATGACAGCCTCTTTTGGGAGACAGATATCATTCCAGGCTTCCAAGGTGACATGGACGACAAGGAGGTTGTCTGAGTTATAGTTTTCCTTCTGACGAGGGGCAGTATTTTGGACAGGTGGTCCAAGGAAATACTGAGGATGGCATGGCGCAGGATACTGATTAAGTTCAGTTGACGATACAGTCTAAGAAGTTTGGATTTGGAGTTCATTTATGAGCTCGGTCCCATCAGACATCCAGACATTCTAAGACAGGTATTGCTCATTTCGGGAGATGGCTTTCTCCGCGAACTTGAGATATAGAGAGAGACATAGAAAGAAACTTCAGAGCGGATCCACTCGCTGAGGCTATTCCTCGAACGCAATAGTCTCGCAAACGAGCTTTGTGAGACTGACTTGTAGAGGAGTTGGGTGTTCGGTATCACACGGGCTGTGAGTATGCGACATCGCAATAATTAGCCTTGAGTGCAAGTGGGAGATTGTTGGAGATAGTGCCCTCAGAGTCAATTATTGGATCACAGGCACGTGATTGCAATGATTGAGCGAGGACCTATCCCGGTACGACAGTTTTACTCGAGATGATAGTATGCTATCTGGTTTACCTTTATCATCGTGTACTGCTTTAGGTGACCTGACAGGTCGCTATTGCACGTTGATAGAGCCCCTAGGATTCTTGCTTGACTGCCGGCAGTATGAGGGCGATCATATAAGTGGGAGCTGGTAGTCTATAAGCACATCCTTGAATGGTCCCTAGTCGTGGGAGTTTCGAGACAGGGCATCGATTCTCCAGAGTAGACTAGTGTATACAGTCGAGACCCCGACGAGGGGCAGTGGCCGGTCTCACAAGCCACTGGTGTCAGTTGGATCACCTAAGATGTATACAGGTGCTCATTGGGTTATGAGTACACCGGACAGGACTCGCCGGGAACATGCTAGTTGGTCTTATACCTGACGTCAGATAGCAGTTCCCAGGTGACATGTGTACAGGTTAGTTCAACGACCTGGGGATCGTCATTTGTCTCGTGTGAGTTCCCACTGTGCTTTGATTACTACCCTACCACGGCTCAAAGGAGTCGTGCAAACAGGTTTTAGTTGGGTACAGTCCCGAGCCACATGGAGGCAGTGAGCGGATCTTCGGGGGTTCGTCTCTCCCGGTATTGGGGGTGAGGTCGCGCTGTGTCTAGGAGAGCCATTACACGAAGTCCTTGGCCAAGGCAGGAGATTTACTGGTAGGTATTCCAGTAGTATCTCAGGGTGTTCTGGGCTACACTCCGACACGACTTGTACCGCTTTTGGGGGTCTGACTTTTACCCACCCCCTAGGCCCGACATGCGATGCTCATAGACGAACGGACCGGACTGTACGGATATTGTCACTGACAGGCTCAGTAGGGTGTCAGGATGAGTTCGCTCATCGACGTCCCTTTTGGTCAATAGCTGGTGGCCCGTTACGTATTGGCTTATACCTCTGACGAGCTAGTGGTTAAATCCACAGCCATAGTATTGACAAGTCTTTAGAGTCCACCACACATTCAGTTACTCAGCTTTCGGGCGAAACGCTGTAGAGGCCGTATGGAGATATGGCAGGGTCCGATCAGATACGTGCGGTATTGCACGGATCAGGATCGGACGGTTAGTACTAGAGGCCGTATAGTTATATGGCAGGGTTCGATCAGATTCGTGCGGTATTGCACGGATCAGGATCGGACGAACATTACTAGCCGGCTTTAGTTTAAGCCGGATCCTAGTTTAGTACAGTGTAGATTTTGTCTCTTTGCATTTGTATCCGGACGGAATACAGATGCGGGTGTGTATGCAGAGTATCGGGGTTTTCCTGTAATTTATTACGGGACCAGTTTTCTGGAGTTGCCAGTTTGCAATCCGTTCCGGCCGGTTTTCGTTTGTTCTTTCCCGGCCGGACTTTTCCGATGGAGGGGGTTATTTGCAATTGTGCAAATAACATTTGTGGAGGGGGTTTCTTGCACTTGTATTCATTATGATAAGCATTTTTGTTTTTCATCCATAATGGTGCTTTAATGAGATTTGAGTGGGTATGGGTTTTAAGTATGGTTGATGTTTCTTTGCTTTATGGATGTGGTCACCATTTCTATCTCCTACACTCACCTCCCACTTGGAATTTACTTTGCCTCCTCCACCATCTCCATTTCATAAGGGCCGGCCACATATTTGGAAGAGGAGGAGAGAATGAGAGAGTTTCATTTGGTGTGGGAAAATTAATCATTCATATCATTTTCCATTGCCACAAAAATCCCCAAGTTCATATCATCTTGATTCCTCCATCAAGGCAACATAACCCCAAAGAGACTAAGCACTACACATTCTATAGCACGTCTTGGGCATGTCGACTTGCCAGCTTCATGCCCGAGTTGCCTCGGTATAGAGGCGGGAGCCCGTAAAAGATGCAGGCGGCGTGGTGCCCTTTCGGCGAGGAGGCGACGACCGGAGTTTCCGCGGGAGATCGGGACGATGACAAGAAGACCGGAGGACTCGGATCACTCGGTATATCTCTTCCCATCTTGTAGTTAGCTAGAACTAGTTTAATGGTCCGATCCGGGTGTTTAGTGCGCGGTGGTGCCGGTTTGCAAAGTTCGCAAAATTAAAGTTTATCACCGTTTCCGCATTTGGCCGTCGGATTGACGACCGGGACGCCGCCGTGCACTTACAGTTTCTACACACTTCGTGCCGAGGTTGGGCCGAGAGTCATGTTTGCTAGATCAGCCGCTTGTTGTGATTACTCCTGTTGGCGATTCTTTTGTTGTACGACATGTGTTTCGGTCGTGTGCCGTTTGTATAGGAGATAGAGATTCGTCCGTCGACTTGATCCTTCGAGATATGTTGGACTTCGACATTCTCCTTGGCATGGACTGGTTAGCAGCTTGTCATGCGTCTGTGGACTGCCGTAAGAAGACAGTCAGTTTTAGTTTTCCGGGCGAGTCTGTTCGGGTTGTGCAGGGAGACCGTAGTGCCGCCCCTCACAGTTTGATTTCTGCCCTTTGCGCTAGTCGGCTTTTGAGGAGAGGATGTCGGGGATTCTTGGCTTTCATTTATGATAGTGGAGCCATAGTAGAGTTGTTGGACCGGGTTCCTATCGTGCGAGAGTTTCCCGATGTTTTTCCCGATGAGTTACCTGGTTTGCCGCCAGAGCGCGATATTGAGTTTTGCATTGATCCGATTCCTGGCACGGGGCCTATTTCTATACCGCCTTACCGGATGGCTCCTGCATACTATCTCCAGTACGACGTACTGATGGCTGTGGGACAGACCATCTCCCCAACTGGGATGAGAAGCGTACACACCAATCTACTCCGGAGTATCGATGCCCTGTCTCGATAATCCTACGACCAGGGACCTGTATAGGATGTTGCTTATAGACTACCCAGCCATCACTAGTGTGACTGCCATCATGACGCCGGTAATCAAGCAAAGATCCTAAGGGCATTACTAATATGTATAAGCGATACGTTAAAAGAAACATATGCACATATTAAAGTAGACACAAACCAAGTAGCATACAATCATTTTAAGCAAGACTGTCAATACAACTGTGAATATCCCAAGCTTCCATTAAGTAATATACAAACTAGTATGATACAGTAATGGCCTCTAGGGTATAAACACTAACACATTTGTCTCGTGTGAGTTCCTACTGTGTTTTGATTACTACCCTACCACGGCTCAAAGGAGTCATGCAAACAGGTTTTAGTTGGGTACAGTCTCGAGCCATATGGAGGCGGTGATCGGATCGTCGGGGATTCGTCTCTCCCGGTATTGGGGGTTGATGTCGCATTGTGTACGGGTGGCCATCACCATAAATCCATGGCCAAGATGGACGAGGATTACCGATCCAGGATCGATATTTTGTCAGGAGGTGATGGGTTACATGCCGACACTAAATATCGCGTTGTTAGGGGTCTGACTTTATCCACCCCCTAGACTCGATATACGATACTCTTAGACGAACAGACCGGACTGTACGGATATTGTCACTGTCAGGCTCAGTAGGGGTTCAGGATGAGTTTGCTCGTCGGCCTCCCTTTCGCCCAATACCTGAGTAGCCGTTACGTACAGCTAGTGCCGCTGACGTGCTTGTGGTTAAATCCACTGCCAGCGTATTGACGAGTCTTTAGAGTCCCACACAGAGGGTTTTCACAGTTCAGGCGATTTGGTGTACATGGCGTATGTTGATACATACAGGTGTCCGATTAAATATGTGCATGTGATGCGCAGACTTTAATCGGACGGTTGATAATACTAGCGGTTTAGGATTAAGCCGGATTATTAAATCGGGTTTTGATTTAATAATTTATATATGTATTTTTATATACGTATTCTAGTATTATTGTTCGCTATTTATTTTCTCTCTTGGCTATTCGTATTTTTTGTACGAATACGCGTATATGTATTTCGATACATGTACCGGAAAGTATTCCGTATTTTCTACGGAATAGGTTCTAGAAGGTGCCACCTCATTTGTATGAATTTCTATTTATGGAAATTCATTTGTTTGATAAATGAGGTGGAGGGTGTGATGTGGCAAAGGCATGGCTTTGTGGCATGGAGCAAAGCATGGTGTGCATTTGTTTAATTGGAAAAGGAAATTGGAAATGATATTTTTTTATGAGAGGGAGAGGGGGGCAGCCACATTATTGATAGGGCTCTTTTTTCATTTGTATGATTGATTGATCACACATTACACTTAGCCCACTCCCTCAATCTCTCAAGTTCACAAAAATACTTAGCCTCATGCCATGTCTTGATCACCTTCTTCTTCATCTTCTTTGGTTGCTCCATGAGCACTTTGGGTGGAGAGAAAAATGTAGTGACACTTCCATACACCTCGACTCTCCATCGCTAGCGACTTTGGAGCGTCAGTTACCTCGTTCGACGAGGTTGGAGCTTGCTTCGTTTCCCTCGGGTAGATCATCGGAGACGAAGGAAGACCGGCAACCAAACCATATCAACGAGCGGTAGCGCCGGTTTAAGAAATTTTTGTTCCGCATTTTGGCCGCGTTTTGATGGCCGGGACACTGCCGGAACCCTTCAGCTCTTATTTCCTTGACGAAGGCCAACATATCATAAGTCACATGTCAAGTTCTACCCGTCATTATCCAGGTTAATTTGAACCCGCCCATACATACCCTTAACGAAAAACAAAATAATAGTACGATTGTCCCAAACCAACGCATCTATCTATACTACATATGAATACCTAGCAGCTACCAATCATTATGCCTTGGCGTAGGTCAAAATATATAGCTTGAATACTACTGAATATTCATATGAAATGACGGAGGTCTACGGATGGTTTTGGCGAAACCGTGAACGTAGTGAACTTGATATAGTCGAAGGAACCATGATAGCTTTTTAAAAGGCGTGGTTTAAGCTCCGCATTTAAAATTGCTTTTTGAAGAAAAGCGAGTGGTTTTCAAATTATTCCAACGATTAAGCATTGGTTTGTTTTATCTTGCATTAATCTTTGTTAATGCGGTCCCATCATACAAATCCTATCATTGCAGCAAAAGAAACAAAAATACAACGTACGCTTATGCCATCCGCATTCGCCACTGGGCCCCATCTTAGACCGTTAGATTACTTAACTAACGCCAGAGCGGGGGCTGGACTAGCGCGGGTGTAAAACATAAGCAACGCCTACTAGATATAATATATATATATATCCATTCATCCTACGCAATAATAGGCATTCCATATCACAGATGAATATATTGGATATACTAGGAATTCCGCGTTTCATTTAAGCTTATAACGAATGACGGATTCCACGGTCGTGATGAATAGCCAAATACCCCACCCTAGACCCCTACGGGTGCGGCAAACTACTCGCCAAATTCCCGAAGTGAAGCAACCTCTCTCAATAAAATGAGTAGGCCACTCGGCACTTCAAGAACCCGGTAATTTGTGCACCCCACCTTGGGTCTATCCTAGGGGCAAAAATAGTAAAAGAAATAATATACAACGGTGGCTACAACCTTAACCCAAATGTCTCTTCTATTAAGAAGACCCCCTGGTCGTGAAGCTTATCCGGGAGATGTTTTTTATTTGCATTCACGCCTTTTGTCCCCGCCCTTTTGTGGTGTGCCCACCTAGCTCACTCGCTTTGACAGCCCCTTATCTAGCTAAAGGATTTTCTTTTTTTCCATTCATCATTATTGTATTTATTCTTACCTTCATGCTTAGATCGAGATATTCTATTGGACATAGAATGCCAATCTTTAAAATGTAAAAAAGGAGTAATCAGCTGTGGCACGTTCACTAAAAAAATCCTTTTGTAGCTAATCATTTATCGAGAAAAATTGAAAAAATCAACATGAAAGAGGAGAAAGAAATAATAGTGAAGTCCCCTTTTTGATCCATTTCATTATTACCTTTACAAATTACTTGAATAAAAGAAAAGAAAACGCTCTTCTCACATCCCCCGGTTATTCATCCACGAATATCCAATAAAATTCATATACACAAACCATCACTGATCACATCACAGATCTATGCAACCACCACTAATCGACGTATAGCGATTAGCAGATGTTCAGCACAGATATCAAACACAGATAACAACCGAAACTGTAAACGGCACTAAAACTGTGACTTCGAAACACTCTGAAATTGTCCCAACAGAAAGTTAACTGAATATGCAACTTAGGCAAAATCAAACACCACCTGAAATCCTAAATCCAAGCAACTAGAACACAGAACAAAATCCAATGCATTTCCCCACAATAGACCCGGTGAGGCCGGTCATTTTGCTCATGTAGCCGGCCAAAATCTGATGGAAATGTCTCGTTTTAGTTTAGTGTTCATCGAGCAACAAATAGAGCACTATGTAATTGTTTAAAAAAAATTTGAGGCTCTGCAAAATTCGACAGAAACTTGGACTATAGGTTTCGCATTTTAGATTTATTTCTGTTTCATAGTTCTACTTTGTCGTCTAATCTGTTAGTTAAGGTTAACTACGCTCTGATACCACTGTAAGCCGATGTCACGGATCCCATGGTTCGCGGGGAGGCGGATTTTCAAAAACGATTAATATTTGACTATGCAACACTGGCTAAACTCCAGGATCTATTCGATAATCTTAACTAACAACTAACTATAGAGGTTTATCTATTATGGTAGAATGTTAAACCTCCAAGATACGGTCCTTCGGGTTTTCTAGTGCTCCTCTCCATGGCTCCTCGGTGATCGGATGAAGAAAGCTCCATCAACCTCCTTGCGTCAAAGATGATCCACCGCGAGAGAATGTGCTCCAAAATCCAACCTTTGATCGAGGTAACTAAGGTAGATGGTTCGCTAATCCAACTTGCCTAGGAGATGTAGAGAGTGCTAATGGATTGTAGTGTCTTGCTAAACCCTATGGCTCAAACACATATGAAGGATTAGGGTTTAGTCTTGAGGTAGAAGGAGATGGAGAAACCAAAAGAGAGAATGAGAGAGTGAAAATGAATAACCATCAAGTTGGCAAAGTGTGAAGAATGGCTAATATATCATACACTCACTAATTGAGCCATGGAATAAAACACAATATAAAATACCTCCCATTCCTTAATAGTGAGTCAAGATGAATATAATAAACATAATAGCCATGCTTCACCATGCCAACAAAGTCTCCTCAATTTCCACCTCATTAATCCATTTAGAAAATGGATAATACAAATAATGAGGTGGCTCGTTCTAGAAGCATGACTTAGCAAAATACAAGAATACCCCTCATCGTATATACATACCCATATCCGTATTCTGAAAAATACGGATACACTGAGATGATTACAATCCAATAATACAATACTAGGATTCGGCTTAAACCAAAGCTCACTAGTATCGTCCGCCCGATCAGCATCTATGTACAAGTACATGTATGTGATCGAAGCCCTACAGTAAAACCATACAGTGTCTACATCAATTGCTCGAAGCAGGGAAACCCTCTGTGTGGAACTCTAAAGACTTGACAGTACGCTGGCAGTGGGTTTAACCACAAGCCGTCAGCGGTACTAGCTGGATGTAACGGCTACCTGGGTATCTGTCGATAAGAAGGACGACGAGCAAGCTCATCCGAACTCCTACTGAGCCTATCTGTGACAATCTCCATACAGTCCGGTCTGTTCGTCTGAGATACTCGCATATCCGCCTAGGGTATGGTAAATGTCAGACCCCTAACAACGTGATAAGTCATGCCGGAAGAGAGCCCAATAAACCATGAGAAACTAATGGAGTACCTTACCAGTATTTCTCGACTGCCCTGGCCAGGGACTTTGTGTAATGGCTTTCCGAACACTGCGCGATATCAACCCCCAATACTGGGAGAGACGATTCATATCTGATTGCTACAGTCTCCAAGTGTTTCGGGACTACACCCAACTACTACCTGTTTGCACGACTCCTTTGAGAGTGGTAGGGTAGTAATCAAAGTGCAGTGAGAACACACTCGAGACGAAGTAGCGATGTCAAGTCAACGGACTAAGCTATACTCATGCCACTTGGGAACTATGTAACACCTTAGAATGCGATTAGTGTTAATTAAGCATTAATGCGGGTTTTTAGGAAAAAGTTTACCAAATTGGTTTCCTCACATTTTATAACAATAAATTAATATTTTATTATTATTTGTTATAGCTTGCACACACTTGTGCATGTTAGTGTGAGGGTTAGTTAGTGTTAATCTTGTTAAGTGACCATGACACCTTAAGCAATCCATACCTTGATTAAACCTTGCCTTAGATATTTGTGAGAGATATTTCTTTGTTTGGATTGAGAGAGAGGTGGCTAGGTGAGTCATGAAGACTTTAATGATGCATTAATGGTTGCATTAATGGAGGTGAGGGAGAGAGTAAGAATGAGGCTTTAGTTCACCCTACACTCACCTCTCATCATTATCTTTCCCTCACTCTCTCATTCTTCTCTCATTCTAAATCTTTGTTCATCCCCTCAACTCTAAACTGAACCCTAACTATCCATTCACTAATCCTTGCAAAAACTTCATAAAACTTCATGAAAACACTTCATAAACCTTGGTTTAGCCACTAAGTTACCTTGGAGCTTGGAAAGTTAGGATCTTTGAGCTTGTGTGGTTAGGTAATAATCTTTATCTGTTAAGTAGGTGTTTTAAGGTTGTGTAGCTTATTAGTTTCAGTTTAGAACACGTACAATTTAGTTTCATGCAATATCGTATTTTTAGTGTCTTTGTGGAGTCTCTGTGATCTGCTGTAGAACCAGGTGTTTGTTGGAAAAGTTCCCATCACAGTGATCTAGTGTTGTGACCTAGAACCCACCATAAAAACCTAAGACCGCCCCTTCCCTTCATTTTTAGGCCGCAAATTTATTGCTTCTGGCCGCAAATTGCGGCCAGAGTGGTGGTTGAGGTGTTGCTTCTTGGTCGTGGGGTCTCTGGGGTTGTATGTAATCTCGTCGAACTTGCAACTTTCACTAATTGTTTATATATCAAAATCTAGGATCACTTTGCTATAATCTAGTATTTTAAGAGCGCGTGTTACGTTATCCGACACGGGTCGTGATCTTGTGTAGCTGCTACACTTGGGTTGGTTTTGGGTTGTCGCTACACACGTTAACCACTAGACGAACACTTGTGAGTTGGATTGGAGTTGGTGCGTCAGTCAAAACGTATTTGTTTGTGATTTTGGTCGATTCTGAGATTTTTCACTTGCTATGTATGTGTTAATGGGATCGCAGTCGGGGACTTCGAATGCTGCGAAGAAAGGGAAGCAGGTGATTGGATCTACCTAGCTCGAGATTGTCGGTGAGTAGATTTAACATCTACGGGGAAATCGCCCGTATGGCGTTAAGCGTCAGGGCTAGATATGATATGATATGATATTAGCTGCATTGCATCATTATTGACAAGTATATACACATACCTTGCTACATGCTACACATATACCCGGAAGGTATTGATATCATTATTGACATGTACATACACATACCTTGCTACAAGCTACACATATACCTGGAGGGTATTGCATCATTATTGACATGTATATACACATACCTTGCTACATGCTACACATATTCCTGGAGGTTATTGCATCATTATTGACATGTATATACACATACCTTGCTACAAGCTACGCATATACCTGGAGGGTATTGCATCATTATTGACATGTATATATAGATACCTTGCTACATGCTACACATATACCTTGCTACATGCTACACATATACCTGGAGGGTATTGCATCATTATTGACATGTATATACACATACCTTGCTACATGCTACACATATACCTGGAGGGTATTGCATCATTATTGACATGTATATACACATACCTTGCTACATGCTACACATATACCTGGAGGGTATTGCATCATTATTGACATGTATATACACATACCTTGCTACAAGCTACACATATACCTGGAGGGTATTACATCATTATTGACATGTATATACACATACCTGGCTATATGCTACACATATACCTGGAGGGTATTGCATCATTATTGACATGTATATACACATACCTTGCTACAAGCTACACATATGCCTGGAGGGTATTGCATCATTATTGACATGTATATACACATACCTTGCTGCAAGCTACACATATGCCTGGAGGGTATTGCATCATTATTGACATGTATATACACATACCTTGCTACATGCTACACATATACCTGGAGGGTATTGCATCATTATTGACATGTATATACACATACCTTGCTACATGCTACACATATACCTGGAGGGTATTGCATCATTATTGACATGTATAAACACATACCTTGCTACATGATACACATATACCTGGAGGGTATTGCATCATTATTGACATGTATATACACATACCATGCTACATGCTACACATATACTTGGAGGGTATTGCATCATTATTGACATGTATATACATATAACTTGCTACAAGCTACACATATACCTGGAGGGTATTACATCATTATTGACGGGTGTATACACATATGAGATATAGCTACATGTACATCATGCATACATACTTACGTGCACATCCATATAACTTGATATAGCTACACATATACCTGTATGGTATTACATCATTCTTGATAGGTATATACTCATATCTTGCTATAGTTACATATTCACCTTTATATGATGTTGCTTGGATTTTGGATGCTTGGATTTTGGAGAAATTAGGAACCGCATGATATATTTAATAACTTGATGCATTTAAATAGCGGTTTTTTCTTGATATGCTCATATTACTGTGTTATGTTGCATATATTATATTTCATCGATTTACGCATTGAGATATGGATTTCATGTGATTTATGGATTTGAGGACCGTGGGGGTATTTCAAGAAATTCATATATTGTTTGAAAACCCGGTTTCTCTTGATATGATATTTCAGTGCGTCCACCATGAGTTTTCTCGGTTCTGAGACTTGTTTTAGATACCCGATTCGAGGAGCGGTGGGCACCGTCTGCGGGTACATGGTGGACCCGGTATGGTTCCCCGGGGCAAGAGATGATTTTCGTGGTATAGACGATGAGCCTGGCTGGCGGGCTAGTACCTACGGTGATAGTATTTGGACTCGGCGGTTATCGTGGGGATACCGAACGGAGTGATGTACGGACATGACATCAGGGCCAGTCGTGGTGACGGCACCTGGGATATGAGGATTTACGTGTCGATGCTGGACACGGGTTTCATGATGTTTCGGGTGTCGATGTTAGACACTCAGGTTCCAGGATTTGTTGTGTCTTTAAGGGACACGCATATATACATATATATACACAGGCATAGTTTTCATGATGTTTCGAGTGTCGATGTTGGACACTCAGGTTCCATGAGACTTACAGGATATGAGGGCCGATCTGAGGATGCGGTGCCTGAGAATTTTGGGATTTGACGTGTCAGTGAGGGACACAGAGGTTATTCCATGCTGATTATTTTTGCATGAGGTTTTATTATTTATCCCACAAATCAGGATTTATTTGATATGCATTTGATTCATGTAGATATAGTACCCTGGTGGTGTACCTTGATCATGATAGTTGCATATTCATATTACCAAACTTATGCTATCAGATTACATGTGATAGATTATCGTTGTTAGTGCATACTTGCGATTACAGTATGATGTTATTTACTATTCACAAGTTGGCAACTCACCCCCGTTGTGCCACAGTGTTTTGCATATCTGATCCTCATGGTAGTCGCGGCAGGGCACCTTTTTATCTCTACTTTTGCGGATACCGCTACGGTTGGCTGTGAGGCCTTTTGCTATAGGTGGGTTTGTGGTTATCCGATGATATCATTGTATATCTTTTGTATCTAGTACTCTCCATCTACCACCTTCATCTTTTGACTTAGAGACGAGTTATGAGGATCGATGTTGTATATTCTTATGACTCTAGTTGTCGTGCTCGTGTGAGCCGGCCTTTATATATATTGATTATCTCTTTTCTTCGCTATGGCGTCGTATATCTGTTGTGGTGGTTGTTTCCGTCTTTGGGCGAGGTTTGCTCCCGTTTGGGGATGCTTTACTTATATCTTATGTTTGTACCCGTTTCGGGGCTAGTTTTTACAAAGGAGGTGCTACCGAAACTTTTATGAAAAACAAACATTTAGCTTTAAGTTCTTACTTGAGATTTTAAAAGTGTTTTCTATCCTTTACTGCTTGTAATGGTTTAGATTGCTGGGTTTTTGGCTTACTTAAATTGTGTTGCGCCTGTTGACGTTACGTAGTCTAAGTGCCGGTCATGTGCCTAAATTTGGGTCATAACAAAGTTGGTATCAGAGCGCTAGGTTTTACCTTTCGGAGTGGAGCATGACCTTGGTATGATGGAGTAGGTAGCTTAAGCAGAGTAACGTAGCGTGTGTATGTTCCGCGGCATACTTACGACACGGTACTCCGCCAAAGTGACCTTAGGACTTATTGTTGAAATTCCTTCCGTGATTATATACATCCTTGTGATTCGATTCCTGTGTTCTTATCGAATCCTGTTTCCATTTCCAGCCTTTATGCCGCCGAAGACTACGAGGGCACAGAGAGCGGTCGCGAGGGCCGAGGTCAGAGTTGACTCGTCCGAGATGAGGACTGACCCGGGCGGTATGCCCATTGTGCAGGAGCAGATTGTTCCACCTTCGACAGACCATATTGCTATGCTAGGGGCCGGTATGCAGGATTTGCGCCAGATGGTGGGGTTGTTAGTTTAGCCCATTCGAGCGCAGAGGCAGGAGGTTGTTCTACCCGTTACGGGGACCGTGTTAGTGCCTACCGTTCTAACAGTCGTACCTGCAGCTACGGAGGTGATCACCGTATCGTTATGGAAGTTCATGAGGCTGAGGCCTCCGGTTTTCACTGGCACCGGTGCAGCTGAGGATCCGCAGTCGTTTATCGATTGGATAGCCAGGATATGTCGTTCGCTGAGATGCTCCGACGTGAGATGGGTAGAGTTCGTGAGCTTTCGTCTGGAGGGTTTGGCCCAGAAGTGGTGCGAGTCCTTAGAGAAGGGCAGAGCCGCAGGTCTCTCTTCAATGACCTAGGCTGAGTTCGTGACGGTGTTTCTTGCACGTTTTCTTCCGCAGAGCGTTAGGGATGCTCGAGCGCGCAGTTTCGAGTCGTTATGCCAGACTCAGGGTATGACGGTGGTCGAGTAGGATGTGCAGTTTACCGAGCTGTCTGTGTATGCTCTGTATTTGGTAGCTACTTAGGAGATGCGGGTCAAGAGGTTTGTTCAAGGCCTGCTTACCCAGTTGTTCCTCCCCATCAGCGTACAGTATTGTGACACGTATGCTGCAGTGGTGGACGTAGCCCTATTGGTTGAGGAGCGTCTTTCTGAGTCGTCGGTTGTTCCGGAACCGAAGAGGGTTCGTACTGGTATATCAGCCCGGAGACAAATGGTTAGACGCCGCGACAACGTTTGTTCAGGCACGGGGAGTAGCAAAGGCATAGGACAAGGAAAGTTGTTCAGCACTTATCCCCAGGAGGGTCAGCAGTCGACGCGTGGGTGCTTTAGGTGTGGCAGTCTATATCACCTCGTTAAGGATTGTACCGCGATACGCCAGAGAGAGGCAGCCGTACCACATGTTACCTTACCGCCTTCTCCACCTCAGAGAGCGTTGCCTCTTGTGCCGGTAGTTGGTCCCCGTCAGACTTATGTTCAGAAAGGTCGTGGTCGCGGAGGGTTTGTTCAGAGAGGATGGGGTGGCAGAGGCATAGGACAGCCAGTAGCCGGTAAAGGTCAGGCTCGGGTGTTTTCCTTGGCTCATCAGGACGCACAGGCGTCCAATGCAGTGGTTTCAGGTACTCTTTCTGTATGTTCTTTTGATGCACATGTTTTGTTTGATCCGGGATCTACGCATTCGTATGTTTCTACACACTTCGTGCCGAGGTTGGGCCGAGAGTCATGTTTGCTAGATCAGCCGCTTGTTGTGATTACTCCTGTTGGCGATTCTTTTGTTGTGCGACATGTGTTTCGGTCGTGTGCCATTTGTATAGGAGATAGAGATTCGTCCGTCAACTTGATCCTTCTAGATATGTTGGACTTCGACATTCTCCTTGGCATGGACTGGTTAGCAGCTTGTTATGCGTCTGTGGACTGCCGTAAGAAGACAGCCAGTTTTAGTTTTCCGGGCGAGTCTGTTCGGGTTGTGCAGGGGGACCGTGGTGCCGCCCCTCACAGTTTGATTTCTGCCCTTTGCGCTAGTTGGATTTTGAGGAGAGGATGTCGGGGATTCTTGGCTTTCATTTGTGATAGTGGAGCCACAGTAGAGTCGTTGGACCGGGTTCCTATCGTGCGAGAGTTTCCCGATGTTTTTCCCGATGAGTTACCTGGTTTGCCGCCAGAGCGCGATATTGAGTTTTGCAATGATCCGATTCCTGGCACGGGGCCTATTTCTATACCGCCTTACCGGATGGCTCCTGTATACTATCTCCAGTACGACGTACTGATGGTTGTGGGACAGACCATCTCCCCAATTGGGATGAGAAGCGTACACACTAGTCTACTCCGGAGTATCGATGCCATGTCTCGATAATCCTACGACCAGGGACCTGTATAGGATGTTGCTTATAGACTACCCTGCCCCCACTAGTGTGACTGCCATCACGACGCTGGTAATCAAGCAAAGATCCTAAGGGCTCTACTAATATGTATAAGCGATACGTTAAAAGAAACATATGCACATATTAAAGTAGACACAAACCAAGTAGCATACTATCATTTTCAGCAAGTCTGTCAAAACAACTGTGAATATCCCAAGGTTCCATTAAGTAATATACAAACTAGTATGATACAGTAATGGCCTCTAGGGCATAAACACTAACACATTTGTCTCGTGTGAGTTCCTACTGTGTTTTGATTACTACCCTACCACGGCTCAAAGGAGTCGTGCAAACAGGTTTTAGTTGGGTACAGTCCCGAGCCATATGGAGGCAGTGATCGGATCGTCGGGGATTCGTCTCTCCCGGTATTGGGGGTTGATGCCACATTGTGTACGGGTGGCCATCACCACAAATCCATGGCCATGGTAGATGAGGATTACCGATCCAGGATCGATATTTTCTCAGGAGGTGATGGGTTATATGCCGACACTAAATATCGCGTTGTTAGGGGTCTGACTTTATCCACCCCCTAGATTCGATATGCGATACTCTTAGACGAACAGACCAGACTGTACGGATATTGTCACTGTCAGGCTCAGTAGGGGTTCAGGATGAGTTTGCACGTCGGCCTCCCTTTCGCTCAATACCTGAATAGCCGTTACGTACAGCTAGTGCCGCTGACGTACTTGTGGTTAAACCCACTGCTAGCGTATTGACGAGTCTTTAGAGTCCTACACAGAGGGTTTTCACAGTTCAGGCGATTTGGTGTACATGGCGTATGTTGATACATACAGGTGTCCGATTAAATATGTGCATGTGATGCACAGACTTTAATCGGACGGTTGATAATACTAGCGGTTTAGGATTAAGCCGGATTATTAAATCGGGTTTTGATTTAATAATTTATATATGCATTTTTATATACGTATTCTAGTATTATTGTTCGCTATTTATTTTCTCTCTTGGCTATTCTTATTTTTTGTACGAATACGCGTATATGTATTTGTGAGTGCACGGTAGCGCCCCGGCCGTCTAACAGACGCCAAATGCGGAACAAAAACTTTTACAACTGGCGCTATCGCGTACTAAAACCCGGATCTTCCATTAAAGCTAAACTAACAAACTACAAAATGGGTAGAAATGTTATACCGAACGATCCAAGTCCTTCGGTATTCAACCATCATCCCACACTTTGTTGCGGCTGCTCCGATCTCCTGAATCTCCAGTCTTCTCGTCTAGGTGGCACCACGTCGACGGATCTTTAAACGGGCTCCCGCTTCTGTACCGAGGCAACTCGATCATCAAGTTTTCCAAAAGAGATGACCAAGATTGATGTAGAGAATAAGTAGAACACTTTGTCTCGTTACGTCCAAGGCTATGGACGAACGGTTAATGAAGTTTCCTTTTGGATCGGGTGAAATGAGAAATCTAGTTATCTAATTTCCATGAACCAAAACCTGTATCTTTTTTCAAATCAACAACCATATTTTTCCATGAAGGAATGGCCGGCCACATATAGGAAAGGAGGAGGGTGAGTGTAGGAGCAAAGGGGGTAACCTTAAGGAATAATATCCTAAGCATTACCGAAACACATTAATGCAAATGGTGACTCATAATAAACACCTCACTAAAACATTTAATGCTATCAAGTGAGTCACAAACCTAGTCATCAATCAAGAAGCTTCCTCACTCATGACTCACCCTCATGACTCACCCATGGAAGAAAAGATAAATCCACATTTAACCGAATGTTAAATACGTGTGATAGAAAACTGGAAACTGGCAACTTTCAAAAGCGATCCTGAAACGAATTTCAGGATAACCCCGTAACAGTATAAACATACCCGCATTTGTATTACGACCGAATACAAATGCAACTGAGACAAAGATATTATATCTACACAGTATAATACTCGGATCCGGCTTATTCCAAAGCCTACCAATATTATCTGCCCGAAATATGACACGTGCGTAAACGCACGTGCATTTTCCGAACCCTGCCATAAAACCATATGGCCTCTACAACGTTTCGCCCAAACTTGGGAAACGGTCTGTAGGGGACTCTAATGACTCATTAACACACTGGCACTGGGTATAACCACTAGCACGTCAGAGGTACAAGCTGTACGTAACGGTTGCCTATGTATTGATCGGAAGGGAAGCTGACGAGCGAACTCATCCAGAAACCCTACTGAGCCTGACAGTGACAATATCCGTACAGTCCGGTCCGTTCGTCTAAGAGTATCGCATATCGAGTCTAGGGGGGTGGATAAAGTCCGACCCCTAATAACGCGATAATTCGTGTAGGTATGAAGCCCATCACCGCCTGAGAAACTACTGATCCAAATCAGTAATTCTCTACTACCTCGGCCGAGGATTTCTAGGGATGGCCACCCGTGCACTGTGCGACTTCAACCCCCAATACCGGGAGAGACGAATCCCCGACGATCTGCTCACCGCTTCCATGTGGCTCGGGACTGTACCCAAACAATACCTGTTTGCACGTCTCCTTTGAGCGTGGTAGGGTAGAAATCAAAGAACAGTGGGAACTCACACGAGATAAATGATGATCTCAGGTAGACAAACTAACCTGTACACATGTCACTAGGGAACTGCTATCTGATGATATATATAATACCAACTACCATGTTCCCGGCGAGTCATGTCCAGTGTACTCAATGAGCACCTGTATACATCTTAGGTGAACTAACTGACACCAATGGCTTGTGAGACCGGCCATCACCCCTCGTCGGGGTCTCGATTGTATACGCTAGTCTACTCTGGAGTATCGATGCCCTGTCTCGAAACTCCTATGACTAGGGACACTTTAAGGATGTGCTTACAGACCCCAGCTCCCACGTATATGATCGCCATCATACTGCTGGTAGTCAAGCAAGAATCCTATGGGCTCTATCAACATGCAATAGTGAAATAAAGCATGTATACGATGATAAAGACAAACCAGATAGCATACTATCATCTCGAGTAAGACTTTCATATCGGTATAGGTCCTCCCTCAATCATTGCAATTACGTACCTGCGATCCAATAATTGACTTAGAGGGCACTATATCCAACAATCTCCCACTTGCACTTAAGGCTATTATTGCGATATCGCATACTCATAGCTTCAGTGGGTGGATCCGCCCTGATGTTTCTTTCTATGTCTCTCTTAATCTCAAGTTCGCGGAGAAAGCCATCTCCCGAATCGAGTAATACTTGTCTTAGAATATGTCTGGATATCTGATGGGACCTAGTTCATAAATGAACTCTAAATCCAAACTTCTTAGACTGTATCATCAACCGAACCTAATCAGTATCCTGCACCATGCCTCCCACAGTATCCTCTTGGACCGCCTGTCCATAATACTGTCCCTCGTCAGAGGAAAAACTATAACTCTGACAATCACTCTGTCATCCATGTCACCTTTGAAGCCTGGAATGATAACTGTCTCCCGAAGGAGGCTGCCGTCATCAAATCCGTAGAACATGCACTTATGTTCTAAAACTGCTTCTTTATATTTCTTCAGGATTGGATTAATATAAACTTATCGTATCTAGTGCAAAAACAACATCTGGTGTGGTACTTGACATCTCACTATTGACTAAGCAAGTGATCTGCCAATCATGCTTATCCCTCTCTCCTTTAGTCTGTAAGACACCTTTAGAGAGGGTAACTCCATCATCTGCAGGTACACCACCTGCCAGGAGTCATCTATTCTAAATTACCATTAGAATACTGTCAAAGTACCCAAATTGGGAAACTATCCAATTCTAGATCTAATACCATAAATCTAGTAACCAGAATGTCTGATATTATATCCATGTCCTTTGTGGAGAAACAACTGTGTGATGACCAAAGTACAACCGATCGTAGTATAGGAATTTTACTTCCTACTCAGTGTATGTCATCCAAATATCAGGACATCACACCCTACTACCTTCTCAACAGTTCCATCCCCTATTCTGATGAAGTCAAACCCATGACTGTCACATCAAAAATAGATGATCTTATCTCCGCTATATCTGCTCAAGCCTATAAATAGACATAAGCTACTTTCCCACTATGCTTCCGCTGCTCCCACTGACTGCGACAACCCTCTGGCAGAATAATATATACGTACACTTCTAAAGCTAGTTTAGAACAACACTATACATATCCTCCTGCCGGGTTTCATAGTCTGGAACAACAGTAGTGTTAAGTCTGGGTAAACAAGAACCTCCCTGTCACCGTCCTTGAGGCTACCGGAGTACCTCTCGGGTGTCTGAGGTTACCCACCATATCTGCGGAGTGGCTAATGGAATGTCAAACCTGATTGAATATAAAGGTCCTATTAAATTTTCCGTAATCGTTTGCGGTTCTGGAATCACTTCCAGTTCTACGATACTCCCACTATTGTTTTCTGGAAAAATCCATTTTACTAAAACTGTGGCGAGTCAAGAACAATATCACTATTGATCTATCATATGGTAGAAAGTCAACCCTCGTCAAAGCCAGGGTCAACCCACAAACTGCCATTACAGAAACGTGCCTTGAGTTATCCAGTGTCTGGTTTTAAGCATAAGCTGGACAACTCACCGTACCTTAACTTCGTTAAGATATGAACCATTCTATATCCAATCTAGAAACTTTTGGCACTTATTTAATTGGAACCAGATTCAAATCATGCAACTGTTTCCAGTGCATATCAACTCAATGGAGAAAGGCTAATCAGCATTACTCAACTTAGGAATCTATCCAATTATGAGTAACCTGAAAGAGAAACAAATTTCTCAAAACCATTACTATCATCTGAATACCAATCATAAGTATCTACATCTTCGATTTCTTTGAAGAATCCCGATACTTGCGACATCTGGTTCTTTACTTTATTCTTATACCCACAACTTCTCAAAACTTAGACATTGTATTTCTACGAAACACTTGTCTAAAAACTAGAGAAGTCATAAGTAAACAGAACATAGTATGAGGACCTACCCCTTTGTCCTGACGAACACTGGACAACATACAGTACTCTGTATAAGTCCGCTGAGTTGAATAACTCAAAACCTGTGCTTCGTAAATGAAAACTGTACCTAGACGATTTCCTCAAATATCACCAATTACAACGAATTCCGATATAATGAGGATGATCACCTAATTCCCAATAACTTCCTCCCACTCATCATCTGTAAAACCATACAGATGTGAGAATCATACCTGTTAAATACAAACCCTGGAGTAAGTATCTAATCGGGAAAACTGTTTTCCTCTAACAATGCACTGAAACATGAAAATGTTTCGTAGGGGTATCCTGGTATTCTTAGTAATGCCTCTTCCATAATCCAATTCATGATTATAACCGTATATTTGTTTGCCATCTCTCCAAATCCCTTTATTTGTCTTTAGTCTTTACCTTCTGTACACCATCGTTAGGCTAAATGGTTTTCTTCCTTCCCTACCGTTCGGCACCAGCCTATGGTTTGGAAGAAGACTATCCAGTAAGCATAATAGGTGTACTCTCCTAATCCTAGGAGTACTCGCAACTTGAGAGAAGGTGATGATAAAAGATAACCGAATAATACCTTATTCTATTTCTCCCGAACTGGGGGAAAAGCAAAGGTGAAATAGGAATGGCGATGAAGTACGCGGTTTGATCGTGAATGATAACAGCCGCAATTTACTTTGCCCTCGTTCTAATCCCTTTATTTTGTCTTTAGTTATTACCTTCTGTACACCTTTCTTTGGCTAATTGGTTTTTTTCATTCCCTACCTTTTGGCACCAGCCTATGGTTTGGAATAAGATTATCCAATAAGCGTAATAGGTGTACTCTCCTAAACTAAGGAGTACTCGCAACCTGAGAGAAGGTGATAATAAAAGACAACTGAATAAACCGATTCTATTTCTCCTGAACCTGGATCCATCCTCGAAGAAGTCCCTCCGAGTTCGTATATAACCATACGATGGATCTATCCAATGGAAGTGGATGTCCATAGTAATACGGGGTGTTCTGAGAAATACAAAGGGTAAAAGGAGCGGCAATGACTTATGCAACTCAGACAATCCAAAAGCCAGTATTTTAAGAAGGCTCGGTCAACTTGGTCACTGAGTCATAGTCTAGGGTCGGTCAATGGTCGCTTCCAAAGAGAGAGAGAGAAAAGAAACACTCTGCGTGCATTCTAACCTAGATCAGAATGGTTATCACTTTATCTAATTAGGAAACCTCCTACTTTAATCTCAAATTCTCCTCCAAACCTGAAAGAAGAATTAGTCGGGATCACCCGAAGAGTAAACCAACTCATCAGTGAGAATCAGGATCCAACTATCATCGCATGATAACTTGATGGAACCCACTCAAGTTATCACACTCCAGAAGGTATGCGCATGCCTGGCAAGTTTGCTGTTTGTTTGAAACTCCCGATGTGATTTTTTCCCCATGCTCTTATAACCTTGACGAAAGCCAACAAATCATAAGTCACATGTCAAGTTCTGCCCGTCATTATCCAGGTTAATTTGAACCCACCCGTAACTACCCTTGACGAAAGCCAACAAGGTAATACGACTGTCCCAAACCAACACATCTATCTATACTACAAATGAATACCCCAGCAGCTACCAAGCACTATGCCTTGACGAAAGCCAACAAACATATCTTGAATACTACTGACCATCCATAAGATACGACGGAGGGCTACGGCTGGTTTTTGGCGAAAAACCTTTAATGTAATGAACTTGATCTCGCTGAAGGAACCTGATAGCTTTTTATAAAATTATAGTGACGAAAACCTTTGGTAAAGAGGTCACTCCCGGTGAAAGGATCTCGGCTCTTTCCTCGTGGAATGAGGTGCAGGATATTCTAACTGAATACCACGATGCAAAGCAACTTGTAATCAACTATAGTAAAGTTATTACCCTGACGTAAACTTCTGCCCAAGGGGTCACTCCCGGTGAAGGGATCTCGGCCCTTGCCTCGTCGAATAAGGTGCAGGATATTCCAACTGAATAACGCTATGCAAAACAAAAGTAAACATCTTTGTAATAACACCTTTTAAAATTTGTTCCAACAACATCAAATATAGGTTTGTTTTTCTTGCATTGATAAGAATCAACGCAGTCCCATCAATCAATCACACCAGAAAAGAACGAAAATAAAATGTACATATATGCCATCCGCATTTGTCACTGGGTCCCGTCATCACCCGTTAGGTTACTTAACTATCGACAGAGCGGGGACAGGACTAGCGCGGGTGTAAAACATATACAACATCTAATAGTATATATACCAATATACAATAATCGCTCCAGGCATGATAATATGCAACATTACAGAAAAGTAATAAGTATCACAGAACAATACAGATAATCTGGGATCCCCAGGTTTCACAGAGCCGCTACTGAAACCCGGCGTTCCCTGGTCGTGTGGATAGCCTGTGCAATGAAACCTAGACCCCTACGGGTGCGGCAAGTTACCCGCTAAAACCTGAAGCGAGGCAGCCCCCTACAGCAAAATGAATGGACCACCCGACACTTCACGGAATCCGGTAACTTGAGCACCCCTCCTTGGGTCAACCTGTACCCCCTACGAGTGCAGTGAATAGTCTGCCAATTCTAGAGTGAGGCTCCTCTGCCTTTCAAAGCCATGAGATACGGACCCCTTGCCCTCCAGAACCCGGCTATCCGTGCACTCCGTCGCGGGGTAAACCAAGTACAGAAATAAAAATATGTACAACGGGTACATCGACCTCAGCCCGGTAGTGCCCCAAAAGAATATTATACAAACAGGCAGTGACGGCAGTCCACATATTGGACGCTCGCCCCGCAATATCAAATGTACAAATAAATCCAAAATGCACTACCATTGCACACTTCTATCCACCACGACATATCCGCAACATTATAGCACAACACAGAACATCAACGCGAATGTCACGTTCGCAAATCCGTCCAAAAGAACTATAGCAATTAGACGCAATTTACCGCTCGAATGACATTCACGGTCGGAGATATAAAGTAAGTACTGTATACTAACAAGTTTAAAATTTCGATCGATAAAATTTCCCGAAGTGGGCCCCGCGTACATCTGCTGTACAATAACAAAATCTGGGCCCAAAAGAACTTTACCAGAAACCCCAATTTCCCGTGTAGAAGCCCAAGAAGAAAAATGGCACACTGATTCACCATTATGGCCGCGGTTCCGCGGCCAAATCTTGGCTTTGGCGGCGGATCCGCGGCCGTACGGTCGGATCAGTGTGTCAAATTTCTTCCGTGTCCTTTAAAAAGCCTGCTCAATTTTCTGGTATGTGCAAAATAATTTTTAGGCCGGTTTTAAAATCGATAGAAACTTTACACATGGAAACTGCGATTTTCGAAAATTCGTTCGATCGATATTTTAAACACGTTTGCACAAGTTAGTATAGCTTAATGGTGAGGCTCTGATACCACTTGTCACGACCCGAATGTTTCGACTCGTGACCGGCACTTAACCACGCAACGTCTACAGGCGTAACTCGACTAAGTATGCTGAACCTAGAAATCAAAACCATTTAAAAGTAGCGAGTGTTGAAAACATTTAATTAAAACATTTAGAAAACCTTAAATAGTTCAATAAGTTCTTTTAAAGTTACGTCATCATTTAAATAATTTTGGCAGCATTTCCTTTGTAAAAGTAACCCCGAAATCGGGTATAAAACAGGTTCGGGTATAAAACAGGATATAAGTGAAAATGAGTTATAATGAAACAAAGCATCCCCAAACGGGAGCAATCACACCCAACGGCGGAAACCATCACCACAAGAGTAATATACGACACCGTAGCGAAGAATGAGCAATAAGTAAACATCACAGAATAATAAACTGCAAATATAAAGTCGGCTCCCACGAGCTCCACACCAGAATACAAAAATATACATCATCATCCTCACACTGTCTCTAAGTCCAGTACATATATGGTAGATGGAGAATACTAGATACAAGAGGGTGTACAATAAAAGTAAGCAGATACCACAACCCACCTAATAGCAAAACAGTTCTCACACCAACTGTAGTGGTATCTGTAGCCAAAAGATGCAAAAAGCAGCCTGCCACAACTACTCTGAGGGGCAACCTGCAAATACTGTGGCACAACGGGGGTGAGTTGCCAACTCGTGAATAGAGATAACATATAAAGGTAATCGCGATCATGCACGTACTGCGCTACTCTATCATATGCCAGCAGGTAAAATCTATATGCGACAAGCAGTAGGTGCAATAATCATGCAAGTGCTATGTCAGGTAAAATAACTACAGGATGAGATGCATGATAATCAATGCTGGGCATGGTAAACAACATCTACACGGAATATCAACGTGGAAAAATAATCGGTGCCGAACACTGCACCCAAATCCTAAATAAACTCAGGCGCCGGCACTCTCCTCGGCCCTCAAATACTGTAAATCTCTGAGAATCACGAGTGCCCAACATCGGCACTCAAAATATCATAAAATACTCGTGTCCAGCATCGACACGCAAATCCTCATATATCGGGCTCCGTAAGTCCGGATCAGCCCACGGGCTCCGTCTGCGGTATCAGCCCTCAGCCCCGGCAGTACGGATCATCCCGCAATCCATCTCTCGACTCTGATCAGTATCCTCCGGATAACAGCCAGGTCCAACAAATCACCGGTAGGTACTCGCTCACTACCAGGCACAATCGGCAAAGTCCATCGATCATCTTGTCGAGGGGAACCATACCGGGTCCACCACGAACCCGTAAACGGATCATCCAACTCCTCGAATCGGGTTTCAAGCACACGTCTCAGCACCGAGAAAACGCGTGGTGGACGCACCAAAATATCATATCACGAGGAACCGGGTTTTCAAATAGTGCATCTTTTCTTAAATAATTCCACGGTCCTCAAAACCCGAAATCACATGAAAATCCAATACCAATGAGTAAATCAAATGCGATGTGCTATGTACATCAATCCATAATATAGGTACAAGGGAGAAACAGCTTTTTAAAATAGTTTCAGTTTTCAAAGACATCATGCGGCTCCCAATTTCTATGAAAATCATATCGAATCATATGTGAAATGAACTACAGTATAATGATCATGGCAATTCTACAGTGAGTGTGTCATGGCAATTACTAACGGTGTGTGTAACATGCAGATTAGTGCTCGTGCAACATGAATCGTTAGTAATAGTGCGGTGTTCTATCAATTCTAAGTTTACGTACATATAGCAGGGAATGCAGTATGCAACAACAGTATCCATGAACAGTCAATGTCGGTAAATGCAATATGTAGCTATAAGGTCCTATCAGCCCTGACGCATAACGCCATGCGGGAGATATCCCTGTAGATGTTAAATCTACTCACCGTAGTCTCGCGCTAAGTGTAGCCGACGACTTGTTTCCCCTTCTTCGCAGCGTCCGTCGCACTCGCCTACGAACCTAGAATTACACAATATATCACATATAAGCTCAAAACCATACAAACACGACATTTAAAGTCACACTAGAAACCCGCGTCGTAAACCAAGCGCGCATGTGCGCGATACGCTAAAACGTGTGATTAAGCGTCTGAAACTACCTCGACGGGTCGCAATACGCAGAACACCCCAAACCCACACACGTAACACGCGTGTCGCGAAGATTTAAAATACGGAAATAGGGTAATAGGTCCCAGATTTTGATACAGAAAGAGTTTTATAAAACTATATATATCATAATACCCCACACAGCAGCAAACACCCATCACCCAAACCCCAACCCACAATTCCCTCATCTGGCTGCAATTTGCGGCCAGAATGCCTTTTCCGGCGGCCTGGGTAGGGGGTGGGCTCTCGTGTTTGGTGTGTGCACTCCATACATACTGTGTATGCCACAGTAATTAAAATTTTAATTTAAGGCAACACGGGTAGCAGCAGATTCAACAGAACCCAAATTCAAGTTAAAAATCACACTTTTGCACTAAAATGATACTTTAGGGTATTTTTCTGAAATCTGAAACAAACCCAAGTCTAAAATCACACTTATAACTCATCACCAAGCTAATCAAGCCATGAAGATATCAATTTTAACATAACTTCACTAAATCCCCTTATATAGCACAAAACATGCATAAAAATGTGATATTTCGCTAAAATACAACAAGTTGTGAAATGGGATGTTAAACATGAGTGTAATACCTTCAAAAGACCTTATAAAACACCAAAAGTTCCAGATCTAGCCTCAAGTATGCAGACTTGCCACCAAACACCTCAAATGAGCCATTAAACCAAGGTTTTGTGAAGGAAAAAGGTAAGATTTGTGTAGGGTTTTGTGTAAAGATCAAAGAGGAGTGAAAAGAGAAGAGAAAAGATGAAGAAGTGATATGTTTGCTGCTGCAATTCTACAGTTTACAGAAAAATGAGAGAAGAGAGAGAAGAGAGAAGAAGATAGCCAATAAAAAGTCAAATTTTCCCTACCTAACACCATGCTCCATTTCTATTTGAATTTTGAATTTCTTTTGAAGGGTTTTGACTTGGAAAAAGGGTGGAAATAAAAATGAACCATGCAAGAATGAAATGGTTAACATGCTACACTTTAACCAAGTCACAAAATATGATAAGTGTGCATGTGTGCACTTAACACAAAAATTCTTACATAGGGTAACACGACTAAAAATAATTAATAACCCTATAAATATATCTATATTAACACTTCACAACACAATTTTCACTAGCCAAGAAGGAAAATAAGATATCCGTTTTTATGAAAAACACGCACACTTGCTAATTAATGCGAAAACACCCTAAACGAATTTCAAGGCGTTACAATCTACCCCCCTTAAAGGAATTCGGTCCCCGAATTTAAAAATCTAACTACACGTACCTTCAAAAAGACAGGGATACCTCTTCCTCATCTCGCTCTCGGTCTCCTAAGTGACCTCCTCGCTGCTCGGACCACGCCAAAGTACCTTGACGGACGGTATCTCTTTCGATCTCAATTTATTTACTTGTCGATCCAAGATGACCACCGGTTGCTCTGCATAGGAAAGGTCGCGCTCAAGCTGGATCGTCGGGTGCTGAATCGCATGCGAAGGATCATGAAGATATTTGCGGAGCATCGAACATGAAATACGGGATGCACATCTGGGAAACTGGGCGGAAGGGCTAATCGATACGCAACCGCACCAACACGCTCGAGGATCTCGAAGGGGCCCACATATCGGGGACTAAGCTTCCCCTTCTTCCTAAATCTCATCACACCTTTCATTGGGGAGACCCTCAAGAAAACATGATCACCAACAGAAAACTCAAGTCTGCGCCGACGACGGTGCGCATAAGATCTCTGCCTACTCTGGGCTGCTCTCATCCTATCACGAATCAACTGGATCTTCGCGGTCGTCTCCTCAACAATCTGTGGCCCTAAGATACTGCTCTCACTGAGCTCCGTCCAACAGGTGGGCGATCTGCATCTCCTCCCATAAAGAGCCTCAAACGGTGCCATCTGAATGGTCTGCTGGTAGCTGTTGTTATAGGAGAACTCTACTAAGGGTAAATGATGGTCCCAGCTGTTGGATATATGTATGCCCTAGAGGCCATTATGTGATAGTGGATGTATCTATACATGTATATATATTCAGTTTGCATTCTTGCTCGACATGATAGTATGCTATCTGGTTCTTCTTTATCTGACATGTTGATTTGATCATGCTTTTATTCATTCATACATGCTGATAAAGCCCTGAGGATATTGGCTTGACTACTCTGACTATGATAGAGATCATACTAGTGGGACATTTGTAGTCTATAAGCATATCCTGAAATGTCCCTAGTCGGAGGTGTATCGAGACAGGGCATCGATATACCAGAGTAGACTAGCGTATATGATACTAGACCTATGTGATGGGCGATGGATGTTTCCACATTCATCGATGTTTGACATCAAGATCATATACGGGTGCTCAGTGCTGACTGGGTACACTGGACGGACTCACCGAGAACTCCTATATGGAATTATATCTATCGTCGGATAGCAGTTCTCAGGTGACACTGGTACAGGTTAGTCTGTAGACCCGAGATCGTCATGGAGTCTTGTGTGCTCTCCCATTGTACTTTGATTGCCACCCTACCACGGCTCTACTGAGTCGTGCAAACAGTTGGCCTTTGGGTACAGTCCCGAGACACACGAAGGCAATGAGCGATAGGAGGGGTTTCGTCTCTCCCGGTATTGGGGGTTGATGTTGTGCTGTGCCCGACTGGTTATATCAGTAAGTCCCTGGCCAGGGCTGCTGAGATTTGCTGATAAGTGTTATCGGTAGTTTCTCGATCTGTTATAGACCATTCACCGGCACGTCTTATTGAGTTATTAGGGTCGATGTGACCATCCCTAGGCTCGATATGCAGCATATCTGACGAAGAGACCGGACTATACGGTAGTGTTGCCGGATGGCTCGACGGGAGTTGTAGCAGGTTCGCTTGTTTTCTTCTGATCGCTCAATACCCGGGTGGCCGTTACGTTTAGCTGACCGCTTGCGGTTTGGGGGTACCTGATATGATCATCACCCTCTGCCGGCGTATTGACGAGTCTTAGAGTCCCACAAAGGAGTTACCCAGTCCAGGCGAAACGTTGTGGTGCGCGTATGCGATATGCGCATGCACCCGATTAAAATGAGCGTATATGATACCGAACATTGATCGGGTGGCCTGCTTTTGGTGGGGTCGTATGGGATATGACCGGATTGATAAATTAAGTGTTGATTTATCATCTAACCATTAGTTTTCTCACTTGAAACCTTTCTAGGGTTTGATGGATGTATGCATGCATGCATGTGTTTCTTTCTTTCATTCTAGTTTCATGCACATGAGGATGTGCATACATGCATACATACATACACCCATCCATCATGGTTGTTAGCATATGGAAATGGTGGCAATATAAGACTCACACCATGGATTAAATTACGGATTATTATTTAATTTTTGTTTTAAAACAAAATGAAAAAGGAAAGGATAATCATTCTAGCTTCTACATTCTTCCTTTGACCTAACCATGCTTACCTACCTCTTAACTTGAGTTATCCTTCTCCTTATCATTTAAAATTCAAGTTAAGAAGAAATAAAATATATATTGATATATTTCTTTTTCTTCTAATGAGTTATCTTTTATCTCATTACCTCTTGTGAAAAATATTGCTACTATCTTCTTCCTCTTTCTCATTTGCTCTCTAGTTTTTTCTAGTGAGTAAATACCACTTAAAGAAAGGTTTTTGAAGTGAGAACCTTAACCACAACTTCATTCTACACAAGCTTAGCCGTCTTGTTTAGAGTGTTCTCTTCGGTTTTACGAAGTTGCGAGCTTTGACGGAGAACTCCGTGGTGGATCGTCGTGGACACAAGAGGACTTCAAGAGGACCTCCATTCAACACCCTAGAGACCAAGGAGTCCAGCGAAAGGGAGCTACAAAGGTTGTAGTCTCGAAACCCTAGATTAGTTCGCTTTATATTTCGAAACCCTAATTTTCTAGGATCGATTCCTTTGCATGTTCGTTTAGCACCATAAAAATTTAAACTTTGGGTCATGTGATGCTTCAAAACTCATTATAGGGTGCTAGACAAACCTTACATTGGTATCAGAGCCGACCTAGAACATTAGGCGACCTTTTTACGAAGTTAAAACTCTGATCGAACCGAAATACGGCTTTTTAGGGTGCTCTCTGGAAATTTTCTAAAATTTGACATTTTTCAGAATTAAAAATATCTAAAAAAATTCAGCAGGTAAAAATAAGAATTACGATGCAACAGTACTTTCTGCCGCGGAAACGCGGCCTAAGCTTGCTTGGACCGCGGTTCCGCGGCCGTACACATTAATTAGTGGATAATTTTTTTATATTAATTCTGGAATCTGCTTGAATAATTTTTGGGGTATTTTTAATCTGTATTTAGTTTTGAAAAATTCTGGAGATGGTTTTGGACTCGTCAATTCGATCGGGATTTTCATTTCGTAGCTTTTCCGGGTAAATTAGAAAGTATTGAAGTGTTTGAACGAGTATCATTTGCTCACTATTCACGGGGTTTAAATACTTTGGAGATACGTGCAAGTCTTTTTGCGGTGGTCCCTCTAAAAGACAACAAACCTTAACTCGATTATGTGACCGTCTCGAACTGCCCTTTGAACCTTAGGGTTTGGGACAGTACGGCATGCCACATGTGAGGCGTTGGCTTGACCCTTCTACGGCTGGACCGCTACTACTGTGTCACACTCCGGATTTTTGAACCCTGCTCAAGTGTTGAGCTTTAGTGAATCTTGGGTACTTGATCGTTCGTTCGAAAACTTTAATACTGTCTGTTTGTCTGGAATGTGATACAATATGTGGAATTCATATAGTTTAGGCATGAAATACGAAATATGTGATATTTCGCATTTATGATGTCTAAAGAGAATGTGGATTCCAAATATTGTAGTTTTACACTTTCTTTTCTGTGACCGTAAGTGTAGTATGTTCGATATCGCCGGTTTCGTTGCTATACGTCAACGACAATTGGGGTATGCATACTTACTTACGTTAATGATATGAGATATTATGTATTGCTGAGATATGATGTGCAGGATTGTTGCGATTGAATAGCCTGGGGTTTTATGAGAGATGAGTGTTTTATATTTTCATTCATGTAAATTCAAATGTAATGTAATATTCTTTTATTTGGGGCACTTCCAGGTTGAGGTTGTGTCACCAGTGTTGTATATTATTTACTTTTCTGCATTAGGTTGGACCCAAGGAGGGGAGCACAGGTGACCGGGTTCTGGGGTTCAGTGGGAGGCCATCTCGAGGAGTCGAGACTGGGTGTCCTAAACTCCAGAATTGGTAGGGTCGCTTGCCGCTCTCGTAGGGGTCCAGGGTGTGGGCTTGGCTATTCGTCGCGACTGTGGAATCCGTATTTTCTATTCTGGCTAAATACTAAATACGGACGTCCTAGGATATCCCACGTTATATCTATGTTTCTGCTGCTTGTGTTCTGTGATATCTAAGACGATTGACATATTATATATGATATATAGTAGACGTTGCTTATGTTTTACACCCGCGCTAGTCCCGTCCCGGTATGCCGTTAGTTAAGTAACCTAACGGTGCATAACGGAACATTGCGGCGAATGCGGATGGCATAAGCGTACGTGTTATTTTCGTTTCTTTTCTGTGATTGGCTTAAGGACTTAAATGATGGGATTACATTAATGTGATTAATGTAAAGAAAATAAACCTAAAAAGATGTTGTAGAATCGGATTTGAAAACTACTCGGCTATTTATGAAAAAGCTACATTTCAAAACTGCGGAGCTTAAGCCACTCCTTTTGAAAACTGTTTGATTCTACAACGATATCAAGTTCAAAGCGTTAAAGATTTTCTTAAAAATCATTCGCAACCCTCCATCATTTTAGGAAGTAGAGTACTTAGTATTCGTGCTACGTTTGTTGACTTTAGTTAAGGCGTAGTGTACGGTAGCTAAGTGATGTCTTCCTACAATGCATGTGATGCAGATTAATTAGGACATTCATGCGACTTTGTTGACCATAGTTAAGGGTCATATGGGTGGGTCTAATTGATCAAGAAATGACGGGTAGAACTTGACTGGTACTTATGATTTGTTGACCATAGTTAAGGTCATAAGTACTAGGGGTAAAAATTACATCGGGAATTTCAAGTGTTGAAATTTGCAATGAGATTGCATACCTTCCATGTGATGGTTGGATCCCGATCCCACTGTGGGCAATAGTTGCTCCTAGGAGAGTTTTACAGTTTACAATTAGCTAACTCATTAGGTGTCTAGAAAGGTGTTAATGGGGCTCCGCCTCTGGGAAAATGAGGTTTACTCTAATTAGGTCCGTGCGAAAGCACGGGGAACCTCCCTCAAAGTACCGACACTAGCCTGGCTGAACGGTTAGCGAAGTTGTAGACTGTAATTAATCCTGGCTAGTTTTTCTTTTTAAGGTTTAAAAGAAAAACTCGATAAAAGCAGTGGGAAACATCGATTAGACAAGATAATAAACCAATCTAATCTATGCAAGAGCTTTCGCTGCGTGTATTCTTTTCTCTCTCTTAATGGCAGATACCAATGACTGGACTTAAGCTTCTACTAGATAAAAACAAACTGAATGGGACCAACTATAAAGACTGGCTGAGGAATCTGAAAATCGCCTTAACTTATGATAAAGTATCATATGTCCTCACGGCTTCAGCCCCGCCCGTCCCAGGTCCAAAATCCTCAGTTGCGGACATTGAAGTCCGCAAGACATGGGACGCTGACTGTGCCACGGCCACATGCCTCGCGCTTGCATCGATGGATAACACACATCAAAAGCAGCACGAGGACATGGACATTCACGGTATATTGCTCCATACAAAGGAGTTGTATGGGGATCAATCCCGCATATTACGATACGAAGCATCAAAGAAATTGTTTCAGATGCGAATGGCCCCTGGCACACCAGTAGGAGACCATGTTCTGAAGATGATAGCTCTTATAGAAGAGCTTGAGGACCTTGGATGGACGATGGACAATGAAAAATATATAGATATTATTCTGCAGTCCCTCCCCTCCACCTTTGCTCAGTTCATATTGAACTTCAACATGCATAGCATGGAGAAGGACCTCCCTGAACTCCTTAATATGTTAAGGAGTGCAGAGAGCACTATGAAGTTAGCAAAAACTCCCGTTATGACTATTGGACAGTCTTCCTCTTCTCGCCCGAAAGCCAAGGCCAAGGGAAAGAAAAAGAAGAAACCCACTAATCCTAAGGGCGGAGTTAAAAAGGTGAAGGGAAAGGGAAAGTCCAAGGCTGGAGACTCGGGGAAAGGCGAATGTTTTCATTGCCACAAGACAGGACATTGGAAGCGCAATTGCACGGAGTACTTAAGTCTCAAGAAGAAGCATGGTGATGCTTCTGCTTCAGGTGCGTTTGTGACTGAAAACTGTTTTTCTATAAACTCTGCTTCCTGGGTATTGGATACCGGTTCAGGTTCTCACATTTGCAATTCTATGCAGGGGCTGAGAAATAGCAAGGTTTTGAAGACAGGTGACCATACTCGCCGCGTTGGAAATGGTTCCAATGTACATACAGTCGCAGTGGGAGAGTATCACTTGGGGTTGCCATCTGGATGTATTTTGATTTTGAATCCATGTTATTTTGTACCAAGTATGCTATGTAATATAATATCTGTTTCTTTGTTGGACAATGAATGATATAATTTTGTGTTGCAGAACAATGTTATGAACATTCACCTGAATCAAATGTTGGTTGGGTATGGTACGCTTAATAACGGAATATATGTCCTAAATCAACACACATTTTTCAGTATACAACACACTAATAAAAGAAAACTTTCAGAATAAAATGAAGCTTTTCTTTGGCATTGTAGACTTGGTCATATTAACGAAACAAGACTAAACAAGTTACACAAAGATGGATATTTAAACTCTTTTGAATATAAATCTTATGCGACTTGCCAGTCTTGTATCAAGGGTAAAATGACCAAAACTCCATTTACCGGACACGGAGAAAGAGCTACTCAGCTCCTTGGCCTCATATATAGTGATGTATGTGGGCCAATGTCTACACAGGCTAGAGGCGGTTTTTCATACTTCATTACATTCACTGACGACTTCTCAAGATTCGGTCATGTATTTTTATTAAAGCACAAGTCCGACGCTTTCGAGAAATTCATTGAATATAAACAAGAAGTAGAAAAACAAACCGGCTTGAGTATTAAGATGCTTCGATCAGATTGAGGTGGTGAGTATCCCAGTACAGAATTTGCAAACTTCCTAAAAGAGAATGGGATTCTCTCTCAGCTCACTCCTCCTTACACACCACAGCACAACGGTGTGTCAGAACGACGGAATAGGACCCTATTAGATATGGTCTGGTCCATGATGAGTGACGCTGAGTTACCAGTCTCATTTTGGGGGCATGCATTGGAGACTGCAGCGTTTCTGCTGAACAGGGTTCCAACCAAAGCCGTGTCTACCATGCCATATGAGATATGGAATGGGAAGAGACCATCTCTTAAGAGAATTAAGATTTGGGGTTACCCGGCCTATGTTAAAAAGCAGAATCCGGACAAACTCGAGACACGGTCAGTCATGTGTAACTTTGTGGGATATCCAAAAAATTCTTATGGATATCTGTTCTACCACAAAGAGGAACAAAAGGTGTTTGTTTCCCAGTATGCCACATTCTTGGAAAAAGAGTTTTTCACAGATAAAGATGGTGGCAAGGTGGTGGATCTAGAAGAGGTTCTAGAGACACAAACTACAAATGACGATTTGGTTGAACCGGCTGTTGCAACAGAAACTGAGGAACCTCGGCCACCCCGAAGGTCTGGTAGAACTTCTCGCCCACCGGAGAGGTACTACGGTTTCCTCATTGATGGTGACAGGGAAGATTGCATCATGGATGATGATGATCCTACCAGTTTTCAGCAAGCTATCATGAGTGGTGACTCTGTGAAGTGGTTGGATGCCATGAGATCCGAAATGGAGTCTCTGTACACCAATAAAGTATGGACTTTGGACGTTGTACCCCCTGGGGTAAAACCTGTAGGGTGCAAATGGATCTTTAAAAGAAAGATTGGTGTGGATGGGCAGGTAGAGAGCTATAAGGCAAGACTTGTGGCGAAAGGTTTTCGTCAAAGACCAGGTTTAGACTATGACGAAACTTTTTCGCCCGTAGCCATGCTTAAATCCATTCGGATCCTACTTGCTATTGATGCTCACTACGACTATGAAATCTGGCAGATGGACGTTAAAACATCATTTCTAAATGGATATTTAGAAGAATGCATTTATATGGATCAGCCAGAGGGTTTCATTGACAGTGGGAGCAGCGAGAAAGCGTGCAGGCTGCTTAAATCCATATATGGGTTAAAGCAGGCATCTCGGAGTTGGAACATCTGTTTCGATGATGTTATCAAAGAGTTTGATTTCATCAAAAATCCAGATGAACCTTGTGTTTATAAGAAGGCTGTAGGAAGAGCTGTCACATTCCTCGTATTGTACGTAGATGACATTCTTCTGATAGGAAATGATATTCCTATGCTACAGTCGGTCAAATCATTCTTATCACTGAGGTTCTCCATGAAGGACCTGGGGGATGCCACATACATCCTGGGCATAAGGATCTATAGGTATAGATCCAAAAAGTTATTGGGATTGTCCCAAACCAGGTACATCAACACCATCCTAAAAAGGTTTAGTATGGAAGACTCCAAGCGGGGTGCCTTACCCGCTTGCCATGGAGTCACTCTCTCCAAGGATTCTTTTCCAAAGACCGATGAAGAGAGAGCTCGCATGAGCATTATACCCTATGCTTCGGCAGTAGGATCTATAATGTATGCGATGTTATGTACACGCCCAGATGTAGCTTATGCACTCAGTGTTGTAAGCAGGTATCAATCCAACCCAGGGGAGAACCACTGGACAGCTGTGAAGAACATTCTCAAGTACTTGCGAAGGACTAAAGAATTGTTCTTGGTGTATGGTAATACAGATCTCCAAATGGAGGCCTTTACCGATTCGAGCTTCCAGAGCGATAAGGATGACAGCAAATCTATCTCTGGGTTTGTATTTACCCTCAATGGAGGGGCGGTAAGTTGGAAGAGTTCCAAACAAGATACCGTTGCAGACTCTACGATGGAAGCTGAGTACATTGCTGCAAATGATGCCGCCAAGGAAGCCGTCTGGATGAAGAAGTTCGTCTCGGGGCTAGGAGTAGTTCCAACCATTATTGATCCAATACCCTTGTATTGTGATAATAATGGGGCTATGGCGTTAGCCAAGGAGCCCAGGTCCCATCAGCGGTCCAGACACATCCTGAGGCGCTTTCATTTGATCCGGGAGATTGTAGATCGCCGCGAGATCGAGATTAAGAGAGTAGACACAAAGAACAACGCCGCGGATCCATTCACCAAGGCCCTCCCTCAGCCGCAGCATGAGCGACTTTTTGAGATGTTGGGTATGAGATACGCCAATAACTGGCCTTAGTGCAAGTGGGAGATTGTTGGATATATGTATGCCCTAGAGGCCATTATGTGATAGTGGATGTATCTATACATGTATATATATTCAGTTTGCATTCTTGCTCGACATGATAGTATGCTATCTGGTTCTTCTTTATCTGACATGTTGATTTGATCATGCTTTTATTCATTCATACATGCTGATAAAGCCCTAAGGATATTGGCTTGACTACTCTGACTATGATAGAGATCATACTAGTGGGACATTTGTAGTCTATAAGCATATCCTGAAATGTCCCTAGTCGGAGGTGTATCGAGACGGGGCATCGATATACCAGAGTAGACTAGCGTATATGATACTAGACCCATGTGATGGGCGATGGATGTTCCCACATTCATCGATGCTTGACATCAAGATCATATACGGGTGCTCAGTGCTGACTGGGTACACTGGACGGACTCACCGAGAACTCCTATATGGAATTATATCTATCGTCGGATAGCAGTTCTCAGGTGACACTGGTACAGGTTAGTCTGTAGAACCGAGATCGTTATGGAGTCTTGTGTGCTCTCCCACTGTACTTTGATTGCCACCCTACCACGGCTCTACTGAGTCGTGCAAACAGTTGGCCGTTGGGTACAGTCCCGAGACACACGAAGGCAATGAGCGATAGGAGGGGTTTCGTCTCTCCCGGTATTGGGGGTTGATGCTGTGCTGTGCCCGACTGGTTGTATCAGTAAGTCCCTGGCCAGGGCTGCTGAGATTTGCTGATAAGTGTTATCGGTAGTTTCTCGATCTGTAATAGACCATTCACCGGCACGACTTATTGAGTTATTAGGGTCGACGTGACCATCCCTAGGATCGATATACAGCATATCTGACGAAGAGACCGGACTGTACGGTAGTGTTGCCGGATGGCTCGACGGGAGTTGTAGCAGGTTCGCTTGTTTTTTTCTGATCGCTCAATACCCGGGTGGCCGTTACGTTTAGCTGACCGCTTGCGGTTTGGGGGTACCTGATATGATCATCACCCTCTGCCGGCGTATTGACGAGTTTTAGAGTCCCACAAAGGAGTTACCCAGTCCAGGCGAAACGTTGTGGTGCGCGTATGCGATATGCGCATGCACCCGATTAAAATGAGCGTATATGATACCGAACATTGATCGGGTGGCCTGCTTTTGGTGGGGTCGTATGAGATATGACCGGATTGATAAATTAAGTGTTGATTTATCATCTAACCATTAGTTTTCTCACTTGAAACCTTTCTAGGGTTTGATGGATGTATGCATGCATGCATGTGTTTCTTTCTTTCATTCTAGTTTCATGCACATGAGGATGTGCATACATGCATACATACATACACCCATCCATCATGGTTGTTAGCATATGAAAATGGTGGCAATATAAGACTCACACCATGGATTAAATTATGGATTATTATTTAATTTTGGTTTTAAAACAAAATGAAAAAGGAAAGGATAATCATTCTAGCTTCTACATTCTTCCTTTGACCTAACCATGCTTACCTACCTCTTAACTTGAGTTATCCTTATCTTTATCATTTAAAACTCAAGTTAAATAATGTCTCCATCACTTTAACCATGGTTCATAGTAAGAAGAAATAAAATATATATTGATATATTTCTTTTTCTTCTAATGAGTTATCTTTTATCTCATTACCTCTTGTGAAAAATATTGCTACCATCTTCTTCCTCTTTCTCATTTGCTCTCTAGTTTTTTCTAGTGAGTAAATACCACTTAAAGAAAGGTTTTTGAAGTGAGAACCTTAACCACAACTTCATTCTACACAAGCTTAGCCGTCTTGTTTAGAGTGTTCTCTTCGGTTTTACGAAGTTGCGAGCTTGGACGGAGAACTCCGTGGTGGATCGTCGTGGACACAAGAGGACTTCAAGAGGACATCCATTCAACACCCTAGAGACCAAGGAGTCCAGCGAAAGGTAGCTACAAAGGTTGTAGTCTCGAAACCCTAGATTAGTTCGCTTTATATTTCGAAACCCTAATTTTCTAGGATCGATTCCTTTGCATGTTCGTTTAGCACCATAAAAATTTAAACTTTGGGTCATGTGATGCTTCAAAACTCATTATAGGGTGCTAGACAAACCTTACACCAGCTACCCCCAAAGTCTAAGACGCATGCTCTGAGCATGTCCTCGAGAGTCTGAATAGTCCGCTCTGACTGTCCGTCGGTCTGCGGATGAAATGCTGTGCTGAAACTCAAGCGGGTGCCCAAAGCCTCCTGAAGCCTCTGCCATAGTCGGCTGGTAAACTGGGTGCCTATGTCGGACACAATACATGTCGGAACTCCATGCAGTCGTACGATCTCGCCGATGTATATCTGGGCATACTGAGCAAATTCGAAAGTCGTCTTTACCGGTAGGAAGTGAGCCACTTTCGTCAAACGATCCACGATCACCCAGATGGAGTCAAACCCTCGACTAGTCCTGGGTTGACCCATAATAAAGTCTATAGAAATCTGTTCCCATTTCCACTCCGGAATGGGCAACGGCTGTAACTCTCCCACGGGCCTCTGGTGCTCGGCCTTGACTTGCTGATAAGTCAGGCATCTCGACACGAAATCTACGATGTCCCTCTTCATTCCGTCCTACCAGTAAACATCTCTCATATCATGGTACATCTTGGTGGAACCCGGATGAACACTGTACACCGATCGATGTGCCTCCTCGAGAATCTCACGCCGCAGTCCCTCAGCATCTGGTACGCACAATCTGGTCCCAAATCGTAGTATCCCCTGATCATCGATCACGAACTCGGAAAATCTGCCCTGACCTATCTGTGCAATGATCTCTGAACATCGGTCATCACTATGCTGTGCCTCATGTATACGGTCAAGCAACTGTAGGCGTGCACGAACATGCGCAATCAGTCCTCCGATCGGCGTAAACTCGAACTGTACCCGGCTGTCGCATAAGATCTGCCAATCTGCCGACGACTGCCTCTGTACTGCGCTCAGACAAGATAGACTACCCCCGGGCCTCCTGCTCAAAGCGTTCGCCACTACATTAGCCCTGCCCGGGTGGTACAAGATCTCGCTATCGTAATCCTTCACTAACTCCATCTATCGGCGCTGTCTAAGGTTCAGGTCTCGCTGCTGAAATATATACTTTAAGCTCTTGTGATCAGTGAATATCTGGCACGACTTGCCATATAGATAATGTCACCAGATCTTAGGTGCAAAGACCACTACAACCATCTCCAAATCGTGAGTGGGGTAGTTCTATTCATATTTCTTCAATTGCCGTGAAGCATACGCGATCACCCTGTCATGCTGCATCAATACGCACCCTAGCCCCACTAGAGAAGCATCACAATATACCACAAATCCGCCTGACCCTGAAGGCAATGATAATACTGGCGCCGTAGTCAGTAGAGCCTGTAGCTGCTGAAAACTGTGGTCACACTCCTCCGTCCAAACAAAAGGAACTCCCTTCCGGGTCAACCCGGTCAAAGGTATAGCAATACAAGAGAAATCCTGCACAAATCGCCTGTAATAGCCAGCCAGCCCTAGAAAGCTGCGAATCTCCGTAACTGATGTGGGTCTGGGCCAACTCCGACCGGCCTCGATCTTCCTCGGGTCTACACATATACCATCTCGTGAAATCACATGACCCAAGAAGTTTACACTGTCCAGCCAGAATGCACACTTGGAGAATTTCGCGTAAAGCTGGTGCTCCCTCAAGGTCTGTAGTGTAATCCGCAGGTGCTGCTCATGCTGCTCTCTACTCCGAGAATATCATCAATGAATACAATGATGAACAGATCAAGATACGGCTGGAAAATACGGTTCATCAAGTCCATAAATGCTGCTGGCGCATTGGTGAGTCCGAACGACATCACCAGACACTCGTAATGGCCGTAGCGCGTGCGGAAAGCTGTCCTAGGAATGTCCTTCTGTCGAACCCGCAGCTGATGATAGCCTGATCGCAAATCGATCCTTGAAAAGCATCCTGCCCCCTGAAGCTGGTCGAACAAATCGTCGATACGTGGCAAAGGATCTGTTCCGCACTGTAACCCTGTTCAGCTGGCGGTAGTCGATACACAGAAGCAAACTGCCGTCCTTCTTCTTGACGAACAGGACTGGAGCACCCCAAGGAGAAACACTGGGTCGAATAAGTCCCTTATCCAGCAAATCTTGCAACTGACTCTTCAATTCTCGAAGTTCCGCTGGGGCCATCCGATAAGGCGGTATGGAAATAGGCCCCATGCCAGGAACCAAATCAATACAGAAAGAAATGTCACGCTCGGGCGGTAGCCCAGGAAGCTCGTCAGGGAACACATCAGGAAACTCGCTAACAACCGGAACCCGATCCAACGGAACCTCTGTAGCGCTAGTATCGCAAACATAGGCGAGAAATCCCGGACATCCCTTCCTCAAAAGCTGTCCAGCACGAAAAGAAGAAATCACACTGTGAGGGGCGGCACCACGGTCCCCCAACACAATAAAAACCGACTCGCCGGGAAAACAAAATCTAACTGTCTTCTCACGGCAGTCTACAGAAGCATAGCACATGGCTAACCAATCCATGCCCAAAAGATCGTCGAAGTCTAACATCTCAAGAAGGATCAAGTCGCCAGGCAACTCTCTCTCACCAATACAGACGGCACAGGATCGGAACACGTGCCTAGCAACAAACGACTCTCCCACAGGAGTGGTCACAACAAGCGGCTGATCAAGCAAACCGGACTCTCTACCCAAACTCGGTACAAAGTGTGTGGATACGTACGAGTGCGTGGATCCGGAATCGAACAACACATGTGCATTAACAAAACATACTGGAAGGATAACTGAGACCACCGTATTGGACGCCTGCGCGTCCTGATGCGTCAAAGCAACAACTCACGCCTGTCCTCCACCTAGGACTGACTGTCCTCTGCCTCGGTCATCCCGTCCTCTCTGAGTAACTCCTCCACACCCACGACCTCTCTATGTATGAGTCTGACGCAGAGCAAAGTAGGAACAACAGGCAACGCCCTCTGGGGTGGTGAAGGTGGTAAGGTGACGTGCGGTGCTGCTGTTTCCCTCCGGTGTATCTCAGGACAATCTCTGACGAGGTGAAGTAGACTGTCGCATCTATAGCAACCCCGCGACGACTGCTGGCTCTCCCATGGATACGAACTAAACATCCAGCCTCGTCCCGAATCTCTGCCACGCCCCGTACCTGAACGATACCTGTCGCGGCGTTTGAATGTCTGTCTCCGTGCTGATATACTAGTACGAACTCTCTTCGGCTCTAGAACTACCGAAGTCTCAGCAAGGCGCTCCTCGACTAATAGAGCTGCATCTACCGCTGCTGCATATGTCTACCGCTGCTGCATATGTCTCGTAATGCTGCGCACTGATCGCAAGGAACAGTGGTGTAAGCAAGCCTCGGACAAATCTCTTGACTCGCAACTCCTCAGTAGCCACTAAATACGGGGCATAGATAGATAGCTCTGTGAACAGTACATCATACTCTGCCACTGACATCTCCGGAGTCTGGCGTAAAGACTCGAACCTGCGTGCTCTAGCATCTCTGACACTCAGTGGAAGAAAGCGGGCAAGGAATAGTGCCACGAACTCTGTCCAGGTTACAGGAGGAAGACGTGCTGCTTTGCCCTTCTCGACTGATTCGCACCATTTCTGCGCAAGACCTTCCAGGCGAAAGCTCGCGAACTCAACCCATCTCGCATCTGCACATCTGAGGGAACGACATATTCGATCCATCCTATCAATGAAGGACTGTGGGTCCTCGACTGCATCGATGCCTGTGAAGACCGGAGACTTCAGCCTCATAAACTCTGATAGTGATACTGTAATCACCTCCATGGCTGCAGGGGCAACTGGCTGTACGGTAGGTACCATCGCTGTCTCTGTAATGGATGGAGCTACCTCTGGTCGCTGCGCTCGAAGCGTCTCGACTAGCGATCCTATCATCTGGCACATCTCCTGCATACCAGCCCCTAGCGTGGCGATCTGATCTGTCACGGGAGGAACAGCCTGCTCGGGTACAACCGGTGTACTGCCCGGATCAGTCCTCGTCTCAGATGAATCAACTCGAATCTCAGCCCTCGCGGCCGCTCTTTGCGCCCTCGTAGTCTTTGGCGGCATAATGGCTGAAAGGAAAATAGGATTCGATAAGGATGCAGAAATCGAATCGCAAGAATATATATACTCAAGAAGGAATTTAAATCAATAAGTCCTAAGGTCGCCTTGGCGGAGTTGTGTCGTGAGTATGCCGCGGAACATACGCACGCTACGCCACTCTGCTTCAGCTACCTACTCCATCATACCAGAGTCAACCTACACTCCGAAAGGTAAAACCTACGCTCTGATACCAACTTTGTCACGACCCGAATGTTTCGACTCATGACCAGCACTTAACCACGCAACGTCTACAGGCGTAACGCGACTAAGTAAGCCGGACCCAGAAATGAAAACCATTTAAAAGTAGTGAGTGTTGAAAACATTTAATTAAAACATTTATAAAACCTTAAATAGTTTAATAAGTTCTTTTAAAGTTACGTCATCATTTAAATAATTTTGGCAGCATTTCCTTTGTAAAAGTAACCCCGAAATCGGGTATAAAATAGGATATAAGTGAAAATGAGATATAATGAAACAAAGCATCCCTAAACGGGAGCAATCACGCCCAACGGCGGAAACCATCACCACAAGAGTAATATACGACGCCGTAGAGAAGAATGAGCAATAAGTAAACATCACAGAATAATAAACTGCAAATATAAAGTCGGCTCCCACGTGCTCGACACCAGAATACAAAAATATACATCATCGTCCTCACACTGTCTCTAAGTCCAGTACATATATGGTAGATGGATAATACTAGATACAAGAGGGTGTACAATAAAAGTAAGCAGATACCACAACCCACCTAATAGCAAAACAGCTCTCGCATCAACTGTAGTGGTATCTGTAGCCAAAACATGCAAAAGGCAGCCTGCCGCGACTACTCTGAGGGGCAACCTGCAAATACTGTGGCACAACGGGGGTGAGTTGCCAACTCGTGAATAGAGATAATATATAAAGGTAATCGCGAGCATGCACGTACTGCGCTACTCTATCATATGCCAGCTGGTAAAATCTATATGCGACAAGCAGTAGGTGCAATAATCATGCAAGTGCTATGTCAGGTAAAATAACTACAGGATGAGATGCATGATAATCAATGCTGAGCATGGGATAAACAACATCTACACGGAATATCAATGTGGAAAAATAATCGGTGCCCAACACTGCACCCAAATCCCAAATAAACTCAGGCGCCGGCACTCTCCTCGGCCCTCAAATCTTATAAATCTCTGAGAATCACGAGTGCCCAACATCGGCACTCAAAATATCAAAAAATACTCGTGTCCAGCATCGACACGCAAATCCTCATATATCGGGATCTGTAAGTCCGGATCAGCCCATGGGCTCCGTCTGCGGTATCGGCCCTCGGCCCCGGCAGTACAGATCATCTCGCAATCCATCTCTCGACTCTGGTCAGTATCCTTCGGATAACTGCCAGGTACAACCAATCACCGGTAGGTACTCGCCCACCTCCAGGCTCAATCGGCAAAGTCCATCGATCATCTTGCCGAGGGGAACCATACCGGGTCCACCACGAACCCGCAAACGGATCATCCAACTCCTAGAATCGGGTTTCAAGCACACGTATCAGCACCGAGAAAACGCGTGGTGGACGCACCAAAATATCATATCACGAGGAACCGGGTTTTCAAATAGTGCATCTTTTCTTAAATAATCCCACGGTCCTCAAAACCCGAAATCACATGAAAATCCAACACCAATGAGTAAATCAAATGCGATGTGCTATGTACATCAAGCCATAATATAGGTACAAGGGAGAAACCGCTTTTTAAAATAGTTTCAGTTTTCAAAGACATCATGCGGCTCCCAATTTCTATGAAAATCATATCGAATCATTTGCGAAATGAACTACAGAATAACGATCATGGCAATTCTACAGTGAGTGTGTCATGGCAATTACTAACGGTGTGTGCGTAACATGCAGATTAGTGCTCGTACAACATGAACCGTTAGTAATAGTGCGGTGTTCTATCAATTCTAAGTTTACCTACATATAGCAGAGAATGCAGTATGCAACAACACTATCCATGAACAGTCAATGTAGGTAAGTGCAATATGTAGCTATAAGGTCCTATCAGCCCTGACGCATAACGCCATGCGGGCGATATCCCCGTAGATGTTAAATCTATTCACCGTAGTCTCGCGCTAAGTGTAGCCGACGACTTGTTTCCCCTTCTTCGCAGCGTCCGTCGCACTCGCCTGCGAACCTAGAATTACACAATATATCACATATAAGCTCAAAACCATACAAACACGACATTTAAAGTCACACTACAAACCCGCGCCGCAAACCAAGCGCACATGTGCGCGATACGCTAAAACGTGTGATTAAGCGTCTGAAACTACCTCGACGCGTCGCAATACGCAGAACACCCCAAACCCACACACGTAACACGCGTGTCGCGAAGATTTAAAATATGGGAAATAGGGTAATAGGTCCCAGATTTTGATACAGAAAGAGTTTTATAAAACTGTATATATAATTATACCCAACACAGCAGCAAACACCCATCACCCAAACCCCAACCCACAATTCCCTCATCTGGCCGCAATTTGCGGCCAGAAAGCTTTTTCCGGCGGCCTGAGTAGGGGGTGGGCTCCCGGGTTTGGTGTGTGCACTCCATACATACTGTGTATGCCCCAGTAATTACAATTTTAATTTAAGGCAACACGGGTAGCAGCAGATTCAACAGAACCCAAATTCATGTTAAAAATCACACTTTTGCACTAAAATGATACTTTAGGGTATTTTTCTGAAATCTGAAAAAAACCCAAGTCTAAAATCACACTTACAACTCATCACCAAGCTAATCAAGCCATGAAGATATCAATTTTAACATAACTTCACTAAATCCCCTTATATAGTACAAAACATGCATAAAAATGTGATATTTCGCTAAAATACAACAAGTTATGAAATGGGATGTTAAACATGAGTGTAATACCTTCAAAAGACCTTATAAAACACCAAAAGTTCCAGATCTAGCCTCAAGTATGCAGACTTGCCACCAAACACCTCAAATGAGCCATTAAACAAAGGTTTTGTGAAGGAAAAAGGTTAGATTTGTGTAGGGTTTTGTGTAAAGATCAAAGAGGAGTGAAAAGAGAAGAGAAAAGATGAAGAAGTGATATATTTGCTGCTGCAATTCTGCAGTTTACAAAAAAATGAGAGAAGAGAGAGAAGAGAGAAGAAGATAGCCAATAAAAAGTCAAATTTTCCTTACCTAACACCATGCTCCATTTCTATTTGAATTTTAAATTTCTTTTGAAGGGTTTTGACTTGGAAAAAGGGTGAAAATAAAAATGAACCATGCAAGAATGAAATGGTTAACATGTTACACTTTAACCAAGTCACAAAATATGATAAGTGTGCATGTGTGCACTTAATACAAAAATTCTTACTTAGGGTAACACGACTAAAAATAATTAATAACCCTATAAATATATATTAATATATCTATATTAACACTTCACAACACAATTTTCACTTGTCAGGAAGGAAAATAAGATATCCGTTTTTATGAAAAACATGCACACTTGCTAATTAACGCGAAAACACCCTAAACGAATTTCAAGGCATTACACCACTGTAAGTGCACGGTAGCGTCCCGACCGTCTAACAGACGCCAAATGCGGAACAAAAACTTTTACAACTGGCGCTATCGCGTACTAAAACCTGGATCTGCCATTAAAGCTAAACTAACAAACTACAAAGTGGGTAGAAATGTTATACCGAATGATCCGAGTCCTTCGGTCTTCAACCATCATCCCGCGCTTTGTTGCGGCTGCTCCGATCTCCTGAATCTCCAGTCTTCTCGTCCAGGTGGCACCACGTCGACGGATCATTAGACGGGCTCCCGCCTCTGAACGGAGGCAACTCGATCATCAAGTTTGCCAAAAGAGATGACCAAGATTGATATAGAGAATGAGTAGAACACTTTGTCTCATTACGTCCAAGGCTATGGACGAACGGTTAATGAAGTTGCCTTTTGGATCGGGTGAAATGAGAAATCTAGTTATCTAATTTCCATGAACCAAAACTTGTATCTTTTTCAAATCAACAACCATATTTTTCCATGAAGGAATGGCCGGCCACATATAGGAAAGGAGGAGGGTGAGTGTAGGAGCAAAGGGGGTAACCTTAAGGAATAATATCCTAAGCATTACCAAAACACATTAATGCAAATGGTGACTCATAATAAACACCTCACTAAAAGATTTAATGCAATCAAGTGAGTCACAAACCTAGTCATCAATCAAGAAGCTTCCTCACTCATGACTCACCCTCATGACTCACCCATGGAAGAAAAGATAAATCCGCATTTAACCGAATGTTAAATACGGGTGATAGAAAACTGGAAACTGGCAACTTCCAAAAGCGATCCTGAAACGAATTTCAGGATAACCCCGTAACAGTATAAACATACTCGCATTTGTATTACGACCAAATACAAATGCAACTGAGACAAAGATATTATATCTATACAGTATAATACTCGGATCCGGCTTATACCAAAGCCTACCAGTATTATCTGCCCGAAATATGGCACGTGCGTAAACGCACATGCATTTTCCGAACCCTGCCATAAAACCATACGGCCTCTACAACATTTCGCCCGAACTTAGGAAACGGTCTGTGGGGGACTCTAATGACTCATCAATACACTGGCACTGGGTATAACCATTAGCACGTCAGAAGTACAAGCTGTACGTAACGGTTGCCTATATATTGATCGGAAGGGAAGCTGATGAGCGAACTCATCCAGAAATCCTACTGAGCCTGACAGTGACAATATCCGTACAGTCCGGTCCATTCGTCTAAGAGTATCGCATATCGGGTCTAGGGGGTGGATAAAGTCAGACCCCTAATAACGCGATAATTCGTGTAGGTATGAAGCCCATCACTACCTGAGAAACTACTGATCCAAATCAGTAATTCTCTACTACCTCAGCCGAGGATTTCGAGTGATGGCCACCCATGCACTGTGCGACATCAACCCCCAATACCGGGAGAGACGAATCCCCGACGATCCGCTCACTGCCTCCATGTGGCTCGGGACTGTACCCAAAAAATACCTGTTTGCACGTCTCCTTTGAGTGTAGTAGGGTAGAAATCAAAGCACAGTGGGAACTCATACGAGACAAATGACGATCTCAGGTCGACAAACTAACCTGTACACATGTCACCAGGGAACTGCTATCTGAAGATATATATAATACCAACTAGCATGTTCCCGGCGAGTCCTGTCCGGTGTACTCAATGAGCACCTGTATATATCTTAGGTGAACTAACTGACACCAATGGCTTGTGAGACCGGCCATCGCCCCTAGTCGGGGTCTCAACTGTATACACTAGTCTTCTCTGGAGTATCGATACCCTGTCTCGAAACTCCTACGACTAGGGACACTTTAAGGATGTGCTTACAGACCCCAGCTCCCACGTATATGATCGCCATCATACTGCTGGTAGTCAAGCAAGAATCCTATGGGCTCTATCAACATGCAATAGTGAACTAAAGCATGCATACGATGATAAAGACAAACCAGATAGCATACTATCATCTCGAGTAAGACTTTCATATCAGTATAGGTCCTCCCTCAATCATTGCAATCACGTACCTGCGATCTAATAATTGACTTAGAGGGCACTATATCCAACAGTATTTCGATACATGTACCGGGAAGTATTCCGTATTTTCTACGGAATAGCTTCTAGAAGGTGCCACCTCATTTGTATGAATTTCTATTTATGGAAATTCATTTGTTTGATAAATGAGGTGGAGGGTGTGATGTGGCAAAGGCATGGCTTTGTGGCATGGAGCAAAGTATGGTGTGCATTTGTTTAATTGGAAAAGGAAATTGGAAATGATATTTTTTTATGAGAGAGAGGGGGGGCCACATTATTGATGGGGCTCTTTTTTCATTTGTATGATTGATTGATCACACATTACACTTAGCCCACTCTCTCACTCTCTCAAGTTCACAAAAATACTTAGCCTCATGCCAAGTCTTGATCACCTTCTTCTTCATCTTCTTTGGTTGCTCCATGAGCACTTTGGGTAGAGAGAAAAATGTAGTGACACTTCCAAACACCTCGACTCTCCATCGCTAGCGACTTTGGAGCGTCGGTTACCTCGTTCAACGAGGTTGGAGCTTGCGTCGTTTCCCTCGGGTGGATCATCGGAGACGAAGGAAGACCGGCAACCAAACCACATCAACGAGCGGTAGCGCCGGTTTAAGAAATTTTTGTTCCGCATTTTGGCCGCGTTTTGATGGTCGGGACGCTGTCGGAACCCTTCAGCTCTTATTACCTTGACGAAGGCCAACATATCATAAGTCACATGTCAAGTTCTACCCGTCATTATACAGGTTAATTTGAAACCGCCCGTACATACCCTTGACGAAAGACAAAATAATAGTACGATTGTCCCAAACCAACGCATCTATCTATACTACATATGAATACCTAACAGCTACCAATCATTATGCCTTGGCGAAGGTCAAAATATATAGCTTGAATACTACTGAATATTCATATGAAATGACGGAGGTCTACGGATGGTTTTGGCGAAACCGTGAACGTAGTGAACTTAATATAGTCGAAGGAACCATGATAGCTTTTTAAAAGGAGTGGTTTAAGCTTCGCATTTAAAATTGCTTTTTGAAGAAACCGAGTGGTTTTGAAATTATTCCAACGATTAAGCTTTGGTTTGTTTTATCTTGCATTAATCTTTGTTAATGCGGTCCCATCATACAAATCCTATCATTGCGGCTAAAGAAACAAAAATACAACGTACGTTTATGCCATCCGCATTCTCCACTGGGCCCCGTCTTAGACCGTTAAATTACTTAACTAACGCCAGAGCGGGGGCTGGACTAGCGCGGGTGTAAAACATACGCAACGCCTACTAGATATAATATATATATATATATATATATATATATATATAGCCATTCGTCTCACGCAATAATAGGCATTTCATATCACAGATGAATATATTGGATATACTAGGAATTCCGCTTTTCGTTTAAGCTTATAACGAATGGCGGATTCCACGGTCGTGATGAATAGCCAAATACCCCACCCTAGACCCCTACGGGTGCGGCAAACTACCCGCCAAATTCCCGAAGTGAAGCAACCTCTCTCAATAAAATGAGTAGGCCACTCGGCACTTCAAGAACCCGGTAGTTTGTGCACCCCACCTTGGGTCTATCCTAGGGGCAAAAATAGTAAAAGAAATAATATACAACGGTGGCTACAATCTCAACCCAAATGTCTCTTCTATTAAGAAGACCCCCTGGTCGTGAAGCTTATCCGGGAGATGTTTTTTATTTGCATTCACGCCTTTTGTCCCCACCCCTTTGTGGTGTGCCCACCTAGCTCACTCGCTTTGACCGCCCCTTATCTAGCTAAAGGATTTTCTTTTTTTCCATTCATCATTATTGTATTTATTCTCACCTTCATGCTTAGATCGAGATATTCTATTGGACATAGAATGCCAATCTTTAAAATGTAAAAAAGGAGTAATCAGCTGTGGCACGTTCACTAAAAAAATCCTTTTGTAGCTAATCATTTATCGAGAAAAATTGAAAAACTCAACATGAAGGAGGAGAAACAAACAATAGTGAAGTCCCCTTTTTGATCCATTTCATTATTACCTTTACAAATTACATGAATGAAAGAAAAGAAAACGGTCTTCTCACATCCCCCGGCTATTCATCCACGACGATCCAATAAAATTCATATACACAAACCATCACTGATCACATCACAGATCTTTGCAACCACCACTAATCGACGTATAGCGATTAGCAGACGTTCAGCACAGATATCAAACACAGATAACAACCGAAATTGTAAACGACACTAAAACTGTGACTTTGAAACACTCTGAAATTGTCCCAACAAAAGTTAACTGAATATGCAACTTAGGAAAAATCAAACACCACCTGAAATCTTAAATCCAAGCAACTAGAACACAGAAAAAAATCCAATGCATTTCCCCACAATAGAACCGGTGAGGCCGATCATTTTGCTCATGTGGCCGGCCAAAATCTGATGGAAATGTCTCGTTTCAGTTTAGTGTTCATCGAGCAACAAATAAAGAACTATGCAATTGTTTAAAAAAAATTTGAGGCTCTGCAAAATTCGACAGAAACTTGGACTATAGGTTTCGCATTTTAGAGTTATTTCTGTTTCATAGTTCTACTTTGTCGTCTAATCTGTTAGTTAAGGTTAACTACGCTCTGATACCACTGTAAGCCGATGTCATGCATCCCGCGGTTCGCGGGGAGGCGGATTTTCAAAAATGATTAATATTTGACTACGCAACACTGGCTAAACTCCAGGATCTATTCGATAATCTTAACTATCAACTAACTATAGAGGTTTACCTATTATGGTAGAATGTTAAACCTCCAAGATACGGTCCTTCGGGTTTTCTAGTGCTCCTCTCCATGGCTCATCGGTGATCGGATGACGAAAGCTCAATCAGCCTCCTTGCGTCAAAGATGATCCACTGCGAGAGAATGTGCTCCAAGATCCAACCTCTGATCGAGGTAACTAAGGTAGATGGTTCGCTAATCCAACTTGCCTAGGAGATGTAGAGAGTGCTAATGGATTGTAGTGTCTCGCTAAACCCTATGGCTCACAACACATATGAAGGATTAGGTTTAAGTCTTGAGGTAGAAGGAGATGGAGAAACCAAAAGAGAGAATGAGAGAGTGAAAATGAATAACCATCAAGTTAGCTAAGTGTGAAGAATGGCTAATATATCATACACTCACTAATTGAGCCATGGAATAAAATACAATATAAAATACCTCCCATGCCTTAATAGTGAGTCAAGATGAATATAATAAACATAATAGCCATGCTTCACCATGCCAACAAAGCCTCCTCTATTTCCACCTCATTAATCCATTTAGAAAATGGATAATACAAATAATGAGGTGGCTCGTTCTAGAAGCATGACTTACCAAATTACAAGAATAACCCTCATCGTATATACATACCCATATCCGTATTCCGAAAAATACGGATACACTGAGATGATTACAATCCAATAATACAATACTAGGATTCGGCTTAAACCAAAGCTCACTAGTATCGTCCGCCCGAACAGCATCCGTTTACAAGTACATGTATGTGATCGAAGCCCTGCAGTAAAACCATACAGCGTCTGCATCAATTGCTCGAAGCAGGGAAACCCTCTGTGTGGAACTCTAAAGACTTGACAGTACGCTGGCAGTGGATTTAACCATAAGCCGTCAACGGTACTAGCTGGATGTAACGGCTACCCGGGTATCTATTGATAAGAAGGATGACGAGCAAGCTCATCCGAACTCCTACTGAGCCTATCTGTGACAATCTCCAAACAGTCCGGTCTGTTCGTCTGAGATACTCGCATATCCGCCTAGGGGATGGTAAATGTCAGACCCCTAACAACGTGATAAGTCATGCCGGAAGAGAGCCCAATAAACCATGAGAAACTAATGGAGTACCTTACCAGTATTTCTCGACTGCCCTGGCCAGGGACTTTGTGTAATGGCTTTCCGAACACTGCGCGATATCAACCCCCAATACTGGGAGAGACGAATCCTATCTGATTGCTACTGTCTCTAAGTGTTTCGGGACTACACCCAACTACTACCTGTTTGCACGACTCCTTTGAGCGTGGTAGGGTATTAATCAAAGTGCAGTGGGAACACACTCGAAACGAAGTAGCGATGGCAAGTCAACGGACTAAGCTGTACACATGCCATTTGGGAACTATGTAACACCTTAGAATGCGGTTAGTGTTAATTAAGCATTAATGCGGGTTTTTAGGAAAAAGTTTACCAAATCGGTTTCCTCATATTTTATAATAATAAATTAATATTTTATTATTATTTGTTACAGCTTGCACACAATTGTGCATGTTAGTGTGAGGGTTAGTTAGTGTTAATCTTGTTAAGTGACCATGACACCTTAAGAAATCCATACCTTGATTAAACCTTGCCTTAACCTTGCCTTAGATATTTGTGAGAGATATTTCTTTGTTTGGATTGAGAGAGAGAGGTGGCTAGGTGTGTCATGAAGACTTTAATGATGCATTAATGGTTGCATTAATAGAGGTGAGGGAGAGAGTAAGAATGAGGCTTTGATCCACCCTACACTCACCTCTCATCATTATCTTTCCCTCACTCTCTCATTCTAAATCTTTGTTCATTCCCTCAACTCTAAACTGAACCCTCACTATCCATTCACTAATCCTTGCAAAAACTTCAAAAAACTTCATGAAAACACTTCATAAATCTTGGTTTAGCCACTAAGTTACATTGGAGCTTGGAAAGTTAGGATCTTTGAGCTTGTGTGGTTAGGTAATGATCTTTATCTGTTAAGTAGGTGTTTTAAGGTTGTATAGCTTATTTGTTTTAGTTTAGAACACGTAAAGTTTAGTTTCATGCAATATCGTATTTTTAGTGTCTTTGTGGAGTCTCTGTGATCTGCTGTAGAACCAGGTGTTTGTTGGAAAAGTTCCCATCACAATGACCTAGTGTTGTGACCTAGAACCCACCATAAAAACCTGAGACCGCCCCTTCGTTTTTAGGCCGCAAATTTATTGGTTTTGGCCGCAAATTGTGGCCAGAGTGGTGGTTGGGGTGTTGCTTCTTGGTCGTGGGGTCTCTGGGTTGTATGTAATCTCGTCGAACTTGCAACTTTCACTAATTGTTTATATATCAAAATCTGGGATCACTTTGCTATAATCTAGTGTTTTGAGAGCGCGTGTTACGTTATCCGACACGGGTCATGATCTTTTGTAGCTGCTGCACTTGGGTTTGTTTTAGGTTGTCGCTACACACGTTAACCACTAGACGAACACTTATGAGTTGGATTGGAGTTGGTGCGTTGGTCAAAACGTAGTTGTACGTGATTTTGGTCGATTCTGAGATTTTGCACTTGCTATGTTTGTGTTAATAGGATCGCAGGCGGGGACTTCGAACGCTGCGAAGAAAGGGAAGCAGGTGATTGGATCTACCTAGCTTGAGATTGTCGGTGAGTAGATTTAACATCTACGGGGAAATCGCCCGAATGGCGTTAAGCGTCAGGGCTAGATATGATATGATATGATATTAGCTGCAATGCATCATAATTGACATGTATATACACATACCTTGCTACATGCTACACATATACCTGGAGGGTATTGCATCATTATTGACATGTATATACACATACCTTGCTACAAGCTACACATATACCTGGAGGGTATTGCATCATTATTAACATGTATATACACATACCTTGCTACATGCTACACATATACCTGGAGGTTATTGCATCATTATTGACATGTATATACACATACCTTGCTACAAGCTACACATATACCTGGAGGGTATTGCATCATTATTGACATGTATATACAGATACCTTGCTACATGCTACACATATACCTGGAGGTTATTGCATCATTATTGACATGTATACACACATACCTTGCTACATGCTATACATATACCTGGAGGGTATTGCATCATTATTGACATGTATATACACATACCTTGCTGCAAGATACACATATACCTGGAGGGTATTGCATCATTATTGACATGTATATACACATACAAAGAAGGGTTTTGATTAGGGTTTCGGGGTTCGATCGGGTTTCTAACTTCGTCTAGACTTCGCCTAAAGCTCTAGCTAGGCTCTGATACCACTGTAGGGTTGCTAGGCACGCGCACAAGGGTCTATGAGGCATCAACCATGCCCGATTAAAATTTTAGCCGTGCCGAACAACCCGAAGCCGGATCTTTAAACTAGGGTTTAGGCGAAAACTAACATGTTAAACACTTTAACACTAAGTGAGAGGGATTACAACCTTTGTAGATCCGGTCCTTCACTTCAATAGCTCCGTGTAGATGTCCCCATCGCTGTGATCGTGAACTCCGGACTCTAGAGAAGCACCACAAGAAGAATGAACGTGCTTGCTACGATGACTTCGAGGCCGAAGATGATCTACGTCGGGGAGACACTAACTCAAGCTATTCCTTCACTAGGTCATGAACTTTGTGAAGATAACACACTCTACTACATGGCAAGTGGTAGAGGATGAAGAATTAGGAAGTGGGCTCACTTTAGAATTGATTTTCTGACACTTTTTCTCAAGGCACCATTAGAGCTAGCAAGCTTTTCATGGAGCTTGATGAAGAAGAAGAAGAAGAAGAAGAAAGAATAATCTCATCATATGAATTATTCCTCCACAATAATGTAACCATGGGTGAGTTAAGCTATCATGCTTAACTCATGTAGAGAATTGACCAAAGTATGAGGTTAAGGGTTGGGTTAACTAATATCCTAAGGAATGACAAAAGAGTTGACTTTGTCAATGTTTATCAAGCTTCATGAAGCTTGATAACTTTGACCAAAGTCTCATCTCTTTGGTTATTTGTTAGGAAATTAGTAAACCCTAATTTGACCTTAACTTGGTTTAAGTCTCATACACCCAACTTGTATGTATCATCAAGCATGATACAAACATGTACACTTGCATATATCACATATAAACAATGTGCACAATCTAGTGAGAAAATAAATCTTAAGTGAGCTAATACTAGTTAATGTAATGTAATATATTAAATATATAATTATACATTAAATTATTAAATCAACTCTTGATTTAATAATCCGGCTATAACCGACTAATATCAATAGTAACAACTTATCGAATCAACACTTGATCCGATAACCCGGTTATATCGCATACAACCGATCAATGTCACGAATCGCGAGAATAGAATACGGTATCTTATATCGTATTAATCTCGGTCCCGCACATATCACATATGTGCTCCTACTCCGTTTCGCTTGAGCCAGGAAACCCCCTGTGTACCGGCAGTAGGTGATGATCATATCAAACACCCACAAGCCGCAAGCGGTCTGCTAAACGTAACGGCCACCCAGGTATTGAGCGATCAGAAGATCAACAAGCAAGCCCGCTAGTACTCCTGCGAGTCCAATCAGTAACACTCCCTACAGTCCGGTTTCGTCATCTGATATGTCGCATATCTCGCCTAGGGGTGGTAAACGTCAGACCCCAGTAGCTTGATAAGTCGTGTCGATATGAGGTCTATAACTGTTCGAGAAACTACTGGTAACACTTACCAGTAAATCTCAGCAAACCTGGCCAGGGATTTCCGGTTATAGCCAATCGAGCATAGCGCAACATCAACTCCCTATATCGGGAGAGACGAATCCCCTCCTATCGCTCATTGCCTCCATGTGATTCGGGACTGTACCCAAAAGCCACCCTTTTGCACGCCCTCTTGGATGTGGTATGATGGAAATTAAAGCACAGTGGGAATCACATAAGACTCTATGACGATCTCGGGTCAACAGACTAAGCTGTACCAGTGTCACTAGAGAACTGCCATCTGACGTAAGCTATAATACCATCTGGGAGTTCTCGGCGAGTCCGTCCAGTGTACCCAGTCTCCACTGAGCATCCGTACACCATCCTTGATGTCAAACACCGATGGATATGGGATCATCCATCGCCCATCATATGGGTCAAGATGCGTATACGCTATTCTACTCTGGTGTATCGATGCCCTGTCTTGATATACCCTCGACTAGGAACAGTTATAGGATGTACTCGTCAACTACCGTGGCCCCACTAGTATGATCTCATCATAGTCCCAGCAGTCGAGTACATATCCTAAGGGCTTTATCAACATGTAACATAAAGACAATCAGAGTACATGTTAAGATAAAGTACAACCAGATGCATACTATCATGTTGAGCAAGAAAGTCCTCCCTATATATGTCCTAGCATCCACTACAATATACATCGTATGTACAGTAATGGCCTCTAGGGCATACATATAACTAACAATCTGCCACTTGCACTAGGGCCATCTGTTGTGGTATCACATACCCAACAATTAGCTACGGTTGAAGTATCTCATACTCAACCATCCGATAAATGTCTCTACTTGGAAAAAGGCCTTTGTGAGTGGATCCGCGCTGTCGTCCTCTGTGTCTACTCTCCGAACCTTGATGTCCCTGGAGATCAACCATCTCCATGATCAGGTAATACTGCCTAAGAATTATATCTGGATTTCTGATTGGACGGTAGTTCCTTGGCTAAAGCCACAACTCCATTGTCACACAATGGTAAGAACGAAGTTCATCTCATGAACTTATATATATCCAGACTGCCTCTTTGGTAGCATCTTTGGTAATGATGTATCTTGCCTTTAATCGTCTAGTATGTCATGGTATCTAGCTTGGAACTCTTCCAACATACCGTCCCTCCACTGAGGGTAAAGACAATGCCTACAAATGACATTCAGTCGTCCTTATCACCCTGGAACCTTTCCAGTGATTCTCCCCAGGATCGATTGATACCATCTCACTACATCTAGTGAGAATCCTAATATCCAATTAGATCTATCTCATAGATCCAAAATCCAGGATTTAGGAGGTATCACTTTGATCCTATATGGAGAATCCTTGTGATAAGCGAAGATTGACCGAGCGTAGCATAAGAAACTCCTTCCCTATCAAGAGTGTATCATCCACGTACTCTACGAGGATCACAACCATACTCCCTACTACCTTTTTGTATATACAAGGTTCATCTACCATTTTGATGAAGTCAAACTCTTTGACTACCACATCAAAACAGATGTTCCAACTTCGCGATGCCTGCTTTATCCTATAAAGCATCTTGCACACGTTTCCACTGCTCTCATTGTCTACAAAGCCCTCTGGCTGTATACTTATAGTCGCTCTTTTATAAAACATCATTTAGAAAAGCAGTCATGACACCCAACCGCCAGATATCGTAGTCATGGTATGTAGCCGTGGTAAGTAGGATTTGGATGGACATAAGCATAGCTTTGAAAGTCTCAACTTTTCCATGTACACCAAGTAATCTTCTCAAGATATACATGCTCCTGATGGGAATTTAACCCTTCAGATAAAGCAACCAAAGTCCATACTTTATTGGTGTATAAGGATTCCATCTCAGATCGCTAGGCATCCAGCCATTCTTACAGAGTCTCACTCCTGATGGCCAGCTCGAAACTAGTTGGGTCATCATCTCATGATGCAATCCTCGCTCCCACTGTCATAGAGAAACCGAAGTATCTCTCAGGTGGGTGAGGAACCCTACTAGATCGGCGGAGAGGCTGAGGTTCGTTGGAAACTATTGAATCCTTTGGTTTTACCAAATCATCAGCTGCAGTTTGTATAGCTGGAACCTTTCTAGTTCTACATAACATACCTTGCCTCGAGCTTGTCCGGATTTTGCTTTTAGACATAGACCGGACAACCCCCAAATCTTAACAAACTTAATATATGGGCTCTTCCCTTTCCATATCATATATGAAGTGGTAGGCATGATTTGATTTGAACCATATTCAATAGGTATGCAGCTTCTCAAGCGCATAACACCCAAAAGGAGATAGGAAACTCAATAGTACTCATCATAGAGCATACCATATCACATAGGGTGCTATTTCTCCGTCCCGATACACCGACGTACTGTGGTGTATACGGAGGAGTAATGCTGAGAGAGAATCTCATTCTCCTTTAGAATAGTCCAGGAATTCCGTGCTCAAGTATTATCCTCCTTGATCACATCAAAGGACATAATACTTTTACCCGTATTTTGGTTCTCTACTTCTAACTTACATTCTGTGAATATCTCAAAAGGTTCGGACTTGTGTTTCAATAGGAACATATGTCTGAATCTTAAGAGATCATCAGAGAATGTAATGAAGTACAAAGAACCGGTCTTGGCATGTGTAGACAGGAGACTTTCATACTTCAGCATGTATCAATCCCAAGAGTTCACTAACTCTTTCTCTGTTTCCAATAAACAGAGCTATGGTCATCTTATCTTTGTGACATGATCGGCAAGTTTCACAAGATGTAAATTCAAACAGATTTAAATATGCATCTAAATGTAACTTAGCTAGTCGGGTCGCATTGATATGATCTAGTCTACAATGCCTCAAGAAGGATTTGTTCATTTCTGAACTCTTCCTCTCGTGTGTGTTCTGTATACTAAGAACTGTAGTTTGATTTAGAACGTCAATGCTTTTAGATAACGTGCCTGAACCGATCAACTCTTGATATAGGAAATGTTCAAAACATTATCCAACAATACAAAATTATATCCTTTCTTTATTAATAAAGAGACTGATATGATTTTGTATATCAGGTTCGGTATCTAATAATATTCATTCAGAATCAATGTATTCTGGTAATACAGGGTGATAGTGACTAACAGACTTGGTTGCAACACTTGCACCGTTTTCTGTCTCATGAAACTTATCACCCGTTCTCAGTTCTTTATCTATCTGTAGCCCATGTAACAGATTACATATGCGGGATCCTGATCTGGTATCTCATACCCAGGACGTAAAGGATACTGAGAAAACAGTTCTATGTAATGAACACACCCGAAGATGATGCATCAGCATGCACTTTCTTCTTTTGGGCGGCACGGGAAATCTGGTATTCCCCAATTTCCTGCTCTGTCTTATAACATTTATAAGTTGGAGCGGGACCAACGTTCCCCAGCTCAGTATAACAAGCGGGTTCGGTCAATAATCCGTATTATTATCTTGATTAAGGCGTGATATGGTCGCTACCTGGAGAGAGAGAGAAGAAAACACTCTGCGTGCGCTCTTGCAAGCTCAGATTGGTTATTATTTTATCTAATCAGGATGGCTCCCACTGTTTTTATCAAATATTCCTTCAAACCTTAAAAGGAAAGACTAGCCGGGATTAATTACACGCTACAAGTTCGCCAATCTTAAAGCCAGGCCAGTGTCGGTACTTTGAGGGAGGTCCCCCATGCTTTTGCACGAACCTAATTAAAGTAAATCCCGTTTTCCCAGAGGCGTAACCTCGTTAACACCTTTCTAGACACCAACTTGATCGGCTAATTGTAATGTGTAAAACTCTCCCAGGAGTAACTCTTACTCGCAACGGGTATCGGGATCCAACTATCTCATAGAAGGTATGCAATCTCATTGCAAATTTCAACACTTGAAATTCCCGATAATATTTTGCCCCTAGCGTCCTATGACCTTGACAAAGGCCAACAAACCATAGGATGCTAGTCAAGTTCAACCCGTCATTTCTTGATTGAATTAAACCCACCCGCACGGCCCTTGATAAAGGCCAACAAGGTCGCACGACTACCCTAATCCAATCTGCATCATATGCATAAGCAGATAAGTACTATTCAGCTACCACACACTACGCCTTGACAAAGGCCAACAAACGCGGCACGAATACTATGTAGGATTTATCTGAAATGACGGAGGGCTACGACAGGTTTTTCTGAAAACCTACTGCGTAATGAACTTGATATCGTGGTAGAATCAAATGATTTTAAAATGGAGTGTTTTTTTAGGCTTTTCTAGTTTTGCTAAAGGGGTCACTCCCGGCAAAGGGATCGCCGACCCTTTCCTCATCGAATAAGGTGCAGGATATTTCACAAATATCACTATGCAAAGCAAAAACTATAGAAGCAATCAAAAGACAAACCGAGGGGTGTAGCATCTGCCAGTCATTGCTAAAGGGGTCACTCCCGGTGAAGGGATCTCGGCCTATTCCTTATCGAATAAGGTGCAGGATGTTCTGCAAGGAACACCGCGATGCAAAGCAAGAACCGTAGCTACCTGTTTTTGAAAATTCAATTCCACAACATCTTTTAGGTTTCTTTTTCTTTCATTAATCAAATTAATGAAGTCTCATCATTTAAGTCACCTAAACATCACAGATAAATACGACGTACACTTATGCCATCCGCATTCGCTTCGATGTCCCCTCGTGTACCGTTAGGTTAGGTAACTAACGGCAGAGCGGAGCAGGGCTAGCGCGGGTGTAAAACATAAGTAACGTCTATATAATATATCGTATGTACTATATACAGTATCTATCACAACATATCAAATGATCACATCACAGATATCGCAGCAGAAGAAACATATATGAAATATTGGATATACTAGGACGTCCGTGTTTTCAATACGAGCCTGTATAAAACACGGATTCCACGGTCGTGATGAATAGCTAAACCCACATCCCTAGACCCCTTTGAGAGCGGCAAGCAACACTGCCAATTCAAGGGTTAGGAGACCCGGTCTCGACTCCTCGAGATGGTCTTCCACTGGACCCTGGAACCCGGTTACTTGTGCTCCCTGCCTTGGGTCTACCTAATGCGGAAAAGTAAATAATATACAATGGTGACAACATCCTCAGCCCGAAAGTTCCCCAATAAAAGAATATTACATACAAATGAATTTTACATGAATGAAAATAAAAACCCTCATCTCACATAAAACCCCCGGCTATTCAGAACGCGACGATCCAATATAACATATCACAGCAACACATAATATCTCATATCATCAACGTAAGCAAGTATGCGTATCCCGATTGTCGTTGATGTATAGCAACGAAGCCGGCGATACACCACATACTATGCTTACGGTCATAGAAAGGAAAGTGTAAAACTACAACAGTTGGAATCCGCAACCTCCTTAGACATCGCATGCCTAACCAAATGAATTCCTTAGATATTGCATGCCTAACAATTATAAACCCCGCATTTTAGTCTCATTATCGAAAACACTTTTCAATATCAAGTCGGAGAATTCAACAAGATTCCCGACATCCTGATCGAATGCTCGTCGCAAACTGTAGTAGACGGCCATACCCCCGGATGCCGTCGATGAAGTGCACTAAGGCGGAACACCGCTGCCGCAAGCACCCGAACAGATGCTTTTAGCGACGGGGTTCTCCTACAGTCACTTGGTCAGGGCTATGGAGCATGGCTGTCTATTAAGTTTACCCGGCGAGTATCCGCGTACGCTACGTAATTGCAACGGACTTTTGATCGCATCAAAATTCCGTGGCAACCGATCAATTGAGACTAAAGTGCTAGATTTATAACATTCAAATTAGTTATCTCATAACTACATGTGGATTCCAATTATTGTATCACATTCCAGATAAATAGACAATGTTAAACTTTCCGATCGAATAATCAAACACCCAAGTTTTCCCAAATAGTTCTCAACACTTGAGGGGAGTTTAAAAACATCCATCACATACCACAGTACCAATGGTCCAGCCGTAGAAGGGTCAAGCCAACGCCTCACATGTGGCACGCCATACTGCCCCAAACCCTAAGGTTCAAAAGGCAGTTCAAGACGGTCACATAATCGAGTTAAGGTTTGTTGTCTTCTAGAGGGTCCATCGCGTTACTTGCACGATTTAGACGTTCTTAAACAACGGAAAAATCCAACAGTTGGAAATTTTTTGGGTCGGGATAAAGTGAGTTATTGATATCCGGTCGAAATTTTTAACACTTTCTAAAATTACCCGGACAAAATGAACAAAGTTAAATAATCCGATCGAATCATCGAATCCCCAATACAACCCAGAAAACTCAACTCTTGAGTATAAATAAAAAATTCCCAGAAAACACAGGAATTACAGACGGGCATTACTGTGCAAACCACGTGCCTTAATTCAACTTTTTGGCCGTGGAACCGCCGCGCAAGCCAGGTACGGCCGCGGTTCCGCGGCGCTTTAGTCAAATTGGGAGCACGTGCTGCACAGTAATTCCTAGAAAACCCTACTGAATTTTTTGAGAATTTTTAATTAGGAAAAATCCACAGTTTGTAAAAATGTACAGAGAAGGGTTTTGATTAGGGCTTCGGGGTTCGATCGGGTTTCTAACTTCGTCTACACTTCGCCTAAAGCTTTAGCTAGGCTCTGATACCACTATAGGGTTGCTAGGCACGCGTACAAGGGTCTAAAAGGTATCAACCATGCCCGATAAAAATTTTAGCCGTGCCGAACAACCCAAAGCCAGATCTTTAAACAAGGGTTTAGGCGAAAAATAACATGTTAAACACTTTAACACTAAGTGAGAGGGATTACAACCTTTGTAGATCCGGTCCTTCACTTCAATAGCTCCGTGTAGATGTCCCCATCGCTGCGATCGTGAACTCCGGACTCTAGAGAAGCTCCACAAGAAGAATGAACGCGCTTGCTACGATGACTTCGAGGCCGAAGATGATCTACGTCAGGGAGACACTAACTCAAGCTATTCCTTCACTAGGTCATGAACTTTGTGAAGAGAACACACTCTACTACAAGGCAAGTGGTAGAGGATGAAGAAGTAGGAAGTGGGCTCACTTTAGAATTGATTTTCTCACACTTTTTCTCAAGGCACCATTAGAGCTAGCAAGCTTTTCATGGAGCTTGATGAAGAAGAAGAAGAAGAAAGAATAATCTCATCATATGAATTATTCCTCCACAATAATGTAACCATGGGTGAGTTAAGCTATCATGCTTAACTCATGTAGAGAATTGACCAAAGTATGAGGTTAAGGGTTGGGTTAACTAATATCCTAAAGAATGACAAAAGAGTTGACTTTGTCAATGTTTATCAAGCTTCATGAAGCTTGATAACTTTCACCAAAGTCTCATCTCTTTGGTTATTTGTTAGGAAATTAGTAAACCCTAATTTAACCTTAACTTGGTTGAAGTCTCATACACCCAACTTGTATGTATCATCAAGCATGATACAAACATGTACACTTGCATATATCACATATAAACAATGTGCACAATCTAGTGAGAAAATAAATCTTAAGTGAGCTAATACTAGTTAATGTAATGTAATATATCAAATATATAATTATACATTAAATTATTAAATCAACTCTTGATTTAATAATCCGGCTATAACCGACTAATATCAATAGTAACAACTTATCGAATCAACACTTGATCCGATAACCCGGCTATATCGCATACAACCGATCAATGTCACGAATCGCGAGAATAGAATACGGTATCTCATATCGTATTAATCTCGGACCCGCACATATCATATATGTGCTCCTACTCCGTTTCGCTTGAGCCAGGAAACCCCTGTGTAGGACTCTAGAGACTCGTCAATACGCCGGCAGTAGGTGATGATCATATCAAACACCCACAAGCCGCAAGCGGTCTGCTAAACGTAACGGCCACCTGGGTATTGAGCGATCAGAAGATCAACAAGCAAGCCCGCTAGTACTCCTGCGAATCCAATCAGTAACACTCCCATACAATCCGGTCTCGTCGTCTGATATGTCGCATATCTCGCCTAGGGGTGGTAAACGTCAGACCCCAGTAGCTTGATATGTCGTGTCGATATGAGGTCTATAACAGTTCGAGAAGCTACTGGTAACACTTACCAGTAAATCTCAGCAACCCTGGCCAGGGATTTCCGGTTATAGCCAATCGAACACATCGCAACATCAACTCCCTATACCGGGAGAGACGAATCCCCTCCTATCGCTCATTGCCTCCATGTGATTCGGGACTGTACCCAAAAGCCATCATTGTGCAGCCCTCTTGGACGTGGTATGATGGAAATCAAAGCGCAGTGGGAATCACACAAAACTCTATGACGATCTCGGGTCAACAGACTAAGCTGTACCAGTGTCACCAGAGAACTGCCATCTGACGTAAGGTATAATACCATCTGGGAGTTCTCGGCGAGTCCGTCCAGTGTACCCAGTCTCCACTGAGCACCCGTACACCATCCTTGATATCAAACACCGATGGATATGGGATCATCCATCGCCCATCGTATGGGTCAAGATGCATATACGCTAGTCTACACTGGTGTATCGATGCCCTGTCTCGATCTACCATCGACTAGGAACAGTTATAGGATGTACTCGTCGACTACCGTGGCCCCACTAGTATGATCTCATCATAGTCCCAGCAGTCGAGTACATATCCTAAGGGCTTTATCAACATGTAACATAGAGACAATCAGAGTACATGTTAAGATAAAGTACAACCAGATAGCATACTATCATGTTGAGCAAGAAAGTCCTCCCTATATATATCCTAGCATGCACTATAATATACATCGTATGTACAGTAATGGCCTCTAGGGCATACATATAACTAACACTCGTGTGAGCCGGCCTTTATATATATTGATTATCTCTTTTCTTCGCTACGGTGTCGTATATCTGTTGTGGTGGTTGTTTCCTCCTTTGGGGGAGATTTGCTCCCGTTTGGGGATGCTTTACTTATATCTTATGTTTGTACCCGTTTTGGGGCTAGTTTTTACAAAGGAGGTGCTGCCGAAACTTTTATGAAAAACAAACATTTAGCTTTAAGTTCTTACTTGAGATTTTAAAAGTGTTTTCTATCCTTTACTGATTGTAATGGTTTAGATTGCTGGGTTTTCGGCTTACTTAAATTGTGTTACGCCTGTTGACGTTACGTAGTCTAAGTGTCGGTCATGTGCCTAAATTTGGGTCATAACAAAGTTGGTATCAGAGCGCTAGGTTTTACCTTTCGGAGTGTAGCATGACCTTAGTATGATAGAGTAGGTAGCTTAAGCAGAGTAACGTAGCGTGTGTATGTTCCGCGGCATACTTTCGACACGGTACTCCGCCAAAGTGACCTTAGGACTTATTGTTGAAATTCCTTCAGTGATTATATACATCCATGTGATTCGATTCCTGCGTTCTTATCGAATCCTGTTTCCATTTCCAGCCTTTTTGCCGCCGAAGACTACGAGGGCGTAGAGAGCGGCCGCGAGGGCCGAGGTCAGAGTTGACTCGTCCGAGATGAGGACTGACCCGGGCAGAACGCCCATTGTGCAGGAGCAGATTGTTCCACCTTCGACAGACCATATTGCTATGCTAGGGGCCGGTATGCAGGATTTGCGCCAGATGGTGGGGTCATTAGTTGGGCCATTCAAGCGCAGAGGCAGGAGGTTGTTCTACCCGTTACGGGGACCGTGTTAGTGCCTACCATTCTAACAGTCATACCTGCAGCTACGGAGGTGATCACCGTATCGTTATCGAAGTTCATAAGGCTGAGGCCTCCGGTTTTCACTGGAACCGATGCACCTGAGGATCCGCAGACGTTTATCAATCGGACGGCCAGGATATGTCGTTCGCTGAGATGCTCCGACGCGAGATGGGTAGAGTTCGCGAGCTTTCGTCTGGAGGGTTTGGCCCAGAAGTGGTGCGAGTCCTTAGAGAAAGGCAGAGCCGCAGGTCTCTCTCCTATGACCTGGGCTGAGTTCGTGACCGTGTTTCTTGCACGTTTTCTTCTACAAAGCGTCAGGGATGCTCGAGCGCTCAGTTTCGAGTCGTTACGCTAGACTCAGGGTATGACGATGGTCGAGTACGATGTGCAGTTTACCGAGCTGTCTGTGTATGCTCCATATTTGGTAGCTACTGAGGAGATGCGGGTCAAGAGGTTTATTCGAGGCCTGCTTACCCAGTTGTTCCTCACCATCAGCGTACAGTATTGTGACACATATGCAGCAGTAGTGGACGCAGCGTCTTTCTGAGTCGTCGGTTGTTCCGGAACCGAAGAGGGTTCGAACTGGTATATCAGCCCGGAGACAAATGGTTAGACGCCGCGACAACGTTCGTTCAGGCACGAGGAGTAACAAAGGCGTGGGACGAGGCCAGTTGTTCAGCACTTATCCCCAGGAGGGTCAGCAATCGACGCGTGGGTGCTTAAGGTGTGGCAGTCTATCTCACCTCGTTAAGGATTGTACCGCGATACGCCAGAGAGAGGCAGCCGTACCACATGTTACCTTACTGTCTTCTCCACCTCAGAGAGCGTTGCCTCTTGTGCCGGTTGTTGCTCCGTGTCAGACTTATGTTCAGAGAGGTCGTAGTCGCAGAGAGGACGGGGTGGCAGAGGCATAGGACAGTTAGTTGTCGGTAAAAGCCAGGCTCGGGTGTTTGCCTTGACTCATCAGGACGCGCAGGCGTCCAATGCAGTGGTTTCAGGTACTCTTTCTGTATGTTCTTTTGATGCACATGTTTTGTTTGATCCGGGATCTACGCATTCGTATGTTTCTACACACTTCGTGCCGAGGTTGGGCCGAGAGTCATGTTTGCTAGATCAGCCGCTTGTTGTGATTACTCCTGTTGGCGATTCTTTTGTTGCGCGACATGTGTTTCGGTCGTGTGCCGTTTGTATAGGAGATAGAGATTCGTCCGTCGACTTGATCCTTCTAGATATGTTGGACTTCGACATTCTCTTTGGCATGGACTGGTTAGCAGCTTGTTATGCGTCTGTGGACTGCCGTGAGAAGACAGTCAGTTTTAGTTTTCCGGGCGAGTCTATTCGGGTTGTGCAGGGGGACCGTGGTGCCGCCCCTCACAGTTTGATTTCTGCCCTTTGCGCTAGTCGGCTTTTGAGGAGAGGATGTCGGGGATTCTTGGCTTTCATTTGTGATAGTGGAGCCATAGTAGAGTCGTTGGACTGGGTTCCTATCGTGCGAGAGTTTCCCGATGTTTTTCCCGATGAGTTACCTGGTTTGCCGCCAGAGCGCGATATTGAGTTTTGCATTGATCTGATTCCTTGCACGGGGCCTATTTCTATACCGCCTTACCGGATGGCTCCGGCAGAGCTTAGAGTGCTTAAAGATCAATTGCAAGAGTTGCTTGATAAGGGACTTGTGCGTCCGAGTGTTTCGCCTTAGGGAGCTCCTATGCTGTTCGTCAAGAAGAAGGACAGCAGTTTGAGATTGTGTATTGATTATCGTCAATTGAACCGGGTTACGGTGCGGAATAGGTATCCTTTACCTCGCATTGACGATTTATTTGATCAGTTCCAGGGTGTGAAACATTTTTCTATGACTGATTTGCGTTCGGGTTATCATCAGTTGCGGGTTCGGAATGATGACATTCCGAAGACTGCTTTTCGTACAGGCTACGGGCATTATGAGTTTCTGGTGATGTCGTTCGGACTCACTAATGCCCCATCAGCGTTCATGGATCTGATGAACCGGATTTTCAGGCCGTTCCTCGAACAGTTTATTATTGTGTTTATTGATGACATTCTGGTCTACTCTAGGAGTCGTGAGGAGCACGAGCAGCACATGAGGATTGCTTTGCAGATATTGAGAGGGCACAAGCTGTATGCTAAATTCTCAAAGTGCGCTTTTTGGCTTGATAGAGTTGACTTCCTGGGTCATGTGGTGACGGGAGACGATATTCTTGTGAACCCGAGGAAGGTCGAGGCTGTACAGCTTTGGCCCAGACCTGTAGCCGTGACAGAGGTCCGTAGATTTTTGGGCTTAGCTGGTTATTACTGCGGATTCGTGCAGGATTTCTTGAGTATCGCTGCACCGCTGACCGGACTGACCCGGAAAGGGGTTCCTTTTCTTTGGACTGATGCATGCGAGCGGAGTTTTCAGCAGTTGAAGACTCGGTTGACGACCGCAACAGTTCTATCTTTGCCTTCTGGATTGGGTGGCTTTGTTGTTTACTGCGATGCGTCTCGAGTGGGGCTCGGTTGTGTACTGATGCAGCATGATAGAGTGATTGCTTATGCTTCTAGGCAGCTAAAGAAACACGAGCAGAATTATCCCACTCATGATCTTGAGATGGCCACGGTGGTCTTTGCGTTGAAGATTTGGAGACACTACTTGTACGGGGAGTCGTGTCAGATTTTCACGGACCACAAGAGCTTGAAGTACATCTTCCAGCAGCGGGATCTGAATCTGAGACAGCGCCGGTGGATGGAGCTTGTGAAGGATTATGATTGTGAGATCTTTTATCATCCGGGCAAGGTGAATGTAGTAGCTGATGCTTTGAGTCGTAGGCCCGGGGGTAGCTTGTCTCAGTTGAGCGCAGTTCAGCGACAGTCTTCTGCAGATTGGAAAATCTTGTGCGATGGTAGAGTACAATTTGAGTTCACTTCCACTGGGGGACAGTTTGCTCATGTCCGCGCCCGTCCACTTCTATTTGATCGTATCCGTGAGGCGCAGCCCAGTGATGCCCGTTTGTCTGAGATTCTTGAGCTTGTTCGGTGGGGTACAGATTCGGAGTTCTTGATTGATGACCCGGGTGTGCTACGTTATGGGACTCGCTTGTGTGTACCAGATATTGATGGGTTGAGACGCGAGATCCTAGAGCAGGCACATCAGTCAGCCTTTAGCGTTCATCCAGGTTCCACCAAGATGTACCGAGATTTGAGAGACATTTACTGGTTGGAAAGGATGAAACGCGATGTTTCGGACTTCGTTTCGAGGTGCCTCACTTGCCAGCAAGTCAAGGATGAGCATCAGAGACCGGCTTGAGAGTTGCAGCCTTTGCCCGTTCCTGAGTGAAAATGGGAGCAGATTTCCATGGACTTTGTTGTGGGTTTACCCAGAACCAGTCGGGGGTATGACTCCATTTGGGTGATTGTTGACCGGTTGACGAAAGTGGCTCACTCCCTTCCAGTGAAGACCACTTTCGGTTATGCTCAGTATGCTCGGTTGTATATATATGAGATTGTGCGTTTGCACGGCATTCCCATATGCATTGTATCCGACAGGGGCACCCAGTTCACTAGCCGTCTTTGGCAGAAGCTTCAGGAAGCTTTGGGTACCCGGTTGAGTTTTACCACTGCTTTCCATCCGCAGACCGATGGTCGGTCAGAGTGGATGATACAGACTCTAAAGGATATGCTTCGAGCGTGCGTGTTTGATTTTGGTGGCAGTTAGGATCGTCACTTGCCGTTGATTGAGTTCTCCGACAACAACAGCTTTTAGGAGACTATTCAAATGGCACCTTTTGAGGCTTTGTATGGTAGGAAGTGTCGATCGCTAGTCTGTTAGACCGAACTCAGTGAGAGTAGGGTTTTGGGACCCCAGCTAGTTCAGGAGACTACGGAGAAGATCCAGCTGATTCACGACAGGATGAGAGCAGCCAAGTGCAGATAGAAGTCTTATACCTACCGTCGTCGTCGCAGACTTGAGTTCGCGGTGGGGGATCATGTATTCCTGTGGATTTCTCCGATGAAGGGCGTTATGAGATTTGGGAAAAGGGGGAAGCTCAGTCCCAGATTTGTAGGTCCCTTCGAGATCCTTGAGCGAGTTGGTGCTGTTGCTTATCGTTTGGCGCTCCCGCCCAGTTTTCCGGATGTTCACCCCATGTTTCATGTGTCGATGCTTCGTAGATACCTTCATGATCCTATCTTCAATATCTGAAGATTTAGGGATGTCCAGCTTTTGTCAAAAAGCAGCATGCGGACAAACTCGAGGCACGCTCAGTACAGTGCAAGTTTATGGGATACCCAAAGAACTTCAGGGGGTATCTTTTCTATTACGCAGAAGAACAAAAGGTTTTTGTATCTCGTAATGCCCACTTTCTGGAACATCAGTTCTTAGAAAAAGAAATAAGTGGGAGCATAATAGAACTGGAAGAAATTCCAGAACCACAAGCTATTACTGAAAGCTTAAAAGAACCAGAAGGTTTGAAAGAACAGGACATTCCTGCACCACTCCGCAGTTGTAGTAGGCAGTCTCATCCGCCCAAGAGATACTACGGTTTTCTCATAGACGGGGATAGAGAGGATTGCATCATTGATAATGATGAGCCGACTAGCTTCCAGCAGGCCATTCAGAGCACTAACTTGGTAAAATGGCTGGATGCAATGCGGACCGAAATGGAGTCCATGTACACCAACAAAGTATGGATTTTGGACGTTGCTCCAGAAGGGGTAAAACCCATAGGCTGCAAATGGATCTTCAAAAGGAAGATTTGTGTGGATGGTAAGGTTGAGACCTATAAGGCTAGGCTTGTTGCAAAGGGTTTTCATCAAAGACCTGGTTTGGACTATGACGAAACCTTTTCTCCAGTGGCTATGCTCAAATCCATTCAGATCCTTCTTGCTATTGCTGCCTTCCACGATTATGAGATTTGGCAGATGGACGTAAATACCGCTTTTCTAAATGGAAATTTGGAGGAGTGTGTCTATATGGACCAGCCAGAGGGTTTCATTCAAAGTAGGAGCAGCGGGAAAGTGCGCAAGTTGCTTAAGTCCGTTTATGGACTAAAGCAGACATCGCGGAGTTGGAACATCTGTTTTGATGAGACGGTCAAAGAATTTGGCTTTATCAAAAATCCAGATGAACCATGCATTTATAGTAAAGTTGCAGCACGAACTGTCGTATTCCCCATTCTGTACGTGGATGACATTCTCTTGATAGGAAATGACATTCCTATGCTACAATCTGTCAAAGGGCTCTTGTCTCACAGGTTCTCCATGAAAAACCTGGGTGATGCCTCTTACATTCTGGGGATCCGGATCCATCGTGATAGGTCCAAGAGGATATTAGGACTTTCACAGTCCAGGTACATCGACACCATACTGAAAAGATTCAGTATAGAAGATTCCAAGTGCGGCAATTTACCGGCTTGTCACGGGATCACCCTCTCCAAAGAGATTTCTCCCAAGACTGATTTGGAAAGGGATCGCATGTCTATTATACCCTACGCCTCTGCGGTAGGCTCTATAATGTATGCGATGTTGTGTACCAGACCAGATGTAGCTTATGCACTGAGTGTGGTAAGCCGGTATCAGTCAAACCCTGGGGAGAAGCACTGGATAGCGGTAAAGAACATTCTGAAGTACCTGAGAAGGACTAAGGATATGTTCTTGGTTTACGGCGGAAAAGACCTCCTGATGGAGGCCTTTGCTGACTCCAGCTTCCAGAGTGACAAAGATGACTCCAAATCCATGTGGGGTTATGTCTTTATCCTCAATGGAGGGATGGTGTGTTGGAAGAGTTCCAAACAGGAAACCGTTGCCGACTCGACGATGGAAGCGGAATATATCGCTGCATCTGATGCCGCAAAAGAAGCCGTCTGGATGAGGAAGTTCTTGACAGAACTTCAGGTGGTTCCGTCCATTGTTGATCCAATACCTCTGTATTGTGACAACAACGGGGCTATAGCTTTAGCGAAGGAACCCAGGTCCCATCAGAAGTCCAGACACATCTTGAGGCGGTATCACCTGATCAGGGAGATCGTGGATCGCCCGGAGATTGAGGTTCGGAGGGTTGCTACAGAAGATAACACTGCAGATCCATGCACGAAGGCCATACCCCAGACTCAGTTCGAGCAGCTGATCGAGATGATAGGTCTTCGATACGCCAGTAAATGGCCTTAGTGCAAGTGGGAGATTGTTAGTGTATATGCCCTAGAGGCCAATAGTGTATCATAATAGTTTGTATATTACTTAATGGAAGCTTAGGATATTCACAGTTGTATAGACAATCTTGCTCGAAATAGTAGTATGCTACTTGATTTGTTTCTACTTTAATGTGTGCATGTGTTTCTTTTAGCATATCGCCTATACACATTAGTGGAGCCCTTAGGATCTTTGCTTAATTACCAGCGTTGTGATGGCAGTCACACTAGTGGGGGCTAGGTAATCTACAAGCACATCCTTATACAGGTCTCTAGTCGTAGGATTATCGATACAGGGCATCGATACTCCAGAGTAGACTAGTGTATACGCTTCTCATCCCAGGAGGGGAGATGGTCTGTCCCACAGCCATCAGTACGTCGTACAGGAGATAGTATGCAGGTGCTCGTTAGGTTACGAGTACACTGGACATGACTCACTGGGAACTATTGGTTTGGTATTATACCTATCATCAGTTATCAGTTCCCAGGTGACATGAGTACAGCATAGTCCGTTGACTTGACACTGTCACTTCGCCTCGAGTGTGTTCCCACTGTTCTTAGATTACTACCCTACCACGGCTCAAGTGAGTCATGCAAACAGGTAGTAGTTGGGTGCTGTCCCGAAGCACTTGAAGGCAGTGACTGTTAGACAGGATTCGTCTCTCCCGGTATTGGGGGTTAATATCACGCTGTGTCTAGGAGAGCCATTACATAAAGTCCCTAGTCAGGGCAAGCGAGATATATTGGTAGCGTTTCCAGTGTTATCTCAGGGTCTTCTGGGCTACACTCCGACACGACTTGTACCGCTATTAATGGACTGACGTTTACTGCCCCTTAGGCCCGACATGCGATACTCTCAGACGAACAGACCGAACTGTACGGAGATTGTCACATTCAGGCTCAGTAGGAGTTCGGATGGGTTCACCTCATCAGTCTTCTTATCGGCATCTACCTGGGGACCGTTACGTACAGCTAGTACTGCTTGCGGCCTGTGGTTAAACCCACTGCCAGCATAGTGTCGAGTCTTTAGAGTCCCACACAGAGAGCTGTTCGCCTTTGGGCAAAACAGAGTAGAGGTCGCATAGTTTTGCGACGGGGTTCATTCATATCCACGCACTTGTGCACGTTTGGTGTCCGGGCAGTTATTACTAGCGGGCTTTGGTTTAAGCCAGATCCTAGTATATGTTTTGGGATTGGTTTTATCTCATTGTATTCGTGTTCCTCGGAACACGAATGCGGGTGTGTATGCACAGTTGATGCTGGTGTCTATGCATCATTATTGACATGTATATACACATACATTGCTACATGCTACACATATACATGGAAGGTATTGCATCATTATTGACATGTATATACACATACCTTGCTACAAGCTACACATATATCTGGAGGGTATTGCATCATTATTGACATGTATATACATATACCTTGCTACAAGCTACATATACCTGGATGGTATTGCATCATTATTGACATGTATGTACACATACCTTACTACATGCTACACATATACCTTGCTACATGCTACACATATACCTGGAGGGTATTGCATCATTATTGACATGTATATACATATACCTTGCTACATGCTACACATATACCTGGAGGGTATTGCATCATTATTGACATGTATATACAGATACATTGCTACAAGCTACACATATACCTGGAGGGTATTGCATCATTATTGACATGTATATACACATACCTTGCTACATGCTACACATATACCTGGAGGGTATTGCATCATTATTGACATGTATATACACATACCTTGCAACAAGCTACACATATACCTGGAGGTTATTGCATCATTATTGACATGTATATACACATACCTTGCTACATGCTACATGTCACGAGCCGAAAAGTACCGAGCGTGACTGGCACTTAAATTACGAAACGTCTCGAGGCGTACGTAATCTAAATAAGCCAAAACCCAGAAATCAAAACCAAAAGAAGCAGTAGAGTGAAGGAAAAACCAATTTAAAGCAAGTAGTTTTAATAGCATAAGCCGAATTATGCGTTTTAAAAACATCAAGTATTTTCTGAAAATTTCAGCAGAGTCTCCTTTGTAAATACTGGCCCCCAAACGGGATACAACATGAATAATATACGAAATACAAAAAAGGCATCCCCAAGCGGGAGCTAGCACTTCGTCAAACGACGGTCACAACCACGCAAGAAATATAATATACAACGCCGAAGGGCGAAGATCAAAACTCAAAGAACTCAAAACAACATGAAAAACATAATAATACATCGCGCGACTCTAAGGTTGAAAGAATAACAAGTCTGGTCTTTATCTCTATCAAATATACAATCTGGTTAATGGAGTTTCTAGATACAACTGAAATAATAAATAAACAATGGTGGTTCTGATGCAAAGAACCCACCTACCAAAGCAATCACCCGGAAGGAACAGTGTACCAGAAAAGCCGCAACAAAACCTGTACGGCAAAATCTGCAAGGAACTGTGGCACAACGGGGGTGAGTTGCCAACTCATGAGTAGAAAACATCTGCGAGAAGAAATCGCATGCATAACGCTATCCTAGGTTATATCAGGCAATATCCTCAAATAATATCCTGATCCATCTACAAATAAGTGCAATACTACGTGCTCGTGTCAGTGCCTCAGATAGCAACATATCAGATATATATGATGTATGAATGCATTACGAATGGAAACAGAATATATCATGAGTGAGACAATTATTTTCTTTAATCAATGAGATTTCTATATGAATATCAATGAAAGCAACAGAGAAATCAGTGTCAGCATCGACACAAAACGTAAGTCTCAGTATCTCAATATCAAATCTCAATATCTCAAATCTCAGATCTCAAATTTCAATATCTCAGGCATCCGTATCATCTGCGGGATCGGCCTGCGGGCTCCGGCAGAACGGATCAGCCTGTATCCATCTCATGACTCCGGCCGGTATCCTCCGGATAACCGATGAGTCCAAATAATATCACCGATAGGTAGTGCTCCCCTGCCAGGCTAATCGAATACAACTCGAGCTTCTTGCCCCGGGGTACCATACCGGGCCCGCCATGTACCCGAGACGGTTCATCCAACTCCTCGAATCGGGTCTCGAAATCCAACAGCAATCATGAAAACTCATGGTGGACGACTCATACATCATGAGAAAACCGCAGTTTGCATTTTAAAATGATGATACTAAACCTTTATTAAATTCTTGCGGTTTTCCCCCAAATCCAGAAATCTCATGTAAATCCGAAATCATCAAAATCATGATACCAATAAACAGTAAATACCGACCTAAATCTCCATAATACTGCATAACCAATGAATATATGAATGCACCTATTACCATGCAATGAATGCAATATTTAAACTAGCATATGGAAACTATAACATATTGCGACTATCAGTTATCAAGCTATGTCAATGAAAAGGTATTTTCTAAAGTGTACGTGACATGGCAATTACCGATGATGATGTGTGTGAGCCGGCAAGTAAGTGTATGTGGAACATACGCATCATCGGTAATGGTGCTGGTGTCCTGACAGCATGATCTCAATAATGGCATATGGAAGTACAATATAAACATGCAAATGCGATGCAAACAGTAATAATATGCGGGAGCTGAATGATAAACACAATGATAACTAATCTGCATTTATATAAATATGAGTCATACAGTGGTGCCATTTGAAATAACACGAATCGTGGTGTTTTGAAAATAAGGGCTACGGTGTTTTTAAGAAAAGATACGTCATTTGAAATATCCGTAGAATCCCTTGTCCCATCTTTAAAATACACACGATTCGTTAATTTTTGAAATAGGTATGAGTCGAATCTAATCTATTATTTACAAGTACACTACAGGGCCAAACTAAACAGGCTGATCGAAAGGTAAGGAAACCGCCTAATATCTGAGTCGATACATATATATATATATATAATAGTCGGTGATCCCACCTCAATAGTATCACATATGATACAATATCTATAATATGACGTCCTCAAGTCAAGAGTGCGGATCTATCATCAATATAAATCTCGTACGTAAATCCGTCGTACGGCATCCCAAATCTGGGTACGGGTCAAATATCACATTCATCACATTATTCATCTGGTATCCTCTTTATCAAAATATGTAAGTCCATGCTACCTCTCCCGGTACTTTCGGGCATGCGGAATTTGATAAAAAACAGTTTTCTTAGAGGTGGTAACATGGACTTAAAACCCGGATCTTTGTTAAACATCTAACTAACAACCTAACTAGGAGTTGTTAACTACTCGGTTAGGGGGTTTATACCTTTCTAATCTTGAACTCCTTCGTCTTCAAACCTCGATGGTTGTCCGAATCGGCTTCTCCCCGTCGTCTCCTTGCGTCGAAGATCGATCCACCTGAAAGCTTCAACCTTTGGCTCCTTCTTCGATCTTTGAAGAAACTAGTTCACTCGGTTTGCTAAACCTTGTGAACTAGAGTGAGTAGAGAAGAGTTTTGTTGGGATTTTATCTATGGTTCTTGGTTCTCAACACATGAGACAAGTGAACCATAGACTCAAGAGAGGGAGAGAAAGAGGAGGAAGATGAGAGCTCAAGAACAAGAGAGAGAATGAAAATGATAGAATGAGAGAAGACTTTTCTCATTTGGCTCTCATAATCCATAACCATCATAACACATCATAGCAATCAAGTATTATGTGATGGTTTAAGCAACAATAGCCATATCATTTCATGCACTCATTTTGCACAACAGAGCAAGCAAGCAAAAGTCTTTGCCATGAAATGATAGATATTGTTATCATGATGGTCAACTAGTCAAGCCTAGTCAACCGGTCAACAAAGTCAACAAGTCAACAAAGTCAACAAGTCAACAAAGTCAACCCCTCAACAACCATGTCACCATAATACTTAATTAATATAATTGTTAATCATATATCATATTCTCATTAGGGTTGAGCAAAAAGTCAATAGTCAACGGTCAACGGTCAACAACCCTAATGAGAACCCTCTGCCTCTGTCTCTCCATCAACTGTGCATACACACCCGCATCCGCGTTCCGAGGAACACGGATGCATACTGGATAAAACCAATCCCAAAAGGTATACTAGGATCTGGCTTAAACCAAAGCCCTGTAAGTCCATGCTACCTCTCCCGGTACTTTCGGGAATGCGGAATTTGGTAAAAAACGATTTTCTTAAAGATGGTAACATGGACCTAAAACCCGGATCTTGGTTAAACATCTATCTAACATCCTAACTATGAGTTTTAGGTACTCGGTTAGGGGGTTATACCTTACTTGTCTTGAACTCCTTCGTCTTCAAAGCTCCGATGGTGGTCCGATGGCTTCTTCTCGTCGTCTCCGTACGCCGAAGATAGATCCACCTGAAAGCTCCAACCTTTAGCTCCTTCTTCGTTCTTTGAAGAAACTAGTTCACTTAGTTTGCTAAACCTAGTGAAATAGAATGAGTAGAGAAGAAATAGAATGGGATTTTATCTATGGTTCTTGATTCTCAACTCATGAGACAAGAGAACCATAGATCAAGAGAGGGAGCAAGAGGTTGAGGGTGAGAGCAAGAGGAGAGCTCAAGAACAAGAGAGAGAATGAACAAGAAAGAAATGAGGCTCTCTTTTGTCTTTCACCCTCTCATAATCCAAAGTGATCATAACTCATCATATCAAAAAAAGTCTTATGTGATGATTGAAGCAACCATAACCATATCAGTTCATGCACTCATTTTACAAAAATGAGCAAGCAAACAAAAGTCTTTGCCATGAAATGATGGCTATGGTTATCATGATGGTCAACTAGTCAAGCCTAGTCAACCGGTCAACAAGTCAACAAAAGTCAACAAGTCAACAAAGTCAACAAGTCAACAAAAGTCAACAAGTCAACAAAGTCAACAACCATATCACCATAATACTTAATTAATATAATAGTTAATCACATATCATATTCTCATTAGGGTTGAGCAAAAAGTCAAATAGTCAACGGTCAACTGTCAACAACCCTAATGAGAATCCGCTGCCTCTGCCTCCCTGTCAACTGTGCATACACACCCGCATCCGCGTTCCGAGGAACACGAATGAAAACTGGATAAATCCAATCCCATAAGGTACACTAGGATCTGGCTTAAACCAAAGCCCGCTAGTGTAAACTGTCCGGACACTGTACGCGCACAAGTGCACGGATGTGACCGAACCCTGTCGCAAAACCATGCGACCTGTCGCAATACCATGCGACCTCTACTCTTTTGCCTAAAGGCGAAAAGCTTTCTGTGTGGGACTCTAAAGACTCGACACTACGCTGGCAGTGGGTTTAACCACAGACCGCAAGCGGCACTAGCTGTGCGTAACGGTCCCCAGGTAGTCCCGACAAGAAGACCGACGAGGCGAAACCCATCTGAACTCCTACTGTGCCTGAGTGTGACATTCTCCGTACAGTCCGGTCTGTTCGTCTGATACATCGCATGGCGGGCCTAGGGGGCGGTAAACGTCAGTCCCCCAATAGCGGTACAAGTCGTGCCGGAGCGAAGCCCAAAACACCCTGAGATAACACTGGAAACCTACCAGTATATCTCGTTTGCCCTGGCCAGGGACTACTCGTGTAATGGCTCTCCTAGACACAGCGCGATGTCAACCCCCAATACCGGGAGAGACGAATCCTGTCTAACCGTCACAGCCTCCAAGTGCTTCGGGACTGCACCCAACCACTACCTGTTTGCACGACTCCTTTGAGCCGTGGTAGGGTAGTGATCAAAGTACAGTGGGAACATACTCGAGGCAAAGTGACAGTGTCAAGTCAGTGGACTAAGCTGTACTCATGTCACCTGGGAACTGATAACTGACGATAGGTATAATACCAACTAGTCAGTTCCCGACAAGTCCTGTCCAGTGTACCCGTAACCTAACGAGCACCCGCATACTATCTCAAGTACGACGTACTGACGGCTGTGGGACAGACCGTCTCCCACAATGGGATGAGAAGCGCATGTGCTGGTCTACTCCGGAGTATCGATGCCCTGTCTCGATAGTCCTGCGACCAGGGACCTGCATAAGGATGTGCTTATAGATTACCCAGCCCCACTAGTGTGACGGCCATCACATCGCTGGTAATCAAGCAAAGATCCTAAGGGCTCTACTAATGTGTATAGGCGATATACAAAAATAAACACATGTACACATTGAAGTAGAAACAAACCAAGTAGCATACTACTATTTTGAGCAAGATTGTATATACAAGGTGAATATCCCAAGCATCCATTAAGTAATATACAAACCAGTATGATACAGTAATGGCCTCTAGGGCATATACACTAACAATCTCCCACTTGCACTAAGGCCATGTACTGGCGTATCGAAGACCTATCATCTCGATCAGCCGCTCGAACTGAGTCTGGAGCAGGGCCTTGGTGAATGGATCTGCAGTGTTATCTTCTGAAGCGACTCTCCGAACCTCGATCTCCTGGCGATCTACGATCTCCCTGATCAGGTGATACCGCCTTAAGATGTGCCTGGATCTCTGATGGGACCTGGGTTCCTTCGCTAAAGCTATAGCCCCGTTGTTGTCGCAATACAGAGGTATTGGATCAACAATGGACGGAACCACCTGAAGTTCTTTCAAGAACTTCCTTATCCAGACAGCTTCTTTTGCGGCATCAGATGCAGCGATGTATTCCGCTTCCATCGTCGAGTCTGCAACGGTTTCCTGTTTGGAACTCTTCCAACACACCGCCCCTCCATTGAGGGTAAAGACAAAACCCGACATGGACTTGGAATCATCCTTGTCACTCTGGAAGCTGGAGTCAGCAAAGGCCTCGATCTGGAGGTCTTTTCCGCCATACACCAAGAACATCTCCTTAGTCCTTCTCAGGTACTTGAGAATGTTCTTTACTGCTATCCAGTGTTTCTCCCCAGGGTTTGACTGATACCGGTTTACCACACTCAGTGCATAAGCTACATCCGGTCTGGTACACAACATCGCATACATTATAGAGCCTACCGCAGAAGCGTAGGGTATAATAGACATGCGATCCCTCTCCAAATCAGTCTTGGGAGACATCTCTTTAGAGAGGGTGATCCCGTGACAAGCCGGTAGGTTACCGCGCTTGGAATCTTCCATACTGAATCTCTTCAGTATGGTGTCGATGTACCTGGACTGTGAAAGTCCTAATATCCTCTTGGATCTGTCACGGTAGATCCGGATACCCAGAATGTACGAGGCATAACCCAGGTCTTTCATGGAGAACCTGTGTGACAAGAACCCCTTGACAGATTGTAGCATAGGAATGTCATTTCCTATTAAGAGAATGTCATCCACGTATAAAACGAGGAATACTACAGTTCTCGCTACAAATCTACTATAGATGCATGGTTAATCTGGATTTTTGATAAAGCCAAATTCTTTGACCGTCTCATCAAAGCAGATGTTCCAACTCCGCGATGCCTGCTTTAGTCCATAGATGGACTTAAGCAACTTGCACACATTTCCGCTGCTCCCACTCTGAATGAAACCCTCTGGTTGGTCCATATAGACACACTCCTCTAAATTTCCATTTAGAAAAGCTGTCTTTACGTCCATTTGCCAGATCTCATAATCGTGGAAGGCAGCAATGGCAAGAAGGATCCGAATGGATTTCAGCTTGGCTACTGGAGAAAAGGTTTCGTCATAGTCCAAGCCAGGTCTTTGACGAAAACCCTTTGCTACCAGCCTAGCTTTATAGGTCTCAACCTGTCCATCTACACCAATCTTCCTTTTGAAGATCCACTTGCATCCTACGGGTTTTACCCCGTCTGGAGCAATGTCCAACGTCCATACCTTGTTGGTGTACATGGACTCCATTTCGGTCCGCATTGCATCCAGCCATTTCACTGAGTCAACGCTCTGAACGGCCTGCTGGAAGCTAGTAGGCTCATCATAATCTATGATGCAATCCTCTCTATCCCCGTCTATGAGAAAACCGTAGTATCTCTCGGGCGGATGAGACTGCCTACTACTCCTGCGGAGTGGCGCAGGAATGTCCTGTTCTGTTGAACCCTCTGGTTCCACTAAGCTTTCAGTAACAGTCTGTGGTTCTGGAACTTCTTCCAGTTCTATTGTGCTCCCACTTATCTGGGTTTCCAAAAACTCAGTTTCCAAGAAGCGGACATGCTGAGAAACAAAAACCTTTTGTTCCTCAGCGGAATAGAAAAGATACCCCCTGGAGTTCCTTGGGTATCCCACAAACTTACACTGTACTGAACGTGCCTCAAGCTTGTCCGCATGCTGCTTCTTTACAAAAGCTGGACATCCCCATACCTTAAGATACTTAAGACAGGGTTTCTTCCCAGTCCACATCTCATATGGGGTGGTAGGCACAGTCTTGGTGGGAGCCTTGTTCAAGAGATACGCAGCTGCTTCTAGTGCATATCCCCAGAATGATCGCGGTAACTCAGCGTTACTCATCATGGACCGCACCATATCCAATAGGGTGCGGTTCCGTCTCTCCGATACACCGTTATGTTGCGGGGTGTATGGAGGAGTAAGCTGAGAGAGAATTCCGTTCTCTTTTAAATAGTCTAGGAACTCGGCACTTAAGTATTCTCCACCTCGATCCGATCTTAGAATCTTAATACTTTTGCCGGTCTGTTTCTCTACTTCATTCTTATACTCCTGGAATTTTCCAAAGGCCTCGGACTTATGTTTCATCAAGAAGACATAACCGTACCTTGAGAAGTCATCCGTAAAAGTAATGAAGTAAGAATGTCCGCTTCGGGCATGTGTAGACATTGGACCGCACACGTCACTGTGTACGAGTCCCAAGAGCTCGCTCGCTCTTACTCCTTGTCCAGTAAACGGAGTCTTTGTCATCTTTCCTTTGAGACAAGATTGACAAGTGGCATACGATTGATATTCGAACGCATTCAAATATCCTTCTGTATGTAACTTAGTCAACCTTCTCTCATTGATGTGACCCAATCTACAATGCCATAAGAAAGTCTGATTCATTTCCGGAGACTTTCTTTTGTGTGTATTCTGGACGTTGAAAATCTGTGGTTGGTTTAACACGTATATACCATTACTCAATGTACCTGACCTAATCAAAACTTGATTAAGGTGAATGTTTACAACATTACTTACAAACGCAAATTCATAACCTTCTTTAAAAACTAAAGATACAGAAATGATATTACAAGTTGCGTTGGGTACAAAAAAGCAATTACGCAAAACCAAAACATGTCCATCTGACATTCCCAGGTGATAGTCCCCCACGGCTTTAGCATCCATGCTAGCTCCGTTCGCAACTCTGAGGGTCATGTCACCTGCCTTCAAAACCCTACGGTTTCTCAACGCCTGCAAAGAATTACGGATATGAGATCCTGATCCGGTATCCAATACCTAGGAAGTAGAGTTTATTGAAAGACAATTTTCAATAACATACACACCTGAAGCTGAAGCTGCAACCTGCTTCAATTCCTGTGTTCTGGCCTTCCAGGCCCTGCAATCATTCTTCCAGTGTCCTTTCTTATGACAATAGAAGCATTCTTCCTTATCCACAAGCTTCCCCGCTATCTTTGTTGCTTTTGCTTTTCCCTTCGTATCCACTTTACTAACACCGCCCCTTGGTTTGGCGGGGGCTTTCTTCTTCTTTCCCTTGGCTTTCGCCTTGGACCTAGAAGAAGATGATCCTCCTACAAACAAAGTGGATGTATCCCTACCTTTCTGTAGGGTGCCCTCTGCGCTCCTCAGCATGTTGAGGAGCTCTGAAAGTTCAACCTCTTTTTCTTGTAAGTTGAAGTTCAGTATAAACTGGGCGTAAGTGGAAGGAAGGGACTGGAGAACTATATCCGTATATAGCTCACTCTCCAATGTGATCCCTAGGTCAGCGAGCTCCTCAATGAAGCCGATCATCTTTAGCACGTGCTCGGCTACTGATGATCCGACGGCCATTCTTGTCGAAAATAACTTTTTCGACGCTTCGTATCTTGCGATACGAGATTGCTCTCCATACAGTTCTTTTGTATGAAGCAATATGGATTCCATGTCCATATTCTCATGCCTCCTCTGATGTTCGTTGTCCATCGAGGCAAGCAGGAGGCATTTGGCCTTCGCGCTATCAATCTCCCAAGTCTTACGGATTTCCTTATCCGCGACACTGGAAGTTGGACCAGGGACAGGGGGAGCTTTGGTGGTAAGATGATACCCCAGCTTGTCGTAAGTGATTGCTATCTTGACATTCCTGAGCCAATCCTTGTAGTTTGGCCCTGTCAGTTTGTTTTTATCTAGGAGTAACTTAAGTCCAGTCATATTGATTGGTCGCTGCAATTAGGAGAGAGAAGAAGAAACACTCAGCATGATGCTCTTGCAAGTTTAGAGTGGTTTTTAGTTTGTCTAAACAGGATGGCTCCCACTGTTTCTCGAATCCCTCCTCAAACCATAAAGGAAGAATTAGCCGGGATCAATCCCACCGCACAATACTTGCTTAACCGTTCAGCCAGGCCGGTGTCGGTACTTCGAGGGAGGTTTTCCAACGCTTTCGCGAAGTTCCTTAATTAGAGAACCTCTTTTCCCTGGGGGCGTAGCCCTGCTAACACCTTTCTAGGCACCTACTAGGTTTATAGCATTGATCGTTTAGTGAGAAATTTCCCGAGGAGTAGCATATACTCACAGTAGGATCGGGATCCAAATATTATTGCGTGACGAACCTGAAGGAATCCTACCAGAATCATCACACTCCAAATGGTATGCAAATCTAGCAAGTTTCAGTACTTATGAAACTCCCGATGTGGATTTTTGCCCCATGCTCTTATGACCTTGACGAAGGTCAACAAATCATAAGTCACATGTCAAGTTCTGCCCGTCATTATCCAGGTTAATTTGAATCCACCCGTATATACCCTTGACGAAGGTCAACAAGGTAATGCGAATGTCCCAAACCAACGCATCTATCTATGCTACATATGAATACCCAATAGCTACCAATCACTATGCCTTGACGAAGGTCAACAAACACAGCTTGAATACTATTGAATATTCATACGAAACGACGGAGGGCTACGAATGGTTTTGGCAAAACCGTGAACGTAGTGAACTTGATTTGGTCGATGGAACGAGATAGCTTTTAAAAGGAGTGGCTCAAGCTCCGCATTTAAAAGTTGGTTTTGAAAAGAACCGAGTGGTTTTTCGAAAGTGTTCCAACGACTTTAACTTGGTTTATTATCTTGCATTAGTTCTTTTAATGCGTGATATTCTTGCATTAGTTCTTTTAATGCGTCCCATCATTTAATCCTACCATTGCAGAAAACAACCAAAATATGACGTACGCTTATGCCATTCGCATTCGCTACGGGGCCCCGTCATTACCCGTTAGGTTACTTAACTAACGACAGAGCGGGGCTGGGCTAGCGCGTCTGTAAAACATAAGCAACGCCTAAATAATATCATATATAGATATACTGTAATGATAAAACATTTCAGATCACAGATGAATACATTGGATATACTAGGAATCTGTAATTCGCACGAGCCTGTAACGACAAACAGATTACACGGTCGCGGTGAATAGCCAAAACCCCACCCAAGACCCCTACGGGTGCGGCAAACTACCCGCCAAGTACCCGAAGCGTAGTAACCTCCCTCATCTCCTATGAGTAGGCCACTCGACACTTCGGCATACCCGGTAGTTTGTGCACCCCCTCCATGGGTCTATCCTAGGAGCAAAAACAGTAAAAAGAAATTATACAATGACGGCTACAACCCCGACCCGGTTGTGCGGCCATACAAATAATTATTACATCAATTTACAAATTTACATGAATTGAAAGAAAAGAAAACACTCGTCTCACAACCCCCGGCTATTCACCCGCGACAATCCAACATATTCATATCCACATTCCAGCAACATTACAGATCACAGATTTGTATAACCCCCACTAATCGACATATAGCGATTAGTAGACGTTCAATACAAATATCACATTACAGAAAAAACCCGTTAGCTAAAGTCTTTTAGAAGTTCGATCAAAAATACGGATTTTCGGGACCCCAAAATAAAATTTTCGTTCTGGAAAATCTGGGTTGAAAATGTATATGCTAAAAATCCCAAAATACCCTCATAAAAACACTGCACCAAAAATTTTCCTCGGCCGAGTCGACTCGGCCGCGGATCCGCGGCGGGAGCGTGCTCCCGCTGCGTTTCCGCGGCCCTTTGACTCGAACGTTGGACAATTTTTGGTGTGTGCTCACAGAAAAGCCTGAGCCGATTTTAGGTGTTAAAATAATCAACTTTTGAACAGTGGAAAAATCGACAGAAACTGCAAATTTTTGGGGTTTGTTTCGGGACTTTTTCGTTGATCGATCTTCTAGTTACTTGCTAACATGCTAGATAGAGTTTAACTAGTCTCTGATACCACTGTAAGTCCATGCTACCTCTCCCGGTACTTTCGGGAATGCGGAATTTGGTAAAAAACGATTTTCTTAAAGATGGTAACATGGACCTAAAAGCCGGATCTTGGTTAAACATCTATCTAACATCCTAACTATGAGTTTTAGCTACTCGGTTAGGGGGTTATACCTTGCTTGTCTTGAACTTCTTCGTCTTCAAAGCTCCGATGGTGGTCCGATGGCTTCTTTTCGTCGTCTCCGTACGCCGAAGATAGATCCACCTGAAAGCTCCAACCTTTAGCTCCTTCTTCGTTCTTTGAAGAAACTAGTTCACTTGGTTTGCTAAACCTAGTGAACTAGAATGAGTAGAGAAGAAATAGAATGGGATTTTATCTATGGTTCTTGATTCTCAACTCATGAGACAAGAGAACCATAGATCAAGAGAGGGAGCAAGAGGTTGAGGGTGAGAGCAAGAGGAGAGCTCAAGAACAAGAGAGAGAATGAGCAAGAAAGAAATGAGGCTCTCTTTTGTCTTTCACCCTCTCATAATCCAAAGTGATCATAACTCATCATATCAAAAAAAGTCTTATGTGATAGTTGAAGCAACCATAACCATATCATTTCATGCACTCATTTTACACAAATGAGCAAGCAAACAAAAGTCTTTGCCATGAAATGATGGCTATGGTTATCATGATGGTCAACTAGTCAAGCCTAGTCAACCGGTCAACAAGTCAACAAAAGTCAACAAGTCAACAAAGTCAACAAGTCAACAAAAGTCAACAAGTCAACAAAGTCAACAACCATATCACCATAATACTTAATTAATATAATAGTTAATCACATATCATATTCTCATTAGGGTTGAGCAAAAAGTCAAATAGTCAACGGTCAACTGTCAACAACCCTAATGAGAATCCGCTGCCTCTGCCTCCCTGTCAACTGTGCATACACACCCGCATCCGCATTCCGAGGAACACGAATGCAAACTGGATAAATCCAATCCCATAAGGTACACTAGGATCTGGCTTAAACCAAAGCCCGCTAGTGTAAACTGTCCGGACACTGTACGCGCACAAGTGCACGGATGTGACCGAACCCTGTCGCAAAACCATGCGACCTGTCGCAATACCATGCGACCTCTACTCTTTTGCCTAAAGACGAAAAGCTTTCTGTGTAGGACTCTAAAGACTTGACACTACGCTGGCAGTGGGTTTAACCACAGACCGCAAGCGGCACTAGCTGTGCGTAACGGTCCCCAGGTAGTGCCGACAAGAAGACCGACGAGGCGAAACCCATCTGAACTCCTACTGAGCCTGAGTGTGACATTCTCCGTACAGTCCGGTCTGTTCGTCTGATACATCGCATGGCGGGCCTAGGGGGCAGTAAACGTCAGTCCCCCAATAGCGGTACAAGTCGTGCCGGAGCGAAGCCCAAAACACCTTGAAATAACACTGGAAACCTACCAGTATATCTCGTTTGCCCTGGCCAGGGACTACTCGTGTAATGGCTCTCCTAGACACAGCGCGATGTCAAACCCCAATACCGGGAGAGACGAATCCTGTCTAACCGTCACTGCCTCCAAGTGCTTCGGGACTGCACCCAACCACTACCTGTTTGCACGACTCCTTTGAGCCGTGGTAGGGTAGTGATCAAAGTACAGTGGGAACACACTCGAGGCGAAGTGACAGTGTCAAGTCAGCGGACTAAGCTGTACTCATGTCACCTGGGAACTGATAACTGACGATAGGTATAATACCAACTAGTCAGTTCCCGACGAGTCCTGTCCAGTGTACCCGTAACCTAACGAGCACCCGCATACTATCTCAAGTACGACGTACTGACGGCTGTGGGACAGACCGTCTCCCACACTGGGATGAGAAGCGCATGCGCTGGTCTACTCCGGAGTATCGATGCCCTGTCTCGATAGTCCTGCGACCAGGGACCTGCATAAGGATGTGCTTATAGATTACCCAGCCCCACTAGTGTGACGGCCATCACATCGCTGGTAATCAAGCAAAGATCCTAAGGGCTCTACTAATGTGTATAGGCGATATACAAAAATAAACACATGTACACATTGAAGTAGAAACAAACCAAGTAGCATACTACTATTTTGAGCAAGATTGTATATACAAGGTGAATATCCCAATCATCCATTAAGTAATATACAAACCAGTATGATACAGTAATGGCCTCTAGGGCATATACACTAACAAGCCCGCTAGTGTAAACTGTCCGGACACTGTACGTGCACAAGTGCACGGATGTGACCGAACCATGTCGCAAAACCATGCGACCTGTCGCAAAACCATGCGACCTCTACTCTTTTTCCTAAAGACGAATAGCTTTCTGTGTGGGACTCTAAAGACTCGACACTACGCTGGCAGTGGGTTTAACCACAGACCGCAAGCGGCACTAGCTGTGCGTAACGGTCCCCAGGTAGATGCCGACAAGAAGACTGACGAGGCGAAACCCATCTGAACTCCTACTGAGCCTGAATGTGACATTCTCCGTACAGTCCGGTCTGTTCGTCTGATACATCGCATGGCGGGCCTAGGGGGCGGTAAACATCAGTCCCCTAATAACGGTATAAGTCATGTCGGAGTGAAGCCCAAAACACCCTGAGATAACACTGGAAGCCTACCAGTATATCTCGTTTGCCCTGGCCAGGGACTACTCGTGTAATGGCTCTCCTAGACACAGCGCGATGTCAACCCCCAATACCGGGAGAGACGAATCCTGTCTAACCGTCACTGCCTCCAAGTGCTTCGGGACTGCACCCAACTACCACCTGTTTGCACGACTCATTTAAGCCGTGGTAGGGTAGTAATCAAAGTGCAGTGGGAACACACTCGAGGCGATGTGAAGTGTCAAGTCAGCGGACTAAGCTGTACTCATGTCACCTGGGAACTGATAACTGACGATAGGCATAATACCAACTAGTCAGTTCCCGACGAGTCCTGTCCAGTGTACTCGTAACCCAACGAGCACCCGCATACTATCTCCAGTACGACGTACTGACGGCTGTGGGACAGACTGTTTCCCACATTGGGATAAGAAGCGCATTCGCTAGTCTACTCCGGAGTATCGATGCCCTGTCTCGATAATCCTGCGACTAGGGACCTGCATAAGGATGTGCTTATAGATTACCCAGCCCCACTAGTGTGACTGCCATCACAACGCTGGTAATCAAGCAAAGATCCTAAGGGCTCCACTAATGCGTATAGGTGATATAATAAAATAAACACATGTACACATTGAAGTAGAAACAAACCAAGTAGCATACTACTATTTTGAGCAAGATTGTATATACAAGGTGAATATCCCAAGCTTCCATTAAGTAATATACAAACTAGTATGATACAGTAATGGCCTCTAGGGCATATACACTAACAATCTCCCTCTTGCACTAAGGCCATGTACTGGCGTATCGAAGACCTATCATCTCGATCAGCCGCTCGAACTGAGTCTGGGGCAAGGCCTTGGTGAATGGATCTGCAGTGTTATCTTCTGAAGCAACCCCCGAACCTCGATCTCCTGTCGATCCACGATCTCCCTGATCAGGTGATACCGCCTCAAGATGTGTCTGGATCTCTGATGGGACATGGATTCCTTCGCTAAAGCTATATCCCCGTTGTTGTCGCAATACAGAGGTATTGGATCAACAATGGACGGAACCACCCGAAGTTCTTTTAAGAACTTCCTCATCCAGACAGCTTCTTTTGCGGCATCAGATGCAGCGATGTATTCCGCTTCCATCGTCGAGTCTGCAACGGTTTCCTATTTGGAACTCTTCCAACACACCGCCCCTCCATTGAGGGTAAAGACAAAAACCGACATGGACTTGGAATCATCATTGTCACTATGGAAGCTGGAGTCAGCAAAGGCCTCGATCTGGAGGTCTTTTCCGCCATACACCAAAAACATCTCCTTAGTCCTTCTCAGGTACTTGAGAATGTTCTTTACCGCTATCCAGTGTTTCTCTCCAAGGTTTGACTGATACCGGCTCACCCCACTCAGTGCATAAGCTACATCCGGTCTGGTACACAACATCGCATACATTATAGAGCCTACTGCAGAAGCGTAGGGTATAATAGACATGCGATCCCTCTCCAAATCAGTCTTGGGAGACATCTCTTTAGAGAGGGTGATCCCGTGACAAGCCGGTAGGTTACCGCGCTTGGAATCTTCCATACTGAATCTCTTCAGTATGGTGTCGATGTACCTGGACTGTGAAAGTCCTAATATCCTCTTGGATCTATCATGATGGATCCGGATTCCCAGGATGTATGAGGCATCACCCAGGTTTTTCATGGAGAACCTGTGTGACAAGAACCCCTTGACAGATTGTAGCATAGGAATGTCATTTCTTATTAAGAGAATGTCATCCATGTATAAAACAAGGAATACTACTGTTCTCGCTACAAATCTACTGTAGATGCATGGTTCATCTGGATTTTTGATAAATCCAAATTCCTTGACCGTCTCATCAAAACAGATGTTCCAACTCCGCGATGCCTGCTTTAGTCCATAGATGGACTTAAGCAACTTGCACACCTTTCCGCTGCTCCCACTCTGAATGAAACCTTCTGGCTGGTCCATACAGACACACTCCTCTAAATTTCCATTTAGAAAAGCGGTCTTTACGTCCATTTGCCAAATCTCATAATCGTGGAAGGCAGCAATGGCAAGAAGGATCCGAATGGATTTCAGCATAGCCACTGGAGAAAAGGTTTCGTCATAGTCCAAACCAGGTCTTTGACGAAAACCCTTTGCAACCAGTCTTGCTTTATAGGTCTCAACCTGTCCATCTACACCAATCTTCCTTTTGAAGATCCAGTTGCATCCTACGGGTTTTACCCCGTCTGGAGCAATGTCCAACGTCCATACCTTGTTGGTGTACATGGACACCATTTCGGTCCGCATTGCATCCAGCCATTTTACCGAGTCAACGCTCTGAACGGCCTGCTGGAAGCTAGTAGGCTCATCATAATCTATGATGCAATCCTCTCTATCCCCGTCTATGAGAAAACCGTAGTATCTCTCGGGCGGATGAGACTGCCTACTACTCCTGCGGAGTGGCGTAGGAATGTCCTATTCTTTTGAACCCTCTGGTTCCTCTAAGCTTTCACTAATAGTCAGTGGTTCTGGAATTTCTTCCAGTTCTACCGCGCTCCCACTAATTTCCTTTTCCAAGAACTGGTGTTCTAGAAAGTGGGCATTACGAGAAACAAGGACATTTTGTTCCTCTGCGTGGTAGAAAAGATACCCCCTGGTGTTCTTTGGGTATCCCACAAACTTGCACAGTACTGAGCGTGCCTCGAGTTTGTCCGCATGCTGCTTTTTGACAAAAGCTGGACATCCCCAGATCTTCAGATATTGAAGATAGGGTTTCTTCCCACTCCATAACTCATATGGTGTGGTAGGCACAGTCTTAGTAGGAATTCGGTTCAAAAGGTATGCGACTGATTCTAGCGCATACCCCAGAATGATCGCGGTAACTCAGCGTTACTCATCATGGACCGTACCATATCCAATAGGGTTCGGTTCCGTCTCTCCGATACACCGTTATGTTGCGGAGTGTATGGAGGAGTAAGCTGAGAGAGAATTCCGTTCTCTTTTAAATAGTCCAGGAACTCGGCACTCAAGTATTCACCACCTCGATCCGATCTTAGGATCTTGATACTTTTTCCAGTTTGTTTTTCTACTTCATTCTTATATTCCTGGAATTTTCCAAAGGCTTCGGACTTATTTTTCATTAAGAAGACATAACCGTACCTTGAAAAGTCATCCGTAAAAGTAATGAAGTAAGAATAACCGCTTCGCGCATGTGTAGACATTGGACCGCATACGTCGCTGTGTACGAGTCCCAAGAGCTCGCTCGCTCTTACTCCGTGTCCAGTGAACGGAGTCTTGGTCATCTTTCCTTTGAGACAGGATTGACAAGTGGCATACGATTGATATTCGAACGGAATTCTCTATCAGCTTTAGCATCCATGCTAGCTCCGTTCGCAACTTTGAGGGTCATGTCACCTGCCTTCAAAACCCTATGGTTTCTCAACGCCTGTAAAGAATTACAGATATGAGATCCTGATCCGGTATCCAATACCCAGGAAGTAGAGTTTATTGAAAGACAGTTTTCAATAACATACACACCTGAAGCTGAAGCTGCAACCTGCTTCAATTCCTGTGTTCTGGCCTTCCAAGCCCTGTAATCATTCTTCCAGTGTCCTTTCTTATGATAATAGAAGCATTATTCTGTAGGGTTCCTAGGCACGCTAATGAAGTCTCACAAGGCATCAACCATGCCAATTTTAAATTTTATGAGTGCCGAGAAACCCTAATACGGATCGTCGACTAGAATTTTAGGCGAAACAAGAAAATAGTTAACATCTTAACTAAAAGTGAGATGCTCCAACCTTTGTAGATCCGGTTATCCACTTTCTTAGCTCCACGTAGGCATCCTCTCGCTGTCCATCTCGAATCCCGGACTCAATCGTCGGCTTGATCGGAGAAATGGGCAGGCTAGGTCGTCGGCTTCGTGCCGAAGATGATCTACGTCGAGGCATCACAAGTTCAAGCTCCAACTTCACCAAGTTGTGAAACTTGTGAAGTAAACACCCTATACTACTTGGCAAGAGGTAGAGGGTGAAGAAATAGGAGGTGGGTTCACTTTAGAATTGGATTTCTCACTCAATTGCTCAAGTTGCCATTGATGAAGGCAAGGTTTTTCTTGAAGAAGAAGAAGGAGAAGATGAAGAATATGATAAGTCTCTTATTTAAAAAAGAAACTAATATGAATACTTATCATAATGTAAACCATGGTTAGGTGTAGAGAATTGACTAAGGTTAGATGAATGGTTAGGGTTAAGCATGAAGACAAAATGGTCACTTTGGTCAAAGCTTCATGAAGCCTCAACAAGCTTCAAGAATGAAAGCAACCCTTTTGTTTTCTTTTGCCATTTCTTTTTAATCCAAATTAAAAAGAAAGATAAAATAAAGAATAAATAAAAACCCTAATCATTTACTTAACCAAGGTTTAATTCTTTACACTTAACCAAATGAGCAAGCATCATCAAACATGATACAAACATGTGCACAAAAGTATATCACATATACAACTTGCACATCAAGTGAGAAAATCCATTTAAAGTGAACCAATACTAGTTAATGCAAAGTAATATATCAAATATATAATTATACATTAAATCATTAAATCAACACTTGACTTAATGATCTGGTCATATCGCATACAACCAACTAGTATCCTATGTATCGGCTTATCGAATCAATCCTTGATTCGATATCTAGGTTATATCGCATATAACCAATCGATACATTCATCGTGAGAATGGAATACGGTATCACATACACGCATTATTCTCGGTCCTGCACATATCTCATATGCGCTCCTATTTCGTTTCGCTTGAGCCAGGAAACCTCTGTGTAGGACTCTAAAGACTCGTCAATACGCCGGTAGCAGATGATGATCATATCAAGCACCTACAAGCCGCAAGCGGTCTGCTAAACGTTACGGCCATCCGGGTATTGAGCGATCAGAAGATCGACGAGCTAGCCCGCTCACACTCCTGTGAATCCAACCAGTAACACTTACCGTACAGTCCGGTATGTTCGTCTGATATGTCGCATATCAAGTCTAGGGGTGGTAAACGTCAGACCCCAATAACCGATAAGTCATGCCGATGTGAGGCTCATAACGGGTCGAGAAACTACTGGTAACACTTACCAGCAAATCTCTGATCAGCCCTGGCCAGGGACTTCCCTGTTACGGCCAATCGAGCACAGCGCAACATCAACCCCCAATACTGGGAGAGACGAAACCCCTCCTATCGCTCATTGCCTCCATGTGACTCGGGACTGTACCCAAATACCACCGTTTTGCACACCCTCATGGATGTGGTAAGGTGGAGATCAAAGCACAGTGGGAATCACATAAGACTCTATGACGATCTCAGGTCTACAGACTAACCTGCACAAGTGTCACCTGAGAACTGCCATCTGACGTGAGGTATAATACCATCTGGGAGTTCTCGGCGAGTCCGTCCAGTGTACCCAGTCTCCACTGAGCACCCGTATATCATCTCTGATGTCAAACACCAATGGATATGGGATCATCCATCGCCCATCTCATGGGTCGAGAAGCGTATACGCTAGTCTACTCTGGTATATCGATGCCCCGTCTCGATACACCCACGACTAGGGACCTTGAAGGATGTATCTATAGACTACCATGTACCCACTAGTATGATCTGCATCACAGTCCAGGTAGTCAAGTATACATCCTAAGGGCTTTACCAACATGTAACTATAAGACAGTGCAAAGAGACAAGTGTACATGTTAAGATAAAGAGTAACCGGATAGCATACTATCATATCGAGCAAGAAAGTCATCTCTATATATGTCCAAGCATCCAATATAATATACATCATCTGTACAATACTGGCCTCTAGGGCATACATACAACTAACAATCTCCCACTTGCACTAGGGCCAGCTGCTGTAGTATCGCATACCGAGCATCCCGAAGAGTCTCTCAAACTGTATCTGGGGAATGGCCTTCGTGAGTGGATCCGTCGTGTTGTTCTTCGTGTCAACTCTCCTGACCTCGATCTCCCGGCGATCAACTATCTCCCGGATCAGGTGATACCGCCTCAGAATATGCCTGGATCGCTGATGGGACCTGGGTTCCTTAGCCAAAGCCACCACTCCATTGTTATCGCAATACAAAGGTATTGGATGCTCAATGGATGGAACCACTCCAAGTTCAATAATGAACTTCTTGATCCAGACAGCCTCTTTAGCAGCATCGTTGGCAGCGATGTATTCAGCCTCCATCGTCGAGTCCGCCACGGTTTCCTGCTTGGAACTCTTCCAGCTAACCGCCCCTCCGTAAAGGGTAAAGACAAATCCCGACTGCGACTTAGAGTCGTCCTTATCACTCTGGAAGCTCGAATCGGTAAAGGACTCCACTTGGAGTTCTCCATTACCATACACCAAGAGCATCTCTTTAGTCCTTCGTAAGTACTTGAGAATGCTCTTCACAGCTGTCCAGTGACTCTCTCCAGGATCAGCTTGATACCTGCTCACTACACTCAGTGAGTATGCTACATCAGGTCTGGTACATAGCATCGCATACATGATAGAGCCTACAGCCGAAGCATAGGGTATCCCTAGCATGCGAGCTCTCTCTAAATCAGTCTTGGGAGACATCTCTTTGAAGAAAGTGACTCCAGAGATCGTGGGCAAGTTCCCACGCTTGGATTCTTCCATACTAAACCTCCTTAGTATGGTGTCAATGTACCTGGATTGGGACAATCCCAAAATCCGTTTGGATCTATCTCTATAGATCCTAATTCCCAATATGTAGGAGGCATCACCAAGATCTTTCATTGAGAATCTTTGTGATAAGAAGAGCTTGACCGATTGCAGCATAGGAATATCATTTCCTATCAAGAGTATGTCGTCCACGTACAATACGAGGAAGACAACCTTACTCTCTGCCACCTTCTTGTAGATACAAGGTTCATCTGGATTTTTGACGAAATCAAACTCTTTGATAACGACGTCAAAGCAGATGTTCCAACTCCGCGTTGCTTGCTTTAATCCATAAATGGATTTAAGCAGCTTGCACACCTTTCCGCTGCTCCCACTATCTACGAAGCCCTCTGGCTGAGTCATGTACACGCACTCTTCTAAATCACCATTTAGAAAGGCGGTCTTAACATCCATTTGCCAGATTTCGTAATCATGATATGCAGCGATGGCAAGCATGATCCGGATGGATTTAAGCATAGCCACTGGAGAAAAGGTTTCGTCATAGTCCACACCTGGTCTTTGACGAAAACCCTTTGCTACAAGTCTAGCTTTGAAAGTCTCCACTTTCCCATCTACACCAAGTTTCTTCTTGAAGATCCACTTGCTCCCAATGGGTTTTACCCCTTCAGGAGCAATATCCAAAGTACATACTTTGTTGGTGTACATGGATTCCATCTCGGACCGCATAGCATCCAGCCATTTCACTGAGTCCCTACTCGTGGTGGCCTGCTCGAAGCTAGTTGGGTCATCATCCTCCATGATGCAATCCTCGCTCCCACCTTCCATGAGAAAACCGTAGTATCTCTCAGGTGGGCGAGGAACCCTACTAGATCGGCGGAGAGGCTGAGGTTCATTTGGAGCTACTGAATCTTCTGGTTCCACTAAATCTTCAGTTACGGTTTGTGTATCTGGAACTTCTTCCAGCTCTACCACTTTGCCACTAATTTCTTTTTCAAGGAATTCCTTTTCTAAAAAGGTGGCATATTGAGAAACAAACACCTTTTGTTCTTCAGTATGGTAGAAAAAATATCCCTGTGAATTCTTAGGATATCCCACAAACTTGCAAAGAACTGACCGTGCCTCGAGTTTGTCTGGATTTTGCCTTTTGACATAGGCCGGACAACCCCATATCTTAACTCGTTTAAAATATGGTCTCTTCCCACTCCATATCTCATATGGTGTGGTAGGTACAGATTTAGATGGAACTTGATTCAATAGGTATGCAGCTGTCTCCAGCGCATATCCCCAGAAGGAAATAGGTAACTCAGCTGTGCTCGTCATAGAGCGCACCATATCTAATAGGGTGCGGTTCCTCCGTTCTGATACACCGTTGTGCTGTGGTGTATATGGAGGAGTCAGCTGAGAGAGAATCCCATTCTCTTTTAGGAAGTCCAGGAATTCATTGCTCAAGTATTCACCTCCTCGATCGGATCGTAGGATTTTAATACTTTTTCCGGTTTGGTTCTCAACTTTTTGTTTATATTCTCTAAATTTCTCAAAAGCTTCTGATTTGTGTTTCATCAGGAACACATACCCGAACCTAGAGAGATCGTCAGTGAATGTAATGAAGTATGAAGAACCATCCCTGGCATGTGTAGACATAGGACCGCATACATCACTATGTATCAGTCCTAAGAGTTCGGTAACTCTTTCTCCGTGTCCCGTAAATGGAGTTTTGGTCATCTTGCCTTTGAGACATGACTGGCAAGTGTCATAAGATGAAAATTCGAATGGCTTCAAATATCCATCCTTATGCAACTTAACCAGTCGTGTCACATTGATGTGACCCAGTCTACAATGCCACAAGAAGGATTCGTTTAGTTCTGAACTCTTCCTCTTATGTGTGTTTGTTATGCTCAGAACTGTTGATTGATTTAGAATATAAATGCCATTGCACAACGTGCCTGATCCAACCAACTTTTGGTTACCGAAAATGTTCATAACATTATCCTGTAATACAAAATTATATCCCTCTTTACTTAATAAAGAAACCGATATAATGTTGCATATCAGGTTCGGCATGTAATAGCATTCGTTCAGAACCAATGTATTACCAGTAGGTAATTCAAGGTGATATTCCCCGACAGTCTTAGCTGCAACAATTGCACCATTTCCAACTCTAATGTCTTTATCACCTTCTCCAAGTTCTCTACCTTTCCTTAGCCCATGTAACTGATTACATATATGGGATCCTGACCCAGTATCTAATACCCAGGACGTAGAGCAAATGGAGAAACAGTTCTCAGTAACGAACACACCCAAAGAAAATGCATCAACATGTACTTTCTTCATTCGGGTGGCATGGGAATCCTGGCATTCCCCTATGTCCTGTTCATTCCTATAACTCTTATAAGAAAGAACGGAACCAACATTCCCCAGCACAGTATAACATGCGGGTTCGGTCAATACATCCATATTATTATCTTTATTAGGGCATGAAATGGTCGCTACCTGGAGAGAGAGAGAAGAAAATACTTTAGCGTATGCTCTTGCAAGATCAGATTGGTTATTATCTTATCTAATCAGGATTGCTCCCACTGGTTTTTATCAAATCTTCCTTCAAACCCTAAAAGGAAAGACTAGCCGGGATTAATTACACACTACAAGTTCGCCAATCTTTCAGCCAGGCCAGTGTCGGTAATTTGAGGGAGGCCCCCGTGCTTTCGCACGAACCTAATTAATGTAAACCTCGTTTTCCCAGAGGCGTAACCCCGTTGACACCTTTCTAGACACCTACTTGATCGGCTAATTGTAATGTATAAAACTCTCCCAGGAGTAACTCTTACTCGCAGTGGGTATCGGGATCCAACTATCTCATAGAAGGTATGCAATCTCATTGCAAATTTCAACACTTGAAATTCCCGATAATATTTTGCCCCTAGCAGCTATATGAGCTTAACATAGTCAACGAATCATAAGTGCTAGTCAAGTCCAACCCGTCATTTCTCGATTGAATTAAACCCACCCGCACGACCCTTAACATAGTCAACAAAGTCGCACGACTACCCTAATCCAATCGCATCATATGCTTATGCAGATAAGCACTAATTAGCTACCGCACACTACGCCTTAACATAGTCAACAAACGTAGCACGAATACTAACTAGTACTTATCTGAAATGACGGAAGGCTACGACAGGTTTTTCTGAAAACCTATTGCGTAATGAACTTGATATCGTTGTAGGATCAAATGAAGTTTTGAAATGGAATGATTTTGAGGTTTTTCTAGTTTTGCTAAAGGGGTCACTCCCTGTGAAGGGATCGTCGGCCCTTTCCTCGTCGAATGAGGTGCGGGATATATCATATATATCACTGTGCAAAGCAGAAACTATAGAAGCAATCAAAAACAAACCGAGTGTGTAGCATCTGCCAGTTATTGCTAAAGGAGTCACTCCCGGTGAAGGGATCTCGGTCCTTTCCTCATCGAATAAGGTGCAGGGTGTATCATATATACCGCTATGCAAAGCAAGAACTGTAGCTACCTGTTTTATTTAAAATTTGATTCTACAACATCTTTTGGTTTCTTTTATTTCATTAATCACATTAATGAAGTCCCATCATTTAAATACCTAAACATCACAGATAAAAACGACGTACACTTATGCCATCCGCATTCGCCTCGATGTCCCCTCGTGCACCGTTAGGTTAGGTAACTAACGGCAGAGCGGGGCAGGGCTAGCGCGGGTGTAAAACATAAGTAACGCCTATATAATATATCATATATACTATATAAAGTATCTATCACAGAACATATCACATGATCACATCACAGATATTGCAGCAGAAGAAACATATGAAACATTGGATATACTAGGACGTCCGTGTTTTCTATACGAGCCAGTATAAAACACGGATTCCACGGTCGTGATGAATAGCCAATTCCACACCTCTAGACCCCTACGAGAGCGGCAAGCAACCCTACCAATTCTAGGGTTAGGAGACCTGGACTCGACTCCTCGAGATGTCTCCCACTGGACCCTAGAACCCGGTTACTTGTGCTCCCCTCCTTGGGTCTATCCTAGTGCAGAAAAGTAAATAATATACAAAGGGTGACAACTTCCGCAACCTGGAAGTGCCCCAAATAAAAGAATATTACATACAAGTTTTTACATGAATGAAAAATGAAAAACACTCATCTCACATAAAAACCCCCGGCTATTCAAACACGACAATCCAATATAACATATACAACAACACATAACATCACATGTCATCAACGTAAGTAAATATGCGCATCCCAATTGTCGTTGACATATAGCAACGAAACCGGCAATATCACATATTACACTTACAGTCACAGAAAAGAAAGTGTAAAACTACAACAGTTGGAATCCGCAACCTCTTTAGACATCGCATGTCTAACACTTATAAACCCCGCATTTTAGTCCCATTATCGAAAACTCTTTTCAATATGAAGTGAGACTAAACCGCTAGATTTATAACATTCATTCAGTTATCTCATAACTGTTTGTGAATTCCAATTATTGTATCCCATTCCGGATAAATAGAAAATATTAAACTTTCCGATCGAACATTCGAACACCCAAGTTTTCCCGAAACCGTTCAACACATGAAATAGGTTCAAAGACATTCACTTCATGCCTCAGTACCAACGGTCCAGCCGTAGAAGGGTCAAGCCAACGCCTCACATGTGGCACGCCGTACTGCCCCAAACCCGAAGGTTCAAAGGGCAGTTCAAGACGGTCACATAATCGAGTTAAGGTTTGTTGTCTTCTAGAGGGACCATCACGTTACTTTCACTACTTAGAACGTCTTTAAACCACGGAAAAATCTAACACTTGGAAATTTTCCGGCAAGGGAAAAGTTGGGTATTTATATCCGGTCGAACTTTTTAACATATTCGAAAATTATCCGGAAAACCACACAGACAAAATTTGAAAATCCGATCGAATCTTTGATTCCCAATACAACCCCAGAATACTCATCTGTAGAGTCACAATGAAAATACCCAGAAAATATAGCATTAAATTATATGAGTTACTGTGCAGAAATCATCAAACAAGGGGACAGTAAGGCCGCGGAACCGCCGCACATGCCTAGCTCATGCCGCGGTTCCGCGGTGGAAAAATCGATTTAGGCCCTCATATTTCACAGTAATTCAAATAAGACCTTGCTTATTTTTCTGCATATTTTTAATTGACAAAAATCCAAATTTTCAGAAATTTTCCAGAGAGCATTTTGGGTTTTAGGGTTTCGGTTCGATCGGGTTTCAAACATCGTCTAGACTTCGCCTAAGGCTCTAGCTAGGCTCTGATACCACTGTAGGGTTCCTAGGCACGCTAATGAAGTCTCACAAGGCATCAACCATGCCAATTTTAAATTTTATGAGTGCCGAGAAACCCTAATACGGATCATCGACTAGAATTTTAGGCGAAACAAGAAACTAGTTAACATTTTAACTAAAAGTGAGATGCTACAACCTTTGTAGATCCGGTTATCCACTTCCTTAGCTCCACGTAGGCATCCTCTCGCTGTCCATCTCGAATCCCGGACTCAATCGTCGGCTTGATCGGAGAAATGGGCAGGCTAGGTCGTCGGCTTCGTGCCGAAGATGATCTACGTCGAGGCATCACAAGTTCAAGCTCCAACTTCACCAAGTTGTGAAACTTGTGAAGTAAACACCCTATACTACTTGGCAAGAGGTAGAGGGTGAAGAAATAGGAGGTGGGTTCACTTTAGAATTGGATTTCTCACTCAATTGCTCAAGTTGCCATTGATGAAGGCAAGGTTTTTCTTGAAGAAGAAGAAGGAGAAGATGAAGAATATGATAAGTCTCTTATTTAAAAAAGAAACTAATATGAATACTTATCATAATGTAAACCATGGTTAGGTGTAGAGAATTGACTAAGGTTAGATGAATGGTTAGGGTTAAGCATGAAGACAAAATGGTCACTTTGGTCAAAGCTTCATGAAGCTTCAACAAGCTTCAAGAATGAAAGCAACCCTTTTGTTTTCTTTTGCCGTTTCTTTTTAATCCAAATTAAAAAGAAAGATAAAAGAAAGAATAAATAAAAACCCTAATCATTTACTTAACCAAGGTTTAATTCTTTACACTTAACCAAATGAGCAAGCATCATCAAACATGATACAAACATGTGCACAAAAGTATATCACATATACAACTTGCACATCAAGTGAGAAAATCCATTTAAAGTGAACCAATACTAGTTAATGAAAAGTAATATATCAAATATATAATTATACATTAAATCATTAAATCAACACTTGATTTAGCGATCTGGTCATATCGCATACAACCAACTAGTATCCTATGTATCAGCTTATCGAATCAATCCTTGATTCGATATCTAGGTTATATCGCATATAACCAATCGATACATTCATCGCGAGAATGGAATACGGTATCACATACACGCATTATTCTCAGTCCTGCACATATCTCATATGCGCTCCTATTTCGTTTCGCTTGAGCCAGGAAACCTCTGTGTAGGACTCTAAAGACTCGTCAATACGCCGGTAGCAGATGATGATCATATCAAGCACCTACAAGCCGCAAGCGGTCTGCTAAACGTAACGGCCATCCGGGTATTGAGCGATCAGAAGATCGACGAGCTAGCCCGCTCACACTCCTGTGAATCCAACCAGTAACACTTACCGTACAGTCCGGTCTGTTCGTCTGATATGTCGCATATCATGTCTAGGGGTGGTAAACGTCAGACCCCAATAACCGATAAGTCATGCCGATGTGAGGCTCATAACGGGTCGAGAAACTACTGGTTACACTTACCAGCAAATCTCTGATCAGCCCTGGCCAGGGACTTCCCTGTTACGGCCAATCGACCACAGCGCAACATCAACCCCCAATACCGGGAGAGACGAAACCCCTCCTATCGCTCATTGCCTCCATATGACTCGGGACTGTACCCAAAGACCACCGTTTTGCATGCCCTCATGGACGTGGTAAGGTGGAGATCAAAGCACAGTGGGAATCACACAAGACTCTATGACGATCTCGGGTCTACAGACTAACCTGCACAAGTGTCACCTAAGAACTGCCATCTGACGTGAGGTATAATACCATCTGGGAGTTCTCGGCGAGTCCGTCCAGTGTACCCAGTCTCCACTGAGCACCCGTATATCATCTCTGATGTCAAACACCAATGGATATGGGATCATCCATCGCCCATCTCATGGGTCGAGAAGCGTATACGCTAGTCTACTCTGGTATATCGATGCCCCGTCTCGATACACCCACGACTAGGGACCTTGAAGGATGTATCTATAGACTACCATGTCCCCACTAGTATGATCTGCATCACAGTCCAGGTAGTCAAGTACACATCCTAAGGGCTTTACCAACATGTAACTATAAGACAGTGCAAAGAGACAAGTGTACATGTTAAGATAAAGAGTAACCAGATAGCATACTATCATATCGAGCAAGAAAGTCATCTCTATATATGTCCAAGCATCCAATATAATATACATCATCTGTACAATACTGGCCTCCAGGGCATACATACAACTAACATCTTCCTTATCCACAAGCTTCCCCGCTTTCTTTGTTGCTTTTTCCTTTCCCTTCGTATCCACTTTACTAACACCGCCTCTTGGTTTGGCGGGGGCTTTCTTCTTCTTTCCCTTGGCTTTCGCCTTGGACCTAGAAGAAGATGATCCACCTACAAACAAAGTGGATGTTTCCCTACCTTTCTGTAGGGTGCCCTCTGCGCTCCTCAGCATGTTGAGGAGCTCTGAAAGTTCAACTTTTTTTTCTTGTAAGTTGAAGTTCAGTATAAACTGGGCGTAAGTGGAAGGAAGGGACTGGAGAATCAAGTCCGTATAGAGCTCACTCTCCAATGTGGTCCCAAGGTCCGCGAGCTCCTCAATGTAGCCGATAATCTTAAGCACCTATTCCGCTACTGATGATCCGACGGCCAACCTTGCCGAAAATAACTTCTTCGACGCTTCATATCTTGCGATACGAGACTGCTCTCCATACAGTTCTTTTGTATGAAGAAATATGGATTCCAGGTCCATATTCTCGTGCCTCCTCTGATGTTCATTGTCAATAGAGGAAAGCACGAGGCACTTGGCCTTCGCGCTATCAATCTCCCAAGTCTTACGGATTTCCTTATCCGCGACGCTGGAAGTGGGACCTGGGACAGGGGGGCTTTGGTGGTAAGAAGATACCCCAGCTTGTCGTAAGTGATTGCCATCTTGACATTCCTGAGCCAATCTTTGTAGTTTGGCCCTGTCAGTATGTTCTTATCTAGTAATAACTTAAGTCCAGTCATGTCGATTGGTCGCTGCAATTAGGAGAGAGAAGAAACACTCAGCTTGATGCTCTTGCAAGTTTAGAATGGTTTTTAGTTTGTCTAAACAGGATGGCTCCCACTGTTTCTCGAATCCCTCCTCAAACCACAAAGGAAGAATTAGTCAGGATCAATCTCACCGTACAATACTTGCTTAACTGTTCGTCCAGGCTGGTGTCGGTACTTCGAGGGAGGTTTTCCAACGCTTTCGCGAAGTTCCTTAATTAAATAACCTCTTTTCCCTGTGGGCGTAGCCCCGCTAACACCTTTCTAGACACCTACTTGGTTTATAGCATTGATCGTTAAGTGAGAAATTTCCCGAGGAGTAGCATATACTCACAGTAGGATCGGGATCCAAATATCATCGCATGACAAAACTGAAGAAATCCTACCAGAATCATCACACTCCAAATGGTATGCAACTCTAGCAAGTTTCAGTTCTTTTGAAACTCCCGATGTGGATTTTTGCCCCATGCTCTTATGACCTTGGCGTGAGGTCAAAATGTCATAAGTCACATGTCAAGTTCTTCCCATCATTATCCAGGTTAATTTGAACCCACCCGTACCTACCCTTGACGTAGGCCAAAATGGCAGTACGGCTGTCCCAAACCAACGCATTCTATCTATGCAACAGATAAATATCCGGCAGCTACCAATCACTATGCCTTGGCGTGAGGTCAAAATACATAGCTTGAATACTACCGAATATTTAACTGAAATGATGGAGGGCTACGAATGGTTTTGGCAAAACCGTGAGCGTAGTGAACTTGATATAATCGATGGAACGAGAAAGCTTTTAAAAGGAGTGGCTCAAGCTCCGCATTTAAAAGTTAGTTTTGAAAAGAACCGAGTGGTTTTTCGAAAGTGTTCCAACGACTTTAACTTGGTTTATTTTCTTGCATTAGTTCTTTTAATGCGTGATATTCTTGCATTAGTTCTTTTAATGCGTCCCATCATTTAATCCTACCATTGCAGAAAACAACCAAAATATGACATACGCTTATGCCATTCGCATTCGCCACGAGGCCCCGTCATTACCCGTTAGGTTACTTAACTAACGACAGAGCGGGGGCTGGGCTAGCGCGGCTGTAAAACATAAGCAACGTCTAAATAATATCATATATAGTTATATTGCAATGATAGCCATTTCAGATTACAGATGAACACATTGGATATACTAGGAACCCGCAATTCGTACGAGCCTGTAACGAAAAGCAGATTACACGGTCGCGGTGAATAGCCAATACCCCACCCAAGACCCCTACGGATGCGGCAAACTACCCGCCAAGTACCCGAAGCGAAGCAACCTCCCTCAACTCCGTGAGTAGGCCACTCTGCACTTCGGCATACCCGGTAGTTTGTGCACCCCCTCCATGGGTCTATCCTAGGAGCAAGAACATTAAAAAGAAATTATACAATGACGGCTACAACCCCGACCCGGTTGTGCGGCCATACAAATAATTATTACATCAATTTACAAATTTACATGAATTGAAAGAAAAGAAAACGCTCGTCTCACAACCCCCGGCTATTCACCCGCGACAATCCAATGAATTCATATACACATTCCAATGACATTACAGATCACAGATTTGTATAACCCCCACTAATCGACATATAGCGATTAGTAGACGTTCAATACAAATATCACATCACAGAAAAACCCATCAGCTTAAGTCTTTTAGAAGTTCGATCAAAAATACGGATTTATTGGCCCCAAAAACAAAATTCTCGTTCTGGAAAATCTGGGCAGAAAATACATATTCCAAAAATCCCAAAACAACCCCAGAAATACACTGCACCAAATTTGGACCTCGGCCGAGTCAACTCGGCCGCGGAACCGCGGCGGGAGCGTGCTCCCGCCGCGTTTCCGCGGCTCTTTGAACAGTTCGTGGGACCAAATTTAGTGGTTATTCAAACAAAAGCCTGAGCCGATTTTTAAGATGAAAATTATCAACTTTTGAACAGAATAAAAATCGGCAGAAACTTGACAACTCGGGTTCGTTTCGTGACTTTTTCTTTGATCGATCTTCTAGTTACTTTGCTAACATGTTAGATAGAGTAAAACTAGGCTCTGATACCACTGTAAGTCCATGCTACCTCTCCCGGTACTTTCGGGCATGCGGAATTTGATAAAAACAGTTTTCTTAGAGGTAGTAACATGGACTTAAAACCCGGATCTTTGTTAAACATCTAACTAACAACCTAACTAGGAGTTGTTAACTACTCGGTTAGGGGGTTTATACCTTTCTAATCTTGAACTCCTTCGTCTTCAAACCTCGATGGTTGTCCGAATCGGCTTCTCCCCGTCGTCTCCTTGCGCCGAAGATCGATCCACCTGAAAGCTTCAACCTTTGGCTCCTTCGATCTTTGAAGAAACTAGTTCACTCGGTTTGCTAAACCTTGTGAACTAGAGTGAGTAGAGAAGAGTTTTGTTGGGATTTTATCTATGGTTCTTGGTTCTCAACACATGAGACAAGTGAACCATAGACTCAAGAGAGGGAGAGCAAGAGGAGGAAGATGAGAGCTCAAGGACAAGAGAGAGAATGAAAATGATAGAATGAGAGAAGACTTTTCTCATTTGGCTCTCATAATCCATAACCATCATAACACATGATAGCAATCAAGTATTATGTGATGGTTTAAGCAACAATAGCCATATCATTTCATGCAATCATTTTGCACAAGAGAGCAAGCAAGCAAAAGTCTTTGCCATGAAATGATAGCTATTATTATCATGATGGTCAACTAGTCAAGCCTAGTCAACCGGTCAACAAAGTCAACAAGTCAACAAAGTCAACCCCTCAACAACCATGTCACCATAATACTTAATTAATATAATTGTTAATCATATATCATATTCTCATTAGGGTTGAGCAAAAAGTCAATAGTCAACGGTCAACGGTCAACAACCCTAATGAGAACCCTCTGCCTCTGTCTCTCCGTCAACTGTGCATACACACCCGCATCCGCGTTCCGAGGAACACGGATGCATACTGAATAAAACCAATCCCAAAAGTTACACTAGGATCTGGCTTAAACCAAAGCCCGCTAGTGTAAACTGTCCGGACACTGTACGTGCACAAGTGCACGGATGTGACCGAACCCTGTCGCAAAACCATGCGACCTGTCGCAAAACCATGCGACCTCTACTCTTTTTCCTAAAGGCGAATAGCTTTCTGTGTGGGACTCTAAAGACTCGACACTACGCTGGCAGTGGGTTTAACCACAGACCGCACGCGGCACTAGCTGTGCGTAACGGTCCCCAGGTATATGCCAACAAGAAGATTGACGAGGCGAAACCCATCTGAACTCCTACTGAGCCTGAATGTGACATTCTCCGTACAGTCCGGTCTGTTCGTCTGATACATCGCATGGCGGGCCTAGGGGGCGGTAAACGTCAGTCCCCTAATAGCGATACAAGTCGTGTCCGAGTGAAGCCCAAAACACCCTTAGATAACACTGGAAGCCTACCAGTATATCTCGTTTTCCCTGGCAGGGACTACTCGTGTAATGGCTCTCCTAGACACAGCGCGATGTCAACCCCCAATACCGGGAGAGACGAATCCTGTCTAACCGTCACTGCCTCCAAGTGCTTCGGGACTGCACCCAACTACCACCTGTTTGCACGACTCATTTGAGCCGTGGTAGGGTAGTAATCAAAGTGCAGTGGGAACACACTCGAGGCGAAGTGACAGTGTCAAGTCAGCGGACTAAGCTGTACTCATGTCACCTGGGAACTGATAACTGACGATAGGCATAATACCAACTAGTCAGTTCCCGACGAATCATGTCCAGTGTACTCGTAACCCAACGAGCACCCACATACTATCTCCAGTACGACTTATTGACGGCTGTGGGACAGACTGTCTCCCACACTGGGATGAGAAGCGCATTCGCTAGTCTACACCGGAGTATCGATGCCCTGTCTCGATAATCCTGTGACTAGAGACCTGCATAAGGATGTGCTTATAGATTACCCAGCCCCACTAGTGTGACTGCCATCACAACGCTGGTAATCAAGCAAAGATCCTAAGGGCTCCACTAATGCGTATAGGTGATATAATAAAATAAACACATGTACACATTGAAGTAGAAACAAACCAAGTAGCATACTACTATTTTGAGCAAGATTGTATATACAAGGTGAATATCCCAAGCTTCCATTAAGTAATATACAAACTAGTATGATACAGTAATGGCCTCTAGGGCATATACACTAACAAAATCAAGATCCGGGGTACTGATCTACGTCTAGTACAATACCGATACCATCTATGTATGCATGCGTGTGTATGAAAACACCACGCCTAAAAGACCCGCTAAACATATCACGTCGTAACTCAAATACGAACCCTGTCACATCACCGATCTCACGGCCTCAAGCCCAATCTCAACTCATCTCCAATCCTAAGTACTATCCTCATAATCCATGTATATATATACGTATATATATATATACATACATAGTCCCATACCCATGTGTGTATATATATACATATCCCCATAAATGCACATGTAAATAGATGTATGCGAATGCGTGTGTGCGTGTTGGTGTAAACCTATTCTAGGCTTCGCGACTAAGAAGCCATGCTAGTTCCCTTCTAATAACACCAAACTAACCATAAACACATAATCATAACTTGATAATCATCCACGGGTCATAATCCACAAATATATCCAATTATATATGATAAATATACTACGAACTGCGGGGGTGCTATACGCCATCCACCCGACTTCTCCCCGTAGATATAAATCTACTCACCTGATCTTCGCTTGTCGGTGCCGACGTGGCCACGCGCTTGCTTGTCATTTCGAAATCCACATGGGGGTGCCTACATGTCACAACATATCGTATCGCATAAAAACCCAATTCGAAATCGAAACGGCATACGAAAACCAAATCGGCACGCGTATCACGCATAGATCAAAACCTATAGCGTACGCATGCAAGAATAGCCAAACCAACCCTCGATGTCGATGTACAAACGTCAAACCATCGATAAAAACACCAAACGTACCAATCATGGTCTTACAAATAACTAAAAATCTATGAAATAGGATGCAAATAATCAAAACTAATAAATTGATCAAATAGGTTTATTTCCAAAAAGTCTAGTAAAGGGGGTCGTTAACCGTTTTACTACAAGTCTTGATGATTTAGCAAACTAGTGGTCACAATACTCACTAATTATCTTAATTAGGCCACATAAGTATTTAATAGATTTTTAATCTTGCTAAATTACATTAAACCAAAAACTAGTTTGCAATTTTTATCCAATTTCAATCAGTTTATAGCAAAAATGCACAAACAACAATTTAGCTTGGATTTGCATGATCTAAACTATTAAACTATAACTTATAATGTTAATAATGTGATAAAAACCCTAACCATATTTTAATCTCACATATATATGTATTTCATGAAAACCCTAGTTTGCATAAAAAGCTTAATTTGGACATTTTACAAGTAGCGATTTGTAATTAGCAACTAGATTGGTTTTATCATTTCATAAGATGATAACTTACACTTTGCAACCATAATTACATAATAAAAAACCCTAACTTGAATTTCATAAACCCTTACTAGATTTTCCAAACATTCAATTAAACCCAAATTATTAACTAATTATGCTTGATTTAAAGTATTCAAACAACAATTAACAAAAGGTCAAGATTTATACCTCACAAGATTAGGGATCTAGCATGAAAATCTTGGCCTCCAATTTGCTCTCTTTTCACCACAATCCAAGCATGATAGGCTAAACTAAAATGGGTAGGAGTTGGATTTGGATTTTGGGATTTTTTTGATGGATTGTGAGGCAATTTTGATGAATTTTTTTCAAGAGAAATGAGGGAGAAAAGGGAGGGGCTGCTGTTGAGGGAGAGGGAGGGCTCGGCCAGATTGAGAAAGACAAGGAGAGAGGGTGTGGGGGTGTTGGTAAAGTCAAGAATTGACCAAAGTCAACAAAGCCCATACTTATACATATTTATTCTTTTCTTTTCTTTTCTTTTGTTTTGTTTTCTTTTAGCAAATTCAAGTGGGGAAATGAAGGGCAACTTGGGGCAGCTACTGATTTGGGGAGAGGAGAAAGGGTGTGGGTGAATGTGGGTGAGAGAAAAATGATAAATGTTATACCCCAATTTCCATTTACACTAATTTCACTATTTAAGCCTTTTTCTTCAATATTTTGTAACACCGTTTGACAGTTTCATTTCATTTCAAAAACAATATTTTACATGTTCATTTAGTGTGTCATGATGCAAAAAATTTGTATCAACCCATTCCAATTTGTAATTATCCCTAATTAAATGTATTAGTGACAACTTAACATAATTAATTTCGGAAAAATTTATAATAAATTAGAAATTTTACAAGTGGCTCAATAAACACCAAATACTAGCAATTACATAGTTAGAATATGTATATTTAATTTTATATTAAAATATATTCATATCTTGATTTTTATGGAAAACACCCGTTATTTTACCGATTAACCGAAATTTCACCTGAACGATTTTCAAAACCTTACACTACATATATACCTGGAGGGTATTGCATCATTATTGACATGTATATACACATACCTTGCTACAAATTACACATATACCTGAAGGGTATTGCATCATTATTGACATGTATGTACACATACCTTGCTACAAGCTACACATATACCTGGAGGTTATTGCATCATTATTGACATGTATATACACATACCTTGCTACATGCTACACATATACCTGGAGGGTATTGCATCATTCTTGACATGTATATACACATTCCTTGCTACATGCTACACATATACCTGGAGGGTATTGCGTCATTATAAACATGTATATACACATACCTTGCTACAAGCTACTCATATACCTAGAGGGTATTGCATCATTATTGACATGTATATACGCATACCTTGCTACATGTTGTAGGGTTACTAGGCACTCTAAGAAGGTTCTACAAGGCATCAATCATGCCCGATTAAAATTTTAGCCGTGCTGAATAACTCTAAACAAGATCTTTGCTAGATAATTAGGGTAACACATGCTAGTAAATAACAATTATCTCTAAGTGAATACGAAATACAACCTTTATAGATCGGTCCTTCACTTCTCAAGCTCCTTGTAGTAGTCCCTTCGCTGCGATCATCGTGCTCCCGGACTCTCGGACGGCTCCATAAGAAGAGGGCAACGGTTTTGCTTGAAGTCTTCGAGGCCGAAGATGATCTACGTCGAGGGAATACGAACTCAAGGTTCTACTTCACTAACTAGAGAATTAGTGAAGCAAACACCCTAAACTAAAGTGCTAGTCTAGTAGAGGATGATGAAATAGGAAATGGGTACACTTTAGAATTTCTTTTCTCACTATCATTCTCTCTCTTTATCAAACCCTAGAAAGAAATTGATGGAGGAAAAAGATGAGCTCAAAATGAGAATGAAAACTAATCAAGAGAGAGAGTTAGCTAACCATGGGTGAGTGGGTATCATATACTAACTCATGTAGAGACATAATCATGGCTAATTATAGTGGTTAGGTTAATTAATATTTTAAGTAAAACAAAACTAGTGGACTAAATCAATGCAACCATAAGCTTCATGAAGCTTCATGCATGTGAGCTCATTATCCGTTTGCTTTTAGAATTACTTTAAATATAAAAACCTAACCAATATAATTATAATGGTGTATGTCTCATACACCCATGTAGTGTGTATCAACAACCATGATACAAAATGAACACAAATTAATATATATCACATATATATTAAGTTGTGCACAAGTGAGAAAAACAAATGCTTAAGTGAACCAATGTTAGTTAATGTAAATTAGTATATCACATATACAATTATACACTAAATTATTAAATCAACACTTGACTTAATAATCCGGTTATATCACATATAACCGACTAACATCCAATGTACCGATTTATCGAATCAACCCTTGATTCGATAACCTGGTTATATCGCATATAACCGATCGATACAAACATCGCGAGAATTGAATACGGTATCGCATACTCGCATTATTCTCGGTCCCGCACATATCACATATGCGCTCCTATTTCGTTTTGCCTGAGCCAGTAAAACCTCTATGTAGGACTCTAAAGACTCGTCAATACGCCGGCAGTAGGTGATGATCATATCAAGCACCCACAAACCGTCAGCGGTACTAGCTGGACGTAACGGCTACCCGGGTATTAAGCGATCAGAAGATCAGCAAGAAAGCCTGTTCCAACTCCTGCAAAAATCCTGACAATGACACTACCGTACAGTCCGGTCTCCTCGTCTGATATGTCGCATATCAAGTCTAGGGGTGGTAAACGTCAGACCCCAATAACCGATAAGTCATGCCGATATAAGGCTCATAACGGGTCGAGAAACTACTGGGAACACTTACCAGTAAATCTCTAAACCATCCCTGGCTAGGGACTTCCCTGTTATGACTAATCGAGCATAGCGCAATATAAACCCCCAATACCGGGAGAGACGAAACCTCTCCTATCGCTCCTTGCCTCCATGTGACTTAGGACTGTACCCAAAACCACCGTTTTGCACGCCCTCTTAGACGTGGTAAGGTGGAAATCAAAGCACAGTGGGAATCACACAAGACTCTATGACGATCTCGGGTCTACAGACTAACCTGTACCAGTGTCACCAGAGAACTGCCATCTGACGTATGGTATAATACCATCTGGGAGTTCTCGGCGAGTCCGTCCAGTGTACCCAGTCTTCACTGAGCACCCGTATATCATCTCTGATGTCAAACACCAATGGATATGGGATCATCCATCGCCCATCTACATGGGTCGAGAAGGTATACGCTAGTCTACTCTGGTATATCGATGCCCCGTCTCGATACACCCACGGCTAGGGACTTTGAAGGATGTATTTATGGACTACCATGTCCCTACTAGTATGATCTGCATCATAGTCCAGGCAGTCAAGTACACATCCTAAGGGCTTTACCAACATGTAACAGAGAGACAATCAGTGTACACGTTAAGATAAAGAGTAACCAAATAGCATACTATCATGTCGAGCAAGAAAGTCCTCATTATATATGTCCAAGCATCCACTATAATATACATCACATGTATAGTAATGGCCTCTAGAGCATACATATAACTAACAATCTCCCACTTGCACTAGGGCCGTGTTGTCCTCTGAGTCTACTCTCCTAATCTCGATCCCCTGGAGATCAACCATCTCTATGATCAGGTGACACTGCCTTAGAATATGTCTGGATCACTGATAGGACGGGCGTTCCTGGGCATAAGCCACAACTCCATTGTCACACAATGGTAGGAACGAAGTCCATCTCATGAACTAATATACACCCAGACTGCCTCTTTGGTAGTATCTTTGGTAGCGATGTATCCAGCCTTTATCGTATAGTATTCCACGGTATCTGTCTTGGAACTCTTCCAACATACCTTCCCTTTACTGAGGGTAAAGACAATGCATGTGACTGACATTCAGTCGTCCTTATCACCCTGGAACCGTTCCAGTGATTCTCCCCAGGATCAATTGATACCATCTCACTACAGCTAGTGAGTATCCTAACATCTAATTAGATCTATCTCATAGATCCAAAACCTAGGATTTAGTAGGTATCACTTTGATCCTATGTGGAGAATCATTGTGATGAGCGGAGATTGATCGAGCGTAGCATAGGAAACTCCTTCCCTATCAAGAGTATGTCATCCACGTACTCTACAAGGATCACCACCATACTCCCTACTACCTTTTTGTATATACAAGGATCATCTACCATTTTGATGAGGTCAAATTCTTTGACTACCACATCAAAACAGACGTTCCAACTCCGCGATGCCTGCTTTATCCCATAAAGCAACTTGTACACGCTTCCGTTGCTCCCACTGTCTACGAAGCCCTCTGGCTGTGTACTTATAGACGCTCCCTTCCAAATCAACATTTAGAAAAGCAGTCATGACACCCAACCGCCAGATATCGTAGTCATGGTATGTAGCCGTGGCAAGTAGGATCTGGATGGACTTAAGCATAGCTACTTAGACAAGGTTTCATCATAATCCATACCTGGTCAAATGATGCAAACCTTTAACAAGTCTAGCTTTGAAAGTCTCAACTTTTCCATGTACACCAAGTAATCTTCTCAAGATATACTTGCTCCTGATGGGGATTCAACCCTTCAGATAAAGCAACCAAAGTCAATACTGTAGGGTTCCTAGGCACACTAATGAGGTCTCACAAGGCATCAGCCATGCCAAATTCAAATTTTACAAGTGCCGAGAAACCATAATACGGATCGTTAACTAGAGTTTAAGCGAAACATGCAACTAGTTAACATCTTAACTATGAGTGAACGGAAATACAACCTTTGTAGATCCGGTCCTCCACCTCCATAGCTCCATGATGAAGTCCCTCCGCTGTACCCATCGGATCCCGGACTCTCACGGTGGTTTCATCGAAGAAATGATCGGGCTAGGTCGTCGACTTCGATGCCGAAGATGATCTACGTCGAGGCAACACATAATCAAGCTCCAACTTCACCAAGCCATGAAACTTGTGAAGAAAACACCCTATACTACTTGGCAAGTGGTAGAGGATGAAGAAATAGGAAGTGGGTTCACTTTAGAATTGGATTTCTCACTCTTTTCATGAAATCACCATTGAAGGTTGCAAGCTCTCTTCTTCTTGAAGAAGAAGAAGAAGAAGAAAAGAATATCATAAGTCTCTTTAAAATAGGAAATAATATGATACTTATCATATTTGCAAACATAGTTAGGTGTAGAGAATGAACCAAGGTTAGGTGAATGGTTAGGGTTAGGAAAAGAAACAAAATGGTCAACCATTTCAAAGCTTCATGAAGCTTCAAAGATAATCCAAAGTTAGCCACCATTTTATTTCTTTCTAAAATCAATAAATAAATAAATGAATAAGTAAATGAAGCAAAAGAAACCCTAACCATTGACCAACCATGGTTTAAACCAAACACACAAACTATCATGTATCATCAAACATGATACAATCAAATGCACAAAAGTATATCACATATACAATGTGCACATCAAGTGAGAAAATCCTTTTTAAATGAACCAATACTAGTTAATGCAAAGTAATATATCAAATATATAATTATGCATTAAATCATTAAATCAACGCTTGATTTAACGATCCGGTCATATCGCATATGACCGACTAATATCCAATGTATCGACTTATCGAGTCAATCCTTGATTCGATAACTAGGTTATATCGCATACAACCAATCGATACATTCATCGCGAGAATACAATATGATATCACATACACGCATTATTCTCGGTCCCGCACATATCTCATATGTGCTCCTATTTCGTTTCGCTTGATCCAGAAAACCTCTGTGTAGGACTCTAAAGACTCGTCAATACGCCGGCAGCAGGTGATGATCATATTAAACACCCACAAGCCGCAAGCGGTCTGCTAAACGTAACGGCCACCCGGGTATTGAGCGATCAGAAGATCGACGAGCAAGCCCGCTCACACTCCTGTGAATCCAACCAGTAACACTTACCGTACAGTCTGGTCTCGTCGTCTGATATGTCGCATATCTCGCCTAGGGGTGGTAAACGTCAGACCCCAATAGCTCGATAAGTCGTGTCGATATGAGGTCTATAACAGTTCGAGAAACTACTAGTAACACTTACCAGTAAATCTCAGCAATCTTGGCCAGGGATTTCCAGTTATAGCCAATCGAACACAGCGCAACATCAACTCCCTATACCGGGAGAGACGAATCCCCTCCTATCGCTCATTGCCTCCATGTGATTCGGGACTGTACCCAAAAACCCCCGTTTTGCACGCCCTCTTGGACGTGGTAAGATGGAAATCAAAGCACAGTAGGAATCACACAAGACTCTATGATGATCTCGGGTCTACAGACTAACCTGTACCAGTGTCACCAGAGAACTGCCATCTGACGTAAGATATAATACCATCTGGGAGTTCTCGGCGAGTCCGTCCAGTGTACCCAGTCTCCACTGAGCACCCGTATATCATCTCTGATGTCAAACACCAATGGATATGGGATCATCCATCGCCCATCTGTATGGGTCGAGAAGGTATACGCTAGTCTACTCTGGTATATCGATGCCCTGTCTCGATACACCCACGACTAGGGACCTTGAAGGATGTACTTATGGACTACCATGTCCCCACTAGTATGATCCGCATCATAGTCCAGGTAGTCAAGTACACAGCCTAAGGGCTTTACCAACATGTAACAGAGAGACAATCAGTGTACACATTAAGGTAAAGAGAAACCAGATAGCGTACTATCATGATGAGCAAGAAAGTCCTCCCTATATATGTCCAAGCATCCACTACAATATACATCCTATGTATAGTAATGGCCTCTAGGGCATACATATAACTAACAATCTCCCACTTGCACTAGGGCCATCTGATAGCCGTGGTTGTACTATCTCATACTCAACCATCCCAAAAAAGTCTCTCTCTTGGAAAAGGCCTTTGTGCGTGGATCCGCCGTGTTGTCCTCTGAGTCTGTTCTCCTAACCTCGATCACCCTGGAGGTCAACCATCTCCATGATCAGGTGATACTGCCTTAGAATTTGTCTGGATCACTGGTGGGACAGACGTTCCCTGGCATAAGCCACAACTCCATTGTCACACAATGGGAGGAACTAAGTTCATCTCATGAACCAATATACACCCAGACTGCCTCTTTGGTAGCATCTTAAGTAGCGATGTATCCAGCCTTTATCGTCTAGTATGCCATGGTATCTAGCTTGGAACTCTTCCAACATACCGTCCCTTTACTGAGGGTAAAGACAATGCCTGTGACTGACATTCAGTCGTTCTCATCACCCTGGAACACTTCCAGTGATTCTCCACAAGATCATTTGATACCATCTCACTTCAACTAGTGAGAATCCTAACATCCATTTAGATCTATCTCATAGATCCAAAACCCTGGATTTAGTAGGTATCACTTTGATCCTTTATGGAGAATCATTGTGATAAGCAGAGATTGACTGAGCGTAGCATAGGAAACTCCTTCCCTATCAAGAGTATGTCATCCACGTACTCTACGAGGATCACCACCATACTCTCTACTACCTTTTTGTATATACAAGGTTCATCTACCATTTTGATGAAGTCAAACTATTTGACTACTACATCAAAACAGATGTTCCAACTCCGCGATGCCTGCTTTATCCTATAAAGCATCTTGTACACGTTTCCGCTGCTCCTACTGTTTACGAAGCCCTCTGACTGTGTACTTATAGACTCTCTCTTCTAAAACATCATTTAGAAAAGCAGTCATGACACCCAACCGCCAGATATCGTAGTCATGGTATGTAGCCGTGGCAAGTAGGATCTGGATGGACTTAAGCATAGCCACTGGAAAAAGGTTTCATCATTTTCCACGCCTGGTCGATGACGAAAACCTTTAACAAGTCTAGCTTTGAAAGTCTCAACCTTTCCATCTACACCAAGTAATCTTTTCAAGATATACTTGCTCCTGATGAGGATTTAACCCTTCAGATATAGCAACCAAAGTCCATACTTTGTTGGTGTATAAGGATTCCATCTCAGATCGATAAACATCCAGCCATTCTTTCAGAGTCTCACTCTTGATGGCCAGCTCGAAACTAGTTGGTTCATCATCTCATGATGCAATCCTCGCTCCCACTGTCATAGAGAAACCGAAGTAACTCTCAGGTGGGTGAGGAACCCTACTAGATCGGCGGAGAGGCTGAGATTCATTGGTTACTATTGAATCCTTCGGTTCTACCAAATCATCAGCTGCAGTTTGTATAGCTGGAACATTTCCAGTTCTACATAACAAACCTTGCCTCGAGCTTGTCCGGATTTTGCTTTTAGACATAGACCGGACAACCCTAAATCTTAACTTACTTAAGAGATAGTCTCTTCCCGTACCATATCACATATGAAGCGGTAGGCAACTGATTCGATTGGAACCCTATTCAATAGGTATGCAACTTCATAAGTGCATAACTCCCAAAAAGGAAATAGGAAACTCAGTAGTACTCATCATAGAGCACACCATATCACATAGGGTGCCATTGCTCCGTCCCGATATACCATCGTGCTATGGTGTCTACGGAGGAGTAATGCTGAGAGAGAATCTCATTCTCCTTTAGAATAATCCAGGAATTCCGTGCTCAAGTATTCTCCTCCTTGATCGCACCAAAGGACATAATACTTATATCCGTTTTGGTTCTCTACTTCCAACTTATATTCTGTGAATATCTCAAAAGGTTCGGACTTGTGTTTCAACAGGAACATAGGTCTGAATCTCGAGAGATTAACAGAGAATGTAATGAAGTACAAAGAACCAGTCTTGGCAAGTGTAGACAGGGGACCTACATACATCAACATGTATCATCCCAAGAGTTCATTAACTCTTTCTCTGTTACCAATAAACAGAGCTGTGGTCATCTTATCTCTGTGACATGACTGGCAAGTTTTACAAGATGTAAATTAAAACTGATTTAAATATGCATCTACATGTAACTTCAGCTAGTCGGGTCGCATTGATATGACCTAGTCTACAATGCCTCAAGAAGGATTCGTTCATTTCTGAACTCTTCCTCTTGTGTGTGTTCTGTATACTAAAAACTGTAGATTGATTTAGAACATCAATGCTTTTAGATAACGTGCCTGAACCGATCAACTTTTGATATAGGAAATGTTCAAAACATTATCCAACAATACAAAATTTTATCGTTTCTTTACTAATAAAGAGACTGATATGATTTTGTATATCAGGTTCGGTATCTAATAGCATTTGTTCAGAATCAATTTACTGATAATACAGGGTGACAGTGACCAACAGACTTGGCTGCAACACTTGCCCCGTTTTCTGTCTCATGAAACTTATCACCCGTTCTCAGTTCTCTACCTATCTGTAGCCCTATGTAATAGATTACATATCTGGGATCCTGATCCGGTTTCAAATACCCAGGACGCAGAGGATATTGAGAAACAGTTCTTTGTAATGAACACACCCAAAGAAGATGCATCATATGCACTTTCTTCGTTTAGGCGGCACGGGAAATCTGGTATTCCCCAATTTCCTGCTCTGTCTTATAACAATTATAAGTTGGAGCGGGACCAACGTTCCCCAGCTCAGTATAACAAGCGGGTTCGGTCAATAATCCGTATTATTATCTTGATTAAGGCGTGATATGGTCGCTACCTGGAGAGAGAGAGAAGAAAACACTCGGCGTGCGCTCTTGCAAGATCAGATTGGTTATTATTTTATCTAATCAGGATGGCTCCTACTGTTTTTATCAAATCTTCCTTCAAACCGTAAAAGGAAATACTAGCCGGGATTAATTACACGCTACAAGTTCGCCAATCTTTCAGCCAGGCCAGTGTCGGTACTTTGAGGGAGGTACCCCGTGCTTTCGCACGGACCTAATTACTGTAAACCTCGTTTTCCCATAGGCGTAAGCTCGTTAACACCATTCTAGACACCTACTTGATCGGCTAATTGTAATGTGTAAAACTCTCCCAGGAGTAACTCTTACTCGCAGCAGGTATCGGGATCCAACTATCTCATAGAAGGTATGCAATCTCATTGCAAATTTCAACACTTGAAATTCCCGATAATATTTTGCCCCTAGCATGCTATGACCTTGACGCATGCCAAACAACCCATAGTCCGCTAGTCAAGTTCAACCCGTACATTTCTTGATTGAATTAAACCCACCCGCACGACCCTTGACGCATGCCAAACAACGCCGTATGAATACCCTAATCCAATCGCATCGTATGCTAGCAGATAAGCACTAGTTAGTTACCGTACACTACGCCTTGACGCATGCCAAACAACACATAGTCCGCTAGTCAAGTTCAACCTGTACATTTCTTGATTGAATTAAACCCACCCGCACGACCCTTGACGCATGCCAAATAACGCCGTACGAATACCCTAATCCAATCGCATCGTATGCTAGCAGATAAGCACTAGTTAGCTACCGTACACTACGCCTTGACGCATGCCAAACAACCGCAGCACGAATACTAACTAGTACTTATCTGAAATGACGGAGGGCTACGACAGGTTTTTCTGAAAACCTATTGCGTAATGAACTTGATATCGTTGTAGAATCAAACGATTTTAAAATGGAGTGTTTTTTAGGCTTTTCTAGTTTTGCTAAAGGGGTCACTCCCGGTGAAAGGATCGTCGGCCCTTTCCTCGTCGAATGAGGTGCGGGATATATCATATATATCACTGTGCAAAGCAGAAACTATAGAAGCTTTCAAAAGACAAACCGAGTGTGTAGCATCTGCCAGTTATTGCTAAAGGGGTCACTCCCGGTGAAGGGATCGTCGGCCCTTTCCTCATCGAATAAGGTGCAGGATATATCATATATACCGCTGTGCAAAGCAAGAACTGTAGCTACCTGTTTTATTTTTGAATATTCCACAACATCTTAGGATTCTTTTATTTCATTAATCTCATTAATGAAGTCCCATCATTTAAGTACCTAAACATCACAGATAAATACGACGTACACTTATGCCATCCGCATTCGCCTCGATGTCCCCTTATGCACCGTTAGGTTAGGTAACTAACGGCAGAGCGGGGCAGGGCTAGCATGGGTGTAAAACATAAGTAACGTCTATATAATATATCATATATCATATATACTGTATGTATCACAGAACATCACATGATCACATCACAGATATCGCAGCAGAAGAATCGTATGAAACTTTGGATATACTAGGACGTCCGTGTTTTCAATACGAGCCAGTATAAAACACGGATTCCACGGTCGCGATGAATAGCCAAACCCACACCCCTAGACCCCTACGAGAGCGGCAAGCAACCCTACCAATTTTAGAGTTAGGAGACCCTGACTCGACTCCTCGAGTTGGTCTCCCACTGGACTCCAGAACCCGGTTACTTATGCTCCTCTCCTTGGGTCTATCCTAGTGCGGAAGAGTAAATAATATACAAAAGGTGACATCATCCGCAACCTGGAAGTGCCCCAATAAAAGAATATTACATACAAGTTTTTACATGAATGAAAATGAAAAACACTCATCTCACATAAAAAAAACCCGGCTATTCAAACACGACGATCCAATATAACATATCCAGCAACACATAACATCACATGTCATCAACGTAAGTAAATATGCGCATCCCAATTGTCGTTGACATATAGCAACGAAACCGGCGATATCATATATTACACTTACGATCACAGAAAAAAAAAGTGTAAAACTACAACAGTTGGAATCCGCAACCTCCTTAGACATCGCATGTCTAAACCAATGAATTCCTTAGACATCACATGCCTAACAATTATAAACCCCGCATTTTAGTCTCATTATCGAAAACTCTTTTCAATATCAAGTCGGGCAATTCAACAAGATTCCCGACATCATGATCGAATGCTCGTCCCAAACTTTAGTAGGCGGCCGCACCCCTGATACCGTCGACGAAGTGCACCAAGGCGGAACACCGCTGCCGCGAGCACCCAAACGGATGCTTTCGGCGACGGGATTCTCCTACAGTCACTTGGTCGAGGCTATGGAGTGAGGCTGTCTATTAAGTTTACCCGGCGAGTATCCGCGTACATTACGTGATTGCGACGGACTTTTGATCGCATCAAAATTCCGTGGCAACCGATCAAGTGAGACTAAACTGCTATGTTTATAACATTCATTCAGTTATCTCATAACTACTTGTGAATTCCAAATGTTGTATTACATTCCGGGTAAATAGAAAATGTTAAACTTTCCGATCGAACAATCGAACACCCAAGTTTTCCCAAAACAGCTCAACAAATGAAATAAGTTTAAAAACATTCACTTCGTGCCTCAGTACCAACGGTCCAGCCGTAGAAGGGTCAAGCCAACGCCTCACATGGGGCACGCCGTACTGCCCCAAACCCTAAGGTTCAAAGGGCAGTTCAAGACGGTCACATAATCGAGTTAAGGTTTGTTGTCTTCTAGAAGGTCCATCGCGTTACTTGCACTACTTAGAACGTCTTTAAACCACGGAAAAATCCAACATTTGAAAATTTCCCGGCAGGGGAAAAAGTGGGTATTTCTATCCGGTCAAAATTTTTAACATGTTCTAAAATTTACCCGGAAAAACAGTAACGAATTTAAAATTCCCGATCGAACCAACGATTACAAAACAAACTCCAGAATGCACAACACTTGTGTCAGATTAAAAATACCCATAAAATAGTAAACACAGATAAAGGAATTACTGTGCAAAGAACTGCCCCTAATACCCTTAGATTGCCGCGGAACCGCCGCTAATGGTGGGTCAACGCCGCGGTTCCGCGGCCATATGACGGAATTGGGGGTTCATTTTTCACCAGAATTCTTATCTTTCCCTGCTGAATTTTTCAGGTATTTTTAATTCTGGACAAACCCAGATTTTAAAAAATGACCAGAGAGGGGTGTATTTTGTCGTATATGAGTTCGATCGGGGTTTTAACTTTGTTAACGCATCGCCTAATGCTCTAGCTAGGCTCTGATACCACTGTAGGGTTCCTAGGCATACTAATGAGGTCTCACAAGGCATCAACCATGCAAAATTCAAATTTTACAAGTGCCGAGAAACCCTAATACGGATCGTTGACTAGAGTGTAAGCGAAACATGCAAATAGTTAACATCTTAACTATGAGTGAACGGAAATACAACCTTTGTAGATCCGGTCCTCCACCTCCATAGCTCCATGATGAAGTCCCTCTGCTGTACCCATCGGATCCCGGACTCTCACGGTGGTTTCATCGAAGAAATGATCGGGCTAGGTCATCGACTTCGATGCCGAAGATGATCTACGTCGAGGAAACACAAGATCAAGCTCCAACTTCACCAAGCCATTAAAACTTGTGAAGAAAACACCCTATACTACTTGGCAAGTGGTAGAGGATGAAGAAATAGGAAGTGGGGTTCACATTAGAATTGGATTTCTCACTCTTTTCATGAAATCACCATTGAAGGTTGCAAGCTCTCTTCTTCTTGAAGAAGAAGAAGATGAAAAGAATATCATAAGTCTCTTTAAAATAGGAAATAATATGATACTTATCATATTTGCAACCATAGTTAGGTGTAGAGAATGAACCAAGGTTAGGTGAATGGTTAGGGTTAGGGAAAGAAACAAAATGGTCAACCATTTCAAAGCTTCATGAAGCTTCAAAGATAATCCAAAGTTAGTCACCATTTTATTTCTTTCTAAAATCAATAAATAAATAAATGAATAAGTAAATGAAGCAAAAGAAACCCTAACCATTGACCAACCATGGTTTAAACCAAACACACAAACTATCATGTATAATCAAACATGATACAATCAAATGCACAAAAGTATATCACATATACAATGTGCACATCAAGTGAGAAAATCCTTTATAAATGAACCAATACTAGTTAATGCAAAGTAATATATCAAATATATAATTATGCATTAAATCATTCAATCAACGCTTGATTTAACGATCCGGTCATATCGCATATGACCGACTAATATCCAATGTATCGACTTATCGAGTCAATCCTTGATTCGATAACTAGGTTATATCACATACAACCAATCGATACATTCATCGCGAGAATAGAATACGGTATCACATACACGCATTATTCTCGGTCCCGCACATATCTCATATGTGCTCCTATTTCGTTTCGCTTGATCCAGGAAACCTCTGTGTAGGACTCTAAAGACTCGTCAATACGCCGGCAGCAGGTGATGATCATATCAAACAACCACAAGCCGCAAGCGGTCTGCTAAACGTAACGTCCACCTGGGTATTGAGCGATCAGAAGATCGACGAGCAAGCCCACTCACACTCCTGTGAATCTAACCAGTAACACTTACCGTACAGTCCGGTCTCGTCGTCTGACATGTCGCATATCTCGCCTAGGGGTGGTAAACGTCAGACCCCAATAGCTCGATAAGTCGTGTCGATATGAGGTCTATAACAGTTCGAGAAACTACTGGTAACACTTACCAGTAAATCTCAGCAACCCTGGCCAGGGATTTCCGGTTATAGCCAATCGAACACAGCGCAACATCAACTCCCTATACCGGGAGAGATGAATCCCCTCCTATCGCTCACTGCCTCCATGTGATTCGGGACTATACCCAAAAACCACCGTTTTGCACGCCCTCTTGGACATGGTAAGATGGAAATCAAAGCACAGTGGGAATCACACAAGACTCTATGACGATCTCGGGTCTACAGACTAACCTGTACCAGTGTCACCAGAGAACTGCCATCTGACGTAAGGTATAATACCATCTGGGAGTTCTCGGCGAGTCCGTCCAGTGTACCTAGTCTCCACTGAGCACCCGTATATCATCTCTGATGTCAAACACCAATGGATATGGGATCATCCATCGCCCATCTGTATGGGTCGAGAAGGTATACGCTAGTTTACTCTGGTATATCGATGCCCTGTCTCGATACACCCATGACTAGGGACCTTGAAGGATGTACTTATGGACTACCATGTCCCCACTAGTATGATCCGCATCATAGTCCAGGTAGTCAAGTACACAGCCTAAGGGCTTTACCAACATGTAACAGAGAGACAATCAGAGTACACATTATGGTAAAGAGTAACCAGATAGCATACTATCATGTTGAGCAAGAAAGTCCTCCCTATATATGTCCAAGCATCCACTACAATATACATCCTATGTATAGTAATGGCCTCTAGGGCATTCATATAACTAACAAATACTTTGTTGGTGTATAAGGATTCCATCTCAGATCGTTAAGCATCCAGCCATTCTTACAGAGTCCCACTCCTTATGGCCAGCTCGAAACTAGTTGAGTCATTATCTCATGATGCAATCCTCGCTCCCACTGTTATAGAGAAACCAAAGTATCTCTCAGGTGGGTGAGAAACCCTACTAGATCGGCGGAGAGGCTGAGGTTCGTTGGTTGCTATTGAATCCTTTGGTTCTACCAAATCATCAGCTGCAGTTTGTATAGCTGAAACTCTTTCCAGTTCTACCTTATGACCAATAATTTCTTCACAAGAAATTCTCTTTCACAAAGGTGGCATATTGAGAAACAAAACAGCTTTTGTTCCTCGGTTTGGTAGAAGATATTCCCTTGCGAATACTTGGGATATCCAACAAACTTCTACAGAACTGACTTTGCCTCGAGCTTGTCCGGATTTCGCTTTTAGACATAGGCCGGACAACCCCAAATCTTAACAAACTTAACATATGGGCTCTTCCCTTTCCATATCTCATATGAAGTGGTAGGCAACTGATTTGATCGGAACCCCATTCAATAGGTATGCAACTTCTCCAGTGCATAACTCCTAAAAGGAAATAGGTAACTCTGTAGTACTCATCATAGAGCACACCTTTTCAAATAGGGTGTCATTGCTCCGCCCCGATACACCGACGTGTTGTGGTGTATATGGAGGAGTAATGCTGAGAGAGAATCTCATTCTCCTTTAGAATAGTCCAGGAATCCCATGCTCAAGTATTCTCCTCCCTGATCACATCAAAGGACATAATACTTATACCCGTTTTGGTTCTCTACTTCTAACTTATATTCTGTGAATATCTCAAAAGCTTCGAACTTGTGTTTCAACAGGAACATATGTCTGAATCTTGAGAGATCATCAGAGAATGTAATGAAATACAAAGAACCGGTCTTGGCATGTGTAGACAGGGGACCTTTATACATCAACATGTATCATCCCAAGAGTTCACTAACTCTTTCTCTGTTTCCTATAAACAGAGCTATGGTCATTTTATCCCTGTGACATGACCGGCAAGTTTCACAAGATGTAAATTCAAACTAATTTAAATATGCATCTATATGTAACTTCAGCTAGTCGGGTCACATTGATATGACCTAGTCTACAATACCTCAAGAAGGATTCGTTCATTTCGGAACTCTTCCCCTTGTGCGTGTTCTGTACGTTAAGAACTGTGGTTTGATTTAGAACGTCTTTGCTTTTAGATAACGTGCCTGAACCGATCAACTCTTGATATAGGAAATGTTCAAAACATTATCCAACAATACAAAATTATATCCTTTCTTTACTAATAAAGAGACTGATATGATGTTGTATATCAGGTTCGGTATCTAATAACATTCGTTCAGAATCAATGTATTCTGGTAATACAGGGTGATAACTACCAAAAGACTTGGCTGCAACATTTGCACCGTTTCTATCTCATGAAACTTATCACCCGTTCTCAGTTCTCTACCTACCTGTAGCCCATGTAAAAAATTACATATGTGGGATCCTGATCCGGTATCTCATACCCAGGACGTAAAGGATACTGAGAAACAGTTCTCTATAATGAACACACCCGAAGAAGATGTATCATCATGCACTTTCTTCATTTAGGCGACACGGAAATTCTGGTAATCCCCTATTTCCTGCTCTGTCTTATAACAATTATAAGTTGGAGCGGGACTAACGTTCCCCAGCTTAGTATAACAAGCGGGTTCGGTCAATACATCCATATTATCTTTTTGATTAAGGCATGATATGGTCGCTACCTGGAGAGAGAGAGAAGAAAACACTCTGCATGCGCTCTTGCAAGATCGGATTGGTTATTATTTTATCTAATCAGGATGGCTCCCACTATTTTTATCAAATCTTCCTTCAAACCCTAAAAGGAAAGACTAGCCGGAATTAATTACACTCTACAACTTCGCCAATCTTTCAGCCAGGCCAGTGTCGGTACTTTGAGGGAGGTTCCCCGTGCTTTCGCACGGACCTAATTAAAGTAAACCTCGTTTTCCCAGAGGCGTAACCCTGTTGACACCTTTCTAGACACCTACTTGATTAGCTAATTTGTAATTTATAAAACTCTCCCAGGAGTAAGAATTACTCGCAGTGGGTATCGGGATCCAACTATCTCATAGAAGGTATGCAATCTCATTGCAAATTTCAACACTTGAAATTCCCGATAATATTTTGCCCCTAACGTGCTATGACCTTGACGAAAGCCAACAAACCATAACCCGCTAGTCAAGTTCAACCCGTACATTTCTTGACTGAATTAAACCCACCCGCACGACCCTTGACGAAAGCCAACAAAGCCGTACGACTACCCTAATCCAATCGCATCATATGCAGTAGATAAGCAGCATATAGCTACCGCACACTACACCTTGACGAAAGACAATAAATGCAGCACGAATACTATATACAACTTATCTAAAATGACGGAGGGCTACGACAGGTTTTTCTGAAAACCTATTGTGTAATGAACTTGATATCGTTGTAGAATCAAATGATTTTAAAATGGAGTGTTTTTTAGGCTTTTACTAGTTTCGCTAAAGAGTTCACTCCCGGTGAAGGGATCTCGGCTCTTTCCTCATCGAATGAGGTGTAGGATATATCATATATATCACTATGCAAAACAAAAACTAGAAAAGCAATCAAAAGACAAAACCGATGGGTGTAGCATTTGCCAGTCATTGCTAAAGGGGTCACTCCCGGTGAAGGGATCTCGGCCCTTTCCTTATCGAATAAGGTGCAGGATGTTCTACGAGGAACATCGCGATGCAAAGCAAGAACTGTAGCTACCTATTTTTTAAAATTCGATTCCACAACATCTTTTAGGTTTCTTTTCTTTCAATAATCATATTAATGAAGTCCCATCATTTAAACACCTAAACATCACAGATAAATACGACGTACACTTATGCCATCCGCATTCGCCTCGATGTCCCCTCGTGCACCGTTAGGTTAGGTGACTAACGGCAGAGCGGGGCAGGGCTAGCGCGGGTGTAAAACATAAGTAACGTCTATATAATATATCATATATACTATATACAGTATCTATCACAACATATCAAATGATCACATCACAGATATCGCAGCAGAAGAAACATATGAAACATTGGATATACTAGGACGTCCGTGTTTTATTTTGAGCCTCTATAAAACACGGATTCCACGGTCGCGATGAATAGCCAAACCCACACCTCTAGACCCCTACGAGAGCGGCAAGCAACCCTACCAATTCTAGAGTTAGAAGACCCGGACTCAATTTCTCGAGTTGGTCTCCCACTGGACTCTAGAACCCGGTTACTTGTGCTCTCCTCTTTGGGTCTATCATAGTGCGGAAAAGTAAATAATATACAAATGGTGACATCAACCTCATCCCGGAAGTGCCCCAATAAAAGAATATTACATACATTGAATTTTACATGAATGAAAATAAAAACCCTCATCTCACATAAAACCCCCGGCTATTCAAAACGCGACGATCCAATAAAACATATCCAGCAACACATAACATCACATGTCATCAACGTAAGTAAATATGCGCTTCCCAATTGTCGTTGACATATAGCAACGAAACCGGCGATATCACATATTACACTTACGGTCGCAGAAAAGAAAGTGTAAAACTACAACAGTTGGAATCCGCAACCTGCTTAGACATCGCATGCCTTACAATTATAAATCTTGCATTTTAGTCTCTATATCAAAAACACTTTTCAATATCTAGTCGGGCAATTCAACAAGATTCCCGATATGTGATCGAATGCTCATCGCAAACTTTAGTAGACGGCCGCACCCCCGGATGCCGTCGACGAAGTGCACCAAGGCGGAACACCGCTGCCGCGAGCACCCAAACGGATGCTTTTGGCGATGGGGTTCTCCTACAGTCACTTGGTCGAGGATTTGGAGCGTGGCTGTCTATTAAGTTTACCCGGCGAGTATCACGTACACTACGTGATTGCAACGGAATTTTTATCGCATCAAAATCCCGTGGCAACCGATCATTTGAGACTAAACTGCTATGTTTATAACATTCAAATTAGTTATCTCATAGCTACTTGTGGATTCCAAATATTGTATCACATTCCAGATAAATAGACAATGTTAAACTTTTCCATCGAATAATCAAACACCCAAGATTTCCCAAATAGTTCTCAACACTTGAGGGGAGTTTAAAAACATCCATCACATGCCGCAGTACCAATGGTCCAGCCGTAGAAGGGTCAAACCAACGCCTCACATGTGGCACGCCGTACTGCCCCAAACCCTAAGGTTCAAAAGGCAGTTCAAGACGGTCACATAATCGAGTTAAGTTTTGTTGTCTTCTAGAGGGTCCATCGCGTAACTTGCACGATTTAGACGTTCTTAAACTACGGAAAAAATCCAACACTTAGAAATTTCCCGGGTCGGGAAAAAGTGAGTTATTGATATCCGTTCGAACTTTTTAATACTTTCTAAATATCCGGAAAACATAACGAAATTAAATTTTCCGATCGAATCAACGAATACAAAATAAACCCCAGAACACTCAACACTTGATTCAGATTAAAAATACCAAGAAAATAGCACTTACAGAAATATATATTACTGTTCAAAAACGAGTGTCTAATCCTTCTATACTGCCGCGGATCAGCGGCCCAAGCGTGGTACGGTAGCGGTTCCGCGGCGGATTGTACGGATTAGAACCTCATTTTTCACAGTAATGCTTAAATGTCCCTGCTGAATTTTTTAGGTATTTTTAATACAGAAAAATCACGGTTTTTTAAAAATGTCTAGAGAGGGGTTCGTTTTGACGTTTCGGGGTTCGTTCGGAGTTTTAACTTCGTATACACATCGTCTAATGCTCTAGCTAGGCTCTGATACCAATGTAGAGTTACTAGGCACTCTAAGAAAGTTCTACAAGGCATCAACCATGCCCGATTAAAATTTTAGCCGTGCCGAATAACTCTAAACAAGATCTTTGCTAGATAGTTAGGGTAACACACGCTAGTAAATAACAATTATCTCTAAGTGAATACGAAATACAACCTTTGTAGATCGGTCTTTCACTTCTTAAGCTCCTTGTAGTAGTCCCTTCGCTGCGATCATCGTGCTCCAGGACTCTCGGACGGCTCCATGAGAAGAGGGCAACGGTTTTGCTTGAAGTCTTCGAGGCCGAAGATGATCTACGTCGAGGGAATATGGACTCAAGATTCTACTTCACAACCTAGAGAATTAGTGAAGAAAACACCCTAAACTAAAGTGCTTGTCTAGTAGAGGATGATGAAATAGGAAATGGGTACACTTTAGAATTTCTTTTCTCACTATCATTCTCTCTCTTTATCAAACCCTAGAAAGAAATTGAAGGAGGAAGAAGATAAGCTCAAAATGAGAATGAAAACTAATCAAGAGAGAGAGTTAGCAAACCATGGGTGAGTGGGTATCATATACTAACTCATGTAGAGACATAACCATGGCTAATTATAGTGGTTAGGTTAATTAATATCTTAAGTAAAATAAAACTAGTGGACTAAGTCAATGCAACCATAAGCTTCATGAAGCTTCATGCATGTGAGCTCATTATCCATTTGTTTTTAGAATTACTTTAAATATAAAAACCTAACCAATATAAGTATAATGGTGTATGTCTCATACACCCATGTAGTGTGTATCAACAACCATGATACAAAATGAACACAAATTAATATATATCACATATATATTAAGTTGTGCACAAGTGAGAAAAACAAATGCTTAAGTGAACCAATGTTAGTTAATGTAAATTAATATATCACATATACAATTATACACTAAATTATTAAATCAACACTTGACTTAATAATCCGGTTATATCACATATAACCGACTAACATCCAATGTATCGACTTATCGAATCAACCCTTGATTCGATAACCTGGTTATATCACATATAACCGATCGATACAAACATCATGAGAATTGAATACGGTATCGCATACTCGCATTATTCTCGGTCCCGCACATATCACATATGCGCTCCTATTGCTTTTTGCATGCGCCAATAAAACCTCTATGTAGGACTCTAAAGACTCGTCAATACACCGGCAGCAGGTGATGATCATATCAAGCACCCACAAGCCGTCAGCGGTACTAGCTGGACGTAACGGCTACCCGGGTATTGAGCGATCAGAAGATCAGCAAGCAAGCCCGCTCCAACTCCTGCAAAAAGCCTGACAATGACACTACCGTACAGTCCGGTCTCCTTGTCTGATATGTCGCATATAAAGTCTAGGGGTGGAAAACGTCAAACCCCAATAACCGATAAGTCATGCCGATATGAGGCTCATAACGGGTCGAGTAACTACTGGTAACACTTACCAGTAAATCTCTAAGCCAGCCCTGACCAGGGACTTCCCTGTTATGGCCAATCAAGCATAGCGCAACATCAACCCCTAATACCGGGAGAGACGAAACCCCTCCTATCGCTCATTGCCTCCATTTGACTCGGGACTGTACCCAAAAACCACCGTTTTGCATTCCCTCTTGGACGTGGTAAGGTGGAAATCAAAGCACAGTGGGAATCACACAAGACTCTATGACGATCTGGGGTCTACAGAGTAACCTGTACCAGTGTCACCAGAGAACTGCCATCTGACGTAAGGTATAATACCATCTGGGAGTTCTCGGCGAGTCCGTCCAGTGTACCCAGTCTCCACTGAGCACCCGTATATCATCTCTGATGTTAAACACCAATGGATATGGGATCATCCATCGCCCATCTACATAGGTCGAGAAGGTATACGCTAGTCTACTCTGGTATATCGATGCCCTGTCTCGATACACCCACGACTAGGGACCTTGAAGGATGTACTTATGGACTACCATGCCCCCACTAGTATGATCTGCATCATAATCCAGGCAGTCAAGTACACATCCTAAGGGTTTTACCAACATGTAACAGAGAGACAATCAGTATACACATTAAGGTAAAGAGTAACCAGATAGCATACTATCATGTCGAGCAAGAAAGTACTCCCTATATATGTCCAAGCATCCACTACAATATACATCTCATGTAAAGTAATGGCCTCTAGGGCGTACATATAAATAACAATCTCCCACTTGCACTAGGGCTATCTGATAACAATGGTTGTAGTATCTCATACTCAACCATCCCATAATAGTCTCTCTCTGGGAAAAGGCCTTTGTGAGTGGATCCGCCGTGTTGTCTTCTGAGTCTACTCTCCTAACCTCGATCCCCTGGAGATCAACCATCTCCATGATCAGATAACACTGCCTTAGAATATATCTGGATCACTGATAGGACGGGCGTTCCTAGGCATAAGCCACAACTCCATTGTCACACAATGGTAGGAATGAAGTTCATCTCATGAACTAATATACACCGAGACTGCCTCTTTGGTAGTATCTTTGGTAGCGATGTATCCAGCCTTTATCGTCTAGTATGCCACGGTATCTGTCTTGGAACTCTTCCAACATACCGTTCCTTTACTGAGGGTAAAGACAATGCCTGTGACTGACATTCAGTCGTCCTTATCACCCTGGAACCCTTCCAGTGATTCTCCCCAGGATCAATTAATACCATCTCACTGCAGCTAGTGAGTATCCTAACATCCAATAAGATCTATCTCATAGATCCAAAACCCAGGATTTAGTAGGTATCACTTTGATCCTATGTGGAGAATCATTGTGATAAGCGGAGATTGATCGAGCGTAGCACAGGAAACTCCTTCACTATCAAGAGTATGTCATCCACGTACTCTACGAGGATCACCACCATACTCCTTACTACCTTTTTGTATATACAAGGATCATCTACCATTTTGATGAGGTCAAACTCTTTGACTACCACATCAAAACAGACGTTCCAACTCCGTGATGCCTGCTTTATCCCATAAAGCAACTTGTACACGCTTCCGCTGCTCCCATTGTCTACGAAGCCCTCTGGCTGTGTACTTATAGACGCTCCCTTCCGAATCAACATTTAGAAAAGCAGTCATGACACCCAACCGCCAGATATCATAGTCATGTGCATGTGTGCATGTGTGTGTTTGTGACTTGTGAGATTAAAAGGGAATGAGAAAGGAAAATGGGAACAAAGAAAAAGAAAAGAAAAGAAAGAGTTTGTGTGTGAATGGAGTTATGAATGAAAAACAAAAGTGATAATTGAGAGAGTGAGTGTAGGGGGAGATAATTGTGAAAGAGTGTGAGGCTAAGAGAGAGAGGGTTATACTTGGCTGCCCCATTCCTTCCTCCTCCATTGTTTCTTCATGTATTTCTCCATCTCCTTCATCACACACTACATCCATGCACCCTCTCCATTCCCTTGTCAAAACCCTTTACTCCCTTCATTAAAAAGATGCACCCCTTCATCCTAAACACATTGGACCAATCAAGTTTGGATTTTGAAGACTTGGGCAACTCAAGAAAGTTCTATGGTTGCAAATAAGGTAATCCATACACTTTGGTTTAGAGTTTGTGCTTAATATATCCTATTAGTGTTTAGATATTGATTTAGTTAGGGTTGTAATCTTAGAAAATTTTAAGTTGCTGTCAAGTGGCCAAATGAGGTGTAGGAAGTGTTTACAAGACCTTATTGAGTGTTCTATTGACCTAGAATTTAGTTTAGAACCCGATACATGAAATTAGAATTTGTTCAGTATCGGTTTTGTGAAACCTTAAGGCCTACAGGGAATTTTGGATGACCTGGAGTGTTTATGAAATAAGCAAACAATACTAGGGACTAGATTAGGGCAGTAGGAGACCACCCTGACCAGATGAACACCAATGGAGCAGAGGGGGCCAAGCTCGCCGGAATTTGGGTGAGGGCTGCCGGCCACTTGGTGGTGGTAGGTGCTTGATTTGGTTCAGTAGCTCTTATACTTCATATACAACACTCTATACATGTTTGTGTAATTCCAGTTTACCTGAACCAAAATCTGCGAGCTATTGTGAGTGGTTTTGGTTATGGTTTTCCGTATTTTGGAATTCTTGGTTTTTGTTATTTGTATGTATTTGGTTGTTGTGCGTTTGTACGTCAACAAAAAGAGTTGTTTAGTTGTTTTTGCATACGTAGGCTATAGGTTCTAACCTATGAGTGCACCGCGTGCCGTTTTTGGATTTCGGAACTCGTTGTTAATGGTATTGCGATACGTGTTGATATTGTAGGTACCTTCATGTGAATTCCGAGACGACGAAGCACATCGACTACGGCTAAGCGAGGAGTTTAGCATGTGAGTAGATTTATATCTACGGAGGAAGTCGGGTGGATGGCGTATAGCACCCCCACAAATATTGATATGGAATATCGTTTGATTATTTTAGCTTAATAAATGATATGCGATGGACATGATTGTAGGGTTTACAAACGATAATATGATAAAAGTTGATGCTAATGAAAATATTGATATTTGAGAATATGAAATGGTAAGTGAACCATGATAGGTACGAATTAAAAGTGAACAAGTGTGATGTTTATAGTATTGTGATGCGAGATATTAATGTGATGAACGAGTATACGATGTGATATGTCGTTATATGGATTTCGAGTCGATATGAGATTATTGATATCTTTGTAGGTCCCCTCATACAAGATGGACATTGATGTGACCTGAGAGATAGGTATATTTTTATATGGATAATGTGTTGCATTTTGAGTGATATGCCGTACGAGACTTAGATCCGTACCCCGATGTTGTATAGGTTGATAGAATCCCTAATTGTTTATTGCCGCTGTATGTGGATTACCGTACGCGATGAGTTTTACCTATTGATTTATCCATACCCTTGTTTACAGGATGCCGTACGATGGTTTGTACCGTACGTATTGTTATGAGGCCGGATGCCGATTGATAGATTCATCGACTCGGTCATGTTAGATAAGTATACCTTATAGCATTTAGAGTCACGATGTACATTATGCTGCATTCATGATTATTCTCATTGCATTTCATATACCTGTGCTAGTACACCTACACCATTATCGATGATGCGTATGTTACACTTACACAGATTTGCCGGTTCACACACCTTCATCATCGATAATTGCCATGTCACTACACAGTAGAATTGCCACATCATGCCACGATATATTTGCTATGTTCATATCACTGTTCCACGTTGCATGAGATATACGGACATGCTTGCATCCTGTTAAATGTTGCGTACATACTGACATGTACACTCACATACTTGGTTACAGCTACATGTACTTCATGCATACATACTGACATGTACACCGACATATCTTGTTATAGTTGCATATACCCCTAAGTGGTATTGTATTGACATGTAATTTGAGACGTTGATTATTGTGCTATTGCGCTTATGAAATGCATCATACATACTTGCTTACATGTAAATACTTATACCTTGCTACAGTTACATATACACCTCATATGATGCTGCACTTGATTTATGAGGATTTGGAAACCGCATGATATATTTTAAAGATGAATTCATTTAAAAGAGCGGTTTCCCCATAATATGCTCATATTGCTATTTTATGTTGCATATATCATATTTACATGGATTACACATTGAGATATGGTTTTCATGTGATTTCTGGATTTGAGAAACGCGGGATGTTTCAAGAAATTTTGTGTTGTTTGAAAACCCGGTTTCTCTTGATATGATATTTCTGTGTGTCCACCATATGGTTTCTTGGTTCTGAGATTGGCATGTGATACCCGATTCGAGGAGGGGGAGGCACCGTCTGCGGGTACATGGTAGACCCGGTATGGTACCCCGGGACGAGTGGTGATTTCGTGGTGTAGACGATAAGCCTGGAAGAGGAACCACTACCTACCGGTGATTATATTTGGACTCGGCGGTTATTGTGGGGATACCGACCGGAGTGATGTACGGACATGCCATCAGGGCCAGTCGTGGTGACGGCGCCTGAGACATGAGGATTTACGTGTCGATGCTAGATACGGGTTTCATGATGTTTTCGAGTGTCGATGTGTGTTAGTTATATGTATGCCCTAGAGGCCATTACTGTACATACGATGTATATTGTAGTGGATGCTAGGACATATATAGGGAGGACTTTCTTGCTCGACATGATAGTATGCTATCTGGTTGTACTTCATCTTAACATGTACTCTGATTGTCTCTATGTTACATGTTGATAAAGCCCTTAGGATGTGTACTCGACTACTGGGACTATGATGAGATCATACTAGTGGGGCCACGGTAGTCGACGAGTACATCCTATAACTGTTCCTAGTCGCGGGTGTATCGAGATAGGGTATCGATACACCAGAGTAGACTAGCGTATATGCATCTTGACCCATATGATGGGCGATGGATGATCCCATATCCATCGGTGTTTGACAACAAGGATGGTGTACGGGTGCTCAGTGGAGACTGGGTACACTGGACGGACTCGCCGAGAACTCCCAGATGGTATTATACCTCACGTCAGATGGCAGTTCTCCGGTGACACTGGTACAGAGTAGACTGTTGACCCGAGATCGTCATAGAGTCTTGTGTGATTCCCAATGTGCTTTGATTTCCATCATACCACGTCCAAGAGGGCGTGCAAAAAGGTGGCTTTTGGGTACAGTCCCGAATCACATGGAGGCAATGCGCGATAGGAGGGGATTCGTCTCTCCTGGTATAGGGAGTTGATGTTGTGCTGTGTTCGATTGGCTATAACCGGAAATCCCTGGCCAGGGTTGCTGAGATTTACTGGTAGGTGTTATCAGTAGTTTCTCGAACTGTTATAGACCTTATATCGACACGACTTATCAAGCTACTGGGGTCTGACGTTTACCACCCCTAGGCGAGATATGCGACATATCAGACGACGAGACCGGACTTTACGGGAGTGTTACTGTTTGGATTCATAGGAGAATGTACAGGCTTGCTTGTTGATCTTCTGAGCGCTCAATACCTGGGTGGCTGTTACGTTTAGCTGACCGCTTGCAGCTTGTGGGTGTTTGATATGATCATCACCTACTGCCGGCGTATTGACGATTCTTTAGAGTCCTACACAGAGGTTTCTTGGCTCAGGTAAAACGGAGTAGGAGCACATATGTGATATGTACAGGACCGAGGATAATGCGATATGAGATACCGTATTCTATTCTCGCGATATTTGATATCAGCCGGGTCATCGGATCATGTGTTGATTCGATGAATCGGTATGGATAAATATTAGTCGGTTATATGCGATATAGCCGGATTGTCGGATTAAGTGTTGATTCGATAATTTAATGTATAATAATATATATGATATATTAAATTACATTAACTAATATTTGCTCACTAAAAGATTCTTTTTCTCACTCGGGTAATACATTGATATATATGCGATATATGTTAATTGTATTATTTTATTTGGTTACAATAAATATTATATATGTGATATATAATATTGTAACATAATATGATAACTAATGCAACATGTTTAGTAAAGATTAATCAAGATTAGGGTTTGATTTGGGTTAATGGCTTCTAGTAGATTCTAGAAGGTTTTCTTTTTTGTTTTGGAAAAGATATTTTCAAGTGACTCATTCTTAACTCAACCCAAACCCTAGACCTTGGTTAATTCTCTACAATGGTTAAGTCTACCATGGTTGCATTATTCATCATATTAATCCTTTCATTATTCATCACAAAAGGTTTCATGATATTGTTCATCTTCTTCCTTCATTCTTTTCATGAAAAAGCTTTCTAGCTTTTTCTAAGTGATGAAAAATATGTGAGAAATAGAAAATAAAAGAGAACAAAAATCCTACTTCATCATTCTCATCTTTCCTTGTCTTTTAGATGAGAGTGTTCACTTCATATTATGAGTGTTAGCTTGTGTTAACGAAACTTCAAGGTAGATCATCTTTGTATCGAAGATCGGAAGCAAGACTGCACCTTTCTCTTCATGAAGCCTCTCGAGAGTCCAGAGCACGATGATCACAGCGAAGGGACCTCAACACGGAGCATATAGAGTGAAGGACCGGATCTACAAAGGTTGTAATCCTTCTCACTTAGTGTTAAAGTGTTTAGCATGTTAGTTTTCGCCTAATCTCTAGTTTAAAGATCCGTATTCGGGTTGTTCGGCACGGCTAAAATTTTAATCGGGCATGGTTGATGCCCCGTAGACCCTTGTGCGCGTGCCCAGCAACCCTACAGTGGTATCAGAGCCAGGCTAGAGCTTTAGGCGAAGTCTAGACGAAGTTTAAAGTCCGATCGAACCCGTAAAACCCGATATACCCTAGTTTCTGGAAATTTTTCAAAACTGTGATTTTTTTCGTATTAAAAATACCCAAAAAATTCAGCAGGGTATTCTAGGAATTACTGTGAAACCCGACCCCCTAAATCGTCCAAAGCACCGCGGAACCGCGGCCAAACCCTGGTATTGGCGGCGGTTCCGCGGCAAGAAGGAAGGATTCAAGGATAGAGTTTGCACAGTAACCTCCGTAGCTAATTCCTGATTCTTCTGGGCATTTTTAATTATACTCAAGTGTTAGGTTTTCTGGGGTGTATTGGGGACTCGTTGTTTCGATCGGATATTTTAACTTTGTTTAGTTTTGTCCGGATAATTTTTAGAAACTGTTAAAAAGTTCGAACGGATATCAATAACTCACTTTTTCCCCTGTTGGAAAATTTTTCAAAAGTTGGATTTTTTCTCGAGTTTAAGAATGTTCTAAGTCGTGCAAGTAACGCGGTGGACCCTCTAGAAGACAACAAACCATAACTCGATTATGTGACCGTCTTGAACTGCCTTTTGAACCTTAGGGTTTGGGGCAGTACGGCGTGCCACATGTGAGGCGTTGGCTTGACCCTTCTACGGCTGGACCATTGGTACTGTGGCATGTGATGGATGTTTTTAAACTGATTTCAAGTGTTGAGATATATTGGGGAAATCTTGGGTGTTTGATTATTCGATCAGAAAGTTTAACTTTGTCTATTTATCTGGAATGTGATACAATATTTGGAATCCACAGGTAGTTATGAGATAACTAATTTGAATGTTGTAAATCTAGCAGTTTAGTCTAAGATGATCGGTTGCCACGGAATTTTGATGTGATCAAAAGTCCGTCGCAATCACGTAGCGTACGCGGATACTCGCCGGGTAAACTTAATAGACAGCCACGCCCCAAAGCCCGACCAAGTGACTGTAGGAGAACCCCAACGCCGAAAGCATCCATTCGGATGCTCGCGGCAGCGGTGTTTCGCCTTAGTGCACTTCGTCAACGGCATCTGGGGGTGCGGCCATCTACTAAAGTTTGCGACGAGCATTCGATCAGGACGTCGGGAATCTTATTGAATTGCCCGACTTGATATTGAAAAGAGTTTTCGATAATGAGACTAAAATGCGGGGTTTATAATTGTTAGGCATGTGATGTCTAAGAAATTCATTTGGTTAGGCATGCGATGTCTAAGGAGGTTGCGGATTCCAACTGTTGTAGTTTTACACTTTCTTTTCTGTGACCGTAAGCGTAGTGTGTGGTGTATCGCCGGCTTCGTTGCTATACATCAACGACAATCGGGATACGCATACTTGCTTACGTTGATGATATGTGATATTATGTGTTGCTGTGATATGTTATATTGGATCGTCGCATTTTGAATAGCCGGGGGTTTTATGTGAGATGAGAGTTTTTTCTTTTTCATTCATGTAAAATTCTTTTGTATGTAATATTCTTTTATTGGGGCACTTCCAGGTAGCGGAAGATGTCACCTTTTGTATATTATTTACTTTTCCGCATTAGGTAGACCCAAGGCGGGGAGCATAAGTAACCGGGTTCTGGGGTCCAGTGGGAAACCATCTTGAGGAGTCGAGACCTGTTCTCCTAACCCTAGAATTGGCAGTGTTACTTGCCGCTCTCGTAGGGGTCTAGGGATGTGGGTTTGGCTATTCATCGCGACCGTGGAATCCGTGTTTTATACAGGCTCGTATTGAAAACACGGACGTCCTAGTATATCCAATATTTCATATATGTTCTTCTGCTGCAATGTTCTGTGATGAGATCATATTACTGCCTGAGACGAATGTTTATATTATATATATAAGATATATGTTATATTGCAGATTTCGTTTCAAAAGAGATGCTTGTGAAGCATAATAAAATGGGACTTCATTAATGAGATTAATGAAATAAAAGAAACCTCAAGATGTTGTAGAAACTTGTCTCAAAAACTGGTAGCTCTAGTTCTTACTTTGCATAGCGGTGTTCCTTATAGAAATCCAGCACCTTATTCGATAAGGAAAGAGCCGAGATCCCTTCACCGGGAGTGACCTCTTTAGTGAAACTAGCAGATGCTACAAACTCGGTTTGTCTTTTGATTGCTTCTATAGTTCTTGCTTTGCACAGCGATATTTGTGAAATATCCTGCACCTTATTCGATGAGGAAAGGGCCGACGATCCCTTCACCGGGAGTGACCCCTTTAGCAAAACTAGAAAAGCCTCAAAAACACTCCATTTAAAATTCACTCGATTCTACAACGATATCAAGTTCATTACGCAAAAGGTTTTCTTAAAAACCTGTCGTAGCCCTCCGTCATTTCAAATAAGTACTTCTTAGTATTCGTGCTGCGTTTGTTGACCTTAGCCAAGGCGTAGTGTGCGGTAGCTAATTAGTGCTTATCTGTATAAGCATATGATGCGATTGAGTTAGGGTAGTCGTGCGACTTTGTTGACCTTAGCCAAGGGTCGTGCGGGTGGGTTTAATTCAATCGGGAAATGACGGGTTGAACTTGGCTAGCACTTATGATTTGTTGACCTTAGCCAAGGTCATAAGCTGCTAGGGGCAAAATTATCGGGAATTTCAAGTGTTGAAATTTGCAATGAGATTGCATACCTTCTATGAGATAGTTGGATCCCGATACCCGCTGCGAGTAAGAGTTACTCCTGGGAGAGTTTTACACATTACAATTAGCCGATCAAGTAGGTGTCTAGAAAGGTGTTAACGGGGTTACGCCCCTGGGAAAATGAGGTTTACTTTAATTAGGTTCATGCGAAAGCACGGGGGACCTCCCTCAAAGTACCGACACTGGCCTGGCTGAAAGATTGGCGAACTTGTAGCGTGTAATTAATCCCGGCTAGTTTTTCCTTTTAGGGTTTGAAGGAAGATTTGATTAAAACAGTGGGATACATCCTGATTAGATAAATTGATAACCAATCTAATCTTGTAAAAGCGCACGCTGAGTGTTTTCTTCTCTCTCTCTCCAGGTAGAGACCATATCACGCCTTGATCAAGATAATAAAACGGATGAATTGACTGAACCCGCTTGTTATACTGAGCTGGGGAACATTGGTCCCGCTCCAACTTATAATTGTTATAAGACAGAGCAGGAAATTGGGGAATACCAGATTTCCCGTGCCGCCCAAACGAAGAAAGTGCATGTTGATGCATCATCTTTGGGTGTGTTCATTACAGAGAACTGTTTCTCAGTATCCTTTACGTCCTGGGTATGTGATACCCGATCAGGATCCCGCATATGTAATCTGTTACATGGGCTACAGAAAGGTAGAGAACTGAGAACGAGTGATAAGTTTCATGAGACAGAAAACGGTGCAAGTGTTGCAGCCAAGTCTGTTGGTCACTATCACCCTGTATTACCAGAATACATTGATTCTGAACAAATGTTATTAGATACCGAACCTGATATACAACATCATATCAGTCTCTTTATTAGTAAAGAAAGGATATAATTTTGTATTGTTGGATAATGTTTTGAACATTTCCTATATCAAGAGTTGATCGGTTCAGGCACGTTATCTAAAAGCATTGACGTTCTAAATCAAACTACAGTTCTTAGTATACAGAACACACACAAGAGGAAGAGTTCAGAAATGAACGAATCCTTCTTGAGGCTTTGTAAACTAGGTCATATCAATGCGACCCGACTAGCCAAGTTACATTTAGATGCATATTCAAATTAGTTTGAATTTACATCTTATGAAACTTGCCGGTCATGTCACAAAGATAACATGACCATAGCTCTGTTTATTGGAAACAGAGAAAGAGTTAGTGAAATCTTGGGATTGATACATGCTGATGTATGAAGGTCCCTTGTCTACACATGCCAAGACCGGTTCTTTGTACTTCATTACATTCTCTGATGATCTCTCAAGATTCAGGCACATGTTCCTGTTGAAACATAAGTCTGAACCTTTTGAGATATTCACAGAATATAAGTTTGAAGTAGAGAACCAAAATACGGGTATAAGTATTATATCCTTTGATGATATCAAGGAGGAGAATACTTGAGCACGGAATTCCTGGACTATTCTAAAGGAGAATGAGATTCTCTCTCAGCATTACTCCTCCGTATACACCACAGCACGTCGGTGTATCGGGGCGGAGCAATAGCACCCTTGTGATATGGTGTGCCCTATGATGAGTACTACTGAGTTTCTTATTTCCTTTTGGATGTTATGCGCTTGAGAAGCTGCATACCTATTGAATAGGGTTCAAATCAAATCAGTTACCTACCACTTCATATGTGATATGGAAAGGGAAGAGCCCATATCTTAAGTTTGTTAAGATTTGGGGTTGTCCGGCCTATGTCTAAAAAGCAAAATCCGGACAAGCTTGAGGCAAGGTCTGTTATGTAGAACTGGAAATGTTCCAGCTATACAAACTGCAGCTGATGATTTGGTAGAACCAAAGGATTCAATAGTTTCCAACGTACCTCAGCCTCTCCGCCGATCTAGTAGGGTTCCTCACCCACCTGAGAGATACTTCGATTTCTCTATGACAGTGGGAGCAAGGATTGCATCATGAGATGATGACCCTACTAGTTTCGAGCTGGCCATCAGGAATGAGACTCTGTAAGAATGGCTGGATGCTTAGTGATTTGAGATGGAATCCTTATACACCAATAAAGTATGGACTTTTGTTGCTTTATCTGAAGGGTTAAATCCCCATCAGGAGCAAGTATATCTTGAGAAGATTACTTGGTGTACATGGAAAAGTTGAGACTTTCAAAGCTATGCTTAAGTCCATCCAGATCCTACTTGCCACGGCTACATACCATGACTACGATATCTGGCGGTTGGGTGTCATGACTGCTTTTCTAAATGATGTTTTAGAAAAGAGCGTCTATAAGTACAAAGCCAGAGGGCTTCGTAGACAGTGGGAGCAGCGGAAACGTGTGCAAGATGTTTTATGTGATAAAACAGGCATCGCGGAGTTGGAACATCTGTTTTGATGTGGTAGTCAAAGAGTTTGACTTCATCAAAATGGTAGATGAACCTTGTATATACAAAACGGTAGTAGAGAGTATGGTGGTGATCCTCGTAGAGTACGTGGATGACATACTCTTGATAGGGAAGGAGTTTCCTATGCTACGCTCGGTCAATCTCCGCTTATCACAAGGATTCTCCATATAGGATCAAAGTGATACCTCCTAAATCCTGGGTTTTTGGATCTATGAGATAGATCTAATTGGATGTTAGGACTCTCACTAGTTGTAGTGAGATGGTATCAATCGATCCTGGGGAGAAACACTGGAAAGGTTCCAGGGTTATAAGGACGACTGAATGTCAGTCGCAGGCATTGTCTATACCCTCAGTGGAGGGACGGTATGTTGGAAGAGTTCCAAGCAAGAGACCGTGACTTACTAGACGATTAAAGGCAAGATACATCGTTACCAAGGATGCTACCAAAGAGGCAGTCTGGATATATATAAGTTCATAAGATGAACTTCGTTCCTACCATTGTGTGACAATGGAGTTATGGCTTTTGCCAAGGAACTACCGTCCCATCAGAAATCCAGATATAATTCTTAGGCCGTATCACCTGATCATGGAGATGGTTGATCTCCAGGGAGATCGAGGTTAGGAGAGTAGATACAGAGGACAACAGCGCGGATCCACTCACAAAGGCATTTTTCCCAGTAGAGACTTTTATGGGATGGTTGAGTATGAGATACTTCAACCGCAGCTAATTGTTGGGTATGCGATACCATAACAGATGGCCCTAGTGCAAGTGGGAGATTGTTAGTTATATGTATGCCCTAGAGGCCATTACTGTACATACGATGTATATTGTAGTGGATGCTAGGACATATATAGGGAGGACTTTCTTGCTCGACATGATAGTATGCTATCTGGTTGTACTTCATCTTAACATGTACTCTGATTGTCTCTATGTTACATATTGATAAAGCCCTTAGGATGTGTACTCGACTACTGGGACTATGATGAGATCATACTAGTGGGGCCACGGTAGTCGACGAGTACATCCTATAACTGTTCCTAGTCGCGGATGTATCGAGATAGGGTATCGATACACCAGAGTAGACTAGCATATACGCATCTTGACCCATATGATGGGCGATGGATGATCCCATATCCATCGGTGTTTGACATCAAGGATGGTGTACGGGTGCTCAGTGGAGACTGGGTACACTGGTCGGACTCGCCGAGAACTCCCAGATGGTATTATACCTCACGTCAGATGGCAGTTCTCCGGTGACACTGGTACAGAGTAGACTGTTGACCCGAGATCGTCATAGAGTCTTGTGTGATTACCACTATGCTTTGATTTCCATCATACCACGTCCAAGAGGGCGTGCAAAAAGGTGGCTTTTGGGTACAGTCCTGAATCACATGGAGGCAATGCGCAATAGGAGGGGATTCGTCTCTCCTGGTATAGGGAGTTGATGTTGTGCTGTGTTCGGTTGGCTATAACCGGAAATCCCTGGCCAGGGTTGCTGAAATTTACTAGTAAGTGTTATCGGTAGTTTCTCGAACTGTTATAGACCTTATATCGACAAGACTTATCAAGCTACTGGGGTCTGACGTTTACCACCCCTAGGCGAGATATGCGACAAATCAGACGATGAGACCGGACTGTATGGGAGTGTTACTGTTTGGATTCACAGGAGAATGTACAGGCTTGCTTGTTGATCTTCTGAGCGCTCAATACCTGGGTGGCTGTTACGTTTAGCTGACCGTTTGCAGCTTGTGGGTGTTTGATATGATCATCACCTACTGCCGGCGTATTAACGATTCTTTTCAGTCCTACACAGAGGTTTCTTGGCTCAGGCAAAACGGAGTAGAAGCACATATGTAATATGTGCGGGACCGAGGATAATGCGATATGAGATACCGTATTCTATTCTCGCGATATTTGATATCAGCCGGGTCATCGGATCAAGTGTTGATTCGATGAATCGGTATGGATAAATATTAGTCGGTTATATGCGATATAGCCGGATTGTCGGATCAAGTGTTGATTCGATAATTTAATGTATAATAATATATATGATATATTAAATTACATTAACTAATATTTGCTCACTAAAAGATTCTTTTTCTCACTCGGGTAATACATTGATATATATGCGATATATGTTAATTGTATTATTTTATTTGGTTACAATAAATATTATATATGTGATATATAATATTGTAACATGATATGATAACTAATGCAACATGTTTAGTAAAGATTAATCAAGATTTGGGTTTGATTTGGGTTAATGGCTTCTAGTAGATTCTAGAAGGTTTTCTTTTTTGTTTTGGAAAAGATATTTTCAAGTGACTCATTCTTAACTCAACCCAAACCCTAGCCCTTGGTTAATTCTCTATAATGGTTAAGTCAGCCATGGTTGCATTATTCATTATATTAATCCTTTCATTATTCATCACAAAAGGTTTCATGATATTGTTCATCTTCTTCCTTCATTCTTTTCATGAAAAAGCTTTCTAGCTTTTTCTAAGTGATGAAAAATATGTGAGAAATAGAAAATAAAAGAGAGCAAAAATCCTACTTCATCATTCTCATCTTTCCTTGCCTTTTAGATGAGAGTGTTCACTTCATATTATGAGTGTTAGCTTGTGTTAACGAAATTTCAAGGTAGATCATCATTGTATCGAAGATCGGAAGCAAGACTGCACCTTTCTCTTCGTGAAGCCTCTCGAGAGTCCAGAGCACGATGATCACAGCGAAGGGACCTCAACACGGAGCATATGGAGTGAAGGACCGGATCTACAAAGGTTGTAATCCCTCTCACTTAGTGTTAAAGTGTTTAGCATGTTAGTTTTCGCCTAATCTCTAGTATAAAGATCAGTATTCGGGTTTTTCGGCACGGCTAAAATTTTAATCGGGCATGGTTGATGCCCCGTAGACCCTTGTGCGCGTGCTCAGCAACCCTACAATGTGGACACTCCGGTTCCATGATTTTGTTGTGTCGCGAGGGACACACGTTGATTATATCCTCATTCTACCTGCATATACTTTTATGATATTTACATGCAGGAGTTATTGTGTCAGTGGGTGACACGTGGATGAGATCCACTGCATACATGCATTGATTATATTGTTGGACGAGATCCACTGCATACATGCATTGATTATATTGTTAGACGAGATCCACCTGCATACATGCATTGATTATATTGTGGATGATATCCACTTGCTGATAGGCATTTATTATGTGTTGGCACATATGCAGATACGATCACCCTAGATATCATAGTATTACCTTTATGATATAGTTGACCTAGGAATCGTTGTTTATTTTGATTTCTACCTGGTGATGTTTTTCTATTCACGAGTTGGCAACTCACCCCTGTTGTGCCACATTTTTTGCAGGTTGACCGCATGGATCAGTTGCGGCATCGCTGGCATACAGCTGTTTTCGGGTGACTTGCTTGTGGTAGGTGGTTCATGTTGGATCGTGCCCCTCTTGTATTCAGTATTCATAATGTATCTAGTCACTCCATCAAAATCAGAAACTAGTAATTGCGTATGTTGCAGACTTAGAAGACTTGTAGTTGCGAGACTTGAGCGATGGGTTTTATGTTCGCTTTTGGGGTTGTTGTCTTGCTTTACTTGTTTCCTTATGTGGATCTTCGCCGTTGGGCGTCGTATACTTGTTTTTATACTTGTGGTGGTTGTTTCCGCCATTGGGCGTGTTTTGCTCTCGTTTAGGGATGCTTTATTATATTCTGTGTTGTACCCGATTTCAGGATTAGTTTATACAAGGGTGGTGCTGCCCAAATTTTCAAAAAGACAAAACATGATTTACTAAACCTTTATTTCAAAGCTTCACCTCTTTATTTCAAAAAAAAGGTTTAGATTTCTGGGTTTCAACTTACTTGAATTATGTTACGCCTGTAAACGTCGCGTGATTTAAGTGCTGGTCGCGAGCTAATGTTTTGGGTCGTGACAAAGTTGGTATCAGAGCGCTAGGTTTAACCTTGGTTCAAGTTTAGGTTTGACTATGTGGAGTGTAGAGCGTATATAATTTGGAACCTAGGCTTGACCTTACGGAACTTAGACTTGAACAAGGGGATGTTAAACCCGAACTTTCGTTTCATAGGCTGACCCTGATTGATGGAGAAGGTAGCTTGAGTAGAGTGACGTACCGTACGTATGTTCCGCGGCATATTTACGATACGATACTCCACTTAAGTGACCTTAGGATGTACATATCTTGAGACTGGTGATTCTCTTTGTTTTCCTTGATTATACATCCATTTGAGATCCTTGATTCTATTCGTTTTCATGATCATACCCTCACTGATTTAGTTCCTCCTTATGATCATGTATCCATTCTAGATCTGTTGATTCATTTCATTCCATTGGATCTTTTTCATCGATACTTGATTGAGGTTCCAGTCAACATGGTTTGAGCGCAGATTGAGCTGCTGCTGGTGATGCGTTCAGGGCGAGCTCATCGTGAACGGGGACTGACCATCGTGTTTTCTGGTGACATGGGAACGTATCGATGTCGTGTTGTGTTGTGACCTCTCGTTTGAGACGAGTGTGCGGTTTCGTACCGGATGATCAGGGCCTTGTTAGAGGCTTCCTGTTGTGAGAGGACTGTTGATATACAGCATACCTCAGAGACTGTGATGTCATCGACCGTGTAGACAGATGACCCAGCTGTTGCTGAGATTGATGTGATGTCGCTTCCAGATGTAGGGTTCCTAGGCACCCTAATGAGGTCTCACAAGGCATCAACCATGCCAATTTAAAATTTTACGGTGCCGAGAAACCCTAAACTACGGATCGTTGGCTGGATGTCTAGGCGAACAAAGTAACTAGTTAACACTTAACTATAAGAATCGGAAATACAACCTTTGTAGATCCGGTGCTCCACCTCCATAGCTCCGCAATGAAGTCCTCTCGCTGTCCAAAACAAATCCCGGGCTCTAGCGTCGGCTTCATCGGAGAATAGGCGAGCTAGGTCGTCGATGTCCATGTCGAAGATGATCTACGTCGAAGCATCGCTAGATCAAACTCCACCTTCACCAAGCCATGAAAACTTGTGAAGGAAACACCCTATACTACTTGGCAAGAGGTAGAGGATGAAGAAATAGGAAGTGGGTAGACTTTAGAATTGGATTTCTCACTTGTTTTCATCAATCACCATTGATGAAGTAAGGTTTCTTCATGTGTCAAGATGAAGAAGAAGATAGAAATTGTTATGATAAGTTATTCTAAAAATGATAAGAATAATGAATTCTTATCATAATAGAACCATGGTCAAGTGTAGAGAATAAATCATGGTTAGTGGGATGGTTAGGGTTAAGCATGAGACAAAATGGTCACTTGGTCAAAGTCTTCATGAAGCTTCATGAACAAAACAAAACAAGCCACCATTTTCTCATTTGCTTTTCTTTTTCCAAAAGAATAAATAAATGAATAAAATGAATAAGGAAATAGTAAACCCTAACCATTTCATTAACCAAGGTTTAATTCTTTACACTTAACCAAAAAGGCATGCATCATCAAACATGATACAAGCAAGTGCACAAAATCATATCGCATATGCAATGCGCACATCCGAGTGATAAAATCCATCTTAAGTAAACCGATACTAGTTAATGCAAAGTAATATATCAAATATATAATTATACATTAAATCATTAAATCAACACTTGATTTAACGATCCGGTCATATCACATATAACCGACTAGTATCCAATGTATCGGTTTATCGAATCAATCCTTGATTCGATAACTAGGGTATATCGCATATAACCTAATCGATACATTCATCGCGAGAATGGAATACGGTATCACATACACGCATTATTCTCGGTCCCGCACATATCTCATATGCGCTCCTATTTCGTTTCGCTTGAACCAGGAAACCTCTGTGTAGGACTCTAAAGACTCGTCAATACGTCGGCAGCAGATGATGATCATATCAAGCACCCACAAGCCGCAAGCGGTCTGCTAAACGTAACGGCCACCCGGGTATTGAGCGATCAGAAGATCGACGAGCAAGCCCGCTCACACTCCTGTGAATCCAACCAGTAACACTTCCGTACAGTCCGGTCTGATCGACTGATATGTCGCATATCTCGCCTAGGGGTGGTAAACGTCAGACCCCAATAGCTCGATAAGTCGTGTCGATATGAGGTCTATAACAATTCGAGAAACTACTGGCAACACTTACCAGTAAATCTCAGCAACCCTGGCCAGGGATTTCCTGTTATAGCCAATCGAACACAGCGCAACATCAACCCCCTATACCGGGAGAGACGAATCCCCTCCTATCGCTCATTGCCTCCATGTGACTCGGGACTGTACCCAAAAACCACCGTTTTGCACGCCCTCTTGGACGTGGTAAGATGGAAATCAAAGCACAGTGGGAACCACACAAGACTCTATGACGATCTCGGGTCAACAGACTACTCTGTACCAGTGTCACCAGAGAACTGCCATCTGACGTTAGGTATAATACCATCTGGGAGTTCTCGGCGAGTCCGTCCAGTGTACCCAGTCTCTACTGAGCACCCGTATATCATCTCTGATGTCAAACACCGATGGATATGGGATCATCCATCGCCCATCTGTATGGGTCAAGAAGGTATACGCTAGTCTACTCTGGTATATCGATGCCCCGTCTCGATACACCCACGACTAGGGACTTTGAAGGATGTACTTATGGACTACCATGTCCCCACTAGTATGATCCGCATCATAGTCCAGGTAGTCAAGCACACATCCTAAGGGCTTTACCAACATGTAACAGAGAGACAATCAGTGTACACGTTAAGGTAAAGAGCAACCAGATAGCATACTATCATGTCGAGCAAGAAAGTCCTCCCTATATATGTCCAAGCATCCACTACAATATACATCCTATGTATAGTAATGGCCTCTAGGGCATACATATAACTAACACCAGAGCTCACGAGCTGAGATCGCTGGAGCTTCCAGGCAGAGATGTGATAGGTGATAGCTAGTCTATCTTGAGTTAAGAGACGGAGGTGATTCGTCAGATTTGATGCACCGACGCAGGCCCTGTAAAGTTGAAAATTTCCAGTGTGGAGAGTCTTACTCAGATTTAGAGTAGATCGATCCAGAGATGACGTTGTTCGTCAGATATTCCGATGAGAGATCGGTAAGCTGACCAGTTTCAGATTGAGGACCTCACCCAGATGTGTTGTAAGTTGATCGAGAAACGGATGAGTTTTGAGTATTCCTCCGATGGTGGGGAAGAGTTCCCGAGGACGTGTTCGGCTAAAGATCTTCTACGGAGTGATGAAGATACCGAGTTTGTGATTTCAAGTCCGTACGAGAGATTCCGGATTGAATGTCGTCGAGATCATGTGCAGTACGCAGATAACATGACATGAAGTCAAAGTGGACGATAATGAGTGTTGGATATAGTGCCCTCAAAGTCAATTATTGGATCGCAGGCACGTGATTTCAATGATTGAGGGAGGACCTATACCGGTAGGACAGTCTTACTCAAGATGATAGTATGCTATCTGATTTATCTTTATCATCATGTACATGCTTTAGGTGACATTACAGGTCGCTATTACACGTTGATAGAGCCCTTAGAATTCTTGCTTGACGGCCAGCAATATGATGGCGATCATATACGTGGGAGCTGGGGTCTATAAGCACATCCTTAAAAGGTCCCTAGTCGTGGGAGTTTCGAGACTGGGCATCGATACTCCATTAGTAGACTAGTGTATACAGTCGAGACCCTGACAAGGGGCGGTGGCCGGTCTCACAAGCCATTGGTGTCAGTTGGTTCACCTAAGATGTATACAGGTGCTCATTGGGTTATGAGTGCACCGGACAGGACTCGCTGGGAACATACTAGTTGGTATTATACGTGACGTCAGATAGCAGTTCCCCGGTAATATGTGTACAGGTAAGTTCATCGACCTGAGATCGTCATTTGTCTCGTGTGAGTTCCCACTGTGCTTTGATTACTACCCTACCACGGCTCAAAGGAGTCGTGTAAACAGGTTTTAGCTGGGTACATTCCCGAGCCACATGGAGGCAGTGAGCGGATCGGCAGGGGTTTCGTCTCTCCCGGTATTGGGTGTGAGATCGCGCTGTGTCTAAGAGAGCCATTACACAAAGTCCTTGGCCAAGGCAGGAGATTTACTGGTAGGTATTCCAGTAGTATCTCAGGGTGTTCTGGGCTACACTCCGACACGACTTGTACCACTTTTGGGGGTCTGACTTTTACCAACCCCCTAGCCTCGACATGCAATGCTCATAGACGAACGGACCGGACTGTACGGATATTGTCACTGAGAGGCTCAGTAGGGTGTCAGGATGTGTTCGCTCGTCGACCTCCCTTTTGGTCAATACCTGGTAGCCCGTTACGTACGGCTAGTACCACTGACGTGCTAGTGGTTAAATCCTTAGCCAAAGTATTGACGAGTCTTTAGAGTCCCCCACAGACAGTTTATCAAGTTTCGAGCGAAATATTGTAGAGGCCGTATGATATATGGCAGGGTTCGATCATATACGTGCAGTAGTGCATGGATCATGATCGGACGGATCATACCAGTGGGCTTTGGTTTAAGCCGGATCCTGGTGTTAGATTTGTTGGATTACTTTAGTCTCATCGCATTCGCATTCAGTCGGAATGCGGATGCAGGTATGTATATACTGGTGAGGGGTATCCTTGTGATCCGTCACGAATTTACTTTAGATGTTGCCGAATCTTTTTGTTGTTGTAAAAATTTGGGTTAATGTTTACATATGGAAATAATGAGCTAGAAATCATGATTTAGAGCATTAATTGTGACACATGCACAAGTGGTGACTCATGGTCTCTTTCTCTGTGCATGTGTCACATTATGTGATTGATTTGTGAGTTGAAATGAGAGGAAGAGAGAGAAGTGCAGCCATATCTCTTTGGGTTGGCTCTTGAGTTTCATTCTAATGCTCTCACAATAATTCACAACACAAGAATGAAATGGCTTCTTCTTCTTCTTCCTCCTCTAGCTCACCATTTCCATTAAAGGCATCATCTTCAACCTCCATCCATAGACTCTCATGCGTTGAGAATCAATGGATGCTTGAGACAAAGTGATCACACACATTCTCTACATCATCTTGGACACGTCGGCTAGCAAACTTCGTGTCCGAGTTGCTTCGGACGAAGCGGGAGCCCGTAAAAAGACTCGAAGATGTGGTGCCCTTTCCGACGAGGAGACCGGAGATCGGAGATGCCGCGAGGAGCTAGGGATGGTGGCTAAAGACCGAAGGACACATATCGATCGGTATAGCTTTTCTAACCTTTCTCTAGTGTCTAGTTGTAGGTTAATGGTTCGATCCGGGATTAAAGTCTGTGATAGCACCGGTTTCAAGTTTTGAAAAAGTTTTCGTTTCCGCATTTTGGCCTCTGACAGACTACCGGGGCGCTACCGTAGACTTACATGGTATCAGAGCCACGCCATTAACCTTTACTAGCTTGCTCTAAGGTGTTTAAAATATCGATCGAACAAAATTTCCGAAACCGCAATTTCAAAAACGAAGTTTCTGTCGAATTTTTTTTGTCGTCAAAAAATTATTTTGAGTATTGCAGAAAATCAGGCAGGCTTTTCTAAGAACACTATAGAAAATTTGTAGAAAGAGCTAACTGTAGCGCCGCGGAATCGCGGCCGTACCCCCGTTTTGGCTGCGGTTCCGCCGCAGTACTGTAGCGTCACTCCACCAAATTTTCTACAGTGGTCTCTGACTTGGAATTAGGGTTTCTGGAATTTTTATTTTTGGCCCAGATTATTTTGAGTACTGGGAAGTGTGCTTGGGGACAACTTCGGGAGATTTTGTCGATCGAAAATTTTAAATATGTTAGTTCACAGTGCTTACTTTATATCTGTGACCGTGAATGTCATTCGAGCGGTAAATCTTGTCTAATTGCTATAGTTCTTTTAGACGGATTTGCGAACGTGACATTCACGTTGATGTTCTGTGTTGTGCTGTGATGTTGCGGATTTGTCGTGATGGATGGCCTGGATGCAATGGTAGTACAGTTTGGTTGTATTTGTACATTTGATATTTCGGGGCGAGCGTCCGACATGTGGACTGCCGTCACTGCCTGTTTGTATATTATTCGTTTGGGGCACGACCGGGCTGAGGTCGATGTACCCGTTGTATATATATTTTACTTTCTGTACTAGGATTACCCCGCGGTGGGGGGCAAGGATAGCCGGGTTCTAGAGGGCAACGAGCCCGCATCTCATGGCTTTGAGACGGAGGGGGCTTTACTCTAGAATTCGCGGGCTATTCGCAGCACTCGTAGGGGGTATAGGTTGACCCAAGGAGGGGTGCTCAAGTTCCCGGATTCCGTGAAGTGTTGGGTGGTCCATTCACTTTGTTGAAGGGGGCGGCCTCACATCAAGTTTGGCGGGTAACTTGCCGCGCCTGTAGGGATCTAGGATTTCATTGCACAGGCTATCCACACGACCAGGGGAACGTCGGGTTTCAGTAGCGGCTCTATGAAACCCGGGGATCCCAGATTATCTGTATTAAACTGTGATGCTTATTACATTTCTGTGACGTTGCATTTTTATCACGCCTAGAGCGATTATTATATATTCATATATATACTGGTAGATGTTGTATATGTTTTACACCCGTGCTAGTCCAGTCCCCGCTCGTTAATTAAGTAACCTAAAGGGTGATGACAGATAAATACGACGTACACTTATGCCATCCGCATTCGCCTCGATGTCCTCTCGTGCACCGTTAGGTTAGCTGAATAACGGCAGAGCGGGGCAGGGCTAGCGTGGGTGTAAAACATAAGTAACGTCTATATAATATATCATATATACTATATACAGTATCTATCACAACATATCAAATGATCACATCACAGATATCGCAGCAGAAGAAACATATGAAACATTGGATATACTAGGACGTCCGTGTATAATTTTGAGCCTCTATAAAACACGGATTCCACGGTCGCGATGAATAGCCAAACCCACAACCCTAGACCTCTACGAGAGCGACAAGCAACCCTACCAATTCTAGAGTTAGAAGACTCGGACTCTACTCCTCGAGTTGGTCTCCCACTGGACTCTAGAACCCGGTTACTTGTGCTCTCCTCCTTGGGTCTATCCTAGTGCGAAAAAGTAAATAATATACAAATGGTGACATCAACCTCATCCCGGAAGTACCCCAATAAAAGAATATTACATACATTGAATTTTACATGAATGAAAATAAAAACCCTCATCTCACATAAAACCCCCGGCTATTCAAAACGTGACGATCCAATATAACATATCCAGTAACACATAACATCACATGTCATCAACGTAAGTAAATATGCGCATCCCAATTGTCGTTGACATATAGCAACGAAACCGGCGATATCACATATTACACTTACGGTCGCAGAAAAGAAAGTGTAAAACTACAACAGTTGGAATCCGCAACCTGCTTAGACATCGCATGCCTTACAATTATAAACCCCGCATTTTAGACTCTATATCAAAAACACTTTTCAATATCTAGTCGGGCAATTCAACAAGATTCCCGATATGTGATTGAATGCTCATCGCAAACTTTAGTAGACGGCCGCACCCCTGGATGCCGTCGACGAAGTGCACCAAGGCGGAACACCACTGTCGCGAGCACCCAAACGGATGCTTTTGGCGACGGGGTTCTCCTACAGTCACTTGGTCGGTGGTTTGGAGCGTGGCTGTCTATTAAGTTTACCCGGCGAGTATCCGTGTACACTATGTGATTGCAACGGACTTTTGATCGCATCAAAATCCCATGGCAACCAATCATTTGAGACTATACTGCTATGTTTATAACATTCAAATTAGTTATCTCATAACTACTTGTGGATTCCAAATATTGTATCACATTCCAGATAAATAGACAATGTTAAACTTTCCGATCGAATAATCAAACACCCAAGATTTCCCAAATAGTTCTCAACACTTAAGGGGAGTTTAAAAACATCCCTCACATGCCACAGTACCAATAGTCTAGCCATAGAAGGGTCAAGCCAACGCCTCACATGTGGCATGCCGTACTGCCCCAAACCCTAAGGTTCAAAAGGCGGTTCAAGACGGTCACATAATCGAGTTAAGGTTTGTTGTCTTCTAGAGGGTCCATCGCGTAGCTTGCACGATTTAGACGTTCTTAAACTACGGGAAAAACCCAACACTTGGAAATTTCCCGGGTCGGGAAAAAGTGAGTTATTGATATCCGTTCGAACTTTTTAATACTTTCTAAATATCCGGAAAACATAACGAAATTAAATTTTCCGATCGAATCAACGAATACAAAATAAACCCCAGAACACTCAACACTTGAGTCAGATTAAAAATACCCAGAAAATAGCACTTAAAGAAATATATATTACTGTTCAAAAACGAGTGTCTAATCCTTCTATACTGCCGTGGATCAGCGGCCCAAGCGTGGTACGGCCGCGGTTCCGCGGCGGATTGTACGGATTAGAACCTCGTTTTTCACAGTAATGCTTAAATGTCCCTGCTGAATTTTTTAGGTATTTTTAATACAGAAAAATCGCGGTTTTTTAAAAATGTCTAGAGAGGGGTTCGTTTTGACGTTTCAGGGTTCGTTCGGAGTTTTAACTTCGTATACACGTCGCCTAATGCTCTAGCTAGGCTCTGATACCACTGTAGAGTTACTAGGAACTCTAAGAAAGTTCTACAAGGCACCAACCATGCCCGATTAAAATTTTAGCCGTGCCGAATAACTCTAAACAAGATCTTTGCTAGATAATTAGGGTAACACATGCTAGTAAATAACAATTATCTCTAAGTGAATACGAAATACAACCTTTGTAGATCGGTCCTTCACTTCTTAAGCTCCTTGTAGTAGTCCCTTCGCTGCGATCATCGTGCTCCCGGACTCTCGGACGGCTCCATGAGAAGAAGGCAACGGTTTTGCTTGAAGTCTTCGAGGCCGAAGATGATCTACGTCGAGGGAATACGAACTCAAGGTTCTACTTCACTAACTAGAGAATTAGTGAAGCAAACACCCTAAACTAAAGTGCTAGTCTAGTAGAGGATGATGAAATAAGAAATGGGTACACTTTAGAATTTCTTTTCTCACTATCATTCTCACCCTAGAAAGAAATTGAAGGAGGAAGAAGATGAGCTCAAAATGAGAATGAAAACTAATCAAGAGAGAGAGTTAGCTAACCATGGGTGAGTGGGTATCATATACTAACTCATGTAGAGACATAACAATGGCTAATTATAGTGGTTAGGTTAATTAATATCTTAAGTAAAACAAAACTAGTGGACTAAGTCAATGCAACCATAAGCTTCATGAAGCTTCATGCATGTGAGCTCATTATCCATTTGTTTTTAGAATTACTTTAAATATAAAAACCTAACCAGTATAATTATAATGTTGTATGTCTCATACACCCATGTAGTGTGTATCAACAACCATGATACAAAATGAACACAAATTAATATATATCACATATATATTAAGTTGTGCACAAGTGAGAAAAACAAATGCTTAAGTGAACCAATGTTAGTTAATGTAAATTAGTATATCATATATACAATTATACACTAAATTATTAAATCAACACTTGACTTAATAATCCGGTTATATCACATATAACCGACTAACATCCAATGTATCGACTTATCGAATCAACCCTTGATTCGATTACCTGGTTATATCGCATAAAACCGATCGATACAAACATCGCGAGAATTGAATACGGTATCGCATACTCGCATTATTCTCGGTCCCGCACATATCACATATGTGCTCCTATTTCGTTTTGCCTGAGCCAGTAAAACCTCTATGTAGGACTCTAAAGACTCATCAATACGCCGGCAGTAGGTGATGATCATATCAAGCACCCACAAGCCGTCAGCGGTACTAGCTGGACGTAACGGCTACCCGGGTATTGAGCGATCAGAAGATCAGCAAGCAAGCCCGCTCCAACTCCTGTAAAAATCCTTACAGTGACACTACCGTACAGTCCGGTCTCCATGTCTGATATGTCACATATCAAGTCTAGGGATGGTAAACGTCAGACCCCAATAAGTCATGCCGATATGAGGCTCATAACGGGTCGAGAAACTACTGGTAACACTTACCAGTAAATCTCTAAACCAGCCCTGGCCTGGGACTTCCTTGTTATGGCCAATCAAGCATAGCGCAACATCAACCCCCAATACCGGGAGAGACGAAACCCCTCCTATCGCTCATTGCCTCTATGTGACTCGAGACTGTACCCAAAAACCACCGTTTTGCATGCCCTCTTAGACGTGGTAAGGTGGAAATCAAAGCACAGTGGGAATCACACAAGACTCTATGACGATCTCGGGTCTACAGACTAACCTGTACCAGTGTCACCAGAGAACTGCCATCTGACGTAAGGTATAATACCATCTAGGAGTTCTCGGTGAGTCCGTCCAGTGTACCCAGTCTCCATTGAGCACCCGTATATCATCTCTGATGTCAAACACCAATGGATATGGGATCATCCATCGCCCATCTACATAGGTCGAGAAGGTATACGCTAGTCTACTCTGGTATATCGATGCCCCATCTCGATACACCCACGACCAGGGACCTTGAAGGATGTACTTATGGACTACCATGTCCCCACTAGTATGATTTGCATCATAGTCCAGGCAGTCAAGTACACATCCTAAGGGCTTTACCAACATGTAACAGAGAGACAATCAGTATACACGTTAAGGTAAAGAGTAACCAGATAGTATACTATCATGTCGAGCAAGAAAGTCCTCCCTATATATATCCAAGCATCCACTACAATATACATCTCATGTATAGTAATGGCCTCTAGGACATACATATAACTAACAATCTACCACTTGCACTAGGGCCATCTGATAACAGTGGTTGTAGTATCTCATACTCAACCATCCCATAATAGTCTCTCTCTGGAAAAAGGCCTTTGTGAGTGGATCCGCCGTGTTGTCCTCTGAGTCTACTCTCCTAACCTCGATCCCCTGGAGATCAACCATCTCCATGATCAGGTAACACTGCCTTAGAATATGTCTAGATCACTGATAGGACGGGCGTTCCTAGGCATAAGCTATAACTCCATTGTCACACAATGGTAGGAACGAAGTTCATCTCATGAACTAATAAACACCCAGACTGCCTCTTTGGTAGTATCTTTGGTAGAAATGTATCCAGCCTTTATCTTCTAGTATGCCACGGTATCTGTCTTGGAACTTTTCCAACATACCGTCCCTTTACTGAGGGTAAAGACAATGCCTGTGACTAACATTCAGTCGTCCTTATCACCCTGGAACCCTTCCAGTGATTCTCTCCAGGATCAATTGATACCATCTCACTGCAGCTAGTGAGTATCCTAACATCCAATTAGATCTATCTCATAGATCCAAAACCCAGGATTTAGTAGGTATCACTTTGATCCTATGTGGAGAATCATTGTGATAGCGGAGATTGATCGAGCGTAGCATAGGAAACTCCTTCCCTATCTAGAGCATGTCATCCACGTACTCTACGAGGATCACCACCATACTCCTTACTACCTTTTTGTATATATAAGGATCATCTACCAATTTGATGAAGTCAAACACTTTGACTACCACATCAAAACAGACGTTCCGACTCCGCGATGCCTGCTTTATCCCATAAAGCAACTTGTACACGCTTCCGCTGCTCCCACTGTTTACGAAGCCCTCTGGCTGTGTACTTATAGACGCTCCCTTCCAAATCAACATTTAGAAAAGCAGTCATGACACCCAACCGCCAGATATCATAGTCATGTGCATGTGTGCATGTGTGTGTTTGTGACTTGTGAGATTAAAAGAGAATGAGAAAGGAAAATGGGAACAAAGAAAAAGAAAAGAAAAGAAAGAGTTTGTGTGTGAATGGAGTTATGAATGAAAAACAAAAGTGATAATTGAGAGAGTGAGTGTAGGGGGAGATAATTGTGAAAGAGAGTGAGGCTAAGAGAGAGAGAGGGTTATACTTGGCTGCCCCATTCCTTCCTCCTCCATTGTTTCATCATGTATTTCTCCATCTCCTTCATCACACACTACATCCATGCACCCTCTCCATTCCTTTGTCAAAACCCTTTACTCCCTTCATTAAAAACATGCACCCCTTCATCCTAAACACATTGGACCAATCAAGTTTGGATTTTGAAGACTTGGGCAACTCACGAAAGTTCTATGGTTGCAAATAAGGTAATCCATACACTTTGGTTTAGAGTTTGTGCTTAATATATCCTATTAGCGTTTAGATATTGATTTAGTTAGGGTTGTGATCATAGAAAAATTTAAGCTGCTGTCAAGTGGCCAATTGAGGTGTAGGAAGTGTTTACAAGACCTTATTGAGTGTTCTATTGACCTAGAATTTAGTTTAGAACCCAATACACGAAGTTAGAATTTGTTCAGTAACGGTTTTGTGAAACCTTAAGGCCTACAGGGAATCTCAGATGACCTGGAGTGTTTATGAAATAAGCAAACAATACCAGGGACTAAATTAGGGCAGTAGGAGACCACCCTGACCAGATGAACACCAATGGAGCAGAGGGGGCCAAGCTTACCGGAATTTGGGTGAGGGTGGCCGGCCACTTGGTGGTGGTAGGTGCTTGATTTGGTTCAGTAGCTCTTATACTTCATATACAACACCCTATACATGTTTGTGTAATTCCAGTTTACCTGAACCAAAATCTGGGAGCTATTGTGAGTGGTTTTGGTTATGGTTTTCCGTATTTTGGAATTCTTGGTTTTTGTAATTTGTATGTATTTGGTTGTTGTGCGTTTGTACGTCAACAAAAAGAGTTGTTTAGTTGTTTTTGCATACGTAGGCTATAGGTTCTAACCTATGAGCGCACCGCGTGCCGTTTTTGGATTTCGAAACTCGTTGTTAATGGTATTGCGATACGTGTTGATATTGTAGGTACCTTCATGTGGATTCCGAGACGACGAAGCACATCGACTACGGCTAAGCGAGGAGTTTAGCATGTGAGTAGATTTATATCTACGGGAGAAGTCTGGTGGATGGCGTATAGCACCCCCGCAAACATTGATATGGAATATCGTTTGATTATTTTAGCTTGATAAATGATATGCGATGGACATGATTGTAAGGTTTACAAACGACAATATGATAAAAGTTGATGCTAATGAAAATATTGATATTTGAGAATATGAAATGGTAAGTGAACCATGATAGGTACGAATTAAAAGTGAACAAGTGTGATGTTTATAGTATTGTGATGCGAGATATTAATGTGATGAACGAGTATAGGATGTGATATGATGACTTTGTGATATGTCGTTATATGGATTTCGAGTCGATATGAGATTATTGATATCTTTGTAGGTCCCCTCATACGAGATGGACATTGATGTGACCTGAGAGATAGGTATATTTTTATATGGATAATGTGTTGCATTTTGAGAGATATGCCGTACGAGACTTAGATCCGTACCCCGATATTGTATAGGTTGATAGAATCCCTAATTGTTTATTGCCGCCGTACGTGGATTACCGTACGCGATGAGTTTTACCTTTTGATTTATCCATACCCTTGTTTAGAGGATGCCGTACGATGGTTTGTACCGTACGTGTTGTTATGAGGCCAGATGCCGATTGATAGATTCATCGACTCGGTCATGTTAGACAAGTATACCTTATAGCATTTAGAGTCACGATGTACATTATGCTACATTCATGATTATTCTCATTGCATGTCATATACCTGTGCTAGTACACCTACACCATTATCGATGATGCGTATGTTACACTTACACAGATTTGCCGGTTCACACACCTTCATCATCGATAATTGCCATGTCACTACACAGTAGAATTGCCACATCATGCCACGATATATTTGCTATGTTCATATCACTGTTCCACGTTGCATGAGATATGCGGACATGCTTGCATCCTGTTAAATGTTGCGTACTTACTGACATGTACACTTACATACTTGGTTACAGCTACATGTACTTCATGCATACATACTGACATGTACACCGACATAACTTGCTATAGCTGCATATACCCCTAAGTGGTATTGTATTGACATGTAATTTGAGACGTTGATTATTGTGCTATTGCGCTTATGAAATGCATCATACATACTTGCTTATATGTAAATACTTATACCTTGCTACAGTTACATATACACCTCATATGATGCAGCACTTGATTTATGAGGATTTGGAAACTGCATGATATATTTTAAAGCTGAATTCATTTAAAAGAGCGGTTTCCCCATAATATGCTCATATTGCTATTTTATGTTGCATATATCATATTTACATGGATTACGCATTGAGATATGGTTTTTATGTGATTTCTGGATTTGAGAAACGCGGGATGTTTCAAGAAATTTTGTGTTGTTTGAAAACCCGGTTTCTCTTGATATGATATTTCAGTGTGTCCACCATATGGTTTCTTGGTTCTGAGATTGGCATGTGATACCCAATTCGAGGAGGGAGAGGCACCGTCTGCGGGTACATGGTAGACCCGGTATGGTACTCCGGGGCGAGTGGTGATTTCGTGGTGTAGACGATAAGCCTGGAAGAGGAACCACTACCTACCGGTGATTATATTTAGTGTAACGTTTTAAAAATGATTAAATAAATAATTAAATGAATAAAAGTGTTTAAGTGAATTTTAGGATTTTCGGTAAAGTAAAATGTATTTTCGTAAAACCAAACCGTGATTGTTTTTCATTATAATTTTAAAAATATCTATTTTAATTATGAAATTACTAGTAAATGGTGTTTATTTAGCCACTTATAAATTTTTAGTTTAATAAAATATTTTTCCTAAATTAATTATTTAAATATTAACATAAGCTTTATTTTTACACTAAATTAGTGTAAATTACAAATTTGAATGGTTTTAATTTGTAAAAATGAACCATGGCATATTAGAATTTAGTGTGTATCATGCAAAAATTATTTGCAAATTTTTCCTATTTTCTAGAGCTTTCTTGAGTTGCTATAGTAAAGAAATAAATAAATAAATAAATAAAGCATGAAAAGACTTTTATTGATGTTTCTTCTCTTGAAACTTCTACACACTTTTCCCACTCTCTTCTTTCTCTCCCTCACCACTCTAGGGCCGGCTACAAACCCCCCATGGCTGCCCCCCCCCCCATTTTCCACCTCATTTTTATTCAAAATTCATCAAAAACACATCAAAAATTCAATTAAAATTCCACAAAATCCTATTTATTCCATACTCTTTATTCCTTGCTCATTTTTTTATGAAATTTGGAGATGGAAAGCATACATTTTGGAGGCTCAATTCTTGTTTGGATTTCACATTTTGAAGGTATAATTTTCTTTCTTTTGATTTATTGTTGTTAGATGTTCATATTAAGCTTAATTAGATTTAATGAATTAATTCTATGTTCTTTTTTTTAAAAATGCAAGCTAGGGTTCTAAATTCAAGTTATGATTTTTAATAATTAATTAGGGTTATAGTAGTTAGTTTAACAATTTTAGTATTAGGAAATCTTGCATGGTTATTGTTTAACAAATTGTTATTCAAAAATTGTTTTAAATTAGGAATTTAGTTAACTAGGTTTTTGCAAAATGTGGTTGTGGTTAATATAAAATTCTAATTTGTGTTGTTATCATTGGATTATAGTTTTAGTGGAAATATTAGCATGTTAATGGAAAGAAAAACTTAGTTTGATTGCTAGTTTCTATGGTTAATTGATAAATTGTGATAAAAATTGCTAATTTTGTAAACTAGATTTTAGAAATTCCTATATAAATGAGATTAAAAAATATAATTATGGTTTCATTATATCATTATCATCATGAATTGTGGTTTAAGTCATTAATTTATGCAAAATCATGTTTTGTGGTGGAATTGTGGTATTTTGCTTGAAAAATGTTGAAAATTGTTAAAGGGTGCAAACTAGAAATTTCAAATTTATACAAAATTGTGTAATAAAAATATAGTAATGGTTTGTATAGTCTAGTGATGTTATTTAATGAGTTTTATGACCATTGGTTTCATTTAAATGTCAAGTTTTGATGAAAAACGGTAAATTGACATTTTCGGGTTTTTTTTCGAAAACGGACGATTTGATTGATTTTAGGGTTTTGATGGATTAAATCATGTTTTATATTATAAGTAACGAGTTTTCTAAACTACAAGCTGTTTGTTGATGTTTATCTCGATCCATCGGAGTTTGTACGCCGATATCGAGCGATATTTGGTTCTTTTGCGTGGACGGGACATAGGTTTTAACCTATGCTTGTTCCTTGCGTCGTTTTGACTTTTGTATGTGATTCAGTTTACGATACTATTATTATGTTTGCGTTTAGGTACCCCTCACGTGGACTGCGGGCGATGAAGAGGAGGATGGCGACACCGTCTTCGGCAGACATGGACCAGGTGAGTAGATGCATATCTACGGGGGGAAGTCGGGTAGATGGCGTTTAGCACCCCCGCAACGTAGAATAGGAATAGTACTTATTGACATTAGGAAACCCGATGTGACCCTAGATTCTTACTGAGCAGGACCCTAGTAATGACCCTAGGCGGGACTAGACTGATTTAGGAAAACCATACCTGAGGATGAATACTTTGGGAGAGGTTCGTAGGTTTCTGATAGAAACACACACGCACACACTAAAACTTGACATGGCGTATACGTATATGTGTGTATATATATAAAACTAGGTATAGGTGTATATATATACACAACACGTATATGGGATTCGTTGATGTGATATGATATCTGAGGTATGATGAAACACTATGACTGGGCTTGATGCCGTGATTCTTGACTATACAGTCGTATTAAAGTCTTAGTGGATCATTAGAGAAAGAGATAATGAACATGAATATATAAATTATGAAAGGTGGTGGTGATATTGAGGTACATGGGACGCTAAAATAGTACCTGGGCTGTAGCTTGTGACTTGATGATGATAAGATATCGGTATGACTTAATCACAATATGATACATATGACATGATATTTCTGAGGATAAACTAATGATGCTTATCATGATGGCAATGATATATGATTGATGTATGCGATCACAGTTTAGCACCTTGATCATGAGATGTGTTGATGATGACATTATACGAATGAGGCGACACCTAGGAGATACTTGACCGTACCCCGATATTGGGATGTCGTACGATGGATTTTTACCGTACGAGGCTTAGATTTGATGATTGATCCGCACTCTTGATTCGAGGAAGCCGTACTACGTACGTGACGCTATTGAGGCGGGATCGCCGACTATTAGAGATATTGATTCAGACCTTAGGTAGATTCTAGTTTCTTACTGACTAGTCTATTAGGTTTAGTTCCTTAGGATGTTAGATGGACACTAGTTTAGGTTCGACTCACATAGTGGTAGTTGTACTCGTATTTCGCAGAGGAGTGGATAATGCACATATGTCTTTACATTCATACTGTAATCATCATGGTGCATGTTCTTACATATGTTGCAATAATCAGTACAAACCATACCTGTTAGGACACCAGCACCATTACCGATGATGCGCATATTCCACGCACACTTATTTGCCGGCTCACACACATCATCATCGGTAATTGCTATGTCACGTACACTTTAGATCATATTGTCTTTTATGGATAGAATCAGTTAACAACTAGACCGATATAATATTGTGATTATTCTCTGATGTTAGTATAGACATGATATTTATTACGTAGACATCCATGCATTCATATTTTCATGTTATCATGCAGTATTATGGGCATATGCCGACACTTATCATATAGTTACTCATGATTTTGAGATTTGGATTTCTATGAGATTTCTGGATTTTTGGGGAAAACCGCAAAAATATATAAAAACTTCTCTCTCTCTCCTCTTCTCTTTTTAAAATAAGATGCGGTTTTCTCGTGATGTATGTGTCGTCCACCATGAGTATTTCATGTTTTCTGTTGGATTTCGAGACCCGATTCGAGGAGTGGATAAACCGTCTCGGGTACATGGTGGGCCCGGTATGGTACCCCGGGGCAAGAAGATCGAGTTGTAGACGATGAGCCTGGCAGGGGAAGGCTACCTACCGGTGATGTCTGGCGCGGCGGATATCCGGAGGATACCGACCGTTGTCGTGAGATTTGATGATATGGGCCGATCCGGACCGACGGAGCCCGAGATATTGAGACTTGAGATTACATGTGTTGTGTCGATGCTTGACACGGATTTCCATGGATTTCATTATTGAGATTTCAGATTCTTATACACATTCTACTATGATAACAACTAAAGATTTCTTATACATATATATCTGGATTTCAGGATTTGTTACTTTACATTCATGGTGCATGCATTTCATTCATATGACATAGTATTATATGAGGTACTGACACGAGCACGGAGTATCTGCACTTACACGTAGTATTACCCTGCTATTACTAGATGATTGGGACTTAGTAGTGTATTATTATGACCTAGGATAGCGTCGTGCATTCGATTTCTTTTCGTAGATGTCTTCTACTCACGAGTTGGCAACTCATCCCCGTTGTGCCAAATTTTATTACAGGTTCAGTGTACAGGTTCCCCTGGCAGCTTGCTGGCACATCTATTCTTTCAGAGTGATTTGCATGGTAGGTTGGTTCACTTGTATCCGAACCACCATTGTACTTTTATTCATTCATTTGTATCTAGTAAGCTCCATCAACCATACTTGTATTACTTGATAAGTTTATTGGACCAGTCTTTTATTTTGACCTTAGAGTCGCGCATATATTATTCTAATCTGGTGGTTTTGTTTTATTTTGAGTTTTGAGCCTCGCCCTTTGGCGTTGTATATTATTGTGCTCGTTGTGGTTGTTTCCGCCAGTTGGCGTTGAGCTAGCACCTGTTTGGGGATGCTTTTTATTGTTTATGTATATTATACTTGTTGTACCCATTTGGGGGCCAGTTTTTACAGAGGAGACTCTGCCGAAATTTTTTGGAAAATTTGCTGATACTTTTAAACTTGTTTTTCTTCATGTTTCTTTTACTTCTTCTTCTTTTATATGGTTTAGATTTCTGGGCTTCGGCTTACTTAGGTTACGTGGCGCCTCTAGACGCTTCGTAATCTAAGTGCCGGTCACGTTCCGTACTCTCGGGTCGTGACAAAGTTGGTATCAGAGCGCTAGGTTTAACCTTGTATAAGTCTAGGTGACCCTTTGTTGATGGAGTAGGCGATTTAGGTAGAGTAACGTACCGTGGGTATGGTCCGCGGCATACTTACGATACGCTACTCTGCTTAAGGAGCCTTAGGATGTACATTGTTTGCACCGTATTTCATTCGTTCCTTTGATCTATCTTCGTCGATATCGGATGGTGGTTTCTGTTACCACGGGCAGGGGAAGCTGCGGCTCGAATGCGATAACCATTAGAGTATTGGTTATTCTTGAGGATTGAAGCATTGCTTAGCGTGCGGACGAAGGGTATTCACGTGCCGTCCGGATGAAGTTAAAGGGTTCGAACGATTATCAGAAAACCATTTTCCCAAGTTTAAAGTATTTTGAAGAACATGCAGGTATTTCGATGGACCCTCTAGAAGAATGAAACCCTAACTCGACATAATGACCACGAGAACGCCCTTGAACCTTAGGGTTTACGGCAGTTCTGTTGTGCCATTAGTGAGGCTTGGGTTTGCCCTTCTACGGCTGGATCATCGATGCTGGGGTATGTACCGGATATTTTTAAACTGTACTTGAGTGTTGAGCTCTCGGGAAATTATGGGATTTTGATGGATCGATCGAAAGATTTAATGTAGTCCGGATATCAAGTGAAGGGATCGACTACGTGGGAGACTCTAGATATGAGGATTTTCGTTGGTAGCGCAGTCAGCACAGCTACAAAGAGACGAGTTCGAAGCAATCGACATCAGAAGAAAGAGGTGCACATTGACGATAGTGTTTACGATTGGGATTTAGTGATTTGAATTTCATATTTTCGTGGATTGGATTTTTGTATTTTGAGGACTTTGTTCTACGATTGGTATTTCATGTGTGTACCTTTATTCTATCTGTGTTTCATATATCAGTTGTATTGATGTTGTTTAGTACACACCCAGTACACTTGATTTGGTTTTATATATTTTGAGATTTTTGATTTGATTTCGTGCATAGGGGTTACACATGATTTTGACATATGTTTCGACCTAGTTTTCATGCATTTTTGTACCGTGATTTTGATTTTGATATTCGATGTATGTTTTCGTGCACCATGTGCACCTGATTAGGATTCTTGCGCATACTTGGCCCACTTGATGCGATTTTGTGCACACCAGATGCACTAAATCGGTGTTTTGTGCAGATTAGATGCACCTGATATTGAGTCGTGCACGCCCGTTGCACTTGACAGATGTTTTTGGTGCACACCTGTTGCACTTAGTTTTGTTTTTGTGTGTATTCATGGTATCTTTAGTTGGTTTCGATTTCAGTGCGCACCGGATGCACATGATATTTTTATGATGTGATTGGGATTGATTTCAGTTTGAGCAGTATGTTTTCATAGTCATTATTATTTGATTTAGTAACCAGGCGGGACGTGTATGTTAAATAAAAGATATATATATAGCTATTTTTTTTAAATTAAACGTCCGCTACTTATACCGTGACACGTGCATTGCACGGTGAATTTTCAAGAGGGGTTTTTGTATGCTTCTTTATTATGAGGCTTAGGCGATTTTACTAGGATGCGAAATATATATAAGTTATAGATTGATGTATATTATGATGGTTTTAACATTGGGTTATGATATTTTATTCTCGCCATAACTCCGATGATTGCGTTATGCTTGACGGAGTTGATTTTAGTTGTGTATTGATGATTTCGGAGACCCCGACGATTTGAATGTTTTGCTAAACGTTTTAGTATTTGGAGGGGGAGTTTTAATTTAAATTCGGGGACTGAATTTCTTAATGGGGGGAAGATTGTAACGTTTTAAAAATGATTAAATAAATAATTAAATGAATAAAAGTGTTTAAGTGAATTTTAGGATTTTCGGTAAAGTAAAATGTATTTTCGTAAAACCAAACCGTGATTGTTTTTCATTATAATTTTAAAAATATCTATTTTAATTATGAAATTACTAGTAAATGGTGTTTATTTAGCCACTTATAAATTTTTAGTTTAATAAAATATTTTTCCTAAATTAATTATTTAAATATTAACATAAGCTTTATTTTTACACTAAATTAGTGTAAATTACAAATTTGAATGGTTTTAATTTGTAAAAATGAACCATGGCATATTAGAATTTATTGTGTATCATGCAAAAATTATTTGCAAATTTTTCCTATTTTCTAGAGCTTTCTTGAGTTGCTATAGTAAAGAAATAAATAAAGCATGAAAAGACTTTTATTGATGTTTCTTCTCTTGAAACTTCTACACACTTTTTCCACTCTCTTCTTTCTCTCCCTCACCTCTCTAGGGCCGGCCACAAACCCCCCATGGCTGCCCCCCCCCATTTTCCACCTCATTTTTATTCAAAATTCATCAAAAACACATCAAAAATTCAATTAAAATTCCACAAAATCCTATTTATTCCATACTCTTTATTCCTTGCTCATTTTTTTATGAAATTTGGAGATGGAAAGCATACATTTTGGAGGCTCAATTATTGTTTGGATTTCACATTTTGAAGGTATAATTTTCTTTCTTTTGATTTATTGTTGTTAGATGTTCATATTAAGCTTAATTAGATTTAATGAATTAATTCTATGTTCTTTTTTTTAAAAATGCAAGCTAGGGTTCTAAATTCAAGTTATGATTTTTAATAATTAACTAGGGTTATAGTAGTTAGTTTAACACTTTTAGTATTAAGAAATCTTGCATGGTTATTGTTTAACAAATTGTTATTCAAAAATTGTTTTAAATTAGGAATTTAGTTAACTAGGTTTTTGCAAAATGTGGTTGTGGTTAATATAAAATTCTAATTTGGGTTGTTATCATTGGATTATAGTTTTAGTGGAAATATTAGCATGTTAATGGAAAGAAAAACTTAGTTTGATTGCTAGTTTCTATGGTTAATTGATAAATTGTGATAAAAATTGCTAATTTTGTAAACTAGATTTTAGAAATTCCTATATAAATGAGATTAAAAAATATAATTATTGTTTCATTATATCATTATCATCATGAATTGTGGTTTAAGTCATTAATTTATGCAAAATCATGTTTTGTGGTTGAATTGTGGTATTTTGCTTGAAAAATGTTGAAAATTGTTAAAGGGTGCAAACTAGAAATTTCAAATTTATACAAAATTGTGTAATAAAAATATAGTAATGGTTTGTATAGTCTAGTGATGCTATTTAATGAGTTTTATGACCATTGGTTTCATTTAAATGTCAAGTTTTGATGAAAAACGGTAAATTGGCATTTTCGGGTTTTTTTCGAAAACGGACGATTTGATTGATTTTAGGGTTTTGATGGATTAAATCATGTTTTATATTATAAGTAACGAGTTTTCTAAACTACAAGCTGTTTGTTGATGTTTATCTCGATCCATCAGAGTTTGTACGCCGATATCGAGCGATATTTGGGTCTTTTGCGTGGACGGGACATAGGTTTTAACCTATGCTTGTTTCTTGCGTCGTTTTGACTTTTGTATGTGATTCAGTTTACGATACTATTATTATGTTTGCGTTTAGGTACCCCTCACGTGGACTGCGGGCGATGAAGAGGAGGATGGTGACACCGTCTTCGGCAGACATGGACCAGGTAAGTAGATGCATATCTACGGGGGGAAGTCGGGTGGATGGCGTTTAGCACCCCCGCAACGTAGAATAGGAATAGTACTTATTGACATTAGGAAACCCGATGTGACCCTAGATTCTTACTGAGCAGGACCCTAATAATGACCCTAGGAGGGACTAGACTGATTTAGGAAAACCATACCTGAGGATGAATACTTTGGGAGAGGTTCGTAGGTTTCTGATAGAAACACACACGCACACACTAAAACTTGACATGGTGTATACGTATATGTGTGTATATATATAAAAATAGGTATAGGTGTATATATATACACAACACGTATATGGGATTCGTTGATGTGATATGATATCTGAGGTATGATGAAACTGTAAGTGCACGGCGGCGCCTCGGCCGTCAATCCGACGGCCAAATGCGGAAGAGGTGATAAACTTTAAATTTTCTTAAACTGGCAAACCGCCGCGCACTAATACCCGGATCGAACCACTAACTAGTCCTAGCTATCAACAAGAAAGGGAAGAGAGATATACCGACGATCCAAGTCCTCCGGTCTTCTCATCATCGTCCCGATCTCCTGCGGAATGTCCCGTCTTCTCCTCGTCGCCGGAAGTGCACCACATCGCCTACTTCTTTTACGGGCTCCCACCTCAATACCGAGACAACTCGGGCACGAAGCTGGCTACTCGACGTGCCCAAGATTTACTGTAGAATATAATGTAGAGGCTTGTGTCTCATTTGGGGTTGTAGGAATTGCCATTGGTGGAGGTGTTGATACAAGCTTTTGGAGGAGGAGCTAATATGATTTTTGCCAAGCCAAATGAGTGAAAATCCCTCTTTCCAAAAATGGGACAGCCCCTCTAGGAGCATGGCCGGCCACCACAAGAGAGAGGAGAGTGAGAATGTAGAGAGTCCCAAAAATAATGGGAGCCATACTCATATCATGCAAGAGAGAGAGAGAGGAATGGTTATCATGAAAGAACATGGTCACCAAAACAAAAACCACACACAACCAACCTCACCCCTCATCATCATCAACAATCATGACTTTAAAAGTCAAGTCATGATGGAGTCAAAACAAGTCAATGATGGTGCACATCATGAAAACCATCATGATGCAACAAGATGCAAAGAACCCCCTCCACAAATGCCTATTTGCAACAATGCAAATAAACCCTCCTCCACCAATCTTCGGCCAATGAACGATACAAAGGAAATTGGCCGAAACGGAAAGCAAACTGGCAACTCCAGAAAACTGGTCCCGTAATAAATTACAGGAAAACCCCGATACTGTGCATACACACCCGCATTTGTATTCCGACCGAAATACAAATGCAATGAGACAAAATCTACACTGTACTATACTAGGATCCGGCTTAAACCAAAGCCGGCTAGTAATATCCGTTCGATCCTGATCCGTGCAATACCGCACGTATCTGATCGAACTCTGCCATATAACCATACGGCCTATAGTACAAACTGTCCGATCCTGATCCGTGCAATACCGCACGTATCTGATCGGACCTTGCCATATCTCCATACGGCCTCTACAACTTTTCGCCCGAAAGCTGAGTAACTGAATGTGGGGGACTCTAAAGACTCGTCAACACCTTGGTTGTGGATTTAACCACTAGCACGTCAGAGGTATAAGCCAATACGTAACGGGCTACCAGGCATTGACTAAAAGGGACGTCTGTGAGCGAACTCAGCCTGACACCCTACTGAGCCTGTCAGTGACAATATCCGTACAGTCCGGTCCGTTCGTCTATGAGTATCGCATGGCGGGCCTAGGGGGTTGGTAAAAGTCAGACCCCCAAAAGCGGTACAAGTCGTGTCGGAGTGTAGCCCAGAACACCCTGAGATACTACTGGAATACCTACCAGTAAATCTTCTTGCCTCGGCCGAGGGCTTCGTGTAATGGCTCTCCTAGACACAGCACGACCTCACCCTCAATACCGGGAGAGACGAACCCCTGAAGATACGCTCACTGCCTCCATGTGGCTCGGGACTGTACCCAACTAAAACCTGTTTGCACGACTCCTTTGAGCCGTGGTAGGGTAGTAATCAAAGTACAGTAGGAACTCACACGAGACAAATGACGATCCCCAGGTCGATGAACTAACCTGCACACATGTCACCAGGGAACTGCCATCTGACGTCTGGTATATGACCAACTAACATGTTCCCGTCGAGTCCTGTCCGGTGTACTCATAACCCAATGAGCACCTGTATACATCTTAGGTGATCCAACTGACACCAGTGGCTTGTGAGACCGGCCACCGCCCCTCGTCGGGGTCTCGACTGTATACACTAGTCTACTCTGGAGTATCGATGCCCTATCTCGAAACTCACATGACTAGGGACCATTTGAGGATATGCTTATAGACCCCCAGCTCCCACTTATATGATCGCCCTCATACTGCTGGTGGTCAAGCAAGAATCCTAGGGGCTCTATCAACGTGTAATAGCGACTTGTCAGGTCACCTAAAATAGTACACGATGATAAAGGTAAACCAGATAGCATACTATCATCTCGAGTAAGACTGTCCTACCGGGATAGGTCCTCCATCAATCATTACAATCACGTACCTGTGATCCAATAATTGACTCTGAGGGCACTATCTCCAACAATCTCCCACTTGCACTCAAGGCTAATTATTGCGATGTCTCATACTCACAGCCCGTGTGATACCGAACACCCAACTCCTCTACTAGTCAGTCTCACAAAGCTCGTTTGCGAAACTATTGCGTTCGAGGAATAGCCTTAGTGAGTGGATCCGCTTTGTTATTTCTTTCTATGTCTCTCTATATCTCAAGTTCGCGGAGAAAGCCATCTCCCGAAATGAGCAATACCTGTCTTAGAATGTGTCTGGATGTCTGATGGGACATAGTTCATAAATGAACACCAAATCCAAACTTCTTAGACTGTATCGTCAACTGAACTTAATCAGTATCCTGCGCCATGCCTCCCTCAGTATTGCCTTGGACCATATGTCCAAAATACTGCCCCTCATCAGAAGGAAAAAAACTATAACTCTGACAACCTCCTTGTCGTCCATGTCACCTTGGAAGCCTGGATTGATAACTGTCTCCTGCATGAGGCTATCGTTATCATATCCCTAGAACATGCACTTATGTTCTAAAACTGCTTCCGACTGTTTCTCCAGGATTGGATTAATGTCAACTTATTGCATCTAGTGCAAGAACAACATCTGGTGTGGTACTTGACATCTCATGATTGACTCAATTGCCTGAGCAAGTGATCTGCCAATCATGCGCATCCCTCTCCCCTTTAGTCTGTAAGACACCTTTAGAGAGGGTGACTCCATTACCTGCAGGTACACTACCGTGCCAGGAGTCAGACATTCTAAATAGCCTTAGAATGCTGTCTAAGTACCCAGATTGGGAAAACACCCAAATCTAGATCTAAAACCGTAGATCTAGTAACCAGTATGTCTGATATAAAATCCATTTCCTTTGTGGAGAAACCACTGTGTGACGACCAAAGTGTAACCGATCGTAGTATAGGAGTTTCTTTTCCTACTCTGTGTATGTCATCCGAATACCAGGATATCACACCCTACTACCTTCTCAACAGATCCATCCCCTATTCTGATGAAGTCAAACCCATGACTGTCACGTCAGAAATAGATGATCTATCTCCGCTATATCTGCTTTAGTCTATAAATAGACATAAGCCATCTGTCCACCAATGCTTCCGCTGCTCCCATTGACTACGACAACCCTCTGCCAGAGTCATATACACGTGCACTTCTGAAGCCAGTTCAGAACGACGCTATACTCATCCTCCTGCCGAGTCTTGCAGCCTGGAACAACAGCAATGGTAATTATGGGTAAACAAGAACTTCCCTGTCACCGTCCCTGAGGCTACCGTAGTACCTCTCGGGTGCCTGAAGTTACCCACCGAATCTGCAGAGTGGCCAATGGAATGTCAAACCAGATTGAATCTTTAGGTTCCTTATCAAATCTTCAGTAATCGTTTGTGGTTCTGGAATCACTTCCAGTTCTACCATACTCCCACTACTGTTTTCTGAAAAAATCCATTTTTTATTAAAACTGTGGCGAGTCTAGAACAATATTGCTATTGTTCATCCAGATGGTAGAAAGTCAGCTCGCGTCATAGCCTGGGTCAACCCACAAACAGCCATTACAGAAACGTGCCTTGAGTTGTCCAGTGTCTGGTTTTAAGCATAAACCGGACAACTCCCCGTACCTTAACATCGTTAAGATATGAACTGTTCTATATCCAATATAGAAACAGAGGCACTGATTTAATTGAACCAGATTCAAATCATGCAGCTATCTCCAGCGCATGTCAACTAAATGGAAGGAGGCCGATCAGCGTTACTCAACTTAGGAACACTTCCAATTATGAGTAACCTGAGAGAGAAGCAAGTTCTCTCAATCATTACTATCAACTGAATACCATTGACAAGTATCTACATCTTCGATCACTTTGAAGAATCCCGATACTTGCTACACCTGGTTCTCTACTCTATTCAAATACCTATAACTTCTCAAAATTCGGACCCTGTGTTTCCACGAAACACCTGTCTAAAAACTAGAGAAGTCATAAGTAAACCGAATATAGTATGAGGACCAACCCCTCTGTCCTGATGGACCCTGGACAACATACAATACTCTGTATAAGTCCCTTGAGTCTGATAACTCATTCACTGTGTGTCGTAGGTTGAAAACTGTACTTATGGTTAAGAAGAATTACACCGCTATTTAATGCTCCTTACCTAACCATCCACTGATATAGGTAAATGTCACAGACATAATTTCAAAAAGGTATATCTCACTCTATGAAAATAGACGTACAGATATATCAATTTGAAATTGGTGCATAACAGCGGATATTCAAAACCAAATATTTGCCAACCGGCAAACAACCCAGGTGACTTCCTCAAATATCACTGATTACAACGAATCCCGATATAATGAGGATGATCACCCAATTCCCAATAACCTACTCCCACTCATCATCTGTAAAACCATACAGATGTGAGAATCGTACTTGGTAAATACATACCCTGGAGTAAGTATCTAATCGAGAAATCAGTTTTCCTTTAACATTACACAGTGAAACTGAAACATTGAAATGTTCCGATGGGGTATCCTGGTATTCCTAGTAATGCCTCTTCCAGATTCACGACTGTAACCGTATAATTCTTTGCCACCTCTCCAAATCCCTTCATATGTCTTTAGTCTTTACCTTCTGTACACCCCTTTAGGCCAAATGGTTTTCTTCCTTCCTTACCGTTTGGCACCAGCCTATGGTTTGGAAGAAGACTATCCAATGAACATAATGGGTGTACTGTCCTAATCCTAGGAACACTCGCAATGCGAGAGAAAGTGAAGATAAAAGACACCTGAATAAATCTTATTCCTATTTCTCCTGAACCAGAATCCATCCCCGAACTGGAACAAGTTCCTTTCGAGTTCGTATATAACCATACGATGGAGTATCCAAATAAACTGTGGATCTTCGTAGTGATACGGAGTGTCCTGGAGAAATACAAAGGTGATTTAGGATTGGCGAAGGAATACTTGGTTTGGTCGTGAATATCTGTTGCAATTTACTTTGCCCTCTTACTAATCCCTTGCTTTGTCTGAACTTAATACCTTCTGTACACCATCGTTAGGTTAATTGGTTTTCTTCATTCCCTACCGGTCGGCACCTGCCTACGGTTTGGAAGAAGACTATCCAATTTGCGTGATAGGTGTACTATCTCCTAAACCAAGGAGTACTCACAACTTGAGAGAAGGTAAAAGGAAAAGACAACTGAATAATCCTATCCGTTTTCTCCAGAACCTGAAACCATCCTCGAATAAATTCCTTCGAGTTCGTATCTAACCATACGATGGTTTTGTCCAATGGAAGTGGACGTTCGTAGCAACACGGGGTGTCCTGGAGAAAAGGGTAAAAGTAGGAGTGACAATGAGATTTGCAACTCTGACAATCCAAAAGCCAGTGTTAAGAAGGTTCGGTCAACTTGGTCACTGAGTCATAGTCTTAGGGTCGGGTCAAATGGTCGCTGCCAGAGAGAGAGGGAAAAGAAACACTCAGCGTGCACTCTAACCTAGATCAGAATGGTTACCAATTTATCTAATCTGGAAACCTCCCACTGTACCTCAAATTCTCCTCCAAACCTGAAAGAAGAATTAGTCGGGATTAGCCGAGGAGTATACTAACTCATCAGTGGGAATCGGGATCCAACTATTATCGCATGATAACGTGACGGAATCCGCTCACGTCATCACACTCCAGAAGGTATGCGCATATCTGGCAAGTTTCAGTTCTTTTGAAACTCCCGATGAGATTTTTGCCCCATGCTCTTATGACCTTGACTTTAGCCAACATATCATAAGTCACATGTCAAGTTCTACCCGTCATTCTCCAGGTTAATTTGAATCCACCCGTACATACCCTTGACTTTGGCCAACATGGCAATACGACTGTTCCAAACCAACGCATCTATCTATGCTGCATATGAATACCCAATAGCTACCAATCACTGTGCCTTGACTTTGGCCAACATACACAGCTTGAATACTATTGACCACCCATATGAAACGACGGAGGGCTACGAATGGTTTCTGGCGAAAACCTTTAACGTAATGAACTTGATATCGTTGAAGGAACGGATAGCTTTTAAAAATATAGTGATGAAAACCTTCGCTAAAGAGGTCACTCCCGGTGAAGGGATCTCGGCTCTTTCCCCGTAGAATGGGGTGCAGGATATTCTAACTGAATACCACGGTGCAAAGCACAAGTAATCGGCTATAGTGAAGTTAATGCCCTGACGCAAACTTCTGTCCAAGGGGTCACTCCCGGTGAAGGGATCTCGGCCCTTGCCTCGTCGACTGAGGAGCAGGATATTCCAACTGAATACCACGATGCTAAACAAAAGTGAACGTCCTTGCAATAACAGCTTTTTGAAAAGTGTTCCAACAACATCAGATTAGGTTTGTTTTTAACTTGCATTGATCCGAATCAATGCAGTCCCATCAATTGATCACACCATAAAGAACGAAAATATACTGATGTACGTATATGCCATCCGCATTCGCCACTGGGTCCCGTCATTACCCGTTAGGTTAGCTAACTAACGACAGAGCGGGGACTGGACTAGCGCAGATGCAAAACATATACAACATCTACTAATATATATACCAATATATTATATTTTGCTCAAGGCGTGAATAAAATGCAACATCACAGATATGTACAGCATCACAGAAACAATACAGATATCTGGGATCCCCGGGTTTCACAGAGCCGCTGAAACCCGACGTTCCCCTGGTCGTGTGGATAGCCTGTGCAATGAAAACCTAGACCCCTACGGGCGCGGCAAGTCACCCGCCAAAACCTGAAGCGAGGCAGCCTCCTTCAGCACCGTGAATGGACCACCCAGCACTTCACGGAATCCGGTAACTTGGGCACCCCTCCTGGGTCAACCTGTACCCCCTACGAGTGCGGCGAATAGCCCGCCAATCCTAGAGTGAAGCCCCCTCCCTCTCAATGCCATGAGATGCGGGCTTGTTGCCCTCTAGAACCCGGCTATCCGTGCACCCCTCCACGGGGTAACCTTAGTACAGAAAGTAAAATATACATACAACGGATACATCGACCGCAACCTGGCCGTGCCCCAAAAAAATAATACAATCAGGCAGTGACGGCAGTCCACATGTCGGACGCTCGCCCCGCAATATCAAATGTACATAATACAACCACAATTGTACTAGCATTGCATCCAGGCTATCCCCCACGACCGATCCGCAACATCACAGCAAAAACAGAACATCAACGTGAAAGTCACGTTCGCAAATCCATCTAACCGGGCTATAGCAGTTAGACCGGATTTACCGATCAAGTGACATTCACGGTCGCAGATATAATGTAAATACTGTGAAATAATGTGTTTAAAATATCCGATCGATCAAATTTTAACAAGTGGGCTCCCAAGCATTACTGTAGCAGATCAGGAAATTCTGGGCCCAATATTAATATTCCAAAACCCCAATTTTAATCCCACAAGGACACTGTAGAAATTTGGTGCAGGGATCTCCACAGTGCGCGGCGGAACAGCGGCGCTAAGGGGGTATTTGCGGCGGTTCCGCGCTCCCATAGTGGAATCACTTCATCGAATTTTTACAGAGCTCTTATATTATCATGTACATCAATTTTATACAACCTGAAAAATTTTTCGACACCAAAAATTTTCAACAGAAAACTGATGCAAGCAAGGATGCGGTTTTGGAACTTTTTGATCGATCGGAAATGCAAACACATTAGAAAAAGCTAGACTAAGTTAATGGCGAGGCTCTGATACCACTGTAAGTGCACGGCGGCGCCTCGGCCGTCAATCCGACGGCCAAATGCGGAAGCGGTGATAAACTTTAAATTTTCTTGAACTAGCAAACCGCCGCGCACTAATACCCGGATCGAACCACTAACTAGTCCTAGCTATCAACAAGAAAGGGAAGAGAGATATACCGACGATCCAAGTCCTCCGGTCTTCTCATCATCATCCCGATCTCCTGCGGAATGTCCCGTCTCCTCCTCGTCGCCGGAAGTGCACCACATCGCCTACTTCTTTTACGGGCTCCCACCTCAATGCCGAGGCAACTCGGGCACGAAGCCGGCTACTCGACGTGCCCAAGATTTACTGTAGAATATAATGTAGAGGCTTGTGTCTCATTTGGGGTTGTAGGAATTGCCATTGGTGGAGGTGTTGATACAAGCTTTTGGAGGAGGAGCTAATATGATTTTTGCCAAGCCAAATGAGTGAAAATCCCTCTTGCCAAAAATGGGACAGCCCCTCTAGGAGCATGGCCGGCCACCACAAGAGAGAGGAGAGTGAGAATGGAGAGAGTCCCAAAAATAATGGGAGCCATACTCATATCATGCAAGAGAGAGAGAGAGGAATGGTTATCATGAAAGAACATGGTCACCAAAACAAAAACCACACACAACCAACCTCACCCCTCATCATCATCAACAATCATGACTTTAAAAGTCAAGTCATGATGGAGTCAAAAAAAGTCAATGATGGTGCACATCATGAAAACCATCATGATGCAACAAGATGCAAAGAACCCCCTCCACAAATGCCTATTTGCAACAATGCAAATAAACCCTCCTCCACCAATCTTCGGCCAATGAACGATACAAAGGAAATTGGCCGAAACGGAAAGCAAACTGGCAACTCCAGAAAACTGGTCCCGTAATAAATTACAGGAAAACCCCGATACTGTGCATACACACCCGCATTTGTATTCCGACCGAAATACAAATGCAATGAGACAAAATCTACACTGTACTATACTAGGATCCGGCTTAAACCAAAACCGGCTAGTAATATCCGTTCGATCCTGATCCGTGCAATACCGCACGTATCTGATCGAACCCTGCCATATAACCATACGGCCTATAGTACAAACTGTCCGATCCTGATCCGTGCAATACCGCACGTATCTGATCGGACCTTGCCATATCTCCATACGGCCTCTACAACTTTTCGCCCGAAAGCTGAGTAACTGAATGTGGGGGACTCTAAAGACTCGTCAACACCTTGGTTGTGGATTTAACCACTAGCACGTCAGAGGTATAAGCCAATACGTAACGGGCTACCAGGCATTGACTAAAAGGGACGTCTGTGAGCGAACTCAGCCTGACACCCTACTGAGCCTGTCAGTGACAATATCCGTACAGTCCGGTCCGTTCGTCTATGAGTATCGCATGGCGGGCCTAGGGGGTTGGTAAAAGTCAGACCCCCAAAAGCGGTACAAGTCGTGTCGGAGTGTAGCCCAGAACACCCTGAGATACTACTGGAATACCTACCAGTAAATCTCCTTGCCTCGGCCGAGGGCTTCGTGTAATGGCTCTCTTAGACACAGCACGACCTCACCCCCAATACCGGGAGAGACGAACCCCTGAAGATACGCTCACTGCCTCCATATGGCTCGGGACTGTACCCAACTAAAACCTGTTTGCACGACTCCTTTGAGCCGTGGTAGGGTAGTAATCAAAGTACAGTGGGAACTCACACGAGACAAATGACGATCCCCAGGTCGATGAACTAACCTGCACACATGTCACCAGGGAACTGCCATCTGACGTCTGGTATATGACCAACTAGCATGTTCCCGTCGAGTCCTGTCCGGTGTACTCATAACCCAATGAGCACCTGTATACATCTTAGGTGATCCAACTGACACCAGTGGCTTGTGAGACCGGCCACCGCCCCTCGTCGGGGTCTCGACTGTATACACTAGTCTACTCTGGAGTATCGATGCCCTGTCTCGAAACTCATATGACTAGGGACCATTTGAGGATATGCTTATAGACCCCCAGCTCCCACTTATATGATCGCCCTCATACTGCTGGTGGTCAAGCAAGAATCCTAGGGGCTCTATCAACGTGTAATAGCGACTTGTCAGGTCACCTAAAACAGTACACGATGATAAAGGTAAACCAGATAGCATACTATCATCTCGAGTAAGACTGTCCTACCGGGATAGGTCCTCCATCAATCATTACAATCACGTACCTGTGATCCAATAATTGACTCTGAGGGCACTATCTCCAACAGAAACAGTATGACTGGGCTTGATGCCGTGATTCTTGACTATACAGTCGTATTAAAGTGTTAGCGGATCATTAGAGAAAGAGATAATGAACATGAATATATAAATTATGAAGGGTGGTGGTGATATTGAGGTACATGGGACGCTAAAATAGTACCTGGGCTGTAGCTTGTGACTTGATGACGATAAGATATCGGTATGACTTAATCACAATATGATACATATGACATGATATTTCTGAGGATAAACTAATGATGCTTATCATGATGGCAATGATATATGATTGATGTATGCGATCACAGTTTAGCACCTTGATCATGAGATGTGTTGATGATGACATTATACGAATGAGGAGACACCTAGGAGATACTTGACCGTACCCCGATATTGGGATGCCGTACGATGGATTTTACCGTACGATGCTTAGATTTGATGATTGACCCGCACTCTTGATTCGAGGAAGCCGTACTACGTACGTGACGCTATTGAGGCGGGATCACCGACTATTAGAGATATTGATTCAGACCTTAGGTAGACTCTAGTTTCTTACTGACTAGTCTATTAGGTTTAGTTCCTTAGGATGTTAGATGGACACTAGTTTAGGTTCGACTCACATAGTGGTAGTTGTACTCGTATTTCGCAGAGGAGTGGATAATGCACATATGTCTTTACATTCATACTGTAATCATCATGGTGCATGTTCTTACATATGTTGCAATAATCAGTACAAACCATACCTGTTAGGACACCAGCACCATTACCGATGATGCGCATATTCCACGCACACTTATTTGCCGGCTCACACACATCATCATCGGTAATTGCTATGTCACGTACACTTTAGATCATATTGTCTTTTATGGATAGAATCAGTTAACAACTAGACCGATATAATATTGTGATTATTCTCTGATGTTAGTATAGACGTGATATTTATTACTTAGACATCCATGCATTCATATTTTCATGTTATCATGCAGTATTATGGGCATATGCCGACACTTATCATATAGTTACTCATGATTTTGAGATTTGGATTTCTATGAGATTTCTGGATTTTTGGGGAAAACCGCAAAAATATATAAAAACTTCTCTCTCTCTCCTCTTCTCTTTTTAAAATAAGATGCGATTTTCTCGTGATGTATGTGTCGTCCACCATGAGTATTTCATGTTTTCTGTTGGATTTCGAGACCCGATTCGAGGAGTGGATGAACCGTCTCGGGTACATGGTAGGCCCGGTATGGTACCCCGGGGCAAGAAGATCGAGTTGTAGACGATGAGCCTGGCAGGGGAAGGCTACCTACCGGTGATGTCTGGCGCGGCGGATATCCGGAGGATACCGACCGTTGTCATGAGATTTGATGATATGGGCCGATCCGGACTGACGGAGCCCGAGATATTGAGACTTGAGATTACATGTGTTGTGTCGATGCTTGACACGGATTTCCATGGATTTCATTATTGAGATTTCAGATTCTTATACACATTCTACTATGATAACAGCTAAAGTTTTCTTATACATATATATCTGGATTTCAGGATTTGTTACTTTACATTCATGGTGCATGCATTTCATTCATATGACATAGTATTATATGAGGTACTGACATGAGCACGGAGTATCTGCACTTACACGTAGTATTACCCTGCTATTACTAGATGATTGAGACTTAGTAGTGTATTATTATGACCTAGGATAGCGTCGTGCATTCGATTTCTTTTCGTAGATGTTTTCTACTCACGAGTTGGCAACTCACCCCCGTTGTGCCAAATTTTATTACAGGTTCGGTGTACAGGTTTCCCTGGCAGCTTGCTGGCACATCTATTCTTTCAGGGTGATTTGCACGGTAGGTTGGTTCACTTGTATCCGAACCACCATTGTACTTTTATTCATTCATTTGTATCTAGTAAGCTCCATCAACCATACTTGTATTACTTGATAAGTTTATTGGACCAGTCTTTTATTTTGACCTTAGAGTCGCGCATATATTATTCTGATCTGGTGGTTTTGTTTTATTTTGAGTTTTGAGCCTCGCCCTTTGGCGTTGTATATTATTGTGCTCGTTGTGGTTGTTTCCGCCAGTTGGCGTTGAGTTAGCACCCGTTTGGGGATGCTTTTTATTGTTTATGTATATTATACTTGTTGTACCCATTTGGGGGCCTGTTTTTACAGAGGAGACTCTGCCGAAATTTTTTGGAAAATTTGCTGATACTTTTAAACTTGTTTTTCTTCATGTTTCTTTTACTTCTTCTTCTTTTATATGGTTTAGATTTCTGGGCTTCGGCTTACTTAGGTTACGTGGCGCTTTTAGACGCTTCGTAATCTAAGTGCCGGTCACGTTCCGTAGTCTCGGGTCGTGACATTTGGACTCGGCGGTTATCGTGGGGATACCGACCGGAGTGATGTATGGACATGTCATCAGGGCCAGTCGTGGTGACGGCGCCTGAGACATGAGGATTTACGTGTCGATGCTAGACACGGATTTCATGATGTTTTCGAGTGTCGATGTGGACACTCCGGTTCCATGATTTTGTTATGTCGCGAGGGACACACGTTGATTTTATCCTCATTCTACCTGCATATACATTTATGATATTTACATGCAGGAGTTGTTGTGTCAGTGGGTGACACGTGGATGAGATCCACTGCATACATGCATTGATTATATTGTTGGACGAGATCCACTGCATACATGCATTGATTATATTGTTGGACGAGATCCACCTGCATACATGCATTGATTATATTGTGGATGATATCCACTTGCTGATAGGCATTTATTATGTGTTGGCACATATGCAGATACGATCACCCTAGATATCATAGTATTACCTTTATGATATAGTTGACCTAGGAATCGTTGTTTATTTTGATTTCTACCTGGTGATGTTTTTCTATTCACGAGTTGGCAACTCACCCCCGTTGTGCCACATTTTTTGCAGGTTGACCGCATGGATCAGTTGCGGCATCGCTGGCATACAGCTGTTTTCGGGTGACTTGCTTGTGGTAGGTGGTTCATGTTGGATCGTGCCCCTCTTGTATTCAGTATTCATAATGTATCTAGTCACTCCATCAAAATCAAAAACTAGTAATTGTGTATGTTACAGACTTGTAGTTGCGAGACTAGAGCGATGGGTTTTATGTTCGCTTTTGGGGTTGTTGTCTTGCTTTACTTGTTTCCTTATGTGGATCTTCGCCGTTGGGCATCGTATACTTGTTTTTATACTTGTGGTAGTTGTTTTCGCCATTGGGTGTGTTTTGCTCTCGTTTGGGGATGCTTTATTATATTCTGTGTTGTACCCGTTTTCGGGATTAGTTTATACAAGGGAGGTGCTGCCCAAATTTTCAAAAAGACAAAACTTGATTTACTAAACCTTTATTTCAAAGCTTCACCTCTTTATTTCAAAAAAACGGTTTAGATTTCTGGGTTTCAGCTTACTTGAATTATGTTACGCCTGTAGACGTCGCGTGATTTAAGTGCTGGTCGCGAGCTAATATTTTGGGTCTTGACAAAGTTGGTATCAGAGCGTTAGGTTTAACCTTGGTTCAAGTTTAGGTTTGACTATGTGGAGTCTAGAGCGTATATATTTTGGAACCTAGGCTTGACCTTACAGAACTTAGACTTGAACAAGGGGATGTTAAACCCGAACTTTCGTTTCATAGGCTGACCCTGATTGATGGATAAGGTAGCTTGAGTAGAGTGACGTACCGTACGTATGTTCCGCGGCATATTTACGATACGATACTCCACTTAAGTGACCTTAGGATGTACATATCTTGAGACTGGTGATTCTCTTTGTTTTCCTTGATTATATATCCATTTGAGATCCTTGATTCTATTCGTTTTCATGATCATACCCTCACTGATTTAGTTCCTCCTTATGATCATGTATCCATTCTGGATCTGTTGATTCATTTCATTCCATTGGATCTTTTTCATCGATACTTGATTGAGGTTCCAGTCAACATGGTTTGAGCGCAGATTGAGCTGCTGCTGGTGATGCGTTCAGGGCGAGCTCATCGTGGACGGGGACTGACCATCGTGTTTTCTGGTGACATGGGAACGTATCGATGTCGTGTTGTGTTGTGACCTCTCGTTTGATACGAGTGTGCGGTTTCGTACCGGATGATCAGGGCCTTGTTAGAGGCTGCCTATTGTGAGAGGACTGTTGATATACAGCATACCTCAGAGACTGTGATGTCATCGACCGTGCAGACAGATGACCCAGCTGTTGCTGAGATTGATGTGATGTCGCTTCCAGAGCTCACGAGCTGAGATCGCTGGAGCTTCCAGGCAGAGATACGATAGGTGATAGCTAGTCTATCTTGAGTTAAGAGACGGAGGTGATTCATCAGATTTGATGCACCGACGCAGGCCCTGTAAAGTTGAAGATTTCCAGTGTGGAGTGTCTTACTCAGATCTAGAGTAGATCGATCCAGAGATGATGTTGTTCGTCAGATATTCCGACGAGAGATCGGTAAGCAGACCGGTTTCAGATTGAGGACCTCTCCCAGATGTGTTGTAAGTTGATCGAGAAACGGATGAGTTTTGAGTATTCCTCTGATGGTGGGGAAGAGTTCGCGAGGACGTGTTCGGCTAAAGATCTTCTACGGAGTGATGAAGATACCGAGTTTGTGATTTCGAGTCCGTGCGAGAGATTCCGGATTGATTGTCGCCGATAACATGTGCAGTACGCAGATAACATGACATGAAGTCAAAGTGGACGATAATGAGTGTTGGATATAGTGCCCTCAAAGTCAATTATTGGATCGCATGCATGTGATTGTAATGATTGAGGGAGGACCTATACCGGTATGACAGTCTTACTCAAGATGATAGTACGCTATCTAATTTATCTTTATCATCATGTACATGCTTTAGGTGATATTACATGTCGCTATTACACGTTGATAGAGCCCTTAGGATTCTTGCTTGACGGCCAGCAATATGATGGCGATCATATACGTGGGAGCAGGGGTCTATAAGCACATCCTTAAAAGGTCCCTAGTCGTGGGAGTTTCGAGACTGGGCATCGATACTCCATTAGTAGACTAGTGTATACAGTCGAGACCCTGACGAGGGGCGGTGGCCGGTCTCACAAGCCATTGGTGTCAGTTGGTTCACCTAAGATGTATACAGGTGCTCATTGGGTTATGAGTGCACCGGACAGGACTCGCCGGGAACATACTAGTTGGTATTATACCTGACGTCAGATAGCAGTTCCCAGGTAACATGTGTACAGGTTAGTTCATCGAACTGAGATCGTCATTTGTCTCGTGTGAGTTCCCACTGTGCTTTGATTACTACCTTACCAGGGCTCAAAGGAGTCGTGCAAACAGGTTTTAGTTGGGTATAGTCCCGAGCCACATGGAGGCAGTGAGCGGATCGGCAGGGGTTTCGTCTCTCCCGGTATTGGGGGTGAGATCGCGCTGTGTCTAGGAGAGCCATTACACAAAGTCCTTGGCCAAGGCAGGAGATTTACTGGTAGGTATTCCAGTAGTATCTCAGGGTGTTCTGGGCTGCACTCCGACATGACTTGTACCGCTTTTGGGGGTCTGACTTTTACCAACCCCCTAAGCCCGACATGCAATGCTCATAGACGAACGGACCGGACTGTATGGATATTGTCACTGACAGGATCAGTAGGGTGTCAGGATGAGTTCGCTCGTCGACCTCCCTTTTGGTCAATACCTGGTAGCCCGTTACGTACGGCTAGTACCACTGACGTGCTAGTGGTTAAATCTACTGCTAAAGTATTGACGTGTCTTTAGAGTCCCCCACAGACAGTTTCTCAAGTTTCGGGCGAAACGTTGTAGAGGCCGTATGATATATGGCAGGGTTCGATCATATACGTGCAGTAGTGCATGGATCATGATCGGACGGATCATACCAGCGGGCATTGGTTTAAGCCGGATCCTGGTATTAGATTTGTTGGATTGCTTTAGTCTCATCGCATTCGCATTCAGTCGGAATGCGGATGCAGGTATGTATATACTGGTGAGGGGTATCCTTGTGATCCGTCACGAGTTTACTTTTGATGTTGCCGTATCTTTTTGTTGTTGTAAACATTTGGGTTAATGTTTACATATGGAAATAATGAGCTAGAAATCATGATTTGGAGCATTAATTATGACATATGCACAAGTGGTGACTCATGGTCTCTTTCTTTGTGCATGTGTCACATTATGTGATTGATTTATGAGTTGAAATGAGAGGAAGAGAGAGAAGTGCAGCCATATCTCTTTGGGTTGGCTCTTGAGTTTCATTCTAATGCTCTCACAATAATTCACAACACAAGAAAGAAATGGCTTCTTCTTCTTCTTCCTCCTCTAGCTCACCATTTCCATTAAAGGCATCATCTTCAACCTCTATCCATACACTCTCATGCGTTGAGAATCAATGGATGCTTGAGATAAAGTGATCACACACATTCTCTACATCACCTTGGACACGTCGGCTAGCAAACTTCGTGTCCAAGTTGCTTCGGACGAAGCGGGAGCCCGTAAAAAGATTCAAAGATATGGTGCCCTTTCCGACGAGGAGACCGGAGATCGGAGATGCCGTGAGGAGCTAGGGATGGTGGCTAAAGACCGAAGGACATAGATCGATCGGTATAGCTTTTCTAACCTTTCTCTAATTGCTAGTTGTAGGTTAATGGTTCAATCCGGGATTAAAGTCTATGATAGCGCCGGTTTCAAGTTTTGAAAAAGTTTTCGTTTCCGCATTTTGGCCTCTGACAGACGACCGGTGCGCTACCGTAGACTTACATGGTATCAGAGCCACGCCATTAACCTTTACTACCTTGCTCTAACGTCTTTAAAATATCGATCGAACAAAATTTCCGAAACCGCAATTTCAAAAACGAAGTTTCTGTCGAATTTTTTGTCGTCAAAAAATTATTTTGTGTATTGCAGAAAATCAGGTAGGCTTTTCTAAGAACACTGTAGAAAATTTGTAGAAAGTGCTCACTGTAGCGCCGCGGAACCGCGGCCGTACCCCCGTTTTGGCCGCGGTTCCGCCGCAGTACTGTAGCGTCACTCCACCAAATTTTCTACGGTGGTCTCTGACTTGGAATTAGGGTTTCTGGAATTTTTATTTTTGGCCCAGATTATTTTGAGTACTGGGAAGTGTGCTTGGGGCTCACTTCGGGAAATTTTGTCGATCGAAAATTTTAAATATGTTAGCTCACAGTGCTTACTTTATATCTGTGACCGTGAATGTCATTCGAGCGGTAAATCTTGTCTAATTGCTATAGTTCTTTTAGACGGATTTGCGAACGTGACATTCACGTTGACGTTCAGTATTGTGCTGTGATATTGCGGATTTGTCGTGGTGGATGGCCTGGATGCAATGGTAGTACAGTTTGGTTGTATTTGTACATTTGATATTGCGGGGCGAGCGTCCGACATGTGGACTGCCGTCACTGCCTGTTTGTATATTATTCTTTTGGGGCACGACCGGGCTGAGGTCGATGTACCCGTTGTATATATATTTTACTTTCTGTACTAGGATTACCCAGCGGTGGGGTGCACGGATAGCCGGGTTCTAGAGGGCAACGAGCCCGCATCTCATGGCTTTGAGACGGAGGGGGCTTTACTCTAGGATTGGCGGGCTATTCGCCGCACTCGTAGGGGGTATAGGTTGACCCAAGGAGGGGTGCTCAAGTTACCGGATTCCGTGAAGTGTTAGGTGGTCCATTCACTTTGTTGAAGGGGGTTGCCTCATTTCAGATTTTGGCGGGTAACTTGCCGCGCCCGTAGGGATCTAGGATTTCATTGCACAGGCTATCCACACGACCAGGGGAACGTCGGGTTTCAGTAGCGGCTCTATGAAACCCGGGGATCCCAGATTATCTGTATTAAACTGTGATGCTTATTACATTTCTGTGACGCTGCATTTTTATCACGCCTAGAGCGATTATTATATATTGATATATATACTGGTAGATGTTGTATATGTTTTACACCTGTGCTAGTCCATTCCCCGCTCTGTCATTAATTAAGTAACCTAACGGGTGATGACAGATAAATACGACGTACACTTATGCCATCCGCATTCGCCTCGATGTCCCCTCGTGCACCGTTAGGTTAGATGACTAACGGCAGAGCGGGACAGGGCTAGCGCGGGTGTAAAACATAAGTAACGTCTATATAATATATCATATATACTATATACAGTATCTATCACAACATATCAAATGATCACATCACAGATATCGCAGCAGAAGAAACATATGAAACATTGGATATACTAGGACGTCCGTGTTTTATTTTGAGCCTCTATAAAACACGGATTCCACGGTCGCGATGAATAGCCAAACCCACACCCCTAGACCCCTACGAGAGCGGAAAGTAAACCTACCAATTCTAGAGTTAGAAGACCTGGACTCAACTCCTCGAGTTGGTCTCCCACTGGACTCTAAAATCCGGTTACTTGTGCTTTCCTCCTTGGGTCTATCCTAGTGCGGAAAAATAAATAATATACAAATGGTGAAATCAACCTCATCCCGGAAGTGCCCCAATAAAAGAATATTACATACATTGAATTTTACATGAATGAAAATAAAAACCCTCATCTCACATAAAACCCCCGGCTATTCAAAACGCGACGATCCAATATAACATATCCAGCAACACATAACATCACATGTCATCAACGTAAGTAAATATGCGCATCCCAATTGTCGTTGACATATAGCAAGGAAACCGGCGATATCACATATTACACTTACGGTCGTAGAAAAGAAAGTGTAAAACTACAACAGTTGGAATCCGAAGCCTGCTTAGACATCGCATGCCTTACAATTATAAACCCCGCATTTTAGTCTCTATATCAAAAACACTTTTCAATATCTAGTCGGGCAATTCAACAAGATTCCCGATATGTGATCGAATGCTCATCGCAAACTTTAGTAGACGGCCGCACCCCCGGATGCCGTCGACGAAGTGCACCAAGGCGGAACACCGCTGCCGCGAGCACCCAAACGGATGCTTTTGACGACGGGGTTCTCCTACAGTCACTTGGCCGGGGGTTTGGAGCGTGGCTTTCTATTAAGTTTACCCGGCGAGTATCCGCGTACACTACGTGATTGCAACGGACTTTTGATAGCATCAAAATCCCATGGCAACCGATCATTTGAGACTAAACTGCTATGTTTATAACATTCAAATTAGTTATCTCATAACTACTTGTGGATTCCAAATATTGTATCACATTCCAGATAAATAGACAATGTTAAACTTTTCGATCGAATAATCAAACACCCAAGATTTCCCAAATAGTTCTCAACACTTGAGGGGAGTTTAAAAACATCCATCACATGCCACAGTACCAATGGTCCAGCCGTAGAAGGGTCAAGCCAACGCCTCACATGTGGTACGCCGTACTGCCCCAAACCCTAAGGTTCAAAAGGCAGTTCAAGACGATCACATAATCGAGTTAAGGTTTGTTGTCTTCTAGAGGGTCCATCGCGTAACTTGCACGATTTAGACGTTCTTAAACTACGGGAAAAATCCAACACTTGGAAATTTCCAGGGTCGGGAAAAAGTGAGTTATTGATATCTGTTCGAACTTTTTAATACTTTCTAAACATCCGGAAAACATAACGAAATTAAATTTTCCGATCGAATCAACGAATACAAAATAAACCCCAGAACACTCAACACTTGAGTCAGATTAAAAATACCCAGAAAATAGCACTTACAGAAATATATATTACTGTTCAAAAACGAGTGTCTAATCCTTTTATACTGCCGCGGATCAGCGGCCCAAGCGTGGTACGGCCGCGGTTCCGCGGCGGATTGTACGGATTAGAACCTTGTTTTTAACAGTAATGCTTAAATGTCCCTGCTGAATTTTTAGGTATTTTTAATACAGAAAAATCATGGTTTTTTAAAAATGTCTAGAGAGGGGTTCGTTTTGACGTTTCGGGGTTCATTCGGAGTTTTAACTTCGTATACACGTCGCCTAATGCTCTAGTTAGGCTCTGATACCACTATAGAGTTACTAGGCACTCTAAGAAAGTTCTACAAGGCATCAACTATGCCCGATTAAAATTTTAGCCGTGCCGAATAACTCTAAACAAGATCTTTGCTACATAATTAGGGTAACACAAGCTAGTAAATAACAATTATCTCTAAGTGAATACGAAATACAACCTTTGTAGATTGGTCCTTCACTTCTTAAGCTCCTTGTAGTAGTCCCTTCGCTACGATCATCGTGCTCCCGGACTCTCGGACGGCTCCATGAGAAGAGGGCAACGGTTTTGCTTGAAGTCTTCGAGGCCGAAGATGATCTACGTCGAGGGAATACGAACTCAAGATTCTACTTCACTAACTAGAGAATTAGTGAAGCAAACACCCTAAACTAAAGTGCTAGTCTAGTAGAGGATGATGAAATAGAAAATGGGTACACTTTAGAATTTCTTTTCTCACTATCATTCTCTCTCTTTATCAAACCTTAGAAAGAAATTGAAGGAGGAAGAAGATGAGCTCAAAATGAGAATGAAAACTAATCAAGAGAGAGAGTTAGCTAACCATGGGTGCGTGGGTATCATATACTAACTCATGTAGAGACATAACCATGGCTAATTGTAGTGGTTAGGTTAATTAATATCTTAGGTAAAACAAAACTAGTGGACTAAGTCAATGCAACCATAAGCTTCATGAAGCTTCATGCATGTGAGCTCATTATCCATTTGTTTTTAGAATTACTTTAAATATAAAAACCTAACCAATATAATTATAATGGTGTATGTCTCATACACCCATGTAATGTGTATCAACAACCATGATACAAAATGAACACAAATTAATATATATCACATATATATTAAGTTGTGCACAAGTGAGAAAAACAAATGCTTAAGTGAACCAATGTTAGTTAATGTAAATTAGTATATCACATATACAATTATACACTAAATTATTAAATCAACACTTGACTTAATAATCCGGTTATATCACATATAACCGACTAACATCCAATGTATCGACTTATCGAATCAACCCTTGATTTGATAACCTGGTTATATCGCATATAACTGATCGAAACAAACATCGCGAGAATTGAATACGGTATCGCATACTCGCATTATTTTCGGTCCCGCACATATCACATATGCGATCCTATTTTGTTTTGCCTGAGCCAGTAAAACCTCTATGTAGGACTTTAAAGACTCGTCAATACGCCGGCAGTAGGTGATGATCATATCAAGCACCCACAAGCCGTCAGCGGTACTAGCTGGACGTAACGGCTACCTGGGTATTGAGCGATCAGAAGATCAGCAAGCAAGCCCGCTCCAACTCCTGCAAAAAGCCTGACAGTGACACTACAGTACAGTCCGGTCTCCTTGTCTGATATGTCGCATATCAAGTCTAGGGGTGGTAAACGTCAGACCCCAATAACTGATAAGTCATTCCGATATGAGGCTCATAACGGGTCGAGAAACTACTGGTAACGCTTACCAGTAAATCTCTAAACCAGCCCTGGCCAGGGACTTCCCTGTTATGGCCAATCAAGCATAGCGCAACATCAACCCCTAATACCGGGAGAGACGAAACCCCTCCTATCGCTCATTGCCTCCATGTGACTCGGGACTGTACCCAAAAACCACCGTTTTGCACGCCCTCTTGGACGTGGTAAGGTGGAAATCAAAGCACAGTGGGAATCACACAAGACTCTATGACGATCTCGGGTCTACAGACTAACCAGTACCAGTGTCACCAGAGAACTGCCATCTGACGTAAGGTATAATACCATCTGGGAGTTCTCGGCGAGTCCGTCCAGTGTACCCAGTCTCCACTGAGCACCCGTATATCATCTCTGATGTCAAACACCAATGGATATGGGATCATCTATCGCCCATCTACATGGGTCGAGAAGGTATACGCTAGTCTACTCTGGTATATCGATGCCCCATCTCGATACACCCACGACTAGGGACCTTGAAGGATGTACTTATGGACTACCATGTCCCCACTAGTATGATCTGCATCATAATCCAGGCAGTCAAGTACACATCCTAAGGGCTTTACCAACATGTAACAGAGAGACAATCAGTATACACGTTAAGGTAAAGAGTAACCAGATCGCATACTATCATGTCGAGCAAGAAAGTCCTCCCTATATATGTCCAAGCATCCACTACAATATACATCTCATGTATAGTAATGGCCTCTAGGGCATACATATAACTAACAATCTCCCACTTGCACTAGGGCCATCTGATAACAGTGGTTGTACTATCTCATACTCAACCATCCCATAATAGTCTCTCTCTGGGAAAAGCCCTTTGTGAGTGGATCCGCCGTGTTGTCCTCTAAGTCTACTCTCCTAACCTCGATCCCCTGGAAATCAACCATCTCCATGATCAGGTAACACTGCCTTAGAATATGTCTGGATCACTGATAGGACGGGCGTTCCTATGCATAAGCCACAACTCTATTGTCACACAATGGTAGGAACGAAGTTCATCTCATGAACTAATATACACTCAGACTGCCTCTTTGGTAGTATCTTTGGTAGCGATGTATCCAGCCTTTATCGTCTGGGTTGTTTGCCGGACAGCAAATATTTGGTTTTGAATATCCATTGTTATGCACCTATTCTAATTGATATATCTGTACATTTTTTTTTATAAAGTGAGATATAACTTTTTGAAATTATGTTCATGACATTTACCTATATCAGTGGATGGTTAGGTAAGGAGCATTAAACAGCGGTGTAATTCTTCTTAATCATAAGTACAGTTTTCAACCTACGACACACAGAGAATGAGTTATTAGACTCAGAGGACTTATACAGAGTATTGTATGTTGTCCAGTGTCCATAAGGACAGAGGGGTTGGTACTCGTACTATATTCTGTTTACTTGTGACTTCTCTAGTTCTTAGACATGTGTTTCGTAGAAATGTAAGGTCTATGTTTTGAGAAGTTATAGGTATAATAATAAAGTAGAGAACCAGGCATTGCAAGTATCAGGATTCTTCAAGGTGATCGAAGATGTAGATACTTGTGTATGGTATTCAGCTAATAGTAATGATTAAGAGAACTTGCTTCTCTTTCAGGTTGCTCATAATTGGAAGCACTCCTAAGTTGAGTAATGTTGATCGGCCTCTCTCCATTAAGTTGACATGCACTGGAGACAGCTGCATGATTTGAATCTGGTTCCAATTAAATCAGTGCCTCTGTTTCTATATTGGATATAGAATAGTTCATATCTTAACAATGTTAAGGTATGGGGAGTTGTCCGGCTTATGCTTAAAACCAAACTCCAGAGGCACGTTTCTGTAATGGTTGTTTGTGGGTTGACCCGGGCTATCACAAGGGTTGACTTTCTACCATCTGGAAGATCAATAGTGATATTGTTCTTGACTCGCCACAGTTTTAATAAAATTGGATTTTTTCAAAAAACAGTAGTGGGAGTATGGTAGAACTGGAACTGATTCCAGAACCGCAAACGATTACTGAAAATTTAATAGGACCTAAAGATTCAATCTGGTTTGACATTCCATTAGCCACTCCACAGATATGGTGGGTAACCTCAGACACCCGAGAGGTACTCCGGTAGCCTCAAGGACGGTGACAGGAAGGTTCTTGTTTACCCAGACTTGTCATTACTGTTGTTCCAGACTGTGAGACCCGGCAGGAGGATGAGTATAGCGTCGTTCTAAACTAGCTTTAGAAGTGTACGTGTATATGACTCTGCCAGAGGGTTGTCGTAGTCAGTGGGAGCAGCGGAAGCATAATGGACAAGTAGCTTATGTCTATTTATAGACAAAAGCAGATATAACGGAGATAGATCATCTATTTCTGATGTGACAGTCATAGGATTGACGTCATCAGAATAGAGGATGGATCTGTAAAGAAGGCAGTAGGGTGTGATGTCCTGGTATTTGGATGACATACACAGAGTAGGAAGTGAAATTCCTATACTACGATCGGTTATACTTTGGTTATCACACAATGGTTTCTCCACATAAAGCTTGGATATTATATCAGACATTCTGGTTACTAGATCTATGGTTTTAGATCTAGATTTGGGTAGTTTCCCAATTTGGGTACTTAGACAGCATTCTACAGGTGTTTTAGAATGGGCGACTCCTGGCACGGCAGTATAGCTGCATGTGATGGAGTCACCCTCTCTAAAGGTGTCTTACAGACTAAAGGGGAGAGGGATGCGCATGATTGGCACATCACTTGCTTAGGCAATTGAGTCAATCATGAGATGTCAAGTACCACACCAGATATTGCTTTTGCACTAGATGCAATAAGTTGATATTAATCCTATCCTGGAGAAACGTTCGGAAGCAGTTTTAGAACATAAGTGGATGTTCTAGGGATATGATAACAACAGCCCCTTTTAGGAGACGGTTATCATTCCAGGCTTCCAAGGTAACCTGGATGACAGAGTGACTGTCAGAGTTATAGTTTTCCCTCTGACGAGGGGCAGTGGTTTGGACAGGTGATCCAAGCGGATACTGAAGGAGGCATGGCGCAAGATACTGATTAAGTTCAGTTGACGATACAATCTAAGAAGTTTGGATTTGGAGTTCATTTATGAACTAGGTCCCATCAGATATCCAAACATATTCTAAAACAGATATTGCTCATTTCGGGAGATGGATTTCTCCACGAACTTGAGATAAAGAGAGACATAAAAAAAAACATTATAGCGGATCCACTCACTGAGGCTATTCCTCGAACGCAATAGTTTCGCAAATGGGCTTTGTGAAACTGATTAGTAGAGGAGTTGGGTGTTCGGTATCACACGGGCTGTGAGTATGCGACATCGCAATAATAAGCCTTGAGTGCAAGTGGGAGATTGTTTGATATAGTACCCTCAAAGTCAATTATTGGATCGCAGGCACGTGATTGCAATGATTAATGGAGGACCTATACCGGTAGGACAGTCTTACTCAAGATGATAGTATGCTATCTGATTTATCTTTATCATCGTGTACTTGCTTTAGGTGACATTACAGGTCGCTATTACACGTTGATAGAGCCCTTAGGATTCTTGCTTGACGGCCAGCAGTATGATGGCGATCATATACGTGGAAGCTGGGGTCTATAAGAACATCCTTAAAAGGTCCCTAGTCATGGGTGTTTCGAGACTGGGCATCGATACTCCATTATTAGACTAGTGTATACAGTCGAGACCCCGACGAGGGGGGGTGGCCAGTCTCACAAGCCATTGGTGTCAGTTGGTTGACCTAAGATGTATACAGGTGCTCATTAGGTTATGAGTACACCGGACAGGACTTGCCGGGAACATGCTAGTTGGTATTATACCTTACGTCAGATAGCGGTTCCGAGGTGACATGTGTACAGGTTAGTTCATCGACCTGAGATCGTTATTTTTCTCATGTGAGTTTCCACTGTGCTTTGATTACTATCCTACCATGGCTCAAAAGAGTCATGCAAACAGGTTTTAGTTGGGTACAGTCCCGAGCCACATGGAGGCAGTGAGCGGATCGGCAGGGGTTTCGTCTCTCCCGGTATTGGGGATGAGATTGCATTGTGTCTAGGAGAGCCATTACACAAAGTCCTTGGCCAAGGCAGGAGATTTACTGGTAGGTATTCCAGTAGTATCTCAGGGTGTTCTGGGCTACACTCCGACACGACTTGTACCGCTTTTGGGGGTCTGACTTTTACCAACCCCCTAGGCCCGACATGCGATGCTCATAGACGAACGGACCGGACTGTACGGATATTGTCACTGACAGGCTCAGTAAGGTGTCAGGATGAGTTCGCTCGTCGACCTCCCTTTTGGTCAATACCTGGTAGCCCGTTACGTACGGCTAGTACCACTGACGTGCTAGTGGTTAAATCCACAGCCAAAGTATTGACGAGTCTTTAGAGTCCCCCATAGACAGTTTCTCAAGTTTCGGGCGAAACGTTGTGGAGGCCGTATGATATATGGCAGGGTTCGATCAAATACATGCAGTAGTGCACGGATCATGATCGGACGGATCATACTAGTGGGCTTTGGTTTAAGCCAGATCCTAGTATTAGATTTGTTGGATTACTTTAGTCTCATCGCATTCGCATTCAGTCGGAAAGCGGATGCAGGTATGTATATACTGGTGAGGGGTATCCTTTTGATCCGTCACGAGTTTACTTTAGATGTTGCCGTATTTTTTATCTTTTTGTTGCTGTAAACATTTGGGTTAATGTTTACATATGGAAATAATGAGCTAGAAATCATGATTAGGAGCATTAATTGTGACACATGCACAAGTGGTGACTCATGGTCTTTTTCTTTGTGCATGTGTCACATTATGTGATTGATTTGTGAGTTGAAATGAGAGGAAGAGAGAGAAGGGCAGCCATATCTCTTTGGGTTGGCCCTTGAGTTTCATTCTAGTGCTCTCACAATAATTCACAACACAAGAAAGAAATGGCTTCTTCTTCTTCTTCCTCCTCTATCTCACCATTTCCATTAAAGGCATCATCTTCAACCTCCATCCATACACTCTCATGCGTTAAGAATCAATGGATGCTTGAGACAAAGTGATCACACACATTCTCTACATCACCTTGGACATGTCGGCTAGCAAACTTCGTGTCCGAGTTGCTTCGAACGAAGCAGGAGCCCGTAAAAAGACTCGAAGATGTGGTGCCCTTTCCGAGGAGGATACCGGAGATCGGAGATGCCACGAGGAGCTAGGGATGGTGGCTAAAGATGGAAGGATACGGATCGGTCGGTATAGCTTTTCTAACCTTTCTCTAGTTGCTAGTTGTAGGTTAATGGTTCGATCCGGGATTAAAGTCTGCGATAGCGCCAGTTTCAAGTTTTGAAAATGTTTTCGTTTCCGCATTTTGGCCTCGGACAGACGGCCGGGGCGCTACCGTATACTTACAATGAGAACGAATGGAACAAGAGGTTCGTGCGTGATGCTGACGAGCTTTTGTTACTCCCCGTCGAGATTAAAGATCTGATATGTATGCAGAGGAGTTGGGATACGGCCAGTTCCCAAGAAAATGTTGTGCTGATAACGCAGATGTCCAGAAAGCGAGAAAAGATTTGTAAGAGTACCGGCCTCCGTATAGTTCGGCGTAGGCGAGATCGGAAGAGACCCTGAGCAGGCTCCTTCCAGGACACTGCTACGACGAGATTGCACCAAGGATCAGATGTGTCACGTGTATTCAGAGGGCCAGAGGCCGACGCCAGTGACATGCTGCTTTATGAGTGATCATACTAATTGGCCGAGAGTTGATCTGAGGAGTGCCAGAGTGGGATCGTTCTCGTTAGCATACCTGACCGGGCAGATGAGCCGATAGAGTACGAGATTGGTAATCCACAGGGAAATGAGGACCCAGAGACAGGAGATGCCAGACCGTGGGCAGGAGGCAAGCAGATGTTCTTGCTCTGCCAGTTTTGGGCGCACCGACTTTTCTTTGACATTGTAGGAAGTGTACCTCAATGTCATTTGTTGCGATTTGCGTTTGTGATCCGAGTATCACGATTATATCGCTTGGACTGGACTTTTGATGATTGAGTTTCATGATACTGTTTTAGTCCACCATGGCTGCACCGACTGTGTATTTGCATTTTGTGTATAGTTATTGCACTTGATATTGATTTTGTGCCTTGGCTGCACATGTTTATGATTTCGTGGATTTCATACAGTTGATTTGATATGTGCATGTGGTACGCACTCGATTTGATTTTTGCACTCGGTGTAGCTCATATGTGCTTGCAGTGCATTGATACGTGTTTTGTGCACGCAGTTGCACACTTTTATGAGTTTTATACACCTGGGTACGCTCATGTAGTTTTCATACGCATTTGAGTTATTGATGATATTTCATGCACTGGATGCACAGGATTTGATATTTCGTGCAGTGGATGCATAGGATTTGATATTTCGTGGACTGGATGCACCGGATTCGTAATCCGTGCATTTGTTGCACACGATTTATGCCTTTGAGCATTCATTTTACCAGATTTGTGTTTTCGTGCGTGTGTGTACTTGAGGTTCGTTTTCGTGCATGCTACTGCACTTGATGCTTATTACGGACCTGACGCGCTTGGTATTGGATTCTATGTGCCTGACGGATGCACTTGATTTGGATTTTCGCGCATGTTGGGCGCATGATGTGAGATGTGATTTGTACACACCAGATGCACTCGATTGTGATTTTCGTTCTTGCATGATAGTTGCACTGGATTGAGATTTTCGTGTACTATAGATGCACTAGATGTTGTTGTCATGCACATCCGTTGCACTGGACAGATGTTTTCATGCACACCCATTGCACTTAGTCTTACTTTAGTGCATATTGGCACTGGTATTTGGATTTGATTTTTCCGTGCGCACCAGACGTACGTGATTGTTGGATACGCTTTTTGAGGCTGATATTGCTTTTGAGCACTTTGTTTTCATGATGAGTGTTAGTGTATATGCCCTAGAGGCCATTACTGTATCATACTAGTTTGTATATTACTTAATGGATGCTTGGGATATTCACCTTGTATATACAATCTTGCTCAAAATAGTAGTATGCTACTTGGTTTGTTTCTACTTCAATGTGTACTTGTGTTTATTTCAGTATATCACTTATACGCATTAGTGGAGCCCTTAGGATCTTTGCTTGATTACCAGCGTTGTGATGGCAGTCACACTAGTGGGGGCTGGGTAATCTATAAGCACATCCTTATTCAGGTCCCTGGTCGCAGGACTATCGAGACAGGGCATCGATACTCCGGAGTAGACCAGCGCATGCGCTTCTCATCCCAGTGTGGGAGACGGTCTGTCCCACAGCCGTCAGTACGTCGTACTTGAGATAGTATGCGGGTGCTCGTTAGGTTACGGGTACACTGGACAGGACTCGTCGGGAACTGACTAGTTGGTATTATACCTATCGTCAGTTTTCAGTTCCCAGGTGACATGAGTACAGCTTAGTCCGCTGACTTGACACTGTCACTTCACCTCGGGTGTGTTCCCACTGTACTTTGATCACTACCCTACCACGGCTCAAAGGAGTCGTGCAAACAGGTGGTGGTTGGGTGCAGTCCCGAAGCACTTGGAGGCAGTGACGGTTAGACAGGATTCGTCTCTCCCGGTATTGGGGGTTGACATCGCGCTGTGTCTAGGAGAGCCATTACACGAGTAGTCCCTGGCCAGGGCAAACGAGATATACTGGTAGGTTTCCAGTGTTATCTCAGGGTGTATTGGGCTTCACTCCGGCACGACTTGTACCGCTATTGGGGGACTGACGTTTACCGCCCCCTAGGCCCGCCATGCGATGTATCAGACGAACAGACCGGACTGTACGGAGAATGTCACACTCAGGCTCAGTAGGAGTTCAGATGGGTTTCGCCTCGTCCGTCTTCTTGTCGGCATTACCTGGGGACCGTTACGCACAGCTAGTGCCGCTTGCGGTCTGTGGTTAAACCCACTGCCAGCGTAGTGTCGAGTCTTTAGAGTCCCACACAGAAAGCTTTTCTCCTTTAGGCAAAAGAGTAGAGGTCGCATGGTATTGCGACAGGTCGCATGGTTTTGCGACAGGGTTCGGTCACATCCGTGCACTTGTGCACGTACAGTGTCCGGACAGTTTACACTAGCGGGCTTTGGTTTAAGCCAGATCCTAGTGTGCCTTATGGGATTGGATTTATCCAGTTTGCATTCGTGTTCCTCGGAACGCGGATGCGGGTGTGTATGCACAGTTGACAGGGAGGCAGAGGCTGCGGATTCTCATTAGGGTTGTTGACAGTTGACCGTTGACTATTTGACTTTATGCTCAACCCTAATGAGAATATGATATGTGATTAACTATTATATTAATTAAGTATTATGGTGATATGGTTGTTGACTTGTTGACTTTTGTTGACTTGTTGACTTTGTTGACTTGTTGACTTTTGTTGACTTGTTGACCGGTTGACTAGGCTTGACTAGTTGACCATCATGATAACCATGGTTATCATTTCATGCCAAAGACTTTTACTTGCTTGCTCATTTGAGTAAAATGAGTGCATGACATGATAAGGTTATGGTTGCTTCTAACCATCACATAAGACTTTTTTGATATGATGAGTTATGATCACTTTGGATTATGAGAGGGTGAAAGACAAAAGAGTTGCTCATTCTTTCTTGCTCATTCTCTCTCTTGTTCTTGAGCTCTCCTCTTGCTCTCACCCTCAACCTCTTGCTCCCTCTCTTGATCTATGGTTCTCTTGTCTCATGAGTTGAGAATCAAGAACCATAGATAAAATCCCATTCTAAATCATCTCTACTCATTCTAGTTCACTAGGTTTAGCAAACCAAGTGAACTAGTTTCTTCAAAGAACGAAGAAGGAGCTAAAGGTTGGAGCTTTCAAGTGGATCTATCTTCGGCGTACGGAGACAACGAGAAGGAGCCATCGAACCACCATCGGAGCTTGAAGAGAAGGAGTTCAAGTTTAGGTATAACCATCTTCATCCGAGTAGCTAAATATCTTTAGCTTAGTATGCTAGTTTTAGTTTAGGTAAAGATCCCGACCTAGCTTAGTCCATGTTGCCTCTTGCGTTAAAATTTTGATTTTATATCGTTTCCGCCTCCCCGTAAGAACCGGGGGTCGCAACGTGGACTTACAGTGGTATCAGAGCCTAACTAAACTTAAACTAGCTTGGTAGTGAAGTGTAACGAAGTTCGGAACCGAAAAAAATCCAAAAACCAAACTTTTACAAAATCTGAGTTTCTGTTGAAATTTTTTCTGGTCAAAATGAAAAACTTTATACTCCTAAATTCGGCTCAGGGTTTTGTGTGAACACCCAAGAAAAATGATACAGTAATTCGTCTAAACCGCCGCCCTTCCGCCACGCGAGCTAGGCATCCGCCGCGGAAGCGCCGCTCTTTGTCGTCTTCTGTGCATCGTTTTTCGTGCAGTGTGTGTTTGTGTTGGTTTTGGGATTTTTGAAATATATTATATGTGCCCAGATTTTCCAGAAAAGAAATTTCCTTTTGGGGTCCTATAATTCCGTATTTTTCCGAACTTCACTGCACTTTGACTATGATGGTTATATCTGTGATGTTTGCATGTATTGAACGTCGGCTAATCGCTATAAGTCGATTAGTCGGGGTTATACATGATCTGTAATGTGCTGGAATGTGTATATAAATATGTTGGATTGTCGCGGGTGAATAGCCGGGGGTTGTGAGACGAGAGTTTTCTTTTCTTGCAATTTCATGTAAATTTGTAAATTGATGTAATAATTATTTGTATGGCCGCACAACCGGGTCGGGGTTGTAGCCGTCATTGTATAATTTCTTTTTACTGTTTTTGCTCCTAGGATAGACCCATGGAGGGGGTGCACAAACTACCGGGTATGCCGAAGTGTCGAGTGGCCTACTCATGGAGATGAGGGAGGTTGCTACGCTTCGGGTACTTGACGGGTAGTTTGCCGCACCCGTAGGGGTCTTGGGTGGGGTTTTAGCTATTCACCGCGACCGTGTAATCTGTTTTTGTTACAGGCTCGTACAAATTACAGATTCCTAGTATATCCAATGTATTTATCTGTGATCTGAAATGTTTATCATTGCAGTATATCTATATATGATATTATTTAGGCGTTGCTTATGTTTTACAGACGCGCTAGCCCAGCCCCCGCTCTGTCGTTAGTTAAGTAACCTAACGGGTAATGACGGGGCCCCGTGGCGAATGCGAATGGCATAAGCGTACGTCATATTTTGGTTGTTTTCTGCAATGGTAGGTTTAAATGATGGGATGCATTAAAAGAACTAATGCAAGAATATCACGCATTAAAAGAACTAATGCAAGATAATAAACCAAGTTAAAGTCGTTGGAACACTTTCGAAAAACCACTCGGTTCTTTTCAAAACAAACTTTTAAAATACGGAGTTTGAGCCACTCCATTTAAAAGCTATCTCGTTCCATCGACCAAATCAAGTTCATTACGTTCACGGTTTTGCCAAAACCATCCGTAGCCCTCCATCATTTCAGTTAAATATTCGGTAGTATTCAAGCTATGTATTTTGACCTCACGCCAAGGCATAGTGATTGGTAGCTGCCGGATATTTATCTGTTGCATAGATAGAATGCGTTGGTTTGAGACAGTCGTACTGCCATTTTGGCCTACGTCAAGGGTATGTACGGGTGGATTCAAATTAACCTGGATAATGATGGGACGAACTTGACATGTGACTTATGACATTTTGACCTCACGCCAAGGTCATAAGAGCATGGGGCAAAAATCCACATCGGGAGTTTCATAAGTACTGAAACTTGCTAGATTTGCATACCATTTGGAGTGTGATGATTCTGGTAGGATTCCTTCAGTTTCGTCACGCGATGATATTTGGATCCCGATCCTACTGTGAGTATATGCTACTCCTCGGGAAATTTCTCACTTAACGATCAATGCTATAAACCTAGTAGGTGCCTAAAAAGGTGTTAGCGGGGCTACGCCCCCAGGGAAAAGAGGTTCTTTAATTAAGGAACTTCGCGAAAGCGTTGGAAAACCTCCCTCGAAGTACCGACACCGGCCTGGCTGAACGGTTAAGCAAGTATTGTACGGTGGGATTGATCCTGACTAATTCTTCCTTTATGGTTTGAGGAGGGATTCGAGAAACAGTGGGAGCCATCCTGTTTAGGCAAACTAAAAACCACTCTAAACTTGCAAGAGCATCATGCTGAGTGTTTCTTCTTCTCTCTCCTAATTGCAGCGACCAATCAACATGACTGGACTTAAGTTACTCCTAGATAAAAACAAACTGACAGGGCCAAACTACAAAGATTGGCTCAGGAATGTCAAGATAGCAATCACTTATGACAAGCTGGGGTATCTTCTTACCACCAAAGCTCCCCCTGTCCCTGGTCCAACTTCCAGTGTCGCGGATAAGGAAATCCGCAAGACTTGGGAGATTGATAGCGCGAAGGCCAAATGCCTCCTGCTTGCCTCGATGGACAACGAACATCAGAGGAGGCATGAGAATATGGACATGGAGTCCATATTGCTCCATACAAAAGAACTGTATGGAGAGCAATCACGTATCGCAAAATACGAAGCGTCGAAAAAGTTATTCTCGACAAGAATGGCCGTCGGATCATCAGTAGCCGAGCACGTGCTAAAGATGATCGGCTTCATTGAGGAGCTCGCTGACCTAGGGATCACATTAGAGAGTGAGCTATATACGGATATAGTTCTCCAGTCCCTTCCTTCCACTTACGCCCAGTTTATACTGAACTTCAACCTACAAGAAAAAGAGGTTGAACTATCAGAGCTCCTCAACATGCTGAGGAGCGCAGAGGGCACCCTACAGAAAGGTAGGGAAACATCCACTTTGTTTGTAGGGGGATCATCTTCTTCTAGGTCCAAGGCGAAAGCCAAGGGAAAGAAGAAGAAGGCCCCCGCCAAACCAAGGGGCGGTGTTAGTAAAGTGGATACGAAGGGAAAAGCAAAAGCAACAAAGATAGCGGGGAAGCTTGTGGATAAGGAAGAATGCTTCTATTGTCATAAGAAAGGACACTGGAAGAATGATTGCAGGGCCTGGAAGGCCAGAACACAGGAATTGAAGCAGGTTGCAGCTTCAGCTTCAGGTGTGTATGTTATTGAAAACTGTCTTTCAATAAACTCTACTTCCTGGGTATTGGATACCGGATCAGGATCTCATATCTGTAATTCTTTGCAGGCGTTGAGAAACCGTAGGGTTTTGAAGGCAGGTGACATGACCCTCAAAGTTGCGAACGGAGCTAGCATGGATGCTAAAGCCGTGGGGGACTATCACCTGGGAATGTCAGATGGACATGTTTTGGTTTTGCGTAATTGCTTTTTTGTACCCAACGCAACTTGTAATATCATTTCTGTATCTTTAGTTTCTAAAGAAGGTTATGAATTTGCGTTTGTAAGTAATGTTGTAAACATTCACCTTAATCAGGTTTTGATTGGGTCAGGTACATTGAGTAATGGTATATACGTGTTAAACCAACCACAGATTTTTAATGTCCAGAATACACACAAAAGAAAGTCTCCAGAAATAAATCAGACTTTCTTATGGCATTGTAGATTGGGTCACATCAATGAGAGAAGGTTGACTAAGTTGCATACAGAAGGATATTTGAATGCGTTCGAATATCAATCATATGCCACTTGTCAATCTTGTCTCAAAGGAAAGATGACAAAGACTCCGTTTACTGGACATGGAGTAAGAGCGAGCGAGCTCTTGGGACTCGTACACAGTGACGTGTGCGGTCCAATGTCTACACATGCCCGAAGCGGACATTCTTACTTCATTACTTTTACGGATGACTTCTCAAGGTACGGTTATGTCTTCTTAATGAAACATAAGTCCGAGGCCTTTGGAAAATTCCAGGAGTATAAGAATGAAGTAGAGAAACAGACCGGCAAAAGTATTAAGATTCTAAGATCGGATTGAGGTGGAGAATACTTAAGTGCCGAGTTCCTGGACTATTTAAAAGAGAACGGAATTCTCTCTCAGCTTACTCCTCCATACACCCCGCAACATAACGGTGTATCGGAGAGACGGAACCGCACCCTATTGGATATGGTGCGGTCCATGATGAGTAACGCTGAGTTACCGCGATCATTCTGGGGGTATGCGCTAGAATCAGCTGCATACCTTTTGAACCGAGTTCCGACTAAGACTGTGCCTACCACCCCATATGAAATGTGGAGTGGGAAGAAACCCTATCTTCAATATCTGAAGATCTGGGGATATCCAGCTTTTGTCAAAAAGCAGCATGCGGACAAACTCGAGGCACGCTCAGTACTGTGCAAGTTTGTGGGATACCCAAAGAACACCAGGGGGTATCTTTTCTACTACGCAGAGGAACAAAAAGTCCTTGTTTCTCGTAATGCCCACTTCCTAGAACACCAGTTCTTGGAAAAGGAAAATAGTGGGAGCGCAGTGGAACTGGAAGAAATTCCAGAACCACAGACTATTACTGAAAGGTTAGTGGAACCAGAGGGTTCAACAAAACAGGAAATTCTTACGCCGCTCCGCAGGAGTAGTAGGCAGTCTCATCCGCCCGAGAGATACTGCGGTTTTCTCATAGACGGGGATAGAGAGGATTGCATCATAGATTATGATGAGCCTACTAGCTTCCAGCAGGCCGTTCAGAGCGTTGAATCAGTGAAATGGCTGGATGCAATGCGGACCGAAATGGAGTCCATGTACACCAACAAGGTATGGACGTTGGACATTGCTCCAGACGGGGTAAAACCCGTAGGATGCAAGTGGATCTTCAAAAGGAAGATTGGTGTAGATGGACAGGTTGAGACCTATAAAGCTAGGCTGGTAGCAAAGGGTTTTCGTCAAAGACCTGGCTTGGACTACGACGAAACCTTTTCTCCAGTAGCCATGCTGAAATCCATTCGGATCCTTCTTGCCATTGCTGCCTTCCACGATTATGAGATCTGGCAAATGGACGTAAAGACAGCTTTTCTAAATGGAAATTTAGAGGAGTGTGTCTATATGGACCAGCCAGAGGGTTTCATTCAGAGTGGGAGCAGCGGAAAGGTGTGCAAGTTGCTTAAGTCCATCTATGGACTAAAGCAGGCATCGCGGAGTTGGAACATCTGCTTTGATGAGACGGTCAAAGAATTTGGCTTTATCAAAAATCCAGATGAACCATGCATCTATAGTAGATTTGTAGCGAGAACTGTAGTATTCCTCGTTTTATACGTGGATGACATTCTCTTAATAGGAAATGACATTCCTATGCTACAATCTGTCAAGGGGTTCTTGTCACACAGGTTCTCCATGAAAGACCTGGGTGATGCCTCGTACATTCTGGGTATCCGGATCTACCGTGACAGATCCAAGAGGATATTAGGACTTTCACAGTCCAGGTACATCGACACCATACTGAAGAGATTCAGTATGGAAGATTCCAAGCGCGGTAACCTACCGGCTTGTCACGGGATCACCCTCTCTAAAGAGATGTCTCCCAAGACTGATTTGGAGAGGGATCGCATGTCTATTATACCCTACGCTTCTGCGGTAGGCTCTATAATGTATGCGATGTTGTGTACCAGACCGGATGTAGCTTATGCACTGAGTGTGGTAAGTCGGTATCAGTCAAACCCTGGGGAGAAACACTGGATAGCGGTAAAGAACATTCTCAAGTACCTGAGAAGGACTAAGGAGATGTTCTTGGTGTATGGCGGAAAAGACCTCCAGATCGAGGCCTTTGCTGACTCCAGCTTCCAGAGTGACAAGGATGATTCCAAGTCCATGTCGGGTTTTGTCTTTACCCTCAATGGAGGGGCGGTGTGTTGGAAGAGTTCCAAGCAGGAAACCGTTGCAGACTCGACGATGGAAGCGGAATACATCGCTGCATCTGATGCCGCAAAAGAAGCTGTCTGGATGAGGAAGTTCTTGAAAGAACTTCAGGTGGTTCCGTCCATTGTTGATCCAATACCTCTGTATTGCGACAACAACGGGGCTATAGCATTAGCGAAGGAACCCAGGTCCCATCAGAGATCCAGGCACATCTTGAGGCGGTATCACCTGATCAGGGAGATCGTGGATCGCCAGGAGATCGAGTTTCGGAGAGTCGCTTTAGAAGACAACACTGCAGATCCATTCACCAAGGCCTTGCCCCAGACTCAGTTCGAGCGGCTGATCGAGATGATAGGTCTTCGATACGCCAGTACATGGCCTTAGTGCAAGTAGGAGATTGTTAGTGTATATGCCCTAGAGGCCATTACTGTATCATACTAGTTTGTATATTACTTAATGGATGCTTGGGATATTCACCTTGTATATACAATCTTGCTCAAAATAGTAGTATGCTACTTGGTTTGTTTCTACTTCAATGTGTACTTGTGTTTATTTCAGTATATCACTTATACGCATTAGTGGAGCCCTTAGGATCTTTGCTTGATTACCAGCGTTGTGATGGCAGTCACACTAGTGGGGGCTGGGTAATCTATAAGCACATCCTTATTCAGGTCCCTGGTCGCAGGACTATCGAGACAGGGCATCGATACTCCGGAGTAGACCAGCGCATGCGCTTCTCATCCCAGTGTGGGAGACGGTCTGTCCCACAGCCGTCAGTACGTCGTACTTGAGATAGTATGCGGGTGCTCGTTAGGTTACGGGTACACTGGACAGGACTCGTCGGGAACTGACTAGTTGGTATTATACCTATCGTCAGTTTTCAGTTCCCAGGTGACATGAGTACAGCTTAGTCCGCTGACTTGACACTGTCACTTCACCTCGGGTGTGTTCCCACTGTACTTTGATCACTACCCTACCACAGCTCAAAGGAGTCGTGCAAACAGGTGGTGGTTGGGTGCAGTCCCGAAGCACTTGGAGGCAGTGACGGTTAGACAGGATTCGTCTCTCCCGGTATTGGGGGTTGACATCGCGCTGTGTCTAGGAGAGCCATTACACGAGTAGTCCCTGGCCAGGGCAAACGAGATATACTGGTAGGTTTCCAGTGTTATCTCAGGGTGTATTGGGCTTCACTCCGGCACGACTTGTACCGCTATTGGGGGACTGACGTTTACCGCCCCCTAGGCCCGCCATGCGATGTATCAGACGAACAGACCGGACTGTACGGAGAATGTCACACTCAGGCTCAGTAGGAGTTCAGATGGGTTTCGCCTCGTCCGTCTTCTTGTCGGCATTACCTGGGGACCGTTACGCACAGCTAGTGCCGCTTGCGGTCTGTGGTTAAACCCACTGCCAGCGTAGTGTCGAGTCTTTAGAGTCCCACACAGAAAGCTTTTCGCCTTTAGGCAAAAGAGTAGAGGTCGCATGGTATTGCGACAGGTCGCATGGTTTTGCGACAGGGTTCGGTCACATCCGTGCACTTGTGCACGTACAGTGTCCGGACAGTTTACACTAGCGGGCTTTGGTTTAAGCCAGATCCTAGTGTGCCTTATGGGATTGGATTTATCCAGTTTGCATTCGTGTTCCTCGGAACGCGGATGCGGGTGTGTATGCACAGTTGACAGGGAGGCAGAGGCTGCGGATTCTCATTAGGGTTGTTGACAGTTGACCGTTGACTATTTGACTTTATGCTCAACCCTAATGAGAATATGATATGTGATTAACTATTATATTAATTAAGTATTATGGTGATATGGTTGTTGACTTGTTGACTTTTGTTGACTTGTTGACTTTTGTTGACTAGTTGACCGGTTGACTAGGCTTGACTAGTTGACCATCATGATAACCATGGTTATCATTTTATGCCAAAGACTTTTACTTGCTTGCTCATTTGAGTAAAATGAGTGCATGACATGATAAGGTTATGGTTGCTTCTAACCATCACATAAGACTTTTTTGATATGATGAGTTATGATCACTTTGGATTATGAGAGGGTGAAAGAAAAAAGAGTTGCTCATTCTTTCTTGCTCATTCTCTCTCTTGTTCTTGAGCTCTCCTCTTGCTCTCACCCTCAACCTCTTGCTCCCTCTCTTGATCTATGGTTCTCTTGTCTCATGAGTTGAGAATCAAGAACCATAGATAAAATCCCATTCTAAATCATCTCTACTCATTCTAGTTCACTAGGTTTAGCAAACCAAGTGAACTAGTTTCTTCAAAGAACGAAGAAGGAGCTAAAGGTTGGAGCTTTCAAGTGGATCTATCTTCGGCGTACGGAGACAACGAGAAGGAGCCATCGAATCACCATCGGAGCATGAAGAGAAGGAGTTCAAGTTTAGGTATAACCATCTTCATCCGAGTAGCTAAATATCTTTAGCTTAGTATGCTAGTTTTAGTTTAGGTAAAGATCCCGACCTAGCTTAGTCCATGTTGCCTCTTGCGTTAAAATTTTGATTTTATATCGTTTCCGCCTCCCCGTAAGAACCGGGGGTCGCAACGTGGACTTACAATGAGGCCCTATACTTTGTAGTACCCTAGCAGGACTGATCCGAGGACAGTAACTGAGTACTTTGCATGCATGGAAAAGTTACCAAGTGGTTTTCAAAAAGGAGCAATAGTCTCGCTATTTATTACGTGTCTGCGAGTGACACGAACATTTACAAAAGAAAACCTTTTGGGATATTTTAAAAAGGGGCGGAACGTATATTTTGAGCAAAACATATATGCTAGTATATTATTACTTTACAAATGAGTGTCCGTCATTTGTGTCCTGAGTTACACATCACACGGCGCTTCAGAAAAAGATTCTGCATATGTTATTTCCGTTTTTGGAGATTTTTCAAAAAGGACGTGTACAATATACATATCATAGCAGTTGCTTAATGTATATTGGATTTCAATAGTGGGTTTAGAGATCTGTAACTCCATTGTGACTCCGATGATATGCGTGAAAGTCCGATGATTTGCGTAATGCTTGACAGAGTTCGGTTTTGAGTTTCGTACTCATTTTCCGGCGCACAGGATGCGCCGTGGTTTTTCTGTATCTTCCGTGTTTTCAGAGCCCCGTTGATTTGAGTTGATATTGAAATGTTTTAGCATTTGGGATTTTAAATTTAAATTCGGGGACCGAATTTATTTAAGAGGGAAAGATTGTAGCATTTCAGAAAATATAAAATATTATTTTTGGAATTTAATATTAAAATAATATATTTCGCGAAAACTACCGGATTTGCAAATTTTGGGAATTTCTTAAAGTGGTATAAGTGTATACCAATAATTGGAAATTTATCGGAGAATAAAATGATTTATTTATTTTAATGATATTTATCGGATTTTTGGGCAAAATCCGTTATTTTACATTTTTCCGTGACTTGTGCACATGTCATGTGCTTGTGTGTGTGTTTGTGACTTGTGAGATTAAAAAAGAATGAGAAAGGAAAATGGGAACAAAGAAAAAGAAAAGAAAAGAAAGAGTTTGTGTGTGAATGGAGTTATGAATGAAAAACAAAAGTGATAATTGAGAGAGTGAGTGTAGGGGGAGATAATTGTGAAAGAGAGTGAGGCTAAGAGAGAGAGAGGGTTATACTTGGCTGCCCCATTCCTTCCTCCTCTATTGTTTCTTCATGTATTTCTCCTTCTCCTTCATCACACGACCTCCATGCACCCTCTCCATTCCCTTGTCAAAACCCTTTACCCCCTTCATTAAAAACATGCACCTCTTCATCCTAAACACATTGGACCAATCAAGTTTGGATTTTGAAAACTTGGGCAACTCAAGAAAGTTCTATGGTTGCAAATAAGGTAATCCATACACTTTGGTTTAGAGTTTGTGCTTAATATATCCTATTAGTGTTTAGATATTGATTTAGTTAGGGTTGTGATCTTAGAAAATTCTAAGTTGCTGTCAAGTGGCCAATTGAGATGTAGGAAGTGTTTACAAGACCTTATTGAGTGTTCTATTGACCTGGAATTTAGTTTAGAACCCGATACACGAAGTTAGAATTTGTTCTGTAACGGTTTTGTGAAATCTTAAGGCCTACAGGAAATCTGGGATGACCTGGAGTGTTTAGCAAACAATACCAGGGACTAAATTAGGGCACTAAGAGACCACCCCGACCAGACGAACACCAATGGAGCAGAGGGGGCCGAACTCGCCGGAATTTGGGTGAGGGTGGCCGGCCACTTGGTGGTGGTAGGTGCTTGATTTGGTTCAGTAGCTCTTATACTTCATATACAACACCCTATACATGTTTATGTAATTCCAGTTTACCTGAACCAAAATCTGGGAGCTATTGTGAGTGGTTTTGGTTATGGTTTTCCGTATTTTGGAATTTTTGGTTTTTGTAATTTGTATGTATTTTGTTGTCGTGTGTTTGTACGTCAACAAAAAGAGTTGTTTAGTTGTTTTTGCATGCGTAGGCTATAGGTTCTAACTTATGAGCACACCGCGTGCCATTTTTGGATTTCGGAACTCGTTGTTAATGGTATTGCGATACGTGTTGATATTTTAGGTACCTTCGCGTAGATTCCGAGACAACGAAGCACATCGACTAGGGCTAAGCGAGGAGTATAGCAGGTGAGTAGATTTATATCTACGGGGGAAGTCGGGTGGATGGCGTATAACACCCTTGCAAACATTGATATGGAATATCGTTTGATTATTTTTGCTTGATAAATGATATGCGACGGACATGATTGTAGGGTTTACAAACGATAATATGATAAAAGTTGATGCTAATGAAAATATTGATATTTGAGAATATGAAATGGTAAGTGAACCATGATAGGTACGAATTAAAAGTGAACAAGTGCGATGTTTATAGTATTGTGATGCGAGATATTAATGTGATGAACGAGTATACGATGTGATATGTCGTTATATGGATTTCGAGTCAATATGAGATTGTTGATACATTTGTAGGTCCCCTCATACGAGATGGACATTGATGTGATCTGAGAGATGGGTATATTTTTATATGGATAATGTGTTGCATTTTGAGTGATATGCCGTACGAGACTTAGATCCGTACCCTGATGTTGTATTGGTTGATAGAATCCCTAATTGTTTATTGCCACCGTACGTGGATTACCGTACGCGATGAGTTTTACCTGTTGATTTATCCATACCCTTGTTTAGAGGATGTCGTACGATGGTTTGTACCGTACGTGTTTCTGTGAGGCTGGATGTCGATTGATAGATTCATCGACTCAGTCATGTTAGATAAGTATACCTTATAGCATTTAGAGTCACGATGTACATTATGCTGCATTCATGATTATTCTCATTGCATTTCATATACCTGTGCTAGTACACCTACACCATTATCGATGACGCGTATGTTACACTTACACAGATTTTCCGGTTCACACACCTTCATCATCGATAATTGCCATGTCACTACACAGTAGAATTGCCACATCATGCCATGATATATTTGCTATGTTCATATCACTGTTCCACGTTGCATGAGATATACGGACATGCTTGCATCCTTTTAAATGTTGCGTACATACTGACATATACACCCACATACTTGGTTACAGCTACATGTACTTCATGCATACATACTGACATGTACACCGACATATCTTGCTATAGCTGTATATACCCGAAAGTGATATTGTATTGACATGTGATTTGAGACGTTGATTATTGTGCTATTGCGCTTATGAAATGCATCATACATACTTGCTTATCTGTAGATAATTATACCTTACTACAGTTACATGTACACCTCATATGATGCTGCACTTGATTTTGGAGGATTTGGGAACCGCATGATATATTTTAAAGCTGAATTCATTTAAAAGAGCGGTTTTCCCTTAATATGCTCATATTGCTGTTTTATGTTGCATATATCATATTTACATGGATTACGCATTGAGATATGGTTTTCATGTGATTTCTGGAATTGAGAACGCTGGATGTTTCAAGAAATTTTATGTTGTTTGAAAACCCGGTTTCTCTTGATATGATATTTCAGTGCATCCACCGTGTGGTTTCTCGGTTCTGAGATTGGCATGTGATACCCGATTCGAGGAGCGAGAGGCACCGTCTGTGGGTACATGGTAGACCCGGTACGGTACCCCGGGGCGAGCGGTGATTTCGTGGTGTAGACGATAAGCCTGGCAGAGGGACCACTACCTACCGGTGATTGTATTTAGACTCGGCGGTTATCGTGGGGATACCGACCGGAGTGATGTACGGACATGCCATCAGGGCCAGTCGTGGTGACGGCGCCTGAGACATGAGGATTTACGTGTCGATGCTAGACACGAGTTTCATGATGTTTTCGCGTGTCGATGTGGACACTCAGGTTCCATGATTTTGATGTGTCGTGAGGGACACACATTGATTATATCCTCATTCTAGCTGCATATGCTTTTATGATATTTTCATGCAAGAGTTGTTGTGTCAATGGGTGACACGTGGGTGAGATCCACTGCATACATGCATTGATTATATTGTTGGACGAGATCCACTGCATACATACATTGATTATATTGTTGGACGAGATCCACCTGCATACATGCATTGATTATATTGTGGATGATATCCACTTGCTGATAGGCATTTATTATGTGTTGGCACATATGCAGATACGGTCACCTAGATATCATAGTATTACCTTTATGATATAGTTGACCTAGGAATCGTTGTTTATTTCGATTTCTACCTGGTGATGTTTTTCTTTTCACAAGTTGGCAACTCACCCCCGTTGTGCCACAGTTCATGCAGGTTGACTGCATGGATCAGTTGCGGCATCGCTGGCACACAGCTGTTTTCTGGTGACTTGCTTATGATTGGTGGTACATGTTGGATCGTGCCCCTCTTGTATTCAGTATTCATATTGTTAGTGTATATGCCCTAGAGGCCATTACTGTATCATACTAGTTTGTATATTACTTAATGGAAGCTTGGGATATTCACAGTTGTATAGACAATCTTGCTCGAAATAGTAGTATGCTACTTGGTTTGTTTCTACTTTAATGTGTGCATGTATTTCTTTTAGCATATAGCCTATACACATTAGTGGAGCCCTTAGGATCTTTGCTTGATTACCAGTGTTGTGATGGCAGTCACACTAGTGGGGGCTGGGTAATCTACAAGCACATCCTTATACAGGTCCCTGGTCGTAGGATTATCGAGACAGGGCATCGATACTCCAGAGTAGACTAGTGTATACGCTTCTCATCCCAGGAGGGGAGATGGTCTGTCTCACAGCCATCAGTACGTCGTACTGGAGATAGTATGCAGGTGCTCGTTAGGTTACGATTACACTGGGCAGGACTCACTGGGAACTATTGGTTTGGTATTATACATATCGTCAGTTATCAGTTCTCAGGTGACATGAGTACAGCATAGTCCATTGACTTGACACTGTCACTTCGCCTCGAGTGTGTTCCCACTGTTTTTAGATTACTACCATACCACGGCTCAAATGAGTCGTACAAACAGGTAGTAGTTGGGTGCAGTCCCGAAGCACTTGGAGGCAGTGACTGTTAGACAGGATTCGTCTCCCCCGATATTGGGGGTTGATATCGCACTGTGTCTAGGAGAGCCATTACACAAAGTCCCTGGCCAAGGCAAGCGAGATGTACTGGTAGCGTTTCTAGTGTTATCTCAGGGTGTTCTGGGCTACACTCCGACGTGACTTGTACCGCTATTAGGGGACTGACGTTTACCGCCCCCTTAGGCCCGACATGCGATACTCTCAGACGAACAGACCGGACTGTACGAAGATTGTCACATTCAGGCTCAGTAGGAGTTCGGATGGGTTCACCTCATCCATCTTCTTATCGGCATCTACCTGGGGACCGTTACGTACAGCTAGTACCGCTTGCGGCCTGTGGTTAAACCCACTACCAGCGTAGTGTCGAGTCTTTAGAGTCCCACACAGAGGGTTATTCTCCTTTGGGCAAAACAGAATAGAGGTCGCATGGTTTTGCGACGGGGTTCGTTCACATCCATGGACTTGTGCATGTTTGGTGTCCTGGCAGTTATTACAAGCGGGCTTTGGTTTAATCCAGATCCTAGTATTTGTTTTAGGATTGGTTTTATCTCATTGTATTCGTGTTCCTCGGAACACGGATGCGGGTGTGTATGCATAGTTGACAGAGGCAGAAGCAGTGGATTCTCATTAGGGTTGTTGACCGTTGTCTTTTTCCAAAGCCTAATGAAAATGGGAATTATGATTAATGATATTAATTAAAGTTAATTGTGCCATGGTTAGGGATGTTGACCATTTGACTATGGTTGACTTGTTGACCTATGTTGACCTATTGACCATCATCATTTCACATGAAAGATGCTTTTTGATTCTTGCAAAATTCATAAATGTGAAATGATAATGGTCATTTCAAATGAACCATCACAATTTCTTTGATTAATATTATTTTTCCATAATTCACTTATATGAGAGTATGGTTGATAATTATCCTCATTCTCTCTTGTTCTTTCTCTCTCATAGGTTAAGCTCATCCTCTTCCTCTCTCTCAAAACTCTCATCTCTCATGTGTTGAGAACCATTTGCTTTTGAGATAAAACTACCAAAACTCCTCTCTACTCATTCTAGGGTTCTAGGTTTAGCAAGCCAAGCACTTTAGTTACCTCTAGGTTGAGGCAGGAGCTCAAGGTAGAGGCCTTCGGGTGGATCTTTCTTCGGCAAGAGAAGGCGACGAGGAGGAGCCGTTCAAACCACTTCAAGGAGCAAGAAGAGAAGGAGTTCAAGACCTAGGTATAACCTTCTAACCGAGTAGCTAAACTCGTAGTTTGTTTGCTAGGTTTTTGTTTAGCAAAGAGCCTTTGTTTCTAGTCCATGTTGCCTTGTATAAAAGATCGTTTTTTACCTATTCCGCCTTCCCGTAAGAACCGGGGTGGGCAACGTGGACTTACAGTGGTATCAGAGCCTCGCTAAACAACAACTAGCATGTTAGCAAAGTATTTAGAATTTCGATCCAAGAAAAAATCGCAAAACACGTCAAAATCCTCAAGTTTCTGCCGATTTTTAAAACTGCTCTAAAAATATTTCCACACATCTTAAAAATCCTTGCAGGGTTTTATGGGAACACACAAGAAAAACGAGCCCACGACTCAACCAGACCGCCGCGGAAGCGCGGAGAAACCATGCGTTTCGCCGCGGTTCCGCGGCCGAGTCAACTCGGTCGCGACTCGGATTTATTTTAGTGTTCTTATTTTGACGTTTTGTGATTTTTAAAATATTATGTTTCTGCCCAGAATTTCCAGAGAACAAAGTTGTGTTTGGGGTGGTAACAGATCCGTATTTTTGATCGAAGTTCTGCAGACTTTAGCTAATTGGTTATATCTGTGATGTGATATATGCACTGAACGTCGACTAATCGCTATACATCGATTAGTGGGGGTTGTGCATATCTGTGATCTGTAATGTTGTTGGATTGTGTATATGAACTCATTGGATTGTCGCGGATGAATAGCCGAGGTTCTTGTAAGATGAGAGTTTCTTTATCTTTCATTTGATGTAATATGTAAATTGATATAATATTATTTTTATGGCCGCACATCCGGGATGAGGTTGTAGCCGCTATTGTATATTATTTCTTTTACTGTTTTTGCTCCTAGGATAGACCCAAGGTGGGGTGCACAAACTACCGGGTACCTCGAAGTGCCGAATGGCCTACTCACGTTGTTGAGGGAGGTTGCTTCACTTCGGGTACTTGGCGGGTAGTTTTCCGCACCCGTAGGGGTCTAGGGTGGGGTTTGGCTATTCATCGCGACCGTGTAATCCGTCTATCGTTGCAGACTCGAACGAAACGCGGATTCCTAGCTTATCCAATGTGTTCATCTGTGATCTGGAATGGCTATCATTGCATCTGACGAATGTATATATCTATATATGATATCTAGTAGGCGTTACTTATGTTTTGCATCCGCACTAGTCCAGCCCCCGCTCTGTCGTTAGTTAAGTAACCTAACGGGTGATGATGGGGCCCCATGGCGAATGCGGATGGCATAAGCGTACGTCATATTTTCGTTGTTTTCTGCAATGGTAGGATTAATTAATGGGACGCATTAAATTAATGCAAGAAAATAAACCAAAGTTAAAATCGTTGGAACAATTTCAAAACCACTCGGTTTCTTTTCAAAACAACTTTTAAACGCGGAGCTTAAACCACTCCTTTTAAAAGCTATCAGGTTCCTTCGATTATACCGAGTTCACTACGTTCACGGTTTCACCAAAACCATTCGTAGCCCTCCATCATTTCAGTTAAATATTCGGTAGTATTCAAGCTATGTATTTTGACCTACGCCAAGGCATTGTGATTGGTAGCTGCTGGATATTTATCCGTTGCTTAGATAGATGCGTTGGTTTGAGACAGTCGTACTTCCATTTTGGCCTACGTCAAGGGTATGTACGGGTGTGTTCAAATTAACCTGGTAAATGATGGGTAGAACTTGACATGTGACTTATGATATTTTGGCCCACGTCAAGGTCATAAGAGCATGGGGCAAAAATCCACATCGGGAGTTTCTAAAGAAACTGAAACTTGCTAGTGCTGCATACCATTTGGAGTGTGATGATTCTGGTAGGATTCCTTCAGTTTTATCACACGATGATATTTGGATCCCGATCATACTGTGAGTATATGCTACTCCTCGGGAAACCTTCTCACTTAACGATCAATGCTATAAACCAAGTAGGTGTCTAGAAAGGTGTTAGCGGGGCTACGCCCACAGGGAAAAGAGGTTATTTAATTAAGAAACTTCGCGAAAGCGTCATAAAACCTCCCTCGAAGTACCAATACTGGCCTGGATGAACGGTTAAGCAAGAATTGTACGGTGAGATTGATCCCGACTAATTCATCTTTTTTAGTTTGAGGAAGGATTTGAGAAACAGTAGGAGCCATCCTGTTTAGACAAATTAAAAACCACTCTAAACTTGCAAGAGCATCATGCTAAAGTGTTTCTTCTCTCTCTCCTAATTGCAGCGACCAAACATTATGGCCGGCCTTAAGTTACTACTAGAAAAAAATACACTGACAGGGCCAAACTACAAAGATTGGCTCAGGAATGTCAAAATGGCAATCACTTATGACAAGTTAGGGTATCTTCTTACAACCAAAGCTCCCCCTGTCCCAGGTCCTCAATCCAGCGTCGCGGATAAGGAAATCCGTAAGACCTGGGAGATTGATTGCGCGAGGGCCAAGTGCATCATGCTTGCCTCTATGGACAATGAACATCAGAGGAGGCACGAGGATATGGACCTAGAATCCATATTTCTCCATACAAAAGATCTGTATGGAGAGCAATCTCGTACCGCCAGATACGAAGTCTCGAAAAAGTTGTTTTTGGCGAGATTGGCCTTCGGATCATCTGTAGCGGAACACGTGCTTCAGATGATTGGCTACATTGAAGAGCTCGCGGACCTTGGGACCACGTTAGAGAATGAGCTCTACACTGAATTGATTCTCCAGTCCCTTCCTTCCACTTACGCCCAGTTTATCCTGAACTTCAACATGCAAGGAAAGGAAGTTGAACTTCCGGAACTCCTTAACATGTTGAGTTGTGCAGAGGGCACCCTGAAGAAAGTAAGGGAAACACCCGCTTTGTCTGTTGGAGGACCTTCTTCTTCTAGGTCCAAGGCGAAAGCCAAAGGAAAAAAAGAAGAAAGCCCCCACCAAACCAAGGGGCGGTGTTAGTAAAGTGGAAGCCAAGGGAAAGGATAAAATGGCAAAGGTAGCGGGACAGCTTGTGGGGAAAGAAGAGTGTTTTTATTAACATAAGAAAGGAAACTGGAAGAAAAATTGCAGGGCTTGGAAGGCCAAGAACTAGGACCTGAAGTAAGTTGTGGCTTCGGCTTCAGGTGTGTATATTATTGAAAACTGTCTATCAGTAAACTCTACTTTCTGGGTATTGGATACCGGATCAGGATCTCATATCTGTAATTCTTTGCAGGCACTGAGAAAGCATAGGGTTTTGAAAGCAGGTGATATGACCCTCAGAGTTGCAAACGGAGCTGGCATGGATGCTGAGTCCGTGGGGGACTATCACTTGGGGTTGTCAGATTGACATGTTTTGGTTTTACGTGATAGTTATTTTTTACCTAGTGCGACTTGTAATATCATATCTGTATCTTTGATGTCTAAAGAAGGTTATGATTTTGCATTTGTAAGCAATGTTGTAAACATTCACCTTAATCACGTTCTGATTGGGTCGGGTACATTAAGCAATGGTATATACGTATTGAACCAACCACGAATTTTCAATGTCCGGAATACACACAAAAGAAAGTCTCCAGAAATAAATCATGCTTTCTTATGGCATTGTAGACTGGGTCACATCAATGAGAGAAGGTTGACTAAGTTACATAAAGAAGGATATTTGGATCCGTTCGAATATCAATCATATCCAACTTGTCAATCATGTCTCAGAGGAAAGATGACAAAGACTCCGTTTACTGGACATGGAGTAAGAGCGAGCGAGCTCTTGGGACTCGTATACAGTGATGTATGCGGTCCAATGTCTATACATGCACGAAGTGGTTATTCTTACTTCATTACTTTTACGGATGATTTTTCAAGATTCAGGCATGTCTTCTTAATGAAGCATAAATCTGAAGCCTTTGAAAAATTCTAGGAATACAAGAATGAAGTAGAAAAACAAACAGGCAAAAGTATCAAGACACTGAGATCTGATCGAGGTGGTGAATACTTGAGTGCCGAGTTCCTGGATTACCTAAAAGAGAATGGAATTCTCTCTCGGCTTACTCCTCCATACGCTCCACAACATAACGGTGTATCGGAGAGACGGAACCGAACCCTATTGGATATGGTACGCTCCATGATGAGTAACGCTGAGTTACCGCGATCTTTCTGGGGATATGCACTAGAATCAGCTGCATATCTTTTGAACCGAGTTCCAACTAAGACTGTGCCTACCACACCATATCAGTTGTGGAGTGGGAAGAAACCCTATCTTCAATATCTGAAGATTTGGGGATGTCCAGCTTTTGTCAAAAAGCAGCATGCGGACAAACTCGAGGCACACTCAGTATAGTGCAAGTTTGTAGGATACCCAAAGAACTCCAGGGGGTATCTTTTCTATTACGCAGAAGAACAAAAGGTTTTTGTCTCTTGTAATGCCCACTTTCTGGAACATCAGTTCTTAGAAAAAGAAATAAGTGGGAATGTAATAGAACTGGAAGAAATTCCAGAACCACAAGCTATTACTGAAAGCTTAGAAGAACCAGAAGGTTCGAAAGAACAGGACATTCCTGCGCCGCTCCGCGGGAGTAGTAGGTAGTCTCATCCGCCCGAGAGATACTACGGTTTTCTCATAGACGGGGATAGAGAGGATTGCATCATTTATAATGATGAGCCGACTAGCTTCCAGCAGGCCAATCAGAGCACTGACACGGTAAAATGGCTGGATGTAATGCTGACTGAGATGGAGTCCATGTACACCAACAAAGTATGGACTTTGGACGTTGCTCCAGAAGGGGTAATGTTAGTGTGTATGCCCTAGGGGCCATTATTATATCATACTAGTTTGTATATTACTTAATGGAAGCTTGGGATATTCACATGTATATAACAGTCTTGCTAAACATGGTAGTATGCTACTTGGTTTTTCTATCTTAATATGTGAGTATACGTATTGATAGAGCTCTTAGGATCTTGCTTGACTACCAGCGTTGTGATGGCAGTCACACTAGTGGGGGCTGGGTAGTCTACAAGCGCATCCTTATTCAGGTCCCTAGTCGTAAGATTATCGAGACAGGGCATCGATACTCCGGAGTAGACTAGTGTGTACGCTTCTCATCCCAGTTGGGGAGATGGTCTGTCCCACAGCCGTCAGTACATCGTACTGGAAATAGTATGCAGGTGCTCCTTAGGTTACGGGTACACCGGACAGGACTCACAGAGAACTGTTGTTTGGTTTTTTAGCAGTCGTCAGTTAACAGTTCCCAGGTGACATGAGTACAGCATAGTCCGCAGACTTGACACTGCTACTTCGCCTCGAGTGTGTCCCACTGTTCTTAGATTGCTATCCTACCATGGCTCAAAGGAGTCGTGCAAACAGGTAGCAGTTGGGTGCAGTCCCGAGCACTTGGAGGCAGTGGCGGTTAGACAGGATTCGTCTCTCCTGGTATTGCGGGTTGATATCGCGCTGTGTCAGAGAGCCATTACGCAAAGTCCCTGGCCAGGACAAGCGAGATTTGCTGGTAGGTTCCAGTAGTTTCTCAGGGTGTAATGGGTTTCGCTCTGACACGACTTATACCGCTATTAGGGGACTGACGCTTACCGCCACCTAGGCCCGATATGCGATAGTCTTAGACGAACAGACCGGACTGTACGGAGATTGACACATCAGACCCAGTAGGAGTTCGGATGGGTTTTCTCATCGGTCTTCTTATCGACATCTACCTGGGGACCGTTACGTACAGCTAGTGCCGCTTACGGTCTGTGGTTAAACCCACTGCCAGCGTAGTAGTCGAGTCTCTAGAGTCCCACACAGAGAGTTTCCCTACTCCAAGCGAAACGATATAGAGGTCGTATGGTTTTACGACAAGGGTTCGGACGCATACGTGTGTTTACGCACGTACGACATCCGGACAGTTTTTACTAGCCGGCTTTGGTTTAAGCCAGTTTCTAGTATCCGGTTATTGGATTTATACAGTCTAAAGTTTTTCCGTGTTTTCACGGATAGGAGGGGCGTTCTCGTAATTACGCGAGAAGCTTCTAGAAGATGGTGACTTGGGGGTTAAGGTGGCATATGCATTAAATGAGATTAGTGAGTCATATGAGTGATTCATCCATGTCATTAATGCATCATAAATGCTTAATGACTCATGGAAATGAATCACCCTCTTGTATTTATGAAGCATGATGATTAATCCTTTATTTTCTTTTATTGGATAAATGATAATGCTTGATATATATTATGATAGATCATTATCTCATCTCATTCTCTTGCTCACTTTCTCTCTCCTCAAGCTCTCTCTCTTCAAACCTTAATCCTCCCCTTTCATGTGTTGAGATCAAGGATTAGAGTAGACTACTTAATCCTTAACCATTCTCTATATCACCTAGGTTACTTAGATTAGCGATTTAAGAAACCTAGTTACCTCAAGTTAGAGGTGAAGCTTGAAGTATAGCTCTCGGGTGGATCATCTACTACCTAGAGAAGGCCGGAGAGGACGTGGAGAACGGAAAGACGAAGGACACGGTTCGTTAGGTATAATCGCTTATCATAGTAGTTAACTCTTCTATGGTTTCTTGTTAGTTATAGTTTAGCAAAGATTCTCGGTTAGTCGATGTTTACGCCTAAAACAAGATTGTTTTTCATTATTCCGCCTCCCCGCAAGTCGTGGGGTGTTGTACATCGACTTACAGGTAAAACCCGTAGGTTGCAAATGGATCTTCAAAATGAAGATTGGTGTAGATGGACTGGTTGAAACCTATAAGGCTAGACTTGTTGCAAAGGGTTTTCGTCAAAGACCTGGTTTGGACTATGACGAAACCTTTTCTCCAGTGGCTATGCTCAAATCCATTCGGATCCTTCTTGCCATTGCTGCCTTCCACGATTATGAGATTTGGCAAATGGACGTAAAGACCGCTTTTCTAAATGGAAATTTGGAGGAGTGTGTCTATATGGACCAGCCAGAGGGTTTCATTCAGAGTGGGAGCAGCGGGAAAGTGTGCAAGTTGCTTAAATCCATTTATGGACTAAAGCTGGCATCGCGGAGTTGGAACATCTGTTTTGATGAGACGGTCAAAGAATTTGGCTTTATCAAAAATCCAGATGAACCATGTATTTATACTAAAATTGTAGCACGAACTGTCGTATTCCTCCTTTTATACGTGGATGACATTCTCTTGATAGGAAATGACATTCCTATGCTACAATCTGTCAAAGGGTTCTTGTCACACAGGTTCTCCTTGAAAGACCTGGGTGATGCCTCTTACATTCTGGGGATCCGGATCCATCGTGATGGTCCAAGAGGATATTAGGACTTTCACAGTCCAGGTACATCGACGCCATACTGAAAAGATTCAGTATGGAAGATTCCAAGCGCGGTAATTTACCGGCTTGTCACGGGATCACCATCTCCAAAAAGATGTCTACCAAGACTGATTTGGAAACGGATCGCATGTCTATTATACCCTACGCCTCTGCGGTAGGCTCTATAATGTATGCGATGTTGTGTACCAGACCAGATGTAGCTTATGCACTGAGTGTGTTAAGCCGATATCAGTCAAACCCTGGGGAGAAGCAATGGATAGCGGTAAAGAACATTCTGAAGTACCTGAGAAGGACTAAGGACATGTTCTTGATTTACGGCGGAAAAGACCTCCAGATGGAGGCCTTTGATGACTCCAGCTTCCATAGTGAAAAGGATGACTCCAAATCCATGTCGGTTATATCTTTACCCTCAATGGATGGGCGGTGTGTTGGAAGAGTTCCAAACAGGAAACCGTTGCTGACTCGACGATGGAAGCGGAATATATCGCTGCATCTGATTCCGTAAAAGAAGCCGTCTGGATGAGGAAGTTCTTGACAGAACTTCAGGTGGTTCCGTCCATTGTTGATCCAATACCTCTGTATTGTGACAACAACGGGGCTATAGCTTTAGCGAAGGAACCCAGGTCCCATCAGAAGTCCAGACACATCTTGAGGCGGTATCACCTGATCAGGGAGATCGTGGATCGCCGGGAGATCGAGGTTCGGAGGGTTTCTACAGAAGATAACACTGCAGATCCATTCATGAAGGCCATACCCCAGACTCAGTTCGAGCGGCAGATCGAGATGATAGGTCTTCGATACGCCAGTACATGGCCTTAGTGCAAGTGGGAGATTATTAATGTATATGCCCTAGAGGCCATTACTGTATCATACTACTTTGTATATTACTTAATGGAAGCTTGGGATATTCACAGTTGTATAGACAATCTTGCTCGAAATAGTAGTATGCTACTTGGTTTGTTTCTACTTTAATGTGTGCATGTGTTTCTTTTAGCATATAGCCTATACACATTAGTGGAACCCTTAGGATCTTTGCTTGATTACCAGCGTTGTGATGGCAGTCACACTAGTGGGGGCTGGGTAATCTACAAGCACATCTTTATACAGGTCCCTGGTCGTAGGATTATCGAGACAGGGCATCGATACTCCAGAGTAGACTAGTGTATACGCATCTCATCCGAGGAGGGGAAATGGTTTGTCCCATAGCCATCAGTACGTCGTACTGGAGATAGTATGCAGGTGCTCGTTAGGTTACTAGTACACTGGACAGGACTCACTGGGATCTATTGGTTTGGTATTATATCTATCGTCAGTCATCAGTTCCCAGGTGACATGAGTACAGCATAGTCCGTTGACTTGACACTGTCACTTCGCCTCGAGTGTATTCCCACTGTTCTTAGATTACTACCCTACCACGGCTCAAATGAGTCGTGCAAACAGGTAGTAGTTGGGTGCAGTCCCGAAGCACTTGGAGGCAGTGACGGTTAGACAGGATTCGTCTCTCCCGGTATTGGGTTTGATATCGCACTATGTCTAGGAGAGCCATTAAATAAAGTCCCTGGGCAGGACAAGCGAGATGTACTGGTAGCGTTTCCAGTGTCATCTCAGGGTGTTCTGGGCTACACTCCGACATGACTTGTATCTCTATTAGGGGACTGACGTTTACCGCCCCCTGGGCCCGACATGCGATACTCTCAGACGAACAGACCGGACTGTACGGAGATTGTCACATTCAGGCTCAGTAGGAGTTCAGATGGGTTCACCTCATCAATCTTCTTATCGGCATCTACCTGGGGACCGTTACGTACAGCTAGTACCGCTTGCGGCCTGTGGTTAAACCCACTGCCAGCGTAGTGTCGAGTCTTTAGAGTCTCACACAGAGGGTTATTCGCCTTTGGGCAAAACAGAGTAGAGGTCGCATGGTTTTGCGATGGGGTTCGTTCACATCCGTGCACTTGTGCACGTTTGGTATCCGGGCAGTTATTACTAGCGGGCTTTGGTTTAAGCCAGATCCTAGTATTTGTTTTGGGATTGGTTTTATCTCATTGTATTCGTGTTCCTCGGAACACGGATGCGGGTGTGTATGCACAGTTGAAAGAGGCAGAGGCAGAGGATTCTCATTTGGGTTGTTGACCGTTGTCTTTTTCCAAACCCTAATGAAAATGGGAATTATGATTAATGATATTAATTAAAGTTAATTATGCCATGGTTAGTGATGTTGACCATTTGACTATGGTTGACTTGTTGACCTATGTTGATATATTGACCATCATCATTTCACATGAAAAATGCTCTTTGATTCTTGCAAAATTCATTAAATGTGAAATGATAATGGTCATTTCAAATTAACCATCACAATTTCTTTGATTAATAATATTTTTCCATAATTCACTTATATGAGAGTATGGTTGATAATTATCCTCATTCTCTCTTGTTCTTTCACTCTCATAGGTTAAGCTCATCCTCTTCCTCTCTCTCAAAGCTCTCATCTCTCATGTGTTAAGAACCATTTGCTTTTGAGATAAAACCACCAAAACTCCTCTCTACTCATTCTAGGGTTCTAGGTTTAGCAAGCCAAGCACTTTAGTTACCTCTAGGTTGAGGTAGGAGCTCAAGGTAGAGGCCTTCGGGTGGATCTTTCTTCGGCAAGAGAAGGCGACGAGGAGGAGCCGTTTAAACCACTTCAAGGAGCAAGAAGAGAAAGAGTTCAAGACCTAGGTATAACCTTCTAACTGAGTAGCTAAATCTTTTAGCTTGGTTGTTAGTTTTTGTTTAGCAAAGATCCTCTATTTCTATTCCATGTTACCTTGTGTTAAAAAACCGTATTTTACCTATTCCGCCTCCCCGTAAGCACCGGGGTAGGTAACGTGGACTTACACATATTGTATCTAGTCATTCCATCAAAATCAGAAACTAGTAATTGTGTATGTTGCAGACTTAGAAGGCTTGTAGTTGCGAGACTTGAGCGATGGGTTTTATGTTCGCTTTTGGGTTTGTTGTCTTGCTTTACTTGTTTCCTTAAGTGGATCTTCGCCGTTGGGCGTCGTATACTTGTTTTTATACTTGTGGTGGTTGTTTCCGCCGTTGGGCGTGTTTTGCTCCCGTTTGGGGATGCTTTATTATATTCCGTGTTGTACCCATTTTCGGGTTTATTTATACAAGGGAGGTGCTGCCCAAATTTTCAAGAAGACAAAACATGATTTACTATACCTTTATTTCAAAGCTTCACCTCTTTATTTCAAAAAAAAATGTTTAGATTTCTGGGTTTCAGCTTACTTGAATTATGTTACGCCTGTAGACGTCGCGTGATTTAAGTGCTGGCCACGAGCTAATATTTTGGGTCATGACAAAGTTGGTATCATAGTGCTAGGTTTAACCGTGGTTCGAGTTTAGGTTTGACTATGTGGAGTCTAGAGCGTATATATTTGGAACCTAGGCTTGACCTTATGGAACTTAGACTTGAACAAGGGGGTGTTAAACCCAAACTTTTGTTTCATAGGATGACCCTGATTGATGGAGAAGGTAGCTTGAGTAGAGTGATGTACCGTACGTATGTTCCGCGGCATATTTACGATACGATACTCCACTTAAGTGACCTTAGGATGTACATATCTTGAGACTGGTGATTCTCTTTGTTTTCCTTGATTATACATCCATTTAAGATCCTTGATTCTATTCATTTTCATGATCATACCCTCACTGATTTAGTTCCTCCTTAGATCATGTATCCATTCTGGATCTGTTGATTCATTTCATTCCATTAGATCTTTTTCGTCGATACTTGATTTAGGTTCCTGTCACCATGGTTTGAGCACAGATTGAGCTGTTGCTCGTGATGCGGTCAGGGCGAGCTCGTCGTGGACGAGATTTGACCATCGTGTTTTCTGGTGACATGGTGTAGGGTTCCTAGGCACACTCATGAGGTTCCACAACTGATCAACCATACCCAAATCAAATTTTACATGTGCCGAGAAACCCTAGTGCTAGATCGTTAACTAGAGGTAAGGCGAAACTAAGCAAGTTAACTACTTTAAGTACAAGTGAAAGGGATTACAACCTTTATAGATCCGGTCCTCCACTTCTTTAGCTCCGTGATGACGTCCCTCCGCGGCGATCATCGGAATCCCGGACTCTAGCGATGGTTTCGTCGGAGAAATGATCGGGCTAGGTCGTTGACTTCGATGCCGAAGATGATCTACGTCGAGGCAACTCAAACTCAAGCTCCATCTTCACTAGGTCATGAAACTTGTGAAGATAACACCCTATACAACATGGCAAGTGGTAGAGGATGAAGAAATAGGAAGTTGGTTCACTTTGGATTTGGATTTCTCACTTGATTTCATCACTTGGAAATTTTCAAGAAAGGTTTTCTTCACTTGAAGAAGATGAAGAAGAAGAAGAAAGAAAAATGAATTCTTGAAAATAATAAATCAAGTGATGCTTATCATAATGCAACCATGGGTGAAGTAAACACATGTAGAGAATAAACTAGGGTTAGGGTGTAATGGTTAGGTTAAGGGAAAAGACAAAATGGTTAAGACATTCAAAGATGCTAAGAAGCTTCATGAAGCTTTGAAGCAAAGAAAGAAAGAAAGACACCATTTTGTTTTTGCAAAAATAAATAAACAAGTTAAATAAAACCTAACCATTAACCTAAGCATGGGTAAAGTGATACACACACCCAAGTTTGCATGTATCATCAAACATGATACAAACTAGTGCACAAAAATATATCACATATACAACTTGTGCACATCAAGTGAGAAAATCAATGTTAAGTGAACAAATACTAGTTAATGTAAAGTAATATATCAAATATATATAATTATACATTAAATCATTAAATCAACACTTGATTTAATGATCCGGTCATACTGCATATAACCGACTAATATCAAGTGTATCAATGTATCGAATCAACATTTGATTCGGTAACCCGGCTATATCTTATATAACCGTCTGATGATACAAATCGCAAGAATAGAATTCAGTATCATATACTGGTATTATTCTCGGTCCCGCACATATCTCATAAGCGCTCCTATTTCGTTTCGCTTGAGCCAGGAAACCTCTGTGTAGGACTCTAAAGACTCGTCAATACGCCGGCAGTAGGTGATGATCATATCAAACACCCACAAGCCGCAAGCGGTCTGCTAAACGTAACGGCCACCCGGGTATTGAGCGATCAGAAGATCAAAGAGCAAGCCCACTCACACTCCTGTGAATCCAACCAGCAACACTTACCGTACAGTCCGGTCTGTTCATCTGATATGTCGCATATCTCGCCTAGGGGTGGTAAACGTCAAACCCCAATAGCTTGATAAGTCATGCCGACGTAAGGTCCATAACAATCGTGAAACTACTGATAACTCTTACCAGTATATCACTGCAACCCTGGTCAGGGATTTCCAGTTATGGCCAGTCGAGCATAGCGCAACATCAACCCCCAATACTGGGAGAGACGAATCCCCTCCTATCGCTCATTGCCTCCATGTGAATCGGGACTGTACCCAAAAACCACCTATTTGCACGCCTCAGTAGAGCCGTGGTAGGGTGGAAATCAAAGCACAGTGGGAGACACACAAGACTCTATGACGATCTCGGGTCAACAGACAAAGCTATACCAGTGTCACCAGAGAACTGCCATCTGACGTGAGGTATAATACCATCTGGGAGTTCTCGGCGAGTCCGTTCAGTGTACCCAGTCTCCACTGAGCACCCGCATACCATCTCTGATGTCAAACACCAATGGATATAGGATCATCCATCGCCCATCACATTGGTCGAGAAGATATACGCTAGTCTACTCTGGAATATCGATGCCCCGTCTCGATATTCCCACGACTAGGAACATTGAAGGATGTACTCATGGACTACCCAGGCCCCACTAGTATAATCTACATCACAGTCCTGGAAGTCGAGAACATATCCTATGGGCTTTATCAACATGTAATAGAGAGACAGCAAGTATACATGTTAAGATAAAGAGTAACCAGATAGCGTACTATCATGTCGAGCAAGAAAGTCCTACCTATATATGTCCCAGCATCCACTACAATATACATCCTGTATACAGTAATGGCCTCTAGGGCATACATATAACTAACATATGGGAACGTATCGATGTCGTGTTGTGTTGTGACCTCTCGTTTGAAACGAGTGTGCGGTTTCGTACCGGATGATCGGGGCCTTGTTAGAGGCTGCCTGTTGTGAGAGGACCGTTGATGTACAGCATACCTCAGAGATTGTGATGTCATCGACCATGCAGACAGATGACCCAGCTGTTGCTGAGATTGATGTGATGTCGCTTCCAGAGATCACGAGCTAAAATCGCTGGAGCTTCCAGGCAGAGATGCGATAGGTGATAGCTAGTCAATCTTGAGTTAAGAGATGGAGGTGATTCGTCAGATTTGATGCACCGACGCAGGCCCTGTTGAGTTGAAGATTTCCAGTGTGGAGAGTCTTACTCAGATCTAGAGTAGATCGATCCAGAGATGACGTTGTTCGTCAGATGTTCCGATATGAGATCGGTAAGATGACCAGTTTCAGATTGAGGACCTCACCCAGATATGTTGTGAGTTGATCGAGAAACGGATGAGTTTTGAGTATTCCTCCGATGGTGGGGACGAGTTCCCGAGGACGTGTTCGGCTAAAGATCTTCTACAGAGTGATAAAGATACTGAGTTTGTGATTTCGAGTCCGTGCGAGAGATTCCGGATTGATTGTCGCCAAGAACATGTGCAGTACGCAGATAACATGACATAAAGTCAGAGTGGACGATAATGAGGACGAGTTGAACAAGAGGTTCGTGCGTGATGCTGACGAGCTGTTGTTACTCCCCGTTGAGATTAAAGATCTGATATGTATGCAGAGGCGTTGGGATACGGACAGTTCCCGAGAAAATGTTGTGCTGATAACGCAGATGTCCAGAAAGCGAGAAAAGATTTGTAAGAGTACCAGCCTCCGTATAGATCGGCGTAGGCGAGATCGGAAGAGACCCTGAGCAGGCTCCTTCCAAGACACTGCTACGACGAGATTGCACCGAGGATCAGATATGTCACGTGTATTCAAAGGGCTAGAGGCTGACGCCAGTGACGTGCTACTTTATGAGTGATCATACTAATTGGCCGCGAGTTGATCTGAGGAGTGCCAGAGCGGGATCGTTCTCGTTAGCACACCTGACCAGGCAGATGAGCCGATAGAGTGCGAGATTGGTAATCCACAGGGAAATGAGGACCTAGAGATAGGAGACGCCAGACCGTGGCCAGGAGGCAAGCGGATGTTCTTGCTCTGTCAGTTTTGGGCGCACCGACTTTTCTTCGACATTGTAGAAGGTGTACCTCAATGTCATTTGTTGCGATTTATGTTTATGATCCGAGTATCACGCTTATATCGCTTGGACTGGACTTTTAATGATTGAGTTTCATGATGCTGTTTTAGTGCACCATGGCTGCACCTACTGGGTATTTGCATTTTGTGCATTGTTATTGCACTTGATATTGATTTTGTGCCTTGGCTGCACATGTTTATGATTTCGTGGATTTCATACAGTTGATTTGATATGTGCATATGGTACGCACTCGATTTGATTTTTGCACTCGATATAGCTCATATGTGCTTGCAGTGCATTAATACGTGTTTTGTACACGCAGTTGCACACTTTTATGAGTTTTATACACCTGGGTACGCTCATGTAGTTTTCATACGCATTTGAGTTATTGATGATATTTCGTGCACTGGATGCACAGTATTTGATATTTCATGCAGTGGATGCACAGGATTTGATATTTCGTGGACTGGATGCACCGGATTCGTATTCCGTGCATTTGTTGCACCCGATTTATGCCTTTGAGTATTCATTTTACCGGATTTGTGTTTTCGTGCGCGTGTGTACTTGAGGTTCGTTTTCGTGCATGCTACTGCACTTAATGCTTATTACGGACCTGACGTGCTTGGTATTGGATTCTGTGTGCATGACGGATGCACTTGATTTGGATTTTTGCGCATGTTGGGCGCATGATGTGAGATGTGATTTGTGCACACCAAATGCACTCGATTGGGATTTTCCTTCGTGCATGATAGTTGCACTGGATTGAGATTTTCGTGCATTATAAATGCACTAGATATTGTTGTCGTGCACATCCGTTGCACTGGACAGATGTTTTCATGCACACCCGTTGCACTTAGTCTTACTTTAGTGTATATAGGCACTGGTATTTGGATTTGATTTTTCTATGCGCACCAGACGTACGTGATTGTTGGATATGCCTTTTGAGGCTGATATTGCTTTTGATCACTTTGTTTTCATGATGAGGCCCTATATTTTGTAGTACCCTAGCAGGACTGATCCGAGGACAGTACCTGAGTACTTTGCATGCATGGAAAAGTTACCAAGTGGTTTTCAAAAAGGATCTATAGTCTCTCTATTTATTACGTGTCTGCGAGTGACACGAACATTTACAAAAGAAAACCTTTTGGGATATTTTAAAAAGGGGTGGAATGTATATTTTGAGCAAAACATATATGCTAGTATATTATTACTTTACAAATGAGCGCCCGTCATTTGTGCCGTGAGTTACACATCACACGGCGATTCAAAAAAGGATTCTGCATATGTTATTTCAATTATTGGAGATTTTTCAAAAAGGATGTGTACAATATACATGTTTTAGCAGTTGCTTATTGTATATTGGATTTCAGTAGTGGGTTTGGAGATCTGTATCTCCATTGTGACTCCGATGATATGCGTGCAAGTCCGATAATTTGCGTAACGCTTGACGGAGTTCGGTTTTGAGTTTCGTACTCATTTTCCGGCGCACAGGATGCGCTGTGGTTTTTCTGTATCTTCCGTGTTTTCGGAGCCCCGTTGATTTGAGCTGATATTGAAATGTTTTAGCATTTGGGAGTTTAAAATTAAATTCGGAGACCGAATTAATTTAACGGGGGAAGACTGTAACATTTCAGAAAATATAAAATATTATTTTTGGAATTTAATATTAAAATAATATATTTCGCGAAAACTACCCGATTTGCAAAATTTAGGATTTTCGTAAAGTGGTATAAGTGTATACCAATAATTGGAAATTTATCGGAGAATAAAATGATTTATTTATTTTAATGATATTTATCGGATTTTTGGGAAAAATCCGTAATTTTACATTTTTCCGTGACTTGTACACATGTCATGTGCATGTGTGCACGTGTGTGTTTGTGACTTGTGAGATTAAAAGAGAATGAGAAAGGAAAATGGGAACAAAGAAAAAGAAAAGAAAAGAAAGATTTGTGTGTGAATGGAGTTATGAATGAAAAATAAAAGTGATAATTGAGAGAGTGAGTGTAGGGAGAGATAATTGTGAAAGAGAGTGAGGCTAAGAGAGAGAGAGGGTTATACTTGGCTGCCCCATTCCTTCCTCCTCCATTGTTTCTTCATATATTTCTCCATCTCCTTCATCACACACTACCTCCATGCACCCTCTCCATTCCCTTGTCAAAACCCTTTACCCCCTTCATTAAAAACATGCACCCCTTCATCCTAAACACATTGGACCAATCAAGTTTGGATTTTGAAGACTTGGGCAACTCAAGAAAGTTCTATGGTTGCAAATAAGGTAATCCATGCACTTTGGTTTAGAGTTTGTGCTTAATATATCCTATTAGTGTTTAGATATTGATTTAGTTAGGGTTGTGATCTTAGAAAATTCTAAGTTGTTGTCAAGTGGCCTATTGAGGTGTAGGAAGTGTTTACAAGACCTTATTGAGTGTTCTATTGACCTGGAATTTACTTTAGAACCCGATACACGAAGTTAGAATTTGTTCCGTATCAGTTTTGTGAAACCTTAAGGCCTACAGGGAATCTGGGATGATATGGAGTGTTTATGAAATAAGCAAACAATACCAGGGACTAAATTAAGGCACTAGGAGACCACCCCGACCAGAAGAACACCAATGGAGCAGAGGGGGCCGAGCTTGCCGGAATTTGGGTGAGGGTGGCCGGCCACTTGGTGGTGGTAGGTGCTTGATTTGGTCTAGTAGCTCTTATACTTCATATACAACACCATATACATGTTTGTGTAATTCCAGTTTACCTGAACCAAAATCTGGGAGCAATTGTGCGTGGTTTTGGTTATGGTTTTCCGTATTTTGGAATTCTTGGTTTTTGTAATTTGTATGTATTTGGTTGTTGTGCGTTTGTATATCAACAAAAAGAGTTGTTTAGTTGTTTTTGCATGCGTAGGCTATAGGTTCTAACCTATGAGCGCACCGCGTACCTTTTTTGGATTTCGGAACTCGTTGTTAATGGTATTGCGATACGTGTTGATATTGTAGGTACCTTCGTGTGGATTTCGAGACTACGAAGCACATCGACTACGGCTAAGTGAGGAGTTTAGCAGGAGAGTAGATTTATATCTACGGGGAAAGTCGGGTGGATGGCGGATAGCACCCCCGCAAACATTGATATGGAATATCATTTAATTATTTTAGCTTGATAAATGATATGCGAAGAACATGATTGTAGGGTTTACAAACGATAATATGATAAAAGTTGATGCTAATGAAAATATTGATATTTGAGAATATGAAATGGTAAGTGAACCATGATAGGTACGAATTAAAAGTGAACAAGTGTGATGTTTATAGTATTGTGATGCGAGATATTAATGTGATGAACGAGTATACGATGTGATATGATGACTTTGTGATATGTCGTTATATGGATTTCGAGTCGATATGAGATTGTTGATACCTTTGTAGGTCCCCTCATACGAGATGGACATTGATGTGACCTGAGAGATGGGTATATTTTAATATGGATAATGTGTTGCATTTTGAGTGATATGCCGTACGAGACTTAGATCCGTACCCCGATGTTGTATAGCTTGATAGAATCCCTAATTGTTTATTGCCGCCGTACGTGGATTACCGTACGCGATGAGTTTTACTGTCACGACCCGAAATAGTACGTGACTGGCACTTGAATCATATGAAGTCTGAAGGACCCCATCTAATTCAAGTAAGCCAAAACCCCATAAATCTAAAACCATTTTAAGGAATAAATAAGAAAACTAGTTTTTTTAAGAAGTAAGGAAAACATGTTTTAAAAACAAGGTTTTTAAATAAGTAAGCCGAATATGCATTTTAAAAATCTATATTCTTTTCTGAAAATTTCGGCAGAGTTTCCTTTTGTAAATAATGGCCCCGAACGGGGTACAACAAGAATAATATATACACAATGATAAAAGGCATCCCCAAGCGGGAGCTAGCTCTTCGTCAATCGACGGTCACAACCACGCAAGTAGTATAATATACAACGCCAAAGGGCGAGGATCAAAACTCAAAGAAAAAACTCAAATCAGCTTGAAAACCATAATACTACAACGCGCGACTCTAAGATCGAAATAATACACAACTGGTTTTCTAAGTCTGAAACAATATACAAGTTTGTTTGATGGAATTTCTAGATACAACTGAATAATACATGTACAATGGTGGTTCTGATGCAAAAGAACCCACCTACCAAAGCAAATCACCCGTAATGGAAGCAGTGTGCCAGAAATGCCGCCATGGAACCTGTACGGCAAAAGCAGCAAGAACTGTGGCACAACGGGGGTGAGTTGCCAACTCGTGAATAGAAAACATCACAGAGCAGAAATTGTATGTATGACACAATTCAAGGTCAATACGATCAGATATATATAAACCTCAAATAAATAAGTCTGAAGCATGATAAGGTGGCAATGTAACATCTATACATGAGTGTAGTGCCAAGTGCTCGTGCCAGTGCCTCAGATAATAACATATCATAAATACGAGGTATGATCAATGTCGACTATATCATGAAGACTATGAAAAGTGGAAATCATCCAACTATGTAATCAATGTCAATATATGTATGTGGAAATCATCCACGTGTCACCCGATGACAATAAGCATCACGCATGTAAATATCATAAACATATGCATGGAAGTATGAGGATGTAAATCAACAGGTGTCGCTCGTGACATATCAAAATCATGGAACCTGAGTGTCAAGCATCGACACTTGAAAGCATCATGAAACCTGTGCCTATCATCGGCACGTAAATCCTCATATATCGGGCTCCGTCAGTCTGGATCGGCCCATATCATCTCTCGACTCCGGTCGGTATCCTCCGGATATCCGCCGAGCCTAAATAATATCACCGGTAGGTAGTAGTCCCTCTGCCAGGCCCACCGTCTACTACACAGCGATCCGTTCTCACCTCGGGATACCATACCGGGTCCACCATGTACCCACAATCGGCCTCATCCGCCTCCTCGAATCGGGTTTCACATGTCGCTCTCAGCACCGAGAAAACACATAGTGGACGCACTGAAATATCATATCAAGGGTAACCGGATTTTTAAAACAATTACATACTCTCCTTTGAAATATCCACGGTTTCCCAAATCCAGAAATATCATGGAAACAACATATCTCAAAGCATATAATCAAAAGAATGATGTATGGGACATGTAAAAGAAATGTAAGCATATCAGTATATCATGCAATATGGAGTAGTAATATGCATATATTGAGGGAAACCACTCTTTTAAAATGAATCAGTTTTAAAGAGTATCTTGCGGTTCCCAAATCTCCAAATCCAGCGAGAATCATCTATGTATGTGCGAATATGTATGTATGCACGTATGGGTGTACAATAGGTATGTACACAAGTATGCCATGCAAGGGATCATATCCTGAATGCAATAGTACTGCAGTGTAGTGACATGGTAATTATCGATGATGAAGTGTGTGAGCCGGCAAGCAGGTGTACGTGGAACATATGCATCATCTATGCATCATCAATAATGGTGCCGGTGTCCTAACAGCATGATTTTTATATAACAATAACCAATTGCACATGCAATGCAATGCGAATAACAAGAGTATGCAGAAATCAACTAATAAATGCAACAGTGACGCATCTGCATCAATATAAAAAGTCATACAGTTTTCCTTTTGAAATAAGACGAATCAGGGTTTTTAGTAAAATAAGGGCTACGGTGTTTTAAGAAAAGATGCGTCTTTTGAAATCCGTAGAATCCCATTGCCTGTCTTTAAAATACTCCCGATTCGTTAGTTTTTCAAATAGGTATGACATCAACCTAGCCTAACGTCTACTAGCAAAACTACAGCTCTAACTAACAAGTCAATCAGGAGGGGTATAGAAACCACCTAAATCTGAGTCGATATATATATATAAAAGTATAATAGTCGGTGATCCCGCCTCAAAGGTACCGCGTACGATACAATATCATATGACATCCTCGAGTCATGAGTGCAGATCTATCATCAATATGAAGCTCGTACGGTAAGTCATCGTACGGCATCCCAAAAGCTGGGTAAGGGTCAATATCACATTCCTCTCATCAATTATCAGGTATCCTTATTGTTAGTTATATGTATGCCCTAGAGGCCATTACTATACATAGGATGTATACTGTAGTGGATGCTTGGATATATATAGGGAGGACTTTCTTACTCGACATGATAGTATGCTATCTGGTTGCTCTTTACCTTAACGTGTATACTGATTGTCTCTCTGTTACATGTTGGTAAAGCCCCTAGGATGTGTACTTGACTACCTGGACTATGATGCGGATCATACTAGTGGGGACATGGTAGTCCATAAGTACATCCTTCAAAGTCCCTAGTCGTGGGTGTATCGAGACGGGGCATCGATATACCAGAGTAGACTAGCGTATACCTTCTCGACCCATACAGATGGGCGATGGATGATCCCATATCCATTGGTGTTTGACATCAGAGATGATATACGGGTGCTCAGTGGAGACTGGGTACACTGGACGGACTCGCCGAGAACTCCCAAATGGTATTATACCTTACGTCAGATGGCAGTTCTCTGGTGACACTGGTACAGAGTAGTCTGTTGACCCGAGATCGTCATAGAGTCTTGTGTGGTTCCCACTGTGCTTTGATTTCCACCTTACCACGTCCAAGAGGGCGTGCAAAACGGTGGTTTTTGGGTACAGTCCCGAATCACATGGAGGCAATGAGCGATAGGAGGGGATTCGTCTCTCCCGGTATAGGGAGTTGATGTTGCGCTGTGTTCGATTGGCTATAACCGGAAATCCCTGGCCAGGGTTGCTGAGATTTACTGGTAAGTGTTACCTGTAGTTTCTCGAACTGTTATAGACCTCATATCGACACGACTTATCGAGCTATTGGGGTCTGACGTTTACCACCCCTAGGTGAGATATGCGACATATCAGACGACGAGACCGGACTGTACGGTAAGTGTTACTGGTTGGATTCACAGGAGTGTGAGCGGGCTTGCTCGTCGATCTTCTGATTGCTCAATACCCGGGTGGCCGTTACGTTTAGCAGACCGCTTGCGGCTTGTGGGTGTTTGATATGATCATCACCTGCTGCCGGCGTATTGACGAGTCTTTAGAGTCCTACACAGAGGTTTCCTGGCTCAAGAGAAATGAAATAGGAGCGCATATGAGATATGTGCGGGACCGAGAATAATGCGTGTATGTGATACCGTATTCTATTCTCGCGATGAATGTATCGATATGGTTGTATGCGATATAACCTAGTTATCGAATCAAGGATTGATTCGGTAAGCCGATACATAGGATACTAGTCGGTTATATGCGATATGACCGGATCGTTAAATCAAGTGTTGATTTAATGATTTAATGTATAATTATATATTTGATATATTACTTTGCATTAACTAGTATTGGTTCACTTTAAAAGGATTTTCTCACTTGAAGTTCACAAGTTGTATATGTGATATACTTTTGTGCACTTGATTGTATCATGTTTGATGATGCATGCTCACTTGGGTTTGTGTAAAGAATTATACCATGGTTAAGTTAATGATTAGGGTTTTGTTTATATTTGATTTACTTATTTATTTATTTCTTTTCATTTGTATTTGGAAAAGAAATGAAATGGTGGCTCATTTTGGACTTTCTTTTGAAGCTTCATGAAGCTTTGAATGGTTTGACCATTTTGTCTCTTTTCTTAACCTTAACCATTCACTTGAACCATAGTTGATTCTCTACACTAGTTATCTTGACCATGGTTGATATTATGATAAGGATTCCTTTTTCTTTTCTAGTTTAATTAACTTATCATAATATTCTATCATCATCTTCTTCTTCTTCTTCACATGAAGAAAAGCTTGCTATCAACAATGGCAACTTGAGAAAATGAGTGAGAAATCCAATTCTAAAGTGAACCCACCTCCTATTTCTTCATCCTCTACCTCTTGCCAAGTAGTATAGAGTGTTTTCTTCACAAGTTTATTGACTTGGTGAAGTGGGAGGTTGATCTTGTGATGCCTCGACGTAGATCATCTTCGGCATCGTAGTCGATGACCTAGCCCGCCCATTTCTCCGATGAAGCCAACGCTAGAGCCCGGGATTTGATTTGGACAGCAAGGGGACATCATCGCGGAGCTATGGAGGTGGAGCACCGGATCTACAAAGGTTTTATTTCCGTTCTTTTAGTTAAGTTGTTAACTAGTTTCTTTTTCGCCTAAAATTCTAGTCAACGATCCGTATTAGGGTTTCCCGGCACATGTGAAATTTGAAATTGGCATGGTTGATGCCTTGTGAGACCTAATTAGTGTGTCTAGGAACCCTACAGTGGTATCAAAGCCTAGCTAGAGCCTTAGGCGATGCTTAGACGATGTTAGAAACCCGATCGAACCGAAACCCTAAACCCAAAATTGCTCTCTGTACTTTTTTGAAAATTGTGGATTTTTGAGAATTAAAAATATGCAGAAAATTCAGCAGGGAATTTTAAGAATTACTGTGAAGCCCGTACCCATGATTCCCTCAAAGCGCGGCGGAACCGCGGCATTAGCATGGCTAATGCGGCGGTCCCACGGCCATTTTTTCTTTTCTTTAGTTGGTCTTTGCACAGTAATTCATAAATTTGGGTGCTGTATTTTCTGGGAATTTTTAATTTAAACTCAAGAGTTGAGTTTTCTGGGTTGTATTGGGTGTTCGCAGATTCGATCGGATTTTCAAGCTTTGTCTATGTGGCTTTCCGGATATTTTTGAATATGTTAAAAAGTTCGACCGGATATAAATACCCAATTTTTCCCCTGCCGGAAAATTTCCAAGTGTTGGATTTTTCCGAGGTTTGAAGACGTTCTAAGTAGTGCAAGTAACGCGATGGTCTCTCTAGAAGACAACAAACCTTAACTCGATTATGTGACCGTCTTGAACTGCCCTTTGAACCTTCGGGTTTGGGGCAGTACGGTGTGCCACATGTGATGCGTTGGCTTGACCCTTCTACGGCTGGACCGTTGGTACTGAGGCACGAAGTGAATGTCTTTGAACTTATTTCATGAGTTGAGCTGTTTCGGGAAAACTTGGGTGTTCGATTGTTCGATCGGAAAGTTTAACATTTTCTATCTTATTCGGAATGTGATACAATAATTGGAATTCACAAGAAGTTATGAGATAACTGAATGAATATTATAAACATAGCACTTTAGTCTCACTTGATCGGTTGCCACGGAATTTTGATGTGATCAAAAGTCCGTCGCAATAACGTAGTGTACGCGGATACTCGCCGGGTAAACTTAATAGACAACCTCACTCCATAGCCCCGACCAAGTGACTGTAGGAGAACCCCGTCGCCGAAAGCATCCGTTCGGGTGCTCGCGGCAGCGGTGTTCCGCCTTGGTGCACTTCGTCGACGGTATCGGGGGTGCGGCCGTCTACTAAAGTTTGCGACGAGCATTCGATCAGGATGTCGGGAATCTTGTTGAATTGCCCGACTTGATATTGAAAAGAGTTTTCGATAATGAGACTAAAATGCGAGGTTTATAATTGTTAGGCATGCGATGTCTAAGTAATTCATTTGGTCAGGCATGCGATGTCTGAGGTGGTTGCGGATTCCAACTGTTGTAGTTTTAAACTTTCTTTTCTGTGACCGTAAGTGTAATATGTGATATCGCCGGTTTCGTTGCTATATGTCAACGATAATTGGGATGCGCATATTTACTTACGTTGATGACATGTGATGTTATGTGTTGCTGGATATGTTATATTGGATCGTCGTGTTTGAATAGCCGGGTTTTTTTTATGTGAGATGAGTGTTTTTCATTTTCATTCATGTAAAAAATTGTATGTAATATTCTTTTATTGGGGCACTTCCAGGTTGCGGAAGATGTCACCGTTTGTATATTATTTACTTTTCCGCACTATGATAGACCCAAGGAGGGGAGCACGAGTGACCGGGTTCTGGAGTCCAGTGGGAGACCAACTCGAGGAGTCGAGTCCGGGTCTCCTAACTCTAGAATTGGTAGGGTTGCTTGCCGCTCTCGTAGGGGTCTAGGGGTGTGGGTTTGGCTATTCATAGCGACCGTGGAATCCGTGTTTTATACTGGCTCGTATTGAAAACACGGACGTCCTAGTATATCCAATATTTCATATGATTCTTCTGCTGCGATATCTGTGATGTGATCATGCGATATGTTCTGTGATAGATACTGTATATAGTATATATGATATATTATATAGGCGTTACTTATGTTTTACACCCGCGCTAGCCCTGCCCCGCTCTGCCGTTAGTTACCTAACCTAACGGTGCATGAGGGGACATCGAGGCGAATGCGGATGGCATAAGTGTACGTCGTATTTATCTGTGATGTTTAGGTACTTAAATGATGGGACTTCATTAATGAGATTAATGAAATAAAAGAAACCTAAGATGTTGTAGAATCGAATTTCAAAATAAAACAGGTAGCTACAGTTCTTGCTTTGCACAGCGGTATATATGATATATCCTGCACCTTATTCGATGAGGAAAGGACCGAGATCCCTTCACAGGGAGTGACTCCTTTAGCAATAACTGGCAGATGCTACAACCCTCGGTTTGTTTTTTGATTTCTTTTAAGAGTTTTTGCTTTGCACAGTTATATATATGATATATCCCGCACCTCATTCGACGAGGAAAGGGCCGACGATCCTTTCACCGGGAGTGATCCCTTTAGCAAAACTAGAAAAGCCTCAAAAACACTCCATTTCAAAATTCATTCGATCCTACAACGATATCAAGTTCATTACGCAATAGGTTTTCATAAAAACCTGTCGTAGCCCTCCGTCATTTCAGATAAGTACTAGTTAGTATTCGTGCTACGGTAGTTTGGCATTCGTCAAGGCGTAGTGTACGGTAGCTAACTAGTATTTATCTGCTTATGCATATGATGCAGATTGGATTAGGGTATTCGTACGGCGTTGTTTGGCATTCGTCAAGGGTCGTGCGGGTGGGTTTAATTCAATCAAGAAATGTACGGGTTGAACTTGACTAGTGGACTATGGGTTGTTTGGCATTCGTCAAGGTCATAGAACACTAGGGGCAAAATATTATCGGGAATTTCAAGTGTTGAAATTTGCAATGAGATTGCATACCTTCTATGAGATAGTTGGATCCCGATACCCGCTGCGAGTAATTGTTAATCCTGGGAGAGTTTTACACATTACAATTAGCCGATCAAGTAGGTGTCTAGAAAGGTGTCAACGAGGTTACGCCTCTGGGAAAACGAGGTTTACATTAATTAGGTTCGTGCGAAAGCACGGGGGACCTCCCTCAAAGTACCGACACTGGCCTGGCTGAAAGATTGGCGAACCTGTAGTGTGTAATTAATCCCGGCAAGTCTTTCCTTTTAGGGTTTGAAGGAAGATTTGATAAAAACAGTGGGAGCCATCCTGATAAGATAAAATAATAACCAATCTATTCTTGAAAGAGCGCACGCTGAGTGTTTTCTTCTCTCTCTCTCCAGGTAGCGACCATATCACGCCTTAATCAAGATAATAATACGGATTATTGACCGAACCCACTTGTTATACTGAGCTGGGGAACGTTGGTCCCGCTCCAACTTAAAATTGTTATAAGACAGAGCAGGAAATTGGGGATTACCAGAATTCCCGTGCCGCCCAAACGAAGAGAGTGCATGTGATGCATCATCTTCGGGTGTGTTCATTACAAAGAACTGTTTCTCAGTATCCTCCGAATCCTGGGTATATGATACCGGATCTGGATCCCAGATATGTAATCTGTTACATAGGGCTACAAAAAGGTAGAAAGACTGAGAACGGGTGATAAGTTTCATGAGGCAGAAAACGGGGCAAGAGTTGCAGCCAAGTCTGTTGGTCACTGTCACCCTGAATTCAAAATACATTGATTCTGAACGAATGTTATTAGATACCGAACCTGATATACAAAATCATATCAGTCTCTTTATTAGTAAAGAAATGATAAAATTTTGTATTGTTGGATAATGTTTAGAACATTTCTTATATCAAAAGTGTAAGTCCATGCTACCTCTCCCGGTACTTTCGGGCATGCGGAATTTGGTGAAAAACAATTTTCTTAGAGGTGGTAACATGGACTCAAAACCGGATCTTTGTTAAACATCTAACTAACAACCTAACTACGAGTTGCTAACTACTCGGTTAGGGGGTTATACCTTTCTTTTTCTCGAACTCCTTCGTCTTCAAGCTTCGATGGTCGTCCGAACCGGCTTCTCCCCGTCGTCTCCTTGCGCCGAAGATAGATCCACCTGAAAGCTTCAACCTTTGGCTCCTTCTTCGAACTTTGAAGAAACTAGTTCACTCGGTTTGCTAAACCTTGTGAACTAGAGTGAGTAGAGAAGAGTTTGTATGGGATTTTATCTATGGTTCTTGGTTCTCAACTCATGAGACAAGTGAACCATAAAGTCAAGAGAGGGAGAGCAAGAGGAGGAAGATGAGAGCTCAAGAACAAGAGAGAGAATGAGCATGAAAGAATGAGAGAAGATTTTTCTCATTTGGCTCTCATAATCCAAAACCATCATCACAAAAATAATAATCAAGTATTGTGTAAATGGTTCAAGTCAAAATGGCTAAATCATTTCATGCACTCATTTCTCACAAAAGAAACAAGCAAGTAAAAAGTCTTTGCCATGAAATGATAGCCATTGTCATCATGATGGTCAACTAGTCCAACCTAGTCAACCGGTCAACAAAGTCAATAAGTCAACAAAGTCAACCCCTCAACAACCATGTCACCACAATACTTAATTAATATTATTGTTAATCACATATCATATTCTCATTAGGGTTGAGCAAAAAGTCAATAGTCAACTGTCAACGGTCAACAACCCTAATGAGAATCCTCTGCCCCTGTCTCTCCGTCAACTGTGCATACACACCCGCATCCGCGTTCCGAGAAACACGAATGCATACTGGATAAATCCAATCCCAAAAGGTACACTAGGATCTGGCTTAAACCAAAACCCGCTAGTGTAAACTGTCTGGACACTGTACGTGCACAAGTGCACGGATGTGACCGAACCCGGTCGCAAAACCATGCGACCTGTCGCAAAACCATGCGACCTCTACTCTTTTGCCTAAAGGCGAATAGCTTTCTGTGTGGGACTCTAAAGACTCGACACTACGCTGGCAGTGGGTTTAACCACAGACCGCAAGTGGCACTAGCTGTGCGTAACGGTCCCCAGGTAGATGCCGACAAGAAGACTGACGAGGCGAAACCCATCTGAACTCCTACTGAGCCTGAATGTGACATTCTCCGTACAGTCCGGTCTGTTCGTCTGATACATCGCATGGCGGGCCTAGGGGGCAGTAAACGTCAGTCCCCCAATAGCGGTACAAGTCGTGTCGGAGTGAAGCCCAAAACACCCTGAGATAACACTGGAAGCCTACCAGTATATCTCGTTTGCCCTGGCCAGGGACTACTCGTGTAGTGGCTCTCCTAGACACAGCGCGATGTCAACCCCCAATACCGGGAGAGACGAATCCTGTCTAATCATCACTGCCTCCAAGTGCTTCGGGACTGCACCCAACTACCACCTGTTTGCACGACTCCTTTGAGCCGTGGTAGGGTAGTAATCAAAGTACAGTGGGAACACACTCGAGGCAAAGTGACAGTGTCAAGTCAGCGGACTAAGCTGTACTCATGTCACCTGGGAACTGATAACTGATGATAGGCATAATACCAACTAGTCAGTTCCCGACGAGTCCTGTCCAGTGTACTCGTAACCCAACGAGCACCCGCATACTATCTCAAGTACGACGTACCGACGGCTGTGGGACAGACCGTCTCCCACACTGGGATGAGAAGCGCATGCGCTAGTCTACTCCGGAGTATCGATGCCCTGTCTCGATAGTCCTGCGACCAGGGACCTGCATAAGGATGTGCTTATAGATTACCCAGCCCCACTAGTGTGACTGCCATCACAACGCTGGTAATCAAGCAAAGATCCTAAGGGCTCCACTAATGTGTATAGGCGAAATACTAAAATAAACACATGTACACATTGAAGTAGAAACAAACCAAGTAGCATACTACTATTTTGAGCAAGATTGTATATACAAGGTGAATATCCCAAGCTTCCATTAAGTAATATACAAACTAGTATGATACAGTAATAGCCTCTAGGGCATATACACTAACAATCTCCCACTTGCACTAAGGCCATGTACTGGTGTATCGAAGACCTGTCATCTCGATCAGCCGCTCGAACTGAGTCTGGGGCAAGGCCTTGGTGAATGGATCTGCAGTGTTATCTTCTGAAGCGACTCTCCGAACCTCGATCTCCTGGCGATCCACGATCTCCCTAATCAGGTGATACCGCCTCAAGATGTGTCTGGATCTCTGATGGGACATGGGTTCCTTCGCTAAAGCTATAGCCCCGTTGTTGTCGTAATACAGAGGTATTGGATCAACAATGGACGGAACCACCTGAAGTTCTTTCAAGAACTTCCTCATCCAGACAGCTTCTTTTGCGGCATCAGATACAGCGATGTATTCCGCTTCCATCGTCGAGTCTGCAACGGTTTCCTGTTTGGAACTCTTCCAACACACCGCCCCTCCATTGAGGGTAAAGACAAAACCCGACATGGACTTGGAATCATCCTTGTCACTCTGGAAGCTGGAGTCAGCACAGGCCTCGATCTGGAGGTCTTTTCCGCCATACACCAAGAACATCTCCTTAGTCCTTCTCAGGTACTTGAGAATGTTCTTTACCGCTATCCAGTGTTTCTCCCCAGGGTTTGACTGATACCGGCTTACCACACTCAGTGCATAAGCTACATCCGGTCTGGTACACAACATCGCATACATTATAGAGCCTACCGTAGAAGCGTAGGGTATAATAGACATGCGATCCCTCTCCAAATCAGTCTTGGGAGACATCTCTTTAGAGAGGGTGATCCCGTGACAAGCCGGTAGGTTACCGCTCTTGGAATCTTCCATACTGAATCTCTTCAGTATGGTGTCGATGTACCTGGACTGTGAAAGTCCTAATATCCTCTTGGATCTATCACGATGGATCCGGATCCCCAGGATGTATGAGGCATCACCCAGGTCTTTCATGGAGAACCTGTGCGACAAGAACCCCTTGACAGATTGTAGCATAGGAATGTCATTTCCTATTAAGAGAATGTCATCCACGTATAAAACGAGGAATACTACAGTTCTCGCTACAAATCTACTATAGATGCATGGTTCATCTCGATTTTTGATAAAGCCAAATTCCTTGACCGTCTCATCAAAACAGATGTTCCAACTCCGCGATGCCTGTTTTAGTCCATAGATGGACTTAAGCAACTTGCACACCTTTCCGCTGCTCCCACTCTGAATGAAACCCTATGGTTGGTCCATATAGACACACTCCTCTAAATTTCCATTTAGAAAAGCGGTCTTTACGTCCATTTGCCAGATCTCATAATCGTGGAAGGCAGCAATGGCAAGAAGGATCCGAATGGATTTCAGCATAGCCACTGGAGAAAAGGTTTCGTCATAGTCCAAGCCAGGTCTTTGACGGAAACCCTTTGCAACAAGTCTATCTTTATAGGTCTCAACCTGTCCATCTACACCAATCTTCCTTTTGAAGATCCACTTGCATCCTACGGGTTTTACCCCGTCTGGAGCAATGTCCAACGTCCATACTTTGTTGGTGTACATGGACTCCATTTCGGTCCGCATTGCATCCAACCATTTTACTGAGTCAACGCTCTGAACGGCCTGCTGGAAGCTAGTAGGCTCATCATAATCTATGATGCAATCCTCTCTATCCCCGTCTATGAGAAAACCGTAGTATCTCTCGGGCGGATGAGACTGCCTACTACTCCTGCGGAGCGGCGTAGGAATGTCCTGTTCTTTTGAACCCTCTGGTTCCACTAAGCTTTCAGTAATAGCTCGAGGTTCTGGAATTTCTTCCAGTTCTACTGTGCTCCCACTTATCTGGGTTTCTAAAAACTCAGTTTCCAATAAGTAGGCATGACGAGAAACAAGAACTTTTTGTTCCTCTTCGCAGTAGAAGAAATATCGCTTGGAGTTCTTTGGATATCCCACGAACTTACACTATACTGAGCGTGCCTCGAGCTTGTCCGCATGCTGCTTTTTAACAAAAGCTGGACATCCCCATGTCTTAATGTGCTTAAGATAGGGTCTCTTCCCACACCACATCTCATATGGTGTAATAGGCACAGTCTTAGTTGGAACTCGGTTCAAAAGGTATGCAGCTGATTTTAGCGCATACCCCCAGAATGATCATGGTAACTCAGCGTTACTCATCATGGACCGTACCATATCCAATAGGGTTCGGTTCCGTCTCTCCGATACACCGTTATGTTGCGGAGTGTATGGAGGAGTAAGCTGAGAGAGAATTCCGTTCTCTTTTAAATAGTCCAGGAACTCGGCACTCAAGTATTCACCACCTCGATCCGATCTTAGAATCTTGATACTTTTGCCGGTTTGTTTTTCTACTTCATTCTTATATTCCTGAAACTTTCTAAAGGCTTCGGACTTATGTTTCATTAAGAAGACATAACCGTACCTTGAAAAGTCATCCGTAAAAGTAATGAAGTAAGAAAAACCGCTTCGCGCATGTGTAGACATTGGACCGCACACGTCGCTGTGTATAAGTCCCAAGAGCTCGCTCGCTCTTACTCCGTGTCCAGTGAACGGAGACTTTGTCATCTTTCCTTTGAGACAGGATTGACAAGTGGCATACGATTGATATTCGAACGGATTCAAATATCCTTCTGTATGTAACTTTGTCAACCTTCTCTCATTGATGTGACCCAGTCTACAATGCCATAAGAAAGTCTGATTTACTTCCGGAGACTTTCTTTTGTGTGTATTCTGGACATTGAAAATCTGTGGTTGGTTTAATATGTATATACCATTGCTCAATGTACATGACCCAATCAGAACTTGATTAAGGTGAATGTTTACAACATTGCTTACAAACGCAAATTCATAACCTTCTTTAGAAACTAAAGATACAGAAATGATATTACAAGTTGCGTTGGGTACAAAAAAGCAATTATGCAAAACCAAAACATGTCCATCTGACATTCCCAGGTGATAGTCCCCCACGGCTTTAGCATCCATGCTAGCTCCGTTCGCAACTCTGAGGGTCATGTCACCTGCTTTCAAAACACTACGGTTTCTCAACGCCTGCAAAGAATTACAGATATGAGATCCTGATCCGGTATCCAATACCCAGGAAGTAGAGTTTATTGAAAGACAGTTTTCAATAACATACACACCTGAAGCTGAAGCTGCAACCTGCTTCAATTCCTGTGTTCTGGCCTTCCAGGCCCTGCAATCATTCTTCCAGAGTCCTTTCTTATGACAATAGAAGCATTCTTCCTTATCCACAAGCTTCCCCGCTTTCTTTGTTGCTTTTGCTTTTCCCTTCGTATCCACTTTACTAACACCGCCTCTTGGTTTGGCGGGGGCTTTCTTCTTCTTTCCCTTGGCTTTCGCCTTGGACCTAGAAGAAGATGATCCTCCTATAAACAAAGTGGATGTTTCCCTACCTTTCTGTAGAGTGCCCTCTGCGCTCCTCAGCATGTTGAGGAGCTCTGAAAGTTCAACTTCTTTTTCTTGTAAGTTGAAGTTCAGTATAAACTGGGCGTAAGTGGAAGGAAGGGACTGAAGAACTAAGTCCGTATAGAGCTCACTCTCCAATGTGGTCCCTAGGTCCGTGAGCTCCTCAATGTAGCCGATCATCTTAAGCACGTGTTCTGCTACTGATGATCCGACGGCCATCCTTGCCGAAAATAACTTTTTCGACGCTTCGTATCTTGCGATACGAGATTGCTCTCCATACAGTTCTTTTGTATGAAGAAATATGGATTCCAAGTCCATATTCTCGTGCCTCCTCTGATATTCATTGTCCATAGAGGCAAGTACGAGGCATTTGGCCTTCGCGCTATCAATCTCCCAAGTCTTACGGATTTCCTTATCCGCGACGCTGGAAGTGGGACCAGGGACAGGGGGAGCTTTGGTGGTAAGAAGATACCCCAGCTTGTCGTAAGTGATTGCCATTTTGACATTCCTGAGCCAATCTTTGTAGTTTGGCCCTGTCAGTATGTTTTTATCTAGAAGTAACTTAAGTCCAGTCATGTCGAATGGTCGCTGCAATTAGGAGAGAGAGAAGAAACACTCAGCATGATGCTCTTGCAAGTTTAGAGTGGTTTTTAGTTTGTCTAAACAGGGTGGCTCCCTCTGTTTCTCGAATCCCTCCTCAAACCAAAAAGAAAGAATTAGTCAGGATCAATCTCACCGTACAATACTTGCTTAACCGTTCAGCCAGGCCAGTGTTGGTACTTCGAGGGAGGTTTTCCAACGCTTTCGCGAAGTTCCTTAATTAAATAACCTCTTTTCCTTGGGGGCGTAGCCCCGCTAACACCTTTCTAGACACCTACTTGGTTTATAGCATTGATCGTTAAGTGAGAAATTTCCCGAGGAGTAGCATATACTCACAGTAAGATCGGGATCCAAATATCATCGCGTGACGAAACTGAAGGAATCCTATCAGAATCATCACACTCCAAATGGTATGCAACACTAGCAAGTTTCAGTTCTTTTGAAACTCCCGATGTGGATTTTTGCCCCATGCTCTTATGACCTTGACTTTGGCCAACAAATCATAAGTCACATGTCAAGTTCTACCCGTCGTTCTCTAGGTTAATTTGAATCCACCCGTACCTACCCTTGACTTTGGCCAACAAGGCAGTACGACTGTTCCAAACCAACACATCTATCTATGCTGCACATGAATACCCAATAGCTACCAATCACTATGCCTTGACTTTGGCCAACAAACACAGCTTGAATACTACTGACTATTCATGTGAAACGACGGAGGGCTACGAATGGTTTTGGCGAAACCGTGAACGTAGAGAACTTGATATAATCGATAGAACGAGATAGCTTTTAAAATGAGTGGCTCAAACTCCGCATTTTAAAAGTTTGTTTTGAAAAGAACCGAGTGGTTTTTCGAAAGTGTTCCAACGACTTTAACTTGGTTTATTTTCTTGCATTAGTTCTTTTAATGCGTGATATTCTTGCATTAGTTCTTTTAATGCGTCCCATCATTTAATCCTACCATTGCAGAAAACAACCAAAATATGACGTACGCTTATGCCATTCGCATTCGCCACGGGGCCCCGTCATTACCCGTTAGGTTACTTAACTAACGACAGAGCGGGGGCTGGGCTAGCGCGGCTGCAAAACATAAGCAACGCCTAAATAATATCATATATAGATATACTGCAATGATAGCCATTTCAGATCACAGATGAACACATTGGATATACTAGGAATCCACAATTCGTACGAGCCTGTAACGAAAAGCAGATTACACGGTCGCGGTGAATAGCCAATACCCCACCCAAGACCCCTACGGGTGCGGCAAACTACCCGCCAAGTACCCGAAGCGAAGCAACCTCCCTCAACCCCGTGAGTAGGCCACTCGGCACTTTGGCATACCCGGTAGTTTGTGCACCCCCTCCATTGGTCTATCCTAGGAGCAAAAACAGTAAAAAGAAATTATACAATGACGGCTACAACCCCGACCTGGTTGTGCGGCCATACAAATAATTATTACATCAATTTACAAATTTACATGAATTGAAAGAAAAGAAAACTCTCGTCTCACAACCCCCGGCTATTCACCCGCGACAATCCAATGAATTCATATACACATTCCAATAACATTACAGATCACAGATTTGTATAACCCCCACTAATCGACATATAGCGATTAGCAGACGTTCAATACAAATATCACATCACAGAAAAACCCGTCAGCTAAAGTCTTTTAGAAGTTCGATCAAAAATACGGATTTTCAGGACCCCAAAAATAAAATTTTCGTTCTGGAAAATCTGGGCAGAAAATATATATTCCAAAAATCCCAAAATACCCCTATGAGCAAACTGCAAAGAAGAAACCCCATGACCGAGTCAACTCGGCCGCGGTTCCGCGGCGGGAGCTTGCTCCCGCCGCGGAACCGCGGCTCTTTGATCGAGTTAGGGGGTCAAATTTTTGCAGTTTCTTCAGAAAACCCTGAGTCGATTTTTGGTGTATCTCAAAAAAAATTTCCAGCACTTTTAAAATCGACATAAAGTTTTAAAAACGGGGTTCGTTTTGCGACTTTTTCTTTGATCGATCTTCTAGCTACTTTGCTAACATGTTAGATAGAGTTTAACTAGGCTCTGATACCACTGTAAGTCCATGCTACCTCTCCCGGTACTTTCGGGCATGCGGAATTTGGTGAAAAACAATTTTCTTAGAGGTGGTAACATGGACTCAAAACCGGATCTTTGTTAAACATCTAACTAACAACCTAACTACGAGTTGCTAACTACTCGGTTAGGGGGTTATACCTTTCTTTTTCTCGAACTCCTTCGTCTTCAAGCTTCGATGGTCGTCCGAACCGGCTTCTCCCCGTCGTCTCCTTGCGCCGAAGATAGATCCACCTGAAAGCTTCAACCTTTGGCTCCTTCTTCGAACTTTGAAGAAACTAGTTCACTCGGTTTGCTAAACCTTGTGAACTAGAGTGAGTAGAGAAGAGTTTGTATAGGATTTTATCTATGGTTCTTGGTTCTCAACTCATGAGACTAGTGAACCATAAAGTCAAGAGAGGGAGAGCAAGAGGAAGAAGATGAGAGCTCAAGAACAAGAGAGAGAATGAGCATGAAAGAATGAGAGAAGACTTTTCTCATTTGGCTCTCATAATCCAAAACCATCATCACAAAAATAATAATCAAGTATTGTGTAAAATGGTTCAAGTCAAAATGGCTAAATCATTTCATGCACTCATTTCTCACAAAAGAAACAAGCAAGTAAAAAGTCTTTGCCATGAAATGATAGCCATTGTCATCATGATGGACAACTAGTCCAACCTAGTCAACCGGTCAACAAAGTCAATAAGTCAACAAAGTCAACCCCTCAACAACCATGTGACTACAATACTTAATTAATATTATTGTTAATCACATATCATATTCTCATTAGGGTTGAGCAAAAAGTCAATAGTCAACTGTCAACGGTCAACAACCCTAATGAGAATCCTCTGCCTCTGTCTCTCCGTCAACTGTGCATACACACCCGCATCCGCGTTCCGAGGAACACGAATGCATAC